>OX454332.1:56758670-59674114 GCA_949716465.1 Chalcosyrphus nemorum
TCATGGGTTTGTGGTATGTACATAATACGGATGCCATATGTAAGAAGTGTGATAAATTACTCTCATACCTAATTAAAGCCTTAAGGGATGTGATGAATACAGCAGATGGAGACGAAAGGGTTATAAGTTTTATTACCGTTTAAAATTGAATTCTTTCAACCTGTTTGCATTTATGCATGTCTGTTTTCTTCATCGTAATATTAGTATGAGCTCGTGTGAATTAATTTAAATGAGAACCTACAAATTCAATGTGACATGCAAGAGATGCAAATGTGGAATGCTGCATTGTGTTGTTTGACAAGGAAAAAATCTTTGTTGAATGAAAAATTAAACGACTTAGATAAAGGATTTTTAAAATAGAACGATCACTCAACAAAGTCTACTACCAAAGTTCAAAAAATCATTTGAAACTAATTCAGAACTAATTATACTGTTTTATTTAAGATTTAATATTGTTACTACTTACATTCTTACCAAAATAAAAAAAAATAAAGCGCACGACTGGGTCGTACGTACTTGCACCTTTGCGCTTTTAGTTGAAAATGAATGAACTTAAAAAAAAATATATATGAATAAATATTTTTTTTTCTTCATCATCATCATATATGTATGAATTAATATTTTTTTTCCCTATCCCTTCCCTAATCCTTTCCCTAGTTCCTAACAGCTATAAAAGGCAAAATAACTTATTCGATTTACGTGATTTTTTCTAAAGTTTATAGATACAGTAATGTCTCGCTAATCCGAATCAATCATTCCAAGGGGGTATACGGATTATCGAATTATTCTGATTATTATTACCTTACTTTAAAATAATTTTATTTACATGACTAATATTGGTATATGAGATGACTGATAAGAGTTCTTGAAACCTTTTTCCGGATGTGGTTTTGGAGATCCGACTAATGTTTGTGCAATGTGGCATGTGTGCTACATATTCTGGCCCTTCGTCGCAGAATTCGCAATGTGGGGGATGATCTTTCGTGATTAAATGTTTGTGGGTGGAGTAGGTGTGTCCTATTCTTAACCTAATGTATATCTTGATCACTGAACTCGGTAAGTCGGTAGGGAATATTGCCTTGGCAACGGTTGGGTTAAACAATGAATAGACGTGTTGGTATTCCTGCCATGCATTTTTAAGCTTGGTGTTAATACACGTTTTTAAATATTTTGTTATGTCTTAAAGTGCTAGTTTGCTACGTGTCCAGGTACCCAAGCAATTTTTAAGTTTCTTTTTTTTGCAATTAGTTTGTCGCGGATGTCTGCAAAAATGCTTGAAGAGTTTTTAATGTTGTTAATAGCGTTTATTGTTGAGAGCCTGTAAGTGAAGATAGTTGTTTTTTCCGCAGTTTGAATAGCTTTGAGGATAGCAAACGCTTCTGCCTTGAAGATTGATGAAGTGAAATGGAGCAGGACCTTACTGATAACAGATCCCTCTTCGGTGACAACAGCGAATGAAGTTCCATCATTTGTTTTCGAAGCATCAGTAAACAAAATTTGCCATCGCAGTCTTGCATAATTTTCTCTTAACTCTAGGAAAACTGCATGGTAGATATTGTTGTACGTTGTATATTTATAAAATTCTTTAAGATTATTTGGCAGGTTCCAGGAGGGAAGTTGGTTTTGGGTATATATTCGACTGTGATTGAAATGTTCAAATTTGCAGCGGATTCCAGTGATTTTTGAAAGAGCGAAAAGCTCCGAGACAGGTTCTTGCATCTGAGTGGTATGGTGTTGAGATGTGTTTGCTGGATGTTTATGAGCATTTCCCATAAATTGGAAGCCCATAATCGATTTTGGATAGTATTATGGATTTGCTAATACAGTGTGACCTCAATAAAAGCAACCCTCGATACGCGCAACACCTAAAATCACTCTAAAATCATATTATTGACTCAGAAATTGCAACTTTAAACATAAAATTACTTGATTAACGCAACTTTTGTATGACTTTCACTGTTATTTAGTTCACTGTTTGGATCTCTTCCTTCTTGTTTACTTTTCCTTTATCTGGGTAGTTATGTATTTCGACGCTGTTTATTTCGAACTAATGGATGCACTTAACTTTTTGATCCACTTTTAGCCCCTAATATTTTTACTTGCACCTATAATATGGGGCAAGTATTGGATTGGTGCAAAAATTCGAACTCGAGATAATAATGAATTCTGACATTACGATGATAGAGAAGCTCGAAAAAGCGTGTCTGCCTATTCTGTCTGTCTGACTGTGTATATGTATACTGGACTGCAGCCTAAACGGCTGAACCGATTTGTTTCAAACTTCATATCTGAGCTCTGTAGGCTAACCATTCGAAATCGGAATTTTTATTTTAGCCCCGTTATTAACGGTACTTTACCTAATGCCAATTTTACAAAAGACGTTTTTCCCGAAAACGTTGAATTTGATATTTGAGTTAGTCTAGACAAATGCTATAAGATGGCGTGCCACGATTTTGGCTAAAAATACGTATAACGGTACTTTTCTTATCAACTGATTTTAGAAATATGGCTATTTCTCGGCTAAAACTCAATGGATTTTCATTAAAATCGAAATGTGGGGAAGATTTAATGTTTTATAAAATGAGCCGAATATATAAAGGTGTCAATGTGTAGGAGTGAGTCTAGACTCTAGAGTCCCTCTTCCCTTATTGAAGACAAGTTGGTGTATGTCAATGATTTTGTAAACGCTTAGAAATAATTTTTTCTAAAATTTTTCAAATGCGGGGGAGAAGAGAAAGAAATAGGTCGGTATCCTTTTATAGAAGTGTGGTCTTTATTAGTTTTTGGGACTTCCATGTTTGAGGGATAGTTCGGCTTTTGAGGATGTTTTTATATAGAGATAACAACCTGGTCTTGAATGAAGGTGGAGTGTTTTTGAGCATTGTGAAAGGTATTCTATCAAACCCCGGAGTTTTACCTTTTACTGAGCTAAAAACACTTTCAAGCGTTTACGGGCCTCAATCAAATCTGCTGAGCCCGAAGTAATGTACTGTAGTTTGGGCTTTTTAAAACAAGTGTTCTTTTCATTAATGTTAGTCGGGTTGAAATGTAGCAAAAAAAATAATTTATCTCCAATGGACAAGTAAGATTTTTTGAATCTGTTTTGATAAGTTTTATGGTGTGCGGCACAAAATTACCCGTAATGTCAGCTCACGTTTTTTTTTGGGTTGAATTTTGGTTTATTTCCTCTGTGAATTTATTGAAACAAGATGATTTTTCGATCCTTGCCGCTCTTTTAAACTGGGCATTCGCTTTACGATAGTTAATTAAATTGGAGTCAGTTGGTGATTTTTTGAATGCTTTATAGCCATCTTGCTTTTTTTTGGCGAAGTTTGGCAAGATTTTGATTCCACCAGGGATTGTTTTGTAATGGGGCTTATTTGTTCTCTGAGGGATTGAAGGTTCCATGGGTTGAAAAGTGAGCGGGCCTTCCGTCATTTAATATTGCGAGGCCGGTGTTGGCGATCAAGTTTTCAACTTAGTAAGACATTACTATATGTTCGCTCTCCTTAAACTAGGCTATGTTTTCTTGCGTTTGATGAAATAAGGAACAAGGACTAACGATAATAGTGAATTACTCGTAAATGGCCAAAATGTTAAAATTTATGTCACTTACACAGCTCTAACTCAATAATCACTTATCCGATCAAGAAAAAAGGTGATATTAGTAAATTTGCCTCCGATTCTGTTGAGACATAAATTCAATGCAAACATGAAAAACATTTTATAATTACTTGTATCAATATAATTAAGATTAATATAAAGGGTCCGCCATCTAATGTTTTTTTTTTTTCAACTAGTGCTTATTTCGTGAATGGTAACACTTAGCTCATGTCTGATTTGACAGATAATTAGTTTTATCCTTCCGCTGAACGAATATGGTTGTGTATACGCTTGAACAACGCTGGGAAATATTGCGACATTACTTTGAAAATCATGGTAATGTTGGAGAATGTGTGCGAAAATTGCGTACGGATTTTGGAAGAAGAGAAGCACCGTCAGCTCCGTATGTTCGTTATCTTGTGAAAAAAGTGAAAGAAACTGGCATCCTCATCGATAAACCAAAGCGTGAAAAGCCAAAAACAGTGCGTACACCCGAGAAAATTGCTGCTGTGGCAGAAAGTGTGCGTGAAGCGCCATCAACATCAATTCACCTTCGTTCTCAACAATTGAACATTTCGGAGACATCATTGAAACGAATTTTGCATAAAGACCTTGGTATGACGCCATACAAAGTCCAATTGGTTCAGGAGTTGAAGCCAACTGACCATCCAATGCGTTTTCGCTTCGCTAAGTGGGCCTGCGATCGACTTAGAGAAGATGCCGATTTTGCCAAAAAAAATCATCTTTTCAGATGAAGCTCATTTTGATCTTGGCGGGTATGTAAACAAGCAAAATAGTCGCATTTGGGGCACAGAAAACCCGCAAGCATACATTGAAAAGCCGATACACCCAAAACGAGTCACTGTTTGGTGCGGATTTTGGTCCAGAGGCATAATTGGGCCATTTTCCTTCGAAAATGAGCAATAAGTGGCCGTTACAGTCAATGGCGATCGTTATTGGGCCATGTTGAACGAATTTTTGTTCACAAAAAATTGAAGAGGAGGATATTGGCAACATTTGGTTTCAACAGGACGGCGCTACGTGCCACACAGCCGAATCTACACTCGATGTCTTGCGCCCTGTTTTTGAAGATCGCATTATCAGCCACAGAGCTGATGTCGTTTGGCCACCTCGGAGCTGCGATTTGACACCGTTGGACTATTATTTGTGGGGTGCCGTAAAAGATAAGTGTTACGCCGATAAGCCAGAGACAATTGACGCTTTAAAGGACAATATTCGTGAAGCAATTGGTGAAATACAGCTGCACACCATCGATAATGTGCTTAAAAATTGGACCGATCGTGTAGGCTACTGCATGGCCAGCCGAGGCAGCCATTTGAATGAAATTATTTCCCATTATTAACCGGAAGGATTGTATTTCAAATAAAAAAAGAAATTTGAGAAAATATTCAGTAGTTTTTTTTTTATAGCATTATAGCATTTTCAAAAAAAAAAAAGTTATTTAGCGGACCCTTTAGTATTGTATGTTTTGTTCATTTAAAAAAAAAAATAAAATCAATCATTAGATTCAATGACAGAGACAAATATTTTGTATTTCGTATTGGTTTAATATAATATAAATCAGACAGTTTGTTTTTGTGAATTTTACCGTCGCGTTCGTCGTTCACTCACACTTCTACACGTAGGTATTATGAGTGAGAGAGAAAATCAAGGTAAGGAAACGCACGCTCTTATGCGCACATGAAACTGCTCATTACTCATATACTGCTCACGTCCATGTGCGATTTCCAAAACCTTATTTCCGCGAGCGTGCGTTTTTGCTATTTCCATTACCAAAGAAGACTTAACGTTGAATTTTGATATTAGCTACCGATTTCGTCCGACTTTTATATTTCAGCCTTAACGGTAGCTTAATACTTTTGCGTGAGCGGGGCAATAAGACCAATTTGTGTGAGAGTTAATATTAACTGTGCAGTCCACGCGAGCGGAGCCGCGGGAAACTAGCTAGTTCTTCATAAGTTTGAATGCAATATTTTTGTACACATTAAATTTGTGCCAGATTTTGATTTTGACCAAAATCCATTGAATATTAACCGAGAAAAGACCATATTTCTAAAACCAGTTAATAATCAAAGTACCGTTATATCTTCGCCTTTTTAACCAAGAATGTGGTACGCTAATTTATGGCATTTGCCTAGATATACTTAAATATGAAATTTAATCATAATCATTAGAGCCGTTGCTGAGTAAACCGATTTTTTGTTAATTTGCCTATAATTAAACTGCCGTTCTAAACAATTTTGGGCAAAAATGTGGTATGCTATTTTATTACACCACATAATACTAGCATAAATATAAAATCATCGTTAGAGCCATTTTCGAGCAAATTTGCAAAAACCTCTTGACCCTAAAAAAAGTACAGTTATTATCACTTTTATGTGACTGCTATCTTTGTTGTGTTTATTTTTGAGGTTCCACTTGAGACTGATTTATTATATTGATCTTACATAAGTCACAGCCTAAATTTATTAGTTATAATTACAAACAGAGACTCTCTATCTACTACATAACATCTTCCCCTAAGAAAACATAATTCAAAATAAAATTTTAATTCATTCAATTCCGTTAATGTTTTCGAAAAGTATACAATAAGTCAAAGGAAATTCTTAATCTATTCATAATCAATTAAATTTGTGTTTTCCCAAGGTAACGAAAATGAAAATTATATATGCTTAGTAAAAAACTTTACATTTTACAAATAGTCAAAAATTTATAACAAATTCTTAATCTTCAATTTAATGTTGAAGAGAGTACTCTACTGTATCTAAGATAATTTCTTCCTCCATAAAAATCAATTTCCTTTGCCTTTCCTTATTGCTAGTTAAATCAAAAATAAATAACCCCAACGACTTTTAATAGTCCAAAATTAAAAGCAGGGCTATTTAATGACACAGTTTCGGAAGGATTTCCAAAATATACAAATACCTTGTCTAAAACAATTCGATTAAAATTAAAAATGTAACGCTTCCCAATTAAAAACATATCTATGAAAATGTCCAATCCACCTGGGGTGCATCGTGTAATACCCTATCCTTTTTCCATACAAATGTATATAGCTCCTTTTTCCACCAATATATAGTACTTTGTTGAAATAATTTTTTGTTTCTATTTTCTTATAAAATTGTTCCAGAACATGAATTTTTCCCAACAGGCATGGTAGTGGGCAGAGTTTGAAATTTGTTTTAACGTATATTAAATTTTGTTCCTAAGAAGTGATATTCTAATTAAGACACAAAAAAACAGTGTTTTAAAGAAAAACGCCCCTAAAAAGTAGGCCTGGCCATATACAATGTATGGGGAATTTAAGTAAGTGAATAGCTATATAATTGCACTTATAAGTTTTGTCAAGTTTCTATGTATCAAACTTAATATACCCTTAGGATAGGGTATAATAAAGTGCACGACTGGATCGTACGTACTTGCACCTACATACATATATGCTGTTAGTTGGAAATGAATAAATTTTTAATTTAAAAAAAAATAAATTTTGAAAAAAAGATTAATTTTGTTAATCTTTATAAATCACATTCGTGTCTTTGGAAAATTAAATCTCAAAACTACGAGAATAGAAATTTACGTGACGATGCGTACAACATATTGATTATTTTCTGCAAATCAGGTGGATTTCCGGAAGCAAATCGAGACTTTGTCGTGAAAAAAAATCAGAGTCTGAGGGGATCATTTAGAAATTAACTGAAAAAGTCTGAGGAAAGCCGACGAAGTGGCAGAGGAACAGATGATTTAAATGTATCATTATTATGGTATTACGGTTTATTGATGTTTATAAAGGACCAAGAACTTCCAACAGGCAGCTTGTCTAATATGGATATTAGAAAGCTGTGTAGAAGATCAAACTGCAGACATGAGTCACAGGGATATATTTGAAGAAAACGAAAGTGGAACAGAAACACCGGGAGTTTTAAGTGAAAGGAAAGAAGCAAACCAAATTCAATTGAGTAAATGTGTATGTAGATGTCTTTATTATTTTACTATGTGTTGGGTAAAATCTTTTATCTAAAAACTAGTATATACCTTATTAATATATAAGTTAACACAGCATGCATCCAAATATTCTTTAGACACCCAACACCCTACACGAGCATCCTCCCGTCAACATCAAAACATCGTTCCCAGACTTCATTCCCATCAAATCTAAAATATCGTTCCCCACACGGTACATGACACCTCAACATGAACATCTCCGTCTGCACATGACACCTGTGCATTCTTGCACGCATGCCCCACTGGATGATGCAGCCGATATAACTCATCGTATAAAAAATTGTTAAGTTAGTCTTAAGTTGTTCCTGATCAAATAAGGAGGCTTCACCTCCTAAGTTAATAAAAAATATTTTTTTTATTTAAAACTCGCGTAGATAAATTTAATTGGCGCCCGAGCTGGGATCCAGCCGGGAGTGTTCACGTCGCGGCTTTTTTCGTGAAGTAGTTTTTGCGCTTAAACAGACCTTAAGCAGCTCGCTGCGTTAAAAACAAAAAGTGTCAAACAGTGTTTTCACGCGACAGACCGTAAGCCGACCTAAAAGCCGCGAAAAAACACTAGTGCTCCCAGTGCTGGATCGCAATAGAAATAAGAACAAGAATAAAAATAAGAACAAGAACAAGAATAAAAATAAGAACAAGAACAACAATAAGAACGTAACAAAAAGCGTGGGATATTCGCCGCAATAGTTCTATAAGGATAGAGATTAAGCTATTTCAACTAAGAAATTAAAGAAGAAAAGAAAGAATTGAGTTAAATAAAAAATAAACAAGAAAAAAAAGAAGAATAAAGGAATTTTACACGATATATGAATTGAAAATTTAAAATTTATAATTGCTTGAAACAGAATGAATAATTATCTATTTTTAGAATAAGAAGTTAAAATAAGGATCAATCTAAGATTATAAAATAATGAATTTAAATTAGAAGAATTAAAACCAGATTGTTTAAAATAATGTGAATATTTTTAATTTTTTTTATTATTACTTGGTAAAGGTCATTAACAAAAAGTTAAAGCCAATAAAAAGCATTTAATTTATCTGAATATTTTTTTTTGATACAAATGTTATTATAAAGTGCGAAGTGAAGCGTCTATTTATAAAAGCCTGTAGAAAAAAAAAAGTTGAAGTAAATAAAATCTATTTGAAATCAAAGATCAGAATTCAGATTAAAAATTAAAAGAATTTGAAAGAAAATATAATTTAATGTTATACGTGTCAAGTTTAGTTTTTTTTACAAATTTTCCTCTACTAATATCGTAAAAATGCCTGACCTTCGTTCAGGTGCGTCCACATCGGGCGTATCCTCTGATTTCTCTGACCTAATCCACCAAACCTTCCAAGGGGAGATGCTCCATAATCGGGAACAGTGTAGCCGCAAAAGTTTGGAAAAAAGTATCTCCGCAGATAGAAGAAAAGTATCAAAAGGTATCATAATAGGAATTATGAGTAAAACCGTCATTATTATTATTCTGTTAATATTAAAAAAATTAAGACAAGCTATAGTATCCAAAATAACATAAATATTCTCAATTCTTTAAAAAAAATCTATCCATCCAAACAGGCGCCAGTCGACTACAAGAATATTTAAGTTAATTACAAAAAAAAAGACGGAATAATAACTCACAGTTCAATGAATAAGAGTATTCGCTGGCATATTATAGTATTTTGTTGTCGGAATTAAAAAGTATCAAAATAGGCATTTTTCAGAAATCGAAATATCACGTCAAAAATAATACTTTGGTATCATTGTGGAAACACTGATCGGGAAACGCGCCTAGAACTCCCTTGGGCGAACCCAGTCACAACAACTCATTTCAATCCACGACATCCCATACGGATGGCCAACGAGATGTTGCATCAACCCAGGCTCACGATACTCTCGTCGCAGCCATAGTAAATCGGATCATAGAGATAATAATAATTGCCTAAATCCCAATTTCGCTGGCACGGATCAAGTAATCGCCGGTGACCACAGAGATCGTCTGGACGATATGGATCGAATCCCAGATGTAGTGCGATGTCTTAGACAATATTCTGGTAACCCAGGAGAATTTAGCTTCTGGAAAAAGAGCGTGGAACGTATACTTGATATCTACGAGCCCCTTAAGGGTACTCCCAAGTATTATGGAATTTTAAGCGTAATACGCAACAAAAACGTTGGTAACGCAGATAAGCACTGGAGTCATACAACATTCCACTCGACTGGAAGTCAATACCGAGGTGTTTAGCTCTGGACTACGCTGATAAAAGGGATATCACCACGTTAGAATACCAAATGGTGTCTCTGGTACAAGGGAATAGATCAGTACAAGATTTTTACCAAATGGTTTATACTCATCTCTCTTTAATCCTCAATAGAATATCTTGCTTAGATGCGATTCCCAACGCCATGCGCCTTTTGACCCAAACATATAGGGACAAGGCATTGTACGTATTTACTCGCGGATTAAGAGGCGATCTGCCGTGCTTACTCGCTATGAGAGAGCAGCTAGATTTACCTCACGCCTTTAATCCATGTCTCAAATTGGAGAATCAAAGTTATAGAACAAACCATTCCTACAATAGTCAATCAGCCCCTAAAAAATCCCAACCGCAATTGATTTGTACTGCACCACCACGTAATCTGTATCACAACCAATTTAACACCGCATTCCGTATTCAACCCTTCACATCGCAATTTATAAATCAAGATTAAAGAGCCTCTTTCGTGCCGAGATATCCATCTACTCGAATGCAACTCAACAACAGGCACCAAGGTCACAACAGTTTGACCGATAACAATAAATCAATCAACGCGAATTCAGTAGATGGAAGCACCAGAATTACACATCATATCGAAACAAATCTTTTTGGACTTAAGGAACCGAAAATCAGGTCCAAGGCAGGCACCAAGGTCACAACAGTTTGACCGATAACAATAAATCAATCAACGCGAATTCAGTAGATGGAAGCACCAGAATTACACATCATATCGAAACAAATCTTTTTGGACTTAAGGAACCGAAAATCAGGTTCTTTCTTCTCCCATTTTAAAATCTTTGCATGCAATTTAGGCAATGACAGCTTGAAAGAGTTGTCTGCTGTTATCTATGCAAAGGAAAGTAACATGTCTATTCATTCTATGTCTGACACTCAACAAATAATTATTGGATCGCTCGTCAAAGACTTTCCCAACCTCTTCTCTGAGCCTGACGAAAAGTTAACTTTTACTACAAAGGTTGTTGGTGTGATTCGAACGAGCACGGATTCTCCTATTTCTTCGAAATTTTATCCTTACCCAATGTCACTCAAAGACGAAGTAGAGAGGAAAATTTCCAAACTACGCGAGGTCGGCATAATTAGACCGTCGAGATCACCTTTTAATTCCTCTATTTGGATATTATTCAAGAAACCCGACTCCATGCGAAATAAATAATATAGACTAGTAATTTATTATAGGAAACTCAATTCGGTAACAATCGCAGATCGGTACTCGATCCCTGAAATAAATGAGGTCCTATCCCAACTGGGTAGAAATGCATATTTCTCAATGCTCGACCTCAAAAGCGGATTTTATCAGACCCCTTAAAGAATTCTGATATCGAGAAGACGGCATTTTCCATAAACAATGGAAAGTTTGAGTTTACACGACTACCGTCTTAAGAACGCGCCGTCGATTTTCCAACAAGCTATATGCTACGTATACATCGATGATATCATTATATTCAGTAAAACCGAGTCAGAGCATGCCGAGCATTTAAGGAAAATTTTCTACACTTTAAACGAGGCTAATATGAGAGAAAGTGAAAGCAATAGTAGACTTCCCGCAACCAAAGACGTTAAAGGACCTCCGATCTTTCCTTGGCCTTTCAGGCTACTATCGTCGATTCGTAAGAGACTACGCGAAAATTGCAAAGCCTCTAGTACCTATCAATACTTTCAAAAACCAAATACTCCTCCAGATTGGTACAAACTCTGATCACCAGTTCAAAATAGTACTCCCATCATACCACCGACACACAGAAATCGAACCTGATTACAACCCAGTAAAAATTAAGGAAATTCTGAAAAAATTTCTCAACCCTTCGGTTATTAATGCGATCAAAACTGAAGAATAAAATCAAAGCTCGATCTTTTGACTCATAATAAAAACAGAGCACCTGTTAAGGATTATGCACCAGGAGACATCGTCTATGTTAAAAAAATAAAAGAATAGGTTCTAAACTCTCCCCAAGATACCAAAAGGAAATTGTGGGTGAAAACCGTTCATAAGTTACATATAAAAAATTAAACCGTTTATTTTCAGACTTTTTATAGCAGTTTACATTTACACTGCCGACGTCCGTATACTAGACTACAAATTGTAGATAAAGTTGAAGAACTACTAACAGAAACTCTAGAAATCCTATCCTTCCTTTCCTTACAACTCAAATCTCCCAAATACGATCCCACCTTAGTAGACTTACACCGCAAAACCGAACTAAACGATCGTTAGATTTTTTGGGTAGTATCTGGAAATTTATCGCGGAAAGCCCCGATCGGCATGATTTTGACATAATTAGTGGAAAGATAACCAATGTACTGACAAACAACAATAATCAAATTGTCATAAATAAAATGTTAATTGCAAATATACAATAAATTACAAATGCTACTATCGGCTTAAGTAAACGTATGGAATCCAGCTAAAAGGATGTAGAAGAATTAGTATTAAAGATTAAATTAGAATAAGGAATCATTAATAGAATATGCATTACATTGGGCAAAAAAGAATATTGTTAGCACTTACTTACTTTCCAATTTAGAATTAAATAAGGTTGAAGAAATATTAAATAAAGAAGATATGCCATGTGTTAACATTATAGAAGCATAAGAATTTGCACAAGTAAAAGTTGCATCAAATAACTCTTTGATACTTTACATATTTAGTCTACCGACTGCTACTATAGAACCTTTTCAGTCAATTTTAATTCAATAATTTATTAATTAATAAATTCAATTACGAAAATATTCTAGAATATGAATAAAATTTATGACGTAAAATCGCTTTGTAAAACGTTTCTTGAATCGTCTATATGTGATTATAATAATATCATTAATATAAGTAATTCTTCCTGCATACCTAACCTACTTAAGAGTCGTGCTCCCAATCGCACAACCGTAAACAACCAGCAAATCCCAGCGTTCGCAGAGGTAATACCAGGTATCCTGTTCCTTAATCAATTTAAAGGACCTGTTGAAATAAATGGAGACACAGTACAGCTAGACGGTACCTTCCTTGTTCACTTCCACAATACATCCATAAGAATCCAGGATCAGGTCTTCAAGTCGTCAGAAATAACAACATACAAACCCTTGCTGGCCATCCTGTTGTCGCTGCAAATGATGAAGGAACTCCAAGTTAACAATACGCAGTATATCGAACTATTAGAAACCCGGAATAAGCTAAATACAATGGCAGTTTTTTTTTACATCCATCCATCCAACCTATTGGTAGCATTAGGCCTTTTTACCATTTCCAAACTCAGAAGAATAATTAAATTCCCAGTAACAGACACAACAACAAAGATGACAACACAGATCCATCCAGAAGCAGAAAAAAGTGTTACAACATCAACACAACCAGAACACCCTATAAAACCATTTCCACGAATAAGCCAAATACCGCTCTTTTAAGGCCAAGCGAGGACGTTTGAAATTAAGTGGGGGAGAGTTAACACAGCATGCATCCAAGTATTATTTGGATACCCAACACCCTACACGAGCATCCGCCCGTCAACATCAAAACATCGTTCCCAGACTTCATTCCCATCAAATCTGAAATATCATTCCCCACACCGTACATGACACCTCAACATGAACATCTCCATCTGCACATGACACCTGTGCGTTCCTGCACTGGTTGATGCAGCCGATAAGTTAGGTATAGAAAAATTGTTAAATTAGCCTTGAGTTGAAGTAGTTCCTGATCAAATAAAAGGCTTCACCTCCTAAGTAATAAAAAATATTTTTTTTTATTTAAAACTCGCGTAGATCTTCATCACCAAGGAACACAAAATTGTAGTTTTTTTTACAGTCTCATCATTGCCTGGTAAATTTAATTGCTTACTCTTAAACTTTCGCCAAAAGTCTGTGTACTCTAACACATCTCCGTCCGATGCACAATGCTGTAAAAATGATTGTAATTATAAGTCGTTGGTACGATGCGAATATGTTTTCCATTCCGCAGTTAATGAATTGTCACCTTTTTTCGCAAAACCTCGTGCCACGTTACCCCAATCTTCTTTTGTGCTTGGAAACTAGAAAATAAATATTTTGTATATATATTATTATTTATGTAAACATTTCTTTACAGGTGGAGACAACTGTTAGCCCTCTGAAAGAACCAAGAAAGAAGAAAGGAGCAAGTTGCAATGCCTCACAAGCTGAGTTTCTAAGTATTTGTACAGAAACACTACTTGCTAATAGTAAGCCAATTAGTGAATATAAAGCAACTGGTATAAATGTATCTAAAAAGCTAGAAAAAAATGGATCCTAACACCAGAAATGTATAGAACAAACACCGTTTCTAGTGCTAACAAGTGATTTTATTCTTTAAAATCTTCTACCTTATGTACTAATTTACATTAATAAATCGTGAAAATGGGAGCCCGTTGATTGGTACATTCAAGTGGAGTCAGAGCCAATGGTGATCATAAAGTCTGAATCGGTTAGTTGGTCATCTTGAGCCAAGTCCTTGAACTGATGTTCCGTCTTGGTTGAAGGATTTTGGTTAGCGGTAATAGATTCATTAGATTTCTTGGTGGTTGACAGCCATATTTTCCATGCAAGGTAGCTTATGATGACAATGATAATAAGAAGACTAAAGCTGTTGCTAGGACTGGCATGGTGATTTTAAAGATGATGAAGTTCGCACTGGATCTCCCCTGAATATACATTAGACTATAGAGTTCTAAAATGTTTGTGGACGAAAGTTTCAATGACAGCGGAAGATTTGATTGTATTTGGTTAATCCCTTCAAGAAGCTGAGATGGCGGTAACAACTGGGTGCTCATTTTTCCGTGTTGTGTGTCCATCATGACATCTAAAATTGCAGTTTCAGTACGATGGAAGTTTGTGGCTAATAACATCGACTGAATGGATAATGAAACAAATAGTTGCGAAAGTTGTGTTTGATAAAGTTCCTTATGAGCATTATTTGCGTCCAACGTTATTCGATTGATGTGGTCTTCTATAGTTTATGAAATTGGTTGGTTATTGTTTTTTTTTTATCCTTCCGCATGATGTTGAGTGTTGCATCTAAAGGATGGTTAAATTTTAAGGGCCGGTGTTGAATGTGAACCACACCTAAACGTCAAGTTTTTTTCTAAATTTCATTTGACATTTCTCAATTTCAGACTAGCTCAATTTGAACCATGGAAAGATACACAATGGAGCAACGCGTTAAAGTTATTCAGGCTTATTATGAAAATGGGCGTTCAAATCAAAATGTATATCGTGCATTTTCGAGGAAAATCATCTTCAGTGATGAGGCACATTTTCACCTCAGTATAATAAGCAGAATTGCCGCATTTGGGCGGATGATTATGCAAGAGTGATTGTCGAAAAACCAATGCACCCACAAAGTGTGACTGTTGAGACAAAATGAGGCCGGTCAGGCAGTTACTGTTAATGGTGTTTGCTATCGTGAGATGATAACGAACTTTTTATGGCCCGAATTGGAAGATATGGATGTGGACGATATGTTTTTCAACAGGACGGTGCCACTTGCCACACAGCTAACGAAACAATGGCTCTTTTGAGCGACAAATTCAATGGCCGTGTTATCTCACGTGGTGGCGATCTCAATTGGCCGCTAAGATCATGTGGCCGATATTTTGTTCCATGCATAATTGAACCATACCAATATTATCATAATAAAAAGAAATGACAATAATTTCCTAAATAATTCGTGTTTTATTCAAAATCAACATCGGCCCTTAAAACTTAACCACCCTTTATTATCGAAGTTTGATTTTTCAATAAGTCGGAGAGATGTACTTAATTTTGTTCAACCTTCCGTAGCGTATTTTCCATATAGTCAGTATATTCGGAATCAAGTATACCAAACAGTGCATTAGCTACATTTCCAGTGATGTTTACTGCTCCTCTCTTGGATCTGCTGTTTCTTTCGTTTTCCAAAAGCTCATTATTTTGGATAAGTTTATTGATCAAATGTTGAAATTGATTAATGATCTGCTGGCACTCATTGTTGTAGTGCACAATTTAACTAATCTCCCATAATAACTTTTGAGTAGCTGAACCTCCTTCCAGAATAAGTCCATGTTATAGTAGACCACCAAGGTCCACACTCACTGCTTATTATATATGTATATATATATATTATGGCCCCAGATTTTCGAAAAATATTCCTGGGTGGTTATTGAAAGGTGTGGTTTCAATAGGTGCCGATTTCGTTGTAGTCATCATTAAGCAGGTAATAAACAATGAAACAAGAGTATATCCCAGAGACACTTTCATTTTCTTCTTAGGTTGGCTGATTTCCTCGGACTTTTCGCTTGCGGACTCTTTAACAGGCCCGGACTGTTGCACTTTGTGATTCGCTTTGCATTTGGGACGTTTTCTTGGGTGGAGTTTCAGATGTAATTTCCGTGTCTTCTATTGGCGCTAGTTTTTGTGTTGGTCGTCGAAAATACCGTTAGAGGTTCGAACATCATAATAAGTCCATCATCTCCCGGATAAGTCTTCATAACCCGATCCAACTTCCATCGCAAAGCAGGAATGTTATCCTCTTTAATTATCACCATTGTGCCCAATTTTATATTCTGGACACGCTATTTCCACTTTGAACGAAATTGCAACTGATGCAAATACTCTAACTGCCATCGCCTCCAAAATTAATTCTTCAAGTATGTTACTAGTTTTCATCGCTTGGCGCAGTTGATGTTTGTAGGTTCTGCGTGAGAGTCAACGAACGAATTACGTGGTTCACCAATGAGGAAATGCCCTGGAGTTAAGGCCATTAAGTCCATTAAGTCATCGGGATCGGTTGACATCGGTGTTATAGGTCTTGCATTTAATATGGCTTCTACCTCAGTAACTGTTGTCTCCATTTCCTCGTATGTTAATGATGCCGACAAGCGTTGATAGCAGTAGATGTTTTGCAGATTTGACTGCGGCCTCCCACAACCCGCCAAAGTGTGGTGCTCGTGGAATCAAATGAAAATCGGTTCCCTTAAAACTGCAGGCTCTAGTAAACTTGTTATTAGCGAATTGGGATGCCATGGTTTCTTTTATTTCTTGAAGCTGGTTCTTAGCACCGACGAAATTAGTACGGTGGAGAGGTCGGTGACTAGCTCTAAGTGTATTGCTTTTGTTTAGAAACAGCAAACAACTGCGATATATGATTTAAGAGGTTGCCTCCCTCGGATCTTGAAATGTGTCCACACTGTTCCACAAAAATCCACTCCCGAATGTACAAAAGGTTTCACAGGTTGTACTCTTGAAGACTGAAGGTTTCCCATAAGTTGATTAAACATCTTCGGTCATGTCCTTGTGAAAGAGACACAATGTTGTTCGTTGGATCTCGTAATAATTTTTCCCTTTAGGCCAATAAGTTTTCTGGCAATTCCAAGTAGTTGGTAAGTATCATCTTTGTTGCCGAATATCCGTAGGGAAGAAGCGATGCGTCTATCCTTCCACCAACTCTGATAATACCTAGCTGGTCTATAAAAGGGGTAACTCCGGCTATGGAACTGTTCTTGGTACTTCGTGAAACCTTCTTACGTAAGATATGTCCTCTTTAAACCCTTCCTTTTGCATAATGTTCACTATTTTATATCGTGCATTTTCTAATTCCGCAACTTGAAGATTCCGGTCTAATAGGTGGTTCTCTTTTTTAGTGTTGACGAACTCTTTAAATGAATTCCTGAGATTGAAGGTATCAATAAAACTATCGGTAAGAACTTCCTTTTCGGTAATAGCGACTGCTGCTGAACGCTTGCGCTCCAGGTTGCACTCAGTGTTTTTTGTATATGGAGGTGGCGAAATAGTTTCTTTGCCATGTAAGAATGGCTGTCAGTAGAACCACAAATTACAAGTGCTCAATTTTTCTGGTGGGATACCTCTAGAGAGCGGGTCTGCTGGATTTTCTTTGGATCTCACGTGTCTCCATTGTTGTGGTATAGAGAACTTATGAATAGACGCTATTCTGTTACCTACAAACACCTAGAAATCTGCTGAAGTCGAGGCCAAAACGATTTCGGAGTCTGTACACAGATAAGATGGCTTGTTTTCTATTCTAAGACATCGCTTTACTCTATAAATGAGCTTAGCAGTTAGTTCCGCTGCACAGAGTTCTAATCTTGGCAGCGTTGTTTTCTTCGGGGGTGGTGGAGCTACCGTAGATTTCGAACATAAGAGACGTACGGTTATTTTTCCATGAGCATCTGTAGAAGGTAGATATATGGCAGCACCATATGCTTTCTCGTATGCGTCAGCAAATGCATGTAGCTCCCAAGAATGTGGAATAGTGTTCTCGAATACGTGTCGGGGGACACGAATTCCTTCCAGGGAGAAAAAACTGTTTCGAAACTTTGTCCATCTTGTATGCAGTTCGCTTGTTAAAGATGCATCCCAATCCTGCTTCAGTCCCCACAATTCTTGTAGGTATATCTTGGCGGTGACTATCACTGGAGCAAATAGTCCAAGAGGGTCAAATAGCCGAGATATGTCAGATGCCACAGTTCTTTTGGTGATTTTGCTCATCTCTGGTATGTAATATTTATAAACTCTGGTGCGATACTGCTAAGTAGCTGAGGATGGTTAGCACAGCATTTTCGTAGCTTGAAACCTGCCGTGCTGAGCACTGATACCAATTGCGACTGCATATCACAAGCTGCAATCATACTATCTGATCCTGTCATGACGTCAACAACGTAAAAGTTATTCTGTAAAACATCAGCTCCTAGGGGATATCTGGCACCTTCATTTTGTGCCAAACGCTGCAGACTTTGATTGCCAAATATGGAGCAGCAGCATATGTTGGCACTGGTCACTTCGCCACCGTATAAGTTGGTAGTTTCAATCTGCTTCATTGACTTTAACTGGTCTGTACATTATTTCAATGTCGGCGGTAAACACAAACCGAGGTAGTCGATATCGTAGTAGTATGATAAATAGCTCTTCTTGAAGTACCGGTCCGGTATGTAAAATGTTGTTGAGTTAGTTTTTGGTTGTGGTCTTTGCCGAGGCGTCGAATACCACTCTTAACTTAGTGGAACTGCTGCCCGGTTTCGTTACACAAAGATGTGGAAGAAAGCTGTTAGCTGATGGTATAGAGTTGCTTCTGACTTCTTCCATATGACCCAGTTATATTATTTCATAAAGGCGATGTATTGCTGGTGCAGCTTTGGTTGTTTTATCAGTCTCGGTTCCAATGAGAACCGATATCCTACGATTGGCCTAGGCTTTTAGAATCATCTGAGAATGGTAGACCGTCGCTATCGCGTTTGCATGTTTGTTCAAAGTAAGTTTCACAAAGTCGCTCTCCTGTTGTTAACCCCTTTTCTTTGCCTTCCTCTGATTGTTCGATATTCCAGAATCGACTGATTGGCGTATTTATATCTTCTTCTTCTCCTGTGCATATTCCACAGGCAGCTAGTTTTGTGGAAGGTTGCTCTATAACTCCTGCTACAATCCAGCCAAAAACGGTGTTTTGCAACGTTGGTAGGTTTTCTCCCAAATTAATCTGTCCAATAGAGAGGAGTTGGAAGAATAACTCACTCCCCAGGAGAACATCAATATACCCAGGATCGTGGATCGTAGGATCTGCTAACTGAATATTGTGTGGTATATTCCAGGATGAGATATGCAATTTTCTACTTGGTTGTGGTGATATTATATTGCTTAACACGAATGCTTCTAATGTAGTTGAAAGGGCATTTTTTGTCGAACGAAGTATTAGGCTTACCCTCTTTTGTGTCTTCCTTTGACCTTTGAGCATGTTGGTGGATGATAACGTTAAGCCAAGCCTTTTAACAGCTCGATTGACCTGTGATCCGGAGTCCAGAAGTGCACGGCATTTAATCTCTATTCCATTGCTGTTTAACAGTTTCATTTTTACAGCATCGAGAATGACGAATTTTTCTTTTATACAATTTGCTGTTGTGGTTAATGCTGACGTTGGTTCTGAAGGTTTCTGCAAGCTTGCAGCTGCTGTATTGGATTGATTTGGCCCTTTAACACTAGATATAGGACCCATCGCCTTAACCTTCTGACTGTCAATTATTTTTTCACCCTAAAACCGTAAGCTGGGGTCATATAGACCTCACCCGTATTCAATCCTTTTTGTATGGAAAGACAAATTAAAACAAGAATTCTTTGGTAAAATTTTTGAATTATTATATTTAGTGCTCAAAACAAAAAATGTGTGTGACGAACAACTTGAGGATGTCGCAGAGAATCAGCCAAATGCAATAATACATATTTAAAATAATCAACGTTTTATAGCCCTGCGGTCATATGGACCCCAACTCACAGTCAGAAGGTTAATGTAGTAGGGTATTGTCTTGAACTCATCAATTCCCTTTCTTTTATTTCACAGTGCTTCGAGTGACTGAAAACGTACCTCAACGAATGTTAGGAATACCTTTACAGACTGCACCTCCTTAGGGCTCTTTAAACGTTGTTCGTAAAGAGCATGTGTACTTCGATCCAATTTCTTATAAAGAATGTGGAGAAAAAGTGAGTCCCAAGTCGATGTTGAGATCTTTAGGTTTTCTAGGTCTAATAGACATTCTTTTGTGGTATCATGCAGAGCCTTGATATGGGTGCCGGGTGGTTGTTCCGCAGTATGGTCCGGCTGGTTGAGTAACTTGATTATGAGTGAAGCAACAATTAGCCCTTTATTCTCGTACCTATCTTCGAGCATCTTCCATGCAGCATTATAATTGTCATCTGACAAGGAGAAATGCCTCAAAAGCTTTTCTGCTTCACCCACTAAATTCGTTTTGAGATACCACATTTTCTGGCCGTTACTCAATGGTTGTTTATGGACCATCTGCAGGTACAGGTCAGAAAACTGGCGCCATTTCGCATAATCTCCATCAAATCTGGGAATGGTTATTTTTGGGAGCTGATGCATAGATGAGGTGATCTGCGATTCATGCAGATAAGCATCTGAGGGTGTTTCTAGCTTCGTAGATATTATTAGTAGTTGGACCTTGTCCTCCAACTTAATGTATTCTTCCATGTCGTACCCTAGCATGCTGGAATTTTAAGCGATCTCTCCAAGATCTTGGTGAAGATCTTCCAATTGGGTCTAATATTTGTTCAGAGCCTGAATCTTCAGCTCGTAAAAGTATTTTGATATAATCGATGGATCTACTTCGCCGAGACCGTCGATAAGTCGTTTCAGAGATTCGGCTACTATTTTGTGCCTTCTTATAAGCTTCGTTGCTTCACTTGGTAACTCACTGGCAGATTCCTGTGAGACTCGTTTAATTGGTTTGGGCTTGGTGCCCGTTGGCTTGTGTGCCGATGGACCCACATCAGATCTCACCGGAGCTTTCACAGAAATTTCCGGTTCTTCCCTTGAACTGGCCTGTTCCTCTTGCGGAACTATTGCTTCAAAGGTGGTATTTAGCTCACTGTACAGCTTCTCGACCTTTCCACATGTATCCCCTTGAATATAAGGGGTGTCTGGCTTAATGACGCCTTTTACGAGTTCATGGTTGCCGACAAGCTCCTGCCATAACCCTTTGGCAATGTTTGTTTGAAGGTTTTGCAGCTCATCTGCTATTGCCTTTTTCCTGGCGATGATCCGGAACATCTTTATTTCTTCCATGTTGTATATTCTGGATCGCAGCTGGATGATTGTACTAGTGTTCTTGCCCTGATAACGCTTATATAAATTGTTTTTACTTGCACCTATAATATAAAATAATAATGTAAAAAATTCGAACTCGAGATAACAATGAATTCTGACATTACGATGATAGAGAAGCTCGAAAAAGTGGGTCTGCCGATTCTGTCTGTCTGTGTGTATGTACGCTGGATTGCAGCCTAAACGGCTGGACTGATTTGCTTCAAACTTCATATCTGAGCTCTGTGGGGTCGCAATTTGAGGCGAAATCAGAATGTTCTAGCCCTTTTATTAACGGTACTTTACTTAGGGTCAATTTTACAAAAAGACGATTTTATCGAAAACGGCTCCAACGACTTTGACTAAATTTCATATTCGAGTTAGTCTAGACAAATGCTATAAGATGGCGTACCACGTTTTTGGCTAAAAATATGTATAACGGTAATTTTTTTTTTTAACCGATTTTAGAAATATGGCTATTTCTGGGCTAAAACTCAATGGATTTCCATCAAAATCGAAATGTGGGCAAGATTTAATTTTTAATAAAATAAGGCATTTAAATGTATGCAAAATTTAAAAAAAATTTTTTTCAAAAATGAATTAATTAATTTTTTTTTATTAAAAACCTACTCATTCCCAACTAACAGCATATAGGTGCTGTGCACTTTATTTTTCTAGGTAATGGTACCAGTGTTGACGTCCTTATAAAGCGTTTCTTAAACTTGTGATTTGCCCCATACCGCTGGTGGGGGAAGCAAGATCACGTCGGGGTCACCAAATGCTTGATAGCACCTAATTTGGTCCTAAAGAGAAATTCGCCAAGCTCGTAAACTTGTCGAAGATAAACCAGTACACCAAAATTGTATAGAACAAACATCGTTGTTATCAATTAACAAGTGATTTTATTCTTCTAATCTTATAAATAATATAAATTTTTGTGGGTGCCGTGGCGCAGTGGTTAGTGCGTTGGACTACTACGCCATCAAAAGTTTTTTCGCGGCCCCACCTCTTCCGAGTGTCTGACAAGCATTCAAGAGTATAACTGTCATGAGAAAGTTTCTCAAAAACCCCTCTGCCCTTCGGATACGGCATAAAACTTCTGTACATGCCAAATGTATACCACGCACAACATGTACAGTTGTGAGAAGCTAGGTCTTGGCCCTCTATGGGCTGCTTACGGCCTAATATTTATTTATTTATTTAATCTTATAATTTACATTAATAAATTGTGGGAATGGGAGCGAGAATTGGATTAACAGGATCAGTTGCCGAAATTGAACACCTTGTCTGGCATTCTCGTCTATCATATTTACTTGTGAACAGGTGATGGGATTATGAGTATTTAGGAATTTTACAGTGTGGGAGACAAGAAATTGGAAGGTTTACAGTGGAGTGTGCAAGTAGGTATATAAAAATTTAACTTTTAATATGAATCTCAACAGGTTTACTTAGAAAGCTAAGTGAAGATAGTGAAATTTGTAACGGTTGGTGTGAATCTCGAATTGTAGAGTTAGCGTTTTTGCGCTCATCTGAATCATTGCATTGCACTGTTTGTTGAAATTAAGATTCAACGCTATTGGACATACATATCTTCATTAAATTTTTACTTGCACCGATACGTAGTATAGAGCAAGTTTTGGATTCGTGAAAATTTTCGATCTCGGGATTTTGATAAATTCTGATATTACCTTTATAAAGAAGAAGTCGAAAAAAGTGGGTCTGAAAATGCTGTCTGTGTGTCTGTCTGTCAGCGAGGCTACAACCTAAACGGGTAAACGGATTTTAATCAAACTTCATATCTAGGGTCTGTGGTATAATCCCTAGAGGCGGAAATAGAATTTTTGTTCTAGCCCTAATATTAACGGTACTTTACCTAAGGCCAATTTGACAAAAAGCAGATTTGTTGGAAAATGGTTCCTAAGATTTTTTTTTTAAATTTCATATTTCGGCTAGTTTGGCAAAGTGCTATAATATGGACTTCAACATTTTTGGCCAAAAGCGTAAATAACGGTACTTTACTTATAGCCGAATTGGTAAAAAACTGATTTGCTGGAAAATGGCTATACTGATTTTATTTAAACTTAATGCTGAATCGAGATTAATTACATGCTATAAAATGGCTTACAACATTTTGGCAAAAATTTATTATAACGGCACTTAAGGCCAATTTGGTTAAAAGCCGGTTTGTTAAAAAACGAGTCAACCGATTTCATTAAAATTTTTAGTGTGTATAGAACTGGGCTAATGCTAAAAGATGGCGTTCCAAATTTTTGGCTAAAAGTGGTACGGTACTTTTCCTAGGTTCAAGCGGTTTTAGCCAATTTTCTCGAAAACGGCTCTAACGATTTTGATTAAATTTTATACTTATGCTAGTCTTGTAAAGTCTAATAAAATGGCGTACCACGTTTTTGGCCAAAATTGCTTAGAACGGTACTTTACTTAAAGCCAACTTAACAAAAAATCGGTTTACTCGAAAACGGCTCTAAGGATTTTGACTAAATTTCATATTTAAGCTTGTCTATGCAAATGCCACAATATGGCGTACCACGTTTTTAACTAAAAAAGCGTATAACGGTACTTTAATTCATAACTGGTTTTAGAAATATGGCCATTTCTCGGTTAATATTCAATGGATTTTGGTCAAAATTAAAACATGAGCAAAATCTAATGAATAAAAAAATATGGCATTTAATTTTATGAAGAATTTAAAATAAAAAATATTTCTTCATATAATTTTTTTTTTAAACTTTATTCATTTCCAACTTACAGCTCAAAGGTGCAAGTACGTACGACCCAGTCGTGCACTTTATTTCAATACGGAGGACAGTAATGAAATTTGAAATCTAACTAATAAGAGTAGAGCAGCTGTGACCTTTATATTTTATGGTTTTATTTATTTAGTCTTTACTCCGATCTAAGAGCCTCATAAATGGCTTGACATGTTTCAGGTATAAATATGCTTCGGGATGTGGCTGAAACTCCTGCACTCAACTTTAAATCCTCGTAAGATCGTCCTGTAACCAAAAATTGAGGTGTTGCTGCAAGGCGTTCTTCTGCAATGATGCTTTTTCTTATTATTGTGTTTTGTTTTGTGATCCTACTCCTAATTTTGGCCAGTAGAATGTCGAAGCATTTACTGTTCAGTCGCAAATAATTCTTAATATCGTCAGGAAATTCAACACGTAATTCGCGAACTAACGTCATGTGGCTATAGTGTATGTTTTAATCTTTTACCCAGATTTTTCTTCCTTTATTTTCATTCTCAAAATAACACTTATTCCCGCACAAACTACGGCTTGGGTGATGATTTTTCTTTTCTTTTAAAATTTATTTAAAGCACCAAACTATTTACAAACTCTTATAAATTAAGCCGCACGTTTCAGCGAAAACTGTACTGTACACTGTACTGTACTGTATACTGTACATTCCAACACGTTCCAGTTTCCCGCGGTGTTACGCGAGCGGTTGCCCATTAAACACAAACTCCTGGAGTGTACGCTCCAAAAACGCGTGATTGGCAGCACGTTCCTGGCGCGCGGTCTTTCACTCGTTCTTTACCGCACTCCGGCGCGTACACTCCAATCCTGTGGTAGAGCGCTTGTGTGTAAAGGCCGCTATTTTTCTAAGTCTTACAGAAGAAAATCGTACCCGTTTCAAGAAGATGTCATCTCGCGAGATAATGCTATCCGAATGTAATACATGCGATGTTGCATTGCTCTATTGCTTTTATATATTTCATACAAGAGGATAATTTATTTTGAAAAATAATAAATTTAAATCTTTCTGACTTCTTTAATTGATCTTGGAAAAAAATATTTTTAGACATATTAAAACACAAAATTAATTGTCATATCTTAACGCTGGTGCATACATGCGATATTTTTATGCGCGGTGACGCTGCGGTGAAGCAGTAGTACAGTGCACACATGCGAGTTTTTCTCGCAGGACGCAATCTGCGATTTTTTTCTAGCCAATATCTTTGTTAGCTTCTATTGAAATTTCTTATTTGCTTCGGAATTTTTTGCTTTAGTTATAACTTATAACAATTAAAACAATAAACCGAATTCATATAATAAATGTTTGACGTCTTTCATTTTTCATTCATGCAGCAATTTTGTATATTTTAAATGTAGCAGACTAAGCAGTTATTGGTTGTACTTTTGATATTTAGTGACTGTTAAATTTAGTATAAATAAAAGAAACAAAATAAAGAAATTTAATTGCTTATGAGTTACATAGACAATTATTTTTTCAAGTGAGTCTGCTTGAAGGACTGTTCTCGCAATTCGCGTAATCGATACAAGAATCGACTTGTGCTACTTTAATGACTTGCTCTAGGTTTACGATCCACCTCATCTTAGTTTGGGTAAAATAATCAAATCAAAAATATTTCCTTCGAATTTAAATAGCGGCAAAAATAATGCACTGCTCAATAACAAACAATGTGCTAAAAGACGCAAAAGCGTCTGCGGTAAATCAGTACCTGCACTTGCCTCACTTTTAATTTTTAGAAACAGGGTATTCTATGTTTATCTTGTAAACTCTTCGTATATGTACTCGTAAGCAATACCTGAATAACTCACCTGACAAAGCTATTCCAGGCTCCCCAAATGTTGATTTCAAATGTGAAAATCCTGCAATGATACGAAAAGAGAAAACATCATAATCACACATATCATGAATTTCAGCCGAACAGCATACATGAAAAGTTTCCTGTTATGAATTTCACGTAACAACTTCTAAAATGTAAAAGTTACACTTTTTTATTAGGGTTAAAAGAAAATTGTATCGTCTTAGTTAGGCAATTGCAGAGTATATCCATAATTATATGGATTATAATTATATACAGGGTGTCCCAGTTAAGCAGTATAATCCTTTACGCGGAGACTTCTGAAGTTCCGGCGAACAAAAAATTTAATAGCAGGGGGGGGGGGTCTATTCTCACCCCATTTCAAGTGATAGCCCACCAAAGTGGGTGACTTCTAATTTGGAGGTGTAGCCGTAACGGTTTTAACGGTATAACTTCTAAACTATTACAGGTACAAAAAAGGTTTTGTAAATTTGGAAAGACAATTTAGTAGCGCATAGAAGTCCTAAGCACTTGGGGTTCATCTGTGCAGCTACAAAAAAGTTATGGCTTCTTAAACTCAAAATTATGAAAATTTGTTGTTTAATTTTTTTACTCAAAATGCATTTTTCTCGAAATTTTTACTTAATCAATTTTTTTTTTATGAAATTTTTATCCCTGAAAAATTTCCTAAAAATTATGTTAAGCAACTTTTTTACGTACGATCAACAGAAGTTGCAGTTAAAGCCATTTTTTGTCAGAAAAAAATGGTCAAACAAAATTAAGTGAGAATAATAAACTAACGTACCTATGAGCAATGCAGTAAACAGTTAGTTGTCGAATAGGAAAAAAAAGCGTAACAAAGAATTATCACAGCTTTTTGACCATTTTTGTCTGACAAAAAATGGCTTTTACTGCAACTTCTGTTAATCGTACGTAACAAAGTTGCTTAAAAACAAAAACTGCCAAGAATATGCCGCAAAAACCTCAAGAAAACAAACTATTTTCCCCCATAACACTAACTTAATAGACCACGCACCAGCTGTATCAAATCAAATGATCATCAAAACTTATACGGAACCAATTGAAGAAAAAATGAAACACAATCTTTAACGGAACAACTATATCTATCCCCTTCATCAGATTCGGAAATGACTGGTATAGATATTGGAGCAGATAACTGCTCACAAGCAACCATACCATCTCTCGCAGCACAATCACACTTGTCACTGTCACACACAAACACTCCCCAAAACCCACTCCCCGTGCCGAATTGTAGTGCCTCACACATCCCTCACAGTAGTAAATCATAAACAATAATAATGGCTAGAAATGGATTTTCTCCTTCTCCAATGGAACCTTGAATGCTATTCAAACAACAAACATGCCCTTTAGGAAACCCATATAACTGCAAAAACCTTCAATTTTTTTTAATATGAAAAATTACAAAACCTATCACCTTAATAAAGATTTTAACTAGGTATGCCAAATCAGGTATAGGTATTTTAGTTAAAAACAATATTCCCGTAACCTCGCACTTCATCCACTACCAATCTACTCCACCAAACAATTGAAATTCCTGGAAGAAGACACATTAAAATTTCAAATCTGTATAGAGAACATGATGTTGTCATTACTCCAGATGTTCTTGATAGTATTCTCGTAAATAAGGATACGCATCATCTTATACTTGGAGATCTCAATACCAATAATACACTATGGGGATCAAAAGCAACAAGTGCCATGGGACTAAGATTCGAAATGTTCGCCAACGATCGCGGACTAATTGTCCTGAATGATGGTTCTCCAACTCTTTTCAGTAACAGAAATACATTTACGGTAATTGATGTGACATTTGCGTCGGATGACCTGGCACCCCTCCTTCACTGGGAGGCACTTTCTCACTCTGCTAGTAGGGTCCATATACCAATAATACTAAGAAGTTCGGAAAGAAGGCCAGCAAAAAAGCGCTTTAAAGAAAAATTAGCAAATTGGGATTTATTTCAATCCACTACCAGAATTTTGTCTTTCACAATACCTACATCTATGAACACCAACCAAGAAGCTGCGAAAATAAAAAAAAAATTATCCGAACGGCAGTAGCAAAATCAATACAAAGCAAACAGGTAGCAAAACCAACCCCTTATGGTTCACAGAAACCATTGCACAATTAGTAAAGGACAAACATAAAGCATGGACCAAAGTGCGTAGGAGCCCAACAACAGAGAATTGCGTAGCATACAGAAAGTCCTGTGCAAGTCTTCGGAGGGAATCTATTCAAGCAAAAAGATCATCATGGGACAATTTTGTTAACCCAATGGATCCATCCTTGGATTTGAGAACATTATGGAGCCGAATATGATCTATTCATTCTTCCAAGCCTACTCAAACTTTCCCATACATGCATTTGGACGACTCTCTACTGAAATATCCGGTTGTAATTGCCAACATCTTCGCAAGCAAATGGGGTAGATATAGTATGAACCACACTTACCCGGACAATGTTATTCAGGAAAAACTTAAACATTGAAGATCTCCCCACCTCAAGCCAACCGGCATTTTTGATGGAACAAATAACCGGAGTTGAACTTGAAATGACAACTTGGCTGCAAACAGCCAAGGAAACTATACCGAGGGACGATAAAATTTGCCTTACATCTTTGCAGAAAAAAGAGAGAGTTAAAAATATTATTGATTATCTTTAGCGGGGATTTGAAATGGGACCTACACACAAAACATGTAATAAAACAGCAAAAATTGCGCAATAACGCCTTAAAATGATATGATCGCGGCGTAAAGGACCACATCTGGACACAGCTTTAGAAGGTACTCTCCAACATGGTTTGACGGTATTCATGTGGACTACTAACAAGAATTGTGAAAATGTTAATACTTCAATCAATGAATGTTATAGGACTGCGACGTAGCTCTTCGTATAGAAGCGGGCTACCTATTCATCAGATACCTACGTCCACTCTGATAATAACGGATAATCTAAGTATTCTATCGGACTTAAAAGCGAAACCAAAAAATGTCCTTCCTTAGAGTTCATCAGACACCTTATCTACAATTCCAATAATATCTTACTTGTTTGGGTACCTGGGCACGTTGGAATCCAAGGTAATGAGATGGCAGATATAGCAGCTAAGGAAGCTATACGATATCCTTTGACGTTGGAAACGCCGAAAACGCTATGTGTGAAAAAAAAAGCTGCTCTCACCAAATTCATAAAAAAGGGACACGAGGTGATCCCAATAAAAATCAGAAAATCTCCCCTACCGAAGAGGCCATTTACCAATTTGTTGCAATGAAGGAAGCTGTTGGAGGGGTCTCTTCGTCGCAATCTTTTGGGCTGAATCTTCCTCAATACAGAACTTTCAGTTGAGCAATAGTTGGATGAAACTGAAAATGATGAACAAAACCGCCACGAAGTTTTAACAGATTTAACTTCAGTTTCCTTTGAAGTTGCTTTGTACAATACTGATCAAACAACTTCTTTTTTCGACCAGCCTGAATACTCTAAAGAGGAAGACAAGCAAAATGAGTACTTACGATGCTGTCATCGAGGATCTTCAAACCTAAAAAGAACTGTGTGCCAAAGTTGGTGAAGCAGTTGCAATCATGAAAGACCACAACAAAGAAATTAAACATTTTATTGAAACACATTATTTTTGAAAGTTTTTCAACATGCACTGTATTTTGTTCCTAAGAAGTCATATTGTTCTAATGAAACCGTTGAAAACAGTTTTTTGATAAAAACGCCCCTAAGCAGTGGGCGTGGTCAAATACAATGTATTGAAGATTTATAGGGTAAGTGAATATCTACATATCTGCTTAAGTAATTTTTTTCGAGTTTCATATAAAAATACTACAACTACTAATATACTATAAAATACTACTTTCGAAAAGTGGGCATGTCAGTGGGCGGATTTTAATTTTTTGTACACTTGTATTGCTTCCTTTTCCAAGGATCTCGTTTACAAAATTTGATCCATCTAGCTCAAAATTGAAGGCCAAAAACCATGGACATGGCTAAATCGACTCGGCTAGTGATGCTGTGCTGATCATTTATATATGTATAATACTTTATTGGGTCTATCTTCAATATTTCTCTATGTTACAAACTATGTATTAAACCCTTAGGATAGGGTAAAGAAAAAGAACAGATTGAAGAAGAAAAGCGACACAGCATTGTAATGGAAAATCATTATGCGAGGAGAAAAAGAAAATTTAAATTAGTTTAGTTTAGTTAAGTTTAGTTTATTTAATCTTAGGTGTACATGTAAGACTTAGTCTTTTATAGTACTTAAATTATGGTTAGTTTACAATATTTCTATGGAAAAGTAATTAAATTTTAAGGAAAAATATAGGAATGATAAGGAAATAAGGAAAAGCAAAGTATAGAAGAAAGTAAGAATTAGAAAGCTGTTGCAATTTAAAAGAAATACTCTAAGACGGCTTTTTAAAATTGTGTGGCTCCAATTAATTGTTTTATTGTTGTAGGCAGGGAGTTCCAGAGTCTATTGGCAAAGACGAAGAAATGACGCGAGGAGTTCAAATACGTCGAAGAGGGAGTTACAAGACAAAATGTTCTAGGTGAACGAGCAAATTGCAGTTTTTCAAACAAGTATGGTGGCGACCTGGTTTGTATAATTTTGTGCAAGTGGACACAGCATCTAACATAGAAGAACTGTCAAAGCGAGCAACCTAGGATGTTTGTATGGTAATTGGATATGTGGTCGTGTCGACGAAGCCCATATACGTACCTAACTATATCGTTGAATGCAACAGTTATTTTATGCTGAGATAAGGTGTCCAGTTTGCAGTACACAGCTGATGAATAATCAATGTCGGAACGAGGAAGGTTTTGACTAGTCTCAGTCTCGTATTTATAGAAGTGAAACCAGAAAGCAACCAAAGTTTGCGTAGACCACCGTAAATTCGTCCAATAGTGTAGTTTATGTGGCTTACTGGGGAGAGAGAGCGGTTAATCTTAAAACCCAGGTTGGTTACAGTCTCCACGAACTGCAATTGTGTGTCGTCAAGTTAAATTGGCCGTACAAGTTCGGAGTTGTGTAGTTTTTTTGATATTAAAATCATTTGAGACTTTCCTGGGTTCAGGGTTAAGCGATTTCGGAGTGACCATTGGTAGATTGCAGATAAATCCTCGTTCAACCTGAAAGCAAGATCCTCAACTAAACCTATAGGTCTAGATAGATATATTTGCGCATCATCTGTATAGAAATGAATGCTAGAGTATAAGCATACCTTAGGGAGGTCATTGATAAATATGCAGAACAAAGGACCCAGTATTGAACCCTGAGGTACAACAGCAAGTATATTATTAGCCTGAGAGGATTTATCACCAACCACAACCCTCTGACAGCGATTACTTAAGTAGTTACTAATTAAACGAACCGAGATTGCACTAAATCCGAAAAACCTAGTAAGTTTCTCAGAAAGGATAGAGTGATTGACAGTGTCAAAAGACTTTGAAAAATCAAGGAGGCAGAGAACTGTGATAAAGTCCATGTCATAGTTTATCCTTATGTCGTCAAGAATTTTGACCATAGCTGTAGAACAGCAAACCACAGGGTTTGCTCGAAAACCAGACTGGACCGAGGCAAGCAGGTTATGTTGATCGGGGTAGCTGGAGATCTGCCTAGCGAGGACTTTTTCCAAAACTTTTGACAAACAAGGTAGAAGGTGCGAAAGTCTGTAACCAGAGAAGGTAGAGGTTTTTCGGAACAGGAATAACTTTAGCCATCTTCCAACTAGACGGAAATGACGAAGACGTTATACAAAAGTTAATCACATGAGTAATTACACTGATAATGTGAGTTAAGATCATTTTGATAAACCGAATGGGAACTCCATCCTTGCCGATAGCGTCGGACTTGAGAGATCGAATGATGTTAATGACATCACGTTCCGATACTACTTCGAATTCAAAAGCTGTTCGGGGTTCAGGGGAATCTTGATGGTTAGGTAGAAAGGGTGCGTTTTCTATTGGGTTTGATAAGAAAGCATTATTAAGTTCGTTGAGATCAGGTATAACGTCTACAATATCCTTTTTGCGAACATCGACCGAGCGTAAATTGCTCCAAAGCTTTTTGGCGTTTTGGTCTTTTCCCAGCTTAGATAAGAAATATCTTTTTTTAGACAACCTCGCAGTGGAAGTTGAGAGGTTACGTGCTCGAACGAAGTCTTCCCAATGCGGAATGGTTGGATTTCGCTTCCACTTTGAGTACATTTTCCTCCGCAGTTTTATGAACCTAAGGTGTAAGCCATGGGCAATTTTTATTCCGCACCAGCACTGTTTTTAAGGGCACATGGTCATTAAACAGGTTAAGAAGTAGCGATTGCAATAAGTCGACTTTATCACAAACATCAGAGGCAAAATAACAACTATGCCAAGGTATTGAACTCGCTTCCACTTGCAAGGAGTAGTTATCCACTGAGGCGATATCTCTGAATTGAAAAGTTGATGGTGTAGAAGAACGAGATAGATCAATGTTATGGGTGCAGAAAATTAGGTCGTGGTCAGAGACACCTTCCAATGACAGCTGGCGCTGCAAAAACGCATTCGACCTATCAGATACCAGCAGTAGGTCCAAGAGACTCGAACGGGAGTTGGGTACAAAGTGGGTGGCATAAGTGTTGATTACAGTTAGGGCGGAAGTTGCAACCAAGTCTAGGAGCTGGTAAGATCTACTGTCATATTTGAATATGTCAGCATTAAAATCACCGCAAATAATGATGTGCTCATAAAACGGAGAGAACTCTTGTAATGTAGAGAACATGGGTTTAGGAGAGCATCTCCGGTTGGGACAGTAAACAACGCCAATAATGCATTTAGTGTTACCATCAGAAGCTTCCAATAGAAGGTATTCTGTAGCACTCGATTCTGATTACCCAATTATTTGGCAATTCAACGAAGTATTACAATAAATAGCTACCCCACCACCTATCGTATTCGTGACCCTATCGTTCCGAATCATTCTGTACCTCGGCATGTTGTACAGATGATCTTCCAACTCAGGACTTAGCCAAGTCTCAGTAATACAGACAACATCAACTCACGAACTATTAAAAATGTGCCGTAAGTAATCGGTTTACCAGATATTTAAACTGCGAGCGTTTATATAGCATATTTTGAGCTCCTCCCGCGCATCTGACATGATCTTAATCATTGATCGCACGGTAACTTCATCAATGCCATTAGACACGTACCTATTATTATAAGTCATCATTATTATTAAAAACAAATAAGAGTAGCACAATATAAGTAGGGAGCTATTCTCTGGAGTAAGACTCTCGTTCATATAAATACGAGTGTTGTTGGTATTAGTTATTTTATTGTTTAAACTATTTGAACTGGAACTGCTGCTACTATTGTTGGTGTTGGCGATGTTGTCAGTCAGCACATTTTCTTTCTCCAATTGCGAAAGAGTTAGCCCGCACTGTTGCCATTTTAAAACTGTCCTTCCGGTCAGATTTAACTGGAGAAAAACCAGTCAAAAAAGTAAAATTCAGTCAACAAAAACAGTCAACGAATTATTAACACAAATCCAGCTGAAAAAGCCAGTCAGAGTAAAAATTAACATTTTATTCAGAACAAAATATAACACAGAATCCTTTATTTGTGAGTATGTAGGTAGAATGAAGTGAAGCATAGTTTAAGAATTAAATAACGATTAAAACATTTAAAGAAATAGTAAGAAAACATTAATACATTCTAATTCATTGATTCGATTCATACATAATCTTTATGTATTAATGTCCCTGAGTGCTTCATTTGACTCTTTATCATTATTATTTGCATCTGTGTCATATACTGCTTTGCTGCTTTCGTATATACCAATTTAATTTATTACTTTAGTCTGTATAAGAAAATTGAAGCAGAAATCGCTAAATCTCAACTAATTTCTGATGATCAGAATCAAATATTCAAAAAAATATTGATTGAAAAGAAATTTTACAAACCAGTCAAAAAACAAATATTTTCAGCTAAAAAAACCAGCCGGCTGGATGCTAAAAAGTCTTCCAGCTAAATTGATATCAATCCAGTCAGATCTGACTGGAAAGCAGTCAAAATGGCAACAGTGTTAGCCCGTTGCTTCTGCGAAAAGCTGAGAGTAGTGCTCTTTGCTCAGCGTGGGAAGAGAGACGAATTAGTAAAGCGCAATTGCTGCCGGTGCACAGTGTGAAATTTTCGCATTCTAGCGGAACTTAATTCGAAATCATACTATTGTTGTCTCTTGTAGCCTAATTTAGTTGAAAAAGGCCATCTTAAGTTATAGTAATGCAAATTTTGAATTTTACTGTATTTATTATTTGAGATAATAAGAAAATTAAGACTTTGATTGTTTTAAGAAATAAACAAACAATTTGAATTTTTAAGGTTGCTTTTAATATGTATTTTGCTGATATGGTTTACTTGTAGAAAACATTTTATATGCTTTAAATATACATATGTGTGTTTATTTTTTAATTATTAATATGAATAGTAGGAACTTTAATCACTTGAATCACTCAGTTGGTGATTTGCGCAAAAAAATTATTTCTGCTGATAAGTTACGAATTTCCATTCATGAACTTTTCATTACGTGTGACAAGTCTCGATTCATTTCCAAGTAGCTGCCCTTATGTAACACCTTTGTCTTGAATAGTTTTGCGATAAAGCACTTTGTCATCTATTGTGTTCATAATTAGAATATGATTTAAATTTATGTTTATGTCCTTAATTTCAATACTTGTCATAATAAGGTTTTTTATTATTCTGCATTGCGCTAGTTTCTGTTCTTACTACATCCTTTGATTTCTGTGCCATTGAAAAGAGAATGAGTATACAGAATCTACTTAACATCTATGATAACACTCAAGTCTTCTTCAGGAGAAAGTTTTGGCTATGGGCTTGTATTTCTCGTCTCATGATTGAACGAGCTGGCGAAAAAAATAGTTACTCTCTAAAAAAATTTGCCGCATCCCATTTTTTTAAAACCTTAAACTTTTTTTATTATCATATGTTTACTCTTCCCTCTTTCAATGTATTTTGTATCAATAAGATCCTTAACTTTTATTTTTTCTACTTCCATGTTGAAATCTTCAGATGGTTTTATTGGCCTTCCGGATCTTGGAGCTCCTGATTCAGAACTGGTGGATACATACTTGGTCCAGCTGAAGTACTCCAGTGGCAAAGCATTAGGTTATTCGAACCAATCTTGATGTTGTTGAAGGAATCTTGGGTATCTTCTATTACTTTGTGTCCACTTGACTTTTATTCTCCAATCCAGACTTCCTACAAACATCTCCAATTCTCTTGATAAATTTTTTCACAATCACTTATGGTTAAAAACTGGAGTATTCGATATATTGCCTCAATAATTCGAAAAATTCTATCTGTAATTGTTTGTGAAGGGAAACTTAACTTTAACCATTTTTATACCCTATTCCAAGGGTATATTAAGTTTGATACATAGTTTGTAACATAGAGAAATATTGAAGATAGACCACATAAAGTATATATATAAATGATCAGCATCAGTAGCCGAGTCGATTTAATTTATGTTTATGTCCTTAATTTCAATACTTGTCATAATAAGGTTTTTTATTATTCTGCATTGCGCTAGTTTCTGTTCTTACTACATCCTTTGATTTCTGTGCCATTGAAAAGAGAATGAGTATACAGAATCTACTTAACATCTATGATAACACTCAAGTCTTCTTCAGGAGAAAGTTTTGGCTATGGGCTTGTATTTCTCGTCTCATGATTGAACGAGCTGGCGAAAAAAATAGTTACTCTCTAAAAAAATTTGCCGCATCCCATTTTTTTAAAACCTTAAACTTTTTTTATTATCATATGTTTACTCTTCCCTCTTTCAATGTATTTTGTATCAATAAGATCCTTAACTTTTATTTTTTCTACTTCCATGTTGAAATCTTCAGATGGTTTTATTGGCCTTCCGGATCTTGGAGCTCCTGTTTCAGAACTGGTGGATACATACTTGGTCCAGCTGAAGTACTCCAGTGGCAAAGCATTAGGTTATTCGAACCAATCTTGATGTTGTTGAAGGAATCTTGGGTATCTTCTATTACTTTGTGTCCACTTGACTTTTATTCTCCAATCCAGACTTCCTACAAACATCTCCAATTCTCTTGATAAATTTTTTCACAATCACTTATGGTTAAAAACTGGAGTATTCGATATATTGCCTCAATAATTCGAAAAATTCTATCTGTAATTGTTTGTGAAGGGAAACTTAACTTTAACCATTTTTATACCCTATTCCAAGGGTATATTAAGTTTGATACATAGTTTGTAACATAGAGAAATATTGAAGATAGACCACATAAAGTATATATATAAATGATCAGCATCAGTAGCCGAGTCGATTTAATTTATGTTTATGTCCTTAATTTCAATACTTGTCATAATAAGGTTTTTTATTATTCTGCATTGCGCTAGTTTCTGTTCTTACTACATCCTTTGATTTCTGTGCCATTGAAAAGAGAATGAGTATACAGAATCTACTTAACATCTATGATAACACTCAAGTCTTCTTCAGGAGAAAGTTTTGGCTATGGGCTTGTATTTCTCGTCTCATGATTGAACGAGCTGGCGAAAAAAATAGTTACTCTCTAAAAAAATTTGCCGCATCCCATTTTTTTAAAACCTTAAACTTTTTTTATTATCATATGTTTACTCTTCCCTCTTTCAATGTATTTTGTATCAATAAGATCCTTAACTTTTATTTTTTCTACTTCCATGTTGAAATCTTCAGATGGTTTTATTGGCCTTCCGGATCTTGGAGCTCCTGATTCAGAACTGGTGGATACATACTTGGTCCAGCTGAAGTACTCCAGTGGCAAAGCATTAGGTTATTCGAACCAATCTTGATGTTGTTGAAGGAATCTTGGGTATCTTCTATTACTTTGTGTCCACTTGACTTTTATTCTCCAATCCAGACTTCCTACAAACATCTCCAATTCTCTTGATAAATTTTTTCACAATCACTTATGGTTAAAAACTGGAGTATTCGATATATTGCCTCAATAATTCGAAAAATTCTATCTGTAATTGTTTGTGAAGGGAAACTTAACTTTAACCATTTTTATACCCTATTCCAAGGGTATATTAAGTTTGATACATAGTTTGTAACATAGAGAAATATTGAAGATAGACCACATAAAGTATATATATAAATGATCAGCATCAGTAGCCGAGTCGATTGAGCCATGTCCGTCCGTCCCTATGTCACCAGTTTTTAGGGCTTAAATTTTGAGCTAGGTTGATGAAATTTTGTATACTAGGTCTTTGGAAAAGTAAGCAATACAATTGTAAATTTTTTTAAAATCCGCCCACTGCCACGCCCACTTTTGAAAAAAAAAACACCTTTTTTCATTATTTTCATATGAAACTCGAAAAAACTTACTTGAGCAAATATGTAGATATCCACTTAATCTACAAATCGTCAATACATTGTATATGGCCACGCCCACTTTTTAGGGGCGTTTACTTCAAAAATTAATTTTTGAGTAAAAATATTAGTTTATAGGGCAAAATAGAAAATTTTGTGAATACATTTCCCACCGCCCACTGACACGACCAAATAAGATAGGGTTAGGATATCATACGACCCGCTCCAGGCGGATTGTAGCATTTTTTCACTGGTTTGAACAATAAATTATGCAAATATACAACAAGGACAGGCATAAACATACGGTTTGTTATATTAGGAACTGAAAAAAAAGTTTTCGTTCATGGATGATCAACTTAATTTTTGAATAAAGTTCCGCTAGATGTTGATTATTTCACACTGTGCGGTGGTTTGGTTTCCTAAGCGAAAAGCATCGATGTGTGGTGAATATTGGTGACGTAGCTTTGCGGCAATATTCTTTGCAAGATCAACTGCATTTGCCTTCGGTTTTTGTGGAACGCCGTGTACAATTACATCACAGAGACGCATTTTGCGTTGGAGGTCAGCTAGTTCCACTCTTGATTTTTTGTTCTTTTCTTGGAGTACAGCAATTAAGTTCTCGCACTCTTGCACCTTATTTTTAAGAGTAGATATCACTTCACTTAACTTATTGCTGATTTCAATTTCAGTTTTTTTAACTAGTGAAGTAATCTTTGCCATCATATTAGCTTCCATATCCCGCAGCTGCTCAGATAAAGATGTTTTCTTATCAGTCTTTTTGTCGGATGAAAGCAGTGGGATTGATTGATTTTTAACGGCGGGAGAATTGGATGGAGATGACATCGAATTCTTCTCTTTAAGGGCTTGTTGGCGATCAGTTGACATTATAAAAAAAAAAAAAAGATGATAGCAAGACGAAATTTAAAGTTTATTTTCTTTTGTTTACCTAAAGAGACCTTGCAACAGGCACAAAGTACTTATTTTTAGAGCGAGGCAGTCAAGTTGAAAAATGCAAGGATAAGTAAGCTATTTTTATATGTACATATAACCGTGTAAAATGGGATTAAAGTCGGGAGCGAGTAAATAACACGTCTATACACTTGACATTTCACTTTTTTTTTTTAGCAAAATGACTTTTTTTTTGAGGAAAATGAGGGATAAGAGAAGGCGATAGGCCTATAAAGCACTACGACCTAGGAAGATCTTTTGTGCTATTCCCTAGCAGGTTTGAATATAATTAGTTATATATATTTTCTTTTTTTTAGCTGAAGTCTAGTTCATTTATAAATCTTAAGACATCTATAGCTGAAGCTGAGGAAACATCAGAGGAAGATGTGAAGCTTTTGTTAAAGTACTTAAGTCTCAGCCGAGCTATAGCAGGACATTGGCACCAAATGTGGTGGGCTGTTTCGGTGTCTTCAAGACATATGCGACACGTGTCCGATTGGACACTGAGAATATGTTGTTATGAGATCTTTGGAGGTTTCTTCTAATGCATTCTCTGGCACAGAGCTCGATAGCGTGGACCTCTGCCTGAAAGATTGTGGTTGTTTGTCCTAGAGGAACAGATAATTTGTAGTTTGGACCAGAGATTCCAGCTGGTCTGCAGCTTGACATTTTAGATCCGTCAGTATACCAATCTATTGATGAGGAATTTTGGGGAGTAGGCTGATTGTCCCAGAAACCCCGGATTGGGATAACGACCTTAACAGGGTCATGGAGATGGAGTCTCTTGGGCATGAAGTCCGAGAGGCGCACTGCTGGATTGGATAGCAGAGGAACTCTTTCAAGGATTTTCATGTGTCCGTCTAAGTTAGAGGAGGAATTATTGCATAGCAGTTGAAGCTTTAATGCACTAGCCGCTGCAGTCTTCATAATAACATAACGCAGCTGTCGGGCTGGAGCGCATTGCACCCGTAATACCTACACAAGCTAAGCGTTGTATTCTTATGAGGGCAGACCGCGTGACCGTTTGGTTGGCCTTTTCCCACCATACTAGCGAAGCGTAGGTGATAATTGGAGTGATGATTGTGAGGTCCAGTGGATAATTTTTGGTTTCAATCCCCATGTTTTGCCGAAAAGCCTAGAGCAGGCCCAGAAGGCTCTAGTCGCCTTCTCAGTGGTACTGATTACGTGCTTCCAGCTCAGTTTATGGTCAAGAATTACCCCAAGATATTTGGTTTCTTTTGAGAAATTGATTTGAACACCGTTTAGTGTTAAGGTTTGGAGGTTTAGATTTCTCCTTCTGGTGAAGGGTATGATGACGGTCTTGGTTGGATTAACCGTAAGCCCTTCTGATTGACACCAGTTGCTAACTTTGATAAGGGCAAGTTGCATTTGATCTTTAATGCGGATTTCTTCTTTGCCCTTTATATTTATGACTTCGTCGTAAGAGTAGCCTTGTGTTGGAGACCCACAATTGTTGAGGTCGTTTAGAAGTTTGTCCATCACAATGGACCACAGCAAGGGGGATAGAACACCCCCTGAACAAAATGACTTAAATGAGTAACATATCTGTAATTTTTGTTTGTTTTCAATAAAAATATTTAATTTGAGAATAAAAATAAAGTGCACGACTGAGTCGTACGTACTTGCACCTTTGTGCTGTTAAATGGAAATGAATGAATGAATAAAAAAAAAATGATCTTACCGATATTATCACTTTTAGCCAAAAATTTGGAACGCCATCTTTTAGCCCTAGCACAGTTTTATACACTAAAAATTTGAATGAAATCGGTCGACCCATTTTTTAACAAACCGGCTTTTAACCAAATTGGCCTTAAGTACCGTTATAACATATTTTGACCAACATTTTGTAAGCCCTTTTATAGCATGTATTTAAACTCGATTCAGCATAAAGTTTGAACAACATCAGTATAGCCATTTTCAAGCAATTCAGTTTTTTACCAATTTGACTACAAGTAAAGTACCGTTATTAACGGTTTTGGCTAAGAATGTGGTAAGCCATCTTATAGCACTTTATCAAATTAGCCGAATGAAATTTAAAAATAATCGTAAGAACCGTTTTCCAGCATATCTGTTTTATGTTAAATTGGCCCTAATTAAAGCACCGTTATTATTAGGGCTAGAACAAAATTTCAATTCCGTCTCTAGGGATTATCCCGCAGGCCATAGATATGAAGTTTGATCAAAATCTGCTTAGGCTGTAGCCTCGCTGGCAGATAGATAGACAGACAAACAGAATTTTCAGACCCACTTTTTTCGACTTAACCCGAGATCGAAAATTTTCACGAATCCAAAACTTGCCCTATACTACGTATCGGTGCAAGTAAAAAACTGAATGAGTTACAAGACAAACATTGGTAACTCTAAATGCACATCAATATAATAGGATGCAGCAGCCAATCAGGGCACACCCAGATGTGCGCTGTTGGATCTACGTCAGATACAAATGGAAATTCGCTGGCGGGTATACACATTTTATAAGGCGATTCTCTCAATTTAGTATGGTGCAAAAATTAGTATATATGTATGTATATACGTGTACTGACAATTTATGTTGGACAGAGTATAGTTTAAATATGAAATTTAAAGAAAATCGTTGGAGCCGTTTTCGAGCGAATAGGCTAAGACCCCTAAGTCCTTAAAAAAGTACCACTTTTAGCCAATATTTTTTAAGCCATTTTATAGCATTTGCGATTTTTAATCTAATGTGAGAACTTTAATTGAATCGTTAAATCCGTTATTAAGAAATTCGTATTTTAACCGAATTGGCCATAAGTACCGTTACAACAACTTTAGGCCAAAATGTAAATGTCTTATTGTACGTAGCTGTATTTGTCTCGTTTAAGCCGTTTTCGCGCAAATCGGCTTTTTTAAAAAAGAAAATTAAGTAAAGTACTGTTGCTAACAATTTTGGTAAGGAATTTTATATGTCATCTGATTGGTATTTTTCAATCTTAATCGAATGTGAGATTTAGTCAAAATCGATAGAGCCGTTTTCGAAAAAATTGGGATAAAACAAAAATTTCTATTTCGCCTGTAGGGATTATAACACAGACCCTAGAAACATATGAAGTTTGATCTAAATCCGTCCAACTGTTCAGGCGGTAGCGTCAGGCACACAGGCAGACAGACAAAATGTAAACTTCAGTAAAGCCCGTATGATACTACATTTTTTTCATATTTTTTTATGTACTTGGTAAAGTGTCAGCTTCGCGTGAAAAAGACAGCAAGTTTGTTTTTACGAAAAGCAAAGCTTTTTTTTTGCAAGCCACTGTACAGTGCCATAATTTATCTTCAAATTTCGCTGGGAAAACAAAAACAACAAGCAACAAAATTTAAGCTCAATGCAGAAATGTCAAAAAAAACTGCCAGCTTCTGAATAATGTGGTGTAGTACATACATTTTTAAAGTATATTTTTAGACATTTTTACATTTATGTGCTTATACTCACACCTACTGAGAATTTCAGTGGTGAATTTTTCGTACTGCATTAAAAATAAAAAACAAAATGTAGTGTCATACAGGCTTAAATATTTATTAAAAATGCATGTACACTCAGTAAAACAAAACTTTTACTAAATTTTGCCAAAAACGTTTAAGAAAAACAACTTTCCACTGCATTGCAGCACTCTTCCTACATCGATTTCTCAATCATACCAATAGTACGTTAAAAAAAAATTAAAAATTCCTGAAATCCTATCATTTCCTGGATTGGTTTATTCGATACGGTTTTGTCATTGAAAGCTAGGTAAAAATAAAGTCAAACACTACCTACCTTCTATAGAAGTTTGGGAATGCTCCTTTTCTTCACCATTTTACGAGAAATCGTAAACGATTTCCTCAAGTTACCAATGATTTTCAGGACGAAGTTGTTTTTTTATTTTTTCAGTTTCGTTTGTTTTCTTTTTAACTGTTCTGTTTATCGTGTTCGTGTCATCTTTGCATTTCTTTGTGTACAATGTGTGTGGATTTGGGTTTTTATAGGGCTTGACTAAGGATATTTTTTAGGAACTGAATTATAGCATGATATGTACCTGTTTCCAATTTCATTTGGCTCTTTTTCATTGGCGCAGTGTTGTCAGGGCTTGAGTTATACATATGTTCATGGTAACACGTGATGGCATTAAAATTTTCCCAGGTGGATGCTCACAAAGCAATGAATTCGAATAAATACTTTTTTAAAAGCTATGGGAAAGCGATTTTTGCGGACGATGTTAAATTGATTCAGATTCTTGCGTTTATTATGCGATTGAAAGCAATTGAGTTGGATTATATTTATGTTTATACCAGTGGCATCGCGTGAATTATTTCGATGGGTGTGCAATTTGTGAAAATTACATTTCTTAAAACTATCAACAAATTGCGATTGCGGAAATACATTGCCCGAAAGTACTTCAAACTTATTGTTTTCTCAATCGAAGTTAAAAAACAAAGAAAGCAGGAAATTTCACTGCTTTTTTCGCACGAGCGTCGATGTTATGCATTGTATACTTCACCTATGAGCTAAGGCGGCTACAGACACTAAAACATGGTATGGTCTCACTGCAGTGGCGTGCCATCCATATAACACGATTCCTACCGGCTTCCATTTTCAAATATCAAACATTTTAATTTTGCCACATTCATTGTTTATCAAACTATTTTCATCCCTTAATCATAAATTAATACACGCTTGAGAATATATGCTGCGAAAACTTGTTGTATATTCATTTTTACTCAAACACAAAAAAAAATCGCCACTACGGAGAAGACATGTATGATCTCTTCTTTTCGATAGTAAAATTGTATGCAATGATTTTTACTTGTACCTACATATAATATAGGGCAAGTATTGAATTCGTGCAGATTTTCGATCTCGAGATTTTGATGAATTTGGACATTACCATTGGACAGACAGTGGGTCTGTCTGTCTGTCAAAAACTGTCTGTCTATTTCTTGATTTCATTAAACTATTTAGTTTCAAAACTATTAGATCGCAAAAAGTTTAAAATGGCATTGAACATTTTTGGCCAAAGGTGGATATAACGGTACTTTTCCACGAATTAAAAAGTTTTAACCAATTTTCTCGAAAACGGCTCCAACGATTTTCTTTAAATTTAATATTCGTAAATGTCTATAAGATGGCATACCACGTTTTTGGCCAAAATTGTTAATAATTGTACTGCGCTTACAACCAACTTAACAAAATGTCCTTTTTCTCGATAACGGCTTCAACAATTTTGTTTAAATTTCATATTTAAAATAATTTGGTAAAGCACTATAAGATGGCATATCACGTTTTTGGCCAAAGCTGTTAGTAATGGTACTTTGCTTACAGCCAACTTAACAAAATGTCCTTTTTCTCAAAAACGGCTTCAACGATTTCGTTTAAATTTCATATTTAAAATAGTGCACTATAAGATGTCGTACCACGTTTTTAGCCAAAGTTGTTAGTAATGGTGGTTTGCTTACAGCCAATTTAACAAAATGTCCTTTTTCTCGAAAACGGCTTCAAAAATTTCGTTTGATAATAACTATATTTTGTTTATAGCCAACTTAACAAAGTCTTACATATTTAGTGCACTTTATTTAATAACCCTCCATTTCCGGGTTATGCGTTCATTTATCCACAGTACGATCTTTCAACTCTGTCCCTTTCTGGCGTATAGTGGAAGTATGCTTGCGATTTCTTTGTCTAACATCCATTTGCTTATGAGGAAAATGATCCGGGATTTTTCGGCTTATGTGGATGAACATTTGATGGGTAGAGGAAATTTGGTTGCAACAAATATTGACAGGTTGATGATTATGGGTGGAAGAGAAATGTTTTACTTCGAGGGAATTTTTTTTTTTCAATGTAGACATGTAGGCAACAAAATAAGCCGACAAAAATCAGGTTATTGGGTGATGCAGTGAGTCGAAGGGCGTTTGTGGTGTTTCATTAACCTGTTGTGTATCTTTTTGAATTTCAAAATTTGTTATGCTCTTGTTACTTTGTTGTAATCGGTAGAAAACATTCATGTTTTATTTTCGTTATTTTGCTTTGTTAATACATAGTATCTTTAAGTTTTATAATAAATCATCTAAAAGAAGCAATCTGCAAAAAACAATTGCTGATCGACGAATAACCGGGGTATCAGACTCGCTGGCTTAATTAATTGCAGAAAAGATGTTAAGGAACTTTTGAACATATTCATATGAACCAGGAGAATGGGGTATCGATACTATGGTTATGTCTGATGGTTTACTGCACCGCTTTTTATGATGCTACGGACATATTTGCTAGGACAGGTATTCCTTTTCGTTTAGTTTAAAATAAACAAAATGATATAGATTGCGAAGCAGGAGATCTAGTCATGGATTTATTGTGAATTTTCAATCCCATTCTATAAGAGCGTAAGTGACTGCTATGAACCTCCACGCAAACGCCGAGTACTTCATCTGTTTCGAAAAGAGATTATAGCGGAATTTTTGTAACAATTAAAGATAATGTTACGAGTAAGATTAAGAATAGGTAGGTACATACATATATGTACATAGTTTATTCTGTTCAAATATTATATTTTCTTTGATTTTAAACAAATAAATGTATATTCTTTTAATTCAATGGCGGATGACAAAATAGGTATTTTCATTATTACATAATTTTCAGGTACATATTTTTAATTTTACCACTTTAAATATATATGCCTCTTTTCGATTTTGAGCTGACTGTAGCAGAACACGTATGCAAGAGTAAAAAGTGTCTAAAAAGGGGGCGCTCTGCTTCAAATTCAAACACTCCAAAACGGGAAAAGGCTACCATTGATTCAAATCCTGCAACCCCCGTTTCTTCACCTCATACTTCGGAAAAAATTAGAAGGAGTCATGATATTCCACTAAATTCCGTTCGTTTGGACTCCATAGGTCACATTCCGGAATGGCAAAAAAACAATGCAGCAATGCCTAAATGACTGTAAGTACAGGTCATTTATTATGTGCGAAAAATGAAGAATAAATCTGTACCTGATGTGTTTTTGTTTTGTTATACCTTTGAGCTGAATTCTATATTTATCTATTTTTTCTTATTTTGAAAAATGTGTAACTGCACAACCGGCCATATATTTCAAAGGTAATTTTGCTTAAAAAATGTGTAACTGCACAGCCAGCCATATATGGCAAAAGTTAATAACTTTTAATAAAATTTGTTTAAACAATTTTTTTTTGTTTTAGTCTCTTAATTGTACAAAATGAAAAACAACAATTTTTTTTTTATTGGATCATAGTGCGTGCAGTAGAGGGTTTTAAGAAAATTTACACTTAATAAAAAGATCCCAAAAAGAAGAAAAATTCTTAGAGCAGATACTCTTATCTATCGATAGCACTTTCTCTTAGAAATTAAATAAAACTAAAATTTTTATGAAAAAAGTCGTTAAAAAGAATCATAGGATAGCTTTAGAGTACGAAAAGGTTGTACATACCTAACCTACATGACTTGAAAGTATAAAAAGGGTGACTTGAATTGCGTATCTTAAGTCTAGGTTTCGAAAAACCACGAAAATTTCTTGACTAAAACATTTTACTTAAAACTTTTATCGGCTTTCCTCTCTTGAAATCTCACCCCACGTCACTGGGTCTCAGTAGTGTATTATGAAAACTTCGACTCACATTGTGCTGACATCGAGGAGGGTTTTTAGCGCTCCATCACAAAAATTCACTTTAAAACCCTACTCTATTTGTGTGCTGAGTCCAAGGAGGGTTTTTCACATAAACCCTACTCGATTTATAAGCTGGGCTCGAGAAGGGTTTCAGTTTTTTCATTATCCGTTTTCAATTGGAATCACTCCTGCATGTCAGCACAGGGAGTGGATGCTGCCCCCTTGCAACCCCAAGCAGGGGGTGAAATGAATGAAATAACTCCAAACATTGTACCTATACATAAATGAAAGATTAAAGTGTAAATCTTTTTGTTTTTGTAAAAACGAAAGAAAAATGGAAATAAGCCCAAATGTGGCCTTATTCCGTAGGGCGTTATTTCACGTCACCTAAGAATTACCTAAATAAATATTGTCTTTTGTTTTGTGTTGCTCAAATGCATCAGTAGGGTTAAATTAAATTTAGCACAGTTCGTCTAATTGAACACATCCACTTCGATTTGTGTTGATATGCAAGAGGATTTACAAATGCAAAATCAAATACACTGCTAAAACCCTTCTCGATGTCAGCTCACTGGATGTGCTGAGTCTTAGTAGGGATTCATAACACGCGGCAGAGTACATATATCTACTTACAGTAGTAGGGACACTCTCCACGTCTTTCTTTTCAGCTTACAGTTAGGGTAAAGGCACTAGTACCCGGAAAGTTAACGCAAATCTTAACTTTGACTTCTTCAAATTTTATTAAAGCTTCAGTGAAAAGGTTTGAATTTATTAATAATGTAGTTAATTTTAAAAAAGATAGTGAAACTCCTCAAACATATTTATTATTGTGGATAATTGTTTTTTTAAAAAATTTAAAAAATTTTCGTTTTGCGCTAGTACCCGGACAGTAGAATTTAGTGTCCGGACGTTTTAGTTTCAGAAGCCGGACACCCAAATTCATATCAACTTTTAAAGTTTGCTTTCATTATTTAATTATTTTCATTATTTAATTATTTTATACGAAATTTATTCACTATTTTGTTAACTAATTATTCAAATAGTAAGTACATAACAATAAACATATGTTTATGTATTTACATATGTACGTATTTACGAGTATATTGGTTTGCAATTTAATGATTAGAGCAAACGGTTGGATCTTGCGAACCACAATGGGGATTTCAATGCGGTTTTTTTATACCCTATCCTAAGGGTATATTAAGTTTGATGCATAGTTTGTAACATAGAGAAATGTTGAAGATAGACCACATAAAGAATATATATAAATGATCAGCATAACTAGCCGAGTCGATTAAGCCATGTCCGTCCGTCCGTCCGTCCGTATGTCACCCGTTTTTGGGCCTTAAATTTTGAGCTAGGTTGATGAAATTTTGTATACGAAGTCCTTGGAAAAGTAAGCAATACAAGTGTAAAAAAATTTAAAATCCGCCCACTGCCACACCCACTTTTCGAAAAAATCACTCTTTTCAGTAATTTTACATGAAACTCGTTAAAACTTACTTAAGCTAATATGTAGATATACATATCTTCAGTACATTTTGTACAGCCACGCCCAGTTTTTATGGGCGTTTTTATCAAAAAAAATGTTTCTTGAAGGTTTTATCGAAATAATAGCACTTCTTGGGAGCAAAATACAGTATATGTTGAAAAATTCACAAAATCCGCCAAATATACACTTATTGAGAACATTTGTGTTTTGAAGAAATTTTATAAAATATTAAAAAAACCAGTGAAAAATGCTACAATTCGCCTGGAGCGAATCGTATGATACCCTATCCCTTTCTTATTTGGTCGTGTCAGGGGGCGGTGAAAAACGTATTCACAAAATTTTCTATTTTGCCTTATAAACTAATATTTTTACTCGAAAACTAATTTTTGAAGTAAACGCCCCTAAAAAGTGGGCGTGGCCATATACAATGTATGGACGATTTGTAGATTAAGTGGATATGTACATATTTGCTCAAGGAAGTTTTTTCGAGTTTCATATGAAAATAGTAAAAAAATGTGATTTTTTGAAAAGTGGGCGTGTCAGTGGGCGGATTTTAAAAATTTTTACACTTGTATTGCTTACTTTTCCGAAGACCTCGTATACAAAATTTCGTCAACCTAGCTCAAAATTTAAGGCCCAAAAACTGGTGACATACGGACGGACGGACGGACGGACGGACGGACGGACGGACAGACGGACGGACGGACGGACATAGCTCAATCGACTCGGCTAGTGATGCTGATCATTTATATATATACTTTATTGGGTCTATCTGTAATATTTCTCTATGTTACAAACTATGTATCAAACTTAATATACCCTTAGGATAGGGTATAAAAAGTAGCTTAAGGAAGTAGATTGGTGGAAGAAGGGATAGGGTATCATACGATCCGCTCCAAACGGATTGTAGCTTTTTCATGTTTATACCCTATCCTAAGGGTATATTAAGTTTGATACATAGTTTGTAACATAGAGAAATATTGAAGACAGATCACATAAAGTATATATATAAATGATCAGCATCAGTAGCCAAGTCGATTGAGCCATGTCCGTCCGTCCGTCTGTCTGTCACCAGTTTTTGGGCCTTAAATTTTGAGCTAGGTTGATGAAATTTTGTATACGAGGTCCTTGGAAAAGTAAGCAATACAAGTGTAAAATTTTTTAAAATCCGCCCACTGCCACGCCCACTTTTCAAAAAATCACATTTTTTTACTATTTTCATATGAAACTCGAAAAAACTTCCTTGAGCAAATATGTACATATCCACTTAATCTACAAATCGTCCATACATTGTATATGGCCACGCCCACTTTTTAGGGGCGTTGACTTCAAAAAATTAATTTTCGAGGAAAAATTTTTGTTTATAGGGCAAAATAGAAAATTTTGTAAATACACTTTCCACCGCCCACTGACGCGACCAAATAAGATAGGGATAGGGTATCATACGATCCGCTCAAGGCGGATTGTAGCATTTTTTCACTGGTTTTAATTAACTTTCCTCTTATATTGCAACCTTTTACTCAAGTTATTAAAATAAACAATAAAATGTGTTCCAGTACAAAGAACGTAATTCTTAAGATTAGAAAATCCGATTGTTTATACCCTATCCTAAGGGTATATTAAGTATGATACATAGTTTGTAACATAGAGAAATATTGCAGACAGATCCAATAAAGTATACATATAAATGATCAGTATCAATAGACGATTCGATTGAGCCATGTCCGTCCGACTGTCCATCTGTCCGTCTGTCTGTCACCAGTTTTTGGGCCTTCAATTTTGAGCTATGTCGATGAAATTTTGTATACAAGGTCCTTGCAAAAGTAAGCAATACAAGTGTAAATATTTTCAAAATCCGCCCACTTTTAAAAAAAATTTATTTTTTTCAGTATTTTCATATGAAACTCGAAAAAACTTACTTGAGCAAATATGTAGATATCCACTTAATCTACAAATCGTCTATACATTGTATATGGCCACGCCCACTTTTTAGGGTCGTTTATTTTAAAAATTAATTTTCGAGTAAAAATATTAGTTTATAGGGCAAAATAGAAAATTTTGTGAATACATTTTCCACCGCCCACTGACACGACCAAATAAGATAGGGATAGGGTATCATACGATCCGCTCCAGGCGGATTGTAGCATTGTTTCACTGGTTTTGTTTTGTTTTATTGCGTAATGACATTTGTTTCTTATATTATCAATTGCGCATGTTTTGGGATTATCATGGGGATTATCAATTGCGCGTGTTAGTATATGATGAGGATACTAGCAAAGTTAAAACTCCCAGCAAACTGTATTCAAACTTACATCAACTAAATCCTAGGAAACGAACCAATACGACGAAGAAGAGAGAAAAAAAACTTCTTGAACTTTGATCTATTTCCCTTATTTGACCGATTGTAGTGATGGTAACTTGCGGAGTGAATCTTTCTCGTACTGCTGCTTACCATGAAAGCAGCTGATTCATTGAATGCTTCACGTTCGTTCACCTCCAAATCCCGCATCCAATCATGGTCCATGAACTGCTACATCTTCGGTACTGCAATCGGTCATCGCCCTCTAGTTGTTCATCGCTCAGTTCCTTTACGTATCAGCACATCCACCCCCACTTCCACTTGTTCTCTCCGCCTCTTACAGTGTTTTGGTGTTGTTGTCTAATGTAGGCGACGGAGAGAATAAAACATAGAACGCATCGATTTTGGTGATTTGCCGACGGCTTTTTGTTACTTTCATTTGTCGACAAAAATGCAAATCTGACGATCATTTGTTACATCAGATGTACATATACATATGATCATAAATGCATGCTGCATTGCAACAATGAATTTCTTTCATTGTTTTTACACATATTATGCGCTGGTTTGGATGTGCGTTTTCGGTTATCGCCTAATCTATTAACTGCGTAGGTAAGTATGCAATTGATATCCTTAAAAAATTAAATTGTGGGATGATCGTTTTTTGTAAGTACCATTTGTAGACCTTTTAGTGTGTGCATAAATACATATATGTAATGTAAATGTACAAATCCATTACCTATTTCCATTGTAGGTACACACTTACAAAAAACGATCAGTTAATAAGTAGATTAGGCGATAACCGAAAACCCACATCCACACCAGCGCATAATATGTGTGGAAACAGTGAAAGAAATGCATCATATACAAACACGCGCAATTGATAATCCCCATGCATAATACAAGAAACAAATGTCATTACGCAACAAAACCAAACAAAAACATATGAAAAGGCTACAATCCGTTTGGAGCGGATCGTATGATACACTATCCCTTTCCTATGCACATACTAGCTCCTTCTTCCACCAATATACTTCATTAAGCAACTTTTTTTCAAATATTTTATAAAACTACTCCAAAACACAAATTTTCTCAATGAGTGGGCGTGGTAGTGTGCGGATTTTGTAAATTTTTCAACATATACTGTATTTTGTTCCCAAGAAGTGCTATTATTTCGATAAAACCTTCAAAAAAACATTTTTTTTGATAAAAACGCCCATAAAAACTGGGCATGGCCATACACAATGTATTAAAGATATGTAGGGTGGGAGAATATCTACATATTACCACAAGTAATTTGTATCGAGTTGCATGTAAAATTACTAAAACCAGTGAAAAAATGCTACAATCCGCCTGAAGCGGATCGTATGATACCCTATCCCTATCTTATTTGGTCGTGTCAGTGGGCGGTGGAAAGTGTATTCACAAAATTTTCTATTTTGCCCTATAAACTAATATTTTTACTCGAAAATTAATTTTTGAAATAAACGCCCCTAAAAAGTGGGCGTGGCCATATACAATGTAAAGGCGATTTGTAGATTAAGTGGATATCTACATATTTGCTCAAGTAAGTTTTTTCGAGTGAAAATACTGAAAAAAATAAATTTTTTTAAAAAGTGGGCGGATTTCTAAAATATTTACACTTGTATTGCTTACTTTTGCAAGGACCTTGTATACAAAATTTCATCGACATAGCTCAAAATTGAAGGCCCAAAAACTGGTGACAGACAGACGGACAGATGGACAGTCGGACGGACATGGCTCAATCGAATCGTCTATTGATACTGATTATTTATATATATACTTTATTGGATCTGTCTGCAATATTTCTCTATGTTACAAACTATGTATCATACTTAATATACCCTTAGGATAGGGTATAAACATTTTCGAGTAAAAGTATTAGTTTATAGGACAAAATAGAACACAACACTGCCCACTGACACGACTAAATAAGATAGGGATAGGGTATCATACGATTCGCTCCAGGCGGATTGTAGCATTTTTTTTTTTATGAAAAACGCACTTCGCTGCACACTGCACGACTACCACGAACTAACTTAAGCATATTTCGCAAACCAGTTATCGCATCTATTGGGAACTGCTTGTGTGTATGAAGAAAATATTAAGGGTTGTTTATACCCTATCCTAATTATACCCTATCCTAAGGGTATATTAAGTTTGATACATAGTTTGTAACATAGAGAAATATTACAGATAGACCCAATAAAGTATATATATAAATGATCAGCATCACTAGCCGAGTCGATTGAGCTATGTCCGTCCGTCCGTCCGTCCGTCCGTCCGTATGTCACCAGTTTTTGGGCCTTAAATTTTGAGCTAGGTTGATGAAATTTTGTATACGAGGTCTTTGGAAAAGTAAGCAATACAAGTGTACAAATTTTTAAAATCCGCCCACTGACACGCCCACTTTTCAAAAAAAATCACTTTTTTTTTACTATTTTCATATGAAACTCGAAAAAACTTACTTGGGCAAATATGTAGATATCCAATTAATCTACAAATCGTCTATACATTGTATATGGCCACGCCCACTTTTTTAGGGGCGTTTACTTCAAAAATTAATTTTCGAGTAAAAATATTAGTATATAGGGCAAAATAGAAAATTTTGTTAATACATTTTCCACCGCCCACTGACACGACCAAATAAGATAGGGATAGGGTAAAAAGTGGGCGTGGCCATATACAATGTATGGACGATTTGTAGATTAAGTGGATATCTACATATTTGCTCAAGGAAGTTTTTTCGAGTTTCATATGAAAATAGTAAAAAAATGTGATTTTTTGAAAAGGGGGCGTGGCAGTGGGCGGATTTTAAAATTTTTTACACTTGTATTGCTTACTTTTCCAAGGACCTCGTATACAAAATTTCATCAACCTAGCTCAAAATTTAAGGCCCAAAAACTGGTGACAGACAGACGGACGGACGGACAGACGGACGGACATGGCTCAATCGACTTGGCTACTGATGCTGATCATTTATATATATACTTTATGTGGTCTGTCTTCAATATTTCTCTATGTTACAAACTATGTGTTAAACTTAATATACCCTTAGGATAGGGTATAATAAAACTAAATGTCGTCCAATATGATATTTGACGTTGTCATAGCGCAGCAAAAGAATTCAGTTGTATATTCTAGAACGAAACATTGCATATCTTAGAATTTTTTAAGTGTTGCACCATTCCAATTAGTGTAGGGAAATAATTTCAGAATAAATAAGCTTTAATGTGAGATTGCGTGAGATAGAATGAAACATTGCATATCTTAGAATTAGTAGTAGCATTTGCATGTGTAGGGAGAGTGTCCCTACTCACTGTAAGTAAAGGGTGCAATATAAGAGGAACTCTGGATCGGTGGTACCTACCTAGATGATCTCGCCCATTTGGATTTCGGACTTAGGACCATCTACCCGTCTTCCGCATGGTATTCTAAAGTAGAGAAAGGCGGGCCATAAACCACACAAAATAACTGCGCAAATTGACATTTCACGCAAACCAGTTTGTGCAAAACACGACACAAAAAAACTACACAGTTCTCATTTTAAAACCGATTTTTAATCGGTGAACATGCTTTATGAATAGAGCTTTATTTAAGTCTCAACTATAAGAAATTTAAAGAAGTTCGTTTGAGCCGTTTTCTAGGAAATTGGCTAAAACCTCTAAATCCTTAGAAAAGTACCGTTAAAACCACTATTGACCAACATTTTTTTAAGCCATTTTATAGAATTTGCGATTTTTAATCTAATGTGAAAAGTTTAATAAAATCGTTTGATCAGTTCTCAACAAAATCGTCTTTTTTCCAAATTATCCATAAGTACCGTTACAACAACTTAAGGCCAAAATGTGGTAAGTCTTATTGCACGTGTCTGCACTAGTCTCAAGGTAGAACTTGAACAAAAACCTCTTAGCCGTTTTCGCGCAAATCTGCTTTTTAAAAAAAAAAAAAATTATAAGTAAAGTTAACAGGACTTAACAATTTTGGGAAGAAATTTCGTATGTCATCTGAATATAATTTTTCCATCTTAATTGAATATGAGATTTAGTCAAAATCGTTGGAGCCGTTTTCGAGAAAATCTAGTTTTTGTGAAATTGGCCATAAGTAAAGTACCGTTAATAATAGGGCTAAAACAAAAATTTAATTTCGTCTCTAGGGATTATTACACAGACCCTAGATATGAAGTTTGATCGAAATCCGTGCACCCGTTCGGGATGTAACCTCGGGAACACGCAGACGGACAAACAGAATTGGCAGACTTACTTTTTCGAAATACTCTATCATCGTAATGTCAGAATTGATTAATATATCGAGTTCAAATTTTTGCACGAATCCAATACTTGCCCTATATTATATGTACGAGTAGGTGGAAGTAAAAAACAGAAAATATGCAAAACCAGTGAAAAAATGCTACAATCCGCCTGGAGCGGATCGTATGATACCCTATCCTTATCTTATTTGGTCCTTTCAGTAGGCGGTGGAAAATGTATTTACACAATTTTCTATTTCGCCCTTTAAACTAATATTTTTACTCGAAAATTAATTTTTGAAGTAAACGCCCCTAAAAAGTGGGCGTGGCCATATACAATGTACAGACGATTTGTAGATTTAGTGGATATCTACATATTTGCTCAAGTAAGTTTTTTCGTGTTTCATATGAATATAGTGAAAAAAAGTGATTTTTTTGAAAAGTGGGCGTGTCAGTGGGCGAATTTTAAAAAATGTTTACTCTTGTATTGCTTACTTTTCCAAAGACCTGGTATACAAAATTTCATCAACCTAGCTCAAAATTTAAGGCCGAAAAACTAGACGGACGGACAGACGGACGGACAGACGGGCGGACAGACGTACGGACGGACAGACGGACGGACAGACGGACGGACGGGCGGACAGACGTACGGACGGACATAGCTCAATCGACTCGGCTAGTAATGCTGATCATTTACATATATATACTTTATTGGGTCTATCTGCAATATTTCTCTATGTTACAAACTATGTATCAAACTTAATATACCCTTAGCATAGGGTATAAAAATAAAAAGTGTGTTTACTTTTATTTAAAAAGACAAAAACTAGGGTAAACTATGTTGTTGAAAGAATACGAATATACATAATGTACATGTACTTCTCAAACCGATTTTAAAAATTATGTGCGAATGGAGAAACATGTTTTTGACGAGGTTCTATTGAAGGTGACTCTTTTTGTAGAAAAACAAGATGCTATCATGAGAGAAGTAATTTCTGCATATCATTGCTTATCATCACAAACATTACGGTTTTTAGCCAGCGGAAATGGTTTTTCAGATTTTATTATTTAAGTTAGCTATGTTTTTATTTAAGTATTTACTAGCCTCAAGATTGATTGCTTCTTATAAAGCGCATCTAAAGCGGGCTCCCACATCCTTTTTTTTCAAAAAATAATTACGTAAATATTCACACACATTCCTATTCATTCATGAAAAATATTCGCTAGCATCATATTTTATTCCCTCTCATAAAATCAGTTTGAAATGATTTTGCATCTTCTCTGTCGTAAGACAAATTAACTGCGCAAATCTCAACATTTGTGCAAAAAAACAAAATCGTTTCAATATTTACACAGTTAACTGCAAAAACAATACAAACACCACCATTCACAATACAAATGCACTGTGCAAACGCCAAGTTGACCCTTTTAGAAATATACGACCCTTTCTGAACCCTTTTTGCGAATTGGTACATAGTTGACACATTAATTTCTCAATTAATCGATTTGTGTTGGTGAATTTGTTCCAACGCCAAATAGTACATTTACTCGTCATTTGAACAGATACCTACATTCACGAAGAAGAGTTTCTTCCTAACCCAAATTTAATACAGAATTTTGGGGCTTCTATTCCAAGGAATTGATTGTAAATATGTACAGTAAAAATCGCGTATATTTTTTTTTTTTTTTTGAAAATTAATTTTTTCACTAACTGAACTGATTTAGTTATTTTTTATTATATTATAACCTTAACTTTGTTATTAACAAGTAAATTACATGAAAATAAGGAAAATATTACTTGTATCGCTAAATTCGGCTCTTAAATTTTATTTAGGATTTTTGGCAGGGACCCTTTTCAAGACCCATTCCGAAATTTTTCAGAGGTAACACTGGTCCAACCTATGTCGCATGAGCTCATGTTCCGATTGAAGGAATCTGGCGTTCTTCTGAGGTCCTTTTATGTTGCGATTGACTACTTTATCCAATTTCAATACTATAGAGCCTCAAAACTCCATCAAAGAACATTAATTTAATCTAAATATAACTAATCCGCCACACCTAATTTATTTATTTTTTATTTTTTTGGTAATTTTCCAATTATTTTATACATTCATTTGAAAAACAAAAAAATAGATCGCACAGTAGACCACTGAGAAATATGATAATAGATAACCTCATATTTTTAAAAGAACTCAAAAGCTTAAATGTATGTACATGTAATCGATTTCGCCACTAATGGTTTTTCGTAATTCGATCTAGTCATCTTCTGAGAAGGGTGATTGCGTATCCAACCCTGCAAATAGTGAAGAAATAAACATAATGTATGATATAATATATAGATTTTTGTGATTTTTATTAGTATAAAGAACTACCTTATAGCCCGCATTCGTCAGACAAAACAAAAAACAATCGTTATTCACTAGCGGTATGAATAACCAAAAAGAATTTTGAAACACTTTCGTTTTTGTATAAATAAAGTGACAATGAACTTGGTTGCCACCTTGTTGAAATTTGCTTGGCTGCGATTGCCCCTCACACAATTACTGCGATGGTGAGTGATAGGCCCTCTTAAAAGCTTTCGTGTTTTTTATAAGATTATTTTCGCTCTAATAACGCTGACAGTCGCACTTTGACGCCAATTTTGTTGTCCGTCAAATTGCTGTACTTTCGAAAAGAATTCGTACAGTAGAAAAAGCCTTTCATAATCTGCACCACTTTATCATCTCTGAGCAGTGAAATATCTAATTACAGTCATAAACTGTCACTTAGTGAGTTGATTTCTTTTTTCACTTTATAGCAAAACGTTAGCGTTGCTCATGCAGTCGTAAGATTTTTTTTAAATGTATTCCCATTTCTAACATAGTAAATGAATAATAGCAATAACTATGGGTTTTTCAGTATCGTCGTGTAAGACGTAACACAATTACCAGTCGTCCGGAACGGATTGTGTAAAGGATAATAAACACAGAATGATAGAATAACTTAGTTTAACTTTGAGACTTTATTTAGCGTAAAAAAGATTTCTTACAAGAATTAGATTCACTCCAATTCTTGAACTCGAATACGACAGTCGAATCTATATAGTCGTATTTTATCTGACCTAAATAGTATCTTCGAGGTCTACCTTCGATAAAGAGTCAAAATAGAATGGATGAGAAAAAAACCAAAAAAAGACAAATGTCAGTTGAATAGATAAAATAAGATAGCAGGCGGTAATAGATAGAGATAACCTTATTGATCACGGTGTTGCCATATTATTCTATTTTTAGAGTAGCTCATTTTGCTCAAACATTCCGCCCGTCTCCTTACCTAACTAAACGTTAACAATCTTTGAAATACATATGTACATATGTAATGCTAAAACACAATCAGATAAATTATCGTAGAAAATAATAGATTAAATTAGATTAAATACGAGTAAGTATTTTAGGTAAGTTATTTACATGCATTCAAATTAATCGGGAACTTACAATCTATAACATAATAATACTATATTGAATAAGATATGAATAAATATAACACAAGTAGAAATGTATAAAGAAGTTAAGGAAAAAAGGTAAGTAAAAAAATTTAAAAAAAATTATATCGTTATATTATATATATACCCAACTTAACGATTGGTCTCTTGACAGTTGAATTCTCGACTTGACCTCGACAACACGAGTTAAACTATCGCGCTCTGGATGTACTTCGAGAATTTGTCCAATTAACCATTTCGATGAAGGATATCTTTCATCCGTAAGTGAAAGGAGCGAGCCTTTTCTTATTGGATCTGTTACCTGCTTCCATTTGGAGATCGGTTGAAAATGTTGGATGCATTCGTTTAATATGCTTCTAACCAGGGATGAGAATACTGAGCTCAGAAAGTGAAGCAAAATGACCAAAAAAGTAGTATATTTGAAAAATGTGAATCAGATAATGAAATTTTTTATTTAAAAAAAACAACATGTATATTCTAATTTTATTTAATAACTGAAAACAAAAACATAATATTTAAAATTAATGCAGTAGATTTTTGCGATGAGTGCATTTTGTGGGTGCCGTGACACAGTGGTTAGTGCGTTGGACTACTGCGCAAGGGGTTCCAAGTTCTAATGCAGAAAAATACCATCAAAAGTTTTTTCACGGCACCACCTCTTCCAAATGTCTGACAAACATTCAAGATTATTACTGTCATGAGAGGGCTTCTCAAAACCCCTCTGCCCTTTAGATACGGCATAAAACTGAAGGTCCCTTCTGTATGTGCAAAAATGTTTACCACGCACAACATATACAGTTGTGAGAAGCTAGGACTTGGCCCTCTATGGGCTGCTTACAGTCTGATATTTATTTACATTTTCGTTTTAATCAAGCAATTGGCCGAGTTCCCAACGCTTCGCTATATAGCTGCTGCGCTAACGAATCTAGCGGCCTCCCGGTGTAAACATTTTCTAGCAGCTTGATTAACGAAGTATTGGGAACTGAGTCATTGATTTGCAAAAATTAATAAAAATAACATATCAAATTAAATTTTGATCGTTAGATAACAATAAGGTAAAAGTAGTAGAAATAAGCAGCTAAGCAGCAGATGCATAAAAATAAATAAATGAAGTAGATCTACTATATATGTAGTAAATTCTCATCTCTGCTGCTGACATGTTGCCAACGAGAGTCTTGAGAATGGTACTTCGAGTAGTGATGGTTCTATTATTGTCTTGAGTGCTGAGCCGATTAAAAAATCACCCGGTGTAAGAGAATTTACATCCTCAGGGTCATCAGAAAGCGGGCATAATGGCCTTGAGTTCAGCACAGCTTCAATTTGAATCAGCAGAGTCGAAAATTCTTCAAATGTCAGGATGCTTTTGCCAATGGCTCGCTTGAGTTGAAACTTGACTGATTTTCCGCCGAAGTGGGGAGCTGCTGGCGGGAAAATAATCTTCTTAATTCCGAATCTGCTTCAACGAAGTTTGTGCCGTAGGTAGATAGTTGCACATATACCACGACGACCAGTGAATCTCTTAAGCGCCGCGATGAATCCTTTAGTTGAGTAGTCTAATACAAGTTCTATATGCATTGTTGTATTGAAAAGCAAACAAAGAAAACAATGTATTATTTGTCTTGCCATTTATTTTAATTCCTGGCCAAAAATTTCCGCCAACCATGTGCGTTTTGATTACGTCGACAAAAATACATTAATTTTATATGCTCATCGTTCTATTTTATGTCTTAGGACATCAAGCGGTCGAACCTCTGTCTACAAGTACATTACCATATTTGTAGAAGTCGTAATGCATTCAGATTATTTGTCATTATACCCAGTGGTGCCAGATCAAATTTTGCTCAAATCGTCAATATGCATTTAAAAATTCGTCAAAAATCATCAATGTGCACTTCGAAATCGTCAAAAATCGTCAATTAGCAAAATTGTTACCGAAATACTTGTATAATGCACACCAACAATTTTGTAGCTTCATCCTTCATACATATGTATGTATTTTAAAATTAAAAACTAGATCATAAAAAAATGTGTAGTTTATTTCAAAAAAACATAACAGTCTTCTTAATTCACATTGGTTTTAAAAACAGAAAAAAAACTAGCTTATATAGGTATACCTCAAGATATTAAATTGTTTCAAAAGCTAAAAAATATCTTTGAGAGTAACAGTCTTTGCTAATTCAAGTAGTCATATTAATTAGTAAATAAATACATATACGTAGTTTCAAAAGCTTCACAGGAAAATCTTAAAAGATTAACAGTCATAGTTGCTAAAAAAACATGTCCATAAAATTAAGTAATAACATATGAAAATGCTACAATCCGTTGTAGTTGATCGTATGATACCCTATCCCTTTCCTGTACACATACATAGCTCCTTCGTCAATTTGACTAGCAACGGATAGTTTTACATTAGCTATTGTTTTCCAGAAATGTTGCAACTTATATTTAGAATAAAGTGTCTGAAAATCACTTTCGGACACTAAATTCGGAAAGTGCTTAATGAGTGTAAACATGGAACTAAATTTTTTTGAATGAATTTTAGGCAAGTGAGCCAAAATCGTCAAATTAGGCATTATTTTGGCAAAAAATCGTCACATTTAAACGGGGGTCAAAAATCGTTAAAATGACGATTAAATCGTCAATCTAGCATCGCTGATTATACCTTATCCTAAGGGTGTATTAAGTTTGAAACATAGCTTGTAACATAGAGAAGTATTGCAGACACACCCAATAAAGTATACATATGTAGGTATAACGAACAAATTTTAATATATACTTTTGGAGAAAATTTAAGCTTAAGAGTAATTTTATAAGAAATTAAAAAAAAAAACTATTTCAAGAAAGTACAATATATTGGAGGAAAAAGAACATTTGTATAGAAAAAGGATAGGATATACCACGATCCGCATGTAATTTCGGTTAAAAGACTTCACTTTGTGGTTAAACGTGTTGAAGTTAAGAAGTAAAAAAAATAAATTGTAAATTAAATATGTATTCTAAATGGCATTTTAGAAGATAATATAAAAAAAAAAACAAATGAACATGATACCCTATCACTTTCCTATATACATATATTTTTTAGTGTTCCGGACCTTAAAAGGTAAGACGGAACGCTTATGGGTTTGATACGGTGTCTGTCTGTCCGTCTGTCCGTCTGTCCGTCAGTCTGTCACAGCCCTGTAACTTTTGAACCGTTAGACATAGAGAGCTGAAACTTTCGCTATGTATACATTATGTGGAAGCCTGCACAAGATGGCGGTAATGAATTTCATTTTGGGAGCCCTTTTTTGGGCACCTTGTATGAAGGGCAAAAAAAAATATTTTGTTCCCCATCATGTGACATATCAAATTAAAGAGAATTTTGCAAGGTCTCCATATATGTAAGAAATATTTTTTTCTGGCAAAATTTGTTGAACAAAAAAGCTTGCCAAACATTTGAAAAATGTTGTCCCCCCCCCCCCCTAGCGGCCAGACCATAAATGGTAAAAATATGAAAAAAATTGGAGATACGTAGAATTTTGTGTAGATTGTAAAAACAATACGAAAATTCCTGTATTTTATATATTTTCTGAGAAAAATTAAAAAAATGGGGTATCTAGTTACCTCACTGGTTTGGTTTTATGTTATCCAAATAATTTTTACAGTAGATCATTTTGATACTACGATTTGCTCAAGTTTCAAGTTTCATCCAAATCCGCTAAGTAGTTCCCGAGTTACAGATTTTAGAAAAGCGCATGGACTTCCCTATATTGCTCTTCTCTTGCTGCTACTGCATTCCATTTCGATTTTTCAAAAACTAAGTCATTTGCACGAATGGATCGTATATGTTAGCTCTATGCTGCTATTGAAAACTAAATAAGTTTAAAAACTAAATTTTTTTTTAAATTTTTTTTTTTTTTCAAAAATATTTTTTTTCTTAAATTTTTAAAACTCTAAATGCTGTATACCTTCGCATGTCAAGTATTGCCAGTGTTTTGCTTTACTTAAACCATTTAACAAGCAAAGTACCGTTACATGCATTTTTATCCAAAAGCTTGGTACGCCATGTTTTATATTGAAAGTGTAAGTTAAAATGGACTGGAATCTCAGCTCAGTATTACTAGGACATAATTACGTACAAGACATTACATTATTCATATCAAAACCAGTATTAGGCGTACCTATGCAGGATATGAATAAATTGCCTTCTATTTAATGACAATATAAAATGTCCGGAACACTATTGCACGAGGCCCTCCTCGCACTTGCCCAATTTTTTTTTTTTTTTATTATCTTATCAAATTACGAATTTTCTCAGTGGAGTGGGCGGATTTTAATTTTTTTTCAATATATACTGTATTTTGTTCCTTAGAAGTGATATTGTTCTAATAAAAATGTAGAAAACAGTTTTTTTATAAACACACCCCTAAAATGTAGGCGTGGTCGAATATACTGTATGGAAGATTTGTAGAGCAAAAATATGTCTACTTATTTACTTAAGAAAGTTTGTTTCGAGTATCGTATGAAAATACTGAAAAAAAATATTTTTTTCAAAAGTGGGCGTGTCAGTGGGTGGATTTTAAAAATGTTTACACTTATATTGCTTACTTTTGCAAGGACCTCGTACAGGACCTCGCCCGTCCGTCCGTCTGTATGTCACCAGTTTAAATTTTAAACTAGGACAAAGAAATGTTGTATACGAAGTCTTTGGATATCGAGACAGAACAAGTGTAATTTTTTTCAAAATCCGCCCACTGACACGCTCACTTTTCAAAAAATTAACTTTTTTCAGTATTTTTACATGAACTTCAAAAAAACTTACCTTAAAAAGTATGTAGACATTTCTTTACTCTACAAATGTTCCACACATTGTATATTGCTGCGCCCATATTTTAGGGACGGTTTTCTAAAAAATAAAATATATCACTTCTTAGAAACAAAATTTATTATATGTTGAAAACTTTTCAACTCCACTACCACGCCCACATTTTGAGAAAATTCAGGTTTTGTAATAATTTGAAGAGAAAAAAAAAAGCTTTTAGAAAAGGGTTAGGGTATCACACGATCCGCTCCACACGCATTGTAACATTTTCATATGTTTTGTATAGGATGACACAATTTTGGACGTATCTGATTAAATCCATTTGAGTGCTACTAATAAGTCGCTCCACAGATGTACTGGAACGTTCTGAATACCGATAATCTCGGTGTATCACCGATTGATTGGTATATATAGCCGTAGCGCAAAGTTCTAGTAGAGGTATGGTATGGTATCTCCTCAGTTGATCCTCATCCGATACTAGCACCGAACCGTCTAAATCTTTCACTGGGTGTTGGTGTCCCAAGCCAGCGAGGTATGGATAGTAGAGGGAGATATTGAAACTGATTGATGAACTGATTCCAGCGTCGAGAGAGTGCTTCCGAGAGTTCTTCGTCCCAACCAGATTTTTCCAGCGAAAGTTCTTGCATGAACATTTTTGCACAGATGGTTACTGGTGTCAGCCACCCGAGGAGATCAAACATTTGAGCAATGCGAGAAACAACTTTTGTAGGTTAGGTAGTATCCTTATCCCAAGGGATTGAAAAGACAAAACTATCTGAATTTATATATTGGCTGCGAGTGGAAATCCAGACCCTTCATCCTCCTTTAATTGCTGAAGTACTATATTAGCAAGAAAAGGTCCATATGTCACGGTAGTAAGCTAGTAGCTCTTGGCTGATTTTTTCGTCGGATCTGATTGCCATAATATGTATACGCTGGAAATCCCAATCATCATCATGGATATAGATTTGTCAAAACATCACCATATCTGCTGAGAAGACGTAGGAAAATTGCCGCCACCATGTAATGACATCCGAAAGATCGTTGTGCAATTTCTTACCAACATGGAAAAGATCGTTAAGCGATTTACCATTAATAGACCAGCATGAGCCATTAATCACCACTCTTAGCTTGGTACTCGTCCTGTATTCCCTAAGAACTCCATGATGAGGCAAATTGTTTTTGCAAAATTAACCAGCGAAACTACTTGACAGATGCTTCCAAACGCATACTCCCATTATGGGTAAATTATGAAAATGAGTGTACTGAAGAAAACTGAACGTAGAATTTTGACATTAGCTTCCGATTGATTCCGACTATTATAGTTCAGCCTTTAGTACAATACATGAAACACGAACAAAACATGCAAATTTTATGAAGCAATTGATGATAAGCTACTTCGACAGTTCACCACGTTGATGGCGGTATTAGTTTCGTAGTAATTCGTGTTTGTTTCATTGATAATCGGTGAATGGCGTTCTTCGTTCTCCGACGTTTCTTGCGACGATACGTAGTATAGGCCAAGTTTTTGATTCGTGAACATTTTCGATATCGGGATTTTGATAAATTCTGATATAACCTTTATAGAGAAGTAGAAAAAAGTAGGTCTGAAAATTATGTCGGTCTGTCAGCGAGGCTACAGCATAAAGGGCCAACCATAACAACATTGGGAAACATAAGCTAATGTCATAATTGACCGAAAGGCTTCCTTATGTTCTGTCAACCATAACCATAACCATAATACTTTTGCCCGCATAGCCACCCATCAAGACCATCTACAATTTGTATACCCTATCCTAAGGATATATTAAGTTTGACACATAGTTTGTAACATAGAGAAATATTACAGATAGACCACCATACATATAAATGATCAGCATCAGTAGCCGAATCCATTGAGCCATGTCCGTCCGTCCGTATATCATCAGTTTTTGGGGCTTAAATTTTGAACTAGGTTGATAAAATTTTGTATATGAGGTCCGTGAAAAACAATTTTTAAACATTTTTTTAAAATCCGCCCACTGCAAAGCCTTTTCGGAAAAATCACTTTTTTCAGTACTTGTATATGAAACTCGAAAAAACTTACTTATACAAATATGTAGACTTCACAAATCTTCCATATATTGTATATGGCCCCGCCCACGTTTTAGGGGCGTTTTTATAAAAACAAAACAAAAAACGGTTCTTATGATTTTTTTTAAACTTCATATTTCGGCTATTTTGGCAAAGTGCTATTAGATGGCGTACCACATTTTTAGTCAAAAGCTTTAATAACGGTACTTCACTTATAATCAAATTGGTAAAAAAAAACTGATTTGTTGGAAAATGGCTGATCCGACTTCGTTTAAGCTTTATACTGAATCGAGTTTAAATACATGCTACAAAGTGGTTTACAACATTTTGGCCAAAATTGGTTATAATGGCACTTAAGGTCGATTTGGTTAAAAGCCGGTTTGTTAAGAAATGTGTCAACCGATTTCATTCAAATTTACAGTGTGTTTAAAATTGGGCTAATTATATAAGACGGCTTTCCACATTTTTGGCTAGAAGTGATATTAACCGTACTTCTCTTAGGATCAAGAGGTTTTAGCCAATTTGCTCGAAAACGGCTTCAAAGATTTTCTTAAAATGTTATTTTCAAGCTTGTTTTTTAAGTCTAATAAAATGGCGAACGACTAGCAAAGGCCTCGTAGAAGCAGCATCTCGCAAGGTGCTGTTTTGATAAGTAACGAGAAAGAGCCACTGCAGCCGAACACCTAGCAGCTCTGTTAGTAAGCCCTACTCCCACCACCTCGTGGTGCCATCGGGGAATTTCTTCGGAAATTGCTAACGGGAGAGGATGAATGGCAAGTTTCCTGTATCACCAAACAGGATTAGTGTCGGTTGGTCTGGGACCCAGCAAGCCTCAACCGTAAAAATTCTTATTGCTCCGAAACACAACAAAACGCCTCGGATACGGACGGATAACTTGTGTCCAACATATTTGGGCGGCGTCTTCAACCAGACACCAAACGGAGACATCGTAATTGTGATGGGGGATCTCAATGCCAAGGTAGGTAACGACAACACTATGCTCAGACACGTGATGTGAGTTCACGGCCTTGGAGACCGAAATGACAACGCTGAGCAGTTAGTGGACTTCTGCAATACCAACCACCTAGTCATTGGAGGTACGCTGTTTGAGCATAACACCTGCCACAAGATCAGTTGGGTCTCGACAGATAGGCAGCGATCATCCTACAAGATCGTTCACACTGCGATCAGCCGCCACTTTAAAATTTGTCTCCTAGACGTCGCCAGGTTTAATACTGACAGGTTCAAGGTTCCCCAAGTGCACCAACAGTTCAGTGATCACCTTGCCTTACAAGCAGAAGTAATAAGCACATCATTACAGGAGAGCATGGATGACCACTGGAATGCCGTGAAAAATGGTTTTGCAACGGGGGCAAGGACTTACATCGGTAAGAGGCAGAAACACCACTGCACATGGCCTTCAGCAGATACCTGGAGACGGATCGAAGATCGTACAGAAATAAAGGCTCGGATTGCAGCCACCTCAGTAGTGGAGACAACCGAGCTAGAAACCCAACGTCAGTACATCGGCACACGGTTTCAATGGCTGAAGAAGCAGCGAGCAGATGCGACAGTAGGACTGTTTATAGTATCACCAAGGAGCTCACTGGTGGTCGGAGCTCCAAACAACACCCGGTGAAAAGTCTAGATGGAAGCCTTCTGATTTCGGATGAGGATCAGACTTCCGAAAAAGGGAAACCTGATTGATTGTGGAAACTGGAGAGGTATTTGTGTTCTGCCAGCCGTGGCCAAAATAACTTCAAGAATAATTCTGGAAAGGATCAGGGAGCATTTAGATTCTACTCTCGACGTCGAACAAGCAGGCTTTCGTGCTGGATCCTCCTGCACCGACCATATTAACACCTTAAGGATCATAATCGAGCAATGCGTTGAGTACAGGTCTCCGCTACATCTGCTGTTTATCAACTTCGAGAAGGCTTTTGACAGTTTGAATAGAGATGCTATCTGGTTGCCCTTGCGCAGGAGAAGTATCCCAGAAAAACTCATTGCTATTATTAAGGCTACGTAATACCATTGCGAAATACGCTATGCAGTGGAATCCGCTCACCCAAGAAGGCAGAACAGCGGGCCGCCCTAGGCAAACGTGGCGCAGAACAGTCGAGGAGGAATCGAGCTCTTTGGGAATGAGCTGGAGAGAGCTCAAACACGTTGCAGAACTACGAACAAGATGGCGCGCAGGCGCTGTTGACGCCCTATGCCCCCCCAGGGGTTAAAGGATTAAAGTAAGTAAGTAACGAAATCGCGGAATTGGAAGAGTTTGTCCATACGTACTCCTACAATTATATTAAGACTCGTTGGTCTCGCTTTTCCCGAGACTTAACAAGAGCACTCTCCTCGAATTCGCTCGACCATCCAATAGGAATCTGTAAAATGAGGAGATTAACAGCTACCTCAAATAAATGGACGAGACAATTAAACAATCGATGGGCAGTACTATACCTCGGTATCGACCAACTGACAACTGACAACGTTTAGCCGACAGCCTATGATTTGCTCTAATTAATACTTGGAGATTCTTTATCAACGACTTCAGAGTCCTAACCTCCGAGTTCTGTCTGTCAGTAAACTGCCTATGCAAGTTTTTTAGTCTTGTCAACAGTCTACTTTTTTGTACGTGCAATGCGTCGATTGTTGCGTTGCGGTAAACGTTGTCAGTTGGTCGATACCGAGGTATAGTACTGTCCATCGTTTGTTTAATTGTCTCGTCCATTTGTTTGAGGTAACTGTCAATCTCCTCATTTGACAGATTCGCTCGGGAAAAGCGAGGCTAACGAGTCTTACTATAGTTGTAGGAGTACGTTTTGACAAACTCTTCCAATTCCGCTCTTTCGTTGGGAATAGTTATTTCGGCTATAAGTCCGCAATAATAATAATACACGAATGTTCGCAAATAGTTTATTGTTTGTCGGTCCACGTCGGTCAATTGTAACCGATCTTGCAACAGGAGTAGTTTCAAAATGGAGCTGCCTCTGGGCTATCTGTCGCCTTCAAATCGAGTCGAAACTCGTCATTGTGTTGACCCCACAAATTGAGTAGTGAGTTCCTTCTTGTATTTGGTGTTTGATTTCCCCAATCTCTATGTTTGGCGTTCAAATCTCCGGCCATGAGGAAATAATTCTCTCGCGAATCCAGCCTTAGGCATCGAAACAATGTCTCGAGCTCTGACATGAATAATGGAGATTGAGGAAATTGCGCTGAGCTCGGTAGAAGTGCGTAGATCCTGTCCACCTGGTTCGCCTGCTCTTGTACTTGGCGCTGGAGCTGTCCCATATGCCCCTGGATTTGGAGCAAGGTGGTCAAGAAGTCGCCTTGAGCTTCAGGTGCTTTAGGCACTGGTGCCCATACAACTACCTTCTGTACCGTACTTACCCTACCTGACGCCATTTGGGCGTAGGTAATATAGGAAGAAACGGCTGGAGCAAATTCAAGTTGTGGAAAAGTGTTGTGCCTTTTATAGCAGGTGAGTGAAGTTATACATTTTACAACACTAACATTAGCCTCGTACATGGAGCTGAGGAAGCCAATAATCTAAGTGTAACGCCAAAGTCTGCAAGGAGTTATATGAAATTGAACCCGTCCATGTTCACGAGCTTAATTGTATGTTTAATATACATTTCAATTTATACTGAATTTGGGAAAAATAAAACAAAAGTTTGAGTTAGTTCGTTCTATCCCTGCATGGCATATAGTTTCAGTGGTATTTTCAAAGAATTTAACCTTTTTTTCAGAGGTATACATATTACATCAGAAACTATTGGTAAGCTCAGTTCTGACGAAAAATGGTCTTATGACGTTTTTCGAGTAGACCCTTCATATGTATCTACATGTATGTACATTTTTCCTGTCAAGTTGGTTTGTCATTTAGTGTGCTGTAAACAGTCTTAGCTATTTTTTTTTTTACAATATTGGGTAATATCAAGTTTTCGTCTTTTATGACCGTTATGGATACTCGTGTATATGTATACATAAATAATCAATAACATATGTATGTAATATTATTATTATATTTTTAGTGTACTGCGTGTACAAAATTTCGTATTTCAATTTTCATTATAGTGAATCTTCAAAAAATAATTCATAATTACATTATTCTAAAAATTGGTAAAACTGAATGCAGCTGTTGTTAATTTTTTTTTTTTGATTACTTTAACTATGTACAGCAGTATAATTCGAAACATTTGTGAAAACAACATAAAAAATTCGTTGAAAAAACATTCAAAACATAAAAGAGTCTCTCAGTAGCCACTGGTGGCTGCTATATACATATTTATGGATGTATGTACATATATAAGTGGGAGTGCACACGTATTGTGTGAGGTGTGAAAACCATCGTCATCAACGAATTCATAAGTACCTACTCAGATTGTTTTGCATCCTGCACGCTGATAGATGTGAACGTGTGGCAAGGGGCATATGATGCTTATTTTACTCGTAAGATGCATTCATTAAGTGCAATCCGAAATCGACTTAACCGCGATTCAGATCGTAAAAAAAACGCAATAACATGATTAAGTTCAACACCCTTATCCACGCTGTTGCACAAGTGTGCATCACATCCCCTCTTAAAAATATTATGAGTGTGAAAATTGATTTGTTCCACAATTGAGAAACATCAAGAAGGCGGCTGTGACCGGTTTGTCTTATCATCTTCACTAATTGGCTTTTTGACGAAATTGAACTATCAAGGGTTTTACTTGTAATTTCATACGATTTTAACTTAAAGTGTGAAATTCACACCCTGTCGATGGAACGTAACATTGAATAATTTAATTTGGACTGTAAGATATGCACAAAGCAAGTGCCAACTAATATCACAAGAAAGCTACATACGTTCGTTCAAAGGTGTCAAACGATCTTAAGGTTTTTTTGGCACAGCCGTATCTCTAACGAACCAGAGAACGGGTCAGCAACCTATAGGCATAATCATCCAACGACAGAAGTGGCAGTGGATTAAGGCTGAACTATAATAGTATTGAATTACCTATTAGAGGTAAGGGGATAGAGGTAAGGAAGTTGACAAAAAGTTGGGGAGAACTGAACATAGAGGCTTATAAATACGATTCAAAACAATTTATTTTGACAGAAATGTTCACACGCAAGAAATATAAAATGTTCATCCAAATCTGTCTAGTGGTTTTCACAAAGAAAAAACCCTAAAGTTATTATTTAAGCAAAGATATGTACATATGTATACATAGGTTTAGGCAATTAGAACTTTGTTTTCAACAACTCTATCAATCACCAATTCGATTGAAATCAAGGTAAAACTATTTGAAATAAAAATGTCCTTCAAAAAGTGGGCGTAGCTACATGTATATAGTGTATAGACATTTTATAGACTGAATAAACAAACTACAAATTTGCTTAAGTAAATTTATTTTTGTTTTCATGACAAAACACTGAAAAAAGTGGATTACTCGAAAGTGGGCATGTCAGTGCGCGGATTTCAAAAAGGTTTACACTTATATAGCTTAGTTTTTCCAAGGATCTCGTATCTATACAAAATTTCATCGACCTAGTTCAAAAGGCACAAAACCTGATTATATTTAAATCACTTGCTTGCAGCGGCAAAATTTGAGTTCGATTGGTTAAGTGGTTTTAGAGTCCATAGAATTCATAATAGTAACAGCGCCATCTATCGGAATTTAAACTATACTATCTTTCAAATCGATTGGGCGGTTTCGGAGATTAGCGAACTGAATTACTGAATTCGAACTTGGAACCTCATGAACAGTAGTCCAATGCACTTACTACTGAGCCACGGCACCCACATCATATAATGTATAATAGTTTCTATATAATAGTCACAAATAACCCATATTAAATAGTCCCCTTTCTTTCCTTGCCAAATTCGTCCGAAACGGCTTGACTGATTTTGAAATTTTTGTTTGTTTTTTTTTTTTTTTATTTAGCAACAAAAAAAACTACAACCCCAAATTTTCACCCTCCAACCAACAGCCGACATTTTTATACCCTATCCTAATTATACCCTATCCTAAGGGTATATTAAGTTTGATACATAGTTTGTAACATAGAGAAATATTACAGATAGACCCAATAAAGTATATATATAAATGATCAGCATCACTAGCCGAGTCGATTGAGCTATGTCCGTCCGTCTGTCCGTCCGTCTGTGTGTCACCAGTTTTTGGGCCTTAAATTTTGAGCTAGGTTGATGAAATTTTGTATACGAGGTCTTTGGAAAAGTAAGCAATAGAAGTGTAAAAAAATTTAAAATCCGCCCACTGACACGCCCACTTTTCAAAAAAAATATTTTTTTTTACTATTTTCATATGAAACTCGAAAAAACTTACTTGGGCAAATATGTAGATATCCACTTAATCTACAAATCGTCTATACATTGTATATGGCCACGCCCACTTTTTAGGGGCGTTTACTTCAAAAATTAATTTTCGAGTAAAAATATTAGTTTATAGGGCATAATAGAAAATTTTGTGAATACATTTTCCACCGCCCACTGACACGACCAAATAAGATAGGGATAGGGTATCATACGATTCGCTCCAGGCGGATTGTAGCATTTTTCACTGGTTTTAAATGCGGTTTAAGTATTAAAAATGAAAAAATCCCATCGTTCGTTTTTCAATCAGAACGAAAATATTTATGGTGTTTAATGACGTGATGTTGCAAGTAATTGACGTGAAGTATCGCGTCAGTTTAACATTTAGTTCCACATTTTTATGTTTTGCACGATTTATATAAGAAATATGTACATATATAGCTGTTTTGTGGCTGTGAGATGTTGATAAAATACCATAAAAACAAATACATTATATAAAAATGTGATAATAAATAAGATAATGTCTTTTAGATCCGATATATGGATAGTAATATGTATGTAGGTATGTATATGGATTCTAACGACTCTACAACCACTCAATCATTCGACGATAGGTAACATCCCCTCTGGCTGATTTTATTGGAAAAATTAAAATTGGATAAAATCTTTCGTCAGCTGTCATACAGGAACAATTTTCAAACAGGCTTTTCTCGATGCAAAACTTCTCCCAACAATACATTTGTGTTTTCTATAAAACACAATAAAATTTTATGTCACAAATTGTTACACTTTATTAAGTCTGCGATTTTCAATCAATACATTATTTATTTCCAAAATTTCATTTGATTTACTTAACTTATTTATTAGATAAAATAATAAATTTTAGAATACTTTACTTTTATACTACTTGAGGATTATTTATAGCAATTTCAATAGTAACGCTCCCCAACTGGTCGATGCTTCCTGAGTTTGGAAACTTTTTCACCAGAAGTTTTCTATCATCATTGAATGCTGTGAGAAGATCTCCCCGCCCAATTCGAGTAACCTGATGCTTCAAACTAGTTATTCCACCCAAATACCAATGGCTCTCAACACTCCCTGGTGATGTTTTCGACTAGGCGAAATAACTTCGGCCAAATGGGACATCGAGATGCAGGTGAAGCCATATAACACTAATTCTTATAAAAAACCTAGATCTAAGCGTAGTTCTAAGGCTATTTGTATACCCAACCCGAATCCGAACTGGAACTTTAAAGCGGGTGTATTTCCCACTTTCTCTCCACGTTTTACACTTTCAATTTAAGCTCTCCTCAGAACCCACTCCCTTCTTCCCAAAACCAAAACTAAACCTAAGCTGACTTTCCTATACTTAATAACCTAGTCAATAACATTAACTTCGGCCTTTTTCTAAACAATAACATCCCCATTGATATCGCTCTCGAATTCTTCAACACAGCGATTTTTGACTGTCTTCTTTAATCTGTCCCATATGTCTCGCGAAAAAACTACTCGTCTTCCCCTCCCTGGTATAATCAGGGCTGGAATCGGCTAAGGTGATAATTGATTGCCGTTTTTGATTATCAACTATTTTTTGCTCTGCGTAAAGCGATCAATAAAATATTAGTTTTATTGGCAGCACTTAAAGTTTTAAACGCCACTTCCTTGATTACGCTGTCATTCCGAGCAGCTGATACACGATGCAATTGTTGTACCGACTAAGGTTATGTCGATATCGGCCGAACTGTTTATGCAACTTTTACATTATAGAATCTGCGTGCGATTTGCGTACTGCAAGACATTTTATTCAGTAATTTTCTGATCAGCCCAAACATTATTAGTGTTCCGGACCTTAAAAGGAAGGACGGAACACTTATGGGTTTGATACGCTGTCTGTCTGTCCGTCTGTCCGTCAGTCTGTCACAGCCCTGTAACTTTTGAACCGTTAGACATATAGAGCTGAAACTTTCTCTATGAATACATTATGTGGAAGCCCGCACAAGATGGCGGCAATGAATTTCATTTTGGGGCCCTTTTTTGAGCACCTTGTATGAAGGGCAAAAAAAATTATTTTGTTTCCCATCATGTGGCATAACATATTTAAGAGAATTTTGTATGTGCTCCATACATGTAAGAAATATTTTTTTTTGACAAAATTTGTTGAACAAATAAGCTTGCCAAACATTTGAAAAATGTTGTCCCTCCCCCCTAGCGGCCAGAGCATAAATGGTAGAAATATGGAAAAAATTGGAGATACGTAGAATTTTGTGTAGCTTTTGAAAAAAGTACGAAAATTTCTGTATCTTATATATTTTTTGAGAAAATAAAAAAAAATTGGGTATCTAGTTACCCCACTTTATCTCCCCAAATTTTCATGTTATCTAAATATTTTTTACAGTAAGTCATTTTGATACTAGGATTTGCTCAAATTTTAAGTTTCATCCAAATCCGCCAAGTAGTTCCCGAGTTACAGATTTTAGAAGAGCGCATGGCCTTAGCTATATTCTCATCTCTTCTCTTGCTGCTACCTCATTCAATTTCGATTTTTCAAAAACTAAGTCATTTGCACGAATAGATCGTATATGTCAGCTCTATGCTGCTATTGAAAACTAAATAAGTTTAAAAACTAATTTTTTTTTTCAGAAATATTTTTTTTTTTAAATTTTTAAAACTCTAAAAGCTGTATTCCTTTACATGTCAAGTATTGCCAGTGTTTAACTTTACTTAAACCATTTAACAAGCAAAGTACTGTCACATACGTTTTTGCCCAAAGGCTTGGTACGCCTAAACTAACTGAAATATGAAATTTTATCAAAATCGTTGAAACCATTTTGGAGAAAACTCTGTGTTTGTGAAATTGGCGCTACGTGAAGAAACTCTAAGAGTAGGGCTAGAACAAACATTTCAATGTCCCCTTTAGTGGCCATGTAATAGCTCCCTAACATGAAGTTTGAAGTAAATTGATTCAATCGTCAAACATACAGACAAACAGAATCGGCAGACACACTATAACGAGCTTCTCTATCAACGTAATTTCAGAATTGTTTAATATCTCGAGTTCCAATTTTTGCACGAATTCAATACATGTTTCACATCGAAAGTGCAAGTTAAAATGGACTGGAATCTCAGCACAGTATTGCTAGGACATACTTACGTACTTTTAATTTTACCATTTGATAGAGTTACCTATGCAGGTTATGAATAAATTGCCTTCTATTTAAAGATAATATAATATGTCCGGAACACTATTGCACGAGGCCCTCCTCGCACTTGCCCAATTTTTTTGATTATTTATCGAAACCGTATTTTAAATTCGTCATTGTTACTCACCAGAAGAACAGTGGAAAAACATTCAAATCGATTCGAAAATTTATTGTATATGAAATAGAAATTTATTGTATATGAGACGATACTTAGTGAGTACTGAAGGTAAATACCCTCCGTATGATGGTAATTATTAAAAATTATTTATTATTCGCAGCACTTAGGATTTTAAACGCCACTTCCTTGCCAAAGCTGTCATTCGGAGCAGCTGATACAATTAAAATCTAAGTTTTCCTTTCAATGTGAAAAATATAAAGTAGGAAATACACGATACAATTATTGTTGTAACGACTTAGGTTTTGCCGATAACGGTCCAACTGTTGTATGCAGCTCATGCATTATAAAATCTGCGTACCATTTGCGTACAACCAGACATTTATTACTTGCACCTATAATATTGTTGTAACGACTTAGGTTTTGCCGATATCGGTCCAACTGTTATATGCAGCTCATACATTATAAAATCTGCGTACGATTTGCGTACAACCAGACATTTATTACTTGCACCTATAATATAGGGCAAGTATTGGATTCGTGCAAAAATTCGAACTCGAGATGACAATGAATTCTGACACTACGATGATAGAGAAGCTCGAAAGAGTGGGTCTGCCGATTCTGTCTGTCTGTCCGTTAATCTGTATGTATGAACACTCGAATACAGCCCAAACGGGTGCTCCGATTTCCTTCAAACTTCATATCTGGGGTCTGTTGCATATTCCCCAGAAGAAAAATTGGAATTTTCGTTCCAGCCCTATTATTAACGGTACTTTACCTAGGGCGAACTAGGTACTTTACGATTTTCTCGAAAACGGCTCCAACGATTTTGATAAAATTTCATATTTAAGTTAGTCTAGAGAAATGCTATAACATGGCGTACCACTTTTTTTGGCTTAAAATACGTATAACTGTACTTTTCTTACTAACTGGTTTTAGAAATATGGCTATATGGAAAAAACTCAATGGATTTCCATAAAAATCTAAACGTGGATTTAATATTAAAAAAATTTGGCATTTAAACCTATCCAAAATTTTTGAAAACATTTTTTTCAAAATTTTTTTTTATTTAAATTGTAAGTACGTACGATCCAGTCGTGCACTTTATTTTTACCCTCGTATGGGTATTTACCATGACTAGCCATACGATAGATCTGTTCAACCTCAACCGTTGGTTGGTACAACGATTGTATCGTGTATTTCGTACTTACGTGGATTTGAAAATACTAATATGTTCACAAATTACAAACAATTTGTTTCTTTTATTAAGTTTTGACTGCATTTTTTTATTGACTACAGCTGTAATTTCAGCCAAGTCAGCCCCAACTTGTCATTGAAAGCCACCACCTATCTATCTACTATCAACTATCACAAATTGTGGTTTTCAAATCGAGATTATGGTTGATCTCATGCAACACAATTCATACATTGCCAGAGGGTTTTCCAAACAAAGGGAGGAAATGATTAAGGTTCCATTAGCATTTAGTTTTTATTTAAATATTTATATTCTTATACAATGAAGTTGAAATAATCGTTTTTAGTTTTACTAATAAATAAATATTTATCCACACTGAGAAAAATCCGGTAGTGTTTCTATCATAAGAGCTTCTCGAAAATTCTTAAGTCTGCATTGGGGATGTTAATTAATTTCTAAACGCTTTCCAGGGGTGTGGCGACGAAGTCATCAGGACGTCGAGAAAGTATTTAAATACCGGTTTGCTTACTCAATAGTAGGTACCACCGACTTCAGTAAAGTATTTGATAAGATATGTCACCCTACATTTATCTCATGGCTGAAATCTTACCTTGAGAATCGCCAGTACAGAGTTATATTTAGATTTTCAGTCTCCGATCCCATTATTGCCACCTCAGGCGTCCCGAAAGGAAATCATCTTGGTTCATTGATCTTTGTCTTAACTACAAACAATGTTGGGCAAATATTAAATACTCTGATCTGTCTATTCACGCAGACGACATGAAAATAGGTAAGGTTATATCCACCCCGACGGACTCTCCACCACTTCAAAAAGACCTGAACTTATTCTACACTTGGTGCGTCAATAACTTTTTAGAACTTAACGTCAGTAAATGTCAATCCATAACCTTCTCTCGTAAATGCCTGCCGCCACCCCGCAGATCCTATTTCTTTCTTCATGATTCCATTCCCTCAGTCTCCTCTATACGCGATTTTGGTATTATTTGTGTGTGACACTGAACTTAACTTTCGCTTCGACATTGACCACATTATACTTAAGGCTAATTCTTCTCTTGGTTTCATAAAACGCTGGTCTAAAGAATTCTCTAACTCTAACAAAATCGCTTTACATCATCCTTGAGTACGCAAGCCGAGTTTGGTCTCCATTTTATGTCACCCATTCCGCTGTGCAGCGCAGATTTTTACGTTTCGCCTTTTCAAGACTCCCATGGGTCGACAATTATATGCTCCTACGAAGATCGGCTAAATTTGATTAACCTTTTAATCCTTGTTAAACGTCTCGAAGTCGTTTTTTTTTCTCTTCATCCATCAGATATTAACCGATACGATCCTTTCCCCCGCATGACTGGAAATGATTTTGTTTCTAGCAAACCCACGTAAGCTTAGCTCTCTTCCTCCCTTTCGTCTCGCACCAATTATGGCCTTTTTAAACCAGTCACCAGAAGCTTGTCACAGCTTGTACCTACAGACAATCCTTTTCCAACAAGTACGGGCTCAACAGCAGCTGAAGCAGGAGCAGCACCCAACGCAACCTAACCTGCAAACACAGTTTCAAAAGCAGCAGCAGCAACAACAACAACAACAACAGTAGCAGCAACCACAGTAGCAGCAACAGCAGCAGCGACAACAACAACAGCAACAGCGACAACACACATAAAATGGAACTGAGGAAGACGATCGATCTATGTAAGTCTGCCATTGGTAGTAATTTGAATATAAAAAGGTACAATAATGACAAACACTCCATAAAATCATAAATCATAAATTTACTTATGGACTCGACGACGGAGCACTTCACATTTACCCCGAAGGAGGAAAAGCTGCAAACTACGCTGCTGAAGAGGTTGGATCCGTCCACCGAAAGGGAGGAGGTTCTTAAGACGCTTCACCAATTTCAGTGCGACGATCTAACGATTGTAGGTGCAAGGCCTTTCAGCACGACAAAAGCCTGAAGGGAGAATCGAAAATTTCCGTTCTTCCTGGTTCAACTGTCTACCAACAGAAGGTCTAAGATGCATCAATGTCCTAGATCACCAGGTTGCGCATGGAATAAATTAAAACGCAGCGAGGGAATTATTCCATGCGTTCACTGCCAAAGGTTCGGGCACGCCGCGTCGAACTGTAATATGTAGGCTCGATGAGGGAAGTGCGCAGAGTTCCGCAATACTGAGGGACACACCGCTAGCTATCGGGATTGTTCTGAATTTCAAAGCACTAGAACAGTAGGTTTGGCTCACAGGCAGGTGAAAGGTGAAAGGTCCACACTGTGCTACCAAAACACCAGCCATGTCTCCTTACATAACCTACGCCCAAATGGCGCCAGGTAGTGCGAGCACGGTACAGAAGGTACTAGCTGCACAGGCTCCAACGGCTAAGGCACCTGAAGCTCAGGGCGACTTGTTAATCATCTTCCTAAAAATTCAGGGGCAGATGAGTCAACTCCAGCGCCAATTATTTGAGCAGGGAAAACGTGTGGACACGATCCACGCGATTCTGCCTAGCCTAGCGCACATTCAATCGTAATGGATGCGGCCGCGAATGAGGAATCCCTAAGGCTCCTGACTGTAAAGTTAAATTCATTGATTAGGATCGAGCGCAAGGAATAGCTTTTTTAGGTGCTCGATGACCAAAGCCCTGATATGTGCCTGGTTAGCGAAACTAAGCTAACTCAGAGACGCAAAATACGGCACAGTAAATATAATATCGAATGAAGAGACCGAGCCAACTCCACTCCAGATTAATAAAATATTTCGGAGGAACGATGTCAAAGAACTACCGTGTCTGAAAATCCCCCGAACAACGAACTTTTACTCACAGCAGCAGAAATAGATCAGATCCAGTGATGACGACTATTTTGTGATCGAGGATCCGCAGAAGAAGCTTGAGGCTATAGGAACATTTTTTTCAGGATGTATATAAGGTAAATGCTAGCATTCGTCCGAACCATGATCTGAAGAATCGGGTCCTTGTGCACAAGTTCGACCTTCGATATGATATGCAACATTGCCGCTCAAAAAACACTGGCTTTACCAGATTCAATGATGATAATGTTGCTAACAATATTATTGCTATTGGAGATATTCACCCCCTTACAAGGTCGAACTGCAAGTGATCTTTGATTCTCTGAAGAAGAAGAAATCGGTGGGAATCGATGGATTGCCGAACATTGTGCTTCGACATCTTCGTCTTGTAGCGGTAAACATTTACTCCACCCTGTTCAACAATGCTTTGCATAATGCACATTATCCAGAGCATTGGAAAAGAGCAGTCACAAGGTAATCGAGAAAGTGCTCCAAAGAGCAATGTTTTAGTGGGTGGAGGACAATCATATAGTTCCGGATAACCAATTCGATTTTAGGGCGGGGCATGATACAATTCATGCCTAATTGGTGTTTGATATCCAATGGAACGATAGCAAGGATCAGTGCATTGGTGCGTGCCTAATTGACTTGGAGAAGGCCTTTAATACTCTATGGTTGGAGGGGCTCTTTTATAAGTTAAGTAGGTTGGGTATAAGTAAAACACTAATGTACATGTTGCTTGGTACTTCTACTGGGATGTTCGAAATTAAATATGGTCTGCAACAGGGAGCGGTTATTTCGCCGATCCTTTTCAATATTTACACAGCTGATCTGATAGGATCTCATCAACACGCGATAGCAAACGCGGACGATTTGATCGCGTGCAGATCAGGACCTAAGATTGATGTCATTGCCACACTCTTGCAGGGTGACTTCGATAAGATTCAGCGATATTGTGATGTATGGATATTGAAAATCAACTTTCAGAAGTCTGATTTCATTCTTTTCAGAACGCCGTGTTCTGGGGCCTCTTGGGATACCAGAAAAATTGGCGGAAGTTCTCCATTGTTGAAGAGCATGGACGTCCACTTGCGTGTCAAAATGTGGTAAGATACCTGGGGCTTTGACCCGACCAATATCTATATTTTTATAAACATAAAAAAACAGAGCCCGAGCGGCTTTCGCCCTAACAAAGAGACTGTTTTATAGCAATCAACTCGATGCAAGGGTGAAGGTAATCTGCTACATGGCCCTTATTCGGCCCATTCTATGTCCTGTGTGGTTCAGAAAAGGAGCAAGCAGAATGGAAAGGATTCGGCTGTCTCAGACGGCCTGCCTTCTGGCATGCCTTCGCGTATACAGAACATCGGAGTCACCCATGCTATTCGCATTAAATGTTTTGGAAGATGAGGAACTACAAAAGTTTTTTTTTAACTTAAACTCTATGCAGAAGTTTAGGTTTTCGATTCCAAATAATTAAATATAAATAATTGAAATCACAACTTTTTCCTCGTTGCCTTTTATTTGTATGCTTTATTTATTTTTTATTAATTTATAAGCTTAACTTTGTTCATAACAAATGAATTACATGCAAATATAGAAAATATTACTTGTTTTCACAAATTTGTGGCAGAGACCCTTTTCATGACCCTTTCCGAAAATTTTCAGAGGTAACACTGCTACCAACAACAGTAAAATAACATTCGATATAACAAACAAAACAGATGAACAGTAGCTATGTACCTAGTTCTTGTCTTTATATTTTTGCATATTCAGTTTGGCATCAAACCATCTCGCGATGTAGTCATCCGAATTTAGTAAAGTAAAATAAGAACATTTGAGAGAAGTTAAAGTGTAGTAAATTAATAGTAGTTGTTTAACCGACGGTGTTTCATTTAAACCTTAACCACCTATCACTTATTGCAGCCCCTTAACCACCTACGCGCGGTCCTGAAGACCGCTACAGATTTTTACCTCTATTTCGTAATTTCTGGTATTAAATAAAAAAAAAATCAATAATATTTTTTCGAATTTTTAGCCTTTCTACGCTAGGTAAGCTTGGTAAATTTTCTAATTATTATCACAAGAACATTTTTTACTAATTAGGCCAAACGCGTGCACGTACTCATTCTCCAAGCTCATGCGCAACAGTGTTGTAGTAGAAAAGGTATATGGAAGCACTTTGTCGCGCGACACGCAAATTTGAATTTGAAAAACCGTTGCGGCTAAGGGTTAATCAAAATCATACATGTATGCGAAATTTTATGTTGAACTCAATGCAACTGTGAAAAACTAAAAATTCATGCAGTAGTTTTTGCCTACTGCGCAAACAAATACCTATAAATATGTTAATACAGACAGACAGATAATTTTCAAAAACTATTGTTATGGCTTTTATTCATGTCATTAGTAACTCCTGTGTAGTTTTTCTTCAATCCATTCCATCTAACAAAATACACTTGCACATACAAAAATAGAAAAATAAATTCAAAACCCACTTAAAGCTCATTACCCCTGTGAATACTCAGCGACCAGCAGTGAACAAAAACACACAGAAGAAAAATGAAAATGGTTGCTTATATCAAAATACTGCCACCACTTGAATTAACGGATTCGTTTAATAAATTTGAATGAACGAATAAATTCGAATCTTTATCAAATCCCCACCCACCTTACACGCCCTATTAAATTCAAAAGTACGCACTTCAGCCCTCGCTGCTGCTGTGTAAACGAACCGGATCATTTTTTTCCAAGCCGTATACCCTACAATCTTAAATGCAAAACAAAAAATTAAGAAAATGCCGAATACTAATAAGTATCTTATCTCTCCTTCTACGGTTCATCGATTAGCACGATCTAATCAGCATATGTACACAAAACCCGTAGGCCAAATGCTCCAAATATATGTACCTACTTGCAGAAAATAAAATCAACAAAACAACCAAAGAAAGAAGAAAATATTATTTTGCACTTGAGACTATTTGAAGGAGCTAAATATTCAAACGCTTAAGTATTTTTACACCATATTAATGCTCCCATAATTCAAGATACATTATGCACGATACCAGTTACAAATACTGACTCAGCGTCACAGCCACAATACTTTCTTTACTTTGTTGGTGGTCCTATTTAAATGAGACATTAACAAACAGTTCACTTTGGTAATTGGAAGGCTTAGTGGCCATCAGCTGGAGCAGCTACAGCTCTAGAGAAGCACCGGTGGCGAGCATCTTGAAAGTTTGTTAATTTATTCATCAAGTGGCCAATTTCAGGTGAGAATATGTATTAGAAAATTTTACTTGCAGCTAAAGTTTGCTTTTATTGATATTGAGTTGAGATTGGTGTTATGCTGTTATTTTATTATGATCTGAATAAAATACCTAACATCTTGTTATATTGATAAACAGTGAACCGGCTGCTAATTGATTTTAGTCTGATTCTGAACGTCCCTCTACATTGTTCTGATCCTGAGCAATAATCAAACATACATATATTTCAGCAGTGTTGCCAGATATTTTCCAACAGAATATGCCACATTGAAATATATAAATTAAATCCTAAATTACATAGGAGACTTAAACAAAATATGCTAAAGTTTAATAGTAATTAAAAAGGTAATTGACTCTTTTGTAATGACGTTACATTTTAAACGCATTCTCAACACTTCGCTAATCTAGCTGTTAGAATATTTTCGCAACAGGATGACAGATTTATCACTTATGGCCGCGTTCCCAACGTCTGGAATTCGCTAGATGCTAAAATGCTTAAACATGCTAGAAGATGGAACGTAAAGCTACAGTTAAAAAGTACTAAACATAAAACCCGTATATCAGATTGTGGGATCGGATTAGGAACGAATTGGGCTTGAATCTGGGTTCGATCGAGTTCGAAATGGATTGATATCGTATTATATATGGGTCATTCCACAGAGGATCGACCGACATTCTGATTTGGCTGAAAAGTAGTACAAATACTCATTGGAGTGGTACAAATTATAACGGAAAAAGTTTTGCAGAATTCGATATAGTTTGCGTGTAATGGAACTTAAAAAAATTGTCAGAATATAGAAATCCAAGCGTTCTTTTATATTTCAAAAAATCATAGCTTTGGTTCTGCTATGATAAAATATACCTTAATGAATTCAGGAAAAGGTGAAATTTCAAAGAATTAGAGTAATTTGTTTTCCAGAATGTCCGTTTTACATATATCCTTGAATAACTCAAAAAATTATATTTTTATTTTTTTTTATATTATAGAGTGATTCATCCTCTATTTCCATTTCAAATTTCAAGTTGGGATCTCTATGGGTTCGGCCAAAATAATTTTTCATAGCCGGCTAAGTAAAAAAAAAACAATGTTTATTACGTTACTAGTCTTACAATCGTCACATCACCCGAGTGCACATACATAGCTGTTTGTATAGCCTCGGCGATTTATCGTGGAATGACCCATATGGCACTTTCCTTTTATGTTTAGAGGTACTTTTGTCAAACAATTAATCCTTATTAGCTATATTAGTTTTATTACAGTATATCTCATTCGTCCCCCCTTTTTTGTCTCCACACCAATTAATTTCGCTCTCCTCATTTTTTGCCTGCCGAACTTGATCATTCTACATATTTTTCTATCGCATTGAAAATTTCATACTTTTTACTTATCCGTCAAATTAAAACCATACATAAATTGCCGCACACATAAGAATCACTACTATCGCCACACAAAAGTATTCTAGCAGCTAGATTAGCGAGGTGTTGGAAACTCGGCCAATCTATCGGCGTCTAGGACGATAAATTAACTATATTTTAATAAATTCTAGCGAGGAGAACCTTTCCTATGAAGAAATAGAACTGATTAATACTTTCGTGAAGCGTAGTAAATCAAGTAAGCAAGTGAAAACAAATCAGTTCAATCAAACTAAAAGTACGCAATGAATATATGAAGGGCTTACATATCGATTTTTGTTTCTTTCACCATTCTTCTTTTACCTTCAGCTTTTTATACTCTATCCTAAGGGTATATTAAGTTCGATACTTAGTTTGTAACATAGAGAAATATGAAAGAGAGACCACATAAATATATACAGTAGCCGAGTCGATTAAGCCATGTCCGTCCGTCCGTAGGTATGTCACCAGTTTTTGGGCCTTAATTTTTGAGCTAGGTTGATGCAATTTTGTATACGAGGGTCCTTGTAAAAGTAAGCAATAAAAGTGTAAACACTTTTTAAATCCACCCACTGACAACCCACTTTTCGAAAAAATCACTTTTTTCAGTATTTTTATATGAAACTCGAAAAAACTTACCTAAGAAAATATGTAGATATTCACTTAATCTACAAATCTCCCATACATTGTATAAAGAAGAAAAGAACAGTGTTTCTTCGATTTCAGTCAAATAATATCAATTCTTAGAAGCCGACTTTAATACATGCTAAAATATTTTAAAAATCCGCCCACTAGCCCACTTTTTGAAATAAAATTGTTTAGGGATAATTTTATAAAAAAAAATATATACAAAATTATTCAAGTTTTTTGTTGAAAAGGCTACATATGTTTTTATATAGGAAAGGGAAAGGTTATCACACGATTCGCCCCAGGCGGAGTATAGCATTTCTATATGTTTTCAAATATTTATAAACTAAAAGGGATGATTCGGCTAATGAGAAACATTGTACTAGATAATCTATACTTCTGTCATCACTACGAACGCTCTCAACTGGACCGAATAAATTTCAGTTACACCAAGATATGTAAATCAAAAGCACTGATTTCACGCAACATGTTGAACAATTCCTAGGCAGCAGCTCTTCTGCGACGGATAAAATCAAGAGTTGTAGGTTGTTGTAAGATTTGCCTCTGCATGCGGATAAAGGAAAAAAACACGGCAAACGAAGAAAATTGTAAAAATTTGGAGCTAGTCGTCATCCATAGTTCGAAAAACTTCAACCCCCTTCTGGGACTGAATTGGCTCCATAATATTTACTCGGACTGACGTAAGTTTATTCCATTTGTTAAAAAAAAAGTATTAAAAAAATTATATAGATGAAAATAGAGCAGTTATCGTTTCAAAACCAAATAAAAACATCCATATTTGTAAAGGCAGTAAAGTCATTATATACCCTTATATAGAAACAGTACATTACCCACATGCGAAGACTGAGGATATATTCACTAGTTTAGCTGGCTGTGAACTATTTTGTGTTACCTATAGATTTATCTGAAGCATACTAACAATAATTGAAACTGTCTGACAAGTCTCGTGAATATGTCACAATAAATACCCACAAGGGATTGTTTCAATATACTGGACTACCATTTGCAGTTTCCATTTCTCCATCTATCTTTCAATCAGTTATGGGCCAAATTTTATTAGGGATACCATATGTTTCTTGTTATCTAGATGATAAGCTTATTGAGGGTCAACATTTTCAAAGCTGTGAAAAAACATTATCTAGGTCCTAAAACAGTTAAACCAATTCAATATTAAAATAAATATAAATAAGCGCAAGTTTTTTGAAAAGAAAATAACATGCGTAGGACATTTTTTTTAGTAAGGACAGTATTGTACATATTCCAAACATGCTTGGAGCTAATATTGGAGATTTTACTTGGGATGAGAAAGCACAACAGTGTTTTAAAAACTTAAAAAGATTAATAACCGAAAATAGTATAGTAGAACTGTACGATCCTGTTAAACTAATCGTTCTTACATGTGATGCAAGTCCTAATGGGGTAGCAGCAGTGCTAGCTCATGTCGTGAATGGATTCAAAAACCCATACTTTTTGGTTCCAGCACATTATCACCAGCTAAGAAAAATTATTCTCAACTGCACCGGAAAGCGTTGGCCATTTTATTTCGGGTTAGAAAGTACCATAAATATATTAACGGGCACAAGTTTAAACTATGTATGTATGTACCTACATTAGTCAAGCACTGAAAGAAATTTTTATTCCAAAAAAGGCAATGTCTAGTATATCTGTATGAAAATTGTAAAGATGGGCCGTTGAGTTATTAAAAGGCGTTTTTCTTTTTTAGTTCAGAGCAGAGGCTGGGTTGGTAAAAAAATTCCTGTTTCTTTTTTAGCTCAGACACATCAGAGCTCTGAATTCGTTTTTATTTTTCTGTTCTTTTTCATTCATGGCAAAAGCTGACCACGGCCATTTTTTCTATGGCAGAAGTAAAACAAAGGAAAAAAATTGAAGACAATTTAAATGGGTTACGATGTCAACCCAAATTTCCAAAAGTCTTTAAGTAGAAGTTATAAATTCTGTATTCATCCTTGACGAAAATCTGTAAAAATCAACACTTTTTTTTAATTATAATAATTAAAATTTGAGTGCGCTTTCACGCTGTTGAATTTAATGTAACGCAGGCTTAACTGAACATTCAAATTTTGAAATTCAAAATTGCCTAATTATTAATCGAAACGAATTCATTGATATATATTTGAACACAAATATCGCGCATAACTATCAACTGTCATATGTATATCGACAATATATCTCTTATAAATATTTTATCATGAATACTCGTATAACGTCTATCTTTCAGCGACATGAAACCCAGAAGTAGGCACCTAGCTTCATACGATGGCGAATACTGCCAACCCATCTTATAAAAGATGAATTTCGTGAACGAACTCTGAACTTTTTCCACACGATCAGGATGAAGCCAAAGCTTCCAAATAACATCCGTATATTCCAGTAAAGATCTAGCTAATGAAATGAACAAAATGACAAGCGTGTGTGAATCAGTGAATTGTTTAACATTTCTTTTTATAAAAACAATCATTGAATTTGCCTTGGCAACAGTGTAATCAATATGAAGATTAAACGTTAGCTTAGTATCCATGATAACTCCAAGATCTTTTACTCTGTCCAATCTATTCAGTGGATTAGACTGAAGAAAGTAATTGTATGAAATGTTAGAGAGTCTTCTAGAAAAAAAAACAAACCATTTCTTGGTATTAAGCAGAACTTTTCCTGTTGAACTTTGAGACAGTCTTCAATACATTACAATTTAAGGAAAATTTTTAGATCATCAGCATACATTTAATAATTACAAAACCGTGAGCAAGAAGAAATATCGCCAATAAAATAATAATAAGGGCCCCAAATAACTTCCTTGCGGAACACCAGAAGTACAATTAATAAATCTTGCGCAACAATTATTAATTTGAACTCGTTGGACCCTTCCCGTTAAAAAGGATGAAGATGGGATAAAGAAATAATAAACTGGCGAGACCCGGATGTACCCGCCACAACGTGGACCACATAAACCCGTGTTCCTTACACAGAAGGAAAACATACCCACATGTATACATATGTACCCGACGCAACGTGGGATACATGCCAAGAAACTGGCAAGAGCCCAAGGTCTTAGTTACAACGGGTATCACCTGTTCTAAAATATTATTGATCATTAAGACTGAGCACAGTAACGTCTTAATTAAGGTGTACTGGAAAATGATTCGAAATAAGGAAGCTGAGGGCTGACGTCTGTAGTATTCTGTTACCTTGGTAGGCAGGAGTGAAATCCGGTTGAAATGGCTCTCAGACTAATGCTACAGACGCCCCCGTCCCGTTAAAACCTGGGCAGGATTCAAAGAATGCTCAATGTTTCGTCGCCATTTAGCTGGTGGCGTAGGCTCAGATGTAACATCCATTCCATGAAGGCCTATGTCAACCCTTGCATGGCCTCCTTGATACAAAGTAACCAAGAGATCTTGTTGGTGACTACGCATCCGAGCATTGATAGCGGCTTTGAGTGGGAACCACCTAGAAATGATCACAACAAAAACAAACCAAATCGAGCAAAATAAGGAGATTCAGGCGATAGGATGGGTCAGATGCAGAGTAAGAGAGTACATCACTCCAACTAGGTGTTTCAAGTGTCTAGAATACGGACATAATTCTAGGCTCTGTAAGAACGAGATTGACCGCACAGGAAGATGTCTAAGATGTGGGGATAAAGGACACACAGCTAAAACATGTACAGCAGAGCCGAAGTGCTCCATTGCGATCTGGCATGTAAAGGTGGAAGCAACCACGTCACCGGAAGCTACAGATGTGCAGTTTACAAAAACGCGATACGAGTATTGGTAAAGAAGCAATGAAGTGCATCCAAATAAATCTCAATCACTGTAAAGCCGCACAGGATCTGCTTACACACACAGTCAAAGAAGAAGAAGCAGACCTAGCCCTTATATGCGAACAGTACAAAAGCTCCCATACCAAGGCAAGGTGGATAGATGACAACCACAAAGGGGAGGCATTATTGGATGCATTTGCTAGCCTCGACCTGGTGCTTCTAAACGAAGGAAACAAAGACAATTTCAATAACGGCAGATCAGGCTCAATCGTAGAGCTAACCTTTGTCAGTAGAAACATAACTAGGAAAATAAAATGGCAAGTCTCCGATCTCTACACAAACAGTGATCACCGAGCCGGGAAGCCATTAAAAAGGTACAGAGCCGAGGTTGGAAAGGAAACAATCCAGATAATGAGATACTCGATTTCTGGATAACCTACATGGAAGTATTCATTGGCACTGCTGAAAAACAGGCCACTCAAATGACCGCGTAATTGATCCAAGGATGCGATGCATCCATGGCACGAAAAAGTAATGGAAATGGGAGAACACCGCTGTACTGGTGGAACAATTGCATCGCTAGACTGAGACCAGATTGCTTCAAATTACGTAGACGCCAGCAGCGAGCAAGAGCAAGACAAAGAGAAGACTCAGAAGAGATACGCGAAGATTTCCTAAGAAAAAGAAAAGAACTCCGAAAACGCATAAAGAGGAGTAAAACCGAACCCTTCCACAAATTAAGAGAAGACCTCCAACGCAATCCATTGGGAAACGCCTACAAGATAGTTATGGACAAACTAAAACGCGCCGCAGCAACGGCACCGACATGCCCGAGAATGATGGATATTATAGTGAGCGGTCTATTCCCAAGGCATACCAATATCCGCATCCCCCAAACAACAATAACGGGTAGGGAAATAATACAACCCGTCATAACTGTAGAAGTCCTTAACTTAGTGGATTCAATGAAGAGTAACAAGGTCCTAAAAAAGGCCATTAAAACCCAACCAGAGGTTTTTGCTAACCTCTATACAACTTGGCTGATAGAAGGAAAGTTTCTTCTACAATGGAGAGATTGGTATTAATTCCAAAAGGTGACAAGCCTCCAGAGCAACCGTCTTCATATAGACCTTTGCATGCTCGACACAGTAGGAAAAGTGCTAGAGAAAATAATCCGCGACAGACTGGACCAGTACACCGAAGGAGAAAATGGACTGTCCAACCTACAATACGGTTTCAGAAAGAAACGAAGCACAACCCATGCGATACAAGCAGTTTGCAAGATAGCACGCGAAGCCATATCGGGGACCAGATGGAAAGGAGGAAAAAAGCAGTACTGCGCCGTCGTTACCCTGGACTTAAAGAATGCCTTCAACTCTGCCAAATAGAGCTGCATTATGAGAGCGATGAGGGACATATGCGTCCCTAACTATCTGCGCCGAATTATTTTCAAGATAGGACCCTCCACTATGATGCGGAAGAAGGGCCTAAAACATATAAAATTACAGGGGGAGTACCACAGGGATAAGTGTTGGGCCCAGCCTTGTGGAACGTTATGTATGATGGGGTACTACGGATCTGTAAACCAAGAGGAGTATATATAATCGGCTACGCTGACGATATAGCAGTGGCTGTTGTGGCTAAAACACTAGAGGAAGTGACGCAACACTGCAATAACACAATTAAATACGTGCAAACGTGACTTCGTCAGGCCTGAAACTGGCAGAATATAAAACGGAGGCCGTCCTCATAAGCAGCCGTAAGAAAGTTCAGCGCCTGGAACTATCGAGTCGAAGCCTTATATAAAGTACCTACCTGGGTGTACTGCTTGACCATAGGCTAAACTTTAGAGAACACTTAGCTCATATAAGCATGAAGGCCAATCGGGTGGTTGCAGCAATATCCAGGCTAATGCCCAATATTGGAGGACCAAAGCAGCCTATAAGAAGCCTACTTGCGACAGTTAGCAAGTCAATCCTCATGTATGCAGCCCCCATTTGGGAACCGGACTAAGAGAAGAGCATCTTTTAGAATATGCTCCGCATATTAGATAGTATCGGGGGATGCAATTAATGCCTACCGACCTGGAGGTCAGAGTAGCAGCATGCATGCAGAATAGCGACAACGAGGAAAGAAGCACCATCAGAGCGACTGCAAAATTAGAATTTTCTGAGAACGTCAGAAAATGCCAAATATCGAAGAGTGGACCACAAGAAAATGCGGGGAGGTAAACTTCTACCTTCACAAATACAATATCGCAGATGATCCTTTCTGCCGGCACTGTGAAGAGAAAGTCCAAAGCGCGGAACACGTCCTTGTTGAGTGCAAACAATATGAGTCTGCGAGAAACATTCTAGAACGAGAGATTGGAAATGCGGTAACTCCAAGGCGCCTAATAGGTTTCATGCTCTCAAGAAGAAAAGCTTGGGTATTCGCCGACAACATTATTGCAAGCATAATGCAGGAGCTACGGCTAGAAAACCAAACTCAAAGAGCCGAAGAAGAACAGAGCCCTGCAACATAACGAAGAAGACATGACGTCAAAAATCTGCCCCTAGAAGGAATGCCTTGATCGGCGGTACCGTAGGGGGCAAAAGGATAGTTTTGGGGGGCGGTGGTTTAGCACGTAAGCATGCTAGAGCATGGTACGGGCTGCGAGTATCCATAAAGAGCCCATCGCCTCCAGCGCATCAAAAAACCAGTGAAAAATGCTACAATCCGCCTGGAGTGAATCGTATGATACCCTATCCCTATCTTATTTGGTCGTGTTAGTGGGTGGTGGAAAATGTATTCACAAAATTTTCTATTTTGCCCTATAAACTAATATTTTTACTCGAAAATTAATTTTTGAAGTAAACGCCCCTAAAAAGTGGGCGTGGCCATATACAACGTTCAGACGATTTGTAGATTGAGTGGATATCTACATATTTGCTCAAGTAAGTTTTTTCGAGTTTCATATGAAAATAGTGAAAAAAGTGATTTTATTTGAAAAGTGGGCGTGTCAGTGGGCGGATTTTAAAAATTTTTACACTTGTATTGCTTACTTTTCCAAAGACCTCGTATACAAAATTTCATCAACCTAGCTTAAAATTTAAGGCCCAAAAACTGGTGACACACAGACGGACGGACGGACATAGCTTAATCGACTCGGCTAGTGATGCTGATCATTTATATATACACTTTATTGGGTCTATCTGTAATATTTCTCTATGTTACAAACTATGTATCAAACTTAATATACCCTTAGGATAGGGTATAAAAAAAAAAAACAGGGAAAAATGCTACAATCCGCCTGGAGCGAATCGTATGATACCCTATCCCTATCTTATTTGGTCGTGTCAGTGGGCGGTGGAAAATGTATTCACAAAATTTTCTATTTTGCCCTATAAACTAATATTTTTACTCGAAAATTAATTTTTGAAGTAACCGCCCCTAAAAAGTGGGCGTGGCCATATACAATGTAAAGACAATTTGTAGATTAAGTGGATACCTACATATTTGCTCAAGTAAGTTTTTTTCGAGTTTCATATGAAAATAGTGAAAAAAGGTGATTTTTTGAAAAGTGGGCGTGTCAGTAGGCGGATTTTCAAAATATTTACACTTGTATTGCTTACTTTTCCAAAGACCTCGTATACAAAATTTCATCAACCTAGCTCAAAATTTAAGGCCCAAAAACTGGTGACATACGGACAGACGGACGGACGGACAGACGGACGGACGGAACGACATGGCTTAATCGACTCGGCTAGTGATGCTGATCATTTATATATATACTTTATATGGTCTATCTTCAATATTTCTCTATGTTACAAACTATGTATCAAACTTAATATACCTTTAGGATAGGGTATAAAAATACCAAGTTGAATACAGTTGAACGTCCAGATACGAAACTATATTTTATTAGAGTTTTTCTTCAATTTACTTTCAATGCTCATGATATTAATTTCTATGCAGGAATTTGCTTAGGACCAAAAATTCTAAATTTATAAGTTCATTAACCCAATCGAACGAATTAAGGTAGACATTAAGTCCAATATAATTAGTTTTGGAAAAGTTAAATGAATTTTGTTTTTCAATTCTTAAGAAATCGTAGAACGGAAATTCAAAGAATGTTCCTTTGTTATAATTGAATTTGAAAATTCGACAGTTACCAGAAGAAAAAAAATTGTTTATAATTTTTTACGACGTGCTTTTAAAATACTTATTTCTTAAATAAATATGTACACAATTTTGCATCCATTCCATTTATTTTAAATTTTTTTTTTGTGTCCAGCAGAAAGCCTCTGGTAGCTAGCGCTGTTAATTTATTTATATTATGTATTAAAATGTAAATTTATTTTATATTGTAACTAATAATAAAAAAATATATATCTAATATTTTTTTTTTCTCGGCTGTCTAACGAAATGCGCATGTCACCTTAATACTGACAGTGTATTAGTTTTGCACCACCTCAATGCTGGTTTAACACCTTACCCCATTTCTAACTTCACACTTCTTTACTCTCTTCTATAATGTCAATTTAACCCCGGGGTGATTGCTGCAGTGTGTTATGGCCCTTTGTGTTCTTCGGAAATTTGCATCACATATCACGGAGTTAAAGGCACAGTTTTGGCCCGGTTAAGGGTTTCATTGTAAACTTGTTTCTCAAATTGGACCTCTGCGGCTGGTGGCATGGCTCATTTGAATGGAAAAATTGATTTGCTTCTGTCTCATAAGCCAAATAGCACAAGAAAGAAGAGAAATAAAATAAAATAAAATTGCCAACTGTGAAAGGAATGGATTTGTTGAGGGGGAAATGAATATGTATTCTTTCTGCCATTGTTTTACTAGTTAAAAAAATGCATTGCTGGATTTTTTATATTTCTGTATATTTTGATTGATTTCTGTATTTCTGTAGGCAATGTAAATATTCTAGAGTCTGGAGATATACAGAAAATTCTGTAGAACACTACAGCATCGCTTACGAGGCGTGTTGTTCTGGCGTAGAAAGTAACATAATATAAAATATAACTATAAATAGATATTTTATTATGTATTAACATATGGCTAGTAATAAAATTAAAATGACAGCTAATCGTTCAAGTGTGTTTCATAAACAATTTAGAGCGCTCTGAGAACACTCGTTTCAGAGTACGCTCGATGAACTCGAGCTCTGTTCAGAGCTCTGCTTAATATATCAATATGAGCTACAGTATCGTCCATCCGCACAAAATTGTCCAGCAGATGCTATGCCGTGTTTGCCTCTTCCAAATAGTACAGGTATAGAGTACATTAGTATACTTTCAGAATGCTCAAAGGGTCCAGTTGATGGGGAAATGGTAAAAATGCACACCCAAAACGATAATGTAATAAGAAGTGTACTGAGCTTTGTGAAAAAAACAACTCTTGGCCTAAATCATTAACAAAAAATCTCAAACCTTTTAATAAAATCAAAGGAAGTTTGTCAACTGATAACGAATGCCTGTATTATAGAGAACAATTAGTTATTCCAAAAACATTACAAGATGAAGTTTTAAAAGTCATTCACTGAAATCACGAATGAAAATGGTGGGCAGAAATTTCGCATGTTGGCCTGATTTTGATCAAAGTAGCGAAAATTAAAAAAAGTAAAAGAGTGTCCTAATTGTCAAATGACACAGAACGTTCGAAAAGAAATGGTTAGTACAAAATGGACAAAAACCGAATAGTAAGTTTCAAAGGATTCATTTAGATTTCTTCCATTTTCATGCAAATGAATATTCTGTCTGAATATCCCCATAAACTTATAAACTATTCAGTAAAGCTATTGTACTAGTTTTAGATAAATTGACTGAATGAAAGTAGATCTGAATAAATGAATGCGAAAATGTTTATGTAATATATACATATACCTACCTAGTTAACTAGTATTAAATTCATAATCGCTTTCGCAGCCATCTCGAATTTCTTTATAAAACCGTTTCATCTCCGAGTTGAATCCAATAGGATCTTGGTGCATCGTGAGTGTCAAAGATTGTTGCTTGCATCTACCCTTTGTGCTGGTTCCACACCTTCTCCCCTTGACGAAATGGCGGCTTATACTTTGCGGTGCGGTTGTAGTATAATTTGGCATATTTATTTTTTTCTTTATGTTTGGTATAACCTTTCGTTGACATAGATTCGACTTTGCTGGTAGTAGTGTTCTTGTTTTTTTGCTCATAAGTAATTCAACGGGTGAAGCATCAACCTCCTTCAGCGCCGTGCTGCGGTATTGTAATAGCGCGTGCCAGATCTCCTTGTTGTTTCCATGTGACTTCTTAAGCTAATTCTTCGCTATCCCGACAGCTCTTTCAGTAAATCCATATCCTGGGCTTGTTGTTGTTAGTTTTGTGTCTATTTGCTCACAGAATTTCCGAAATTCAAAAGAATTGAATGGCATGTTATCCGATATAATTTCAATGGATATGCCATGGTTTGAAAAGCATGTCTTTAGCTTGTCTATGCATTCACTACCGGTTTTTGACCGCATTGGAATTATATCTAGATAGCGAGAATAAAAACTCGAAACTATAAGATATCATACATATGTCTTTGATAAATACTCACAAATATTAAAGCCAATTTCTCTAAATGGTAGTTTTGGTACTTCATGGGATATCATGGGTTTTTTTCATGTTAGAGAACTGATTTTGTTGACATACATACAGTGCAGTTTGCTATAATTTATTCTAATGCTTCCTCAATTTTGGGCCAGTATACAAAACCCCGCGCCCGTTTGTGATATTATGTGTGTGTACGAACACGTTTAAGTCTTCTATTTGTTGCTTATTATTATTTGATGTTGCTTATTATTATTATTATTTTATAAGGCTTAATTTCACGCGCTGTAGTATCCTGATGGAATTTCGCAAAAATCTTATCTTTCGGCTTATTGATTTTTAAAATAGCTTTTACCCCATCGGGTCACACCTGAAACCATCATGCGATGTAATCGAACCTAAATATTTGACTTCTTTCACTTTGTGCCTTTCAAATTGTATTAATTGTATATTAAATTTTATGTCCAATTCTCTTGTCCTGTCAACAACACGCTGTAAAATGGCATAATGCTCTTCAATTGTATACGCCGCTATCAAAATATCTTATCTAAATAAATAAATAGACATCATTTATTGTTACTTAGAGACAAAAATATAACTGTTTATCTTAGAGGTCCATCCACTTTTCCACAACGCGAGCTGTCAAAAATAGGGGTATTCGTCTTCCCAGCTTCACTACTGGAAAAGAATTATTTTTCAATTTGATGTTAAGATTTTTCACAAAACAACCCAAACCCTCAAATATAAATATATCGATTTTTCTGTACAAATTTTACTTTTGTCATATATTCAATTGATTTGATTATATTAATCAAATTCAATTGCTTGCACGCTTCCAGATCTAGTAAGGGCTCATATCTGGTATCGATGACTGTAAACTTCAATGGCATTAATTTATTTCGGCACACAACAGTGCATTCCACAATTCTCACGTAATTCAAATCATTTCCCCCATAGCTTTGCGGAGGTACACCACCTTCTATCAATTCAACGGGTTCCATTACCGTATTTCACCGTTCTTGAATTAAGGGATAATTTTTATTAACCGTCTCAGATTTTTGATGAATTTCTAAATAAGGAAAAAGTGACAGAACCTCCTAGTTTGTTGGAGGTTCCGACTTTTAAGAATGAAACTTCAACCTATAAAATTTCAATATAAAAAAAAAAAAAAAACAAAACTATGTAAGTAAATCAGTGAAAAGAGGTTGTTTCGACAATTTTAATTTATCTCCTTGCCTAAAAGGGTCACAACTAATGAAAACGCTATTAATCTGTTCTTTTAACTTTTGTATTCTCACTTTAAACCAAAAAAAAAATATAGGTTAAGAATTCACTGAAAAAAATTACATGCCTGAAACTGAACCCAATAAGAGAAAAAGTAGAGGCACCTTTAGACTGTTGACATAAGAAATTATCATATCTGTCATATTCAAAGGAGTGAAAAATTTGAGTTTGATGAAACCTCCTACATGTTGAAACCACATGGCCTTACCCTACAGGCAAACAAATTATGCCTTTTTATCCATAATTAAGTCTTTTTTACGGCAGAATTATTTATCGCCTTTTCGTTAATTTTTCGCCTCAGAGCTTCAAGGCATAATTATGCCTCAGTTGGCAACTATGCATCAATCCCAATCAGATCTTAATTCCATTCGTTCATTCTACTGATGTATAGTGTTGTCGAAAGTGAGACAAGTATATTCTTAGTTTTTTTTACCAAGGATAGGTGAAAAATCTTCAAAAAGACACTATGAGGACCATAAAACGCGTGCTCTTAGTAGCGTGGGACTTTTACCCACTAAAAAAACCTCCCTTCAATTTATTTCTTATTACTGCAACTAAGTATTGACTTATCAAACAGTTTTTATTTAACGAAATTAAAACGTTCTACAGGTAATTTTCCATCGAAAGGTCCTGCATGTACCGACAAATAAACGCGGTTGTAGTTTATCGAGCTAGGTCGAAAGGCTTTGTTCTTTGTAGTCGGCGTTATAGATGTCGCTAATCTAAGAGTTGTAGAACCGTATTATTCACGTGACCTTATAATTGGTTCTTGTGTTTTCGAGCAAAGGTTTTGATTTCGTCTTCCACGGAAGCGATTCCGAGAACTCTATGGATATCGTTGTTTCTTTTGTACCACGGTGCATTCAAAATTTCTCTTAGCACTTTATTTTCAAAAGTTTGTAAAATATTGTAATTATTTTTGTTGGTACAACCTCAGAGTTGTATACCATACGTCCGACCGGTTCAAGCACTTGCTTATATAAAAGCAGTTTGTTCTCTATACTAAGTTTGAAGTACATTCCAAGTAACCAGTACATTCCTCTATATTTATTTTCGAGTTCTTTGCGCTTTTTCTTCACATGCGGCTTCCATTTCAATTTTGCATCAAGCGTCATTCTAAGGTATTAAGCCTCATTTTCTTTCATAGTTTTTTCTTTAGCAATTATTGGCCTGATCTTATTCGATTGTTTCTTAAGCCTATCATGCCTTTTTAGTAACTCTTTAGCTACTTCGCAGCCTCGATAATTAGCCGGGTGGGTTCCCTTGCAGTTAATACATGCTGGCGCTGTTTGCTTATTTATGTGTTTACTGGTTCATTTAACACATCGCGGTTCCTTTCTACAATACGTTTGCGTATGATTATATCCTTGGCAACGCTTACATTGAGGTATTGTCCTAGTGTTCCTACGAGTGGGTTCGATTTTAACGACCATGTTCAGTATAGTTTTTATTTCATAAATTTTTTCTATGTTTTCGAATTTATCAAAGGTAAGCATAAAAAGAGGCAGTCCCCGGTTTATTGTAGTTTCCTCACCTTTCTCTTTCTGTTTTTCTAATTTGACGATGTTAACAGCATCAATTATTTTTCAGGTCATTTATGACATCTTCTTTGGAGCGTGAAGCATGGAGACCTCTAGCTACTACTCGTATAGGTCTTTCTGATTTATTTTCATAAGTGAACCATTGAATTTGCTCGGTTTTAGATACTAAGCGGTAGCTGTCAGAGTCTTTAACCATGACTTTCCATTGATTTTTGTTAGCAGATACAACCTAAGAGTCAGATGTCAACAATGTCCTTAAAATTGTATATAATTTATTGTAATCAACAATTCCAAACATGTTTATTGGTTGCGGTGATCGTTCCTTGCATTTCATGCCATCTTTCTGGCTGTTTTCTTTATCTGGTTGTTCTGCAATCGGGCTTTTTGGAGTGATTTTTCGACGAGTTATAACTTCCGGCGAGGACCTGGCTTTGCGTTTTTTGCCAGGTCGTTTTTTCAGACTCCAGTCAGTTTCTCGACGCAATTCTGAGTGTCTTATGAAAAAATACCATAAAGAAATTCCAATTTCCTTTTCGTTCCATTATTGCCAATACTTTTGTTTCATTCGTTAATTACTAAATAACCGAGACAACTGAAAGTACCTGAGTTGTGCGACAAGTATTGGTTTTGTGATTGATTCGTTTTTGCTTGTGTGAATGTAATCACCAATACTTTTGTGTGAACGGTTCAAAATGATCGATTCAATCATGATTGGCACAGCTCTAGTACTTTCTTTTTGTTCTTCATCCAATGCTTTGTGTTTTAAAAAACTGATAAAACAAAATATTTCAATAATTCTCAATAATAGCTAATTCTTAAACTTTTCAAGCCAGCTGGAATTTAAAATGACATAAACATACGACTCCAATATGGGCGAATTTTTTAAGAAGGGTATACGACAGCGATGCGCGACCTAGTGACAGCGACTACGACCGCAACGCCCGACCTTGTGTTCCAGCAGTTACATTACATTTTGCACACACAAATTTAAAAAGGCAAAAAAGAAAAGGATTTTTTTTTCTTAATTTATTCTGGAAATCTTGTTTCATTATATGATATAAGCATTTCTACCGAATAATGACGAAGTATATAAAAAAAGACCATGATTCAAAAATATTGAACAAATAATAAAGACGATTTCCATGTCATCTTAATAATATATTATTCGATACAAAAATATCAATATGGATGATAAAAATCCCTATCCCTAATAAATCTTATAAAAGCTAAAATCATTTCCTGCTAGTGACATCCTAGGCGGAAAACCATTTATTCGATTTACGTGATTTTTTTAAATCACAGCGATAAAGATATGTTTACTGAAAATTTCGGATTCAAATATGAACATACTCTTCATACTAAAGCGGCCCATATACACACGACACTTGTGTGCACCATAGACAACGGAATAGTAGGGACTTTCGAGATGTAAATAGTATTAAATCTCTTTATTGCTCATTGGTCAGACCTTATTTAGAATATTCCTCCATTATATGGGATTCCCCTTGTGATGTTCATGATCTTAGATTTGAAAGAGTTCAAAAGAATTTCACGAGATATGCTATTCGTAAATTGAATATGTTTGAGGAACTTCCGAATTATGACGAAAGATGCAAAATGATTGGCTTGCAAACCTTAAGTTTCAGGCGTAAGGCAACTTCGGTCATGTTTATCCGTGATATAATTAATTATCATATAAATTCACCAGAGTTGGTTTTTCTCATGAATATATATGCTCCCCAGAGATCTCTTCGGGTGAGAAATTTACTTTACTATAGAAGGCACAGAACCAATTATGGTTGTAATGAGCCAGTTACAAGATGCATTTGCACGTTTAATGAGGTTTGCAACAAAATTGATTTGAGCTTATCTCGATCAGAATTTAAAAACTGCGTTGATTTTTGATTAATACATATATATTTTATTTGAAGTAGTCTATGAGATGCAAAATCGGTAGATGATCCTTAGTCGCGCAGCAAACATCTGCTGTGTAAAGCGATACTGAGAGTATACACCGAGAGAACGTAGTGTTCTGTGTGCTCTGTGATGGAAAAAAAAAAAAAAAAAAAAAAAAAAAAATATAGACGGTCGTCTTCGGTCGCTCCCACAAGAGCAAAAGTACCACCGATTTTGAATGTGGGGGAGTGTACGATTATATTGGGCGCCAAAAATTGATAACTTTTTTTAGTGTTCCGGACCTTAAAAGGAAAGACGGAACACTTATGGGTTTGATATGGTGTCTGTGTGTCCGTCAGTCTGTCACAGCCCTGTAACTTTTGAACCGTTAGACATAGAGAGCTGAAACTTTTGTTATGTATACATTGTGTAGAAGCCCGCAGAAGATTTTTTTTTTTTGTTACCGAGGGTATGTGAAAAATATTCAAAAAACACTATGGGACCGTAAATGCATGCGATTTTTACCCGCTAAAAAAACCTTCCTTCAATACATTTCTTATTACTGCAACTAAGTATTGACTTATCAAACAGTTTTTATTTAATGAGATTGAAACAATTGGCAGGTAATTTTCTATTGAAAGGTCCTGCATATACCGACAGTTTATCGAGCTAGGTCGAAAGGCTTTGTTCTTTGTAGACGGCGTTATAGATGTCGCTCATCTAAGAGTTGTAGAACCGTATTATTCACATGACCTTCTAATCGGTTCTTGTGTTTTCGAGCAAAAGTTTGGATTTCATCTTCCACGGTGGCGATTTCGAGATCTCTATGGATATCGTTGTTTCTTATATGCCACGGTGCATTCAAGATTTCTCTCAGCACTTTGTAAAATATTGCAATTGGTTTTTTTGGCACCACCCCAGAGTTGTATACCATACGTTCAAACCGGTTTAAGCACTTTTTATATAAAAGCAGTTTGTTATGTACGAGTATACTAAGTTTTGAATACTTTCCAAGTAACCAGTACATTTCTCTGTATTTATTTTCTAGTTCTTTGCGTTTTTTTTTCGCATGTGTCTTCCATTTCAATTTTGCGTCAAGCGTCATGCCGAGGTATTTAGCCTCATTTGCATATGGAATTTGAACCGAGTTGACAAAGATAGGTAAATTATTGATTTTTCTATAGGTAAAATTTACATCAACAGATTTAGTTTCGTTGAGCGCGATACGCCAAACTTGTGTCCATTCATTCACCCTATTCAATACTTCTTGCAATTTTTCGGTTGTTTGTTCGATAGTTTTGCCTGTTGCCAAAATGGCAGTGTCATCGGCAAAGCTACCTAAAGTGGTTCATTCTTCTTGTGGAATATCACGAGTGTACAATAGATACAAGAGCGGACCTAGTACACTTCCTTGTGGTACTCCAACAGCTACTTCTTTAAATTGTGAGTAGTCACTTCCGTGTTTTACACGAAAGAGTCTATTCGCGAGGTATGACACCAATATATCATATAAGTGTTTTGGCAGAACTTGTCGCAACTTGTACTTTAAGCCGTCGTGCCACACCTTGTCAAAAGCTTGAGAAACGTCTAGAAATACGCTTGAACAAACTTTTTTTTCTTCAAAAGCTTTTTCAATTACATCTGTTATCCAAATATGGAGGAGAAACTGGTGACATACGGTCGGACGGACATGGCTTAACCGACTCGGCTATTGATGCTGATCATTTATATATATATGTACTTTGTTGGGTCTATCTTTAATATTTCTCTTTGTTACAAACTATGTGTCAAACTTAATATACCCTTAGGATAGGGTATAAAAATAGGGTCTAATGATAACAGTAAATTAAATGGGGGAAAAAGTTAAATTTAACGTTACTTATACAGCTTTAACTCAATAATGGCTAATCGGATTTAAAACAACCATATGGGAAAAATGTGGGGAAAAAGTTAAATTTAACGTCACTTATACAGCTCTAACTCAAAAAGGGCTAATCGGACTTAAATCAACCATATGAAAATGTTACATGTCTGTTATAAAACCAGTGAAAAATGCTACAATCCGCCTGGAGCGGATCGTATGATACCCTATCCCTACCTTATATAGCCCCTTCTCTCGTTAGCAATTTTAGATTGTTTCTAAAATCCCCAAGACCTACCGCGAGGAGGTGAGAGTTGGACGTTGAAAATAATTATTTCTTTTAGATCCCATAATACTGTAAATAATAAATGTAGATACATTTGGTAAATGTGAAATTGCAATTTATTGATTCTAAATTTAAAATAAATAAATTAATATTAATAAATAGGTAAATACAAATTAAGTAGATCCTTCTTCCACCAATATATTTCCTTAAGCAACTTTTTTCACATATTTTATAAAACTCCTCCAAAACACAAATTTTCTCATTAAGTGGGCGTGGTGGTGGGCGGATTTTGTAAATTTTTCAACATATACTGTATTTTGCTCCCAAGAAGTGCTATTATTTCGATAAAATTTAAAAAAAACATTTTTTTGATCAAAACGCCCCTAAAAACTGGGTGTGGCCATACACAATGTACTGAATATAAATTGGGTAAGAGAATATCTACATATTACCTTAAGTAAGTTTTATCGAGTTTCATGTAAAATTACTGAAAAAAGTGATTTTCTCGAAAAGTGGGTGTGGCAGTGGGCGGATTTTAAAAATGTTTACACTTGTATTGCTTACTTTTTCAAGGACCTCGTATACAAAATTTCATCAACCTAGCTCAAAATTTTAGCCCTAAAAACTGGTGACATACGGACGGACGGACAGACGGACATGGCTCAATCCACTCGGCTACTGATGCTAATATTATTATATATATACTTTATCTTCAATATTTCTCTATGTTACAAACTATGTATCAAACTTAATATACCCTTAGAACAGACCACGCTCAAAATTAAAATAAATAAATATTATATTAAGCCATAAGCAGGCCATAGAGGGCCAAGGCCTAGCTTCTCACAACTGTACGTGTTGTGCGCGCTATATATTTGTGCACGTACAGAATGGACCTGCAGTTTTAGGCCGTATCCGAAGGGCAGAGAGTTTTTCGAGAAGCTTTCTCATGACAGTAAATACTCTTGGGCGTGAAATAACTTTGATGGAATTTCCCTGGATTCGAACTTGGAACCCCTTGCGCAGTACTCCAACGCACTAACCACTGCACCACGGCACCCACGCTTAAAATTAACACAGTCAAAACAAAAGCCCTGAGCACTTCTGCATCCAACTTTACATTGTCGGACAGGAAGTCGAGCAAGTTGGCAAGCCGTGGTGGCACCGAACTGGATGTGTGCAGCAGAATCAGAATGGCCAAAGCTGCGTTCGGAATGCTGTCCATCATCTGGAAAAACAATGTTATGAGCTTAAGGACCAAGCTGCGACTGTTCCGATCAAACTTAGAATCGGTGTTCCTTTATGGGTGCAGCACCTGAAAGGTGGACACCATCAACACACACGTAGGCTGCAAGTCTTCGTAAATAAGTGTTTAAGAACAATCTTAAGGACGAACCGTATATCCACCTAACAGCTTTAAATGAGAACGGGCCAGGAACTTATCAACATTACTATACAAAGGAGAAAGTGGCAGTGTATTGGACACACCCTAAGGCGCTAAGACAATTCCATTGCAAAATACGCCATGCAGTGGAATCCGCTCACTCAGAAGAGAACAGCGGGAAGTCCTAGGCAGACGTGCGACAGAACAGTCGAGGAGGAATGAGTTGGAGAGAGCTCAAACGCGTTGCAGAAGTACGAACAAGATTGCGCGCATGCGTTGTTGATGCCCTATGCCCCCGATGGGTTAAAGGATATAAATAAGTAAGTATAATTCTTCAAGATGTATGGAGGGAAGAGTCCGATTAGCTTGTGGCTGAAAAAGGCATTCGCTGCAGTGGCTTGCATTCGTTTTATTCGCAATGAAGAAGTTAAAGTGGTTCAGGTTATGGCGAAGTTCAAGGTAGCGCATTTTAAACAATTTTACATATATTCCTCGCTAACAGCTACAAATCGCGAATCTTGGCTTTCGATTGTCAGCCACTAATTGACGAGACACTGTTTTTATTTCCGAATCGAAGAGTGTACTTTGTCGGATCAACTGAACCATGATCAGTGGTGCCAGACTGTCTTCAGCGAAAATACCACACGATAGATAAAAATTTACCATTTTTTCCCAAAAATTCCCACACAAATATAAAATGTATGATTTAACAAAATCAATCCAATTTACTGTGAATCAATAATACATTATGTTTAATATTACGATTTTATGAGTAGGATCGTAGATAAATAAGCAAGAATAAGTACGCAAACAATCAACAAATACGTGAAATCGGTGAGATTGCCGTTTTCAAAGTATGAGATGAATTTATTTTGTTGATAGCAATAAGAATGAGTGAGAAAACGATTTTTTTTAAAAATTTCCCATCGTGAAAATTCAGTTGGAAACTACCAGGAAAAGGTAAATTTACCACGATCTGGCAGGTCTGGGTGGGATCCTAGACTCTGTTCTCTGGAGGAATAGTCCTTTACAGAAGTTTTTAAAATGTTGCTCCATGCTTATAAACAATGGAGCTATTACTGTATAATATGGAGCAACGATCTGGCAGGTCTGGGTGGGATCCTAGACTCTGTTCCCTGGAGGAATAGTCCTTTACAGAAGTTTCTAAAATGTTGCTCCATGCTTATAAACAATGGAGCTATTACTGTATAATATGCTATCAGGGTTTCAGGTCAGATGATTTTCATTTGTCAAAACTATTGCCTTTTTGCTACTGGTCAAACACATCTCTCAAAAAAAAGGACCACCGTTAAAAAAGTCTTCGTTACACCGCGCCGCGGACGGTTTTTTTTATGCAATTTGGTGAAAACTGTTTCTGAGCATTCATTTCGTGTTACGGATATAAGTTTCGGTAATACGTGCTATCAAAACCATCGTAATATATTACCTATAGTGAATAACCGGAAGTAAAATCGCATTTCCATTGAAATGCCAAATGGTTCTCAACAAACTATGTCTCCAAATAGATGTGCATTCGATTTAGTTAGTAGTATTTGATGAAAGGATATCTCAATGTCAGCAGAAATCTGACTATTGACAAGAAGATGGCTTGTATCGAAGTATTATTATTATTAATATTATCTCTTTATTACTATTTAATACAATTACAATAATAATAGTTTATATTATTTAGCACTAGCTACCAGGGCTATCGGCTAGATAAAATAAAAGTATATAAAGGTGTACATATAATAACTTAAATACATTTTTAACATAAGTTTCTGACGGGTGTTTTAGTAGATCTATAGTTGTGGTTGAGGCAAATAGTGTTCTTGCTCTAGTTTTAGTTTCGTTGCAATCAGTAAGGAGGTGTTTGAGGGAGAGGATCTGATTTTCTTTGCAGAGGTGACAAGTAGGGGGAACAGTTTTAGCTATCCGATGGTTGTGGTTGATGTTTGTGTGACCCAAGCGAAGTCGAATGAAGCACCTTATCAACCGTATTGTTGGAAGGGCTCTTTTACAAGTTGAGTAGGTTGGGCATAAGTAAACCACTTCTGTACATGCTACTTAATATGCTCATCGTTAGAAAGTTCGTTGTGAAAAATGGCAGCGTAACTTCCACTGGAACGTTCGAAATTAAAAATGGTCTGCAACAAGGCGCGGTTAATTCGCCGATCCTCTTCAATATTTACACAGCTGATCTGATCTCTTCAACACGCGATAGCGTACGCGGATGATTTGATAGCGTACAGATCAGGACCTAAGATCGACGTTATTGCAACACTCTTGCAGCGTGACTTCGATAAGATTCAGCGATATTGTGACGACTGGAAGTTGAAGATTAACTATCAGAAGTCTGAAACTATTCTGTTCAGAACGCCATTGTCTGGGGCCTCTAGGGATACCAGAAAGAATTGGCGAAAGTTCGCTATTGTTGGACAGCACGGTCATCCACTTGCGTGTCGAAATGTGGTTAGATACATTGGACTCTGGCTAGACCAATATTTGTATTTTAATAAACATGTAGATATTGCTCTAACCAGAGCCCGAGGCGCTTTCGCTCTTACAAAGAGACTGTTTTATAACAGCCAACTCGATGCAAGGGTGAAAGTTATCTCCTATATGGCCCTCATTCGGCCTATGCTCGCATATGCATGTCCCGTGTGGGTCAACATGGGAGCAGGTAGGATGGAAAAGATTCGGGTGTTTGAGAGGGCCTGCCTGCGGGCTTGCCTTCACTTATAACACAGAACACCTCTCTCAGTACATAAAATTCTATTCCAATGAGGTCCTATACAACAGGGCGAATCTGATAAGAGTGGATAATTTCCTGATCAAGATAACTCGAAGGCACATTGCAAGAGCAATGACCTCGATGAATAACCTGATCTTCGGGGCTTATTACCCCAATAAAATGTACCATGAAAGGGTACGCCTTAACGGCTTTGTCCCCCCAGAAGCATTCCATTCCCAGGCAGGTCTGATACAGGATATAACAGCGGTACCGTTAATCTTCCACGTTGCCCGGACAACTGTGGACAGGCGGCTCAACTACAACCGAGACGTCGCAGTGAGCGCTGAGGAGCGTCTCCGATTCAGTCGTTCTGTTTCAGAGCGCGATAAGAAAGATGTAGTGAAACAGCACAAAAAAAAAAACAACACAGCACAGAACAAAAAAAAGTGCATATTTAATTATGCAGTTAGATAAGTTAAGTTAAGATTTATTTTAAGGTGGTATAAGTTTTATATAATAAAATAAAAAAATAAAAAATTGTTCGGACACTAAGTTTTTTTTTCTAAAACAAATAACTTTTCGTAGTTTAAATTTAATTCGTAAAACTTAAAAATAAGACAGTTATTAAGTCGAAAGACATAGCAATAATTATTAAGCTTAGCTTAGAGCGCCCTCATAGGGCCAGTAAGTTAGAGTAAGATAGTTAAGTTAGTTAAGCTAACTTGTAAGCATACATGAATTAAAGAAATAAAAAGCTTTAGAAAAAAAAAAATAGCCTCAACTGCTTGTGGGTTGATGATGCAGTAGTGGTGGGTGTATGGTTTCATTAAGTCTATTCTTTTGGTATCTTTTGTCTTTATTGTTGTGTGCGTAGAAGCATATGAGAGGTTCCATGGCTGGTACCTTGCAGGATGGCTAGGGCTTCGGCAGAGAAAATAGAGAATATAGAGGACTTACGCAAAATGTTAGCAACTGCTAATGCAGTACCAGAATCGTTTTTGGTTCCATCGGTAAAGGCAAGCGCGAAATTCATGGCCTTGTATTTGTTGGAGATTTCGTAGACCATATTTTTGTAAAAATTTTTGTTTGTTGATGATTTTGGCAATGCATTTAGGTCCATTATAGACCAAGAGCCCACAGCAAATTTTGGGCGTGAAGATATAACCAAAAGATTTATATATCAACATGAAGGTCTCCACTAGGTGATATCAAATGTGGCAGTCTGGCACCGATTTGACGCAGCTGAGGTTAGTAATAGTATGCTGAAAAGATGCTTTTTCCAAAATCTGGATTTTTGGTATAACCACTTAAAAAAGTCATTTTAACATACTATTTACGCGTCTGGCAAGGGTATGGCTGCGCGTAAAACGTCTGAGACCTATATTTCTGTGATCACGGCATTCTTATCTTTCATTTAATATTACATTCAAGTGGTTATACCAAAAATCCAGATTTTGGAAAAAGGATCTTTTCAGCATACTATTACTAATTTATTTATTGAGCTTAGTACAAGCTGTAACTTAATTCTAACAGAACTTATTATTTCTAACTAAACCTAATTTTATATATATTTTTTATAGTTTTTCAATATTATTAATTATAATTAAACAAACTAAAAAAAAAACATTTAACAAACTAAGACAGATTAGTTTTAAGGGGGAGGTCAGGAGGAAGAGAGTGAATTTCTAAGAGAGGATATGCTGTAATGGAAGTCGAGGAGGTTCTGGGCATTATTGGCTAATCGCAGCATTCTGGAGACTGGTTCAAAAAGGCCGTAATTAGTGCGGTGGAGAGCGAGACGAAAGAGAGGAAGAGACCTGAGATTGCGTGGATTTGTTTGAAGCGAAATCATTTCCAGTAATGCGGGGGAATCGATCGTACCGGTTAATATCTGATGGATGAACAGAATATCGGCGACTTCGCGACGTCTAACAAGGGATGTAAGGTTAATCAATTTTAAACGATCTTCGTAGGGGGGTAGGTTATAATTGTCGACCCATGGGAGACCTCGTAAGGCAAAACGTAAAAACCTGCGCTGCACAGCTTCAATTCTAAGGGAATGGGTGACATGAAATGGAGACCAAACTTGGCTTGCGTACTCAAGGAGGGGTCTGACAAAGGTAATGTAAAGCGACTTTGTAACATAAGGGTTAGAGAATTCTTTAGACCAGCGTTTTATGAAACCAAGAGAAGAATTGGCCTTAAGTATAATGTGGTCAATGTGGGAGCGAAAGTTAAGTTCCCTATCACAGATAATACCCAGATCACGTATAAAGGAGACTGAGGGAATGGAATCATGAAGAAAAAAATAGGATCTACGGGGTGGGGGCAGGCGTTTTCGGGAGAAGGTTATGGATTGACATTTACTGACGTTAAGTTCTAAGAAGTTATTGACGCACCAAGTGTAGAAAGAGTTCAGGTCTTTTTGAAAAGATAGAGAGTCCTCCGGGGTGGATATAACCTTAACTATTTTCATGTCGTCCGCGTAAATAAACAGATCGGAGTTTTTAATGATTTGCCCAACATCATTTGTAGTTAGGACGAAAATCATTGGACCAAGATGACTTCCTTGTGGGACGCCTGAGGTTGCGATAATGGGATCGGAGACTGAAAATCTAAATAGAACTCTGTACTGGCGATTCTCAAGGTAAGATTTCAGCCATGAGACAAAAGATGGTGGAAAGCCAATGGCTTCAAGTTTGAAGTAAATAGTAGGGTGACATATTTTATCAAACGCTTTACTGAAGTCGGTGGTAATGACGTCAACTTCCTTTCCTGCCTCCAGTGCCTGTAGTGTTTTTGAGACAAATTCGGTTAGGTTAGTCGTAGTGGATCTACCTTTTAAGAAACCGTGCTGATGGGGAGAAAAAATAGATTTGCAGTGAAAATATAATGAGTCGTATATAATGCTTTCAAACAGTTTAGGGATCGATGAGAGTTTAGCTATGGGTCGGTAGTTAGATATATCATTTTTGCTCCCTTTTTTATGGATAGGGAAAATAAATGAGTCCTTCCATAAGTTTGGAAAAACGGCTTGTGAGAGCGAGAGACGAAATAAAGTAGTTAGTGGTTGATACAGTGCATTAGCACATTTCTTAAGAAAAATGGCGGGCAAAACATCGGGGCCGGGAGAAAAGTCATCCTTGAGAAGAATAATTTTATCGCGTACCATATCGGAACTTATGCTAACTGAGACTAGGGAGGTTTGAGGGCAATTATTCAAATAGCTAAAATAGCTGAGATCCGGTACGTGAATGTGGTGACTATACGAATGGCTGAAAAAGGTTGCAAATAAGTTGGCGATTACTTTAGGGTCTGAAGTGGATGTATCAAGTAATTTTAGAGTGGAGGGGAAGCCATCGGATTTTCTTTTAACGTTAATAAATTGGTAAAAACGTCTGGGATCAGTTATTAGACTCGATTGCATTCTGTTGAGGTATTCATGATAGAGGGATTCGCAGAGGGTGGAGAAGTGGGAGTGTGCTAGCTGGTAGTTTATAAGATCAGAAGCAGATCTGGATCTCAGGTATGTTTTCCACAATTTGTTTCTGGTATTTCTCAGAGTACGTAATTCTTTATTATACCAGGGAGGGGAAGAAGAGCTGTTTTTGCGCGACACATATGGGACAGATTGAAGAAGACAGTCAAAAATCGCTGTGTAGAAGAATTCGAGAGCGATATCAATGGGGATGTTATTTTTTAGAAAGAGGTCGAAGTTAATGTTATTGATTAGGTTATTAAGTTTAGGGAAGTCAGCTTTACGAAAGTTGAAAGAAAGAGAGTTTTCAGATTCCACGGCAATGATGTCGTGCTCGCACGAAACGGTAAGAGTGAGAGGGGGATGATATTGGTCAAGAGTAGAGAGAAGATGGTTACTCATGTTGACGAGAGAATTATGGGCGTCAGAAGAAAAAATTAGATCTAACTGCCTACCAAGATTATTGGTGATACCACTTATCTGAAAAAGGCCAGAGTCAAAAAGACGATCAGTAAGAAGGATTTCCTTTTCTGAGGACGAGTTTGTTGGGACAAAAAATGATTCATCTTCTGATGGGACCCATTTTAAAAAGGGGAGGTTGAAGTCACCAACGATTATGTAATCATCCTCGGGTTCAGCGATTTCAAGCAGGGCGTCAATAGCATCAACAGCTAGCTGGTATGCTTGGGTGGGTTGAGAGGGGCGAATATAACAGCAGATAATGTAAATGCTCCGCTTTGATACAGATATTTTAGCACACACAAATTCAAAACAACTGAAGCTTGAGACTTTGACTAGAGTTGCATCAAGACGATTATGTATGGCTAAAAGAACACCACGGCCTAAGGGGAGCTCGATATTAACCTGGCCGTCTGCGCGGAAAACTTCAAAATCTGAGGAGAATAATTCAGAGCTTAGAAAATTGGGACAAAGGTTAGTTTCAGTTAGGGCAAAGATGTCGTAGGGAAGTGTTTGAGAGTTGAGATGAACTATCGAGGTTTTGGTGCGGAGACCTCTGACGTTCTGATAATAAAGGGATAGAATATCTGGATTGGAGTTAGGGACGAAAGTAGTTATTAAAGTTTTTGCGAGAATTTTGAAGATGCGAGAGACGTTTAGAGCCAATATGAGAAGCATAGGTTGAAAGGTCTTTAGCCACTGTTGAAGAGGAGATGTTAAAACTCTCGTGAAAACGCGTGTAGATGTTTCTCAAGGCTACAGGATCAGTTGGGAGACCTTCTTTTTGAATAGATACTATAACATTCGTCTTCGTCTTACCGTCAATGCACACGGAGTCCGGTAACTAACTAACTTCAGCTGCGTCAAATCGGTGCCAGACTTCCACATTTGATAACACCTAGTGGAGACCATCATGCTGATGTATAAATTTTTTGGTTATATTTTCACGCCCAAAATTTGCTGTGGGCTCTTAGACTATTATGATTGCATTATTGGGTAATAACCACGGTGGGGCGGTTACTGCCTTTCTTGTTTGGGTGGAAGGGGAGATATCGCCGTTTTTGCTGTATAAGAGTGTGTTGTATAATACTGAAGGGCATTTGGGAGGTGTACTGCGACTTAAGATCTTCTTTGTCTAGTTTGTAATTGGGGAATTGCAAGCAGCTAAGATTTTGGATAATAGAATTGAAGTTAGGTATTCACGCCTTTGCTCGATTGATGGGAGACCTGCTTCAGTTAAGATATTTTTGATTGGAGACGTTCTGAAGGCTCTTAAAGAAAGTCTAACTGCAGAATGATAAGATGACTTGATGATGCCTAATGTTGATTTTGAGCATTTGCCGTAAATTGGGAGTCAATAGCCGATATTTGATAGGATGATGGCCCTTGTGACTCCGATCAGAGAAGTAACGGGAGAACAGTTTTTTTTATGATAAGTACTTTATAATATTAACTCTGGCTCTTCTTAAGTAATATACAATGTTCCTTAAAGTATAACTATTATCGCCAAATATCAATATTATTTAAGCTAATTGGTAATAATTTTGAGCAGCTATTTTTTTTTACAAATATGGACAGTTTTCATTTCATCTATGGGGATTTTAGAACCGGAAATGCAGCACCAATTGCTGATATCCGTTAAAATATTTGAAAAAAATTACATTAGTTCTTCGAGATCCTTACAAGAATGTCTATCTGTCTTATATTTTTAATCAGGCTTAAATCGTTAAATGCAATGATAAAAAGAATTACCGAGAGAAGCGATCCTTGCGGAATACCATTTTTTGATTCTTTTACTATGGAATATATGGAATATATGTTATTTCCAATCGGCCAATTGGAAACTTAGGTGGTCTTTTTGGGTAGTTAGGGTCTGCACCAATAGACACTGATGTGACTATTTGAAAATGGTCGCTACCTATAGGTCTGGAAGAACTGTTCATGCCGCATAGGGATTGAGTTGTGGAGAAATAAAAGTTAAGTCTACATGGGATAGAGTTTTGTGTGTAGAAAAATGTGTTGGGGTGCCATCGTTGAGTAGAGTTAAATTGGAATTTGATAGAAATTCATCGATTTTCTTACCTCTTGTAGAGCTGACGGGGTAGCCCCATGAGGTACTCCAGGAGTTAAAATCGCCAGTTAAGAGAACTGGTGTATGAGAGTTGTTGATGATATTTTCAATGTCAACAGCAGAGAAGGATTGATTAGGGGTTATGTAAACAGATATTATTGTGAGCTTAAAATTCAATTCAATTTCAACGGCAATTGCCGATATGGGGGACTGGATTTAGATAAGTTTATGCGGGAGAGACTTACGCACCATTAATCCAACTCCTTGTTTTGCTGACGTATTTTCAGGGAGGTTATAGAAATAAGCTGCGTATTGTTTCGGGCTAATAGGAACAAAGTTATCTTGTAGATTGGGTTTCTTGGAGTGATATTACGGATGGTTTTACATCATTAATTAATAATAAAAGTTCGTGGTTATTATTAGAATAACCATTGAGGTTCCATTGAAGGACCGTGAGTGATGGTTTTGTAGATATAGAGGATTTTTTTGCAATATAAGTCGAGTTATATTGTGAAAAATCCGAAGGTGCCAAATGGGGAGGAGAAGAGTTGCGACTCTGCTGTGCAAAGGCCGAACCATCCAGGTCCCGAGTGTGACCTAAACGATTCGGCCCTTGGGCAGCAGAGTCGCGTTTGGGTGTAATTAGAGTATTATTATATGTCGTCATCGTGCAAAAATTCGAACTCGAGAATTCTGACATTACGATGATAGAGAAGGTCGAAAAAGTCTGCCGATTCTGTCTGTCTGTCTGTCTGTCTGTCTGTCTGTGTGTATGTACGCTGGACTGCAGCCTAAATGGCTTGACCGATTTGCTTCAAACTTCATATCTGAGCGTCGCAATTCGATGATTGGGTAACTGCAGATAGGGGGGAGGCAGTGGGAGCTATGGTCTGCAAGTTTTGTTGGGTTGATGAGTTTAGTGAGTGCTGTTCTTGTATGCTGCTGGTGTGGTTTGAATCTTGGTTGGAGTTGGCGAGGGTGTCGGAGAAGTATGAGTGAATATTCTGAATTAAGATTAGATAAGAAGGTTGGCTTTGTTAGTTGGTGGTATTTCGCTTAGACCTTGAGATGTTGTGTTACTTTGAGCAATTATAGTATCGGGGACGGGAAGACTTGAGAGAGTGTTTGAGGTGGAAAGGGCAGAGTTTTGAGTTCTTTTATGAGTTAAGGTGTTTATTTTAGTTTGTCCATTGCTGTTCCTGCTACAGTCGAGTAAGCCGAGGTTGATATGGGAGTTGGGTTTCGTTCTTTAAAGATTTGTCTGGCTTTTGCCATGCTGCATTTTTGTATGGTTTTTATTTTTAATACCTCTTTTTCTTGTATTAACGTTTACACTTTTTGGAGGAGGAAGGGTGCTCTTCATGACAATTTGCACAAGACACGCGTGTACACTTATCGGGTGAGTGGGGAGGAAGGTTTCATGATTCGCAGGAAGGATTACTCTTACATCTTTTCGTTGTATAGCCCAGCAACTGACAGTTACGACAGCGCATTGATTTGGGGAAATACTCTTCTACTTTCATAATGTACCACCCGACACTAACCGTACTTGGAGGACGGAAGCGGTCGAAACTAAATAGAATTAAACCTGTTACGCGTTGTTTGCCATCCTCAATTTTTTTAATTTGTACACATCAGAGACACCTTGCGGTTTCATTTCTTGGATAATTTCGCTGTCAGGTACATTTATAAGACACGGAGATAAATTGAGGTTTTCGTGCAGTTTCATAGAGATGGGGCATAGGTTAGAGAGAGTTTTTTTTTTTTTAAGGAATAGATCCGCGATTTTTTGAGACTTTGCAGGAATAAGCAGGCTGCCGTAGCGTAGCTGCGTTATTTGTTCATATCCATGTTGATGTTATCAATAGCTTTTTTCAACAAAAATATGCTAATTGATGAAAGTGGTTTGTCTTGGCTGACAAGGAATATGGGTTTGGTTATAATATCTATTTGAGTTTGATGGAAACGATTTATCTAATTCGATTGGGACATAATAGTTTTTTTTTTTTTCTCTTTTTATTTTTTGGTTGGGCAAGTGGATCCAAAAGGAGTCCCCTAAACCGATTACCAGAGAGCACGTGTGGCCCTCAGGCCAATATTTGACAAGTCTTATCACTATTGTGTATCTGTTTTGTTACACTCACTAACTTAATAAGAAAAGGATGGCAAGTAAATTTGCTATTGAAATAGCGGGAAAAGTACCGACGAAAGTAAGCGAGAAGCACTACCTCGTGCAATAGTGTTCCGTACATTTTATATTATCATTAAATGGAAGGCAATTTATTCATATCCTGCATATGTACACCTAATACTGGGTTTAATATGCACAATGTAATGTCCAATGAACTCTATCAAATGGTAAAACCAAAAGTACGTAGATACGTCTTAGTAGTACTGTGCTGAGATTCCAATCCATTTTAACTTGCACTTTCGATATAAAATATGTATTGAATTCGTGCAAAAATTGGAACTCGAGATATTAAACAATTCTGAAATTACGTCAATAGAGAAGCTCGTTGAAGTATGTCTGCCGATTCTGTTCGTCTGTCTGTATGACGAGTGAATCAATTTAGTTCAAACTTCATGTTGGGGAGCTATTGCATGGCCCCAAAAGGGAACATTGAAATTTTTGTTCTAGCCCTACTCTTAGAGTTCGTTCACGTAGCGCCATTTTCACAAACACGAAGTTTTCTCCAAAATGGTTTCAACGATTTTGATAAAATTTCATATTTAAGTTGTTTAGGCGTACCAAGCTTTTGGATAGAAAAGCATGTAACGGTACTGTACTTGTTCAATGGTTTAAATAAAGTAAAACGCTGGCAATACTTGACATCCGAAGGAATACAGCATTTAGAGTTTTAAAAATTTAAGAAAAAAAATCTAAATCGAATAAGGTAGTAGCAAGAGAAGAGAATATAGGGAAGTCCATGCGCTCATTTTTCAAATGTTTGGGAAGCTTTTTGTTTCACAAATTTTGTCAGAAAAAAATATTTCTTAGCCCTTGCAAAATTCTCTTTAATTTGATTTGGAAAACAACGTCTTTCCCTTCAAGGTCCGGAACACTAAAAAGACTACTACATACATGGACTACACCCAAAATTAAGAAATTATATTACCAATACTATTTGTGTAACCATATGACGAAAAGATTGAATGAAAGAAGATTTCCGCATCCTTATACCAAAAGTTGCAGAACGTTTACTAACAAAATCGGCAAGTTACCTGCATTTTCTGTATGCCGCGAGAAAATTTTCTATTTCTATTATACAGATTTATTGGAAGTTAGAGGTTTCATTTGCGCAAGATGGTCCAAAAAGAAGTTCAAAATACACTGGGACAAGTACTCGAAGAACGCAAATGCCACGAACATTAAATCATTACTTGTGCAAAATGCATGCAAAATGAAAATATCACCTGTTCATCGATTAATTTGCAATCGACGTTATTTTCAAATGTTTAATTTAGCTATGTATATTTGTCCGTAAAATATTTTTTATTGTATGATTTGCTCAATAAAAGGTTCGTGCTCAATTTTATTTGAACAAATATGCCAAAACTGGTCCTTATTGACCGTTCTATCATTCTATCATTGAACGATTGATTGGAATGACCAAATTATTTTGGAAACCAATAGGTGAACGATCCACTTATTAAATTTGAACGAATGACACACGTCCTCTAGAAAGTACGTTTTTAGTGTCAGTGGTGAATATGTACTATAAATTGTTAAAAAGAAGGTACCGAAGATGGTGGCGCGTCCCTTATAGAGAGAGAAATGGAAAGGTTTCTCCGAAACAACTTTTGCTTTTATGAAGGCGCACAACCCTGATTTTTTTAAATTCACTCGGATGGCAATACGAATTACTTTTATACTTGGTAAAAGAAGTCGCTAACAAAAAAAAAACCGAAACCAATTAATTCAATTAATTTTCTTCCAATTAATTCTTGTCCGGAAGATAGACTTACCGATTTTAAGCTTAAAATTTAACGGATAAGGTATTTTAGCATTAAACTAAACTCATAATTTGAAGCATTACTTAAGCATTTTTTGCTAATTTTGAATTGACATAAAAGTTTTGAGTTCAAGATTAAATGGCTAAATGCACAGAGGACAGATGCAATTTTTTTTTAAAGGAACCGGAAGAAGTTACCTAAATAAGAACTGTTGAGTTGCATTTAATCTTAAAATTAAAGTATTATTAGAAGTATTTATTTAGGATAAATACTTTAAAGTTTGAAATGAAGAATCCTTAAATAAAGAAGAAGGAAGAATCTGGGGAAGATTCGTGTTATTATAAGATAGTTTAGTTTATTTTTACTTGCACCTATAATATAGGGCAAGTATTGGATTCGTGCAAAAATTAGAACTCGAGATAACAATGAATTCTGACATTACGATAATAGAGAAGCTCGAAAAATTGGTTCTGCTGATTCTGTCTGTCTGTCTGTCTGTCTGTCCGTCACTCTGTATGTACATATGTACGCTCGACTACAGCCCAAACGGGTGGACCGATTTCCTTCCAACTTCATATCTGAGGTCTGTTTTGTATTCCCCAGAGGAAAAATTTTAAATTAACTGTACTTTACTTAGACCCAATTTTACAAAAACACGATTTTCTCGAAAACGGCTCTAACGATTTTGATTAAATTTCATATTTGAGTTAGTCTAGAGATATGCTATAACATGGCGTACCATGTTTTCGGCTAAAAGCACGTATAACGGTACTTTTCTTAGTAACTGGTTTTAGAAATATGGCTATTTCTCGGTTAAGACTCAATGGATTGCCATAAAAATCGAAATGTGGCCAAGATTTAATGTTTAACAAAATGTTGCGTTTAAACTTATCGAACATTTTTGAAAACATTTTTTTAAATTTTTTTATTAAAAATGTATGCACATCCAACTAACAGCATATATGTAGGTGCAAGTACGTACTAACCAGTCGTGCACTTTATTCGCGTTCCAATAAAAATAACACAAATATACGAAAAAAAAAAAATTTTTTCCTCCAACAATGATTAAACAGCTTTTAGATTTTATTTTTAAATGGTTAAGATATAGACTTGGTCATTAAAACTAACGAAAAAAGTTTACCGCTTTTTGGGTACAAAAATCCCTTTTGAATCCATAAGTACCCCACGATGTTTTCTTAAAGTACGCTTTCCACGCTTTAATAGACTTTTCTTTAGCAAATGTCTGCCTTTGATGCGGTATTAGAACACAGGTCCCAAAACGGGGTAAACAGCTGCAGCCAAACAAGAAAAAATCTTAAGACCGATACTACTACTATATCGACTACTGCCTATAATATAAAAACTATTTGAGAAACTTTTATTGAAACGAATCCAAACAGTTATATAAGAAAGTCGCGTTATACCTGATCATCAATGGACAAAACTTTGGCGCATTGCTCTTAATGAAACCATGTCCACGCATATTAATTTTACCTATAGAAACATAATAGATAGATAGATAGCTTTATTATGTTTCATATCGTATTTCATGGTATTCATAATTAAATCGATTTAAACGCTTAAAATACATTTCAAATTATATGAAAATGTTATGAGTATGGCATTCAAAGCTAAGCCCATACAACAAGTTGTCTATATAGACTTATGGTATTCAGCTTTGGGGTAGCACCAAAGCAAGTAATAGAGAATTCATACAATCATTCCAAAACAAAGTCATAGGGGGTATCGTGAACACTTCCTGGTATTTTCGTAGTAATGATATACAAAGCGATATAGGGATAGCTACGGTTGACGAAGAAATAATAAACTTCACTAGGAAGTTGCGAACTCGACCTTATGGTTATTGTAACCAAGCTATACTCCAAACCTTGGACATGAGAAACCGTGTGCGCCGACTCTAACGAACGAAACCGTTAGATTTAGGGCAATGAGTAGCACCTGCTCTTAACGGACCCAGTAGGTGATTTTATCGAAAATCTAGCTGCCTTACGCGTAAACATATGAAACTAAAGCTACTGGATAATGAAACCAAGTTGTCCTAAACTTTGAATTAGCAAGAAAGGCTTCATCAGATTCACTAGTACAAGCTGACCTTCGTATAAGCATCCCGGCTTGGGTTCTTTTTCTATAAAAACTTGCAATATTGCAGGACAACTATGGCCATTATTCGATAAAACAAGGACTGACTGACTTATGCCTAAGAACAAACGATCCCTCTCCATGCTTTAGGGACCTTTACGGGACATAACACTCTGCGGTACCATATGAAGAAACTGCGCCGAACAGAAGAAGAATTCTGCAGAGGATGCGGCGATGAAGAAGACGTTGAGAGCACCACCAGAAATAAATAAAATAATAATAAATAAATTCTTTGGTAGAGATGAACTCTCTAGTGCAAACATCGACAAGCTGCTGAAAACAGGTAAGTGAAATGAAGTAGTTTTTAGACATATGGGCAAGGGAATACATTTTCCCCTAAGGGGGACACAATGGGTCAGCTCTGACCTGAGTGCGGCAGGAGTTATTTTCTTCTGCCAATTCGCTTACTTAACACTAACTAATTCGACTCGATAATAACCACACATAACATTTTTTTATTGAACCAAAAACTTAGTAGCTGAATTTTTTATTTCTTTTGAGAATAAAACTTATGTATATACTACCCGAAAATAATACATCTAAGCTTTTTTTGGATTTTGTGGTGTATAATATTTTTTTTTTTTTTTGCTTAATACGAAACCCACAATAACTACCAGAATTTTTATTGGTGTTTTTAATATATCCTAAGGGTGTATTAAGTTAGAACTATATGTATCTTTTTACTTAGAGAAATAATGAAGATATACCCAATAACAGGTATACATATGCATATACATATGTATGTAAGTGGTGGACATGTAAATAGCACATTTCGTTCCCAAGTTGTTTAAATTGCAGTTCCTGGTAAGTATGTCGAAATTTAAGCACATGTACTCAATATACAATTTTAAGCACATATACTCAGTATCACATGAGAATTAAGATTGTTGTAAATTTTCAGCGCCATCATGATAGCATGAGGATGTATTTTTTTTCTGGCCACATAAATAGCACACATTCATATTTGGTGATTTTAGTTATATTTTGTGTTGTTTAAATTAATAGTAATAATTTAATTTGGAAGTTAGTATGTTTGTCATTAGTTTGCAGTGATATTAAGTACCTAGAGATGGGAAGATGGCCACATTGCTCAGAAGAAGGGCGTTAAATCACATGCAATGTGATACGGTTACTGAAATGCTTTTTCTTGGCGTGGCGTGTAATCAATTATAAAAATAGACACGAAAATGAATAAACACATCTATAAATCCATTGCTGTAGAGCGTATAATCCCCTTTGCCGAAACAGATATGCCACTAAAATGGCGTTTTATGCATGACAACGGTCCTAAGCACATTTCTCGCATTGTGAAGACTTACCTCAGCCTACAAAATGTCAGCGTTTTAAAGAAGCCAGCTCAGTCTTTCGATCTGAATACTATCGAGAAATTGTAGAATGATGTGGAACATCATATGGAATCAGTAAAACCGCGAAATACAACGGATTTGTGGAACAAGATTCATATCACTTGGACATCTATTCCTAAAAGCTTTATCAGGGCTTAGTACATAGTCTTCCAAGATGATATACAGCTATGGTGAAGAACAAAGGGTTTTCCGAGAAGATACTCCAACTGTTTGTCTCGCAAGGTATTTCATAATTTTAACGCAATGCAATATAATGTGCTATTTATATGGCCAGGTATAGTTTTAGAAATTTGCGTATATTTTTTTTTATTTTCAGGAAAATAACATCACCTTTCCGTAAAATAATTAACGTTATAAAGTAAACTGTCTCTTGTTTAATTACACACCGAAATACTATCTTGTTACTGACAGAAATGCCAGCGTGCTATTTACGTGTCCACCACTATATATAAATGATCAGCATCACTAGCCGAGTCAATAAGCTGAGTCGATTGAGCCATGGCCGTCCGTCCGTCCGCCTATCACCAGTTTTACGACCTGAATTTTTGAGCTAGACTGATGGAATTTTATTAGCGACCTCCTTGAAAAAGGGAGTAGTACGAGCGTATATATTTTAAACTTTACATATAATAAAAATACATAGATATTCCTTTATTTTATATAAATTCTATACATTGAGTACGACCACGCCTACGTTTTAAAGGCGTTTATCACACATTTTCAAGTGATTAATTATGCATAAGACACTAACAAGGAAAATATGTATTAGCTTTCTTAAAGTTTAATATAGAATAGCCTTTATAAGTTCTCCACAAAATATATTTTTTTTCATTGAATCATAAAAATAATAACTCTTTCAGTTAATTAGTTACAGCGAATTATTAACAAAACTCTATTCTTTTTTAAGTCTGTCTAAGAAAGCCTTTTCTTAAACTATTAATTGAATGAATGAATTTTATTTCCCACACTCCCAATCTCGAACACCATACACATCATCCCACATAAAATATCACTTCTCTAAAAAGGTGAACTCAAAATGTATAATTATACACCCTCTTACTATGGCGCTCATTCAGCGGTCATTCAACAATAAAAAATAACAAATTAATTTAAGTACAAAAAAAGTTTACAATTTGGATACAACAATTCGAACTGAGCGAAGCAGGAAGCAAGTACTGTATCTGATGAATGAAAGGCTTGATAATTTGTACTAGAAATTATTTGGCCACTTAAAGTCTTAACCGAGAATTTTGTTATTATATTTGTCAACTCCTTCGTCAATTATATGACCAAAGCGTCGTATATTTATATTCGTATTCCTTACCGAGCACTGACATAGATACCAATTATCCCCTCCACAGCCGTTGATATTTATGTTATTAGTTTGGGTTTAAAGTTTTTTTTAGCCCGATCGCTGCGTTTCGTTTGGTTTGTTATTACAGCACACAATAGGTCGATTAAAACAGAAATAAAAAAAAAATAATAATTCAACAACGAGATAGAGAGATATCTGTCAGCACGACCATCATTGTATTTATAAAGGTGTTACCCAATTAAAACCCGCATACCTCTGTGTGAATGTGCACAGACAAAAAATTAATTTAATAGCCTTTACACTCCTCCCGCGTCAAGTGAGAGAATATTTTAAAAGAAAACAATTCACATGACATCATCTAAATTCGATTACATCCAGAGAACCGATTTGATCTACCTATACTCAGTCAGACTATGAGCGGCCACTCCATGTCAGCACAGTTGCCTACGTCAGGCCCACGGTGAGGAAATTAGGGTCTCTGACAACATCGACGAAGACGCTGCAAAAGAGGATTACCGAAGCAAGAAAAACATGTTCAAGTGTTTTGTTGGAGTAATTGGATTTTTCGAAGTCTTTCACACCATGCCTTGGTTTTCGATGAAACTGATGAGATGAGCGTTGACAGTTGCATCTGTTGGATTGGTGATTGTATTGGACCTCCTTGAGTAATTAGCGTACAAGAAGATCAGGTGGAGAGAGATTGTAACTTCCGATTCGACCACTCAGATTGACTGTCAGATATACAGTGAATTGATTAATTATTCATTTTGTTTGCTTTCGGTATCAAGAATAAGGAAAATGATGGATTGGATGAGGTGATAGAATTATATTTGCATAAGTGCTTTAATTGGACTTAATCAGCGTACAGGATAAAGTGAATAGGAAAATAGACTTCCGTCTTTAATATGTCAAAGCAACAGTGAAACTTAACGTTAGAAATTTTAGAGCTCAGAAAGCTATAATGAACGGATTGGCATGTATTCAAATACACATACATATACATGGCATAAGAGCGAAGTATGTATTGTATTGTACTTCAAAAAAGGCATTGTCGACACTTTTGTTATTTGTCTGACCAATGGAGTTGTTTAGAGTGTTTAGAGTGTCCCTTTTTTTTACTTGCATACATTTTTTTATATCACAAATCTAAAAAAAATATGTAAAATACATAACACAGCAGATACGTACTCGTATTCCGAAGAAATTCTTGTTTCCATGGCAGCAGCATGCCCTGTTATGTATTTCTTAATCCTTTTCATACAGTAGTTTTAGATAAATACTGACTTTTTCTGACATGTATTGTCCATTTGTACAGTGAATTTTTTTCCGGTTCTTACAGTTGTTATATAACCAATAAAATACAGTTATACCCCGATCTACGCTACCCCGTTTTACGATAACTCGGAGATACGCAATTTTTCTTTTTGATCATCGCGCGCTTCGGCGTGTTCGGTTTACGACAAGTTTAAACGTTTTCCGTGTGGAATAACAATTCCAGTTCCGAAAAAATTACGTACGCAGTGCAAATTCGGTTTATGACAAGTTCGGATGTGTTCCTTATGGAATTATTTTACGTACGCAGTGCACCCCGACTTACGCGAATTCGACTTACACGGTCCCACTTATCGCGTAAGTGTGGGGTATTATTATTATACTATTTATGAACAATAGAAATTTTCTACAGATTTTGAAAACTGTCCAGAAGAGTTGTCGCTCTGCGACATTTCGATCAACTTTTCCGAGCTTCTACTGTTTTTGTTTTTGTATTTAAATTACTATGTATTTTTATTTAAAAATAAAATGCACGACTAGATCGTACGTAAATATTTGCACCTACAGATATATATGCTTTTAGTTGGAAATGAATAAATTTTTAATAATAAAAAATTAGATATATCTAAAAAAAATGTTTTTTTTAATTTTGCATAAGTTTAAAAGCCACATTTTACTAAACATTAAATCTTGTCCACACTTAAATTTTCATGGAAATCCATTGAGTTTTAGCGGAGAAATAGCTATATTGCTAAAACTAGTTAATAAAAAAGTACCGTTATACGTATTTTTAGCCAAAAACGCGGTTTGACTTACTCAAATAAGAAATTCAACCAAAATCGTTAGAACCGTTTTTGAGAAAATCGTCTTTTTGTAAAACGGGCCCTAACCTTCCGTCCTCCAACTTGTTTTTTCTAACAAGTTCCTCCCACATGATAAATCCGACCAACTATGTACTTTTAATGAAATATCGGAATGGATTCCGGAATCAACATTTTGGAATGATAACAAGTAGGTTTTTTTTTTCTTTTTTTTGCTTTCATTTTACCACTTTTGTGATTAAAAAAAACAAGTACATATCAAACAAACGTTCTACTAAAGAAGAGCTGAAGAAGAAGTACTAGCACCAACATTGACATCGGTCTTTTTTTCCATTGTGAATGTGTATTTATCTTCCGCAGCAATTTCTTCAAGTAATTTGGGGCTTAATTTTAGAATTTGGAAGAATTCCAAGCAAGAAACCTGTAAGTTGTTCTTGACGAATCTAAGCTTGAATAATATTTGATTCGCAAAACGTGTCTTCTCGATGGTCCAAATTTCTTTAATGATCGCTAACACTCAACGGTCGCGGAAGTATTATAGACGAAGCTGACCATGCACATCAAATGATTGAAAGGAATTTTATTTTTGGAGAAATGACCGAAAATTTCCACCCAACGTTGATCCACCGCAGTGCAATTCTCTTCCCAATGTTGAATCTTAGAGTCCGTGACATATTTTTTCATGCAAGCAAATTGATCAAATAAAGCATTGTGAAAGTGAGTCGATTCTGTTTTTTTCTCGCTATATATTTTGCGGAGGCTTCAACATACTTTCGTTCTGTAACGGAATAACATTAAGCGCAGTCTAGGCAAACAACATGATGTGATCAAATTGCGCTGTCCTTTTAGATATGTAATTGATGGCACTTTCTGTAAAAGGCAGCCAATCTCATTTCACCATGTGTAAGATTTACAAAAATACACTGTGAGACGAAGCATCAGATTACAAATTGACAGTTGAGTTTTACAAGCACAAAATTGTAGTTGTAATTGTATTTGGTGAAATAGGCCACTGGAGATAAAAATTCAACTAAAATAGAGAAAAAACTAAAGAAAATTAAATTTTCCCACCATAAAACTGCATTGTTATCTGCAAAATCGATTCTTTTGTAACAGAATCACTGCTTGTAGTAACATTTGCAATTTCACTCTGTACATCTGCCAACTTCCATTGCCGAAACATTGTCGCTTTCTATTGTTCTAAGTACGAATGGAAATGGAAATTAAATATAAATAAAAATTATCAATTATGAATACATGCTTGATCTTTTAGAAACAAACAGCCAAATTTTCGAAACTGGATCGCGGAAGAAATTTTTGAGAACTAGTGAACTGTTGGCCGTGCTCAGAAAGTATTTCTTCAACTCTTCATATACATATACACAACATGGATTCGATAGCTAGCAACAAAGCTAAAACTCGAGTTTTGTTGTAGCCAAGCAGTTTTTCATATTACTCTTCAACAGAATCGCAGAATTCTTTTAACTTTGTAACTCGCACAGTGTACAAGTAAAAGTGCGAATAAATTTTGGCCACAATTAGCTCAACATCGATTGGCATTCCATCGCATGCACATTTTATTGTGTTGTGCACAATTTGTGCCGCACATCAAACACCAATTATTTTTGGGTTGATGGATTTCAATCTGCTAAACACATTGTTTTGACCGCCGCACACTGGGGCCAAAGTAAGGCAAACATGCCCAAAACTAATAAAATATTCTTTTATGTATTCAAATGAAAGAAAAATGTGTGCAAATAATTTATATTTTATATTTCAACTTCAAACATATCAATAACTTCACTATCAAAAATTTTTTTGTCATTTACTGGGAATTTCCGCATTAATCTTATGAATGGGTCCGACGAAATCAATAGCCGATTCATTATATCAGTGATGTTGTCCGCTCGTGTCGTTTTTCTGGCGAAAAATTCCCTATAAGATTTGAAGTCCTTATTGCGGGCTTCTTGGGCTTTTTCACTAAGCATGCCCATAGGTAATAAGGCCTCTCGAATTATTACAGATCAATGAATTAGTATTTTGTGAAGAGTTGGTGTCATAGGCAAGAATATAGTTTCACATACAAGCAAGCTGTCTCAAAACAATATTGTTAAAATTTTTCGGAATTTATTTTATATCCGCTTGAAATGGCTTGAAGTATTATGTAAATTCTTCTAATGAGTTCCGGATCGATGTTTGTTATAGAAGAAGAAACAGTGTGGTTTTGGAAGAGTTTCCAAAGCCCGGTTTTGGTTTGTCTACAATTAGTCACAGCTGGTTTTTAAATTGTTCTTGGATATGCTTTTTTGTTTTCTCAACCAAGTCTTTGTTCTCTTTTGATAAGCGCCAAGAGAGTGTTGGTAGTTTATAGCTCAAGTGCAGCAATGACTCAAACAACCTTATCCAGCCAAGTAGTACAGAAATACCAAATGAAACGTAATCGGTTTTGATTGGTCTCTGGCAAATTCTTTCGAGATTATTAAAATCTTTGGATGTGGCATCGCATAAGTAGCATTTCATACTAGATTTTGTTTCAGAAATTGCATTACATATCTTTCCATCTACCATAGTAAACATAGTTTGATGTGTAACGAAGAACTTTTTCCCATCTAACATTATTTCTGTTGGTGTCAGCGCTCCTATTTGACGGTCTATATTTTCTTGTTTGGTCATCGATAACATAACTATTTCAAACTTATTGGCCTACAAAATCTTGGGGATGATGGTTTAGGGTTTTGCCACAGAACTAAATTTTCTCCATTTGTAAGATGTAAGGGAACAAGACAAGTCAAAAACATATACTTATCATCTGCCACTTCAGATAAGAATTTTTGTTTATATTGAGTATGACTCTAACTGCCATCAAATCCCCTTTTTGAGTACAAGACCATCTTATTAGACTTTTCGGCGAGTTTCGATTGAATAACTGTTTTTTGGCTTTGCAACAAGCGTGTAGCTGTGTGGTCTAAAAGTGATTGCAGAGGTATTTCAGCCTTAGATTCTGTGGCACAAAGATTTTTAGGATACGAGTTCCGTTTTTCTGCTTGTACCAATTTATAAGATGGAAAAATATCTTTGGTATAATTCCTGATTATATTATACTGGCTTCTACTCAACTTAGCTTCGATTATAATTGAAAGTGCCTCAAGGGGTGAAACTTTCACTAATTTGGCAGAAAACTCAAATCCATGCAGTCTTTAGCATATGTCGGAACATCAATGGCTCTTTTGATGACATTTGCTACCGCAGTTTTACCTTCAGCCCTTAAATTAATTTGCGCTGCATAAGCCAAAACATCGGCACTGATCTCAGAACGAATATCTGCAGTTTTTCAGCGTTTCGAATTTTCGCTACTATCGTGAAACGAGCTCGAAGGCCTACCACCTTTCTTATCCGGGTAAATTGAGAATTCACAATTTTCACTTAGCCATGAATTCTCATTTAACATAAGTCTCTCATGATGCCTAACATACTTGAGCCATTTTGATTTTAATTGACCTTTGAAGTTTCGCAACTCCTTTGATAAATTTTGCCTGTTTGCGGATGAACAATTTAATTTTGCGTCGGATTCTGGAACAAAATCCGAAAATTTATGTTAGACATGCACAAAAAAAATTGTTTTAAAAAAATCGCGCAACAGGCTTTTACTTTTGACTTCACATCAGTATAAAGGCCATATTTGGGCAACAATTAGCATAAACAGTTTTAAAAGCCTGTTGCGCAATTTTAAAATAAACTGTTATTTATTTTAACAGGCTACTGTTTATTTCAATCTTCAATATATTCCGTTATATTCCAAAAAAAATTCTAAAAGCTGTATAAATAAATTCCTCTTACCTCGGTCTATTGCCAATTAACTTTTGTTTTATTATAAATAAAAAAAAAACACAAAATAAAATTATTAGCTTATTATCACACCACTTTCTCTTAACCGTACCTAAGTTGACAACTTTGAACACGTTGATTACACGCAGTAGTTGGTATTAAAATGATTAAATACTTACTAAATGAAGTAATGGAAATTGTACTAACGGAAAACTAAGGAAAAAATCATAACAGTATTAATTTTAAATTTTGAGTTTTGGGTATTCTTCCCATACAGGCGGCCCCAATGTGCGCCGCGATCAATTCCGCCAAAATTTGTGTTTTCATTGTTGCCACAAAATCCAACCAGCTTTTCCTCAATGTTATATGCGGCCAATGATTTGACGAAGAGCCTTTTTCAGATGAAAACTCAATAATTCGAACTTTAACGTCTTCAGTTTGATGAAAGTACCGCACAAGAATGGGAAACTTCTTAATATATCCATGATTAGAAGCATCGGTCAGTACGGTGACGAAGTACGTATCTTCCAAATCATTCTTCAGCTGATTGATCAAATACGGTGCAAGCGGAATTTTGACAATTGAAAATAAAAGCGTATAATCACAGATACATAATATAATTACTTTAATACTTTAATACCAAACTCCTTCACAAGCTCTGCTTTTCCTGCTTTTCGAAGCGGCTTGCAAAGCATTTTTATGCCAAGCTGATTTAAGTGGACCCCCCCCCCCCCCCATTCTCGATTTCAAATTTTGACGATTTTCAATGGGCTGGTAATTGAACATAAACTATTTTTTAGGCTTGTAACTTTGCATACATTTATTTGACGACTTAAAAAAGAAGAAAAAAATTTTACATAACTTTTTTTTTTGTTTGTTGTTTTTTGTGTCAAACAATAGCCCTTCTTTTCGGCTGCGCATGTGATTTCCGCTCACTAGAGCATCTGAAACCAAAAATTCCAACGGGATTAGAAAGAGTTCATGTTTGGCTCTGGTATGAACTAGAATTATTAATTTCGTACAAAAACAAAATGGCGGACCTTTGAATTTTTTTTGAAAATCGCCTTTTTTCAGCCACAAATTAAGTTAAAAAGTAAAGAAGATCTTCACCGATTTATGTATAAAACAACGTATTAAAATTTGGAATTAATAGCTTTTGAGTAACCTCATGCACCCGTCGTAAAAACACTGTTTCGAGAAAAACGAGTTTAAAGTTTTGAGAAGCAAATTCTGGGGTATAAAACGCCTGACGCTTCCACCACGAATCGGCTATATATTCAAGAGTTTTTGAAATTTTAAACATTCTTGAATAGTTATAGGTTCGAATTAAATAAAAAAAAATTGATTTTTTTGAAACCGAGAATTAAGGTCCCCTTAAGAAGCGATTCGACGTCGGCTTCAATGACAATTTGTGTGCAAAAATAATTGCATATTGACTTTTGACAAACAATGCCGTGCAACGTGCGATTAACTTTTATTGTACACAGTAATTATTCGTCGAATAAAATAGTTTAGATTTAATTTTTTTTTTTGAATTTATCAGTGGGAAATTTAGGTATATTTTGGAATAGAGTGGAAAACCGGAACTCGTCGTTAAATTTCGGTATGATTCCGATTATTTCGGAACGGTTGGTCACATTTCCAGAAATATGCACAAAAATATGAGTTTTCTTTAAAGTTATTTTTAATTTTTATTTATAAATTTAAAATAAAGTATTTGTAATTCTTTTTTCGTATCGCAGCAAAAAAAATAATTTCAAAATAACGGTCATCTTATGAATTAGCAAACCTGTAGCTATTAAATTTCCTTATTTAAAAACTGCTTAACGTTTTGTTTACACAAGTTTTGTATATTTCACTAAGAAACACATTTATAAAATGAGATTATTTTTATGTAAAAAAATTGAAAACACTTACACGAACTGCAAACTGGGGTGTATGATACCCAACAAAAAGTTTTTGAACATATATACAGAAAATTGAGACGACATTTTTGGTCAAAGCGACCGTATACCAGTGCAGAAATTGCTATAGCTAAACTGAATTTACATGGATATGACATGTCCAAAATAAAATTCAAATAGAAATGGCCTACTGTTAGATTTTCGGTAGGGTATCTCATGCCCCAGTAGGAGGACGGAATGTTTAAAGTACCGTTAATATCAGGGCTAGAACAAAAATTCAGATTTCGCCTCGAATGGTTACCCTACAGAGCTCAAATATAAGTTTGAAGCACATCGCCCCAGCCGTTTAGGCTGCAGTCCAACGTACATAAACACAAACAGACAGACAGAGTATACGGAAAATATTGGATTCGTGAAAAATTGAACTCAAAATACATACATATGTATTGATATTAATTAATTATATATAGTATTTCTGTAACGGACAAGTTTTAAAAGATAGGTTCACTTTAATGTACGTATATGTATATGCATGTACACAGCTACATTTTTCTTAGCTTTCACGCAACCGTTTTTTATTTCTTTTATTTGGACATGTACATATGTATATATCATGGATTTTATTTCAATCAATTAATTTGCAAAATATTGTTATACGTAACCAGCCGTAACGAACAGGTTTATCAGAGAACGGGCCATGAACCTACAGGCGCAATAATACGACGACGAAAGTGGCAGTGGATTGGTCACACTCTCCGAAAGGGTGACAGATCCATAGCTAACCAAGCGATGCAATGGAATCCGCTTACCTAGGATGGCAAAATACGCGGCGGTCCTGGGAGTACGTGGTCCAGAACAGTGGAGAACGAAGCACGGCAACTGGGAAATAGTTGGGGAGAGCTGAGGCATATTTCCAGAAACCGCACACGATGGCACGCAAGTGTTGTAGAGGCCCTAGGATCAATAAGGGGATACAGGACATAAGTAAGTATGTAAGTAAATTAACGAATTGATCAATGTGTTTAAAAATTATTTACAAACAAGTAAATAATATATAATTATCTAATTTTTCCGGGAATATATCTGCTTGATTTTCTTCAAATTTCTTATAAAATTACTCTAAAACGTAAATTTTTTGTAGTGGGCAGATTTTGGAAAATGGTCAATATATGTATACTGTTTTTTGTTCCTAAGAAGTGATATTATTCTAATGAAACCGTTGAAAAACGGCACCGAAAGAAAAACGTTGGTAAAATCAAGTACGAACCTTATTTGATTTTGCGTCAACCAATGGTCGTTGTTGATTCAACAAATGTAGCATTACAAAACGATACAATTTTCATTGGTTAAATTAACTACGCCATTGTCAATTTCGTGATTAAATGATCACGAAGCATAGTTGAATCAACAATGTTTGTGCTAAAATCCGTGATGAAAGAAACACAGCGATAGTGTTACTTTACCCATGAACGTGTTTGTTCAAAAATACCTGTGCTTGAATTAAAATGATCATTGTTAACCAACTATTGAAGCATTGTAAAGATTTCGTGCTTCTTTAAAAATGTCCATGCTTATTTTATCACGTACATAAGTGCTGTTATTTCTCCATTGCCATTGTAAAGTAAAAATACTATAGCTTGTAAATTTACTTATACTCACCGACATGGTTTTCCACCTGAAAATTGAATTAAAAGTCATATTTTGTTTTAACACTTATAATCCGGTTTATTAGACCCTATACTAAGGGTATATTAAGTATGATACATAGTTTGTAACATAAAGAAATATTAAAGATAGACCACATAAAATAAATACATATGTATATATATAAATCATCAGCATCAATAGCCGAGTCGATTAAGCCATTTCCGTCCGTCCGTCTGTCACCAGTTTTTAGGCCTTAAATTTTTTGCTAGAAGGAAGGCATCACTAGCCATGTCCGTCCGTCCTTTTGTCCTTGTACTAGGTTGATAAAATTTGACTCACCATTTTTGTTCCACCTTTAATGGCTTTTGAATACTCTCTGGGCGGCTTACGCTTATACGGTAAGAGAGTACAGATTTGATCTCAGCACATCTAAATCTATCGGATTAAAACAAATATAAAGACAAATCCAGTCCTCTTATTCTGTGTACATATGTACAGACTATGGCTTACCTGATTGATTTGGAATAATGAACAATTATGTATATTACTTATTCACAAAATACAAAAAAATACGTCCTTACCACTTATGGCACTTACTGCTGAAAAGTGAATATTTTTGCAAGATGCATGCAGGACGAGCAATATACCCAAACGAACATTCCGCTATCCGTTGCGAATTTCGTGGTTGCTTCAATATGAAAACATTGCAATTTGAATATGTTCGTGATTCTTCAACAATGTTTATGCTTGATTGAAACTAGACCTTTTTGGTTTGTATATTATCCGTTATGCATGGCAATTACAGACGTCTCTGTAATAAGAAATGATCACGTCCATGATACTATGACAATGTTTTCAGGATCAAAATTATTTGCTCAGATTTAGCTTGATGTTAAATTGCACAATAATCGTGATTATCGCACCACGAATATGGTTAACTTATAAGAAATGTGGTTGATTTGTATTTATTGAATATGATTGTTGCTAATCGAAAACGCTTATGATCAAATTATTTTTACAGGGCCACAATTATGAATTTATCATATCTATTGTTGCTTAACAATGAAATCAACAATGACGTTGTAAATTGATAATGAAACCATTTTTGAAACAACTACAGAAATGTTTAAATTAAATAAGTTTATCTAGATATTTGCTTACCTAATTTTTATCAAGTTTCATGTTAAAATACTGAAAAAGCGGGCGTGTCAGTAGGCGGATTTTAAAAAAAATTCACTACTTGGTTTGTCCCGATATCCAAAGCCTTCGTATACAAAGTTTCATTGTCCTAGCTCAAAATTTTAGGCTCAAAAACTGGTTACAGACAGACGGACGGACATGGCTCAATCGAATTATCTGTTGATGCCGATCACTTATATGCATATATAGATACTATCTGCAATATTTCTCTATGTTACAAACTATGAGTCAAACATAATATATCCTTAGGATAGGGTATAAAAATACAGTAATATATATTTTTCTTTCGACTGGAATTTAAATTCAGAATTAATGGCAAGATTTTTTTTTAGCTAGAAACCATTTTCTGACTGAATTGCACTTTTGGAGATAAGAACATCAGTAAGAATATGCCATACAATCTTATAAACTTATTTTACAGATATTTTCCATATACCTATATATGTACATATTTTTTAATTTTAAAAGAAGTGATTGTTACGAACTGCGTAAGTGTGCAAGTACGTACGACCCAATCGTACACTTTAATATTTATTAGCCTTGTGCGCACAATTTACAACATATGGTGGCAGCAAAATCCATCAACTAAAATCGTGTTTGACAGACAAGCGCGCCAATTTCTTTTGTTTTGTGGCCTTTGTTCATTAGTGCTTTTTTCTTTTCACTCAAATATGTATAATTATACTTCAGTCTACCCAACAAAGGACAACTTGAGTCCTGACACAAATTTTATACAAAAAAAAAAAACACACTTACACACACGTCCAATACATATTTATATGTATATATATAGAGAAAAAAACTACCCGCAAGCCGTGATTTAGAATCAAGACTTGTGTTTGTGTCAGTAGATCCATTCGAACCATGCGGTATTATAATAAGCACTAATAAAATCATAAGACCCTCAGAGTGCTAATCAATGATGATGTTGGCGGTGATGTTATGAACGCTGTTGGTTTTCTGTTGTACAGAAGTAATTTGAGAAGGCGCTGGTATTTTAAATTCATTGAGTATTTTTTTTTTTCTTCATTTCAATTGAATTTTGAAAATGCAAGTGACAAGTTAATTAATTCAGGATCCTGCGAGAAATTGGGATATTTTTGTCCGCAAAGAAGGATTGTTTTTACATTGAAGGTATACCTTCTACTGATTTAACTAAACGTACACTTAGGACAAAGCGGCTAGGTAGATCTTTGTGTTCCTATGTTATATAATAATATTGTGATATATGTACATATATTGTTTCTTATAGAATTGTGTACCTACATACATGTACATACATATATCAATTTATTTCATTTCACAACCATGCCTACAACAACTAGGCATGTACATATAAGTTTTTACTTTAATCGAACGTGACACTGATTCCATTCACTTATGATTATTACTCTACCATTCCTCCGCTCAAATTATTTTCAATTGCATTTATAATATAGGACAGCGATGCCCAGTGTGGAGTTGAAAAGTTGTCTAAACATATGGAAATGCTACAAGCCGTCTGTAGCGGATCGTGTGATACCCTATCCCTTTCCTATACACATACAGTGTTGGCCAAAACTAAAGCAACTTAAACACAGACAACAAACACATGAGTAAAATTGCTTAAAATAAAATATATTCCTTAAAATTTTTATGTAGGAATGTAGTGGTTACATTCCAAAATTAGATTATAAAAAATAAAATCCATTTATTTTAACAAAAACAAAAAAAAAAAAATAATACTAAAACATGCCGATTTTCAGCTGGACAAAACTAAAGCAACTCCATACCAAAATTGTATTTATATTCAAATTCGTTGTGTTAAACTCAATATTTTAATGCAAAAACATTATCTCAGATCACCGCTGCACACCTCCTAGGCATACTCTCCAAAATATTTTAAATTATGGAACTGGGGATATTATTCCATGCCTCCTTGACCTGAGTGAAAAGGCCCCCCTATTTCGATATGTATTCCGAACTATTCTCCGATCTACGATCTCCAAGAGGTTTTCTATAGCATAAAGTTCCGGAGAACATTCCATAATCCCAAATTTTCTATCCTGAAACCAATTTTTTACAAGTTTTGAGGTATGTTTAGGTGCGGTATACTGTGGAAGTACCCATTTCAAAGGCAACTCCTCTTCGACATGTGGCAGCATAACGCCTTACAGGATAGTTTTGTACACAAATCGGTTCATAATTCCATCTATTTTATGGATTGGGCCAATTCCATATCCATGGAAGCATCTCCGGACCATGACATAGCCTCCTCCATGTTTGACCATACCCATCGAATATCGAGAAGTAGGTGCTTCATTGCTGAGCCGTCAAAGACGGCGAAATCCATCCGATCTCTCAATATTGAATTTGTATTCATCAGAGAATAGAGCTGTCTTCCATTTAGACACTGTCCAGTTGATGTGGCCAGTTGCAAATTTGAATTAAGCCGTTCTGTTTTTGACCGAAATAAAAGGTTTCTTCACGACACTGAAAAATGAAAGACCACCATTCACTGCCCTTCGACGAATCGTTCTGGTGCGGATATTCATGTTCAATTCGTATCTCAACTCTCAGATGACATGAATAGGTTGCTCCTAATCTTTCTTATCACATATTTATCTTCCCGATGCGTCCTAACTCCTGGCCTGCCACCTCGATGAATCATTTTGACGGATTTGCTGGGGTTATAATATTTAATTAAACGACGTTTCACTGATTTATGAGTAGAATATAGCATAGATTTCCTTGTGTAATTCCATATTAAAAATCAGAATTTTTTTTTTGTCCGTTCAGAATACTATTCCTTGCCATTTTTACAAAATAAGTTAGAGCAGCTTTTTATGTCTTCTGCAGCAAAATTATACCCGGAAATCGTCCAATTTTTTCTTGTTTGTTCATTTGCAGCATTTCTATAGCAGTAAATACTCAAAACAACGGCTACTTTTTGTTTTCCGTAACAGAAAACCGTTTTTTGAAGAAAGTAACGAAAAGTTACTTTAGTTTTGGCCAGCCGAAAATGGACCTTAATTCAGTTTTGTATTTATTGTTTTTTTAATTTACTCATAAGAGTGTTTATTGATTCTATATACTAATCTATAATAATCAGAGATATCGGGAAAAATATATATAAAAATATTCTGGCTCATAAGCGCTTGTTAAATCTTAAAACAATTGTGTGGTGTATTAGTTGCTTTAGTTTTGGCCAACACTGTATATATTTCCTTCTTCCACCAGTAGGTATACTTGTTTAAGCAAGTTTTTTTTTTCAAATATCTTATAAAACTGGTCGGATTTTGAAAATTTTCCAACATTTACTGTATTTTGTTTCTAAATGATATTATTTTGATGAAATTGCCAAAAAAAATTTTTTTGAGAAAAACGAACCTAAAACACATACACAATATCTAAATAAGTCTTATCGAGTTTCATATGAAACTTTTTTCGAAAAGTGGGCGTGGCAGTGGACAGATTTTGAAAATTTACACTTGTACTGCTTCCTTTTCCAAGGAAAAATTCATCGATTTGGCTCAAAATCGGATCGGACCGACTGCCCATGGACGGACATGACTATTCGGCCGAATACCTAAAAATAGGAGTAGAAAATAGACGCTCACATACAAACATGGTTCAAGTGAACGTGGTTTGTAGGAAAAAAAAGACCCGCCATAGCTCTTTATGTTCGATGTGGACTTCTTAACTCTGCATGATGCTCGATTGAAAATGAATTTTTCGAGGAAGAATGCGAACAAAATGGAGCGATGAGGATCGTGTAAGGTCCCAAAAATAATGAAGTTTGAAACCATATTCACCCAAACTTTGTTCGTGCGGTGTTCCGAATATACTATTCGTTTCAACGTTAGAAAAAATTATATAAATGTGTAAGAAATAGAAAATATGGGTTCTTATCGTTTTCCGAAAGGAAGTAAGGAAAGACGACACTCAATATCATACACTACATTGCACATAATGAAATCGTGGTACAATATCTTGTGGCACAAATATAGCCCAAAATAAAACTGTGAATAATAATAATAATAAACTGTGAATGTACGACATATATGTATGTACATATGTTACACACGTGTGTCAATGTTAAATTCACTATTTTGTCAAAAAAACAATTAGCGTGCTACAAATTTCTTATCAAACATAGGTAATATACCCTTTGGACAGGGTTAAAAAATTGGAGAACGAGTATTAGGTTCGTTAATCCCATAATTGCTTCTATAAGTTAGAAAATGAAATTTTACATTTCTGTTTTGCAAAATTCTTTCAGGCAGATAAAAAGAGAATCAATGGAAGTCGAATCAATTTAATTTTTTAAGTGTTTATCTGTGACAGTGAGTCATGGATTTTCCTTATAAAATTCGTCTTGAATGTACTGAGAGCAAATTATAATTATTAGCAAGAGCAGCAATGAAGAATATGGAACAGGTGAAAGATTCAGTATATCTGAACTGAGGAAAAAATAGTAACAGTAACGGCGATAAAGATGATCGAACGCCAGAGACAGCAGACTAGCGAAAACTTTGGATAAATCATAAATTAATCATTCTCCTTAACAAGAGAATTAACGCTTTTTGTATCGGAGAGCCGAAAAAAATCTATAAAATCTGAACAACGTAACAGAGAGCCATGCAATTTTGCACACATATTTGGATTGGGCTTACACAAATTTCGGCAAAATTCAATAAAAAAAATGAATGGAAGGCAAGTTATTGATTTTTTTTTTAGAATTTTAGGGCTTATTGACTTTTATGGAAATTTTTTTTTTCTTTGTTCTTAAGAAATATAATAAATAACTTCTAAATAAATTCAAGAGCGAGTTAATTTTCGCACAGACCATACTTATACCTCATTCCTCCCTGCTGGGAATTCTGATAGTCTTCATTAGGTTGTAAATGGATCGGATGATACCATGATCATGTGACAAATATCTTCATTCGACGATAACCGGGAACATTTTCTGGAATGGTGAGTCCTATAGTACTTATAGTTCTTATTCTTGCTTTCCTGGGCCTCTTCTGAAAATTATACAACTGGCAAGGATGCATTTTCTCTTACTTCTGCTCCGTGTTATTAAATTTGGTAAACCGTTACGGGCATGTGATACCAAGGGTATAACGATATCGTACGTTTTGCTGTCTCTTCAGAATAAGCCTTAAATTGCTGGGTGTAGATTGAAACTCGTAATCAATCTAATCATTCAATTATCAATCCAGTCATTCCTTGTTTCTTCAGTTTCTTGAATAAAAGTGACATAATTTCGCATGAATTCGTTTTTTTTTTTCTCCTTCTTAATAATACGAGTAGCCTCATTAATTCTCCATGATTTAAAGTTTAAGTTTTATCCCAGGTACAATATTTTTTTTTTTTTCGAGGGTAGGTGAAAATCTTCAAAAAGACACCTCGCGCCAGGTCTAGAGGTTTAGTTCTTTGAAGATGGCGCAGTAGATTACTTTCATCCAAAACTTGAAGGACTGTGATATTAACGTGACTTTCTAGTCGAATTTTATGCTTTCTCGCGTAGTTTCTAATTTCATCTACGATTGTTTTAATGCCGAGATCTCTGTGGATATCGTTATTTCTAATATACCATGGCGCATTAACAATTCCTCTTAGCACTTTGTTTCCAAAGGTTTGTAGAATATTTATATTACTTATTTTGGTACAACCCCAGAGTTGTTTACCATAAGTCCATACTGGTTTTAGCACTTGCTTGTACAAAAGCAGTTTGTTCTCTACATTAAGTTTGGAATATTTTCCAAGTAACCAATACATATCTCTATATTTATTTTCTAGTTCTTTGCGTTTTTTCTTTACATGCGATTTCCATTTAAGCTTTGCATCAAGTGTCATTCCAAGGTATTTAGCCTCGTTTGCGAACGGAATTTGAACCGAGTTCGAAAAAATCGGCAAATAATTGATTTTCTTATTAGAAAAATTTACATGCACAGATTTGGTCTTATTAAGTGCGATTCGCCAAACCTTTGTCCATTCATTTACTCTATCCAATGCATCTTGCAATTTTTCGGTAGTCTCTTCGACCGTTTTACCTACTGCCAATATAGCAGTATCGTCGGCGAAAGTGGCTAACTTCGTTCCTTCCACTTGCGGTATATCACGAGTGTATAGTAGATATAAAAGTGGACCAAGAACACTTCCTTCCGGCACCCCAGCCATTATTTCCTTAAAATCCGAATATTCATTTCCATATTTGACACGGAATACTCTATTCGCAAAGTAGTTTCTTAGGATATTATATAAGTGCTCTGGCAAAACTTGTCGTAATTTAAATTTTAATCCTTCGTGCCAGACCTTGTCAAAAGCTTGAGAAACGTCAAGAAATACGCTTGAACAAATCTTTTTTTCTTCAAGAGATCTTTCGATTACATCTGTTATTCTATGAACTTGTTCAACTGTAGAATGCTTACTTCTGATTCCGAATTGATGATCCGGGATGAGATGCATTTCTTCTATTATCGGCTGTATTCGTCTAATCAATATTCTCTCGAATACTTTCGATATAATTGGAAGAAGTAAAATTGGTCTATATAACGATTTTTCAGTTGTTGGTTTACCGGGCTTAAGAACCATTATCACTTCCGCTACTTTCCATTGGCTGGGAATATGTTCAAGTCTAAACGCGGCGTTGATAATAAAGAGAAGCTTAATTAAAGCTTTTCTTGGCAGTGCCTTAAGAACCTCTCCCGTGATTAAGTCGTATCCAGGAGCTTTCTTGGGTTTGAGTTTCTTAAATTCTTCCTTAAGTTCGGTTAGTGCTGCATATCTTATTGCAATATTGTCTATATCCGACGTATTTGCATCTTGAACAAGAGCTTGTCCATCAAATGGCTTAAAGGTATCTTCCAAATGCATTGCAAAAATTTGTGCTTTTTCTTTATCATGCCTGGCCCATTCGTATTGATTTTTCCTGATTGGTGCGGTTTGTATTATAGGCTTTTTAATACCTTTTATAGCTTTCCAAAGCGAATAATTCGAATGTTTTTCTGCCGATAAGCTTTCAAGGAAAGTTTCTATTTCTTTATTTTTTAGATCTTTAATAGCCTTTTTTAGGGAGTTGCACAACCGATTAAGGTGTGATTTATGCTGCGGAGCCCTACTTTGTTGCCATTTCTTACGCGCTTTTCTCTTTTCCTTAATCATCTCTTGTATTTCCACGGGATAAGTTTGAACATTACTTTTGCTTTGGAGTATTTTTCCACGCGGCACTTTGTACGATTTCGACGAACCGATCAACTTCTATTTCAAGTTCATACGGTGTTTTAAGAGATACCCTCAGATCGATATTTACTTCTATATCTTTTTTGAAGTTATTCCAATTAGTTCTCGCGCTGGTTAATCTGGCCATTCTTTCTTTTTTAATTAGAGCTTCGCTTACGGTCATAATGATTGGAGAATGATCAGAGGAGAGGTCAAAGCTTTCTTAAACTTTTATAAAGTTGCCTGATATTCCTTTAACAAGAAAGAAATCGATCAGATCCGGTATCTTATTTCTATCAGTCGGCCAATATGTTGGTTTACCCGTCGAGTGAAAATTGCAACCGTTTTGCATACCCGCATTATAGAGCACCCTACCTTTCTGAGAGGCGTGCCTTGAACCCCAGAAAGGGTGTTTCGCATTGAAGTCGCCACCAATAATAAAATTTTGTTTAAGGAAGTTAAAAATGTTTGTGAAATCCCTTTCCTCAACCTTACAGCGCAATGGGCAATATATAGACGAAACAGTGAATGTGAAATGTCTATTTCTAACGCGAACCGTTCTTACTTGCATTGATTCTAATTGAATTTTTACTTCTGCTGAGTGTTCAATACATTCTTTTATAAACAAAGATGATCCGCCTCTGGCCCTTTCCGATGGGTGGAAAGCGTGGTACACGTTATATCCCCTTATATTGACGCACGATAATTTTGTCTGATGGGTTTCACAGACCAGGCAAATATCAATATCTTTTTCTCGTATACATATTTCTAACTCGTTGAGTCTTTGAATGAGCCCGTTGGCGTTCCATGTAACAATTTTAAGCGTTTCTTTCATATTCTGTTATGATTACGCGTGTTCTGTATGCTGTTTTCAAGAGCAACTATTCTTTCGTAAACTAATTTATTAGTTTTGCATTGCTCTTCGAGCTTTGCAAGAATTATGGAAAGCACGTGGGATACAGGGTCATGTGTACTGTCCCTTTCATTGTTTTCCAATGTCACAACTCGACCGGAAGTATTTACGTTACTGTTACGATGGTTTTTCGCGCTGGATACCTGTGAGTTCTCGGTCATGTATGTCACCGCTTGGGCATAAGACTGCACGCCAGTGTTCGATGGACTTGATTCTGACACATTTTCTGTGCTAGTTTTAGGTTTTTTTTTCATTTACCGGCTTTAAGTCAGTATTGGCGGATTTTATATTTTTCGCTGTTTTTTTGGTAACAGTTTTGGATATACTTTGTTTCGTATTTCGCATTGAATTTTTAAGCATATCGTGCCAGGTGCAATATGTACTCCATAAATCTAATCCTTGTATGCAGTGTTAGCATTCCCAGTAGAAGAGCTTGATCATTCGGATTGGAAATCGGATAAGCATTGGCATTTACTTCCACTTCAGCAATTGCAGCTGCCATAGATAATGCTGATTTACGAAATAAACGGATTTGTTTAAAATAAAACCCACGATTTCATACATGCGTTTACAGTAGGAAGGGGAAAGGCACTAGTACCCGGACAGTTAAAAAAATTCTTAACTTTGACTTCTTTTTATTTTTTAACTATTAAAGCTTCAGTGAAAAGGTTTTGATTTATAAATAATGTAGATAATTTTAAAAAAGATAGTAAAATTCCTCACACATATTTATTACGATATCTAATTGTTTTTTAATTCTTAAAAAAGTTCGTTTTGCGCTAGTACCCGGACAGTAAAATTTATTTTATATATTTTTAACAATAACAAACGAAGTGTCCGAATACTAAAACTGTCCGGGTAATAGTGCCTCTACCCTAGAAGCCTTATCTATGTTTATTTATCGGCTTTTTTATTGACTTTTCTTCTTTTTAGATACATACACTCTATTTCATAACTATATCACCACCCCTGTTATTGCATTTCTTTAAGATTAAAATATTTTTTTTTGTAAATAACGGTTATCACCTGAAAGGTTAACAGGAAAGCAAACAGTTTTGTAAATTAGAAAAGTGCCGTCATCACTTCTAAGAGAATAGACCAAAAAACATTTTTTTTCATTCCCGTTTTATGGCGTAAAACTAAAAATGGTAGAATTTGAGTTTCAAGACACCAACATACTCATCGCTATTCATTCCAGTGGATGGAAAGGCTAATCGTAATGCTCCTGCTGAAGAAAAACCACCATAAGATTTTCACCGGAAAAAATCATTTTTTAAGCGTACACGGTATTTTTTCCAAAAAGCCCTCGAGTAGTGTTGAAAACTATCTGAATCATCGAGGTTGATTCTTTTTACGCCAGAAAAAATTTTTTTTATCCAAAAAAGCATTATAATCAACATAATGAATGCAATAATAATATGCAAAGGAAAAAAAGAAGGATTATTACCGTGTTGCAGTCACAGTTCATGGTAAATAATCAAAACACGGAATTGGTTTTTCAGCAGGATTTACTCAGAGCAACCAAACCGTGGTTCGATCAGTATAAAATCATTTTTTTCAATGGCTTGCTTGCTCCCCAGATCAAAAACCGATAGATAATCTGTAAGGCTTACTGACGCGAAAATTTTACGCCATAAAACGGGAAGTTTAGCAGCGTGGCTGACCTAAAATAAGCCATAAATGCTTCTTGGGCCACAATCCCTCAGGATGTGTTAAAAAACTAAGTTAATAATATGGCAAATGGAATTTTGACTTTAGTAGAAAACCACTAATTACTAATTATTCAAAAATTATATGTTTTTAAGGTCTAACAAAATTTTATCCAATTGAAACCGCAATGGTGATATGGTTATGAAAAATGAAAAAAAAAACTGTTTTTCTGAACTTTTCTAATTTTTATAAAATTGTTTGCATTCCTGTTACCCTTTCAGGTGATAACCGTTATTTACAAAAAAAAAATATTTTAATCTTAAAGAAATGCAAAAACAGGAGTGGTGATATAGTTATGAAATGGAGTGTATATGTACATATATGTACATAAGACATTGAGAGTTATTTAGCGTTTGAAGTGATAATTGCTAATGGAAACGAAATATTATTGTATTTTTAAAAATAGCTTATGGACTGCACCGAGAGGATGAAACAATTGCGAAATACGGGGAAAAAAATAAATCTCAAATACAAAAGGATTTTATGTTTGTTTAGTTGATTTTAACTCTGGTTAGTTGTTGATACGGCAAAACAAAGATTTGGTAATACACATGACTCAAACATAAATAAAATATTGAGAGATTAGATGTTGTTGTAAATGCAATATAATCCAAATAATACATACATGAAAATAGATTCGATAAATATGCAAAAAAGACTTCGGATTTGCAGGGAAAGTAAAGTCATAAGCTCCTAGCATCAACTCTTCATGAAGTGATGGCGGGCAAATCATAAAACGTCAAGCTTTGCCAATAGGAATAGATTTGTATATTATGCGCTATTTCATCAAAAGTAATATATAGTGGGAATACTTTCTGAAGACTCAATTCGTACGGCGCGTCTGGTCCTAGAAAGAACGGCAAAAAAGTTATTGCTTTGTCTTCATAAGTCTTTAAAATGTTGTTAGCGATGCTAATTATATTTTTTATGAAAATCAATAGCTTTACTTAAAGTAAAATAATTTTATTATTGTGTTTAATAATAAAAAAAAAATTGTTTGACCCGCTTTTAAAGTTTTGAATAATTTTTCACTATTTTCCATTTTGTTTTTAATTAAAAACGATTGTTTATAAAAAGAAATTATTTCTTGGTTTAAAAATCTATTTTAATTACTTATTAAAATGTTATGTAATGTAATACAAGTAATATACTAAACTAGCTGATTGCCCGCGACTCCGCTCGTGTGTACTAAAAAATTAATGTTAATTCACGCAAAAGTATTAATTTGCCGTTAAAGCAAATCTCCAAAATTGTACGGTTGAAAAAAAAGCTGTCTAATTTTTAGACGTCACTTCTTGATTTACTTCAAATTATCTTGCCAGCCAACAATAACACAACCATTTGACAGAACTCATATTTTTACCGAAAGAAATTTCTTGGACTAAAATTCGCAGCATGGGAAAAATTGTTTACTCTCTTGTTAGCACTCTCTTCTGAAAAGAAAACTACGAAGTTTTCACACTTACGAATACAGAAATTCGCTATTTTTCGTAAAATTTCGTAGATCTTCGTAGTTTTCGTCAGTAGGGAACAACGCTATTATAGTTCAGCCTTTAGTCTAATGGAGCATAAATAATTCCATTCACACAATGACAAACCAATATATTTATGTATGTACCTACTTTTCACAAAGAGATTTAGCGCAGAGCCTTTTCACTTTAATTATCAATATATTTTTCTCTCTCTGACACAATACCTATCTACGTGCAGAAGTGTAAATGAACGACAGACGCGACTAATAAAACCAATTCAATAAAGTTTGATTGCGACTGATTAATATTACATTAAAGAAATACAAAATACAAAATGCTTATCTTTGTCATTTGATTATACCTATCCATAACTATTATAATTATTATAATGGATACACTGGATAAAGCATGCAATATTATACTTATCTTATTATAAAATATGCTTAATGTTTACGTGAGTGCCGTGGCTTAGTGGTTAGTGCATTGGACTACTACGCAAGGGGTTCTAAGTTCGAATCCAAAAAAATGCCATCAAACGTTTTTTCACGACCCCACCTTTTCTGAGTGTCTGACAAGCATCCAAGAGTTATACTGTCATGAGAAAGCTTCTCAAAACCCCTTTGCCTTTCGGATACAGCATAAAACCGTATGTCCCTTCCGTACGTGCAGAAATAAATACCAGGCACAAAATGTACAGTTGTGAGAAGATAGGCCTTTGCCCTCTATGGGCTGCTTATGGCCTAATATTTATTTTATTTTGTATTTTAATGTTTACATTGAATTACCACAAACACTGAAGTTCAAAACATGCTCACGTTAAAGCGCGCACAGGTACCCACTATTGCAACGATACCCAGTGCTTCATGACTGCTGGCAGTGGTCTCCACTATAGGAAAAATGTGGGCGATGATTTAAATAAATGTTTTGATCATTGCTCGGGCTTAGGACAACGTAGAAGGACGTACCAAATGAATCAGAGGCGAATTTACTAATTTCACCAGTTTTTTTGTTTTTAAATCCGATAAGCCATTATTGAGTTAGAGCTGTGTAAGTGACGTAAAATTCTACGAAAAAACACCCAAAATTTACTGAAATTCATGTGTTCTTCCACGCCCGCACAACACGCATATAGTACGCTTTACGATTCCGATTTCAACCAAACTTCACATAAACCAATACCTATATCTTTTGCTTCTCAGCTATTGTTCGGGGTTAAAAAGTTTCACCGATATCGAAGATTTGTGCTATGAAAATAAGAATAAGATGTCGGCACTTTAATGTGATAAAACTTACCGGTCAATTTTATAAGAAAATCAGATTATTTTCAAACATCTTAGAGGTTAATATTAAGTGAATCCCATGTTAGCTTAAAGTGTATTACTATAAGAATAAGGTGCAGGCACTTTAATATCAATCGCTTACCTATAAATTTTACTAGAAAATCAAAAAAAATCAAAAACGTATTAGAAGTTTTTTACTTGCACCGATACGTAGTGTAGGGCAAGTTTTGGATTCGTGAAAATTTTCGATCTCGGAATTTTGATAAATTCTTTGGGTCTGAAAATTCTGTCTGTCTGTCTGTCTGTCAGCGAGACTACAGCCTAAACGGGTAAACGGATTTTGATCAAACTTCATATCTAGGGCCTGTGGGGTAATCCCTAGAGTCGGAATTGAAATTTTGTTCTAGCCCTAATAATAACGGTACCTTACTTAGGGCCAATTTAACAAAAAAGAGATATGCTGGAAAACGGTTCCTATTATTACTTATAAATTCCATATTTCGGCTAGTTTGGCAAAGTGCTAGATGAGGAGGTACCACATTTTTGGACAAAAGTGTTAATACCGGTACTTTACTTATAGCCAAATTGGTAAACAACTGATTTGCTGGAAAACGGCCATACCAATTTTGTTCAAACTTTTTGCTGAATAGAGTTTAGATACATGATATAAAATGGCTTACAACATTATGGCCAAAATTTGTTATGGCCAAAAATGTTATCTTGATATAATCGAGTCTATTGACAGAATCGACAGTTCCTAGCACATATATTGGTTCAATCATAACCATAGTATACAAACCACCCGTTCAACAATGCAAGAGGAGGAAGTGCAATACTTACTTATTAAAAAATCCATAGAACATTTCGAAGACGACAAGATACGAACGGTAGAGTTTCAAGCAACAACTGTAACTGTCATCATCAGTTGTATATCAGTTGTAAAGCATAAAATTATCTGTAAACAGTACAAGAATTTAATACTTAAACACAAAAACCGATTTATAATGGGTGGCGATTTGAATGCTAAGCATACACCTCCCGTTTAACCACAACCAAAGGACGTGAGCTACTAAAAGCAATTCAAAAAAGGGATGTGATTTTTATCCAACATAGTGCCCACAGATAGAGAAAAAACACCTGACTTAATTGACTTCTTCATAATAAAGCAAGTTTTAAAAAACTTTTTTTTCATTTTATTTATCATTCTTAATTTAACAATCTTTAAACAAAATTTTCTATTTTTATCTATTATATAAAAATTATTTATAAATTAAAACAATAATGAAATAATGCTGCTCAACGGATGAGCTTCTTAAGACGCTTCAAGAAGTTGAGTATGAAGGCCTCACGTTCATGGGAGTAAAGCCTTTCACCACAGTGAGGGCCAAAAGGGAGAATAAGAAACTATCGTTATTGCTCGTTAACTGTCTCCCAACAGCAATCTGGAGGGTCTAAAACGTATCCGTGTTTTAGACCACCAGGTTATATCATGGGATAAAATAAGGCGCAGCGAGGGCATTATTAAATGGGTTCGCTGCCAAAGGTTTAAAGGGGTTCGCTGCCAAAGGTTCGGGCACGGCGCGTCGAACTCCGATATGCAATGCAATGTTCCACAGAACTGAGGACTGTACTCTGGGTAAGCATGAAGTGGCAGATAACAGCTAGCTTTCATGCGTACTCTGCACACTGCTAACTATCGGGGTTGCCCTGAATTCCAAAAGATCAGAACACAAAATGTGGCTCGAAAACAGAGGAACGTAGTAAAAGTTCCACATGGTTCGGTCCAAACACCAGCCGTGTCGCCCAAATGGCGTCAAGTATGGCGAGCACGGTACAGAAGGTACCTTTATAGGCCCCAGTGCCTAAAGTTCAAGGCGACTTGTTGACTATCTTGCTCAAAATCCAGGGGCAGATGGGACAGCTCCAGCGCCAAATACACTCCATTTCATAACTATATCACCACCCCTGTTTTTGCATTTCTTTAGGATTAAAATATTTTTTTTTTGTAAATAACGGTTATCATCTGAAAGGGTATCCGGAATGCAATCAATTTTATGATAATTAGAAAATTTTCGTCATCATTTCTAAGAGAAAAGACCAAAAAACAGTTTTTTTTTTTCATTTTTCATAACCATATCACCATTTCGGTTTCAATTGGATAAAATTTTGTTAGACCTAAAAACATATAATTTTTGAAAATTCTTTGGGTCTGAAAATTCTGTCTGTCTGTCTGTCTGTCAGCGAGACTACAGCCTAAACGGGTAAACGGATTTTGATCAAACTTTATATCTAGGGCCTGTGCTGTAATCCCTAGAGTCGGAATTGAAATTTTGTTCTAGCCCTAATAATAACGGTACCTTACTTAGGGCCAATTTAACAAAAAAGAGATATGCTGGAAAACGGTTCCTATTATTACTTATAAATTCCATATTTCGGCTAGTTTGGCAAAGTGCTAGATGAGGAGGTACCACATTTTTGGACAAAAGTGTTAATGCCGGTACTTTACTTATAGCCAAATTGGTAAACAACTGATTTGCTGGAAAACGGCCATACCAATTTTGTTCAAACTTTTTGCTGAATAGAGTTTAGATACATGATATAAAATGGCTTACAACATTATGGCCAAAATTTGTTATAACGGCCCATTTGGTTAAAAGCCGGTTTGTTAAAAAACGGCTCAACCGATTTCATTCCCAATTGCCCCAAGTTTTTGGCTGAAATTGATAATAACGGTACTTTTCTTAGGGCCAGCTCTGACGATTTTGTTGAAATTTTATATTTATGCTAGTCTTGTGAAGTTTAATAAAATGGCGTACCACGTTTTTTGCCAAAATTGCTTAGAACGGTACTTTACTTAAAGCCAACTTAACAAAAAATCAGTTTACTCGAAAACAGCTCAAAAGATTTTGATCAAATTTCATATTTGAGCTAGTCTAGGCAAATGCCATAAAAGGGCTTACCACGTTTTTGGCTAAAAAAGCGTATAACGCTACTTTACTTATTAACTGGTTTTAGAAATATGGCCATTTCTCGGTTAATATTCAATGTATTTTGGGCTAAATCAAAACGTAAGCAAAATTTAATGAATACAAAAATATGGCATTTAATTCTATGATGAATTAAAAATAAATAAATATTTTTATATACATACATATAGTAATTTTATTTTTTTAAGTTCGTTCATTTAAAACTAACAGCACAAAGGTGTAAGTACGTACGACCCAGACGTGCACTTTATTTTTATGTGAAATCATTTTCTCTTAAGTAGGTTTTATTTTAAAATGGTAGATTTTTCTCCATGTAGTAATGGTCTTTTTAAGTAATTGAACATTTAACCTGTGTGGGTTAAAAAATGAGAAACATTTAATTGGATTAAAATAATTAAGGGAATATATGCAAATGCTACAGACCACATAGAACTGAACTCCTTTTATATATAGCCCATTCGCAGCATTAGTTTTGCGTCATTGACTCCAACTCATCAGGAGCAATCGCTAGAGGGGTCCACGAGTAACTTCGGACCTAACTTAACCATCTATTCATAAACGTTAAAACACTCTCCTCTCCGGATGCATCATCTGTGTACATCTTTTCAAATAGTAGTATGTGAATGCAATGTGGTAGTAGGTAGCATGACAGGCAAAACATTAGCAATTTTAATACTTAGTAGTTAAACTAACATCGCTGATAATAAGCCCCTAATTTCTAGATATATTTGGTTCTCATAAGGGAGTACCAATGTCAACCAATCGTTTGCAGCGATATGTTCTTTTTCCAGCGGGGTATCAATTTAGCGGACATTTTGTCCCTTTCACCGATAGATAGCTCTTAATTGAAAAAACCACATTGTAATGATATATGCATTAGTTACGTAAATGAATGTGCAACAGTCGCAACACCTTTTAAAGAGAATAAAAAAAAAAACGAATAACGACACGAAAACGAATACAATATCAAAGTAATAAAACCAAAGCTCTTTTAATTTGATGGAATCGGCCTGAAGCTTTCTGGCAGAGATTACACGTTGATTTTAAAGTTCCAAGAGATAGTTAGTATCCTAACTATGAGTGCTACCAGGCAATGGCCCAATACGGGATTTCGGCAAAACTTATCCAGGGGTGCCAGCACGTATATTGATATAATCGAGTCTATTGACAGAATCGACAGTTCCTATCACATATATTGGTTCAATCATAACCATAGTATACAAACCACCCGTTCAACAATGCAAGAGGAGGAAGTGCAATACTTACTTATTAAAAAATCCATAGAACATTTCGAAGACGACAAGATACGAACGGTAGAGTTTCAAGCAACAACTGTAACTGTCATCATCAGTTGTATATCAGTTGTAAAGCATAAAATTATCTGTAAGCAGTACAAGAATTTAATACTTAAACACAAAAACCGATTTATAATGGGTGGCGATTTGAATGCTAAGCATACACCTCCCGTTTAACCACAACCAAAGTACGTGAGCTACTAAAAGCAATTCAAAAAAGGGATGTGATTTTTATCCAACATATTGGCCCACAGATAGGGAAAAAACACCTGACTTAATTGACTTCTTGATAATAAAGCAAGTTTTAAAAAACTTTTTTTTCATTTTATTTATCATTCTTAATTTAACAATCTTTAAACAAAATTTTCTATTTTTATCTATTATATAAAAATTATTTATAAATTAAAACAATAATGAAATAATGCTGCTCAACGGATGAGCTTCTTAAGACGCTTCAAGAAGTTGAATATGAAGGCCTCACGTTCATGGGAGTAAAGCCTTTCACCACAGTGAGGGCCAAAAGGGAGAATAAGAAACTATCGTTATTGCTCGTTAACTGTCTCCCAACAGCAATCTGGAGGGTCTAAAACGTATCCGTTTTTTAGACCACCAGGTTATATCATGGGATAAAATAAGGCGCAGCGAAGGCATTATTAAATGGGTTCGCTGCCAAAGGTTTAAAGGGGTTCGCTGCCAAAGGTTCGGGCACGGCGCGTCGAACTCCGATATGCAATGCAATGTTCCACAGAACTGAGGACTGTACTCTGGGTAAGCATGAAGTGGCAGATAACAGCTAGCTTTCATGCGTACTCTGCAGGAATTCGGGGCACACTGCTAACTATCGGGGTTGCCCTGAATTCCAAAAGATCAGAACACAAAATGTGGCTCGAAAACAGAGGAACGTAGTAAAAGTTCCACACGGTTCGGTCCAAACACCAGCCGTGTCGCCCAAATGGCGTCAAGTATGGCGAGCACGGTACAGAAGGTACCTTTATAGGCCCCAGTGCCTAAAGTTCAAGGCGACTTGTTGACTATCTTGCTCAAAATCCAGGGGCAGATGGGACAGCTCCAGCGCCAAATACACTCCATTTCATAACTATATCACCACCCCTGTTTTTGCATTTCTTTAGGATTAAAATATTTTTTTTTTTGTAAATAACGGTTATCATCTGAAAGGGTATCCGGAATGCAATCAATTTTATGATAATTAGAAAATTTTCGTCATCATTTCTAAGAGAAAAGACCAAAAAACAGTTTTTTTTTTCATTTTTCATAACCATATCACCATTTCGGTTTCAATTGGATAAAATTTTGTTAGACCTAAAAACATATAATTTTTGAATGATTAGTGATAAGTGGGACCTCCTTTGTTTTCCACTAAAGTCAAAATTCAATATGGCGTATTATCACCTAAGTTTTTTAACACAACCTGAGGGATTGTGGCCCAAGAAGCATTTATGGCTTATTTTAGGTCAGCCACGCTGCTTAACTGCCTATTTTTGGCGTAAACTTTTCGCGTCAGTATGCCTTACAGATTTTCTATCGGGTTTTAAACGCAAGTTACGGCACAGAAAATATAATATCGAAAGAAGAGACCGAACCAACTTCACTCGAGGAGGTGGTGTTGCGATCTTCATTCGAAAAGAGCTAAGGTATAAAGCCGTGTACAGTGGTGAAGTGCGAAGATTCCAGGAGCTAGATTCGTGTATTGTGTGCATCGCTTTCCGTAGTGGAAAGAAGATGTTCGTGATCGCACTTCATGTTCCTGATGTTCCTCAATCAATATTATTCATGTCCGAGCTAGAGACATTGTTTCAACGCCTAAACCTGGAATCGGGGGAGAATTATTTCTTCATGGCCGGAGATTTGAACGCCAAACATAGAGAGATTGGGGAAATCAAACAACTTCGACTCGTTGGCCTCGCTTTTTCGTTCACTGAAAAGAAACCTTCGTAAGTGCATTAAAAGTGGATACTATTTGAGAATATTCGTATGACAATTTTCAAAGGCTATGGTGGTGTGGTAGTGTATCCATTCGCAGAGCTAAAGGTTCCATGTTCAATCCCCAGCCACATCCAATAAATTTTCTCCACAGTAAATACGATTTATAATTCAGTTGAAACACACACTAGCATATTTCAACACAAACATGTAAAAAAATATTTTTATTATTATTCTTTATTCATCTACCGAGCTTATTTTCTAACAATACAAATTACTTCATTTCAGCTGTTCACACAAAAGGAAATTCTCACACACCAGAAACAAGTTCGAATAAAACCGAAACACAATATCCGACCCAGAATGTGCAGGGTAATTTCTTGGACAACCAGTTCGAATAAAATCGAAATAAAAAAATCCCACCAGGTCTGTGCAGGATAATTTCTTGCACAAGCACTCAAAAATTTTCATAGGAAAAAATCCCAAAACAATAAACTCAATACGTAATTCCTATGTGGGCTTTTACACGTAGACTCTTGAGGCTGGACTCACATAAGTGCAAAAGAGAAAGAAAATTCGAAAAGTTGAGAAGAAAAATATTTTGCCCTGTGAGTCGAGGGTAAAGTTTTCGGCGACTCTTTTTGACGTTTTTCTTTTTTCTTCTTCATTTTATCATTGTTTTGCTTTCATATCTTTTCGTTGCTTGTAGGGTCGGATATTCACGAAAGAAAATAACAAAAGAGAACTTCGAAAAGAGTCAAGCCTCAAAGGTTTACGTGTAAAAGCGCGAGACTCACGAAAGAAAATAACAAAAGAGAACTTCGAAAAGAGTCAAGCCTCAAGAGTCTACGTGTAAAAGCCCACTATGGAATCATTTGAGTGAAAATGTGCAGATTTTATTTCGCACCTAAGAGATTAACTCATTTGAGAAATTTGTTTGATAAGAGAATGTATAAAGCGGCCCATACACAGCAGAGTTGTAAAAGAATTAAATCATTTCAGAATTTAACTCATTTGATTTATCTCCGAAAATGTTTAACTCATGAATTCAACTAAAGCCTTCAACTTCAAAATATGAAATCACCATTCATTTTGAAGTCATTGATTGGGAATTCATTTTCGTGAAATCAAAGATTGCATTCAATTGAATGCATTCATTTGAGACTTCAGTGAAGTCATTGAAGTCTTTTTGAAGTCATCGAAGTGTTTGCATTCATTTTGAAGTCATGAAATAGTTGAAGTCAATTTGAATTCATTGAAATCATTTTGAAGTCTTTTTTTTCTTTCCATTATGATTCAAAATGACTTCAATGAATTCCACTAAAGCTATTTTTTATGACACTGTACAAGCACTTAGTTCTGATAACGTGTTTGTTTGATTTATTGTATTTAGCTGTTAAGGCCCAACAATCGTTAGGATAACTAAATTTATTTTCTGATGTTAAGAAGAAAACTTTTTGGATATTTATATTATTACTTATATATTAAGTTTATTCATATTCGTATTACTTTTTTCCAGCTAAAGTTATTTCCTTGAAAAAAGTCAATTTTGTTTAAGAAGCACTATACCTATGTATGTATATCTATAGTTTAACTCGGACCGGTGGTATGAATAATATACCACTTATGTAAAAAATGTTCGAGGCTTGCGCATTTGTAAATTTCTTATATCAAATTTTCATGAGAATTCAAGCTAATATTTTCGAAAAGAAAAAATGCAACCAGTAGGATGATTATTATATATTTACTTAGGTAAAGTGACAGAATTCTCGCGAGTTGTGAAAATAGTTTACACTATTTTCTGCCAATTTTGTAGTGCCCCGTAAAAACGTTCATATCCTTAACATTAAGAAAAATTTCTATAACAAACAAGAAATTGTATTATCCACAAATCCGCATCTTATTTCAAATAACATTTCCTTAATATGTAACTGATTAGCTAAATCGCTCCTCGATCTAGAAATCGGAAACAGCAAACAAAAAATGTAGGTCCAAAAAACTGCTGACTAACTTACCGGCGGACGGGCATAGTTAAAATGTTCGGCTTATTTGATAATCTTTGTATCACACATACCTATAACCTAGGGGAAATATAAAAATTAAATATATAATTTTAAAATGAAGGATGCATTAAGCATATCTATAAATATCATACTGATTATAACTCAATTAATGAGTTATTTTACATCTCAGCCGCTTTTCCAACAGGCATATTATTTTATACGTTTCGGAATAAATAAGGCCGAAAAGGGAGCTTGTGTAATTTATATATGTACATATAAATACATGTAGATTCATTGTATTGTATTTCCAAATAATGATATACTAAGTACCTACCTATATGTTTTTCTATATACATATGTATGTACCTACAGATTATGATTGATTCATATAAGAAACAAAGAGTCACAATTAGACAAAAATATGACTATGCTTTCTTCAGTTGAAGCCACGAGTGAACCCATTGTTTTTTAGTTATATCTGGAAATCTGGAAATACATATGTTTAGTCTTGAAGGAAATAATAAAATTGAAATATCTTACGTATCCTACTGATCTAGAAATGGAAATCTCTATTTCCCCTCGAATCATAAAGCTTTTTATAATAAACATTCTTCTGTGTAAAACGAAATTTAAAAATTAACTCTTTCCGGCTAGCTGGTTCAAAATTTAAACCACATATTTCTAGGCTTTGCGGCTGAGCGGGACAAATTTTAACCCGTGTAGAAAATATTTTTCTCCCACTGGCTCAAAGGTTTTAAATTTGTACCACATAGAACAGAAACATTGTGCGAATTGCAAGGAACAATGAGGAAAATTTTGTTTGAACTTGTATCATACGGTAAAGTGAGTAACAATGCTTTTGTGAAGTTGGCACTAGAATTTAATTTCTTAACCTGCGTGCTGCTTTGAATTCTTCCTCCTCGCAAGTTATTGGCGAAATTTATAATTTGTAAGGTGTTTAGTGTTTCAGTAGTACAGTTTATCACTATTAGTGAAACAGTTTTGTCGAAAACCCGAAAATTTAGAAGGAAAACAAGTGGTACGTTTTTTGACCCAGTGCGACGGAAAGCACTTTATCGTTTACCATTTTTAGGCAATGTCGGATTATAATGAACCAGATTTTAGTGTAGTTGGCATGAGTTTTGATGAATTTTGAAAAGAATTCAGAGCAGACGATGATGCGGCTTAACTTCCTCCAGGACCTGATTCTGATACTTCTTCAGTGACATCATCTGGGTCAGGTTCCATATTACAGCCTGAGGATAAGGAATTATCTATTGATTCGGAGGACGATATTCCTCTTTGGTTAATCCAGCAGCAACTTCCACAACCCAATCCTCCAAAAGTGACTCGTAACTGGACTCAAGTCCTTCAGAATGATCAGGGACCTATTTTGCCAGAGCTCACACATGAATATGGGGCTGCGGATTTCGTTCCAAAAAAAAAAAAAAAAATCCAACACCCATAGATCTTTTCCAGTTATTGTTTGACGACCAACTTTTTGAGCATTTGATTTTCCACACACGCTTAGGAACGAAGTAAGGATAAATTGGATTTGTTCTATTTGCAAAATTCCGCTGTGTTTGGGAAAAAATGAGTCATGTTTCCAGACTACCATAAGAAATAAGCTTACCCTTGCTGCGCACTGGTTCAAAATTTAACCCACCTGTTTTTATAGTATATTTAAGAAAATAGAAGTAAAAAATGGAAATAAACTTTTTTTTTTAGTTTTTTGTCCATATAAACAAAAATGAGCATCTTTTTCAAAAAATCAAAATTTTTATTTTCTGTTGCTGGAAGGGTCGTATTTTGCAAATTTTCGCGCCGGAAAGAGTTAAGTCCATTGTTGTTATGTATTTAATGTATGTGCGTATATTAAAGGATTTACTTATAGATTTCTTTGTTTCACTTTCAAAAGCTTTTTAATTTTAGGCCATTATATGTATGTACATATGTATATAAAATATAAATACCTACTTTTTATTCATGGATCTAAGCCAGTACAAACTTGAAATTCTCTTTAAGGTAGATGTACCCAGACAGTGTTAGTATCCCGCCACTTCGTCATTTATTTAAATGAAATAAGAATTTGAAAAAAAAAATATTACAATTATTAAAATTATTCTGAATCTGAATCCATATTTTCCGAGATTTAAAAATAAAAAATAAAAATAAAAGTTAATCTAAGAAACAATTTTCAGCTAGTGTCCTATGTTCAGTCAAAAACTTCGAATTAAAAGCTTAGGGAGCTGCAATTTTGCAACGGGATGCTTTCTTCCGTGAATAGAGTTCTTTTATAAACAATATTCATATAGATATACATACCTACATATGTATTTATCAAAAAGGAAATATGTACATATACCTACCTACCTATTTTGAGCAAGGAGTAAATAAATAACTAAATAGTAAACAAATTCTAAATAGTTTTAGAATAATTTGTATACATACAATATACATATATGTACATATGTATAGTATTTTGAACAAACACATATCATACCGTCAAGTAATCTTACATTAATAAAAGTCAAACTTCGATTAAATAACTGCACACAAATCCAACAGCTCAACGTAATTAGATTCTGACTATGAACAGTTTTTCAAATGTAACATTATTCACATGTACATAGATATGTAAGTATGTATTCGCATTAACAGATCCTATCAAAATATCCGAAGCACACCTCCAACAAAAAACTCACCCCCAGTCTGTGAATGCAACAAATGATGCCCTCCAATTCCTCCCATACCCGACATCGATGCACCATTTACTCCACCGCCGCTGCAACCTCCGCCCACGCCACTCATATTATGCGGTAAAAAAGCGGCCGCCACCGCTGCATGTGCATTGAAATATGCCATCCGGGATGCGGCAGCCATTGTCATGTGGTGATGTTGATCAGCCGTAAACGGTGTCTGCCCTACATTCGGATACAAGCTCGGTGTAACGGCCGACACAGCAGCTGCAGTTGCAACTGCCGCTGCCGCCGCCGTGGCTGCCGTTGTCGCTGATGACGATTCAGACAATGGTAGGTTAGGAGCTGTTGTTGATGATGTATTTCCATTAGCTCCATCGTTGCAGCTAATAATATTACTAATTCTACCGATGTTGGCGGTGTTATTGTTCCTTGCCGCTACTGCTGCTGCCACTACTGTAGCTGTATCACTTAATCCTAAAAGTTCTTGAATCGCGAATGGGGATCGTTGATGCATTTCGCCACCTTAATACACGGATTTCTTTTTAAAACGGTCAGTGAATGAAAAAATTATTCTCGTTGTCTAGTCGGTATAACTTTGTTTAGTGTGATTTTTAGCCGAATTTCACTAAAATAAAATATGTAATAGCTAAAACGCCCGATAAAATAATATAAATCTATATAAAACTGCACCCCACGGAGATTATGCCGCGCGTCCTTATACGCAAAACAGTTTTGAACGATTGTCGCTTTCGTACACGCTTGACAGCCGTCAACATCTTCATCGAATTATCTCAATGCACATTATTGGAGTTCAATCGACGGCGATAAAAACGTTAACGATACAACGAGTACTGTCAGTGAGTACGCAGAAAAAAAAAAACATAAATTCACCAGCCGAAGAAGCACCAAAAAGTTCGAATAGGAACGAATTGAAAACCACTACCGAAGAAGAGAAGAGGCGCACCATCGCACTCTGACAATTGAAAATCAACCAAAGATACTAAAATGTGTTAAAAGGGGCGTATCCACTTGTTGTGCGTACTGTGCATAAAACCAACTGGAAGCATAGTACTATATGGTCGTCCTACTTGTTCGTGAACAGCGCAACGTAATGAATCTGGATGGTGTGAAATTGACATGTTCACTTCGTTCCGCTTTCCAGTGTTCCAGGCCGTCCTTCTGTGTTAGTTAGCACTAATACCAATGAACACCAGCTGCGGTGGTGTTAGTTCGGATTAGGGAGGTGTATGTGTCACTCATCGTTCTCCCTCTTACTTTTGGGTTTGTTCTTTCCTTCTGTTTTGCTTTAATGGAGGACGCCAATAATCATGATGGGAAATAATGGTCGACTTAAATCGTAGACAAAAGTCGTCGTCGTCATCCTCTCCCATCCTTAAATTTCTTCTTGGCAGCTCTAGTGTTGTTGTTACTGTTTTTCCTGATAAATTTGCATCATACTCCTTTTCGCCTAGAATCCAACTGTGAAGATGGGTGGCATGTCGCTGGTTGTGGAATGAAGCAGTTATCTTTAGCAGGATCCATAGTTGACATGTGTTACTTTCCAAACGGTAATTAGTCAATTGAATTGTGCCCCTATGCTGATAGTATTTTTGGGTTGGATTTCATGTGAAGCTGGCGCCTATGTATGTGTATTGTTGGAAAGGGCGTTAGTAAAATGCCGAAGGATTTTTCTAATTGACTTGGTAATATCCTGAGAAATTTGGTGAATTAGCGATGGGGGAAATGAGTTGCATAGTGGTTGCATTGGATTCCTGCAACAGGAAATAGAGGAAATAAATACTTATATAGATATGTCGGTGAAAAAGATTTGCAACAAAGTGTAATTAAGATGAATTTAAGCTTTATTAAAGTAGAATCTGATGCAAATTGGTCGGATGTATTTACCTATGTAGCAATCTTATTTAAAATTGTATATAAATTGTACTTTTGTTTGCTTGTTACTTTCTATGAATAACAGTTCTAAAGAATATAAGAGAGCATTGCCGTTGCTACTTGAATCACACATATACATATGTACATACATTGATGTCCACATGGGCATATTTTGTGCGAATAGAACACCTGGGTTCTGAATCTGAACAATCCGAAAATCGCGAACACTCTTGTGATATTTTAAAATATTTTCAGCCGTTAGTTTGATCAATATCTACTTCAAACTTTAAAAAAATCAAAACACTCTATAAGCTACATACATATTTAGATTTTGTAAGAAAATGTTATTAAAAAAAACTATGCAGATTTTTGAGAATCCTACGTGGGTGGCAATGAGGCCGTGGATAGTGTATACTATCGTTACCCAATATGTTCAAGTCCGAATTCCAGCGGAGAAGAGCATTACCTACATCAAACTTATTGGTAACAGAGAAACAAATACATATGTATCACGAAAGTTTCTTACCATTGCACCAAATAAAGGTTTCTAATTTTTAATAAAAACAACCTGCTGAGTTTGATTACCAGGGTTTTGGATATGTTAAATAAAAAAATACGCCCAATGCTTAAAAATTAAATCTAATTTTACGCTAAAGGTTAACTGCACAGTAAAATCTAGATCTAGTTTAATTCAACTAGAAATAGGTAGGATAGGTAAGATTGGCTAACTGCACTTAGGGTAGAAAGACCCGTTGCGATAACGAAGGGCTTAAATATCCTCATTCTATCCACTAAAAACCAACAGGAGTTCACTATGAAGCGGTGGAAGCTATTAATTAATCGATTAACGATTAAACGACTTAACTATTAACGATCTAAGTCAGCGAGTTATCCTAAATTGTCAAAGAAGTATTAGCCTAAATGTAACTTCCTTCGGATTAAGGGGCTAGTTATAGCTATCATTCAAGTACATCTTTGAAAACTTTGAATTCCGATTTTAAGATGACAACCTTACCAATATTAGCTTTAATTGGTATAAAGCTAATTATTTGTGGAATTAACTTACAAAAATCAAAACTTAGTTCTAATTAAAACTTTTGTATAAAACCAATTTTAAATAATAAAACTGATTTCGATTTCAATGATGAGTGAAAAAACAAAAGTGGATTTAAAGAAAAGTTTTAACTAGAATTACGTTTTTTGTAGAAGTGATAGGCAGGTAGAGTGGTGGTTCAGAGACTGCACCGAATTAGTGCTTAAGTGCTGAGAAGTAAGTATTCATAAGGAATTCTAGGGATTTCGCAATAGAAACCGACCATGTTCCGTCAGGTTTTTTCAAAAGAGATGGATTATTATGTCCTTTGAACAAAATCTTAGTGAGTCTGCGGATTCCTTCAGGGTTTCGATGGATTGGCAGTAATCCATCCAACCCTGTTTTTTGGCTTTTCTTATGGACTTCTATTAGGTATATATTATCAGGCACTCCTTGTAGGGCTGCCAAAATTTGTGGATTTAGCAGATGTTGAAGATCGCTCTGGTCAACTTCCTGAGCTTCGTCAGATCTTCTGTCCACCATGTGGGGACTTTCTTTTTACCGTAACTAACAGGACACGAGACGTTAAAGGCAACGTTTATTGCCTTTTCAAAATTTCCACTTTCGAATAAAGTCAAGTTCCGTGGTCGAGTCAATTTATTTACTAATTGATACATTTCCCAGTTTTGTCTTAACTTCACGATTAAACTTAGACCATATAATTCGTTTTGGAATTTCTATAGAGGTCTTCATCTCATCATATATTGTAGAGGATTCACTTATGGTCCGAAATGGATTGTAAGTTGGAAACTCTCCAGTTTTCTACCCTAAAGGTACAATTATTTGTAGCTAGTGTGATGTCAATAACCGCTTCCCACCCGTTAAAATTATCCGTATTCGGAAAAACAAAGGTAGAAGTGTTACCAGTATTGCAGACAGAAAGGTTGTTTTTAATAATGAAATCATAAACGGACTCCCCTCTCTCACTGGCGTTGGCGTCGCAGCCCATCAGAAGGTTGGTCGTGTTCTTGATGGCGACGGATGATAGAAATTGAACTTCCTCTTGTTGTTGTAGTATAGGTTCTACTGACTGTTGTTAAGCTCCCTTAACAGAAATGGATTCAGTTTGTGAGTTAGGTGTGGTCGTCTGTCAGTTTAACCACGCTGTTTTTCTTCTTTTAATCTCAGGACTTGGTGAGATAAATAGGTACATAGATAGTCAAAATATAATCTAATGTCAATCCATTTTTGGAAAAACTGGGATGTTAGATGCAGAATACATCTTAAGAAAAAATATATTTCTTGAGAAATATTCTCACATAAAATAAACATACCTAAAATATTTTTTTTCAAAAAGAACTTTTAAATTAACATGAACTTATTAACTGCCATTTCACATCAAAAGCCGTTATCGCATTCCTAATTAAAACTTCAATTTTTTTGCGATTCACATTAATTATTTTAAGGTTTTATTATAGGATCCTTTGCGCACCATATTAATTTGTCTATGCATTAATTATGTATCACTAGAGAAATTTTTTCTAATCAAAAAGCTACATCATTTTATCGATACAAATGAATCCCCCGTTAAGATTCGATTGGTAGAAATTTAGATTTGATGTAAATAAGTTAGTAGCCACTGTTTAGTAGAACCGTATTCAATTTTTCAGTGAATGGCTTAGTTCTTAGAGTTATAGGTATTCAATAAACTTTCGTGGTGATAAAATTGAATAATTTGCTTGCACAATAAATATGAAATGAAAATGAACATCAAATACACAAAAACCAACGGACTAGAGTTTGACAATTCGACTTTTTTTTTAACTCACCCTGTACTTACCTGTGCTTACAAGCATTTATCTGGTTCTGCCTTAAGGTCACTGAAAACAAAAAAATTAATCAAAGAAGCACGTCAAAATATTTTCCCAACAAACTCAGTTCGTATAAGAGGGTTGCACGCAAAGCCTTACAATAATACTGTATTCTAAAAGGGTCAAAACCTGAATACCTTTTCAGAGGTATGTGATATCCATTTGATGGAATTTCATGGAAATCGGACACTTGAATAGTATAAAAATATCAGCCGAAGAATTTTGCACTTAAGAAGAATTTCTCCATTTACGGTACGGTACACATAACCTTATTCATTTCGATTATGTGCATATACATAGGTACAGAAAGTTGATTGATTTTACAGAGTTTCTGAACAAAGTATAATTCTCAAAATGCGTAACCTATCGTACCTATATCCCGGGAAAAAATGTGCTAACTACACAAATCATAACAAAAACTTCTATTCCCTCCTCTTCGTATACACATAACTGAAAATATTTTTCAGCCTCAGAGGAAATTCAATTGTCAGCGAGCGGCAATAAGTGAAAAAACCAAAATCCTTAGAACACAAGGACCAAATATCAAATTACTCGCGCTACTTGAGGCCAATACCGCTTAGAAATTGTAAGACCTCCGAGATTCTCTATCCTCTCTTCCCTACCTGCAAGGAATGTAAAGCCGTCAGTGTCGCTCAACTCACCACCAATTGTATCTGTCAAAAGCTGAGGGATATTTTTTTCCAAGATTTTCTATTTTAATTGCTTAATTGAGTTACGGCTGATTTTAGTTTTGTGGAACAATCTTATTCTTGTTGTTTTGTTGTTGGCACTCATTCATCCGCTATTCCCTCATTCGCACGGAATCATTGACAGGTAAATTAATCATTTTCAACGCTTAAGTGACATGGCTATCGTATACCTCTAAGCAAAGCGCTGTGTTGTAAGTGTGGAGTTGTTGGTTGATGTCTAAAATTGACTAATGAGCGCAGAGAGTAAATTATACCAGTCAGTGTGTGTTTGATTCATACATATGGATGCATATATATACACGTATATATGTATACGTATGTATGCTCTCGTGTTCAATTATGTTAATAGGCGAAATAATTTAATTGAGAAAGCGATTTCGTTGAGTTTGAATTATTTCTTTAGATAATTATGTTGTTATTGTTATTTATAACTCAATAGTTGTCACATGTTTTTCCTATAGTATGATTGAGGGTACTACAGTGCCCAAAAGGCAAACATGAGTAAAAAGGAGATGTCTTCATGAATGCTTAATGAATATTTAAAATTGAGATGTCAATTGTATCTCTGTGTCATCCAAAATGTTTATCAAATGCTTCGATTAATTATTTTCAAGATAGACATGAGGTCAGCTTTTAGATAACATTGACCATTGAAACACAAAACCTTTGGTGGTGGATGGGTGGCAGCCCAATCCAAGGAAATACGAAAAGGGAAATTAAATGGGCCATGCCATGGAGATTGTATGGTGAGTTTCGTTAACACTAGATGGGGTTGAATGGGATGCTGAGTTACAGAATCGGTTGGTGTATATGATTTGTGTATTCGATGATGATGGGTTTGTGCAGGAAATTACGAAACCACCAAGTGATTTAAAATGATTTCGGGATTATGTAAAAATACAAATGTAATATGTACCTATGTACTTCCAAAAAAAATAATCGCATTAAATGAAATTAAAAAAATAAATAAATAAAAATAAACACAGCTTTATTTTCTAATACATACATAGTACGTATCCATAGTAGTGAATTTATGTTTGGTTAAACTAAGGAATCAAAAAATTATTTTATCGAAAATATCTATCTTAAAAAAATTGTTTCTTTATAAGCTTTATTAATAGAAATAAAACAAGGAAGGGTAAGCTCGAAATTTAATTAAATAAGTTTTTTCCTTACACATCTTGTGATTTTTTCTTTTCTTATTCTAAACACTTCATTGTATCCCCCAATATTATTGTACTGAAACCAACTGTTAGATCTCTTTTGATCTAAATAAATATCGACAACGACTTTTAGTTTTCAAGTGCGGTTTATTCAAAAATTACCATTAAATACTAATTGATAAATATCACAGAGAGAAAAAATTGGGTAAGTGCGAGGAGGGCCTCGTGCAATAGTGTTCCGGACATTTTATATTGTCATTAAATAGAAGGCAATTTATTCATATTCTGCATAGGTACACCTAATACTGGTTTTGATATGAATAATGTAATGTCTTGTACGTAGGTATGTCCTAGTAATACTGAGCTGAGATTCCAGTCCATTTCAACTTACACTTTCAATATAAAACATGGCGTACCAAGCTTTTGGATAAAAATAAATGTAACGGTACTTTGCTTGTTAAATGGTTTAAGTAAAGCAAAACACTGGCAATACTTGACATGCGAAGGAATACAGCATTTAGAGTTTTAAAAATTAAAAAAATTTAGTTTTTTAAGCTTGTTTAGTTTTCAAAAGCAGCATAGAGCTAACATATACGATTCATTCGTGCAAATGACTTAGTTTTTGAAAAATCGAAATGGAATGCAGTAGCAGCAAGAGAAGAGCTTATAGGGAAGTTCATGCGCTCTTCTAAAATCTGTAACTCGGCAACTACTTAGCGGATTTGGATGAAACTTGAAACTTGATCAAATCGTGGTATCAAAATGATCTGCTGTCAAAATTATTTGGATAACATAAAAACTGGGGGAGATACAGTGGGGTAACTAGATGCTCCATTTTTTTAATTTTTCTCAGAAAATATATAAAATACAGGAATTTTCGTACTTATTTCACAATCTACACAAAATTTTACGTATCTCCAATTTTTTTCATATTTTTACCATTTATGGTCTGGCCGCTAGGGGGGGGAGGACAACATTTTTCAAATGTTTGGCGAGCTTTTTTGTTCAACAAATTTTGCCAGAAAAAATATTTCTTACATATATGGAGCCCTTGCAAAATTTTCTTTAATTTGATATACCACATAATGGGGAACAAAATAAATTTTTTTTGCCCTTCATACAAGGTGCCCAAAAAAGGGCTCCCAAAATTAAATTCATTGCCGCCATCTTGTGCAGACTTCCACATAATGTATACATAGCGAAAGTTTCAGCTCTCTATGTCTAACGGTTCAAAAGTTACAGGGCTGTGACAGACTGACGGACAGACGGACAGACAGACACCGTATCAAACCCATAAGTGTTCCGTCTTACCTTTTAAGGTCCGGAACACTAAAAAAGTCGTAGATTCAACAACTCAAAGTTGTCGAAAGCAAATCGGTAAGAATTTTCCTCCAAAAATATGTATCAACAGCCCAATCTGTTGGAATCGCCAGTTTTAAGTAAATTCAACCGATTAATTGGTTGATGTGGGATATTTTGCAGCAACAATAGACTCTGTAAAAGCAACGGAAAGTTTGTTGAAAATCAACAACGAAATACACATTGCTCACCGAAACGAACTTTCAACTTATTTTCTAGTTGTTTTTACTGTCACATAGGTTTCAAATGTGCAGGACTATTCCTGCAACCAAGAAATTTGTTGATTTTACCGATTGTGTCTTGTGTCAGTGGTTGAATCAGTAAAATCAACTGATGTGTCAGTTGCTATTGCCGAAATATTTGTCGGATATTTATCAGATCACCGTTAGTTTACGATGTTCAATTTCTTCTCTGCGTATACGTACCAGTTTTTCGAAGCGCTTTGCAATGTACGGTTGTGTTGAGTTGGGCATTTAAAGTGAAGGAAAAAATTATAAAATTTGAATTTGTTGTGAATTTCTCATCTTAAATATCAGGAATGAATTATCAGACTGAGGAGTGTGAATATTTTGTGCTTGTATTGGATGGAAATGATATAGAACAACCAGTGGATTAATTAGAAAATACTACTACAAGAGATATGTATACCATCAGATCTCAAAGATATTCTCAATCAGTGGGGTTTATTCGACAAATTAGCTGAAATATTTTAAAGTATGATTTTATAATTATTAATCTTTGTTTTTAATTAAAAAGTAACCTCTTGTAGAGCATAAAGTAGGTACAGATGTCATTGCCCATATATCCGAGAATGACATCAATGAAGTCATTCCGATAATAGGACTGCGTACCAAATTAAAAAAAAAAGTATTAAATGGAGAATTGAGAATGTAAGAATATTTGAGTATCTTCTTCGTTATTTTTATACCCTATCCTAAGGGTATATTAAGTTTGATACGTAGTTTGTAACATAGAGAAATATTGAAGATAGACCACATAAAGTATATATATAAATGATCAGTATCACTAGCTGAGTCGATTAAGCCATGTCCGTCCGTCCGTCTGTCCGTCCGTCCGTCCGTCTGTCCGTCCGTCCGTCCGTATGTCACCAGTTTTTGGGCCTTAAATTTTGAGCTAGGTTGATGAAATTTTGTATACGAGGTCTTTGGAAAAGTAAGCAATACAAGTGTAAACATTTTTAAAATCCGCCCACTGACACACCCACTTTTAAAAAAAAAACACTTTTTTTCACTATTTTCATATGAAACTCGAAAAAACTTACTTGAGCAAATATGTAGATATCCACTTAACCTACAAATCGTCTATACATTGTATATGGCCACGCCCACTTTTTAGGGGAGTTTACTTCAAAAATTAATTTTCGAGTAAAAATATTATCCCTATCTTATTAGACACGACCAAATAAGATAGGGATAGGGTATCATACGATTCGCTCCAGGCGGATTGTAGCATTTTTCACTGGTTTAATTAAAAAAAATTCTTCTTATAGGCGCACAGTCCAACATCTGCTACAAGTACGTTATCAATGAACTCTGCTATTTCTGATTGGTTAAAACAGCAAACTACCATTTCAAGCCCGGTGTCATTTGAATGCGTTTTATTTTAGTTTTTTTACAGATAAAAAGTGGTGTAAAACAGAAAAAGTGGTTGTTAAATCTACAGTTTTAAGGCTTATAAGTCGGTAAATCCAACTTATTTACAGTAGTTGATTATGCAGAAAAAGCTGTCATACCAACACTCAAGTATGTTGAAACGACTGCTAATATTATTAGATTTCTACAGTTTCCACTGTAAATATAACAAATTGGTTGTTAATTTTGACTTCTATGAGTAGTTGATTTTACCGAAAGAGTTTTAATATCAACATATAATAATGTTGAAATTACTATTATTATCGTTGCTTTCAAATGCAATTTACTCGATAGATTCAACAGATTAGTAGTTGATTTTACAAAATCGTAAATTCAACGTTTTATGCTATTAGCTGAAAATCAAGACCGGAAAATGTTGAATTAACTGTCGTTTTCGGTAAATTCAACAACTTCTTTTTCTCCGTGATGGAAGTAAATTAATACAATAATATTTTATTACGTCTGAACATTGAGACCCAATCCTGCATTCGATATCACTTACCAAAAACCCAAACGTAAGCGAAATATATGGTGGGAAAAGAAAATTCTAATGCCGAAACATGACAATTCAGCAGAATACAGTGGGGTTTATAGTATGTATCAGAAAAATGAGATTGAAAAATGGAAAAGTATAGTGAGGCTAACAAGAAAGAATACATATTGATTTCATTATTATTAGAGATAATTCTAGTTTAAACATCCTCCCCGACCTTGAGGTCCTGGAGCTCAAATACAATGTCCTCTGGTTTTGGGTATTGCACCTTCATCGTTCTTGTTTTGAGGACGATATGATGATAATTGTAAGCGCAGCAAGCAGTGATAGGTAGCTAACAAAATATTGGTGTAAGTCATGATGAGTAATTGGAATCGGCAGGTTTTGGTTAGTTTTTAAATCTGCGATCCCCTTTTGAATGGATGCCAAATCTTCATCACCACGGATCAGGAAGTCGCTGGGCTCAGATGTTTCATGAGATAGTCCTGCTGGAGAATTAGTCAAGAACTGGCTTAGGTTCAGTGCTGGTACAATAGATGTAGTAGCTTTCGTTAGGTAAAAGTTGTGGGCATTAATCGTCATTGTAGGTTGCTTTTTCTGACCGAAGTGGTGTTTTTGATGGGTTTGCATTGGTTGGAGATTGTTAAGCTTCGGATGTTGGTGGATGTTTTGTTGATGTAGTTTCCTGATCTTCCATAGGTAATGGACATAATTTGTAGATGGATCTTCTTATTTCTGCTGTTGATGTTTTTATATCAACCACCCTAGTCCTCAGATCCTGTCCTGGGATTGTTTTTATTACTCCTCCTAATACCCATTTTAGTGTAGGCATGTTATCTTCCTTTATCAATACAAGTGTTCCTGGTTGGATATCTTCTTGTACATGCTGCTTCATCTACGCCAAAACTCCCGATGTATTGCTGTTACCCGATTCCATTGAGCAATGTGGGTTATGTCGGATGTCTTGAAATCAGGATCAACGATAGTAGTTAATGGTGTACCAGTTAAAAAGTGTCCTGTAGTAAGGACTTTTAGATCATTCGGATCTGTTGACATAGGTGTTAACGGTCTCGAATTAAGGACTGCTTCGATTTGTGCAAGTCCTGTGGTAAACTCTTCTTGAGTTAATGACGCACCAGCAAATACTCGATTAATATGGTGTTTAGCTGATTTCACAGCGGCTTCATATAATCCTGGTATGGTATTGGTAACCATTCGGCACAGTGGTTTCTAATGAACGTTTGTCGTTCTCCGGCAAAGAGTTTGGAGTAAAGTTCGCTAAGCTCAGGTTGCACGGCGTTTGTTGCAAAACATATGAATACTGATACATATGCCTTTGTGGGTTGTTTACACCGTATTTTGTAAGGGATGTACACTGGTCCAAGAAAGTCTACTCCAACATTTATAAAGGGCCTTGATGGTTGAACTCGTTCTGCTGGTAAGTTAGCCATTAATTGTTGGACACTCCTAGGTTTTGCTCTGAAGCAGCGTATACAATTATGTACGACAGTTTGAGCAAGTTGTTTGCCTCTCAAAATCCTGTAATTTTGCCTTGATGTCGCCAGTAGAGCTTGCGGGCCTGCATGAAGATTATCGTGATGTACGAGTAGTTGTGTCATTAATAATGTTGTGAAAATATGTGAGCTTGGTATGATCATTTGATGTTTGGCGTTGTACGGTAGACTCGAAGCTTCTAATCGACCTCCTACTCTAATAATGTCTTTATCGCCTAAGAATGGTGATAAAGAACTCAATCGATTTTTTTTGACACATGTCCTTCCTTTCTGAGTGATTTTATCTTTTCAGGAAATGCTTCTTGTTGCAAATACCTTACTATAGTTATTTTTGCTGCTTCAAGTTCTTGTAACTTCTGGCTCTCTTTAGGTTGCTAACAAAGCGAATATATGCTGTTATTTTCTGCAGAGTAGCGAATGAGTTTCGATGAGAAAATGGTAGCTTGTATTCTGCGCTGCTAGGACTTTTTTTTATGAATTTAGTTTCGGGTATCTCTTCTTCTCTTAATTTTGGTTGCTCTGGCCAGTTAGATCGGGATTGGTATAGGAAGGGAGGTCCCTTGAACCAAAAATCGGTTTTAAGAAACTGGTCCGGAAATACTCCTCTAGATAATGGATCCGCTGGATTTATTTCTGTATTAATATATCTCCATTGCCTTTTTTAGTTTCTTCATGTATAAACGAGATGCGGGTTGTAGTGGTGATTGAGTATTTATCCAAGCCAGAACGATTTGAGAGTCAGTCCAAAACGTTGCTTCGTGGATTTCGCTTGGTAGACTTTCAATGACCACTTTGGCTAGTTGCACCATTAACTTTGCAGCGCATAGCTCCAATCGTGGAATTGTCTGTAGTTTTATAGGTGCAACTCTAGACTTTGAGCAGACTAGTTGTACCTTACTTCTTCATTTGGCCTTGATGATCTTATGTATATAGCCGCTCCGTATGCCCTCTATGATGCATCCGAGAAGCAATGAAGCTGGATATCACTCGCTTTTGACAGTTATATATGCCGAGGTATTTTCAGGGTTTTTAAGCGTTGAAGCTCCGTCCTGAAATGCAGCCATTTGGTATGTGTTTCCATTGCAACTGCAGCATCCCAATCCAATTTAAATCGCCATAATTCCTGAAGATTAAGATTTTCGCCAGGATAATTACTGGGCTCAGAAATCCCAGCGGATCAAAGATGTGATCTGCAAGAATTGAACGCTTGGTGACTTTTGAGACCTCTTTCCAGTTAGTTTTGATGATGAATTGATCTGATGGAAGCCAGGTTAGCCCAAGGGTCTTAACCGACCCTTCGGATTGGTCGTGCAGTATCGCTTCTGTCTCACAGTCCTCCTTAGCAATTCCTTTTAGTAATGTTGGTGTATTAGCACACCATTTCCGTAAAGGAAACTGACCTTGTTTTAGTAGCTGGATTAGTTCAGTCTTCATCTGACACGCTTCTTGCAAGTCGTCCCATCCCGTTAGAATGTCATCCATATAGATATCGCGTTTGATTATGGAAGATTATGGAAATCTTGGAGACAAATGATCGCTAAGTGTAGTGCCAATTTTGTTCCATAAGTTACGGTTTTCAGGTAATATACCTTAGCCGGTTGAGTGCGGGACTCTCTCCACATGATAAGCTAGAATTTTTGCTTGCACCGATAGGGCAAGTTTTGGATTCGTGAATTCGTGAAATTTTCAATCTCGGGATCTTGATAAATTCTGATATTGCCTTTATAGAGAAGTCGAAAAAATTATGTCCGAAAATTCTGTCTGCCAGCGAGGCTACAGCCTAAACGGGTAAACGGATGTTGATCAAACTTCATATCTAGGGTTTGTGGGGGATAGAGGCGAAATTCAAATTTTTGTTCTAGCCCTAATATTAACGGTACTTTACTTAAGGCCAATTTAACAAAAAGCAGATTTTCTGGAAAACGGTTCCTATGATTTTTTTTTAATTTCATATTTCGGCTAGTTTGGCAAAGTGCTATAAGATGGACTTCAACATTTTTGGCCAAAAGCGTTAATAACGGTACTTTACTTACAGCCAAATTGGTAAAAAACTGATTTGCTGGAAAATGGCTATACTGATTTTGTTTAAACTTTATGCTGAATCGAGATTAAGTACATGCTATAAAATGGCTTAGAACATTTTGGCCAAAATTTGTTATAACGGCACTTAAGGCCAATTTGGTTAAAAGCCGGTTTGTCAAAAAACGGGTCAACCGATTTTATTCCAATTCTTAGAGTAGGTACATAGAACTGGGCTAATGCTAAGAGATGGCATTTCAAATTTTTGGCTAAAAGTGATAGTAACGGTACTTTTCTTAGGGTCAAGCGGTTTTAGCCAATTTGCTCGAAAACGGCTCTAACGATTTTGATTAAATCTTATACTTCTGCTAGTCTTGTGAAGTCTAATAAAATGGCGTACCACGTTTTTGGCCAAAATTGCTTAGAACGGTACTTTACTTAAAGCCAACTTAACAAAAAATCGGTTTACTCGAAAACGGCTGTAAAGATTTTGATTGAATTTCATATTTAAGCTAGTGTAGACAAATGCCATAAAATGGCGTATCACGTTTTTGGCTTAAAAAAGCGTCGGTACTTTACTTATTATCTGGTTTTAGAAATATGGCCATTTCTCGGTTAATATTAAATAGATTTTGGTCAAAATCAAAACGTAAGCAAAATTTATAAATACAAAAATATGGCATTGAATTTTATGATGAATTAAAAAAAAAAAAATTTATATACGATTTTATTTATTAAAGTCCATTCATTTCAAACTAACAGCACAAAGGTGCAATGACCCAGTAGTGCACTTTATTTACTTTCGTCGTCCACTAGTATTTGGCGATATATTTTAGAGATGTCGGCTGTGAATACGTAAGCATGAATTCTGAAGCGCAGTAAAATTGAAAATACCTTTGGTGATCGCTTTGCATCGTCTGAACTTGATTTTTTGGTGCCTCCAATGATTGAAATCTTGTTTCCAAAAATGCAAGGAAGTCAGACAAGCCGGGTAATGCATTCGGTTGCTTGAGAGATTGTTCCTAAATAGTTAGCGTGTTTCTATCCAGCTATTCATCACAAGTGGATCCCAGTTTGTAGTGTTGATGCCAAGGTCTTGCGAGCTGAAGAGGCATTCTTGTGTAGTGTCATGTAATGCCTTGATCTGATTTGCACCTTCGTGTTGAATGGTGGGCTGTGTCAGTAGTTTGTTAACTAAAGCCGTCACTAAAAGCCAGGTATTTTCATACCGCTCGGTTACAACTTCCCATGCAGCCATGTAATTTGCATCGTGTAGCCAAATAAAGAGTTCCGTTTTTTTGGTTTTGGAAGTTTTTAACTACGTGCGCACGCGATTCCACCTTTGAAATATATCTTAATCAGTAGCTTAGAGTTTGTGGTAAATAAGCCAGTTGAGTTTGGCTGCAACAAATTGCACTACTTTCTTATATTGGTCTCTAAAGTCTATCCATATATTCAATTATTTTACTTGAAATTCAATTTACAACTGCTCTTTTAAGAGAATGCATTTATTTAAACTCTGGCTGCTTAAGCTAGAAGTGATGCAGACAAAGCTTGCTGTGTATTACAAGTGCCCAGCGGCTTATCAGCGGACTAAGCTAACTGTAAACAATGCCGACTTTTACTGCAAAACTTCCCCAGCAGCTCAGTAACGGACCAAGTTATGGGACTCTTATTCTTAAACAACGCCGAATTCTCTCATAAAGAACTTCCCAAGCAGTGGCTTACTAACGGATTAGATTAATATGCTTAGCTCTATTTTCTTATTTTTCTTTTAGGTTAGTTCCTAAGATGACTACTCGAGACACAGACACATTTAATAAAGACTTCCTCATAGAGGAATATTCATAAAGAATAAATGTTGTTTCTTTCAATTTAATAGCGTGTATTTAATTATTAATTGACACCCAACTTACAGTTATTATTATTATTATAAAAAAAAAACAAATTGTTTTAAATAATAATAATTCGCATTTCGCAGTAGTACGATCTCACGGTAAACCAAAATTTTGGCCGGTGTTGCAGTTGCTGGTGAAAGTTACACATATTATGTACAAAAAAGCTAATTGTAAAAAAAGATTAAATAAATTTGGCAAGTGCTATATTTCAAGTAAACTAACAAATAAAGTGAATGAGATAATTTATAAAGATAAATAAGAGATAAGACACTATAAATAATACAAAATGCAAGAATTTAAATAAACTCGGGTAGTGTTATTCCTATACCAGATAGGATAGCTGATCATTCCCTTCTTCTATTCATCAGAAAAACTCTCGGCTTCCCATGTTCTCCCGACAAGTGGGAACAGTAGCTCTGCCGATACTCTCATCTGGAATCTGGCCGTTAAAATCTTGTCACCGAGCGGCTGCCAGGATATTAGGCCTCTACTGTAGGTGTTAACAGCAGTCCAACTCTATATCCACGGGGGCTTCCGGTTGGTCTTCCAGAGTAGAGTAGTACAGTGATACGAGTTGGGTATTGGTACTCACCCGTATCTAACCATCTTATCTCGCTTACTCCCAATATGTCCAGCTTATATCGCATGAACTTACTCGTATGCTCTAGTTGAAGGAATCTGGCGTTCTGATGTCTTTCACTCTGAGAGTCAAGGAGCGTCTTCACATTCTAGAAAATAATCTTTGTCCGGGTACGATAGCCAAAGGTCGTCCCTATCTGAGGCATTGTGTGGGTTTCCGTAGCGGGCTTGTTTCGGTAACGCGGATTGCTGGCCCAGGTTACCTAGTCTAGGCATAAGACCCTAACCAATCTCAAACTTGCAATTTTGGCCTACATGTATAAGGATTTGTACATGTAGTTGCCCATTTCATATAGACCACTGTGCATGATAGACACAGTAGGAAAAGTTCTAGAGAAAATAATCTGCGACAGACTGTACCAGTACACCGAAGGAGAAAATGGACTGTCCAGCCTACAATACGGTTTCAGAAAGAAACGAAGCACAACCCATGCGATACAAGCAGTTTGCAAGATAGCACGCGAAGCCATAACGGGAAAGGAGGAAAAAAACAATAGAGGAAGTGACGCAACACTGCAATAACACAATTAACGACGTGAAAACGTGACTTCGTCAGGCTGGAACTGGCAGAACATAAAACGGAGGCCGTCCTCATAAGCAGCCGTAAGAAAGTTGAGCGCCTGACAATAGAGTTAGGCGAACATACTATCGAGTCGAAGCCTTACATAAAGTACCTGGGAGTACTGCTTGACAATAGGCTAAACTTTAGAGAACACCTAGCTCATACAAGTGTGAAGGCTAATCGGGTGGTTGCAGCAATATCCAGGCTAATGAGTAATATTGGAGGACCAAAGCAGCCTGTAGGAAGCCTACTTGCGACAGTTAGCAAGTCAATCCTCATGGAGGTAAACTTCAACATTACTCAATTCCTAACAGGACATGGAAGTTTTCGGTAATACCTTTACAAATACAATATCGCAGATGATCCTTTCTGCCGGCATTGTGAAGGGAAAGTCCAAAACGCGAAACACGTCCTTGTAGAGTGCAAAATGTATGATCCTGAACGAGAGATTGGAAATGCGGTAACCCCAGGAGCCTAATAGGTTTCATGTTCTCAAGAAGAGGAGCTTGGGTAATCGCCGACAACATTATCGCAAGCAAAATGCAGGAGCTATGGCTGGAAAACCGAACATAAAGAGCCGAAGAAGAACAGGGCCCTGCAACAAAACGAAGAAGACATGACGTCAAAAACCTGCCCCTAAGGGCGGTGGTTTAGCACGTAAACATGCTAGAGCATGGAGTCGTGCATAACTTCGTAGCACAGGCTGCGAGTATCCATAAAGAGTCCATCGCCTTCAGCGCATCAAAAAAAAAAACTGTACATATTATACCTCTGTTACAATTTTTTGTATACAATATCCTTAGGGTATATTAAGTTTGACATATAGTTTGTAACATAGAGAAATATTGAAGACAGACCACATAAAGTATATACATATATAAATGATCAGCATCAGTAGCCGAGTCGATTGAGCCATGTCCGTCCGTCCGTCCGTATTTCACCAGTTTTTAGGGCTTACATTTTGAGCTAGATTGATGAAATTTTGTAAACGGGGTCCTTGGAAAAGTAATGTTAATACAAGCGTAAACATTTTTAAAATCCGCCCACCCACTTTTTGAAAAAATCACATTTTTCAGTAATTTTACATACATGAAACTTGATAAACCTTACTTAAGTTACATTGTGTATGACCACGCCCAGTTTCTAGGGGCATTTTCATAAAAAAAATGTTTTTTGAAGGTTTTATCAAAATAAACAGTGGGTGCCGTGGCTCAGTGGTTAGTGCGTTGGACTACTGCGCAAAGGGTTCCAAGTTCGAATCCAGAAAAATACCATCAAAAGTTTTTTCACAGCCCCACCTCTTCCGAGTGTCTGACAAACATTCAAGAGTATAATTGTCATGAGAAAGCTTCTCGAAAAACCCCTCTGCCCTTCGGATACGGCATAAAACTGTAGGTCCCCTCTGTACGTACAGAAATGTATACCACGCACAATACGTACAGTTGTGAGAAGCTAGGCCTTGGCCCTCTATGGGCTGCTTACGGCCTAATATTTTATTTTTTTATCAAAATAATAGCACTTCTTGGGAGCAAAATATAGTATATGTTGAAAAAATTACAAAATCCTTTACTTTTTGAGAAAATTTGTGTTTTGGAGTAGTTTTATAAAATATTTGCAAAAAAAGTTGCTTATTGGTAGAAGAAGGAGTTAGTACATGCATAGGAAAGGAATAGGGTATCATACGATCCGCTCCAAACGGATTGTAGCCTATCCATATGTTTTTAATTTAAATCGAATAATAAGGACAAAAATATAAAATTAAAAAATTGCCAATTTACGCCATTTTATAGGACTTTACCAAACTTCTTAATCCTTGGAAAAGTACCGTTATACCATTGTATATGAAACTAGTAGTAAAGGGTCCGCCATCTAACGTTTTTTTTTTTTCAACCAGTGCTTATTTCGTAAATGGTAACACTTAGCTCATGTCTGATTTGACAGATAATTAGTTTTATCCTTCCGCTGAACGAATATGGCTGTGTATACGCTTGAACAACGCTGGGAAATATTGAGACATTACGTTGAAAATCATGGTAATGTTGCAGAATGTGTGCGAAAATTGCGTACGGATTTTGGAAGAAGAGAAGCACCATCAGCTCCGTATGATCGTTATCTTGTGAAAAAAGTGAAAGAAACTGGCATCCTCATCGATAAACCAAAGCGTGAAAAGCCAAAAACAGTGCGTACACCTGAGAAAATTGCTGCTGTGGCAGAAAGTGTGTGTGAAGCGCCATCAACATCAATTCACCGTCGTTCTCAACAATTGAACATTTCGGAGACATCATTAAGACGAATTTTGCATAAAGACCTTGGTATGGCGCCATACAAAGTCCAATTGGTTCAGGAGTTGAAGCCAACTGACCATCCAATGCGTTTTCGCTTCGCTAAGTGGGCCTGCGATCGACTTAGAGAAGATGCCGATTTTGCCAAAAAAATCATCTTTTCAGATGAAGTTCATTTTGATCTTGGCGGGTATGTAAACAAGCGAAATTGTCGCATTTGGGGCACAGAAAACCCGCACGCATACATTGAAAAGCCGATACACCCAAAACGAGTCACTGTTTGGTGCGGATTTTGGTCCAGAGGCATAATTGGGCCATTTTTCTTCGAAAATCAGCAAGGAGTGGCCGTTACAGTCAATGGCGATCGTTATCGGGCCATGTTGAACAAATTTTTGTTCACAAAAATTGAAGAGGAGGATATTGGCAACATTTGGTTTCAACAGGATGGCGCTACGTGCCACACAGCCGAAGCTACACTCGATGTTTTGCGCCCTGTTTTTGAAGATCGCATTATCAGCCGTAGAGCTTATGTCGCTTGGCCACCTCGGAGCTGCGATTTGACACCGTTGGACTATTATTTGTGGGGTGCCGTAAAAGATAAGTGTTACGCCGACAAGCCAGAGACAATTGACGCTTTAAAGGACAATATTCATGATGCCATTGGTGAAATACAGCTCCACACAATCGATAATGTGCTTAAAAATTGGACCGATCGTGTAGGCTACTGCATGGCCAGCCGAGGCAGCCATTTGAATGAAATTGTTTTCCATTATTAACCGGAAGGATTGTACTTTCAGATAAAAAAAGAAATTTGAGAAAATATTCAGTAGTTTTTTTTTATAGCATTTAAAAAAAAAAAAAAAAGTTATTTGGCGGACCCTTTACTATCACTTGAGGTAATCGATGGTGATCCCTCTAGCGGTCAAAGTAAAGGAATAGTCGCTGAGTACCACAAAAATCTTACGCTCTTTTGCCTCAACAATTTTATACTCATAGGCAGTGTTACAACTGTAAATTTTCGGAAATGGTCCTGAAAAGGGTCCCTGCTGAAAGAAAAGGGACGCATATAAAATTGAAGAACCAAATTTAGCGAACCAAATAATACTTGCCTTATTTACTTTTTTTTTACTTTTCTTAAAAAAATAATTATCAAAATAAAAAACGAGCAAGAAATATAAAGTTGTGATTTCAATTCATTCAAAATCGGTTTTAAAGACCTTCAAGGGACCGAAGAATTTAGTCGTTATAAGTGATTTTGTCTGTGTTTACATTCAATTCTTCGGAATGGAATTCCTAAACTTTCTATAATGTAGGTATGCGAAACAAAAAGCATCTACTACTTGAATGTATGCATCTGTTCAAAGGGCGAGTAAATGTACATTTTTTTGGCGTTGGAACAAATACATCAACACAAATCGGTTAAATGAGAAATGAATGTGTCAATTCTGTGGAAATTCGCAAAAAGGGTTAAAAAAGGTCGTATATTTCAAAAAGGGTCAAATTTCGATTATTTTCGAAAGAGGGGGTCCAAGGGTCCGATGCATCAAAAAGTGGTCAATTTGCCCCTAAAGGGTCCGAAAGGTAATGCTGCTCATAGGTATAACACATTTCCACTCCATTCCAACCAATCCTATGCCAGTAACTCTATGCACAAATCCACTCCGCTCAAATATCATGCTGTGTAGATTTAGATAGGCATTTGAACAACCCATCGATTCAACCCAATGCAGTAGTAGACTGCCAGATACTTAGGTAGGTGAACTTATCTCGTGCATGTTAATTTTGAGCGATAATGGAAATGAAGCAAAAGGAATGCCCTCAAGAAGCAAAATACACACATAGCACTTATATACATATGTATAAAGTTTCCTTTATGGCTGTGGGGAATTGTGCGAAAATGGAATAACTCATTGACCTGATCAATGACCTAACACCTTTTATTTATTATTTTATGAATATTTCTATTTCTTTAGTACTTACTAAAGAGCGGGACTATGCTTACAGAAGCAACTTCGAAAAAAAAAAACGCGTTTAACATTCTACCTCATTGGGTGACGTGGAGAAGAATATGTGCTTTTATTTATTTATTTGTTTAAAAGTTGTTTTGTGTTGTATTTCAGACGTTTTCAGACATAATATTAGGTTCGGAAACGTTTAAATATAAAGATTCAAGCATAATTGCATTCAGCGTACCCAGGGCCTGCCCGAGTCAAGCCTGTGCAAGCCCTACCTGGAGCGCCCCATATCACCCCAGCCAGCGTTGCCTTCACCACACACATCACACTAATCGACACATCGACACCGAAAATCTAACTATTTTGATTTTACTAGCATCGTGTCTTAAATTAATCATGACTACGACAGCGTCCAGAACCTTAATTCAATTATTGTTGGATCTTAAGTATGCAAAAGGACCTAATATAAGGCCAAAAACAATAAACATAAGGATAGGTATCGCGTTTAGGCAAGTCAATTCAATTAATCCTTGTTAACACATGTAACTTTTATCTGACACAAATGTTTTTGAGTTGATTGGAAATTATTTCAGTTATTAATGCCAATTGTTAAAAAAAATGTTTGTTTCATAGGGCTTACAGCTGCAAAAAAACTACCAAATCGAACTAAAACCTACAAAAGCTGAAAAAAACTACCAAGTTTGGTAGAATCCTACCAAAACGGCAACCGTGATCACATCACCAAACTCCACTGAAAAAAATATTTCATTCCTTAACCAGACCACCACTTAAATTAAGAACCTGACGCATAATAGTGGTGTAAAAAAAGTACTCATTCGGTACAATGTATCCGTTACTGTCATGTACTCATTCGTATTCGTTACCCGCAAAGTACTCAGATAGGTATTCGCTTACTCATTCAGTTTGCACTACCCAACACACGTAATATTTCAAGGGATTCGTATTCGCCACAGATATGTATTCCTATTCGAATACTCGTTCTCTCTTGCACTACCAACAATTTTCATTTTAAGAGATTACTTATTCGCCCTACACCAATACTAAATATAAATGTATCATTCACTTGCCTTTCTTCCTTTCTTTCTTTCCACTATCGGAGTGAGTATAGCAAGCATATTATAGAGAATATACTTTTCTCTGTTTTCCCTTTGCAATTAATTGGGTATGACTGTGTAGTATTCACCATCTCATTATAACTCTTTAGTATTCAGATATGAGAAATGAAAATTCAGCGCTTGCGACAGTGGTATACTTTCCATTTGTTAAAAAAGACACACTGGTATGCACAAACGATTTTAAGAAACTTATTGTCTGTCTTCTTTTTTCACATCTTGGGAATAGGTCGTCATCTGAATTTGACAGCTAATAGCTTGGCATACGTGAAATTTGTTTTCAATAAATGACATTTGTTAGAGCAGGATACAATCAATTACTGAGGGAAACAAGGCAAGAGAATACTTTTGTACTCGGTTCGATGAAAAGAGACAGTATTGTATTTGCATCGTTACCAGTGTATTCTATAGGTGGTACTCGCGAGTATTAAATACTCGTTACTTTTATCCGATTACCTATGAAAAAGTAACGAATGAGTACGAGTACTCAAATGTATTCACATTTTACATCACTAACGCATAACGAAACACTTTTTTACGCATCTTCCAAGCTACTACCTAATTAGAACAATCTACATCTTTTTATTGAGCAAGGAAAATGAAATATGTAAACACATAGTCATATTCTGCTCAAGGCAAATCATTTTTTTTTCATCAGTTTCTTTACTCATTTTCTTAGCAAAGTCATTCACTCAGTTGCGTAACATGTGGATAAAAATTCAGAGTGGGAATGGAAACCCAAAACCGGTTTTGCTTACTTTGTTTGCACTCATTACTCACTCAAACTGTCTTTATAACTCCATTCTCCGAGAGCGAAAAAAAAACTTTCTTTGCTTGCGAGATATGAGAACCCGCCACCTAGGCGGTCAAAGTGGGAAGGAAAAAAATACTATAAGTTTCATATACAATGGTTATACCAACGTTTGGCCAAAAATTGTATAGCTTTTGCGATTTTTAATCTTATATATAAACTTTAATTGAAACTGTATATCTATTTTAAAAAAGGCCAAATTAGCCATAAGTACCGTTCTAACCAATTTTGGTCAAAATGCGGTACCTCATCTATTTGCAAATGCTTGTAATAGTCTCAGTGTGGAATTTAAATGAAATCGTTTGAGCCGTTATCGCATAATTGGATTTTTTCCAAAAAATTGTATTTATTTATATTTTTATTGAAGCTTAGTAGAAGCTGTAACTTAATTCTAACAGAACTTATTAATTTTAACTAAACCTAATTTTTAATTTATTTATTTATTTGTTTTTTTTTTTTTATCATAATTTAACAAACTTAAAACTAACTTATGGCTAACAGATTAGTTTTGAGAGGGCAGGTCAGGAGGAAGAGAGAATTTCTAAGGGAGGATATGCTGTAATGGAAGTCGAGGAGGTTCTGGGTATGGTTGGCTAATCGCAGGATACTGCAGACTGGTTCAAAAAGGCCGAAATTGGTGCGGTGTAGAACGAGACGAAAGAGAGGAAGAGAAGTTACGTGGGTTTGTTTGAAGCGAAATCATTTCCAGTAATGCGGGGGAATCGAACGTACCGGTTAATATCTGATGGATGAACAGAATATCGGCGATTTCGCGACTTTTAACAAGGGTTATAAGGTTTATCAGTTTTAACCGATCTTCGTAGGGGGTAGGATATAATTGTCGACCCATGGTAGATTTCGTAAGGCAAAACGTAAAAACGTGCGCTGCATAGCTTCAGTTCTAAGGGAATGGGTGACATGAAATGGCGACCAAACTTGGCTTGCGTACTCAAGGAGGGGTCTGACAAAAGTGATGTAAAGCGACCTTGTAACCTAAGGACTAGAGAATTCTTTAGACCAGCGTTTTAGTTTAGTTTATTTATTTATTTCATCAATCAGAGTATAAACATCTCTTACAGACTTAATAATTATACAAAAATAAATAATAGAGTAGTGTAGAGAATACAAAAATTCTACGTACATTCGATATTTAAAATTCAAATAATAATTCATAATACTTCATTCATGTACAATTAAAAACAAAAATTAATTAGATAAGTATCTTCAACAATCAATCGTTATCAGATAAAGCTAATAGAAGACTAGTTTTAAAATTAAGCCTAGAAGAATTCTCAAAAATATCAATAAACGATAAAACTGAGTTTACCTCATTGATGCAACGAGCAATAGGTCCATTTTGAGCATAATTCGTACGGTGTATTCTTTCGCGGAAATTAAACTGACCCCGTAGTAAACGTGACGGAGAATAAAAATCAAGCATAGATAGCAATATAGGACACTGAATTTTACAATGAATTAAATCTCTAACAAACATAACGCAAAAATATTTACGCCTGCATTCTAAAGTATTTAAGTTAATTAACGCCAATCTGGTTTTATAGGAAGGTGTTTCGATGCGCCAATTTAATTTAAAAAAACATAAATCTTGTGAAATGTTTTTGTACTCTTTCAACACGATAGGAATGCAATTCATATGATGGATTCCAGACAATACTACAGTACTCCAAATGGGGTCTGACTAGTGATATGAAAAGGGTTTTTAGTGTGTAAGGATCAGTAAAGTCCTTAGAGTTTCGTTTAAGGAAACCTAGCATTGAATTAGCCTTACAAACAATGTAGTCAATGTGCTCATTAAAAGTGAGACGAGGATCAAGTAAAATACCTAGGTCTTTTTTTGAAGACACTCTGCCCAGTGGAATGTTTTTAATGGCATAGTTAAACGAAACAGAAGTAAGGGATCTAGAGAGTGTGAAACATTGGCACTTTGAGGTATTTAAGAGCAGGTTATTCATTACACACCATATGTCAACGGCATTTAAATCTTCTTGCAGAAGCTTACAATCGTTATAAGATTTTATTGCACAGTATATCTTTAAATCATCAGCAAACAAAAGACATTCAGAATGCTTGATGACATTCGGAAGATCATTGATAAAAAGTACAAAAAGCAATGGACCTAAGTGGCTACCTTGCGGTACTCCGGAAGTTACTTTAATAGGTTTAGACAGACTGTCATTAATTTTCACAAGTTGGACACGATTACACAAATAAGACTCAATCCACAGAAGTAAATTCGAGTGAAAACCTAAACAAGAAAGTTTCCTAATTAATGTTTTGTGGCTAACCCTATCGAATGCTTTAGCAAAATCAGTGAATACCACATCGGTTTGCAGACCGACCTCAAAGTTCGACCGACCTCAAAGTTTTATGAAACCAAGAGAAGATTTGGCCTTAAGTATAATGTGGTCAATGTGGGAGCGAAAGTTAAGTTCCCTGCCACAAATAATACTCAAATCGCGTATAGAGGAGACTGAGGGAATGGATTCAGACAAATGAAGAAAAAATAGGATCTGTTGGGTGGGGGCAGGCGTTTACGAGAGAAGGTTAAGTTCTAGAAAGTTATTGACGCACCAAGTGTAGGAAGAGTTCAGGTTGTTTTGAAAAGTTAGAGAGTCCGTCGCGGTGGATATAACCTTAACTATTTTTATGTCGTCCGCGTAAATAGACAGATCAGATTATTTAATGGTTTGCCCAACATAATTTTTAGTTAAGACAAAGATCAATGGACCAAGATGATTTCCTTGCGGGACGCCTGAGGTGGCAATAATGGGATCGGAGAAAATCTAAATAGAACTCTGTACTGGCGATTCTCAAGGTAAGATTTCAGCCATGAGATAAAAGATGGTGGGAAGCCAATTGTAGGGTGACATATCTTATCAAATACTTTACTGAAGTCGGTAGTAGTGACGTCAACCTCCTTACCTAACTCCAATGCCTGTTGTGTTTTTGAGACAAATTCGGTTAGGTTAGTCGTAGTGGACCTACCTTTTAAGAAACTGTGTGCTGATGGGGAGTAAAAATAAATTTGCAGTGAAAATATAATGAGTTGTATACAATGCTTTCGAAGAGTTTAGGGATCGATGAAAGTTTAGCTATGGGTCGTTAGTTAGATATATTGTTTTTACTCGTTTTTTATGGATAGGGAAATTAAATGAGTCCTTCCTTAAGTTTGGAAAAAGGGCTTGTGAGAGCGAGATACGAAATAGAGTAGTTAGTGGTTGACACAGTGCATTAGCACATTGAAATATGTATATAAGAAATATGACAGGCAAACCATCGGGACCGGGAGAAAAGTGATCATTGAGATGAATCATTTTTTCACGTACCATATCGCAACTTATGTTACCTCAGACTAGGGAGACTTGTGGGTTATTCAAATAGCTTAAATAGCCAAGACAAAGAGGATGGGAAGCGGGAGTATGCTAGCTGTTAGTTTGTAAGATCAGAAGCAGATCTGGACCTCAGTTATGTTTTTCATAATTTGTTTCTGAGTACGCAATTCTTTATTCGGCCTTATCGTGAATTCCGATGGAAATCTCTTTTTCCCCCAGATAATTTTTTTCCCAGGAAAAAGTTTCGTATCGTTAATCTTTTTTTCAAAAGGTTTTGATTAATATTAATTATGAAAACTTAAAACCTAGACAAAAACGCTTAAAACTAGCTCAAATAACTTAATTATCTTACTATAACTTACTATCGCCACACCCCCAGATAGCTTTTGGAAATTAATGGGAGGAGTATACCACATCCCCAATGCAGACTTAAGAATTTTCAAGAAGCTCTTATGATAGAAAAACTACCGGATGTTTGTCAGACGTCCACGAGTGGATAATTATGTATTTATTAGTAAAATTACAAACGAATATTCCAACCTCATTGTATAAGAATATACATATTTAAATAAAAACTAAATGCTAATCTAATCTTAAACTTCTCCTTGCTTTGTTTGGAAAACCCTCTGGCAATGTTTAAATGGTGTTGCATGAGATCAAACATAATCTCGATTTAAAAATCACTGATTTTTTTTTTTTCAAAAGACCTGATAGTAACAAATCAGTTAGTATTTTTTATTAATTCAGATTACAAAACAAGAAAAAACGCACTTGCATTCTTAACTGGTGCTTAAGTATGCTTAAGTACTAAAAAAAAAAAAAACTTTCGCTCATCAAAGAAGTGTTTGTGTCTGTTCTGGGACTGGTTGATTTACTAGCTGGAATAAGGTCAACGCATGTTCCACCCATCCTTTAATTGGATGCAACTTTAAATCTTCTTGGGGGTGGTGGCTTTCAAAGTTGGGGCTTACTTCGCTGAAATTACTTCTGTAGTCATTAAAAAAATGCAGTCATAACTTAAGAAAAGAAACAAATTGTTCGTAATTTGTGAACATATTAGTATTTTCAAATTCACTTTAGTATGAAATACACAATACAATCGTTGTACCATCCAACGTTTGAACAGATTTGATGTTGTATGCGACAATTTGTATTGTGCGTACCGATCGTTGTTGTAAATTAAATTCGAGTTTTTCTAAAAGTATAAAAATATACTTTTCCCGTTCTCTTGAGAGAAGAGGACAACCAAATAAATAAAAAGAACAATTAATTTGCGTTATTTAAAGCTTCGGATCCCTTACCGTGGGTCGGGGGATATCGTAAGCTATACGTAGGTTGAATAGAACTGAAGTTATTGTGGTCAAGTGGATCTTATTTATACTGATTAAATGTCAATGCAGCAAATCTGTGGTTATGAGTGTCTCTCTTCTTTTTTGATCAAGTGGGTATTGTTTATACTAATTAAATGTCTATGCAGCAAATCTGCAGAAATGAGTGTCTTACTATTTTTTGTTTACATCAGCATTATTTTATATTGTAATATGATCTATCATTTGTGATTAAATACAAACTCAAGTGTGGATTTCATTGTGGTACAGTTATGTGTGGACGCACAAGCGGGATCTGATATAATATATACATATATTTATCTATATATCTACATATTGTTTGGAAATACCTATAGTATGGCTAGTGGTGGTAAATATCATCTGAGGGTAAATACCCATACCGAGGGGAAAACTGTTAAAAAAATAAATATCTGGTTGTACGCAAATCGTACGCAGATTCTATAATGTATGAGCTGCATACAACAGTTGGGCCGATACCGGCAAAATCTAAGTCGTTACAACAATATTTGTATCGTTTTTTTCCTACATTACATTTTTCACATTGAAAGAAAAACTTAAATTTTAATTGTATCAGCTGCGCGGAATGACAGCTTTGGCAAGGAAGTGGCATTTAAAACTTTAAGTGTTGCCAGTAATAAATCATTTTTTAGTGATCGCTTTACGCAGAGCAACGAACAATTGATAATCAAAAACGACAATCAACTATCACCTCAGCCGATTCCAGCTCTGATTATACCTGTGAGAGGAAGACGAGTAGTTTTTACGCGACACATATGAAAAATGGAACAGATTGAAGACGACAGTCAAAAATCTCTGCGTAGAAGTACTCGAGAGCGATATCAATGGGGATGTTATTGTTTAGAAATAGGCCGAAGTTAATGTTATTGACTAGGTTACTAAGTATGGTTACTCACGTTGAGGACGGAATTATAGGCGTCAGAAGAAAAAAAATAGGTCTAGCTGCCTACCACGGTTACGGTGATATCACTTATCTGAAAAAGATCAGAGTCAAAAAGAAGATCATTAAGAAGGATTTCCTTTTCTAAGAAGGAATTTGTTGGAACAAAATATGATTCATCTTCTGATAGGACCCATTTTAAAAAGGGGAGGTTGAAGTCACCTACGATAATGAAATCGTCCGCGGGTTCAGCGATGTCAAAACGGGCGTCAATTGCATCAACAGCTAGCTGGTATGCTAGGGTGGGTTGAGAAGGGCGAATATAACAGCAGATAATGTAAATGCATCGCTTGGATATATTTTAGCACACACAAATTCAAAAGAACTGCCGTTTGAGATTTTGACTAGAGTTGCATCAAGACGATTATGTATGGCTAAAAGAACACCACGGCCTAAGGGGAGCTCAATATTATCCTGGCCGTCAGCGCGAAAAACTTCAAAATCTGAGGAGAATAATTCACAGTTTAGAAAATTGGGACAAAGTTTAGTTTCAGTAAGGGCAAAAATGTCGTAGGGAAGTGTTTGAGAGTTAAGATGAACTATCGAGGTTTTGGTAGGGAGACCTCTGACGTTCTGATAATAAATTGATAGAATATCTGGATTGGAGTTAGGGACGAAAGTAGATATCAAAGTTTTGAAGAATTTTGAAGATGCGAGAGACGTTTAAAGCCAATATTAGATGCATAGGTTGAAAAGTATTTACCCACTGTCGAAGAGGAGATAATGAAACTCTCGTGAAAACAAGTGTAGATGTTGCTACAGAAACGGTTGGCAGGTCTTCTTTTTGAATATATACTATAACATTCAGCTTCATCTTACCGTCAATTCAAAGGGAGTCCAATTCATCATATAAATATGCTAGATAGAGTCACGCTGTCTTGACATAGTGTATCGGCTAGGTCATTGATCATTGCGGTGGGGTCCATTAATCTAGATGTGAGTTTAACGGAGGGAAGGAAGCAGTAGAAGGTGAGTTGGTCGAAAGGGGCGCAGAAGTGGGCGTCGAGTTATTGAGTGACGATTTGGATGTGGGAAAGGCAGAATTCGTGCTAGGGGGGATGTCGAAGAGAATGCAGAAGGATTTAGAGTGTGGGAGTGAATGAAATTCGGGTAACTGAAAGAAAGGGGGAGTGATTACAGCAGAAGAGCTGCGAGTTAACGAAGGACCGGAATCAAGAGGGAGATTGAAAGAAACGCAGTGGGTTGATGGTTTAGTTTAGGTTTCAGGAAGGAAGGAGGTGTGTTGAGGAGAGCTTAAATTGGAAGGGATAAAACGTGGAAAGAAAGTGGGAAAAACACCCGATCTAAAGCTTCTGTTTGGATTCGGGCTGGGTATAGCGGTAGATTTGATGGAAGGCTTAGGCTTAGAACTACGCTTAGATTTTGGTTTTTTTATAAGAAGTAATTGTATATTGCTTAACCTGTATCTCGTTGTTCCATTTGGCTATAGTCATTTTGCCTAGTCGAAAACATCACCAGGGAGTGTCGAGAAGAGCCATTGGTATTTGGATGGAAAACCAAGTTTGAAGCAGCTCAGGTTACTCGAATTGGGCGGGGAGATCTTCTCACAGAATTGAATGATGATAGAAAACTTCTGGTGAAAAAGTTTCCGTACTAATTTAATCTTCCGAGCCTCTTGTTCCAATCCGTAAGGGTCGTACCCAGACGATTGATCACATTCGATGACGTGACAGGGAGATTGATTGATGGTGTTAGAGGAGTTGCGGGTAACTGTGCACCCGTAGGACACGGAGGAGGATGAGCATGGCGTATAAGTTGAGGAGTGTCAGCAGTGGTCTCGAGAATTTCAGCAAGTAATGATGTGTTATAGGTGGAAGAGTTCGGCTATATTTGCTCTGGTAATATATCAAATTTGCTGGATGCAGCTCTACTGTCATTAACTATTTCGCTGATAATTACCCGGGTTGTTGCAAGGTCGTTGCCAATAGTGATAATTTTGCCATATCTTCGAGTACCGGATCAGGTTGGCGCAGTGAGCGTAAAATTGTATTGGACAAATCAATGGCTAGGTCCGAGCGAAGAGAGTTATTGTGTTGATTAATTGGGTCTAAAGAAGAATCGATGAACGATTTTATAGTAGGCAGGCATGAATCAAGGGCAGATAACAGGTCGTGTTTGATTGATTGCAAATTATGGTGCGACGAGTCACTATTGGGTTTCTTCATCGTATCTATAACATATGTTTGCTGCTTGTCTATATTTTTATACCCTATCCTAAGGGTATATTAAGTTTGATACATATGTAGTTTGTAACATAGAGATATTAAAGATAGACCACATAAAGTATAAATGTACATAAATGTTCAGCAACACTAGCCGAGTTGATTGAGCCATGTCCGTTCGTCTGTCCGTCCGTGTGTCACCAGTTCTTGGGCCTTAAGCTAGGTTATTGAAATTTTGTATACGAGGGCCCTGAAAAATGAAGCTATACAAGTGTAAACATTTTTAAAATCCGTATACTGACACGCCCACTTTTTGAAAAAAATAATTGCTTTGATGTGATTTTATAAAAAAAAAATTGAACATAAATTTATGCAAGTTTTTGGTGCCAAAATGCATAGTCACACCTATTTACACATGTACATATGTCTGTATATAGGAAAGGGATAGGGTATCACACGATCTGCTCCAGGCGGATTGTAGCATTTCCTTATGTTTTAATAAAGATTTAAGATCATTAATTGAAAAATCGATAGAACTACTTAACTCGTCAATACATTTGTTCAACTGGTGAAATTTAGATTACTACCTTATAGATTCAATAGAGTCACTAACACATTTGATAGCACGCATTACATGGGCCAGAGAGATGTTTTTGTATTCGTCGCACAAAAACAAAAAGTTAATAGAAAAGTCTTTACGCAGTGAAGATTAGAAAATTGGGCAATTACGGACTTAAACCCGGTAAATGAAAAAAACCTAAAACTAGCACAGAAAATGTGTCAGAATCAAGTTCATCGAACACTGGTGTGCAGTCCAAGCCCAAGCTTTGGCATACATGACCGAGAACTCACGGGTATCCAACGCTAAAAACCATCGAAACATTAGCGTAAATACTTCCGGTCGAGTTGTGACATTGGAAAACAATGAAACGGACAGTACACAAAACCCTGAATCCCACGTGCTTTCCATAATTCTTGCAAAGCTTGAAGAGCAATGCAAAACTAATAAATTAGTTTTCAAAAGAATAGTTGCTCTTGAAAACAGCATACAGAACACGCGTAATCAAAACAGAATATGAAAGAAACGCTTGAAATTCTTACATGGAACGCCAACGGGCTCATACAACGATTGGACGAGTTAGAAATATTTATACGAGAAAAAGATATTGATATTTACCTAGTCTGTGAAACCCATCTAACAAGACAATCGTGCGTCAAGATAAGGGGATATAACGTTTACCACGCTTTCCACCCATCGGAAAGAGCCAGAGGCGGATAATCTTTGTTTATAAAACAATGTATCGAACACTCAGCAGACGTAAAAACTGAATTAGAATCAATGGAAGTAAGCACGGTTCGCGTTAGAAATAGACATTTCACATTCACTGCTTCATCTATATATGAAGAAAGGGATTTCACAAACATCTCTAACTTCCTTAAACCAAATATTATTATTGGCGGCGACTTCAATGCGAAACATCCTTTCTGGGGCTCAAGGCACGCCTCTCAAAAAGGTAGGGTGCTCTATAATGCGGGTATGCAAAACGGTTGCAATTTTCACTCGACGGGTTGATTGATAGAAATAAGATACCGGATCTGATCTATTTCTTTGTTGTTAAAGGAATATCTGGCAACATTATAAAAGTTGAAGAAAGCTTTGACCTCTGCTCTGATCACTCTCCAATCATTATGACCGTATGCGAAGCTCTAATTAAAACATATGAAACTGCTACAATCCGTCTGGAGCGGATCGTGTGATACCCTATTCTTTTTCTAAGTGTTTTTTTTTCCAATTATTCCTAAACATGAGTTTTATCAAACCCTGGGCATGGCAGTGGGCGGATTTTGAAATTTGTTCAACATGTATTAAATATTGTTGCTAAGAAGTGATATTTTCCCAACGAAAACGCCGAAAAACTGTTTTTTTAAGAAAACCGCCCGTAAAAAGTAGACATGATCATATATATATATACATATATGTATGGAAGATTTGTAGAGTAAAGAAATCTCTATATATTTGGTTAAGTAAGTTTTTCCGAGTTCCATACAAGAATACTGAAGAACATGAATTTTTCGAAAAAGGGGCGTGTCAGTGGGCGGCTTTTGAATTTTTTTTACATTTGTTCTGTGCCGATATTCAAAGACTTCGTATACAAAATTTCATTGTCCTAGCTTAAAATTGAAGGCCCAAAAACTGGGTGACAGACGGACGGACGGACGGACATGGCTCAATCGAATCGGCTATTGATACTGATCATTTATATATATATAATTTATGGGGTCTATGTTACAAACTATGTATCAAACTTAATATACCCTTAGGAGAGGGTATAAAAAGGAGGAATGGTCGGATTAAACAACGCGATAACTACTTGGGATAGCTTCAAAAAAGATATAGAAGTAAATATCGATCTGAGGGTATCTCTTAAAACACCGTATGAACTTGAAATAGAAGTTGGTCAGTTCGTTGAAATCTTACAGAGTGCCGTGTGGAAAAATACTCCAAAGCAAAAGAAAACGCCGGTCAGTAATATTCAAACTTATCCCGAGGAAATACAAGAGATGATTAAGGAAAAGAGAAAAGCGCGTAAGAAATCGCAACAATTCGGGCTCTGCAACATAAGGCACACCTTAACAGTTTTTGCAACTCACTAAAAAAGGCTATTAAGACCTCAAAAATAAAGATATAGGAACTTACCTTGAAAGCTTATCGGCAGAAAAAGATTCGAATTATTTGCTTTGGAAAGCCAATGGGCAACGGGCAAGAAAGCTCCTGGATACGACTTAATCACGGGAGAGCTTCTTAAGGCACTGCCAAGAAAATCTTTAATTAAGCTTCTGTTTATTATAAACGCCGCGCTTAGACTTGAATATATTCCCAGTCAATGGAAAGTTGCGGAAGTGATAATGGTTCTTAAGCCCGGTAAACCACCAAATGAAAAATCGTCTTATAGACCAATTTTACTTCTTCCAATTATATCCAAAGTATTCGAGAGAATATTGATTAGCCGAATACAGCTGGTAATAGAAGAAAAGCATCTCATGTCGAATCATCAATTCGGATTCAGAAGTAAGCACTCTACAGTTAAACAAGTATGTACATAGAACAACAGACGTAATCGAAAGATCTATACAAGAAAAAAAGATTTGTTCAAGTATATTTCTTGACGTTTCTCAAGCTTTTGACAAGGTCTGGCACGAAGGCTTAAAATTTAAATTACGACAAGTTTTGTCAGAGTACTTATATAATATTCTAAGAAACTACCTTACGAATAGAGTATTCCGTATCAAATGTGAAAATTAATATTAGAATTTTAAGGAAATAATGACTGGGGTGCCGCAAGGAAGTATTTTTGGTCCACTTTTATATCTATTATACACTCGCGATATACCGCAAGTGGAAGGAACGAAGTTAGCCACTTTTGCCGAGGATACTGTTATATTGGCAGTAGGTAAAACGGTCGAAGAGTCTAGCGAAAAACTGCAAGAGACATTGGATAGAGTAAATGAATGGACAAAGGTTTGCCGAATCGCACTCAAAGAGACCAAATCTGTGCATGTAAATTTTACTTACATATAAGAAAATAATTAATTTGCCGATTTCTTCGAACTCTGTTCAGATTCCGTTTGCAAACGAGGCTAAGTACCTTGGAATGACACTTGATGCAAAGCTAAAATGGAAATCTCATGTAAAGAAAAAACGCAAAGAACTAGAAAATAAATATAGAGGTATGTATTGGTTACTTGGAAAATATTCCAAACTTAATATAGAGAACAAACTGCTTTTGTACAAGCAAGTGCTAAAATCAGTATGGACTTATGGTAAACAACTCTGGGGTTGTACCGAAATAAGTAATATATATATTCTACAAACCTTTGGAAACAAAGTGCTAAGAGGAATTGTTAATGCGCCATGGTATATTAGAAATAACGATATTCACAGAGATCTCGGCATTAAAACAATCGTAGATGAAATTAGAAACTACGCGAGAAAGCATAAAATTCGACTAGAAAGTCACGTTAATATCACAGTCCTTCAAGTTTTGGATGAAAGTAATTTCCTGCGCGTTCTTCAAAGAACTAAACCTCTAAACCTAACGCGATAAGTAACCACGTCGAAACTGCGGAACTAGCAGGAGTTTCTAATGGGAAGCAAACCTGCCAAATGTTCTTATTTCGTGAGAAGAAAACTGCTTGATAAGTCGAACACTTAGTTGTAGTAACAATAAAATAACAATAAAAATCAACAAATACAATAGTTTGTTGAAGGGAGGTTTTTTAGTGGGTAAGAATCCCATACTACTATTGGCACGCGCTGGCGATTCTTATAGTGTCTGTTTGAAGATTTTCACCTACCCTCGGAAAAAAAGTCTTTAAGGTACCCGATAGCACGAAAACATCTACCACATAGGCCATTACATTGAACAAGCTCAGCGTTAGTATCATTTACTGCACAATTCGAGTAACCACAGAGCCTTGACATTGTATTTGGGGTAGGTCAGAGTCATGAAATAAAAAGCAAAACTAGATATGGGTCGCGAAATAACGGCGATGACCGAAGAACTGCAAGTTGGCAAAAAACACAAATTTCTGTGAAAGAAAGAAAAAAAGGCGATGGCCGAAAGACTGCAAGTTGACAGAAATAACGAACTGGGATTTTTTGGTCGGGAGAAAAGAAAAAATACGTCCGAACTGTTGGAGGGTTAAATTACAAGTAAAGTACTGTTATTAACAGTTTTAGTAAGAAATTTTATATGTCATCTGATTGGAATTTCTAAATGTAAATCGAATATACAATTTAATCAATCCGTTTCCATGAAAATCGTATTTTTATAAAATTGGCCCTAAGTAAAGTACCGTTAGTATAAGGGCTAGAACAAAAATTTCCTTGTAGGGATTATCTCAAAAACCGTTGATCAAAATCCGTTCACCCGTTTAGGTTGCACAGACAGACAGACGGCATCGGCAAACCCACTTTTTTGGACTTCTCTATAATGATAATGTCCAAAATCATAAAAATGTCGAGATCGAAAATCTGCACGAATCCAAAACTTGCCCTATGTTATATATAGGTGCAAGTAATAATGGATGCAGAACTGGTTAGGGCGATAGTTACTGGTGCGGTTCAGGCTGCCACAGATCAAACCAGACAAGCTTTCAAAACGACGATCGACGAACTGACAAGTCGCCTTAAGGCACTAGAGACTCCAAAGGTTGTTAAAGAATATTAGACTGTTACAATTGAAGCTGGTAGATTCTGTGAAGTATCTTTAGACCTCGTTAAATCTTTGGCTTACTTTAGTGGTGAACAGGTTCGATATGCTTCATGGCACCAGGCTGCTTTCGCTGCCTACAGTACGAAGGAAGCTCAAAACATTACCAGGCGGTAGCCATTATCAGAAATAAAATTGTTGGTTCTGCGGATCAGGTTTTGTCGTCTTTTAATACAAATCGCTTCAAAGCGATTATTGCCCGTCAAATTTTTTTTTCCAATTTTAAAGGTTTTTATTAAACAAACAAATAACACTTATGCTAGGCAAAAACACTTAAAACTACCTTAAATATCTTGAATATCTTATTCTAACTTACTGGTCCTATGAGGGCGCTCTAAGCTAAACGTAATTCTTAATCTATGTCTTTCGACTTAATTATAGAGATTATTTTATTGTAATAACAACGATGACTAAGAAAAAAAGTTTATAATAAAAACTTAGTGAACGGACTTGTTTTTTAATTAAAACTATATATAAAGCTTACATACTAACTTAAAATAATGCTAAACTACCTTATTTTTGTTGCCAACGGGCTTTTTATATTTTGTAATTTTTTTTTGTTGGATTATTGCTCGTTAGACTTTACATATGCAATTTTTCCTCTAGGCAAAACTACTCCTATAGCAATAATTAATATTTTCCATATCATTCACCGCCAGTGATGCCAGATTTTTTTGATGAAATTCCCCATTTTTGGGGAGTTTTTTCTTAAATTCCCCCATTCAGTAAGCGTTTTTTCCCCATTTCAATTCTTTTCTAACATACCATTAATGACTTCAAAAGGATAATTTAAAACAAAAACAATTTCATTTTCTTTTATTGAAACAAAAACAGTAAGTTAAACATATGAAAATGCTACAATCCGTCTGGAGCGGATCGTTCGATACCCTATCCCTTTCCTATACACTAAGCTTCGTCTTCCACCGTATATTGGTGCTTAAGCAACTTTTTTCAAATATCTTATGAAATGACTTCAAAATGCGCATTTTATCAATGAGTGGGCGTGGTAGTGGCCAGATTTCAAAAAAATTTCAACATATACTGTACCTATTTTGTTCCTAAAAGGTGTTATTATTTTGATGAAACTGTCGAAAATAAGTTTTTGAACAAAAACGCCCCTAAAACGTGGGCGTGGGCGTAAACTTTGTATGGAAGATATGTCGGGTAGAAAAATATCTACGTAAGTTTTTTTCGAGTTTCATATAAAAATACTGAATTTTTTGAAAAGTCAGTGGGCGGATTTTAAAAATCTTTACACTTGTATTGCTAACTTCTGCGAGGACCTTGTATACAAAAATTTCATCGATCTAGTTCAAAATTTAAGGCCCAAAAACTGGTGACACACAGACTCGACTCGGATACTGATGTTGATCATTTATATATGTATATATTTTATTGGGTCTAACTGTAATCTTTCTCTATGTTACAAACTATGTATCAAACTTAATATACCCTTGGGATAGGGTATAAACACAATAGCAACGGAGAAATTTTCTTTGTTTTGTAAATGACGGTGTTTGTTGATATCGATTCGTTTGAAGTCAGTGACATATGAGATTGTAGGTTGTGTTCAGCTCGAAATTTATTTAACATTCAACCGATTGAGTTTCTTGAACGCGTTAATCTCTTTTGATACCCTATCCAAAGGGTATATTAAATTTGATACATAGCTTGTAACATAAAGAAATATTACAGATAGACCCAATAAAGTATATATATAAATGATCAGCATCACTAGCTGAGTCGATTGAGCTATGTCCGTCCGTCCGTCTGTCCCTCTGCCCGTCTGTCCGTCTGTGTGTCACCAGTTTTTGGGACTTAAATTTTGAGCTAGTTGATAAAATTTTATATTCGAGGTCCTTGCAAAAGTAAGCAATACAGGTGTAACAATTTTTAAAATCCGCCCACTGACACGCCCACTTTTCAAAAACTTCACTTTTTTCAGTATTTTTATATGAAACTCGAAAAAACTTATTTAAGAAAATAAGTAGATATCTTTTTACTCTACAAATCTTCAATACATTATATTCGGCCACGCCTGCATTTTAGGGTCGTTTTTATAACAAAACGGTTTTTCGACGTTTTTATTAGAACATTATCAGTTCTAAGGAACAAAATGCAGTATATACCTATTGAAAAAAAATTAAATCCGCCTACTACCACGCCCACTTATTGAGCTAATTCGCGTTTTGGAGTAATTTGATAAGATATTGAAAAAAACTTTTGTATACAGGAAAGGGATAGGGTATCAAACGATCCGCTCTAGACGGATTCTAGCCTTTTCATATGTTTTCTCATTTTTATTTGGAAACTAATTATTAGTGTAATGCCTTTTAATATGTATGTGAAATTAACATTTTTTCCCCGTTTGAAGACCATTTTTCCCCATTTTCCCCATTGACTCGAAAATTCCCCAAAATTGGGAAATTTCCCCACATCTGGCATCGCTGTTCAACGCACTGTAGAAAAACGTTCACTATCTAAGCAAGACATTATGCAAAATCCCAATAATTCAAAGGGCTTTATGCGGGTACCCAATCATCACGGGCCTGGTCAAAATCCGAATAACTTCCGAATGCCATTTAATAATCGCAGTCAACTTAAGTGACATAGCGAATGAGACGGACAAACTCTTCCAAAGCTTCAAAGAGTTAACCATTTCAGTCACTAACCACACCACTGCTGACAATCAATATTATCCATGCGAATTCGATGATGAACAGGATGGCGACTCATACGATCCTCATTATAAGCAAGGTATTAAGGACCAATGCAATAAAACTGTGCATAAAAATACAGATTCGTTAAATGTCCAAGAATTTTTTTACTGAATTAGTGGTAAGTCGCTCCTGCCGTACGTTGGCCGACCATTGGCAGGAAAGGATATAAAACTTCTTATGGCCGGTGCCTCTCAAAATTATATATTGAAGTTTCAATGCTCTCAAAGCTATAAAGCAAATTGAAGACCCGTTTACTGTCAAGTCATTTCATGGAACTAATCAGATTACGTCTAAGTGCGTTATCAATATTCTCAATAGAAATACTACCTTTTTTTACTCCCAAATCTTGAAACTTTCGATGGTATCATTGGCTTCGATTTTTTAAGAGAAATTAGTGCGAAACTAAATCTAGCAAAAGGAATTTTGAGCTACAATGGGGGTGAGGAAAGATTGTTCTATTTTTACTGCAGAAATGTTAACTAGGAAAATGTCTCTACAGATTAAAATAAAATAAGTGTTCCGGCTTTCCTTTTAAGGTCCGGAACACTAAAAATATCATTGTTAATGGAAACGCATTCGAAAGTGTTTGCTGATCGCAATGAATCACTCCCTTTTAATACGAATGTTGTTGCGACTATGCGAACTACGGGTAGAGACCCGGTCTATTCAAAAGCTTATCCCTACCCCATTACAGGAGCGGATTTTGTTAATAAAGAAATTGCCGACCTACTTCATAATGGAATCATAAGACCATCACGATTACCCTATAACAATCCTAAATATATGGGTTGTTGACAAAAAAGGATTTGATGACACGTGTAAACGGAAAATGCGTCTTGTAATAGATATTCGGAAATAGGATAGTAAAACTAAAAGTGACAATCAATCCAGTCTTGGTAAAGCTTCATTTTTTTCTGTATTAGACCTTAAATTAGGATTTTATCAAATTAAGCTATCTGAGCGTGATCGGGAAAAAACTACGTTCTCCGTCAATAACGGAAAATATGAATTTTGTAGGTTTGAGTTAAAAAATGCACCCAGTATTTTTCAAAGAGCAATTGATGACGTACTTAGAGAGGAAATAGCCAAATTCTACATTGATGACGTCATTATATTTTTAAGATCGGAAGAGGAACACCTTGAGCATGTAGACAACATTTTAAAACTGCTTTTTGAGGCTAATATGCGGGAGTAAGAACTTGCCCAAATAAGGTAAACGACATAATAAGTCACAAGGTTCCTAAAACACTCCGAGGCTTGCGGTCCTTCCTTGGATTGTCTGGGTACTACAGACGTTTTATTTAAGACTACGCTCAAATTGCAAAGCCACTCACACAATACCTGCGACAGTGCGGTCATTGCAAAAACTTCGTAACTATTTATATCGAGTAAGTCGACTGAACATCTTTACAGACCATCAACCTTTAACTTTTGCGATTTCCGACAAAATCCCTAATGCAAAGATTAAGAAATGGAGAGCTCTTGTAGAAGAGTTTTCTCCAACGTTCTTTTATAACCCAGTCAAGGTTTAATACACCACCCTTTCACAGGGTCACAAACCACTGGTAGAAATGTCTCACAGCCCACTCAGAGATAGGAAGATATATAAAGCTGGAACAAAACATCATGGCCTTTAAGCATTTAAAGCCAACGTGCACAGGTACCTCCTCTGTTCCTTTTCTCACTTTTCCTAAACGCACGAAGCGGAGTTTAAAAGGCCGTCACGGACACTCATATATGGTGCCAGTAATACTGTATTTCGCTTTGCCCACAGACAGAGACCCCAGTGGATAAACTAACCTCGAAATGCATTCTAGATACCTAGATTCGATATCATCAATTGTATTAATTTTTACTCTTTCTAAATTGAATATGACTACACCGAAAGAAAAACGTTGGTAAAATCAAGTACGTTCCTTATTTGATTTTGCGTCAACCAATGGTCGTTGTTGATTCAACAAATTAAGCATTGTTGATTTTTTTTTGAAAAACGATACAATGCTCCTTGGTTAAATTAACAACGCCATTATCAATTTCGTGTTTAAATGATCACGAAGCATAGTTAAATCAACAATGTTTGTGCTAAAATCCGTGATGAAAGAAACACGGTGACAGTGTTACTTTAAACATGAACGTGTTTGTTCAAAAATACCTGTGCTTGAATTAAAATGATCATTGTTAACCAACTATTGCATTGTAAAGATTGCGTGATTCGTTAAAAATGTCCATGCTTATTTTATCAGTGTTTATATTTCTCCACTGCCATTGTGAAGTAAAAATACTATATCTTGTAAATTTACTTATACTCACAATCATGGTTTTCCATCTGAAAATTGAATTAAAAGCCATATTTTATCTTATCACTTATAATCCGGTTTTATTATACCCTATCCTAAGGGTATATTAAGCATGATACATAGTTTGTAACGAAGAGAAATATTAAAGATAGACCACATAAAGTATATATATGTATAACTGATCAGCATCAATAGCCAAGTCGATTAAGCCATGTCCTTCCGTCCGTCTGTCAACAGTTTGTAGTTCATAGATTTTGTGCTAGTTGGAAGGCATCACTAGCCAAGTCGATGGAGCCACGTCCGCTCGTCCTTGTATCCTTGAGCTAGGTTGATGAAATTTCGAATACGAAGTCTTTGGAAAAAAATAAGAGCACATTTTATTAATAATATAAAAATATTTGGAATAAAATTTGACTCACCATTTACAAAATTTTGTTCCACCTTGAATGGCTTTTCAAAGCTCTGTGGGCAGGTTACGCCTAAACGGCAAGAGAGTGTCAACAGATTTGATCTCAGCACATCTAAATCTATCGGATTAAAACAAAAAATTAATTTTGAAGAATATTTCTATAAAGGCAAATCAAGTCCTCTTATTCTGTGTACATATGTACAGACTATTGCTTACCTGATTGATTTTGATTAATTAAGTAGGTTGAACAATTACATATGTACATCACTTATTCACAAACTACAAATAATACGTCCTTACCCTAGTACTTACTTATTGCTGAAAAGTGAATATTTTTGCAAGATGCATGCATAACGAGCAATATACACAAACGAACATTCCATTATCCGTCGCGACTTTCGTGGTTGCTTCAATATAGAAACATGTCAATTTGAATACGTTCGTGATACTTTCACATTGTTTGTGATTCTTCAACAATGTTTGTGCTTGATTGAAACTACGCATTCTTGGTTTGTATATTATGTGTTATGCATGGCACTTACAGGCGTCTCTTTAATAAGAAATGATCACGTTCATGATACTATAACAATGTTTTCAGGATCAATCGTGATTGTCGCACCACGAATATGGTTAATTTATAAGAAATTAAACATGATTGTTGTTAATCGAAAACGCTTATAATCAAATTATTTTTACAGGACCAAAATTATAAATTTATCATATCTGTTGTTGTTTAACAATGAAATCAATAATGACGTTGTAAATTGACAATGAAACCATTTTTAAAACAACTACAGAAATGTTTAAATTAAATATGTCCGTGATACTTTCGAAAATATTTATCAACAATGTCAAAGTAGTTGATTCAAACATGACGCCTTACTTGTTTTAATCACATACGTATTTGATTTGACAATTTTAAGCACATTGTTGGTTAACAATGTTACGTGTTTTATTCAACCAATGTTTTTTTCTTTCGGTGTAGCCTCTTGTCGTTGTCTTCTTTGAAGAAACGCTCCACCCCCAATTGTTGCATTACTGCTTTGCGTGAGATAGTATAAATTTTTATTCTTCGTTGAAGAATATCTTCTCACCCCGTCGGTTTAAAAAGCTGTCCTCGTCAACCTATTTTCGCGTTTCATTTTCTCGTGAATAATACGAAATATTCTTAAAACTAGTTTTGACGCTCTCAAAGCTAGCTTTTTCTAGTTTTACGAATTTCGAGTTTTGTACAAAGCTAGTTTTAAGATTTCTAGTTTTAAAGAAAAAAATTCTGTGAATAATACAGATTTTGCCAAAACTCGAAACTCGAAACGCCTACAAAGCTAGTTTTGACATAAAACTAGTTTTATAAAATGTGAATAATACGGGCGTTAGGGACTACAGTTTTCATAGACAACGTTCATAAAAGCAATGTCAGGTAATTTAAAATTCCGAATAAAAATGATAAATTGAATTTCAATTTTATTTTTAGCAAGAAACATAAGAAATTTATTTTAAATTGTAATTTTGCATCAAAGTATGCTAGAAACTGTATTTAAAAACTGAATATTAAAACTTATAAAATATTAGGAAAATGAAAAATAAAATTAGGTTTGTTTTATATTATCCCTATACCAATAAAGTAGTAGCAAGTAGAGTACTTATATAAGAGTTATTATATTTATAAAGCGTTATTGTTCCTTATTCAAAAATTAAATTTCACAATTATATTTACATTTCAAATAAATATGTAAATAAAGATGCAATCATTAAGTCGCGGTATTATAAAAAGTATCACACTTATAATTATTATCAAAAATAAAGCAATGTCAGGTAATTTAAAATTCCGAATAAAAATGATAAATTGAATTTCAATTTTATTTTTAGCAAGAAACATAAGAAATTTATTTTAAATTGTAATTTTGCATCAAAGTATGCTAGAAACTGTATTTAAAAACTGAATATTAAAACTTATAAAATATTAGGAAAATGAAAAATAAAATTAGGTTTGTTTTATATTATCCCTATACCAATAAAGTAGTAGCAAGTAGAGTACTTATATAAGAGTTATTATATTTATAAAGCGTTATTATACTTATTCAAAAATTAAATTTCACAATTATATTTACATATCAAATAATTATGTAAATAAAGATGCAATCATTAAGTCGCGGTATTATAAAAAGTATCACACTTATAATTATTATCAAAAATGTAAATGGAGCGTGGGTCGTCTTCACTGAAAAGGGGGGCAATTGTTATGAAAAAAATATCCCACATGAAATTTTGAAATTGCTAACCTGATTGATGCCAAACGGTCTGGTTACACCAACACCACAACATGACAACAGCAATTCATTCATAAAAACTTTCCCAGCGGACTAAGTAAACAACGCCGACTTCTCCTGCAAAACTTCCCCTGCAACTCAGCCACGGACCATGAAATGAGACTCTTATTCTTAAACAATGCCGACTTCTCGACTCTTTTATAAAAAAAACTTCCACAGCAGCGGCTTAGTAACGGATTAGATTAATATGCTTGGTTGGGTCTATTTTCTTAATATACCCTATCCTAAGGATATATTAATTTTGACACAAAGTTTGTAAAATAGAGAAATATTGCAGACAGACCCCATAAAGTATATATACAAATGATCAGTATCAATAGCCGATTCAATTGAGCCATGTCCGTCCGTCCGTCTGTCACCAGTTTTTGGGCCTTAAATTTTGAGCTACGACAATGAAATTTTGTATGCGAAGTCTTTGGATATCGGGACAGAAAAAGTGTAAAAATTTTTAAAATCCGCCCACTGACACGCCCACTTTTCGAAAAATTCATTTTCTTCTGTATTTTTGTATGAAACTCGGAGAAACTTACTTAACCAAATATATAGAGATTTCCTTACTCTACAAATCTTCCATACATTGTATATGAGCACGCCTACTTTTTAGGGGCGGTTTTCTTAAAAAACAGTTTTTCGGCGTTTTCGTTGGAAAAGTATCACTTCTTTGGAACAATATTTAATATATACTGAACAAATTTCAAAATCCGCCCACTACCATGCCCAGTTTTTGATAAAACTCATGTTTAGGAATAATTTGAAAAAAAAAAAATATATATGAAAAGGCTACAATCCGTCTAGAGCGGATCGTATGATACCCTATCCCTGTCCTGTATACAAACTTATTTTTATACCCTATCATAAGGGTATATTAAGTTTGATACATAGTTTGTAACATAGAGAATTATTAAAGATAGACCACATAAAGTATACATATATATAAATGATCACGAACACTAGCCGAGTTTAAGGCCGTCAGTCTGTCACAGCCCTGTAACTTAAGTAAGTTTTTTCGCGTTTCATATAAAAATAGTGAAAAAAGGTGACCTCGTATACAAAATTATATCAACCTAGCTCAAATTTTAAGCCCTAAAAACTGGTGACATACGGACGGACGGACGGACATGACACAATCAACTCGGCTACTGATGCTGATCACTTATATATGTACTTTATGTGGTCTATCTGCAATATTTCTCTATGTTACAAACTATGTATCAAACTTAATATACCCTTGGGATAGTTTTTAGGCCTTAAATTTTGAGCCAGGTTGATGAAATTTTGTATACGAGGTCCTTGGAAAAGTAAGCAATACAAGTGTAAACATTTTTAAAATCCGCCCACTGTTACGCCCATTTTTCAAAAAAATCACCTTTTTTCACTATTTTTATATGAAAATCGAAAAAACTTACTTGAGCAAATATGTAGATATCCACTTAATCTACAAATCGTCTATACATTGTATATGGCCACGCCCACTTTTTAGGGGCGTTTACTTCAAAAAATTAATTTTTGAGTTAAAATATTTGCTTATAGGGCAAAATAGAAAATTTTGTAAATACACTTTCCACCGCCCACTGACACGACCAAATAAGATAGGGATAGGGTATCATACGATCCGCTTCAGGCGGATTGTAGCATTTTTTCACTGGTTTTATTTCATATACAGTTTATTTGAAAATAATTTAAGATCACAAAAAAATATTGATATTTTGTATATTTTTAGTGTTCCGGACCTTATGGGTTTGATACGGTGTTTGTCTGTCCGTCTGTCCGTCAGTCTGTCACAGCCCTGTAACTTTTGAACCGTTAGACATAGAGAGCTGAAGCTTTCGCTATGTATACATTATGTGGAAGCCTGCACAAGATGGTGGCAATGAATTTCATTTTGGGAGCCCTTTATTGGGCACCTTGTATGAAGGGCAAAAAAAAAATATTTTGTTCCCCATCATGTGGCATATCAAAGTAAAGAGAATTTTGCAAGGGCTTCATATATGTAAGAAATATTTTTTTCTGGCAAAATTTGTTGAACAAAAAAGCTCGCCAAACATTTAAAAAATGTTGAACCCCCCCCCCCCCCCCCCCAGATTTTAGAAGAGCGCATGGACCTCCCTATAAGCTTCCCTATTAGTTAAAGAGTACGTATATAAATACATATGCATATATTTATTGTTATGTACTTATTATTTGAATAGTTAATTGACAAAATAGTGGATAAGCTTTTATAGTAAGAAGAAGTCAAAGTTAAGATTTGTGTTAACTGTCCGGGTACTAGTGCCTTTACCCTAAATGGCGTCTTCGGTAGGGGAGAGTTTCTGAGTTTTATTGAGACTCCTGTCTCTTTTAGATGAATTTTGTTGAGAGCAGCTTTTCTTCGCACATAGCGTTTTTGGTCTGTCCAACCTAATAGAGAAATTATTTTAAATCGGCTACGTGAAATGAAGATGGATTATTACCTTCTTCCATTCAAATTCACTTTTCGTTGGCGGCCCTGCGCTATTCAGCTCGAAAGTGAGCTGCTCCCAAAACTCATAAATTTTTTGCTTGTTTTCCTTAATGAAACTCTGGCAATTTCTTGATTTTCATACATTTTGGTAACTACCATATCGGTTTGCCTAGCATTTATTGATTTTTACCTTAAATAATGCAAAAAAAATACATTTTCTTTAAGCCCTAATAAAAAAGTGTAACTTACATTTTAGTAGTTTTATCCTCTTCACTTCCAATACGCAAGTGAACAATTTAGCTCCATTTGACATTTAATTTCACTCATATTATAGTAGTGTTAGGAGTTTTTTCGAACATGAAATTTTTTGTTCATGTGAAATTCATAATAGCGAACAGAAAATGGAGAAACTTTTCATGTGGAATTCTGTTCGGGCAAAATTCATGACAAGTGTGATTATATTTATTTTGTTTTAAGAAGTGATATTGTTATAATAAAACGCTCGAAAAACAGTATTTCAACTGTTTTTTTTCTAAGAATATCCTATATAAAACTTCTTCGATCTAGTTCAAAATTTAAGGCCCAAAATTAGTAACAGACACACGGACGAACATATGTACATAGCTTAATGGACTCGGCTAGTAGTGCAGATACATTTTAATATATATACTCGTATGTAGATATTATTGAGTTTATCTTCAATATTTCTCTGTTACAAGCTACATACAGTACTGAGAATATTTTTTCATACAACTCTGTTTTAAATAAAACAACAGGATTTTTTTAATGAAAATGGAATGCAATTAGATTTTATATTATTGAAACAAATGTCAGAAACATTTTTGAACGCAAAAACAATAGAATATAAGAAAGGTGAACAATGTAAATGAGATAAATTTAATTAGTCTTCAAAAATGCGTGAGAAAAATTGTTCATACAAAGTTCAAAACTTATATTAAAGTAGTATGTGTATTATTTTGTCACCTAGTATGAAGGCTTTTGTTATTACATTCTTTATTTCACATTTTGACGATTTTCAATGGGCTGGTAAATGAACATAAATTATTTTTTAGGCTTATAACTTGGCATACATTTATTTGAAGATTTAAAAAAGAAGAAATAAATTTTACATAATTTTTTTTAGGTTTTTTTTTGCAGCTGTAAGCCCTATGAAACAAACAGTTTTTTAACAATTGGCATTAATAACTGAAATAATTTCCAATGAACTCAAAAACATGTGTGTCAGATAAAAGTTACATACATATGTTAACAAAGATTAATTAAATCGACTTGCCTAAACGCGATACCTATTCTTATGTTTATTGTGTTTGGCCTTATATTAGGTACGAACGGGATACGAAAGAAACCGCTTTCGTTAAATTTTTTTCCAACTGAATACCAATGTAACATAATATGAAAGCTGTCAAGTGAGTGTGAAAATTAAGGTTTGACAGGAAAGTAATTTATTTGGATCAGTTGTGGTATCGTGTTCTCCAATCACCAAGCGTTGTGCTTTATAACTTTGTTTAACATTCAAATGTTTTCCTTTGGAGTTTATTTGACAACTATGTACTTCGAATTGACGTTTCTCAGATTTCCTTACGAAAAGGTACAAGTACTATTATATAAATTGTCAGAATTCTCTCTCCATTTATTGACCTATTATTTAGAAACCTAAATTTGGTAGCTTTGGTAGGAAATGTTGGTAGGATTTTTATTTTGGCAAATTTTCCACACAGAAAAGTGAAATTTCGGCGCGAAGTTAAGAAATTTGCACACGTACTAAAGAAATAAAAAATTCCTAAGATAATAAATAAAAGGTGTTAGGTCATTGATCAGGTCGATGAGTTATTCCATTTTCGCAGCAAAATAATCACACACAATTCCCCACAGCCATAAAGGAAACTTTATACATATCTATTTGTGTAAAATAAGCGAAAAGTGCTATGTGCAGCATCATATTTGAGCGGAGTGGGTTTGTGCATAGTGTTACTAAAGTAGGCTACACACCATAATTTTTGAACTGACAGTCTTGCTGGACTGATGGAAAAATGACAGTGTGTAGGTAGAAGTGATAATTGAGGATGGAACTGATGGCGAGCATGATGAGGGTTGAAATTTTTCGTGGATTTTGCTGGAATGACGGAGAATGATGCATGTATGTGTATGATGTGTAGGTAAATTTCATGATTTGAGTCGAGCGAGGGTCATATTTGATAGTCCAGGCTTCTGTGTCCCGGATCTTTCGAATTAGATTACAGTGCATAAAAATTTGCCTATTAGCAATCCACTTTTTCACACACTTTTTTTTTGTTAGCCTGGAATGAAATGATGAGAAATGACAGTCCAGGAATGTCAGTTCAAAAATGATAGTGTGTAGCCTACTTGTGTTGGATTGGAGTGGAAATGTGTTATATCTATGAGTGCATACAGCGTTACCTTTGGGACCCTTTAGGGGCAAATTGACAATTTTTTGATGCTAAGGACCCTTGGACCCCCCTTTTCCAAAATCATCGAAATTTGATCCTTTTTGAAATATACGACCCTTTTTGCGAATTTCCACAGAATTGACACATTCATTTCTCATTTAACCGATTTGTGTTAATGTATTTATTCTAACGCCAAAAAAATGTACATTTACTTGCCATTCATTGTACATTCACGTAGTAAGTGCTTTTCGTTTCGAATACCTACAGAATAGGAAGTTTAGGAATTCGATTCCAAAGAATTGAATGTAAATACGGTCAAAATCACTTATAACGACCAAATTTTTCGGTCCCTTGAAGGTCGTTAAAACCGATTTTGACTGAATTGAAATCCCAACTTTATATTTTTTGTTCTTTTTTTATTTTGATAATTATTTTTTTAAAAAAAGTAAAAAAAAAAGTAGAAAATAAATAGACAAATATTATTTGCTAAATTTCGTTCTTCAATTTTATAGGGGCCCCCATTCTTTCGGCAGGGACCCTTTTCAGGAGCATTTCCGAAATTTTTTAGAGGTAACACTGAGTGCATATGCAAATTGTTGAGGTAAAAGAGCGTAAGATTTTTGTGGTACTCAGCGACTATGCCTTTACTTTGATCGCTAGAGGGATTACCATCGATTACCTCAAGTGATAGAACTATTAGTTTTATATATAATGCTAAAACCCAATATAGCACATGTTTACATTATAAAATGAGATTACTTAAAGTAGGGCTTGTATGAAAAATTATTCTCGGAATTAACACAAATATTTTCGTGTAGCTACTAAAGCACTTAAATAGGTATGTAATGTAGGTACAAGTTCATATTAGATTTAATCAATTTACAGCGATCATATACAAAGTAAGCTGTACAGAGAACTCTGTACATGTGAAATTACAATAAAATATGTACAATACATGCTGTTACTTCAATACTTTTTCTATTTAGTGTCTATCAGTAAGTAATAATTACGGTACACATTTTTCTTTTATTATTTTATAAACTCATGTAGATAGGCATAGAAATGTACATGTGGAGAAGTGTGTGTATGTATGTACCATGCTTAACCCATGCTTATAAAGATAGTCCTTAAATCTGTACATCCTGAAAAAAATGAAATAAATATAAAATACGTTATAGGGTGCGCGATGGATAGTAAAAAAATGCAAATTACAATAGATGAGAGGTGTCAAAAAATATTCCCATTCCATTCCATCACGTACCATCGCAGCACCATATGTTGCTTTCCTTATTGGGAGAGAGGTTGTTCGGTTACCCAGTTTACGCACTCAATTTTATATTTTACGCTTTTTATCCCATACATATGTACATACATATACATACATATGTATGTATGAATAAACTAACAATTTGAATAAAGAATATCGTGACGCAAAACCAGTGGTGATCAGAGTATTCATGCTCACCCTCGTTCAATTATTGCATTACTTCGTTAGGCAACCATCAAGCGGGGTTTCCGTTTTGTTTACTTTCCCTTATATTGCTTCCCTTATACTGCTTGGGCTCTTTCAGAAACCGACAATTGTCACAATAACCACGTAATCAAATAATGTTGCTATTTAAAAATACGAGGGTACTTGTACACACTTTTTCTATGCGCGTTAATTTTTTGTCAACGTGGAATGCCGACATCGGAACGCCATTTTGTATAGATTCACGTGAAGTCGATTAAAACAGAGTCCCCTGCTGATGGACATTATTTTGAATAAACGAGGGTTAGGGTAGATTGTAGTGTCATAGCTGCTGCTGGTGGCAGTAAATTTAATGCCAAGGGGAAGAAATGTAAGTGCCCGTAAGTGCGCCATGTTATATAATTATTTACTACCCCCACCGCGTTACACACACTGATCAATTGCTGAATGGCCGACGGTATATTCAGTTGACAGAGCCCGGAGGTTGTTATTTGCAGTTTGCAGTTGAAGTGCCCACTTTATTTCATGAAATTGGGGTGTGTTCATATTATTTTTAAAACAGAATTGGCTAAAATGGTAGATAGTTGTTAGAAAGAGGTCACAAGCAGAGTACGCGAATTTTTTACTGTCTAGGGTTGTATTAAAATTATCAACTTTTTAAATAATTATTATATATTATAATTATAATTTAAATAATTTATCGCAATAATGAGCATGTGAAAAGATCCTTTTTGATTTAAATAGTAGAATCGTATTTTATTTTAAATTTATGTACTCTCAATTGAGAAGAAACACTAGAGTGTTAGTTTACAATATGAATGTCAGCAGAACATAAATATAGAGTAGTGCGTAGTCAGTTGGGCGCATCTGACTTTGGTTTTGGATCCAAAATATCTTCATAATGTATGAAAAGCAATATTTTTATTAGTTATTTAGAACTAGCTGGACCCGGCATAACTCCGTTATACCCGTAGACGTTGGCCACGAGGCTGCAAATACATATATCGTGCGCTTTCTTCGATCCACCAAGGAGGGAATTTCTTTTTACTATACTTGAAAGTCACGATAACTTAAAAGCCGTATCTATGGCCTTTTCTAGCGTTCTAATCTTGGCGTCTAAAGCCTCAACTGATTCAGTTTTCAAGTTGGAAATTCTCTGGAGTTTTATATATACGATCTACTCTAAGGTAATCGTTGTTGGTTTTTAAAGTGATGTCTAATGCTAGGATTACACGATTGACGATTTGCGTCAATATTTACGCTTTTTGGAGCTCCAATCGACATCAATCGTGTAAAGGCACATTTTTTTCACGTCAATCTACGCCAATTTGGTTGACCACTAGATTGTCCCCAATTTCCGTCAACAAATATTTACGCGATTGTATCAATCGTGTAAACGAATGTATTCAAATATTAGCGTCAGCCTACAGGTTGCTAGGATGCAAGTCCTAGGTTTGTTACTAACCTGATTTGTTGCCTTGTAGAAAACTTTGTATAAGTTGTCCGAAAGCCCTTTGATGCATGAGCAATGCAGATGTCGATGTCCTCTTAAACCTCCTATTCGTGTGGTGCAGATTAATCCATATGACTTTCAGCATTGGTATTTAGATTTGGGGTTGTGTCAACCACCGTGTCCTCTGTAAGCTTATCGTGACAGTCGATGTCATCTACATCGTCTTTAGGACCTAAGGGGCAGAATACATTGACCTTGGCATGCCTTATGCCGAAACACAGCTTGCTATCAACCTCATGGAGGTCCGTCTCGTTAATTAGCAGCAGGAAGGATGAGTTGTTCTTATAACCCCATAAGAACAACTCATCCTCCGCCTTAATGACTGCCTAGTCATCCATTGGAACCGCCGGGTTGTGAAGCTTGAGACATTGGAGAAGCCTTTTGCCATCCATCTTCATGTTGGGTAATCAGATGCGGGCCCTAGGTCTCCTGGGAATATCAGCCAGGCATCACTTACCTTAAGTAACGCACTCGAGAATGACTCTAATGACCCGGTAACCTCTGACCAACTCGACAGAGTCAAAGCACAAAAATGTTTAAAATCCTTTATTGTTTTCTTTAATAAGTGCTACGGAACATAGTAAATGCACCATGGTACATAAGAAACTCTGATCTGCATAGAGATCTAGATATTGACTTGATTGAAGATGAAGTCAAAAAAGTAGCTAATAGGCATAAACTTAGGCTTCTCAACCACGTCAATTTAGAAATGACGCAATTACTTAATGGTGCCAATCTGACTAGGAGATTACGAAGAATAAAACCATTTGATCTAGGTAGATAATAATAATAATAATATAAAAAAAAAAAAAAGCAACATACATACATACATACATATGTAGCATGATCACAAGAAAAAGTGATTAATATTGTTAAAAGAAAAAGGTAGCCGACAAAAAAAGGTTTCTTAAATTTTCAAAAGACAATTATTAGAAAAAAATTGCTAATTGGTTTAATAAACTAGGTGCGATAATAAAGTTAAGAGTTATAACAAAATGTATGTTCCATCTGAGCCTAATCCCTTCGGGAGTTTCAGCTATGCGCTGAGATGAAAAGATAAACTCAGTTAAAAAAAAAAAAAAAAAAATCCCTAGTCCCTATCTCTATAATAATACTTATAAAAAGCAAAATCATTTTCTGTTAGTGAAGTTCTAGTCAGCAAACAACTTATCCGATTTACGTTTTTACTTGTTCTAATTTATATGTAGATATATTCGCTCTCCTTAAACTAGGTTATATTTTATTGCGTTAGATAAAATATGGAATAAGGACTAACGTTAATTCAATGGGGAAAAAGTTTAGTTTTACGTCACTTACAGAGCTCTAACTGGATAATAGATTATCGGATTAAAAACCAAAAAAGAGGTTAAATTAGAAAATTCACCTCTGATTCATTTAAGGTATAGATAAAACGTCCCTCTACGTTGCCCTGAACCTGATCAATGATCGAAACATTTATTTAAATAACTGCCCACATTTTCCTTTAGTGGAGACCACTGCCAGCAGTCATGCAGCAGTGGGTATAGTTACAATAGTTACGTGAGTATGTGTGCGCTCTAGTCATATCCGATCATAATGATGACGTTGCATTTTGCAATTTATCCAAACAAAATCAAAAGAAAATCGTTCCACTTTGCAAACGTCGCAAAAGCTAACACTTCAAATGAAGAAGTTTTATCTTTCGCTTATTAATCGCTTCTACTAACCAATTTGCGAAGACCACCCAATGCAATTTTCTGGACGAATGGACTGGGTGAAGATTTTAATTCAGGATCATTTGTCAGTTGAAGTAGAAATGCCGGACAGCTTAGTTGGCTGATAATAAAGTATACATACATGTACATGTATATGTATCTTATAATATAATGTGTTTGTTTCAAATAATATACATAACTGGTGACGAGGATGGGATCCTTAGTGAAAAAAGGACGCAATAAAAGAAAAAGAACTCAAAGTGCTTAAAGATTTCTAAAAGTGTTTTGAAGAAAAAGAAAACTACTGTTTTTTTAAGAAAACTATTGTCTTATAAAGAAAATTATTGTTTTGTAAAGGTATCTGGTGTTTTTTGAATGGCGAATAAACCATCTATCAAAATAATATTGGCGAACAAACTTCAAGGAAAAGCTTTACCAGCACCCTACCTGATCTACTGTGGGAAAACATAGTCCAGAAACTCAGACAGGAATTTAGTATCAAAAGGTCATATCTGAACCTTAGAGAAGACGCGATAAATACTATTCTACGCCACGTAATCCTAGGACCGCCGCGTATCCTACCATCCTGGGTAAGTGGGTTCCATTGCATCGCGTGGCTAGCTATGGATCTGTCACCCTTTTGGAGAGTGTGACCAATCCACTGCCACTTTCGTCGTCGTATGGTTGTGCCTATAGGTTCATGGCCCGTTCTCTGATAAAGCTGTTCGTTAGAGATACGGTTTGGCCAGAATATCCTTAAGATGTAGCGTAAACACCTATTGACGAACGTTTGCAGCATTCTAGTGACAGTGACGGTCACTCTCCAGGTACCACATCCATAAAGCAGCACGGATTCAACGTTGGAACATCGTAGCTTGGTGTTTAGACTAATTGCATTACTTTGCCAAACTGTGGATAGCATTCCAAACGCAGATTTTGCTATACCTATTCGGCTGGCTGTATCCAGTTCGGTTCCGCCATCGGTTGAGACAATACTCCCAATGTACTGGAAACTCTCTACTCTCTCAACTATGTCCAGCATTGCATACATGAGTTGATGAGTTCGGTCTCAGGCTGATCATTTTTGTTTTTGCCGAGTTGATTTTCAGCTCAACGACGCCTGCTTCCCTCTCCACATTGGCTGTCATTTGGTGGAGGTCCATTATTTTGTGAGACAGAAGGCATACATCATCGGCGTAGTCGAGGTGCTTGAGTTCAGATGTAAGAGTCCATCGAATTCCTCCATTTCCTGTTGATAAGGCTGCATTCAGCACATCGCTAATCACCAATAAGAACAGTTTTGTTGAAAGTATGCAGCCTTGTCGAACCCCACTTTGGACTTCGAATTCCTCACACAGCCTCCCTCTGTGCAAGACGTGACATGTGGACCCATCGGCCTCGCGTTGCAAACTTCCAATTTTAATTCTTACAGTAAATGCATCTCCAATTAGATGTCTAATTAACACAGGAGATTATGGAGTTTTCGTCTATTTAAATACAAGGAAATAGTTACACAAACCTATTTTATTAAAAACTTTAACAGGTTCTACCAAAATTACAGACGAAGTAATTGTTTAATTGTCAAAATAAAACCATGTCTATGAAAATAACAGTTTTTGGTAATAAACCATTTGAATGTATCGTTGACAATAATATTTTAATTTAATATTTATTGTACACTTATAGTAAAAGAGTCAGAAATCATAATTGACAGGATAAACATTTTACCAATCGAATATGATGAAGTACACTATCTAGAAAATTCTAAGAATTACATTAACGAATTATTGCATAAGGGATTAAATAAAAAAAAATCTTAATCTTAATAAAAATAAAAAGACATTTTTCGTGGAAAGTCAATTCAACTTCTACTAATAGCGTTAGACATAAAATTATTACATTTTCTTCCAAGCCAATATTTTGGGGAGCTGCATGGCGATTGATCGCGAAACTACTGACTTCTAATGCCTAGTTACCCGAAGAATATGGGAAGCCGAGTGTTTTCCGGTGGCCAAGATAATAGTTAGAATAATTCTGGAGCGAATCAAACAACACCTTAAAGACACACTCGACGCCGAAGAAGCAGGTTTCCTATCTGGATCCTCCTGTGTCGACCACATCAACACCTTGCGAATCATCATTGAGCAGTGTGTTGAGTATCGATCACCACTTCCCCTGCTGTTCATCGATTTTGAAAAGGCGTTTGGCGCAGGAGGGGCATTCTGGATAAATTAATAGCAAATGTCACGTCTTGCACAGAGGATGGCTGTCTGAGGAGTTCGAAGTCCAAAGTGGGGTTCGGCAAGGCTGCATACTTTCACAAATACTGTTTTTATTGGTGAATAGCGATGTGCCGAATGCGAACTTATCAACAGGAAATGGAGGAATTCGTTGAACTCTTACATCTGAACTCAAACACCTCGAATACGCCGGCGATATATGCCTACTCTTTCACAGAATAATGCACTTTCATTAGAGAGTTTCCAATACCTTGGGAATATTGTCTTAACCGGTGGCGGAACCAAACTAGATATAGCCAGCCGAAAAGGTAAAGCAAAATCTGCGTTTAGGATGCTATCTACAGTTTGGCGAAGTAATGCAATTAGCTTAAACACCAAGCTACGACTGTACCGTTCCAACGTTGAATCGGTACTGCTATATGACTATCACGAGTTAGCTTCAAATGTTGGCCAATAGGTGCCTGCATACATCTTAAGAATATTCTGGCCAAACCGTATCTCTATGTTAGGTTAGGTATGTGGGTTGGCAGAGGAAACGAAATACCTCTGCCGCACTCAGGTCAGCACTGACCCATTGTGTTACCCATAGGGGGGTAATAACCCATAAATATCTGCAACAAACCGCCCATGGTTGTACTTACTCATTATCCGTGTATACAAACCATCCTGGTGTTCTGATGAAGTTCAGTAACATGTCGGTATTGACATTGGAGAGTTCTCCTAGATCCTGAAAGAAGTGATTGCCGAGGAATTTGTGCCTGGAATGTTGGAGTCCAGGGCATTGGCAGAGGAAGTGGGTAGTGTCCTCTATAACCTCCTCATCGCCGCAACCTCTACAGAGTTCTTCTTCCGTCCGACGCAGTTTCTTTAGGTGGTACCGCAGAGTGTTGTGACCCGTGAGTATCCCCACGAGTAAGGAAGGAACGTCTATCCTTGCGGATAATTCTCTCGGTCCTTGGTTTGTCAAGGGTTGGCCATAGTTGTTTTGCAGTTTTGCAAGTGTCTATGGACTTCCATCTCAAGTTCGCCTCTCTCATAGCCAGTTTCTCTGCTTCAAGCCTGAGAGCGCAGGGCGGAGTGCTTATGGAGAGGTCATTCAGTTCAAGTGGGTCCGATGAAGCTTTCCTTGCTAATTCATCTGCCCTTTGATTTCGTGCCCAGGGACCCAGCAGAGTAGAACCTTGTGCTGTGTTCCAAGAGCCTTAAGCTCTTCGCGACAGCACTTCACAAGCTTGAATTTTATTTCTATGGCAGTAATTGCTTTGATAGCAGGACCTCCGCTTGGAAATCACTGGAAATCACTGCTGTGGTCTGGGAGTCGTATAGATCTGGATATACCCAGTGATTCGGAGAAAATTCCATTTTCGATACATCAGTGTAAACAGCTATGTATTCGGCATTTGGTGTGCGGCTGTCTTTCCATTCATCTCTGCTAGGGTAAGCTGAGGTAAATGGTGTTTTGAAGTCAAGGTAAGGCGTAGTGTAGTCTGTTTTGGGTGTATGGCCGAAAAATCCGCCGAGGATGGTCGCGTGCCCTATCGTACTTGCCTTCCAGCACGCAGTCTGACTTATTCTTAAGGCACTGATGGCTGCTTTTTATCTCGTGTAGATGTCTAGCGGAGGCAGGTTGAGAATAGCCTTAAGACCCGCCATTGGAGTGGTTCTCATCGCACTAGTGGCACCAATGCACGCTAGTCTTTGTACTTTAGTGAGATCCTTCAGCTAGGTGGACTTGTTTAATGCTGGCCACCATACTAGGCTGCCATATGTCAGGATGGGTCTGATGATAGCCGTGTATATCCAGAGAATTGTCTTCGGAGAGGGTCCCCAGGTCCTCCCAAAAATTCTGCTGCACGTGTAGAAGGCTATGTTGGCCTTTTTGACTCTTTCATTTATGTTTGGTCTCCAGGTGAGTTTTTTATCTAAAATAATACCCAGGTATTTCGCGCTGTCGGATAAGCTGAGGGGAATGCTACCCACAGAGGGTGCGCTAAACCGAGGGATTTTCCTTCTGTTGGTAAATAAAACCAATTCAGTTTTCTGGGGGTTGACGGTAAGGCCGCATGTCTTGGACCATCTAACCAGGATCTTGAGGGCACCGTCGACAGTACTACATAGTCTGCATAGGCGACGACTTTAACTCCAGGTGTTCCAAGTAGCTTCAAAGCTTCATTTAACACAATGACCCAGATAAGTGTAAGGCACACTGTGGGGTGCCTCTGGAGGCGTAGACATCTAGTTTGGTGTCGCCAATCTCAGTGATTATATATCTGTTTTCGAGCATACTGCTTATCGAATTTATTAGGATGCCTTTAATGTTGAGCATACTCAATGTTCTACTTACCGCCTCCGTATTGACATTATTAAAAGCTCCTTCAATGTCTAGGAAAGCGGCGAGCGTGTATTCTTTTTCTTTGAGTGATTTCTCAATGGAGCTGACGACACTGTGTAGCGCTGTCTCTACGCTTTTCCCTCTGGTGTAGGCGTGTTGGGTTGGGGACAGGTCCCCTGGGCGCAGTTTGCTACGGATATACATATATGTCAATCAGTCGTTCGAAAGTTTTGAGGATAAACGAGGTAAGGCTGATTGGACGGAAGTCCTTCGCAGTCAAGTGACTAGCCTTTCCGGCTTTTGGAATGAAAACAAGCTTAACCTCTCTCCATCGCATAGGGATACCGTATCTCTAACGAACAGCTTTATCAAAAAACGGGTCATGAACCTATAGACACAACCATAAAACAACGAAAGTGTTGTTGTGTTGTTGTTTCCAAGCGATGCAATGGAACCGCTTCCACAGGATGGCAGGATACGCGGCGGTCCTAGGAGTTCCTGGCGCAGAACAGTGGGGAGCGAAGCACGGCAATTGGGAAAGAGTTGGAGAGAGCTGAGGCCCGTTCCCAGAAATCGCACACGATGGCGTTGTAGAGGCCCTTGGACCTACAAGGGGACACAGGACATAAGTAAGTAAGCCAATATTTTCAAAATTGTACCTCTATCCACATGTGCATGAAAAGAAGATTGTGCGTCAAATTAAGGTAATGCTATACCAGTGTATTATAAGACCGAGTAAATTACCTTATAGGGTGAATAATGGATAGTTCAGAAAAAGCTAGATAATAAAAAGTATCGGATCGTTATTGATTTCAGGAAACTGAATAAAATAGCAATAGAAAATTAATTCCCTATTCCAAATATGGAATATTTTGACAAGCTAAATCGTTCTCAATATTTTGGATTTAGCCAAAGGAATTTTTAAGGCACATAATTTCGCCCGAAGGCATCAAACCTAATCCTTCAAAAGTAGATACAATAAATAATTTAAATAATTTTCTTTTATCTAGAACCGTTAAGGAAATTAAGCCTTTTCTTGGTATAACCGGCTTTTACCGGAAATTCGTGAAATATTATTCATTGATTGCAAACCCCACTGTCGAGTATCTTAAAGAAAGTACTAAAATTAATCTTAAGGATGAAGAATAAATGCGTCTAACAAATTAAAAGTAATAATACAACCTATCCACTCTTGGCGTATACCAATATTAACAAAAAAATTATTTTGAGAACTGATGTAAGCAATGTTGTTGTGCGTGGTATATATTTCTGCATATACAGAAGGGACCTACAGCTTTATCCTGTATCCGAAGTGCAGAGGGGTTTTGAGAAGCTTTGTCATAACATTAATACTCTTGAATGTTTGTCAGACACGCGGAAGAGGTAGGCCGTGAAAAAACTTTTGATGGTATTTTTCTGGATTCGAACTTGGAACCCTTTGCGCAACAGTCCAACGCACTAACCACTGCGCCACGGCACACACTGTTGCTTTTGGCGTAGTTTCAAGTCAAAATGGAAAGCCGGTATGTTACGCAAGGCATACACTAAATAATCACGAGAAAATCTATTTCACTTTAGAGAAGGAACTATTGCCTATTGTGTGGGCCATAAAACACTTCCGACCTTACTTATACGGAAGGGAATTCTTGGTACAAACAGACCACCAACCTCTAAATTGGCTTGACTCATTGAAATGCAAGAATAATTCGTTGGAAAATAATGGTAGGTGAATACGAATTCGTATCGAATATCTTAAAGGTAGGGTCAATCGGATAGTCGATTTTTTGAGTAGAATTAAAAATACCGAAGACACTAATATAAATAATGAAGAAAATTTAAATTTAAAAAGTTTATTTGTAATCGATAATGAAAACAGGGAAACCATTCATAGTGAACGAGGAAATTTAAATGATCATTTCTATATCAGTTATGGACTTGTCAATAAATACCGTAAGCAAATAAGAATTGTTTCAAATAAAAATAAATAGGAAAAAAATACTGTTTAGCAAATATAAAATTATTTATATTGAAGAAAATGATTCAACTAATAATCACTACTTAAATGATATTTTTAGAAGACTATTCGATAGGCAATTATTCCGAACTTAATGATTCCAAGTATAATATACTACAACAGAAACTTATTCAATTATTTGGTAATAACAAGAACCTGAAATTGATAAAATGCTCCAAATTAGCAGTAGATTTAACAACAGAAGAAGAGATATATTGAAAAGATTAAGGATAAATACTTTTATCCAAATTTAATAGAGTACGTTAATAAATACATTAATAACTGTCAGACATGTAACGAAAACAAATACGATATGAAACCATTTAACAAATATCTTAATCACGCTGAAACGCCAGATAGACCAAATATGATTGTCCATTTAGACATTTTCGAGGTACCTACATATATAAAACATATTTCTTGACTATCCTAAGGCATTTAGTCAGCATTTACTCGGAATATAAACCCAACAATCGAAATAAAATTGATATAATACAAATTAAAAGACCTCAAAAAACATTTACAGGTAACCACAATAATACTAATAGTCCTTTTGTTAACAGTTTAAGTTTCAGTAGAAAAAAATAAGCTTGAAACGGAAGCCGGATACACAGTTCTGGAAAGCTAACTAATTGATCTTATGTGTTTCTATTAGTTTTAAGAATAAAAATAGTTGGTTAATTTTTGACCTAAATAATAAAAAGAATTAATTGGAACATGCTTTGGTACAATTCACACAAGGCAAAAAAGAGCTCTAAAATATCTAAATATAACAATTTTCTATTGCCCATAAGCCAGGTGAAAGATAGAATAGAGAAAATACAAGAAAATATTGTTGATGAAAGAGAATAATATATTAAAAATGAAAACAGCTAGTACCTACTTGTTTATCAAATGTATAATTATTCTTGTTGTAAAAAGAACATTTTTAAGAATAAAATAATATAAGAAATAGATATTGGTAACTTATTATTACTAAATGTAAACACCATTTTATATGATAATTATAATATAAAACGTCTTGAAAGCAAAAGAAATATCATAATCCTAAGTTTAAATGTTTTGTCCGAAAATTTGACCGAAATACCACAAGCTCTTAATTATAGTAATCGAAATCGAAATCAAATTATAATTACTTTATAATATAAATTTTTGTTTCTTTGTTAATCATATATCTAATTGTAAGCGAATTGCGAAAATTTAAAAAAATTCGAAGAAACTCGAAACTTAAAGGGGGAGAGTCGTAATTCGATCATAATGATGACGTTGCATTTTGCAATGTAACCAAACAAAGGCCAAACAGTCTCAATCAGACTGGATCGGTTTTTTTACCGCGCATCTGTCGTTCATTCACACTTTTGTACTTCCGAAACAGTTCGAATACAAAGTATATGTATTGTGTCGAATGCCCAAGTGGCCATTTTGAATAAGCGCGACCTCTACTCTCTTTTAGTGAGAGTGTTTTTAAAAAAACACAAACTTTTATTATTGAACGCTTATTATATTATTATATTTTATTGAAGTGCGTGGGATACACACAGCAAATGCGTTCGGAACGTCAATCAGCAGTCAGATTATAATCATAATAATCTAATACATAAATGAGTTACACTCACAATGAAATGCACAAAACTATTCGAAAAACGACAATATTGTCTGTTCAATGTGAGCCGGACATTAATATCACAATTTACATAAATTCTTATGTCACAGTGTGACAGTCACACACAACTCGAAACGTCATCATTCGTTCGTTGTTTTCTTTCAATTCAAATCAGCATGAACTGTCACGGCAATGTATGACATTCATTGGAATGGCAGTGGCGTCATCTGTCGAAAATTGGTCGCACCAACTCAGAGACCTTCATTTTATTTATTTATTTATTTATTGAGCTTAGTACAAGCTGTAACTTAATTCTAACAGAACTTATTAATTCTAACTAAACCTAATTTTATATTTATTTACTTATTTATTTATATTTTATGGTTTTTTAATATTATTAATTATAATTTAACAAACTAAAAACTAACTTATGGCTAACAGATTAGTTTTGAGGGGGGAGGTCAAGAGGAAGAGAGTGAATTTCTAAGAGAGGATATGCTGTAATGGAAGTCGAGGTGGTTCTGGGCATTATTGGCTAATCGCAGCATTCTGGAGACTGGTTCAAAAAGGCCGTAATTAGTGCGGTGGAGAGCGAGACGAAAGAGAGGAAGAGACCTGAGGTTGCGTGGATTTGTTTGAAGCGAAATCATTTCCAGTAATGCGGGGGAATCGATCGTACCGGTTAATATCTGATGGATGAACAGAATATCGGCGACTTCGCGACGTCTAACAAGGGTTATAAGGTTAATCAATTTTAACCGATCTTCGTAGGGGGGTAGGTTATAATTGTCGACCCATAGGAGACCTCGTAAGGCAAAACGTAAAAACCTGCGCTGCACAGCTTCAATTCTAAGGGAATGGGTGACATGAAATGGAGACCAAACTTGGCTTGCGTACTCAAGGAGGGGTCTGACAAAGGTGATGTAAAGCGACTTTGTAACATAAGGGTTAGAGAATTCTTTAGACCAGCGTTTTATAAAACGAAGAGAAGAATTGGCTTTATGTATAATGTGGTCAATGTGGGAGCGAAAGTTAAGTTCCCTATCACAGATAATACCCAAATCGCGTATAAAGGAGACTGAGGGAAAGGAATCATGAAGAAAAAAATAGGATCTACGGGGTGGGGGCAGGAGTTTTCGGGAGAAGGTTATGGATTGACATTTACTGACGTTAAGTTCTAAGAAGTTATTGACGCACCAAGTGTAGAAAGAGTTCAGGTCTTTTTGAAAAGATAGAGAGTCCTTCGGGGTGGATATAACCTTAACTATTTTCATGTCGTCCGCGTAAATAAACTGATCAGAGTTTTTAATGATTTGCCCAACATCATTTGTAGTTAGGACGAAAATCAATGGACCAAGATGACTTACTTGTGTCCCACACAAGGAACCTCCCGCCTGAGGTTGCGATAATGGGATCGGAGACTGAAAATCTAAATAGAACTCTGTACTGGGGATTCTCAAGGTAAGATTTCAGCCATGAGATAAAAGATGGTGGGAAGCCAATTGTAGGGTGACATATCTTATCAAATACTTTACTGAAGTCGGTAGTAGTGACGTCAACCTCCTTACCTAACTCCAATGCCTGTTGTGTTTTTGAGACAAATTCGGTTAGGTTAGTCGTAGTGGACCTACCTTTTAAGAAACCGTGCTGATGGGGAGAAAAAATAAATTTGCAGTGAAAATATAATGAGTCGTATATAATGCTTTCAAAGAGTTTAGGGATTGATGAGAGTTTAGCTATGGGTCGGTAGTTAGATATATCATTTTTGCTCCCTTTTTTATGGATAGGGAAAATAAATGAGTCCTTCTATAAGTTTGGAAAAAGGGCTTGTGAGAGCGAGAGACAAAATAAAGTAGTTAGTGGTTGATACAGTGCATTAGCACATTTCTTAAGAAAAATGGCGGGCAAAACATCGGGGCCGGGAGAAAAGTCATCCTTGAGAAGAATAATTTTATCGCGTACCATATCGGAACTTATGCTAACTGAGACTAGGGAGGTTTGAGGGCAATTATTCAAATAGCTAAAATAGCTAAGATCCGGTACGTGAATGTGGTGACTATACGAATGGCTGAAAAAGGTTGCAAATAAGTTGGCGATTACTTTAGGGTCTGAAGTGGATGTATCATGTAATTTTAGAGTGGAGGGGAAGCCATCGGATTTTTTTTTAACGTTAATAAATTGGTTAAAACGTCTGGGATCAGTTATTAGACTCGATTGCATTCTGTTGAGGTATTCAAGATAGAGGGATTCGCAGAGGGTGGAGAAGTGGGGGTGTGCTAGCTGGTAGTTTATAAGATCAGAAGCAGATCTGGATCTCAGGTATGTTTTCCATAATTTGTTTCTGGTATTTCTCAGAGTACGCAATTCTTTATTATACCAGGGAGGGGAAGAAGAGCAGTTTTTGCGCGACACATATGGGACAGATTGAAGAAGACAGTCAAAAATCGCTGTGTAGAAGAATTCGAGAGCGATATCAATGGGGATGTTATTGTTTAGAAAGAGGTCGAAGTTAATATTATTGAATAGGTTATTTAGTTTAGGGAAGTCAGCTTTACGAAAGTTGAAAGAAAGAGAGTTTTCAGATTCCACGGCAATGATGTCGTGCTAGCACGAAACGGTAAGAGTGAGAGGGGGATGATATTGGTCGAGAGTAGAGAGAAGATGGTTACTCACGTTGACGAGAGAATTATAGGCGTCAGAAGAAAAAATTAGATCTAACTGCCTACCAAGATTATTGGTGATACCACTTATCTGAAAAAGGCCAGAGTCAAAAAGACGATCAGTAAGAAGGATTTCCTTTTCTGAGGATGAGTTTGTTGGGACAAAAAATGATTCATCTTCTGATGGGACCCATTTTAATAAGGGGAGGTTGAAGTCACCAACGATTATGTAACCGCCCTCGGGTTCAGCGATTTCAAGCAGGGCGTCAATTGCATCAACCGCTAGCTGGTATGCTTGGGTGGGTTGAGAGGGGCGAATATAACAGCAGATAATGTAAATGCTCCGCTTTGATACAGATATTTTAGCACACACAAATTCAAAACAACTGCAGCTTGAGACTTTACCCAGAGTTGCATCAACACGATTATGTATGGCTAAAAGAACACCACGGCCTAAGGGGAGCTCGATATTAACCTGGCCGTCCGCGCGGAAAACTCTGAGGAGAATAATTCAGAGTTTAGAAAATTGGGACAAAGGTTAGATTCAGTTAGGGCAAAGATGTCGTAGGGAAGTGTTTGAGAGTTGAGATGAACTATCGAGGTTTTCGTGCGGAGACCTCTGACGTTCTGATAATAAAGGGATAGAAAATCTGGATTGGAGTTGGGACGAAAGTAGTTATTAAAGTTTTTGCGAGAATTTTGAAGATACATACATATGTGAGTGAAATTATACTAATGAATTATAGTTTTTTTTTTGTGAAAAAAGTGGAACTCGATATATAAACAATTTTGACATTACGATGACAGAGAAGTTCAAAGAGTAGGTCTCCTGATTGGTTCGTCTGTCTGTATAACTAAACGAGTAGAGCAATTTACTAACTATCTGGGAGCTACTGAATTGGTTCCTAAAGGGGATATTGAAATGTTTGTTCTAGCCCAACTATTAGAGTTAATTCACTTAGAGCCATTTTCCCATGACCTAATATACTTATATATATATATGTAGTTATGGCGAGTAAGAATTGTCATATCATCTCCCCGTTGATATGTCAGAAAAGCGTATCTTTAACAGTTTTTTTTTTTGATGAAAAATTTAGACTCATAAAAGAGGTGGAGAGTGGGTCAAAAAGACCCACCCATGTGTTTTTCTAAAATTTGTAACTCGAGAGCTACGTGGCGGTTTTGGATGAAATTTCAAATTTTTAACAGAAAAGAGTCTCTTTATGACCTTGTATACATATGTTTTGGACTACATGAAAACAAGGAGAGATACAGTGGGGTGACTATTACCCCATTTTTTTAATTTTTCTAAAAAAAAACACAAGATAAGGAAATTTTCATATTTATTCCACAATCTACACAAAATTCTATGTATCTTCAATTTTTTGTTAGTATTTGTAGCCCCTATGATTTGGTCTATAGGGGGGGGGGGGGGGGGATATTTTTCAAATATTTGTCAAGCTATTTGGTGTTGTTTTTGTTCAACAAATTTTGTCGGCAAAAAAATTATTCTTACAGGTATGGAGCCCTTGCAAAATTTTCTTTAATTTGATATGCCGCATGATAAAGTGCAAAATTTTCGTTACAAAGAATATCTCGTCAAATGCTATAAAAGTAGAAGAGGGGCCAGATCTTGACTCAGATCATTCTACAATACTCTTAACACTTGGCGACAAAATCATTATCAAAGAAAATACCCCACGATTAGCTAATCAACTGACTGATTGGAACTACTTCAGAGAGAACTTGGAGGAAAGTATCCAACTTTCAGAGATAATTGACACAGAAGACCAATTAGATGAGGCTGTGCAGATATTTACAACTAATATACAAAAAGCTGCATGGGCTGCAACACCTAAAACTAAACCAAGAATCCAACAAAACTCCTATCCAAAAGAAATACGTGAAATTATCGCAGAAAAGAGAAGAGTTAGAAAACGCTGGCAACAATCAAGGGCGCCAAGAGACAAAACTATGCTTAATAAGCTAAGCAGTAAACTTAAAAGATCGATAAGAGAATTTAAAAATGAGTCTCTTAAAACATACCTTACCAATCTTACGAATGATGCTAGTACCGAATATTCTCTCTGGAAGGCAACAAAGAAAATGAAGAGGCCAATAGCACACATTCCACCAGTTAAAAACAGAGAAGGTATCTGGGCAAAAAGCAACCAAGAGAAAGCGAATTTATTTGCTGAGTATCTCGCAGAAGTCTTCCAACCTTATGAAGATAAAGATTATGAAGAAACGGAAGAATTGTGCGAAGAAGAGAGATATATTCAACCGGTAACGGCGAACGAAATTGCCAAAGAAATAAAAGAAGGCATCAATACTAAAAAAGCCCCGGGATTTGATCTGATAACTGGAGAAATCCTAAAACAACTCCCAGAAAAAGGTTTAAAGAAACTAGCACAGATTATAAATGCTGCATTCAGAATAAGGTATGTACCAAGCATGTGGAAAGTCGCGGAGGTAATTATGATACCAAAACCAGGCAAACCACCTAGTGAAGCTGCCTCCTATCGTCCAATATCGATACTGCCTATATTATCCAAGCTATTCGAAAAAATGTTGATTAAACGTCTGCATAAAATAATCGAAGAAAAATCGCTAATTCCAAACCATCAATTTGGTTTTAGAACAAAGCATTCCACGATAGATCAGGTGCATAGAATAACGGATGGAATCGAAAAAGCTTTTGAAGAGAAAAAGATATGCTCTGCTATATTCCTTGATATAGCACAAGCTTTCGATAAAGTCTGGCACAAAGGACTGATTCATAAATTGCAAAAGCATCTACCAAAGCAATATTCAGAAATTTTAGAATCTTATATATTGCAGCGATATTTTAGAATTAAACAAGGCGATGAGTACTCCACATTAAGAGAAATAGAAGCTGGTGTACCACAAGGCAGTGTGCTAGGCCCTGTATTATATCTTTTATTCACTAGCGATCTACCAGAAAGTTAAGAAATAACTATGGCAACATTTGCAGATGATACTGCTGTACTTGCTGTGGGTGAAACTGTAGAAATAGCGACGCAAAAGCTACAGAAGGCAGTGAACAATATTTCAAAATGGACCAAGAAATGGCAAATTAAATTAAATGACCTAAAGTCGGTCCACATCAATTTTACGATTAAAAACGTTCAGCACATCCCAGTCTTCATAAATAATAATATAGTAGAATACGCAAACACTGCAAAATATCTAGGCATGACTCTAGATGCAAAGCTGCGCTGGAAATCCCATGTAAAGAAAAAAATAGACGAATTGAACATGCGTTACAGTAAAATGTATTGGCTAATTGGGAGATGCTCTTGTTTGTCCAACTACAATAAACTACTGCTTTATAAGCAAATTCTAAAACCAGTATGGACCTACGGGCTCCAGCTTTGGGCATGCACATGCAAATCAAATTTAAGAAAAATACAAACTTTTCAAAATAAAGTGCTACGGAACATAGTAAATGCACCATGGTACATAAGAAACTCTGATCTGCATAGAGATCTAGATATTGACTTGATTGAAGATGAAGTCAAAAAAGCAGCTAATAGGCATAAACTTAGGCTTCTCAACCACGTCAATTTAGAAATGACGCAATTACTTAATGGTGCCAATCTGACTAGGAGATTACGAAGAATAAAACCATTTGATCTAGCTAGATAATAATAATAATCAAAAAAAAAAAAAAAAAAAAAGCAACATACATACATACATACATATGTAGCAAGATCACAAGAAAAAGTGATTAATATTGTTAAAAGAAAAAGGTAGCCGACGATTCTTAAATTTTCAAAAGACAATTATTAGAAAAAAATTGCTAATTGGTTTAATAAACTAGGTGCGATAATAAAGTTAAGAGTTATAACAAAATGTATGTTCCATCTGAGCCTAATCCCTTCGGGATAGGTACGTTTCAGCTATGCGCTGAGATGAAAAGATAAACTCAGTTAAAAAAAAAAAAAAAAAAAATAAAGTGCAAAATAGTTTTTTTTACCCTTCATACAAGGTGCCCAAAAAAGGGGCCCCTAAAATGAGTTTCAATACCACCATCCTGGGCGGGCTCCCACATAATGTATACATACCGAAAGTTTCAGCTCTCTATGTCTTACGGTTCAAAAGCTACAGTGCTGTGACCGACTGACGGACAGACGGACAAACGGACGGACGGACAGGAACAATAAAGATAACTTTCGAAACAGAGAAATATTAATAGAGAAATAAAAAAAATAACATTTACATAGTCCAATCAATTTGTATAACTGTTAATGAAAACGAGCAATCAAAATTGTCACGTTGCACAGCATATCAGTTCGGAGCAAATACACAACCCAATGACTAACCTTGCTGCTTGAAATCGAACAGGTCACAATGTGGGTTGATAGTCAAACGCTCGAGAAAGTAGAGAGTAGGTCTACTCAGACGTTGAGATCGAGTTTACGATATCTACGACTTAAAGTGTTGGAAACGCCTGTGGTAACATTTGGGATTGCCCCATAAGAGCACATTGTCTTTACTTAATATGTCAGAGCGCAAGGCGAACGCGCCATGACTTAAAAAGTTGACAACTTAAATATTATTGGACACTTAAGTTCAAAGTGTACCTACCTGTCATATAGTTCTAGTATAAGAGTATACCCATCTATCTATAAGTATTTAGAGTAGGCTAAGTTAGTTTAAGTATAATAAAAATAATACAGTGTTCGCTCAACCGTAGTCCAGTTTATATCTTTTCAATCGACCTCCTCTACTTCATAGCACATGGCGACGTGGATAAAAGTGTATAAGTAAAACAAACTTCTTTTTTTTAAATATTACGATATACATACATATGTAAACGCCAGTTTAAATAATGAGAAACGATACGGAGGATATAAAGCAAAAAAAAAATCGAATGTAGCACTACAGCCTACTGTGTCATTGATAGGAAGTATCGAATTATTTACAGTAGGAGACGACTTCAAGCTGCATAATCAACGCATAACACAGCTCCTAAAGTTGAATAGGATAACAGACGATGAAGATAAAGTTTCATTTTTCATAAGTATGGCTGGTGGCGTGTTATACAAGATCCTTCAATCACTTGTCGCGCCGACAGATCCCGCAACGCTGAGATATGAGGTGATTGTTCAAAAGCTTTCGGCTTATTTTGCTCCAAAAACGAAGGACATTGCCCAGCGTTTCAAATTTTATAAGCGAGAGCAAAAACATCAGGAATCAACCGCAGACATTGGGGACATATCGCGCGTTTTTGCAAATTTAGTACAGCAGCAATGGACAGCAAACAGCATGGAAAAAGACAATCGAAGCACATCCCTAGTAAGCCGAACAGTAGACGATGAATCAGGTGACGAGACGCTGAATATTGGTTATATTAACAGTTTATCATTAGAAGAACCTTTAATTATTAATCTAACTGTAAATAATAGTGATATTAATTTGGAAGTTGATTCTGGTGCATGTGCATCAGTATTGCATGTAAATGATTATAAAAACTAATCTATTTAAATGCATGTTTTACGGTTGCTAGTTCTCAAGACAAATAAATATTTTCGTCCTTTGTTGGGCAGGAATTGGTTAGATGTACTGTACCCCAATTGGAGAAAGTTCTTCGGTAAAACTTCGGAAATGTGCGGAAAAATTACTAAGAAACCAAATAGTAGTTTGAATTTCGTAAGTTTAAATGTAGAAAATAAAACGACTTTGGTGACTAATCTTAAGAAGAGATATAGAAAACTATTTTCAGGAAATTTTAATGAACCAATAAAGAACTTTGAGGTTGATATAGTTTTGAGGCCGGAAGCAACACCAATTTTTTTGAAGCCGTACTTTGTACCATTCGGGATGAGAAAGTGGCAGGAATACTTGAGTCAGTTACGCATAGTCGATGGGCGACACCTATAGTTTCGGTGGCAAAAAAGATGGGCATTTGAGGTTATGTATGAATTACAAAGTTAGTATTAATCGTTTCGTTGAGATGGTTCACTATCCATTACCAATAATTGATGATCTCTTAGTGTCATTGGGAGAAAGCAAGTTTTTTTGTGTGCTGGATTTGGCAGATGCTCATCAGCAATTGGCTGTAAGTGCTGGGTTGTCAAAGGAGTATTTGACTGTGAATACTCACAGGGGTCTATTTCAGTATAATAGGTTACCTTTTGGAGTTAGTACGGCCTCAGAAATTTTTCAAAAAGTAATGGACCAAATTCTTAGTGGCTTAGGTAAAGTACAAGCATATTTAGACGATGTTTTGGTAGCTGGAAAAACTTTTGAATATTGTTATCGGAATTTAAAGAACATTTTAGAAAGCTTAGAAGAGTTTAATGTAAGGGTAAATGAAAATAAATGCAAGTTTTTTGAATGTGAAGTAGAGTACCTAGGACATCGAATTAGCGAAGATGGACTGCGTCCGAACCTGCGAAAGATTGAAGCTATTTGGCGTGTTCCTTCACCAGACTCAAAAAGCAAATTGATGTCGTATTTAGGGCTATTATAATATTATTCGCGTTTTGTTCTCAATCTATCTGGAAAGTTACACGTACTTTATGATGCCTTAAAACAACAAAATAAACCATTTAGATTGACCAAAGAATGTGAGCAAGTTTTCAGAAAGAGCAAAAAGTTGCTACTTGAAAATAAGTTACTCGCTCATTATGATCCTGAGAAACCAATAATTATCAGTTGCGATGCCAGTCCGTACGGGGTTGGTGGTGTTTTATCACATATTATTGACGTGCCCAGCACCCTTAGCAAAGCCGAACAAGGCTATTCCCAAACGCATAGTGTATTATGATTTCAGTACGAAAATTCCATAAATATGCATTAAGTATTATGATTTCAGTACGAAAATTCCATAAATATGTCTATGGAAAACATTTTACGATTTGCACAGATCGTAAGGCATTACAAGAAATATTTAATGGGAAAAAAGGTAATTCAGTTATTGCTGTTAGTCGTTTACAAAGATGGGTTATCGAACTTTCAATGTACGATTAGGAGGTGAAATATCGATTAGGTGATAAAATGCAAAATGCGGATGCGTTGTCAAGGCTTTCTTTAAGAGAAATCACTGATATTTTATGATAAATTGGTTTAATGTGACTTACCTATTAATTTATTTAATGTTGCTGAAGCTACTAGAAAGATAGGATTTTAAGTAAAGTGTATAATTTTGTAATGAATGGTTGGCCTGAAGCAAGAATATAAGGAAACTAAATGTTATTTTTAAAAAGAGAATCACAGCGGAAAAAGGGTGTCTTTTTTATGGGAAACGTGTCGGTGTTCCTGAATATTTAAAATTAAAAATATTGAAATATTGAAATCCATCTACACGATGGTCATATTGGTATGGCTAGGATGAAGAAGTTAGGAAGATGCTATGTTTGGTTGATAGGAATGGATCGAGATGTAGAATGCTATGTAAAAGTGTGTGCTGTCTGAAAAATGCAATAAAAGTCTTGAAATCCCCACCGTATCATCCACAATCTAACGGATTAGCTTAAAGGTCTGCCCAAACACTCAAAAATTCTTTAAAATTTTTTAGTAGATCCTATAACGAAAAATTTACCAATGCAGTGGAAGATTGACAATTTTCTTTTTCAATACAGAAATACTCCGACCACAACGACGCACAAATCTCCAGCATTTGATTTTATGTTATAAGCCAAATACAATGCTAAGTAAATTAAAAAGGAAGTTAATATTAAGTAGAACTTGTAAAAAGAAAGAAGGAAATAAATTTAGTAAGGCAATAAGCAATGCAATAAATAAAGGCAAAATTAAGAATGATTGTACTAAAACGCTAATTAATCTAGTATACCCATCTATGTATAAGTATTTAGAGCAGGCTAAGTTAGTTTAAGTATAATAAAAATAAAACAGTGTTCGCTTAACCATAGTCCAGTTTATACCTTTTCAATCGACCTCCTCTACTTCATAGCACTACCAACAATGTTTTAATAGTCAGCTTTTACTTCAGCTTCACTTTTTTAAAGAAACTGCTACATTTTCAATATATTTTCTAAAAATAAATTGGTTTGAAGATGAGATAAGATCGTATTTGTGGTTTGTGCATATGAAATGGTGATACCATTGCAATGAGCTTAATATTGTCTTGGTACCCTTTTTATACCCTATCCTAAGAGTACATTAAGTTTGATACTTGTTTTGTAACATAGAGAACTATTAAATATAGTCCATGTAAAGTATACATATATATAAATGAGCAGCATCAATAGCCGAGTCGATTAAGAAATGTCCGTCCGTCCGTTCGTCTGTCACCAGTTTTTGTATAAAATTTTTTATAGGTCCTTGGAAAATGAAGCAGTACAAGTGCAAACATTTTCAAAATCTTTTGAAACACACACAAGCGGTGCAAGTGTGTACACAAGCGGTGCAAGTGTGTACACGGATTGACATGCGGACATATTTTTGCGACGTAAAATCGGTGCAGAGAAGCGGTGCAAATATGTACAACCACCGCAAACTAAGCAATGGTTGTATATACTCAATATTTTATAATGGAATCAATTGGGTATGTTTCTCAAATAAACTCGAGTGTTACGTTTGTTCACTCATTCATATCCGCATCACCGCATGTGCGACCACTTATGACTAACAAAAACACCGCATACACCGCAACTAGGATAATGGATATCCATTATAATGAGTAGGGACACTCTCTCTACATATGTATTTCCTACTACCGCAAGACAAAAGATAAAAAAAAATTGTACAATAAGTGGAAGTAGATCAAAAGTATACACTTTAACCCGTATACACAACCCCTTGTGAAAAAAAAGAGTACACAATACATTTTACCTGTCTGAAATCTTGAAGGAAGACGAAACCAAAATCTTATCTTTGAGTCATTTTAACAAATGAGTGTAGTTGCGGTGTTTGCGGTGGTCTTGTTACTTGTTACAGTCAACGACTGGAAGTTCATCGAAGAGACACCGAGCTCTAAGAAACCGGATGAGTCAAAGAAGACCGGCCGCTCGCTGGTCATCTCCCTCACCGAGGACTCCCTCCCTCTACTCAATGCCAAAAATTTTAAATAATTTGCGGCCTTAAAGAAGTAGAGGTCAGGCTCTTCGCTTCGGACAGCAGCAACGCTGCTGGTCCCTCCATACTGGCGACATCCGCTCCCCCCTGCATCTCGGCACTAGATGATAAACCATCACCACCCGAGGTTTTCTCATCCAAGAACCTTGGATAAGAGATGACACCGTCATGGGACTGAGGGCTCCAGGTTACACCATATACCACGCAAAGAGGGCAGGTAACACTCGAGCTTGTATTCTTGCTAAATCCTCGCTAAATCTAACTTTTCTCCCTCACCGCAGCACGAACGATCTGGCAGAAACACTGCTGAAAACTGAAACCGGCCACATCAAAAGAGGTTAAAACTATGGTAGAAGAGGTGAGGAGGAGAGGAGAAGCTATTGTTCTGGGGTGCGACACCAATGCGCACCACGAACTATGGGGTAGCACCGACACCAACACTCGAGGTGAGTCCCTTTTTGAATATTTAGTAGGCACCGACCTAGTAGTGTGCAATAGGGGAAACAGTCCCACCTTTATAACTAAAACCCGCCAAGAAGTACTAGATGTAACATTAGCCTCCCAACCCCTTTATCGTGAAATTCATAACTGGACTGTATCTGGAATATGAATTGGAAACAAACTTTAAAATCGTACCATCAGTTTTTCGCAATCGAAAGAGAACTGATTGGACGAAACATAACAATATCCTCTCTGCTAAGCTATCCAACGAGCTAGAAACCCAATATCGTGCTAAGAAGAAAGAAGTGCAGCGTAGTGTGAGGCGTGACAAACGTCAGTACATCGACACACTGGCTTCAATGGCTGAAGAAGCAGCGAGCAGATAGGACAGTAGGACTGTTTATAGTATCACCAAGGAGCTCACTGGTGGTCGGAGCTCCAAACAACACCCGGTGAAAAGCCTAGATGGAAGCCTTCTGATTTCGGATGAGGATCAGACTTCCGAAAAAGGGAAACCTGATGGATGGTGGAAACTGGAGAGGTATTTGTGTTCTGCCAGCCGTGGCCAAAATAACTTCAAGAATAATTCTGGAAAGGATCAGGGAGCATTTAGATTCTACTCTCGACGTCGAACAAGCAGGCTTTCGTGCTGGATCCTCCTGCACCGACCATATTAACACCTTAAGGATCATAATCGAGCAATGCGTTGAGTACAGGTCTCCGCTACATCTGCTGTTTATCAACTTCGAGAAGGCTTTTGACAGTTTGAATAGAGATGCTATCTGGTTGCCCTTGCGCAGGAGAGGTATCCCAGAAAAACTCATTGCTATTATTAAGGCTACGTATGAGGGCAGTAAGTGTCACGTCTTGCACAATGGCAAGGTGTCAGAAGAATTTGAACTCCAAAGCGGAGTATGTCAAGGATGCATACTGTCACCGATGTTACTTTTAGTGGTTATCAGTGATGTTCTCCGTGCAGCATTGACGGAAGGAAATCATGGAATTCGCTGGACTGTGACATCTTACCTTAAACACCTAGACTACGCTGACGATGTTTGTCTACTTTCACATCGGATAATGGACCTCCATCTTATGGTCCAGAATCTAGAAGCTGAGGCAAACAAAGTAGGGCTCAAAATTAACACAGCCAAAACAAAAGCCCTGAGCACTTCTAACACCAGCGCGCAACTTAACATTGCCGGACAGGAAGTCGAGAAAGTTGACAACTTTCTATACCTAGGAAGTGTAGTCTCGGCAAACCGTGGTGGCACCGAACTGGATGTGTGCAGCGGAATCGGGAAGGCCAAAGCTGCGTTCGGCATGCTGTCCACCATCTGCAAAAGCAATGTTATCAGCTTAAGAACCAAGCTACGACTGTTTCGCTCCAACGTAGAATCGGTACTGCTTTATGGGTGCAGTACTTGGAAAGTGGACACCATTAACACGCGCCGGCTGCAAGCCTTTGTAAACAAATGTTTAAGAATCATCTTGAGGATCTTTTGGCCGAACCGTATCTCGAATGAACAGCTTTATACGAGAACGGGCCAGGAACCTATAAACATTACGATACGAAGGAGAAAGTGGCAGTGGATTGGTCTACGGCGCTAAGACAATTCCATTGCGAAATACGCTATGCAGTGGAATCCGCTCAGCCATGCAGGCAGAACACGTCTCAATACTCTAGACTACGTCCTCTCGAAAACACCAACCATACCAATGGATCATGGGCAGAATCAAATGAAGCATCGCTCAATCTACTAGCCCCAACTCCTGAACTCGTCAGCGAAGACAAATTGAAATGTGCAGTGACCAGCTTTGAGCCTTTCAAGTCCCCGGGGCCGGATAGAATATTTACCGCACAGATTCAGGCGGCCCTCAGCATAATAGCGCATGACCTGTCCTGTATTCTGAGGGGTTGTATGAAAATGGGAATAATGCCAGCCGCCTGGGCTGAGGTTAGAGTGGTCTTTATACCCAAAGCAGGCATAACATCGCACACCCTCCCGAAGGACCTTAGACCAATCATCCTAACTTCTTTCCTTCTCAAGATTCTGGAAAGAAACCTTGACTTACATATTAAAACCACTATAGCACCTTACTGTCCAAGTCACAACACGCCTACAAAAAGGTAAATATGTTGAAACGGCGCTGCATAACATAGTTTACTCTATCGAAAAATTCCTCTTAATCAAAGAATTCGCACTAGGTAGTGTCTTGTCTAAATATAGAGGGAGCTTACAACAACGTTGAAACTGACTCGATTATTAATGCACTCAACATCTGCGAATCGATCTGCTGCTTTGTAGAACACATGCTTAAAAGCAGGGTGATCACTGCAACCTTGGGAAGTAGCACTGTCAGGAGACGTGCATACCGAAGTACCCCCAAGGGGGAGTATTGTCTCCACTACTGTGGAACCTAGTGCTCAACGAAGCACTCCTACAAATAGAAAACACCGGATGCAAAGTTATCGCCTACGCAGACGACGTCGCTATTCTTGTAACCGGCAAATACCCGCAGACACTGGCCGAAGTCATGCAGTCGGCCCTTAACAAACTTGTAAGCTGGACCGAAAGCTGTGGCCTTTCAGTCAATCTGACTACGACCGAGCTAGTCCTGTTCACTAGAAAATACAAACTCCCCGATTTTAATCTCCCAAAGCGAAGATGCACCCCCCTCACCCTCTCAAATAGTGCAAAATACCAGGGTCTGAAGCTTGACCGCAAGCTCCTTTGGAGAGATAACATAGTCGAACGTGCTAGGAAATCTCCAGCTGGCCTATATATTTGCAAAAAGGCAGTAGGCTCCACCTGGGGCCGGCAACCAAAAATCATGCATTGGTTGTACACATCGGTAATAAGAACGATATTCATGTATGGAGCACTGGTCTGGTGGCCTGCCCTGGAGAAGACCTCCAACCTAATCATAATCGAAAAAACTCAACGAGTTGCTTGTCTCAGTATTACTGGTGCACTTACTCTTCCACTGCAGCGCTCCAAACCATGCTCCACCTACTTCCAACTGACATCGTCAGCACACAACTGGCTGCCTGCTCAGCAATAAGACTGAGAAGTTCCAAGCGATGGAAACAACAAACATGGGCTACAAATGCATAATACCCGACAGAACAGAATCGACACAACGTGATGTCCTTCACCATGAATTGATGACAATCTTCACGGACGGCTCCAAAACCGAAGAAGGAGTCGGTGCTGGCATCTTTTCAAAAGATCTGGACATTCACCTTTCCTTCAGCCTTTCTAGCTACTGCAGCGTTTTCCAAGCCGAAGTCACTACCATTCGTCAGGCAGCTGATTGGCTGGCGGTTAGTGCAGTATCAGTTTCGGATATTGTCATATACATCGACAGCCAAGCGGCCATCAAATCCCTCGGATCCAGCACAACGAGATCCAAGGCAGTGAAGGACTGCCGCGTATCACTGAATGAAATAGTTGGACAGTACAACCTCACACTTTGCTGGGTACCGGGTCACTGTAATATACCAGGGAATTGCGAAGCTGACGAACTGGCCCGACGAGGCTCCTCAGGTCTAAACAGCATAAACGTCACCGACATCGAGGCGCCAACGTCCTATGCCATGCCGACGCGGTGAGAGAAGCCAACCATTAGTGGCAACAGCTCCACCACTGTAACACTGCACGGCTGCTTTGGCCCACGCTAACTGAAACCAGGTCCATCGGACTTCTTGAACATAAGAGAGAAACCCTCTCCAAAATCGTAAACACCCTCACCAGACACTGTGCCATAGGAAGGCATGCCCAAAGACTGGGCATCCCCTACAATGACTTCTGTAGAAGTTGTAGAGATGAAGAAGAAGAGGAGACTATCAGTCACCTCCTATGCACGTGCCCCGCACTTGCCAACATTAGAAAGGCCACACTAGGTGAACGATCTAAGTGATCTAAACAATGCCTGTACGGCTAAGATAGGCTCCTTCATAATAAGGAGTAAATGGTTCCCTTACACATCGGCAGCACAATGGACCAAATACTGGTCTAAGTGCATCCTCTTCGAGGGCCGGTTCCAACCAACATGAGTTCTTCGTAACCGCACACGCACATGAGTGTGCGCATCTTCCAATTCCATCAAACTCACTCGTTAGCGCGTGCGGTACATTTTGATTTGGTCAAACTCACTCGTATGCGCGTGCGGTAATGGAAATACCAAGTGACGAGACATTAGATCTTCCTCACATTTGGATTTTCAGCTGAGAAATAGCCATATTTCTAAAACCAGTTAATAAAAAAAAGTACCATTATACGTATTTTAAGCTAAAAACGTGGTAGGCCTCTTACAGCATTTGTTCAGACTAACACAAATATGAAATTTAATCAAAATCGTTAAGGCCGTTTTCGAGAAGGGGAATTTGGCCTTAAGTAAAGTACCGTTAATAACAGTACCGATTTTGCCTCGAATGGTGACCCTTCAGAGCTCAGATATGAAGTTTGAAGCAAATCGCCCCAGCAACTAAAAAGGTTGCCTACTTGTTGCTATATATAGGACCCTTCGGGTAGGGGTTAGAATATACCCGAGGTAAGGCATGCCTGTCGTAAGAGGCGACTAAAATCCACCCTCCGTATGCCGAGCGCGTAGCGCATACAAAAGATACAAAAGATGCAATGAAGAAAACACACGGAAGTATTACCCCAGGTGGCAATCCAGTTTCACTGGCAAATCCACCATCTTTGGAGGTAGGCTCTACGGATTCTGGGGAGAGCCACTTATTGCTTTCAAATCCCTTTCTGAAAAGATCAAGCGTACCTCGATCTCCACCACCATCTGGATCGAAAGTCTCCGGGAAAGGAAGTCCGCCGGTTAATCAGGACTCAGCGAAAATTAAATGCTTGGAAGCGGAAAACAACGAACTTCGCGATAAGCTTAATGAAATGGAACGTCTCTTTTACGAGCTTAAAAGCGAAGTAGATTTGTTACGTAAAGAAAACGAAGACCTAAGAAACCCCCGTGGTACTATAGAATGCGAGGATACACCGAAACGTCAATGCGAATACCAGACGGACGAGGAAGAGCTTGCACGCAAAACGAATCCGGCCTTTAAGAAGAGGTCTAGCAAGAAGCGAAAACCCGGTTCATCACCCGAAGTAGAGACCGTACAACAAGTAGAGAAAACACCAGTCGTACCAAAAAAAGCGACAGCGGAAACTCGAGGGAAAAATCGCCGACCACCTGATATAAATGTCGTTGGGATAGCGGACTACGGAAAGTTGCGTAACATTCTTAAAAATACTCTGGGGACGAAGTATAACTTAACATCGCTTCGGAACAACGTATGGAAAGTTAACGTCGATGACTCTGACGCCTATCGGGCACTGTCACAAAAATTTAATTGTTGTTAGGCGCGGTCTTCCAATTTTTATGCTTACTTTTGATAGGACTGAGAACATCAACGAAATATATAAGATAAAAGCAATCCTCAACATCAAGGTCAAAATCGAGCCCAAGCGGAAGGGCAACAGACTAGTACCTCAATGTAAGCGACGTCAAGGCTTCCGACATACTCAAGCGTACTGCCAGAAACAACCGAGATGTGTAAAATGCGCCGGTGAACATCTTTCGAAAGATTGCGACGTTAGCACTCAGGCTCCAGCGGTTTGTGCCAATTGTAAGGGAAGTCATCCAGCGAGTTACCGAGGTTGCGAAATCGCCATAGAGCTACAAAAACGGCATGAAACTCTAAAGAAACGTACTGAAGATAAGGTCACCACAACTCCGAGACGTCCAAAAGCTGACAAGCCGAAAACCCCAAAGTCGGTCAGAAGAACGAGATCGGTAAAGGAAAAAGTAAAAAATCCACAAGAAAACGCCGCCGGTCCAAGTACAAAAGGTATATCAATGCTTATTGGCCCAAGATCGTACGCACAGGTCGCGTCACGTGAAAATAGACCAGAACCTGCCACAACGGATTGGGTATCTCATATATTAGTTATGATATTAGAAAAGCTTGAGCAACAAACTAAAGTTAATCAAGTAATCTTTGACAAACTGAGCGAGCTAGAGTTTAAACCTCGCAGAACGAATAACAAATCATGAATATGAAGCTAATAAAAATACTTACATGGAATGCAAATGGCCTATCGCACAAAATCGACGAACTAGAAGTATTTATGCGGAAGAACAATATTGACGTTTGCCTGATTACGGAAACCCATTGTAAGAAGGGATCGGGGCCCAAAATTAAAGGTTCCTTCAGAAAATTCGAGAGGCGGTTCATCCCTTTACATCAAAGACTGCATTAAGCACTCCAAAATCGCCGAAATTGAACTTGACTCAATGCAAATTAGCTCAGTCTCCGTGAAATTGAGGCACCTAGATTACAATATCGCGTCTATTTATTTTCCTCCGAAGTATAGGTTGGCGGATGACGATCTTACTCCCCTCTTTGAGTCACTTGGGTCAAACTTTATCATCGGCGGGGATTTTAACGCGAAAAACACTTTTTGGGGTTCACGATGCAATTCAACAAGAGGCAGAGTACTCCTCAAAGCAACTTCGAAACGTGGCGTGGTCTTCTTATCGACGGGAAAGCCAACATATTGGCCAACCGACAGAAATAAAATACCTGACCTCGTTGAGTTCTTCATCACAAAAGGGGTACCTCGATACCTTACGAACGTAGAAGAATGCTATGATCTCTGCTCAGATCACTCGGCAGTTCTTTTGAAAATCGGCAGAAGCTTAGCGAAAAAGGAAAGAGCGCCTAGATTAACTAACAGCAACACCGACTGGGACGGCTTTAGAAAATACTGTAAAGAAAACATAGCCTTGAATGTACCACTAAAAACGCCGCTAGAAATAGAAGACGAAATAGAAAAACTCGTGAGAGTTATTCAGAGCGCTGCGTGGAATAATACTTCTCTCCGGAGGAACTCAGTATCGAATAGCGGAACAACATACCCGCGCGAAATAGAAGAGCTCATACGCGAAAAGAGAAAAGCGCGAAAGAGATGGCAGCGATCGCGAGCACCTCCAGATAAAGCCATCTTGAACAGCCTATCTAACGAATTAAAGCACTTACTTCAAGATTTTAAAAGTCGCGAGACCACCGCTTACCTTGAAAGCTTGACTGCCGATAGAGGATCGAACTACTCACTTTGGAAAGCCGTGAAGTCCATTAAGAAGCCTATAATGCACTCGGCGCCATTAAGAAAAGCCAACGGCGAATGGATAAAAGGCGACAAAGAAAAAGCAGATGTATTCGCAGACCACCTAGAAGAAACGTTCAAACCATTTGACGGGGAACCATTGGTCGACGATCTCAGTCCCAATTCGGTACTGGACAACTATAGAATGAAAAACGTGTCACTGTCTGAACTTCGTCAAGCGATACGAAACTTGAAGAATAACAAAGCGCCGGGCTATGACTTAATTACTGGGGAAATTTTAAAGGAGTTACCGAAGAAAACGCTAGTGAAGCTCCTCTACATCATAAACGCCTCAATGAGAATTTCATACGTTCCAAGCAGTGTTCCCAGATTGAGGGGAAAAGCGCCACTTTTGGCGCTTTTTGATCGGAAAAGGGGAATCTGTCTTAGAAAAAGGGGAAAATGCGTATTTGAAATATTATTTTCGATATCACAAAATATTATTATAATACGTCACCAACACGTATAAATCTTCGTTCTCAACGAATGATTTGCTATACCGATCCTTTTAGAAAGATCGTAATTCATCTCAAGTCCATCCATAATATGTTAATTTCTGTTGGAAGATGGATACTATGAAGTCGCGTTGCGATCGGAGTTTTTTAATGTTTTTATACCCTATCCTAAGGGTATATTAAGTTTGACACATAGTTTGTAACATAGAGAAATATTAAAGATAGACCCAACAAAGTATATATATAAATGATCAGCATCAATAGCCGAGTCGATTAAGCCATGTCCGTCCGTCCGTATGTCACCAGTTTTTGGGCCTTAAATTTTGAGCTAGGTTGATGAAATTTTGTATACGAGGTCTTTGGAAAAGTAAGCAATACAAGTGTAAACATTTTTAAAATCCGCCCACTGACACGCCCACTATTCAAAAAAATCACTTTTTTTCACTATTTTCATATGAAACTCGAAAAAACTTACTTAAGAAAATATGTAGATATCCATTTAATCTACAAATCGTCTATACATTGTATATGGCCACGCCCACTTGTTAGGGGCGTTTTCTTCAAAAATTAATTTTCGAGTAAAAATATTAGTTTATAGGGCAAAATAGAAAATTTTGTGAATACATTTTCCACCGCCCACTGACACGACCAAATAAGATAGGGATAGGGTATCATACGATCCGCTCCAAGCGGATTGTAGCATTTTTTCACTGGTTTTAATTTACTTTGCGGCCCTTTTACCACGCAATATTATTGCACAGTACTCGGTATTGAGACTCAGCATGTTTTTTCAGCAACGAACCGATACAGAATAAACGGCAAGATGCCAATAACATTTTTAATAATATTGTATCGTGTAAGGATAACACATTTTCACGCAATATTTTTGGCTACTATCTAGCGCAATAATATTGGGTGTTGTAAGTGCTGCACTGGTTTTTGTTGCTTGTTATTACTTTTTTTTGTTTCCTTTAATATTTGAACCTTCGTTTCTGGTTTTTTTCATGAAAAAAATATTTTTTTTTAAAGCACTTCTTTTTCAAAACGATTGATTTGAGCTTCTTTTTTGTGTTTTATAAAAGGGGAATATTGCGGGGAAAATCGACAAGAGAAAAGGGGAAAAATAGGCAAAATGAGACAAAAACGGGGAAAGTCATTTAGAAAATCTGGGAACACTGGTTCCAAGGCAATGGAAAGTCGCAGAAGTAATAATGGTTCCGAAACCGGAAAAATGCCCGTATGATAAAAAATCATATCGACCTATTTCGCTTTTGACCATAATATCGAAGGTCTTCGAGAAACTTGTGCTCAAACGACTGCAACCAATAATTGAAGAAAGACGATTGATCCCGGACCACCAATTTGGCTTTAGGGTCAAACACTCAACAATTGACCAGGTCTATCGAATAACTAATGAAATTGATAAAGCCTTAGAAGCGAAAATGATATGCTCTACCGTTTTTCTTGACGTATCCCAAGCATTTGATAAAGTATGGCACGAAGGCCTGAAATATAAGCTATTCTATGAAGGTTTTTACCTACCCACGAAAAAAAAAAAAATATATAGGACCAGATGCATCTAAGCAACTACGAAGAATATTGGAACCCACAAAAGCTGATTCAAAGAAGTATTCGGAGGTGGTAAAAGATCTCAAGAAGCTTTTTCACCCTAATTTGTATGAGATCACTGAATCCTTCAAATTCTGGAGCACGGAACAAGGTCTTTCATCAGTAAAGGAATACACTTTGTCACTAAAATCCTTAGCAGAAAATTTTAATTTTGTATAATTCGAAGAGAGAACTCTTCGTGACAAATTTGTGCGCGGTATTAATGACAGTGACCTACGTCAGCAGCACAGAAGCGTGTAAAAGAGCCATAGAGTACGAATTAACAAGAGAAAAAAATAAGCAAATTTCTTCAGGCGGAGTGTTCGCTGTCAATAATAACGCTAGAGGCTATAAACCACGTGGTCGTCGAAATCAGATATAGCGGAACGTCAAATAGTGGTGTGATTAGGAAAAGGTGTTATAGATGCGAATGGAACCACGATCTTGAGGATTGCGCTGCAAAATTTTGGAGTTGCCTTATCTGTGGAAAAAAGGGCCATATAGCAAAAGTTTGTCGAGCAAAGCCTATGGATAGCCCAAAATCGAAGTTCCGCGGAGAAGTGCGTAAGTTCTCATAGGCAGTGGGGTTATCAACCGATGACAACAGTTCGTCCATAAGCGGAGTTTTCAACGAGGTTAATCACATATTTGATCAGGCGGCCATGGTACGAGTTTATACAGATGACACCTACATGGATATGGAAGTGGACACGAGAGCATGTATCTCAGTAATAACGGAAGATGAGTCCCAGAATAAATTTAGTACAGTAGAAATAAAACCTTGTAATCGTAATTTTTTAACTTTTACAGGTAGAAAGATATTTTGTATTTTGAAAATCGAGTTGCAAGTTGGTCTTTCTATTGCTGGTAAGAGATGTGCGCTTGAATTAATAGTGGTAAAGACTGAACGGTTGATAAGGCCGCTTTTGGGTCGACCGGGATTGGATAAATTGTTTCCAAACTGGAGGGAGCTTTACCAAACAGAATCTAAGGTTTGTCATGTAGATAATAAAGATTGTAGAAACAGTATATTGGATATTATTAGAAAAGAATATCTGTAGGGACCATTCTTAGCTAAAAAAAAAAAAAAAAATTGTAAATAATAAAACTATCACATCACCTATTTAATGCCACAGAAGATTTGCACGCGGTATTCAGAAAAATAATTATTGAGTCTCGATAGTACACGGAATTCTATATCTGCAATCAGCTGTAGTTTTTCGCCCAAAAGTAAAACGGATGCGAGGTTTATTCGCCGAGGACGTCAACAAATTCCGTCGTGCGACCAACTTCGATTTTTTCTTCTTGGCCTCGATCTCTTTTCCTACTGAGCGATCGTCGAGAATGGTACTGCACACGACTGGACACGTGGCATATCATACCTTTTCTTTTATCTTACCAAAGTAAGAAGTTTTTTTTTTTGTAAAAAAAAAAAAAAGGGATAACTACAATCACCCACTCGCCAACAACGTGTTTACACCAGGGGCGACCTCATATCGTTTCTCCATATCGTTTCCACCGACGGAGATCAAGCCAAAATCACTGCACTCCGGTCACAGCTTTTACTCAGCGAGTAAGTGAACGGAGATCAAGCTCCTCAGTCGCTACAAAGCCACCACTCACACATCTGGCTACGCAGCTGACGAAGGAAACGTAGCCATCTCACTAGAAGGCTAATCTATTGTCCCAGCGTCAGCCACTCTCTTACTACGGCCCACTAAGGACAGACGAGCAAGTGTAGTTGATTAGAAGTAAGAATATTCGAAGGTGTATTTTCATACATTTTTACTTGCACCTATAATATAGGGCAAGTATTGGATTCGTGAAAAAATTCGACCTCGAGATAACAATGAATTCTGACATTACGATGATAGAGAAGCTCGAAAAAGTGGGTCTGCCAATTCTGTCTGTCTGTCTGTCGGTCTGTCTGTCTGATTTTTGTTCTAGCCCTGTTATTAACGGTACTTTACTTAGGGCCAATTTCACAAAAAGACGATTTTCTCGAAAACGGCTCTAACGATTTTGATTAAATTTCATATTCGAGTTTGTCTAGACAAATGCTATAAGATGGCGTACCACGTTTTTGGCTAAAAATACGTATAATGGTACTTTTCTTATTAACTGATTTTAGAAATATGGCTATTTCTCGGCTAAAACTCAATGGATTTCCATGAAAATCGAAATTTGGGCAAAATGTAATATTTAATAAAAAGTGGCATTTAAATTTATGCAAAATTTTTAAAAATATTTTTTTTAAGTCTAATATTTTTTATACCCTATCCTAAGGGTATATTAAGTTTGATACATAGTTTGTAACATAGAGAAATATTACAGATGGACCCAATAAAGTATATATATAAATGATCAGCATCACTAGCCGAGTCGATTGAGCTATGTCCGTCCGTCCGTCCGTCCGTCCGTCCGTCCGTCCGTCCGTCTGTCCGTCTGTCCGTCTGTCCGTCTGTCCGTCCGTCCGTCCGTCTGTGTGTCACCAGTTTTTGGGCCTTAAATTTTGAGCTAGGTTGATGAAATTTTGTATACGAGGTCTTTGGAAAAGTAAGCAATACAAGTGTAAAAATTTTTAAAATCCGCCCACTGACACGCCCACTTTTAAAAAAAATCACTTTTTTTTCACTATTTTCATATGAAACTCGAAAAAACTTACTTGGGAAAATATGTAGATATTCACTTAATCTACAAATCGTCTATACATTGTTTATGGCCACGCCCACTTTTTGGGGGCGTTTACTCCAAAAATTAATTTTATAGTAAAACAATTAGTTTATAGGGCAAGATAGAAAATTTTGTGAATACATCTTCCACCACCCACTGACACGACCAAATAAGATAGGGATAGGGTATCATACGATCCGCTCCAAGCGGATTGTAGCATTTTTTCACTGGTTTTTTTATAAAAAACTTGTTCAGTTTTAACTAACAGCACATAGGTGCAAGTACGTATGACCCAGTCGTGCACATTTTTTTTAGAGATAATTCTGTATAGTTTCTTTGTGTTCCTTTGAATTAAAATTCCCTTTATAAATATATGAATATTGTTAAATTCTAACATACAAACATTTCGAGTTGGTTATACATATTGTTCTTATAGATTTTTTTTTGTTTTTTGATTAAGTAAACAAAGACTTAAGCTTAGAGTTATGATAGCAATTCTTCCAGTGCTCAACCAATACCGTTTTTTTTATTGAATAAAATTAGGTTGTAAATGAATTAAAGTAAACGATTTGAAATGTGTGTTTCCTTTGGGATGGGAATAGGTCCAAACGTAATTATGATGTTTGAATAGAGTTAGTTTGTGCAATCAGCGGTGTGAAATGTTGATAGTTAAGATCGTCGACAGTATTATTTTTCAACTCTAAAGGAGTTGATCGTTTTGGCATTAGGGGCTATCGCGAATATGAATTTTTATAGCGAGGCGGTAGCCAAGGAAGGTTATTACTCCTTTTCGAGTTTTGAACTGTGGGAGGGTTACGCACCTTAGGCTTTCCAATGGTTTTCGGGTTGCAGAAAGTATTTTTACATGAAGTTTCGTTTCTTTAATAAGTCTTTTCGTTTGTTTTTCTTTTGGTTAGATAGCGATTTGCTTTTCTTTATATTAGGCATGTAAAATATGACGGTCGTCCGGCAGAGAGTGTAAGAACCCACGCCTCCGTCGAGCTAGTGTCGCGCGTATGCAAGCATGCCTGCCTTCACTTAACTGCCAGGACAACCTATCTTGCAACTTGTTGGATCCTGTAAGGATTCCTGTATCCTTAGGGTTCATAGGACTGCCGTACATCGCCCCTTGCAAGATAGGAACATCTTAGTTTAATTACCGTTACATATCCTAATCTTTTAAAAACAGATCCGAACCATTGCATTGAGGGTTTTACTGCGGAGGTTGTCTTGAGACGTGGTACTCCTCCAATTTTTCATAAGTCATATTCTGTCCCATACAAGCTACGAAATAGGATAGAAAAGGAGTTGGGTAGGCTTTGTCAGGATGATATTTTGGAGCCAATAAAGTACAGTACGTACACGTCACCTATAGTAATTGTATGGAAAACAGCGGGGGAAATTAGAATGTGCATCGACTGTAAGGTGATACTCGACTGCTTTGTTCAGACGGAACATTATCCGCTACTTCGCAAAGATGACATTTTTGCAAGCTTAGCCAAGTGCGAGTACTTCTGTTTCATAGATCTATCAGGGGCATATCAGCATAGCAACTTTCGGGAAAATCAAAGGAATATTTTACAATAAATACCCATAAGGGCTTATTTCGTTATACCAAGTTACCCTTCGGGGTGGAATCGGCTGCTTCCATTTTCTATGGACCAGATCTTGTTAGGGGCTCAAAATTTTTCATGCTATTTAGATGGTATTTCGATTGGAGGGATATCATATGAGAACTGCAGAAATACTTTGATGGAAGTTTTAGGTAGGCTTCATGGCTCGGTCATATTATTTCAAAATAAAAAATTCGGCCAGACCCTTCTAAAACACATACAATTCGTAACGCCCCAACTCCAAGTGGTTTAACGGAATTGCAGTCATTCATAGGAAATTAGGAGCATTGTATCATTTCTTAGATAAAGGGAACAAATGGTACTGGACAAAGAAGGCTGAGCAATGTTTTAAAAAGCTAAATTGCTAATTCTTGAGCATAATATTTTGGAAATTTATGACCCGCCAAAACCAATCAGTCGTTTTTGTGATGTCAGTCCTTTGGGAGTGGGAGCTTATATTGGCCATGGTCAAGAAAGACCTATAAGTTTCGCATCAAATACGCTATCCAAATCGGAAAAAAAGATACTCCCAAGTACATCGTGAGGCGCTAGCTGTAATTTTTGGGGTGCGAAAATTTTACAAATATTTATACGGGCACAAATTTCAACTATTTAGTGATAACTAAGCCCTAAAGGAAATATTTAATCCAATTAAAAGCATATCTAACATTACAGCTACAAGGTTACAAAGGTTACCTAGGTAATATTATCGAGCTATGAATATGATTTCAAATATCGCTCGGCAAAACAACTGACGGTAGCAGTTATGTTATGAAGACTGCAATTATTAGAAGAAACAAAAATTGAAACAATGATGCTTGTCTGACTCTGTTAAAATGAGCGTTAGCAAGGAAGAGGTAGCATCTGAAACGAGTCAAAATACAACTCTAAATAAAATTTATAAGTACGTCATGTGTTGTTGGCCAGATCCAAAAGAATTAGATTTTGATGTCAGAAAGTTGTTTAATATAAGGTCATCTTTGTCCACGGATAACAAGTATTTGTACTATGGTGATAGGTTAGTAATCCCTAAGTCCAAGCAATGACGAGGTCTGATACCAAGAGTGCTATAAATGTTTTAGACACGATATTTGCATATTTTGGAAATCCTTCTGAAATTGTGTCCTTCTAATTGTGGGCCATTAAAGCATTTGCTAGCGAGAGGGGAATCCAAATTATCAGGATACCACCATACCACATTCAAAGCAATGGTTGGGCAGAGCGTGCGGTGCAAAAAATCAAGTCTATATTGAAAAAAATATTTAGTACAAGAAAGAATTAATAAAAGAAACATGCAATCGGTCTTATATAACGTTCTATTAGCCTACAGAGAGACGCCATATACAGCAACAGGAAGATCACCTACTGATATGATTTACAAATATACTCCTCGCACAGTATTGCAGTCATTACAGAAAGATACAAAATTAAAAATATCTAAGAAATATAGAGACAATAAAAATGTATAAAGGCATGTACAAAAAGAGATACCATTTAATGAAACTAAGAATTTTAAAGTAAATGACAAAGTTATGTAAATATAAACTGCATTTTAATGATTTGGTGAAATGGCAGCCAGCAGCTATTTTAGAGATTTTAGAGATCGTCGACCTTAGAAGATAAATTTCACCCATTATAAATAATGAAAAAAAAAAGTATTGAAAATCAAGACACCGGAAAAGGTCTCAACCCAAAAGCCATAATCTCAGATGAAGTAAATTCGAAAAATGGACCAGTTCGAAAAAGAAAATCACCAAGTCTTTTGGGTTATTGGAATTTTTGATTTAACTAGCAATAAGGAAACGTGAACGCAATTGATTTTAATGGAGGAAGAAATGATATCAAGTGCATTTGAGTACTGTATTCCTTTTAAAAAGGTAACATTTAAAATTAAGAATTTATTATGAATTATTGATTATATCTGTAAAATGTACCATTTTTTATTAAGCTTATATTATTTTCATATTCTTTACCTTCTGAGAACACAAATTAAAATGATTATGAATAGATTAAGAATTTACCTTAACTTTTTGTATACTTTTCGAAAACATTAATGGAATTGAATGAATGAAAATTTATTTTGAATTATATTTGCTTAGAGGAATATGTTATGTAGAAGTATTATAATAGAGAGTCTTTTACTCTCTTTCTAATTATGTATACATATATACTAATAAGTAGGGCAAGGATTTTCATGCACTTAAAAACCCAAAATATGCGCTTAAAATATGCTCTTAAAATGGGAAATATGCACTATAAATATGCATTTAAAACCATGGCGAAGTCCCCTATAACGACGTGGTTTATAACGACCAGTCGCTTTTAACGACCAATTTTCAATTTTTTATGTATTTTTGATAAGTCGGATAATACGACAGTTGGAAATAGCGACCAGTTAAACTGTAATTAAACTTTATATTTTTTAATTAAAATTAAAAAAACAGATGAGATACAAGTGATTCTCGATATAAACCAGATAGACATATGTCTTATTTCAGAGACGCACTTCAAATTAAATTCTGACCTTAAACTGAAGGGATTATATCACTCCCCACATCCACATAACTGCGCAAAAGGCGGGGCTGCAGTGGTAATAAAGAATACGATTGAACACCATTTAGAAGCAAAATTCCAATCATGTGCCATCCAAGGAATTTCCATTTGCATAAAAACAAGCAGTGGCCAACTATCCGTTGCATCAGTATATTGCTCTCCTAGCTATAGAATAAAGGCGAGTGATTTTAAAAATCTTTTCCGCATATTTCACAATAGATTAATCGTGGGAGGGGATTTTAATGCCAAGAATAAATATTGGGGATCTAGACTAACAAACACTAGAGGCAGAGAACTTTTTAAATGTATTAAAGAAGATGGCGCGAAATACCACTTGACGGGAAAACCTACCTATTGGCCAACAGATAGGAATAAAACCCCAGATCTTGTCGACTTCTTTATATCTAAAAATATATCCTCAAATAAAATAAATGTGGAAGAAGGCCCTGATCTTCAATCAGATCACTCCTCAGTCCTTCTTACACTTGGCGATAAAATAATTATAAAAGAACAAAGTCCAAAACTTGTTAATAGACTGACTGATTGGAACTACTTTAGACAGATGTTGGAAGAAAGTATCCAATTATCATCAGCTATACAAACAGTAGACCAACTAGAAAAAGCAATGCAAATACTAACACTGAACATACAAAATGCTGCATGGGCATCAATTCTTAAAACAACAAAAAAGACTAAGCAAAACTCTTACCCTCGCGAAATATGTGAAATCATTACACGAAAAAGGAAAGCTAGAAAGCGTTGGCAACGGACAAGGGCGCCAAGCGACAAAACCATACTAAACAACTTAAATAATAAGCTCAGAAATTCTATAAAAGAATTCAAGAATGAGTCTTAAAAAAACTTACCTTAGCAGTCTTACAAATGATGCTAGTACCGACTACTCGCTCTGGAAGGCAACAAAGTAAATGAACCGACCAATTGCCCATATTCGTCCAGTAAAAACCAAAGAAGGCAACTGGGCAACAAGCAGCCAAGAGAAAGCAAACACTTTTGCAGAGTATCTTGAGGACGTCTTCAAACCCTATGAAGATAAAAGTTACCAAGGAATCGAAGAAAGGTGCGAAGAAGATCGACCAATTCGATCGGTAACAGCTAAAGAACTTGCCAAAGAATTTAAAGAAAATATAAATATAAAAAAGGCCCCAGTTTTTGATTTAATTACAGGGGAAATCTTAAGACAATTCCCACAAAAAGGTTTAAAAAAAAGTAGCGCAGATTATAAATGCTGCATTTAAGCTGAGATATGTGCCAAGCATGTGGAAGGTCGCGGAGGTAATAATGATCCCAAAACCAGGCAAACCACCAAGCGAAGTAACCTCATATCGCCCAATATTGATACTACCAATATTGTCAAAGCTATTTGAAAAAATGCTGGTAAAACGCCTGCAAAAAATAATCTATGAAAAATCGCTAGTCCCAAATCACCAATTTGGATTTAGAAATAAGCACTCTACAATTGATCAAGTGCATAGAATCACAGATAAGATCGAAAAAGCATTTGAAGAGAAAAATGTGTGCTCTACAGTATTTCTTGATATAGCACAAGCTTTCGATAAAGTCTGGCACAAAGGACTGATACACAAATTACAAAAACAACTGCCGATGCAGTATTCGACAATTCTGGAGTCTTATATATCAGATCGACTCTTCAGAAATAAACAAGATACAGAATACTCAACGTTAAGAGAGATAAAAGCTGGTGTACCGCAAGGCAGTGTTTTTGGGCCAGTGCTGTACCTTCTATTCACTAGCGATCTGCCCATGCCAAACAAATTTACAAAAAATTCAGGTCTTCCAAAATAAAGTACTAAGGAACATAGTCAGTGCACCTTGGTACATACGTAACGCTGATCTTCATAGAGATCTAAATATCGAAATGGTTGAAGACGAAATTAAAAAAGTTGCTCAAATGCACAGACGTAGGCTTCTCAACCACGTTAGCTTAGAAATAACCGAATTATTAAATACAGACCATGTAATCAGGAGATTAAGGCGGATAAAACCGCTTGATCTATAAAAATTAGCTAAGAATAGAAATTAGGTTATATTTTCTACCACAAAAGTTCAGAAATCCGACAACAGGCGGATGTCTCTTTTAAATTCTCAAACAATTCAAAAATAAATTGCTGATTAGTTGAACAACTAGGGGCAATGCCATTCGGGATGACGAAAGTTAGTCCCCCAGGGAGGTTTTTTAGATGGGTTAAAGTCCCTCACTATTGCAGAAGCATCCCTCGCGTTCTAGCTCTGCACATTCACATTCAGTTTTTAAACAAATTCAGTCTTTTTATTTTATGAATTAAAAAACAATAAATAATAAGGTGAATAAAAAATAAAGAACTTTATTTGAAAAAATAAATAAATAATAGAAGTAATATTATTTTAAGATTTAATTGAGGTTGTCAGAATTTTCATATGTTTTATTAACATATATGATAAAATTTTTTTTTAAATTTTAAATGTGAAACTTTGGCGATTCAGTCGTTGAAATGTTTTGTACATAGAGAAGGATCTCTCGACATCAACTGACGTAATAGGTGCATTTTTAAGGACACATACTTTTTTATATACAATAAACAGAAGCACCGTCGCTTTCCATTGGCACTGACTGAATTGAAGTAAAGTAGAAGGGGGTAAATCCAATGCAAAACGACATAGGAAGGTTAATGGTGCGTGTGCATTTCTGCGGTTTTGTTTTGGTTTTTACTTGCACCTATAATATAGGGCAAGTATTGGATTCGTGTAAAAATTCGACCTCGAGATAACAATGAATTCTGACATTACGATGATAGAGAAGCTCGAAAAAGTGGGTCTGCCAATTCTGTCTGTCTGTCGGTCTGTCTGTCTGTCTATCTGTCTGTCTGTCTGTGTGTATGTACGCTGGACTGCAGCCTAAACGGCTGGACCGATTTGCTTCAAACTTCATATCTGAGCTCTGTAGGGTCGCGATTCGAGGCGAAATCGGAATTTTTGCTCTAGCCCCGTTATTAACGGTACTTTGCTTAGGGCCAATTTCACAAAAAGACGATTTTCTCGAAAACGGCTCTAACGATTTTGATTAAATTTCATATTCGAGTTTGTCTAGACAAATGCTTTGCGTACCACATTTTTGGCTAAAAATACGTATAATGGTACTTTTCTTATTAACTGATTTTAGAAATATGGCTATTTCTCGGCTAAAACTCAACGGATTTCCATGAAAATCGAAATTTGGGCAAAATGTAATATTTAATAAAAAGTGGTATTTAAATTTATGCAAAATTTTTAAAAATATTTTTTTTAAATCTAATATTTTTTTTTTTATAAAAAACTTGTTCAGTTTTAACTAACAGCACATAGGTGCAAGTACGTATGACCCAGTCGTGCACATTTTTTTTTTTTAATTTTGACTTAATTTTTTTTCAGAAATATGCACAAAATATGCATTTATTATTAAAAATATTCAAGAATATGCAAAATATGCATTTATAGTAAAATTTACAAAAATATGCACTAACGATTGGATGCCAGTTTAAAGGAAAAGTCATGAATCGTAAAGATAACTTGTTCTATTGCTTCTAATGTGTCTCAAAAAAAAACATGTAAATGCATCGAAATCCTAGCCCTACTAATAAATATAGCCTGTGACTAGTGTAAAATCAGTATAATAAATCAGTCTTAAGTGGGACCTCAAACATGTCGTTTTAATAAATACAACAGAGATTTCAAAAATTAGGAGACTTCTAAATCTCTTAAAGTTTGACTGCCGAGAAAAATTCGAAATCAAATCGACCACGTGCTAATCGACGCAAGGCACCAACATCTTGGATGTGCGTACCTTTCGAGGGGCAAACGTTGAGTCTGACCACTATCTTGTTGCAGCTAAATTCAGAGCCAGACTGTGCAAAGAGAAGAAGCTGCGACCCGTCAAGAAAAACAAGTCAGAAGGAGCCAGAGCCTACAAAGAGCACCTGGCCGAGAAACTCTCTGCAGTGCATTCACCCACGTGAAACGCTAATAACCAGTGGAGAAAAGGGACCACGCAGTTTCCCAGCTCAAGGATATCGAGAAGTCTCGCGAGCGCAACAACATCCGGCAGTTTTATCGAAAAGCCAAGCAGCTGGCAGCTGGCTACAAACCCGGAACGCAGGCTCTTCGAAATAGCGAAGGCAACCTTGTCACCGACGCACAGGGAATTGTTGATGTGTTTAAGCAACACTTCCAGCAGTTGCTTAACGGGCAGCAAATAGAGAGAGTGATAGGGCAAGATGCGAACCCACCTCCAGTCAATGAAGAACCAACGCCTCCACCCAGTATTGAAGAAGTTAATGTAGCCATCAGAAAATTGAAGAACAACAAAGCCGTTGGCTCTGATGGGCTTCCATCTGAACTGTTTAAATACGGAGGCAATGTCTTGGTAAGGTGCATGCATCAAGTCATCAACCAAGTATGGGTGGAGGAACGCATGCCCGACGACTGGAGTATCAGTTCTATATGCCCCATCTTCAAAAAAGGCGATCCTATGTCTTGTAAGAACTACCGAGGCATATCCCTGTTAATGTCGCATATAAGATCCTATCCAACGTATTGTGTGAACGTCTAAAACCTTTTTGCAGCACACTAATAGGTCTTGAGCTCTACAAGGCGATGGCCCAATTTGGGATACCGGCACTTATCCAAATACGCGATGCTCTGTCCAACTTGGAAACAACTCTTTGGAGGTTTTCCAAACGTGCACCAGATTCAGGCAAGGAGATGCGCTGTCATGTTATTTCTTCAATATCGTATTGGAGCAGATAGTGTGCAAGGCAGGTGTCAAGACTGAAGGCACTATCTTTCACCGGAAGATCCCGGCAAGCCGTAGTAGAGGCGTTTACGGCTATTGATGAGCAGGCGAAACGAGTTGGTCTTGAAGTGAATGAGGACAAGCCGAACAAACATTTATCTCTCCAAAATATTGGGCAGAACATCACTGCTGATAACTATAATTTCGAGATGAGCGTTCTATAGAGCATTAATTTGGTCCGTCGAGTTTGTAGTTTTGAACCCAGATGTTCTGTCAAACCGAAGTAGCAGCGGTTTGCTAGGTTTATTCTTCGTCGGATCTCTACAAAGGTATACTTTGGCAACCCTGTAAGAACTGTAAGAAAGAAGGACACATTTATACCGTCTAATATAACAAGGCAGAGAGGCAAACAGCGAATGTGCACAACTTTGGTTTTTATATGCATTCAACCAAAAGATAATATAATACCAAGATAGTGCTACAGTGATACAAAATATGTTCGGAAATTTTTGTAAACGAATTTCTGCCGATCTTTTTTCCTTCGCTTCTTTTGTTTTGCGAAAGATAAAGATCTGAGAGCGAATGAGCTTTTGCGATCGACGACATTGTGAAAAGCTTGGGCTTCCTTATTTTCCACACAAAAACTATGCATTATGTGCTCTGCAAAAAGTTGTCATTACTCTTCAGTTGACATTAGCCGGTTCAATAAAAATAAATAAAACAGCTTTCTACATTCAAATCCACGATTATTTTCTCCACTTTGTTCTACGAATTTCGAGAAACAAAGTTAGTTTTAAGATTTCTAGTTTTAACGAAAAAAAATTCTGTGAATAATACCGATATTGTAAAAACTCGAAACTCGAAACTCGAAACCCCTGCAAAGCTAGCTTTGATATAAAACTAGTTTTGTAAAATGTGAATAATACGGGCGTTGAGTTTTAAAACAAAAATTTCAAAAAAACCAGTGAAAAAATGCTACAATCCGCCTGGAGCGGATCGTATGATACCCTATCCCTATCTTATTTGGTCGTGTCAGTGGGCGGTGGAAAATGTATTCACAAAATTTTCTATTTTGCCCTATAAACTAATATTTTTACTCGAAAATTAATTTTTTGAAGTAAACGCCCCTAAAAAGTGGGCGTGGCCATATACAATGTATAGAAAATTTGTAGATTAAGTGGAAATCTACATATTTGCTCAAGTAAGTTTTTTCGAGTTACATATGAAAATAGTGAAAAAAAGTGATTTTTTTGAAAAGTGGGCGTGTCAGTGGGCGGATTTTAAATTTTTTTACACTTGTATTGCTTACTTTTCCAAAGACCTCGAATACAAAATTTCATCAACCTAGCTCAAAATTTAAGGCCCAAAAACTGGTGACACACAGACGGACGGACGGACGGACGGATATATGTAGCTCAATCGACTCGGCTAGTGATGCTGATCATTTATATATATACTTTATTGGGTCTATCTGCAATATTTCTTTATGTTACAAACTGTGTATTAAACTTAATATACCCTTAGGATAGGGTATAAAAATATAGTTTTTTAAAGTTATATAGTTTTCAATAGCAGCATAGAGATAACATGTACAATCCATTCATGTAAATTACTTAGTTTTTTGAAAAAATCGAAATGGAGCTAGATTATAGGGAAGTCCATGAGCTCTTCTTAAATCTGTAACACGAGAACTACTTGGCGGATTTGGATGAAATTTGAGCCAATCGTTGTATCAAAATGACCTCCAGTAAAAATTATTTGGAACGGTTCAAATGGAGAAGGTGACAAAAGTGGGTCTGAAAATTCTGTCTGTCCGTCTGTGTGTCTGTCAGCGAGCCTAAACGGGTAAACGGATTTTGATCAAACTTTATATCTATTGTCTGTGGGGTAATCCCTAGAGGGATTACTTATAGCCCGATTGATAAAAAACTGATTTGCTGGAAAACGGCTATACCAATTTTGTTTAAACTTTATGCTGAATCGAGTTTAGATACATGCTATAAAATTGCTTATAAAATTTTCGCCAAAATTTGTTATAACGGCACTTAAGACCAATTTGGTTAAAAGCTGGTTTGTTAAAAAAACGGGAACGGTTTCATTCAAATTTTTAGAGTGTGTAAAACTGTGCTAATGCTGAAAGATGGCATTCCAAATTTTTGGCTAAAATTGATAACAACGGTACTTTTCTTAGGGTCAAGCGGTTTTAGCCAATTTGCTCAAAAATGGCTCTAACGTTTTTCTTTAAATTATATATTTATGCTAGTCTTGTGAAGTCTGATAAAATAGCGTACCACGTTTTTGCCCAAAATTGGTTAGAATTGTACTTTACTAACAGCCGACTTAACAAAAAATCAGTTTCCACGAAAACGGCTGTAAGGATCTTCACTAAATTTCATATTTTAGCTAGTCTAGACGAATGCCATAAATTGGCGTACCACTTTTTTGGCTAAAAAAGCGTATAAAGGTACTTTACTTATATACTGGTTTTAGAAATATGGCCATTTCTCGGTTAATATTCAACGGATTTTGGTCAAAATAAAACGTGAGCAAGATTTAATGAATACAAAAATATGACATTTAATTTTATATTTTTTCATATAATTTATTGTTAAAATATCATTCATTTCCAACTAACAGCGCAAAGGTGCAATTACGTACGACCCAGTCGTGCACTTTTTTTTATGATCGTATTTACTTTGCACAAACTTACAATATTTGTAGTACTGATCCTAATCATTTAATTTTTTTGTTCACTTGGTTACGTAATATTTTGTACTCTGCCTCGTAAGATGAATTGCTTCGGTTGATTTTACATCTACGATAAAGTTTGTACCTTATTTTACAACACTCAATTATGTCCCTGCGTCGTGTTTTCTCCTTGAAGACTATTGTTGATTTGTCATAGATTTCGTTTTTATAACGAGTTCCAGTCCCGGTTGTTCTAATCAACTGGTTTACTTCGCTGTCCTAACTACTGAAAGCTCAGATAGATCGCTTTTTTGTAGGCACATCATAAATTCCGGATCGGGTGCTGTAATGATCGGATAAATTGCATATTTATGTAAACTAGGCCGGTTAAGTTTCATACAAATACGAGCCGAGCAAGTTTTTATGAACCAGTTTTGCACCTTGCTATATTTTATTGAATACAAATGTCCGACCACTAAACCTTTAATGGCCGATCACTAAAATTTGGTGACGGAGCATTAAAAAATAAAGTGCACGAATGGATCGTACGTACTTGCACCTATATGCTGTTAGTTGGGTATGAATAAAATTTTAATAAAAATAATAAAATTTTTGAAAAAATATTTTTAAACATTTTGCATAAGTTTAAATGCCACATTTTATTAAACATTCAATCTTGCCCACATTTCGATTTTAATGAAAATCCATTGAGTTTTAGCCGAGAAATAGCCATATTTCTAAGATCAGTTAATAAGAAAAGTACCATTATACGTATTTTTAGCCAAAAACGTGGTACGCCATGTTTAAGCATTTCTCTAGACTAATTTAAATATGAAATTTAATCAAAATCGTTAGAGCCGTTTTCGAGTAAATCGTCTTTTTGTGAAATTGGCCTTAAGTAAAGTACCGTCAATACCAGGGCTAGAACTTCTAGTCTTTACTAATTTTTATTGGTATTATGCAGTACATATAAGATTACACATAAGTTGATGTTTCGTGGTTCCACCCTTGTTTATCGAAAAGTGCTTGAACTAAACGGGGTACGGTATCTGTCAATGGTTTGTATACAGCTAGTCGGATTTATACTGTCGCATACTCTATGAAAGGTTTGTTCTAAATGCGGTATGGATTTGTAGTTGAGTGGATGGCTGTTTTTCTTTAAATGTACACACAGTTGTTGAATTGGGTTAGGGTCAGGGCTCTGAGGGCGCCAATTCAAGTCTTTTACCCCATTTTTCTGGATCCAAGCCTCGCTTTTCCACGTAGTTTGACACGAATATATGTATATACATATTCATATATATATACGAATATATGTGTATATATGCTTCAAAGTTTGCTCCAAGGCCTGAGTACAGGTCTCTCAGTTCATTCGTCCTCGACAAATAAACGACGTTCCCATTCATATGGACGTCATACTTATGTTTCCAACAAAGATTGTCAGTTATTATTATCATCTACTGTTGTGCACCGAATTTATTTTGATATTGCATTCGTCAGACCATGAAACCTTATCCCTTATTGGTCTTATTCTTACGGTTTCCCTCGAGGGAGTCGTTCTTCTTCTAAGGCTCTGAAAGGTCGTATGTCTGGCCTCTCTAACTTTGAAGCACAATTTATTAGGCCATCTGCGAACAGTTTTAGAGAAAATACCGAGTCCATCGTAACTTCTCAATCTAGCAGCTAAATCAGAAGCTGCCTGATGGTCTTACGTTTCGTCTCTCTATCTGACTTGACCCTTACTCCTTGGGTCTCTCCACCTATGTTGTTTTTTTTTAGCATTTTCTTAATTATTTGCATTGCCTTTAAACAATTTCGAGTGAATTTCAAAAAGTATAAAGTAAAAAAACTTCGCAAAAGTTGTCTTCACCAGTCGAACGCACTAAATGAAGTGATGCATACTTACATTTACCCAAAATTGCTTTTCTTGAAATTACCTACATATAAATATAACGAATTGTAATAACATACCTATACATACCTGTACGAAATTCTACAAAACCCACATTATGCTGACAACAGGAAAAAGGTTAGAGAAGAATATATTTCCAGCAGTAGGGAAAATACTAAGTAAAAACAAGGTGACTAATAAATTTGTCCATGGCTGTATATACATATATTTTTTTAAATATATAGGTACTGCATAGAACTAAATGTACAAAAAATAAGTGGCCCGATGCTAAAATCCCGATGTCCCAAATATGTAGATTCTGTTTAAGAACTAGGTGTTTCACATTTCTTTGTATAAAACAAAACAAAAACCATTTCATCAAACTTAAACCGCACGCCATACATGTGCCTTTATCTGTTTCATATTTTACCAAACTGGCACACATATATGCATGTAGGTATGTATATGGAAATGCCAAAAAATACCCAATAGTGAAACAATGAGGACAATTATAGAAATTACTATAAAGCATTTGTGTTTTGTGTACATGAATAGCAGTTGCAGGTTAAGAGTCGAATAACGACGTTTGTGGACAGATGGAATCAAAAGTCCAATCAATCACTTAGCGGTGGAACCGCCTCCAAATCAAAATTTACGGCTTCAAAACCTGAATAAGGACAATGCATATAGGGTACACCATACCTTGGTATTTGGATTCTATGAATGTTATTTTTTTTTACTTTGAATGGGATTAAAATAGTCCTTCTTCTTTCCATGCATTAAGCACTAAAAATAATTCTTATTGCCAAGTGCACTTTACGTTTTTTTGTGTGCATTCTTCTATTGAGTTCTGATAAGCTCAGCACGTGTGAGCTATACCCTCTCATCTCACTTAATATTTTAATGATTAAAAAGAAGAAAAATTGAATACCCGCCTCAGAAACGCCCACATAATTCCATAATTTAACCAGAAATTTAATTTTTTTTTTTTAAACAATGTTTTTTTGTTTGCTTTTAACAAGAATTCATTAAAAAAATTAAAACAAAACCATGACACCACCCATTTTACATTTTATTTTTTATCATAATGTTACTGCAATTACCTGCACATGCATACGCACATACCCATGTATATTTATATGAATGCATATCGGTGAAATAGGAAGTGAAGACTAAGCATACATACCTTATACATATGCATAGCAGAGCTGAACGGCCTAAATCTTTCCTGTATAGCATACCACTATCTTTGCCTTCAGACAGAAAAATAATGAAAAAGGACAAAATTCATCCGACTTATAATGAACCTCGCATAAAACCGCCGAAGGTATTTTAATAATACATCCTTAGGATTTGCTTTACATTTTTTTTTATATTCTGTGTGCATAAATTATCCTGAATGATGATGGAAAAATATCCTGCCACAAAGTGGGAAGCCTGTGTAAGGCACATACAGACGCACCACCAGTAACAATCAAGTGTGGTGCACCACACAAAACCCAAAAGCTAGCAAAAGCTGAGGATGAAAATAATAATCTCCACTGATTACAAAATGAGAAAAGGATTCAATAGATGGCACTAGAAAAAGGAGAAAAAAATAATCCTGTGTTGGGGCAACCACACTTTTGCAAACTCTGCTCAGCAGTCCCGGTAGGATCGCTGAGGATGTGGGAATTAGTGCAGAATGGGCTCAAATGCGACGCATGCATCACCCCATAAGGACGTTCTTCATTAAAAATCATCCATTCAGGAGGATTTTTACATTAGTGACATCCTTGAGTGCAATTTGCATTCATTTTCTTTTCGGGGTGTCATTATATTCTTATTCATATTCATAAAAATATATATATATTTATTTTTGTTTTATTCTCTATCCACTGAGCGCTATTTCTAAACCCTTATTCTTTAACGCGCATTTGTAGAAGACAAACAGCAAAGTGCATATCCTTGCAATATTTTTGCCTCCTCCCATATGCATAATTGAAAGCATATTTTATAATTTTTTTATAAGATAAGGACTAAATTGCAATCTCAATGTGCATAATCCTTGAAAATGAATAAGAAGTGCAAATCCTTTTGCTTCTTCAGTTTTTTATTCAAGAGAATAATGCATGTGGGCATTCAGCTGGAGATGAAAACGCCTGAAAGGCTTCATTTCCGTTGAGAAATTTTGTAATCTCACGAAGAATGGATCAAACAAAATCATTATATGTATATGAGCTGGTGCCGTTTGCTTTGATCTTCCGTTAGGGGATAATGGGTTGTCGTAAATACATTTTTTGTTTAAGTTAGATTTTATTTTGGAAACGTTGTACTTTTTCGTGCCATTATTTTGGTGCAACATTGTTCCAGGCTATTTAACTACCTCTGAGACCTAATTGGTCGATTAGAAATTTTGAAGTTAGCGTAGCAGTAGGCTTGCTAATGTTTCTTCTTGCAAATATCTGAGCTTTAACATTATTTGTAGCTAACATTACTGCCCAGATTTGTATAGCTACTGTCACGACTGCACTGTCATAAGCGAATCCCACTATCATTACCCTGCGATTATCCTTTCATTAGGAAAGTCTTCTTCTTCTTCTCCTTCTATGTTATGGTTCGTTGTCACTCTGCTTTCCTTGCTGAACTTTGCAAGATGTTTCATAATGTTGGAATGATTAATACTTTCATTCTCGTTTTATTAAATTTCTGCTACTATTTTTACGCGAAAAATGAAAACTAAACACCAACAACGACAGAGAAGAAATTTGTAGATTTTTTCGATGCGACAAAAGTATTATGGTCAATGGTTGGAGTTGACAGAGCATAATTCAAATCAGTGAATGGTAAAAATTATATGCATGAATCACTGACTTCAAATAAATGGTGAATAAGGTTTTTTCAAATTCCAATCATTTGTAGATAAATTCAGTGAATTAAACTGCCAAAAGATTTAATTCTCTTACAACTCTGGTATCTAGCAAACTGAACGCTGAACAAATTCAATGGTTCATTTAGTAAAATAAACAAGAAAGACCGATACGAGTAGTAGCTAGACGTCTCCATGCTTCATGCTCAAAAAAAAGGTGTCATCAATGGCTTGAAAAACAAAAGTCTCAAAATCATTGATGCTGTTAAGACCGTCAAACGAGAAAAAACAGCAATTGGACTGTGGGCAAACTACGGTAAAGCGGGGCCTGCCTCTTTTTATACCCTTTCCTAAGGTTATATTAAGTTTGACACATAGTTTGTAACATAGTACATAATAATAAAGTATATATATACTCGAAAATGATCAGTATCAATAGCCGATTCGATTAATCCAACCGCCCGTCTGTCACCAGTTTTTGGGCCTTATGATTTAAGTTAGGCCAATAAACTTTGTATACGAAGTCTTTAGATATCGTTACAGAAAAGTGTACAAAATTTCGAAATCTGACCACGTTTTGAAAAATGCATTTTTTCAGTGTCTCCATATTTTACATATTTTCCATACATTGTGTACGGCCACGCCTACATTTTAGGGGAGTTTTTCTCAAAACAATGTTTTTCGAAGTTTTCATTAGAATAATATGGGATATGCTAAAAAAGTTCAAATTCCACCCACTACCACGCTAACATTTTAGAAAATTCAGGTTTTGAATTTTAAGCAAGTTTATTGGTGAAAAATTATCTACATATGTATGTATATGTATAGAAAAGAGAGAGGGTATCACACGATCTGATTCAGACGGATTGTAGAATTTCGTAATTATCGAGGCTACGAAGTAGCTAAAGAGTTAAGCTAGTATTATGCTTACAATCATATGCTAAAAATTCTGAGCAAATAGGCATATATTCGTCAGGAGTATGATGCCCTATTACACGATATGCTGAATTTGTCCCAAAGTAGCAAATTGTTTGCTGACAGCATATGTTAACAAACAGTTTGCTATCATATGTATTTTTTTAGGAGATATGAAGCCCTATTACACGATATGTTAAATTCAGTGTGCTGGAAAATTTTAAGACTCGTATGATTATATGCTGGAAAATTTACAAATCGTGATTTCATCTACGTGAGTGTTATATTTATCGATTTTCTGCGATTCTGGTAAAATGTACCCAATTCATTCAAAATCTACTCGACAGTAACGGCGAATTGCTAAAAAAAATGCACACCAAAACCAATTAAACGAAAATGTGTGTGGAAGCGAGAAAAATTTACCAAAACCAAAATTAATATTCATGTAGGTAAATGATAAAAAAAAACCTCAATGTAGCAACAATGTGAATATGTTCCTTACGTTATTTATATATTTTTATAACACATATATTTGTGTATTTATATGTATTTATGTAAAGATTTGTTATATATTTGTTATTTATGTAAATATTTAAATAAAATAATAAAAAAAAACTATTTGTTTTTATTTTAGAGCATTTGGGAGTAGATTTTACAGAATAAATAGTCCATGAAAATGACAGCAAATTCATGTAGATTCTACATGGTCCCCGTGCGAACTCAACATATACATAAGTACGTATATTAAACAATAATGATCGTAGTTTCTACAGCAAAATATTGTGAAACTGAATGCAGCTGTTGTTCATTTTGCAAATCGCGTTGTAGATCTGACAACATAGTGCTGTGAAAATTACAGCAACAATTTGTAGTTTTTACAGGTAATCCGGTGTATTTTACATATAATGATGTAGATTCAACAATTTTATTACACAGAGCAGAAGTGATAGAAAGTACATCTTCTCCAGTTGGATCACTTTAAGAAGAGGCACAGGAAAGTAGGAATAAAGACTACATTTATTATAGGACCAACCATCATCTGATCCATTTATAATCTAAAGAAGACCTCAACCAAAGAAAAAACATCTTCCTTTATGTGAAGAAGCTCTTGATTTAACTAAGTAATTTATTATGTAAACTTATTTATTTATTTTCTTTATTATATATATACTAGTATTATTATGAAAATATTTAATTATTTAGCTTAAAACAAAATGAAATAAATTAATAATAAAAGTCAATAAACCCTACAATTCTGAAAAATATCAATAACTTGTCTTCCCTTAATTTTTTTTTTTCCACCAAATTCTGTCGAAATGTGTGTGACCCCAATCATTTGGATTTTATAGATTTTTTTTGCACTCTCCCATACAAAACGCACCACTGTGCGCCGCTTCGAATAATACTCCAGCACTAAAGCAAACGCAGGAGAACTACGCTCTTAAATATCCTCCAGAGATTAAAGAAATGGCGAAAGAGTTGCATAACTTGTTGAAGAAAACTATAAAGGGTTTTAAAAACCGTACAATAGAAATGTGCCTCGAAAATCTTACAGCGGAAAAAGACTTCAATTATTCACTCTGGAAAGTGGTCAAAGGCATAAAAAAACCGCAAATTCCCTCTCCTCCAATCGCAACAAATAACGGGGAATGGGCTAGAGATGATAAGGAGAAAACAGAATTACTTGCAGCCCACCTTGAAGAAACGTTTAGGCCGTTTGATGGTCAAACGCTCATTGAAAACATCAATGAATCGGATATAACATCTGACAACTACACATTAGCAAGTGTAACATTAACTGAACATAGGCAAGAAATAAAAAAATTGAAACCTAAAAAAGCTCCTGAATACGACTTATATCATATCATATAGACCTATTTCGCTTTTGCCGATTATGTCTAAAATCTTCGAAAGGATATTATTCAATTGTTTGTAGTCAGTTATAGAAGAAAAAGATCTTATCCCTGATCATCAATTCGGATTTAGATGCAAACATTCTACAATTGATCAGGCACATAGAATAACCGATGTAATTGAAAAAGCTTTTGAAGAAAAAAAGTTTGTTCAAGCGTATTTCTCAAGCTTTTGACAAGGTGTGGCACGACGGCTAAAAGTACAGGTTGCGACAAGTTCTGCCAAAACACTTATATGACATATTGGTGTCATACCTCGTCTTTCGTGTAAAACACGGAAATGACTACTCACAATTTAAAGAAATAGCTGCTGGAGTACCACAAGGAAGTGTACTAGGTCCGCTCTTGTATCTATTGTACACTCGTGATATTCCACAAGAAGAAGGAACTACTTTAGGTCCCTTTGCCGATGACACTGCCATTTGGCAACAGGCAAAACTAACGAACAAACAACCGAAAAATTGCAAGAAGCATTGAATAGAGTGAATGAATGGACACAAGTTTGGCGTATCGCGCTCAACGAAACTAAATCTGTTCATGTAAATTTTACCTATAAAAAAATCAATAATTTACCTATCTTTGTCAACTTGGTTCAAATTCCATTTGCAAATGAGGCTAAATACCTCGGCATGACGCTTGATGCAAAAACTTGGTTCAAATTCCATTTGCAAATGAGGCTGAATACCTCGGCATGACGCATGTGAAAAAAAACGCAAAGAACTAGAAAATAAATACAGAGAAATGTACTGGTTACTTGGAAAGTATTCAAAACTTAGTATACATAACATACTGCTTTTATATAAGCAAGTGCATAAACCGGTCTGGACGTATGGTATATAACTCTGGGGTTGTACCAAGAAAACCAATTACAAAATTGTACAGACTTTTGAAAATAAAGTGCTAAGAGAAATCTTGAATGCACCGTGTATATAAGGAACAACGATATCCATAGAGATCTCGAATTCGCCACCGTGGAAAACGAAATCAAAACTTTTGCTCGAAAACACAAGAACCGATTAGAAGGTCAAGTGAATAATACGGTTCTACAACCCTTAGATGAGCGACATCTATTACGCCGTCTACAAAGTACAAAGCCCTTCGACCTAGCTTGATAAACTACAACCGCGTTTATTTGTCGGTAATTGCAGGACCTTTCGATGGAAAATTACCTGCCCAAAGTTTTAATCTCGTTAAATAAAAAGGGAGGTTGTTTTAGTAGGTAAAAATCCCACACTACTATGAGCACTCGTTTTACGGTCCTCATAGTGTCTTTTTTAAAGATTTTTCACCTATGTACATACCCTCGGAAAAAAAACAAATCATTGGGGCAGTTGGAGAGATTGAAAAAAAAGACTAAAGCTCACTATACAAATCCGATAAAGAAATATAATCCAATTTATTTGAAAATGTTGGTCATGATGCAGGATCAACGAAAAGCGGTGTAGTTGCATTTTAAATAAATGTCAGTCACCAAAAACAAAATCCTAAAGAGATATTTTCTCACACTCTGCAGAGGCGTACACTTATTTCTTCCAAACAATGGATTCTGCCTTGGAAACCACCATGTAAGGCAATTCAACAACTAAAACGGATTCAAACGAACAAATAAACGTAGAAAAACACGGAAAAGGGAGATACAACAGCTACAACAAAATCAACACCATGTCAGCCGCATGTCAAAATTATAATCACTATCCAATAATGTCATTACCAACACGTTAAGTACCGTACTGAGCATCCTACACACGCACAGGCGTGAACGATGTGTGAAGCACTTCACACTGCTACCAGCGCACCTTAGCGCAAAAGCAAACATCAAGTGGCCATTATGGTTGAAGAACACCCCTCTTGTTGGTATGTAGAATTAAAAAACGGCGACCAAGAAACCACTTCAATTTGGATTCGAATTTAACCATTTTGAATCCTTAAGGTTGTTCACGCTCACACATACATATAACAAAAGTGTTTGTTCATTTTCTTCAACAAACGCTAGATTTTTTTTGCAGATCCTTGTATTTTTGGGTCCTATTAAGAAAACCTCGTCGCAGAGGGATTAGCACTGACGACATTCCTCTTTCTCATTATTCGTTTTCTTTTGTATGGGTTAAAAAAGAAGAATACCGAAGTGACATCCTTAAGGTAAATATTTTGACATTTGCTTAATGTGTGGACAATGCATGCTGTCACTCTCCTGCTGCGATCCTTTTCAAAGAAATTCCATTGCCAGACTCTAATTCTATTTTTTTGCGATCCAAACAAATTTGAAATTCCGAGAGCCGAAGAAACATGCATCAATAAATTTGGGTTGAAGATATTTGAGTTAGTATTATCTCGCAATCCTTGTAAACAATTGGAATAATAACATGGTGTTTTTTTCGGAAGATGATGTACAAATTATATTAAATACTCCGAAGAAAAGGAAAATATTAAATTTTAAATAGACCGCAAAAGAGGTTAAAATATGTATTATATAATTACAGGAATTTGAATAATATTACGTAATCAAAATCAGTAAGACTACACTTCGGCCAGATTTTCAGTGCGACATAATCTGGATTTCGAAATGAAACTTGAGCTAACCCCAGAAATACGTTTTTTAAATAATTTTAACACTGATCTAACTCTAAGTTATCCTAACGAATTTGGTAACAATTATTTTAATTGAATTTTAAGATAAAATATAAACAGACGTACATACATATGTCGCAAAGGAACTGTCAAGTTCCAATTTTGTGTGATAAATTGTGAGTACGTATAAACAATTTTTTCTATTGCAACACGGAATGTTAAATTAAAAGGCGTCAACCCAGCTGTAAGAAAGTTAGTTAATATTTATCAATTATCATCTCTATTGAAAATTTAACAATTTAACAATATTATATTTATTATTTACTACCCGGGCCGACGTTCATTTTTTTTCATATAAAGTGTATTCATAAAAATAAAAGAACAAATTTCCAAAACAATGAACAACAATTTTAAAAATTCACAATATAAGCAAACAAAAATGTCAACAAGGCACTCAAATGTTTAAATTATGTTACAAAATTATGTATGCTTTTGTTATAATTATTTTAATTTTATTTTTAAATTACATTAATCACACAACACGGTCTAGCCAGAAATTCTTTTCCGAATCGGCTTGAATTTTAGCATTTCTTTCGGAGATAGCTTTTCTATACCTCCAAATAGTTTCCGGATTTTTTGGACTTGTTTCTAGTGATGCTGGACCAGAAACTGATTTATTCTCTATAACACTTGCCGGTCGAACGTATTGATTTATAATAATATTTCATTAATATTAATATTTTGTTAATATTTTTATTAGAAATCATATGTAAATATTCGCTCTATGCGAATCTATATTTATTTAAACAAGCACGTAAGCATTTCCTTTCAAATACACGAAAAATTGGATAAAATTGGTCTAATCAAAGTCAAGTAGCATACAAGCTTCAGGTCAGAGGTGAGATGTGCAGAGTAAAATAATCTTTTTAAGCTTATTAACCCGCCATTGGTGACGCAAATTTGACTTTGATCAATGGTAACGCCGGTCTCACGCGTTATTATCTCATTATTAAAGTTCACAAAATTGTTTAATTATAACGGAGAATAAAGTTATTCAAATTTTTTTAACACACCTGGTCTCACAGACCAGTAGGTCACCATTGCCGGGTTAAGGCCGATCTTGCCTTGGCAAGTTGTATTTTATTGTGATCATTAAAATACAAATATTGATTGCACATTACCATTGCTTATACCTCTAAATATTAATTTTCCAATTTTTTCATAAATTGCAATTAGCAACACTTAAGACTGTCCTAAGCAAGATAACTTCACATTTCGAGAAATTAATTTTCAGCTTCCAATCAGAACAGAATTTCTGCAACTCGTTGATTTTCTGCTGAAGATTATCTTGTATGACGCCCAACTTTAGATCCATGAGCATATAATATTATATCATCGGCAAATGGGTAGGTAGTTCTTTCCCTGTTTTCCCTACGGTTTGAACCAGTTGTACCTACACATATCTACATATATAAATAAACTTGTTAAAATGTCTCTTCAAAATTTTGTCAACTGTTGCTCGTACTGCTTTCTAGCAAGTGAACCATAAATGAAGTCGCAAATTTAATTTATTCTTCAATACCGTGGAAAAAATTAACGAAGTAATTTTGAAGATGAGAAATAATTAAGATGATGCTTCACGTTCTCGAAATTCCGGGGGCTAAAACAATGAGAATATTGGATTACCCTGAAAAAAAAAAAAAACGGAACAACCAGCAACGTCCAATGTAGGAAGGGAGATATGTTTAAAAACGATGTTGCCAAGAAACACCAGAACATGGTAGTGCTGATCCTACACTCAAGAAGGAACTAATTTCTTACCGCAAAAAGGGCCAATATTAATGAAAATCCACTTATTTGGTTCAGTGTTCATCGAGAAGAATTGAAAAAGATTTTTATCATTACCACCAGCCAGTGTTCCTAGTCTACAGTTGTTCAGTAGCGCAGATTGAATTTATGAACTTCTGCGAAACAGACTGGAACCTGATAAAGCGGTGATATTACTTTTCATTAAATATAATGCACCAATTTTTAGCTTTAATATTAAACAATTTTTTTTTTTAAGAAAGATATTGAAGATTACTACCATTTTATCTTATTTGCCACCCATTCATTTTCTTACAAAAAATCAGCATTCGCATCCACATCCACGGATAGGTAAGAAACATCAAAAATCCGCATCTGCATGTTGAAATATCTGTATCCACAAAATCCTTAGTACTGCCGATCGGTGAATTTACTCGTAGGTACAACAGATTCTATTGAATTTCTTATCACACAATTTAATTTTTACTTGCACCTATTATATAGGGCAAGTATTGGATTCGTGAAAAAAATCGAACTCGAGATAGCAATGAATTCTGACATTACGATGATAGAGAAGCTCGAAAAAGTGGGTCTCAGATTTTGACTTCGATAAATTCTTGTTGTTAAAAATTGCTGGTTCTTGAAACTAGTGCTTACCTTCAGATTACAGATAAGATGATGGGGTAACAGATGAGTAAAATTTAAACTTGAATTCAAACTAATTATCATCAATAAAACCTCTAATAAAGTTACCGCGTGTGTTATAATCAGAATTTAGCCAACTTGTATGTTTTGCATTTATATCTCCAGCCATAATAAAATAATTATTTAAATCATTTAATTCTAAAATTTGGAAAAAAAACTCATAAATTCATCTGAATAAAATGAGTATTCTACTTTCTGTTGCATATACGAGTATGTACATATACTAATTAATTTAAGAAATTTATTATTACTCAGATCAAAAGATATGATACTTCTTTCAATATAGTTAAAACTTGGAATATTGAAGTTCTCTCTCTCTCCTTACTTACGGCAAAAATCAATAGATCTTACCAATAAAAAACGTTACGAACTAAATTATCGATTAGGATAGGACACAGTGTTTAAATATTGAAACTGTTACAAATCAATTGAACACAGAAACCAAACAATAAAACCCTAAGGTAGTAATAGGCATATTTTTAAAATTCGTATTCAACGTATACTGTATTATTATTATTGTTGGTAAAAACGAATATTAAAAAACAAAAACACCAGCACCTTTGTACATGTTTGGAGCATTTTATAAGCAGAACAAGAAAAATAAAAAAATTCAGCAAACAAATTACGAAATATGTCAATTTTGTTTTGAAATTAACGCCTGTGGTTTATGCTCGAGTCGTCAACCATTTGTTTGACACAATTAAGATGTAGGTCGACGCTTATATTTGAACTGATAAATTTACACGATTGATATAATCGTGTAAATTTTGGCTGACGGAAATCTGGTGGTCAATCAAATTGGCGTAGATTGACGTGAACAAATTGTGCGTTTAGACGATTGATGTCGATTGAAGCTCAAAAAAGCGTAAATATTAACGCAAATCGTCAATCGTGTTATCCTAGCATTAGTATATTTTTTCATGTGTTGAATTTAATTTTACATAAATGGAACATATACAGACGAAAAAAATGCATTAATTTTTATTAAATATTGTAAGAGACATGCAGAAAAACGCTCGATATAACGAACACTTTCGTTTTAGCAAACGACCTCAAACATTATATAATTCGTTATATTAGACGTCGATTGTTTTTATATTTTGTTTCTGTCATATATCAATTTATTCACTGGTCCTTAATATTATTTATTTCTTCAATTACAGATGTTATCAATGGCTTTATTTTGAACTATGTACATACGCATAAAAATAAAAATAATAGGTGCGTTACACACATTAGAAATTATATATAATGGGGCTTTAAGAAAATTAATAATCATAACGCTTTTATGATTTTTAATATGTAAACACATAGGTTTATAATTTGCTGAAAAAAAATTCTCCTGTCAATATTTCTTTATTTCAAAATAAATATTTTTTTAACAAAATACAATTTTAACAATTTAAAATTGACAATTAAATTTATTGAGCTTGCTTTACGTACACTGCAATGAAAAAGAAAATGTTTGTTTAGTTTTGCCTATGCCTTATTCATAGTAAAGATATAAAAATAAATAAATAAATTTTAGGGCGTAAGCAGCCCTTAAAGGGTTAGATTCCCACAACTATACATGTTGTACGTAGTATACATTTATACACGGACAGAAGTGACCTACAGTTTTATGCCGTATTCGAAGGGCAGAGGGGTTTTGAGAAGGTTTCGCATGAAAGTTATACTCTTGAATGTTTTTCAGACCTTCGGAAGAGGTGGGGCCGTGCAAAAACTTTTGAAGGTATATTTCTGGATTCGAACTTGGAATTCCTTGCGCACTCAAAATAGAGAAAATATATTTCGTATCTGTACCTAAAATGGTAGCACTTATACCATCTTCCACTCATGATTGATGTAGATATTGTTTTCATTTTTTTTCTAATGGCGATTGTGACCAGTATAATGAGTCAAAGGGAACATCATGACAAACAAAGTAACCATAAAAAGGTTCAATAAGGTTGTTTAGAAAAATGTTATAAGGATAAGAAATTCAAAATGTATCATTTTTGTTACAACACGCGATCTACAGTTAAAACAAAACCTACATATATAAATACACGAATGAGGCCAGCGTTGGCACAGAGAAACAATTGTATCGAATGTGATACAATTTTCCGTCGATATATGTATACCATTTTCGATTCTGCAGATCCCTCCAAATGCCATAAATTTTCCTTAGAGTTCTACTGTATATAATAAGTTTATTTTAATTAATATTATATATTAATAAACGAAAACTAGGTGCCGCAGTATAATATATAGTGTAAAATGATTTATCAGATTTTAAGTAAAGACCGAATAACTAAATTATAAAAATATCTTTTGTTAGCTTTAAAGTTTTCATTATTTGGAAAAAGGATGGGTTCAAACCTAGAACTCTTTTTAAGTTAATTTAAAATCTTTTGTAAAGAACTACTTCTTCTAATGCATTAAGTGTGTTATATCTACAATCGATATTAAAATTAACTCTGATATGTGTCTTTACACTTGACGTTTTGTTTTTTTTTTTTGCCATACATTAACATCCCTAATCCCTAATAACACTTATAAAGGGCAAAATCATTTTCTGTTAAGGTAGCCTTAAACGACGAACATGCTTGCCGAGCCTGCTCATGCTCGCTATGTTTTTCTCGTGTCTGGTTCGCGAGCCGCTCGCTTTTGGCGAAAAATTTCGATTTTTTCGTGTTCGTTGGCTTCGACGCGACGTTCGCCGCATAGGGCCATCTTTGCGAGCAAACCTCATTTCCTTCTTTATCGCACATGTTTACACTGTGAAGAATTAAAACGAAATAAATGCTCGCCAAATATGTTCGTCGTGTAGGGGATAACGCAAACGAGCATGTTCGTCGTTTAGGGCTACCTAAAATGACATCCTAGCCGGCGAACCATTTACATATTCGATTTATTATATTTTTCCTAATTTTTATAGGTATGTATGTATATGTCCGCTCTGCTCAAACTAGGCAACGTTTTATTTTGTTAGATAATAAGAAGGAATAAGGACTTACGATAATAGTGAATTCAATGGGGAAAAAGATTAATTTTACGTCACTTACAGAGCCATAACTGGATAATGGCTTATCGGATTGAAAAACAAAAGGGATAAGGATCAGGATAATTAGGACTAGGATAATATTGTATGCTTTATCAATATTTAAAAAAGCAAATCAAACATTAGATAATCCACTTTTGCTCACTTCCGAAAATGCAAATCGATTTTGAACTACTCGAATTGCTTCTCTACATATGTTCTGTAAGTTCCACCCGGTGACCATAACATTTTTGTCTGCGTGCATATACATATGTCAAATCAAAAATTTACTTACTACGACTCTAATGTTTGCTTATGTTTCTCTATGTTACAAGCTATGTATCAATCTTAATATACTCTCTGGATAGGGTATAAAAAGTGACGTCTAAAATTTGGGCAGCTTTTTTGTTCAGCCATACATTTTTGGAGATTTGTCTGCCTCTGAGAGAAAGAAATTTGGCAATAGTGCAGAAAGTGCGGGAACAGACCTATTAAGTAGAAGAATCGCCCACAAAACAGTATTAATACAAAGGTTTTGTATTGTGCGACCATAATAGCTTTTGGCTTCGATTCGTTAAGCTTTCGGTCACTTTTGCTCACTTCCGAAAGTGGGAATTATCAAGCCATTCGCTCTTTTGTATGCAAATTTGACAGTCAGCTGGTGAAAATTCGAAAACAATTTTATGACGTACAAAATGCCTTAAATTTAAATTTTTAAAAAAAATTGACTTAGTTATATGTACCTACTATTAATTTTCTCAAAATATTTGAATTAATTTTGGAAAAAACACAAAATCAATCGGCGAAACTACGAATTAAATTAAAGTTCAATTTAAAAAACTTAATGTAGAATTTTGATATAAGTTACCGATTGCGTCCGAGCCGCGGGTTCATCAGCTAGTAAATACTAAAAAAAAATCGCGGTACATATGTATAACTAATTAAACCGACTAGTAGTTCTTTAAAACTGCGCCATATGAAACCTCCATATCGCTATGACGCACTTTTATGAGGAAGTTACTCGAATAATTCCTTGCGGATAATAATTGCTCTTTGAAGAACAATGTAATTCAACTGGAACATGACGACAAGAACAGCTAACCCATAGTGACAAAGACATTGAGTGTGCACTGACGATGATGTTGACTGCGGTTGTTGAAGCAATTAATTTGAGGGAACGCTAAATGGTGGGCGGTTATTATTAAAGCATTTTTTTTATATTTCGTCAATACCCTCGAACTCTTAAGTGCCACCCAGTTAAGTGAAAGAGCGTAGACAGGTGCTCTCATGTAAAAAATGCGGACGAAGGATTAATGATGATTCCTAGGAATCAAGTCAAGTGTTTTTTCGACTTCAATTTTTTTTCTTCTTTGAATTGTGCATGTGGGTATGCTGCATTTGATGTTGTTATCCTCTTACTGACGTTTGAATAATGCCACCTATGTCCATATACATATTTATATACATCTGTATACATTCATATGTAGACTGAAGATGTTCTGGGAACCACAATTAGGAATTGTTCTTCGTACTTATCCCTATATGTAATTGCCGGAAAGTATGTAAGAGTGTTTTTTCTTCCAACTAGTGTGAAGACACTTGAAATCCTGTCTTTTTAAGGTCTATATTTCCAATTATAGGGATGTTTTTTAAGAATGATTCAACAATTTTTAAAATACATTCGATCTTTTTCCTTCCCTTTTAGGAAGGTTTTGATCCGTAGAAGAAAGATCTCAACCCTCCCACTCTATTGTGATCCAGTTGGTTGTTCTCCCATTTTTCCCGATTGTGTAGGAACGTTGATTGGTATTGCCCTTTTGACGAGGTTCGAAGGATCTTTCCTTTGAACTTGGGACTATCACCTGTAGTGCTCGTGCTCTTAATTGCGTGCGTTCACTTGAAATAGATACATACTCGTATAGGAGAAAACGAAAGAAATACACATAAATATGCCTGATCCCTAATCGTTACGTTACTTTTTTAATGATCCAGTTAACAATTGAACCATTAGTTGGAAGAAGGGAATAAAATAACTCAATAACTTTTTTAATTCACTATTATCAGATTTTTGACATATGTATGCATAAAATAAGGTTCTTAATGTTTTCAGTCGCATGAAATACATTTTCGGTTTTTATCGCTTTCTAATAGCGAGATATAGCGTTTTAAATGGATTGGATTTATTCCCTTCTTCCAACTGAAAATTTAAATCTCAAAATAAAATACCAAAATTAAAACCAAAAAATCTTTTAATTTTTAAAAATAAAGATTAGACTATAAAAAATAGATAAAGTTATTAAAGACCAAGGGTTTTGAATAATATATTAGATTTTGTCTGTTGTTTTAAACATTGTGTTAACGTAGGTATGTCCTAGTAATACTGTGCTCACTTTCCAATCCATTTTAACTTGCACTTTCAATATAAAACGTATTGAATTCGTGAGAACTCAAGATTACAATATATTCTTACATTACGGTAATAAAAAGCTGTCTGTCTGTGTGTATGTTACTGGACTGTAGCCTAAACGGCTTTGCCGATATACTTCAAACTTGATATCTGAGCTCTGTAGGGTCGTAATTCAAGGTTTAATTGTAATATTTGCTCTAGTCCTGTTATTAACTTTATTTAAGGGACGGTTTACTAAATTTCATATTTAAGTTAGTCTAGACTACTGCTATAAGATGGCGTACCACATTTTTGGTTAAAAATGCGTGTAAGCGGAAAACCAATCGCATGTGCCATTGAAATCCAGAAGAATAGAATTCCTAAACCAATGAAAAACCACAATACATTACATTTACTAAGGTTTGTTCTAATATTTTCATTGTAAACTATTGTGAACTATCGCAACCAGTGCAACGCGTGAGTAAAAAGTGTAGGCTTTCAATTCATTAAATTGAATATTTTAATTAAACTGTTTATCTTTTTCTGTTATATGCAGTTACATATGATAATTTAAGATTTCTCTACTCCATGTTCCTGCTGCACAATTAGAACGTAAAGTCAAAAGAATTACTCATGGTTTTGTTTTTACTGTATCCAACACATAAAACACAACAACCTCACACGTTCCTACCTCCTGTCGTATACTGAGTATCGACACCTGTCCACTACCTGTCCATACACACGACACTTGTATGCGAAATCGAATGAAGTAGCAGCGAGAGAAAAGAATAAAGGAAATTCCATGCGCTTTTCTAAAATCTGTAACTCAAGAACTACTTGGCGGATTTTAATTTTGAAATTTTGGTCAATCGTAATATCAGAATAACCTCCTGAAAAAACTTTTGGAATACCATGAATATAAAGGGAGATATAGTGTGGTGATTAAATTTCCCGTTTTTTTTATTTTTTTAATTTTTCTCAAAAAATATGTAAGATATAAGACTTTTCATATCTATTCCACAATCTACATAAAATTCTACGTATCTCCAATTTTTTTCATATTTTTAACACTTATGGTCTGGTCGCTAGGGGGGGAGGGGGACAACATTTTTCAAATGTTTGGCTTTTTAGTTCAACAAATTTTGTCAGAAAAAATATTTTCTACGTATATGTAGCACTTGCAAAATTCTCTTTAATTTGATATGCCACATAATGCGAAACAAAATAATTTTTTTTTGTCCTTCATACAAGGTGCCCAAAAAAGGGCCCCCAAAATAAAATTCATTACCATCATCTTCTGCGAGCTCCCACATAATGTATACATGGCGAAAGTTTCCGCTCTCTATCTCTAACGTTTCAAAAGCTACAGGGCTGTGACAGACTGACGGACAGACAGACACCGTATCAAACTCATAAGAGTTCCGTCTTTCCTTTTAAGGATCGGAACACTTAAAAACACCGCTAATATGTAGGTGAGTTCGTACAAAATGTGTGGAAGATATGTAGAGAACAAGAATACTTACTTATTTACCTACATAATTTTTTTCATTTTTCATCATTTCTTTCCACTGTCATTCTAGGTATGACATTTTCTTCGAAAGTTTTCTCAATTTTTCTTGCACCTATAACATAGGGCAAGTATTGGATCCGTCCGGTTTTTAGATCTCGAAAAAGTTTTCGAAATTTGAAATGTTTGTTTTAACCCTATTATTAACGGTACTTTACCTAAGGCCAATTTTACCAAAATTAGATTTTCTCAAAAACGGCTACAAAGATTTTTAGTAAATTTCATATTTCTAGATTGAAAAATTCCAATAAAATGACATATAAAATGTCTTACCAAAATTGTTAACAATTTTTTATCCTACTTTCCTTTTTTTGAAAAAAGCCGATTGGCGCAAAAATTGTTTCAACGATTTCGTTTAAATTATACACTAAGAATAATGCAGAACTATGCAATAAAATGGGATATCACATTTAGTCCAAAATATGTCTTAACGGTAATTATAGCAAATTAGGCATAAAGATGTTATAAAATGGCTTACAAAATTGTTAGCCAAAAGATCTTATAAACGTGCTTTTCTAAGGGTTAAGAGGTATTGGCCAATTTGCTCGCAAACGGCTCCGACGATTTTCTTAAATTTCATATTTAAACTAGTTTACTAAATTCCTATAAAATGGCGTACCACATTTTTTCGCGAAAATTGTTAGCAATGATACCTATTGTGCTTATAGCCAACTTAACAAAATGTCCTGTTGCTCTTAAATGGCTCTAACGATTTTGTTTGAATTTGATATTTGAACTACTTTTATGGAGTATTATAAAATAGCGTACCACGTTTTTGGCCAAAAGTGCTTACAATAGGACTTTGCTTATAGCCTTTTGCTCCAACGGCTCCAACGATTTCATTTAAATCTGATATTTGAAGTTTTTTTTATTAAGTTCCATAAAATGGCGTACCACGTTTTTGGCCAAAAGTGCTAATAATGGGAGTTTGCTTATAGCCAACTTAACAAAATGCCCTTTTCAAATAAACGCCTAAGGCAATATTGGTTAAATTTCACATTTGATCTATTTTTGTAAAGTCCTTTAAAATAGCATACCACACTCTTGTCCTAAATTGGTAATAACGATATTTAATTACCAACTATAATTATACAAATTTTACAAATTGTTGTGAGATCGATCGTTGTTTAGATCTCTACTGCACACAAAGCGTTACGATATAGGTGCGAGGTTTAACGACCCAGTCGTTAACTTTATTTTCTTATGAATTCCTCAAAAAGTTCTTTCAGATTGGGAGCTGCCATAATGTTAATTTTTTTTTCGCGACCTGATACTCACTTGACTAGCAACAAATGCCAGATACCTTATGTAATAAATTATTATTACTAATAAACTTCCAAAACAGAACTTTGGATATCATCTTCTCCAATAACTACGATGAAAATATTACGTCTCCAGGAGCTTCACGCCTCTTATATCTCAAGATATGTACATACATATATACATTATATTCTTCTTTAAATATATTTTGTATTCTTGATGTATGTGGATTTGTTATGATTCCTTTAAATTTTACTTTAAAATGCTAACTATAATGGTATTTGTGTCTTCATCAATAATGACTGAAATCCTTATATTGCATTGGAAGCTAACGACTTTTGTTCTAGATTTTATCGGGTTATTAATAAGTTAATCCCTTACTTTATGGTTAAAGAACTATGATAGAAGTATCTTCTTCTTTATTATATATATATAATAATCAAGTGTCACAATGTTTTAGTGCGAATAGTACGCTAACGGATCATTACCTTAACAAATTATTGTCATTAAAATTTTAATAGTTTTGTATACTGACAAAAATATATATATATTTCGAATGCAAGTTAATTTTGTATGCCTTATCCTAAGAATACACATACATATTAAGTTTGACACTAAGTTTCTTAGATGGAGAAATATTAAAGATAGACTCAATAATTTATCACCGCTCATACATATATAAATGATCAACATCAGCAGCTCAGTCGATTTCCGTCAGATTTTGGGCCTTAAAATTTGGACTAGGTCGTTTATATTTTGTATACGAGGTCCTTTAAAAAGTAAGCAACAGAATTGTGAACATTTTGAAAACCCGGCCACTTTTTTCAGTTATTTTATATGGAACTCGAAAAAACTTACTTAAGCAAATACATGTATGTAGATATTTACTTAATATACAACACGCCTATATATTGTATATGGCCACACTCACTTTTTAAGGGCAGTTTTCTAAAAAAAAAGTTTTTATTCTATTTCAATCAAATAATATCAATTCTTAGGAGCAGGCTTGAATACATGTTCAAATATTTTTGAAATCTGTCCACTACCTCTCCCACTTTTTGAAAAAAATAATTGTTTTGGTGTGTTTTATAAAAAAATTGAAATACAAATTTATGCAAGTTTTTGGTGGAAGTGGTAACATACAAAGTACATACCTACATACATATGCATGTCTGTATATAGGAAAGGGATAGGGTATCACACGATCCGCTCCTGGCGGATTGTAGCTTTTCCATATGTTTTTATTTTAGATATGTCTTAATGAAAATAAATACCAAATAAAAATAAATACCAAAAATATATATATAAGTTTCTTGTGCAGTTAAGGTCCATAAAATCAACGATATACTAATACAAATTTTTAACATAAAACTTTGTTAAGTTGGCTATAATTAAAGTACCATTATTATCAACTTTGTTTAAAAATGTGGTATGTCATCTCATAGGACTTCCGAATGACTGCAGTAAGTTTTGTTAAAAAAAAAAAAAACTGTAGAGTGTGAGTGTTTTTTTTTTACATAAAAGTGGAATTCTCTTTGCCCTACAGTACTGTAAAGAGCACGTGGGAGCACCTAATTTGTGTTACATTGACTTAAAAAATATTAAAACTATTTTATAAATTTCAATTCATTGCAGGGTATACTGAACCAAATCCATCAAAACTTGAAAAATATGTTTTTTTGATACAAAACTTCTAAGACCAAAATGAAACAAAAAACACCGCCTAATATTTCCACAATTCAAGTGAAATTGTAAATAGGTATCTAAAGCAAAATTCCAAGTTGGGAATATGTGATTTCTTTACAATCTAGCGACTGCGAATCTTACACATCCATTACATATTACCCAACTAAAACTTACGCGACTGATTGTCGACACTAATACAATGAAAAAGTAATTATTGACTTGCGCGGAACACTTTTAGGATTTTAGTTCGTACTGCTAACAAAAACTATTACTTACAATATACTATGGTCTAGTCCACTCGAAAGTTATTTCAATAAAATAAGCCCATTACGAATAGCATATTATTCGTATTATACCTACACAAACTCAAAGTTGTTGAAAGCAAATCGGTAAGAATTTTCTTCAAAAAATATGTATCAACAGCTGAATCTGTTGTAATCACCAGTTTTAAGTAGATTCAACTGATTAATTGGTTGATTTGGGACAATTTTCAGTAACTATACACTCTGTAAAAGCAACGGAAAGTTTGTTGATTTTAACAAAATATTTTTTCCACCAAAACGAAAATTCAACTAAATTTCTGGTTGTTTTAACTGTCATATCAGTTTCCAAGTTTTCCAAGAAAGTTGTAAATCGTAAACTAACGGTGACCTGATAAAAATCCTACAAATATTTCAGCAATATCAACTGACACATCAGTTAATTTTACTGGCACAAGACACAATCGGTAAAATCAACAGATGTGTCAATTGCTATTGTCGAAATATTTGTAGTATTTTCTATATTAGTTTACGATGTTCAGTTTCTTCTCTGTCTATACGTATCACTTGTTCGAAGCGCTTTGCAGTGTACGGTTGGTTGTGTTTTGCGTTGTGCATTTGAAGAAAAGAAAAAAAATATACAATATTTGTAAATTTGTCATCTTAAAAACATATCAGGCTGACTATTATTCAAGAGCAAAGCATGGAATCAACACGTAAGTAATATACATATATTATCATTTGGAGAAAATGAAAATAATAAATGTGTCCACAAAGTGATAAACACAAGTGTGCGTATTTATACTTATATTCTAATTCGTGTTTTCCTCGTAGTTTTGAAGAACCTTAAAATATTTGAAGCCCTGCACTACCTTCTGCCACCAGGATACCGATATAAGCTAAAAACATCTTCCGGTTCTTCCATATACATTGTCCAAGTCTTCAATCCAAGAATTAATACATTCGATGTTCCTAGTAGCTGGCACGAAAAGTGAGGTAATTAAACTACTTTACAAAAGAAGTGAGGAGAATAAAAGCAAGGGCCTCTTCAGCCCTTAATAATACATCGTTCTTGAAGGTAATAATGTAAGCTCATAATAATATGTAGGTAAGAATAAGTTTCAAAGAATTTACTCTATTCTTACATTACTTTTAATTAATACTAACATAACATATGTATGGAATATATATTATTATTAATAATTGTGTTAATATTATCTAATAAAAAAATAAATTGAATTCAACAAACATTTAGATGCGTCTTTTTATAGCTTTTTTACAGGTAAAGTACCACAAATTTTGCCGACTAAAGGAGGTTTAAAACATTAAAAGTGGTCGTTAAACATACAGTTTTAAGGCTAACTTTTTTCAGTAGTTAATTTTACAGAAAAAGCTGTCTTACCATTACATAAATATGTTGAAGCAACTGATAATATTATTAACTTTCTATAGTTTGCAATGTAAATACAACAAACTTATTGTCAAATTTCGGTTCTATTAGTAGTTGATTTTACCGATAGAGTTTTAATATCAACATGTAATAATGTTGAAATTACTTTTTTATCATTATTTTTAAACGCAGTTTATTCGATAGATTCAGAAGTTGATTTAACAATTCAGCGAAATCGTAATTTCAAAGTTTTATTCTGTTAGCTGAAAATCAAGACCGGAAAACGTTGAATTGACTGTCGTTTTCGGTAAATTCAACGACTTCTTTCTCACCGTTTATGAAAAAAAGTGTTAAGGTGAACAACTGGCTCGTACAAACTCTCACTTATATCTTAACGCTTTGTGTGCAGTAGAGATCTAAAAAACGATCCACCTCACAACGAGGACAAGAACGTTGTATGCTATTTTATAGGACTTCACAAAATTAGCTCAAATGTGAAGTTAAACCAACATTGCCTTCGGCGTTTATATGAAAAGGGCATTTTGTTAAGTTGGCTATAAGCAAAGTACCTACCATTGCTAACAATTTTCGCAAAAAAATGTGGTATGCCCTTTTATAGGATTTTACTAAAATTGTTTAAATGTGAAATTGTAAGAAAATCGCAGGAGCAGTTTTCATGCAAATTGGCTAAAACCTCTTAATCCTTAGAAAACTACGTTTATACATATGTACTTCTGACCTAAACATTTGTAAGCCATTATAGCATTTGCAACATTATTTATTTACTTGGAACCTATATTAGCAATCTAATGTACAAAGTAAAATGAAATGGCTTAATCAGTTTTCAAGAAAATCGTCTTTTAGCCTAATTGGCCATTATTACCGTTGTTGATAAAATGTGGTACGCCATTTAATTGCATATATATTATTCTTAGTGAATAATTTAAACGAAATCGTTGCTGCCGTTTTTGCACAAATCTTTTTTGAGAAAATCTAATTTTGGTAAAATTGCCCTAAGTAAAGTACGGTTAATAGTACTGAACAAAAAGTTCAATTTTCCCTCTACTGGTTATCCCAAAGACCCAGATATCCCCGATTAGGTTGTAGCTTCGTGCATAGACAGACAGGCAGCAACCTCAGACAGATCCACTTTTATGGTAATATCCAAATTCATCAAAATCTCGAGATCGAAAATCTGTACGAATCCAATACTTGCCCTATGTTATGGTGCAAATAAAAATAGGCTGCATAATAGTTTTATTCTATTTCAGGAGCTAGAAGTTCTTCCGTTAAGACATCTCTATTTTTTTCCAACAAAACTCACTTTCGAATTTTTTTCACACTAGTGGCACCTATATTTGCAAACTACCTAGATCGGTCAGACGCTTGATTTAAATTTTTTTTTTTCTGTGCTCTAACTTTTTCACCAGTTTAACCCCACACATATGTTAATAAGCTAATTACATTTTTAAGATGGAGCACTCGCCAGTCGCTTTAGCTTTTAAGCTGAGCTTCAGTTCACATTCATAATTTGCTTTTTTGGGTAATTTTATTAGGAAGAATACTTCCTAACTTATGTCTTAATAGTTATAACTTGCTATTGATGTTATTTATTTTATTATCTTTTTCATTTGTACCATAAAAAGCAAATTCAGAACCTGAAATAAATAAATAAATAAATAAAATAAAAATACTTCATTGCAAAATTAGAGCAGTTTTATGACTTACCTATATACATCTATCTTGCTTTTCTGTGATGTAAATAATTAAATGGCGTGTTTGGTTATTTGTCGTCCCCATTATGTATATTTTACTGATAAACATTGAGCTTTTCTTATTGATACATTAGTTCACAAATTTTCTTCTTGGTAAGAGTTATTGATTCTCGCTGAAAGTAAAGAAAGTGCAGAATAACGTCTGCCGGGCCAGCTACTGCACGAGATCGTCTCTACAGTATTGGAGTGCTTTATATGCATTTTCGCGGTTTTTGTGTTAGGAGTGTTTTCACAGTGAAAAATACAAGATCTTTCGATTGGTGTAGATTATTAAAATCTCGAAAGCCACAGTAGAGTTAGAAACTCAAAGTAGTGTGGGACTCTAACGGCACTAAAATCACCTCCTTGATCATGACCACCAATCAACTGGTGATCGACAAAGATTTTGTTTTCAACGTAAAGTCGTGTTTGAGAAGGTATTATAATTCAAATACGGATTTTCGTTGTTGGAGATTCAAACATTTAAAATGGTCACCCGGAACAACAATGCCCCCACCAAAATACGATTCACAAGATGAGACAGAAAATAACAAACAATCACAAACATATACTAAATATTATTCAATAAATATAAACTAAGCGTAAAATTTAATTATATATACATTTAAATATCCTTTAAAAATATTCATTAAAAATTAATGTTAATTGCAATACAGTCAAATTTTCTTTGTTGTTTATTTGTAAATATGTGTTAAAAAAAAAAAGAAAGTACAAAATCATTGTTTTAATCTAAATATATCATAACCGAATAAACATTATAACGTAGTGGACGTCTGGTCTTTTTCTTTTAAATTTACATACATATATTTTTTTTTGTGCTGTACTATGTTATTACATGTTTAATTCATCCAGTTTGGTTTTCCTTGTTTTCACCAAGAAAAAATACATGTCGTAACACTCGTAATTGGCAAAAAAGTTCATGGGGCTTGGTTCTTCTTAACCTACGAATATTATTTCGTATATTTAAGACATCATCTAACTCAGGATTAATATGCATTTGCAAACGATCGCTGTGACGCATTGCGTATTTTTTAATTGTATCTGCTACGAGGTCAATCAGCAAATCCCGATGCAAGTCACTATTTCACATATACCATAGGGCATTCACTATTCTTCGAAGGACCTTATTTTGAAAAGTTTGCAACACTTGCACATTTGTTTTCTTTGTGCAACCCCATAATTGGATACTAAAGGGTGGTTACATTTTAAGGGCCGATGTTGAATGTGAACCACACCTAAACGTGAAGTTTGTTTCTGCATTTTCGAAGAAAATCATCTTCAGTGATGAGGCACATTTTCACCTCTGTGGATTCGTCAATAAGCAGAATTGCCGCATTTGGGCGAATGATAATCCAAGAGTGATTGTCGAAAAACCAATGCACCAACAAAGAGTGACTGGTTGGTGCGATTTATGGGCTGGCGGCATCATCGGGCCGTATTTATTCCTAAATGAGGCCGATCAGGCAGTTACTGTGAATGGTGTTCGCTATCGTGAGATGATAACTAACTTTTTATGGCCCAAATTGGAAGATATGGATGTGGACGATATGTGGTTTCAACAAGAGGGTGCCACTTGCCACACTAACGAAAAAATTGCTCTTTTGCGCGACAAATTCAATGGCCGTGTGATCTCACGTGGTGGCGATGTCAATTGGCCGCCAACATCATGCGATTTGACACCGTTGGACTTCTTTCTTTAGGGTTATTTGAAAGAAAAGGTGTACGTTGATAAGCCAGCAACAATTTAAGAGCTAAAGGATTAGATAATTCGGCACATTAACGGCATAGAACCTCAATTATGCCTCAGCGTTGAGTGAGGTCTAAATGCAGTAAGTTTAAGAGTATTCAAAAAGTAGAGCTGTTTAGTAAAAAAAACGTACTCGTATATTGCAGTCAATATCAGCTCATCCTAATAAACCAAAAAATTTAAGATTTTAAGATGAAAATATCAAAAATATTTTTTTTACCAGTGTTATTAATAATCACGCGAAGGTTCGTTATCTTATTATTTGTAAAATTGATGTGGGTGGACTTTGACTCATTAAGTTTAACTCGCCATCGCTGCATCCAAACACATACATATCTCGTTAATTGAATTTTGTAGCTTTTCTGTAGCTTTAGTCACACATCCATCTGTCAATAAAAGAGCAGTGTCGTCTGCAAATGTGGCATAACATACTCATACTCGCAAGCATTATATCACTCGCATAAAAAATACAGGGTGGGACCTAGAAAACTTCCCTGTGGAACACCTGGTTGAATTTCTCTAAGTTCAGAATACGCTGAACCATAACGAACTCTGAAGAATCTACTACCTATGTATAAGATTTAAGGATCTCATAGTACTGTCTAGGTAAATCCCTATGAAGTTTATACTCTAATCCCTTATGCCAAACTTTATCAAAAGCCTATGCAACATCTAAGTATATTGCAGAACGAATATGTTTTTCTTCCAGTCCTTTTCTATAGTATAAGTTATAACGTGCACCTGGTCTATCGTCGAGTGTTTATTCCTAAACCCGAATTGATGAGTAGGGATAAGCTTTCTTTGCTCTTTAATTGGGTCTAACCTTTTATGAAGGAGTTTCTCGAAAAGTTTTGAAACTAAACTAATTACATATATGCGTCATTACGTCTACTCTGTTATATTAATAAACATCTTCGTTTGCTACCATAGGTGGAAACGGTTTGAAAACATTTGAAAGGTGTTGACTCAAGAGTATACCATTTTCCTTTCGATCGCCAATCCATTTCCCATCAGATGTTTTCAACAGGGGGTCTTGCGCTTGAGGGCTCTTTAAACGTTTAGTAGCCTTCCAAATGGAGTATTATTTTTTGAATTCAGTAAAAGTTTATTTAAGCCTATTATTGAAACTTTTAAATATGGTTTTATCGCCGGGATATCTTGACGCTTGCCATTTTCTACGAACTCTTCTGTTTTCAAGTATAAGTTGCTTGATTTCTGTGGGGTATTGCACCGAAGCCGATTTTTTTGGTTATAATTCGGTGTACTATCTTCTGCTGCCTGTTGCACATCGGCAATGAATTGTTCTGTTTCAATATCAATATGATTTGTTGAGACTAGATCTAAGGTTAATAAAACCTTCGAGAAGTTCTATGAATTTACACCAGTTCGTTCTTTTATCAGTCAGTGGGTTTTTTAGTGTTCCGGACCTTAAAAGGAAAGACGGAACACTTATGGGTTTGATACGGTGTCGGCCTGTCCGTCTGTCCGTCAGTCTGTCACAGCCCTGTAACTTTTGAACCGTTAGCCATAGAGAGCTGAAACTTTCGCTATGTATACATTATGTGGAAGCCCGCACAAGATGGTGGTAATGAATTTCATTTTCGGAGCCCTGTTTTGGGCACCTTGTATGAAGGGCAAAAAAAAATTATTTTGTTCCCCATCATGTGGCATATCAAATTAAAGAGAATTTTGCAAGGGCTCCACATATGTAGAAAATATTTTTTTCGGACAAAATTTGTTGAACAAAAAAGCTTTCCAAACATTTGAAAAATAAAATTTTTTAAACTCTAAATGATGTATTGCTTCGCATATCACGTATTGCCAGTGTTTTGCTTTGCTTAAACCATTTAACAAGCAAAGTACCGTTATATGCATTTTTATCCAAAAGCTTGGTACGCCTAAACTAACTAAAATATGACATTTTATCAAAATCGTTGAAACCATTTTGGAGAAAACTCCGTGTTTGTGAAAATGGCGCTACGTGAAGTAGCGTAGTAGTAGGAGCCATTCAATAGCTCCCTAACATGAATTTTGAAGTAAATTGATTCACTCGTCATACAGACAGACAAACAAAATCGGCAGACACACTATAATGAGCTTTTCTATCAACGTAAGTTCAGAATTGTTTAATATCTCGAGTTCCAATTCTTGCACGAATTCAATACATGTTTTATATCGAAAGTGCAAGTTAAAATGCACTGGAATCTCAGGAAAGTATTACTAGCACATACCTATGTATAAGGTGTGCCTATGCAGGACATGAATAATATTGCCTTCTATTTAATGACACTATAAAATGTCCGGAACACTATTGCACGAGGCCCTCCTCGCACTTGCCCAATTTGTTTTTTTGTCTGTTCTAAAGATAAAACATTGACTGTAAGGATCACGGGTGTATGATCCCATGACAGATCATCACTTATTTTAAATTCTTTTCTATTTATACCTTTCGTTATGAAGAAGTCGATAACATCTGGTATTTTCGTTGGGTCAGGTGGCCAATTAGTTTGAGAGCCAGTCGAAATAAATTCACAGTTAAAGTTTCGCCTTTATTTGTAGAGCTTCCTGCCTTTTGTTGTTATAAGCCTTGACGCCCAGTATGTATGTTTTGCTCTAAAAACCCTACCCGTGGATAAAATTGTTACCTAACATTTGGAAAAGGGCAATTAAGTCTTCGCCTGCAAGCGAGTGTCTAGGTGAGCAGTTTATGGCAGCTATTTTAAACTCCTTGCCTTTAGTTTCTTTATTTATTGTCGTTACTTGCATTGTTTCTTTTGCTATTTTTGGCAATTCATATAGATCCAAGGCAATTTTTACAATAACAGTACTTTCACCCCTGGTACTGTTTGCTGAATGGGAAGAGTGATAACAAAGATACCCACGAATTTTAATCTTAGTTCCCAGTTTGAAATGAGTTTCAGAAATCAGGTAAATTACATACAATTTTCGTTTATGCTTTAAATGTATGATTTTTTTTCATAAGGTATTTAAATGCTTCATACCAGCTAAACTGCGAGCGATTTCAGTGTATAAGTGATACATAAATACATTTATTCTCGCAAACGCATAAAAAAAATATGAAAATGCTACAATCCGTCTAGAGCGGATCGTATGATACCCTATCCCTTTCCTCTATACAAAAGGTTTTTTTTCATATATTATCAAATTACTACAAAACACGAATTTTCTTAATAAATGGGCGTGGCGGATCTTAATTTTACCAATATATACTGTATTTTGTTCTAATAAAAACGTCGAAAACTGTTTTTTTTTTATAAAAACGCCACTATGGAAGATTTGTAGAGTAAAAAGACATCTAAATACCTATTTGCTTAAGTAAGTTTTTTCGAGTTTCATACAAAAATATTGAAAAAAAGTGAATTGTTTGAAAAGTGAGCGTGTCATTTTTACACTTGTATTGCTTACTTTTGGAAGCACCTCGTATACAAAATTTCATCCACCTAGTTCAAAATTTAAGGCCCAAAAACTGGTGACACACAGACGGACGGACATGGCTCAATCGACTCGGCTCCTGATACTGATTACATTTATATATACAGGTAGACCTCACTTAACACGTACTTCTTGTTTAACACGAAAAAATCCTCGCTCTAGCACGGGTTTGCACACATGCCACACGTATACATATTTTTCTTGCCAGGAGACGTGTACCAGCTGTTTTTATAGGAACATACGTCTAACCAGTGAAAAATGCTACACTCCGCCTGGAGCGGATCGTATGATACCCTATCCCTATCTTATTTGGTCGTGTCAGTGGGCGGTGGAAAATGTATTCACAAAATTTTCTATTTTGATCTATAAACTAATATTTTTACTCGAAAATTAATTTTTGAAATAAACGCCCCTAAAAAGTGGGCGTGGCCATTTGCAATGTATAGACGATTTGTAGATTAAGTGGATATCTACATATTTGCTCAAGTAAGTTTTTTCGAGTTTCATATGAAAATAGTGAAAAAAAGTGATTTTTTTGAAAAGTGGGCGTGTCAGTGGGCGGATTTCAAAAATTCTTACACTTGTATTGCTTACTTTTCTAAAGACCTCGTATACAAAATTTCATCAACCTAGCTCAAAATTTAAGGCCCAAAAACTGGTGACACACAGACGGACGGACAGACGGACGGACGGACGGACGGACGGACGGACGGACGGACGGACGGACATAGCTCAATCGACTCGGCTAGTGATGCTGATCATTTATATATATACTTTATTGGGTCTATCTGTATTATTTCTCTATGTTACAAACTATGTATCAAACTTAATATACCCTTAGGATAGGGTATAAAAAGGGACTTCACCATTTTATATGTAGAAAGCGGATAGTGGTGTGGAAACCGGTTTCAGTCCAATTTACTCAGTTTCTTTTTTGTGTTCGCGAAGCTCGGCTCGATCCATCTACTGAAAGGCGATTAAAATTCAAAAGAGAGCTCGAAAAATGAATGTTACCTTACAAAGAAACCTACCGAAAGCTTTTTAACAACCAAGCAAAAATAACCGATTTTTTCAGCAACGAAAAGGATGTCGATGCATCACAAAAATGGCCACGTATGGAAAATTTAAGCAGTGACGAAGAATGAACTTCCACCATTTGAAATTTTATTTTTTTATGTTAATGAAGTCTGAAATTGTGTTTGTTTAGTTTTTTCTTTGTTTTTTTGTTAAGTTATGCAGGGAAAAAGTTATAATTTTTTTTTTGTTAATTTTTTCATCTTTAATAAAAATACAACTTCGAATAAAACATACTTAAAAAAGTTACAACAAAAATTATGAGGGTTTTCTAAAATCATGGAACGTAACCACTCTTTTTGCATTAGTTTCTTGTATCGTTTAACACGGCATTTTTCAGGAGCGTAACCCCCGTTTAAGTGAGGTCTACCTGTATACTTGATGTGGTCTATCTTTAATATTTCTCTATGTTACAAACTATGTGTCAAACTTAATATACACTGAGGATAGGGTATTAAAACATATAAAAATGCTACAATCCGTCTAGAGCGGATCGTATGATACCCTATCCCTCTCCTGTACAAAAAAGTTATTTTTTTTTTTAATTTCTTATCAAATTACTCCAAAACACGAATTTTCTCAATAAGTGAGCGTGGTAGTAGGCGGATTTTAATTTTTTTCAATATATACTATATGTTGGTCCTTAGGACTGGTAACGTTCTAGTTAAAACGTCGAAAAACAGATTTTCTTATAAAAACGCCCTAAAATATAGGCGTGGCCCAATATAATGTATGGAAGATTTGTATAGTAAAAAGATATCTACCTATTTGCTAAAGTATGTTTTTTCGAGTTTCATATAAAAATATGAAAATGCTACAATCCGTCTAGAGCGCATCGTATGATACCCTATCCCATTTCTTTACACAAAAGTTTTTTCTTCAATGTCTTATCTAATTATTCCAAAACACGAATTTTCTCAATAAGTGAGCGTGGTAGTAGGCGGATTTTAATGTTTTTCAATATATACTGTATTTTGGTCCTTAGGACTGATAGTGTTTTAGTAAAAACGTTTTTTTTTTTATAAAAACGCCACATAGATCTTTGCATTTGTGAAATTATAAATTGATTCTTTTTCTTGTTTTGCTTATTGCCTGCCTAGCCCTTTTAGAATATAATGTTCTTTTTTTATATAAAAGATGTGCTGAGCAGACATTATAACTCGCCGCATAACCAATTTCATCAAATGATCTTTCTTTTGAACATGACAATACTAACCAAGCCGGCCTTGCTTTATCTTGCTTCTGATGGGTTCTTTGTATGGAGGCTTCCCCATATCTTCGAACTTCTAATTCTTTCAAGCATTGTTGCTCCTGCGAAGCATTTTCATTTCAGATTCTGTTAATTTCCACTCATACTTTTTATAAATACAATATGAAACATACAACGGAAAGCAACAAGCCTACTATGGCTGCCAGTATATACACTAGTGGAATGGTGAGATCGCTAGACTATGCGCAGAATGCCACAGGATGCGGCGATAAAGGAGATTTATAATCTTCTAAAGAAACTTATAAGCTGCAATCCAAGAGAGCAAACAGAAACTGTGCAACGAAGCTGACCAAAATCCTTGGAGAAATTGCCAACCAAGTGTTTATGACAAAGCTCAAAGATGGCAGAAAACCCCCGGCCACGTTCATAGAATTTCTCGAAAACATGGTCACGGTGCTTTCTCCATAAGAAGGGGGTATAGAGGAACAAACGAATAAGAGATGCAAGGCGAGTGCACTACCAAACCCTTTCGTAATTTTAGATGAAGTTTTCCAAATCTGCACAAACATCAAGGAAAAAATACACATGGTGACGATGAAATCCCCAACACTGCACTTTAATCAGCGCTTAATAGATATCCCACATCTTCACATATGGTTACAATACTTACCTCAAGGAAGGGGTATTTCCCAGGAAGCTTAAGAAACTACTTATTACCAAAAGGTACTAAACCACCACAGGATTCCACCACTAGACACAATAGGTAAAGTGTTGGAGCGAGTAATTATAATTCATAACTACATCGAAAAGAATAGAAAATAGATCATGGAAGGCTGGTAATAAACAGCACTGTTCAATAATCACGTTGGATGTTACTTACGTTTTTTTTTTTAAAACTTACAGTTCTTTATGTTTATTTATTTTAAAATGTGAAGTGAGCGATTTTAAAAATACTTAACGGATTAGAATATTCTAATATGCTTTTGAAATTTCCAAAAAATCACTCATGGTAAATCACTGAATTCCACAGCACTCACATTCAACATTTTGTATCCATGAATAAACTTTATATGGAAAAATAATGTACGGAAGTAGTTTTATGTAATGTGCCACATTTAAAGAAAGTGTTTATGCAAATAAACCAGACAATAAAAAAATAATTATTATTATTCTTAACATACTTAAACTTTAATGACATTTTTTTAACATGTGCACACTTTCGACATTCGTTATAAAAATCGACCCTCTTCGAATATCTTACGAAACCAAGCAGTATAATTATCAGCCAGGCCCATTTTTAAAATGTTAATTTGGAAAAAAATACTAATTCACTCTTAAATGACTCAGAGACGTGTCACACTACACTGAATATTTTGAAAGTCATGTCAGTGCAAAGGATCAAGAGTATTTATAACAATTGCTAGGCTGGTTAAATCAATGATATTGCCGTAAAAGATGCAAATAGACCCCTTATTTCGTTTCATAATCGCCCACGAAATTCGGAGGAGAATCAAGAAGCAAAACAAAACAATCCTTTGATCACCTCTCGAAATTATTCAACCGTGAATTTCATCGTATTATTTTGTTAAGGATAATTCGTTAGAAAATTGATATCGTGAGTTGTTGTGCCACAATATTTCTCAAATACTCAAGGGGCGCAACGCACGACCAGAATAATATTGAAATACTTTTCACGCTTAGTCCGTAGTAAGCACTGAAGCTATATGGAGCATATAAAATATCCAGGGAAATCACTGCAATTAAAACGTAATTGTTTATAAGAATTTCCAAGAGTACTGCAGGAGGTACGAGAGTACGTTTTTTTTCATTTGTTCAAGGAAATCGCAAAGGAAAAACAAGACTCATTTGCATAATTTCTTAATATTTCATTTTGTGAGTCTTGGCTTGGCTTTATGGTTGAGGAGATTTCTTAATGTTGATGATGACGTACTTATACACCTGCACATCGCACGGGGATTTGACTAATGTTTCTTATAATCACCGTCATTCGTCAAACAGGGCGGTTTATCCTTATACCATTAACGCCAACGAATTATAATTAAAATATGAAGGAATGGAGAATCAGAGTCCCTCTGCCTTCTGGCAAAATAAATTAAATACCAAGGCTTGCAAAAAAATGGAGGACACCTCTTTGCCAATATAAACGTATGCATATACATACATATATACTTAGGTACATATGTATGTAGAAGATGTAAATGCATGTAAATTAATTTTCAGTTATAAGAAATGTGCAAATTGCTCACTTGAGATAAAAGGATTTAGCTCTTACATTTGCAAAAAAAAATTTTCATCTGCACATATGTAATTATGTATATATGTACGCTTAAAATCGCGCTGAGTTCTAATGCAAAGGTCATAGACAGGGTTCATTTGATAAATTCTTTTTACAAAATGCTTTCATAGAGCTACTAATTAAGGGCGGATTAAGCTATGATACATGAATAATAATTGAAAAGTAACTGTTTCACAATTTCGCAGTTAAAATTTTTCATTTAACGATTTTTTTTTCACATTTTATTTTTTTAACCTTAAGTCTGTTCCAGATTCATGTTCCATGATATTTAAAGAAGGCAGAGCATTTGTTTCAAATCGTGTTAGAATGCTTCTTCATTTAACTGAAAAGTTACAAAATCAAAAATAATTTAAAATAAAATAACCATTGGGTAATCATGGAAATATATTCGTACAGTTAAAATTTGTTCATATAAAATTTGTGCATACAATTAATGAATTATTTAATTGCTTTCATTGCCATGCTTTTTATACCTATTTGTGTCCGTCCGTCTGTCACCGGCCTTAAATTTTAAGCTAGATCGATGAAATAATTGTATACGAGGTACTTGGAAAAGGAAGCAGTACAATTTAAAAAAAAAAAAACGATTTTCTCGGAAGCGGCTCTAACAATTTTGATTAAATTTTATTCTTGAGTTACCGTAGACAGATGCTATTAGAAGGCGTACCACGAAATGTGGGCAAAATTTAACGTTTGATAAAATTTGGCATTTAAACTTCTGAAAAATTTTAGAGTACTTTTTTTAAATAAATTATCATATAGCTATTTTTAAAAAAAAAATTAAATTTATAAAAAATCTGCCCACTGACACGCACACATTTCGAAAAATGCACTTTTATCAATAATTTTACATGAAACATGCAGATATCCTTTTACCCTAAATACATATAACTCTCATACATTGTGTACATTTAAGGTCGGGGGTAGAATTAGTTATACCAATATGTATATCTGTATAGAAAAGGGAAAGGGTATGACACGATCCGTTCCAGGCGGATTGTAGCATTTTCATATTTTTTTTTTTTTTATGCTGGACGGTAAACTGACTATAACTGTCATTAGCGGCAGCTATAGATTCAAAGTGGAGACGAATCCACGATTAAGGCCGTCAAAATCTTTTGGAGTCAAAGTTGGTCGGGCTGGTAGAGGCACTGTTGCTGAGATTGGATTCCACTACGGGCTAACTGGGCTAACGCTATAAGATTGTGTTCCACAGTCAAGTTAACAAGAAATCAGTTTACTCGAAAACGGCTCTAAAGATTTTGATTAAATTTCATATTTGAGGTTGGCTAGACAAAGGCAATAAAATGGCGAACAACGTTTACCCATTTCATTACCCATTTAACTATTTTACCCATTTCTTGGGTAATATTCAATGGATTTTGGTAAAACTCAAAATGTGAGCAAAATTTAATTTTAATTTAATTTCCAATTAACAGCACAAAGGTGCAAGTACGTACGACCCAGTCGTGCACTTTCTTTTTTCTTACCTTGGTAGATATTTTTTTTTTTTTATAATCTGCACGTGCCAAAGGGGATATGAATAACTTTTTACTTATTAAAAGGGCACGGGCGTTAGATGATTTGGAAGAAAGAAGAAAGAACAGGACAGAGTTGGTGTAGTGGTACATATTTAAAACTCATGTGATATTAAGTTTAAATATTTATTCTCCATAGATGGTATCCAATTTAGCTGGGGAGAGAGTTGAGTTTGATTTTTGCATTCGTTTGTAATTCATAGTTTAATTTTTCCGTCCATGTTGCAATACACTGAGTCCTTTCTGAGCGAATACACTAACTCTATTACCATGAGCACCAAACCTTTCATTTAAAGACCGAATACACTACGACCGTTGACACGCACAACGACTTTCGCCTATAACGACCTTATAAAAAAGCTTTATATGATAAAAATCTGTATATGTATATGTAGATACATATAGATAAGCATGTACCGTGCAGCGATATATTGCCATGTGAATCTACTCCACACATAACTCCTTTTCATAAATGCTTTTCCTTTTTTTCCTTTTCCCACTAGAAGTAAGAATTAGTATCACTTTTTTGTGGGAAATTACTCCATTTCATAAATGTACAGTTGTTTCTTACTTAACCAAAACGTACAAATGTTCAAAAACACCATTTGTTTTGAAAACAATTTATTTATGGAGAATGTTGGCATGTCCAAACATACACAATATGTGAAAAAGAATTTGCTTACACTTTTTTTTAATAGCATCCACAATTTCGAATTTAATTAATTCTAATAACAGTGTTCCTGACCAATGAACATTTTTACTCGAAGGTACTTTCAATGTTGTGCCCCCGTCAAACCAACTGTTTGATTTTGATCTAAAAATAGATATTCTTCGCTACAAACAGATACACATTTTATCGCGAGACAATGGTACTCTCATATTTAGATTGTACAAAGGGTTAAAAAAAATATACATATAAGCAGCAACATCGAATACAAATTTTAACTTTATGTTCTTTTTGCAGATTTTTTTGTAAGTAAAGTCCGGTTGTTAACAATTTTGGTAAGAATATTAAAGGTCATCTGATTGAAATTTCAAAATTGAAATTGAATATGACATTTTTTTTAAATTTTTCTCTAATGGTAATGCCCAAATTCATCAAAATCTCGAGTTCGAAAATCTGCACAAACCCAATACATTCTTGCCCTAATGCCTTGAAATGTTAAGTACTATTTTAGCCTGATAACGCTTGTCAAGAAGACGTTTCATATCCCCAAACTAAACGATGCTTACGTCATATGCTTTCAGCAAAAAAACACATAAAAATGCTACAGTCCACCTGGAGCGGATCGTGTGATACCCTATACCTTTCCCATACACATAGCTCCTTCTTCCACCAATATACCTAGTTGCTTAAGCAACTTTTTCAAATATGTATCTTATAAAATTGGGGGTGCGGTGGCGCAGTCCTTAGTGCGTTTGACTACTGGGCAAGGGGTTCCAAGTTCGAATCCAGAAAAATACCATCAAAAGTTTTTTCACAGCCCTACCTCTTTCGAGTGTCTGACAAACATTCAAGAAAATCTCTGTCATGAGAAAGCTTCTCGAAACCCTTCTGCCATTCGGATACGGCATAAAACTGTAGGTCCCTTCTGTATGTGCAGAAATGTATACCACGCACAACATGTACACTTGTGAGAAGCTAGGCCTTGGCCCTCTATGGGCTGGTTACGGCGTGATATTTTTTATTTCAATCTTATAAAATTACTCCAAAACACGAATTTTCTTAACAAGTGGGCGGATTTCAACAAATTCTTAACGTACTGCATCTTCTTCCTAAAAAATGCTATTATTTCGATGAAACTGTCGAAAATCTGTTTTGCCAGGTAAAAGAATATCTACATATTTGCTCAAGTAAGTTTTACCGAGTAACATGTAAAGTTACTAAAAAAAAGTACAGGCGGATAGACGGACGGCCAGACGGACGGATAGAAGAACGGATAGAAGGACGAATAGACGGATGGATAGACGGACGAATAGAAGGACGGATAGACGGACTGATATATAAACGGATAGACGGACGGATAGACAGACGGACAGACAGACGGATAGACGGACCGATAGATAGATGGATGATATGATGTGATATGATATGATTCTTTATTTTACTTCAGATTTTACAAAAATTAGGTTTCACGCGAAGCCATATTGGCTTTTCTGCAAAAATTTGCATTTCAAAAATATTGTATTCAATGTGAGTTTAGCGTATCAGTTAAGGGGGGGGAAGTACCTCAAGACGTTTCGAAAAATCGATTTTTTTTTTATTGTCTTAATCGATAGGTATATGTTCTAAGAAAATCATTGCGAAATTTCAAAAGCCTATCTTAAAAATTGTGGAAGTTATGCCACTTGAAAGTGGTTCGCGCCGAGCCGACTTCCTTTTCCTTTTCCCTCAACTGCAAACTTTAAACGGCGTGTTCTCGAAACCATGTTTTTCAAATTTGCGTTTGCATGGTTTGCGAAAAAAGTTGTGAACCGATTTTGATAATCTAGCTATTTTCTTAAAGGGTATAAAAAACTACTCTAGATGAACTACGGACATAAAGGAAAAATCATTTTTAGACCATTTTTAACGCAAAATTAATCGAAAATTTTCGCAATAAGGCCAAAATTTTTTTTTAGAGCCTCATTTTTATGGTTAATGTTCGAATTTCCCAAAGATCGTAGTTCATCTAGGATAAAAAACCCTCTTGAGTGAAATAACATTTAGTTTTACGATTTTAGATAAAAATTGTGGTCAGGAGAATTTACGCAGATTTCGATGTCTGCGGCGATACGACATACAGGAGCCACCACAAGTGAATGAGGTTTTTATTTTTCATAATGTAAAACATGTTTTTTTTTCATCTTCAAACATTACTCTAAATATATATAATATAATTTTTATGTGCGCCGTTTTTATTTTCCTGAAAATAAATCGCGAAAAAGTCCTTTTTTTTCGGTCTTTACAGGTACTTCCCCCCTTAATAATAATAAAATAATAATGTATATAATTCAAATTTTTTATTTTTTTTAAATGAAGAAAGAATAAAAGAATCAAACAAAACTAACAAATTACTTAAAAACTTAATTTGAAAGAAAATTTTTGATAAGTTTTTTTCTAGTCTTAAAATTAGCAATGTTTTTCAAATTTTGAGGAAGTTCATTGAAAATTGAAGGAACACAATGTTCCAGTTATCTTCTGCAATATGTACGGCATTGGTGTTCGAATACCCTGAGCTCGTCTTCTTGTATTATGGTCGTGGTTGATGGCCACCTAAAAAAGCACGTCGTCGTAGTATTCCAGTAATACAGTCATCTTGAAAATTGCTTGTACATTAAGCACTTTAAAAGGTCTTCCTTCACGTACTGTGCTAACTTGCTTCAGAGCTGGATGTTGTAATGTTTGGAGCTTCTGCAGTTGTGTCGCACATGCATTGCCCCAAGCAAGAATTCCATACCTCAACTTCGATTCAACCAGAGAATATAAACTTGTTTAATTACCTGTGGAGGAGAATAAGTTTTTAAGTAATTAAGCCCGTAGAGTGCGTTCTTCAAATCCAATCGTAAGTTATCTATATGCTTATGCCAGAGAAAATAACTATCGATGGTTACTCGCAGGTATTTGTAACTTCCAACGACATCTTTAGTTTGAATTGTCTCATTAAATTCGTCTTGCATGATTTTCATAGCCTCGACCTATGAGGGACAACTATGGCTGTATCATCTGCATAAGCAAATGCAATACTGTTTCTAAACACTCGTACCAGTTCATAGAATAAATAGTATTGACCCCAGTTTCGAACCCATATTGGATATTTCTTTCATAGCTGTAGGTATCTTTAATTTTCGCGCTAAAAGTCCTACCGGATAAATAGTTTCTGATCTAGTTAGCAAGAGTTCCTCGTACTCCAATGCGTTCTAGAGCTTCTATGAGTTTTATGTGGTTTAGTGTGTCGAAAGCTTTACTGAAATCCATGAATAGTATGAAGACGTGGTGGTTTTTGTTCAGACTTTCGTCAACACAATTTGCAAACACTCCGATTTGTCTACCGGTGCTCTTAATTTTTTGGAATCCATACTGTTTTTTGTGAATAAGAAAATACTTTTGAATAAAAGGTACAAACCGTCTCATTATAATTTCTTCCATACATTTCTCAATTGGTGGTAGAATCGATATTGGTCTATAGTTAGTGATGTCATTCTTTTTTCCTCCTTTGTAAATATATGGGTAGTATCACTGCTGTTTCTAGCGCTGGGGGGATTTTAGCTTGATGCAGACTCATGTTTATAATTTTAGATACTATAGGCGAAAATATATCTATATGTGTTTTTAATCCACCGCTCTGATGCCATCGGAACCTGCAGCCTTATTTACAGCCAAGGAAAGAATGATGTTTTGTACCTCTGCTACATTCGTCTCTTCAATATAAATGGTATGGTGTTCAGGATGGTATAACTGCAGTGATTCGTTGTTATAGCACTACAGTGATGAATAATGCGTAGAGTTTGATCTGCAAAGTCGTTTGCACATTCCTTTGTAAGAGTTGATATGCATTTATCCGTCGGGAAATTTTTTATAATAGCATTATCCACGTTGCGCTTTCGCCTTCCTATAACTTCGTTTATCAAACTCCAGGTCACCTCGTGCTTCGTTAAACTTGTTTCCGTAAAAAATCGATTTTCGCATTTTTTTTATTTTATTTTATTCATTCCGAAATTTTTTGTACTCCGTTTCATAAGCTTTATTTAATCTATTATTTTTCCACTTTCGGTAGAGTTCATCTCTTTTCTTACATACATTCTCCAAGTAAGTGTGCTGACGTCCATGGGTTATGTTTATATTTAGTTTGAATGCTTTTTGAGACATACGACTTACTATATATATCATGCATTTTAGTTGCAAACTTTTCATACACACAGTCAACATCAGTTTCACATAAAAGTATCTCCCATTCTGTTTCACGAATATGTATATTCATCAACTTTTCTTTTGCTGATGTGTGAAATACCACTTACTTGCTCTTCTGCTATATTTGACGCATATGAATAATGCAAGAGAGCATAGTGATCGGATATAGCACATTCTACGACAGCTGAGTATATTTGATTGCCCGATATTTTTACTATTATGTGATCAATTAACGTCGAGGGGCCTATGTTAAGATCTTATCTAGGATTTTTTTTTATTATATTAATTAATCCGTGAGCCGCTAACATTTCTTCATAATCCTTAACATGATTCATATCACCCATTAAGATTACATTTTTCACATTTCTGATTTCATCTAGACTGTTATCCATTTCTACAATAAAATCATTTATATTAAAACCCGGTGGTCTATATAATCCAGTGATGATTTTATTATCTTCAATGGTTCGTATTTTTAAGGATTCGTAAGAAAAGGTGTCGGAGTCTAAACGTTCGTATTTTATATCGTTTCTAATATAAATGGCAATGCCATCACCTCGCCTCTCACTCCTATTAAGAAACTCGGCCTTAAGCGCATTTATTGAATATAAGCAGTTTTCTTCTTTATAAATGTTAATTTCCACAAGAACAATAAATTTCAAAACTCCCAACAATACTTTTATGTTCAAGCAAAAGGTATTCCAATATTTAAGCAAAAACAACAAAAATTATTTTTTTAATTTCATTCAAACTAAAACCGCTAAAATCATGCATCACCTTACAATCTACATTTAACAGAAAGCTATCGTTTCTGTTTGTTTTATCCATTTTTAAGAATAGTTTTTGATTTTCTATTTACACACCCACCAAATTTAATAATATTGTGTGTGTGTAATTTTACTTACATCGTGAACGGTGCTTATTAGAATAGCTTGACTCTTCTCATTTTGCCTAGCTAAAACTCTTCCCGCGCTCTCCCACACATAACGCCAATTCTCCTGCTTTGCCTTTTGTTTCGCCATTCACATAAGGTGTTTGTTTCCCTTGGTCAGCTGATTGTTGATGTAGCCAATGTCATCGGGCATAGCTGCACTGGTACTAGTGCCGCAGTTTTCCCTAACCTAACCTTGTTTAAAAAATAGATTTTTTCGAATTGTCGTCGAGAATGATGCTATTATTGACGATTTCGCAGGTATTCTCGCGTTTGTTCTATAAAAATCTGAGATATCGTTGACATTTATTGTGCAGTTAATAGTTTTGCCAACTGCCTTAGACTGACGGATAGACGGACGGATAGATGGACTGATAGACGGACAGACGGGCGGATAGACGGACGGATCCTTGCAAAAGTAAGCAATACAAGTGTACAAATATTTAAAATCTGCCCACTGACACGACATTTTCCAGTATTTTTATATGAAACTTGAAAAAACTTACTTAAGCAAATAGGTAGATATATTCTTACTCTACAAATTTTCCATACATTATATTCGGCCACGCCTATATTTTGGGGGCGTTTTTATAAAAAAAACTGAAACAGAACTGAAACAAGTAAAAACATAGTTGTTTTTTTTTTTTTGCTACTTTAGGCTAGTTTTCAGAATGGAATATTTTGCTACTTTTGCTACTGGGCTACATTTAACCAAAATCGATCGGCAACCCTATTCCTTACGCAATTTTTGTTATGCTCTCGCTAACTTTTCGATAACCTTAGAAAAAGCAACGATTCTGTCTCATTCACCAATTTACGTTTGCACTGCAATTCGACGAGTCGATGTAATAAGGGCTGATGTGTACAGGGCGCTGAAGACAATTGCCTCAGTTGTAGAAACGGTGGCCTGTTTGATAGCCTAAGCCCGGATACAATCACTGCATATGTATGTATTTTTTATGAACGCACCATCATTGGTTTGGGACCCCAACTTGCTTGAGCTCCTTTCATTTCAGCCATGTCCGCATAGGTTTGTATGTACATATATCCCCAAAATTAAATGATACCAACTATACTATACTGGATTTATGGTCGAGATACTGTATTAATTCCATACTCGATTTTATACTGGATTTTCATAAATTTTATTAGTTTGTGGTAATACGAATATTGGAAACATAACGGAAACACAATAAGTTCCCTTCACAACACTTATCAATTATATTTTGTGTTTTCCTAAGTCTCCGGCACCAGTCGAGCGACTTTTCGCAAAACCGAAAAAATGTGGAAGCAAGAGTTATAGCAGATTCATTCCATTCTTTCTTCGATATTTGAAGTCGAATGCAACATAAAGTGGAATTGCTTTGATTTCGTAAATTTGTTTAAAAACGCAATCAGATTTGTTGAGGAAAAGTTCATCTTGAAATATGGTTTTAAACAATCACAGAAACAGCCACTGTCAACTGACGTGAGTCTGATGTCAATGCAGTTCGGAATTGAACACTGACTCAGATCAATAAAAATACTTAAAAATCTTTTTTAATCTTCTTTTTCTATCTTCTTCTATCTATCTAAATCTATCTTCTTCTTCTATCTGTGCATGTATAAATACATATGTAAAAAAAAAATTGAATGCTGTTCGTTGGTCACCGACCGGAAAATTGGGAAATTTGCTCGAAACTTTGCAAAATTCGGCAAAACTGAAAGTATATATTTTTCATAGGATTTCTGTATTAACTCGAAAACATAAATTACGATCCTAACGAAGGCGTTACGGGAAATTCAGGCAACAGTTGTAGCAAGTTGACGTCGTTTGACAGTTGATCAATTTGCACGGCCTTTCTTTTGCGATCTGCCCACACACGTATTAGGGTCAGGCAATAAATACCGCAGTGTCACTATGTTCGTAATCGCCAATGTCCGAATAAAATTTTGTGAATGTGAGCTTAAAAATTATATAGTTTTTGATCCGATAGGTTTATGTTTGCGTGGATTTCTATAGATTCCGAAACAACCGACCCAATTTAGCCCAAATTTTCAGTTAAGGGAACTGGCCAATTGCCTTCAATTCAAATAATTACGTCTTTTATTTGCTTTGTCGTTCACATCTGTGTTCAGTTGATATGATAAGCATTATTTTAGCGTTTTAATATGTCAGCACTATGACCTTTCCTGATGGATATTTTACTTCGCAATGTCTCATGTTGGTAAGGCATATTGATTGTCGTTGTAAGTAGGGAGAGAACAGAACAACATCGGCCGGTGATAAAATAAGTAATAATAGTTAAACTGAATATACTGGATTTAGTTATACTGGATTTTAATTAACTTTTTTACTAAATATACTGGATTTCAACCGGCAAGAGTTGGTATCATTACCCCTAATTATACCCTATCGTAGGTACATAGAGTAAGTGCGGCATAGTATTTCGTATTTAAAAGACGTCATCCACCACAAATCAAACCGTTTCCATTTCGTACAAAAAAAAAAGTGGAGAGTTTCTTCCCTCAACTGTTCAACCAAGCATATTGAAAGGGTTGAACCAGACATTGAATCCTTCCTAAGTATTAATAAGTCCCTTAATACCAACTGTGGTGGCTGCACTTACTTTAAAGTGAGTTTAAGGGGTTTGTGCATTGAATAAAGCTTTTGTTATTTCCCAAGGAGCTTTCATTCGCATAAAGTCTTAAATTTTTTGTACTTCTTTGCACATGTCAACATCTAAATCACACCGTGATTTATGTTTAAGTGTACGCCCCTAATTTATTTTAGTTGCCAGTCAGTATCGTCCACATCCTCCTCCTCCTTTGATTCAATTACACTAAATCGAGTTAAAGTTGTTCATCACAGTGAGAATACGAGCATGTCTCTCACAGCCATCCTTTGCACATCGTGTACATTTTTATTGAGAAATATTATACATACATACATATGTATGTATATATGTATGTAGTCCGGCAGAGTCCTTTCTTCCAATTTTTGGGGATGGAAATGATACGCAGAAGGCGCCAGAAAAAGTAATTTTCTTCTTCTGCATAGTATTGACTATATGTGAACCTCCTCCTAAACGGTACTTAAACTAAATGGATCCACATCTTATGCTTGAGCAAGTATATATTTCTGAAGAATAGAATTGTCTAAAGTATCTTTTTGGATAATACAACGACGCCTGGACCATTCGAGTGGTTGCTCAGAGAGGTTTATTGTATCTATACGATTAGATAAAAAATCTATTATAGTGAGTGTACGGTGATGACAAAAAAAATCGGAAATGGAGATCTGTGGGGAGTGAAGTTAATGGACAATTTGTCTGGAAGCGTAAATTAAGAGATTGAATAAATACAACATTTATATAATGGGAAACCAAACACCTTTTACAAACGACCAATCAAAAACCGTCATCCTTTTCTATAAATTGTACAAAATGAATATAAAGAACATTTTTCTATTTTTATCCTCCATCAAAGTCTTGTCAAGAAGTGGTACCTTTGTTATACGTAATTGAATAGAATCAAACAACATAAACATCCCACAAAAATATTTGCCAACTGCACACCCTGCGACGACATTTTTTGAGGGACATCTGTCATGGGTTATCACATATTCAAAAGTAGTCGGAAATAGGCGCGATCTTTATCTGAATTTTTAGTATTCATGTCATCAGGCCTTCATCTTTTGGTTATGTATTATTGTTTGTTGTATTATTACACTGTTCAGGTATATGACAAACATAAATTGACGGTGAAGTAGGAAATTTGTAAACAATTAATTTAGTTCCAAATTCTGGGATTTCTTAAAAAGGTGATAAATTTATTTTGAAGATCTGTTATGAAGGCAGATTTGTTGGAACTTACAATGAGTTATGTTAGCATTTCTTTCTTATTCATTGTGGTGATAAGAAGGGTGCTTCTAATGAAAAGGGTTGTCAAAAAATACGATAAACATCTTGATAGCAGCAGTTCAATTATTATATACAGATATAAGTTGCAGAATTTTACATTATGCAGGTCAATTTAGATGAGGTTCGTGAACTAACTATGCAATTTTTGCATTGTTGTGTTCTACTCTAGCAAGCTAGCTAGAATGCGGTGGAAGTCCAATATAACTAATGATATTATGTTTGAAGTGGTTCGCTAAAACAAAAGTGTTCGTTATATCGAGCGATATTTTGCATATATCTTCCAATGTTCATTACAAATGAGTGCATATTTTTCAACTATATATGTTCCCTTTATGTAAAATTAAATTCAAAACATGAGAAAATATACTGATAGTGACAATATTACATAAAACAAAAATTGTAGTGAACACAATTTTCAGTCATAAATATATTCGTTATATCGGATAGTAAATTTGTATGAAAGCGTTCGCTATTTAGAGATGTCAATACAATTTTTATATACATGGGTATTCGTTATACTGGACGTACACTGTATTAACTTAGACAGCTTGCTGGTCCCGTTGGACCGAGTTTAAAGCCCGGTCTGCACAAAAGCCGACTTCCGCATGAAAATGCGCATAGAGTCCGTTTCTGAATACGCTAGATCCGCCAAACAGTGTGAGTTGGTCAGGGTTACAGCTAAACTCCAACGCTGAAGAAGCAGTGTCGATATATCGCAGCTTAGCGACAACAATAGCTGGAGGATCCCCAAAACAGCCCCAAAAAGCCAAAAACGGCTCTTGAAACTGGCACTACCACGTAGTTAAGGAACACCTGGAGAAATCGAGCGAAGACGGAAGAATTACCGCTGAAATATGGAGGAAAGTCATATTAGGACTGACCAAAATTTTCATCAAGTTGCTAGAGGACCATCCTGGCCACTTACTGATTTGTAGGGACGTGGGCTGGCACCAACGGAACGTGAAGCTCATCACTTGCATGGAGAAAATCCTGGTCAGCAATATGGACGTCAGTCATCTGTGGACGGTTGCTTAAATCGAGGTGTTTAAGAAGGACCAAATCCCTAGCCGACTGAGATGACGCACCCGAGCTCTTGTTTATCCCGATAACCCCAATGACATACTCCAACACACAATTGGAAAGTTGCGAAAGTCGACGATGCCGCCATTCATAACATCAAGAGTGTCAGAATTGTAACCAATGATGACCCTCAAAGTCTACCGTAGCGATCAGTATCCTAAAAACAAGACCGCCGATGTGTCTCTACATCGGATAACAACCGGGCCGATGCTGCATCATCTCTAATTGGGACCAGCTCTGAGCTATTGGACAGGAGATAGCTCCGACAACATACCAGCTCTGCCATCTCTAGCGGCTTGTCTTGTTGGGACTGACTACCTGCCGGTGAACACGGAGATGAGTAATGACTGCAACTGCCCCTCAGGGATTCACACAGCACCAAGCTACCTTTAAGAAATCGGACTTGGACTGAATGACGCAGAGATGGCTAGCGACCGTGAATTTGATGACATATACAGCTGCAAAAAAAATTTGCATGCACTGCGTTGTGATACATAACTTAATGCACAATGGAATGTCAAAGCAAGCGTTCACTTGCAAGCTGTTCTTCGTTGCGCCCAGACGTGGAAGCAATTTGTTTTGCGAAAAGTAAGTGTGCATTTTCCTGTATACAAAAGTTTTTTTTTCAATATCTTATCAAATTAATCCAAAACACGAATTTTCTTAATAAGTGGGCGTGGTAGTAGGCGGATTTTAAATTTTGTCCAATATATACTGTATTTTGTTCCTTAGAATTGATAATGTTCTAATAAAAACGTTGAAAAACTGTTTTTTTTTATAAAGTAAAATGTAAGCGTGACCAAATATAAAGTATGGAAGATTTGTAGAGTAAAAAGATATCTCCCTATTTGCTTAAGTAAGTTTTTTCGAGTTTCATATAAAAATACTGAGAAAATATATAATATTTTTAATATACATATAATATAATATTTATTTCAAGCAAAACTAAGGTCTAAGTTAAAAAATGCATTTAAAAATCTAACAATTTTTGCAAATGTTAAGAGGCGAATGTATCTGACAAAAAAAATTGCAAAAATATTTTAGATACAATTGATGGGAAAAATTTAGAGAATTACCATTCATAGTTTTATATATAAGAAAACAAAGAACAAAAATAAAATGAAACAGAAAATCCAAATATAATTATGATAATACTATAGGTAAAGAAATGACTCAATTGAAGAATACTCAAAAGAGGAAAGCCAATTCTTTCAATTCGCATCATGGTCATCGGGTGGTAAATTAAATAGCCATGGGGCGGTGACAAAGAAAATCGTGAAAAGTGCGATTTATTGACTGTTGGCAGCGTTATCAAATTTCTACTGTTGATACGTAAATTAAAGTTATCATCTAATCTGACGGCATAATACCCGGAATTTTCAAAAAAGAAAGCCTTAAACCTTTAAGGATTCTGAATGACAAGAATAGCTCAAAACAAAGAATCGGGAAGAAATTACATTGTATAAAATAACCTATTAGTCGATTCTAGATCTGCCCAAGTTTGTTAAAAAGCCAAACCAGGATATACAGGGCTTTGAAATTAATATCAGTGTCAAATCAATCCTCTCCTCCTTGTCTGGATAGGGAGTCTGAACTTGAAGAGATGCTACTGACTAGTGACGGAGGAGGATGTGGATAGCACACTCACTGACACTACATTAATTAAGATGAAGGCAGCTAAGGGTAATAATGAGCACCATAGTATCTCAGGGCAGCGGTGAGCAGGCTGGTACTCTCACCACAGTTTTTCAGGGTAGCAGTGAGGCGGCTGGTACTCTCACTAATACCAAAGACAGGGAGTTGACCAAGGAAGCTGTAAGTGCTCCCGGCACTTTCTAGGAAGTGCTCCGCACTGTGGCGGAGTTGGCTATGTAAACACCTCCCAAAGCATGGATATGGATATGGCTTCCGTACCAAGGGAGCTGGGTGTAAAATCTTGGAGAGTCCTTTAAACGGTACCCAGGAAATAGTTTGGGCAGCACTTTTTGTTGGCTCTTAGTAGGGATTCGTTACCATTCCTTGAAAAAACTAAAGGAATGGTATGGAGGGAGAGGAGTAAGAGCCCAATGATGGAGGTGGGGCAGATAAATCTGCATCGCAATAAGGTTTTGACGGCCTGCTTGATCAACCACATCATCAAGCAGGACGTTTCAACCGTACTGGGTCAGGACCTTTGATCAACGAAAAAACCTATATCCAGGGGCTCAGACACAGAGACTACAGGCCATAATAGAACTTATAAAAGGTAGAGATTAGAGATAAGATAACATGTCTATTAAATTCAGGATCATCCACTTCTTTACTCAACAATATATAAAGTGCACGACGGGGTCGTACGTACTTGCACATATTCCTATACGTTTTGTGTGTAGAAGAGTTTCATAAAATGAACGACCTAATTATGTAAAACTTTGTTAAGATGGCTATACATAAAATATCGTTATTAACAATTTTGGCCTAAAACGTAGTTTTATAGGACTTCATAAAAGTAATTCAAATATTAAATTTAAACGAAATCTTTGAAGCAGTTTTCAATAAAAATAAGATTTTGTTAAATTGTCTCTAAGTAAAGTACCATTATGTACTAACAATTTTGGCCAAAAATGTGGTATGCCATCTTATAAAATCGTTGGAGCCGTTTTCGAGCAAATTAGCCGTTAATATAAGGGCTAAAACAGAAATTTAAATGTTCACTCTAGGGATTATTGCAAAGACCCTAGATATGAAGTTTGATCAAAATCCGTCCACCCGTTTAGGCTGCATTCATGTACAAACAGAAAACAGACAGACGGCATCGGACTTCTCTATAATTGTAATGTCCAAATTCATCAAAATCTCGAGATCGAAAATCTGCACGAATCCAATACTTGCCCTATGTTATAGGTGCAAGTAAAAAGGTACACTTTTACTGTTTTTAAGCGTGAATTTACACAAAATTAAGTGGCCACGAATGCGATATAAAATAGTGTCTGTGTAGCGTTAACCCCAGATAGCGTTAACACTTCGCTGGCGTGAAAAACGTCAATAACGTGAACCAAAAATGTATGCATACGATTGAACATATTCATTCATTCGTTCGCTGATTTGTTTGTTTTTGCATACATTTAAAACAGTGGAGTTTGTACTAAAGTGTTTTCGCCGCCCTTCAAGGGGGCTACAGACACTAAAACATGGTACGCGTATCATTTGATTTTACTCGTACCAGACATCAACTAAAATGGTTTCCCAACTTCGTTGAAGTTGTGTACAAACCTTCAACATTTACTGGGAGGAAACATGTTTTAGTGTCTGTAGCCTCCTTAACTGCGTGAACATTGCACAAGCTTAAGCACGTTCATTCGTGCGGTAAAATAAAATAAAAATAAAAGCAGACCAATATTAAGGTTTTTTTTTACTACATATGAGAATGGATATTAAATCTCAATAAATATCAATAAAAGTATCCAAGTGTATTTTATGGATAAGAAAACATGATTGGATAACGTGAACAATCTTGTTTGCGTGAACGGCCTGTGCAATAATTAGTAGTGCTGTAAAAGTAGAGGCAAAATGAATAACCGTATGTATTAGTTACTTCAGCTTAGAGCACCCGTTAGAAATATATCGTTACTAGTTACTTTAGTTACTTTTGCTATAACAGGTACTCCGCAATTCCATTTTTCTTTCGCAAAAACCTTCTCCTGGGAATTAAGTACAACTGAAAAAAAAAAATTGAGCCAAATCCGCCCAGCCGTGCTCAATTAATGAATTACTACACATTTTTCACACCATTTTTCATAAATACATGTGCGTAGATATAGATAGGAAAAACTAGCATAAAAAAACTGGGCAAGTGCGAGGAGGGCCTCGTGGAATAGTGTTCCGGAAATTATATATTGTCCTGAAATAGAGGGCAATATTATTCATATCCTCCAAAGGCTTCGATATGAACGATGTAATGTTTAGTGCGTAGTTATGTCCAAGTAATACTGGGCTGGGATTCCATTTAATTTTAACTGGCACTTTCGATATAAAACATGTATTGAATTCATGAAAAAATTGGAACTCGAGATATTAAACAGTTCTGAAATTACGTTGAAAGAGAAGCTTGTTATAATACCGATTCTGTTTGTCTGTCTGTCTGACTAAATTAGTGAATCAATTTACTTCAAACTTCATACTACGGAGCTATTGCATGGCCCATAAAGGGCACATTAAAATTTTTGCTCTAGCCCTACTATTAGAGTTACTTCACGTAGCGCCATTTTCACAAACACAGGGTTTTCTCGAAAATGGTTTCAACGATTTTGATAAAATTTCATATTTCAGTTAGTTTAGGTGTACCAAGCTTTTGGTTAAAAATGCATGTAACGGTATTTTGCTAGTTAAATGGCTTAAGTAAAGTAAAACACGAGCAATACTTGACATGCGAAAGAATATAGCATTGAGTTTTAAAAATTAAAAAAAGTATATTTTTTATAAGTCAATAATTAAAAAAAATTCAAGTTTTTTAAACTTATTTAATTTTCAGTACCCAATAAAAAAGAGAAAATAAAAAATTTGAGCCAATCGTAGTATCATAATGACGTACTGTAAAAATTATTTAGATAACATTAATACTGGGGGAGGTACAGTGTATTTTTTCCACAATCTACACAAAATTCTACGTTTCTCCAATTTTTTCATATTTTTACCACTTATGGTCTGGCCGCTATAGGGGTAGTAAGATTTTCCAAATGTTTGGCAGGCTTTTTTGTTCAACAAATTTTGTCAGAACATATATTTCATATATTGAGCCCTTGCAAAATTCTCTTTAATTTGATATGCCACATGATGGGGAACAAAATAATTTTAATTTTAATTAAAAACGGCCCGCAAAATGAAATTCATTCCCGCCATCTTGTGCAGGCTTCCACATAATGTATACATAGCGAATGTTTCAGCTCTCTATGTCTAACGGTTACAAAGCTGTGACTGACTGACGGACAGGCGGACAGACGGCCGGACGGACAGAAAGACACCGTATCAAACCCATAAGTGTTCCGTCTATCCTACACTAAAAATGTATATCCGCACAGAAATATACCTATTCAAAAAGAAATTTGAGTATACGGAAACCCGTAATGCCATACCTAACACCAGATAGCCAGCTTCCTAACAGTTATCGATAGTTTCTTAAAATTTGGTTCAGCACTTTACTTCGACGACAGCAATAATAAAAGAATTATTGAACAAAATTCGATTCAATTATGCGGCTAGGCATCTCGTGACCTGAACGTGCACTGCGTCTCAGAAGTCTAACAAGAGCCTCAGAAGGCGGATAAATTTCTCTATATGGGTCCATGGCTTTTGAGAAACACTCTTGACATATTCGAAGCTCAGGGATGAACCCTTAACCTCCAAAGTGAGGTACTGACGTCGGTTTCTCAGACCTGCCATGGGTCCTAGGGGTTGGATTTATGCCGTCGGGGTTACTGCCTTACTACAGAAAAATTCTAATTATCCCTAGAGGCAAAATTCAAAATTTTGTTCTAGCCCTTATATTAACGGTACTTTACTTAAGGCCAAATTTATAAAAATGCGATTTTTTCGAAAACGACATGAACGATTTTGATTAAATTTCATATTCGAATTAGATTGAGAAATTCCAATCAGATGACATATAAACTTTCTTACTAAAATTGTTAACGACAGTACTTTACTTAATTTTTTTTACAAAAAGCCAATTTGCGCGAAGACGGGTAAAACAATTTCGTTTAAATTGTACACTACGACTAGTACAAACACATGCAAAAAGATGAGGTACCACATTTTGGCCAAAATCGGTTATAACGGTACTTTTGACAAATTTGGCTAAAAGACGTTGCTCTTGGGAATGGATATAACGATTCCATTTAAATTTATACATTAGGTTACAAATCGCAAAAACTAAAAAAGCACGTTCAAAATGTTTTGCCAAAAGTGGGTATAATGGTACTTATCAACGGATTAAGAGGTTTTAGCCAATTTTCTTGAAAACGGCTGCGACGATTTTCTTTAAATTTCATGTTTAAATAAGTTTGGGACTTAAGTCCTATAAAATAGCGTACTATTTACGTTTTTGACCTAAATTGTTAATAATGGTACTTTACTTATAGCCAACTTATCAAAATGTCATTTATCTAGAAAACGGATAGAACGATTTTCTTTAAATTGCATATGTAGACTAAATTATTCACGTTCTGTAAGATTGTATTTCACATTTTAGCCAGACGTACTAATAACCATTTAATCAAAACATTTAAATTGAGACCGAAAGTAGGTTTTTAATTTAAAAAAAGTAATTGTGTAATAATTCTTAAAAATATTTGTTAGGTGTAAACTAAGCTTAGACAACCGGAATTTTATCCCAAGATGAGGAAGTTTGGCCAACAACCGCCCTCAAATTGGTAAAATCAAAAATACCAGAAAATAATGTAATTAAAGAAGATATTTCGTCGTCGTTAGAAAAATATTAACCTTATCCTGTACTTAAAAAAAAAGACGTATATGGTATTTGTGGGTCAAATTTGCCCAATACAATTTTTATTTAGAAATCACAATTTTCACATGTAATTTTCTTTCGGAATAATGTTCGAAAATACATAAATTGAAAAAATTCTGAATATTTTTTTGAATATTTTGTGCTTTTGGAACGATTTGGTAACATGTAGCAGCGAGATTGCTTGAAGGCTGCCACTGTAGGTTATTCTTTTGGTTTGTTTTGGTAACGTTGAACTACTGATCTTCCCGAAATACTCTGTGGAAGAGAAGTTCGACGGGCGATTTCTCCTTATTCTTCCCAAAAACCCTACGTCTGAAATGCTTTTCTTTGTTCCAATTTGGAAAGATAGAGAGGTAATTCGTGGGTGCCGTGGTTAGTGCGTCTACTGCGCAAGAGGTTTCAAGTTCGAATCCAGAAAAATACCACCAAAGCTAGTTTTTGGCCTTCTATGGGCTGCTTATGGCCTAATATTTATTTATTTTAGTCAGAGAAGTACATCACTAAGGCATTATAGGTTGAAAAGATAAAAATAACGTCTGTGGTCATCTGTTTGTTCTTATTTGCTTGCTTATGTGTGTAAATATGGATAATTTAGTGGATAATTTAGTGTTATTATCTCTAATTTTGTAGAGTTATAACATTTTATTTTTGTTTTTGGCATCAACAATCTGTCGTGATGGAAGATTCTCATGAGAATGATACTGCCCGGTTTTTTCTATAAGTCCGCAGACTTCGTATTAAAGGTAAATTTTTTTAACTTTTTGGTCTGTTCCTTGGACTTATTGTGGTATGAACACAATATATTAAATTTTTATTTAATAATTTTTATAAATATTTTATCTATTATCAACAGTGCGACACTGTCGCCATGATCTCGGTTCGAAGTTTCTCTCACAATTGAAGTCTATCAAGCATGTTGTAGGTGCCAGGCAATATTTGGTGGTCAGCAAATCGATAAGATAAAAAATGGTTCAATGTCAACCTAGCTTTTATTATCAAAAAAGAAATGGGAAAATTTCTCCGGCCCCACATCACTGTCCAGCATTCGCTCTATTTCTATTCGACTCAACCCATCCATACTGATTACATAGAACAAAAACTAGAACAACACTAATATTGCACAAATAAAGCCATAAGTTTTCCTCTTATCCAAATGGATAAGAAATCTAATAATATTCAGTTTTTTCTATAATTTTTTCATAAACAAAATCTTTCTAAAACTGATCTATTACTGTTATACATTCTGAGTATTATCTTGATTTGTTCTGCGATTTTGGAAAAAAATTCTTTAGTGTAAAAACAAAGCAAGAATGAGTTAACTAAAACACGTTAGTAGAAATACGAGTATATACCTAGATATCAACACATGTAAAAGAAAACAGTAAAATTCCAGTCATTTACATGTAATAAAGGAAATCATCAACAACATCAGTAGAACAAATCATGAAGCTACCATAAAGTACACTGCCCTAAATTGCACCGCAACTAAAATATTTGCGAAAAAGGAATTTGACGGTCTCACAGACCACTACGTGGGTATAGAAAGGTTAAACTAAACTAAAAAGAATATCTGTCTTAGCAAATATGGCCATATAGTAGCACAAAACACATAATTCTTCATCCTGCAGTTTGTTCAGTAAACTTTCAGACATAACCAGAGTATCGATAGTCTATTCTCCTGGTTCATATGGAATCTGTTCCTATAACAACTTCTCTGCGATTAAATAACACGTCAGCGCTAGCGAGTCTGATACCCCGGTTATTCATCGGTCAGCAATTGTCTTTTGCAGCTTGATTCTTTTAGATAATTTGTTAAAAAACCTAACGATACTAGGTATATAAATATCAACAAAGCAAAAAAAAATAAATCAGGAATGTTTTCTAACGATTTCGAGAACATAACATGAGCATAAAAAATCTGAAAATTTTCAAAAAGAAATTATACGCAATAAGTTTAAGACGGGGCCATACACATTACACTTCTTACTGCACCGAGACAAGTGTGCGCACATGTGTGGTGTGTATGTGCCGCTTAAGAAAGACCTAAAACGCAGTTCGACGCACAAAAAAATCCCTCGAACTAAAACATTTCTCTTCCACGCCAGAAAGGGACAGAGTTGAAAGATCGTGTTGTGGATAAATGAACGCATCATAAGCTGGAAGATGAACGGATTTTCAGAAAAATTATTGCACACTATTTTACTATCGAAAAAGAAGTTGTCTCGATAGCGGAGATCATACATTCATACATGTCTCGGCTATATGAGCGAGCTTGTTTGTGTGTGAGTAAAAATGAATCAACAACCGAAGTGGTCGCCGAATTTCATCTTCGAGCATTATGATTGAGGAATGAAAAATGGGTTAATAAACAATGAATGTGGCAAAATAAAAATATTTGATATTTGAAAAGGGCAATCGGAAGGAATCGTGTTATATAGACGCCTCGCCACTGCTGTACATTAGGATGCGGATTCGTTGTGGGAAATCGGCTCCGATCGAGAGTTATTGATTTTAAGCCGATAACTGATCGCCTGTTCGATGTACACGGGGACTTCAATGTGAAAATCGGTAAGGAAAACATCTTCGGGGGGTTTGTCAACAAACACAACCACAGCAGACAACGGTTTCTAACTAATCGACTGTGCAAAAGCTCGTAGTACGGTAATAAGTAGCACTAGGATTTCTATGCTAAGAATCCACACAGCAGCCCTTGGTATGATGATGAGTGCGCTCAGCGGAAGAGGGTGACAGAATATGCAAGAAAGCGCTGAAGCGCAAAACAAGAGCAGCGAGAGAGGAGTACCGGACGAGGAGAGAATCCTGCTTAAAAAGAAAAGGGACCATGCAGCTTCCCAGCTCAAGGATCTCGGGGAGTCTCGCGAGCGTAACAACATCCGAAATTTTTATCGGAATTGATAAACAGCTGGCAGCTGGGTTCAAACCCGGTGTCACGATGACACCAGGTAGCATGTTACGATAACACCAGACAACATGTAATGTAATTGCAATTGAAATCCCACAAAATGTGCAGTCTTAAATTATTATAAATGTTCAATTTAATATGACACAATTCATGTCATGTCAAAAGATTGCTACTTTTATTGGTAATTGTATATTATTGTTAAGTAAGCATATTTTTATGTTCAAGCCGACTGATTTGAATAAAGTTTCTTAGTTTATCTCAAACTATCCGCTAGTTCATTGGTCCTTCGAGTAAACGAACTACTGACCTACACTAACGCGTTACCACCACTACAAACAGTGATACCTACCTATATTACTTATTACATAGCGTTACCAAGGCTATAAACATTGGTAAATATAAAACCAAATATAACAGTTATAGCGTTGCCAGAGCATTGTGTTGTGTTTTTTTTTTGAGTGAAACAAGTGCTAAAATTAATTCAAGAACATGGAGGATGAAGCAGAGGTATTCATCATCGTTGCAAGATAAAACGCATTTTATTAATTTATTGAAGCTTAGCGCAAGCTGTAACTTAATTATAAATTTTATTATTATAATTTAACAAACTAAAAACTAACTTATGGCTAACAGACAGTGAATTTCTAAGCGAGGATATGCTGGAAGTCGAGGAGGTTCTGGGCATTGTTGGCTAATTGCAGCTTTCTGGAGACTGGTTCAAAAAAAGCCGTTATTAGTGCAGTGGAGAGCGAGACGAAAGAGAGGAAGAGACCTGAGATTACGTGGCTTTGTTTGAAGCGAAATCGTTTCCAGTTATGCGGGGGAATCGATCGTATCAGTTATTATACTGATGGATGAATAGAATGTCGGCGACTTCGCGACGTGTAACAAGGGTTGCAAGGTAAATCAATTTTAACCGATCTTCGTAGGGGGGTAGGATGTAATTGTCACCCCATGCGAGACGTCGTAAGACAAAATATATATATACTTTATGTGGTCTATCTTCAATATTTCTCTATGTTACAAACTATATGTCAAACTTAATATACCCTTAGGATAGGGTATAAAAATAGGATCTGCGGGGTGGGGGCAGACGTTTACGGGAGGAGGTTATGGATTGACGCACCAAGTGTAGAATAAGTTCAGGTCTTTTTAAAAAGATAGAGAGTCCGTAGGGGTGGATATAACCTTAACTATTTTCATGTCGTCCTCGTAAATAAACAGATCAGAATTTTTAATGATTTGCCCAACATCATTTATAGTTAGGACGAAGATCAATGGACCAAGATGACTTCCTTGTGCGGAGTCTGAGATTGCGATAATGTGATCGGAGACTGATCCTAATAGAACTCTGTACTGGCGATTCTCAAGGTAAGATTTCAGCCATGAGACAAAAGATGGTGGAAAGCCAAGGGCTTCAAGTTTGAAGTAAATTGTAGGTTGACATATTTTGTCAAACGCTTTACTGAAGTCGGTGTAAATGACGTCAACTTCCTTACCTACCTCCAGTGCCTGTAGTGTTTTTGAGACAAATTCGGTTAGGTTAGTCGTAGTGGATCCTTTAAGAAAGCCTGCTGATGGGGAGAAAAAATAGATTTGCAGTGAAAATATAATGAGTCGTATACAATGCTTTCGAAGAGTTTAGGGATTGATGAGAGTTTAGCTATGGGTCGGTAGTTAGATATATCATTTTTACTCCCTTTTTAATGGATAGGGAAAATAAATGAGTCCTTTCATACGTTTGGAAAAACGGCTTGTGAGAACGAGAGGCGAATTAGAGTAGTTATTGGTTGATACACTGCATTAGCACATTTCTTAAGAAGTATAGAGGGCAGACCACCGGGACCGGGAGAAAAGTCATATTTAAGATGAATAATTTTTTCGCGTACCATATCGGAGCTTATGTTAACTGAGACTAGGGAGGCTTGAGGGCAGTTATTCTAAATTTAAAATTATTCTTAGCTAAAATAGCTTAGATCCGGTTCATGAACGTGCTTAAACGAATGGCTGAAGAAGGTTGCAAATAATTTGGCGATTGCTTTAGGGTCTGAAGTGGATGTATCAAATAGTTTTAGAGTGGAAGGGAAGCCATCGAATTTTCTTTTAACGTTAATAAATGGTAAAACGTCTGGGATCAGTTATTAGACTCGATTGCATTCTGTTGAGGTATTCAAGATAGAGGGATTCACAGAGGGTGGAGAAGCGGGAGTGTGCTAGCTGGTAGTTTTTAAAATAGAAGCAGATCTGGATTTCAGGTATGTTTTCCATAATTTGTTTCTGGTATTTCTCAGAGTTCGCAATTCTTTATTATACCAGGGAGGGGAAGAAGAGCAGTTTTTGCGCGACACATATGGGACAGATTGAAGAAGACAGTCAAAAATCGCTGTGTAGAAGAATTCGAGAGCGATATCAATGGGGATGTTATTGTTTAGAAAGAGGTCGAAGTTAATATTATTGAATAGGTTATTAAGTTTAGTTAATTCAGCTTTACGAAAGTTGAAAGAAAGAGAGTTCTCAGATTCCACGGCAATGATGTCGTGCTCAAACAAAACGGTAAGAGTGAGAGGGGGATGATATTGGTCAAGAGTGGAGAGAAGATGGCTACTCACGTTGACGAGGGAATTATAGGCCTCAGAAGCAAAATATAGATCTAGCTGCCTACCAAGGTCACGGTAATATCACTTATCTGAAAAAGGACAGAGTGAAAAAGAAGATCAGTAAGAAGGATTTCCTTTTCTGAGGAGGAATTTGTTGGAACAAAATATGATTCATCTTTTGATAGGACCCATTTTAAAAAGGGGAGGTTGAAGTTATCAACAAAAATGAAATCGTCCGCGGGTTCAGCGATGTCAGACAGGGCTTCAATTGCATCAACAGCTAGCTGGTATGCTTGCAGCATACATACAGCAGAGAATGTAAATGCATCGCTTGGATACAGATGTTTTAGCACACACAAATTCAAAACAACTGCCGCTTGAGACTTTGACTAGATTTGCATCAAGACGATTATGTATGGCTAAAAGAACACCACGGCCTAAGGGGAGCTCGATATTATCCTTGCCGTCAGCGCGAAAAACTTCAAAATCTGAGGAGAATAATTCACAGTTTAGAAAATTGGCACAAAGGTTAGTTTCAGTAAGGGCAAAAACGTCGTAGGGAAGTGTTTCAGAGTTAAGATGAATTATCGAGGTTTTGGTACGGAGACCTCTGACGTTCTGATAATAAATTGATAGAATATCTGGATTGGAGTTATGGACGAAAGTAGTTATTAAAGTTTTTGCGAGAATTTTAAAGATGCGATAGACGTTTAAAGCCAATATGAGATGTATAGGTTGAAAAGTATTTAACCACTGTCGAAGAGGATATGTTGAAACTCTCGTGAAAACGAGTGCAGATGTTTCTTAGGGCTACAGGATCGGTTGGGAGGCCTTCTTTTTGAATAGATACTATAACAATCGTCTTATTATTACCGTCAATGCAAACGGAGTCCAATTTATCATATAAATATGCTAGATAAAGGCACGCAGTCTTCACATAGTGTAGCGGCCATCCAGGTCATTTATCATTGAGGTGGGTTCCGTTAATCAAGATGTGAGTTTAACGGAGGGAGGTAGAATAGGGTCAAAAGTAGGGGGCATGCAGTAGGAGGTGAGTTGGTCGAAAGGGTAGCAGGAGTGAAAATCGAGTTATTAAGTACCGATGTGGATGTGGGAAAGGCAGAAGTCGTGCTAGGGGTGGTGTCAAAGAGGATGCAGAAGGATTAAGAGTGTGGGAGTGAATGAAATTCGGGTAACTGAAAGAAAGGGGGAGTGATTACAGAAGAAGAGCTGCGAGTTGATGAAGGGCAGGAATAGAGGGAGTTTGAAAGAAATGCGGTTGGTTGTGGTTTTGGGAAGGTGGGCGGTGTGTTGAGGAGAGCTTAAATTGGAAGGGGTAAAACGTGGAGAGAAAGTGGGAAAAACACCCGCTTTAAAGCTCCAGTTTGGATTCGGGTTCGGTATAGGGGTAGGTTTGATTGAAGAGCTTATTGAAGAATTATAATAAGGCTTAGAACTACGCTTAGATTTAGGTTTTTTATAAGATTTAGTTTTATAAGGCTTAACCTGCATCTCGTTGTTCCATTTGGCCATAATCATTTTGCTTAGTCGAAAACATCACCAGGGAGTGTCGAGAAGAGCCATTGGTATTTGGATGGAATACCAAGTTTGAAGCAGGTCAGGTTACTCGAATTGGGCGGGGAGATCTTCTCACAGCATTGAATGATGATAGAAAACTTCTGGTGAAAAAGTTTCCGTACTAATCTAATCTTTCGAGCCTCTTGTTCCAATCCGTAAGAGTTCATGTCGTACCCAAGCGATTGGTCACATTCGATGACGTGGTGGCAGGGAGATTGATTGATGGTGTTAGAGCAGTTGAGTGTAACTGTGCACCCGGAGGAGGGTGAGCATGGTGTATAAGTTGAGGAGTGTAGGCAGTGGTCTCGAGAATTTCAGCAAGTAATGATGTGTTATAAGTAGAAGAGTTTGGTTGAATTTGCTCTGATAAAATATCAATTTTGCTTCTAGTACCGGATCAGGTTGGCGCAGAGAGGGTAAAATTGTATTGGGAAAATTAATGGCTAGGACCGAGCGGAGAGAGTTAATGTGTTGATTAATTGGGTCTATAAGGAGGAATTGACGAACGCTTTTATAGTAGGCAGGCGGGCAGATAACAGGTCGTGTTTGATTGATTGCAGGTTATGGTGCGACGAGTCACTAATGGGTTTCTTCATTATATCTATACGTTTTTACATTCGTCGCAAAAAAAAAACAAAAAGTTATTAGAAAAGTCTTTAAGGTACCCGATAGCACGTTTGCTAAGTCCAACACATCTAGGGTGAAAGCATTACCACATCATCTACATTGAACAAGCTCAGCGTTAGTATCATTTACTGCACAATTCTAGTAACCACAGAGCCTTGACATTGTATTTGGGGTGGGTCAGAGTCACGAAACAAAAAGCAAACCAACCAGTGAAAAATGCTACAATCCGCTTGGAGCGGATCGTATGATACCCTATCCCTATCTTATTTGGTCGTGTCAGTGGGCGGTGGAAAATGTATTCACAAAATTTTCTATTTTGCCCTATAAACAAATATTTTTACTCGAAAATTAATTTTTTGAAGTAAACGCCCCTAAAAAGTTGGTGTGGCCATATCAACGATTTGTAGATTAAGTGGATATCTAAATATTTGCTCAAGTAAGTTTTTTCGAGTTTCATATGAAAATAGTGAAAAAAGTGTTTTTTTTTTAAAGTGGGCGTGTCAGTGGGCGGATTTTAAAAATGTTTTCACTTGTTCTGTCCCGATGTCCAAAGACCTCGCATACAAAGTTTCATTGACCTAGCTTAAAATTTAAGGCCCAAAAACTGGTGACAGACAGACGGACAGACGGACGGACATGGCTCAATCGAATTGGCTATTGATACTGATCATTTATATATATACTTTATTGGGTCTGTCTGCAATATTTCTTTATGTTACAAACTATGTATCAAATTTAATATACCCTTAGGATAGGGTATAAAAATTGGTGTAGATTTGGGTCACGAAATAACGGCGATGACCGAAGAACTGCAAGTCGGCAAAAAAACACAAATTACGGACTGTGAATGAAAGAAAAAAGGCGACTACCGGAATACTTCAAGTTGACAGAAATAACGAATTGCGATTTTCTGGTCGGGAGAAAAGAAAAACACGTACGAACTGTTGGAGGGTTAAATTACAGTTGCAGAGGAACTGGAAAGAACGATAACGAACTTCAAGAAAGACAGTGCATCTCGGAAAACGCAGCAATATAAAGAAGATCGCTTGGAAAAAATCAAAGCAATTTGGCCAGTATTGAAACAAAACCATGAGAAAACTAAACCAACAGCAAAGCATGACATACTGAAAAGTAGAAGAAATGTATAAGACAATGAAGACCCTACTTGAAAATCTAGATCCCATAAAGGAAATGATAATGGATACCAAGTCATAAAGTTCTTCTAAAAATAATCTCCAAAAACATAAAATAATAAAAATTGAGGCAATTCTTGGAAATATGGAAGAGTTTGAAGAAACGTTTGTGAAGTATTCTAAAGAGATTCATGAATACCAACAAAAAATTCTATTAGAACAATTACGAAATTTAACCGAGTAGTATGACGAATTTGTGGCAAACGCAACAGTAGAAGATATGATAACGTCATATATCAAACAAACAAAATATGACATAAAGAAAGATATCAACCGGTGTCTCCATAGTATGGCTTCAACTTGAAACGAATCCAACATACACCCAAAAAAAAGGTGCTGTAAAAATAGAGTAAAACGCTGTAGATTCTACTGCATTCATTGTCTGAATCGACCCGACAATTTTCGTTGTAAATTTTACAGAGGTGTTGTTGTAAATTTAACAATCTAGTTGTGAAAATGACAGCTAAACAATGACAGCTGTAGAAACAACAACAATTTGCATGTAAAAAAAATACTTTCATAGCATTTAAGCTTAAAGTTCTAATTTATTCATCCAATTATATGGTTCTTGTCCAAAAAATACTTAGTGTGTGTTTAGACCGAATTATATAATTGCATTTACTTACAAAATGTGAAAAATGTTTGGATCTGGCTGGGGTTGAACGTGGAACCTCTCACTCGGCGACTGCATACACTACCACAACGCCATAGCCTTTGAAAATTATCATGCGAATATTCTCAAATGATATCTACTTTTTACGTTTTCGTAATAGATGCCGTATCTACAACTTGTTGTAATTTCTACAGCTCCTGCTGTAGTTACCACAGCAAATAGCTGTAGATTCTACAACATTTTGATGTAGATTTTACAAATTCATATCTGTAGATTTAACAGCCGAAATTGACAACGCGCTGTTGATTTTACAGTTGGGGATTGTAGTCGATTTAACAACTTTGTTGTAAAAATGAATGCATTCACTGTAAAATCTACAAAAATTTGTTAATTTAACCAGATTCGCTGTTACATACACAAATCTACAATGAATTGTTAAATCTACTGCCTTCAATTGTAAAATTTACAGCGTTTATTTTTTTGGGTGTAGACAGCACTGTTAGTGAAACCAGGGCAAAACTGTCCCCTTTTGGTGATTGCAACATCCAAAGGAAATTATTTGGAATAACGTTCGTTTTACGACCTGTTCTACACCATAATACACGACAAGAGTAACCTGAGCACTACTTAAAAACCCATTTGGAGGAGGAACCCCTACAATTAATCCAGCACCTGACGATCTCCAGTCAGATTTACAATACCGCGTGGGAAACATTGAAATCCAAATACAATAACGAGAGGAAAATTGCATCAATGCACATAGACAAAATGCTAAAGGCTGGGCAACAAGGAAATACACCTTCTGCGGCATCTATAAAAAATATATTAGATGCCATAAAAGATGGCTTAGCTGACTAAACAACATGGGCATTTATACAAACATCTTGGAGCTTAATAATAGTACATTTGACAACGAAGGCTCTGGATACAGAATCAAGAAACCTATTTGAGCAAGGGCTGAAGAAGCCAAATAAGATACCATCATTGATTATTCTTTTGGAATTCTTGCAAAGAAGATACCAAGCTCTGGACATACTAACAACGCCAAAGCAAAAACAATACTAGCATGTAGATGCCACAAAGCATACGCTACGCAATTTCCACATAGCTTCCAAAGCCTCGCCGTTATATATAAATGAGATCACATCATATATTCATGTCCAAAATTCATGAATTGGACAACAAAGGAAAGATGTCAACAGATTAAACAAGCCAAAATTTGCTCGAATTCCTTACGAAATGAAAAACAAAGCCAATGTTTTAGCAAACGAACTTGCAAATATTGCAATAAAACACATCATTCATTATTGCATATGGAATGGCCAGAGAGAAGTCCACAAGTTGCAGCAGCAACATCCATGACGAAACAAGTAAACTATGGCCACCTAAATCAAAAGGTACTGCTTACAACGGCAATTGTAAATGCAAATAGCAGTGACGAACTTTTAACAGAGGAAGCTACAAAATCATCAACCGCCAAACATAAGGTAGACGTCGTAATAATGTCAAGGTTCCCATCAAACTTCAAATTCCAACTGAAAGCCCTTATTAACAAGGCAATTACCAACCGAAGCACCCACAAATTTAAAAACTAGTCAGTTCTATGAATTGGAAATAGCTGACCCTACTTCTAAAATTCCTGGCTCTGTAGATATGATCATAAGAGCTGACACATATGGCAAAATCATACTTGATGGTCTAAAGAGAGACGCAGAAAATTCCTTGATAGCTCAAAGGTCACATCTAGGGTGGCTCATATCAGGCCGTACTTCCGTAAAACAACATCACGCCGTCAGTATTACTGCACTAGTGGCCCAAACATCTATGGATTATCAGCTTGAAAGATTTTGGGAGTTGGAGGAAGCTGCACACCCAAGATAAAAAAAAAATTGGGCAAGTGCGAGGAGGGCCTCGTGCAATAGTGTTCCGGACATTTTATATTATCATTAAATCGAAGGTAATTTATTCATATCCTGCATAGGTACACCTAATACTGGTTTTGATATGAACAATGTAATGTCTAATCAACTCGATCAAATGGTAAAACCAGAAGTACGTAGGTTATGTCCTAGTAATATTGTCCTGAGATTCCAGTCCATTTTAACTTGCCTTTTCCACATAAGACATGTATTGAATTCGTGCAAAAATTGGAACTCGAGATATTAAACAATTCTGAAATTACGTTGATAGAGAAGCTCGTAATAGTGTGTTTGCCGATTCTGTTTCGCTGTCTGTATGACTAAACGAGTGAGTCAATTAACTTCAAACTTAAAAAATTAAAAAAAAAAACCCAAAATTAAAAAAAAAATATTGTTTTTTAAACTTATTTGGTTATGAATAGCAGCATAGAGCTTACATATGTATAGTATGATCCATTCCTGCAAATGACTTAGTTTTTAAAAAATCGACTGAGGTAGCAGCAAGAGAAGAGACTATAGGGAAGTCCATGCGCTCTTCTAAAGTCTTTAACTCGGAAACTACTTGGCGGATTTGGATGAAACTTAAAATTTGAGCCAATCATAGTATCAAAATGACCTCCTGTAATTAATATTCTCTTTAATTTAATATGCCAGATGAAGGGAAAAAAAATCTTTTTTTTCTTGCCCTTCATAGGTTAGGCTAGGTATGTGGGTTAGCAGAGGAAACGAAATACCTCCGCCGCACTCAGTTCAGCACTGACCCATTCTGTTACCCATAGGGGGGCTTATAAAAAGTACCCCTTGCCCGTTTGACCCATAAATATCTGCAACAAACCTCCCATGGTTGTACTTACTCGTTATCCGTGTATACAAACCATCCTGATGTTCTGATGAAGTTCAGTAACATGTCGGTATTGACATTGGAGAGCTCTCCTAGATCCTAAAAGAAGTGCTTGCCGAGGAATTTGTGCCTGGAATGTTGGAGTCCAGGGCATTGGCAGAGGAAGTGGGTAGTGTCCTCTATAACCCCCTCATCGCCGCATCCTCTACAGAGTTCTTCTTCCGTCCGACGCAGTTTCTTTAGGTGGTACCGCAGAGTACCAAAGTCAAAAGTTGGCCATAGTTGTTTTGCAGTTTTGCAAGTGTCTATGGACTTTCATCTCAAGTTCTCTCTCATAGCCAGTTTCTCTGCTTCAAGCCTGAGAGCGCAGGGCGGGGTGCTTATGGAGAGGTCAGTCAGTTCAAGTGGGTCCGATGAAGCTTTCCTTGCTAATTCATCTGCACTTTCATTTCCCGGGACGCCCACGTGCCCAGGGACCCAGCAGAGTAGAACCTTGTGTTGTTTTCCAAGAGCCTTAAGCTCTTCGCGACAGCTTTTCACAAGCTTGGATTTTATTTCTATGGCAGTAATTGCTTTGATAGCTGCCTGCCTGTCGATAAAGAAAGTGATACCTTCTGGCGGTATTGCTCTTACGGCAGACTCACGAGCCGCTGTTGTCACTACCAGGACCTCCGCTTGGAAAATACTGCTGTGGTCTGGGAGTCGTATAGACCTGGATATACCCAGTGATTCGGAGAAAATTCCGGATCCTACACCGGTGTCCATTTTCGATCCATCAGTGTAAACAGCCATGGATTCGGCATTTGGTATGCGGCTGTCTTTCCATTCATCTCTGCTATGGTAAGCTGAGGTAAATGGTGTTTTGAAGTCAAGGTAAGGCGTAGTGTAGTCTGTTTTGGATGTATGGCCAAAAAATCTGCCGAGAATGGTCGCGTGCCCTATCGTACTTGACTTCCAGCACGCAGTCTGACTTATTCTTAAGGCACTGATGGCTGCTTTTGATCTCATGTAGATGTCTTTTATTATATGCCTCATCACGCTGTTCTCAAACCCGAGGTACGCGTAGGTTTTGATGGATCTGCTAAGACTTGAACTGGGGTTAGCCTATATCAGCTAATGCTGGTGGTCCCCCAACTACAGGAAGAGTTTTTTTTTTACCGAGGGTAGGTGAAAAATCTTCAAAAAGTCACTATGAGGACCGTAAAACGCGTGCTCATAGTAGTGTGGGATTTTTACCCACTAAAATACCTCCCTTCAATATATATTTCTTATTACTGCAAGTATTGACTTATCAAACAGTTTTTATTAAATGAGATTAAAACGTTTGGCAGGTAATTTTCCATTGAAAGGTCCTGCATATACCGACAAATTAACGTGGTTGTAGTTTATCGAGCTAGGTCGAAAGGCTTTGTTCTTTGTAGACGGCGTAATAGATGTCACTCATTTAAGAGTGGTAGAACCGTATTATTCAAGTGACCTTCTAAGATAAAAAAAATAAATAAATATCAGGCCGTAAGCAGCCCATAGATGGCCAAGACCTAACTTCTCACAACTGTACATGTTGTGCGTGGTATACATTTCTGCACATACAGAAGGGACCTACAGTTTTATGCCGTATGCGAAGGGGAGAGGGGTTTTGAGAAGCTTTCTCATGACAGTAATACTCTTGAATGTTTGTCAGACACTCGGAAGAGGTGAGGCCGTGAAAAAACTTTTGATGGTATTTTTCTGGATTCGAACTTGGAACCCTTTGCGCAATAGTCCAACGCACTAACCACTGCGCCACGGTACCCACTCTAAGATATCACAACTATATTTATGCGTTGGCGGAGACATAAATATGTCCTTACATCCGACATTGAGAAAATGTACCGCGAAATAAAGTTAATGAACATCAGGATTACCAGCGAATTTTATTGCGAAATTCCGACTAACCCTTAAAAGAGTATAAACTTACCACTGCAACTTATGGGACAGCTTCAGCTCCATACTTGACAGTTAAAACTCTGCAGCAACTTGCATGCGATGAAGAAGGGAGGTATCCACTTGCATCAGAGATTGTGAAAACGATTTTTATGTCGAAGATATATATGATGCCCGGATGCGATACCATAGTCAATTGCCGAGAGGCACAAAAACAACTTATTACGATGCTAAGAGGAGCAGGATTTCATCTTCGGAAATGGGCTGATAATGATACTAGGTTACTGAAAGGTATTCCACCAGAGTCGCGAATTCAGAGTGACATAAGCATGGTAAAAGAAAAAAACAATTAAAACGTTGGAGATTCACTGGAGTCCTATCCGTGATATGTTCCAACTTAAAGTCCACATCGAGCCACCCACAAAATAAAAGCAAACACTAACAAAGCGAAAAACTCTCTCTGAAATATCCAAGTTGAATTACCCACTAGGACGGTTGGCACCGATTACTGTAAGTGCCAAAATGTTGATGCAGCGGATCTGGAAATCAGAGGTTGATTGGAATGAACCACTTTGAAGAACGGATCCTACGTAACAACTATATTGACAGCAAAAACAAAGGTGGCACCAATCCGAAAGAAGATTCCTCTTCTCAAGCTGGAGCTTTGTGGAGCTCAATTGCTATCAAAGATTTAAGCAGAAACAATGGGGACATACAGCTCACAAGTGGGTGAAAGATTCGCCTGAACGGATTCCCCAATCACGTTGGCCAGGACCCAAAAATGTCCGTCAACCTGGAAGACATTTGTAGCAAATAGGGTATCGGAAATACAGAAGTGACGAAACCAAGCTCCTGGAGACATATAAACTCATCAGATAATCCCGCTGACCCTGATTCCAAGGGTTGCTTACCGGACCAAATCAAAAATAATAAATGATGGTGGAAAGGTCCTGGGTGGCTATAACATGATTCCACATATTGGCCGGTGCAAGGGACACATTCGACAAAAGTTCCGGATCTTAAAGTTTTGACAATCTCAGCATCCAAAGCCAAACCCTATGATATTGTCGAAAGATTCTCTTCCTTCAACAAGCTAATAAAATGTTAATACATTTTTCAGTACTAGTAAGGAAGCAATAAACCAAATCTCTGTAAATTGTGCAATCTCGTCTATAAGAATTGAGCTACAATAAAGATATCTATCAATAACTAGTTAATAAGAGTCGTTGCTTATTGCAGACGATTTAGAGCAAATTGAAATAAGCCAAACACAAAGACAACAATAGGGTTAATATTCATTGAAATTGAAGATACACACAAGGCTGATTTACGTTCTGTCCAAGAAAAAGCGTTTTCAGAAAAACTAAAGTGCCTAAGGGATGGAAACAATCTAAACAAAAAGAGTATAGACCTTTAAGTATTAAGTCCATATTTAGATAAAGACAATCTTCTGGTAACAGAGCAACACCCGTGTATTCTACCTCACAACCACAAGTTTACCAAATTGTTAGTCGAAATCACACGCAAACGTACGTTGCACGGTGGTCTCCGATGACATTGTCAACATTGCGACTACTGGATATTCAAGGAAAACGTGTTGTTCGTCAGGTTATACATTACTGCGTACGAAGTAATCGTTTCAATACACAAGCAATGACTTTAATAATAGGAATCCTGCCAGCCGCAAGAGTAACTCCATCAAGGCCGTTTACCGACACTGGCATGGATTATGCTGTCCCCATTCAAGGATGAGGAAATCGAACAACAAAGGGCTATATCTATCTGCTTAGCGCCCAGGGCAGTTTACACTGAACTGGAAAGCGATCTCAGCTCCAGTAAGGCGTTTTACGTCTAGAAGAGGAGTATGTGCATACTTCTACAGTGATAATCACACCAATTTGGTTGGAGCGAATAAGGAAATCCAGACCCATATGACCCAAGCAATCAAGCAAGCGGAAGCATAAGCAGAAGAAAAACTTGTAGTAGATGGTATTCAATTGCACTGCACCTCACTTCGGAGGACTGTGGGAAGCAGGAGTTAAGTCAGTAAAATTCTATTTAAAACGGTTAATCGGTGAAACTAAACTTACGTTTGAAGAATTCTCCACCCTTCTAACCCAAATAGAAGGTTGTTTGAATTGAAGACCATACATACTCTTATTGGAAGTGCACTCAACGCTGTACCTGAACCTATCATTGACAAAAACAAAAAATGTCTTCACAAATGTATTCACAAAATTTTCTATTTTGCCCTATAAGCTAATATTTCCCTTAGGATAGGGTATAAAAAGAAGATCATGTAATCCAGTTAATGAAAAACCAAACGACAATAAACATATTTAAGGAAGAACAATCATCAACACAGAAACAACTAGCTTTATTAACCGAATAGTATTAAACTGAATAGATACATACATATACAACACTTATAAAATGTTTATTTTCACTGCTCTAAATGCATACTGATTATGATAAATTATCAAAATACGCAGAATATATTACTAGATGTCGTGTTGTCGACATACAGTGGAGAAATACATCCACTCATACTAACCGTCGAGCAGTTTAAAGCTGAGCTGACAAAATTTATGACGTCATACCGCATTCAATGATGATACCTGGAGAACGACATAATGAGTCCATCCTACAGCTATGCAAAACCCTTAGCCCGCGAGGAAGAGTAACCGGCTGTAATATTATTATAGCAATAACACTTCCACTGTTATACAATGAAGAGTTTAAAATGTATAAATTGCTACCAGTAAAACCATTTCTATTCCATTAACAAGAACGAATTTTAAACATGTGTACAAAAGCCATCCAACAATTATTGGTGCAAACTTCAGCATCCAATATACATTTGTATATGGTTCTGCCTTTAGCTCTTGTGAAATGAGAATATTACAACATATGTAATCATCAGTTGTCAGATTCATGTATCACTTGTATCATTCCTGCAAAAACTTAAATACGTGGATTTTTAGTTTTAGTAAACCAAGAGAGAAAACCACAAACATAATTTGCGATTCAACTCTAATGCGAGCCACTCAGAAGGATAGTGACATTCTAAAGTTCATGACCAAATCATGATAGTTATTGGAAGACAAACAATAACGAGCAGGATCACCTCTTCAATACTTCCGTCACACATCCACACAAGTCACACAAGTTAACTAAGTTTAACTACAAAGGAGAACAAATGCCAGTTTCAAACAGATCTTCCCTTACAGATTTCAAGAAGGGAACATGCAGTTGAGCTACAGAAAAGTCTTAAGGAAATCCGAATTCACAGGATCCGCCAATACTCACTTCTGGCATCAATTGGATACTTGGTTATTATTGCTGTTATCGTGCTAAGAAGAAAAAGATGTCAAGATCCTAGAAGCCGAAAACCTTCTATACCCAAGCCTAAGATCAGAAAGAAGAACCAGTCCTCCTTTGATGGTGAAGACTTCTGCGTCGCGTCAGTGAACGATGACACCAGACAGCATGTTACGATAACACTAGACAACATGTAATGAAGACAGGCAGTCTTTGTATACTTTTTTATATTTTTCCCACGAAATTTCCAGTCTAAAATTATTATAAATTTTCTATTTAATATGACACTTTGTTATCAATTTTCTCATGTTAGCATTATTTTATTTGTAATTATATATTATTGTAAAGTAAGCATATTTTTATATATATATATTTTTATTTTTAGTATTTAAACCCCCTGATTTGAATAAAGTGCCTGAGATTATCACAAACTATCCACAAGGGATTTATCATGTTAGACTTACCCTCACCAGCAGTAAGGGGTCTACGAAACTAATATCATTCACTTCATCACCCGAAACGCAGGCTCTTCGAAATAGCGAAGGCAACCTAGTCACCGATGCACAGGGAATTGTTGATGTGTTTAAGCAACACATCCAGCAGTATAGCTTAATGGGCTACTGAGTGTGATAGAGCAATAAGACAACACACCTCCAGTCAATGAGTGTGTTCAGGATTCTAGTCACTAATATGTTAGTGAAGTCTAGAATTCTGAACGCTCGAACTCGCTGCATATGCAGTTGACATTTTCTCGTCATAATTGGATGTACCCTCGGTAAAACCAGTGAAAAATGCTATAATCCAACTGAAGCGAATCGTATGATACCCTATCCCTATCTTATTTGGTCGTGTCAGTGGGCGGTGGAAAATGTATTCACAAATTTTCTATTTTGCTCTACAAACTAATATTTTTACTCGAAAATTAATTTTTGAAGTAAACGCCCCTAAAAAGTGAGCGTGGTCATATGTAATGTATAGACGATTTGTAGATTAAGTGGATATCTACATATTTTCCCAAGTAAGTTTTCTCGAGTTTCATATGAAAATAGTGAAAAAAATTAATTTTTGTGAAAAGTGGGCGGATTTAAAAAATTTTTACACTTGTATTGCTTACTTTTACAAAGACCTCGTATACAAAATTTCATCAACCTAGCTCAAAATTTAAGGCCCAAAAACTGGTGACATACGGACGGACGGACGGACATGGCTTAATCGAATCGGCTATTGATGCTGATCATTTATATATACACTTTGTTGGGTCTATCTTTAATATTTCTCTATGTTACAAACTATGTGCCAAACTTAATATACCCTTAGGATAGGGTATAAACAAAAATAACTACGTAGTTTCACTGAGGATTTTTTGGTAAATTGAGTTGATTTTACAGAATTGTTAGGAATGAAAAAGGACACAAAAAGTATAAAAATGGACTACACAGAAGATGAAATTTTTTTAAGTGGGATTACATGCACATAAATATGTCCTTATAAAGTAAACTATGAATATTTACATTATAGACCAAGTTATTCTTCTCATAAACGATTTTCCGAGTCAATAATGCACGCAATTTGCATGATCTAAAGATATGTTGAACACCGATGTCCCAATTAAACTAAAATAATTATTCCTTAAAAAGAATTTTGTTCCATTTTAGCTGACTAAAAATTTTAATAATTTAATTTAATTTACGCATTAAATATCTTCGTAGTTGATTATTTTTACTTGATTCCTCCAAATAATAATTCATACATTGATAAAACTATATTTCTATTCATTTATCAGAATTATCACAAAAAACTCTAAAGTACAGCCATTCCCTAAATAATTGCCAGCAGAAGCAGTTGCTTTATGACATTTCTCAAGTTCACTAACATATTAGTCGAAAATTGTTCACTAATAATCCAGTCCCTACCTCACAAAAAGTTCACTAGTTTTGCAGTGCATTTGGAGGCTCTCAACCAATCAGATCGACCAAATCTGACTTCACTACATAGTGACTAGAAACCTGAACACACGCAATGAAGAATCTGTTGAGGTGATGATCCTCGATGTTATACCCTATCCCAAGGCTATATTAAGTTTGATACATAGCTTGTAACATAGAGAAATATTGAAGATAGACCACATAAAGTATATAATATATATAAATGATCAGCATCAGTAGCCGAGTCGATTAAGCCATGTCCGTCTGTCCGTCCGTCCGTCCGTATGTCACCAGTTTTTAGGGCTTAAATTTTAAGCTAGGTTGATGAAAATTTGTATACGAGGTACTTGGAAAAGTAAGCAATACAAGTGTAAACATTTTAAAATCAGCCCAATGACACGCCCACTTATCAAAAAAATCACCTTTTTCAATTTTTACATAAGAAACTCGAAGAAACTTACTTGAGCAAATATATAGATATCCATTTAATCTACAAATCGTCTATACATTGTATATGGCCACGCCCACTTTTTAGGGGCGTTTATTTCAAAAATTAATTTTCGAGTAAAAATATTAGTTTGTAGAGCAAAATAGAAAATTTTGTGAATGCATTTTCCGCCGCCCACTGACACAACCAAATAAGTTAGGGATAGGGTATCATACGATCCGCTCCAGGCGGATTGTAGCATTTTTTCACTGTTTTTTTTTTTAAAAAAGGAAAAAGGGGAAAAATAAAAACGCAATTTGTAACCAGGTACTATTAATAGCTATGCTTATTTATTCTTTAATTCTTAAAATAGAAGGGTAGTAATTGAGAGAGGAAGTTTTAAATACCAGTGTAGTGACGTAGCTTGTAGACAGTGTATCAGTTCCTTAGCACAAGTGTCATCTGTACGTTCTACATTTTATTTAAGGGCTATATTACACATTCGTATAAGAGTAGAATTTAATTTGGTGGGTATAATTAGTTGCGCGATATTTTGGCCTAAACATTGCCGCCCACCTTGCAGAAATAATTTATGCAAAACTTAGCTGAATCATATATCTAAATTATATAATTTAATTTACAATTATATGTCTGAAAGAGCTAATATAAACAATTTAATCAGTAAAATTTGTATCTTTGATACAAATGACAGGAAATAATACACATGTACGGTAATAATAGTTTTTATTATATTTTTTATTAGTATAGTTTTTATTTTCCCTTAAATTAAATAGATTGAAACCAATTTAATAGAAAACCATTTTCATATGGATAACAAAGGAGGTGAAAGATTTCCCATTGGGTTTTGTCTTTCCAAATACGCTGCATTAAAATCTACCCAACCCGCAGGTTCAAAGAGTTTTGGAGTTTTCCAAATGGATATCGGATGAACCTTGAAATGAAACGAGTCCGATTTCGCATTCCAAAATATACCGAGAGTTTTAACGGAGCTGTGATCATTTAGTTCCAAGAATTGGTCATTAAGGATATACAAATGTATGTAAGGAATGATTATTGGAAGTCGACTTGCGTAATACAAAGCCTTGGAAATCTAAAATAGATATGATTTAAGATTGCGCTGCCTGATTAGGAGAATGACATCCGGAAAATAAATCATCAACGTAGAAATCATTACGAAGCATTTTAGAGCCAAAGTTCCCTTTCTCATCAATCATCATCGTCCAGCTGCAATCATGGACGTAACGCACATATTCGCAAATTTACACCAAAAATAACTGTCTTTAGCTCAAAATCTTCAACGGACTCGTCAGGAGATGTTCTAAAAAGGATTCTATGAAATGGCGTATTTGTAGGATTAATTCGTATTTGCCTATACATTTTCCTTATGTCCGCATATTTGTGCATGGCACATGCATTAGCATTAGCGAAACTAGATCCAGTTGTAAGGCTGGGCCTATATAAAGCACGTTATTAAGACTATTGCCATTAACCGTTGTATTCGAAGCGTTGAAGACCAATCTTAATTTCGTAGTCGAGCTTTCTGGCTTGACAACAGCATGATGTGAGAGATTCGAAAATAATAGTTCCCTATATAAGCAAAGTTTGTAAGAACAATTTTCTACAAAAATTACATTCACAGGGACCAGTAAATTTAAATGATTTAAATAAGAAACTACCCGGTACGAAATATAAACAAAATTAATTTATAGTTGAGTCATTCCACGATAGATCGCTTAGGCTACATAGAGAGCTCTGAACGACCCCTCTCCGATTTGGGTGAAAAGTAGTACAAATATCTACTCATTGGAGTGGTACAAATTTTTTAGTTACGGTAAAAATAATAATAATGTTGCTGCGTTTTCTTACAACTTTGCGAAAACCAATTCTGTTGCACTGAAGGATTATATAAATAGTTTTGATTGGGATGTTTTATTGGATTCCCCCAACTTAAAAGGTAATTATGATGTATTTATGGGAAAAATGAATTCTGGTTTTGAATTATTTGTACCTAAAACGCGTCGCAATAATCGGTATAGAATTCCTTGGTCAAATAAAAGATTGGTTAATTTGCGTAATGTAAAGCGAAAAGCATATTCTATTTATATTTTAAATAAAACTAGCTTGAATCGTGAAAAAAATTTGAGATTAAGAAGAGAATATGAGTTCTTAAATAGGTTCTTATATAAACAATATGTCATGTCGGTAGAGTCTTCGGTAAGGAGTGATGGGAAGTCATTTTGGAATTACATTAATTCAAAAAGAAATAACTCAGGCTTGCCTAATGTTATGGAATTTGAAGATGTGAGTTCAACTGATTTGAAAGGAACTTGTGACTTATTTGCCAACTTTTTTGAGTCGGTTTATAATGGGTCTCAAATCCGTTCAACGACAAACCATTACGCTAATATTGCCGAGGTCTTGGATATAGGCGTATTGCAGTTCTCTAATGATGATATCATAGAGGCATTACGGAATATTAAATTGAATAGCGCCCCGGGCCCTGATGGTGTTCCAGCTGTTATTTTAAAAAAGTGTTTATTTGCCGTCTATTATCCTCTTAAAGTCATTTTCAACCAGTCGCTTGAAACTGGAGAGTTTCTTAGTGAATGGTAATATTCCTTTATTACACCAATTTATAAAAGCGGTTTGAGACAAAATGTTGAGAACTATCGGCATGTATCAAAGCTTTCTTCGATACCAAAATTATTTGAAAGCATTGTAAAGGATAAGCTTTTTTTCGCGGTTAAGGAAATTATTTCCACTAAACAACATGGCTTCGTTCGAGGTAGGTCATGTGCCACTAATTTGGCATTATTAACTAATTATATATTTGACAGTTTAGAAAATCGTTTACAAGTTGATGTACTCTACACTGATTTTACGAAGGCTTTTGATAGGGTGCATCACACTTTGCTTTTGGCTAAGCTTAAATCATTGGGTTTTCACTCTTTTATGCTGGAGTGGTTTTCCAATTATTTAAATGACAGAAAGCAATTGGTAAAGGTTGATAGTTTTACATCTCGGGTAATAAAAGTATCCTCTGGAGTACCACAAGGTAGTCATCAGGGCCCGTTGTTATTCATTTTGTTTTTAAATGATGTTCACGAAATATTCAATTTCTGTGAAGTTTTAACATTCGCGGATGACTTGAAGTTATTTTCACGTATAAATAATATAACCGACTGCATTCGTTTTCAGTCGGATATATACCGGTAATCGGAGTGGTGTAAACATAATGCATTAGAGTTAAATATTTCTAAATGCAAAATTTTTATAGCTCACCGTATTTCAATGCCGCTTATTTATGATTATTTTATTAATGATTTTATGCTTGTTCGACTTGATGAAGTTAAAGATCTCGGAGTAATATTTGACTCTAAACTGAACTTCTCATTGCATTATGATTACACCATTGCCAAATCTAACTCTATGTTAGGATTTCTCAAACGGAATAGTAGGGACTTTCGAGATGTAAATAGTATTAAATCTCTTTACTGCTCATTGGTCAGACCTTATTTAGAATATTCCTCCATTAGATGCAAAATGATTGGCTTGCAAACCTTAAGTTTCAGGCGTAAGGCAACTTCGGTCATGTTTATCCGTGATGTAATTAATTATCATACAAATTCACCAGAGTTGGTTTTTCTCATGAATATACATATATGATCCCCAGAGATCTCTTCGGGTGAGAAATTTATTTTACTATAGAAGGCACAGAACCAATTATGGTTGTAATGAGCCAGTTACAAGATGCATTTGCACGTTTAATGAGGTTTGCAACAAAATTGATTTGAGCTTATCTCGACCAGAATTTAAAAACTGCGTTTATGCATTGATTTTTGATTAATACTTATATATTTTATTTGAAGTAGTCTATGAGATGCAAAATCGGTAGATGATCCTTAGTCGCGCAGCAAACATCTGCTGTGTAAAGCGATACTGAGAGTATTCACTGAGAGAACGTAGTGTTCTGTGTGCTCTGTGATGATGAAGTTTGGCAGCTCCGTGTAACGGAACTTCAAAAATTGGTGTTTAAGTGTTCTTTTATATTTCAAAAAATCATAACTTTGGTTCTGCTTATCAGAATTTGATAAAATGTACCTTGTTGAATTCAGGAAAAGGTAAACTTTTGTTTTCAAGGACGAAGGATATTCCAGAATATCCTTTTTACATATATCCTTGAATGACTCAAAAAATGGTATTATTACTTATTTTTTTATTTTTTTATGTATTTTAGAGTGATTCTTCCTCTATCTCCATTTCAAATTTCAAGTTGGTATCTCTATGGGTTCGGCCAAAATAATTTTTTATAGCCGGCTAAGTAAGAAAAAACTAATGTTTATTACACTACTCCTCTTACAATCGTCACATATAACCCGAGTGCGCATATATACATATCTTTTTTTTTTAGAAAAAAACTTCACTAGCTATGCTTGTTTTTCTTTTTTTCTTCAATGACTATTGTTTGTAACTACACATTTCCCATTTTCAGTATTTAAGAAGTTAGACTTAGATTATTTGTAAATAAACATAAAATAGTCTAAGTCTCTGCATACCTTTGGAGTGGTGATAGTTTTTCTTTCGTTCCTCTTTCGCGTTTTTAGTTTGGACTGTCTCTTTGGGATCGGCCAGCAAATGCTCCTCCATCTCCTTCGAGATCTCCTCGTCCATCATGACGGCTTCTGATGCCACAGAATCGATAGCTTCCGCCATTGAAATCAGTGACATGTCATTGACGTTTTGTTCAATTATGTATTCTTTTTGTTTGTTTGGGGTTTGAAATTTTGTTCCCACGAGTACGGTCGGAAGTAAATATTCGCTCTGACAGAGCCGCCAAGTATCGGAGTAAGGCTTTATACACATAGGCCTCGCCTGGGCGCCTAAGAGCTCGTTCTCGGTTGGTATTGTATCCCCCAACCTTTTATCCATCGGCACGGTTTAAGTTTCTGCTCACTCCACCACTAGAATAGTTTTGACTATATATTGGTTTTCGGCCTTCACTGGAAACTGTTCGAGTGGTAGACACGCCGATTTCATTCCTAGCATAACCTACTGACGCCCTGGCACCACGAAAAGGTGGATAGTAGCACTTCATTACACCAGCTTCAATGTTTTGAAGCAAGTTTAGTTTTCATTGTATGAATTAATATTATGGTATAGTATACTCGCTTCTCCAGAAAAGCTCTTCTAGGCTTCGCAGATTTGTTTACACAAAACCTTATATTAACTAAATAAAAACTAAATTGAATTGAATTGGTAAGTAAAAGGACATAATCTTAATGTCTGTCTTGACGAGGTACTCGTTGCATGCGGTCAACCTCTATGTATTCTTTTATTACGTTGATATACTCAAAGTCTAAAGGTGGATTTTTCTTTAACTCACGTTCGGAATTAAGAAAACGCTTTTCGCAAATGTTGGGTGAAAATCCTAGTTTCTTGTTTTCCGGAAATTCTGGTTTAAATGTTAGTTTCACTACATTATCTTCCGTCATTATCTCAATATGACTGAGACGGGAGCTTTCCAGTTGGGTTTTCAACAACTTGCGCTTGTACAGAAATCTCAGTCTTTGCATCTACGTCAGATCCCAATGTAAAATAGCATAGCAGTTTAGATGTTGTAGCTAAATCTGTGTTAACACCAGATATTTGGGCGTGGATAGGAGTGAATGAAAGTCCCAAGCAGACTTATGCGGCTTTGGATATTAAAGTGACTTCCGATCGAGGGTCAATTAAAGCTTAAAGAATGTATTTGAAACCCTGGACATGAATAGAAACTAACGCAGTTGCTAACAGAATTTGCTTCGCCGAGGTAGAAAAAAATTAGCTGACATTAGCTGAAGTAGACGGAATAATGGACTGTATTTCTGATTCATCATCCTTGCTGGGATTGGATCGAGAGTAAGTTAAAGAACTTGGCATGAATCGGGGTGGAGAAGAAGGAATATGAAGAAGAATGTGGTGGCGTTTCTTACAATGGTTACATGTTAACTGACCTTACATTCTTGTAAAGTATGATAGGAGGCCAAGCAATTTGAGCATAACTTATAGGTTCGAACGATTTCAGATCGGTTCTCAAATAACATTCGTAGTTTTAATTAGACTTAAGGCTAGGTGCGCACATGCGATCGCGCGACTTCTTAGTCGCAAGAAAGGAAAAAGCTCATAATTATCGCAGCGATAACACTAGGTACTTTGTTCATAAACTTTTTTGCTGAAACGATTTCGTTTAAATTTCACACAGTGACTAATACAAATACTGCCAATAAGATGGCATACTACATTTCTTGTACAAAAGTTGTTGTAACAGTACTTATGGCAAATTCGGCTAAAAGACGATTTTCTTGAAAACGGTTTCATTAAAGTTTTCACATTAGATTACAAATCGCAAATGCTAAAAAAAATGTTTGGCCAAAAGTGCGTATAACTATTCTTTTTTAGGGATTAAGGGACTTGAGCCAATTTGTTTCAGCGGTTTTCTTTAAACTTCATATTTTAACTAGTTTAGTTAAGTCCTATAAAATGGCATACCATGTTTTTGGTAAAAATGATTAATAATGGTACTTTGCCTATAGCCAACTTAGCAAAATTTCAATTTTCTCGTAAACGGTTTAAACCGATTTCGTTTAAAAGTCATATTTTAACCAGCGTTCTAAATACGTACCACGTTTTTGGCCAAAATTGCTAATAACTGTATCTTACTTATGACCAACTTAACAATAAATCGGTTTTCTCGAAAACGAATTTAATTTAATTTTATATTTTAGTTAGTCTATGCAAATGCTTTAAGATGGCGTAAAACGTTTTTAGCTTAAAATGCGTATAACGGTACTTTGCTTATTAACTGGTTTTAGAAATATGTCCATTTCCACATTAATATTCAATGGATGATGGTCAAAATCAAAATGTGAGGAAAATTTAATGTACTCAAAAATATGAAATTCCTTTTCGGGAATACTAAAAAAACCGATGTACAGGAGTCCCAGGCATCACCTCGGTTAATAACAGAAAGATGATCTCCTTCATAACGGACGCGCGAGTAACATATGCAACGCCAGCAACTCTGGTCATTTCCCCGAAACCACCAAGAGCAACAACATTGTTCGCCCCAATTACGCCACCACCAAATGATGACATAGCGGATAAGAACAAACATGCAAATATGGGCCAACTGAATGGTGTAGAATCATCAATAAGTACATATAAAAAGGGAAACGAAACCTCCGACAGTAGACCAATATTTCGGTTATAGTCATCGACGATCGCAGCTGCGCTAGAGACGGCGGGTCGTATTACTTTTAAGTTTTCTTTTGTAAAATCGATACAATAAATAAACGAAAGGTCCCCGTTGACCAGTTAAGAGAAAGAAAAGTCTTTTTTTTTTTTTCTTCACGGCCAACGTAAAAACGTTAGTTGCGCAGCCGGTATTCCTCTATTCAAAAGAAAAAGAGGAAAGTGAAAGAAGAAATAAAATCGTGTTTTTTTTTTTTAAGTTTAAGAACTAAATAAAAATAGTTCAATAAAAACTCAAAAGAAACGACGGCAGAAGAAGTGAAGCTTAAGATCACAGTGTACTAAGTAAAAGTTAAAGTGCAACAAAGTGATCAAATTCACAAAAGACAAATCACGGCGGTGTTTATGAGGCAGTAAAACAAAGTGTAGTGAGGAACAATTTAACAAGTACACGTAGAAACAAGCCAAAGAACAGTGAAAAAAAAAAAAAAAACCATGGCTCAAAATATAGAGCAATGTCTCATAACGTTAACAGAACTGTTAGCAAGACAAAACCATCCTCAAAGCTGGAGGTCTATAGTTGAAAAAGAAATTAAATACATACAACCGTTTAGTGGTGAATCAAAGACTTTACCTTCGTTTATTGAAACCATCGACCAAGTATTAACGGAATTTGACAATCAAGCCCCACAAGTGTTTAGAATAATATATAATGAAAAGATTACTGGTGAAACAAAAAATTACCTGTCAACGGATGCTCCGACAACCTGGGAAGAGTGTAAAGAGAAACTGAAAATCCACTACAGGGCAACAAAGGATCAAACTACCATTATAAAGGACATCAACAACATCAAGGTATTTACAATAAGTCAATTACTAGATAAAATACAAGAAATTGTAAATAATATCACAGAATGTGTTGCGTTTAGTGACGACGGTCTAGAAATAGCCTCTTGTCTTAATAGCTCACGGAGAGAAAGAAGTAGTTGAATTTACCGAAAACGACAGTCAATTCAACATTTTCCGGTCTTGATTTTCAGCTAATAGCATAAAACGTTGAATTTACGATTTTGCTCAATTGTTAAATCAACTACTAATCTGTTGAATCTATCGAGTAAACTGCATTTGAAAACAACGATAATAATAGTAATTTCAACATTATTATATGTTGTTATTAAAACTCTTTCGGTAAAATCAACTACTCATAGAAGTCAAAATTAACATCCAGTTTGTTATATTTACAGTGGAAACTGTAGAAATCTAATAATATTAGCAGTTGTTTCAACATACTTATGTGTTGGTATGACAGCTTTTCCTGTTCAAACAACTACTGTAAAAAAGTTGGATTTACCGATTTATAAGCCTTAAAACTGTAGATTTAACAACCACTTTTGCTGTTTTACACCCCTTTTCATTCGGCAAAATTTGTGGTATTCTTTATCTGTAAAAAAAACTATAATTAAACGCATCCAAATGTTTGTTTAATCCAATTTATTTTTTTATTATTTTTTTTTTCATGACTTATAAATATATATTACACATAAACGAAATTATTAATAATAATGTATATGCCACACATATGTTATATTGTTATATATATATTGTTATATATTATATATATTGAATTCTGAAATATTTTTTTCCATTACCAAGTGTATGCACATTAAAAGGAGGACTTATAAAAATATTTATGGGAAAGAGCATAAATTGTTTCGCCATTTTTCTACCTACTAAATACGATTGCAGGTGTTCGTTAAAACCTATTACCTCGGTTGTAGAACAAATAACAAAAAAATTTCCTTCAACAACAAGTAACTCTTCTATTTCAAAAATTTCTTCTAAATAATGTTTATGTATTAAGTGAGAATAATAAGTTCCTTTATAATGCAAACTTTTTGCGGGCTTACAATCCCCGATTGTAATATTATAATGGGCTAAATTATCTTTTACATCATTAAAACATTTTGAGTTAATTAAATTATAACTGCAATATTTTATATCTTTTATTTCTAAAAATATATCGCTTTTATGAAGAAGTAGAAGACTAAAATTAAATTGAAATTTCACGGCAAGTGAATAGGCGATGTTTACTCGTGAAGTTATAGCTTTAGTATAAGATTTGAGCTCTTGATGTTTGCTCTCAAATCTGAAAGACCATAAATGTTTTAAAGGTCCTACCTGACGTGCGATGTTTGAATAGTGAATCATCAAGTGGTGCTTGGGTTTAAGGTTCTTTTTGAATAGAGTTTGAAACAGCTGATTATGCTCTTCTATTACTTCACTTAAATTAAAAAGCAAACTAGTAGTCATTTCAGAACATAATATTGCATCAACAAGCTTAAGAAGTGAAAGTACATATTTCCAAACATCATCACCTTCAGGTATAAGGTCTCCAATCATTAAGGGCAAAAGCCATACAAAACTCCATACCTCACGTGCTGACATTTGCAAATTATTTTGCTTTAAATTTTCTATTTTAATAGGGACTGAAATATACCTTGATTCTCTCTCCTGATAGTCAAAATTCTGCTTTCGATAGTTTAGTAACTCTAATGTGAATAGTTTAGCAGATATTATATAAAAGGATAAAACTTCACAAAGTCCGTATTTGCATACACCAAGAAAAACATCATGCATTATATCTACAGAGTAGTTATTAGTTACGTGAAAATTTTGTAAGTTGTTAAGAAGGCACTTGTTATAAATGCCAGTCAATTGAGGGTTGCCTATAACAGTATCCTCCTCATAATTTATTGCGTTCCTTAAAACACTTGGATCTTCTCTTGTACAGGTATGAGTCTTACTTTTGTGCATTTTACAAAGGCGACAGAAAAAATTTGAACCGAATGATTGACTAAAGCCTAATATTGAATTTAATCCCAAGTTATCCCCTATGACTAAAGCTAATACAATGTATACTCGTTTTTTGCCCGAATCAGTTTCAATATCTAAGCCTTCAGTCTCCATTTTCTTTAAAATTTGTACAAAAGGATATAAAACCAAATTCGTTCCGAAATTTTTAATACATTTCGATTTAACAAGCATTGCTAGAAATATGTTCCGAAGTGAAGAGAGGCAAAAGTTGGGCAACGAGGGAAAGCTGTAATAAAATGCTGAAATCGCATTCTTGCCGGAATGGGATCCCAATACATCATCTATTTGGAAATCATCATTATATAAAAATATAGGTAGTACAATTTTGCCCAAATAGTTAGATTGAACGTTTTTCCATTTCTCTCCGTTTATAAAATGATTAAGTCTTCCATGTGCAGATATATGTTGCATGTATTTTATTATTTCATCTAAAACCTTGGGCATTTCTAAAAATTTTTTTATTTGGAATTCTATTGGCATCAATATACCTGAAGATAAATTTTCGTCAAGAGATGGAATACCTTTTCTTAATATTACTGTTGTTTCATTGTTCAAGCTAAATGAAACGGGATCTTGATAAATTCCAAAACTTTTTAAGACTTTAGTGAACCTATATTCTGTATTAATTTGTTGATAACTGGTAATATATTTGTGCAAATATTTTTCGAAAAGATGTAAAGATTGGGTTGGAAACTCTGAATTCATCGATGTTTTCAGATTTTCAAAAATATCTTTTAAAATTTCTTCAACTAATTGTGTGAATTCAACTACTTGACATCTTGATAGGGAAGGTTTTCCATATAAGGTACAAATTTTTGTCAATGCCATAACGTTAAGATCATTTTCAATAAAACTACTATTACATTCCATTTCTGTTAGTTGGTTATCTTCATTGCATATATGTGAAGTTGAAGGTTCTACTAGTGGTAGTGGATTTATATGAATGATATTATTGTTTAGTGCTTTCGTTACATTACAGTCTGTTTCATCATTTTTATGCTTATTTAACAAGTGTCTCTTAAATGAATATATGGATTGAAAATTTTGAAAGCAGCCATTTGCGGCACATTTATAAGCTTTTGAACGAGTATTAGCACTACCTGTATGAAAAGAATTAATGTGTAAACAAAGCGTTGATACACAACTAAATTTTGCCTTACATGTATAGCAAATAAACATTTTAATTCAACAAATATGTAAATGTAAATGCTACAAAAAAAAAATCCAAAAAACAAAAACAGTTTGTATCAAAAATATAGTTAAGTTATTTTAAGTATCTTAAGCCTTATATGTATATGAATTTAAAAATGTTCGTTCTCTGTTTTTTTTAAAGTTTATGTTCTATTAAATATTAAATATATAGTTCATTTAAATTCAAAGATATAGTTTAAAAATTAAATGTAGCTTAGAGTGCTCATGTAGGGCCAGTATAGTCAATATAATATAGTTAAATTATTAAAGGTAATTTTAATCGTTTTAAAATAAAAAGCTTCAAATTCAATTAAAGAAAAAAATATGCATGGTATATATAGGTATATGTAAATGCTTATGAATTAATTGAACCCATTAAATTCGCAACACATGAAACTGGCTTATCGTATTTAGTTTGTATGTTATAAAGAAATTGTTGGATAAAATACCATACATTATGACAGTCTCTAGGATATGAAAGATTAAGTACATGAAATATGCTAAAACAAGAATTTACAGCAGTGAGAACAGAGTGATGCTTATATAAAATATCATCAATATTCGTAAAGCATGCACTTACTTTATTGCCTTCAAGAACGATTATTATTAAGGGCTGAAGAGATAAGCCCTTGCTTTTATTTTCCTCACTTCTTCTGTAAAGTAGTTCAGTCACCTCACTTTCCGTTGCAGCTACCAGGAACATCGAATTTATCGAATCTTGGATTGAGGGCTTGTACATGGAAGAACCGGAAGATGTTTTCAACTTATATCGGTGTCCTGGTGGCAGCAGGTAGTGCAGGGCTTCAAATATTTTAAAGTTCTTCAAGTCTACGAGGAAAAAACGAATTAGTATATGTAAATATGCACATTTGTGTGTATCACTTTGTGGACACACATATTTACCTTCATTATCATCATTTTCTGCGAATGTAAGTTTCTTGCTTCTTAGAGCAGCGGCAATTATTTTTTTACTCTTTTCCCCCCACTCGGAGAATAACCTGCTGACTACGTCTTTGTGTGTACATGAAAAATCAATTTGAATCTGAGAAATAATAAATAATATATATGCATTTAATTATAATTTATTTGATTGTTTAAAATTACCAATCTTTGTCCATAAGCGTGTTTTAGCAGAGGCCAGTCTCTAAGTATCTGGGTAATATTTGATCCCATACATTGGTTTATTTCCTTCCTTCTTTGTTCGTACGTAAGATTCCATTTTCTCCACGGTTGGCCACGGTTCTTGGTTATACAATAACCAAAGTTTGTCGGAATCGTTTTGTGTGTCGCTTTCCGTTTCTATAAAGAATAAAAACTAACATGAAGTGTTAAATTTTTTAAGATTTAATTACCAAGTTCCGATTCAGACTTTCTCTTATAGCTTTTGTTTTTTCTTGAAATTAGTCCTTTCTCCCTTAATTTTCTTACAGAATTTTGATACTTGTTGTATAAAGCTCCTCTTGGATGAGTAGTCTCTGTTCTTTCGATAAAGTATGATGCCTTATTTTCTGTTGGAAAAAGGCCTACAATCTTGTCTGATATATTCGAAAAATCTTCAGTGCTGCAGCGGATGTTTTTTCTGATGATATGGTCACATATAGCATTTATAACATCCTTTCTTTGCTCATTTTCTAGATGTTGATTTTGTTCGTAATAACCAAAAACTTTTTGTGCCAAATAATTTCCTTTGAGAATTTCTTCAATATCCTAGATAATTCATAAGAAAAATAGCTACTTTATTTATTTGCTCAAGGGTTCAGTATTAACTAAGAAAATCATATTACTCTCACTGAAAAAAACATATATTTTGCAAAAGATATCGTATCGTGGGGTGTGGGTGAAAATAGTCTTAATACAGTTTTTCTGAACGCAGCTGTATATAGTATACCGCTCACAATATAATATATGTATCATATAACTAAGTATGCAGTTTAGTATGCAGTTTAGGATAAATGAAAAACAGAAAAATTACCAAATCACTGCAAACTGACATATTTGGTGAGTGAGGAGCAGATGACACCGGGCTTGAAATGGATTCCTCTGAAATGGTAGTTTGCTGTTTTAACCAATCAGAAATAGCAGAGTTCATTGATAACGTACTTGTAGCAGATGTTGGATTGTACCCCTATGAGAAGAATTTTTTTTAATTAAAAAATAATGAAGTAGGTACTCAAATATTTTTACATTCTCAATTCTCCATTTAATCAAATTTTTTTTAAATTTGGTACGCAGTCCTATTATCGGAATGAGTTCATTGATGTCATTCTCGGATATATGGGCAATGACATCTGTATCTACTTTATGCTCTACAAACGGTTACTTTTTAATTAACAACAAAGATTAATAATTATAAAATCATACTGTAAAATATTTCAGCTAATTCGTCGAATAAACCCCACTGATTGAGAATATCTTTGAGATCTGATGGTATATCTCTTGTAGTAGTATTTTCTACTAAACCCACTGGTTGTTCTATATCATTTCCATCCAATACAAGCACAAATTTTTCCTCATTCTCTTCAGAAAACGTGTGGACAACATTTTGGAGCTCTGCATATGTTGTTGGTGGCAATATTGGTGCTATATAAATTGTATTGATTGTTATTTACGAACCACTTACCAAATTTAATAAATCTGACTCAATATTTTTCACATATTAGAATTAGTAGTTGAAACATCCACAGAAATAAATACATACATATGTATGTACATATCAGAGATCGGCATGAATCATATTTTGGCGACTTAGAATTTACTCACAAAAGGAAAAATGTGGGCGATGATCTAAACAATTGTTGTGATCATTGCTCAGCTTCAGGACAACGTAGAAGGACGTTTTATATCTCAAAAGAATCAGAAGCGAATTTACTAATTTCACCAATTTTTTTGTTTTTAAATCCGATTAGCCATTATTGACTTATCGATGTATAAGTGACGTAAAATTTTAATTTTTCTCCACTTAATTCACCATCATCGTTATTCCTTATTCCTTATTTTATCTAACGCAATAAAACATAGCCTAGTTTAGGGAGAGCGAACATATCTATAAATTAAAAATAAAATCACGTAAATCGAATAAGTGGTTCTCCGGCTAGGATGTCACTAACAGGGAATGATTTTGCCTTTTATAAGATATAAAAAAAAAAAAAAAAAAAAATGAGCGTAGTTGCGGTATACACTTATTGTATACATAAATGCGGTATATCTCTGCAGATCTCTGTATGTATTACATATGTTTTCGGTAGGCGGAGTAATTATGAATACAACTAAATCACCAAGTCGTCTGGATTGCATACATTTTTCCAGCATACCAACGATATTAAGACAATAATTAATAAATATTACTTACGTGTTAATTCCTTGCATTGCAATTGCTCTTGATTATTATCAGTCTGATAATCCATTCCTGATATTTAAGATAAGAAATTCACAACAAATTCAAATTTTATAATTTTTTTCTTCACTTTAAATGCACAACTCAACACAACCGTACACTGCAAAGCGCTTCGAAAAAGTGATACGTATATGCAGAGGGGAAACTGAACATCGTAAACTAACGGTGATCTGATAAAAATCCTACAAATATTTCGGCATTAGCAACTGAGACATCTGTTGATTTTACTGATTCAACCACTGGCACAAGACACAATCGGTAAAATCAACAACTTTCTTGGACGTTGCAGGAATAGTCCTGCACAATTGAAACCGAAATGACAGTAAAAACAACTATAAAATAAGTTGAAATTTCGTTTCGACGTTGCAGGAATAGTCCTGCACAATTGAAACCGAAATGACAGTAAAAACAACTAGAAAATAAGTTGAAATTTCGTTTCGGTGAACAATTTGTATTTCGTTAAAATCAACAAACTTTCCGTTGCTTTTACAGAGTCTATTGTTACTACAAAATGTCCCAAATCAACCAATTAATCGGTTGAATTTACTTATAACTGGTGATTACAACAGATTTGGATGTTGATACATATTTTTGGAAGAAAATTCTTACCGATTTGCTTTCAACAACTTTGAGTTGTTGAATTTACGACTTTTTTTCTCTCTGTGCTTACTTATACTAAAAATTAAAGAAGTAACTGCAGGCGCTTCAGCCGCAGAAAATTCACTTTCAAGTATTAGGGAAATATTGCACAAATACATAGGTCAGGACAAATATAACCTAGCCATAGAACACAAAACACATAACATCTCATACATATAAGACACATAACTTCAAAAAACAGAATTTCCAGACACAAAATAACCCTAACCATCATTATAATGGCAATAGGCCCCAACAATCAGGACAATTTAGACAAAATGAATCAGGGCAACGGAAACAAATGCTAATCACAATACTGAGTCAAATCAAGTTAGATTCCAAAATAACAACTACAGGAACTCTGGGCAATATAGATCAGGACAGCGTAGGGTAGAGCCCATGGATGTAGATAATCTCAGTAGAAAAGAAGAAGTTAATCAGATAGTAAACGAGTTTTTTATCAACTAGCCTCGGACAACAAGAAAATATTTATTCAAATAACTATAGAAAGCAAAGATTTTGTAGCTTTGATTGATACAGGGTCTACAATTAGCCTTCTAAACTCAAACAGAATACCACAAGAATTATATAAAAATATAACAGAAAAAGCTATAAAAATTAACACTATTCAAGGTTTAGTGATTTTCAAACAAATCACCTCAATGAAGCTGAAAAGCATGATCTATTTATAGACTTCTTAGCAAATATAAAAAGCTCATATTTAAAGAAGGAGATAAACTGACAAACACGAACACAGTGCTTCATGAAATAAAAACCATAACCGACCAGCAAATTAACTCAAAATTATATAGGCTTCCACCAAAACATGAGGCGGAAGTACGCAAACAAATGGAAGAAATGGAGAAACAGGGGATCATTAGGAAAAGCAATAGTCGATACAGTTCACCTATTATAGTTATTCCCAAAAAGAAAGATAATTCAGGAGAACAAAAATACAGAATAGTAGTTGACTATAGAAAATTGAATCAGTTAACAATAGATGATAAATACCCCCTCCCAAACATAGACAGTATTTTAGATAAATTGGGCAAAGCTCAATATTTTAGCACCTTAGACTTAGCTAAGGGCTATCATCAAATCCTGGTAGCAGAACAGGATATTCCTAAAACAGCTTTTGTAACACCATCAGGCCTATATGAATACGTCAGGATGCCATTCGGACTGAAGAATACACCCGCCGTGGATGTATAAACAAAATTTGCGTTGTCTATCTAGACGACATTTTAATATTTTCCACAAGTCTAGAAGAGCACATAGAGTCATTAGAGAAAATATTTAGGAAATTACAAGAACATAATTTAAAAATCCAGGCAGACAAATGCAATTTCATGAAACATGATACTGAGTTCTTAGGACACATTTTAACAAAAGAAGGGATCAAACCAAACCCCAACAAAATAAAAGATATTGAAAATTTAAGTTTACCTAAAACTGAAAAACAACTCAAGGGATTTGTAGGTATGACAAGATATTACCGTAAATTTATTAAAGATTATGCTAAGATAGCATACCCCATGATAAAATACTTAAAGAAAGACGAAAAAATTAATACAAATGAACCACAATACATATCGGCATTTGAAAACTTGAAAACTTTAATCACCGCACACCCTATTTTAAAATTTCCAGAATATGATAAACAATTTGTACTAACAACTGACGCAAGCAATCACGCCATTGGCGCGGTCCATCGCAAAATGGACACCCAGTTTGCTTTGTGTCAAGGACACTTAACAACCATGAAAAAAACTATAGCGTCACGGACAAAGAATTTTTGTCAATCGTATATTCAGTTAATTACTTCCGTCCATATCTCAATGGAAACAAATTTAAAATTATAACTGATCACGCACCTATTAAGTATTTACATAGTAAATATAAAGGTAAAGAGTTTTCACAGTGAAACCAGAGATGGTTATTAAAGCTCCAAGAATATAACTTTGAAATAGAATATCTGAAAGGAAAAGATAATAAAGTAGCAGACTTCCTAAGTAGACTAGAAAATACACCCAAAATTGAGGAAAGCAATGACATGGAATCAAATATGGAACTAACAGAAACCATGCATTCGGTAGAAGAACAACAATTAGACCACATAGGTATTAAAGAAGAAATCGTTAACAAATACAAAACGCAACTTATATTAACATACAATGTTAACAAAGAAATAAAAATTTTACATAAAAGAAGAATCATATCCCTGAACCCACTTGAAGGAACAAGTAAAATCAAAGATGTGTTAATTAGGTTCATAAAGAAAGGATTAAACGGAGTGTACTCAGAAGTTGAAGACCACCACTACAATATAGTCCAACAAGCTATCATACAATTATTCTCACATGATAGAAGTATCAGATTCATTAAGTGTTCGCAGAGGGCTGCCGAACTCCAAACCGAGGAGGAGGCACACAAGCTATATCTATCTACCACACAAAAGAATCAATGCACAGTGGCATTAACGAAACATACTACACACTTAAGGACAAAATATACTTTCCTAAACTTCACGAACAAATACAGTTAATCATAAATAATTGTAAAAAATGTCAGGAGATAAAATATGATAGGAAACCAATAAAACCTAAGTTTCATATCACAGAGACTCCAAGCAGAAAGACAGAAACGAGGACTTCTTAATATAGTAGGAAATGCAGAAAAATGGCTTTTCGGATCTATGGATGATAATGATAGACAGATCATTCTCAGTCATCTCGAAACTCTGGAAGAAAATACACACAACTCAATTAACACTATAAATGACCAAATCAAAATCAATCAACATTTTAACGAAACAATACATTCCTTACAAACCGTTATACTCAACGACAGACAAACAATTTTAGACACTTACAATAAAGTAGATAGCGTTATAAATAACATTTTAAAACAGCAACTATTTTTAGACCAGATCACTAAATTAGGTTTCATTGAAAATAAGATCAATCAAATACAAGATAACATTGTATCGGCAAAACATAACATTGTCCACCCAAGTATACTCACAATGGAAGAAATTAACGAGTACGAAATAGATTTCTATAAGCTAAAATTGTTAAAAGTAGGTGTTACCGAGTATAAAAACAATTTCATTGTGATTGCAATAAAAAATCCAAGAAATTATATATCAGTCGAAAGAAGACTCATAACCCCATTACCAAATAAAGAAAATTTTTAAATAGATAGTAAAGAAGAATATATTGTAGAGATAGAAAATAGAACTTACACTTATCAACCCGATGTAAGTATAAATAAACTAAAACCCAGTAAACATTGTACTATAACCAAAAATTGCAGACTAAGATTCAATAATGACACACAAATATACCCTATAGATGATACTACTATTGTAATAAAAAACGCCAATAAAAATATTCTTTAACAAAATTGTGACGAACGAAAGATTGTATTAAATAAAAACTACCTTCTTAATTTTTACAACTGTCAAATAACATTGTTAGATGAGTCTTTCGACAACAAACAGAAAACATTCCAAGATAAATATTTCTATCCCGATAGTAGCATTAAATCCACATTTGCTAAAGCCATTATATTCGATGATATAATCTCCAGTAACTTTGAAAATATTAAAGAAATAAAACAATTAAGAGTATTATATCATATGGTTTAAGCATTAGCATTGTAATAATATTAATTATTATAGTATCCATTTTTACACATTATTGTACTAAATCATATAAAGTAAAAAGAATAGAAAACAAAATTCAGGAGAATTCCTATCTAAACGCAACAACATTGTTCGCCCCAATTACGCCACCACCAAATGATGACATAGCGGATAAGAACATACATGCAAATATGGGCCAACTGAATGGTGTAGAATCATCAATAAGTACATATAAAAAGGGAAACGAAACCTCCGACAGTAGACCAATATTTCGGTTATAGTCATCGACGATCGCAGCGGTGCTAGAGACGGCGGGTCGTATTACTTTTAAGTTTTCTTTTGTAAAATCGATACAATAAATAAACGAAAGATCCCCGTTGACCAGTTAAGAGAAAGAAAAGTCTTTTTTTTTTTTTTCTTCACGGCCAACGTAAAAACGTTAGTCGCGTGCACATAACGGGAAAGATGATCTTCTTCATAATGGGCGCGCGTGCACATACATAATATGTAGTTGCGCGAGTAATGTGTCGAGTACGATAGAGTAAAAAAAAACACAATTTTTATTACTGCTATTTTGACTCAGGTCTCAATTGGACCTTTCGCCTTTTATTTATTCTATTTTAAGAAACTGTACAATATTAAGTTTAACCCGCTGTCTTGAGCGTTGAACTTATCGGCGAATTATTGGACGACTCTCTGTGGTTCCGCTTGACGTTTTATATGTTGATTTTGGGACATTACTTAACCTTTAAGTCGTGGAGAACTAATGTGGCCACTCGTGCTATTTTGAAAGAGGAAAAAAAAAACATATTCATATATTGGCTGCGAAAATCACCAAAATAAACATGAGATTGCTAACGAGACTTGCAGTCATATTAGAAGTTATTGGCAGTAACTTTTCAATCGGTACGCAAACATTTAAGGCTTATTCTGAAGAGACAGCTGAACTCGCGATATCGTTATATCGTACATGCCCGCAACAGACCACAAAATTTTATTACACGGAGCAAAAGTGATAGAAAGTGTATCGTTTCTAGTTGGATCACTTTCAGAAGAGGCACAGGAAAGTAAGAATAAAGACTACAAGTACTATAGGACCCAATACACTCCAGGAAATTTTTCCGGTCATTACCAATGAGGATATTTTTCAAATGATTATGATATCATATATATTTATAAATATATTTATTAATAACCCAATTAAGACTTGAACCAACGAAAAAACATGTTCCTTTAAAAGAATAATTTAAGTAATTTATTATTTATACTTATTTATTTATTTCCTTTATTTGATATATCCTAGTATTAGTATGAATTTATTCAATTAATTATGAATTCATAAATAAAGTAAATCATTAATAAAAGCACTGTTGCCATTTTAAAACTGTCCTTCCGGTCAGATTTAACTGGAGAAAAACCAGTCAAAAAAGTAAAATTCAGTCAACTAAAACAGTCAACGAATTATTAACACAAATCCAGCTGAAAAAGCCAGTCAGAGTAAAAATTAACATTTTATTCAGAACAAAAAATAACACAGAATCCTTTATTTGTGAGTATGTAGGTAGAATGAAGTGAAGCATAGTTTAAGAATTAAATAACGATTAAAACATTTAAAGAAATAGTAAGAAAACATTAATACATTCTAATTCATTGATTCGATTCATACATAATCTTTATGTATTAATGTCCCTGAGTGCTTCATTTGACTCTTCATCATTATTATTTGCATCTCTGTCATATACTGCTTTGCTGCTTTCGTATATACCAATTTAATTTATAACTTTAGTCTGTATAAGAAAATTGAAGCAGAAATCGCTAAATCTCAACTAATTTCTGATGATCAGAATCAAATTCGCCTCATGCTAGTTCATCCGAGTTCCTAACTTTATTTTACGATATTTCGGTGACTACATATTCTTTCCACTTCCTCATTAGATAAAGGCAACACTAACTTTAATGTTGTGGAAATACACATTTGTACGTTGTGATGGTGAGAAGTGGAAATGTTGAAAAAAATTTTCCAAGTTATAAGCAAAAGTAGTAATTGCAAGGCAAAAGTTTTAAAAAAATTAAAAAATATTGATTGAAAAGCAATTTTACAAACCAGTCAAAAAAAAATATATTCAGCTAAAACCAGTGAAAAAATGCTACAATCCGCCTGGAGCGGATCGTATAATACCCTATCCCTATCTTATTTGGTCCTGTCAGTGGGCGGTAGAAAGTGTATTTACAAAATTTTCTATTTTGCCCTATAAACAAATATTTTTACTCGAAAATTAATTTTTTGAAATAAACGCCCCTAAAAAGTGGGCGTGGCCATATATAATGTATGGACGATTTGTAGATTAAGTGGATATCTACATATTTTCCCAAGTAAGTTTTTTCGAGTTTCATATAAAAATAGTGAAAAAAGGTGATTTTTTTGAAAAGTGGGCGGATTTTAAAAATGTTTACACTTGTATTGCTTACTTTTCCAAGGAACTCGTATACAAAATTTCATCGATTTAGCTCAAAATTTAAGGCCCAAAAACTGGTGACACACAGACGGAGGGACGGACGGACAGACGATCGTACAGACGGACGGACGGACATGGCTTAATCGACTCGGCTAGTGATGCTGATCATTTATATATATACTTTATTGGGTGTATCTGTAAGATTTCTCTATGTTACAAACTATGTATCAAACTTAATATACCCTTAGGATAGGGTATAAAAACCAGCCGGCTGGATGCTAAAAAATCTTCCAGTTAAATTGATATCAGCTAAATTGGCCAAGTAGTGTATGCAGGTGATATCTCTCTTGGCAACGCATAACGCATAGCGAATTCGAGTAAACCTAAAATATTATCCGATTTCTCATGAGACTAGGGGAACGTGTTACTGAGGATCCTATGTTCTTAAGCCGAAGCGCACTTCTTCCCGCTTGAAGTTGTAGTTGAAGGCCGAGTGGTAGAAGATCTAAGAACATCTCAAGTGCTGTCGTAGGCGTGGTACTCAAAGCGCCCGTGATGGCAACAATCGCTGATCGTTGTACCGCCGTTAACTTTACTTTTATGTACCGTTTGGTGGGAGCTTTCCACCATACTAGAGCCCCATACGTGAGTATGGGTCCAACTATCGTGAAGTAATGCCAGTGCATCATATTTGTGCAACATTGTTTGTAACATAGGCAAATATTATAGATGGCGCAGGGACATAAGTCTTTGGTGGGACATGCGTTCACAATTTCTGTCGAAATTATGGACTCGTGTCCCACCAAAGTGGGGCATAGTACATACATACATAGGTACATAGTATATACATACATAGGTACATAAAAGATCAGCATCACTAGCTGAGTCGATTAAACAATGCCCGTCCGTCTGCCTCTTACTAGTAATTCTTTTGGACAGCTCACGGTGCTCCAGTTAGTTTTGAAAAAAATCGGCAGATAATGGAGTAATGGCAATTTTTTTAGCAAATAGCTGACCTGTACTCGCCTTGCTTTGCCCTCTGCCACTTTTTAGACATGTATTTTTTTATAAAACCTTTCTCATTCATGTTGGAAGTCCAAGAAAATATTATAGCATTGTTTATATTTTAGTGAATAAAACTGTTACCCCCTTATTCTTTCGGGTGGCATTGTAACTATACTTGTGTCCTGTGTAATCAATAGATCCTATCCTATTCATTTCATTAGAATTTTTTTCTGGGTATGTCATTTAGTTTGCCATTGATAGCTCTACAAAGTATACTTAACTTGTATGTATGAGTTGATGAGTGCGGTTCCATTATTATTATTATTTTCTTTTTGGGGTGTTAAATTTCAAGCTTAGGATGTCTGTACCTTATCTTTTTTCGTACAGAGGTCCTTCTCGCGCCAGCATTTTTTCTTAGGTAAATTAATTTTGAAAAATTATTAACTAACTTTGTATCGCACTCCTAAGAGATTATGTTTTTTTATTGGCTATCAAAAAAAAAAATATATATATATACATATGTATAAAAAGGCCCTTAAAAGTGGGCAAGACAATAAAAACAATGAAATAAGATTAAGGTCTTACTTTGTTCAACCCGATATTTTTGTGAAAACTGCGCGGTTGAAAAATAGACAGGCAAAATGTACAATATTCCTATATGTTTTAGTATTGGTGATGATTAGTTTCATATAAATTTAGGTTTTAATAAAGTACCGAATTAGAGCTAACATGAAAATCCCGTGTACCCTTCTGTGTAACGATCACCCCGCAGACCCCTGATATAAGGTTTCAACCAAATTGGTCCAGCCGTTGGCGCTTCGAAATTGAGCCGCGTCGCAGAAAATAACACGCCTTTACTTCATAATGATGCGGTAGCAAACCTATTGCAAACTTCTTATACGAAATAAAATATCTATCTATCTACTACATAATGAAATAAAGGCCCATTCTTTGTGCGAAAATTAAACCGAAAGAAATGAATGAAATAAAGCCACAATGTATGTAAATAGTTATGTTTTGCCTTTTCTTATTCCAGACAAATGAAAATACACCCCAAAAACTTAAAAAACGCTTTAATTGTATCTTCCACAACTTGTCTGCAGCAAGGCAGTATGCATTCCATGAATACCTTTAAGTATTTGCAGGGTAAGAGCACTTCATTTGTGTTGAAAATGAACTACATTTAGTGCGTGTTTAAACCGAATTAAATAATTGCATTTACTTACTGTGAAAAATGTTTCGATCTAGCTGAGGGTTGAACGTGGAACTTCTCATTCGGCGAATGGATACATTACCACAACATCATAGCCTTTGAAAATGATCATAGGAATATTCTCGAATTGTATTTAATTCTTACGTTTTCGTAGCAACAAAAATGGATTCATATTTTATTGTAAGGTAGAAAATTAAATGAAAAAATTTGCGGAGGGTTTTATTATACCTATTTATCTTTTGGAATGTAAAATCGACGCCATGTTGTAAGAATAAAGCACAGTAAATAGCTGCAGATTCCACAAAATTTTGATGTAGATTTTACAAGTTCATATCTGTAGATTTAACAGCCGAATTAAATAACGCGCTGTTGATTTTACAGTTGGGGATTGTAGTTGTTTTAACAACTTTATTGTAAGAATGAATGCATTCGCTGTAAAACCTTCAAAAATTTGTTAATTTAAACAAATTCGTTGTTAAATACACAAATCTAAAATGAATTGTAAAATCTACTGCCTTCAACTGTAAAATTTACAGCGCATATTTTTGGGGATAAGAATTGGTATTACTTGATTGAAATCGACGATAAACAATTTTTTTAAACCGTCCTTAAAATGTGGGCATGGTCATATACAATGTATGTTAAATTTATAGATTAAGTGAATATCTACATATTTAGTTAAGTATGTTTCTTCGAGTTTCATATAAAAACCCTAAAAAAGTGATTCTTTGGAAAAGTGGGCGTGTCAGTGGACGGATTGAAACATTTTTTACACTTATATAGTTACTTTTGCAAGGACCTCGTATAGAAAACATTATCAACCTAGCTCAAAATTTAAGTCCCAAAAACTGGTGACATACTGATGCTTACATATTTCTCTATGCTACAAACTACATATGTATCAAACTTAATATACCGTTTGGATAAGGTACGACTGGGTCGTACAAACTTGCAAATCTAAACGTTTGATCCATAAAACCAACGATCTATTTTAAGTAAAACTTTGTTAAGTTGGATATAAATAAAGTACCGTTATTGCCAACTTTGGCCAAGAACGAAGTATCCCACCTCATAGGACTCCACAAAATGAGTCCAAATATGAAAATAAACATTCGTTTTTTTAGACGTGCGTCGTCTTATATGTATATGTATATCATCTGATTAATCCTAATCGAATATGAGATTTAATCAAAATCTTTAGAGCCGTATTCGAGAAAATCTAATTTTTGTAAATTTCGCTATAAGTAAGGTACCGTTAATATAAGGGCTAAAACAATTTTCAATTTCGCCTCTAAGGTTTGTCTCACAGGACCCTAGATATAAAGTTTGATCAAAGTCCGTCCACCCGTATAGGCTATAGCCTCGGCGACACACAGTCAGACAGACAGAACTTTTTTATTGGTGAAAGAATTAGCTAAATATATAGAAAAGGTAGAAAAGGGATAGGGTATCCCACGAAGGGCTTCAGACATATTGTAGCATTTTCATATATTTTACAGATATATTATCATTTGGGACAAAGAATATGCGTTAACATGATCCTTTCCTCTGTTAAACAAAAAAAAACGCTTGGAAATTGCAAACATTTAAAAAACGTATGAAAATGCTACAATCCCTTATCTGATACCCTATCCCTTTCCTTTATATATACATAGCTCCTTCTTTCTCCATTATTCCTACTTACATAAATTACTCCAAGAGATGAATTTTCTCAATAAAAGTAATTACTTACACTTGTATTGCTTACTTGCTCAAGGACCTCATATACAAAATTTCATCGGCTTTTACCAAAATTTAGGTCTATCTTTAATATTTCTCTATGTTACAAAGCTTAAACTTAATATGACCTTAGGATAGGGTATAATAAGAATTCGCAAGAGCTTTTTTTTCTTATTTTCAAGCTTCTACTGTAATAAAAATAATTTCTACGACAATATGGAGAATATCATGTTGGCCTATATAGAGAACAATATTTCAGTATAGTTTTACTGCCGACATGACAATTATCACATGCATTAAAAAAAAAAAGTAAAATCTTGCTTGAAATGTTAACGACTGTCAGTATCCCAAACACCTACTCAGCATCTAATAGAAATTCGCTTAAGAATTTACGGGTTAAGTGAATGGATCTTTATTTAAGGAAACATTGTAAGATAAAAAACAATTGTTGTTAACCAAAACACAAGTTAAAACGCGATTTTACACTTCTTACGAGCAAGCATTTTAAAATTAATTTATAAAAGAAAATGTATTTCTTACGTAAAAGTAAATATATATTAGTTTCTAAATATATGTATATTAACAATTTTTTCATTAATTGCTTAAGTTACATATGTCGTTTTTCCAATTTCCCTATTATTCTGATCAGCAGTGTATACATGTGTGCGCAAGTAGTGTTAAAATAAAAAAAAATTAATTTTTTTAATTTTTTTTTTAATTTTTGTTTTTTAACATAAAAGTAATTAAATATATTTTCAACAGTAGTCCAACTTTGTTTTATTCTTCGACTCTCTGAAAATAAGGTAAAAAAAAAAATTACACAAATAAAACAAAACATCTAGTGCGAAGGAGCCTGAATGCGATACATGTCCTATATTTCATAAGTATAGAATAGATATAGCAAAAATGGTTTTAATGAATAAGCATAAAAAATAGATAATGAAGTTGTACGTTCGCCTGCATATTCCACTTTTAATATGTTCTTGACTTGGAAGTGGTATCTAAATCCTCATTCAAAATTGAATTTGCAAGATAAGTATTATAATCATGAATAAATGAATGAGTATTGCGGTATACTTTCTTAATAACCATTCAATGTAGTTGAAAAGATTTTTCCATACCAATCTGTACAAAGGATATCGCTTGATAAGCGTAAAATATTCATTTCAAAACGAGTCCTTACAAACCCAGTGAAAGGTTTTATCCTCTCACCACCACCACTCTTTGTCATTGTATATATATTAAATGAATCAAGAATAATTTTGAAAGGACATCATCATCGTCGTTGGGATGGAATTTTAAAATAATTCTCAACGGAAATAAACACGGATTCATCAATTTCCATTCATCTTCCCGTTATCCTATGTCCCTGGCTCTGAATTGCTGGCAGTAGTCATCGACGTATACATTGCATTTCTGTTCGGTTCTCTGCTCCGTTAATCTATTTGTGTAGATAGATCCTTAGAGAGGAGTACTTCGTAAATCAGCAAATCAGGTGGTAGATAAGTTATAGACAAAATGGAATTTAAAGCAGTGTTGTTCAAAATTTTTTTTCGTCCTTTAGAATTAACAAAGGTTGTGGTAGTGTCCTTAGATACTTATTATTATCCAAGTTATCAAGTAAAAGGAAATAAGAATTGTGTTACATAAAGGCCCCAATCATTATTTATTTTCATCCTGGAAGAAAGCTTGAAAGGGGAGAAGTTCCTGTAGGCGATTTCTCTTTGATAAAAATTGTGATAAAAGAAAGTGTCTAAGGAATTGTAAATGTTTCACAATAATGTTAGTACATACTTTGATCTGCAAAGCTATTTGAAAATTGGATACATCAAATCTTGTTAGTTTTCAATTTTCGAAGGAACTCTAAGTCCAAATTTTGAATCTTGCAATAAAACTTGTTTGATAAAAAAACCGTCAATTTTGGTGCATAAGGAGGATAGTAATATGATTATAATGGAAATGAAATCATGATTATGAAAGACTTTGCAAATGATGTTGGGTAATTAAAAACAAAAAACCTTTGAAAGGCAACAAGGAGTCTCAGAATTTTACATGTGAACGTGCCCATGATAACGTAGGAGGTAAGACAAGGATGCCAGGAAGGAGTTACAGGTAAGTTCCAAATCAAAGTCGGCGTACATCAGGAGAACGTTCTCAGTCCTTTGCTATTCATTGCAGTCCTAGATTATTTGGTGAAAGGAAAAGTGCCTTGGCTGAAGATCAAACTATCATAATACGTCTTAAGAAAATAAGTCTTACTTGGAATAAGTTCAAAAAGACAAAGAACATATGTATCCATGCTACCCGGTTTCAAGCGAAGAATGTATCAGATTTACCTTTGTTTTCTAGAAGCATCGTTAACTAAAAGTCCATATTGCGGTTGTGCTTGCTGCGTCTGCTGTTCGTACAATATTATAAAATTGTTTATTTTAGAACAAAGCGTCACGGCGCTAACCAGCGCTAATACCTAACGGCAATCCCACAGGAGAGTGGTTGTAATGTGTAGTATGTGTGTTTAGTACGTTGTACGTTAACCTCTTTTATTTCCAAAAAAAGGGAAATACTTTTTTTTTGGTTTTTGTTTTAGTTGCTTAGTTTATTTTTAGCTCCTGAGGCAATTATACTTATGTCCTGTATCCTCATGTAGGTCACAGGGCCTCTACAACGCCTACGGGCCATCGTGCGCGGTGTCTGGATATTTTCCTCAGCTCTCCCCAACTCTTTCCCGTTCTTCTCAACTGCGGAGAGTGTGACCAATCGACCACCAATTTTGTCGTTGTATGGTCGTGCTTATAAGTTGATGGCCCATTTTCTGACAAAGCTGTTCGTTAGAGATATCGTTTTGCCAGAAAATCCTCAAGATATAGCATAGACTATATACATATACATATATTGTCGAGCACGGTCAGCATCTATAGTGCGCCGGCATCCAATTGCCAGCCGGATACATCGGATACATTATACACTTGATTGACATTGAACTGAGTTCAACTGAAATACGGATGCAACATAAAGCCTTTGCATTGTCTTATGTATATTTTACTTTCACATTTATGAATTCGCTATATTTGCACCACACGTAAAAAAAACTGTATTTGCAGAATAAGCAAAGTTCCACATTTGCACCTACATATAATTGTTTTTATATTTATTATTGTTTACGTAATAAATTAAGCTAAGAATTATGTTTGCTAGATTAAGCTAAATTTTTGTATAAATACGACTTATTAAAGATTGAAGAGTCCTGATATACTTTGACAGCCATCGAAGACTATTGATTTTTATTTCCTAGTTAGTCTGCTTGGAAGGCTGCAATTATCCACTCTTGGTTAGCTAGTCACGGTACAGAACCAGGACCTATCACATATACAGTAAAGGCACTGACCCCGACGTGATCATCGTCTCGTCTCGATCGTTTCATTGGCTTCCCCCCACCCGGGCAACGGGCATCTAGAAACATAAAAAAAAAGCGTTTACACTGGTAACCTCAGCAATATATAGTTGCATAGCGTCTACCAGCGCTATACACTGGTAACTTTAACAATACATACTTGCGTAGCGTCGACAGGGCTAAAAACACTTATCGCAAAGTAAATATTGTACACTTCACGTCAGAAGACACAAGCAAAAACCAAAAATGGACGAGATAGACATCTCCATCAATGTCGCTCGACAAAAGGCTCTAGCGGATGAGCTAGACTACTGTCCGAAGACAGTAGTTCACGGAAAACAAGAAAATATAAGAAGGAGAGATTACAACGTGTGGAAGACATCTGGCAGCGATTCCAAGCCAACCAACAGAATGTTGAGGGCAAGATAAAACATGACATACATATCGGTAAATATGTTTAAAAAGATACAAGATCTCTACAATGAGCTTAAATATATGCTCGAAGATGATATCCAATACGCTAAGGAATCTAAGGATGAGAGTGACGAAGAAGGCTACATAGATACAGAACCGCCATCTTAGAAGGACACTTCGACAACTAAGCCCACACGTTACTTCTGGTAACGGCAACACTTGATAAATTAATGTCACAGCCAGTAATACACACTGAGAGTTCAGTTATGGTAAAGGGATTACATGATAACACAAAGGAATGCATTCTCAGCCTACAAAATCTTGGTGTGGGAACAAAGAGTTGGGATACAATTCTATTACATATATTAATACATACATTAAAACAGTTCAAAAGTTCAGGAGATCCACGCAAACGACAAGCATTGTCAAAGGCATTAACAGTGACCACGTCAGGAAGATTGTCATGCATATCTTGCAAGGGTCCGCATCAGCTATATAACTGCCAGAAATTTTTACTATTAAGTCCCAAAGAACGGCTAAATCTGATAAAAACGACATGTAATGGCATAAATTGTTTTAACCCTAGAAGACTAAGGTTCGTCGATTCGACGAACGCATTTCAAGAAAAATTGATCTCATAAAATCTATGAGAGATAAAGAAAATAAGAAAATAAAGACTAATGTATGTGAAACTTAAAATTCAGCAATTGTGTTTTATTACACAAAAGAGTCAAAGAGAATAAGTCTTCTATATATATAATTCCTTCGGGGTGAAGCTCGATGACGTTATAACTCGATAGTCGCTGGATCGATTTTCATGATTCTTTTTTTATTTTGTTCGTTTTACTGTACTTTAGGTTTAAAGAGAAAGAAAATTCGCACTTTACAAAACATATTTGACGTTGGGGTTGTCCATATATGTACATATGACAGTTGATTTGTATGCGCGATATTTGTATATAAATATATATGAATGAATTCGTTTCGATTATTAATTAGGTATTGTATTTCAAAATTCGAATGTTCGGTTAAGCCTGCGTTACATTAAATTGAATTACGTCACAGCGCACGACATATTTGTAGTCTGTTGGCCAACGGTTAAAGGTAAAACGGAGTTATGCCGGGAGCTATTTATTGATAATAACAAGAATTTGTCAATTACTTTTGCTACAAATTGGGTTTAAACATTTCGTCGTCGATTCGACGAATGATTAGTCTAAATGTACTAAAAAATATGATTAGTCTTCTAGGGATAAAGATGGACATTCGTCTTCTAAATGTTCAGCTGGAGGCTGTAGAATATGCAACAAGAAGCACAACACGCTCTTGCGTTCAGAGCAGCTTATAAAACCCTCATCAAGTAACATAATCACTTCCAGTAATTTCTCATCAACAGCCGATATTCTAACAAGGGATCAGTTAACGTTTTTAACAACTCAAGGAAACTGTGAAAGTAAGGGGTATGTTTTCCTCTCAAAGGCTATAGTTAAAGTGATAAATCATTGTTGTAAAACTATTAATTGCAAGGCTATACTTGATTCAGGGTTTCAGTTGAACTTCATTACCGAGAGAATTATAAAGAAACTTGGAGTAACACCAATCTCTCAAATCATGCATATCCAAGGGATTGGTCGGGAGACTCAGCAGGCGAAGAAGAGAGTGAGCATTCAGTTAGGATTCCGTCTCAATGCATTTTCCATAAGGATGAAAGCCCATGTATTGTCAGAAATCACTTCAGATCAACCTACTAGAACGTTCGACACAAACTCCTGGCCGATTCCAGTGAACAATCCACTAGCTGACCCAACCTTTGGAAATCCGGGATCGTTCGATGTTCTTATTGGAGCTGAGCTGAATTATTCTCTTCGCTCTGTTGAGCAAATTTAACTGGAAAAATCTATGCCCACACTACAAAGTACAGTGCTTCATTTCAACCAGACAGTCTCAAGAACCGGTAAAGGACGATACGTGGTAAAACTCCCATTCAAGGAAGAACCCGACATTTTGGGAGAATCAAAAGATGTCGCATTCCAAAGATTTCTGTCACTTGAACAAAGTCTTGCTAAATCAATAGATCTTAAGGCGAAATATATTGATTTCATGCACGAATACCAACAGCTTGGGCACATGGAAGAAGTAAATTATCAGCAACTAGGCAAGCCCGCCCTACTACTTCTTGCCACATCATTGTGTAACAAAGGTTTATATATATAAAGGGTGGTCTTTGACGGTTCAGTAAAAATGTCTTCTAATGTATCATTAAACGATGTCTTACCAACATGTCCTACTGTCCAAGACGATGTGTTTTCAATTCTTATAAGATTCCGCTTGCCGAGATATGTATTTACCGCTGATATTGAAAAAATGTATCGACAAATACTGATGCATGAGGAAGACACAAAATACCAACTTATATGGTGGAGAAGCAGTCCGAATGACGCACTCAAGTGTTTTAGGCTGAACACCGTCACATATAGAACTACTTCTGCACCATATCTCGCTATAAAATGTCTGCAGCGATTAGCAGAAGATCATCAGGTGCGATTCCCGTTAGCCTCGAAGGCAATCCAAAGGAATTTTTACGTTGATGATGTTATGACTGGATTCGACAGCCTCAGTACAGCTCTCGCAACTCAAGAAGAATTGCAAGACTTATTACAAACCGCTGGACTTAAGCTTCGGAAATGGTGTGCCAACCATCAAGCACTCATCGAGGATAGACTAATCAGTGACCGCGAAACCGAATTGGATTTCAATAACAACATCGAAGAACATGTCAAAACCGTTGGACTGGTTTGGTTACCAAAATCTAATGATTATCTCATCAAAGCATCATTGGTCGGAATAGAGCGAGTAACAAAACGGACAGCATACTCAGATATTGCTCATCTTTTTGTTCCTCTCGGACTTATGGCTCCAATCGTTGTAACAGCTAAAATATTCCTACAAGAACTTTGGGAACTTAAATATGACTGGGATGCAGCACTTCCTCGAGAGATGCAAACAATGTGGATTCAATTCCGAGAAGCATTAAAAACACTCCGCAATATAAAAATCCCCAGGAACATTTTTTCGCACAAAATTCTCACGGTTGTCCAATTTCATGGATTTATGGACAAGATTTTTCCATGACAGAGACAGCATTGCACTGCCAGCCACCACTCGTCTACTAACAGAATATGATATTATGAGCTCTCACAGCTATGGAAATTCTTTCAAAAAGGCACAGCAAATTATATGCTAAGATCGAAAAACATCATTAAGGTAGGAATAAGTATTCCAAAGGCACACACTACATTTTTAAACAGTGAGAAACTTGATAAAGCAGAAAAAATTATTATCAAACTGATACAGAAGTACGAGTTTCAAGATGACAAACATACATCATCTTAACCGACATAGTGAAGTTTCAAATAAGAGTTCACTTTTGAGTCTCAACCCGTTCCTCGATAACGATGGGTTCATCTGAGTTGGTGGACGGCTGGAATCCTGAATATTGTCATACGATGCCAAACATCCAGTCTGGATGCCTTACTCACACCCTTTCACAAGGGTACTGCTACTCGATATCCATGAGGAAAATAAACATGCCGGACCACAAGCTATTGTAGCATTCACAAGACAAAGGTACTGGCCGATATGGGGTAAAACGATCGCTCGATCCATTGTACAAGGATGCGTCCGGAGTTCAAAAGCCAAACCAAAACTATTAAACCAATTAATGGGGAATTTGCCTGCTGACAGAGTTCAACCAGCACGCTCATTTATTAACACAGGAATTGATTTTTGTGGAACCGTATGGAAACATTATAAGCTTAGGGGAAAAAGACCTCAAAAATCATACATAACAATGCTCCGCTATTTTGCAACAAAGGCTTGTCATTTAGAGCTCGTAAGTGACTTAACTTCTCAAGGATTTATTGGTGTATTAAAAAGGTTTATGGCTAGACAAGGCCACTGCAAAAATATTTACTGTGACAATGCTACAATCTTTGTGAGAGCTAAAAACGAATTGATGGATCTAAACCAGTGCATTGACTCAAACAAGGATGGCGAACAATGTGATTTTAGCTTTATTGCAACACGTTCACCTCATTTTGGGGATTTGTGGGAAGCTGCACTCAAGTCTGCCAAGCATCTGTTACAACACGTTTTGGCTTTGGCTTCATTAACATATGAAGAGCTCGAAACAGCAATCGTAGAAGTAGAAGCTGTATTGAGAATTTCACGTCACTGGTCACTCATTTGGATTCTTTTGTGCATTTCTTTTATTAATATATATTATTCTATTCTTTTTTTAATATATATAAATTGGCTCTTCAGTTGTCCCTTTAAAGGTCTGTTGACCGCTTTCGCTGAAGACGTTGGCTTTAGTTATGGTTCTAATAGTGTCTTGGATCTAATCTCTGACTTAAATTGGGATCTATTTCTATTAAGAGTCTGGTTTTCGAGACATTTTTTTAGTCTGTCCACGCAAAATATTGTAGAGCCTGTACTTTTTTATCGTGCACCTGATTGCCTTAAGCATCCACTATTAACTTGTTTATGTGATTCACGATCTTTATCTCCTGCTTATAGTACTGGTACTTCTTGTAATAATAAGTGTGTTCAAGTTGAATGTGTTAATGAATTAAAGTATTTAGGGCTTGTCATAAATTCAAAATTGAATTTTAACTCCCATTTAGATGTGTTAAGAAACTACTTTCGTAGAACTGTGGGAAATTTTTATTTTCTGAGAAAACTGCTAATAAAAATCTATTATGGCATTTTTCAATCAAGGTTGCAATATGGGATTAGCTGGAACTTACTTTTGCAAAATTCAACCTCTTCTTACACTTCAAAAGCATGTCTAAAAAATTATTTGTCGGTGATCTCGTAGTTATCCCAGTTTTCCTTTCTTCCGAGTTTTGAAAATTCTTCCACTTCAACATTTATATTGTTATAAAGTCTTAACAATTTTCTTTAAAATATAAGGAAACACGGATTTTTGACAGGCTTACACTTACGAGGCAATTTCTAATATCAAGTCTCTTTACCCAATTTTCGTACAGCCGCGTTTCGAAACTTTTACAGTGTTGCTTCGTGTCGCTTATTCAACAAATTACCAATTTTAATCAGAATGCTTACTACCGCTAAATTATTTGTAAAATTCGTAAAGGATTGGCTTTTCTCCTTTGATTTTATTAACATTACATCTCTCTTTTCTGTACTTCAATGATATTTTGGTGAAACATTCTTTTTTTCTCTCAGAATAAAATGTAAAGCTAAAGCTTTTTCTGCACATCCCTTAAATTTTTTTTACCTCGTTTTTATTATTTTGTTACTTAACTTTTTTTAGTCTGTGGCATTAATTCTATTTTTTATTCAAAAATACCTATGCCACTATTATTTCAGTTTTTACTTGTTTATATTTTATCATTCTTGTTTATATTCTTACGGTTTTGTGAAATAATAAAAACTACATTGAATTGAATTGAATACCAAAGCCAACTATACTTGTGTTGGAAGAAGAAATGTCAGAATGTAGAGCCAGGTTTGATGGTTATCATGAAGGAAGACAATCAACGAAGTCTTAAATGGGCATTAGGACGAATAATTAACACCGTTAAGGGACCTAATGGCTTAGTCAGAGTAGCCGACGTACACACGGCTTCTGGGGTGTTTCGTAGTGCTATAATTCGGTTGGCTCCACTGCCAATACAACGAACAGCGAACTCATTAGCAAATAACAAAGCAAAAGATGAAGTATCACTGGACAATCCCTCTCCAAACAAAAGAAAAACAAAAAGGTTTTCACTTTGTACTGCCTTAGTAACATTACTTGTGGCATGTGTATGCATGCCAATGAGTAGAGCAAATGAAGTAGAAGTCAACATATTCCAATCACAACCAGGAATACATTTTGAAGGTCAAGAAACCATTAATTTGATACATAACACATGGAATCTAGAGGTTTACTACAATTCTGAGCCCTACAGAAAATAATTTGAGGCTCTCAAACATAGTACAACGATATTAGATCACCTTTTCCAGCCAATTACATCAAACAGTTTATGCATTCAAGTTGTTCAACAATAACAAATAACTAATCGGATAAATAATTTCACCGACGAAACGTATCAAGGTTCAGCAATTGTTTTCTTCCTGGTCAATCAACACAGTTGCCAGTATACAGCGCTCTCAAGCATCTATATTTGACGTGTTATCAGACACCCATCATGGAAGAATAAATAATCTATTAATTTCACCGCAACAGCTGAAGCAAGAACTCAGTAAAATTAAAAACCATCTACAACTACAACTTTCCTGTGGAACCAGAAAACAACTTCAATTTCTTAAAATCATCTTTGTTTTGTATTCATTTTGGGAGCATTGGAATTACGCACATTCTCGATTTCCACAAATGGCCTAAATTTTACATGGTGCGCAAATCGAGCTTTGCCTGTATAAGTATATATCACACATTGCATAAAAACAATAATAAGAAATGTTATTAGTAAAAAGCCTATCTACATAAAATATCTTATTTTTATACCCTATCCTAACCTTTTTGGGCCTTAGAATTTCAGGTGGATCGATGTAATTTTGTATACGAAATCCTTGGAAAAGGAAGCTGCACAAGTGTAAAAAATTTATAAATCCGCCCACATTTCGAAAAATTCACTATTTTTCAGTAATTTACATGAAACTCTATAAAACTTAGTTGAGGATATATGTAGATATACTTTTACCCTACATATCTCTAATACATTGTGTATGGCCACGCCCACTTTTTATTGGCGTTTTACTTCAAAAACTGCTTTTCGAGTTTCATCAATATAATAGCACTTCTTAGGAACAAAATATTTGTTGAAAAATTTTCAAAATCCACCCACAACCGTGCCCACTTAATAAGAAAATTCGTGTTTTAGAGTAATTTTATAAGATATTCGAAAAAATATGCTTAAGAAAGTTCATTGGTGGAAGAAAGAGGCACAAGAGTCATCTACTTATGTTTATAAAAGAAGAATTTACTAACCATAGATACAGCATACGGGCAGAATTTAGAGACCAACTTTTCTGTTGGAAAATATCCTTTTTAAGTATTTACGTCTTATGAATCGTATAGATTGTTATTAATAAATAACGTCTATGAATCTTTTAGCACAACATTAACACTAAATTAATAATTATCAGCTTCGGAGTTGTATCTTGTATTTTTACAACAGATTCATGGTCAATCAAGTCAGTCCTCTTGTCGCTGCCTGGTAAAATGTTAGAACTCTTTAATTTAATAATGTTTTTGTGAATTTATGTTTTTTTTTAAGAATAGATATTTGGATTTCGGAAATAAACTTTTGTTAACAAATAATGTACCTAAGTACATATATAAGCAGGGATAGGATTTTGCTCACTTTGCTTTTTTTGCGCAATCGTATGACACTATAGACTTTAAACAAATACCTTTGACGTGCTGCTGGTGCCAAATATACATACATATGTATTTTACTTTGCCTTTTTTGCCTTTTCTCATATTTTTACTCTTTTTAGTCTGTTTCAAAGTTATAGAAACATATAAAAGACTCAAATATACGAACAAAAAGTATAGGTATTTACTCAATGTTCATAAATGCATACATCGGATCCACATCCTTTTTTGTATGCATTGACTATTTAGAATGAATACGAATTTAGAATGAATAGATCTATTTACATTATGTAACTTGTTTGTGTACCATCCCATTGATTGCGTTCTATTGGCGAGTCGGCGACGGGCAACAATGGAATAAATTTGTGTGAAACATATGCACGTGCGCAGCTTCGAAAGAACCAAAACAAAAAAAAATACTACGTATGTATGTATTTACATACTTACATGATCCTCGATGGACAATCATAAACCATTAGGCACATTTTAGCAGATAATTTTTAACTCGTGTTTAAATAAATGCTTTTTTTGCCTTTTTGGATGTTTTATTTTGCCTTTTTTGTTTTTTTAGGTCAACAAAATCCCATCCCTGTATATATAAGTAAAGTAGAAAAATTCTTAATTTACAAGAATATATGTTCTTAAATCAATAATGTTCCGACGTCAGATTAAGCACTACGCTTTATGTAAGAACTTCTTCTTTGAAATTTAAACTTGGTAGTCATTCTCAATTTAAGAATGCAAATACTTAATTATATTATAAACGAAGCGATGAAACGAGTAAGTTTAAGTATTCTGCTCAATTTTACTCTTTTTATACCTACCCTATCCTAAAGGGCTGAACAGAATGTGAATCTGTAGCTTGAATGCGTGTGTTCAGGATTCTAGTCACTACGTAGTGTAGTCAGATTTGGTCGATTTGATTGGTTGAGAGCCTGCAAATGCACTGCAAATCTAGTGAACTTTTTGTGAGGTAGCGACTGGATTATTAGTGAAAAATTTTCGACTAACATGTTAGTGGATTTGAGAAATGTCATAAAGCAGCTACTTCGGCTGGCAAATTATTTGGGAAATGGCTGTACTTTACAGTTTTTTCTCATAATTCCGATATTTGAATAGAAATAGAGTTTTATCATAGTCTGAAGTGTTATTTGGAGGAATAAAATAAAAAGAATCAACTAAAGATAAAACCGAAGATATTAAACGCGTAAATATTAAAATTTTTATTCAGTTAAAATGGAACAAAATTCGGTTAAAGGAATAATTATTTAAATTTGATTGGGATACCGTGTGCAACACATCTTCAGATCATACAAAGTGCGTGCATTATTCACTCTGAAAATAGTTCATTAGAAGTATAACTTGGACTATAATGTAAATATTCATAATTTACTTTCTTAGCACATATTTATGTGCATGTAATCCCACTTAAAAAAATTGCGGCCTATGTATAGTCCATTTTTATACTTTTTGTGTCCTTTTTTGTCCTAACAATTCTGTAAAAAAAACTCAATTCACAAAGAAATATTCAGTGAAACTACGTAGTGTACATCCAATTATGACGAGGAAATGTCAACTGCATATGCAGTGAGTTTGAGCGTTCAGAATTCTAGACTTCACTAACATATTTGTGACTAGAATCCTGAACACACCCAATCTGTGTCTGAAATCGAGCTGTCAAAAGTTGAATACATGTATAACCGTAAGCGCGAACACAATGTGTATCTGAATCGTGAATCTGTATCTTGAAGTTGAATAGCACCCAACTTCTCGATACAGATTCACGCCTGACGTTTAAAGATCTGCACGCATTGTTTGGCATTTTCTTATGATGTTTTGTGAATTGTGAATGTAAGTCGATACATTTTTAGAAGCGCTGCGGAATGAGGAATCGTTGTGGAATTTAGCAATTATAAGAAAACAAGCGAAAATATGTGCGTATGGAAAAAAATCTAACGTTTTTGGTACACCGAATAAGTTAACTAATGTAATATTTGTTTCCGATTCTATCTATGTATCTGTATGTATTTACACTGGACTGCAGCGCACAATTTTAATTAAATTAATTAAATTCAAACAAATGCTGCAAACGCAAGTTCACTAGCTTATGGCGCAGTCCTTCTTTATACACACATTGACGCTAAATAAGAGAAGTGTAAACCCTCGAATAGTTCGATGGGCATTTGAGCTTGTTAACTACGATTACAAAGCAAAACACCGGAGTGGAGTAAACATGGCATACACTGATGCGCTAAATGGGTGTTACATGGTGTTTGTGGTAAACTTAGAAGACATTGACTTCCAGCTAAGAGCTGCCCAGGGAAAAACTAGGCTCTGAAGAATCTGACTTATATGCATTACAAGATGGGGTTGCCTTCAGGAAGACAGAAAAAATAGACAAGTTTAACAAGGATTGCATCCGATGTATTATGTACTCTTCACCCATTCGCTCACGAGAATACAACCTTTTTAATATGCCCAAAGAGCCATTTCCGTTTAACACCATATACCTAGATCACCCCGGACTCCTTTCGTCAATAGAGTCGAAGCGAAAGCATATACTCGTGGTCATTGACGGCTTTACTAAGTTTGTAAAACTAGATATATCCGGTCATATCAACCAGTAGTAACGAAGTATGTTCTGTGTTCGATAAGTACTCCGAGTAGTATAGCCGGCCGTCAAGAATAGATGCGCATCGGGGCACGTGTTTCACTTCGTTAGAGTTTAGTTCATTTCTGATAGACTTAAATATCACGCATGTCAAGACTGCCGCTCACTCCCATCAGGGTAACGGACAGGTTGAAAGGGTTAACCGGGTGTTAACGCCTATGCAAGGGAAGCATAGTGAACCACTACAACACGTGGATACTTCGGCGGGTTGAGTATGCACTGAATAATGCGATACACAGGTCGACAAAATCTACACCTAGTAAACTTTTGTTTGGGGTCGAACAGTGGGGCGTTGTGGTGGATAAACTTTCTGAGTTCCTAGAAGAAAAGGGTACAAATGCCTTCGGAAGGGACCTATGTGAATTAAGGGAAGGTGCATCTAGGGAAATGCTCAAGGTCCAAGAGTATAACCGTAAGTATTTCGAAGAACATAATCACCCCGCGCGTACTTATACAGAAGGAGATTACGTAGTAATAAGGAACATTGACACAACAAAGGCCTTATGTTCTCCACAGAGTTCTACCTCATGATAGGTATGTTGTTCACTATATAGAGAACTGTCAAATTACGCAGTTACCTTATGATGGATGGCGTAATAGAAGCCAGAAATATGCGCTTATGGAAAGAGTAATAACGAAAGAACTGTTGTTTTGGGTGACGCCTGCCATCGTAAAATTAAATTAAGTTAATCATAAGTTATTGTATTGGTCGATCGAAAATTATTTTGTCCCGCCTGAACGTTGTCAGCGTCAGTCGGTTCGAGGAATATCGAGAAACCCAAGCCAATTTCAGGTAGGACACGTCATTGAGATTTTGGCTGCGAACAGACTAAGACCCAGAAGTTGGTTTCATAAAATATTGTAATACATATAAATTATTAAATAGAGAAAAAAACCGAAGGTACTACAATATGTACATATACTTTACGTGGTCTTTAGGATATGATTGAGCCATGTCCGTCCGTCTGTCTGTCACCAGTTTTTGGGTCTTAAATTTTGAGCTACGACAATAAAACTTTGCATATGAGGTCTTTGGATATCGGGACAGAACAAATGTAAAAATTTTCAAAATCCGCCCATTTTTCGAAAAATTAACTTTTTTCAGTAATTTTACATGAAATAAATAAATAAATATTAAGCCGAAAGTAGCCCATAGAGGGCCAAGGCCTAGCTTCTCTCAACTGTGCATGTTGTGCGTGGTATACAGTTCTGCATTTACAGAAGCGACCTACAGTTTTATGTCGTATCAGAAATGCAGAGTGGTTCTGAGAAGCTTTCTGATGACAATTATACTCTTGAATGTTTGTCAGACACTTGGAAGAGGCGGGGCCGTGAAAAAACTTTTGATGGTATTTTTCTGGATTCGAACTTAAAACCCCTTGCGCAGCAGTCCAACGCACTAACCACTGAGCCACGGCACCCACAAATCTTCCATATATTGTATATAGTCACGCCTACTTTTTAGGGGCGGTTTTCTAAAAAAAAAAACAGTTTGCCGGCGTTTTCATTAGAATAATATCGCTTCTTAGGAAAACAAAAAAAAATACGCCAACTACCACGCCCAGTTTATGAGAAAACTCAAGTTTTGGAATAATTTCAAAAGAGTTTTGGGAAAAAAGTACTTATAAAAAGGATAGGGTATCACACGATCCGCTCCCAACGGATTGTAGCACTTTCATATGTTTTTCTCTTAGTGTAAAATTCGATGATTCGCTGACTTATAATGAATTATTCCATTCCAAATATGCATTTTATCATTTATGTCATGTACATACTTATGTATAAAACCAATTGCTATACTGCTATAGACACAACATAGCAGACACACGAAATAGTCAGCGTACAATTTCCATACAATAATATAAATTTAATTTCGGAGATGCTTAATAGGCTTACAAGAAATTAACATTCTAATATTTTCCAATATAATTCTTTCAAGCAAGGGAATTGTATTTCAAACTCGCCGTTTAAATCTTTGCATTAATTCGCAAGCAGAAAGTGCTGTTCCGTTCCTCCATTTCTAGTGCTCTTAATTTTCTTTCATTATTACTTTGTTTAGTACATATATAAAAATTATTCAAAATTGTATTTTTTTTCTCAGGAATCCCCAATTGAATTTTAGCGTAAATTATTGCGAAAAAAATTATAGCTTCTAAAGTTAAATTATACCTATGTTATATACATAGATATGTATTATTGAAAAATATGCAGTCAGGTAATATGTACGGTATAGATCTGTACTATACACAAGATTTGGCAAACGTTTGAGAAAAAATAAGTAAATGTTTGGCGGCGCACAAATCCAATTTTCAATTAAATAAGCTGAAGGGTCCACTGGAAAAAAAAGCCTAAATCCATTTTCACTGATTTCGACAAAAACGAAAACAAAAGTTTGAGATAGATCGTTCTTCCACTGCATGGGAAATTTAGCTGTGTTTTTTTCAGAGGTAAACATGTTATATCACAAAGTATTTGGAAAATATCATAATATGGCATAACCAATTCAGTTCTGACGAAATATGGACTAAGGAATTGTATTTTACTACTTTTGAATTACTTACCCCTACCTACTGAAGCATTTGAAGGTATAAAGGTAACAGTCGGATAATGTGTGTAATAATTTAGTGAAAACAGCCAAAGCTAGCGTGCACCACGGACATTGTTTTTCAGAACTATTCTTGCTTCAAAGACACATTCAGTTCTCAGAGACTGTTTCTGTTGCTAGAATTTCGCACAATAGCTCAAGAAATAAGCCTGAAAACTCATCTTACCTGGACCCTATTTCATGAAACTATTAGTGTAATACTAATAATTTCAAAGTTCTAAGTTTTAATAATCTATGAACTAATAAAATTGCGATTCATAGAAATATTGTCGGGTTCTAATAATTCCTTTAGAGTTGACGTTAGAATTAATAATGGGGAATTATGAGTGTAGAAACAAGAATCAGAATATGAAGTACACCCGTTATAATATAATTCCCTAGATTGCTGAGTCCATTCTGTCTTTAGCACTGCAGTAATTAATGTTCGGTCCACAAGCAATCATACAGTTAACGTGATAATTTTCGTGACAATCGATCGACGAACGATCTTCAGGATTTTCAGGTTCATCAATGTTGATAACAGTACCATCCAGCCAATAACAGAAGGCATGTGATTTATTGAGTAAAATCTACTTACAGTAGGTACTGTCCATTACAAAGTGTGGGAAAACCTTTTCCTTAATTTGTTTAACTATTTCCGTGAATACACGGTATATGCCGTATATACGAGTATACATATGTTTTTATGCTATTCCGTTTTCGACGGAGTGTTGCAAGTAGTTTTAGCTAATACAATTTCGTCTTGTTGGAGTTTCAAGATAATAGTCCTATTCATTCCAACAAATATTCTAGAGATTTGCTATTAAGTCGGAATGGTTCATTGAATTCGAACCTACCTAGTATTTATTTAATCCATGATTCTATGGGTGAGTACCCGAATACTACGTACCCCCTTATACATAAGTTCATATTCATTTAAATCATCGTCACTACTCAAAAACATTTTAGATTTTTTTACGTTTGTAGCTTCCTCGTGATAGTGACGGTAACTATCCAGGTACCACATCCATATAGCAATTAGCAGCACGGATTCAACGTGTTTTAGCTAAATGTGTTCTTTTCTCTTTTTCAGATTAATTTTAAAATAAAGAGATACATTATGAGAGCATACTTTCGTCCGATCAGATTTTGCAGATAAGCTGGTGCGTCCTCCTTACCAGCTCATCCCCTCCTGCTTTGAAAAATTGGGCAGCAAGGCCGGTTGCTCCAGCAGATTTGTTCGATTTGAGTATAGATATCGCTATACCTCACTTCATTCTGATCCGGTTGACGGGAATCTTGACTGTCATAGTTCATTCTGCCTGACAGCAGAATATTACTCTGCAGATGTGCCTTCCATATCCTCAGCATCTACTGCGATTGTACTAGTATGTTGCAATTTCCATCCCTGCATTTGCTTACGAAGTCTTGCTTACGAAGTCTTTGTATATCGGGAGAGAAAAAGTGTAAAAATTTTCAAAATCCGTCCTCTGACACGCCCACTTTTTGAAAAATTCACTTTCGAAATCGAAAGAAGTATCAGCAAGAGAAGAGTATTACCTAAAAAAATGACTTGAGTTTTTCTAAATTCTTAAATCTATATCTACTTTTTGGAATTGGATGAAAGTTTTCCTAATATCGTAGTTCCAAATGACGTAGCTCTGCAAAAATTATCGGAGCATAGCATTGTATTATCGTGACCTCCCTTACTTTACTCTGGAACCTGACCGTCAATATCCGGTCGCAGTAAGGCTTTCAGAATTACGCGCTGCTGGAGTTAGCACCAGTCCCACTCCAAACTTCCGACTTACCAGAGTAAGCATGGCAGTGCTTTTTGTCGGGGAGACATATTCCTCAGCATTAACCCATCTTATTTCGCAAAACCCTAAGATGTCTACTTTATATCGTTTGAACCAGTGTTCCATTTGGAGGAATCTGGCCCTTCTTGGAGTGAGTCCTAGAGGGTCTTAAGGTTCCACCATTATATCTTTGTCCGTTGTTGATAGCCAAAGTTCGTCAACAAAAAAGTTAAGTGTTGCTAATATTTCTAAACTACCTTTATTATACCCTATACAAAGGGTGTATTAAGTTTGACACATAGTTTGTAACATAGAGAAATATTGAAGATAGACCACATAAAGTTTATATATAAATGATCAGCATCAGTAGCCGAGTCGATTGAGCCATGTCCGTCCGTATGTCACCAGTTTTTGGGCCTTAAATTTTGAGCTAGGTTGATGAAATTTTGTATACGAGTTCCTTGGAAAAGTAAGCAATACAAGTGAAATTTTTTTTAAAATCCGCCCACTGACACGCCCACTTTTCAGAAAAATCACCTTTTTTCACAATTTTTATATGAAACTCGAAAAAACTTACTTGAGCAAATATGTAGATATCCACTTAATCTACAAATCGTCTATACATTGTATATTGCCACGCCCACTTTTTAGAAGCGTTTACTTAAAAAAATTAATTTTCGAGTAAAAATATTTGTTTATAGGGCAAAATAGAAAATTTTGTAAACACACTTTCCACCGCCCACTGACACAACCAAATAAGATAGGGATAGGGTATCATACGATCCGCTCCAGGCGGATTGTAGCATTTTTCACTGGTTTTTTTTACAAGTTTGTTATAATATTCACTGAAAAATTCTAGGGGTATTCACGCTTCGTTGTATCTGGTCTTGTATCGGTGTAAAAGTGTAGAACTTTTTGATACACTAAAGCCACAAAATACACTGGCTGTCATTTTGCTACACTTTTACACTTTAGCAATGCTCAAACCCTATTGTTACGTAGAGTGTAAAAGTGTAGCATTGAATTGAGAACATTTTTTTGACAGCTGCTTGGCTTGGAAATTTTTTTAAAGAAATAGAAGAAAAAAATAAAAAAACAAGTGAAAAATGCTACAATCCGCATGGAGCGAATCGTATGATACCCTATCCCTATCTTATTTGGTCGTGTCAGTGGGCGGTGGTAAATGTATTCACAAAATTTTCTATTGTGTCCTATAAACTAATATTTTTACTCGAAAATTAATTTTTGAACTAAACGCCCCTAAAAAGTGGGCGTGGCCATGTACAATGTATAGACGATTTGTAGATTAAGTGGATATCTACATATTTGCTCAAGGAAGTTTTTTCGAGTTTCATATGAAAATAGTGAAAAAAAGTGAAATTTCATCAACGTAGCTCAAAATTTAAGGCCCAAAAACTGGTGACATACGGACGGACGGACGGACGGACATAGCTCAATCGACTCGGCTAGTGATGCTGATCATTTATATATATACTTCATTGGGTCTATTTGTAATATTTCTCTATGTTACAAACTATGTATCAAACTTAATATACCCTTAGGATAGGGTATAATAAATAATTTTAATTTTATCGCTTTTTTTTGCATTGCTTTTTATTTTTACAAACAAAAATCAGATGACTTGACTTGACTTATGACTCAAAGTTGCTACAAATATGAAGTGCGTTCACTCTTTGGTTTAAAAAAATACACTTTTACACTTTCACAAGACTACTACAACGAAGCGTGAATACCCCTTCTATTATTCAAAGGTAATTTTTATTAAATTGAACTTGCTGAAGCTGCTTAAAGTTACGTATTTTAAGTTCCTCCAATTTAACCATTTTTTGTCACACACTGCTTGGTTCACGATAAAAGTACTCATCTAAAAGAATCCCTGGTTTTGATTTGCTACATAAATGATAAACTATGTGTACAATTGTAGTTACAAATACAATTTGTACCAAAATAAAATCATATTTGCACTAGAATAACTTCTTTTACAGTTGACATACTCCTTTCGATTTAATAGAATTTTTTTCATTTCCCCTTTATATAAGAACTGGTGAAGAAAATCCTTCAGTTACACACCATACTTACATGAATAGAAACTGATGTGGAAAGTTTAAAGTGGATTGGGGGCAGAGGGACAAAATTGATGTTGAAACGATTATAGAGTTTCTAGAATAGTATGTTTTCATTGCACTTGGATTGGTATTCGTCATGTAATGCAATTTTTCGATTAAGGGAGAAAAATTGAGTTGACATTCGCATTTAAGGAGATGGAATCTAACAGTTGAGTGCATGGCGTTGTAAAAGTATATTTATACGTGCAACATAACAAGTCATGTGTAAGATGTAGACAAATGTATAGCAATTTCCAGTAAGTCAACTGCACTTGGTGTACTTATCCTTGAGGCTTTATCTCTATCATTTAGTGTCTAACTTAACTATTCATTTTCACCCACAGTTTTCAACATAGAGAAATGTTGAAGATATGTACATAGGCTTCATTTGCAACTAATTTGCACTCTATTTATACCCTACCCTAAGAGTATATAAAGTTTGACACATAGTTTGTAACAAAGATAACTATTGAAGATAAATGCAATACATATCCAAGTGTACATATACTATGTGGCGGAGGGTTAAGATTCAACAGCATCAGCAGGTTTTTATTGAAAATGAGTATTCAATATATAGTAAATTTTTTTTTAATTTAGATATGTTTTAATGAAAATAAACACCAAAAAATTTGTTATGGGTAGCATATTAGGGTAATTGATGTTTTTTTTTTTGTCATAATACTGAAACTAATTGATGGATTTTGCCCATGAATCTTCGCTAATCTCATCCTCACAAAGACGCATCAATTTCTCATTAGTTGTATTTGAATCTTCTGCAAGGAGCAATTCTTTAACAGAAAGAGAATACCTTCTTTGACATAATGGAAACAAAAGCTATGTTGACAACTAAATAAACACCATAATAAACTGAAGTTCCCGCTGTAGCCTTGTTCAATTTGACAACCTCTCACAGATGAATGAACTCAAAGGAATTTCTATTAGATTACGCTGTAGGGCGAAACCTTAGAGGTTTGGAGAAATTTGACGAAACCACGAGATTTCGTTTGGTGGGAACATAATTGATCATTCTCATTTAAAACACACGCGTAAATTTGTTAAATGGTCTATACCATCCTGCCAAAATGTTTCTGCTCACATTAAATCTATTCACCCCAATCTTAATTTTAAAAAATTAAACAAATAACTCCAGTAAGTTCCACTTTTAAAAAATGCATAGCGTTGCTTTTACTTTTTACTTTTTTACACAAATGTTAATAATTCTTTCACCCACAGTTCTGAAGAGAGCAGCTAGCAGCAAAAATTTTTTATTGCATTGACTTGAGAAATATCAATTTTCTTATGCATTGCAGAATAACAGGGTATACTAAACCAAATCCATTAAAACTTAAAAAATAACTTAAAAAAATATAATGTTTTGATACAAAATATCTAAGCCCAAATTGAAATGAAAAACACCGCCTTATATTTTCAAAATTCAATTGAAATTTTAAATACGCATCTGAATCAGAAGTCTGCATTTAATTTTTTATAACTTTCTATCACAACACTTCGATGTCTTTTATTGAACAACACTTATAAAAGTAGCACAAATAAAATTGACCCTTTTTTGATGGCACGGACCCTTGTGCCTCACTTTTTGTAAATCATCGAAATTTGACCCTTTTTGAAATATACGAACCTTTTTGGACCTTTTTGAGAATTGGCACAGAATTGACACATTCATTTTTCATTTAACCGATTTGTGTTGATGTATTTGATCCAACGCCAAAAAATGTACATTCGTTTCGCATACCTACAGAATAGGAAGTTTAGGAATTCGATTATAACGACCAAATTCTTCGGTCCCTTGAAGGTCATTAAAACCGATTTTGACTGAATTGAAATCACAACACAACTTTATATTTCTTGTTCTTTTTTTATTTTGATAATTATTTTTTTAAGAAAAGTAAAAAAAAAGTAGAAAATAAATAAGGCAAATATTATTTGTTTCGCTAAATTTGGTTCTTAAATTTTATATGGGCCCCTTTTCTTTCGGCAGGTACCCTTTTTAGGACAATTTCTGAAATTTTTCAGAGGTAACACAGATTGCAACTGCTAACATTGAACTCTTTTTTTCACAACACAAGATGTGCAGCATGGTATATTTAGCCAAGTTTTTAGTTATCAATGTAGGGTGATGGCATGTAAGGTCGGCCCCCTTTAGTAGTCGGCCGCCTCGCCAAAAAATTATGCATAATAGTTAATGCGTTTGTAAAACACACATGCATTTTTTTTTTCAAAAAGTTTAACATATTTTCTGTCTTCGAGCTAAAATATTGTTGCAATGCAGCTGCTAGTTTGTTCGTTAAAATTGTCACTTTGATTCAAGTTCTTGTCTGAACTGAATTTAGTATGATTTAGTAGTACAAAAAATAGTGGAGTGGTTTGCAAAAAAGTCTTAAAATCAGTGAAATATTGACGTTAAGAGCGTTATATTATTGTATTTATCTTATAAATAGATTCTTTTTAGTGTATGTATGGGATAAGGGTATGTACCTATGCCACCTCGCAACCACTAGAAAAAGATTTTTTTTTTGTTTTGAACCATATTTTTGATTCACGAATTCTGTACATGAGTTAATGGGACCATGGGACGTATACGCAATTTTTTTCCACGGGGTCAATTAAGGGTTTAAATACATTATGGAGCTATATATATACGCCTTTTTTTCTATTGCGTTGGAAGCTGAGACTCAGCAATCGTATGGAACTTCCGCCCACTAAAAAACACCTCCCCTTCTACCCCGTAACTTTCAATTTCTTTAACTGAGATAGCGGAACCGCTCAATATTGATCTTATTTCGGTGCCGAGTGGAAAAGAGGATGATATTATAAATTCTTCACTTTTTTGTTTTCAGAAAGCTACACCTTGGTAAGTATTTCTTCAACAATCTAAGCTGAATACTTTATCATAAGATCCTAGAGAAAACATACAAATTCTGTATCATCAACATGCACCTGCGTAATGTGGCTGAACATGAATGAACAGTCGACCACTAGAACCTAACATAACCTTCTAACTTTTTTTTGCTTTTTCATATTATAAACATGAAAGTACATGGTTGATTTTAGCAACATGTTCAAAAGCAAAAGTGGTGTAAGTCAATGAAATAAAATTTTGAGTAAGGCAATGGTTTAGTAGAATTTAATTCATTTCTCATGTAACCCAACATTTGGATTTTATATTTCATTGGACACCTTAACAAGATTTTTTTTCCGAGTGTAGGTGAAAATCTTCAAAAAGACACTATGAGGATCGCCAGCGCGTGCTCATAGTAGTGTGGGATTCTTACCCACTAAAAAACCTCCCTTCAACAAACTATTGTATTTGTTGATTTTTATTGTTATTTTATTGTTACTACAACTAAGTGTTCGACTTATCAAGCAGTTTTCTTCTCACGAAATAAGAACATTTGGCAGGTTATCTTCCTATAAGAAACTCCTGCTAGTTCCGCAGCTTAGACGCGGTTATTTATCGCGCCAGGTTTAGAGGTTTAATTCTTTGAAGACGGCGCAGTAAATTACTTTCATCCAAAACTTGAAGGTCTGTAATATGAACGTGACTCTCTAGTCGAATTTTATGCTTTCTCGCGTAGTTTCTAATTTCATCTACGATTGTTTTAATGCCGAGATCTCTGTGGATATCGTTATTTCTGATATACCACGACGCTTTTACAATTCCTTTTAGCACTTTTTTTTCAAAAGCTTGTAGAATATTTATATTACTTATTTTACAACCCCAGAGTTGTATACCATAAGTTCATACTGGTTTTAGCACTTGCTGGTACAAGAGCAGTTTGTTCTCTATATTAAGTTTGGAATATTTTCCAAGTAACCAATACATATCTATATATTATTGCCGAAAAAATCGGAAATTAATTATTTTCTTATAAGTAAAATTTACGTGCACAGATTTGGTCTCATTGAGTGCGATTCGCCAAACCGTTGTCCATTCATTTACTCTATCCAATGCTTCTTGCAATTCTTCGATAGTCTCTTCCACCGTTTTACCTACTGCCTATAAAGCAGTATCGTCGGCAAATGTGGCTAACTTCGTTCCTTTCACTTGCGGTATATCGCGAGTGTATAATAGATATAAAAGTGGACCAAGAACACTTCCTTGCGGCACCCTAGCTATTATTTCTTTAAAATCTGAATATTCCTTTCCACATTTGACCACGGAATACTCTATTCGTTAGGTAGATTCTTAGAATATTATATAAGTGCTCTGGCAAAACTTGTCGTAATTTAAATTTTAAGCCTTCGTGCCAGACCTTGTTAAAAGCTTGAGATACGTCAAGAAATACGCTTGAACAAATCTTTTTTTCTTCAAGAGATCTTTCGATTACATCTGTTATTCTATGAACTTGTTCAACTGTAGAATGCTTACTTCTGAATCCGAATTGATGATCCGGGATGAGATGTTTTTCTTCTATTATCGGCTGTATTCTTCTAATCAAAATTCTCTCGAATACTTTAGATATAATTGGAAGAAGTGAAATTGGTCTATATGACGATTTTTCAGTTGGTGGTTTACCGGGCTTAAGAACCATTATCACTTCCGCAACTTTCAAGTCTAAACGCGGCGTTTATAATAAAGAGAAGCTTACTTAAAGCTTTTCTTGGCAGTGCCTTAAGAACCTCTCCCGTGATTAAGTCGTATCCAGGAGCTTTCTTTTCTATTCTTTGTTTAGTATTGCATTTCCTATTGCAATATTGTCTATATCCGACGTATTTGCATCTTCAACAAGAGCTTGTCCATTAAATGACTTAAAAGTATCTTCCAAATGCGTTGCAAAAATTTGTACTTTCTCTTTATCATGCTTGGCCCATTCGTCTTGATTTTTTCTGATTGATGAGGCTTGTATTATAGGCTACCTTTCTTAGTTTTCCAAAGCGAATACTTCGAATCTTTATCTGCCGATAATCTTTCAAGGTAAGTTTCTATTCTTTATTTTTGAGGTCTTAATAGCCTTTTTTAGTGAGTTGCAAAAACTGTTAAGGTGTGCCTTATGTTGCGGAGCCCGAATTTGTTGCCATTTCTTACGCGCTTTTCTCTTTTCCTTTATCATCTCTTGGATAAGTTTGAGTATTTTCCACGCGGCACCTTGTAAAATTTCAACGAACCCATCAACTTCTGTTTCAAGTTCATACGATGTTTTAAAAGATACCCTTAGATCGATATTTACTTATATATTTTTTTTGAAGCTATCCGAATTAGTTCTCGCGCTGGTTAATGTGACCATTCTGATTAGATCTTCGCTTACGGTCATAATGATTGGAGAATGATCAGATGAGAGGTCAAAGCTTTCTTCAAATTTTATAAAGTTGCCAGATATTCCTTTAACAACAAAGAAATCGATCAGATCCGGTATCTTATTTCTATCAGTCGGCCAATATGTTGGTTTACCCGTCGAGTGAAAATTGCAACCGTTTTGCATACCCGCATTGTAGAGCACCCTACCTTCGCATTAAAGTCGCCACCTATAATAAAATTTGGTTTAAGGAAGTTAAAGATATTTGTGAAATCACTTTCTTCAACCTTACAACGCAGTGGGCAATATATATATGAACGAAACCGTGCTTACTTGCTTTGATTCTAATTTAATTTTTACTTCTGCTGTGTTTTCGATACATTCTTTTATAAATAAAGATGATCCGCCTCTGGCTCTTTCCGATGGATGGAAAGCATGATTTTTTTGTCAGATGGGTTTACAGACCAGACAAATATCAATATCTGTTTCCCGTATAAATATTTCTAACTCGTCGAGTCTTTGAATGAGCCCGTTGGCGTTCCATGTAAGAATTTTAAGCGTATCTTTCATATTCTGTTTTGATTACGCGTGTTCTGTATGCAGTTTTCAAGTGCAACTATTCTTTCGAAAACTAATTTATTTGTTTTGCATTGCCCTTCAAGCTTTGCAAGAATTATGGAAAACACGTGGGATACAACGTCTTGTGTAGTGTCCCTTTCATTGTTTTTCAATGTCACAACTCGACGAGTTGGTCACTGCGACACAGTCGTGCAGCTCAGCTCAGTCAACGACTGGAAGTTCATCGAAGAGACACCGAGCTCTAAGAAACCGGATGATGCAAAGAAAACTGGCCGTTCGCTGGTCATCTCCCCAACCCCGGAATCCCTCCCTCTACTCAAGGCCAAACATTTCCAAATAAATTGCGGCCTTAAAGAAGTAGAGGTGATACTCTTTGCTTCGGACAGCAGCAACGCTGCCGGTCCTTCCATACTGGTGACATCTGCCCCCCCTGCATCTCGGCACCAGATGATGAACCTTCATCACCCGAGGACCTGGATGCTACCAGTGGAGAGGTCTGTACTAGATTGTAATGATGCTCAAACTAGCACAGATTAACCTCCATCATTCCACTCTAGCATCCTCAAATTTAAGACTCCGCCTCAATTATAGAGGCTTTGACATCCCCCTCATCCAAGAACCTTGGATAAGAAATGACACTGTCATGGGACTGAGGGCTGCAGGCTACATAATATACCAAGCAAAGAGTAACATTCGAGCTTGTATTCTTGCTAAATCCTTGCTAAATCTAACTTCTGTCCCTCACCGCAGCACGAACTGGAATATGAATTGGAAACAAACTGTAAAACCGATTGGAAACAACCGAAGGAGAACTGATTGGACGAAACATAACAATATCCTTTTCGCTAAGCTATCCAACTGTGTACCCACAACACCAACCACGCAATTGGAATTAGACAAGCTTAACACTGTTCTAACCTCCGCCCTAAACTCAGCTTTCAATAAATCTTGTCCTATCACGACAAGAATGGTAGGCAATCGTCCACCGTGGTGGAATGTACAACTTGACAACCTTCGCTGCGTAAGCAGAAAATATTTTAACAAAGCCAAATCAACAAGGCTATCTCGGACTGGAATGCGTACAAAATAAATAGCCTGAAGAACTTCAAAACAGAAGTTCGGAAGGCCAAACGTAAATCCTGGCGCAGTTATTGTCAGAGTATTGACAATACATCTCAATCCTCTAGACTACGCAAGGTCCTTTCGAAAACACCAACCATACCAAGTGTCCTCATGAATCCCAATGGATCATGGGCAGAATCAGATGAAGCACCGCTCAATCTACTAATGGACACTCACTTTCCCGGCTACACGCCCATCTCTAGCCATGGTCCTTCTCTGACAAACGCTGTACGCACAGCGCCACCTCCTGAACTCGTCAGCGAAGACAAATTTAAATGGGCAGTGACCAGCTTTGAGCCTTTCAAGTCCCCGCGGCCGGATGGAACTTTTCCCGCACTGATTCAGGCGGCCTTCAGCATAATAAGGCATGACCTGTTCTGTATTCTGAGAGGTTGTCTGAAACTGGGAACAATGCCAGCCGCCTGGACTGAGGTTAGAGAGACCTTAGACCAATCAGCCTAACGTCTTTCCTTCTCAAGATTCTGGAAAAAATCCTAGATTTACATATGTATTAAAACCACCATGGATAGCACCCTACTGTCCAAGTCACAACACGCCTACCGAAAATGTAAATCTGTTGAAACGGCCCTGCACAACATAGTCTAGTCCATAGAAAAATCACTCTCAATCAAGGAATTCGCACTAGTGTCTTTTCTAGATATAGAGGGAGCTTTCAACAACGTTGAAACTCATTCGATCACTACGAAGGCTCAACATCTGCGAATCAATCTGCTGCTTTGTAGAACACATGCTTAAAAGCAGGGTGATCACTGCAACCTTCGGATATAGCATTATCAAGTAACGTGCACACCGAAGTACCCCCCAAGTAGGGGGAGTATTGACTCCACTACTGTGGAACCTAGTGCTCAACGAAGCACTCCTACAAATAGAAAACACCGGATGCAAAGTTATCGCCTACGCAGACGACTTTGCTATTCTTGTAACAGGCAAATCCCCGCAGACACTGGCCGATGTCATGCAGTCTGCCCTCAATAAACTAATAAGCTGGACTGAAAGCTGTGGCCTTTCAGTCAATCCGACGAAGACCGAGCTAGTCTTGTTCACTAGAAAACATAATCTCCTTGACTTTAATCTCCCAAAGATAAGAGGCACTCCCCTCATCCTCTCAAATAGTGCAAAATATATGGGCCTGAAGCTTGACCGCAAGCTCCTTTGGAGAGATAACATAGTCGAATGTGCTAGGAAAACTCCGGCTGCCCTATATATTTGTAAAGTAGGCAGTAGGTCCCACCTGGGGCCTGCAACCAAACATCATGCACTGGCTGTACACATCGGTAACAAAACCGATACTCATGTATGGAGCACTGCCCTGGTGGCCTTTTGTTTTCTTATAATCTGCACATGCTAAAGAGGATATGAATACCCTTTTACTGATTAACAGGGCACGGGCGTTAGTTAGGGATAGGGAAGAGCCTGCCCTGGAGAAGACCTCTAACCTAATCCTAATGGAAAAAACTCAACTAGTTGCTTGTCTCAGTATTACCTCTCCCATCGAACGCTCATAACCATGCTACACCTACTTCCAACTGACATCGTCAGCAAACAACTGGCTGCCTGCTCAGCAATAAGACTGAGAAGTTCCAAACAATGGAAACAACAACACACTGGACACGCTAGAATACTTCTTCATCTTTCAAAGGTCAACGACAGCTTGCCCACTGAACACAACGTCAACATGTGCTACAAATGCTTAATAGCCGACAGAACAGAATGGACACAATGGGATGTCCTTCACCATGAATCGCTGAAAATCTTCACGGACGGCTCCAAAACCAGTCGGTGCTGGTATCTTTTCAAAAGATCTGGACATCCACCTCTCCTTCTGCCTACCTAGCTACTGCAGCGTTTTCCATGCCAAAGTCACTGCCATTCGTCAACCAGCTGACTGGCTGGCGGTTAGTGCAGTATCAGTATCGGATATTGTCATATACATCGACAGCCAAGCGGCCATCAAATCCCTTTGGATCCAGCACAACGAGATCCAAGGCAGTGAAGGACTGCCGCGTATCTCTGATAGATAGACAGTACAACCTCACCCTCTGCGAAGCCGACGAATTGGCCCGACGAGGCTCCTCAGGTCTAAACAGCATAAACGTCACCATCAGATTTCTGAAACATAAGAGAGGAATCCTCTTCAAAATCGTAAACGCCCAAAGACTGGGCATCCCCTATAATGACTTCTGTAAAAGCGCACCGCACTTGCCAACATTAGAAAGGCCACACTAGGTGAATACCTGTTCAACGATCTAAGTGAGCTCAACAATGCCTGTACGGCTAAGATTGGCTCCTTCATACTAAGGAGTAAATGGTTCGGACCCTTTAGGGGCAAATTGACCCTTTTCGAAATATTTGACTTGAATTGATGAATTGACACATTCATCTCTCAAAGTACATTTACTCGCCCTTTGACATTGACGTAGTAAGTGCTTTTCGTTTCGGATACCTACAGAATAGGAAGTCTAGGGATTCTATTCCAAAGAATTGAATGTAAATACAGTCAAAATCGCTTATAACGACCAAATTCTTTGGTCCCTTGAAGGTAATTAAAACCGATTTTGACTGAATTGAAATCACAACTTTATATTTCTTGTTTTTTTTTAAATTTTGATAATTATTACTTGCACCTATAACATAGGGCAATTATTGTATTCGTGCAGATTTTCGATCTGGAGAAAATTAACTGCTTTAGTTATTTTTTATTACTATTTATTATTATATTAATTTTGAAAATAAGGCAAATATTATTTGTTTCGATAAATTTGGTTCTTTAATTTTATATGGGACCCTTTTCTTCCGGCAGGCACCCTTTTCAGGACCATTTCCGAAATTTTTCAGAGGTAACACTGGACATGCATACTGCCAGGAAATGAGAAACATCCTCTCGTTCTTTCCGGTTACAGAGCTCGCATAAGATCGTGGGATCCGAACGATGTGGTATAAAGTTAAGTCTTATTAATACTCCTCTTATTTTAAAAATCGTGCTTATCATTTCGGTTGAGTTTCCATCAACGAAATACGTTTTATCCCGTAGATAGTGTCTCATTTTGCTGTAGAATGATCTATATAGTCATAGCTGCGCGTCGCTGATAAATTTGTCGTACAATTTTTGACCAGTCGCAGTAAGATGTTGAATAGCATTTTAAAGATATGAGCTGCTCATGAGGTCCAAATCACAATCCGACGCCAGCCTATTCCATTCTTCAACACAGTTACCCTTAGTCGACAACATGTGGAATAGCACTAATAAGCTGGTTACTATCCACAGTTCGTTGTTTAGTTCGATTCCTTCTTCAACAGCAAACATAATATGGTTAATATATAAAATGGGTGCCGGGGCGCAATGGTTAGTGCGTTGGACTACTGCGCAAATGGTTTAAGTTCGAATCCAAAAAAATACCATCAAAAGTTTTTTCACGGCCCCACCTCTTCCGAGTGTCTGACAAGCACTCAAGAGTATAACTGTCATGAGAAAGCTTCTCAAAACCCCTCTGCCCTTCGGTTACGGCATAAAACTGTAGGTTCCTTCTGTATGTGCAAAAATGTATACCACACACAACAGTACAGTTGTGAGAAGCTAGGCCTTGGCCCTCTATGCGCTGCTTACGGCCTGATATTTATTTATTTTTATAAAAATAATAATAGTGTAATCAGGATGCATCCCTGCTTTACTCCCATTGTGGCTCAAAACACACATGCCTTGTTGTTTTTGTACATAGCCCGCAAAACATTGATGATTTTAATTGAAATTCCAACTTTATTATTTGTATTATTGTTGTATTATAGCTTCTTGTGTCTTCTTTTATAGATCTGAGCTATATTGTAAAAGCATATGGAAATGCTACATGAAAACATGAAATGCTACAGACATACATATTTAAATACATATATAGGTATGACTATGCATTTTGTCACTTCCTCCAGAAACTCTCATAAATTTGTGCTTTAATATTATTCATAAAGTCACTCCAAAACTTTTATTTTTTTCAAAAAGTAGGCGTGGTGGTATAATAAAAACTGTTTTCTTTTTAGAAAACCGCCCCAAAAAAAGTGGGCGTGGCCTTATACAATACATGAAAGATTTGTAGAGTAAGTGAATATCTACATATTACCTTAAGTAAGTTTTATCGAGTTTCATGTAAAATTACTGAAAAAAGCGAATTTTTTGCAAAGTGGGTGTGGCAGTGGGCGGATTTTAAAAATTTTAACACTTGTATTGTATATACTCGGCTACTAATGGTGATCATTTATATTATTTCTCTATGTTAAAAACTATGTATCAAACTTAATATACCCTTAGGATAGTGTATAAAAAGAAAGAAATAGTACCTTTATTGCCAAATTTGGACAAAAATGTTATTAGCCATCTTATATTTAAGACTACACCAAATCAGTCCAAATTATGAAGCTTAACCAACACAGTCGGATCTGTTTAAAAAAAAACCGCATTTTGTCAAGCTGGCTATAACAAAAGGTTCCGTTATTAGTACTTTTGGCTGAAAATGTGGAATGTACTCTAATATGACCCTACGAATCCAGTCCACGTATGTAATTTAAAGAAATTGTTAAGGTCGTATTGAAGAAAAATGGCTTTCGTTAAGTTGACTATAAATTGTTAACTACCGTTATAAGCACTTTTGACCAAAAAAGGTAATGCCAAATTTAGTAAACTATATTTAAGGGGCAAACAACAATTTTCTTTTTAAAAATGCAATAAAATGAACAAAATTAATTTTTTATCCATGATCTTCGTGAATTTAATTTCACGCTCTCGGCTGCAGCACCCATATTCTCGTCTGTGCGCACCGTACGACACGGGAACTATGAGTGTTGTCTATTAGCACACCAGTCTCACGAACTTTTTGCACAAACTTGCGTATAGCAGGCGGGGTGCTTCATTTCGGCCAAACCTTATTTTCAAAAAACGGACTGTGTGGTCTACACAGCATTTACTTTGAAAATAAGTCCCAACGTTGCTCAATCGTAAAGCGACTCATTTCGTTTCGCGGAGATGTGATACTGACTTTTTGTCAAGATTTCGAGCGGGAAGCAGCTGTCAGTGTTAAAATAGTCTATCATTTAAAAGAGCCCACCCTTTAAATTGGTACTGCACAAATTCCTCAAAATATCGAAATCCAAAAACTGCGCAAGTCTAACACTTGCTATAAGTCGTAGGCGCAAGTAAAAAGAAAGTCAGTAACAAACATTTTGTATTTTTTACTGGTTCAGTCTCCCAGTCAGAATGTATTGTGTAGGTTTGGAAAAGTAGCTTTTTTATAACTGTTTGTTAAAACTTTTCTTCTTTGATACATAATATGTGAACTAAGCTTGATTGATGGTCAATTATGGGTCAAAAAAACTAATCCTTTGAAAATGACTTCAACAAATGGAGAAAACAATTTAACTTGGATCAATCCTCTAAAAGAGCTCTAAAATTTGAATATAAGAAGAAAACACTTGACATTATACGAGAAGAGAAAAACCGTGTGAATAATGAAATTGAAGAACTGGAAGAGAACTCAATAATTGTTGGAATGCATGTTGCCAAAGTTAGACACCGTCTTTATATTACGACGATAGATGGAAAAGTAGCTCAAGCTGTGGCAAATACTAGTTCTGTGAGCAATTGCATTATTTGTGGAACTAAACCTTCAGAAAAGAATGACTTATCCATGTTGCAATCAAAGATCCTGAATGAAGAAGCTCTTTTACTGGGGATGTCAGCACTGCCTGCAAGGATTAGATTTTTGGAGTACATATTACACCTGGGAAATTACTTAACCTTTAAGTTAACTATCTAAAGAGGCCACTCGTGCTATTAAGGAAGAGGAAGAAAAAAAAACAAATTCAAGCGGAATTCATATCAAAGATTGGAATAAAAGTTGACGTGGGAAAACAAGGAATGACGTCAATACTTAACGAAAACACCAAAATAGACATTAGATTGATAACGAGACTTGCAGTCATATTGGAATTATATGCAGCAACTTTTCAATCGATACGCAAAGATTTAAGGCTTATTCTGAAGAGACTGAAGAAGAGACTTATATCCTTAGTATCACATGCCCGCAACAGTTCACAAACACAGAAAAGTAGGAATAAAGACTACAATTATTATAGGACCCACCACTCCAGGAATTTTCCCGGTTATTGACGAATGAGGATATTTTTCCCATGATTATGATATCATCTGATCCATTTACTCGTATATCCAATTAAGACCTGAACCAAAGAAAAATATCTTCCTTTAAGTGAAGAAACCTTAGAATTAATTGAATAATTTATTATGTAAGCTTATTTATTCATTTCCTTTATTTGATATATGTATACTAGTATTATTATGAATTTATTTAATTATTCAGCTTAAAAACAAAATAAAATAAATTTATAATAATAGTCAATAAACGATATAATTCTGAAAAATGTCAATAACTTGTATTTACTTCATTGTTTTACCAAATTTTGTCGAAATGTGTGTCCAAAATCCAAACATGTGTGCAAAATTTCATTGCTCTCGTTACATTATACAGATTTTATTTTCGGATCTCCCATAAAAAAGGCACCACTGTGCGTCGGTCGTTCATTTAATCTTCTGCAGGTATAGGACTTGTGTGAGAGTGAAAAAATAATATCGATGAATAGAGTGAGAGGTTATGCTCTGAGTCTCTTTGTGGAAAGTTAAGCATAAGCACTAACGAATATGTTTATCGTTGTGAAGAGAATTATTAAAACTAACGGTAGCTTAATTTTTTTTTACGTGAATTGGCGAAACTCTAAATAGCAAAAGGGCGATCTCTTAAACAGTAGTTTTTAATTCTTATTAAGTTCTCCTAATCAGTGTTTTTATACCCTATCCTAAGTGTATATTAAGTTTGACACATAGTTTGTAACTTATAGAAATATAAAAGATAAACCCAACAAGTATATATGTATGTAAATATGGATATAAGTGATCAGAACCACTAGCCGAGGCGATTAAACCATGTCCGTCCGTCCGCCTGTCCTTGGAAAAGTAAGCAATACAAGTGATGCCATTATGAGAATTAAAGATAAAAAAATTTGCACGACTGGGTCGTACGTACTTTTACCTTTAGGTACATGTGCTAGTCGAAAATGAATCAACTTAAAAAAGAAAAACCGAAAATTTGCAATATTTCTAGAGCTAGTTAAGTTAAGATGCAAAGTACCATTATGTGCATATTTTGCCAAAAACGTGGTATGCCATCATATGTTGCTTCAGAAATTTATTTTAAATATGAAATTTAAGAAAAAACAGCTAATTGGCTAATTATTCAATCCTTACAAAAGTACCGTCAAAAGCACTTTTGGCCAAGAGATTTTAAAGCCATTTTATAGCATTTTCGATTTTTAATCTAATGTAGGTTATTTGGATGAGATCGTTTAAGCCGTTTCCAAAAAAAACGTCTTTTAGCCAAATTGGCTATAAGTACCGTTGCAACATATTTTGGCCAAAGTGTGATAGGCCATTTTTTTTCTGCACAGCTCTATATTATTCTTAGTGTATAATTTAAACAAAATCGTTGAAGCCTTTTATGTGCAAATCGGCTTTATGCAAAAAAAATTATAAGTGAAGTACTGTTGTTAACAATTTTGGTAAGAAATTTTAAAAGTCAACTGATTTTAATAAAATTGTTAGAGCCGTTTTCGAGAAAATCTATTTCTTGTGAAATTGGCCATAAGTAAAGGGCTAAAACAAAAATTTCAATTTGGCCTCTAGGGATTTCCCCACAGACTCTAGATATGAAGTTTGATCGAAATCCGTCCACCCGTTCAGGCTGTAGCCTAAGGCACACACAAAAAGACAGACAGAAAGAATTTTGCAGACCCACTTTTTTGAGCTTCTCTATTATCGTAATGTCAGTATTTATTAATATCTCGAGTTCGAATTTTTGCAAGTAAAAATATTGTAAATTTACAGACGACGTAAAACTAATTTGGACAACAACCAACCAATAGCAATCCCCCCAATCAGGGAGAATTGTTTAAAAACTAAACTCGACCATTTCCCTTACCACACCTATAAATTTGGATTCATGCAGATGTTTGATCTCAAAATGTTGATAAATTTGCACAAAATGGATCCTTTTTTCAGTCCAACGAATTTATTTACAAAGTTTATCAGCATTAACAATGCTTCACAGTAACACATTCCTTGTGTGGCGTGCTAATGTTGATAATATTTTCAGTTATAATGGCCTTTTTTGCGATGTTGCGGTTGCGTATGCGAATATTCGTAAGATCCCCACACAGTACACAACATCTGTAGATATTCGAAAATACTCTTTTTTCTCTTTTCTGGCTAAAAGTGTCTTTCAAGCGGAGTTACTCGCTATCGCTATTCGTAAAGTGTGTCCTGAAATATAACTACATACAAATATCCTACCAAAACCAAAATCGGTATCTTTGTTGATTGCCAGGCAAGCTATTGACTCGGTAACATTACTATCAAAATTAATAAGTATGCCGAAAAGAGCTAGCCTCAATAGGTTTCCAAATCATGCTGGTTTTGATCTGGGTTAGATAGTAATATTTATGATATAGTAACGTTTATATAAACGAGTATTGCTTCGAATTGATCAGATAAGACTCGAAGGGGGTTCCCATTCAAATCATTTTTTTCAATAAATAATGACGTAAATATTTACACACATTCCTATTCATTCGCAAAAAAATGTTCACTAGCCTCATATTTAATTGCCTCTCATAAAATGCATCTGAAGCGGGCTCCCATTCCCACACATTCGTATTCTTCCACACAAAAAAAATCGCTAGCCTCATATTTTGTTGCAAATGATTTTTTGCGTCTTCTCTGTCCTAAAAACTCTACTCTATGCTATTTTCTTTTTTTCCACAGTTTTCACTGGAAACATTCACAGTTTTTGTTACTTTTCCAAAAACTAGCATTGCAAAAACGTGTGTTTTATTTATAACGAACTCTTCTACAATTTCCTTAAGCTCAGAGCAGAGTTCCTAAGGTTATATGATAAAATAAAGTCGAAACCCTCAAACGGATCCTTGCAAGCACTTATAATATTGTATACTAAATAAATATCAGGCCGTAAGCAGACCATAGAGACCAAGGCCTAGCCTCTCACAACTGAACATGTTGTCCGTCGTATACATTTCTGCACATACAGAAGAGACCTACAGTTTTATGCCGTATTCGAAGGGCAGAGGGGTTTTGAGAAGCTTTCTCAGTGATGCTGTTGAATGCTTGTCAGACACTCGGAAGAGGTGGGCCGTAAAAAAACTTTTCATGGCATTTTTCTGGATTCGAACTTGGAACCCCTTGCGTAGTAGTCCAACGCAAGGTAGTCTTGAACTACTAACCACTGCGCCACGGCACCCAAATTAAAAAAAAATTATACATATCATTTTTTTGAAGCTTGTAAGATGTCTAGAAGTTGATCGACTATTTATTCTGAAAAATCTTTTGGAAACCTTTCAAAAATTATTCTTATAATGTAATGAAAATTAAAGTTAAGAGCATTTTTTTAAAGATGTTATTTTATGTTCAAAAAGCAAAGAGAAAAATAAGAATTGTTAGAACCAAGTCATGTAAATATCTAAATTGTTAGTAATTTTATATGGAAGAGTCCATATAGTAAATTTAACAGGTACCTTGCCCATTCTTTACCCTGAGCGTATATCCAATCATTTTTTTTTTATGTAATGCAACAGTTGAATCTGACATACCTACCTACTTTGTATATTTTGATACGCCGTATTCGTAATATGTGGCGCTTGTAATAAGGTATTTCCAAATAAAAATACACTTTTCATCGAAGCAGCGGTTTTCAAATCATGTTTTTTTTTTTTTTTTTTAAATGGCGCAATAGAGACCTAATACTATATGCATTATTAAATTAAAGTTTATAAAGAGAGCACAATATTGAGCGGGCTATTTAAAATAAAGAAAACTCTCAGAACGAAGATATTTTATACAATCCCTTCAGAGAAAATGTATCTACCTATATTTAAGAATGCGATTTCATACGATTAATGAATTGATCATAACATAAAGCGCATGCATTCTTTTTTAATTAATAAATTTAGCTCTATGAATTAACGGTTTTATTTTTCAGTAGGTTTATGTAGGTGGGTTATTATTGTAAAATTTGTAGATAAAAATGATAAGTAAACATTGAACTAAATACATATGTACATATCTATACATATTTAAATAGAACAGGCGAACACTCTTTTAATTAATAAAATCGTAAAGCTAAGCAGTTGGTCATGGATATCATCATTAAGTTTGCGGCCCCTTAAAAATGCTCTAGTAAATTGAGTCCTTAAATGCATTTATAATTATAATAAGTTCAATCCTCACACCAAAACTGTGGACAGGTACATTCCTACCTAAAAAAGAAAATTCGCTCATTGCACACAACTTAGGCAGAAAAAAGAAAAAGAAAAACGCTGAGATGATCCGAATCGAATTATTCTCTAATTATTATAAATTTCAGTCAAAGCACTTAACAAAGAAATCCAGCCAATAGGCAAGCAAGTATCAAAACAATCATTTCAAGCAAGGGAGAGAATTCTCAAACAGCAAAGACCCCTTCAGAAGAGGACTTCCTTACTGTTTGGGCAAGAATCGCAAATAAAAACCTGCTTTATTAGTTCCCTAAACAGAAAATCTTGATGAGGAAGCAGCACAAAACATGAAAGAACGGGATAGCATGAACATTTTTCTCATTTTTTTTTTTAATATGAAGAACAAATCGGACGTGGGAGGGGCGTGCGAACATCTAGCTATTCTTTTTTTCAACACACAAGAAAAAAAACTGGGCCTGTCTCTTCAGGTGATGCGCTGACTGTAGTAGTGTCGAAGAAAAGATGCGAAAATTCAAACAGGAAGAGTGAAAGAGATGTGACGAGGAGAAATGAATGGTGGTTGTTTTTACTCTCCTTCGTCCTAAATTAACGTTCAGCCTCTCCCCTTGCTTTTTTCACCAAATAGAATGGCATTGGGTTTAACAGAACATTGCAAAAGGGGAGAAAAAAAATCAGATATTATGACGATTTGTATGATGTATAAGTAATCATAACAAAAGGATATGTGCCCCGCAGGGTTGATGTGTGTGTGCACTAAAGCGTATAAGTATATGCTTTAGGAAGGATATTTACGAGTATAATTGCTGTTGATGATGATCATGACGTCGATGGTGGTAGTGAACTTAATGGAAGTGGTACGTTTAAGGAAGGCGAACTTACATATACCTACATCATAGAATATAATCTGCAAGAGGAATAATGATTATTGCTTGAGTGGAAGAAGTGAAAAAATGGAAATCAGACCGCCATTAAAAAATCAGAAGGTAACAAGAATGAAAAGAGCACGAGTGGAAAAAAAACTCTTCGAAGAGGAAAATTATGCACACCTACATACTTATCCTTTGTGTTTTGATTTCGGCTTCTATTTAGTTCGTTTTGAAGGATGTAAGATGCTGAAATTGAAATGCGTGAATTTTTGCTTATAGCAAGCAGTAATGAGAATAAAAATGAATGAGGATTGTAATTCCAATTTGCGCTCAGTCCAACATTATTTGAAAGCCTAAAAACAGTGTTTAGGTAGATAACGAAGTAAATGTGTACTCGTATGCACGTGTGTATGTTATTTGTGCTACTGTGTTTACATATTTACTTATGAGCTCAAAGATCTAGTTAGATTCTAGAGTACTAAGAATGTGATCAGCTCGAGTACCTACATACCTACATAAATTAACTGCAAGAAAGTTTATGTAAAGCATATTTATACAAATTTAGGTACATATGTACATATGTATATACCGCACATGTTGTATTATAAAAGTGACACATAACAAAAAACGCAATAATTTAACTACACCAAAAAAGGCTCCTCAAACTTTAGTCCAACATATTTATCAAAAGTAAATTAACTTACAATATGTAATTCTTAGCCCTGCAGGCAGCATTTTAAGCCTTTGAAACTGGGTCAAAATATCCTCAAAAATAAATTATATGATTTTAAGAACTTAAGTTTTTGAATTCTGTCACTTTTGAAATACATGTGCGATATAAATGTATGCAAATAAACGGAATTTGTTGTTAACTTTCAGTCAAAAACGGCACGATAACAATAGAAAGAATCGAAAGAATAGTGGCAGCATTGGAATTCACGCAGATGGTTTCAGATTTATGTAAGTGCCAAAATCACATCAATAATAGTCTAAAGTCAATATTTTGCACAAATTATGTCGTGTGTTTTCCTTTAAAGGGTATTATTTCATTACAAAGGGAATTTTAAATACGAGGGTTCATCTTTATATAAGCAAATAGTTTATCAATCCTACATGATTGACATGGACATGGAATACGAAAAATAGGTAATCTACAAAGTACCTGGTACTTTTAGAACTAGGCCAATAGATGCACTTAGATTGAAAGCTGGATGTACATCTGAAAATAAAAAAAAAATAATATACCTACATATATGACTAGTCATATATATATGACTAGGCGGTAATAGATTGCACCATCCATTTCAACAAGAAATACGGGAACAAAATTCGGGAAATGAAAATTAAACGAAAAAAGTTTCCGCCCTAGGTAATATTATACTACACCTTACAAACACACAAATCTTCATTGCTGAAGCTTTATCTACCTTGTTCTTTTATTTCCCTCCACTAGGGATGCCAGATTTGAAAAAATCCCGTGCGGGACACTTTCCATACTTAAATCAGAGTCGATTAAGTCATGGCCGTCCGTCTGTCTGTCACCAGTTTTTGGGTCTTAAATGTTGACCGAAATTGATTGCTTCAAGGACCTCGTTCTTGGAAAAGAAAGCACTTACTCTACAGGTCTCCCATACATTGTGCACGGCCACGTCTACAATTTAGGGGCGCCTTTCTAAAAAAAAACTGTTCGACGGTTGCTTTAGAATAATTTCACTTTCATGAGAAAATGTTTGATTAATTTTACAAGTATTTTGAAAAAATAACTTTTTCAAGAAGATGTATTGGTGAAAGAATGAAATATACATGTAGTATAGGTACACAGGAAAAGGATAGAGTATCACTCGAATTGTAGCATTTTCATAGGTTTGAATGTCATATTCAATTAACAAGCAAATAAACACCAAAGAAGGAACAATAACAAAGATTAAATACTTGAGACGTAAAAAGTTATAGGTACCTTTAGACTAAAGGTACATATTGGTCGTAGCTTGGTATTTTAATCTATGAGGTACATTATCGTATAACTGAAGTTATTAATTGATGCTTACATTTGAGGAGGAAAATATACCATACAATAGTTTAAGAGGATTAACATTTAAATTAAACAATAATCATCTGGGACATGCGGAACATAAAAGGTGATTTGCGGGACAATTTTCCAGCGGGACACTGTGGGGCAAAACACGTTTCGCGGGACAGTCCTGCAGCTAGCGGGATCCTATTGTAGGTATAAATTTTGTGAATAGTAGATTTCCTGAAACTATCATGCCCTTTTCAAAATAGAGCGTGAAAACGAGACCAAAGCAACGCGAGAAATACTTGTCGTCATAAAATCGTCTCCCAGAGCAACACAATTACCACGTTTATATGGGAGATTAAACCGGAATCAATTTGGGTACCATAAAAAAGCATATCGGATTGACTCGATCCGATCACAAAATAGTCTACGATCGACTTGGGTTTTTTCTATATAAACGCGGATCGAAAGATTGAGTTTGACAGATGGAGAAAAAAAATGAAGAAGGTAAATCTCTTATTTTTTCGTGTTTTTTTTTTTTTTTTGTAGCGACGAGGTGTTGTGCGGAGTAAAGTAAAAAGGGATAGAAATATATGGACCCATGCAAATAAAATGCAGAAGCATTTGACAATCTCAATCCTATTTCAATTCGATTCTAACTCGATCCCTCAATCCGGTTACAGCAAAAACGGAGATTTTAGCTTAATCCCTTTTCGATCCGATCTCTCAATCTGGTCATATAAACGTAGTAACTGACTGAAACTTTTTGTGACAAGTCGCCCAAGACTCGACTGGCTTTCACGCTGCAATGTAAATCGGGCAGCAATTAGTCTGTATGACGAAAGAAGTGAATGGGGAAATTGAATTGCTCGTTTTATTACTTAGCATGCTTACAAAAAGGAGTTTTTTCTTGAAAAGCGAGTTTGTTTTTTTCAAATGCTTGTCAACCTTTTTGGTCAACAAAATTTATCGAAAAAAAGTATTTTTTATAAATATGGAGCCAATGCAAAATCTTCTTCAAATGATGTGTCACGTAATGGGAAGTAAAATAATTTTAAAACATCTGACGTAGGTATGACATTAGTGTCCTGTCTTGAAAACGGTGAAAAAATCCATTGAGGGAAGACGGTGAGAAAAAGGCACTAGTGCGTTAAATCGTTTTGCTCCAACTATTTGGTTTAAATTATATATTGAGATTACAGACTTGGTAAAGTCAATAAGATGGTCAACTTCTGCTCTTTATCAACCGGTTTAACTCAAAATTTATATTGAATTAATACAATACATTATACATATTATTCGATTTAATTTGTGCACAAAATTTGCCAGACTATGCTTTTATGTACATATGTGCATTATGTACATATGTACAGTTAGGTGTAAAATTGAACCAATGGTGCCTGTTTCATTAAAAACTATTCTAAAATTAAAATATTTTTCTTATTAATAGAACTACCCTTTCACCCTTTTCTGCGCAGGGTTGAGGCGCTCTCCTACTAACAAAATGTTGGACTTATGTACCATTTTTGCAAAATTTGTATAGATTAATGTTTCACTTTAGTGAGACATAGGTCCATAATTATTTTTTTTTGTTCTTATGTTAGATTTGGCCAATTTTGTGCCTCGCTTCTACTCCAATCTCCGATCTCCTGTCTTCGAATTCAGATCTTATTTCTTCTTCTAGCAATTCGATTATCTCGGAATCTCGTTCTGTTCTCATTGGTATACCTATGGGCAATTGAATGGGGTTCAATTGGTAGCTCTTGACACAGTACGGTTAATTGCATTTTGGACTCTCGCCACGCGCTGGAACTATTGCAGGGGATTTTCAACTGACCGTATTAATAAGTCTTTGCGAAATCTGAAGGGGATTTACAGAGACCGAAGGGTAAAGAACCCATTTTTGAGGTCAAAACTCCTAAAAACACGCGCGTTGTACAGATTTTCTAATATATCTTCTATTATTGCTAATGGATACCTGTCCGTATCAAATTTCGAGTTAAGTTTGCTCAATCTTTTTTTTTGGGAGGACAACCGGACTAGAAAAGTCGGAATTACTAGGCACTATGATCCCTTCGTTTAACCACTTTTATTTTTAGAAACCGCACCTCTTTTTTTGGGCGCTAGCCCCCGCGGACGATGGAATACAGGCGCTTCATCTTTAAATACAATTTCCATTTCAACGCAATTTTTTTTTTTAATTTTTGAGGTTTAAGTGAGAACAGTAAACTAACGTTCCTATGAGCAATGCAGTTAACAGTTAATTGTCGAAGAGGAAAAAAAGCGTAGGTACACTTCTTTTTGACCCTTTTTACTTTTTTACTGCGACTTCTGTTGCTCGTACGTAAAAAAGTTGTTTAACATAAATTTAAAAAAAATTTCAGGGATAAAAAATTCATAAAAAGAAAAAAAATTATTTTGTAAAAATTTTGGGAAAAATGCATTTTAAGTAAAAAAATGGAACAACAAATTTTCATAATTTTCACAACTTGAAAAGGGGTGAGAATAGACCCATCGCCCCACCTGCCATACAATTTTTTGTTCGGCGGAACTTCAGGAATCTCCCCTTAAAGGATTATACTGCTTAACTGGGACACCCTGTATATTATCATATAAAGGAAGGATTCAATTTCCAAAAAGGAACAAAGCACATAATTCGTAAGAGCTTAAGAAAATCACGCAAAAATGATTTGGTAGCTTGACGTAGTAGTGACTCAATTTGATATCAAAGCAATATTTATTCCGAGATCTACAAGTTGATGTTGGGTTTGAAGGAGGAGTTAAAGTGTTAAGGAAACGTCTTTATTTAAGCTTTTTACAAACACCCAAGAGGAAGTATCATGTCTTGAATTGGTAAATTTTCTTATTATTTCACCAACGTTAAAAACTTTTTTTTTAATTTTCCATTTAACTTAACTTGATCGTAATCTCAAACAGCTAAGGGGTCATCATCAGTCAATTTTATTGGTGAAAACATGCGTTTCTTCAGCCTCACTACAACTTGCATTACATTTCATAAAAATTATTTCGTTAGGAAAGAAGATATTGTAACTTCAATAAAAAAAAATCTTCAAATTCGATTTGCTAATAGAAGAATAAACATTTTGCCCTAAACCTAATAGTAAAATTCCCTGTCTATTAAAACGTCGATTTAGGTTTAAAAAAAAAATAGTGTTTATGAGGCATTGAGGCATAATTGACTACCTGTACCTATTTACTAGTGAATCTAATAAAATACCATCTATCTTGATCTTCATATGAATGGTAGTAAAAGATACCCCATGAACTTCAGTAGAGTCCAATGTTTTGAAATGGTCAATATAATTGCAACTAAAGCAATGAGGTCCCTTGGCCTTATGTGGACAGCTTTGTGAAGCATGCCCTTTAGCTCCACATGTAACACATCGGGTTTTTGGGTTTGCGTGTCTTGAGGAAGTGAAATCGATTTAGGAGCACGATCTTCAGTTCTAAAACTTTACAATGAAGGGTTTGGTTTTTGTACGCTTTGACGTTTCATTTCATCGTAAACTTAAAATTTAAGTTTTAAGCCCGATTCACAATGCAGCTTTGTCTGCTTCGCTTTGACAATCATTACTGGAACTGCTTTCATGGCTTCTGTCATTTTCTTTTTGAATTGTCGGTCAGCTGTATTTTGTTGACAAATTAAAAAGAAAATACGATTTTAAAAAATTATTAAAAAATGAGCCGACATCGTATGCAAAACCGAAAAAAATTTATCGAAACTGCTAAATTAGCTTGCGTAGCTTATTTGGAGCTGGAGGAGGATTTTAACGACCAAAATTTGAACGAAAGGCGATGGTGAGTTCGAGATCTAAATCTTAAAAGAGATTCAGAAGAATTTTTTGCCACAAGCCTCGAAAAAATTAAAGATGTAGACCCAGAAGAAATGTTCAGAATAACGAGAATGACAGCGGCAACATTTGAACTACTGCAAGCGTTCATTGAACCGCATCTGGCGATTTTGAAATGATTTGTAATTTACCCAACTGTGTTGGGGCAGTTGATGGCAAACATATTAACATCAATTGTCCTCCTGGAACTGGTTCAGAATATTATAATTATAAGGGCCATCACTCTATTGCATTACTTGCAACTTTTGATGCAAAATAAATATTTACCCCAGTCGACATTGGAGCTTATGGAAGCCAAAGTGATGGAGGAATCTTCATTTGGAAAAAAATTGTTTGCTGAAGACTTAAATTTTTCTCCAGGAAAGAAGCTTCCAAATACAAATTACAATTACAAGTACTATTTAGTTGGAGATGCAGCTTCCATCTACCTTATGAAACCTTATCCAGGAAAGCAGTTTTTCCTTTTTCAAATTTGAATTGAAACAAATTCTCATAAACTTGAAAGCGAAGAAAAAGTTCAATTGTTTTACTTCTGATTTGCTCTGAGTAATGTTCTTACGTGTATTTACGAGTCTCTTACGTTTGTCAACCGAAAGCAACGCACTCAAAGCGTAATTGTGATTGGATATACGCATATCCTATGTTCCAATCTCAGCTTTGTGTCAAAGTTCTCAACGCGAAGCAGACAAAGCGGTATTGTGAATCGGGCTTTAAGTCTTCGAACGATTTTGCTATAAAATTGTTTTGTTCGCTACCGTATTATGAATACCCGACACTCTGTTTTTTCGACGCGATTCTAGCTGGCGATGAATCACTAGACCTGAAATAGTTGTACCGAACTCTTTTTCTAGTTTAGCTTTTAGTTCTTTCCATATGGCCTTCAAGCATTTAAAGCCAACGTGCACAGGTACCTCCTCTGTTCCTCTTCTCCCTTTTCCTAAACGCCCGCGCCCTGAATCATCAGTATAAGGGTATTCATATCCCCTTTGGTGCGCGCAAATTATAAAAAAAAAAAAAAAAAAAAAAAAAAAAAGTCCGCGATATCCTTAAATACAAAGTTATTTTTGGATTTTTTCTATTTTAATGCTTTTAGTATGTATTATGGTTGCTAGAAAAACTCGAAAAACTCTTCTTTAACTTCGTTTTCACTGTCGGTATCGTCCACGCACTCTACGATCTCTTTCCCGTTACCGGCATCCCCTTTCTCGGTTTTATCGTTTTCACTATTATCGCCCGCGCCCGTGTTCTCGTTTTCACAGCACTATTAACAATCAATGTGATTTAATTAATGGGCTTATTTTATTGAAGTAAGACAACTAATAAAAGCAGGGATCGAAAATACCGGGTATTTCGATTTTTTTTTTTTTTGTAAAAAAGGCCAGCAGTAATTAAGGTTGTAAATTTAAAAGAAGTATATCTGATTGATGCTGATGAAGATCCCTGTCGATTCCTGGTATGCCTTTAAAAACTTAACCCATTTTGAAAAGGGGCCAACTAAAACTAGTATTTTTAGCCACATAACATAAGTGGCCAAATGAAACAATTATTTTAATCTTTTATAGTTACTGAGCAGATGGAAACTGGTTGAGTTGAACATTTATTTTTCTAGCGAAAACAAAAAAGTTCATTTGGCCCAATATTATTTCTGGTCAAAACAAATCGATTTAATGGACCCAATATTTTTCTAGGCCATCGAAAATGGGTAAAACAGGCTTTTAATTTTTTTGGGTGAAATATTGGTCTCTTATTATATCTACATAATATTTTAAGATAAGACAAACTGCAAACATGCAAACAAACATATTTACAAATATATGTAGGCATGTACACACGTATTTGATGAACGAATATTACAACTCGGAGCTTTAAAAGTAAAAGGTTTTTTCTACTAATTTGTATTTACCCAAAAAAATATTGTGTTGATTGGACCCAATATTTTAGGCCCAAAAAAATATTGGGTTAAAATAACCCATTTATTACGCAAAAACGTAAATTATATTTTATGTATCAGGTTTCATTGGCACAAAAAAAGATTGCGTTGAATGAACCTATTTACTTTGGCCAAAAAAGTCAAAAACAAAATCAATTGTATTGGGTACGCCAATATATACATATATCACAGAGTTTACTAAACCTATCACATATCTTTACCCTTTTACTTTCTATTTAATAGGTAAGAAGCTAACCATTTATAAATAAAACCACGCATACCTGCATTATATGTAAATTTTATCCAATAGAATATTGTGATTAATTAGATCAAATGTTCTGGTCAAATCAATAAAAAGTCCAGCAGTCTTAAGAATATAATTAATACCATCATATATGTATATTACTGCTAAAAGTTAAAAGTGCATCTTCAGTGGATTTTCCAAGACGAATAACATATTAACAAAAAAAGAAGAAGTTATTTTTACTTAAAAAGTTCACAATTCCGGTTTTCATTAGCTTCTCAAAAATTTTAGAGCACGCTGGTAAAATAGATATCGGCCTATAGTTATTCAAATCTTTGGGGTTAGACTTTTTATGCAGCGAGGACTTTCGCAATTTTTAGGGCATTAAGAAAAATTCCACTATAAAAAATATAAGCAAGGACATCAATTATATTATAGGAGTTAATTTTTTGTTTCTATACATCTCACGGTTATAAAGTTATAGCTTAATGTATAGTAGCATCATCTAAGTGCACTTAAGCAATATAAGTACACGTTGAATTTAAAAAAAAAGACATAAAAACATAAGTCAGATTTTTGCAAAAAAAAACAGCATTATTTAAAGGAAAGCATGAAAAATTAATTTACAAGAAAAGTAAGTGCTTAATTTACTATGGTTCAGCCTCATAATTTATTTCCTTAGCCTCTTAAATTTTTCACCACATCAATACAATATTCTTACCTCACCTCCTGAAAAGTTACAAAAAATTATTTATATTGTTTTTCATTTTTGTCACAGATACATACATATGTACACTCATACATATACATACATATGTATGTACAGTGAAATCTCCGTGGACAGCCACGGGACCGTCGTTTTTTGTCCATAAGAGAGTGTCCATTTAAGAGGAAAACTAAAAATTAGCAACGGCGCGGCGGCTTTCACAGGTATCGCTCTGTATGAAATGTATCATTATTCTTTAAAAAGACGGTAGATAGATAGATGATGCCTTAAAATTTGTTAAATCGATCTTCGTCGCAAAATCATTGGCTTTCTTTTTGAATAAATGGTCCAGAAGTCGGGATGTGCTTTTTGCGAGCTTTGACAAAACATGTACATACATATGTGTCAACGTATTGTTTTTTTACCTTTGGTGCTATGAAATCGCCGTTTTTATAGTTCATTCGTCACAGGGATCTAATCAGCAAGTAATGATTATTTGTTTTTGAATATGCAGGTCACACACGTTTTTCCAACATCTATTTTGGGTTCCGCACTCCATACTGCTCCATTCCTTATTAGGTTTGTTTGGGTACTTTCTGCTTGAAAATAAACTGTTTTGAGAGAGATTTCGCACAGATGTGAAATAATTCACTATTATGTGAATTACTTGAATAGTCCATTTAAGCGAATGTTTTTGTCCAAATATAGGTAAAAATGCTGTCCACATAATAGAATCGTCCACATAAAAGAGTGTCCGTTAAGAGGGAGTTCACTATAGTACATTCTGTGTACTTATTTATTATTTATGTAGATCTAGTAGAACTGTACACCCTATCTCAACAGCAACAATAGTCGAGTCGATTAAACCATGTCCATTTGTCGTCAGCAGTTTTTACATAATTGAATAGTTTACATATGTAAAAATTCTCAAAATCCGACACACAGCTAAAAAAAATACACTTTTCCGTGATCAAAGAAAATCAATGATTCAAGATCACTGGAGCAAACATTTATACAAACATTCATAGTCACTCTACTAGCTCATTTATCAACCCACTTTTTATGGACATTTTCCTTAAAAAAAATATTTTGTCCGTTTTCCACAACAATTTTAGGAAATTCTAGAGTAGTTAACAATTTTCAAATTACAGTGAACATTGGAATATGTGAACTCCAAAAAAGGTTAACACTGTATTTTTTACATTTACTGCTGTAGAACACTGAATAAATGTTCAAGTCTTCGGGGGATCTTGACAATGTTTAGTATTCGGGGGATAGACCTTTTATTTTTAAAACGTTCTAATGTAAAAACAAAAAATCTAATCAATTTTGTACCTACCAGTATTTGTAAATATGTAAAAATATTCATGAATTGAAGCAAAAAGAAGATAAAATCGAAAAAAATGTGTTTTATTTTAAGGGCGATATTAAGACAATGCCGTAGGAATACAATTTAAATCATAAAATGTTACATTCCAAAACATGAAAACCCTAGGGTTTAATAGTTCAGTGTGACTAAAATTGAGAGCGATAGGTAAGTATTAGGTATATCCTACGATCCATTTCATTTAGATTGTCAATTTTCTATATAATTTAAAAAAAACGCAGGTGATGATCCCAACTCCAAAATTTAATACCCATCCCAAAATGTATTTACTTGCCGAAGTAAAAGAATAAATAATATTTTGCAATTTTCATTTACATACATCGCATTTATCGCCCTCCAAATTAGATCTTCCCCGCAAGCATGTTGATGAATATAACCCCTTATTCATTTTTTGTATTTCATTTCTATCACATCGATAACAGTCCTTCAGCGATGATTATGCGACGATGATGATGATGACATCTTCAGTTAATGCAAAACGAATTTGAGAACCCTTTAGGATTGGTGGAGAGAAGGTTTGGTGTTCTCCATGCGAACATTTTCACGAAGGCAGTAACGAACTGCGAAAACAAGGAAAAAAAAAAAAATCTTCTGAATTATAATGAAGTATAAAACGCTCAATGATGAAGGAAACGCCACCATTACAATGCGAAGTATGCAAAGGGATCCATTGCGCGTCATATAACTAGGGGAAGAACTCCACCCTATATAGTCTCACGTCCGTCCGAATGCGGGGTGGAATTTTGCAATCCTTGTTAGGTAAGGTGGATGCGCGCTCGTTAGCTTAACGAGCCTGATGGTTGATTCGATTATATTCCATAACGCGGCATTAATGTTTATCCTTGTTCCCATATCCATCAACATAATGATGCCATCCCATCTCATTATTCATTCCGAGCTCTCATTCAATCATTTATTCTTTGGGAATAAATTTATAGTTTTTTTCATTTTCTTCTGTTTACCAATCTTAAGGGTATGTTTGCAACATAATTTGTGACATGGAGAAAAATTGAATATATGTACTTAGGCCCAATGAAGAATACCTTGTGCTCATATATGTAATTCAGTCACCAATAAATCTTTATAATACCTAGTCTTTTAAAAGTTCATGTTTCATTTACAATGTTATATTGATTCTTCAAAAATGTCTTAGGTTGATAGCCAAAAGTTGCAGTTCAGAATCTGACCATTATATTAGTGACCGAGTTTATGTTACATATGTATGTATGTACATGCGTGATTGAAGTTACTTTGACTTAACACCAATAATTTATGTTTTTAAGTAAATCACTGATTCCCATATTGGACTTTGTTACTAAAAAGGTTCAAAATTACTTTGTTCAATTTTTACTCGGAACACTTCTGTTATTAACTGGCAAAATAAGTGTTGAGCTACTGTGTTGATTTTTACTTGCACTTATAAAATTGAACAAATATGTAGGTTTTATTTTATCCATAGAGAACTTCAAAAGTAGATCTGATAATTCCGTCCGTCTATTCTGTCTGTCTGTCTGTGAGTTTTTGTTGGACCGTAACGAAATCTAATGGACCAATTTGCTCAAAATTTCACATCTGGCGTCTATAAGGTGGTTTAAAGCTTTAAACATTTAAACATTTTACACCGCGACCAAATACTGGCCTGAATCGGAAACGCGGGTCTGTGTTGTTTTTTCTTCACTGTGCCGCAACATGTACTTTGGATAATGATAAGTGCATGCATAGCTCGTGGAAATGGACGAGCATGTCGGACGGCACATGTTGATTTTAAGTGAGATGAAATAGGGAAGCGTTGCTTTCAACAAAAATTAACCGACAATCCCTCTGCACCTACAACACTTTTATTTACACATTAAATCCCATCAACCTCTATTTACGCCATTTACCTATGCATACATACATACATAAATACATATACAAATATACATATTTACATTGTTCATAGGGACTCAAAAGAGAACAATTTTAGTTCCAAAAAGAAAACAAACTTGAAATGTTCTTTTCATTTAAATTCAAATTGATATATTGATATTATAGTAGACGTTTCTTCAAATATATCTGGATTTGCAATCGCATGTTTAATATCTTTGACCCGGTCAAAAAGACTACGACAGGAACATCGAGATAAATTAGATAAATTAGGATCTAAGGTATTATTGCATTTACATGCCAGTTTAAGTGCCTAATTTACATAAAGTAATTCGTTATGGCCAAGTCTAAGCAGGCAAACGTTTTTTGCTATATATCTACATACTTTAATTTTTATCATAATGCTCTATAAGCAGTTGTGTGCCACGCATTAAATTTGTGCCCTGCATATTCAAATTAATATTGACGTTGAATGAAGATGTATGGTTTCTCTAACCACTGCTTGTTGTATATCGCCTAGCTTCCCAGGATCTTTTTCGCTTACCATCGTGTACAAACTATCTTCCGGTATAAATATGCCATCATGTAAGACATACCTTAGAGTTCTGCCCTATCCTAATTATACCCTATCCTAAGGGTATATTAAGTTTGACACATAGTTTGTAACACTGCAAACTGCAACATGAGGGGAAAATTTCGCCTAACATAAGTTCTGTATTGAGAAAACGAGTCAATTTCACAGTTTATTTGATATTCATGTAGGAATCGATGGTGGTAGCGCATCTCTAGCAACCAGAGTCTGTTCCCACCACAGCTGATTCCACCCCTTTCTCTCTTAAGATAGATATGTAGGATTTGAAATAATGTACGGCAGTTCAGTGCCGATCATCAAGGAACTAAGACGTGTTATCAACTTTTCATTTTACTTTAATTTTACTAAATAAACAATTATAACGTGAAGAGTGTTTTTTTGTTTTAACGATAATTGAGCCATTAATCCGATGGTGTCTCCACCGAGGAGAACCTACAAATTTTGGGCGTTCAACCGAAATAGATTCCCCGATTTGCGGGCGTTCAATCGAAATAAACTACCCGATATCTGGGAATTAAACTAAAAAAGAATATATATTGTTTAAAGTAAAGGAAAGTCGCGAGTGTAAAATAACGAAATAAGATCCAGAAAAACAACACGCAAAGATAAGTTAAACTGCGTATCACAGTTTACTAGGTAAGAAACAGCCTTACCGTTATTCTGTTCGCTGCGTTACAGGCAAAATAGACGCTGCAAAGAGAGTTCGCACTGAGACTCACCCCAAAGATTTCCACAGTTTGGTTTGGATTAAGAAGAGAAACGAGAAGAGTTTCACCCCAAGAGAAACTAATAGAGTTTTACCCCACCGAATTACTTCAGCACGGAGAATTCACCTAAAGATTTCCACAGTTTGGTTTGGATTAAGAAGAGAAACGAGAAGAGTTTCACCCCAAGAGAAACTAATAGAGTTTTACCCCACCGAATTACTTCAGCACGGAGAATTCACCTAAAGATTTCCACAGTTTGGTTTGGATAACGACGAGAAACTAATAAAGTTTCACCTCAAGAGAAGAGAAAAGAGTTTCACCAGAATTTCCCCAGCTCGGAGAATTCAACACGAAGATCAGCATTACACCACATAAGGAAGATCAAGAGAATCCCCACACCAACGGATGTATCCCGATCTGCTGATGAAGAGTAAGGCAAATTTAAAGAGTTTATTTATGATATGTATTCCTACATGTAAAAGATTTAACAAGAATTAAAGAGAGTGAGATTTAAAATATCGAAAGAGATTAAAAGAATTAAAGTAAAGAGTTAAAATTAAATGAAAGTTAAGATTGAATAAGATTGAAAGATATCGAAATCTATATTAATTGAACTAAAGAGTAAAAGATGAAATAAAATTTAAAGAGAAATTAATTTGAAAATAAATCCGTTGAGATATATTGAAAAGTAAATTTTTGATAAAAATAAACTAATATTTTGTTGTTTTGAGAATATAAGAGGAAAACATTTTAAAGAAAATTGTTATTGCATGCATAAGATAGGAAAAAGATTATATGTAGTAAGATATTCCGTTTGACAAATTATCATTTAAAGCTAAAGATGGATATTGTAGAGCTTTTATCACTAACGGTAGATGAATTAAAAGAGAAGTTGCTAGGTCTGGAATTAGCTGTGGATGGGAACAAGGCAGAGTTACAGGCGCGATTAATTAATTATAATTCGAATCAAACCGACCAACCTTGTTCGATGGACCGTCAGTCTATCCATAGCCAATCATCCGACGAGTCAGTGCATAGCTCATGCGTGACTGCGATACCAACAACATCGGCGTCTCTTTTTACTTTTAAAGATATGGAGGAATCAATTTCCCATTTCTCAGGTGACGATGAATTAGATATCATCTCATGGGTTTCAGAGTTTGAACAGATGAGCACAGTAGTAGGATGGAACGCGTTACAAAAGTTTATTTTCGCGAAACGTTTACTTAAAGGTTCAGCTCGTTTGTTTGCAAAGACTATTCCAAATTTAGTTACTTGGACAGAATTAAAGATAAGATTGCTCGGAGAATTTCAGAAGTCTAAGAGTAGTGCAGAAGTGCATAAACAGTTAGTTTCACGCAAGAAGAAAGACGAGGAAACGTATAGTGAGTATATTTATAAGATGACAGCCTTAGCAAATTTAGGTAATGTCGAAGAAGTAGCTTTGGTCTCATATATTATAGATGGTTTGGGCGAAAAAGGACCCGAAACATATGTGTTATACCAAGCAAGCACTATACAAGATTTAAAACAGGCCATTAAGACTTATGAGAAGATAAAAAAGAATGTAAAGAATGAAAATAAAAATTTCAAAAGAGCTATAGGAATATCAAATAATCAGGCGAGCAGTAGTAGTAAGATTTCACGATGTTTTATCTGCGGGGACACAGGTCATACAAGAGAGTTATGTCAAAACAAGGCAAAAGGTTTTAAGTGTTTCAGATGTAATCAATTCGGACATAAAGCATCTTTTTGTAGTAACCCCAAAGTACAGATAGAAAAGGTTAAGAAAAAAGAAGTTAATGTTTTGGCTATGGACAAGAATTGTATTGATATAGTAATCAATAATAATAAGTGTAGAGCATTGCTAGATTCCGGTGCCGATATCTCCGTAATGAGATTAGATGCTGTTCGAGCGCTAGGGCTAGTAATGAATGAGAAAGATAAGATCCATCTCTCGGGTATAGGTGGCGACGCAGAAACCATTGGTTCCTGTGTGACAGACATAGGTATCGATAACATACTTTATCAGCTGAAGATATTTGTTGTTTCAAATGAACTTGTAAAAGTCCCTGTAATTTTGGGTAATGATTTTTTCCTAAGAACCAGGATTCAGTTTGATGGAGGAGTTATAAGTGTCTTACCGATTACCAATTCTGACGATTATTCCAATTCAGTCTCGAAGCTAAAAAGCAAAGAAAGTCCTGATAATATTCAAAAATATTTAGACATTGGTTTCTATCAATGCTATAAGATTCAAGATGAACCAGATATCCAACATGTCTCTAATCCATATGTCCGAGAAGAAATTATAAAGACAGTTAACGATTATATCCCGAATAAGATTTTACCATCACCGATTGAAATGAATATAGTACTGCAAGATGAAGTTCCTATTTACGATACACCACGTAGGTTACCAAATCAACATAAGATAATAGTTGAAGCTCAGATTGAAGAATGGTTAAGTGAGGGCATAATCGAGGAAAGTAACTCAGAATTTGCTAGTCCAGTTGTACTTGTTGGTAAGAAAGATGGATCAAAACGATTATGTGTTGATTATAGGCGAATTAATAAGAAGATAATAAGAGATCCTTTTCCTTTGCCACTTGTTGACGAGCAGTTAGATCAATTGCAAGACGCAAGTTTCTTTACGACACTTGATTTGTCTTCAGCCTTCTTCCATGTACCAGTTGCCGAAAGCTCTCGGAAGTACACAAGTTTCGTTGTTGATAGTGGTCAGTATCAGTTTAAGTTTTGTCCGTTTGGCTTAAGTATCAGTCCGGCAGTATTTGTAAGATACATCAATGCGATTTTCCGACCATTGATAAGAGATAAGACGATTTTAATTTTTATTGATGATCTGATTATAAGATCAAAAACAGAAGAAGAGGGACTACACATTTTAAAAAAGGTAATGGAAATAGCAAGAGATCACGGATTAAAGATAAATTGGAAAAAGTGTCAGTTCTTAAAAGAAAAGATAGAATATTTGGGACATATTGTTCAAAAAGGTTATATTCGTCCAGGGACACAAAAAAGTAAGGCCATTTTAAATTACCCAACACCTGATAAGAATGTGAAGCAGATACAGAGCTTTTTAGGATTAGCTTCTTATTTTAGAAAGTTTATACCAGATTTTGCCCTTAAGGCTAGACCGTTGTCCGACCTGACAAAGAAAAACGTACCTTTTAAGTTTGGTGAAGACCAGAAGAACGCTTTTGAAGCATTAAAATCAGCGTTAGCTAATGATCCGGTTTTACAGTTGTTTAAGTACGGAAGATACACAGAAATCCACACAGATGCGTCCAAACATGGTTATGCTGCAGTCATGTTGCAAAAAAATAGTGAGGATGGAAAATTGCATCCGGTACAGTATTTTAGTAGAAAGACAACAGACGCAGAGAAGAAATGTCACTCTTACGAGTTGGAAGCATTAGCTGTTGTTCAAGCATTGAAAAAGTGGAGGCCGTACGTATTGGGTCAGAAGATTAAAGTGATTACGGATTGTAATGCTTTTGCAGCCACAGTCAAAAAAAAAGATGTGCCGCTGAAGGTAGCGAGATGGGCTCTATATTTGCAAGATTACGATCTTGAAATCGAACATAGATCCGGTTCTCAAATGAGACACGTAGACGCTCTCAGTAGAGAAATTTTGGTCATAGGGTCTACAGTTACAAACCAAGTAAGATTAAGCCAGGAAGAAGACGAATATCTGAAAGCAATTAAAGTTATATTACAGGAGCGAGATTATGACGGATTTTTATTAAAACATGATATGATTTATAAAATAGTCGACGGAAATGAATTGTTAGTCATTCCTAAACAGATGGAGGATCAAATCATAAGACAGACACATGAACAAGGTCATTTCGCAGTCAAAAAAACCTCAGACTTACTATTAAAACAGTATTATATCCCAGATTTTCGAAGAAAGATAGAAAAATTTATTAAAAGCTGTATTCCATGCATCCTAGCAGAGAGGAAAGGTGGTAGGCAGGAATGTTTTTTAACACCGATAGGTAAAGATAAGCCACTTCAGACGTATCATATAGATCATCTAGGAATTTTAGAGATGACACAGAAAAGGTATAAACATATTTTTGCAGTGATAGATAGCTTCACAAAGTTTGTTTGGTTATACCCGACCAAAAGTACGTCAAGCGAAGAAGTAATCGACAGATTAAAAAAACAGGCAGACGTCTTCGGGAATCCACAGAGAATAATATCCGATCGCGGTGCGGCTTTCACGTCTGCAAAGTTCAGGGAATACTGCGAGGAGGAAGGGATAGTCCATTTATTGATTACAACGGGTGTACCAAGGGGAAACGGTCAGATAGAGCGAGTTAACAGGGTTATAATCCCTATGCTGACAAAACTTTCGATGTCGAAACCCTCTGATTGGTATAAGCACGTAGGGACACTGCAAAGATTCATAAATTCGAATACGACGCGAAGTACGGGATTTTCCCCCTTCAGACTACTTATAGGTTTAGACATGAGACAGAAACAGGATTCAGACATAAAGGACTTAGCAAAGATTATAGAAGAAGAGACGTGTAATATGCTAGACCAGGATAGAGATAGAGTACGAGAAGTAGCTAGAGAGAACATAGCGAAGATTCAGGAAGAAAATCGTCGAACCTTTAACAAGAAGAGAAAGCCAGCCGTGAAATATAAAAAGGGAGATTTAGTGGCGATTAAACGTACTCAGATGACGCAGGGCAAGTTAGCCAGTAAATACCTAGGCCCATACCAGGTCACGTATGTAGCTAAGCGCAACAGATATCACGTTTCTAGGGTAGGAGAGCATGAAGGTCCGAACAAGACGACGACGGTAGCGGACCATATGAAGCCTTGGGAGAATAGGGCTATTCGGGGCGAATAGTAGCAGGAAGGCCGAATGTAGGAATCGATGGTGGTAGCGCATCTCTAGCAACCAGAGTCTGTTCCCACCACAGCTGATTCCACCCCTTTCTCTCTTAAGATAGATATGTAGGATTTGAAATAATGTACGGCAGTTCAGTGCCGATCATCAAGGAACTAAGACGTGTTATCAACTTTTCATTTTACTTTAATTTTACTAAATAAACAATTATAACGTGAAGAGTGTTTTTTTGTTTTAACGATAATTGAGCCATTAATCCGATGGTGTCTCCACCGAGGAGAACCTACATTCATGTAGGTGCTATTGTGTATACCTATGTTCGTGCAGAGATTCTCTGCTATGAAACAACCTGGGAAAGTGTCCGGAAAAGAAGTTCTAGGGCCCCTGTGTTTGGCTTAGATCAAGTATTAGCGGGTTTCTTGATCTCATCAAGAACCGATTGTTTTTGCACTACGATTCAGTAACCATAGCAGACTTTTGGACTCAGAGCGCACAATAGGTACCTAGTAGCTTCAGATATTCTTTTACTATTGCTAGGCCTGGAATAATAATCATCAGCTTAAGTCCTGGAATTATCAACAAATGTTTACAGAAATATAAAAATTGTGCAAGTAATTAAAAACTAAAAAAGGCGAGTAATAATGGGCAACATATAATAAATAACAATGAACTCCAATCACTTTTATAAACAACAACTTTTTTTCTTATTCAAGGTAAAATTATGTTATGAGTTTGGAATCTATCATACTAGAAATACAATCATATGTATGAGGAATGATACTTTTGCTCCGTTTATTAATGCAAATACTTGACATATAAGATCAACTAATGAGATCTACCATTTCATTAACGTGTGACTACGTTACGCATTACAATTTAAAATCCTGCTGAGCTCTCTAAGTCTGTCAATTCAAATTATGGTTAAGCACTTATGATTTTGCTCACGTATAGAAAGGACGCGTTCTCCCCCTTTCAATTATCACAATATCTCTTACTTCAAAATAAAAACTTCAAGTTTATACTTAAACTTCTTTAAGTGACGTATGGGGAAGTAAGAAGAACCCTCATAAATAGGACCTCATGTTATTCTCTCACAGCGGGGTGCCATGAATATGGCCAACTCTTGCACTTGTTGCCCAATGCAATGACGAATTTAAATTGAAATCCAACGTAAGCGTCATGCCCTTTCAAATTGCGTTGAGAAATCGAAAAAAGCAATAGCGGAAGATTAAAATAGGATGGCAGACGTCTTACTTGCTTGTTCCTTTCATATGTAAGTACATATAGTACTTGAGATTTTGAGTGCACAAGTTTGATGTCTGACTTATTTTCCCACAAATAAAGGATACGCAAAATGGCGTGTTGCGAACCAAAAACAATACGGCTTTGCTAAAGCTGCCCTCGATGTTTATGTTTAATTATTCTACCTTTGCGTAAAAGAACAAATACATATGTATTTGCCAAACTGTAAGCAACTTCGACTCGCGTAAGGCGTACATATTTTACAAACAAATGCTTTTAATATTTTCCTTTAGATTTTTTTTTATTGTTCTGCATAACAGGTGTATTTTTTAACGGTTGCTTTGCATATGTAACGAGACCTTTTGTTTAAAATCATTCATTCATATGTCAAACGAAGTGATGCTGATGAATCTACTGCATCACTTTGAAGTCGGTTAACATGTGAAAAGTAACTTGGGTGCGTGTGCAACATCTTATTTACAGTCAAATTGCTTGTTCACTACATTGTGTACAACCACCACTAAAACAATCGGAACACAAACTTTTTTTTTGTAAGTAGACAACGTTGAGACTTTTTCAAATGATTTGATATTCAAAATTTTAGGTTTTCTTACGAAGAAAAAAAAGATAAAAATTCGAATAATTTATGCTAGGCACCCACGTTACGCATAACGGGGTCTGATTATTGCAACGGGGTCTGATTTATTATTATACTTACATACATATATTTGAATAAAGTTGAATATTTTTTCTTTGAAGATAGATCTGTGAATGACTTAAGTCTTGTTTCTTAAATGCAAATTTAATTGTTTGAATTCCAAATCCTATAATTAAATGATCTTAGAATCAGACAAATACCATGGACAATTTACAATCCATCTGGAACGGATGTTAAAATATGTAGATACCCTATTTCTTTAAATATGCATATGCATATGCATGTATATTATTTATACACAACATATGTATGTTTATTATATGTATGTATAAATGTATATATGTATATTATAAATATCTCTATGTTAATTGTGTTTGCAACTCCAAGGAGCAAGGAGTGTAAAATGGCTCTAATGATTTTATTTAAATTTGTTAGTAAGGATTGGTTAGGTAAGTTTTTCAAAAGTAATACTTTACTTATTAGCCAATTTTTAAAAATGTTGATTTTATTTAAAATTTATATTCGCCAGCTCCGGCTCCGATCAATGTTCATACGCTAACCCAAACCAAAATACCTGCCTCATTTTCCACAAAGATCTAGCGCATAGATGCATGCCTGCTCCAGATGCGCAATGATTTAAATAAATGTTTTGAACATTGCTCAGCTCCAGGACAAAGTAGAATGACGTTTTATATATCAAATGAATCAGAGACGAATTAACTAATTTCTCTTAAATTTTTGCTGTTAAGTCCGATAAGTCATTATTAAGTAGGCGGTGTGTAATTGACGTAAAATTTAGCCTTGTCCCCACTTATTTCTATTATTACACTACTCCTTATTCCTTATTTTATCTTACGCAAGAAACATGGCCTATCATCGTTTTACCTGCATTAAAAAAAAAAATAGCAACTTAATTGGTTAAAAATACATGCACATATACATACATACATATGTATACATATGAACTTTGCAACTTAGTTTTATATTATATAGAATAGATAAACACCATATAAGTGCCACGAAATAATGAAATAATAGCATAATAATTCAGTAGGGGAATAAAGTCCAAAATGAGTTTAAATTTTTTTGCAATTTCAAACGGGAAATAAGTTCTAAGTTGAATTAACAAAATAGTAATGTACATACATATATGGGAATAATTGTAAGAATTTCCACCAAATTTGAATTGAATCGGATAAACGCTTTTAGCCTTTATAAAAGTAATCCAAATATAAAATTGAAACAAAATCGATCCAATTTGTTACAATTCAGCTTTTAGAAGATTTCACAATTAAGGCAATTGATCATGAAATGATCTCTGGATTGTTGTTTTTACAAAAACTGCTTTATAAACAGAGTCAAGAAGCAGGCAGGATTAACATTAGGAATCTATAACTTGTCCGGGAGAATTCTAAATAGAAGAACCATAATTTAGCAACTTAAATTATCTGCTTACACTGTTCTGAACATTTTCGCAGCTACCTACACTTAGACTCAAAAATATTTAAATTACTTTATATTCTTCATTAAAATACAGAAGCGAGTTTATATTTACGTGAAATGAAAATAGATGTTTTCAATTAAAATCATGGCTCCAAACCACGATCAACTCTTCATAATAAGAACATCAAAAGTAGAAACTCCTCCAATTCCCCGAGGGCCCACTCTACCGCCTACAGTAAACCTGAACACAAACAAAGCTAGCGCCGTTATACGAGTACCATCTGTGGCATTAATATATTATTCTTTCAAACCAATGTTCATTACGTGCACGGAAAAATATTTACATTACCACCACCAGGAAAACTCATCTCCTTCCTTCTTTTAGAGTGAGAAAAAATATAAAATTTATAATGACATCCTTTGATCTACGTTCAACAAATACGATACGTTTCCGTAGGTAGTCCTGCAGTTCTATTCACATTCAACTTTTTTTTTTTTTCCTTATTTTACACCGTCGTGTTACCACATTCGTCCTTTTATAGTATCTTTCGGGAGGAGAAATAAATGAGGGGTGGACGTTACAGCGAGAAGTACATATTACCATTTACCATTCCCAACTAGAACCGATTCATGTTTACGAAAATTGTGAACGCACAAATGTATACACACATACATTCACCATATTCTGTACACAAAAGACTCATTTTATCATTTGCAAATATTTTATGCAATGTTTTTTTTTGTCCTTTTACACCCAAAGGATGTTACTTTTGTGATCTACATCCATTTGCTTTTTCTTCCCTTAAAGGTATGGCCTCTATTTGATGACTATGATTATGGTGATCACCAGTGCGAAACCTATTTGAGTTAAATGGGTACAGCAAGAAAATAAAAAAAAAAAATTAAAGAAATTATGAGTTAACGATGATACGTTGTTATAAAGGTGGTTTCAATCATAGCGATGATGGGAGTCATATCCGTGTTTTTTATCTTTTTTTTTTAAATGCAAATACATAGACAGAGCTTCGTTAACAGAGCGAGTAAATGCGAGGTACAAGCATGCAATGCAATCATTATTCTTTGCACCATAAACAGGAAAAAATGGAAAAAAAAATTATAAATTCTTCTCATTTCCTTTGTGCCGAATGCCGAGGAATAGGATACATACGAGTAGGTAGGTACATATAAGGAGAATAACCTTCCTGTTAAATTTTGCATGTATCAGCAGAGTGATTTTTAGGTACGGTTTTGCATATTCTTTTGTAAGCATCTGAGGTGGCCAAAGCCAAATGCAGAAAAATAAATACTGTGCTTTCGAAGAGGGAGAGAAATTATTTAACGCATCCCAGCAAATCCTTTTTCTTGTCGAGACTGCAAGTAGCGCTTACTTTTTGAAGATAATTATCATTATTTAAGGATCTGTGTGTAGTTGAGTGAGTGAGTGATGGCTGACTGCGCTTACATTACACCGGCAAAAGGGATAATGGGGCATAATATGCAAATGTTTTAGGGGCATCCTGGTTTCTGATGGTGTCATATGACGGTTTTTATTCTTTTGATTAAATTGCTTTGTCTTTGATCAGGAATGTTTACAATCAGACTGCTTATCTTTTCTCGATTTTAGTTATGAAGGGTGATAAAATATGCGACTGCAAAACCAATGTGGTTTGCAATATGTACATATGTTCATATGTGTATGGTTACCATATGTACATACATACATATATAAATTTTAAAGGAATTAGTGGGACCAGTAGCTCGTTCGGCAATGCTAGAAACTGTTCCATGGGTTTGCCATCAAGCTTTACTGATTTATTGCTTGTGTACGTTTTGAAAGCGGTAATGATACGTTCTATGTGCAGCTTATTCGAGCATTTATTGCAACGGACAAATCATTTTAGCTTGGCTGCGTATTTATAAGGAATATCTAGGTACTTATGTATATGTTTCAAAATCTTAGCAATATGTTTCTTGGAACTCTTGTGGTGATACTCATCCACAGCGATGCCAGATGTGAGGAATCTTTTCCCATTTTCGGGAATTTTTCGTTAGATGGATGAGAATATGTGGAAAAGTGGTCTAAAAATGGGAAAAAGTGGAGTAGGTATGAGCGAATGTAAACTATTTATTATTTTACATAGAACAAAATATGGTACCTACATCTTAAACAGTTTTAAGATAATATCCACCGAAAATAAGCTGTAAATTTCACATATTAACGAAGTTCTCCAAAATGTATTTAAAAGCGGCTTCATTCTTAGGTTTCTGTGAAAGAAGACAGACGGAATACCTTTTGAATCACCGGTTGATGTGAAATAGAAAACTGGAACCTTTAGTAAGTACGTTGGACACTGTACAGTTTAAAGCAATGCCGACCAAATTATGACATTTTATCAGAAAAGAATGAGCGAGTTCTAACAAATACAAGCCCCTTTATCAGATACTGACATAAATACCGACAGATTTGTCAGTCGAGTAAGCCCTGCATTACACTCATTTCTATTGATTTGTGGACTCTTAAAGAACATTGTTTCTGTTTTTTTTTATTAAAATGGGGTAAAATTTCAAAAATTTCAAAAATTTTCCCAAATTTCGACAAAGAAAAATTCGGCATCACTGGTCATCCGTTCGATTTCTATATTCAAAACATTTTTAGAAACTGTACCTTCAATTTAGATTGATATTTGATTTATTAATAATAAAATAATTAATAATACTTACTTAAAACTAAACTGAACAACATAACAACAACAACAAAAATTAATAATAATGTGTCGAGCTACACACCATGATCAAGCCAGAAGTATTTATCTGATATGGTCTGAATTTCGCAATGTCTTTCAGAGAAAGCCATATTGTATCTCCCAGATACCTGGGTCTCTGGAGCTTATCATGGGTTCATATGTCACAGCCTTATCAATTGCCATGCGATAAATTTGGCTATGTACATATGTACATATATTACCGTCGAAATCTGGGTATGGTGGGTCTATTGTGGAGCTGCTGCCATGTGAATTATGTGGGCACCTACCTATATATACATTCATATGTGCACACATACTTGTCGCTGTCTGTTAATGGGATGGTGAATAAAAAGTCATTTAAATGTAACAAACGATTATGACTTAGCTTTAGGATGTTAATACACTTTATTTGAAAAATAAACTTGTTAAGTTAAGAATCTAACTATTTAAAGATGTTGTACAATTTTGTAGCTACGATTTCAAGAACTTCTATAGAAATTGGCACTAATTTAAATCTCAATCCCTTTATCGCCGAAATCGATAATCCCGTAGCACAGACAAAATATTCGGCAAACGCAATATTATTCATATCCTTCATAGGCATGAAGTTGAGGTTGAAGTTTATAATTTCGATACATATGTATGTGAATAGAAGATGAAATTTTAAGCAACTCTACCAAATGCTAAACAAAAAGTACGTATGTACTTCAAATACTGTACTAAGTTTGCGGTCCAGTTTTACTTCCACTTTCAATGTAGAAGAAGTATTGAATTTGTGAAAAAATGGAGCTCGAAGTTCTGACATTACATTGTGCTCCGAAAAGTAGCCACAAAATGAAACTGATTGCCAAAACATTGTCCTCCTTTTGAGAGGACAGTTCTCCTTTTTATTGCTTTGATTAAAATGTCCTCCTTTTGTTTGTTAAAACTATGAAAGTAAAAATTAGGCGTCTAAGACATTGATTTAAAATAAATATCTATATTTTTATATTTTGCTAGACCTATTGTTATATCATTACATATTTCTAGGTTTTTGCTGGATTTACAAGTGACGTATTCGTCATAATTTAACCCAATTAGTGCTTAAGTGCACCGTTTTAATACTACAAAAACTCGCGCTAAACCCAACCCGTGGAGTTTAAATAAAGAAAGAGGTCTCCAATCTTTATTTCAGCTATCTCGCTGAGATCCTCGAAGAAGGGTTTACCAAGTGTAGTCAGCCTGGTCCTTGACACCTGAAGAGGAAGTGGTATAGAGATTCTCTCCCATTAGTATCCCTGCAGCTTCTACAAAAGGAGTTGTGCGGGGTACCCAGCCTAGCCGCATGTCCAATGGCCAGTGATTATAGCTACAATTCTAGCGATATCGGGTCTTGATTTGCTAATTAGCTTAGTTGACCTGTGTTTATCATAGCTCGCTTGTTGCCCTCATAATTGCTGCGTTCTGGGACCCAGATGAGGGTAATTCTCAAGTTGCATTGCTCTACTAGTTTGTAGGAAATGGAAACCGCATCAATGGCCTTGATAGTGGCTTGACTACACGTATAAATGGCGATGTTTTGGTTGGGTGTTGTGCGATTAGAACCCGCAGGCTTCACGAATCGCGGGGAGTTCCACCTGAAACACGCTAGCAGAGTGTTTCTGGAAGACGGAAAGACTTCGATATATTAAGTTGGTCCGAGAAGATGCCTACGCCAACTCCGCAGTCCATCTTTGAACCGTCTGTAAATATCCGTATATCATAGCCGTTGATAACGCTTTCGTTTCTCCATTGTTCTGTTGTAGGGAATCTGACTGAGAACAGTTTTATAAAGTTTAAAGTGGGTGTTCTATAGTCGGTAGAAAACGCAATTAGTTCATATGGAACCGTCTCCAGAACTTTACTATAGCCATATGGCTAAGCGGTCCAGCACCCAGATTCTCTGAGTCGAACTGCGTTACATAGAGCGGTTTGTTCTATGTGAAGCTTAGAAGAAATCAGATGTAGGATTACACTGAGAGCATCCGTGGGACATGATCTCATCGTTCCAGAGATGCCAACACACGCTGATCTTTGTACTTTTTTTAATCTTTTAATGTTACATTTCTTGGTCAAGGCAGGCCACCAGACGATGGCCGGGATGTATAACGGCTGTGTACATCCATTGGGTCATCTTTGGCTGGAGTCCCCAATTCTTACCAGGCGTAGAAAGCTATGCTTGCTTTCTTTACCCTTTGTTCAATACACAGTTTCCAACTAAGTTTCGAGTCCAGAATCATGCCTAGGTATTTAGCACTAGGATTTAAAGAGAGTAATTGACCGTCTAGTTTGGGGAGGGTGAAGTCTGGAATTTTTGGTTTTCTGGTAAAAAGTATCATTTCAGTCTTGCTCGGATTAACTTCATCCAAGGCACTCTCCATGATTTGATTCATCGTTGGAAGAAACTTACCTGATACCAGTATAACCAAATCATCCCCGTATGCGATCCCTAAGATCCTGTTCATGGCAATAAGCCATAGCAGAGGTAAAATAAACACCTACTTGCGGAGTACCTCTGCTGATCGTCTTAGTTGTACAGCTATTACCTAGTGTTGCCTGAATAATTCATAGATTAAGGAAGTATTCTACACCTAACTCGGTGAGGGCTTCTTGAATAGATTCAGTATAGATGTTGTTGAAAGCTCTTTCCATCAAGGAATGTGGCAAGTGTGTGTTCTTTAAAGTAGAGGGTCTTCTCTGCCGTTCGCACTACTTCCTGAAGGGCCGTTTCCACCGACCGGACCGTCCCTTTAGGTAGGCATGTTGGGACTTCGACAGTGGAGAACTCTCCAAGGTTGGACGGATGTGAAAATCTGGGATGTGTTCTAATGTTTTCAGCACAAAAGATTCATGTCCACGTCGACCCACCTTCAGGCTGAAAACAACTTTGACACGCCTCCATGATTGTGGAACGTAGTTTAAATTTAGGCAGCTCCTAAAAATCGTAACTAGACAAGGAACTGCTATGTCTTGCGAGGGGAAGAAACTATTAAGGGCCCAGGAGATTTTGTCCTCCTTGATTATGGTAGTGGTCTTATTCCAGTCCGCGGATAGCGCGCATCCAGAACTAGCTCGTTCCAAACCACGGTCGCCACAGCCTGGAAAGTGAGTGTTCATAAGGAGTTCTAAAAGAGACGGATTGATATGTCCTTTAAACAGAATCTTACTAAGTCTTGCGGATTCTTTCAGAGTTTCGATGGACTGCCAGTATTCTGTCCAACCCTGTTTTTTGGCCTTTCTTATGGACTCCTTATATATTTTCAGGCAGTCCTTGTAGGGCTGCCAGAATTTATGGCTTTAACAGATACTGAAGATCGCTCTAGTCAACTTCCTGACCTTGGTCAGATATTCACTCCACCATGTGGGGACTTTCTTTTTACTACAACCGACCGGACACAAGACGTTAAAAGCAACATTCATAGCTTTTTCAATAGTTTCCACTTTTGAGTGGAGTTCCGTGGTCCAATCAATATTTTGACTAATTGATACCTTACCCAGTTTTGTCTTAACTACACGATTAAATATAGACCAGATTATTCGTTTGGGATTTCTTTTCTATTTCTATATGGCTTCGAAGTGTTCATATCGAGACTTATGTCGTAGAGGATCCACTTCTGATCTGAGAAAGATTGCAAATTGGACACCCTCCAGTTTTCGACCCTGAATGTATCATTATTCGAAGCCAGTGTAATGTCAATAACCGCTTCCCACCCGTTAAAATTATCCGTACTCGGAAAAACAAAGGTAGGAATGTTGCCAGTATTATAGACAGAGAGGTTATTTTTGATAATAAAATCGTAGACGGACTCACCTCTTTCATTGGTTACCGCGCTTCCACAAACCGTATGCCTGGCGTAGGCGTTGTAGCCCATCAGAAGGTTAGTCTAGTTTTTGTTGGCGAAGGATGTTAAAAATTGAACTTCTTCACGCTGGGCTTGCCTCTCCCGGTCCATGTATTTATTTATTTATTTATTTATTGAGCTTAGTACAAGCTGTAACTTAATTCTAACAGAACTTATTAATTCTAACTAAACCTAATTTTATATTTATTTTTTATAGTTTTTCAATATTATTAATTATAATTAAACAAACTAAAAAAAAAAAAAAAAAACATTTAACAAACTAAGACAGATTAGTTTTAAGGGGGAGGTGAGGAGGAAGAGAGTGAATTTCTAAGAGAGGATATGCTGTAATGGAAGTCAAGGAGGTTCTGGGCATTATTGGCTAATCGCAGCATTCTGGAGACTGGTTCAAAAAGGCCGTAATTAGTGCGGTGGAGAGCGAGACGAAAGAGAGGAAGAGACCTGAGATTGCGTGGATTTGTTTGAAGCGAAATCATTTCCAGTAATGCGGAGGAATCGATCGTAGCGGTTAATATCTGATGGATGAACAGAATATCGGCGACTTCGCGACGTCTAACAAGGGTTGTAAGGTTAATCAATTTTAAACGATCTTCGTAGGGGGGTAGGTTATAATTGTCGACCCATGGGAGACCTCGTAAGGCAAAACGTAAAAACCTGCGCTGCACAGCTTCAATTCTAAGGGAATGGGTGACATGAAATGGAGACCAAACTTGGCTTGCGTACTCAAGGAGGGGTCTGACAAAGGTAATGTAAAGCGACTTTGTAACATAAGGGTTAGAGAATTCTTTAGACCAGCGTTTTATGAAACCAAGAGAAGAATTGGCCTTAAGTATAATATGGTCAATGTGGGAGCGAAAGTTAAGTTCCCTATCACAGATAATACCCAAATCACGTATAAAGGAGACTGAGGGAAGAAAAAAATAGAATCTACGGGGTGGGAGCAGGCGTTTTCGGGAGAAGGTTATGGATTGACATTTACTGACGTTAAGTTCTAAGAAGTTATTGACGCACCAAGTGTAGAAAGAGTTCAGCCCTTTTTGAAAAGATAGAGAGTCCTCCGGGGTGGATATAACCTTAACTATTTTCATGTCGTCCGCGTAAATAAACAGATCGGAGTTTTTAATGATTTGCCCAACATCATTTGTAGTTAGGACGAAAATCAATGGACCAAGATGACTTCATTGTGGGACGCCTGAGGTTGCGATAATGGGATCGGAGACTGAAAATCTAAATAGAACTCTGTACTGGCGATTCTCAAGGTAAGATTTCAGCCATGAGACAAAAGATGGTGGAAAGCCAATGGCTTCAAGTTTGAAGTAAATAGTAGGGTGACATATTTTATCAAACGCTTTACTGAAGTCGGTGGTAATGACATCAACTTCCTTACCTGCCTCCAGTGCCTGTAGTGTTTTTGAGACAAATTCGGTTAGGTTAGTCGTAGTGGATCTACCTTTTAAGAAACCGTGCTGATGGGGAGGAGTAGACAGAAGCTATAAGGAAGCCTTCTCCCGTTGCAGTTTCCAATTTAATAAATGTTAGATTAGCGGAGGTAAGATTTGGACAAAGAAAAGCTTTTAATTGTCTCTTAGCCAAAATGAATGTTTTAGGCTTACTGACAGAGGTTGTACTGAGCAGAGTATATCCATTATAATGAGAAGGGACACTCTCTCTACATATGCATTTCCTACTACCACAAAACAAGACATTAAAAAATTGTACAATAAGTAGAAGTAGATCAAAAGTATACACTTATTATATTTGTCTATACCCATTTTTTATGATTGGCTTTTCCCCTAATTAAAACTAAATACGAACCCTTTTACACCTAAAATATGAGACAAGTGTTTCTTATTTCCTTTGATCTCCATAAAAATAATAAAACCGGATGTTCGGTCTTAAAACAATAAATATTATTTGACTCCAAATTTCCTAGTTTTTTATGGCAATAGGTCACACTGATTTTCTATAGAGGCGATATACATAACTCGAACTCTTATCAGCTGTGCGACGGATTTCAAGTGATACAGGTTAACGCGTGAAAAAATTCGGTGCGAAAGAAAAAAAAAATCTATTAGAGACAATTTGTATTTATACGTCCTTAGAGTGCAAGTTTTTTTTTTTTGTAAAAATAAAGCTAAAGTGTTTTTGATTAAAAAAAACGAAACAAATAAAAAATGGCAAAATATACTTTTAAGTGTTTGGCTTGCGGTCGGCAAGAAAAACAAAATGTAGGTTTAAAATATTTCTCTGTGCCCAAAAATAGTGAAAGGTAAGCTTAATCAAGAACCGAATCTGATTATAAAACTGTTGATTTTGATAGTGAAAATGCGTTTTACTATTTTGTAGGTTATATTTTAAAAAAGTACTATCTAAAACATAAGTGTGAATTGGAATTAAGTCAGCATTCTAATATTTCTTCCCTATTTATAGAATTTAAAGAATATGAAGGTGCGCATTTAACACGTCCACCTCAAGAATTTTTAGACGCGTTAGAGAGTACGGAGCAATAATTTATTTATTTCTTTATAGATTTGTACTTTTGTAATGTTTTTGAAAACAAAATGTTTGATACATATATTAAGTAACGAATTTAACTACAAAAAACAAAAATCAAAACAAAGAAATTCTTATAAAATTTTATGTACGTATTCGTGATATCATATTATAAAGAAATTCAACAAATCTATAAAAAAAAACAACTGAACAGCTGAAATATTTAAGTAAGTTTAAATCAAAATGTATTATAAATTATTTTTTTCTTGTTTTTTTTTTTAGTTTAATTTTTTCTCTGCTATCTCTCTCTCCCCACAAGGCTTCTTATATCCATCTACTTCTCATATCTATGCAACTTAGTGATAAGCACTGATAAAGAAAACGTTAAGAGTGTCCCCTTACAGCCAGGGATCTTGAATGATGCAGTTATCAATGTTTTCTTCACTGATATATACACACATACGTGTACATATGTATGTAAATAAATATCGCCGTTTTGACAGAAGGAGAATATATTCTTTAACATAATGGAAACTAAAGCTATGTTGACAACTAAATGAACACGACAATAAACTGAGGTTCATTCTGTAGCCTGGTTCAATTTGACACCCTCTAACAGACGAATGAACTTAAAGGGATTTTTACTAGATTACGCTGAAACGTAACGAACCTCGAAAATCTAAAGCGAAACCCTAGAGGTTTTGGAGAGATTTGACGAAGATTTCGTTTGGTGGGAACATACATAGTATAACATTTTCACTACAAATGCGTAAATTTGTTAAATGGATTACATTTACCTGCCAAAATGTTTCTGCTCACATTTAATCTATTCACCCCAATCTAAATTTAAATTACCCAAAAGAGAAACAAATAACTCCACAAAATTTTATTTAAAAAAAAAAAAGCTGCGTAGCGTACGAGTGCTTCTTACACAAAAGCAAAAATCTCTTTGCCCCACAGTACTGCAAAGAGCACGTATGAGTTCCAAATTTTTGTTACATTGATTTAAGAAAATTTCAAATTATCTTAGCTTACAATAATATTATAATATAATAATTAATAATAATATAATACAATAATAATAATATAATTAATATAATAATAATATGTAATAATATATATAATAATAATATGTATTAATATAATAATATATATTAATATAATAATGTATATAATTCATTCGGGGTGAAGCTCGATGACGTTATAACTCGATAAGGTTTATGGAGAAAGAAAATTTAGAAAATTGGCATTTTTTGTATTTTACAAAACATAGTTGGCGTTGGGGTCTCGATCAGCGTTACCTTTCAGACCCTTTAGGGGCAAATTGACCATTTTTCGATGCTACGGACCCTTGGACCACCCTTTTCGAAAATCATCGAAATTTGACCGTTTTTGAAATATACGAACCTTTTTGGACCCTTTTTGCGAATGGACACAGAATTGACACATTCATTTCTCATTTAACCGATTTGTGTTGATGTATTTATTCGTTTCGCATACCTACAGAATAGGAAGTTTAGGAATTCGATTATAACGACCAAATTCTTCGGTCCCTTGAAGGTCATTAAAACCGATTTTGACTAAATTGAGATCACTACTTTATATTTCTTGCTCTTTTTTTTTTTATTTTGATAATTATTTTTTGCAGAAAAGTAAAAAAAAAAGTAGAAAATAAATAAGGCAAATATTATTTCTTTCGCTAAATTTGGTTCTTAAACTTTATATGGGCCCCTTTTCTTTCGGCAGGGACCCTTTTCAGGATCACTTTTTGAGAGGTAACACTGGTCTCGATATAAGACAGTTGAGCGCATGACATATTTGCAGTCTGATGGCGAACGGTTACAGGTAAAACGGAATTATGCCGGGTTCAGCTAGTTATCTTATAAATTTCAATTTATTGCCGAATAAGAGGCTTGGTACTAAACCAAGCCCATTAAAACTTTAAAGAAAATATAATTTTTTTGTACAAAAGTTCAAAGCCCAAATCAAAACAAAAAACATATGAAAATGCAATCCGTTTGGAACGGATCGTATGATACCCTCTCCCTCTCTTATGTACATATGTAGCTCCTTCATTCACCACTATATGATAGTTCCTTAAGCAACAATTTTTCAAATATTTTATAAAACTACTACAAAACACAAATTTTCTCAATAAGTGGGCGTTGTAGTGGGCGGATATTCTAAATTTTTTAACATAAGGATCTGGCTCGAAGGACAAGGAATGCTATACCATGTTTCCACGAAACGAAATCGCGAGATTTCATCAAACTTCTCCAATCCTCTGAGGTTTCGCCATACATTATAGAGGTTTCCGCGAAACCTACTTTAAATCTCTTTGAGTTCATCCGTCCGTAAGAGGTTGGCAAATCGAACAAGCCTAAGCGTTTACGTAATTGAAATTGGAACTTCAGTTTACTTTGCTGTTCATTTAGACGTAATATGCATAGACCAATTTTTGGTTTCCCAATTTATCCACTGTCAAATCCAAACACTGAATGCGACAGTTAACAAACAGTTGTTTTTTCCCTTCACTTCAAAATGAACAGAGAATGATATTCGAAATTCGTTTCAACTTGGTGGGAACGGCTTACTAAGGTTTCGGGAAAAGTTTATCCGAATCTCGCGATTTTGGCTCGATGAAAACATTGTATTAGAAAAGAAACGGAAAGATAGTACCTAAATGTATAATTTTAGAAGATTACTTTAATAAATTCAGATTTCAGATAAAACATCGAGCAAACTTCATGTCGAAAAAAGTATTAAAGGGTAATGCTGACATTTGTGAGTTTGAGACAACTGTTCGATTTGAAATTATTAATTAACATTGAACTCTAAACAGTTAGGTACTATGTATCCATCCTAATACAGTACACTCGCGGTAACGAGATTATATGACAATGTGAACTATCCACTAACGTGAACACACAAATATTTACATTAGGTATTCATTAACTTGAATACGAACCTACCGATAACGTGAACAGTTGTTTTGTTGACTGCGAATCTAAATTTTATCACAAATAAACATGTCCTAACAAGAAAAAAGGGTAACAGTAACTGTTTAGCCAACGATTTACATTGTGTATAGTAGTGCGTTATGTTCTCTAAGAATATTCATTTTTCAAGTGATTTTTTGTGCACGTGCTTTTAATTAATTTAATGTAATTAATTTTTAATTCAAATATGTTCAGTATATATACATATACATACCTACTTATATAAGCTCTCACAACTAATCGTTATTTTACTTTAAAAAACTCTTATTCGATAACGTGAATTTTTCGATAACGTGAACGGTCTATGTTTTATGTAGTTCACGTTACCGCGAGTGTACTGTATACCCTTAACTTACCCAATAACTTACTTGCAGTTACATACTTTGCAGTTGTGTGCCTGCATATCTAAGGCATATCTTTTACTTAATGTATAAGTATACATTTATTTATATTTAAGTATTTAAACAAACTTCAAACAGAAAATGCATGCATACGTCCATACATATAATTTGTCAATACGTACATACATACATATGAATGTATGTATATACATTCATACGTACAAGTATGTCTAATGGACTGAAAAAGATTAAATCTCTTTTAAATCACTCATAGTTTAGTTTTTTTCTTTTCCGTTATTTTCTCAATTTGTTTTACCTTCTTTTTTATGCCAAAAGAAAGGACTTGTTTTCCACTCGAACAATCCTTATTATCATTATTATAATATGACAATATTAAATTGAATCAATTCAATGCATTATACAATCAAAGCAAATAGGAAAAGATAAGAGAAAGAAAAGGCTTCACTAACGTCCAGGCAGTGAAGAAAAAAGCGATAATAGGTGTATACACATTGCTAAGGCTGAAGTGCTATACTGTTGGTAGAATAGAGCATTCAGGGGGAAAATCCAATGAAAGGACCGAAGGTAAAGGACATTTTGCGCACGCATTTTCTTTTTTCCTCCTTCTTTTCCTTACAATTTTCGAGGATGTTTCTTACTTATCTCCGATTTTCATGGCCCACTTTGTCATTCAGTGCTTTTCCAATTTATTACTTCTGTGACATTTAATAACTGGATCATTATTAATTTTCTTCTTTTTACTAGACAACAAAGCGTAGTGGGAAAATTGTCATAATCTTTTGACAAGGTCTTTTAAGTAGGAGAAGGTGTCTTTTTCATCGCCTTATTCCGGTATTCGTAAAGGTTGAGGGAGAAATTGATGACAATTATTTTTCCAATATCTTAGAATGTGGTAGTATTATATTCCAAAGTAAAAGGTATCATGTGACTCATTAAATTACTTTGAGTTCTTTGGTAAGTGACACGTGACTTTTAGTTTTGGAAAGAGTGCTCATTTCCATGAAATTAATATAAGAGATTTCTGTTGGATTAGTTTAAATTGTAATTTGTTTTTTTTTTTTTTTTTTAAATTAATTTGCTAGGAAAATTAAAAGGTTCATTTTTGTCAACGATAATTAAGTATTCATTTGTAGACATAAGATAGATTTTTTTTTAATTCATTGAATTTGCTAATGATGGGCTCCTACAGTTGTCAAGTTCTTTATAACTATCACCGAACCTCTACAATTCCCATTCAATACGATGAAAAAATGAATGAATGTCACATACAACTCCCAGTAGTTTTGAATACCATGGAGAATAAATATTGAAACCTAATTCCATCTGAGTTTCAAATACAACTACAACAAGTCTTTTCCATCCATTTGGACTGACTCATCATATTGCTCGATTATATTTTTTTCTGTGTGTTAGTAATGATACGAGTACCTTCTCAGTCAAATTTTCGAAAGTTTTCGTTTTTGTAAGGATCTTTAATTTTGGGGTTATTATAGATTCCAAATATATATATGTATATATGAAATCACTCCTTAAAAAACAAACAATTTTGTTTAGTAATAGATTTAGGATATATACTTCTTTCGTTTATATATTTATAATGGTTTGCCACCGCACACATATGTACATATATCTTATAACTGAAACAAATTAAAAGTATTTGTTGGAAACAACAATCAAAATCTGCTCAATTAATGTAAAAATAGACATTCTTTCCCATATGGGTTGGGAGGAAAACGATATCGGGACTAAGCATCGTAATCACAGTTACAAAATTTAGCAACATAGTGTGTGGAAGATTTTTGTATTGGTTTTATAGTGAAATATGTATTTACATACGTACATATACGAGTATCATCTTGCTTAGTGATATTTTCGAAGCATAAAAAACTCTTTTTGTTAACATCAACACACGTCAGTTTCTATTGCACAAACATCAAAAACCAATTTTACCAAATTAAGGAATGCTCGAAAATGTAAGTTTGAATGCGAGCAAAAAGATGCAAATACTTAAAAAAAAAAAAAACACACAGAAAATAGCGGATTTATTAACTTTTTTAAAATAGAATTCAATTTATAAACAAAAAAAGTTAATATTTTATTTCGTACCCCGTTTTAGTTATAAAAGTATTCAATTTCGACAAAATTCTGTCAACCAATGAAGTCAGTTACTCTGGGGATATGAGGTCCCGTTCTGATTTTATTTGTTCCATAATCTCAGTTCGTTGCGTTAACTTATTTCTCTACCTACAAAATCTCATTAATTTCTGAGGAATTGAGGTCGAGGGATTACGCAGGCCATTCCGAAACATCATCATAATCTTCGTTTAAGATATCGGCTGGTGTATTTTGGGTCATTATTGTGTTGAAAGAAGTTTTTTTCAGGCATAAGTATATTACCGGAAATAAGGAACCATATGATTTTATTTTATTACCTAGCACGTTTCAATTCAGCGAACTATTTAAATGACACAATTAACAAAATCCTTAACGAAGATGATCCTTATAAAAAGGCATTATATAAAGCCTGATTTTAGATTGCTTACCACTCACCATAACTGATCCTCTTCGGTATAACTTTATATCTAGAGCAGTATCTCGGTTCAAAGGTCTTTCCACACATCGAATGCCATCTGGCGAGAAGAAGTTATAGTTGCTTTTATTATTCCATAAAACCGAAGCATATTCCACGCTCGTCTCATGAATGTGCAGCTTCGCCAAATCCAGCCTTTTAGTCTTGATGTAGGGGTTTATTGCTGGACGTCTTACTCCGAGTCCCTCAATTGTCGTCTAATAGTGTGTACTCCTAAGCTCACCTCCAAATGTCATGGGAGTGATCGCTAACTTCCACCGCAATCCTTAACGAATTAGCTTTCATCTGTCTTATGGTAGCACGATTCTGTGAAGCAGTTATTTTATGTGGGCGCCCACTACCAACTTTGTGATAAACATCCCCTTTTCCCTGAAACACCAATATCCTGCATAATCTTTTCGTTGATATCAGCGGTAATAATGGCTTATGTGCATCTAATCGATAGCTGAGTCTAATTATTGTATATTCCAATAGATTTACTTATACTATAAAATAAATGGTTTTGCACCTACTTATATTCGCAATTTGCATTTTTTTCCTCGCGTTGTATTTCTTATTAATTCATTTGATTGAAATTTGCAAACATTAGCAGAAGAGTAATTATAAGCTGCTACTCAGAATAAAATATCTACACAATGGGAATAAAAACTCAAAAGGGAAAATCGTTTTTGATTCAGTTATAAGGAAAATGAAGGCAATTAATATCGATGTAATCGTTTGCATTTTTTTCGCTCGCTACTGTATATAGAAAAAAAAATAAAATCACATTAAGTCATTATAAGACACATACTCAGTGTAAATTATTAAAAAAAATAAAACTTAAAATCGATTTATCAATCCCAAAAATAAGTACAATTTCATTATCTCCAGAAATCAATTCAAAATTCGTTCCACTCTTACCACTTTTTCAAGCAACTAATCTGGCTTCACTAAAAGGCATTCATCCGCCCAAGGCTGGAATACAACACCCAAATCTGGTCAGGTGCAGCAAAGATAGTTATGCACGTACTACATAGATAGGGTTCAGGAGTGTATCATTGTGAGCTCCATAGTATTCTTAAAACATAGACGAAATGTTTCATGTCTTTCTCTATTTTATCCCTTTTTCCACTAATAATGTTCCAGCAAAATAGCTAACTGCATAGCCGTGAAAACTCACCCGAAATACAATTCGGGTGCTTTGAATGCACGTCAGTTTACTCTCGATTTCGACGCACGATTTCGGACGCACTGTCAAGCATAGATATTCGTTCATAACGAACGAAACGTGTGTGGAATGATCTTCCAGATTCTGAGTTCCCTCGTCATTACAAACTTCAAATCAAAGTCAAACCTTTCCCTAAATGTTCGTGACCTAAAATATCAGCATTTGCTTTAAAGCTTTGATGTGCAAAAATTATAAAAAATAAAGTGGACGGCACACTTTTAGCCAAAAATTTAGAACGTCATCTTTTAGCTTTGGCCCACACTAAAAATTTGAATGAAATCGGTTGACCCGTTTTTTAACAAACCGGCTTTTAACCGAATTGGCCTTAAGTGCCGTTATAACACATTTTGGCCAAAATATTGTAAGGCATTTTATAGCACGATAAAACTCGATTCAGCATAAAGTTTAAACAAAATCGGTATAGCCGTTTTCCAGCAAATCAGTTTTTTACCAATTTGGCTATAAGTAAAGTACCGTTATTAACGTTTTTAGCCAAAAATGTGGAACACCATCTTATAGTACTTTGCCAAGCTAGCCGAAATATTAATATACTACGTATCGGTGCAAGTAAAAAGAAAGAGGTATGTACATACTGTATATGCATATATAAAAAAAAAATAAGTGTCACCATATTCCCTCCAGACGGATTGTAACATTTTTATATGTTCTTCTTTTAGCAATACTTACAGTGTTGGCCAAAACTAAAGCAACTAATACACCACACAATTGTTTTAAGATTTAACAAGTGCTTATGAGCCAGAATATTTTTATATTTATTTTTCCCGATATCTCTGAATATTATAGATTAGTATATAGAATCAGTAAACACTCTTATGAGTAAATTAAAAAAACAATAAATACAAAACTGAATTAAGGTCCATTTTCGGCTGGCCAAAACTAAAGCAACTTTTCGTTTCTTTCTTCAAAAAAAGATTTTCTGTTACGGAAAACAAAAAGTAACCGTTGTTTTGAGTATTTACTGTTATAGAAATGCTACCAATGAACAAACAAGAAAAAATTGGACGATTTTCGGGTATAATTTTGCTGCAGAAGACATAAAAAGCAGCTCTAACTTATTTTGTAAAAATGGCAAGGAATAGTATTCTGAACGGACAAAAAAAAAATTCTGATTTTTAATATGGAATTACACAAGGAAATCTATGCTGAATTCTACTCATAAATCAGTGAAACGTCATTTAATTAAATATTATAAGGCCAGCAAATCCGTCAAAATGATTCATCGAGGGGGCAGGCCAGGAGTTAGGACGCACCGGGAAGATAAATATGTGATAAGAAAGATTAGGAGCAATCTATTCATGTCATCTGAGAGTTGAGATACGAATTGAACACGAATATCCGCACCAGAACGATTCGTCGAAGGGCAGTGAATGGTGGTCTTTCATTTTTCAGTGTCGTGAAGAAACCCTTTATTTGGGTCAAAAACAGAACGGCTTAATTCAAATTTACAACTGGCCACATCAACTGGACAGAGTCTAAAAGGAAGACAGCTCTATTCTCTGATGAATACAAATTCAATATTAAGAGATCGGATGGATTTCGACGTCTTTGACGGCTCAGCAATGAAGCACCTACTTCTCGATATTCGATGGGTATGGTCAAACATGGAGAAGGCTATGTCATGGTCCGGAGATGCTTCCATGGATATGGAATTGGCCCAATCCATAAAATAGATGGAATTATGAACCGATTTGTGTACAAAACTATCCTGTAAGGCGTTATGCTGCCACATGTCGAAGAGGAGTTGCCTTTGAAATGGGTACTTCCACAGTATACCGCACCTAAACATATCTCAAAACTATTAAAAAATTGGTTTCAGGACAGAAAATTTGGGATTATGGAATGTTCTCCGGAACTTTATGCTATAGAAAACCTCTTGGAGATCGTAGATCGGAGAATAGTTCGGGTACATATCGAAATAGGGGGGCCTTTTTACTCAGGTCAAGGAGGCATGGAATAATATCCCCAGTTCCATAATTTAAAATATTTTGGAGAGTATGCCTAGGAGGTGTGCAGCGGTGATCTGAAATAATGTTTTTGCATTAAAATATTGAGCTTAACACAACGAATTTTAATATAAATACAATTTTGGTATGGAGTTGCTTTAGTTTTGTCCAGCTGAAAATCGGCATATTTTAGTATTATTTGTTTTTTCCTTGTTTTTGTTATAAATAAATGGATTTTTTTTTCATAATCTAATTTTGGAATGTAACCACTACATTCCTACATAAAAAATTTAAGGAATATATTTTCATTTAAGCAATTTTACTCATCTGTTTGTTGTCTGTGTTTAAGTTGCTTTAGTTTTGGCCAACACTGTATATGACAAACGTTAACATTTTTAAAACGTAATTTAAAATGTCAATAGTCCTTTCTTTACGAATTGTTAACTGACCACGTCGTTCGTGCAATTGGACACCATTACATTACAAAGTCTCTTGTCTATGCCGATAAACCACAAACAAATGAGCACTTAGAAGCCAACATTATACGCGTAGAATTAATTATAAAATTTTCTGGAAAATAAAGCCAACTTCATGGATATTAAACATTGTTGCGTGCTTTATCGTCCATTTAAAATCCTCCGCCTCTGCAAAAACAACACCCTTTTGTTACGTTAGTGTGAGTGTACTGCAAATAGGAAATTCATCCTCTTAAGCATAGTACTTTATGATCGAATTCTTAATCGCTTTTAGTTAGCTAGTTGTAGTTTATTTAGTATTCATATTTTATGAGATATTTTTCGTATGCTTGGAAAACAAAAAATAATAAACTTTTTAATGCACAATTAGTGGTGGGTGTAAGTGTATTCGGTCATTGAATGAGAGGTTTGGTGATCGATTCCCGACCAAGTCCATTCAATTTTCACAGTATTAAAAATTAAATAATTCGCTCAGAAAGCACTTCGTGTATTTCAACATGAACGCGAAAAAAAAACTGTGAATTCAAACGAATGCAAATATCACACACAACTTTCTCTCCAATCGAATTGAATACCACCTATGGAAAATAAACATTGAAACCTAATATCACCTGAGTTTCAAATACCACTACACCAACTCTTTCCTATCCCTTCTTCTCTCTTCCAAAAATTGACTAACGCCCGTGCCCTGTTAAACAGTAAAAGGGTATTCATATCCCCTTTGGCATGTGCAGATTGTGTATATAAAAAAAAAAAAAAACTCCTCGCTTTAAAAAATCTCCATTTAATCGCCAACCAATCTAAAATTTTAACTCAATCCCTACACCAAATAAACGCCAAGTAAAAGGAAAATAACAGTATAAGGTCTATTCAAAAGTCCTTCAAACGAATGCCACCATTTTTAATTTACGTAATTGATGTCCAAATTATAAATGCGATACCTTTCCTCCAAATTTCGATGAAAAAGGCGACAAGAAGACAAAACCATCAACAACCCTTCTTGAGTCGTGATAAGGATTAAATCAACCATTTTATTTACTCTTTTTCTAAATATTTTGACATTCGAACAATGTCACGTTTGTCAAAACAAGAATAAAAGGAAGGATTTTGTTTTGTCATTTTCTTTTTCTTTGAAAATTTTAGTAAACGCATCATCAATTATATTAAACGAATTGTATTAGAAGTAAGAAGCAGGATATCATCTATCCAAAGGATGTTGAACAATTAAGAAAGAGTTTTTTTTTTTTAAAAACTGAATTTGTCATTTAATGTGTGTATGTAGTCGAGGATTGATTTCACGAGCTCCTTGCCAGTTTTGAAACAATACAAAGGAAATAATCTGGGATGTTTAGATCTTAGAATATTTGAATTAATAAAAAAAATCGACAAACGATCATCTTGTTGTTAAGCTCCTGGTGTGAAATGGCTGGCATACAGATGGGGTAACGATTTCAAAGAGTAGGATGAAGGATATCAATTACATTGAACCGTGGTATTCATCAGATTGCCTTTAACAGGTTCATTTACTCTGAAATGGTTAATTGAACCAAGACAATTAAATTATTTTCTATAACATGATCTAATTACGTTATACATATTTAATATTTAAATTTTTTTTTTTTTTGTTAGGAAGATGAAATTGTTAGGAAGCAAAGAAACCTAATTTTTATTATGAACTAAAATAATAATTATAATTTCAATTTCAAAATGCTTTTATTAATGCAAAACATGAAAACTCAAATGCTAGTCCAAAACACTTAAAACTAGCTTGAATAGCTGAACTATATAATTATAACTTACTGGCCCTATGCGAGCGCTTATCAGATTCGATTTGTTACAAGGGATCCTGTTGGAATAGAATTGTATGTACTGAAAATATGGTGTCCTGTATAAGTGAAGTGAAGGCAAGCCCGAAGGCAGTCACTTTCAAACACCCGAATCCTTTCCATTCTGTTTTCCCTTATGTGGAACCACATATTCAATCATGTCTCGAATTGGAGCCTTGCAGCAGATTATTTTCTCCCTTGCATCGAGATGGGCGCTATAAAACAATCTCTTTGTTAGGGCGAAAACACGTCGACTTCTAGTTAAACTAATATCTATGGCTTAATAAACGTGTAGATATTGTTCTATGTCTTAATAAATATGTAGATATTGCTCTGACAAGACCCCGAGGTATTTTCGCCCTTTATATTTTTATAAAATGTTGCTTTTTGTAGGTTTATTTCATTATCCATCCTTTACTTTACTTAGGGCCAATTTTGTAAAAATACGACTTGCTCGAAAACGGCATTTTTTGTGCAAAAAGCCGATTTAGGCGAAAACGACAAAAACAATTTCGTTTAAATTCCACACTGAAACTAGTTCAAATGCAGGCAAAAAGGTGACTTACCACGCTTGGGCCAAAATTGGTTAGAAGTATGGCTAATTTGGCTAAAAGACGTTTTTCTTGAAAACGGATATAACGATTTCACTAAAGTTTATACATTAGATTACAAATCGCAATTTCTATAAAATAGAGTACAAAATTTTGGGCCAAAAGTTAGTATAACGGTACTTTTCCAGAAACGGTTCCAACGATTTTCTTTAAATTTCATATTTAGACTAGTTTTCTAAATTCCTATAAGATGAAATACCACATATTTTCGAAAATTGCTAGCAATGGTAGTTTGCTTATAGTTAAACCTTGTAAACGGTTTCAACGATTTCGTTTAAATTTGATATTTGCACTACTTAAAGGGAGTCTTATAAAATGGTGTACCACGTTTTTGGTCAAAAGTGCTAACAATCGGACTTTGCTTAAAACCAACTTAACAAAATGTCCTTTTGCACGGCTGTAACGATTTCGTTTCAATTTGATATTTTAACTATTTTTATAGAGTCCTATAAAATGGCGTACCACGTATTTGGCTAAAAGTGGTAACAAAGTGACCTTAATTAGAGCTAACTCAACAGAATTCCCTTTTAATAAAAGTGTTATGTGAAATTTCATATTTGAGCTAATTTCGCGAAGTCCTATAAAATAGCACACCATGCTCTTGGCCTAAATTGGAAATAACGATATTTTGTTTCTAACTTAACAAAATTTTACATATTTCAATAGTTTTTTTTAAGCACCCCTTTCTCCCATAAGGCCTATACTGACCATTTTTCTGGGACAGAGTACATATAGTTAATCTGCTTGTGTAATTTTTTCTTAAAAATGAACAGCGTTTTCGGTGTGCTTGCGCATCGAGTTGATGCCTGTCTTACCAAAGCGTGGTAAATTTACCTTTTCGTACTAATTTCCAATCCAATATTTAGGATATGGTAAAAAGGTAATATTTTATAAAAATAGGAAAATTTTTGAAATATTCGTTCACACTTAATCTCATTGCAATCAATGAAAATGAATTTATCCCACACTTTGAAAAGGGTAATCTCACCGATTTCATGTATATGGTGATTGTACGCATACTTTTTTTTCGTTTATTTATTTGCGATCCTACTCATAAAACGGTAATATTAAACATAATATATAATTGATTCACAGTAAATTTGATTATTTTTCTTAATCAAACAATTTTTGGCAGAAATGGAAAATTTTCATTAATTGTGTGGTATTTTCCTTGAAAAAAATCTGGCAGTACTGGTTGAGGCACGCGTTGATACTCTTGTACACTAGACCAACGTTACCTTTCGGACGCTTTAGGGGCAAATTGACCCTTTTTTGATGCCACGTACGCTTGGACCCCATTTTCGAAAATCATCGAAATTTGACCCTTTTTGAAATATACGACCATATTGGACCCTTTGGTCCGATTTGAATTGGACTGAATTGACACATTAATTTCTCAGTTAACCGATTTGTGTTGATGAATTTGTTCCAATTCCAAATAATGTACCTATGTTCATTTACTCGTCCTTTGAACAGATGCATACATTGACGTAGTTTCGTTTTCGTTTCGCATATTTCATTGATATTCATGTTTCTAATATTTGAGGTATAGATATCCCTTTGTTACTATTCTTTGTGATTCTGTGCAGTCGTTGATGTGACTTTTGATCCATGTTATCTGCATTGCGTATTTTGGAGGATGAGGAATTAGAAACCGCTAAACATATCTCCTATATATATAATTCCTTCGGGGTGAAGCTCGATGACATTATAATTCGACAACCGCTGGACCGATTTTCATGATTCTTTTTTATTTTGTTCGTATTGCTGTACTATACACCCAAAAAAATAAGCGCTGTAAATTTTACAATTGAAGGCACTAGATTCATTGTAGATTTGTGTATGTAACAGCGAATCTGGTTAAATTAACAAATTTTTGTAGATTTTACAGCGAATGCATTCATTTTTACAACAAAGTTGTTAAATCGACTACAATCCCCAACTGTAAAATCAACAGCGCGTTGTCAATTTCGGCTGTTAAATCTACAGATATGAATTTGCAAAATCTATCTCAAAATGTTGTAGAATCTACAACTAATTACTGTGGTAACTACAGCAGGAGCTGTAGAAATAACAACAAGTTGTAGATTCGGCATTTATTACGAAAACGTAAAAAGTAGATACCATTTGAGAATGTTCGCATAATAATTTTCAAAGGCTATAGCGTTGTGGTAGTGTATGCAGTCGCCGAGTGAGAGGTTCCACGTTCAACCCCAGCCAGATCCAAACATTTTTCACATTTTGTAAGTAAATGCAATTATATAATTCGGTCTAAACACACACTAAGTGTATTTCTTGGACAAAAACCATCTAATTGGATTGCAAAAGCTTACGTGCTATGACACAACAAATTGTTGTTGTTTATACAACATATTTTCACAACCAGATTGTTACAACCACACTTCTGTAAAATTTACAAAAAAAATTGTCGAGTCGATTCTGACAATGAAAGCAGTAGAATCTACAGCGCTTTGCTCTATTTTTAAATCATCTTTTTTTGGGTGCAGTGGACGTTCTGTATAACAAATACCCATATAACGAATTTTCGATATAACGAACGTGTATAAAAATTGCATTGACATCTCTAAATAACGAACGCTTTCATACAAATTTACTATCTACTCGTACTATACAAATAATATATTTATGGCTGCAAATTTTGCTGACTACAATTTTTGTTTTGTGTAATAATTGCACTCTTAATATATTTTTTCATGTGTTGAACTTCATTTAACATAAAAGGAACATATACAGACAAAAAATATGCATTAATTTTTAATGAACATTGTAAGAGATATGCAAAAAAAATCGTTCTATATAACGAACACTTTCGTTTTAGCGAACGACATTAAGCATTAATTCATTCGTTATATTGGACGTCCACTGTTATTCCGAAATGGTTTAAAAGAAGCGAAGGCAGTCTAATTCTAAAATGTAAATAATTACTGTATAACTTTACTCGAATGTTTCGTAAATTCATATATTTTAAGGCTATAGTATAGAAATCTAAACAAGTGCGAGGAGGGCCTCTTGCAATAGTGTTCCGGACGTTTTATATTGTCATTAAATAGAAGGCAATATTATTCATATCCTGCATAGGCACACCTAATACTTTGCCTAGGTTCCAGTATTTTTCTAATAATTTTTTTTTTGCCCTTCATACAAGGTGCCCAAAAACGAGCCCTTAAAATGAAATTGACATTGACATTGACGGTTGACATTAAATAAAAGAAAACTCCGTTTAATTTCACAATATTTCATTGAATCTAAAGTATAAAGGCCTCGACCACCACGGACGATTAGCAAAACTCAACTGTTTTAAATGTGTCATTAGACTGACTGAAAATGTGGCTTGTTTCCACACTTGGTTTTTTTGTGGGGAGTTGCCACATATCTCCGCTTCCGTGGAAAGAAAAATTCTGCTAAGGGGCAAAACGGACTTGTTTTCTGGGACGGGCAGTATCACTGGTCGATGGGAGTACGTTGGGAGTGTTGGTGAGGGTGTCATCTTGGAGAATGTATGCCGGCTTTAAACGGTCGACTGAGATCGGGATGTTTTTCAATGATCCGGAAAGGTCCATCGTAGGGTGTGGCGAACGACTTACGGATATGGTCGTGTCTCACGAAGACGTGTAAATGAATGTTGATCGTTGGCCATGACGAGACATCTGTTGTGGTGCTAGCTGTCTAAAGTGATCGCGAAGCTCACGCACTAATTCCGGTGATGGTGCTCAGGCACTGATTATGACCTTGAGATTGCTTGAGCATCAGTAGGTCGATGTTGATATGCTCAAAGCGTTGCGATGGAAGCTCGAAACGGCTCAAATGATTTCGCTCAAATTTCATATTTGAACTACTTTTATAAAGTCCTATAAAAAAGCGTACCACGTTATTGGCTAATATTGTTAATAAGCGTAATTTGCCTACAGTCAACTTAACAAAATGTAATTTTTTTCGTAAACGGGTCCAACTATTCGTTTGAATTTGATATTTTAACTACTCTTAAGCACTCCTATAAAATAGCGTACCACGTTTTTGGTAGAAAGAGCTAATAACGATGCTTTACTTATAGAGCCAACTTAACAAAATGTCATTTTCATATAACCAGCTGAGACAATGTTGGTTAATTTTCTGATTTGGACCTATTTCCTGAAGCCAATGAGATAACAAACCACGTCTTTGGACAACGATGGTAATAACGGTACTTTAATTAGATCCAAATTAATACAGTTTTACTCTAAAAATATATATATTAGTATATCGTTGGTTTTATGGATCTTAACTGCATACAAAACCCTCTAGGTATAGGTAAAAGTTTGTAGGACCCAGTCGTGCACTTTATTTTTTGGAAATACCGCAAGTGACCAAGAATCTCGTGTCACGTATGACGATCATCAAACCCTCTTCTGAAACATATTGTAATAAATCGAAGAGGTCAGCAAATCACCTGCTCCAGTCTAGACGACCAATAAGTTTATTTAAAAGAAGTACATATTAAAGTTCTCATTAAAGAGCATTTTATCAAAAAAAAAACTAAAAACAGTATGCAATGTGACTTAAATTAAAGAGAATATTACCATAAAAAAATGTATAAAATGATTAAAAGCACTTAAATGAATTGTTGACGGTGTCCAGAATTGGGATCACAATACCTTGACGACTGCCGCTTTCATCTCTGCATGGATAGGATGAGGGATTAGAATAGTAATAGAAGTCAGTGATAAGGGGAAACATAATACGGTCATCAGTGGATGTAGGAGTGGAGTGATAAGCTTCGAAGTTCACATTCCAAGAACCTAAAAAACAGTAAAAAAAAACAGCAAATCAAAAACATCCATATAATCTACTTTATTGCTCATCTACAATTGCCCATTCAAGATTGTATATGGGTAAGTATATAAACATATGTATTTCCTAGCGGGCAAAACTGACGATTGCATGGCACTAATAAGTTTTAACTGTTTTTTGAATGCTGTGAGGTTCGAAGAAAATGAAAAAAAGCCGTCTGTGCCGCAATGCATATATGAGTTGATGAGTTCGGCCCTAGGCTAATCATTTTTGTTTTTGCTGAGTTAATTTTCAGCCCAACGACCGACGCGACGTCTGTCTCTCCACATTTCCTGTCATTTGGTGAAGGTCCATTATTCTGTGAGACAGTAGTCGGCGTAGTCGAGGTGCTTGAGTTCAGATGTAAGAGCCCATCGATTTTATCCACTTCCTGTTGATAAGGCCGCATTCAGCACATCGCGAATCACCAATAAAAACAGTACTGGTGAAAGTATGCAGCATTGCCGACCCCCACTTTGGACTTCGAACAGCCTTCCTCTGTGCAAGACGTGACATGTGGACCCATCATATGTAGCCTTAATAATTGCTATTAATTTATCCGGTATGCCTCTCCTGCGCAATGCACTCCAAAAAAATCCCCGATTGACACTATCAAACGCCTTTTAAAAATCGATGAACAGCAGGTGAAGTGGTGGTCGATACTCAACACGCTGCTCGATGATTATCCGCAAGGTGTTGATGTTGTCGACACAGAAGGATCCAGATCAGAAACCGACTTATTCGGCGTCGAGTGTATCTTCAAGGTGTTCTTTGATTCGCTCCAGGATTATTCCAGCTATTATCTTGGCTACAGCACGCAGATACCTGTCCAGTTTTCGCACTGCATTAGATTGCCTTTTTTAGGAAGCGAACGATCATTCCCTTCTTCCACTCATACGGAAAACCCTCGGCTTCCCATGTCCTCTAATCAAGTGGGAACAATAGCTCGGCTGATGTCGTTGGCGCAGATTGATATAGCTCCGCAGGTATGCCGTCATACCGTATACAAACTGTACAAAACAGACTAAGAATCCCAACAACAACAATATTACCACTGCTGATAAGAGACTTTGTGAAGACATGCCCAAAGAAATTTCATTGTGTTAAAACAATTATTACTTAAGCAAGTTCCAGCAGCTAAAAAGAATGGGAACTTTTCAGAGCAATATTAAACAAATCTAGTCAAAACACTCAAGTACCTTGCTGAAGAGAAGACGGTGCTTAGATATCCGACCCCACGGCTATAGCAGAGAAATTCAATTGTTTTTTTCGTGTATAGGTAATAAGCTAGTCTCTGATTGTTGTGATTCGTAATGTGTTTGCAACTGTTTAAAAAATGAAGTGTCGTGTTCCCAGAGCTTTTTTTTATTTTGATCCCATATCGTCCTATGAATTGTACAATATTATTTTATCGCTCAAAAATTCTAACTCTAAAACAACTGCCGCTTTCTTTAACAATTTTGTAAAAAAAATTATATAAAAAAAAAAAATTATAATTATATAATTAAATTTTTTATTTATTTATTTTTTATTATTATTATTTTTTTTTTTTTTTTGAAATGAAGAAGGAATAAAAAAAACATATGAAAAGGCTACAATCAGTTTGGAACGGATCGTATGATACCCTATCCCTTTTTCCACCAATATACTTCCATTAGCAACTGTTTTTCAAATATTTTATAAAATTTCTCCCAACACACAAATTTTCGCAATAAGTGGGCGTGGTATATTTCGATATTATTTCGATAAAAGCTTCAAAAAAACATTTTTTGAGAAAAACACCCCTAAAAGGTGGGCGTGGCCATACACAATGTACTGAAGATATGTAGGGTAAAATAATATCGACATATTACCTTAAGTAAGTTTTATAGAGTTTCATGTAAAATTACTGAAAAAAGTGATTTTTACATTTTTAGCAATGTTTTTCAAATTTTGAGGAAGTTCATTGAGAATTGAACGAACACAATGTTCCAATTTTCTTCTGCCATATGTTTTGTACGGTATTGGTGTTCGAATACCCTGAGCTCGTCTTCTTGTATTATGGTCGTGGTTGATGGCCACCTTAAAACGCACGTCTTCGTAGTATTCCAGTAATACAGTCATATTAAAAAATTGCTTGTACATTAAGCACTTTAAAAGGTCTTCCATCACGAACGGTGCTAACTTGCTTCAGAGCTGCATGTTGTAATATTTGTAGCTTCTGCAGTTGTGTCGCACCCAAGCAAAAATTCCATATCTCAACTTCGATTCAACCAGATAATATAAACTTTTTTAAGTACCTACCTGTGGAGGAGAATAAGTTTTTAAGTAATTAAGCCCCAAGAGTGCTTTCTTCAGCTTTGATAATAATAGGTAATAATCTCTTCCTTACGAGTGGTTGTGGTGCGAATTCGGGGATTTCTTGGGTGCGTATTGCTAGCTAATACTCAGTTTATATCCGAAGCAAAATGCTCCTTCTATCTCTTCAGTTGATCCTCATCCGATCCTCATATTCATGTGATATAGGGACTCTAGCTCTTAGTTGTTTTCGTTCGTTGATCCTTCTCCAGGTATCCTCGGAAAGCCACACCCTATGACTTCCCTGCGCTCAACCAACAATCCTTTCAGCACTTGGTGTGAAAACATTATTCACAGCACAACAATGGTCTTGGATGGTGGCGGGCAATGAGCTGCTGATTGTTTCCACTCCACGTGAGAGCTGGTCCCGTAGCTCTTGACGTACCAATCCCATGTCCGCTCCGTGCCGTCCTATAATATGTTTGAGTCCTTCGTTGTCGCTGCCTACCTTGGCATTCAGGTCCCCAATCACAATGACAATGTCGCCATTGGGTGTTGCATTATAAAGAGCTCAACAGGTTGTAGAAGATCTCCTTTTCTTCCTCAGATGAACCATTCGTGGGGGTGTAGCACTGTAGCACGCGACGTAGTCTCGTCCGGAATCTGGCCGTTAACATCCTATCACCGTGCGGCTGCCAGGAGATTAGGCCTCTGCGTGCTGTAGGTGTTAACAGCAGTCCAATATGAATATGGAATTTATGGGGGCTTCCGGTTGGGTGGTAGAGTAGTAGTGTGTTACGCGTTGGGGATTGGTACTCACCCGCATCTAACCACCTTATCTCGCTTACTCCCATATGTCGAGCTTATATCGCATGAATCAATGCCCTATAGTTGAAAAAATCTGGCGTACTGAGGCCCTTCACTCCGAGAGTCAAGGAGCGTCTTCACATTCCAGAAACCAATCTTTGTCCGTGTACTATAGCAAAAAATCATCAACGTGTTATCAGTCATTATCCGAGGCATTGTGGTGATAGCATTTGCGCCATTTAAAGAGCCATCTTAGCCGACTTGTTTTACTGAAATTCAAGACTTGGATTTGGATGACCTCTGGTTCATACAGGATGGCGCTCCATACCACACAGCCCATACCACAATCGATATTTTGCGCACCAAATTCCAAATCGTGTTATCAGCCGTCGGTAACCGTGAAGGACCGATGTTATGCCAACAATCCGGAAACGATTCAAGCACTTAAGGCCAATATAATCCAAGCTATCCGTGAGCTACAGCCCGAAACCATTAACAACTACTACTTAAAGTAGGCTACACACTATCAGTTTTCAACTGACAGTCTTGCTAGACTGATGGAAAAATGATAGTGTGTAGGCAGAAATGATAATTGAGGATGGAACTGATGGCGAGAATGATGAGGGTTGAAATTTTTCGTGGATTTTGCTGGAATGACGGAGAATGATGCATGTAAGTGTATGATGTGTAGGTAGATTTCATGATTTGGGTCGAGCGAGGGTCATATTTGATAGTCCAGGCTTCTGTGTCCCGGATCTTTCCACTTTTTCACAAACTTTTATTTGTTGTTAGTGCAATAATAATACTCATACACGCAATTTCTTTATCATTCATTTTTTTAAAAAAAAATATCCGTATGCGCCCAAAGAAGACAAACCGAACAATGAACAAGAAAAAAGGAGAAAACCTTCGAAAAAATGACAAACCTGGAGTGACAGTGTGTAGCTTGGAATGAAATGATGAGAAATGACAGTCCAGGAATGTCAGTTCAAAACTGATAGTGTGTAGCCTACTTAAGGAAACATTTATGAACCTGATAATGACGTGTTTTAATCGTCGTACTAAAATAGTGTAAATATCTCCGTGCAGGCCACATCATTCAAATATGAATGACATACAGTGTTTGCGCAATGTCATTCATATGTGTATGACGGAACATGGAGGACATAAATCTGTGCCATGAAGCAACTGTTCTGAAATTTAGGCAAAAAAAGAATGCCTGTTATTGAGGAATAAAATAGATGGATAGAGGATGTTACATATGTATGTATGTATGTATGAATGGATTTTGTATTTCTACACCGTAATTATTTAAATTACGTCTTTTGTTCTTTTTCGTCCGCTTTAAGTATGTATGTTTAATTCATCATTATTTAGTTAGTTTTAACTACTTTAATGTTATTTATAAAAAATAAATAACTCTTAGGGGCCAAGGTAAAAAGCAACTTTTTTATAACTGTTTGTTAAAACTTTTTTCTTTCATACATAATATGTTAACTAAGCTGAAAAAAAATAAAAGAAAATAAAAAAAAATAAAAAAAAATCGTGTTTTATCTGGGTAGGGCAGAGTGCACATAATTAATATTTTAATATTCTTTCCCTTGAACTACAGTTTTAGATCCATTGAGCTACGTCTTGTGGTTACTATTTTCAGAAACCAACAATATTCAGCTAACTATTTTCGAAGGAATTGTATCCGTCCTGCTCCAACCTTGAACGCATTGCACAAATTTGTTTCGCTGAATCTGATTAAAAAGACACGTTTTTTTCTTATTTTTCCAATTTCTAACTTAATACATCTCTCGCCGAAAAAAAAGACACACTATAAAAAGTTAATGATTTTATAACTTCCGGGTCCTTTCCTCTCAAATTTTGAAGGCATGGAGGATATTTGGCTTGAATCCCTAAATTGGCCAGTAAATAGCCCTCACCTTAATTTAATAGATAATAGGTGGTCAATTATGGGTCAAAAAAACTAATCCTTTGAAAATGACTTCAACAACGGGAGAAAACGATTTAACTTGGATCAAACCCCGTCCGTCTTCAACATTTGAATATAAGAAGGAAATACTTGGCATTATACGAGAAGAGAAAAACCGTGTGAATAATGAGATTTAAGAAATGGAAGAGAGCTCAATAACTGTTGGAATGTTTGTTGTCAAATATAGACACCTTCTTTATTTTACGATCATAGATGGATAGTGCCTCAAGCTGAAACAAATACAAGCAATTGCATTATTTGTGGAGTTAAAACTTCAGGCATAACCAAGTTGCAATCAAAGATCCTGATGTCATCACTGCATGCAAGGATTAGAATTATGGAGTACACGTTGCACCTAGTGGGAACTGTGGCTCAGTGGTTAGTGCGTTGGACAGAAAAATACCATCAAAAGTTTTTTTCACAGCCCCACCTCTTCCGAGTGTCTGACAAACATTCAAGAGTCTAACTGTCATGAGAAAGCTTTTTAGAAACCCCACTGCCCTTCGGATACGGCGTAAAACTGTAGCTCACTTCTGTATTTGCCGAAATGTATACCACGCACAACATGTACAGTTGAGAGAAGCTAGGCCTTGGCCCTCTATGGGCTGCTTACGGCCTAATATTTATTTATTAAATCACAAATTGCATCTGGGATATAACTTAACCTTTAAGTCATGGAGAAGTAATGAGGAATGAGTACTATTAAGGAAGAGGAAAAAAAACTAATTCAAGCGGAATTCATAATCTTAAAAACAATAAACCCTACAATTCTGAAAAATGTCAATAACTTGTCTTCCCTTCACTTTTTTCACCAAATTTTGTCAAAATGTGTGTCCAAAATACAAACATGTGTGCAAAATTTCATTACTCTCCGTTACATAGTTCAGACTTTATCGATTTTTATACGCTCTCCCATACAAAAGGCACCACTGTGCGTCGTAGAGGCATTTACGGCTACTGATAAGCAGGCGAAACGAGTTGTATGATGAAGTATATATTATCACCAAACAAAAATTTATCTTTCCAAAAACTTGGGCAGAACGTCACTAACTATAATTTCGAGGCAGTTTTGAAGTTGACCTACCTCGGAACAAATAGAAATCCTTCTATGACACCTTTGTAGAGATCCGACGAAGAATAACACTAGCAAACCGTTGGTACTTCGGATTGGCAAAACAACTGGGTTCAAAATTCCGTTTATATGAAATTAGATTCCTAAGCATACAAAATAACTCCTAACTCGATGGACCAAATTAATGCTCTATAGAATACTCATCTTATGTTGTTGTATGGAGCAGAGTGCTGGACGATAAGTAAGAAGCTGAGCAAAAATTGGGCACCTTGGAGCGAAAAATACTTCGTCGCCCCCAGGTTCGACACAGAGAAGAAAACCTAACCTCCGGTACAAACACAAAGTGGTAGCGGAGAACAGAAAACTTGGTCTCCGCAACTGGAAATGGGACCCCAGAGGATGGAAGGCAGCGGTGCCTCAGGCAGAGACTCTAAAAGAGTCGAGAGTCCTTTAAGTAAGTAAGAGGGCCAAGGCCTAGCTAACGTGTTGTGCGTGATATACATACATATATTTGTACACCTACAGAAGGGACCTACAGTTTTATGCCGTATTCGAAGGACAGAGGGTTTTTGAAAAGCTTTCTCAGCACAGTCAATACTCTTGGACATTTGTCAGACATTAGTTCACAAAATTTCTTATTAGTAAACAATATTGATTCTAGCCATTATCTAGGAAGAGGCAGAATAATGTCTGCCGGGTCAGCTAGTATATATACATACATATATATGTAGATAAATTAATTATTATGAGAAAAAAACTTAAGACGCTATTTCATTTTCAAAGTTAACCAAAATCTTCTAAGGTATGTATGTATGTATATAATGAGCTTATTATTTAGTTATTTTCGACATTGTATAAAACTGCTCAAAAATACACGCACCTACATAAAATATTATTATTATGTAATATAAAAACTAAATTTCGACTGTCTAACTCAACGACTTTCCACTCGTCCATTCATTTATTCAACGCAGCTGCTGTCTTTAACAATAACATACATACATATCTCTTGCCACATCATGTGTGTATGTTCTTCATCAATTAGATTAATATGAACATAAAATTGTTTGACATTTGACGTCACAAACACAACAAGATATGAAAGTAATTCGTTATTTTCGAATTTATCTGTCATTTATTTTTCATGGATATGGTGTGACTAGGGCGCAAAGAGGATGTAAATTTCTTTACGCCCTAGTGTCCCATGAAAGTCACATCATCTCCATGAGAGGACATCTCACTCACTTACGCATAAGTGGCATCATTTCGAAATAAACTTGATTCAATAAAATATCGAACGACAGTATTAACTCTACATGTGAAGGAGCAGAATAAATCTCATAGTAATACGCCACTTCTGTCAAACTCTTCCAACCAGTGCACAACTACTGTAGGTACACATGTACATCTGTATGTACATGAATTACGTGCCAAAAAAGCAGCAAAAACTGGTTGCATGGGTGACAAATGACTGATGCCATCATGTAGTCGTTCGTCAGAAGCCCTAGTAAATTCAGATTACAATTTAGTTTGCTCGTGTCAGCAACGCTTTTTCTTCCTCACTGTTGATTGGCCAAATTTGCCATATAGGTATTTGAGATCATTAGGAATATTGAATTTACTCATTTTTATGATATTGTCAATAAAATGCCTGCAACCTGAATTATTGTGACTTCCACAGATTTAACAACCCTACGCATTGGGAATACTTTTGATGTGCTCAAGTTGCGATCTATCTGTAAAAGTTTCAACAAAACGAAACAACAAAACAAACATACATAAATATCTTTTCGGAAGAATGTTTATTAATTAAGGACATCTCCTGCAGTGCCAGTGACGCCCAAAAGTACATCCTGGCACGCGTGTGACCTTGTTAAACGGCAAACGGTTTTGCTTTCGTGATAATTAACACACGCACATCGTTACCGGTTTTCATATACATGCATATACACTCAGCGGGGAAATAAAGCGTGCAGATTGAGATGATTACAGGACAATAGAAACGGTCTCTTATACAAACAGCCCACATGTTCACCCTGCGGTGTTGTCAATCATAAGCTATAGATAAATATGTTAGAACATCTTTTGTAATACTATTAAGGGTTGTTACTTTGACTTCTTAATACGTTCTGTTTACTCATCGTTAAATAATTTGTTTCGGCTCATCTGACCATCAAGAAGACTGAATGGTGTATGGGTGGATTGGCTATGATGGGGATGGTGTGCAGCTGCAGGGGATGGTTAAAGATTTGATTGATTGAAAAATTGTTAGCTTTGGTTCGCTGTGATTATCATTTAAGTATTGGAAATTATAATTATGAAAAGGATCTAGTAGGATAATGTTGTCAATATGTGTTGATTGAAGGTGAAGGTTTTATTTTCTTAATTGTTACATAAATGATTATATACATAGGTACATGATCCAAACGAAAACAGGGAGTAAGCGAGGTTTTTTCTAATGTATGTAGGGCTATATAAATGCGCGATCTCTTAGGTTTAAAAGATATTGGCTAAATGAAAATGCAATAAAAACTTCAAAAAATGCCGTCAAAGACATAGATAGTATACTCAAATACATATGTGTTGGTACTAGGGTGTTGTACTATGAGTTCCAATCCTCCTTTTGGCAGGACAGTTCTCTTTTTCAACGCTGGGTCCTCCCGTCCTTCTTTGAGTAAAAATGTCTTCTTTTTTTTCGTTAAGACTTATCGAAGCAATCAAACATACCATATTGCTTATTCTATTCCAAATGAAAGTAAAAAATTAAGCGTCTATGTCAAACACATTGATTTGACATTAATAATTAATTAATGGAATTGTTATTATTATATTAACATATTTCTAAGCTGCCGGACTTAGATGAGCGTCATATGCGTCAGAATTTACGTCAATATCTGCCTGTAAAAACGATGTTAAATATTTAAAAAAAAATTTCAGCAAAAGAATCTTTAAGTCTTTAAATTATGACAATATATTGGTAGGTGTCATCCAAATGTCGTGTAAATAAAAAGTGTAAAAACAATGGACGGACCTGGGATCTTTGCTTCTATGGTTCTTTTAGCTTCTGAATAATATAAGCAACCAATAGCTATTTTGTTGGCATCCATATTAATATATTCTTTCAAAATGCTTAAAATCTTTACAAATTCAAAATAATATATATATGTATATTATAATGATATAATGTCATATGTACATAATAGGGTTACATACCAATGCAAAATTTATACGCTTTTGTCGGTATAAAAATACAATTTATTCTTATAAATTATGCTCTACATCCACATCCTGGTACAGCTCATAGAGTTCGCGGTTGTACCTTCTCCTCCATTCGCCCTCCTCGCATAGGTGACCTAATATCCGACGGAGTATTTTACGCTCGAAGGTGACCAATATTTGCTCAGCTTTCTTACTTATCGTCCAGCACTCGGCTCCATACAGCAGGACTGGTAAGATGAGCGTTCTGTAGAGCATTAATTTGGTCCGTCGAGTTAGGAGTTTTGAACCCAGTTGTTTCGCCAAGCCGAAGTAGCAGCGGTTTGCTAGGGTTATTCTTCGTCGGATCTCTACAAAGGTGTCATTTGTAGGATTAATATTTGTTCCGAGGTAGGTGAACTCCTTAACTACCTCGAATTTATAGCTATCAACAGTGACGTTCTGCCCAATGTTTTGGACAGATAAATTTTTGTTTGTTGATAACATATACTTTGTCTTGTCCTCATATAAAAAATAATAGCCGTAAATGCTTCTACGACGGCTAGCCGGGATCTTCCGATGATGTCAATATCGTCTGCGTATCCCAGCAGTTGGACGGATTTGTGAAAGATAGTGCCTTCCGTGTTGACACCTGCCCTGCGCACTATCTGCTCCAACACGATATTGAAGAAATCACATGACAGCGCATCTCCTTGCCTGAATCCGGTGCACGTTTGGAAGAGCTCCGAAGAGTTGTTTCCAAATTGCACAGAGCATCGCGTGTTTTCCAGCGTTACGCGACACATCTGGATAAGTTTTGTCGGTATCCCGAATTGGGCCATCGTCTGGTAGAGCTCGAGACGATGAATGCTGTAGGCGGCTTTAAAGTCGATGAAAAGGTGGTGGGTTTCGACTTGAAATTCGTTGGTCTTTTCCAGGATTTAACAGTAAAATTACAGTCATTTAAAAATAATAAAGAGAATCATCAACAACATCAGTAGAAAAATCATATAAGGCAATTTTGACCCACGAGTACAAAGTATGTTATTCGAAAAAAATTTATCATAAAATCTCACATACGGAAAAATATACTAAAATATAAATAATATATACTTTGAAATTATAGAGATGTTGAAGTAAACCGTTCGCATTATAAGTTCATACTTTTAGGTTCTGAATTACTATTTTGTTGTTATAATCCAGTCTTTGAATAGTAGTCGAAAGTATTTTCTTTTCTGATATTTCTTTTTTCTCGGGTGTATTTTACAAAATTTTGGAATAGCATTTGATATTTGGTGTGTTTGCTTTAAAAAGAAGTGATATTTTATTATTTTTCATATTTACTTGTTGCTTTTAAATATTTTTAGGTCGATGTTATTGGTGAGTTCTGGCAACTTTGTTTTCCCAATCTTGATTTTCTTCTGAAACCGAATAGAATTAACTGTATGAATTCCATAAAAACTGATAAAATTAATTTTGCAATATTTTTTTTTTAATTTTTCTTATGTTTTCTTACAAAATCTCTGTTGCAATAATTTTGCGTATGCCCGAAGGCTTTGCATCGAATGCATTTTCCCCATCCTCTTGTTTTTGGAAACATAAAAGAGAGCTTGTAAATTTGCTTGTTTTGGCGAAGCCACATTTTTTGCAGATGCGTCCGAATACTTTTCTGCCTTTAATTGTTTTCTGGTCCCAACAGCATTTCTTCAAATATTATTCTGTTTCTTGTACAAGCTTCCTCTTCATTTGAGATTTGTTTGGACAGGTTCTTTATTTGTAATGTCCAACAGGAAAACTTTTATTTGCAGCTCTTTTATGAGGTACATATGTGGTCATTGAGTAATATAGATATGTATGCATTTTTTTTAGCTTTTACTTAAAAACAAAACAAATTAGATTAGGTATTCAAAATACAATTCTAATAGGACAAGCTTTTTGTACCTTCACCAAATGACAGCAAATGTGGAGAGGGAATCAGACGTGCGCCGTTGGACTGAAAATTAACTCGGCAAAAACAAAAATGATCAGCCTAGAACCAAACTCATCGACTCATACATACGAGTATATGCATATCTAGACCAGAGTATATCCATAATGAGTAGGGACACTCACGACCGTTTTCGTTTTCTGTCCTTCTCACTAAATTACACAGATATGAGAAGAAAATGGATATAAGAAGCGTTGTAGGGAGAGAGAGATAGCGATATGACGCACAGCTGATAAGCGTCGGAGTCACACCGCCTTTAAAAATACATTGTCAAGAAAAAGAAAGCAATACCAACCACAGCCTCCAAAAAAAAAATCAGTGTGACCTATTGCCATAAAAAACTAGGAAATTTTGAGTCAAATTATTTTTATTATTTTAAGGCCGAACATCTGGTTTTATTATTTTTATGGAGGTCAAAGGAAATAAGAAACACTTGTATATTTTAGATGTGAAAGGGTTCATATTTAGTTTTAATTGGCGGAAAAGCCAATCATAAAAAAAAGGTATAGAAAAATTGTCAATAAGGCGCAGCAGGTCACACTGACTAAAACGTAGAGATACACACAACGATGATCGGAGTCTTACCGCCTTTAAAAAAGCATTATGAAAAAATTCCTAACCATTCGTCTTACACAGTAAGCCGCATGTAGTGGTGCAGGTAAAATGTATTGTGTACTCTTTTTTTCACAAGGGGTCGTTGCATAAGGGTTAAAGTGTATACTTTTGATCTACTTCCACTTATTGTACAATTTTTTGATCTTTTGTCTTGTGGTAGTAGGAAATGCATATGTAGAGAGAGTGTCCCTACTCATTATAATGGATATACTCTGATCTAGACAAACGGTTGAGAGAGTAGAGAGTTTTCAATACCTTGGAACGCAGCGTTGCTACTTTGGTCCAGAGCAATGTAGCATACTGGCAATAAAAATGTAGCATTTTAAAAAAAAATGTAGCAAAAGACAAATTTCAGTTAATTTCATTTTTTATTTTTTAATTATTACACGTAGTATTGTCTTTTTGCCTTACCAGTTTGTTTTTTAAAACATTGGGAGACGCTAGGGACCGATTTTACTGCTTCATAATTTGAGATATGTATGTATCGCCAAATTTTCATGTATTGTTAACAGCGTTTTGTTGCACACGAATGATTTGTGGCAAACACGGCAAAACGGTTTTTCTGACCTACACTCTAACCACGAGAAATTCTGTTTCCCACTCTTTTCTATATTTGCGTACCATGCTAAAGTTCCAAAAACATTTATTTAATTTCTATTCTATTTTCAATTTAACAACTTACCTTATTATATGTACAAAATGTTAAATCTAAATAAAATAGCCGGTGTTGTTGAAATTTGAAATATAAAATAAAACACAAACAATTTAAATCTGACATTTGGAAAGTGATGCCAACACCAACAAAAGCTCATAAATTGCAATGAAAAAATGGGTTTACATATGAAAGTTAATCATTTTGAGATATAGAGAAGAGAAATCGAAAAAAGGAGATGAAAAAAATACGTAGACGGTTTCGTATAATGTAGCATAATGAGTGAAACATGTAACATGTAGCACGCTACTCGAAAATGTAGCAGTTTTGCTACATATGTAGCAAAAGTGACATCGCTGCTTGGAAGTATTTTCTCAACCGGTGGTGGAACCGAACAGGATAAAGCAAGCTGAATAGGTAAAGCACACTTTAGTAATATATAAATGCTTGAATTCCTTGCATCAAGAGTTCCAATTCTCCCCTTAGGAGGCATGTTCCATCGGCTGGAAATCAGTGGTATAAAATACTATTCTATCTATTATATTGCAGAAAATCTAGCGAGATTAACTGAAACTAATCTTATATCTTGTATCAGTTTGCCGTATCCGTGTCTAGTTATGTATATAAACTTAACCTAACAAAAAATAGAAACAAAATAAAATTTTAAAAAAATGGTGAGAGTTGTTTTAACGAAAAAAGATAAATTTTGTAAGTTTTCTTCTTTCTATGAAAACATACTTCAATATTTAAAGCGATTCTAATAATTCTTATATTCAAACCTAATTTAAGCACATACACCACAAAGGAAGCGGCATCTGTTGCAAAACAGAAAAGTTCACTCTTCCTTAGCAGAGACACACTCTAAGGGTTTTTTTAAGGAACTCACCACGTTCGCATTAAGAAATGTACCCTTCGTTTTTTTTTTTTTCAAAGTCAAATGGAAAAATAGACCTGTAGTAGAAGCAGGGGGTATGTATGTATGTTGATATTTTATGCACTTGTAACTTCAGCGAATTGCAGCAATTTACATCCCTTTTCTTCAATTACTTTCGTAAGTACATACATAGATAGCGAGTGAGTGTGACTGTTTGTTAGGTACACCCCAAAAGGCAGAAATGCATTTTATAAAGCCATTTATTTGATATTGCGACAAGTGATAATCATTTCAACTCTTCAAATGTTATTTGAAATGTCTTGGTCGAGGACTTTTTTGTATTTGTTTTTTAATTTGATACTGCCACTGGAGTTTCTTCTCCGTATTCCTTTCAATCGTATCCTCGTATTATTGATGACAACAAGTATTGCAGGAGTATATTGCAACCCCTTTTACATTCGCTGTTATATTCCAACTTTGGAATTGAAATAAGTTTTTAATTAAGTCGTTTGCACCCCCAAATGAAATAGGTATTCCATTTAAGTGAACGTTGATAATTGGATAATATTCATATGTACTTTCACATGTACATAATGTACATATTTATGAATACTATTTTCATTTGAGAAGGCCAAGGTGTTTGGCATCCGCCACTACTTGGTCTTAGTATATGAGGTTAGGTCTTCTTCGTCGTCTCGAACCTGGCTGTGATGCGTAGACTCTCTTGGCTGAAGCATTGTTGTCAAATCGCTTGATGTGGCCGAGCCAATCCACATCCACTCCACACCCTAGTACAGCTCATAGTGTTCGCGGTTATATCTTCGCCCTTCTCTTCGTCGGATCTGTACAAACATATCATTTCTAGGATTTATATATGTTTCGAGGTAGGTGAACTCATTAACTATTTCATTATAGTTATTTTTGTTTTTGGCATATAACATAAATTGTCTTATCCTCTACGAGGGCATTTACCCTACATTAATTATTAGCGTAAACCAAGAACTGCCAGGCTTGCGTCTGTCTCATTAACTAACCTTCTATTGTTGCTGCATAAAACCATTTTGAACCTTCTAGTTTTAAATTTTGATATGCATAAAAATCGAAAACTCACATTAGATATTATTACACTTCCATGCGACATTATTACTCACTTATAATGTAGTAACAATTTAAATAAACTTGATCGTAATACAAACGAAGTTCGATTTTATTATGATTAGACGTCGCAGTACTATTCAGCTTCCGGATACTGCAGTCGAAGTATTTCGCGAAGCTCTTCGTCGCCGGCTTAAGCTTGAGTTAGGTCCTGTGTCGAAACTGCCGTTGCGATTGCATCTACTCGCGAAAGTGTATCTGCGACAATGTAATCAGCGCCTGCGATATGCCCAGCGATGCCAGATGTGGGGAAATTTCCCCATTTTGGGGAATTTTTGAGTCAATGGGGAAAATGGGGAAACATGATCTTCAAATGGGGAAAAAACCGGTGTCACACAAAATGTTAATTTCACATAAATATTAAAAAGCATTACACTAATAATTAGTTTTCAACTAAAAATGAAAGAAGAAATTAACTTGTTTAAAAAACTCAAGCGGTTGAATGTTAAATAAATTTCGAGCTGAACACTACCTACAATATCATATCTCACTGACTTCAACCGAATCGAAATCAACTGTCAACTGCGCAGATTTGCACATTCAAATTCAAAACAAAACACCGTCATTCACAAAACAAAGAAAGTTTCTCCGTTGCTATTGTGTTTATACCCTATCCCAAGGGTATATTAAGTTGGATACATAGTTTGTAACATAGAGAAGTATTACAGTTAGACCCATTAAAATATATGTATATATAAATGATCAGCATCACTAGCCGAGTCGATTGAGCTATGTCCGTCCGTCTGTGTGTCACCAGTTTTTGGGCCTTACATTTTGAGCTAGATCGATGAAATTTTTGTATACAAGGTCCTCGCAGAAGTAAGCAATACAAGTGTAAAAAAGTGGGCGTACTTTTCAAAAAACTTACTTTTTTCAGTATTTTTATAAAAACTTCTTTAAGCACATAGGTAGATATTTTTCTACCCGACATATACTCGATACAAAGTATACGGCCACTCCCACGTTTTAGGGACGTTTTTGTCCAAAAACTGATTTTCGACAGCACCTTTTAGGAACAAAATACAGTATATGTTGAACATTTTTTGAAATCTGGCCACTACCACGCCCAGTTATTGAGAAAATTCGTATTTTGGAGTCATTTTATAAGATATTTGAAAAAAGTTGAAAAAAGTGTATAGGAAAGGGATAGGGTATCAAACGATGCGCTCCAGAAGGATTGTAGCATTTTCATATGTTTTAATTACTATTTTTGTTTCAACATTATTATTTTTGTTTTTGTTTTAAATTATCCTTTTGAAGTCATTAATTGTATGTTACAAAAGAATTAAAATGGGGAAAAAACGCTTTCTGAATGGGGAAATTTAAGAAAAAAATCCCCAAAAATGGGGAATTTCATCAAAAAAAATCTGGCATCACTGGATATGCCATATCTCGGTAGTAAACTGACTTATAAAGTCACATTCGGAATTGCCATGGAGAAGCTCGTTCGAGACGTTGTTTGAACGCGTGCGTAAGCGGTTTGTGATCCGTGTAAATTATCACATGTCGACCCTATGAAGATAGGTGAAAGTGCTGCACGGCTTCGTATATCTGAGCAGATGGAAAGAGTTTGCGGCCAAGCGTTGCAAAAAGCCTCACATCGCTGAGGTAGTACTGCTCCAATGGCTTGCTCTGATGCATCCGTGAAAATCGACCATTCTGCGTTGATATTAGGATTTAGGTTAGGTTATTGCAATCACGTGTTACCTCAACCATGATCCTTTGGAAAGTTTGCTCGGCATTTTGCAGGCCAAATGTCATAAATGGGAACTCAAATAGACCGAAAAGCGTGATCATTGCCGTTTTTTGGATGTCATCGGGCACAACAGGTATCTGGTTAAAGGCGCGATCTAAATCGATGATGCCGCGGCGTTCGTAAATTGTGCTTCCAGCTGGGCAAACCATAGTGCCGGTCTTTCAGCGCTAAATGCTGGTCCTTTAATATCAGACAGTACTGTCCTTAAATCGGTACGTACAGTACTTCTTTGTGGTGCATCTGGTGTATCTGATGATTAAGTTGATGGATTTGTCATCTTGCCAAATTGGGAGTCTCTTCGTGACGCGATATGTTAATATCACCTTAGGCTGTCGAGGCTGTTGCTGCAATGGCAGAACCTCTACTCGCGTAACGTTCAGTGAGGACAAAATAAATAAAATTATGAGAAATATCACTCCACTAATGTGCTTGTTGGAATAGAGTATTCGGGCTCACCAATGTAGTGATTGCAGACAGAAATGAAGAATCACTAACGTTATAAATAATTAATTTAATTTACTTAAATAAATTTATATAAAAAAAAAATATTATTATATAAAAGATGATCCTCTGACTGTAGAAGTCCAATAGCATGATTGAGTTGTGCATTGGGGCAAAACGGTTTGTCTTCTTGTGGTGTGATGACATTGGAAAATTTCCACAGCATTGTTAAGCGGTCAATGTTATCGTATGACCATTGGTGACGTCATGAATTAAACGTGGCGATCATCACATATTGCTCCTTCTTCCACCGATATACATACATACATACATATTTGCTGGAAAAAGTTCTTATAAATTTACTCCAAAACCCCAATTTTCTCAAAAAGTGGGCGTGGTAGTGGGTGAAAGAAGAGTCGGATATTAAAAGTTCATCGGAGGAAAATCAAGATCACGATACGAATGAGAGTGATAAAAGTCATCTTATTACCACAGAAACTGCGAGCCACACTAATTAGAACATAAGATCATAAAATCTTAAATATCGATGTGGGTGAAAAAAACTGTAAATTATAAGTTAACTAGCCGGCCTTGCAGTTAGAGATTTTAGAATAGAATTTCTTTACAACTTCGAGTGACTGATTTGAAATGCTTATAATTTTTTTATGCTTAAAGTTTTTTATTTTATTTTCTTTTTAAATTTAAGTTTTTAGTTTAGTTTAGCTTATTTTATCCATTTTATTTCAACTTAAAACTAAGATTAACAACATTATTAAAAAAAATTAAATATTAAAATCATGAATAAATTAGTGGTCGATCTATAATTTAATGAACAAATTGACCTAAATTATCGTTAGACGACACTTCAAATAAAAATTTCTTGTTTTGAAAATAGAAGGTATTATTTTGATCGAGTATTTATCACTTAAGTACTTATTCAGCCCAATCACGAATATTCCAGTGGAATTTTTCTCCGAGAAATTTATTTTTCACTTCGGATCCGGGAGGAGGAATTTCTGTAGCTTCGAAATCAGCACACAGTCATTAGTGCGTTGGACCAGGAAAATACCATGTTTTTTTTTTTATTTTATATATTTTTTACAACCAAAAAAAAACTAACATTTTAAACCATTCTGAAGAAAATTCTCGCCTAATTTTTATTCATGATTGGGCTGATTGTCGCAAAGGTTTTCGTTAAGTTTTGCATACATTGCCAGGTGTACTAAACTTTCTACCCTTTCGATGTTATCTTTATGCATTCTCTCATCCAACTTCATTAGTAAGTTATACAGATCCTTTTTCCAATTGGAGATACCTATTTTCTGCATTTAAATTAAGGTCTGCCATTCTTCAAACCAAAGTATTTTTGCTTTTATAATGAACTCCGCTATTCATCTAGTCAACCTTTTCAGGCCCAAGGACAGAGCCTTCAATCGAAGTACATATTTATAAAAAGTGAGCATACTATTTAGGGTGCATTGAGGCAATTTAAATAACCGTTTTAGAAGAAGTCGCAGCAATTTTTCTACAGTATCATCGATCTTATTTTTTCAATTTCAAAAGGTTTTACTAATATTAATCAAGAAAACTTAAATGCTAGACAAAAACACTTTGAACTAGCTTAAATAACTTAACTATCTTATAATAACTTACTGGCTCTATGCGAGCGCTCTAAACTAAACTTAATACTTATCCTATGTGTTTCGACCTACTCTACATAGTATAATTATGTATGAATACCTACTATAAACTTAAAATTGAAAAAAAAAAAACAAAGCAAAACTTACATACTACCTAAAATAAAAATAAATACTTAAATAAGAAGTATGTAACTACCTTAAAATAAACTTAACTATATATATTTTTTTGTTAGCCAACAAGTTATTTTTTTGAATTTTTGTTTTTTATTTTTTGTTTTTTTTTATAAACCTTACTCTACTCTAAAACTAAAGTACACCTTAAACTATGTAAGTCAATTTAAATACATGGTGGCCAACTAGTTTCCCCTTCTTATCCAGGATCTATGGGTATCGACGAGGGAGTTAGCTCTATGAGCCACCAGAATTGCTGGTGCTGCCGCTCGACGTCTTTAACATCTCAGATTGACATCGAACTACTAAATCGGAGACGCTCCACAGCGCTCAGTAGTTGAGCCGCCTATCTACAGTTTTTTCGGCCTACGTGGAAGATTATCGTCAAAGCTGTTCTATCTTGAATCAAATCTGCCTGAGCATAATAGAGGAATGCCTCTGTGGGAATAAAACCGCTAAGGCACATGCTCTCATGGTACTCAAAGTTGTGGTAATATGCCCCGGAGGTCAGGTTATTCGTCGAGGTTATTGCTCTTGCATTGTGCCTTCGAGTCATTTAGATCAGGAAATTGTCCAATCTTGTCTGATTCTCTTTGTTGTGAAGAATTTCGTTGGAATAGAATTTTATGTATTCGGATTCCTTTCCATCCTGCTTGCCTCTATATTGAACCACAGAGGACATCCATATGCGATCATGGGTCGAATGCCGAAAAAAACAGTCTCTTTCGACTGGTATAATATCCGTACCGAATGCTTTATCGACTTTGCACTTTTTTAATCAGTCTTTTTTTCATCTTCTGTAATTGGGTCATCCAGAAGGTAATTCTCATTATCTGGTATTGCATATCATATGCAATTACGTTAATAGAGAAGCTCGTTAAAGTGTGTCTCCCGATTCTGTTTGTCTGTCTGTATGAGTAAACGAGTAAGTCATATCAAGACATTGATATTTTTAGTTCTAGCCCTACTATTAGAGTTACTCCACGCAGCGCCATTTTCACAAATACGGGGGTTTCTCGAGAATGGTTTCAACGGTTTTGATGAAATTTCATATTTCACTTAGTTTACCAAGCTTTTGGATAAAAATGCATGTAACGGTACTTTGCTTATTATGTGGTTTTAGTAAAGTAAAAGACGAGCAATACTTGACATCCAAAAAAATATAGCATTGAGTTTTAAAAATTTAAAAAAAAAAAAATATTTAAAAAAAAGTCAATATTAAGAAAAATCAAAGTTTTTTAAACTTACATATTTAGTTTTCAATAGCAGCATAGAGCTAACATATACGATTCATTCGTGCAAATTAAATAGTTTTTTTAAACACGAAATCGAATGAGGTAGCAGCAAGAGAAGAGAATATAGGGAAGTCCATGCACTCTTCTAAAATCTGTAACTCGAGAACGAGAAAATTTTTTAAATGTTTGGCAAGCTTTTTTGTTCAACAAATTTTGTCAGAAAAAAATATTTCTTACATATATGGAGCCCTTCTCTTTAATTTGATATGCGAGATGATGGGGAACAAAATAATTTTTGTTTTGCCCTTCATACAAGGTGTCCAAAAAAGGGCCCTAAAAATGAAATTCATTCCCGCCATCTAAATAATGTGTACGCAGCGAAAGTTTCAGTTCTCTATGTCCAACGGTTCAAAAGTTACACGGCTGTGACAGTCTGACGGACAGATAGACACCGTATCAAACCCATAAGTCTTTCCTTTTAAGGTCCGGAACACTAAAAAGAAATAGATGACGTCAAAATATAATGTAGAAAATCAAAAAATGGTTACACGTACATATTTCAATATCCAGACACAGCTCTTGCCAAGCGATAAGCATTATTTCAGTATATCTTAATTTATCATATGGACCGCAATGGGGATTGGATCTGCAAAAATTAAACGATGCTCTAAACTAAACAACCTACAGCAACAAACTAACATACTACTAACAGGCAATTTTAACGCAAGGTATTGGACCTCTGCAGCGTATACGAACTAAGCATTGAAAACGGATACACTAAAGGAGATCTAGAAGGAGAGTATACTTTTGTATGTACCCAAGAGCCTATACGGAAGCGAGGAAAATTTACCAAAACCATTGAAGAAGTCCATTTCGTTGAATGATGGTTATCGTGAATTTCTAAGAACAGCAGTTGTTTGAAAAACTTCCAACCAGGCTCAGTCGATTCGTCGGTGGCTTGGTCAGATTTACTGGCGCGCTGTTTAGCCATATTCGTTTTAAAGAAGACCCACAGATTGGTCCACTTTGCCTTATAATATTTTTTTTTTTTTTGACAAAAATCCAGTTCAAAATTTATTAGCCGGAAAAATGTGTTGTTTGCTGATATGTATACTTTAGCTCGTCAGCATACATCATACGAGTGAGCGAGCACACGCCGAAAATTTGTTCGAATATTAGCATATTTGGGACACATTTTTCGCCATACATACATATGTATGCTGATTCAACATATCGTCTAATACTGGCTTAAGAATTTTTAAAATCCGCCTACTGACACGCTCACTTTTCGAAAAAATCACTTTCAGTTATTTTATATGAAACTCGAAAAAAACTTACTTAAGCAAATATATACATATGTAGATATGCAGTTAATCTACTTTTTAGAGGAGGTTTTGTAAAACAGTTTTTACGCTATTTCAATCAAATAATATCAATTCTTAGGAGCAGACTTGAGTACATGCTCACTTTTCGAAAAAAATAATTGATTTGGGATAATTTTATAAAGAAATTTAAATGCGAGTTTTTTTGTGAAAAGGGCAAGATATATACTTATGTATGTACGTTTGTATATAGGAAAAGGATAGGGTATCACACGATCCGCTCAGGGCGGATTGTAGCATTTTGATATGTGTATATTTTTACATTATTCCTTAATTTTTCAAAAATTCAAAGCACATTTCAACTAAGTATCCGTTGCATCGCAAAAATCAGGTGAAAATTTGATTATTATATGTTCTATAGGTTATGGTTGGTAGATACGACTCTCGATGAGGACATTGTGCTGCTGCGTTTAGCTTTAGATCGTTGAAGTAGTATCACCTAAGAAAGCTTTCCGCATATCGAATAGCATCAGGACAAGTGTACAGAGAGGAGGGTATTTTGTTCCTCCTCGGAATTTTTTTAGTTGGGAAAATATTTCTTGCTCTGTGAATTGTGGGCTATCAACCACCCTTTACCTACATATGTACATATATGTTTTTTTTTAATTTGAACTTAAATATTTCAGGCGCTCTAAAGCAGACCATACACGATTCATTTCAGCCATTAATTTAGTCATTTGATCGATTTCACGGTTGATGAAAAATCAAAAGATTTTGATTTGTCGAAGTTGACTAGCAAGTGGGCAAATCGGTCGACTAGCTGTCAAATTTCAGTAGCTTAGTCATTGTGAAATCATCTGTATATCCGCTGGTTGTGCTTATACATGTAGTTATCCAGGGCGTATATTAAGTTTGATACATGGCTTGTAACATAGAAAACTATTAAAGATAGACCCAATAAAGTATACAAATTAATGATCAGCATCACTAGCCGATTCGATTAAGCCAAGCAAGTATATTTGTTGAAAAATGAACTGTGTAGGAAAGGGATAGGGTATTACACGATCCGCTTCAGAATGATTGTAGCCTTTAAATACTTTTTGACAGTATAAGCAGTCTTTCAATTCAGTTGATGAAGTGTGTGGCCAAGCATCAATTCAGTTGACAACTCAGCTTACAATCAAGTTGAATTGTGTGTTGGCTGCTTAACGCGATTAAAATTACATGCATAATTCAGTATTCATGTAATATGGGTTGGATTTTGCTTTTTGGTTTTTAAAAGGAAAACATTTATAATTTGTATCATAAGTTTTAAAAAAATTTAACTAACGAGTGTTAAAATATTAATTTTGTGAATACTGCGAATCTTAAGTTGTATGTATTTTAAAAACCTGAAAAACTCTAACAAGCACTCCAAAGTATGGCATCCCCATCCCTATCTTCTACACATCGATTTTTGACTATCTTCTTCAATCTGTCCCATATGTGTCGCGTAAAAACTGCTCGTCTTCCCCTCCCTGGTATTATAAAGAATTGCGTACTTTGAGAAATATCATATAAATAATTGTGGAAAACATACCTGAGATCCAGATCTGCTTCTGATCTTACAAACTACCAGCTAGCATACTCCCGCTTCTGCACCCTCTGCGAAAACCCTCTATCTTGAATACCTCAAGAGAATGCAATCGATTTTAACTGATCTCAGACGTTTTTATCAATTTATTAACGTTAGAAGAAAATCCGATGGCTTCCCTTCCACTCTAAAATTATTTGATACATCCACTTCAGACCTAAAGCAATCGCTAACTTATTTGCAACCTTCTTCAGCCATTCGTATAGTCACCACGTTCACGAACCGGATCTTAGCTATTTTAGGTCTTTGAATAACTGCCCTCAAATCTCCCTAGTCTCAGTTAACATAAGCTCCGATAAGGTACGCGAAAAAATGATTCATCTCAAATATGACTTTTCTCCCGGTCCCGATGGTTTGCCCGCCATATTTCTTAAGAAATGTGCTAATGCAGTCTATCAACCACTAACTACTTTATTTCGTCTCTCGCTCTCACAAGCCGTTTTTCCAAACTTATGGAAGGACTCATTTATTTTCTCTATCCATAAAAAAAGGAGCAAAAATGATATATCTAACTACCGACCCATAGCTAAACTCTCATCAATCCCTAAACTCTTCAAAAGCATTGTATACGACTCATTATATTTTCAGATCCACTACGACTTACCTAACCGAATTTGTCTCAAAAACACTACAGGCACTGGAGGTTGGTAAGGAAGTTGACGTCATTTACACCGACTTCAGTAAAGCGTTTGACAAAATATTTCAACCTACAATTTACTTCAAACTTGAAGCCCTTGACTTTCCACTATCTTTTGTCTCATGGCTGAAATCTTACCTTGAGAATCGCCAGTACAGAGTTCTATTAGGATCAGTCTCCGATCACATTATCGCAACCTCAGACTCCGCACAAGGAAGTCATCTTGGTCCATTGATCTTCGTCCTAACTACAAATGATGTTAGGAAAATCATTAAAAATTCTGATCTGTTTATTTACGTGGACGACATGAAAATAGTTAAGGTTATATCCATCCCGACGGACTCTCTATCTTTTCAAAAAGGGCTGAACTCTTTCTACATTTGGTGCGTCAATAACTTATTAGAACTTAACGTCAGTAAATGTCAATCCATAACCTTTTCCCGTAAACGCCTGCCCCCACCCCGTAGATCCTATTTTTTTTTTTTTTTTGTTGATGATTCCATTCCCTCAGTCTCCTCTATACGCGATTTTGGTATTATCTGTGATAGGGAAGTTTACTTTCGCTCCCACATTGACCACATTATACTTAAGGCCAATTCTTCTATTGGTTTCATAAAACGCTGGTCTAAAGAATTCTCTAACCCTTACGTTACAAAGTCTCTTTTCATCACCTTTGTCAGACCCTTCCTTGAGCAAGCCAAGTTTGGTCTCCATTTCATGTCACCCATTCCCTTAGAATTGAAACTGTGCAGCGCAGGTTTTTACGTTTTGCCTTACGAAGTCGACAATTATAACCTACCCCCCTACGAAGATCGGTTAAAATTGATTAACCTTATAACCCTTGTTAAACGTCGCGAAGTCGCCGACATTCTGTTCATCCATCAGATATTAACCGGTACGATCGATTCCCCCGCATTACTGAAAATGATTTCGCTTTAAAAAAAATCCCACGTTACCTCAGTTCTCTTCCTCTCTTTCGTCTCGCTCTCCACCGCACTAATTACGACCATTTTGAACCAGTCTCCAGAATGCTGCGATTAGGCAGCAATGCCCAGAACCTCCTCGACTTCCATTACAGTATATCCTCCCTTAGAAATTCACTCTCTTCCTCCTGACCTCCTCCCTCAAAACTAATCTGTTAGCCATAAGTTAGTTTTTAGTTTGTTAAATTATAATAATAATAATAAAAAAAAAAAAATAAGTAAAAAACTAGTTTTAGTTAGAATTCATAAGTTCTGTTAGAATTAAGTTACAGCTTGTACTAAGCTCAATAAGTAAATACATTATCGCTATCCCTAATCTCCTTAAACTAGGCTATATTTCATTGCGGTAGATAAAATAAGAAACAAGGAATTAGTGAATTAAAAGAATAAAAAGTTGAATTCTACGTCACTTACACAGCTCTAACTCAATTTAAAAACAACAACAGTGCAACAACCCAATAACTCAACTTTTTTGCGAAATACATATGTTTTTAACGCAGAAATACAAAAAACACATCTACGTTGACTCTTGGACAAGGAAACTCGATTTTGAAGCTATCACTGTTTTCAAAATGGAGCAAGAATAGTGTATATATAGTATACCTTACTAAGAAAACCCGTTTTTTGATTTGAAAAAAACGCCCCTAAAAAGTAGACGTGGCCGTACACAATGTATCGAAGATATGTAGGGTAAAAGTATATCTACATATTTGCTTAAGTAAGTTTTATTGAGTTTCATGTAAAATTACCTACAGCAAAAAGTGCATTTTTCGAAAAGTGGTCATGGCAGTGAACGAATTTCGAAGATGTTTACACTTGTACTGCTTCCTTTTCCAAGGATCTCGTATACAAAATTTAATCGATCTTGCTAAAAATTCAAGGCCCAAAAACTGTTATACACAAATAATCTTTCCCTCAACCCCAAGCAATATAAGAATATCATAAACTTGGCGCAAAAGTATGTTTCTCCAGCAGATATGTAGTTTTACAATAATTTGAGGTTGTAGCAGTCTGTTCAAGAAGCTGAAAACTCAGACTACGAAGATGTCATAGAGGGCAACTTTAAATTCTCACCAAAAACAGTACAAAAACAATTTATTTTACGTTAATATTTAAGTTTTTGAATGTCTTTGAATTAAATAAATTAGTTTTAATGTTTTCTTTTTAAACTTGAATAATTTTTTGCAATTATTTTAATTTCTTAATTTTGATTCTAAAGCTGAGCAGTCGCCCAAATTTTTCTTTCAGTGGAGACCACTGCCAGCAGTCATGCAGCTTGAGTATGCGTTCTAACGTAATCATGTTTTGAACGTGGTATGCCATTTCATAGGACTTCACAAAATTAATCGAAATATGAAAATTAACCAACATTGTCTCAGCCTTTATGTTTTATTAAGTTGGCTCTAGGTAAAATTCCGTTATTAGCACATTTGACCGAAAATGTGGAATGCAATCTTTTAGGACGTTATGAATCTAGTCTATGTATGCTATTTAAAGAAAATCGATGCAGCCGTTTCCAAAAAGAAATATGATTCTGTTAAGTTGTTAAGACAAATACCATTATTAAACATTTTGCCCAAAAAGGGATACTCCATTCTATAGAACTTTACTAAACTAGTTCAAATATGAAATTTAAACGAAATAGTTGGAGCTGTTTACGAGAAAATATAGAAAGTAATGTACTGTTTTTAACAATTTTGGTAAGAAATTTGATATGTCTTTTGATTGGAATTTCCCAATCTAAATCAAATATGAGATTTATTCAAATCGTTAGAGCATTTTTCGAGAAAATCTCATTTTTGTAAAATTGGGCTTAAGTAAAGTACCGGCAAAAACAAAAAAGTTCAATTTTGCATCTAAGTATTACCCCACAGGCCTTCGATATGAAGTTTGATCAAAATCCATCCACCCGTTTAGGCTGTAGCTTCGTGCACAGACAGAAACACGGCTCCGGCAGACCGACTTTTTTGGACTTCCCTATAATAGTGATGTCCAAATTCGTCAAAATCTCGAGATCGAAAATTTGCAAGAATCCAATTGCCATATGTTATAGGTGCAAATAAAGAGAAAATCAAGCATTAGAATAATTCAATGACAGAAACAAACATGTATTGGCTTACAATTTCAGCCCCAATGGGCCTTGACAAACTGGTGTAATTTCCGAGTGGATTTATAGTAGGCAGAGCGAGATGAAGTATGATATGATGTAACAACTAAGAAACGGGGTAAAACCTTCATCCAGTGTTGAAGCGGTTGAGCATCGGGGTAAAACTAATAATATACAATAGTACATGCATAAACTCTTCAGTTCGAGGTTTCATTCTTTCACATACGAACTGTCAAACTAAATAAATTAGCCCAGGGATTACGCCAAGGTAAAATTGCTCCAGTGTGTGATGGCCCAATCAAACTGTGTTCTTTCTTTCACACTTCTGCACATATATATTGTGTGAGAGTGAGAACAAAAATGGTTGTTCTTGAGAGAGAGTGGCTATGCGCTCTTTGTAAAAATAAAGCAGGTTATCTACCTATAGGTATTGTTGGCGTTGTGCGACTGGAATTTTTAAAGCTCAGACCAACGGTAAATTAATGCTTTTGCGTGAATAGAGCATTAAGATCGAGTTATACGCGATACTTCAAATAGCAAAAGTGCGATCTTCTAAACAGTGCTTTTAAATTTTCAGTGCGATCTCATAAAATATACTCTTTAAGGTAAATCAATATGAATGAATATTTTATATATCAATAATTATAATGTCATTTTGTAAATCTTTTTCAATACTTGTTGAGAAATAAGTGTGTATTTAACACATGTAGGACATATGTTTTTTTATGTAAAATCAATTCAACCAATTAGAACAAATATTGAGAGGAAAAATCAACTATTATTTTATAAAAGCACAAGACTTCTTCATTTATTCGATTATTATCATATTTCTCTCAAAAGCACTCAAAAAAATTAGAGTTGAAAAAAAATCCCAATGGACCCTCTATTTGTAAGCTAATATGCCTCTTTTACCTAAATGCCTATTTATCTTATAAAAATATGTCTGGTGTACAAAAAGACAAACAAAATATTGTTTTAACAATTCCCATGTCACGATAATGTATTGTATTCTATTGCACAACACATTAGCAACCGCGTGCGATGGAGTTATTTGTCGCGCGAGAACGAATTAATAGTTGAATCTCTAAGGACTAGATGCACATTTTTTATTTTCTATTGTTTCTATTACCATGCACTGGTGTACCAAACCACGTATAACAATGGTTGACATTTTCTTCATCGTTGCGTTTAAATAAGGACTTATTGAAATGTTCTGGGTAGAAATGCTCTTTCTAATTAGTCGCAAGGATATGTAGATGAAAAAGCATTTAAGAGATTAATTTTGGGTGGAATAATTTTAGACAAGTCATTTATTATGATTATGAATATTTTTTTTATTCTTCACTTAAATGATTAAAAAGCAATATTGAATCAACTTCTTTAACGATTAAAATCAACCAAACTTGTTTGTTGTCTTCAATATAATCAATATATTGTACTAGATTACATATTTATATTGCTGTACCTGAACTCGACGCATTTTATACAAGCAAAACTTTATTAGTTGTTATTTATAAAAAAAAAAAAAACATTGACACATATTCGTTTAGAGCCGAATCGACGATCAGCGTTGAAATTTCGAAATAAATCCATTTTGGACTTATGCCCCGTGGACTTCTGACTCTGCGTCGAGTACATCGCTGATCACCGTCTTAGGTAAGGTTAAGTTTGAGTGGTGGGCTGTTAGTCACAACCACACTTAGGCAGAATAGGTATCACAACGGGATACCACGCGGTCTAAGTGTTTCCTGAACTATCCGTTGAATTAACAGGAGCTTCCTAAAAGCTGTAAGCATAATGGGAATCAGCATTGCTATTGACCGGGAAGCTCCTGAAAACGGCAAACCGTGTGTGGATTTTTGCAATGTCAATCGTCTTGTGATGTTTCAGTATAACAACAACCCCCAACCAAATTGCTCGCATTGATATTTACGTGGCTTTTCGCGGATACCTGAAGGCTGATCGACGAACGTTAACAACTGAAAGCTCATGGAAATGATAGAGTACACCGTAGCGTACGTAACAGCAATTCCAACTACACCAACTGAGTATAGAAGCAGAGGAAGTTACAGACAGAAGTGAGATGAAGGTCGAAGTTTCAGCCAATACCCAGTAAAGATAATATACATATGTATGTCTCTAATGGACAACGTGGGAAAACGATAATTTCCACAGGAGTGGAAACGAGTGTGATCATTGAATCAGAATCTACTCGTCAGTAACGCCGGATTGCTAAAAAAAAAAAAGTACAACAAAACTAATTAAACAAAACCTATGTGGAAGCGAGAAAAATTTACCAAAATTATTGACGAAGTCGATCTCGTAAAAACAACATTTGTTTGAAATACTTCCAAGCAGGCTCAGTCGATTCGACGCGCCGGATTGGATGGATGGATTTTTTTGTAAAAGAATTAAGAAAATTCATGTTATTTGAACCAATACCCTTAGTTTTTTCTTAATATTAATAAAATAATAATAATAGCAGTCTTACTAATAATTCCTATTACGATACTTTTGATATTTCTTTCTTTCTGAGGAGATACTTTTTACCAACTCTAGCGGCAACACTGATGGCAACTCTGTTTTGATGATCCTATTTTCCTATTTAAAAAAAAAAAAAAACTTTTCAATAGATTTTGAGACATTATTCTCCTTTATGACAATAAGGCCTTAGAAGTTCATTTAACTAGCATTTTCGGAGACACACACATTAGCTTATAATAATCCTTAATATTATATGAACCGCAAAAACTATTAAAATTCAGGAGATTATTCTTTGACGAATTTAACCTTAAGTACCAAACCCATTGGTCAATCCGTCGTTCTTTTCTTCTTTTTAAATTCTTTTTAACTGACAGCTCGATGGAACGGGTATATGAACTTCGACGGTTCAAGTAGAATTACTTTCTATGTAAGTACGCACACGGTTGCCGTTTTCTTAGGCTTGGTTTTTCTTTGGTAAGTTGGTAGGTATTTATTCGATTTTGTAGGGTTCTTTGTAGCTCTAAGCCCAATGAGACAACATATACTAATACTTAATCAACTCGATTTACATTTGGTCCGTTCGCATACTTAAGCGGCAAACATAATTGAATTAAGGCTCTGGACGGTGCTGTACGTAATCATAATTTGTATACTGCACACATAATAACTTTTCGTTAAGTTTCATCTAGCATCTACTTTCGATTATGACATTAGCTATCGCACGCTTATTGCAATTACGGTTGGACCATATGCAAACGTATGTGAACCTTACATTATATCTAAGAACATCGGAAAGCATTCGCGAAGGAACGAAACCGCTTTCGTTAATTTTCCTTCCAGCAGAATTTTGATGTAACAAAAAATGAAAACTGTCAAACGAGTAAGAAGGTAAAGATTTGACAGAAAAGTAATTTATTTGAAATTTTAATTTGCAGTATAGGTAATGAATCAGTTGTGGCATCGTGTTCTCCAACTACCTATCAACGCATCAAAGCCTTTTGCTTTAGAACTTTGTTTTGCTTTAAAGTTTATTTGATAACTATTTTGCATTGACGTTTCTCAGGTTTTCGTACGAAAAGTGTACAAGTCGGGCCCTTTAAGCTGGATTTAAAAGAGTGAATTCATCAGAATCTCGAAACATATCACCTATGATCTATGTAATAGATCGCACAACGAAAATAAAACAATCCAGATATATGAAAAGTTTAGGTTCTTAGTGTTGGCAAAGCTTCTCTCAGAGTATGATAAATAAAAAGCTTATTAAGCAGGAAGTTGCCATGCATGAATATTTTTTTTTTTTGTTCGACTTTTTATAAGAAAAGTGTTTTGCCGGATTTGAATTGGTAACTCACCCAAAATGGTTACTTACATATCACTTACATGGATTCAGAAATTCAAAGTTATTAATAATTGTTGATTAGTATACCAACTGAATATTCATTTATTTTAACATGCAAATTATTGAATAATTTTTGGCTTAAAAATAATATCTCATATTCTAATCTAGCAACATACACGCTGAACTAATGGAAGTGTAACCTAGCATGTACTAATTTTTGGATCTCGAAAAAACATCCTGATAGTAAGCTAAATGTCGTATTGTTTTTTGTAATGTATGGAAACCAATGATCCTTATGGATCAGGGGTGAAAAAAGATACGGGCAATGTTAGAATTCCGCAATTGGCAAGTAACTCAAAACGAAAAATAAACTAATAGAAATGCTACAATTCGTCAGGAATGGATGATATGACACATACATTCATATACATTGTATGCATACACGTAATGCAATTAAATTTTCATTAGCATTGGGTTTATTTTGGTGCGAAGATTGAAATTAGTAGGTACCTCCTTAATAGATCTTCCAATCTGTTCTTCAAATTTTTCTTTTATTGTAACTCACTAATATTTGAGTACCTACATTCATAGAGGAGTATTTCAATTTGATCGCGAAAAGTAATTTCTTTTTGCACGTACACTTACGTACAGAAGTAAAATACCATCATTCTAGTTTCGAACTTTTTTAAAATTTCCACACTCAGGAGAGACGCAAAAACTGATAAATGACGACAAAGTTTGTCCAACAGTTGGAAGAGTGAAAAAAAAATTCTAAAGAGTCTCAAGCAAATGTAAAAATATAAAAACATTCTGAAAGGATATTCAGAGAACATGTGTTTTTTTTCACTGGTCCTACCGTATGGTAGTGGTGAAACCATGTGTGAGATTTAATTTTAATTAAAAAAATATGTATTCAGCCATTTGACATTCTCGATGTGTGTGCGGTACAATTTCTGTTTTCGCTTTATTCAATCATGGCGTGTCCTTTCTCCCCCTTTTGCACACAATTAAAACATTCAACTTTAGACAGTTTCCACAAAGTTGGATAAGGACTCATCATCCTCATTGAATAAACGACTTAATTTTTCTGTTGAATATTTGTCCAATTTAGCAAAGAAATGCTTAATGCTAGGCACTCTTCGTAAGCTTTGTTTTCTTTTTGCCATATGCAGAACGATTTTTCTGATAATTCTTAGCGAAAAAATGAGGAAATAACTTAATTTTAACGCTCTGTGAAGCGTTGGATTTTTCCTTTTAATGTTGCCTTTTTTTACCACAGATTAAAAAACGTATGGAAATACTATAATCGTTCTGGAACGTACATACATACCCTTCTCTCGTTTTTTTATGAAGATCTACAAAATAACGATATACTCATAAAGAAAATTCCCACATAAAAACTAGTTGTCAAATTCCAATTTCTTAAGAATAAGTATACATACATAATTTAATTGACATTATAATGTAGATCAAAATTCAAAGCTCAAAAAGTAGTAACAGGTAGACCAGATGTACGAACTTGTATGGCTGTTTCAACTGGACCAAACTTTCTGATCATTTACATATGTACGTATGAATATTGTTAAGCAATTTGAACATACTAAAAATATTTCTTTGTGTTACGAAGTACGAGTGAAATTTAAAATACCCTATGGGATAGGGTATAAGAAGTAAAAAAATGTATGCTATTTTGAAGCAACATGGCACATATGTAATTGCTGCAACAAATTATAGTTACAAATTAAAAGGAAAAGATGTCAAAGGAGCAGAATCATTCTCGTGGAGAAAGAAATGGGTCGGTTTTTTTATATATTAAAAGCTGTTTTGAATATTTTATTCGTATGTATGAATCAGCTAAATGCTGTCTTTGCAAGAGATTCTAACCTTCGTAGTTAAGGACGTTATTTAGCCAGCCGCATAAATAACCAAGTACATTAAATGTAACTAGTACTATTGAATCAGAACTCGACATCAACGTCTTAAGGGCCAACCATAATCAACATTGGAAAGCTAATGTCATAACTGACCGAAATGCTTCCTTATAATACTTTTGCCTGCATAGCCACCCGTCAACACAATCTATAATTTTTTTCTTCTCGTTGTTGGTTTTTAGTTTTTATTTCTCGCGTAAAAAATGCATAGAAGCAGAAGTTTAATAAAACGAGAATGAAAGCAGTAATTAAACATTTCCAAATATGAGAGAAATCATTAATGTCAACACATAGGGGTGTTTAATTTCTACTCACTGCTCTCTCTCTCTAATGTTCGGTAATGTTTCCGAATCGACGCTGGGCTTATTATGTGTTGGCTCATAAGATTGCTTCGGTTTGTGGGCGCACGTATGCGTGCATATGCAGACAAATGTTAAATATGTTTCTCACTTTAGTCTTGCCTGGATTGTTACCATACAAGCTTACGAAACAATATTAGCAATAAAGTCAAAACAAAAATAAAACATTGTAATGTAGAAATAAACAATTATTATTCAAAATACAAAAGTCAAATATAGCATACCTAGGCGTGGAACAGAAATTCTGAGACATTCTTTTACTCTTTATGAGAGTAATTACTTGCTTTAAATTTCATACCACGCCCCATTATTAACTATTTCTGTTATTATAAAATTATCAAGTTAGTATTGAAGTAAGCTCTAATATTCCCCTCGCATAGCGTTAGCACAGAAAATAATTATTAATAATTATATCATCAAAGTGTAGGGTTCTTTTTATTATGCAACTTCGATTATTCCATTACACATAAAATCTCTATAAGTAAGTCTCCATTCAACTGTCAAACAAATGTCAGTTTTCTATAGTAGCTACTTGTGTTGATCATGCTCTATTTTCTTTAGGAATGTCTAATACGATGGTTCTATAGCAAATCCGAAATTACTTCCTACTTAATGATTAATGGAGGCGTTTATTTTGGTGTTTACCATCGGAGAAATGATATAGCGTTTGCTGAATTTGTACTCAGTCTTTGTCGCACGAGCCCAAGAAAGCTCACAAAGTTATGCCTCGTCAAATGCGGGCAAGTCAAATGGAACGAAAATACCTGACTGGAGATAATAGCTAATACTTTATTTCTTGTGAAGGAGTCCAACAACGTTTGGACCAATTGCCAATTTATGACATCAATGGGAATTAAATTGAGTGGGAAATGTTGTATTTGCGCGTCATTGTAAAAAATAACATAAACAAAAACACGAAATTATTTCTTATTTATTAACTTAGATTTTTTTTCTTAGGTTGCATATGTATATGTATATGTATACATTTATTTTAAATAGGACCGGGAAATTGAATCGGTTATTTCAGAAACGGCCAATGTGCGTAGTATTGAGTTAGATTGTTAGGAATGAAACTTTTACAATATTGTGATGAATTTATTTGAATTCAATTGGATTCGACTTATTTGACCTCTAGGATTTAATTTTCAGTATTGCGGTTATACGCACAATTTTATTGATAAGATGTGGTTGGATTCTGTTTATATTGACGGTAAGGTCGACTTAAACAATGCTTAAAGCACGCATTGTATGCATTTTTTGATATCTACATAAAAGATTGTTCTTAAGAATCAATCATAATGGGCTTACGTAAGCTTACACCAGCGTAATAGAAAAATTAGAAAAAGTAATGCATAACCATAATAGAAATACATACAATGCTCTGTTTTGTCCAGTTTCGTTAACTTCTGCGGGCTTAAGGACGGTATAAATAAAATGGGACATTCAGTAAACTAGACAATGAAAATATGTTGTGAATATGGTCTTATAAATATTTAAATTCAAATGGCTATTTATCCCATTTCATGTAAGATGGAATAATTTTATTTTATTTAGCATACATATTTTCGTTTTTATGAGTTAGAAGAAATTGACTGGGCTTGGTTCTGACATAAGGTTATCCCACCGATGTCCATTATCGTTGGGCCTTCAGTTCAGAACACAATCTAATTCATAACTGTCAAAAAACTTTCGTGCTTTTTTTTGCCCTGACACATCAGAGCTCCGATAGTGTGTTTCTTTTTTCTAGCGAGATAAAAGCGCATTCTATGGGCTGGTTTGAAATATGTAATATCAGCGCAACCAAAGAACAATAATTTAAAGAGGGTCTTTATTATTTATTACCTAACTTTCGAGTGCAATAGTCTTTTGTGTTTAGAAATTTCATTTTCATTTCACGACAGTCTATTACAGGTAGTATAATATGTATGTAAATAGTTTCAAAGCCTTAAATTATTAGTGATCTTGGTAACCAACCAGGTTGAAACCGGCCCCCGATGAGGATGCACTCAGACCAATATTTTACAATTCATTGTAGATTTGTGTATTTGACAACAAATCTGTTTTAATTAACATTTTTTGCAGATTTTACAGCGTATGCATTCATTTTTACAGTAATGTTGTTAAAACCACTACAATCTATATCAAAATTTTGTAGAATCTACAGCTATTTACTGTGGTATCTACAGCATTAGCTGTAGAAATTACAATAAGTTGTAGATTTGGCATCCATAAATAAAATCAATCGAATGTTTAATTTTTGCAACATGATGTCGATTTTACAATTTGAAATAAGTCTCGCACCATACCAATAAATTAGAACTTTAAAGCGTAAGTGCTATGAAAACGAACATTTTTTTTTACATGCAAATTTTTGTTGTTGCTACAATTCAAGTTGACAGCAAAGTGCTGTGAAATCTACACTTCCAACTGTCATCTTCACAACCAAATTGTTAAATTTACAACCACAGCTCTGTAAAATTTACAACAGAAATTGTCGGGTCGATTCTGACAATATATGCAGTAGAATCTACAGCCTTTTGCTCTATTTTTACAGCACCAGTTTTTTTGGGTGTAGGTCCATTGTGCTGCTGATGTGTAAGGTGAGTGGATCACTCCTCCTACTCCTTAGTGTGGATCCTCCTATGTCCACATGTCACACATGTCACATAATTCACAGAAGAAGAATATCTAAGGAATTCGAATTCCAAAGTGGGGTTTGGCAAGACTGCGTACTTCCACCAATACTTCTTTTATTGGTAATAAGCGATGTGCTGATGGCGGCCTTATCAACAGGAAATGGATGAATTCGATGCCTTCTGCCTCACAGAATAATGGATCTTCACCAAATGACAGCAAATGTGGAGAGGGAAGCAGACGTCTTTGGGCTGAAAATTAACTCGCCAAAAGCAAAAATAATCAGCACAGGACCAAACTCATCGACTCATATACATATTATTATTCGATATATTCTGGCCAAACCGTATCTCTAACGAACAGCTTTATCAAAGAACGGGCCATGAACCTATAGGCACAACCATATGAGTACGAAAGTGGCAGTGGATTGGTCACGCTCTCCGAAATGTAATGTAACCCGCTTACCCAGGATGGCAGGATACGCTGCGGTCCTAGGAGTAAGTGACTCAGAACAGTTGAGAAGAAAGCACGGCAACTGGGAAAAGTTGGAGAGAGCTGAGGCACATTTGCAGAAACCGCACACGATTGGATGATTGGAAGAGGCCCTTAAGATACAGGATAAGTAAGTATGTAGATACGGCTGATCCAGCGTGTGCCCTGTGTTCTGGATTTCGTTCGAGACTGAGCTATTTTTGATAATCCTTGGAGCTCATCCAGGCTGATCCTAGGCACGGTACGTTTTACACCATGATCCAGCCCATAAAGGAAGAGAAGTATGGGAGAAAGTAGATAGGGGGTGATTATCTCTCAGTTTCGCCGGAATGTCGATACCAAGCATCCAGCTCAAACTAATTCAGCACACCGCAACAAGGTGGGTATTCGTCGTGCTGGATTAGTGAGCTTAGTAACGGAAAAATACACGAAACAATTTTTTTTATTTTCTTTGGACATAGCGAAGATAACTACGATTAATTGTAGGTTGATATTTATAAATTCACTTCAATTAGAAATATAAGGCTGTAGTATTTCTAGAAATAAATCGACAATTACATTTGTTCATTTTTAAGTCAATTGCTATTGTTTAAAATTAACTGCAGATGTTGATATATATTAATGAAACGAAAAAAAACACGGTCTAAACATGATGTATGAGTTACAAGAATTAAAAAACAAAAAAAACAAGCAGATACGTTCGAATTAAATAGTATCAGAAGAACCAAATAAAATATCTACGTATACATATGTACCTTCATAAGTATTAAAAAGAACTAAAATTTACATATTTTTAGAGTAACAGCTTATTGAAAAATCTGAAAATAAATAAAAAACATAAATAACGCAATTGTTTAGCGTGATCGACTTCATATCTAGGAACTGTTGGGCGGGATTGCCCAACAAATGAAACTTTTTGTTTTAGGCCGTATATTGACGGTACTTTACCTAAGGCCAATTTTACAATAATGAGTTTTTCTCGAAAAGGGCTTTAACGATTTTGACTAAATCTCATATTCATATTCATACATATATATTAGAAATTCACATATACCTAAAATGTCATACCAAAATTGTTAACAAAAGCTTTACACCCGTATTATTCACGTTTTACAAAACTAGTTTCGAGAGTTTTGACAAAATCGGTATTATTCGCAGGATTTTTTTTGTTAAAATTAGAAATCTTAAAACTATGTAGCTTTGTACCATACTCCAAATTCGTAAAGCGTGAAAATGCTAGCTTTGAGAGCGTCTAAATTAGTTTTGACTACGTTTCGTATTATTCACGAGAATATTAAACTCGAAAATAGGTTGATGACATCTACTTTTGCAAATAAAGTGACGGGACATGATGATCATCTTCGATGAAAAATAATAATTTATACGATGCCGCACAATGAATCGGTATTTGAGCATTTCTTTAAAAATGACAACGACAAGGAGCTACTCATGTATAATTTAGTAAGAGAAAAGGTAGTGTTATGACTTCGAATCTTTATACTTGATAAAATGCTTTTCAATGTTATCTGATGTCTTTAGGTTTATCAGTCTGGGTCATGTATTCATATCGTGTATTCTGAAGCTCACTGTAGTGATCGTTTATTCTCTGCAACAAAAAAAATTTGACCCCTCCCACCAAGTTAGGGAGCTTTATTTAGAGCCAGGTGAAATTGTGCATATACTATACATTTCAGCCACCTTAGACAGAAAATGTGATATTCATTGCCAAGTCGAATAATAGGCTAATGAGGTGCTAATAGACAAAGAAGGGTATTGTCATTAAGAAAATAGGTAGACTCACTGATGTACATATTAGAGATCGACTAGACCTGTCTACTACTGCTGTCTACTCCTCTTTCAATCAGTATGCATACAGAAAGCTAAAATAGGTTCCTTATCTCTCGAGTGAGCACTCGACTTCAAGGAAAGATACATATCTATCACTATCTAAACCTCAATAACAAGAGTCATTAGTAGCAAACTTATCAAAGAGTGGAACAACCAATATATAAGGACCAAGTCAGAGAGTCTAATTAATACTTCCTCAAAGAGAAGTACTACTACCTTTCACGAAAGCATAAAAATTAATATTGATCTTATCAGCATCAAAAGCGCCGCGTTATTCTATTTCAGTCAGGTAAAATATCCTGGCGTCATCATTGACAAACTATTCAACTAAAATTCCCATATCAAGTCCAACATCGAGCTATCCAACTAAGGTCAGTGGGTGCCTATGTACCTACTGTTACGCAAGTGAATTTTCCATCTCCTCCAAATTATAAACGTTACACATACATCACACACTGCACATCACTAGAAGCTGCAGTTTCTTAAATTAACTGCACAGCACCAGGATGTAATTAATAAACACAAAAACATAAACATCAACATCCACCGAAGAACCTCGAAACGTGTGAACTGATCTAGAATTGGCTAGATCATTGACAGCTTGATTTCCTACGGCGAATTGGCTGTATTGGAATTCGCCTGGAAGGTAATGACCGATATAAAAGGAGGTGTCAGTGAGTTCTGAAGAAGAGTTCGGTAAGAAGTTTTGACAGCTACTGAAAAGACTAAGTTGAGCTTGAAGAAAATTGTACTAGATTTTACTAGAAAACAAAGTTCTACCCTCTGGAAAATTGAGTTTTAAATTCAATTGCTGCACTTCAGTTGAAAATTCTTCGGCGGGACGAAATTTTTGTTACAGTACATATATGGTAGAACTTGGAGCCTCTCTCTCACAAAAATTTTAAACAAATGACTTTCACATCACCTATTTTAAAAGTATACGATATGATCACATACAAAAATTCTTCAAAAAATAAATATAAGTACATATGTTATGTATAAAGAATTTTGTTTGCAAGAATCCGATTTGCACGAAAAGGGCTCAAACAATTTCGTTTAAATTCCATACTGAGAGATTGAGCACAAAGTGATGATTTATCACATTTTGGACAACAATGCGTATAACGGTACTTTTTTAAGGAATAAGGGCTTTCAGCCAATTTTCTCAGAAACGGTTTGAACGATTTTCTTTAAATTGCATATGTAGACTAGATTCATAAGGTCCTATGCTATAAGTGCTAAAAACCAAACCAAAAATTAATTGAATGCCCTGTTAAGACGCATAGACGATGTTGGTTAATTTGTATATTGGGGCTAATTTTGTGAAGTCCTATGAGACTGTATATCAGATTTTTGGCTAAAGTTGGTATAAACCGTGCTTTTTTAAACCCAATTTAACAAAGTTTTACTTTTTTTGTTATTATGTAGACCGATGGTTGTACGGATCCCAACTTTTGATAAAACGTATAGGTGCAAGTTTGTCAACCCAATAAAAATCTCATCATGGGATTAAGATGCGTCCAAATAAATCTACAGCCCGCAAAATCCGCCTCGGCGGTTTTAAGTCATAGATTTAAAAAGGATCACTTGGACGTGGCTTTTATCCAGGAAAAATACCTAACAGGTGAATTATTCTGAGGTTCAACATATGAGAGTAGACCTAGGGCTTGTATCTTGGTTAATACTGATGTGATGCAAACGCCCATCACACAATCTGGGGCAGCTTAGATAGAAACTCTTCTGTTTCTAGAATTTATTAATAAAAATAATATTGGTATTATAAATTTTGGAAATGAGTCCACATTTATGAACAGAGTAAGGGCAGAAGTTCTTGATCTCACCCTTAGCACCTCATTTATAAGAAATCTTTCTCAATAACTTCTAAGACTTGTATTCATATACTGAAATATAACTTAAAAATTAGAAGCCAGAGTCTCGCAGACATTCGCATCAGCTCACGTGCCCACAGAATTTAAAAGAGCACACTAATCAAATAGGTTTAATGAAAAAACCGGATGGAACTTTTGCAGAAAATGGCCGCTTTAGCTCTTAGCCGATACTATGGCTGCTATGATACTGTGGCTTTACACGGCGATAGCAAGACCAAATGACACGTACGGATCACCAATATGGTGGCAAAAAACACAGCAAAGGACTACACAGGACAGGCTCAGCAAACTACAAAGACTAGCTTATGTATGTACTACAGGTCCAATGAAAACTACGCTTACTGCAGCGCTGGAGGTTATTCATGACCTACCACCACTTCATCTCCACAGCACAGAAAAAGCTGTATTAAAAATTTGCTGAAAACAAAAGCGCATCATTACTGGATGGAAACTGAAGGTAACAGACAAGCTAAACTTTTTAGGCCAAACTCCTTCCCTAAAAAAGCGAAAAACCTCCTCCAACTAAAAAGGAGTCGGATTCGTATCGCCACAGGTTTCCTCACAGGCCATTGAAAAAACGTCTCATGGCCATGGGGATAGCACAAGATAATGTATGCAGAATATGCAACGAAGACGAAGAATTAGCAGAAGATATAGATACTATGTCACTGTGACTGTTTAAGCAGAACACGTCATCGTTATTTAGGTAAATTCTACCTTGAAGCAGAGGATATTACTGCTATCTCACCCAAACACTTAGTTGATTCCATAGTCAATCAAGGATACTGAACGAGTTCTAAAATGAGGAAGGCACAATAGGCCCACAGAGGCCGCAGTGACAAGGTACTTAAACCTACAACCTACAATCTAATCTAATCTACTCTTTATTTTATTACAAGCAAAGAAAATTTTACACAAACAATATTATATACTGAGTTGATGTTTTATTAACAGGTTTCTGCTTTACGTAGCATGATTGAATTTAATTTCCCCCTTGACTTCCACGATTCCTTTTACTACAAGCTTGATGGCACTTTATTTAATGTTAATATTGTTTACATGATTTCATTGCAAACCAACTAGATATGTCCACGGATGATAGCAATTGATTTTGTTCTCATGTTATGCTCTAACAACTCAGCTCTCTTTGTTAGATTGACTTCTCTCTTCTAAGACTTTTATTTTAATAAGAGCTCCAGCGTTAAGTTGTTGCAGTTTCATAATCCCATGGTACGGCTGAGATAGCGCAACTGGAGTTGGTGGTGAATGCATATCAGTGATTGAAATAGGAGGTGGTGAAACAGAGTCAGACGAAAGGGAAGGCGAGGCTTTTAGCATAAGTAATTCTGGTGGAGCTTTTCCCACCTTTGGAGGCGGACATTGAGGAAAATGATAAAGAAGTTAAATTAGGAGCAGTTTTGTGGATCGTCAAATCTTTCCCAACAACATTATGTAGAAGCTCAGGTTATGTGTCTTTGATATATCACTAGCGTTGCGGGAGTAGGGATTGGACTTTGTTCAAAAATCCGATTTCCGCGAAAAAGGCTCAAACGATTTCGCTGAAATTCCACACTGAGTCTAGTGCAAACACATACCAAAAAATGAGTTACCACATTTTGACAAAAATTGGTTAGAGCGGTAATTATGGCCAATTTGGCTAAAAGACGATTTTCTTGAAAGCGGATCAAACGATTTTATTAAAGTTCACACATTAGATTAAAAATCGCAATGCTATAAAATGGCTTTAAATATATTGGCCAAAAGTGGTTAAAACGGTGTTAAGGATTACGAGGTTTTAGTTAATTGCTCGAAAACGGCTTTAACGATTTTCTTTAAATTCCATATTTAATTATGGTACTTTTCTTACAGCGAACTTAGCAATATGTCGTTTTTCTTGTAAACTAGTCTAACAATTTCGCAAAAATTTCATAATTGAATTACTTTTATACAGTCCTATAAAATGGCGTACCAAATTTTTGGCCGAAATTTGAATGGTACTTTGCTTATAGCTTGTAAATGCTTTTTCTTGTAAATGTCTCTAACGATTTCGCTTGATTTACTTTTATACAGTCTTATAAAATCGCGTACCACGTTTTTGGCCAAATTTGTTATTAAGGGTACTTAGCATATAGCCAGCTTAACAAAATATCATTTTCATATAAACGCCCAAGACACTGATGGTTAATTTACAGATGATGAGATGACATACCACGTTTTTAAACAAAGTTGGTAATAACGGTACATTAATTATAGCCAACTTAACAAAGATTTATTCTAAAAATTTATATTAGTATATAGTTGGTTTTATAGATCTTAACTGCACAAAAACTTGTCGTGCACTTTATTTCGTTTGAATTTGTGAAGAAACTGTAAGTCTAATATTTTAGAGCATCAACTTCCATCATTTTTGCTAAATGTCAAAACGAATGGTGAAAGAAACATAAAAAGAGTTACAACTGACGAACATAGCCACGAACGTACGTTTTTTTGAGAGCTAATGTCATAACAAAGGAGTCAGACTTACCAACTTGGGAGTATACAAGATCTGCTGATAGCCTGCTACGGGGTGTTCAATCGCCCTTTGTCGCCCTATGTCCTTAAGTGGTTTAAGCATTTGTGTATATGCATACATACGTACACATTACTTAATTTGACCCATGTCCTCCAAGCAAAATTGTCGTCTTCCTAATTATGAAATTGGTTGATTCAACTTCCAGACTTTTATTCTGTAATAGTCAGAAAATAAACACAAATACATTCGATGCGCTATTAGCGATTATTCATGTGCAGTTCTCCATTTATTTACGAGCTAATAATTAATATCTATGTTTTGTTATCAACTTACTGTTGTAACTTTCCGAATTAACAATAACATCACAGAACTTGTCGCGATGTAAGTGGTAATTGGTTTTATCTCACATTGTAATTTTAATACAATTCATCCATCACACTTAATTCACCGAGAATGAGGTGGAAATTAATTAAAAAGTTGAATGAAATTACAAATCGAATCTACCATTTATATTTATTTAATTTCCACAGATAATTATGCGCACTGTACATACAATGTGCATTATATGCCTCCGACATGTTAATGACTGCAAAAAATGGGATTATCTTATTTTTATTCTACCTCTGTGCAAGTGTCAAACAATCCCACGCGTGAAACATAATATTTTACGACGTTCGAACAATTAAAAATACAACATCAATTTAGCAAATAAATATACAAAATATCACAGTGTTTTCCCCATATGCAGAATTAATAGATATACGCAAATACTGTGTGGTTGAACCAGGCATTTAATTAGATAAAAAGCTATTAACTAATTGAAAAATAGTTACCTAGATCTATTTTACTAAAGCAATTAACAGAAAAAGTGGCGTGCTAAATTAGTAGCAACACATCATTGACTTAATTATATTTCGGTTTTAATTAGTACTATTTAAGTGCTCATACTTGGCTAATAAAGCGATGTCCTGCTGATGAGCATGGTTGGTTATATCGGTGCAGTTTTTAATGAAAATGTTTTTCTTTCATTTTAGTTTCATAAATTAAAGGAGGATTTTAGATTTTTAAACCAATGACTATAATATAATAGAGAGAATAAAAATAGTTTTTCTGTAGGAAGGCAAATTCAGCGACCTGCAAAACGACATCGATGATCGAGCTGCCATTTAAGTGTATCTGCAATAAACCAGATTATTAAATCTAGTCTGTCCGTTAAATCGATAAATAAAATTCTATAATTCATTGACACCACCCTAGACATTCCGATTGGTTGATTCATCATTTGAATTTTCCCACATTCACGGTCTAAGTGGCACAAAGAGGCTGAGATCGAATACAACAATAATCGGTCATCGGAATTGTTGCTGATTCATTAACGTATAAATCATCCTTCTCCATTGTCTTTAAACCGAGCAATGTTAAGAACGATAGTGTTTACGTCTGAGCATATTGGCTCGTTTACGTTTTAAACTTGGGGGTGTGTGGCCTCGTATCTCCTCCTCGTATATGGATCTTCACCTCGTTAAGAATTCGATTTTAACACGCCAGCTACATAAACTTTTTATTGGACCTGTAGATGAACTGATTAAACTTCAAATCGCTCATCACACGTATTCACCGATAGGAAATAAAGAGAGGATTTTTGTTCTCTCATGTTTTGGTGCTTTAGCGTTACTTTTTAGGTTACTTGTGGTTTGGGTGTAACCCGCCCCAAAGTTAGCGGTGCAGGGAAATAACTGCTCGGAAATTTATTCCCCACAGAGTGGAAAATAACTCAACATTTATGAAATGGTGTTAGATATTTCCTACTACTTAGGCTATTAATATACCTAAGGGTGTATTAAGTTTGACACATAGTTTGTAACATAGAACAAACTATGTGCCTGCCTTTGATTTGTGATATGGATTACCATTCTGGCACAGTAATGAAATGGAATCTAAAAATCTGTAATTGCCGCATGGCCTCCAGTCGTTAAGATCTCCATCGGGAGCCATGTGCAGAGGAGACGAGCATGGTGACAAAGAAAGTTTGCAAATTCCTATTTTGATCATGTAGTCAAATTCATCTTGGGCGTTGATTTAATTTTATGAATTTCTGCCTCAAGGCTTTAATTTGTAAGTTCGTTCATTGGTTTCTCAGCTTGAGACGTGATTGAAAATGCTGAAGTACTCTGTTGTTGACACGCTTCAAAAAATTTATCTGCCACGTCAATGAAATTGTCGATTTAAGTTTTCGGCCTTGACTTTACTACGGCTATTAAAGTTACAAGCCGACGATAAGACTGAGATGGTTTCATATCACTCGTCTGGCTATGAGGTCCTTTTTTAGGTTAGTATAAGCAAAGACTATATAATATTATAAGACGTCGCACGTAGAACAAAATTTTTCCTCAATTTTTTTTTTTGTTCTAGCACCCACCAATGGGTGCAGCAGCATTTCAAATGTTTAAAAACATATAATATCAACAAATTAATATAAATTGTTGTTGTTTTTTTCAGAAACCTAGAATGTATGTAGCTCCTTCTTACACCAGTATTTTCTTTTTAGCAAGTTTTTTTCCAATATCTTATAAAAATACTCCAAAACACGAGTTTTCTCAATAAGTGGGCGTGTTTTGACGATTTTTCAACATTTATTGTATTTTGTTTCGAAAAACAGTTTTTTGAGATAAACGCCCGTTTTATCGAGTTGGCGGATTTTTAAAATATTTACACACTGAATCAAAAGGTACGTAATTTAAATGAAAAAATACAAATTTGGAATGAAAAAAATGATAAAAAACAAACTTAACATCGAATTCATACAAATAATGAATCTGAGTTCAAATATATATTCATACAGCCATGAATTGCTCAAGAAATTAGTGAATGATATTTATAAAGTGCTTACATGTATATTTATTAAATATATGAAAAAGTTCTTAAACTTAATGCATCGATTCATTGTTTCATCATTCATTCCTTCATCACAGAAAGAACTAAATATAAAAAACGTTGTGGTGAGATGAGAAATGGTGGAAATAGTTTTAGCAATACTGTGGGGTTGTTGTCCAAATTGAAGACACGTTTTTATACCGTTTTTTGCTTTGTCTGTAAGTTTACAATATTTTATTATATGTTTGTGTTGAATATACTTAGTGTGTTCAAATCAAATTTTAAAAATGCACTTACTGTGAAAACTCATTGGATGTGGCTGGGACTTGATCAAGGAACCTCTTACTCGACGATTGGATACACTACCACGACACCATCGCCACTGAAAATTATCTTACAATTATTCTCAAATGGTATTTACTTTTAGTGCGCATAAGTTTTTTTTTTAATGAATAATTTTTCTTTTATACTATGTTTACACCAAACGAAATCGAGAGGTTTCGTCAAATTCATCCAAACCTCAGAGGTTTCGCTATACATTATCGAGGTTATGAAACCTCGAGGTTTCGGTGAAACGTACTTCAGTTCATCCATCCGTAAGACGTTGTCAAATTGAACAATCTTAAGCGTGAACTTCAGTTTATTATGGTATTCATTTTTAGCCGTCAAATCCGTCTACGCATGTGTAGCTGAACACTCGGACCTGCGCGAGCACATCTGGGTGAACTTTAGCACTCAAGTAGGACCGGAGGAAGCATCTCTTGTTGACCTGAACGAGTACTACGTCTCTGAAGAGCGCTCAGAAGGAGGATAGAAGGCGGATGAATTCTCTAAATGGAATCAACGGCGGAGTCCATGGACGGTTTGGCGAACACCTTACATGAGCTACTTCGACATATTCGAAGCTCAGGTCTGTAAGGATTTCCATGACTTCATCAGGGTTATGGAATAGAGATGGTGGCGGATGAACCCTAAATGGGTCAACGGCAGCGCTCGCACCTCCGAAGTGAGCTATTGATGTCGGTCTCTCGGACCGGCGCTGAGTCCTAGGGGCTAAAACCCATGGAACTGGCCATACAGGTTGGGGGTTGTGTCGTCGGGGTAACTTCCCTACCACGTAAAAATAACTATAGTTATGAGAGAGACAACCGCCTCATCTGGCTACTAGACCCGGAACGTCCACGGACCATGCCTTACGAGTATGCACCTGGAATATACAAACTCTGTACACTCCGGGTGCAGCTCAAAAACTTGAATCTGTCCACTCGCAGTATAAGGTAGATATTACTGCGATCCAGGAGATACGATGGATAGGATCAGGTATGCAGAAAAGACGTATCTGCGACATTTATTACAGCTGCCACAAAAGACTGCACATGTTGAGTGAGTGATTTCAAACCGTCAAGACGTATTGAATAAACGCTCCGTGTTAATAAGTGAAAACAAAAACTAATAATCATCAAAAATAGAAGACCAGCACACAAAGGTGATATAATCTAGGTGCGGCTGAAATTCTAACATAATGAATGAATGTGCTAAGTGCAAAAACAATATTTCGGGAGAATCTGGGATACAGTGCGCGGGAGTGTGCGGGAAAATTTACCACCTCGCTGCATCATGCAGTGGTCTCGATAGAACCAGCAGTGGGATTCTCGATCGAAATGAAATGATCAGGTTCATGTGTGAGGATTGTATCCTATACATACATAATGTTGACTTAGTGCTGAAAGATGTACAAGAGGCAGTGAAAAAGAACTCAAGTTATTTAAAAGAATATAAAAGTGAATTTGAGGAAGCTTTAAGGAAAAACGAATTAGAGATCAAAGGTCTGCTTGAAGCGATTGAGTTACGTTATACCGAAAGGTTAAACGCAATGAAAACCGCTCAAGAGTCTTGTGAGAAAAGTGTGAGAGAAGTTAAAAAAATAACCGCATTGAGTGAGGCTTTCAAGAAACAAAGTGAACAAATCTGTGGTGAATTTAAACAAATAACTAATGAAAATGAAAAAGTAATCAAAAGTGTGAAAGAGATGGAAGCATCAATAATAAATGAGCAAAATAAAAATATGAGTAGTTTAAGAAACAATATAAAAAAAATTAGTGATAATATTGTTGTTAATACAAAAGCTCAAAAAAGCTCATATGCAAGTGTTGCCACTTCCGCAATTAATAAAAGTGAGTCAATACTTTTAGTCAAGCCGAAAGTATTAAATGGGAAGATAAAAACCGAAGAAGTAGTAAAGTCCAAAGTCAAAGCTTAAATCGCAAAAAAATGGTGCAGTAATGATTGTTTGTGAAAATGAAAATTCAATTAAAACCCTCAGGAAAGAAGTAGAAGATAAGTTAGGTGACGAATACAATACTGTTGTACCAGCATTGAGAAAACCTAGAATTAAAATAGTCAACTTTTCAGAAGAATACGCGGGAAGAGATAATTTAATAACCCAACTTAAAAAGCAAAACGAATATTTAACAAACTGTGATATAATAGTAAAGATAATTACTAAAAATAAAAGCAGGTACGACCCCTATAGTGCAATAATAGAAATACCTAGTGACGAATATAAAAAAGTAATGTCAGATGGCTTTGTAAGGTTAGGTTGGAAAAAGTGTCGTGTATTTGTCGCATGTTATGTTAAACGTTGCTATAAATGTCTCGGTTTTTATCACGAGTCAAATAAGTGTACTGCAAAAACGGCATGTGCTCATTGCGGAGGAGAGCATTTTTATAAAGACTGTGATAAAATTGGCACGCAAGGTCCTAAGTGTATAAACTGTGATAAAGTGAATAGAGAATACAAATTAGAATTACCAACTGATCATAACGCGTTTGATAGATCATGTGGTGTTTTTAACAAAAAACTTGAAAAAGAGAAAAATAAGCGTATTTAGCAACCAAACGCTAGTATAAGATGTATGTACCTTAATATTCGCAGTACCACGTCCAATATTGAGCAATTAGAAGTGATCATTGAGGAAGACGAATATCCTGAAATAATTCTATTAAGTGAAACCCGTGTGACAGAAGATATTAGGAAGTGTGAAATTAAAATAAATGGATATACGCCGATAATAACATACTCGCAGTCTAGAAGTACTGGCGGGTCTATGATATATATAAAAGGGACAGTGCATTATAGTCATTTAAGTGAATATTATATTGACAAAATTATGTGGATCACAGCAATAAACGTATATTTAAAAAATAATAAGTGGACAATTTGTGTAGTGTATAGATCACCAACAAGCTCAGTTAATCGCTTTATTGACGAGTTAGAACGGTGGTGCGACATATATTTAACAAACTCAGATAATTTTTTACTTGTGGGTGATTTCAACATTAATTATTTCAAAAACGACAGTTGTAAAAATAAAGCATTTAACTTTATGAATGACAGAAAACTTAATCATTTAGTGGAGGAGCTTACTAGGATAACATTAAATACAAGCTCATTAATAGATTACGCAATTTCAAATGTAGGGAACGGTGCAATAAAAACTAAAATTGAAAAACGTTTTAAAATAACTGACCATGAAACAATTTTAATAGTTATTTTAAATAAAGATAATGCCAAAACGGATAAAACATTGATGCGACGACTAAAATTTGATAAAACAACGTTTACAGAGCTATGGAGGAGTGAAAATTTAACCTATCAGAACTTAAATAAGGAAGTGCAATACTTTAATAACAAACTCAATGATATAATTGGAAAAATGACAGTGGAATGTGAAATAAACAATATTCAAAACAATAAATGGTTCAATGGAAATCTTCGACAACTGAAAAGGCTAAAAATATATCATTACAATAAAGCTTTAAACTTAAGAAATATTGACCACTGGAATAGATATATAGAATGCAGAAACAGATATAAGACAGCCGTTAAGACGAGTAAATATAAATACATTCAGAATGAATTAAGTGTTAGATCTGGTGATCAAAAGTGTCTCTGGAAAACATTAAAATATTTTGTTTTAGGTCAGGAGAAAAGTGCAATTAAAGAAATTGTGATAAATGGTGATACTGTTAGAGATAAGAAACAAATAGCTAACTTATTAAATAATTATTTTATCGGTAGTATTAAGGACATTAACAAAGCAATTCCATCTGTGATATATTGTAGTTTAATAGAACCAGTTTCATGCAATTTTACATTCCGTTTAATTGAGAACAAAACTGAATTGACCGCGATCATTAAAAAAATGAATAAAAAGAAAGACATATACGGAGTAAACAGTGCAATATTGTTAAACAACATGGATATATTTGGTGACCAGTTATTAAATGTGTTAAATAGATCATTGTCCGAAGGTGAATTTCCCAAGTGTTTGAAACAATCTGTGATAATACCTGTACAAAAAGTAACAAATGCAAAAACCCCTGATAAGCTTCGGCCAATAAATTTACTACCGACAATTGAAAAAGTGTTTGAGAAGGTCGTATCTGAGCAATTTATAAAATATCTGGATGAAAATAATATATTATGTGAACAGCAATCCGGTTTTCGGTCTGGTAGATCATGTGAAACTACCCTTATGTGGATGGTACACGAGTGGAAAAATATAATAGATAGTGGAGATAAAATTTGTGCAGTATTCATAGACCTACAAAGGGCGTTCGAAACAGTTGACCATGAGATCCATCTAGACAATTTAAAAAGTTATGGTGTCAAAAACATAGAACTTAAATAGTTTCAGACCTATCTGCAAAATAGACTGCAATTTACTAAAATAGACGGGGAAATTTCCAGTCCGAACATTGTGGAGTTGGGTGTCCCTCAGGGATCAATTCTTGGTGTTGTGCTGTTTTTATTGTATATAAATGACATTCCGCGCGTTCTTAAATATTGTAAGGTAATGCTGTTCGCTGATGATACACTTCTTTATGTAAATGGCAAAAATTTAAATGAATTAAAAGATAAAATTGAAGAAGATCTTTCGAATTTAAATAATTGGTTAAATAGTAAAAAACTAAAATTAAATGTAAATAAGTCTAAGTGTATGCTAGTAAATTGTGATGACGATATAGAAATAGAAATCAATAATGAAAAATTGGAAAAAGTAAAACAAATAAAATATCTGGGCACGATAATAGATTATAAATTAGATTTTAAGTGTCATGCAGACTATATTTGTTCAAAAATTAGTAAAAAAGTAAACTTTCTGTTTAGAATAAGGAAAAAACTAAATAGAGAATGTGCCGTTACTATATATAATTCAATTATTTTACCACATTTTGACTACTGCTCAACAATAATTTTCATGTTTAGTGAAACAGACAAAAGTAGATTACAAAAATTACAAAACCGTGCAATGAGAGCCATTCTACTAGCTGATTTCTATACGCCAATAAGTAATATGCTAAGATCCCTAAAATTTTTAAGTGTAAAACAAAGAGTAATATTAAAAACTTTAACTTTTATATTTAAAATTAAGTGCAATATGTTGCCGGAGTACCTTAAGCGCAACTTATATTATGTTTCTGATAGGCACAATTATACACTAAGAAACAGAGGTAACTTCGACATACCAAGAGTAAATCTGTCAAGAACACAAAATCAAATTTTTGTAAAAGGACTGCATCTTTTCAATAGCCTTCCAGTTTATTTAAGGATACAAACAAATATAAATATTTTTAAAAAAGACCTAACATTATATGTAAAAGAACATTTTTAAATACTAAGCCATTCATCTACATTTTGTAAATCTTAGTATATAAGTGATGTTATAAAGTTTTTTATAAACTATTAAACTAAAAAATAAAATAAAAAAAAAAATGTAAGGATGCGGATTCGTCGTGGGTAATCGGCTCAGATCAAGAGTTATTGATTTTAAGCCGATAAGTGTTCGTCTGGCTGTAATTCGCATCAGAGCCACATTTCAAAACATCAGCCTAATATGTGCACACGCCATTACCGAAGAAGCTGAAGACCCTGTCAAGGAGGAATTTTACAACCTCCTAGACGGAGCCTACGGAGCCTGTCCGGAGTACGATGTAAAAATCGTACTCAGGGACTGCAATGCCAAAATCGGTAAGGAAAACATCTTTGGCGGGATAGTCGGTAAACACAGCCTCCACGATTCGACAACGGTTTCCGACTAATCGACTATGCAGTAACTCGTAATACGGTGATAAGTAGCACTAGGTTTCCTAGGCTAAGAATCCACACAGCAACCTGTCTTTCCTTTGACAGTCGAACACGCAACCAGATCGACCACGTGCTAATCGACGCAAGGCACGCATCCAACATCATGGATGTGCGTACCTTTCGAGGGGCAAACGTTGACTCTGACCATTAAATTCAGAGCACCTGGCAGAGAAACTCTCTGCGGTGCATTCACCCACAAACGCTAACAATCAGTGGACCGAATACCGCAACATCATCAAAGAGGTAGTCGTGACCACCCTTGGCTACCAACCACCACCAAGGAGGAGCCCTTGGTATGATGATGAGTGCGTACAGCGGAAGAGGGTGACAGAAGATGCACACAAGAAAGCGCTGCAGCGCAAAACAAGAGCAGCGAGAGAGGAGTATCGGACCAGAAGAAGGGAAGAAAAGAGTATCCTGCGTAAAAAGAAAAGGGACCACGCAGTTTCCCAGCTCAAGGATATCGAGGAGTCTCGCGAGCGCAACAACATCCGGCAGTTTTATCGAAAAGCCAAGCAGCTGGCAGCTGGCTACAAGTCCGGAACGCAGGCTCTTCGAAATGGCGAAGGCAACCTAGTCACCGATGCACAGGGAATTGTTGATGTGTTTAAGCAACACTTCCAGCAGTTGCTTAACGGGCAGCAAATAGAGAGAGTGATAGGGCAAGACGAGGACCCACCTCCAGTCAATGAAGAACCAACGCCTCCACCCAGTATTGAAGAAGTTAATGTAGCCATCAGGAAATTGAAGAACAACAAAGCCGCTGGCTCTGATGGGCTTCCAGCTGAACTCTTTAAATACGGAGGTGATGTCTTGGTAGGGTGCATGCATCAAGTCATCAACCAAGTATGGATGGAGGAACGCATGCCCGACGACTGGAGTATCAGCTCTATATGCCCCATCTTCAAAAAAGGCGATCCTATGTCTTGTAAGAACTACCGAGGCATATCCCTGTTAAATGTCGCATATAAGATCCTGTCCAACGTATTGTGTGAACGTCTAAAACCTTTCTGCAGCACACTAATCGGCACGTACCAGTGTGGCTTCCGGCCCGGCAGATCGACAATAGACCAAATTTTCACACTCAGACAAATCCTGGAAAAGACCAACGAATTTCAAGTCGAAACCCACCACCTTTTCATCGACTTTAAAGCCGCCTATGACAGCATTCATCGTCTTGAGCTCTACCAGGCGATGGCCCAATTCGGGATACCGACAAAACTTATCCAGATGTGTCGCGTAACGCTGGAAAACACGCGATGCTCTGTGCAATTTGGAAACAACTCTTCGGAGCTCTTCCAAACATGCACCGGATTCAGGCAAGGAGATGCGCTGTCATGTGATTTCTTCAATATCGTGTTGGAGCAGATAGTGCGCAGGGCAGGTGTCAACACGGAAGGCACTATCTTTCACAAATCCGTCCAACTGCTGGGATACGCAGACGATATTGACATCGTCGGAAGATCCCGGCAAGCCGTCGTAGAGGCATTTACGGCTATTGATGAGCAGGCGAAACGAGTTGGTCTTGAAGTGAATGAGGACAAGACAAAGTACATGTTATCAACAAACAAAAATTTATCTGTCCAAAACATTGGGCAGAACGTCACTGTTGATAACTATAATTTCGAGGTAGTTAAGGAGTTCACCTACCTCGGAACAAATATTAATCCTACAAATGACACCTTTGTAGAGATCCGACGAAGAATAACCCTAGCAAACCGCTGCTACTTCGGTTTGGCGAAACAACTGGGTTCAAAACTCCTAACTCGACGGACCAAATTAATGCTCTACAGAACGCTCATCTTACCAGTCCTGCTGTATGGAGCCGAGTGCTGGACGATAAGTAAGAAAGCTGAGCAAATATTGGACACCTTCGAGCGTAAAATACTTCGTCGGATATTAGGTCCCTTATGCGAGGAGGGCGAATGGAGGAGAAGATACAACCGCGAACTCTATGAGCTGTACCAGGATGTGGATGTAGTCCAAAAAGCCAAGATACGCAGACTACATTTGCTCGGCCACATCGAGCGAATGGACAACAATGCTCCAGCCAAGAGGATCTTCGAATCCCAGCCCCCAGGTTCAAGGCGGCGAAGAAGACCGAGCCTCCGGTACAAAGACCAAGCTGTCGCGAATGCCAGAAAACTTGGTCTTCACAACTGGAAGCAGCGTGCTCGGGACCGCAGAGGATGGAAGGCAACGATGTCTCAGGCAGGGACTCTACAAGGGTCGGGAGCCTTTGACAATTTCAAATATTCACACTCAGGCTTATTAAACAAAATTAATAAAGTTATCTCATTATTACTTTGTAAACACGTTTATTCGATGAAGCAGAAGAACCGCCAATTGTTATCAGTAAATCATATTCTCTGGATTTGGATTTGAAATTGTTTTTCGAAATAATTTACGAAAGGCTTCATAACAATCAACAACTTCTCATTTAACCATTTGAAAGCATGGAATAATTTCAGCAGCTGGAAGCAATGGCAGTGCGAGAAATTTGTAGTGTATGCATTTCTTATTGCTGTGTCGTGTCGTGATGTATAGCGTGCACGAGATCTGGTACCTGACTAGGCTTTCTCTTTGCTCTCTGACAAAAGTGGAACACAAAAGTATTTATTACAATAGTATGATATACTTTACATAGTGCGTTGCGCATAGCAGTTTCAAAATCATTCATTATAGATTTTCTGTTAAGTGAAAACATTTGCTTCAATGTTTCAAACAAATGCACGTAATAATTTTCCGATTTATGCGACATCAAAACGTAAATAAATGGTATTGCCTGTTTATAAAAATAAAATTAACATTTGAACATGAATCCAATTATTTGTATATATGAACATATATTATATATTGTATATTTAAATATTGTCTGCCTAATGTGTAAAGCTGCTAAGTCAATTTTCAAAAAAAAAAATAAAAAATACAGGAGAGCAAAAGAATCACATAAACAATGAGTTAATATCAATTTCAAGAATTTTTATAACGTGTATTTGAAAGTGTGTGCAATTAAAAATACAGTTGAACTTCGATAACTCGAATATGTTAAACTGGAATGAAATTAGTTGGTAATAGTCCAAAGATGAAATTTACATACTTTTTGAACTCATAGTTGTTATACCCTATCCTAAGGGTATAATAAGTTTGATACATAGTTTGTAACATAGAGAAATATTACAGATAGACCCAATAAAGTATATATATAAATGATCAGCATCACTAGTCGATTGAGCTATGTCCGTCCGTCCGTCTGTGTGTCACCAGTTTTTGGGCCTTAAATTTTGAGCTAGGTTGATGAAATTTTGTATACGAGGTCTTTGGAAAAGTAAGCAATACATGTGTAAACATTTTTAAAATCCGCCCACTGACACGCCCACTTTTCAAAAAAATCACTTTTTTTCACTATTTTCATATGAAACTCGAAAAAACTTACTTGAACAAATAAGTAGATATCTACTTAATCTACAAATCGTCTATACATTGTATATAGCCACGCCCACTTTTTAGGGGCGTTTACTTCAAAAATTTATTTTCGAGTAAAAATATTAGTTGGTGGTTTTGGTATTCTTGTGGTTCTATTTTGCAATAAATTCAGACGATGTTTGTTGAAATTTAGCTTTGAATTTTGCTCTCTGTACGAAAAATGAAATTCAATATTATTTAAAATTTGAATGTTAAATTTCTCTCGTTGAGCATAGAAAATTATAAATAAAAATGCATAACAAAATAGTGTGTACTCCAGGGTTCGGACTTCAATAATAAAATTTAGCAGTAGATTCTTACAAAAAGTGCAGCAGATTCATATTTTCTGCAGCAGATTTGTTTTTGTTGCAAAAAATACAAACTTTATGGTTAAAACAATTTTAATTTGCATAGTTTAAAGTAAATTAAATCACAAATCTTTGTACTAAATTAATTTTTTGTAAAATTTTTAATAACTGATTTATTTTCAGTTAAATTCAGTTGTTTTCCATCAATAAATTTATGTTTTTCTAGATTGTGTTACGTTTTTCATCTAGAAAACATAAAATTTTCAATGGTTTTCACATTTCAAAAATCGCAGTAGATTGCAAGTCAAGCGCAGTGGCGCAGCAGATCTACTGCAATTGCAGTAAAGTCCGAACACTGGTGTACTTACTTCAATGCAGCAGAATCAAAAATTTCTCTTACTTAACCAATTTGTGAAGCTGTTTGAGATGATGATGATTGTACACAGTTCGTTTTAATATCTGATAGCAGTTTCATTTTCAAAATTTATTTTTCTTTGTTTGTGTGCTGATGTCCAAAAAGTGGTATCGAAAAATAACAATTACCGTCTTTTAAATATTTTCGTGCTTTGTAGTTTTTTTTTTTTCAATACAAGTGCATGCAACAGATCCATCAACATGCTCTATTCCGAACGTACAATTGGCTTTCTGTTATCGAACGTAATATTAATTTATCGCGCCTGAAAATTCGGCCTTTACGAATATGATATGATTTTTATATAACAAAAGTTATTGTTATTCGAATGCGCTCAAGAAACAAACTGAAACGAACAGTCGCCGATACTTCAATAGACCAACTTGTTTTTCATTGTAAGTCCTGGTTAACTGTTCATTTTGACTTGTTTCAACATGATTTTCACAGCGGGCTAAAGGCGTCAGATGCATAAATTTAAACCGCGGTCAAAAAATGATATTATACCGCGCGGCCTAAATTCATCAGACTACATGAATTTAGATTGCGATAAAAAAATGAAACTAGTCCGCGCGGACTAAAATTAGGCGATCGCGGCCATATATTATTTTTAAAATGAATTTTGACTGCCCAAACAAAATCACTTGCGGCCTAAATTCACGCGGTCTAAATTACATCCCCCAGACAAACCAACACCCCTTCACCAAGCAGACAAACAAACAATGTAATCGAAGCTGTGACTATTAAACTACCAGGTTTCCGGAAAGCAATACCAGCTGTCTGGTTCTTTTTAGTAGAGTCTCAATTTTCAACTAGGAAAATAGTAACTGAGCAATCAAGGTTTCATTATGTTGCTTAGGCGCTACCCCATTCTTATACAAGAATCTTTAATCCCTTATACCAAAGACTATATAATACTATAAGACTTCGCACGCAGAACAAATTTGTGTTGTTATTTGCTCGATTTTTTAGCAATATGTAGCTAAACTACTAAAATGTTTCTTGTTTACCGAAACATCCATGTTGTTTTTATTGTTTCTTGCGGCGGATACATTCAAATGTTTCGTCAACATTTTTCAATTTTCTATCTCCAATTTAGTTCGGAAGTAATAAGGCCTAACTTATCCCAGTGGTTTTAAGTTGTGCTGCAGAATTTTTAACTTGTTTCAATCTTCGTGGACTTAATTATATAGTTGTTTAAATAACTAAGTAGGTAGAGAATGCAAAAATGTCTGTAAGCATACAATGACCGTGTTTATCTGCTCAAATTAGGCAAAGCCAATTTATGCATAATAAAACTTTGTCTCCTTAATAGAGGATGCTACTCTGGTACGTGAGTTCTAGAAATAGAAGAATGGAAGTGCCAGCAAGATTTGTTGCGTCTGAACCGCTCTATAGTCAAATTGCCACTTTCCACTTACAGTCAACAACTTGCCTCTCAAATGACATCTTATAGAGCTTTTGAGTGCAGCTTTATACGGACATAAAAGTTAAGAGCTAGGTTCACCATCAAGCAGGCAACTTGCTACCTAAATTGCACATAAAGCTAAATATATGTATGTATGTATACCTCCAAATCTATTTTGTTATTGATGATATCGTAGGCCTGGTACTTTAAGAATTGTTATACTCTTTCTGTTTCGATATCCAAAACCTCGTAAATAAAATTTAATTGTCCTACTTAAAACGTAAGGTCCCAAAACTGGTGAAAAAAAGACGGACTCGGCTAGTGGTGCTGATCTATCTTTAATATTTCTCTGCGTTTCGAAAAAAATGGATGAAATCACCGAGATCTGAAATAAAACAGATAATAAGTATAGCAAGTCGGATCATGTAAAAGAATATTCGGACATAGCCCTTGCTGCCGATGCATTGTCTGGTACAGCTGCAACACTGTTGAACACTTTTTGATGACAAAACAGCACAATCGGTATCAAACTACCTTTCAATTTTAAATTTTTTTCACAGTTCGAAAATTGGATTAATACATGGACCACAAAAGTGGTCAATTTTAATAGTGTTACAGACACCAAGTCAAATATGTACATGTTTCGTTTAGTCAATGATATTTCACGTCAAATCTTCTAGACATAAGCTTACGTTCATGTAAAAGTCAAAGTACAGATAATTCCATCTTTATCTTATATGTATTGTTATGCCAGAAATTTAAAGTACAAAGGCTATTCTGCAGAATATTTTTAATATGACCGAATTGTAAATTTAATCACAAATTACCAAACAAAAATTTGATTTTTAGCTCTTTAAACATTCTCAAGAGCAGTTTACTTTACTGAAATTTCTCTGAAAAAAACGTTAATCCCTTTTTGCAGGTAGTAGACATTCGAATTAGATTTGAAAATTGAAATCTTAAATTTTCTTGCCTCGAAGAAAAATTAAAAAAAGCGCAGACAACTTAAGATTCAACTAATACAGAGAATGGACGTATACGTATCTTTTTAAATTTTGATTTTTCTTTTATTGTTTATTTCTTGTTGCTTAGCAACATCATTGTAAACGAAAACTGAAGGTTACACCCTCCCATAACCAGTCGGCTTGCCATTTCGCGGCAAACTAAAATATATTTGAAACATTAGATATGTATGTATGCTTGTAGGAAGTTCATCTAAGGCATGTGTTCGGCTCGATTGGAATTAAAGCAATGGAAGAAGTTTCTGTCTCTGACTTACTTCATAAGTTTGTTGCTTTTTTTTTTTACAAAGTGTTGGATCCATTATGTCTTTAGGATTAGCACAATAGGAATAGTTTATATATATATATATATATATATATATTATAAAAAATTTTTTTTATATTTCCTGAAGCTTTACATGCAGAAAAATTGTATGGGGGTTCGCTGGAAGGGAAAATCATCGAAAGACATTGCAGAGCTAGAACGCGAGGGATGCTTCTGCAATAGTGAGGGACTTTAACCCATCTAAAAAACCTCCCTGGGGGACTAACTTTCGTCATCCCGAATGGCATTGCACCTAGTTGTTCAACTAATCAGCAATTTATTTTTGAATTGTTTGAGAATTTAAAAGAGAAATCCGCCGGTTGTCGGGTTTCTGAACTTTTTTGGTAGAAAATATAACCTAATTTCTATTCTTAGCTAATTTTTATAGATCAAGCGGTTTTATCTGCCTTAATCTCCTGATTACATGGTCTGTATTTAATAATTCGGTTATTTCTAAGCTAACGTGGTTGAGAAATTTTGCATTTCTGAACTCAATACAGAAGACGCATTAAATTCTGATAGTGATTATGTATCGGACTGTCCGAGTACAGGGTAATGGCTTTTTACAGGAACGAATTTGCGATGGTCATTTTCATTGACATAGAGTGAGTTTTTGACAATGCAACAATTGACTGCATCTGCGACTCGGCCAGGCGCCATGTTGTGGATGAAACATTGGTACTGTTGGTAAGGCCAATGCTAATGAATAGAACATTTATAGTGCTGGCAGAGTGTGGCCGATATGTGTTGTGTGGTGTAAATAGTGGTGACAGACGTACAGTTGGACAGACGGACATGGGTAAGCCGACTCTGCTAGTGATTCTGATCATTTATATAAACATATTAGGGTAGAGGCGCAAGTACCCGGACAGTGCTAGTATTCGGACACTTCGTCTTTTTTTGTAAAACAATAAGGGGTCCGATCCTTACTAACACCGAGCAGAAAGTTAAATTGCTGAGTGGTGCACCGATATGTTCAAATGTGGGTTTCCGTGAAGGGCTGATGACCTCCTTAACACTAGAAAGACGAGAAATTCAGGATACCTAGAAAGATGGAGAGCGGTCATTTGACCGCTACGAAAACCAGTGAAAAAATGCTACAATCCGCCTGGAGCGGATCGTATGATAACCTATCCCTAACTTATTTGGTCGTGTCAGTGGGCGGTAGAAAATGTATTCACAACATTTTCTATTTTGCCCTATAAACATATATTTTTACTCGAAAATTAATTTCTGAAGTAAACGCCCCTAAAAAGTGGGCGTGGCCACATACAATGTATAGACGATTTGTAGCTTAAGTGGATATCTACATATTTGCTCAAGTAAGTTTTTTCGAGTTTCATATGAAAATAGTGAAAAAAGTGATTTTTTTGAAAAGTGAGGGTGTCAGTGGGCGGATTTTAAAATTTTTTACACTTGTATTGCTTACTTTTCCAAGGACCTCGGACAGACGGAAAAATAGAAAATGTTGTGAATACATTTTCCACCGCCCACTGACACGACCAAATAAGATAGGGATAGGGTATCATACAATTCGGTCCAGGCGGATTGTAGCATTTTTCACTGGTTTAATTAATAATTCTAATTTATAATAATAAAAGTCACGAAACATCAATTTGAAAAAATAACTGATGTAAGAAATATTGTCAATCAAATATGAAAAGCGGTCAAATGACCGTTAAAGGCGCAAAGGTAAAGTACCGTTATACGCTTTTTAGTCAAAAACGTGGTACGCCACTTTATAGCATTTATCTAGACATTTAAATATAAAATTTAATTAAAATCATTAGAACCGTTGTCGAGTAAACCGATTTTTTTGTTAAGTTGGCTATAAGTAAAAAAAAAGCATTTTTGGCCAAAAACGTGGAATGCATATACATAGACTTAAACAAAATAGTTATAGCAGTTTTCGAGCAAATTGACTAAAATCTCTTGACCTTGAGAAAAGTATCGAACTCAGTTTTATATACAACACTAAAAATTTGTATGAAATCGATTGCCCCATTTCTTAACAAACCGGCTGTTAACCAAATTACAACCAATTTTGGCTAAAATTTATTAATTGTAGCATGTATTTAAACTCGAATTTTCAGACCCAATTTTTTCGACTTCTGTATAAAAGTAAAATCAGAATTTATCAAAATACCGAGATCGACAATTTTCACGATTCCAAAACTTACCCTGTACCTACTACGTATCGGTCTAAGTAAAAAAACTCTGTTAAGATGGCTTTGTAACTCCCAACTTTGACCGAAACGTTTGCGAATTGAGTCTCACACACGGCTGCAGCAGCCACATTCTCGTCTGTGCGCAATGTACGAGGACGGCGATTATGAGTGTTGCCCACTAGCAGCATACCAGTCTCACGAACTTTTTGCACAAACTTGCGTACAGCAGGGTGGGTTCTTTAGTTTGGGATCTTAAATGAAACCACTAAATAGCCACCTTTTATTACACATTTAGATTAGACTATAGGATGGCCTTTCATTTCTATAACTCCTAATTTTTTTGCAGTATCAATACAAGCAATTCACATTAAAAAGTAGTACAGCACAGAACAGCATAAGTTTGTGAAAAATCTCAGAACAGAAAATTGCAACCTTCTGTTAAATGGGTCAGAACGTTTCCCAAAGAATTCTTCTTATTAGAAGTCAAAAGTATTAAGTTGTCCAACAATTTTCGATTATGACAGTTCTTTTTTTTTATATATAACATATATATATATATATGTATATTCTCACGAATATGTTGTACAAAAACCAAAACCAGATACAGAAAATCATGTGCTGGACTGTGCAGTGCAGACTCATTGAACAATAAGAAGAACAGAAGACGATATTTGTTCTCATTGATCGCAAAAACCTGTAATTTCTTGTAATGGACTGTCCAGTACAGAGTCACTGAAAAAGCTATTGTATGCATCTATCAACTTCTCATACGTTACGTGGAAAATTATTTACCACTTCACAGTTTAACTCGAAAAACTTTATACTAGTTTAATGTATGACCGATACTTCGTTTTATGGAAGTCAAATGCTAATAACACTTATAGATATACAGTACATTCTCGATTAACGCAACTCTCGATTTGCGCAACTACGTGGTTATCGCAACACGTCATCATTGCAGACGTGCAACTTTTATTTCATCATCTCTTGTTTATTTAATTATTAGAAAAAAATTGCTAATTGGTTTAATAAACTAGGTGCGATAATAAAGTTAAGAGTTATAACATCTCTTGTTTTTGCTTGTCCTTTGAGTTTCTCAACTTTGTTTGGACAGTTATTTTCCTGCTACTTGAGAATACGATCTTTGGTGATCGGTCAGTCTCAATTTTTCGAAGAATGGGTGTTAGTAAAAACAATTTGAATTGTAATTTTTTTTATGTTTTAAAAATTATAACGGATGTAAATAAAAGTTTTTGCATTATCTAAACATTTAAGTTTCTTGTTTTCTCAATTATTTTTAACATGGTTTTAATCACAATTTACCTTCAAAAGTTTTTGACTCGGTTATAGCAAGAAGCTCGTTCATTGCAACCACCCCAGGTTTCTATTAGTTGTGATAATCGAGAATGCACTGTTGTATGTACATACTCGCCCATATATGTGCATATATAGGTGTTATAGGTGTAAATTTACTACACACAGAATTCTACACATGTGTTTTGGGCATTTTAATTAGGGATGCAAACGACACATCGATGTTTAACATCTATTTTCTGTGGTTCTTTGTCACCCAAATTTTTAAAAAGCTCTTCTCTTGGCCTTTAAAAAACATCAATGTTTCGATACATCAATGTTTTCAAGGCCGATGTTTTTTTTTGGAAAAATCGATGTTCCAAAAGCGCCAAATTGATAAAAAAGGATTTGTTGGGAAACGGCTGCAACGATTTTGCCTAAACTTTATACTGAAGATGGCTGACAACATTTTGGGCAAAATTGTTTATAACGCTACTTAAGGACAATTTAGAATAAACCGATTTGTTAATTTAGAATTTACTAATTTCAATCAAATGTTTAATTCCTATAAAGTAAGACTTTAAGACTGTAAGACTTTATAAATATGCACTTCTCGGTTAATACAGAGTAAATGTATTTTAATGAAAATAAAAAGTGACCAAAATTTAATATACGCAAAAATATGAAGTTTAAACTAATGAATTATTTTCTCGTGTGATTTTTTTTTTTCGTAAATTTTCTTTTCAACCAACAGCATAAAGCCAAGTACGTACGGCCCAGGCGTGCACATTATTTTTAAACCGATCGTAACAATAAAATGTATACATAAATATGCATAAGAAATACTTTGTTTAACGAACAAATTTACAAGCTTAGAGCATATTTTATTTCCTTTACTCAAAGATCAATAAACAAGAATTAAATGTTCTGGTTGAAAAGATCCGTCCAAAAACTACACTGCATCATATCATTTATGCATATACAATATATGTACTACATGTATATGTACATGTATACGTATTACATATCGCCATCTCCAATGCCGAACCCCTAACAATTAGTCTTTAAAAAGGCACTCATTTGGTTATATTTTTTTACTTGAATGGATTCGTAAAACGCTCAGATATCTAAAAAAAAAATAAAAAATAAAGGTGGTAGTCGCACCATTTCAAAGAGAAAAACTTCAAAAGCAGCGCTCCTTCTCCATTCAAGTGGAATAAATATGTTGCACACTTTTTTCTCTTCCATAAAACAACATCTTTCATCTCTAAATCAATGCACTTGCACCGAGACGCTGTCCAAAAATTGGACTATGATCATGAATGAACCGCGCAGGACTTATTGCTAATGAGGACAAATCGAGGGATCCGATTATGCAAGTTGGCATTCGCAAAACTAAAAATCCTTTTATAGCCAACAGTCAATTACCGACACCTTTGAGAGGCATACCTGCCTTTAAGATTTTATTTTAACCCACCCTCAACACAATACTCACACCGCTTTCCGTAACGACAATGTTTTTCTTTATCCCTTCCTGGTTCTGTATGTAATGCATGCTACAGAAGCAAGTAAATGTCCTTTCTGCTAAAGTTTTGTGCACGCAACCTTCAGTGGTGCACATTGAGGACTACCGTGACGATAGCAACGAGGGGGTGTTGGGGACGTGCTAATGGTGTGCAGATATGTTCGCGAAATGGCATTAAAAGGAAAACTCCTTTGAAATTTGCCGCTTATAACATTTTCATATATTTTTTAACTCTTTTTGTTGACGAAAGGAACACATAAAAACATGTTAAGTGATTCTTTTTTTCTTGCTTCCTTGCTTGTTTATGATAAATAATTATTAACGGTTTAGGATTCTTTAACTTACTTCCATTACTCACAACAATTACAAATCCGTTTTAGGTGATCTTTTGCTTTAACAGCTACGAACGTGCCATTGTCAACACTTCCTACGTGACACGAAATTTAATCTCGAAAAAAGCTTTTTTTTCTGTTTTTATTTTAGAGGTTTTTGTGCTTTTCAATTGGAAAATTAAAGATGAATGGAAAAGAAATCCGAATCACAGAAAATGAAGTGATTATGAGGAATTAACAAGTATAATGGCCGTAAATGGATTTAGGTCCTTATGTTGTGGATTCATTGTCAGTGGTAAAGTGTATATAATACATTTTATCAAAGAACAAAGACGTGCTTTTTATAGTAAGTAAATTTCTACTTGTAATATGACAGTTTCTTTTTAAAAAAAAACATTAAAGGAAATATAAATCGTTTGACAGGGAAAAAGCGCGGCAGTTCCAGGAAGAATAGTTGGAATGTATATGGTACAAAGGTGTGCTTATGTAGCTTGATTTGAAATACCCCATATTTGTTAATCATAGTAAGCAGGACAGCTGAATGTCGCCCTTTTTAGTGTATCACGATAAATCAAGCAAAGTGCGGTTATATACCTATACGTAATTATAAATATGTACCAAAAAAATAACGAGCTACTTATCTAAATGATAATGCAATAAAAATCATTTAAGTAAAGTAAAAATTTACAGTTTCATAAGGAGTTATGACCTTTTAACCTTCGGATAGCAATTAGTTTTAAAGGGCTTAGATAGCAACGGGTAAGTACGTCACCCCAGCAAATAATTTTAGGAAAAAAACATGCTTAAAAGAATAACGAATAACAAATTTGTCAAAAAATTACTCCGAAACCTATATTTTCTCAAAAAGTGTGCGTGGTAGTGTGCGAATTTTGAAAATTTTTCAATATAGGTATGTATACTGTAATTTGTTCCTAAGAAGTGATATTATTTTGATGAAATCCTCGAAAAATAGTTTTTTGAGAAAAACGCCCCTACAATGTAGGCGTGGCCTTACACAATGTATGGGAGATATGGGTAAAAGAATATCTACATATTTAATTTAGATTACTTAATTTAATTTATTAAGTAAGTTTTATCGAGTTTCATATAAAATTATTGAAACAAGTGCATTGTACGAAAAGTTTTAAAAATATTTTCTTTGTGCTTGTAGGTAATGCTTCCTTTTCCTAGGACCTCGTGTACAACATTTCATCAAACTAGCTTAAAATTTAAGGCCCAAGAACTGGTGACAGACAAACGGATAGACAGAGGGACGGGTATTTATATATATACTTTATTGGGTCTTTGTTTAATATTTCTTTATGTTACAGACTAAATATGTGTGAAACTTAGACACCCCATGTGTGAATCCAAAAATTAAGGGTCTGATATAAAGCTTGAACCAAATTCGTCCAGACGCTTGGGCTCCAGTTTTGCATGCAATGAATGCACGACACAATTCATTAAATTACACTATTGCAATTCGAGATATTTGTATTCTTTCACTAAACCAACCACATCTTGTTTGTAGTCGGCACTATTATTCATTTGCAATGTTTGACTCCACTTGCGAAGGAAACTTTTGTTTAAGACACATTCCTATCTAGCTCCTGATATATACATATATATTGGAGATCGATACCAATATATGATAATCGGTGGAGTATCCTTATGTAAAACACACCAACAAAATTTTCAGTAAGTTACCGTTCCTTATCCATGGGATAAGACGGTGTTATAACCGTAAAACTCTCACACACGATAGTTGGCTGAATCTGATGCAGTTATACTGGTATCTATTATACTGTTATTTATTAAGTTCTAAAGTTATTCCGTCCAATCCAGGCGCTTTATCTACCATTTTTAGACTTGGCCCCTTTTCGCGATGGAAAATTGGCGCATCCAAATTACCGCAGGCATTTCGTACTATAGTACAGAGACTGTAGTGGATTGTACAAGGAAATGTAAACGTCAATTTCACCAATAAAATTATCAATAAAAGATTTGATTACGAGATCTAGAATACAATTAAAATATAGGATACGGAGAGAACTCAGATTCATTGTACTCCGCAGTTGTGAGATATACCAAGTACATGAATAGAAAGTAAGACGTATGTAGGTAAGTTAATTTCTTCGGTTGTTCCCGCGATCTCCCTGTAACTATCTTCAGGATGTTATGAACTTTAGGATGGCATTTGGTGGCTTGTTAGACAGGTAGCCCAAGTTGTCAAGATAAATTTACAGAGGGTGAAACAGAGGCTGGAACATTTGCACAGGAAGTGTTCTGAGTCTTCCACAGTGTCTCCTTATTGTCACAACCTCCACATAAGTCCCAAAATCTTGTGGCCGGTAATGCTATCTGTGAAGAGCGCTGTGAGGATGTAGTTATTTTTCATCTTATCGTGCTTTGTCTAGAGTATTTTGGGAACACGACATGTGTCAACATAATACATCTGTCGTCTGCTTGTCTTTTGAATTAAATTTTTTTCCTAACTTTGGCATGTTATAAGGGAGGAAAAACAAGAGCTACGGACTTTTTCTTCTTTTTCTTTTGCTGGGATATTCATATATCCTGGGACCCACCATAGTGTTATTTGGTGTCGTGCAGAGGGTAATTTTAGTTATTCGTTTAACAAGTCTCGATTTATTGTCGTGGATGGGATGGTTTCAATCACAGTGTAACTGTCTTTACCACTTCAGCTTTCGTGGGATTGATGCTCAGTTCACTATCTTTCGCCCATTTGTTATTTAATGTTCAAGAACTAATGTAGAATATTTGTAATGATATCAACAATCTCTCCAGACACTAGTATAACTAGGTCGTCAGCACACGCAACTACCTTTATACCATTTCATTTTAGTTTTATTATTTGTATCTCAGCTTTAATCGTAAGAGCCTGGGTTTTGGCATAGCTGAGACCACAATTTTTCGTCTAATGTGATTTAAGGCTGATCACTTCTCACATGTTTAAGGCTCCTTCTATATCTAGGAAAGCAGCTAGCGTAGATTCTTTCTGACAGAGGGAATCCTCGATTGTAATTACCACTTCATGCAGAGCTGTTCCGTAAACTGTGTCGAAGAGTATTTAAAATTTATTATGCATATTTCCTTATTGGGCTGCATTACTATGAAATCTGATGAAAAGTAATACAGAAAATCTTATTGATATATTTTCCAAATCCATCAGAAAGCGAAAATCCGAACTGCCTTTCAAAGCAAAACGTGGGTTTATTTTTCTTCATTTAATTTGTTCATTTATTTCTTATGTTTGAATCTTAGCCTATGAAGATTTGTAGCCCCAATTATTCCCACGATTGAAATTCTTAACTTGCCATTCAAAGTTTATGTCGTATGTATACCTATGTGCATATGTACCTACTAATGGAAAGAATATACAATTGACTTTTTTACAATATGTAATAGCAGAACAATAATATGGTCTCAAATGAAAAAAGTCCGAGGGGTGCCCCAGTAGAATTCTATTCAAAGCATACAAATTATAAAAAGAATTCGAAAGAAAATTATAATTCATTAAATGTTTTCCAAAATAGTGTAACACTTTTTCTTGTCAACAGAAATAAAAACTCGTTAAAGCAAATAGTTAATATTTAAAAACATACAACAAAAGGATAGTCCATTTAGACAAAAGTATGTTTATACAGAAGAATCGTATCATGTATTTTCTAATTCAGAAAGCCGACTTATTCCACCTGTTCCAACTTACCCCACACCTACAACAAATTACCTTATAAATAAAAGACAGCACATTACTTTTAATATAGGATACAAGAATATAATAACGAGACTTATGAAAACACTGCACATTAACACCCGATTTGGACTTTTTCACGACCTAAATTAAAAAACCAATAAACAATTTTTTTTTACTTTTGCACTCAAAAATCAGAAAAATCGTGCTATTACCTCTCTGCTGATACAATGCAGCTGATGCCCGAATTCTCGCTACAGTGAGAGCATCATACATGCTCAAGCTTATTCGTGTAGTACCTACTTTCGGGTCTTGAGTAATTCGCGTTGACCTACTTGCCCTGTGGCCCAACTAGCCTCGCCCTACCCTAATACAACATTTTTTCTCGTATTGTTCTATACAAGTAACGATTACATCCATCCATGTGGAAAGGCGATTTAGAAGAATTATTTTATCACAGAATTTACGCAGTACTTTTTTTGATAATGGGCGTGTTCCATACGCTAGACTGCTAAAATCCGCTAGAAGACGAAATGGTTCGCTAGAAACTAAAAGTAATTATCCGTAAGTGTTGAAAAATTTGACGAGCCAGAAATATATATATGCAAGTCCAGCTCTTCATACATTTCTTGCGTACTTTTAGTACTTTTATTTTGAACTGATTTGTTTTCGCTTGCTTACTTGATTTACTACGTTTCATGGGAGGCCTTGGTTCAAAAGGCCGCTAGATTCGTAGCCGACACATCTGTCATCCCGGTGCAAAAGTAGCGCGCTCAATATGTAACTTCATTACAAACGACCCAATTAATTTTTTTTCTTATTATAAAACTTTAGCATATTTTGTTTTACTCTTCCATATAATTTAGCACATTTATTTTTCAATTTGACATATTGATATTGTGCTGGAAATTTTTAACAAGACTGGTACATATTAATGTTCGGTACTTCAGAGTGGTTGAGACCACATAGCCACTTAAGCTTATTCGCTTAGGTACATGTGTAAAAGTTTATAGGTATTCTGCCAATTGCTTACATTTTTACAGAAAATATATTATAAATTCATATCAGTATTAGGTAGGTACCTATGTATATCAATTGTTTTCCAGAATAGCGATTACTCAAATACCGATTGACATCCTTTATCCGCGTTAATTTTCAGAATAACTATAGTTTTTCTTTTCTTAAAAAAAAAATTATAATTTTTTACTCACTTATTTACAAACGTTTGAACGTTTGTGTACATACATCCCTACAAACATAAATATGGATGTGTAAGTAAAATTGTGTAGAAAAATATTATATTGTTAAATACCCACATGCATATTTCTGTAGCAAAAAGGAAAAACAGGATATGTCAACTTATGTCAAAATTGAGTTAATTACACCATAGCATTCTCCTATCTTCTGTTTTTTTTTCAATATCTAGGTACCTATAACACTTAAACATTATAAGTATTAAATTTAAAAACACAGCATTACTAAAAGGAAAAATACCTATGAAAAATTATTTTACAAAAACATTAAGTGCTCAATTCAATATGTTTCATCCTTATAATTTGTTCGCTAAGCCTCTTAAGTTTTTCTACCACATCAATCCAATGCTTTAAACTTGCCTCCTGAGAAGTTACAAAAAATGACTTGTGTTGTTTTTCTTTTTTGGCACAGATTTATACATTCTTATGCAACAAAAAACATAATATTCTAAGAACGTATGTATCTCAATTACGTAGGCACAGCCACTTTGAAAAAAACAAAAAATATTCTCCCGAAAGTTGTAAGTTAATTAGATAGCAATTGATTTGAAGTTTCAAGTGTAATAGACTTGTACCTACATGCCAACCCTCTACCCAATTCCTCTTCATCATAATCTAAGCTCTACGTAAAAAAAAATCTACATGTACACTCTTCAGTTCAATATTTTACATGTTAATGTCTTTATTATATCTGAAGACATCTCACTAACAGAATTTGAAAAGTACCCCATCCATCCAACAGTCATCTTCCACCCAAAGAAAACCAACCGACAACAACCTATTGCCAATCCTTTCTGCACTCAACACAACTAGCAGTAGCACCAACAAAAACAAATAATAATAACCGAAAATATAAAAACAAAAGTAGCAAAAACACTCCTCTTCAATGAATTGTTAATTTAAATAAATAACTCACTCGCACTCACTGGGTATGTGAACTTTGTGTATCTACATGATGTGGGTATACACACGTGATATATACATACCTTTAAATATGTACATATGTATGTATATGTATATGGCTTCACTTACACTTGAAAATATCGATTTCGTCTATCTAGTTATAAATGTATTTGTTGAAGTGGTAATGCATAACCACAAAATTGTCATCAAAACATCCTAAATGAATCTTTTGTTTGTATGTATGTATATCTATAAATCCACATATCTATTCATATATATATATATATATACATATATATCTGTGCGTAAGTATATACATATGTGCCCATGGCTTTATATTAATTCAAAAACATAAAACTATAGAAAAGCGGGCAGTGAGCATTACAAAATTACAATACAGGAGGCAGAAAGGCGTAAAGTTAGGAAGAGATATTGAGATAGAGGGAATGAGAAAAGAACGAACATCCTCCAGCTAATCGATAAAACTGACTAATTATTGGCATTGCTTGGTAAAATTCTTAATTAACATGTTCTCCACTCTAGCTAGGGCGGTAATGCCTCCCAAAAAGACGAAACCAAAAAAAAAAAAAACACCCGGTACAGATCAACCAAAGAAACGAAACGATATAAAATCGAAATGAAAGCAAAATATATAAAGCGAACAACCAAAAGAGATGGGGATAGTTGTAAAACTAATTAGAGAATCCCACTTTCGGAAATATCCCTCCACCAGCCACCACGGCCATCATTTTGCTTTTCAAAATCTACAATCTCTCTTTCTACCAACGGCCTATAGATACCCACTACACAACTACAACGTCGCCCAAGTTTCACATATAGATGCTGTGTGTACACGTACAGTGTCCGTGTAAAGCTGTGAACTGGAAGCAGCCCAAGTAAAGTAGTTACTTCCAATGGAATTGGGATAAGTGGAATACTTACCATAGCTCCACCCGTGCGATAGAAACATTCAGAACCATCTGTGGTTGAACAGAGTACGATATACAATTTTTATTTCTATTCCCAGTGTTGCACAGCATCCCTTCGTTATATTTCTCATCTTCAGCGGCCAAGTCGTCATCGTTCGTCAAGGGTGGGTTGTGGCATTTGAGTCGTCTCGGAAAAAATCGGTATATCGGATCGGATTAACCGGAATGGCAATTGGAATTCCTACTCGAATGCGTAGCGATATCTCGAATCAGTTGTTCTCAGTACAGCAAATCGTGTACACGGTATAAAATTTCTGTTATTTGTCTTCTTAGATGTACTACCTATGTGTCAACGTTCAACGAACTCACGTCATTTTTTGTCGCTTCGTGGTGGAGGATTCGAGTTTTTTTCCTTTTCACTGAATTATCCTTGAAGGAGTTTTCCTTTATTGTAAAAGTTTTTGTTTTACATTTGTGTTGTGTAGATACCTTAAATGTGCCCCTGATCGGATTTAATTGAGTGAACGGGTATCGTAAACTGAGTGCAATACATAGATAAATGATATAAAAAATGTCCCAATAAGGACCGAAGTGTTGCAAGAAATATAGTTTAAATACATACATACATTGAGACTCCCGTCGGCAAAAATACAAATTTTGTGCTTAAAATGCAGGCGACAAAAATGCGTACCCCTTTCGCCATTCAGGAGATTCTTGGGCTCGGTGTTGGAAGGCAAACAAATAATGCATCGCCGCCGGCAAATGTTACGGCAGCTTTATCGCCAGCCTCAACCAGAGATACCGGCTCAATGTCACCGGATGCAAATAGAATTGCAGCCGCGGCTGCTGCTGCTAATCACTGCCAATTGCCCGTGTTTAATCCTGCGAATTTTTATGCTGCTGCTGGTTATGACCATAGTACCTTGAATGCAGCCCATCATCACCATATGACAACACTAGCTGCGGCAGCATATTTACGTGGATTTTTACCGCCGGGTTTTAGCACACCTCATGAATTTAGAGGACACTTCCAACAGCATTTTGGTAGTCAATTTGGTGAGTAACTAGTAATAACTCAGACTCAATTATTTGTAAAACATGACACGACATATAAATAGAGATTTTTGGGGATTCATACAGAATTTTCAAAACTGTTTCTTAAGAGAGTGTAGGTAGCAGTTTTATATACCTTCCTAGTGCATGTAAAACATTAGTTTCAAAAATCTAATCTATCTAAGGAACTTAAGCTACTAAGTTCTGAATGCCCACACAGGTGCATACATACATATGTAGGTACTTTTTTGTGCAAGACTTATTTTTATGTTTTTGAATGTCTCAAAAATTTGTCCTAAGAAATTCAATAAAATTAGAAGCATAAATAAATGTGTAAATATGGATGTGGTTATTGTTGTTGTATCATATGGAGGTAAAAATTGTTAGTTACTGGTAGGTATCCCTGTGTTTGTAACGTTTATTATAAACAAACGGCAGATAGATTTGTGTCGAACTTCATATTTTCGGTGTTTCCAATAGAAAGAAAAAAAACATACTCGTTACATACATATTTTTATTCAGACTCCCAAATTAATCAGTTTCTGAAATGAGTTTTATGAGACATGTGATAGGTACATAGATTAAACCGGAAAGTAGGTAATATATTTCAAGTTCCTTTTTTGTTTTTTTGTTACTATGCGAATGACATGAACTGTCATTATGAGTTTAAAAAAATTATGCCTGTGAACATCTATGTAGGTATATGGTATCTTCAAAGAGTGGCTGTCATTTTTATTTATAAAAAGAAATTTGCGTCACTATATCCGAAGTGTAGGTAAAACCTCTGAGTTTTATTTTTTAACGAAATTTTTCAAAGTGACGCGTTAGAAAATAATAAAACATAAGCTCGGTTTAATGTAAATATCGAACATTTTATGATGTTAGAAGAACAATAATAGTTCTTAAATGTAAACAGATGTATTAAGGTAAAGATACAGCGGTATACAAAATAATATGCGTTGTATACCTACCTATAATAGCAATATTTGCTATATATATATATATTTGTGTGTACATTCATGTATATGTACAATAGAGGACAAGTTATGCTTTCGTCAAAATTTTCTATCTCAAAACATTTTGATTTTACTATTATTGTGAAGACGTCCAATCTTCGAACTAAAGATCAAGATTCACAATGAAATCAGATAAACAAAGAAACGTAGGTATGTAGGTTGGTACAGAACCTTGCGTGAAGACTTCAATAACTCAACAAAACAATTTACCTATATCGCTCCGAAATAGAACTCACATGTTTCTTTACATCTTACTTCCATTTAGTATAACATCATACTGTAGGGTATAAAAATATAAGGATAAAGTGGAATCCGAAATATTAAAATTAAGATAATTTGCCGGTTAAACATAAGTATGTACATATATACATATGTAGTTGTTTAAATTTGCGAAACAATACTACCAATGACTTTACATGTTGCAAAGAATTATTTCAATTACAATTTTGACTTTAAAAAAAAACAAACAGGAGTGATACCTATCCGATTCTGTTAGTTCGCCGTATAGGTATAGTGGGAGTGAATTAATGTAATAGTTCTAAAAGAATTTTCTCCAATTAACCCCGCTATTATAAAGACACGAGACATGCATATATACATATGTATTTCAGACTTAATATCTGACTTTATGTCAGAAATTAGAGAGTGGTTAGGTATAAGAAAGTTTTTTTTAAAGAAATGTGCAATCTCCACTATCATTTGGATTATTTTCTTGCAATGTATTATTGCCCGGGTAGACGATATATAACTTTCCGTGCAATAAATTAAATAAATTATTTGAGGTAACTCTATTGTGAATCAATCTTTAAATGATTATACACCTTTTTTTAACCCTCCTATCCTTCTATTAAGGTGCGAAGACTGAATATAGTACATATTGGAGATATGAGTATAAGATTTTGCGTGAAACTTTCATCACCACAAAATACCTAGTACGAAATCGTTTCTTCTTTCATAACTTGAATTTATTGCTTGTTTTCGCATCGACACTGCGTCAGCCCGCATCTTTTGTTAGTATTCTCTTTTCTTTCTATGCATATATAGACAGTGATGCCGAAATCTCTTTATTTTCGACTGAAAACAATTGTACGAAGTCACTTTTTGACTTAAAAATAAAATAAAATTGTTTTATACCTAGATAAATAGAAATGTATCGCTATGTTGAATGAAACTGTAAAGTTATTGGAATAAAAACTACTAGTTTATTAATATTGAATATCGACATTGTGTAGATTTAATTCATTTTGAAATAAAAAAGAAACATCAATGAGCATAGTTTTAAAAAGAAGAACTTTTGAAGTCTTTTATTTTAGCAAAAACTTTTGCACAAAGTAGGTATCTGACATTTGTGTTGTAGGAAATATACTTCTACTCAATGATACTAAACTAGATGCAACAAAGTGTGAATACCTTATTTTTTATATTAAAATTTTGACAAATTTTTGGCAAAGAAAAATAAATGCACAAATGATGTCCAATGAACCCGGTTTCATTTCGGCTTCAAACACTTTCAAACCTTCTTTGTGCTACATTGTTACATTTTCTTAGTTATCGCCAAAGACTTCGAAACGTCACCTCAACCATAATATTAAAATACACAGCATCCACTTACTAAGCGAATGAACGCTAATTTTCCAACTTATGCCACCCAAGTATGGCAATTTTGTCCTAATAACCACATGGTGTCGAAAACTCCAACAAGAATCCTTCCAAACTCACAATAATGCACCAAAGAGTAATAGGGCCTCGATTCAGAATATAAGTACATCCCTAAAGCACTCGTCTTCCAACCACTTGCCACCCTTTTTGTCACCTTTCATCCGTCACTGCACACTAAGCTAACAAAAAAACTTCACACTCTCTGAGCATACCTACATATAAAACATTGACATGAGCAAGGAATAATTGGCCTACAGAGTCTGCACTTGAATCATCTCTCCCACATGCCCTAGCGAGCATTTTTAATTTATAGTTTACTTTTTTCACCACACAGTGCTCAGATGTGTATACAATAAAATGCATGAGAGACGTAAGAAAAAAATCATTAACGCCTTTGAACAATGATATGAAGGGCTCAGGGAGCTTTTTTAATCTTGGAAGTCTCCTCGTATATCTTATACATAAGTTTTTATCAACAACACCAGCATCATCATCGTCTTTTTTCTTTTCCTTTTCTTATTCTGTGATTCTATATTAGGTACTTTTGTTCATCCTGAAATAAGGCCTTTTTTTGTATTTTGCTTTAACGAGTGCTAACAACTAGACTATATACTTGCATATAAATATGTGCATATATATGTATATATATATATTCTTTTTTTTTGCACAGCCAATTATTATCATAACTTAAGAATTATTATATTGTTAAGAATATGTTGTACTGTATAGTTTCGTCTCGAAAATATATATACCTATCAAATTTTTTAGAGCATTTAAGAGTGCAGCAAGTGCAGCAAGTATCCGTCCCTCAAATACAAACTTCAGTAATGCTAAACTCGTTATTTTTGAACTAGTTTTGGAGACGAGAATGGAAGCAGCTATTTTATCTTAACAGGAAATTTTTATACAATTATGATTATGTCAGGTCAGCCACATGTCACCTTCTTGCTTCTGTTCTTGTACAGTGAAGCTAAGAAAACTTAAAATTTACAATAATGAAATCGGACAAAAGAGCGCAGCTTTCTATGCTGCAATTTAGATTAATTAACTCCTTTCATGTGACCCTTTCGTTTCCTTTTAAGTAAAAAGTAAAACCGTAGAGATTATAAAAGTTTCTTTTACTCCCTCGTGAAGGACAAACTTTAACAAAAGGCAAACAAACAAACACCATTCCAATTCATGTATGCGTGCTCACAATTCTGTCCATTTTTTAAGGCGCACTCGTGATTCTCCCACCTTTAACTGTTTTGACTTAATTCAAGGAAAGCTTCTTCATAGAAGTGACAATTCAATCCTGAAGGTATTCTTTCGTCCGCCGCTCGTTGTTGCTCTACTACTGAGTGGCTCACAGAGATATGACATGCAACGCCTAAGTAGCTTTAATGTTCTATACTTTTTGTGCACAGAAAATTAAGAATAAAAAAAATTACCCTTAACATCACCTCCTTGTCTCATTCATTAGCTTATGCTTTAACATTTTGTTTCAATTTTATTGCATTTCTTTGATGTTTCGTGTTAAACGTCATTTCAGTCGCATAGCTAATTAGGTGCTTTTTGGTCTGACACTTGTTTTGTATTCTTAGAGATGCACTGAGGTGCACTGCTTCCTTTGCAATTACACACAAAAGAGAAGGTGATGATGCTATGACGATGTGGATTAATATAAGGGGGTTCATGGTGTTGTGTACGTTGTCTGGAGATAAATGAAAGTGCACCATTTGGACACAGTTTCCACCTTATATCAGAACTTAGAATTGCTGATGATGATATGTCATGAGTTCGAGTATCTGTAAACGATGTACAATATGTAGTAGTAAATGCCGCCGTAGAAGATTCAGAAAAAAAAATTATTTTTTTTATATGTATGCGTACAATGTGCTTAGTTTAGAACATGTCGTTGGGCTGAAGGGCAAAATAGAATAGCTAATACACGGGTAAATTAGGGAAGTCCTAATGGAAGCATATTCGTACTTAATCGAAGCAGAAATAAGAAAAAAAAATGTTTACAAAAATTTTATTTCATGTGAAATACATATGTATGTAGGTGAAATGCATGATGTTATCCATAATTTGACGAAGAAATGCATTTAGATACTCTAAACACTCAGCCACGACTAAAGGTGCAATCTAGTGAATTCCGCTTGGACTCAAAAGTCTTTTTACTAGACCATTGATTACCAGAAAATGTTGCTGTTTGATCTTCCCATGTACACTCGTGTATATATTTGATCCCGCAAGTGCCCTAATTCTAATATGTGCATATATGTACATACATACACATGTGTGTGAATGATTCAAGCAATTATACACCTCGAACCAATTGGACAAAATGATTCAATTACTTTCAAACCACAATGTCGTATTTCATATTTATCATACTTCCGTCATCAATTAGTCTATATGAATAAAAGCCGACCCTATACCCTTCGCAAAAGACCAACCAACCATGTCCACATAATTAAATATCCCTGTATCGAGTGTCCTTTTCGAATTTTTCGCAGACTTTCGTGTGCGTGAATGTCATCCGAGAAACGTGATACTTTCTCTTCACTTTAATCATCCTCGTCATTTGCAATCAACTGAAAGCGATATTTAATTGATGACCATAAAGAATAAACAAACGAATCGAAATCGAATCACTGAAATTGCCATCAACCAAAGTTCTTGTGTCCGAACGCCTAATTGTTTAATTAAACAATTCCAGTTGCCAATTTCCCATTGACAATATACTTAGATGAAAATAAAAATATAATAGTTCTAAGTAAAACGTGCAGTGTAAAGATTCAAGTAGCTAAATACCAACGAAAACACTTGAAGTGAAAATTACAAAAAAAAAAATTAAAGATAATGATTCCTGGAAATCCGAACCGCATCACCTTATGTTTGGCTGCTACTATTACTCTGTTTGCACACTACTTGTACATGTAGTCACTGCCATTTACACGGGAGAGCTGTGGATAAAACGCATGACCCAGCTGCTGCATTTGATGCACACGCATATCCGTGCGCACAAGATCATCATTTCTAGCATCGACATGACGAGGATGGACGACCTCAAGTGGAAGCATTCACTCATCATCATTATCATCATAATCACCATCGAGCTGTCGTCATCTTGGGGCAGCGCATATTCACGTCATAAGAGTTGTATGCCAAAGATCAGAAGTCATCTATGTTATTACGATGTGTACCCACTTAATGTCATCGTTCTCCGATGAAGAACAACAATAAATAGAATCTACTACGAGTGAGTCTGATACCAAGGAAATGTCTCATAGGACTCTAGAATTTCTGAGGATTGCAATTAGAGACTGAATTGGGATGACGAGCATATGGTATTAGAAGCTTCCGACGCAAGTGTGGGCTCGACCACGTAGTTCTGGGAAAGTAGTACTACAGTTCTAGAAATTTTCTCTGGTTCACCCGATCCAAAAATGAGTTTGTCAAAGTGAGATTATTAGTTGGAATTGGGAAAAGGGCATTAAACACTTTCATAAATGAAGTTTCATTAGGTATTTCTGCTCTATAGCTGAGGTGGTACGGGTATAGATATTTCATCAGTTCTTATTTAGGTAATTATGTATTGTTAAAACTAAGTAATTAGTTAATAAATACTAGATATATTACAATGTTTGTGAATATTATAAGTAAGTATGAAATAATAATTTGTTAATATGTACATATGTATAATGTAGTAGTAATGTTGGTAGCTGTCTTGAGTCTATCTCCAAAAAGGTACATAATATAAATGAAATAATACATATTCTGAATGAAAAATTTTAAAAATTTGACATTCATAAATTGCTTACATATACATGTATTCATTTTATATAAGAAAACGTTCTTAAACTTAATACATCGATTCATTGTTATCGTGCATTTTTTCATAACAAAAAAAATGGTGTGGTGATATGTGCAATAGTGTAATTAGTTTTAACAATATTCTCTTCCGGTGGAGTTCTTATTGGTTGGTTGTTATCCAAACTGTAGGCGCGTTTTAAACCGATTTTTGCTTCGTCTGTAAATTTATAATATATATACCCTATCCTAAGAGTATATTAAGTTTGACTAAAAAACATAAAAAAATATTGCAGACGCGCCCAAAAAAGTATGTACAATGTGTATAAATGATGATGAATATAGTCGATTCGATTGAGCCATGTCTGTCTGTCTATCACCAGTTTTTAGGCCTTAAATTTTTAGCTAAGTTAATGAAATTTTGTATACAAGGTCCTTGAAGAAGTAAGCTATACAAGTGTAAAAAAATTTAAAATCCGCCCACTGACACACCCACTTTTCGAAAAAATCACTTTTTTTAGTTATTTGATATGGAACTGGAAAAAACGTACTTGAGCAAATATATAGATATTCACTTAATCTACAGATCGTCTATATACTGTATATGGCCACGCCCACTTTTAGGGGCGGTTTAAAAAAAAAACGTTTTTATTCGATTTCAATCAAATAATATCAATGCTTAGGAGCAGACTTGTGTATATCTTCAAATATTTTTGAAATCCGCCCATCACCACGCCCACTTTTTGAAAAAATAATTGTTCTGATGTGTTTTTATAAAAAAAAAATGAAACACAAATTTTTGGTGGCAAAATGCATAGTCATACCTACATACATATATATGTATGTCTATATGTTTTCTTTATAAGTAGCTTTTTATACCCAATCCTAGGGGTATATTAAGTTTGATACATAGTTTGTAACATAGTATATATATATAAATGATCAGCATCACTAGCCGAGTCAATTGAGCTATGTCCGTCCGTGCGTCCGTCCGTCTGTGTGTCACCAGTTTTTGGGCCTTAAATTTTGAGCTAGATCGATGAAATTTTGTATTCAAGCTCTTCGCAAAAAGTGAGCAATACAAGTGTAAACATTTTTAAAATCCGCCCACTGACACGCCAACTTTTCAAAAAATTCACTTTTTTCAGTATTTTTATATGAAACTCGAAAAAACTTACTTAAGCAGATTTGGTACACGACATATCTTCTATAAAGAGTATACAGCCACGCCTACGTTTTAGGGGCGTTTTTGTCCAAAAACTGATTTTCGACAGTTTAATCAAAATAATAGCACCTTTTAGAGACAAAATACAGGATAGGTTGAAATATATTTGAAATCTGCCCACTACCACGCCCACTTATTGAGATATAATATATTTTATACATATTTTATAAGATATTTGAAAAAAGTTGCTTAAGCACCAATATACGGTGGAAGAAGAAGCTATGTGTATAGGAAAGGGATAGGGTATCAAACGATCCGCTCCAGACGGATTGTAGCATTTTCATATGTTATTAATTGAGGTCACACCGTACTACGTTTATATGCAGAATCGGGGGAGGTAATTGGGATTTCAGTATGATTATTGATGCAGATTGATTCAAAAGATTGAAAAGTCCAAATATGGTTGAACTAACAGATGAAAATCGCGGCTACAAACTCAACCCAATTCATAACAATGCATAAAAAAAACACACACACACATAACCACAACGTATCAGTTCAACTATTCAATCTAGATATTCATATGTATGTACATATTTACTTGCATTTTTTTAATTCAACCAAGCTCTGTTAGATCGAGTTAAACTATGCTTATAAACGTAATACATGGTGTGCACAGTGCTTTAAGTAAGCATAGGAAAAACTTTCTCTTTTTACATACCTACATACATACTATGTGTAACTAGGCAAAGTTTGAAAATACATGAAAAATTAAAATAATTGATTAATGCTCTTGAGTGTATTTCAACAAATGCAATGTTACACCTTGTGTTTAATTAAGTTATGAAAAAAAATACAGAATACAAAATTAAAATGCATAAATATATACATATGTACATATGATTGAGGTAATATAAAAACAATATTTTTATTATAAATATGCCTAATATATTCACCGATTGATTAACTCATCTTTTTACACTCCTTCCAATTATTACAAATGACGTTCGAGAAAAAAGCAAGAAAGAAACGAAAACGAAAATACGGACTTATAACCACTATTCATGAGGCATCACGTTAGGATCAATAAAATTACGCTTGGCCCTGTTGACTTTCCCGGTTCTCACCGAAAATCCATCGACACTTGTCCTTTCGTTCATCTGAACATTTGGTGTAAAGTGGTAGTCCTAACTATTTTCACACAAAATGCACAACACAGTGATCCTGTGAAAACATCCTTGAGTGCCATTCTTAGAGTTTTTCGCACCTTCTACTCAATAGCCACTCCAATAAAACGGAGAAAAATCCAAAAGAAAATTCAGAATGAAGCAAGACGAACTCCCACCATATAATCAACACTACACACAAAAACTCTGTAGGGTACTTAAAGAAAATCTTTGGAGCACAATCGTTCAGCGCTCATACCCGTGTTTGTTTATACTGCAACAGCTTAAAGGCAGTAGCAGCATGAAATTAAGGAAACCGCACTAGAAAAAAGGGATAATATGTCATCATTAAATTATTTACACAAAACGCCTACTTTCTTGCACACACTTCAGAAAAGGACCAAAAAGGTAAAAGCAAAAGAGAAAATGTAGGTAGGGAAGGTCATCACCACTGTTCTTATCCATACATACATATGTCCGGACATCCTACTCTACCTTGTTCGTAAGGTTAATTCTTTTATACTGAATTTTTGTCAATTGTTAAATGCGGTTCTTTTATTTGGTCACGAGTACTACCTACCTAGATAATGGTTGCATTGCACTCGCATAATTATGGGATTCGTAATTGTAATCCACTTAACATTTTCGAAGTATTTTTCTATTTATTTAATTTATTTCGTCTGTGGTAGAACGTCCTTTATGGTGCAGTTTTCAGTGGAATTTGATATTTATTTTGATGAAATTAAATACATGATCAATTTTCTTTTGTAATTGATCAATAAATTCAATTCCTTTGCTGAATGCTATTTTGGATGCCGATATTGAATGATAGTATCTTTGCTCTACGGAAGTAGGATAATAGAAGAATGATCTCGTTGACAGATAATTGTAATGGGAATTATTTAACACCATACACTGCTGCCAGAAAGTTATACTCAAATATTTATAATATTAATAAAATTTTGTATAGCATATGTACATATATACATTAAAAAAGCATATTTAAAAGCTATATTATTAGATTCGTTTTCAAGTCTGACATGTTAGTGATGCTCGAAAAGTAGGTCTTTCAATTCCATCTCGCCCTCTGTCGATATATAGGCTTGTCTCTGTGAATGGATGCAAGACTGCAGCCTAATTTACATCTAACTTAAAATGTTTTATTTTTTTTTAAGTAAAAACGTAAAGGTGCAATTACGTAAGACCCAGTCGTGCACTTTATTTTCTATAAGCAACTGAAATGTAAATTAACAATGTTATGCATACAGTAGTTATGTATGTATGTATATATGCGTATCGATCAATTTTTTTGTTCACTTCTTCGACCTAAATATAGGTCGGTACATAAGTATGTACTTGTCATATTAAAAATTAATATAAAAAGAATTTTCAATAAAAATTCCCCAAAATATATCCACAGAGCTGCCTTTCTTTAGCGCTTGGAAAATTACCCAATTATTTCCAAAATAGCTTTTCTTCGCAAAATACTTGTCGTTCTGCTCCTTGTGAAATCCAATAGTATTCATCAAACACCTCCCTTCGTGTCTTGCTCCTGTGCTTCTACATTGCCTTACGCAGTGAAATCCTAGAAATCAGCAGACATGTACATACGTATTTCTGTCTGAGTGGTTTGTTAGCAGCCATCATTATTTCCGAGTAGCAACCTACCGCTTACTCTTCCCCACATTTTGTAACACTACTGTACCATAGTTACGAAGATTGGATATCACATCATCTGCATCCTACGTTTTAAGAGTAGGGACAGCAGATAAAGAGGAAACTTACAAAAGTGCGCAGCGCAAATATTTTCCAACAAACGAAACTCCCCCATCAACCCCCAATTGGGGTAAATATCTCCATTTCTGTGTTTTTTTTTTTTTTATTTTCAAACGTTTAAGAGTTTTCTTTGCAACCCCGTTTGTACGACCTAGCTAGGATAATTTGAATTCATCATCCCTTCGGTGGATTTCAGCATCAACCCTGCAGGAAGTTTGAAGTCGAATAATAAACACACCGCGTATAAAATTGGCAATTTCGCGTATATCCTGTCAACTTGAATTTCCTATACTCAATTTTTCAATTCTCGTGATCGGAGGTGCTAGCGATTCGAAAATTCAATTCTATTGAATTATTTCTCTGTTTATTGACAGGTCTCTGGAAAGAAGAAATTTTGCGAAAGTATTAGTTTTCATAATTTTATTGGAATAGTAGAAGACAGATAGATAGTTCGAGTATTTATTATTTTGGTTAGTAAATCATATATAAAATTATCGTCAATTCAATCCAATTTAAAAATTAGTGACAGATACATAATTCATAGACATATGGAAATTTTTCAATCCCTGTATACATTATGTAACCCTATAGATACATACATAAGCATAAGGTTTCTTCATTTCTTTTAAATTTACTCAAAAACTTTTTTTTTTCGAAAACGATGTCTGTGGATATTGAAAATGTTATTTTATAATATTAAATTAATTTGGTGGATATTTGACCGAGACAGCGAAAAAAATAGGTCAGCCAATTCTATCCGTCTGCCTATCTGAGTATGTGACATATGTACGTAGGCTTGTATCCTAAACGGCTTGGCCGATTTGCTTCAAAGTTGTTGATGCCTGTAGGGTCACATTTCAAGGAGAATTATTATTTTATTATTAACACTACTTTACGGTCAATTTCACAAAAAGCCGATTTTATCGAAAACGAAAACGATTATACATATAACACATATAAGTTGGCTTACCATATTATTGGCTAAAAATATGTAGGTATAACGGTACTTTGCTCATAACTGCTGTTGTATTGTATTTGTATAGGGTATTATGCACTACGACCTAGTGGTCTATTGTGCCCCCTACTAACCTTTAAGAGGTTTGTACCCTATTCAGAGTACCCCTTCGCCTATAATTCCATTGGAATTGTATTTGACAGGTATGCACTCTTACTTAGCCTAAGTGAGAATAATTCCTTTAAATATCGCTCCACACTACTCTAGGAGGTGCTCCGGAGTCTCACTTGACTCATTGCTAGATCTGCAAAAGCCTTCATTTATTATACATAGTTTCCGTAGATGCTCCCTCATTTTGCAGTGTTATATTAGGAAGCCAATTAGGATACGTAGGTTATTCTTGCCGATACAGATGCAAGCTTCGTATCTTTTTCGGTTGTAGTTTCCCAGTAGTTTCTTAGCTTGTCTTAGGCCTGTAGTATTGTTCCAGGTTTTTGCCCTGTCTTTATTTTCCGTTTACATGAATTTTCCGCGTATAGTGTGATCCCCTATTCCGCAGAATGGTTCAGATCCTGTAAAGGATTCTGCGGTGCCTTATCTCCCCAAAGCGTTCGCTTCTTCGTTACCTTCGAACTGCTTTAGAAAGTATTTCGATTGATACGATTTCGATAAAAATCGAAATGTGTACTTTTAATTTTAACTTATAATAAATATTAAGTAAAAATTCAAAGTTTTAAAAAGTAAAACAAAAAACATATTTCCTTTTTTCTAACGCACACAAGTGCATACATGTACGTACAACCCAGTTGAACATTTTATTTCCTCAAAGTTTGGTGGATATCAGTGCAGGCGATCTTGTGATAGAGCTAGAGATTGGGAGCGTATAGATTATGTTTCCAAGCTTCTGACACTGTTTAGGCTAAATAAGTACACTACTTTTAGAAATTAGCACATGTAGTTGCAGTTACAAATAGTGACATTCTGCCCAAGATATATGTACATACATTTTGTTTATGGGAAATGAGCTCATTGCAGCTGTTTTTTAAAAGAAAATCTTGTAAAATAATTGCGTTTAAACAGGGATAATGCAATAAAATCTTTAGTTTAGGATTAGCATCTTTAGATCCAAAACCATACTTGTGCTAAATATATATACATATATGAAGCGAAGCGGGCTATTTTTTATATAATTTACTTTTTATGTATGCATGTGTGTACACACATAAGTACATATTGAAAATCATAACTCTAATTATCACTGATAATTTTTTACCTCAATAATTTATAAATATAAAAATATATTAACTACATATAAGCGTAAAAAATGTTGTAAGTCATATTCTGCAATTGGTAAATTTTAATTTACATTTAAAAAAAAATTTTTTTAATATGTACATACCTATGTATATATTAAATCCACCATCCAGTCGTTAAATTAATTTGTGAGAATTACACTACATTGCAAGTATTTTAGCACTTTGAAAAGTTTAGAATTTGTTAGAAGTATCCTAGGTAAAAGCCGAGTTATAATAAATTTTAGACACTGGATAGGAAAAAAATAGGATATATTTTATTTCATTTAAATAAACATTTGTAACAAAAATTCGGATGTCATTTCGAATTTTAATCATTTAGAGCTTACAGATGAATGATTTAACCAGAGCCACTTATTTCATGTGCAATCGAAAACGTTGATTGATATCTCGAGTTCATATTGCCTGCGAAAACAATACTTAGTTTATATAATAGTTTAAGTAGCAAGAAAAACCTTTATCACTAGAATAATACAATAAGTGAAATTATTTTCAATTAAACTGGGTAATAACGTAATTTCGTATCCCAATTTAACATTCATTACCCTATTCGAATGCCTTACATGCAAACATTACACACATTCCGAAAGCACAAATCACCCTTTTTTTAATACGTTTTTACTTTAACCCCTTTTTCATTATCCTACAAAGATGTATATAATGAAACCGTGTATGTTTATATGTACTCTTTCAAACTCAAATTAGAAACATACCATAAGGCTCGTAAAACTGAAAGAATATTAGTCGAAAATACATTTTGTCACCCTTTGCTACACCATAACAAGTCCGAGAAAAAATAAAAGTTAACACCCCATTTTTAAAGGACGCGACTGTATGCACATATGTAATGTACATACGATCTTCAGGCTCAGAAATAAGGAGTAGAGTTTGTCTTTTCTGGTGGTAGGCTCTTTTCAAATATTTATTAACCCATCAGAACGTGTAAATTGCGTTCTGGGTGTGATAGCAATGATGATGGTGACATTTCCACCCGTGGGGTTAGCAAGCAACCAACCAACCCCTGTTTATAACACTATAAGTGTGAGTTAACAATTTTTACACGGGTAATATTCAATTTAAGCCAAATGTCCTTATGGTAAGTAACATTTGTAGTGTTATGGTAAAAAACAGACTACCGAAGTGAAATCTTCCTCACATAGTCCTCTCTACTTCAAATTAATAATTTATTTATTGAAGCATTGGGTGGTAGAATTTTGGAGATAAGTTTAAAGCTGCAATTGTAGGTTTTTTTTTGTTGAATTTTACTTGTTAGTGTTTGCAATTTAGAGTGTGGACCGTAACATCAATTATAATTTGTGACGCTTAATGGAGTAAGTATGTATGTATAGGCACAATGGTTTTTAAAATGTTATCTCTTTACTCTATTCTTAATGTAAAACTGAGCTGAATGAGCGTTGTCGTCGCCGTTTTCGGCCAATCAGACCAAATGTGGTCGCGAAGAAATAATTTTGGTACAATGGCTCATTCATTTTCATTTTGGTCACATTATCATTTTAGTACCACTGTCTCACGTGAACATGGAAAGAGAGTTAAGATTCTCAAAACTCATATGCTGAGTATTGAATTGAGACTAATAGTAGCTGCAACAATCTACAATGCCCAAACTTTGCAATATCTCCACTGTTTCTTTTTACGAGTAAATGTAAGTTCGAGTCTACAAGCTTAGTGGATATCGTGTCAGGTACAATATATATTACTGAGTATGCTATAATTAAGTAAGCGGTAGTAGTCTGCATGCCAAACGCACACCAAATATTTCTGCAGGAAGACGCTGAATCCAGTAACCGGTATGACTTAAGGAAGTCTTTCCCACTGCTTGAAACTTTTTTGCTAGTTGCAATTACGATAATAATATTATTATTTTTTTACTTGCACCTATAATATAGTACCTAATAGCGAAAATATTCGAACTTGAGATAACAATGAATTCTGACATTACGATAATAGAGAAGCCCGAAGAAGAGGGTCTGCCGATTCTGCCTGTCTGTCTGTACGTCACTCTGTATGCATGTACGCTCGACTACAGCCCAAATGGGGGACCGATTAGCTTCAAACGTCATATCTGCGGTCTGTTGTGTATTCATTGGTATTTTCGTTCTAGCCCTATTATTAATGAAACTTTACTTAAGCCCAATTTAACCAAACCACGACTTTCTCGAAAACGACTCTAACGATTTTGATTGGGTTAACTTCATATTTGAGTTAGTCTAGAAAAATGCTAAAGGTGGCGTACCAAGTTTTTGGCTAAAAATACGTGTAACGGTACCTACTATTCTTATTAACCTGGTTTTAGAAATATGGCTATTTCTCGGCAAAAACTTAATGAATTTCGATCAAAATTGAAATGTTGGCAAGATTAAATGTTTAATTTTTAAAAAACTGTTTTCAAAAATTTAATTTATTTTTTTTATTACAAAACTAACAACATGTATGTAGATGCAATTACGTACGGTCCCGTCGTGCACTTAATTTATTTATAATTTATTAACAAGTTACATATTTACATAATTAATACATAAAAGAAATAGGCGCCAGCTGCTAGAGCTTGCGGTTAGATATTAAGATAATATCAAATACCTAATGCTTCTAAAGTTTCCAAAAATAATAATATGCATAAATTGAGAAAGCTCTCGGATTTCAATCCGGCCTTATCAAATTGATAAAATATTACTTGGAAGATCAACAGTACTAAGAAGTACTTGAATCTTCTGACAATCCCTTTAAGACAGTTAAATTAGTCCCCTCAGTCCATACCGATTATATGAACATTTTTAGATAAGCAAGGTCAATTCTGTCTTCGTGAAGCCTTACCACTGCACATCACTTTTGCCGGACACATCGTCGAATGCGCTTGGGCTGACTAGTATAATTTATCACATTATTCTAACCGTTTATAATTTATCAATCTTCAATCACTCGAAAATCGTCGTAAATCTGCCGACTTACATAGTATTCCTTCATTGGTAATCTTGACTGCTCAGCGCTTCTTGAACTGATCTCATTTACGACTTATCGTCATAACTTAAAGGCCATTTCCCTTTTTAGTCAAAGTTTCCATCTTAACAGTTATGGCTATAATTCGGGCTATAATTCGCCGTTGTCAAGAATTTAGCTTTTAGCTAACAGTTTTGAATACTCAGTTGACAACAATCTTCGTCAACTCTTTAACTCTGTCTAGCCATCTGTACGTACATATATCCTGCCGCATCTCTTCCACCATCATAAATAACTTTTGTTTTTCATTAAGGTCGTATTCGTGGATAAATTCGAGTCGACCGATTCAGTGGACAATCCGCCACCAATGTAAACGAAACGCAAGATCTACTGAAAGTATCTCTACTGTTCGTTGGAGGGAAGTTGACCTATGAGATTGACCAAATTGCAATGTATCCAGAGAAAGTTGGTGTGCATTTTGCACTGGCGTCATCATCGATCCATTCTTCTTCGAGAATGACGTTGGCTAGGCCGTCGCCATCAACGTCGAGCGTTATCGATTGATGATAACCTATTTCTTTTGGCCTCAATTAGATATTATGGACACCAACGACAGGTGGTTTCAACAGGAAGGTGCTACGGGCCACAACATGGTTATCTCACGCGGAGGCAACGTGAATTGGCCACCGAGATCGTGCGATTTGACTTCTTCTTTTGGGTCTTTCTTAAGTCACAGGTCTTTGCCAATAAATCACAAGCCCCCAAAAACCAACATAATCAATGCCACATTCAGCCTAATTTATGCGCCCGAATAATGGAAAATTTGATGTCTGAAATTTGTGCCACCCAGCGAATCCGCGGCGGATAATTGAATGATTATACATATATGATATTTCATACATAAAGGCATAAAAATAAAAATTTTCAATATCTCACTCACATTTTGTTTTCTTCAAATTTTTAAAATAGGAAACAAGGAGGCATGCCCCACCGGTTGGGAACCGGTTCGACGATGTAATATTTTTGTAATTTTTAACAAATTCTTGTCAATTTTAATTACTTATTTATCAAAAAGAATAATGGTAAGTAAGTAAAGAGATAATAAGAAAATAAAACGTGGACAACCATCATAGTGTTAAATTTCTGTTTATATTGATATATTGACGTTGTGTCATTTTTAAAAAAAGGTATAGCTACTGATATAAGCAACTGCAGGCACATCTCTCTTCTTCCATCTATTGTTAAAATGTTTAAAAAAGGCGTGGAAACTAGAACTGTTAGCTGTTTCAACAATACAAACTTTGTCAGTATCACCCAATTTGGTTTTCGAAAAGGAAAATCTACGGAAGATGCTCTTTTACACGACTGCTCCAAATCGTTTCTAATCTGGACAGTAAAAATTGAACACGAGTTTATATCGACATTTCTAAAGGCTTCAATATGGTCAACAATAATATTTTGCTGACAAAGATGGAAAAATCTTGTTTTCGAGGCTTCATATTGAATTGGTTCAGGTCTTACTTAAATAATAGATTACAAGGAGTCAAGATTGATGAAATCAGGAGTGGAATAAAGTATATATAAATCTAGTGGTTCCTCAAGGCTCTATGTTGGGATCCATAGTTGGTTGGAAGTGGGTGCCAACAGAGAAGCGCCAACACACTTAGACCAGAAATAGGCCCGTTGTTATACCACGGACCTTAGATCTTGATTCACCAATACGTAAGAGACTTTTTATGTCTATTATTTAGATCACCAACGTCATTATAGTACGAGGCTCCTAAATAAAGCATCCTTCTACGGGATGGAGCTGGACAGGCACAAGGAAGGTGAGGAATAATTTCCTCTTTTTCCTCATCCCTGCAGCTTCTGCTAAAGTCATTCCCAAAAAGGCCTAGCTTTGTTGCGTGCTTGCCTATTAGGCAGTGTCCAGTGATGGTCAACCGCAAAGGCATTTACAGTCGGCCGATGATGTACCACAAATTAATACATAATAACAAATTATGAATTTCCTTTAATTTTATGAATCTTATGACTTATGACTCTTTTTTGCAAATTTTAAGTTCTTACAGATACACAAGTTTTTAAAAGATATTTAACACTCATTTTCTGTGCAGCATATAATTTAAGCTCGAATTAGTTCACTTTTGTTTTGTTTAATAATGGTAGCTCGCTATTATATATATACTATAGTATAGTGCCTTTTTCTGGCATGATGGGTGAGGTTTTTCCTATTCTGGCGAGTTCATCGTCCTTACTGTTCCTTGGAATAAAGGACACAGGTGAATTTTGAACTGCTCTGCCATCTCCGTAAGAGATGATTGGCAGTCGAGGGCTACTAAAGAAGATATAGAGATCGAGTCCAGGGATTTGATTGCAGCTTGCCTATCTGAAAAGATACGGATATCTTTGGAAGATATCACTTTTGAACCACGATAAGACTTCTTTACTCGCCATAATTTCCGCCTGCAACGCTCTACTAAATACCTAAGGCTCATAAATTACTCTAAGATGTGTTTCGGTATCCATATCGATTGATTGAGACAATATTATTGTTCCACACTCAGAAACTTCTATTATTTGTGCAATGTTTGCACTACAAATCTCTTAAAAACAATATATTATGGTATCTTAATTTCGAAACTACAGTGTCGAATCAAAAAAAAAGTTCTTGAAAATCCAACAACATAAAACATTCTTTATAATGTTGCCCGTTTGTTGTACATATACATATATCCAAACGTTCAACTTTTTATATAACAAGATTTTAAAGAGACACAAACTGTGTTGATTCCATCCGTATACCGCTTTCGTTTTTCAAGATTATTTGATTAAATTTAACATCAACTTAAAATCTTTATTTAGCAAAGAAAAACTTTATAATTTACTAAGAATGTATACAGCATAAAATACATATTCTAAAAAATATATATAATATATTTTACCCGTAAATAAAAGAGCTATATGTATATATTTGATATGCGAAGAACTTCAAATACATCAACACTACATTTACACTTATTTAAGAAAAGTCAATTACCAAGAATCAATAACTCAATCGATTATCTCATGCGGAATGTACAATCTAAATTCTACTGCAAGCAAATCGATTTATAAAATGTAAGTAACAAAACACCCACTTCTTTCTACATGAATTATCTTTCTTTATCCGTAACCATGTTGTACTCCAATGTTCCTATTCACCAAAAATAAATTTGCCTAAATTACATGGTAGCCTTTTTATATTCACTGTTGTCACAATACACCATACCCACTTTTTTATTTGATCCTATTTCCTTTTATAAAATAGGGGTTAGAGAAGTAGATACTTTTCATCAAAATTCAAAAATATTATCGCAGCACATGTCCTTTCTTCGCAAACGGACAGAGTTTTTGCACAGACATAAAGAAAAATGGGTTACTACTTTTGCAAGGGTTTAGAGAAGAAAGTATTGTGACATTCGGAAGATCGTTGAAGAATACACACAATTGAAAGGTGTTAGTCCTTGAATTGATATTTGATACGATCTACAAAAAGGATTAGAAGATTTCCATGATCTCTAATTATTTTTATTATATATATAATTTTTTTTTTTTTTTTCAGAACAATCCCGTAACGATTACCACAACAGTTTGAACGGCAACGACGAACACTGCAACAGTGGTCCTGGGAATGGAACAACCACATCGAATGCTACTCTGAGACTACCCACTAGTGGGGGAATTTCACCGGCTGAACATTCCCCAGCGGCTGCTGCTGCTGCTTTAGTTGGTGCACACCATGCTGCTGCTGTTGCAGCGGCTGGACATCATCACCACCATCATCATCACCACCCGCATCATCACCATGATGGTACTTATGGAAATGGTGCCAATGGGGGTGGATCTGGTCCAGGTGGCTTAGGCGGAGGCAACAGTAGTAAGAAAAAGAATAAACGGCGACACGGAAGGACGATTTTTACCAGCAATCAGTTAGAAGAACTTGAAAAAGCCTTTAAGGAAGCACACTATCCTGATGTGAGTGCTAGAGAATTGCTTTCGATGAAAACAGGACTAGCTGAGGATAGAATTCAGGTAGGTTTCAAAGATCATTTCATGCAAAGTTATATTAGCTACAAACATGCATAAGTAAATCTATTAACATTATTAACATAAAAAGCAAGTTTCTACTAGTGTTTTTTTGTTATGACCTTAAAAAACAGGTCGAATTACAATTATTTGTAAATACTTGCGCTGACAAATTTGAACATGAACATGAGCAGTTTGTTAACAAGAAAATATCAATAGAAATAACTCCGAATTTCTAGGCATATCAAAACACAAACATAGGTACTAGCTATTAAAAGAATAATCGTTATATTCCTAAAGAATGCGGAATGATTGTTACAATTTGTGTTTCTGGGTCGCCTTATTTCTCGATTTGGCGAATATCACTGGCCGGCAAGCTCACCTAATTTAACCGATACAGACTTATTTTTGTGGATTTTTTTTTAATTCACGACTCGAGTCTCTATCAATAAACTTCAGACTCTTAAAGCCCTTGTAGCGTTTACTGACTTTTATAATTAATTTATTTTATTTTGTTTTTAAGCTAAATAATTAAATACATTCATAATAATACTAGTATATATTAAATAAAGGAAATAAATAAAGAAGTATATATAATAAATTACTTAATTAATTCAAGGGTTTCTTCACTTAAAGGAAGATGTTTTTTCTGTGGTTAAGGTCTTAATTGAGTTTTAAATGGATCAGATGAGATGACTGGAAAGTGGTGGGTCCTATAATACTTGTAGTCTTTATTCCTAGTTTCCTGTGCCTCTTCTGAAAGTGACCCAACTGGAAAGGATGCACTTTCTATCACTTCTGTGAATTGTTGCGGGCATGTGAACCAAGGGTATCACGAGCTATCTCTTCAATTCCTTAACTTTATACCTTTTGGCCCGGTCAGTGAACGATATGAAGTCTTTCCTTGGTCTCCCACGAGCAGAAACATTTTCTCGGTGATCACTGCCATTTGTTAAGTGAATCACCAATTCATCAGTTAACCAATCATCATAATTTACATAAAATTTAGATTTGGAATAGCCAACCCTTTGTTTAAAATGAAAAAAAAAGACGGCGACATCATTTCCATTCAATAACGGATATTGTTCCAATAGAAACGTTCCCAAAACTCTCTATTATATAAAAATCAGGGCTATTTCCTGGGCAATTTAGGAATTCTAGCCAAATATCTTCCATGTCTTCAAAATTTGAGAGGGAAATGATATTAAAATATATCGGTCATCCCAGCACCCACACAATTTTTTTTTTTCGAAGTTTACTTAACATATTATGTATTGAAGAAAAAAAAATTAAACAAACAATTATAAAATATGTACTTTTCACGCCAAGAAGTTATTGCAAGAAAAAAAATGAATTTCAAAAGTAAAAGAAAGGGTAACTTTAGAGCGCTAAGAACATAGGACAGTTCTATATCTATAAAAAAAAATAAATAAAACAACTCCATATTACAAATTTTATTTTTGGTATTTATTTCCGCCTTAGCACCACTGTGCGACGCCCACTCAGTCGATAAAATATTTTCGATTTAATGCAAACAAATTTAAGGCATCAAAAAATCCAAAAGCAGAACCAAAGTTTATCATTCATGAAAAAATTCAGCCAAAGAAAGAACATCGGGTGATAACTTTTTCGCCAGCTTGTATAATAACTAGATTATCAAGTTAAGGTAGCAGGATATGCTTCTAGTCAATATATGTAAAAGGGGAGTTCTAGTTGGAATAACTAGATACCTACCTCACTGAAATTTATTTCCAAAAAAGGTAATTTCAAATAGAAAATTATTGAAAAAATATTAAGTAGCTAGAACATCCTGTGAAATCAATGGAAATTAAGTTTATTTGAATTCCAGTTCCAACTACATAGATAGATGTCTTCTCGTTGAATGCAGGTAGCTAGACGAATTTACTGTGTGTATGCTTACCCAAGACATCTTTAATGAATTTTATTTCGAGGGAACTTTTCGAACACAAAATCTAACAAACATTCGAAAAACGGAATTATGTTTCATCATCCTATTACTAAAAATATTAAAAAATCCGACATCATTTGAAAGCGGTTATTAATACATAAATCGAGCATTTTATTCAGCAACGAAAACGAAAATCTCATATACACTTGTACGGCAATTGCATCTACTCCCCGTTTATTGGTTCCATTTCATTCCCACACATTCCAATTAATATTCAAATTTGTCAGTATCGATCCGTGTTGCAACACCAACAATTGCAACAAAGTAGCAATACATTAAATTGATTCAATTATTTTTGCATTCATTCAAACTACCCGTACAAAACACATAGGTACTCTGTCGACAGTCGCCGTATATATACTCAAACAAAGATAATAAAAAATTATAATCATAGGTACATTAGGCATACAATGCAATTCGTAACATCGTAACTATCGTCGAGAGAGGGGCGTTCGATTAAAATATATCACAGACTTACCCGGGATGTCTTCCTAGTAGGTAGTACTATAGTTTGCAATAGCAAAAGTCGTAAAAACAAGTTTTCACTTTCCGTGGGAGCAGCAGCAGCCATTTCTGTTTTAGATCACTGTGATAATGGCGGCTGAAACAAGAGGACAGCATAAATGGTGCGAAAAGTTTGTCGAAAAGAAAAAGTACAAAAAGTTCGAGATACAAACGACTGCAGCAACACCGCTGCAATATTCGAGTGGAAGCGTGTACACGAAAGAACCTCTTCAATTACCCGTCGTGTATTCACTCACGCACGTATAGAAGAAGTTATAGTAGGTATGTGTGTTCGTTCAGGATGGCGAATTGGTGGGCTTCCATTCAATTTGAAGTGGAAAAAGGAATGCAAGGCACAAAGTTACCTCCACAAAAAAAGAACCCATATGCATACATCCATTTAAATATGATGCAACATGGCTGATATGGTCCAACGTGTGTATAGCCATGATATTAGATGTGAGTAGGGTCATTGTTTTCTTCAACAGATATATGTATATGTCCACACCTTACTTGTGGTGAATGCCCAAAATCAATGCCATTTAAAATATGACATTTTTTGTACAGTGCTAAAAAGTATTTTTGATACTATATAGCCCTACAATATTATAAGGATTTCGATAAAATATGTAGTGAATTAACTTAGCGTGTAGCCGATTTAAAAAATCTAGGCACGTAAATAGGTACACTATAGAAAACTAACATAGTTTTTTAAAATAAAAAAACTGGTACTAGACATTCAGAATGTCTTCAGAGCGAATAATTAATTGAATAAATCGATTTTTTACCCACAAAAGTGTATGAAAAATTAACAGTATTGTATTTTGCTGCAGATCGCATAGCATGCTTATCTTCCACCCATATAATGAGCAAATAACACCCCATTTCCATCTAAATACTACCAACAAAACAACACACAACTAAGGGAGGGAAAAAATTAAACGATTATCCTATTTCATGCATAATGAGCACGTGAATTATATTCTCCACCGTGGTCGAGTCCGTCGCAGTCACCCAAATAAGTATAGCCCAACCGAGCCCCAGCAAAGAAAGTCAAAGTGTCAGTCATAAAATCCGGCTTTTGTTTCCTGTTCTCATTTTATGTGATTTTTTCTACCACTTCGTCTTCTTTGATTTAATTAAATTTAATTTCGCAGCGATAATCACATAATTATAATTCGTAAATGACTTGCTTTTGTTGAAGTTAAATAAAGCACATTAAAAATAATAGTTAAAAAATTAAAATTGTATGGAAAATATAAGAAACAAATGAGTCAAGAAAAACAAAAAACAAAATGTTCTGAAAGGGCGCTTAAAAATGTTAAGGTATTCTCTTACATGCTATCCGTAGATGCTTTTACGTGTGTCCTTCTATTGCATATACTCTGTGGAATATGCTGTGCACAGAGAACAGTTAAATTAATTCAAATACTTAAATTATGTTAATACTTTTTTCTGTTTAATGTTTTGCGAAAAAGGATTGTGATGAAAAAAAAAATAACTTGGTTCTTAAAAATCGGTTATCTCAAATTTATGCAAGGGAAGTGGACTGCATTATCATACGCTTAATTTGTTTTTCAAATAGATTCTTTAATCTATCTTTTACAGAAATAGGCATATACATAGATATATACATAGCTTAGAGCAGAATTGGACTTGAAAGTGGTATGACGTTTAACTGAAATTATTTTTCCACAGGGCACCTACTTTAATATTATATATTTCACTTTTCCTTTTTGTGAAATGCTAGTTTGGAATGTCAAAATAAAATTGTGTATTATGTTTTATTTAGACTTAAAAAAAAATAATTTCTTCTGAATTATATTTCGACAAACATAATTTTATATAGTGAAATTGGTTATCATTAATTTATTTTTATACCCTATCCTAATTATACCCTATCCTAAGGGTATATTAAGTTTGATACATAGTTTGTAACATAGAGAAATATTACAGATAGACCCAATAAAGTATATATATAAATGATCAGCATCACTAGCCGAGTCGATTGAGCTATGTCCGTCCGTCCGTCTGTCCGTCCGTCCGTCTGTCCGTCCGTCCGTCTGTCCGTCCGTCCGTCCGTCCGTCCGTCCGTCCGTCTGTGTGTCACCAGTTTTTGGGCCTTAAATTTTGAGCTAGGTTGATGAAATTTTGTATACGAGGTCTTTGGAAAAGTAAGCAATACAAGTGTAAACATTTTTAAAATCCGCCCACTGACACGCCCACTTTTCAAAAAAATCACTTTTTTTCACTATATTCATATGAAACTCGAAAAAACTTACTTGGGCAAATATGTAGATATCCACTTAATCTACAAATCGTCCATACATTGTATATAGCCACGCCCACTTTTTAGGGGCGTTTACTTATAGGGCAAAATAGAAAATTTTGTGAATACATTTTCCACCGCCCACTGAAACGACCAAATAAGATAGGGATAGGGTATCATACGATCCGCTCCAGGCGGATTGTAGCATTTTTCACTGGTTATTATTTAAAATGAAGTTTTTGCAATATAGTAATTATTTATAATATTTTATCTACCTTCACAAAAGCTTAAATTAATTATTTAGAACCAACTCTATTTGTTGAAAATATTTAAATCCTTTAATCGGAACATACATATGTAGGTACAGGCAAAGAAAATCGAGAAATCGAGAATGTGCGCAATTCGAATGGTCAAAAAATGAGTACAGAACGGGGATGATTTTAAAAAATTTAAAATAAAAAAACAAGTAAATAGGCTTGTATCAGCATTCTGTTAACTGAACTAACGGAGTATTTATGAAAAATTATAATTAGCCCTCAAAAAAATGTCCAATTTGCACTAAGCGCCCTATTTCCGCACAATTGTGTGTGCAAACCGAGGAGTAAGTATTTGTTTATTTCACTAATTTGCGCAAATCGTGCATTGCCTGGATTTTTATTATATTTATAACCGAAACATTGGCGTTGTTTCGCCTGTCAATTTTAGGATTCTTATTCAAGAAAACAAATATTTTTCAAATGTATAGATTTACGACACTTTTCATACAGCTTACTCTGTAATTGTGTGCTGACATTATTGCCCCCAATGACTAGATTTATTTCTTACAAAGAACTTGCAACTATTCAACCTCCCCCTACTTGTCTACAAAATAAATCATAAAACACTCAAAAAAGACACTGCAATAAACAACCCGATTACTAACAAAAACACTGCCTTCTATTCAGACCCAAGAATCAGTGACGTGTAAATTAATTATGGTATATCACCGCATGAGAATGGGAATAATAACAATTTAATGTCCTTCTTCGGGTGTGCTGCAACACTAGCAGCGACTGCCGGCCGCAAAAAATAACAATTTGTAGACATTAATATGCATACACTTGTTTTTTGGTAACTAGACGCATGTAATGTCAAAATTTTGAATCCTTAACTTCGCAAATACAACACCCAACTATGAATCATTAAGGGTGGCGTTAAACTAAGAGGGTCGGTAAGAATAGATGATGGATCTGGTACTAAAGATACAAGCAAGGGTGCGGTTATTTTGAGTGGAAAAAGGGGCGCACAATTTATTCTATCTCTATAAATATCCTCCCGGATAATTCACCACCAACAACTATTCTGTTTACTCATCCTGATTTAATTTGACATACGAATGAGTAGTCCTAGGCTATATGGAATGATTATTTTGGCACACGCTTAGCGCTGTTTATCGTCCTTGGAGAATTGTTGCAAGCGTTCCAGATGCATGGTGGGAAAATGTGTCGATGCTGTGAACGTTTGTCAAGTGGATTGTGTCCTTTGGGATGCTGTCTAAATTGACCGTTTAATGGAGTGCATATGACGTTTTTCAAACGATGGTTTTAGGCAATTAACGTACTCAAATTTAATAAAAGTAAAACTGATCGGAATGCAATTTCAAATGAGCGTGTTACGATATCTTTGTTCTTGGAACAAAAGGAAGCAGGCCCCGAATTCCTTAAAATGCTCCATCCTCTTCATCTATTCCCTGATCGTGCAAATATTTATCAGTATAAGAGAACTTCTCACACATTATTTTGGGTAAATATTTAGGACCGACACTTCATTGTTAAGAAAACATGTTGGTCATAACTGACTATTCTTTGTCGTGCATGAAGATTGGATCAAATTACGGTGGTATGTCTTTAGACACTCATACATCCTAATAACAAGCCATTACGGCGACGAAAACTTATTTAATTCTAATAAGAATTTGAGAAATAAACGAAAACTGGTACTCCTGCTGCGAACGCGCGCATTGCAGCCGACCACAACACTATTGCCGCTCCACATCACCCTTCTACATCGTTCTTCTCACCATTGCGGCAAAGAAGCAAGATGAAATCTCCCTTCTTTATGAGGATTTAGTGTACATTTTTATTTTAACCAATGGCATTATTCGCTCAGTAAACCACAAAAATATAATTAGACCTCAAGTGTGACTGGAACTAGGTATCACAGGCATACAGATTTTGTTTCATTTCGTCTTTTTTTTTTTTATGTGAAAATGGATCCGCACGTCACGTGTGCAATAATATGAAACATTTGATACTACCACACAGGACCTATTATTCAATTTATGTTTTTTTCTTCCTTCAAGATTTATATTGAAATCTCATTAAGAATATTTGTGTTGCGACTAATGGCAAATAATGCAATAATTACTTACATTGCAAACTTGAGACTATAGGAACCCTCAATGTGTATATACTGAAAAATGCATTAAGATCACACACTCAACAATGTGTCTGGATTTTCGTAATTAAAAAAAAGAAACCCACTTTGAAGCCAGCGGTTAATATATTAGAGCACATTGCACAGTAACAAGTGTTCAAGCCTTTGCGAATTGTTGGATATAAATGAGTTTCGAGCTACTAATGTGGCAGTTTTTAGTGGATTTCCGTTTTGAAAAAAGGGTTTTGAATGATTTATTAAAGCCACAAAAGAAATCATCGGAATTTTCTTTCTCTTTGATCAATAACTTGTTTCAACATTTACTCGCGGCCCGCGGGATAAATGTGTAGGTACTTATTTCTACGCTCTTAACTTTTGCATTCCTTTTTTGAGTGCGTTGTACAATGCTTCTGTTGTTTAAAAATCAAAGGATAAAAACATCCTTATCGGCGGTTGGCAATACAATACATTTTAAGGCCCAGTGCACTCATCCTTATAAATTTAATTGATTCAATTTAAGTTGATCCATGAACCTATAAACATTTAGCGCAAATACGGCGAAGTTCGCTTAGCTGTTATTATATTAAACACGAAATATTAATTTGTAGTTCAACTTCATTCATCCTAGAATAAGTTTGGAACCTATTTATATACATACATATCATAATCATAATCATACTTATTCGACTGGGTTCCAAAACTTCAAATTTTCATCACAAATTCTTTTGGTGTCAAACCGTATCAAATATTATAATCCTTAATTCCTTATCCAATATAATAGTTATACATAAGTTTTTTTTTCTGTTTACTATCGAACACAACTTATTTCCATTTTTTGATGAAATTATGTTTTTTGTACATCTTCTGTGTACTTACCATCATCGACTTTCTTTTAACTTCTCGCTAAACCTTCATAAGACTCGGGCGTAATATGCTCAGATGAACTTGTAATATGCTCTTCCACTACCGAATCCAACCGATCTGCAGGTCTTCGCAAGTGACAGCAGAATAGATGACATTTGATTTAACCTCCTATGTCAAGGCCTACCCATGAGATATTTCCCTTTATACAGATTTAGAGATCGGCAGTAACTTCAGCCTTCCTAATAATAGATCGGTTAAGCTGTCTCAATTTGATCGTTTTAATCGATTCATATGTAGGGTGCACTGGACAGATGCTTTGGAAACAACCGTCAATTCCAATATTTTCACGTTTAACTTCAGTCTGGTATCAGAATCAGACAGATCGTTTAGATAATCGAAGGAGCGAGATACGTACAAGATACCTTATCTTTCTTGTCTGTGAGGACATCGATGAGTGTAGCCTGCATGTTTTAATAGAATCAAAAGCCAAAGTTTCTCGGATATGTTACACGACTCCGTGCTGTTTTCCTAAAGGCGATTGGCTTAATTAATATCATCAAGGCTTAATCACGTAACAAGACGAATACTCAGATTGTTTTAATCTGGTAAGATTTCTAGTGTAGTTCCTATGTTATAAGTTATGTAGAACTTAAAATAAAAAAATTAAATTTATATAAATAATCTTAAATTTAGTGCATCGATTCATTGTTATCATGCATTTTTTTCTGCCATACAAATATTTTTATGAACGCGGTTTCATACGATTTATGAATTGATCATAAAAATATAATTTTATTTTCACAAGCTGCAGGTACATACATATATAAAATACATGAATTTTTCTTTAAAAATAATAAATTTTGCTGTAATAATGCCGTTCGTTAATTTATTTTTTTCTGTGTGTAGATCACCCCATAAGGCTTTGCAGATAAAAATCAATGTGCATATATGTACCTAATATTGTAAATTTCCTAAGATATTAAGAAAAATTTTAAATTTTAAATTGAATTAATTTAGCATTCTTGTCAGCTCTGCAGTTTGTGGAATGTCCCTATTTCCTGGCAGCCAGCATAGGTTAATATTAGATTGGCTCGACATTTGCTTGACAGGCGCGCGGCAATGGATAACGACCCATAACGTAGATAGGGACGATTTCAGAGTCTTAATTGGCGCTTGACTGGAGGTGAAAATGCTAATTTCTTTCACATTACACCTAAGCCACAATAGGTCCTCCTTAATAGTGAAATTCCTCCACCTACACCATTGTTAGTTTTACACCATCTGTATAGAAAGCTCAGAGTAAGAGTTTTCCATAATTTACGAATGTAATTGCGGAAATTCCGTCCGAAAATAACTTTAGGTTAATATGATTAGGAAGGTTCTTAAGTCCTGATTCTTGTTAAGTGTGGCTACTATACAACAACGCCATATATAAGAATAAACCTTATTTAATAAACCAGATGCCTAAAACAGAAATTGCAACCTCGCCTGCATATGCAATCAGCCTATACACCTCTCTCTCCAAGTCCATAAGGGATTGATTGATTGCTACCTTCTAGAAAAAACGAAAGGGCACGTGGGGTCGTCCAAATTTGTATGTGTTCGAGCCTATACGACGCGTTGGTTTGTGTTAATAGCCTTACTAATCAGCAGTAGGCCAATTTATCGAGACTCAGACTGGCAGCATCATCATAGACAACTCTGAACCTTTGGAGTCCGTACATCAATAAATTTTTACATAACTCAGAACATGCTTCACTAGACCTGCTCTTGATAGGTATTAATTTAATGGCGTTAACCGAACACAGTTTCTACAGTTTAAATATAAGAATTTAATTACTCTTAACAAAAACTATCTACCCCATTTTAACCAATCTTGGATTGATTTCCGTGACAGCGGGCATTAATGCTACCGCTCCTAATACAAGTAGCTTGCTCCCTTCTAAAAAGCTAACTGGACTTGTGCCTCCGGTTTTTTTCTATGTAAGTCTAGATCTATCTGGGAGGAAATGTTCCTTGTTAGTCGATGCTGCTGTAGAAAATCGTTGAATCTACTAGAATTTTCGATCTCCGAAACTGTTTCATATATACACAGCTGTGTGAAATCTCCTCACGTCCCAAACATGTTCTACATACATATGTAAAAATGGACACCAACCTAATGAACATATTTCCAACCATTCATATTTTCAAATATCCTACTAAAATTCTCGATTTAATTTTCTCTTTACAGGTCTGGTTTCAAAACCGTCGCGCAAAATGGCGGAAAACCGAAAAATGCTGGGGTCATAGTACGAAAATGGCCGAGTACGGTTTATATGGTGCAATGGTGCGACATTCTCTTCCACTACCTGATACAATTTTAAAATCAGCGAAAGACGACGAGTCCGTAGCTCCATGGTTACTGGGAATGCACAAAAAATCACTCGAAGCTGCGGACATCTTGAAGAGCGATGAAAGTGATCGAGAAACACCAACTTCCGATGACACAAACACTTCATACTCAGCTGGAAGTACCCATAATTCACCGATCTCATCTTTTTCAATATCACGGCTCTTGTTCGATGCTCCAAAGAAACCTACCGAACCGCAACTTCATCATCAACAAATGCAACTACATCATCAACTAAAAAGGGAGGAATACCACACCAATCTTAACAATCAACGACATGAGCACCCACAACTGCATGAATCGCAGCATCTGGAGCCACCACAATTACATGATCCCCAACGACATGAAACGCATCAACAACATCAGTCCGAACAACAACATCACGAACACCAATTGCTACTACAACAACAGCAGTTACAACTGAAGCAAGAACGCAACATAACTATTAAGGAGCAAGACTCCAGATGAAGGCTGATAAACTTTTAAGCACTAACTTCGCATATTCTATAACACAAGGAGTAATCTTTTAAATACTTGAGTATTTTAAAAGCGCTAGGGAATACAGACTCGCATTAAAACAAACATTTAATTGATTTTTGTACAAAGCAAATTAATACAATTGTTTTCATTAAACACATCGAATGGCATTGAACTCTAAAAGGCTTAAAATATTTAGCAAGACCAACCACACACATACCAGTGAAAGCGCAACGATTTTTGTCTCGTAATTTTGAAATGAAAAATATGAAATATAATTATGTAATAGATAATAGTTTTTTTAGATGCACATACTAGAGGGATACTTAGAGATACTGTGAATCTTCGTCGAATCGAACTACGAATATAAGTTTACTTTTTTTTAAAAAACTAAGTTAATAACTATCTCATGTGTATGTCAGATATGCTTAAGATAACGACGAATGGTGCAATTGAAGAATTAAGAAATGATTTAGCAACTAAGTGAAATAGGTCTAGCAAAGTAATATGACGAACCTTAAAAGAAAGGCGTCAGCGTAGTGCAAAGATATCTTGAAATTGCTCAGTTAAGCTCTAAACTAATATACATTTGGTCTATCGTCATGAACATATTGATATTATACTTCACTTATTTGAACTAGATTCATTTTAAATTTAAACGATTTATATTAAGCAAATTGAATATCCGTGCTACTTAAAACATTTTTTTGTACTTTGGGTCTAAGATTTAAAAGATTCACAGCATCTCGAGAAGTTTGTGCAACAAAGAGTGAAGAAAAAATAAATATAATAATTTATTTAATTAAAATGAGATCACTTTGTAAATAGTAAACACACACGAAAATTTATTAAGTTTAGTATCGGAGGAAACTTGCAAATATAGTTCATAATCATCACTTTCTTTCTTATTAGTTCTTATAACACAGTTTTTTAAGAAAACAAAAAATATATGTATGTATAAATTCAGCTCTTATTGTGATTTAATTTTTATTTTAGTTCCATTTTCATTTGTAGAATATTTTAATGTATATGTACATTTGTATGTATATACATTATATATATAATATATAGATTATAATTATTTACTTCAAATAATAGAAGTAACATTTAAATTGTACGCACTTTTTTCTTTTTATTAATTGTGTGGAGAAGAAATTAAGAAATGTAAGTATATGTCTTGTCTGTAATTGAAGACATAATTAATAAAAAAATATATTACCTATATAGTGTATGATATAAGAAAATACAATACATATAACCAATGAAAAGAGCTGTTTTATTCAAATAATAACTATTGTATATATGTACGCCATTGCAAGCGCAGTACACTAGGTACCGTACATGACCAAACATTTTCAGTGACTAAGGAAAAACTACTCTTTATTCTAAATACATAGAGCTACATGCGTACATATTAGATACCCAGTAGTTGCTATCAAAAAATACCCAAATTAATACTAATGTGTATATTTTTTTTTCGTTCACGATGACGATCGTGAAGTTTTGTCGAAACTAAGCCTATTCGTTCTTACTTCGCCAGAACATATACTAAAGTTGGAGGATGACACGCAAAATCGTGAAACATTCCACATTATTTTCATGCGTCGGTTGTTTGTTGGAAGAGTCTTTCTCGTAGATACGTGGTTACCTCTTGCGGCAGACTACAAAGATGGAGTACTTTTCCGGGCTCTGCTCTAGATGCACTGCTGAATCTCCCTCCTCTTGATATATCATGGGGTTAAAAGCTATCCACAGACTCAGACATGGTGACTTTTGGTATGAAACGCACTGGAGCTTTGATTTTCTTGCTCGACACTTATCATATGGCCCTGGTCTTATGCTATGACTCCAAGTCTTTAGTTGCGGCGCAAGTATGAGGTCGACTTTCCAGGTATTCAGGACCGGCTACCCACAGCTTCTGAGCCAGACGTGGAAGACAATAACACAAGACTGCAGTACTCATTGAGTAAGCATGTCTCTGTATTGTCCTGCCTTTGCTCGTATCAGGCGGCAGACTCTAGGTGCGGATGTGGTGAGTGGTTTCAATGTAAGCTCTTCGTCACTGAAGCGCCTACTCGAATTCATTAAGAAGATGAGAAAATTTATACAGTAAAAGGGGCGTAATGGGATGCTTTCTGGTAGTACAATGGACAAGATGATATCTGAAGCTTTCCTATGGCAACAAAAAAAAAATCCTGTTGCGTAAAATAAATAAACGCGCTATGTTTGACGAGACATTTCATTTTCATTTAAAAATCTCGTGATGATTGATGATCTACCAGCATAGATATTATCTTATGGTTCATTAGTACACATACATAATTGTTAAGACAATATGTTGAGCTCCTTGTGTAAAATAAATGAATAAATACTAGGCGATAAACAGCGCAGCAGCAGCGATAAGCAGCTAGTACTTTGCAATTGCATCAGAAAATAACCACATTTCGAAGCAAGATTTATATATAAGTTTTAAAGCAGGCATATCAAAAATGCGGCCCGCGGGCAATGGCTGGCCCGCAAGACTTGTGGCCCGTGACATCGACTGAATAATGCTTTAATTTTATGTGTAATTTCATAATTATTTTTTTGTTTGTAGCGCCATCCTGTTTTTCATATCCTATAATGGGGACTAAAAAAAATTGGTTCTCATTGACAGATTGCGCTGGTCGTTGACGGTGATGGCTTGGCCAAATTGGTTCCCAAAGAAGTATGAACCGATGATGCCGCCGGACCAAAAAAACGAACAAAACAGTGACTTTCACTGAATATATATATATTTGGTGGATCTCGTGTGGATTATTATCGTCTTAAATTCATTAATTTTGCTTGTTGACGAAACCATTCATCCAGAGATAAATACTAAATATTGCTCGAACAAAAGTCCTACTTTCATAAAACAATTTAATTATTTGCACTGTTGTTGAACGCTTTAACTTTTCATTTTGATTTGCAAAAACAAATAAAATAAAGAATAACCAATTTGGGTCTCTTACTATTTAATATACACACGAACGAGCTGCTGCGAGTCCTCACACAAAGCATTCCCTTTGCGTACGCTGATGATACGGCCATTGTAGTGAGACACCGATCGCTTGACACCGCGAAGCAAATAATGCAAGACAAATTTAACAAAGTTGTAAGATGGTGTCACGACAATAGTCTTGTTATAAATGTGTCAAAAACAAAACTGATACACATTTGTTCATTCATATCAAAACGATGATTGTCCAGCTGCGTCAACCTCATTATGTATGGAGGAAGTACAGTCCTATAAGTACTTAGGCATCTCGATTGACTGCAACTTTAGATGGGACACTCATATGTATAAAAAAAATCTTCGCCGTAAATTGAAGAGCGCCATGGTTGCCTTGCTATTCTACTGAAAAAAGTGCACCCTGCAACCGGTACTACTACTCGCTGATAGAATCACAGCTTCGCTATGTCATTCTGGAATGGGGTGGTGCTGCAAATACACACATGCAATCTCTAGACAACTGCAAAACAAAGTTTTGAAAATAGTAAATAACGACAATTTTAGAACTCTCAGCGTTTCAAATATATTCAAACTAGCTGACCCGTGGTCGCTTTGCTTCCCCAAAGATCTACATGAAAAAAACTGCGATCTTGTGGTCTATTGTGCCCCCTACTAGCCTTGGAGAGGTTTGTTCCCTCTTCAGAGTACCCCTTCGCCTACAATTCCTTTGGAATTGTGTTTGCTTTAAGAATCTGAGAATGAGAAGTGGGTCCAGTATTCCCTGCAGATATTTGGTGCATGCCCAAATATTTCAATATTTTGTGGTCCAATGCCCCACACGACTCTAGTAGGTGCTCCGGAGTCTCACTTGACTAATTTCCCTCAGTTTGCAGTGTCCTGTAAGGAAGCCAGTTAGGATGCGTAGGTTATTCTTGCTGAGACAGATGCACGCTTCGAATCTTTTCCAGTTGTAGTTTCCCAGTAGTTTCTTTGCTTGCCTTAGACCTGTAGTATTCTTCCAGGTTCTTGCCCTGTCTTCTTTTTCAGTTTTCCTAAATTTGTCGCGCCCAGTAAAGAATTCTGCGGTTCATTGTCTTGCCAAGCCGTCCGCTTCTTCGTTACCTTTGATCCTGACGTGTCCAGGGATGCAGTAGAGTATGTCTAGTTCATTAAGTTTGTGAAGGTAATTCCATACAAGCTTCGATTTAATAACGTAGGAATCAAGCGCTTTAATGGCTGCTGACAGTAAACCTATTTCGCTATTTCCTCTTTCGAGATTGATTCGGATGCACCTATCAATTGCGCATATTTTAGCCTGAAAGATGCTGGTACCCTTGCCCATGGGGCAGTGTTACATGCAAATATAAACCAACTTATATTGTAGTAGTATTTCTTTTTATTTGAATTGTCGCAAAAGGAAAAAGTATGTATTTGGTTAAAGTGTTGCGAAAATGCACGAACAATAAAGTTTTTTTGCATGAAATGTAACAGATGTGTAAAATACTTATTTCTAAAACGAATATATGTACATAACATTTTACATCCATTCCAATTTATTTCTTAATGCTTACTCCACGGCTGTCCAACTATGAATGAAATCCGCATGTCACACTCACAAATTTAACATTTGTTGTCCTCCGATGGAGGATCCATCAGATGTTAAGCTGATAAGAACAGATACTACACTTTGATCTTAGCCATAAGGCCGAGAAGCGATAATTTGAACCACAAATAATTTTTTCTTAGGATGTGAGTATAGTTAAGAAGAATTATTTGACTCTATATTACAATTTTTTTGTTGCTAACTCTCCGCAGAAAAAAAAACTGAGCGTAGGAAATGCCTTTTTTTTTAAAGCTTATCAAGAGTTAAAACAAAAAAAAATTCGATGTTGCACTTCAAAAATCACTTCTACATTCCCAACTTCCACAATTTCAATGTTTTAATTTTACTACTGAACACAGCAACAATTGTTTGGTACATTTCCACAAAACTAGCTTTCATCAAAACTCGTTTCGTCTCGAGTTTTGTAAAATGTGAATAATTTAATAATACGGGCGTAAGAGAAAAGACATAAACTGTTTTATTAAGAAAAACGCCAATAAAAGATGGGCGCTTATGCCTAAAACATAATAACGCCTCGACCTCAGCGACCTCAGTTCCATTCGCTTTGGGAGTGCTTTGAAATGGCATCTTCATGTGTATAAGAATTGCCAATTGAAAACTAATTATAATAAAAAATTTAAAAAGCCGTATTTATGGCCTAAGTAACATATGCGCCCTGTTGTTTTTATAGTTAAGGGGTCACGCCACCCTGAAATTTTCAAAAAATCGAATTTTGTAGTTTAGCTTAGTTTAAACGCCTATATTCTTACGCGTATTTTAAGACGTCCCCGAAGACAATATCTTGATAATTATGAAAGTTATGTTCATTAGAAGTCGGCGCGGCAGAAGGGCACAGAGAGCAGCTGCAAGTCTTCTTTGGCGTTTTTCTCGAAACCACCTTTTTCAAGACGGTGGGCGTGATAAAGCAAAAACTATTCAACCGATTGACTTGAAAATTGAAACACATCTTCTTACATAGATTTTCCACAGAGTGACGTAGGATTTTTTCGATTGAATAATTAGAAAATTTTTTATGCAATTTTTAATACGAAATTTTTTGAAGTCAATTTTTGAAGTGCTCTCATTTGGGTAAAATTTTTTTTTTTAAACGGCTACGTCACTCTGTTCAAAATTTATCACTTTTAAAAGAAAATATTTGTTTACTTGTTTCAGGTAAAAATTGACACGTGATTCATGCCCACCATCAAGGAGCGTTTCGGAAAAAACGATGATCGCCGATGCTCATATCTCCGCCATTTTTAATCGAAAACAAAAATTTATTTAGTATTTATTAAGTTCATTAGTTGCATTAAATAGAAATAAAAGTGGATAAATCCTATCCTAAATAGTTTAGTCACAATAAATTCCTGAAAAACCGTCCCATTTTCACGCGGTCAGGGTGGCGTAACCCCTTAAGTGTAAACATTTTTGAATTTTAAACTCCAATGAAAAAAATTTTTTTTTAATAATCTGATTTACATCTTTTTGTACGCAATTTTTTTTTTTAAATTTGTTTACTTTTTTCCTGTCAATGCGCACAAAAGTTCAGCTCATTTCAACTTCTACTCCGAGTTTGGGTCTCGTTACGTGGCGTTACGTTGTACTCTTTTTCTTTCTCCGAATGGCAAACGTGAAGTCGAGGTCAAACCGACATTTTGATAGGACACATTGGGCACGTTCCCAATTCTAGGCCTACTTTTTGAGGTAATGCCTAACATATGGTACGGCAATCGAATTTTTAACAGTTTGCACATTCACTTGAAAGGTAGGGAGTCCACTACCTCAAAAAGAAATGCCTTACTTTGTAGTCAAAACTGAATGTCTCGACCAATCAGAAACGTTTTACTACCTAGTGCCTAGAATGCGGAACGTGCCTATTGATTTCCCATGTTTTAACTCACAAACGTTAGGCGAAGCCGAGGTCGGGGCGCTATTTTGTTTTGGGCTTCACAAACTTTACAGAAACACTTTCGGGCCTATACCGAAGTTTGCTAGAGAATTTGAGCTCATTTGGTTTAGTGGTTTCGGAATCTGTAGGTTCCATACAAACATAGGCCCCATCTATCGGAACCAAAACAATACTATGTATCTTTCAAGCTGGAACAACCACACACATACACAAAATTTAATTCGAAAATTATTAGTGCACGAAAATATTACGTTCGTGGGCAGATCGCAAAAGTAAAACCGTACAAATTTATGTATTGGCATACGACGTCGATCTGCTACAATTGTTGCGCACGTAGCGTTGCATGTTCGTATTTTTCCTAATATTTCCGTAAAGTCATAGTTTTAATCGTGAGTATGGTCGCGAGTTCTAACAACGCTCCAATGGAAAAGCCACTCTCTGTTTTTCCGAATTTTCCTATTTTTCGGACAAATGTTCCAATTTTTCTTATTAACCTTATTCGGACTATAACAAACATTTAAAAAGCCAGTGAAAAATGCTACAATCCGCCTGGAGCGGATCATATGATACCCTATCCCTATCTTATTTGGTCGTTTCAGTGGGCGGTGAGAAATGTATTCACAAAATTTTCTATTTTGCCCTATAAACTTATATTTTTACTCGAAAATAATTTTTGAAGTAAACGCCCCTAAAAAGTGGGCATGGCTATATACAATGTATAGACAATTTGTAGATTTAGTGGATATCTACATATTTGCTCAAGTAAGTTTTTTCGAGTTTCATATGAAAATAGTGAAAAAATGTGATTTTTTTGAAAAGTGGGCGTGTCAGTGGGCGGATTTTAAAAATTTTTACACTTGTTCTGCCCCGATATCCAAAGACTTCGTATACAAAATTTCATTGTCCTAGCTCAAAATTTAAGGCCCAAAAACAGGTGACAGACGGACGGACATGTCTCAATCGAATCGGCTATTGATACTGATCATTTATATATATACTTTATGGGGACTGTCTGCAATATTTCTCTATGTTACAAACTATGTATCAAACTTAATATACCCTTAGGATAGGGTATAAAAATGCTGAGGTCAGGAAGGCCGCAAGAAGGTAGGCTTCGCTACTATTCTAATTTAGAAGTAGTCGAACTACTTAATAATAACAATCTAGTTAGAAGACTAGGAAGAATAAAACCATTCAAACTAGTTAACTACGAGACAAAAAATAAAAAGAAATATACATACAGTGTTGGCCAAAACTAAAGCAACTTAAACACAAACAACAAACACATGAGTAAAATTGCTTAAATGAAAATATATTCCTTAAAATTTGTATGTAGAAATGTAGTGGTTACATTCCAAAATTAGATTATAAAAAAAAATCCATTTATTTATAACAAAAACAAAGAAAAAACAAATAATACTAAAATATGCCGATTTTCAGCTGTACAAAACTAAAGCAAGTCCAAAGCAAAATTGTATTTATATTCAAATTCGTTGTGTTAAACTCAATATTTTAATGGCAAAACATTATTTCAGATCACCGCTGCACACCTCCTTGGCATACTCTCCAAAATATTTAAAATTATGGAACTGGGGATATAATCGGTTCATAATTCCATCTATTTTATGGATTGGGCCAATTCCATATCCATGGAAGCATCTCCGGACCATGACATAGCCTTCTCCATGTTTGACCATACCCATCGAATATCGAGAAGTAGGTGCTTCATTGCTGAGCCGTCAAAGACGTCGAAATCCATCCGATCTCTTAATATTGAATTTGTATTCATCAGAGAATAGAGCTGTCTTCCTTTTAGACTCTGTCCAGTTGATGTAGCCAGTTGTAAATTTGAATTAAGCCGTTCTGTTTTTGACCCAAATAAAGGGTTTCTTCACGACACTGAAAAATGAAAGACCACCATTCACTGCCCTTCGACGAATCGTTCTGGTGCGGATATTCATGTTCAATTCGTATCTCAACTCTCAGATGACATGAATAGATTGCTCCTAAGCTTTCTTATCACATATTTATCTTCCCGGTGCGTCCTAACTCCTGGCCTGCCCCCTCGATGAATCATTTTGACGGATTTGCTGGCCTTATAATATTTAATTAAATGACGTTTCACTGATTTATGAGTAGAATTTATCACAGATTTCCTTGTGCAATTCCATATTCAAAATCAGATTTTTTTTTTTGTCCGTTCAGAATACTATTCTTTGCCATTTTTACAAAATAAGTTAGAGCAGCTTTTTATGTCTTCTGCAGCAAAATTATGCTCGAAAATTGTCCAATTTTTTCTAGTTTGTTCATTGGCAGTATTTCTATAGCAGTAAATACTCAAAACAACGGTTACTTTTTGTTTTCCGTAAAAGAAAATCGTTTTTTGAAGAAAGAAACGAAAAGTTGCTTTAGTTTTGGCCAGCCGAAAATTGACCTTAATTCAGTTTTGTATTTATTGTTTTTTTAATTTACTCATAAGAGTGTTTACTGATTCTATATACTAATCTGTAATATTCAGAGATATCGGGAAAAATAATTATAAAAATATTCTGGCTCATACGCACTTGTTAGATCTTAAAACAATTGTGTGGTGTATTAGTTGCTTTAGTTTTGGCCAAAACTGTATATGCTAATCACACGAACAAAGTGATAACGAGTTGAAAAACAAAACGTAACAGACTAAAGTTAGTTCCTTATAACAAAAATTTTATAGTATTAGAAGAAAATTGCTGATTAACGTCTAGGTGCGATTATTGGAAGGATGGTTTTTAGTGGGTAGGTCAATTCCCACACTATCGTAAAGATCGCATGCGATGTCTTTGAACGATTTTTATTTATTTATTTATTCATCTCCAAGTATCTTAAACTTTATCTACTACAAAAATAATATTAAGTATGTACATATTTGAAATAAAATCAAAATTTTAAGAAATTAATAATCCTATTTTTACAAACATTCCTGCCTAAATTAAAATCAATAACAATATCGAGTTTATTTTAATAATTAATACATGCAACATTTATCGGATCGTTTTTAGCATAATTAGTTCTATGTCTGGAAACATAAAAGAAGTCGTTATATCTAGGTCGCAAATTACGAACCGGAACATAAACATTAAATAAAGACAGTAGTAATGGACATTCAATATGACCAGTTAAAACATCACGATCAAAAAGAATTATAGTATACCCGACTCTTTTCAAGAGATTTAAGATTAATTAAAGCGCATCTAGCTTCACAAGTGGGCAAATTATTATCGGCCCACAACAACTTTCTAACACCAAATCGCTTTTCAATTCTCTCGATACGGATAGAACTATTGCAATAATATGGATTTCATACAACACAACAATGTTCAAATAAGGACGGAACCAAATAAATATGCAATGATTTCAGAGTATATGGATCCTGAGTCTTTAGAATTGCGAAACACAAATCCAATCATTGAACTGGCTTTAGAAAAAATATAATAAAAGTGAGCAGAAAAACATAGGTGCGTGTCAAAAATTACTCTAAGATCTTTTTAGTTGGAGGTCCTTTTCAATTTGGAGCCGTGAATCATATATTCATATATTATAGGAGATCTTATACCATAATATGATGACACTGAGCATTTCTTAATGTTCAAATTTAAACCATTGGTTACATAACAACGTGCAATATTATCCACGTCTTCTTTAAGATGTGCACATCTGAGAACGACTTGATAGACTTGTCCATTTTTAAGTGATCTGCATAATGAAGACAGCCAGAATTAGAGATATATGAGTGTAAGTCATTTATGAATAATACAAATAATAATTGACCTAAATGACTAACCTGTGTACCCCAGAAAAAAATTTAATTTCCTTCGAAATCGCTGAACCAATCTTAGCATACTGCCTTCGATTAGCTAAGTAGTTACTTATCCACATTAGTATACTTGAATGAAATCCAATCAATTCCAACTTTTTAATAAGGACATTGTGTTGAACTCGATCAAAAGCCTTAGAAAAATCGGTATAAATTGAATCCACCTGAAGACGCTGTTCCACGTTATGAAGGCAGTAGTAATTTTGTAGTAGTTGTAGACATTCCGGTATCAAAACCATGCTGACATTCAGAAATTTGATTTTCACCCAGCTATATGCGAAAAAACTCACCGGATATGGTTTTGATTGTATTGGTATACTCCCGGGAATCTCCTCGATCTCCATATGAAAATCTGCATAACATCCAATCTCGTTTGCATCTAACGCCACACAGTCTCGACATTCATTAAGGATGCCCAATAAGTCACTAACCACTTCTATTCGACGAATTTTTTAGTACTTATAACTGGCTTGGTATTCTCATGAACCTCGATCATCTTATGTGGTTGAAATTCTTTTTCTCCGAAAATGTTCGATTATCACTAATTTTCTGATGCACCACGTGTGGCAATTCGGTAAATGTTCACCCAATAAGAACACCATATTGAGACTTCTTGCCATTGACCGGAAATATGACCCTTCCTCTTACATCGGAAACATGTTGGTTCCTGTTTCGGCTCAGGACAGTTCCTTGACAAATGACCAGCTACACTGAAATTGTAGTATTGTTATATAATTCTTTTAGACGTTTGGTGCTCTTGTCCTCTGCTTGAATTTATGACCAGTTGTTCCGCTCCTGCAGATTCGATACGTTCACGTCTTAAACTAGACATTCTTTCCTTTCTCAGAATCGCATATAAAAGGCCATCCGAGTCTAGATGTCTAGAACCTAAAATTGATTTGCTCAATCAATGTTTCGATAGCCTTGTCGCGTTTATTTATTTGTTCGTCTCGTAGATAATTTTCTTCAATCATGTGTTTGATCACCCTTTCCTAAAACCGATCATCATGTGCCATATTCGGTGGTAGTTCAAATTCTCGCCAAAATTTTCTTCGCCACATTCCGATTCAGCTCGTTCATCATTCGCCATCTGCTCTACATCTCCATTTACCCGTTCTCGTTGCCCATCAACACGTCGCCGTTCTTCGCCTGAACGTCTCTCTTTTTCTCGCTCTCGAAATCTGTCGCGCTCTGCAGCTCTTTTATCCCGATCCAACATGACTGAACTTGTTGGACGACTTTTGAAAAAAAAAAAAAAAAAAAAAATCGAAAGGAACAACTACCGTTAGGAAGGTAATATTGCGCGTGGTAATATTTCTCGAACGAACCAAAATAAAAGGGATCCCCTGGGAGTGGACCCTTGTCTGAGGCGCGGGATCCAGTATGAACGGCGAATTTCACAGATGACGGCCTCTACCTTTTGATGCTTCATCTTACAGTGATGGTGTAACACGACCAGTTCAGTGTACGCATGGTCCGGTGGCAATATAATCGGGATTTTTGTGTTATATGGAAGCCAGCTGTCTGCATCGATACGACCGTTGACACGTAGAATATCCTCCTCATATATGTTCGGCAACAAATTGTGTTAGGCACTTCCTTTATGTAGACATTCACTACGTTTTATTTGACTCATCTCTGTAGCGTAGCCTTTAGCTTGGCCCAGCTGCATTGAGTTCTTCTATGGTCAGATCACTAACCTTCGCCCTTTGTTGTAATAGACTAACAATCGCAGAACCCATGCGATCGTCCTTTTCAGCCTTGTAAGAGAAGAAAAGTTTTTAAATTTAATGAAATTATACAACAACAGCGAGGAATCTGGATATCAACAACTTGACTTAAATTCTGGCACCACTTCATCCAGGCTGTGTTGATATTGTTAGGCAGGGGTTCGTCGCAACGCAGATCATACCTCCAGATATCTTGCATTAAAATCTTTGCGCGTATCAGGAAGTTGGCCAGTCAAACACCGACATAATTACATCCAGTAGCTCTCTTTTAGTGGGACATCTTTTCCCAGTGATAATATCTGGATCAACTCGATGGAACTTCAAATGGTATCTGAAAGTATCACTTGTAGGCTGCCAAAATAAACCAAGCACCTTTTCCACAGCCAGACTTTCTTCCACTGGACGACTGTTCGGGACTGTAACCACCGCTGATTCGGCATCATCACTGGTGAGTTCGAACTAAAACCACGCAATTCTAATCCGGCGAGTTTATGGATTTCACGTACTTGTTTGGTAACGCTAATGGCTTCTTCTGTCGTTTGGAAGCTATCCACAAAGTCATCGACATAATGGTGTTGTAATATGGACTCCACAGCTCGGGTGTTAATGTGGCGATGCTCCTATGCGTTAATAGTCTTGACGTACTGAGCTGTGCATGGCAAATAAGCAGCACCAAACGTCATAACTAACATCTCGAACATCATTGTTTCCGTGGCGCCAAAGAAACCTCTGCGAGCGCCGGTCCTCTGGTCGTATAGCTATTTGGTGGAACATTTCACGTATATCTCCACACACTACAATCCCGGAAATTGAATAGCATTGATGGCATCGGTAGATACTGCTGCGGTTCGTTAAGCAAACATGAATTGAGAGAGATCCCATCAACAGTGGCAGTGGCATCAAGTACTAAGCGAAGTTTATCCGGCTTCTTGGGATTCGCGACGACTAAATATGGAAAGTACCACGTTCTAGGAGCAGTTATGGCAGCTTCTGCAGGCTCCAGCCTGCGCGCATACTTTTTGTCGATGTAACTTTTGATGATCTCGTTGTAGGCAGCAGCAAATACATCACCACTCTTCATCTTGCGTTCGATACTAATGAGTATCTTCTTTCCCATACACCCAAAAAAAGGTGCTGTAAAAATAGAGTAAAACGCTGTAGATTCTACTGCATTCATTGTCAGAATCGACCCGACAATTTTCGTTGTTAATTTTACAGAGGTGTGGTTGTAAATTTAACAATCTAGTTGGGAAAATGACAGCTAAAATTGTAGCAGCACTTTGCCGTCGAACAGCTGTAGAAACAACAACAATTTGCATTTAAAAAAATCGCTTTCATATCACCACTTAAGCTTAAAGTTCTTATTTATTGGTATGGTGCGAGAAATGGGTGGAAATAGCTTTTACAATCCAATTAGATGGTTCTTCTCCAAGAAATACTTAGTGTGTGTTTAAACCGAATTATATAATTTAATTTACTTACAAAATGTGGGGTTGAACGTGGAACCTCTTACTCGGCGACTGCATACACTACCACAAAGCCATGGCCTTTGAAAATTATCATGCGAATATTCTCAAATGGTATCTACTAGATGCCGAATCTACAACTTGTTGTAATTTCTACAGCTCCTGCTGTAGTTACCACAGTAAATAGCTGTAGATTCTACAACGTTTTGATGTAGATTTTACAAATTCATATCTGTAGATTTAACAGCCGAAATTGACAACGCGCTGTTGATTTTACAGTTGGGGATTGTAGTTGTTTTAACAACTTTGTTGTAAAATTGAATGCATTCGCTGTAAAATCTACAAAAAATTGTTAATTTAACCAGATTCGCTGTTAATTACACAAATCTACAATGAATTGTTAAATCTACTGCCTTCAATTGTAAAATGTACAGCACTTATTTTTTTGGGTGTAGGGTTGGAGTTGGGAAGCACGATATCGTTCCTTTTCCAGAGAAGTCCAGTTTAGTATATACATTGACCTTTACCGTAGTCGACTGTAATTTATTGCGGGCATATAGAAATTGTGGAAAGTGTGCCTCTTCTTTTGACATGCCTCACTGATAGACACATTTACCACAGTTGCAGGTTCCTGAGCGGCTCGCCCCCCAAATCATTGCAGGTCCAGACTGCATTGATAGTCATCCAAGCCAAGCTTTTCAATTAGGCTGCTATCCATCATAGAAGAACCCTCATCTAAAAGCGCGTATGTGTTGGCTCTATTTGTAGGACCACACACTCTGACAGGCAGCATTCTTGCATCACAGGCAACACTGTGATGGTATTGAAAAATTGGGCACTAGATTACATCGTTACGCTGACCTTCAGCCCACGCAGTACTTATCGTCGTTTGGGCTCGTTCACTGTCTTGCATGGTTGACATCGAAGATGTTTGTGAAACTTGTTTCAGCTGGCTTTCAAGGCGTCAAAACTAGCTCGAAGTTGTTCGTTATCCGCATGAATCATCATACACCTGAGCTTCGCCTTTCAATGACCTTTGCAGGCGCATGTTGGTCTCTAGGTTGCTGTAGTTATAAGCTGCAGTCGACTCGGCGAACGCTGTTGAAAATATGGGCCACTCTTCTGGATCACCACTGAAATCTGCAAAACCAGAAGTTTTCGAGGCCCAGTAAATTGTTTTTTTTTTTTTTATAATTTTCGCGCACCAATATATGATATGGATAGGATATGAATACCCTTATACTGATGACTCAGGGAGCTGCATTGTGCTGCCTTAGCTCCCAGTAAAGGTCGGGACGATAAATGAACCGCCTGAATGTGATGACGGGTTCGTGAGCAAGGACATTTGCTGCGTCCTTGTTTGTGCGGGTACCGCTGGCTCTATGGTTACCGTTGACTGTACGGTTATCGCTGGCTGATTGGATACCGTTGGCTGCTGGGTACTATTGCCTGTACGGGGCTTGTATTTACAGCTCCACTATGCCAAATGTTGGAAAGCGGCGGCTTCAGCCGTACAATTTGTGATGCAGATTAAACTGCTGGCAACGATTCTTTCAGTACTTTGAAATCAAAGTATCGTTCACTCAAATTCATCTGGGTACTCCTGAGTTCGCTTTGGAGGGCACAATTTCTGTTGTAAATTTTACAGAGGTATGGTTGTAAATTTAACAATTTAGGTGTAAAAATTACATCTTAATTTGTAGATTTCACAACTAGAAAAATTGTAGACACCACAGTATTCTCCGTTGAATCTACAACATTATTTGTAAAATACACCAGATTATCTGTGAAAACTACGAATTATTGCTGTAATTTTGACAGCGCTTTGTTGTCAGATCTACAACGCGATTTGTAAAATCAACAACAGCTGTACATACGTACAGCTACTTACGTACGTAATATACGTACTTATATGTTGAGTTCATCCCCGTACTTGTAGAATCTACATTAATTTACTGTCATGATCATGGACTTTTTATTCTGTAAAATCTACTCCCTAATGCTCCAAAATAAAAAGAAATTTATATTTTTTATTATAAAAAAATTATATAAATTTATTTCTAAAATTGTTTGTACCGTTAGGTAGTGTATTTAGTTGTATGAGTGGACTTGTGAAATCACTAATTCTTAGAACAATGTAATTTTTAATAACTGTTGCAAGATTCACACCATAGGCACTTTAATAAAATGGTTTATATGCACATATTATGTACATAGATCACTTTAAATTTGTGTAGCTGGACGGCAGGTCACCATACAACACACCTACACTTGTTTTCGGGGATACAATAGCAGCTGGTGATTGCTGATGCCAAAACAACAACTTATTGTAATTTCTACAGCCTTTACTGTAGTTACTGCAGTAAATGGCTGTAGACTCCACAACATTATGATGGAGATTTTACAAATACATCTTGCAGATTTAACAGCCGAAATCAACAACACGTTGTTAATTTTACAGTTGGAGATTGTGCTTGTTTTAACAACTTTATTGTAAAAATGATTGCATTCGCTGTTAAATCTACAATTTTTGTTAATTTAAACAGATTCGTTGTTACACAAATCTACAATTGAATTGTAATTTGAGATTTTATATAGTGCAAAATAAATTCAATTTTGATTTTCAATGAGTTATGTTATTAATTTCCTCAGAACAATTGAATTTTTCATGGAAAAACGCAAAACGCGAAACTATATAACGGATGCTTCCGAACGTATACTTCCACTATGAGTTACTTATGGAAATGATTGCGCGGAAGAAAACTTAACGTAGGATTTTGACATTAGTCAACAACCATCGCACCTTTAAATATTAGATTTTCGTCATTGCATTTATTTATTCACTCGTATGCGTCCATTTTATGCCATACAGAAAAATATGTCGACAATACAGGACAACTCAGCAAACACAGATACTACGTTTACATGCAGAGTTATAGCCAGGTTCAACTCGGATGGAAATTCATATAAACGCACATCGGATTGACCTCTACTCAGCTATCTGGATTGAGTTAGAAAAATACATGTTTGTATGTATAAGTAGGTTGAGAAGTTGAGTTGACACCTGTTTAGATGAAGACTCTCGACTACTTAGTCTACATGCTATAATGCTCACTCCCGCACTACTTTGATCAAATTTAGGGGAGGGAATGAGTTAATTGAAACACTTCTGTATTTTTTGCTTGTTCTCTCGTCCAAGTACTCATTTTAATCTGCGAACTAGGCTGCTGAACGATCGAACAAGTAATGATAAAATGGAATAGGGACGGAACATTTCGGATGTAGAACGCGACTCTCCTCGATTTTTATATTTTCTTCATGAGAGGGGTCTTTACCCCTCACTCTTCGTACCCACAAACTACCGACATAGCCGGGTTTTGAGTCATCATCTAAACAGGCTCTTGAAGTGACATACATTATTTCTCTTTCTTTGGGATAGGAGGAAATCAGTTTGCTTTCGTTGCGAATAAGTTTCCTCTGTTTGGAATTTGGAACTATTTTATTTTGGTTACCAAAACAATAAAACAAACAAAAATGAATGCGTACACATTTGTCAGTTGAACTATATTTCAACTTTTTAATTTTTCAACTCGGTGTGTAGAAATACCAAGATCGAAATCTCAACTCGATCCCCCGACTCCGAATATAAACGTAGTATCATAAGTTTAGACAAAACCCCATATCGTATATGTCATTTATTTCGAAAAACCACCATTTTTCTTTCGATATCGATTTTCTAACAGTCAAAAAATTACATAATCTAACCTGGAATTATTTTGACAAATCTGCAGAAAATTCCTCGCCGGAGAAGCAGATTTACACATAATTCAAGTAAGTTTTTTCTTTTCTCTTTGTTCACAAAATCTAATATTTCCAATGTTAAAGGCCGTTTAACAAAATTAAATTATTTCTTATTAATAGAATGGCTGGTGATAATGTCGATGAAGCAAAGTTATCTGGACTCTCAAAGATCTTCAATGGCAACACAAATAGCGGTCGTGCGAATGTAAGTTACATTTCGCAGCCATAGATGGAAAAATACACTAAACAATTGCATAATGAAATAATATTCTATAAAATTTTATTTACGTAATTTTTAGGTTGCGAAGGCAACGTATGCTGTCATTGGTCTGATTATCGCCTACAATGTTCTCAAGCCCAAAAAGAAGTAAACGGCGTTAAATACTTTCCAGGCCTGACGAAGAAAATTTTATAATCTTTAGTTAAGCAAAATGAGAGAAAATAGAAACAAAGTGTAACTATGTTGTTGTTCTTTTCATTTATCTGACTGCAACAACTAATCAATGATTTTGAACCTTATTACTGCAACCAAACGGCTACTCAATAGCTACGAATATGCTGCTGATGCTGCTAAAGCTGTCTATCATATTAATGAAAATTTTAGTATCACTGAAATATCTTCAACATTTGCTTATCCACCCCTTGCGAGTGTGACAAATATCCAAAATTTTAATTTATTGTCATGAGTCTCAAAAAGGCCTCTGCCTTTCGGATACGGCATTAAACTGTTGGTAGGTCCCTACTGTAGGATTACAAACTCCAGCAATTAGGTAAATAACAAGGAACACTTTAATACCATTTGTTCACATTTTCGTTCCAATGTTACTAAGTCGTCGTACGTAATTAAGATACAATTCGGATTGACAATCTTACTTTCGTCATCCGTCTTCGGATCCAGTGGATTGTCGGAGAATTAACCTTATAAGACACTAGAACCAAAGCACCAACTTAGATAGGCGATACTTCTTTAAACCACTTCCATCTATCGGTTTTCTAATTGTTGCGCCACGTTCTACTGTTTTCAGAGGCGCAATGATATTATCAATTCGACCCGGTATTTGAGTGGAGTTCGGAATGCCTAACAGGAATAGTTCGGAGCAATCAGCTCATCTTCCTTTGTTGAAACTGGTATTTATTTATATAGAAGTGCTCTGCAGCACTTGCACAGTCCTCATGAGGCAAATGAAAATTTTGATTGTACCTCCTACTTTACTCTTTTCATAGCCATAAATTTTCCGCATCTAGTTCATATCTCTCGGTACGTATCTTCGTTTTGATGACGAAAGCGATAACGAGTCTAGTTACGCTGCAGACCTTAGTGAAAGTACTTGAGAGCTTATCAGGAAATGGTACCTACGGTCTATGCGGCGTAGACCTAACCTTTGACTAAGAAAACCATCTTCGTCCAGATACGGTGTTTAATTAAAGATTTTATTCTCTCTATTGATCGGCTTACTGGAGGTCTACTATTTAGTTCTACTATTTTTTCTATTAAAAAAAGAAACACACAAAACGGAAATGGGGGTTAGCGTCAAAAAAGAATATCGATCCATTGATCGACTAAGGACTAAGCGATCAGCAAAAGGTGCTTGTACAGGAAACCAGACGACACAACGATGAAATGGAGAACCTTAAAAGATAAGAAATACAGGAAGCTCAGCGGCCCAATATGCAAAATGAACGAGAAATAGAGGCAAAATTAAAAATAAACATCGACTTTTATGCACAGAAGAAGAAAAGCTTTATTGCAAATAAACTCGTTTTATATACATTTTCAGAATGTTATTTTTGTTTACTTTTGTCTTATTCTAATTTAATATATAAATTTGAAAGCGAATCTGCTATTTGGCTTCTTATGAGTTGCGCTTATGCAATGTAGGTATTCTGGGAGTCTACTATGTTGTTCGCAGTGAAGTACATTTTTGGCGAAAGCGGCACATGGCACCTTCGATGGCGAAGGTTATCTACGGTTTTTAGATTGATTGAAAACAAGTAAATCGAATACATGAAAAGTGTGATTGATAATACATTTATATCATATCATATCTTAAGGGTAAATTAAGTTTGACATAGTTTGTACATACCATAGAGAAATATTTGAGATAGACCCAATAAAGTAGACATATGATCAGCATCACTAGCTGATTCGATATAGCCATGTCCGGCAATCCGTCTGTCTGTCACCAGTTTTTGAGCCTTAAATTTTGAGCTAGATCGACGAAAATTTGTATGAGATACGATTTTTGCAGTAATTTTAAATGAAATTCGATCAAATTTACCTAGGCAAATACAGTCGAACTTCGATAACTCGAACCATCACTGACCACAAAAATAATTCTAATTGTTGTTAATTCTAATTCTTGTTATCAGGGGGGTTCACATGGACTTAAATGTCTGGCAGACATAGTCTGAACGACTCAAGTATGACAATGTGAAAGCAAGAAATACCGGTTTATCCGGCATGTCGAATGGTTTTCAAAGTTTTTTGATATTTTTGTAATTTGACAGGCATGTTTGTTCAATGTGAAATGGCTGTCTGTCTTAAAACTATGCATGATTCAATTATAATGTTGCCGAGAGTTGATTTTGCAATATAGGTGCAGTCTCAAAATCGGATTACTAGGTATGTCCTGTTGCCAGGAATCGCAATGTGGCAAAAAGTATTTCGTTGGATGAGATGGAATCTCTAATGTTAGTATTTAGTCACTCAGTATATGGTTTGGCATTCTAGATCAAATCTATTTCGATTAAAATGCTCAGGCAAAGCGAACGACATATTTGCAGACTGGTGGCCAACGGTTAGGGGCAAAACGGAGTTATGCCGGGTCCAGCTAGTTTTTAATATAAAAAAAAAAAAAAATTAAAAAATATTTTTAAAAATTTTGCATAAATTTAAATGCCACATTTTATTTAACATTAAATCTTGCCCACATTTCGATTTTGATGAAAATCCCTTGAGTTTTAGCCGAGAAATAGCCATATTTCTAAAATTCGTTAATAAGAAAAGTACCGTTACACATATTTTTAGCCAAACACGTCGGTCGCCATCTTGTAGCATTTGCCCAGACTAACTCAAATATGAAATTTAATCAACTTCGTTAGAACCGTTTTCGAGAAAATCGTCTTTTTGTGAAATTGGCCTTAATTAAATTACCGTTAATAACAGGGCTAGAACAAAAATTCCGATTTCGCCTCGAATTGCGACCCTACAGAGCTCAGATATAAGGTTTAAAGCAAATCGGTCCAGCCGTTTAGGCTGCAGTCCAGTGTACATACACACTGAAAGACAGACAGAATCGGCAGACCCACTTTTTCTAGCTTCTCTATCATCGTAATGTCAGAATTCATTGTTACCTCGAATTCGAATTTTTTCACGAATCCAATACTTGCTCTATATTATAGGCGCAAGTAAAAAGTGTGCAATGAATTTTTGGAAAAGTCGTTCATCTTTCGGCTTATGGGTTCATTCATTCAGAGTACCATTTCAACTCTCTCCCTTTCTGGCCCACAGTGAAAGTACATTTTTCTTTGTCTAACACCTATTCGCTTATGAGAAAAATAAGCCGGGATTCTTCGACTTTTTTGGATGAACACTTGATGGGTAGAGAAAATTTGGTTGCAATAAATATTGAGTGGTTGTTTGGATGGAAGAGAAATGTTTTGAGTTCGAGGGATTTTTTTTTTTTCATTGTAGACATTTAGGCAGTACTCTAATATTGTCCTTTTAGAAAGATTTTCTCGACTTTAAGAAGAGTTCAAACTTACTAAGAAATTCAAAAAAAGAAGAAAGGCTCTTAGACCTGGTACTTTTATCTATCGAAAATCACATGTTTTTTTTAGAAATTAAATATGTATAACTAAATTTTTTATGAATGAGTTTTGGCGGAATTTGCGTTTTACCTAAAACTTTTATCGGCTTCCCTCTCTTGAATTTCACCCGACTGTGTATCGCCACTGATAGCCACACCCACTTTTTAGGAGCGTTTTGCTTTAAAAAATATTTCTGTAAATAACATAAATAATTTTTAAAGATCTTAATGTTTTCACTAATTTTATAAGAAATGTAAAAAATCTTTCTAGTTCTACTACATAACAAAGAGATCATACGATCCGCGATTTGCGAGTTGATGTGCTTTCTTCTCGACTGTTCTGCGGCATGTGTAATACTTATCAAACCGTCCCGTGTCTTTTAGAGTTTCCAACCATTTACAAAAATGTTCAATTTCGATTCCAGTTTTATTTTATAACAATTCAAACATACAATATACGCAGTCAATTTCTTTCAATATAAATTTATTTATAGAAAATATTATTCTTATATTTTGAAGGGTCAAACAAAAATGCAGCCGCGTGTATATGATAAATCGGGCAGATATTTCTTATAATAAAAAAAATTAAACGAGATGGCATTTAATAACATAACTTAGGAACTAGTTCATGAATACTACCACGAAAATATCTAACAATTATGATTACACGCTTAATGTATATATGCATGTCTGTACCGTTGAAGTCGTGACCCAATAACTATGGAAATGTATTACAACTGAATTGTCAAATCAAGTTTGCGAATAATATCCTTTGCCTTATTTAAGCTTGCTGGTCCGTGAGTATTTGATGTGGCCATCTTATACAAATCACTCATATACTTATCAATATTATCAAGAGTAGCTCCATTTGGTTCAGTAGGGATTGCCAAGCCAGAGAGTGCCTGCGCCAGTTTCAATTTCAATTTATCCAAATACGCCTCCAGCAACCGATTTTTTTCTTGCAATTCATCATTCTCAGTAACCATTTTTTCAACACCGAACTTCATATTTTCGACATGTTTCTCTAGCACTGCGTTTTGTTGTTCCAAATCAATATTAGATTTGCGCAATGTTCTAAGTTCCATATCAACACATTTATTATGTTCGAGGAATTCCTCTGTGAAAATTGGAATCCCGCCATTTTCATATAGTCCACCCGGTTGACCAAAGCGACGGTTGATATTAGTTTGGGTTGTTTGTGTAGTTTGGAATGTTTTCAAATTTTTTGTATGTCCCACTGAATTATTCTCATTTAAGTTTAGTTGGGGAGAAGTTTTTACTGAAGAATTTCCATTTACAGCGTTACCATTAACTTGAGCCTTTTCAGTAAGCACCGACTTAACTGATAAATTTTCCTTGCGCTTTCGAATTTTGTTCTTAGCCAACTCGGAGGCTAAAATATCAGGACGGTCTTTGAGAAAATCATTCAGTTCTTTTATGTATCTGAAAATAAAAATAAAATCAATTAGGATCTGAAGGAAAAAATTGTTGTGTTGGAAAAATTATTGTAGAACACTGTTTATACCCTACCCTAAGGGTGTATTAAGTTTGACACATAGTTTATAACATAGAGAAATATTGGAGATAGGCCACATAATATTTGCATATACTCGTATATAAATGATCAGCATAAGTAGCCGATTGAACCATGTCCGTCCGTCCGTATGTCACTAGTTTTTACGCCTTAAATTTTAAGCTAAGCTTAGAGAAGTAAGCAATACAAGTATTAAAATTTTGAAAATCCGACCACTGACACGCCCACTTTTTGAATAAATCCTTTTTTGTAGTATTTTTATATGAAACGCGAAAATAATTTACTTGAGCAAATTTGTAGATATTCACTTACTCTACATTTCTTTCATACATTGTAATCGGCCACGTTCAGTTTTTAGGGGCGGTTTCCTAAAAAAAACAGTTTTTCTTCGATTTTAATCAAATATTGTCAATTCTTATGAGCATACTTGAGTACATGTTCAAATAATTTTTAAAATCCGCACATTTTATAAACAAATTTTGTACAAATTTATACAAGTTTTTGGTTTCATATGTATCTCCGTTTATAGGAAAGGGATTCACTTCAGGCGGATTGTAGCATTTTCATGTTTTTTTTTTTGCGGTTTAAGAAATCAATTCAGATTTGGCACAGTGGTAAGTGCGTTGGACTACTGCCCAAGGCGTTCCAAGTTCGAATCCAGAAAAATACCATCAAAAGTTTTTTCACGGCCCCACCCCTTCCGAGTGTCTGACAAACATTCAAGAGTCACTCCAATTCTTCAAGCCGAGTACGACAGTCGAATCCTACTATAGTCGTATTTTATCCGACCATAGTCGTATCTTGCGAACAAATATACGACTTTTAATACTTAATCCGACTATAGTCGGATTCGTCTGTCGTATTCGAGTTCAAGAATTGGGGTGAGTATTACTGTCATGAAAAAGCTTCTCAATATCACTCTGCCCTTCAGATACGGCATAAAACTGTTCTGTTTGTGCAGAAATGTATACCACGCACAATATATATAGTTGTGAGAAGCTAGGCCTTGGCCTTCTATGGGCTGATTACGGCCTGATTTTTATTTATTTTTTTACATGTTCAGATTGTATCACTCAATTTGCGTTTCCCCCAATTTCAATCAGTGGTAGTATTAAATGCTAAACAGAATGTGCATCTGAGTCTGAGTCTTGCAGCGCTGTCAAAACGTTTTCGCCCGAATTTTGCATCTCTTGATTTCACATCTCAGATATTTCTAGTGTATAATAAGTTTTTACTTGCAGTTATAATACATTCATATAGGGAATGTATTAGTATTCTTGAAAAAATTCGAACTCGAAAGAACATTCAATTTTGGCATTACGATGATTAAGAAGCTCGAAAAAGTAAGTTCACCGATTCTTTCTGTCTATCTGCCTGATTGTGTGTCACCTAAACTGATGGGCCGATACGCTTCAAACTTCATATCTAAGCTCTGGAATTCGAGACGAAATCGAAATTTTTGTTCTAGTCCTATTATTAACTTTACTTTTCTTATGACCAATATTTAAAAAAATCAGTTTTCTCGATGGCGTACCACGTTTTTAGCTAAAAATACATATAACCTTAGAAATATATTTATTTCTTGGCTAAATTTACCATGTGTTAAAATATGACATTAAAATTTATAAATAACTAGCTGATTGCCCGTGATAGTATGTTGGCCTTTATGATGATAACCTCTGTGCGGGATGGGCTGATTCTCACCTCAACGGGTGAGTAACCGTTCTCATCTTTAAGTTCAGCTTTGAACATGTCGTCTGTAACGAACTATTATTTAGAAATATGTAGACTCATGTTTGTGTACGATTTTTTTTTGACCGTGGTCAAGGAGAACAGAATGCGCTTTTACTATTATTAATTACCCAAATATACACAATTTACTATTTTAAAACATTTTTTTCAATAATCTTGTGACAAATTCACGATAGGAGGAATAATTTCCAGGAAACAAAAATGTTCTGGTAAAATTTTGTTTCCCCTACAATATGCCGATAGCCATTATTGATTACCGAGTATGCTGTTATCAAGAGCTCTACTCATAAACCTTTACAAATTTTTGGACGCCCATGACAGTTAAGAAATAAAGAAAAATTGCTATGTACAAATTCATAAACGTCAAACTTATGAAATGTGCCCTTTAATCATTAGAAAGTAATACATATTTATATTGAAATGAAACGTAGCATTCTTATATTTTAAACATTTATATAAAATTATTCATCAGGTATAGAATTGCTCTCTATGGGAACACGTTATCAATGAACGCCCGTATTATTCACATTTTACAAAACTCGAAAAGAAACTTGCTTTTATTAAAACTCGTTTCGTTTCGAGTTTTGTAAAAATCTACCAAACTAGCTTTAAATAAGTTATTATTTGCGAGATTTTGATACCCGCATACCCGGGTACCCGAGTAATGGGTATTAACCGGATAGTATCAAGAGCATTAGCCAAAACTTTACTTAGAAATAAAAAACAGTTGAAAGGCAATTTTTCGACATTTAATGTAGAAAAATAAAAACGTAGTCCGGGCTTTTGTAAATAAAATTCTTGCCGAAATATATTTCATTTTAGAAAAACCGGTATCGCAAATGATAAAAAAGGAAAACAAAATTCCCACCGGGAATTCCTACGGAATTTTTCCTTATTTTTTTTTTTTTTTGTTTGGAAAGTTCAAACAATGGCAAGAATGAAGTTCAAACTGCAAGTGAACATTTAAGCTCTTTTACATTTAAATTCGCTCATACAATTTTTTTTCACGTGAAATTCATGATAGGCGAAAAGAAAAAAGGGAAACTTTTCATGTGGAATGCTGATCGGGCGAAATTCATGATAAGTGTGACTATGAATTAAAGAATGTAAAAAAGTTAATTTGGGCTTAGTTTTTACGAAATCTTTAGGTAGAAATATTTGCTCCAACATATATGTATGTATGAGTAAAGTGAGTTTATAATCATGTATCATGTCGGTATATTCATATTTGCCACTTTTAGTAGCAAGTATAGAGCAAGCATCATACTGTACAAAAATACGATATGCATATGTGTGGTGAATGGAAAAAGTTAGTTAAACAAGCGTGTTTAAAATAATTCAACTTATAAAATATTTATTAATCAAATGATTTATTATAAAGATAGGCAGATCGTGGGCGACGGTCAACGACAAAAACTCTAACTAAACTTTGAACAATTTTATATTGCGCTCGTGCAACGGAACAAACGAGATGACATCTGAATATGATAAATGAACGAGTAGGTGTATGTTAACGAAAGTTTTGTATAAATACTTATGTTGCCGATGTTTATATGAGTACGATATGAGAATATATAATGTTAATACTAAAGATGTTATTGGATATTTATGTGAAAAGTACTCAGTATATGTATATGTATATATATATATGTATCAACTGGATAAGCACGAGTGTTTCTAAGAAAATGGAGCTCTGAAAATGTTCATATTTTTTGACAGCACACTTATTATTCTATTGTCCCATGGTATGATCTAGATAAGTAAAATGCACAAACACTAGAAAAAACCACATACAAAATTTCAAAATAAACCAAAACAACAAAATATATTTTTACACACGGCGTCACACACTATCACCGGGTCGATATTATTATATGTATTAAGAAATTAAATTTCATGAAAACTTTCTCAAAAAGCGGGCTTTGGAAGATTTAAAAAGAATTTGAACTTTGCTTCGAAAAATTGACATTATTTGGGGGAAATTGAAGAAAAACTTGTTAAGAAAACTTTCATAGACACGAACTAAGTACTTGAAATTTTTGCTTGCGAATTTTGATTTGGACCTTTTTCAATAAGCGATGAATAGCCAGCCTTATTAAATTCTAGGTGCGAAACAAGAACTCTATGGCTCACATTTGGCAAATCAAATGCCTTATAGATAAAATCAAACCACACCTTTCCATTCTTGCAGTAGTTATTACGTGCAATATTGTTTCACTTTGAAGAGCCAAGAGCGATTATGGAGATAAACCTTACTTTTTGTGTCCCATCCTTGGAATACGATATTCACATAAAGATTGATGTCATTAATGTTCGTGACAAATTAAGACACGGAGTTGCAAACCCAGATGTCTTTATAATATACACTTATTTATATGCACCCTAAATGAATAATGGATAAATATATTACTAGTATTAGCAAACATGTTTGATTTAATTCTCCTAATGAATCTAACTCGAAGACAAAAGTTGTAGAGCAAACTCTTTAAAACCATCTGTCCGCTTTAAGTGGGACAGATATTTATGTTTTTTTTTTTAATAAAATTCATATTTAAGTTAATTACTAAAACTTTATCTTAGCAACATAACTGGCTAAGAAAAAATCATCGATTTTTAATGTGCAGCTGAAAACTATTTGTGAAAACGTGCAAAAAAATTTTTTCTTTTCTTTTTCTTTACCCTTCCCTTACCTCTGCCTGTCTACTTCGGCCTCCTTAAGATAGGGTGTTTTCTTCTCTTCTGCCAATGCAGTCCATTCTTCGCCAATAATTTTTGTGTATTCCACTGATGTTTTCTCTGGAAACTCTAAACGCAACTGCTCTCGTCTGGCGTTCATATAACGCACATATCCTATACAGAAAGTATATTGTTGATTATATCGTCAAAGCACATATGTTTACCAACCTGTTAATGGCATTTTTGGAGCACCGGCAGCTTTGATTTTACGCCTTTTTAACCGATACCTCTTCGGTTCAGTTGTTAATCCATCACAACCTTGACGCTTTAGTGTAGTCGACTCAGCAGAAGTACTTGGAACATCAACAAGCCGATCTACCTCTCCATTTTGTGTATTTTCAACTTCTCCTGCACTGGAATTAGGGCTCTTTGGCTCTTGAGACGAGACTGGTGTCGATTCAGCTGCATTTGGAGATGATGTAGACCCGGTCACAGGTGCATTACAAGTAGAAGGTTGGTTTCCCTGCAATTTGCCTGCCTCCATTTGCAAATAGTCTTCTTAAGCAAATATAGGAATTTTAAATTTAGAGATGTGATGACGATTTTTAAACAACTTAATTTTATTTTTCGGTTGTGATATACTATATTGTTTATCGCAAAGCAATAGTTTAAAATTGTTTGCTTGTCACTTGATTGACGAGTCTTAAGGGTTGCGATTGCGAGCGGACACAAACGAGACTCGATGAAAAGAGCGCCTAATTCGATAGTGTATTCAGCGATTTTCGGTGGTCCCATAAACATGTGCCATAAACCGATGTCAGTTAGAGAGTTTAAATATTTTGTTACCTATCATACAACTTCTAAATCCGATGTGATACTATTTTTATTTCGTATTTTTTAGACACTACATAAAAGATGAGAAAGCACTATAATATATAGCTAGAGAGCAAAACAACAAAGTCTAAGTTCAAAGAAATGTCAAAAAAAAGTTGCCCGTGGTTGAAAAATGTAGTTTAACATTCTTAATGCATTTTTTTTACGGTATCATATTTTTAAGGATAGTGCCCTATTTTAATTTTCAGAGCACTTTAACATTATTTAGCATGAAAAAATGTATTATCATATAGGTTTAATCGTTGTCAAGGGATTTGGGAGCTCAATGCAGAAGTGTCAAAAAAAAAGCTACCAGCGGCTGATTAATGTGGTGAGAAGTACATTTTTAAAGTATATATTTTTACATTTTCACGTTTATGGGCTTAGTGCGTATACATAATAATAATGGTAAAGTGTCAACTTCGCGTGAAAAAGACAGCAAGTTTGTTTTTACGAAAAGCAAAGCTATTTTTTTTACAAGCCACTGTACAGTGCCATAATTTATTTTCAAATTTCGCTGGAAAGCAAAAACAACAAGCAACGTTTATGGGCTTAGCATACACTCACACCTGCTGAGAATTTCAGTGGTGAATTGTTCGTACTGCTCTAGTTTAATATCAATCACATTATAAATACAAAAAAATGTAGTGTCATATGGGCTTTATTAATGGTAAAGTGTCAGCATCGCGTGAAAAAGACAGCAAGTTTGTTTTTACGAAAAGCAAAGCTATTTTTTGCTAGCCACTGTACAGTGCCATAATTTATTTTTAAATTTAGCTGGAAAGCAAAAACAATAAGTAACAAAGGCTAAGCTCAATGCAGAAGTGTAAAAAAAGCTGCCAGTTGCTGATTAATTTGGTGAGAAGTACATTTTTAAAGTATATTTTTTGACATTTTCACGTTTATGGGCTCAGTACACTCACACCTACTGAGAATTTCAGTTGCGAATTTTTCGTACTGCTCTAATTTAATATCAATTACATTAAAAATACAAAAAAAATTAGTATATATGTATATTTAATATACTGTCTTTTTTTTATTGATCATGTAATTTACCTTAATTATTTGCTTGCCAACAAATTCACATTCGTGAATGAATTTTGTTTCGATGACTGAAACATAATAAATACAAATAAATTAACAATTTTTATTTGTTGTTGTGGTGACAACAGCAGCAGCCAAAGCGATTACTGGACAAGTGCCACTTCCTCTTCGTGCGATAGAATTCCGGTTGAACAAGCTTAATTCACACGTAACAAATATTTTAGAGAATTATTACACAATTAACTATTTTTTTTTAACTAAAAACCTACTTTTTCAGTTTGAATTTCAATGTTTTTGGTACATATCAAAGGGTACCGCAAAAAAAAAAAAAAAATAGGTCTGTACCCCTACCTGAAAATGTGCACGAATTCGTACGAATTGTTACGAATTTATTTAAGTGCAACTCCGTTCCCAAACACAAAAAAATTGTAAAAGAGAAAAGAGAGTAAATCACTTCCCCTCCACGCAAAAATTACGCATTCCGCCAAATGTTTTTTTTACTGACTGGAGTTTGTATTACTTGTAAAAGTAATTAAATTAATTGAAAGTAATTTTCACTCTAAAGTGAAAAATTGGAAAAAAATGATATTAAATGAAAATTGAAGGCTCTTCTAAGACATTCCAACGCTTCAAAACGAGTAGGTTGTTATTTAAAATCTCTAATGGAAATCGTAAGTAACAAGTGTTTCTTCCTGCGTTTCATAACTTTACGAATTTTTGCCTCGCACTGAGAGATTTTTCACTCTTTGGAATTTGACAATAATTTACGATTTTTAGTGCAGGACGTAAGGAAACAGCCCTAATAAATAATGAAGTAGTCAGCAGTTTTTTTTTATATATATTGGAAACCTTAAGAGTATTGTATCAACCGATAGCGGAACCGAACTGGATAAAGCCAACCGAATAGGCAAAGAAAAGTCTGCGTTTGGAATGCTATCCACCGTTTGGCGAAGTAATACAATTAGCTTAAACACCAAGCTATGACTGTTCCGTTCCAACGTTGAATCTGTGCTGCTATATGGATGTGGTACCTGGAGGGTGACCGTCACTATCACGAGGAAGCTGCAAATGTTTTTGTCAATAGCAAATGCACAAGATGGCGCGTAGGCATTGTAGAGGCTCAAAGACCCACATACAGAAGACACTCATCCTCTCAGAAATGTTTATAAAATGTATCACGAAACAGTGTTTTCAGAAATGTTTCACTCGGTCTGGACATAAAAAAAATGGTTTTATAAGTACAGTCGACTCCCTCTAAGTCGAACTTTCACGAGAGTTTAAAATTAGTTAGAGTTTTTGAAAAATTTGAGTTAAAGGGAGGGATTAATATTTTTTAAATATATTTTTTTTATCGTAAATAAGAGGTGACAAGAAAGGAAACAAAATATTGAAGATTCTTGCTTTTATAAAACATTAACTGCCTTATTCATAAAATCTACTTAATTGCCTTTTGATTCATGATTAACTAATTCTCGATTAAAAAGTTGATCACCGCTTTATTCAAAATATTATTTTGAACACAATAACTAATCTTGCTTGGATTAGCAGTTTTGCAAACACTGTTTGAAAACGGTTCTTTAATAATGTCAAAATACTACTCGTACGTCATAATTTAAGTTTATGAAGATTTGATCAACTTTTCACTTTGCCGGTGAAAAATATGTTTTAATTAAGCTTTTAATGCCGACTTCAGCATTTGTGTTAATCAACATTTGATAAACGTTGATTAGCAACAAAAACTATTATTAATAATGAATAGAATATTAAAGTATAATCAAACTAGAATCAAGCTTGATTTGTAGCTGATTATGCTTTATAAATATCGCTGTAATTCATTAAGTTATCAACATAGTGTATACGTAAATTGTTCTGCACAAAATTACTTAACACAAAAACACCGTGTCAACGCGGAGCATAGTCAGAGTATGTTTAGTTGTGCTTGATGAGTGTATAAAAGTGCTTGAAACGAGAGGGTGATATTCTTTTTAACTTTTGTTAACTTAAAAATAAATCCAATTTGAGGAATTATAATAGGTCAAGAATCGAAAGAATATGTTCGAGTTAGTGGGAGTTTCGACTAGAGGATGACTTTTCTATGGAAAATTAGGGGATTGCAAAAAAAGGGTCGAACAATTTAAGTTAGAGGAGGTTCGACGTAGATGGATTTGACGGTATAATAATTTCCTTTGCTAATTAACGTTGATCAAATCTTAAATGTCGAATTTAAAGCCCGTATGACACTTAATTTTTTTTTTTGTATTTGTAATGTAATTGATATTAAATTAGAGCAGTACGAAAAATTCACCACTGAAATTCTCAGCAGGTGTGAGTGTATGCTAAGCCCATAAACATGAAAGTGTCAAAAAATATACTTTAAAAATGTACTTCTCACCACATTATTCAGCCGCTGGCATTGAGCTTAGACTTTGTTGCTTGTTGTTTTTGCTTTCCAGCGAAATTTGAAAATAAATTATGGCACTGTACAGTGGCTTGTAAAAAAAATAGCTTTGCTTTTCGTAAAAACAAACTTGCTGTCTTTTTCACGCGAAGTTGACACTTTACCATTATTAAGTATGTACAAAATACGAAAAAAATTAGTATCATACGGGTTTTTGCTTTCCAGCGAAATTTGAAAATAAATTATGGCACTGTACAGTGGCTTGCAAAAAAATAGCTTTGCTTTTCGTAAAAACAAACTTGCCGTCTTTTTCACGCGAAGCTGACACTTTACCATTATTAAGTATGTACAAAATACGAAAAAAATTAGTATCATACGGGCTTAAGTGATAGTAGAACATATTTTTTGCTATTTACGTCAAAATTCATGACGTAAGAGTAGTATTTTGATATTATTGAAGTACAATTTTCACACAGTGTTTGCAAAAGTGTTAATCAAAGCAAGATTAGTTATTACATGTGCTGAAAATAATGTTTTGAATAAAGCTTTTTAATTGAGAATTAGTTAATCATGAATCAAAAGTCAATTACGGAATAAATAAAGCATTACGTGTTACTTTATATTTTAATTGTGTCCAAATATTGTATTACAGGTAAAAGTGAACTATAATTATCCGTGCTTGTATACATGTTCACATCCCTAATTCAGCAAGGTTATGACGTTTTCTTCTATTCCGCAGAAGACTTGCAGTTGAATGACATTTGACAGAACAAAGAGAACGGTCGAGAACAGACAAAAACGGTGAAAGGTTCCCGTAAAATTTCGTTCTCAGAAAAATTAGTGGATAAATAAATATTTTGAAATAAATAATAAAATCTGTTTCACAACAAAATTACTCAATTTTATAAACAAGCAAAATTACATGCCCAATATATGTGGCTGTCTTAATAGCGGTGCAGTGGTGTATCTATTCTTACCACCATCCGCGAAAGAATCTTAATAGAATTGCTCAATAAATACACCGACAACCAACAATACAAGATCAAAAGTACGTACAAAACAATACAATATATTTTATTTGTTTTGCAATGATTGAGTAAAGTTTTCTAAACAGGTCTAATTTTCTATACCTATATAGATATAATCTACTGCCGTTAATTCTAATAGGTGCAATAATTTTTAGAGTCATAATGATATGACTAAAGTTATGATTAATCTTCGTCAGCAGGATCGCTCCCAAAAGCAGCACGTCGCTATAAAAAGTCGGAAGTCACAAATTGTAAGAGAAAGGATGGACTAAAGTTTCCGGCAAAATGTGTTAAGATAGTGGTTTCGTAATCATGAACAAGACTATTTTCAGCAGTAATTGAAAGCGTGCCCCAGGAAAATTTGACAAAGGTCATATAACGATGAACAAGTCTGGAAAGCATGTACCAGCAGCAACTACGACGCCACAAAAGAATGTCATTAATTCAATTATGAGTTTTCTACCTGATAATCGGCCAATAACTTCGCTTCAGATAGTGGAAGATTTTGAAAAGTAAGTTAATGCCTTAAGGGGGTCACAGACAATAAAATATGGTATGCGTACCATTGGTTCCGCCCTGAAAAATCAGACTAATTTTGATTTTACTCGTACCAGACCTCAAACTTAACTTTGTTAAAGTTGTTTACATACGACCAACATTTACTGGGACCGAACCTACCATGTTTTAGTTTCTGTAGCCCTTTTGTTTAAAAAAAAAAAAAATAAAAAAAAAAAATGTTCGGCTTAGATGTCCCAAAAATTTTACTTCGGTTCACCGCACATACGACCAAGATTCAGATGCAGATCTGTGGCGTGAAAACAGCTTAATTTTTGGACGACAAACAGCTCGTTACTTGTGTCTCTCAAAGACCGAAGGCTTACCGGAATACGTTTTGGAAACTTTGAGGTTTGCATCTTAAATTGTTTATTGAATATAATTTAATCTGATAATTCTACTGCTATCACAGAGTAATATCAGAGAAAGAATTACCCCCGAAAGAATTCTCTTTGCTTTCGCGCACTGCTGACACTGAACAAAAGGCGTGGCGAAAACGACAGATAGCATATAAACTTTCCAAGCGAGGAACCGTTACACAGGCCGTAACCGATATAATTCTCTGCTCAAAATTGAAAACCACACCGGAAGGCTTTAAGTTGGCAGGGTAAGTGTTTCGATAATTAATTTTATTTGATATCCTAATGGGTTATTGATAATTAAGAAATTTATATTGGATTATTTGCTTTTTAGGGATATAAATGGGATCTTGGTTTGCTATAAAACAGGTGCATTAACTACGTATGTTCGAATACCACCACCAGTGCCACAGCAGCCTATCGATACTAATGTTAATAACAGCGAGGTAGAGAAAGCGTTAAATCGGTTGAATCTTAACAGAAGATCGAATCAACCTGTAAGTGATTTGAGTTAAATTGTTTTTAATATTAAATTACGCAGTTAGACATTGTATATAAATTTAATATGTAGTACTTACATGTGAACATAGTACAGCAATTGACTCTAACTACGTATGTAACGACGAGTAATGTTTTACAAAAGGCTATATAATATTATATAAGATGGGTACGAAAGCTATTAGAACACGAGGGTCCTTTGCGCTGCCACAAGATCTTGTAGGTGTCCTCACGGAACTCTGTCCGTTTAGCCATGAGAAGATCAATAAGATTTTGTTTTATAATTCACTTTCAAAATTTGAGCTGACAGTACACGTTCTAATGCGTAATGTCATTCAAACACTACTGTTGAGTCTTCGAGCGGAAGTACAAAGATATGAGTATGTCTTGGCCAAAAGTATTTGTTATATTTAAAAAAAAGAACAAAAAGTTTAATGAAACAAAAGTAAGAGATATGATTAATAAATAGTTTTATTAGAGATAATTAAAATTTTGTTGGACATTTATGACTAGAAAGTTTTTTTTAGCATAGTGCTAACTGTGTGTACCACACAGCCAAAAAAATATCACTCCAAATTGTCTGTAACACATTTTTAAGTATTTCTTTTGATGTAATCGTGTGCTTCTGGATCATACGCTTTAGAATATACCAGAGAAGTTCTATAGGTTAGAGATCTGGGGACGAGGCCAGTTTAGCAGGTCTATTTTATTTTCCTTAAAACACTTCATATTTGGCGGCGGAGGGTGGCTGTCTTGTTGGAATTTAACATTTTCCATGTTGGTGTCCCTAAAAATGTTGGAAAAAGACAGTTGAAGCACATCTTTCATCACACGTATTACACCCACACCGGTGGCAGCCATGATTCCCCAGATCATTATAGACAGGAGTGGTTGTAGCGACAGACCAAGTCGACACATAATTAGCACAAAAGTGCCGCTTTATTGCCACACACTAATGTAACCTAGACTGATGTAAACTTGCGTGAAAAAACCTAGTGTAGAGAGTAAGAGAAGTGGTTATTTAAATCTACCCCGTAGTATTGAGAAAGTTAATAAAATCCCCAATGCCTATCCCCGCTAACTCTGTTAGGGTATTAAAAAAGGGTTTGCCTAGAGTAAGCAGTCTGGCCCTACCTAGAGCTGGGCATTTACAAAGGAAGTGAATCCTGCTTGGTAGCGACATTGCAGCTGCGGCAGTGGGCATTAAATCTAATGCCTATTCTGGCCGCATGAATCCCAATGGGCCAGTGACCAGTGCTGATCGAAAGCAATCTTGCAAGTTTAGCCCGGTTTCTATCTAATAGTCCTTTTGTACGCTTGAGTTGGTATTTTGGCCACATCTGCCTATATATGACACAACTGCGCATTATATTATTAATTAATACAATATTAATTTAATATTACAAATTAAAAGTTGTTCACTACCTCATATAACGATGCCATTAATCATAAAATTTAAACTTATTACTTCTGAGAAAGGCTTTGGAAGCAAAGAGCAAAGGTTGCTCATACTTTTGGCCAAGGTTGTATATAAGTTCTACGAAAGATAATATAACACCAAGATAGTGCACGCCATACAAAAAATTGTAACGCCTTCTCCAATCAATATAGTTGGAATAGCTAGTTTTATTGTCAACTACTGAGCTTAGTATCAAGCAAGAATCATAAAATAGTAGCTTTGAACAACTTCAGATTCAGTTATATATAGAGCTCTTGCGAAGAATCACAAATACAAAAGAAACGGATAGTATAAAGGGAGCTACCACATCAAACAAGGTTAAACAACATAACAAATAGTAAAACGGATCCCAAAACATACGTAGAAATTATTAAACAAAAGTTAACTATTGAAAGAAGTACTAATAAAAACCAAAAGATAATGTTAAGCAAAAAGAACTTATTAAGACGTTAATCAAAAAGAATCAACCTACTAAAATAATTACTAATCACCAAGAGCCTAACAAAGTCAAGAGACACGAAGATTACCAAATGTATGGGAAAATATTAAATATAATTAATACCTCACTAAAGATATTAACTTGGGACGTAAATGGGCTAATGCAGCACATAAATGAGTTATTAAATACGGAAAAGATTGATATTTGCTTAATTTCAGAAAGTATCTGGTTATTGTTGCTATCATGCTTTTCACCCAGTGCTACTCGTAAAAGAATCAATTAAACATTACGAAGACTTCAAAATTGAGGAACAAAAAATGCAAGCTACAACTACATATAATGTACATGTAGTGAACAAAATTAAAATGTCTGCAATATACTGTCCACCAAAACATAACCTAAAAAATGAAGACTATATTCGATTTTTCCAAACATTGGGGAATTACTTTATAGTCGAAGGTGACTTTAATGCCAAGAATACCTTTTGGGGCTCAAGAATAACGAACACGGCTAAGGAAATAAGGCTCGATAATTATCCAGATTTCGTTATTCTATATAGGTTGAGTTGTTAGTGTATTTAATATGGAAAATATATATTAAGCCTATATAGAATACGAAAAAAAAACACGCCTAATAGCACTGCTGCCGCTCGACGTCCTTTATATTTTTGATTGAAACCGACCTACTAAACCGGAGACGCTCCTCAGTCTGGGTCTATCTTTAATAGTTCTGTTATAAACTATGTATTAAACTCAATATACCCTCAGGATATGGTATAAAATCAAAATCTTTTGATTTTTCATCAACAAAATCGTGAACCGTCAAATCGATCAAATAATAAAGGCACACACGGGTTGATTTCATTGTGATTTGTTGATGACTGTATTGAATCACTCTTCCGAGTGTCATTCAGAATATTATTGTCATGAGAAAGCTTCTCAAAAACCCCTATGCCCTTCGGATACGGCATAAAACTGTAGATCCTTTCTGTATGTGCAGAAATGTATACCACGCACAACATGTACAGTTGTGAGAAGCTAGGTCTTGGCCCTCTATGGGCTGCTTTACGGCCTGATATTTATTTATTTTTCCACATTAAGCACATAAATGAGGAAACGTCAAAAAATATATGTACTTTCAAAATGCACCTCTCATTTCTACATTTTTAGACACTGGGACTGACATTTTGAGATTTCTACATTGAGCTTAGACTTTGTTGCTTGATGTTTTTGCTTTCCAGCCAAATTTGAAAATAAATTATGACATTGTAAAGTGGCCTGCAAAATAATTGGTTTGCTTTTCGTTAAAAAAAAATTGCTGTGTTTTTCATCCAAAACTGACACTACCATTATTAAGTATGTAAAATATACGAAAAAATGTAGTTCTTATACGGGCTTTATCGTATGACTTATTGGTGTATGAACATTAATACAAAAACGTTGCGGAATGTGATGCTTATATCATTCCTGCATATTATATAAAACTAAAGCCGCGACAGAACAGCTCTCTATAGTTCGTACTAAAGCATGTAGAGTAGTCTGGGATTCGTTGGACTGATTCCTCGGGGTTGCTTAATGATCAATTACTTGCAGTTGCCGACGATACGTCATTTCTGATAAATCCTGTGCACCTAAAGTTTTAATAAAGGATTAACCGTTTGGATTGCCTCGTTTCCTTGTAATATAAGGGCATAATATAAGACATATTATGTCCTTGCAGTTTCTTGATGTTTTGTCAGTCCGTTAGTACAAGAGAGCATCATCAACCCTCTTAAAGATACAATCTACATACCCAAACATCCTAAACGAATCAAGATCCAAGACAAAGCTTAAAAAAAGCCTGCACTTTCACTTACATCACCTTCTATAGTTTCGAGAGAAATATACGTAACCAACACATGGGAACATTACAAAGATCATTACATTACAGTCAACGGAAAGCTCAGCCCAAATTTCTAACTGGTTACTGCAATGAATTTCCATAAAAATCAAAATATTAGCAAAATTAGTGTCAATTCAGCCCCATCATATATAAGAATTCTTCCAAAATTTTTGAAATTGAAAAAAAAAATGATATTTTTTGAAAATGCGTGGTATTTTTCATAATTTTACCTGAAATTCGATAAAACTTACTTGAGCAAATATTTGAGTTTCCGCTTATTCAACATATCTCGTATACATTATGTTTTACCTATCTTTTAGCAACATTTTTTTATAAATTAGTTTTTACTTGCACCTAGAGTATAGAGTAAGTATTGGATTCCTGCAAATATTCCAAATCAATTCTGACTCAAAAACTAAGGTCTGCCAATTCTGTGTGTGCATGAGGCTCTAGCCTAAAGGGAAGGCAGGATTTTTCTCAAACTTCGTATCTGAGGTTTGTGGGGAAATTGAAATTTTTGTTTTAGCCCTAACATTAACGGTACTTTCCTTAAGACAAAAAGGCTTCACTTTTGACAAAAAAAAATTATTTTCATCTAATTTTATAATTTCATCTTACGGCTCGTTTGGCACATTGTTATAAGATTACGTAACACATTTTTGGCCATAAACGTTACTAACGGTACTTTACTTATTATCAACAACAAAAAATCTATTTTCTCGAAAACAGCTCTAACGATTTTGATCAAATTCCATATTTGAGGACCTGCATGGCGATTGTTAGGGATACTACTAATAATAAATAAAAATAATAAATCAAGTTCGTAATGTAGTGTTTGCCTTACCTCCTCGTGGTGATCACCACATGTATAAATCATGTATTATAAATTAAGGCCAAAATTGCAATGGCGAGATTTTCTAGGGTTTTATGCCTAGACTAGGTAACCTGAGCCAGCAATCCGCGTTACCGAAAACTTCTAGCTACGGAAACCGACACAATGCCTTGGATAAAGACTGATAACACGTACACGACGTTTGGCTAACGTACCCGGACAATGATTGGTTTCTGGAATGTGAAGACGCAGAGAAGGACCTCAGAACGCCAGATTCTTTTAATTGGAGCATGAGTTCATGCGATATAGGCTAGGCATATTGGGAGTAAGCGAGATAAGATGCAACACCCAACGGCGACATTGTCATTGTGATCGGGGACCTGAATGCCAAGGTAGGCAACGACGGGCTCCAACATGTTATGGGACGACTTGGGCTAAGCAACTGCAATGACAACGGCGAAAGATTTGTTGACTTTTGCAACGCAAATCGTCTTGTTATAGGTGGCACCATGTTTGAGCCTGCGTTAAAATCAATTGGGTGTCAACAGCGCCAAAAATTAAAGAAACATCTCTTACGTGAAGTGGAAACAATCAGCAGTTCACTGCTCGGATGAGGATCAACCGAAGGATCATTTTGCTTCGGTTTTAAACTGAGTATTCGCCAGCAATATGCACCCAAATCAAACTGAAGTGTCCGTTAAAAGAAATTCCCGAGTTCGCACCACAACCCCCAGTAAGGAAGAGATTATTACCGCGATCAAAGCACTGAAAACTAAGGCGGTATGACTTGACGGCATACGTGCGGAGCTTTTAAAAGCTGCGCCAACAGCATCGGCAGAGCTACAGTTCCCACTTGTCGGGAGAACATGTGAAGCCGAGAGTTTTCCGCATGAGTGAAAAACGGTAATGATCATCAAGCTTCCTAAAAAAGGCAACCTATTGCAGTTCGAAAATTGGAGAGGTATCTGTGTGCTACTTGCTGTGGCCAAAAATAATAGCTAGAATCATCCTGGAGCGAATCAAAGAACACCTTGAAGACACACTCGACGCCAAACAAGCAGGTTTCCGCTCTGGATCCTCCTGTGTCGAGCACATCAAAACCCTGCGGATCATCATCGAGCATGACCACTTCACCTGCTGTTCATCGATTTTGAAAAGGCGTTTGATAGTATGAATCGGGAATTTATTTGGCGTGTAAAGGCTTCATACTTTTACCAATTCCGTTTTCATTGGTGTACTAAATTTTGATTTTGACTAAAATCCATTGAGTATTAACCGAGAAATGGCTAGTTAATAAGCATGTAAACATTTTTAACCAAACACATAGTTCGCCACCTTATAGCATTTCTTTTGACTAACTCAAATAGACATAATTACTTACTCATGTCCTGTATCCCCTTGTGGGTCCTAGGGCCTCTACAACGCCGACGGGACATCGTGTGCGATTTCTGGAAATGTCCCTCAGCTCTCCCTAACTGAAGAATTCAAGAAAATATATTTTTTCATACATCTTCAACTACCAGAATAAAGGTGGAAGTATGTATGACTAAAGATAATATAATACCAAGATTGTGCAGGCCATACAAAAAAAAAAATCCTTCAATCTTTAGTAAAATTTTTATTAAACCAATTTTGAAAGATTTGATTCATCATCCAAGCGTTTTTGCTCGACCTAGGTTAGGTATGAGGGTTGGCAGAAGAAACAAAAATACCTCCGCCGCACTCAGGTCAGCACTGACCCATCGTGCTACCCATAGGGGGCTTATAAAAAGTACCCCTTGCCCATTTAACCCACAAATATCTGCAACAAACCTCCCATGGTTGTACTTACTCGTCATCCTTGTATACAAACCATCCTGATGTTCTGATGAAGTTCAGTAACATGTCGGTATTGACATTGGAGAGTTCTCCTAAATCCTGAAAGAATGTTGGAGTCCAGGGCATTGGCAGAGGAAGTGGGTAGTGTCCTCTATAACCTCCTCATCGCCGCATCCTCTACAGAGTTCTTCTTCCGTCCGACGTAGTTTCCTTAGGTGGTACCGCAGAGTGTTGTGTCCCGTGAGTATCCCCACGAGTAAGGACAGTGAACGTCTGTCCTTGCGGATAATTCTCTCGGTCCTTGCTTTGTCAAAAGTTGGCCATAGTTGTTTTACAGTTTTGCAAGTGTCTATGGACTTCCATCTCAAGTTCGCGTCTCTGCCTCGAGCCTGAGAGCGCAGGGCGGGGTGCTTATGGAGAGGTCAGTCAGTTCGAGTGGGTCCGATGAAGCTTTCCTTGCCAATTCATCTGCCCTTTCATTTCCCGGGACGCCCTCGTGCCCAGGGACCCAGCAGAGTAGAATCTTGTGCTGTGTTCCAAGAGCCTTAAGCTCTTCGCGACAGCACTTCACAAGCTTGGATTTTATTTCTATGGCAGTAATTGCTGCCTGGCTGTCGATAAAGAAAGTGATACCTTCTGGCGGTATTGCTCTTACGGCAGACTCACGGGCCGCTGTTGTCACTGCCAGGACCTCCGCTTGGACTCTGGGAGTCATATAGATCTGGATATACCCAGTGATTCGGAGAAAATTCCGGATCCTACACCGGTGTCCATTTTCGATCCATCAGTGTAAACAGCTATGGATTCGGCATTGGGTATGCGGTTGTCTTTCCATTCATCTCTGCTAGGGTAAGCTGAGGTAAATGGTGTTTTGAAGTCAAGGTAGGACGTAGTGTAGTCTGTTCTGGGTGTATGGCCGAAAAATTTGCCGAGGATGGTCGCGTGCCCTATCGTACTTGACTTCCAGCACGCGGTCTGACTTATTCTTAAGGCACTGATGGCTGCTTTTGATCTCATGTAGATGTCTAGCGGAGGCAGGTTGAAAATAGCCTCAAGACCCGCCGTTGGAGTAGTTCTCATCGCACTGGTGGAACCAATGCACGCTAGTCTTTGTACTTTAGTGAGATCCTTCAGGAAGGTGGATTTGTTTAACGCTGGCCACCATACTAGGCTGCCATATGTCAGGATGGGTCTTATGATAGCCGTATACATCCAGAGAATTGTTTTTGGAGAGGGTCCCCAGGTCTTCCCAAAAATTCTGCTGCACGTGTAGAAGGCTATGTTGGCCTTTTTGATTCTTTCATTTATGTTAGGTCTCCAGGTGAGTTTTCTGTCTAAAATGATACCCAGGTATTTTGCGCTGTCGGATAGGCTGAGGGGAATGCTTCCCCCAGAGGGTGTGCTGAACCGAGGGATTTTCCTTCTGTTGGTAAATAAAACCAATTCAGTTTTCTGGGGGTTGACGGTAAGGCCGCATGTCTTAGACCACCTAACCAGGATCTTGAGGGCACCGTCGACTTGCTCACTGAGCGTGGGGAGAAATTTGCCCGTACCCATCAGTACTACATCGTCTGCATAGGCGACGACTTTGACTCCAGATGTTTCAAGTAGCTTCAAAGCTTCATTTAAAACAATGACCCAGATAAGCGGGGAGATAACCCCGCCCTGTGGGGTGCCTCTGGAGGCGTAGACATCTAGTTTGGTGTCGCCGATCTCAGGGATTATATGTCGGTTTTCGAGCATACTGACTATCCAGTTTATTAGGATGCCTTCAATGTTGAGCATACTCAATGTTCTCCTTACCGCCTCTGTATTGACATTATTAAAAGCTCCTTCAATGTCGAGGAAAACGGCGAGCGTGTATTCTTTTCCTTTGAGTGATTTCTCAATTGAGCTGACGACACTTTGTAGCGCTGTCTCTACTCTTTTCCCTCTGGTGTAGGCGTGTTGGGTTGGGGAGAGGTCCCCTGGGCGCAGTTTGCTACGGATATATGTATATGTCAATCAGTCGTTCGAAAGGTTTGAGGATAAACGAGGTAAGACTGATTGGACGGAAGTCCTTCGCAGTCAAGTGATTAGCCTTTCCGGCTTTTGGAATGAAAACCACCTTAACCTCTCTCCATCGCATAGGGATATACTGATGCTTCAGGCTGCTTAAGAAAAGATCTTTGAGCAGAGGAGAAATAGTCTTACTCGTCTTTTACCGTCTAAGCCCGGGGATTTGTAGGGGGAGAATGATCTTATCGCCCACTCTATTCTATCCACAGTGACCATATCCACAGGTGTGCCCGTATCCATGATGCCATCAGTATAGTTAGGACTGGGTGACATTTCTGTACAGCCCGGAAAGTGAGTACTCATTAGGAGTTTTAAGGAATCAGAGAAAGATTCTGTCCAGTTACCATGTGGGTCTCTCAGGGATCCCAGAGTCTTGGGTTCCTTAGTGAGGACTTTTCTAAGTCTCGCAGCTTCCGTTGTGCCAGTTGCCTGTCTGGAACTGGGGCGTTAATGCTCAGAATATGATACTTCCCTTAAGACATTCCAGTTGTCTATAGAGAGAGTATTGGAGTTACTAAATAACGTTATGTCAATAACTTCCTGTGTATTCTTGATGGCAAAAGTTGGTTCAACACCTCTATTAGCTATTAAAAGGTTATTTTCAATTACAAATTCAAATACCGACTCACCTCGTGCGTTGGTGTTGCTACTGCCCCATTGCACATGGTGAGCGTTCGCATCGCAGCCCATCAGTAGGTCCTACTTCTCTTGGGTGGATCTGCATACCAAGACGCTTGTTAGAGACGCTGGTGGCTCGTCGGCTTCGTTGGGCATGTAGACGGCTGATAAAATCAGTGGGGGAAGCCCCCTCCGTTCATGCCTTACAGTTGTCTGGTCTGGATTGCTGTAGGAAGATAGAAGAAATAAGTTAATATGCTTCCTAGCTACAATACATGTTCTGTTCTTACATTCCGCGTTAAGCGGTACAGAATAGTAGGTTACTAAATCTTTATGACTTAGCCCACAAATTTTGCCACGGGAAATCCATGGCTCCTGTATCAAGGCGATGTCTATTTGTTCATCACCTAAAAAATATAACAGGTTAGCGCTAGCTGCAATGCTGTGGTGAAAGTTTATTTGTATTATCGCCGTCCTGCTATTCTTAGTGGTTCCTTCCGTAAAGGGACGAGCTTTGCATCTGGTAATACCAGTGCGAACCTTATGGTTGAACCTTTTTAGTATGGGCATGGACCGAGGAGTACCACGATCTCCGTGCCTTGTTCTGAATGGGCACCCATTTCGAGAACTTCCCAGTTTTCACTGAAGAGTTCAGGATTTAGGTGCCGAAGGTTTCTCTCAATCCTTTCCTTTGGGATGTGCGGCCCAGGGATTAGAATTCGGCCTTTTGGCCTGGTGAACTCCAGCAGGTCCTTCTTTTCGACAAGTCGAATGTCGGCATTCGCCCATGGAGCCTGTGTCTTTCCGACGAAGTTCATCAGCCAGTTCAGCGTGAAGCTGTTGTCGCACGAAAGGATTTTAAAACCTTTGTATGTGGAGAGTTGCTCAAAGAAGGGGGATTGTCTCTCATTATTAACGATGGAATCGTTAATGCCTTCTAGGATACGTAGTTCCATGAGCCTCCATTGGTCTACGCTAAGCCTTCATTCCGGCTTGTTGAAGTCCACGATAGCCACTTGGAGATTCGCGTTGGCAGCGATAGCTAGTCTAGCTTTCTTGCCCGATGTTCTCGACGGTGGGGATATCGTGTCCTCGTGCCTTCTTCTTTTAGTACTTCCTGCAGTCGGCTCGGGAGCTTGCCTCGCGACAGCTTCCATACCAGTGGCAGGAAGTCTTAGCCTGTCAGAGAGCGAGGTGGATTGCACATTGCCCGTCCTCTTCGACCCTGACCCTACATTGGCCGCATGTTTAGTTACTGTCTTGCGTCCTACTAGTGTCCTTGTACTTTGGAGCAGGAATTGCCCACGGCTGGAGTGGAGAGCTGGTGGCTCTCCGCCTTCTTCCCAGACAGTCCACTTGCCCCAGATCCTTCTAACCTATTGGACCCTTTGGCTTTCAGCATTTCGCGAGCTCTATCCAGAGCCGCTCTTTCCCTGTCCGTAAAGGACGTAAAGTCACGCTTTTTAAGCCGCCTGATTAACCTTATAGCATTATGCTTACGTTTCCTAAGAGTAGTCGTCGCGTCCCTGGTCTTTCCTGGCTTATCTGACGGAGGGATTGTTCCCGATCCGATCTTACCGGTACTAACTACCGTCCCGAAGCTACTGTTGATTGTGGTGTTCCCGTTCTCGGTGATACCACTCACATCAGGCCGGAAAGACTCTGATGGAATCTCCTTCGAAGACGAGTTAAGACTCGTTTCTTTAGGTTCAACCACCTTAGCCTCGCCAACCACCTGTGATCCCTCCCCGGTCAGCTGCTGGACTACTCCTGCCTTAGCTGACGAGGGCGGGGCCTCAGCCGATGAGGGCGGCACCCTCGAGAGGGAGTCGGACTCAGGGTTCGCCGGTGTGATCGCCCCAGTTCCAGACAGGCAAGTGCTCGTCGCAGAGAAGGGCGGTCCCGCCGGCAACCCCCTGCAAAGGTCACCCCCAAGTGCAGGCGACTTTGGAATGCCAGCTGGAGGCTTGCACGCTTTAGACGCCCGCTCCTGCAGATAAGCCCTTGCATTGTGGAGCCGTTTACGTTCGTTGTCCGTCAGTTCCTCCCATTTCTAATCTCCTCACGGTCAACTTGAAGTTTTTCGTTCGTTTGGAACTGGTTGACGCATGGGAGAGGGATGAGCTGGCGATAGAGCAAGTGTCACTTGATTTCAGAAAGGGCCTTTCCAGATTCAAGTCAATTACCCCAACGCTTTCCTCATCAGAAGTGAGAAGAAGCGCTTCTTCTTTCTTGGTCTGGCCTATGTTTCGGTGGGTTTTTATAGAACTAGGAGTGCCCGACCGATTTACACTCTTCGCTTTAGGTTTTTGAAAATTGAAATTTGACATTTTGGGTCCCACGAGTAAGGGGGAAGAAAAAGTCTGCCTGCACTCACCCCCTGTATGCAGGTAAGGGGAATTTAGTTTAAACTGGGGGTCCCCAAGGTTTCCAGAGTTCACCGTTATAAGACACCGTAACGTGATGCCATTCATCCACAATAGGCACGGTAGTTACACACCCGGGATTACGGGTTTTTTCAAGTTTACCTCTTTAAGATCCGCCGTATTCAGTTAACAACATGGACACGTACGGACGGTCATTCGGGGAGACTAAATCTACCCACTGGCCCCTTTGCCTAGACACCTTGCCCACTTGCTCGACCTATAAATCAGTGGAATTTTGAAACCTGAAAAAGCTTGAGCGCATTTAGACTTCCCGATAACTAATGGAGTGAGCTTATGCGTTCCAGCTGCATTCGTGCAGGCCAAAAATATTATGCTCCCCTTGCTAGTTTAGGAAGAAGCTTCCAATATAGGCCAGTTTCGTCAGCATTATAGATTTGTTATTTCATTTAATTTTTCCAAAAATGGATAACTGCATTATTACATAACATGACAACTTTTTGTCGCTTATTTTTAATGTTCTTACCACCATGCCCAGCTTTAAAATTTCGAGCTTCTTTAAATTGCAAGTTGAAGTGGTTTAGTTTTCGGCAGAGTAAATATGTTCTGGAACGTGGTTCTCTCTTTGCTGTTTTAGGCACTCGAACAGTGCATTTTCCATTTTAGGCATTTCGGATTTCCGTAACGTCTTCCTTTTCACTGGTCCAGATTCGATTTGTTTGAAATGGTCCAACAGCAACTTTTCAGCTAATGCAAATCCAGAATGCCCAGCCATCTAATTTGCGTAAAATTTTGCACTTATCTTTAATCAATAAAAATCGATGCAATTTTTGTTTAGATGCCATTGAGTACTATACCATACCTACACAAATGACAGTTGTTGACTAGACTGCAAATGCATTTAGAACTTAAAAACAAATAACAGTTATTAAGTCCTAAATATCGCGCGTGAGCAAGAGAAAAAAAAGAATATAAAAACTTTTACAAACACATTCACATCTTAGAGACTGAAAATTTCGGAAGTTCACATTACGAGTATAGAAAATGTAGAATAAAGACAATGTAAAGTTTTTCCGATTCCCATTTTAGAGAAATTCACATTATCGAGGGACTATTGTGATATTCCTTTTAATTGTTTTCCATTTTTTTCTTTTTGATTTACATATTATAACATGGCTCGAGGTCATCGATTGCTTAGTAGCTTATTAAATTTTTTAGATTTTAGTTTAGATTTATTATATTTCATATAGTATTACATGGTAATTATAATTAAGTTCACAATCGATCTATAAGGTTAAATTACATGGGTAAATTATATGAAATTGTTGAGATATTCTGTATTTTACTTACAAAAAATAAATAAATAAATATCAGGCCGTAAGCAGCCCATAGAGGGCCAATGCCTAGCTTCTCACAACTGTGTATGATGTGCGTGGTATACATTTCTGCACATACAAAAGCGACCTACATTTTGATGCCGTATCGGAAGGGCAGATGAGTTTTGCGAAGCAAGTAACTCCAAACCATTTTACTTACAAAAGTAATAATATAATTTTGACTGCTACTTCAAGGAATTTTGAATTCATATTACATTTTAATGTGGGGTGGGCTTACATATTTGTATTAACAAATTATTCATAAATAGACAAAAAAACGGGTAGAAAGAATAAACGTATTAGTATAATTATTGAAAAGATAAAAAATAAAGAAATATATATAAATTCACAAATAAAAATTATAGAAAACAAAGTATCACAACTAATTGATTCTAAACTAGCATAATTTAAGTTAAAAAGCCAATTTTCGACTGATTTTAATAACATTCGTTATATTGATAAAGATCTGATTTACTGATGAAAGATACCATAGTATATTTTCTTTAAGAGCGTTGAGGAGCAGACCATTTCTAAGTGACTCCAAAAAGCCACAAAAATGAGCATCCGCCATTTTTGTTACTAAAAGCGGTGTTTTTTTTAATAGGTACTAAGGCGCAAAGTGAATTTTAATCTGTAATGTTTTTATTTCCTTTCAGCTTCCACCAGTACCAAATTCGACGGATCATGATTACGAAGAAATACAGGCTTCGTATCAAATATCACCAATGCGTCCTGCCCCAAAGCCACCGGCTTATGTGGGTATCGGTTCTACAGCACACACTGTAGGGACATTGGGTGCATATTCAGAATTGGACGGTGTTCCATTTGTGCTTCATCCTGGCTTGAAGAAAAATATTGAGGTATGTTTAGTAAAACCGAAACATGTTTGTTTTCTTACTTACAAATTCAATTCCTATTCATAAACATACATATATTATATTTTTTTTCAGATTCCATCACTGCCAAAAATACCTCCGTTAGTAAGTGAATTTGATTATGACTTCCAATTAGAGCGCCAAATCTTATGCACAATGAAATCGTCGGCATCAAAAAATCCCTTCTTTCAGTAGGAAAGAATAATTTTATATACCATCAATTACCTGCCATCAAATCGCGAAATGAGTCTTTCCATTATCTCTTGATCATCTTTAAAAGGTGTTGCTGGTCTAGTCAGCGTCTTCCGTAAATTCTAGGTAGAAAGGTGTCTTTCTTTGAAAATATCTTAAAAAATAAGTCAAAGAGATGTAGTATGGAAAAGCAGATTTGGCATTATTTATTATATAACCAAGTCCCTGGAACAAAAACACATACAAAGAATTCGCAGGATAATTATGTAGCCTGGCGGGTAATGCCTAATTGTAATATTAATTCTGTAGTTCAAAAAAAAAATAAAATAAAAAAAAGTATTTATATACCAGTAGATATATTCTCTACTCAATTGACAAAACTTTATTTTCTGTTCTTGATTTATAATAAAAAATAATCTATTCTAGCATTTATTTGTATATTTGTGCCTTTTCTCTTATTGAAGTAATAAAGACTTTTAATTTAGCATAAGTCAGAATTTCTAAATTTCTAGGCTTATACCATGTTCTTACTCAGTATAAGGGTTCGGTCTTTTACGTTAAAGTCTGTGGACGATCACTACTGAGTAACCGTTACAAGAAGACTCACTGCCTCCACGGGCGGCTCAACTAAACACTCGTTCTTTTGCGCCTGGCTGCAGCGTAATCCGTACGCATTCATGATTGTAAGTATTCCGCCAAAGTTCGCGACTTGAGGCGTAAACCTTTGGAAACAATGGCTCCATTCATGATACTAGATAGTTCACAAATGGATCAATTAACATTACTGCTAAGCAGAGCACTCATTAATATAATAGAGCTTTATTCGTTGCGCAATTTTGAGTGCAATAATTGTGATGCTAACAAAATGGAATTTAATTTGTTAATGTGCTGTTCGTGTAATTACGTTTTATTATTATGTTTTGCTGAAAATACTACAAAAAAGCTACCATATTCTTTAGTAATATAACAGTCTTTATTAATTTCATTATTAATTTACGCATTAGGTCGCTGCAGTATACTTAAACTTGCATTTGCGCAAATTTTATGCTTTGCATTGTGTTTGTTTTGCAAAACTTGCATTTATGAACGGGCCCAATGTCTAATCCAAGGTGGAACGGCATACGCTAAGGAATGCATGGCTAAGGGAGTGCTTATTCACTATATTCTGTCCAACATATATTGGCATTACACGTTACCTCTAATATCCGGAATTTTTTCAAGAAAATATTTGTGAAATTTACATTCTAATATCCGGAGAAACCTCTCATATCCGCAATGCTGTGTACAGATGATTTTACACAAGCATCTAAATGTTCAAACAGGTTGCGATTTGCACAAGAATGCGTGCCTGAAAACGAAAACAAATTTGCCGTCTGCGTTTTAGTCTGAATAATAAGTTTTGCCTGAATCTAATGGAGTTAAGATAACTGAGGCTATGCTCTCAATTGGAAAACTTATGAATTTTTTTGAGAAAAAAAACTTTATTTCGCAACAAGAAGTGATGCAGCTTTGCAGATTGCAAGATAAACTTATAAAAGAAAATCCGAAAGTGCTAAGACCACAAACCTTGGATATATTTCTTTTTAAAAAAAAACACCTGTATGTACTTGGAAAATATTCACTGAAATGTATTTACATATATGTATGTATATGAATTAAATTGAGAATCATATAAAAAACTGTTTTAATTTCGAAATCTCTTAACCTCTAATATCCGGAAAAATCGATTATCCGGAACACTGTCGGTCCCGAGTATTCCGGATAAAAGAGTTTTTACTGTACATTCAGAGTTACCAGTGTCCGTTTGGTAACTCGTTCAATTTTTACTTACACCTATAATATAGGGAAAGTATTGGATTCGTGCAAAAATCTGAACTCGAGATATTAATCAATTCTGACATTACGGTGATAGAGAAGCTCGAAAAAGTACGTCTGCCAATTTGTCTGTCTGTGTGTGCCCGGGGCTTCAGCCTAACCGGGTGGACGGATTTCGCTCATATCTAAGGTCTGTGGGAAAATCGCTAGAGGTGAAATTGAAATTTTTGTTTGCACTTTTATTAACGGTACTTTACTTAAGGCCAATTTTACCAAAATTTAATTTTCTCGAAAACGGCTAACTATTTCGATTAAATCTCATATGTGATTTAAATTCAAAAATTTCAATCAACTGATATATAAAATTTATCACTAAAATTGTCAACAACAGTATTTTACTTATAAAAAATTTTGCAGAAGGCTAATTTGCACGAAAATGACTCAAACAATTTCGTTCAAATTCCACACTAAGGCTAGTCAGACATGTGCAATAAGATGACGTACCACAAATTAGTTGTAACAGTAGTTATGGCCAATTTGGCTAAAAGACAATTTTCTTGAAAACGGTTAAAATGACCTCATTAAAATCGATCACATTAGATTGAAAATCGAAAATGCTTAAAATGGATTAAAAAAAATGTTGCCAAAAGTGCGTATGGCGGTACTATTTTAAGGATTTTCAAAGATTTTCTTTAAATTTGATATTTAAACTAATTTAGTGAGGTCCTATAAAATGGCGTACAACCTCTTTTACCAGAATTGTTAATAATGGTACTTTGCTTAGAGCCAACTTAATAATATGTCATTTTTCTCGTAAACGGCTCTAATATTTGAACTACTTTCATGGAGTGCTTTAAAATGGTATACAATTTTTGGGCAAAATTATTAATAATGATACTTTGCTTAGGGCCAACTTAACAAATTGTCCTTTTTCTCGTAAACGGCTCTAACGATTTCTTTTTAATTTTAAATGTTAACTACTTTTATGGAGTGGTAGAAAATGGCTTACCACATTTTTGGTAGAAAGAGCTAATAATTTGTACTTATAGCCAAATTAACAAAATGCCATTTTTATATAAACAAAGGACAGTGTTGGTTAATTTTCATCTTTTTCTTGTATGGCGCTACAGTTGGGGGTGAACTAATAAGCCTCTCCGTCTCCACTTAGCTCGATTTTTAGATAGTTGCCTCCAGTTGCGCACCCCAAGTTGGTCGAGGTTTCCTTCAACTTGTACGCGCCACCTGCGGCGAGGAAGCCATCTACTGCGTCGTCCCTCCGGATTGGATTCCGGAGCGTTGATATCCATTCGGTCTATATTTCCTAGCCATCTCAGACGTCCAATGAGCAGTTTCTTGACTACAGCTCGTATAGTTGGTCGTTGAATCTTCTCCTCCAAAACCCTTCAACGCACACGGGACCGAAAATCTTACGAAGAATTTTTCTCCCGAAGCGACCAAGGATATCTTCATCCACTTTCAACAAAGTCCATGTTTCAGCTCCGTAAAGCAGGACTGAAATGATCAAGGTCTTATACAGTCTCCTTAGTTTTTCGAGATAGGGCTTTACTGTTGAATTGCCTTATTAGCCCATTAGTTATTCTTCGCTTGATTTCTGCGCTGGTATTATTGTTCGAGTTAATAGTGTTGACAATCAACACTTCAGCATATACTTGGTTTCTTGTTGACAGCATATACTTGGTTTTGCCCTCGTTTATCGCTAAACCCATTTTTGATTCAATGCTTGCAAACGCTCCGGTGACAGCCCGCTGAGTTCTTCCAATTATGTACTTATGTCAATATCGTCGGCGTTTGCAAGCAGTTATGCAAACTTTTGATAGATTGTGCAATATGTTAAAGAAGTCACATGACAGTGCATCACCTTGTCTAAAACCTTTTTTGATATCAAGGGCCTCAGTACGGCCATTACCGACCTTGATGGAGCAGCGAGCGTTCTCCATCGTCATCCTGCACAAGCGGGACAGTTTGGCAGGGATGTCAAAACTAGACTAGGCTTTATACAGTTCGCCCCTATAGATGCTATCATAGGCGGCCCTGAAATCGACAAAAAGATGATGAGTATCGAAGTTGACTTCCTGGCAGAAATCATTGACTAAAGAGATATCAAACTTTCCAGTGGAAAACGGTTTGCCTACAAGCTGCACTTCCAGAAAATTTACCAATTTACCCATACTATTACATTTTCAAACAAGTATGGGTAAATTGGTCAATTTTCCAAGATTTTCAATCAGTCGACCAATGGGATGCCGCGAATATATCGAAGGCGCCGCTCATTTGGTGGTCAATTTTGGAATTATCACAGAAAGAGTGTATCTAGCAATTTGTCTGGAAGTGAGCATATCGTTCAACAAATATTTATAATCGGATGTAAATCTTTAAAGCATAAACGAATTTTTAAAAATATATAATTTTTTCAGAAATTTAAAAGAGCTCCTAAGCAAATGATTGAGATGAAAATAAATGAAAAATAAAACCATCACAAATAAAATTTGTAAGAATAGAAATAGTAAGTAATAACCGGATTTGGCAGATTGTATATTTATATTTATATAAATAAGAATGCATAAGAAAACAAATTATGTATTCCTGCATTCATATTTATTTAGAAAAAATAAGACAACTAGAATATTGAATTTACAGTGAGCACATCAGATTTTGATTTCAAATCATAAAATGTCCTTGCCCAATTTTTAAATGACTTAAGTCTCGCTTTGAATCGAGTTATTCTAAATAACTCTACAGCAAAATAATATTAATTTTTCTTTGTAATGAAAAATTATATAAATAAAGACCTTACCGCTTCTAGTAAATCTAACAAATTGAAATATTTTTAAGATCAGAAAAAAATGCATTCGATGGCAAAATAAAATAAACTGTGAGGAACTACAAGAATCAAATATTATACGGATACATATGTATATTAAAATTAAACATTTTTGGATAAAATTTTATGAAAACAGTAACAATCAATAACAAATTATGCTTCAAGTTAAACTATTGTAGTTTAATAATATATTTATTTATTTATGTCGTTTACTTTTTTGTAGTAGTTCTAGAAAGGCAATAAAAAATACCTTTGCCTTTAATGTTCACGCGAATTTATATTTAAAGGCACACTTTTACAACAAGCAAAGGAAGTCGACACACGAAGCTTTAAAAGAAAAATCTCTGGGCTTTGCACAAATTCAGAAAACCTAATTTGTATCTGTACGAAACGGTTATAAGTCATCAATTGTAAATTTATTATTATGTTTAATATTTGCCTCAATTAAGGCGAAGTATAATAATCTGAATCACTATAGTTATTTTCTACAAAAAAAAAAGAAATAATAAATATTTAATTCTAATTAAACGTTTTCTCAATTCCATTTTTATTATTTCACTGATTGCAGCTTTTTATTGAAATCGATTTCCATTAGTGAAATTTCACTAATTCACAGAAATGTTGTAACCAGAACTAAGTATTTTTGTTTGTCAAAAAATTCTGCAAGGAATAAGCTTTGTTTTGACACCAAGTAAAGCCAAAATTTTTGCTCAATCGTCTTAAAATCGGAAATTAAAATTTTCCATGTATAGCCGGCCCAATTTAACAGACACTTCCTTCCAGTACGATTTATTTTCCTACAAGTAGAGTTGAACAGGTTCAATTTATTTTCTTGGTACAAATTTCTTAATTTGGCCGAACTTTACTGAATTCATCCATTTATGTATCGAACTGGTGGATAAATGTCATTGATGAAATAAATCATTGTGTGTTTATCTACATTTGGAGTGGAAGTGCGGAAAGGTATTTTAAATCTATTTTATCGAAGACTATATAATATTATAAGACGTCGCACGTAGAACAAAATTTTTGCTCGATTTTTTTTGTTCTAGCACCCACCAATGGGTGCAGCAACATTTCAAATGTTTAAATACATATAATATCAACAAATTAATATAAATTGTTGTTGTATTTTCAGAAACCTAGATACATTCAAATGTTTCAAATATATTTTAGTTTGCCGCGAAACGGCAAGCCGACTGGTTATGGGAGGGTGTACTTTAACCTTCAGTTTTTGTTTACAAAGATGTTGCTAAGCAACAAGAAATAAACAATAAAAGAAAAATCAAAATTTAAAAAGATACGTATACGTCCTTTCTCTGTATTAGTTGAACCTTTTGGGGTGTGCGCTTTTTTTAATTTTTCCTCGACGCAAGAAAATTTAAGATTTCAATTCTCAAATTCAATTCGAATGTCTACTACCTGCAAAAAGCCGTTAGGCTACAGTATTAACGTTTTTTTCAGAGAAATTTCAGTAAAGTAAACTGCTCTTGAGTGTGTTTAAAGAGTTAAAAATCTAATTTTCTTAAAAACTGTTTGGTAATTTGTGATTAAATTTACAATTCGGTCATATTAAAAATATTCTGCAGAATAGCCTTTGTACTTTGAATTTCTGGCATAACAATACATATAAGATAAAGATGGAATTAAGCTGTACTTTGGCTTTTACATGAACGTAAGCTTATGTCTAGAAGATTTGACGTGAAATATCATTGACTAAACGAAACATGTACATATTTGACTTGGTGCCTGTAACACTATTAAAATTGACCACTTTTGTGGTCCATGTATTAATCCAATTTTCCAACTGTGAAAAAAATTTAAAATTGAAAGGTAGTTTTAATGCCGATTGTGCTGTTTTGTCATCAAATAGTGTTCAACAGTGTTGGAACTGTACCATACAATGCATCGGCAGCGAGAGCTATGTCCGAATATTCTGTTACTTGATCCGACTTGCTATATTATCTGTTTTATTTCAGATGTCGGTGATTTCATCCATTTTTTTCGAAACACAGAGAAATATTAAAGATAGATCAGCACCATTAGCCGAGTCCGTCTTTTTTGTGTTTTTGGACCTTACGTTTTATGTAGGATAATGAAATTTTGTATACGAGGTCTTTGGATATCGAAACAGAACGAGTATAACAATTTTTAAAGTACCAGGCCTAGAATATCATCAATAAAAGTTTGGAGGTATACATACATACATATATTTACCTTTATGTTGCAATTTAGGTAGCAAGTTGCCTGCTTGATGGTGCACCTAGCTCTTAACTTTTATGTACGTATAAAGCTGCACTCTAAAGCTCTATAAGATGTCATTTGAGAGGCAATATTTTGACTGTAAGCGGAAAGTGGCATTTAGACTGTAGAGCGGTTCAGACGCAACAAATCTTGCTGGCACTTTCAGTCTTCTATTTCTAGAACTCACGTACCAGAGTAGCAGCCTCTATTAAGGAGACAAAGTTTTATTATGCATAAATTGGCTTTGTCTGAGCAGATAAACAAGGTCATTGTATGCTTACAGGCATTTTTGCATTCTCTACCTACTAAGTTATTTTAACAACTATATAATTAAGTCCACGAAGGATTGAAACAAGTTAAAAATTCTGCAGCACAACTTAGAATCACTGGGATAAATTCGGCCTTATTACTTCCAAACTACTATGCAAAGAGCCACCCAAGACAACCTAACTTACTCGAGTGCTACAAACCAGAAGACATGCTTGGTTATTGTTCAACTAGTATTTTAAAAAATACGTTCTAAATGCCTCCCAGATGATATAGTATTTTTCAATACATTGTTGCAATATTTAATTCCAAAAATTCCACTATGATAAGTTCCTTTATTCAAAAAAATTGAAATTTGACTACTTCTCTAGGGCAAAATATTAATAACGCACACTTGGCAAAAGTGTCGAACACTTACTCAGAAAATATGTATCCTTACACAATAATTTTTCGACTTTGTTTATTGTTTTATTTTTTAAAAAGTGGGGATAGAAATAAACAATCTGCCTTCACTGGGAAGCGAACAATTTATTCGGTTCTCGAACAAAACAAAACAGATAAATTGGAGATAGAAAATTGAAAAATGTTGACGAAACATTTGAATGTATCCGCCGCAAGAAACAATAACAACAACATGGATGTTTCGGTAAACAAGAAACATTTTAGTCGTTTAGCTACATATTGCTAAAAAATCGAGCAAATAAAAACATGGAACACAAATTTGTTCTGCGTGCGAATTCTTATAGTCTTTGATTTTATCCATAGAAAATAAATACAAATGTCAAAATAAAAAAAAAATTACCCCTCCGATGATGGATGTGCTCAGATCGAAAAATGTTGACTGCTGAATTCGTTCATTCCAACTCACATGTATACACAGACAGGGAGTACACTGGAAGTCGATTACAACAAAAACAATGTAAACAAATGGGTTTCGCGGGGCAAGGGACGTAAGAGTTTGCTATCTCTTTAGAGCCTGTTTTGATGATGACTCTCGACTTAGTAGTTAAGAGTAATGTCGTGTCTATATGCAATAGTGCTCACTCCTGCACTACTTTGATAAAGTTTAGGAGAGGGAATGAGTAAATTGAAACACTTCTGTATTTTTTTGTGTGTTCTCTCGTCCAATTACTCATTTTATGCGCGAACTACCCTCCTCAACGATCGAACTAGAAATGATAAAATGGAATAGGGACGGAACATTTCGGATGTAGAACGCGACTCTCCTCGATATTTCTATTTTCTTCATGACTCTCCCCCTCTCTTTACCCCTCACTCTTCTTACCCACAAACTACCGACATAGCCGAGTTTTGAGTCAGCATCTAAACAGGCTCTTACTCAATGATTTCTGCTTCCTGGCTTTTCTCCAGGATCTGTCGCAGTGTGAAGATATTCACCCCAATTACATTTGTCGGGAATCGAAAACGACTCAAATCGGCTGTCGAGTCGTGTCGATGAAAAATCTAGATTACACAGCTTTTACCGGACAGTAATCCGGTAAGAAGAGAAAAAGGCATCTAAACTAAAATAAGGTTTGTAAACGAGGAAAAAGCAGACGGCTACAAAACAAACGATGACAGGGTTGGCAAAAAAGGCTGTTTTCAAGTCATTGAGGACAGAGACGAACATTCAAGTGGAACAATTCTCTGGTTCACTGTTAATTGTAAACTGTCATCGATTCAATCTTGTAGGGTAGGCAGACTGACAATTTCATATTTGTAGATTTAACAGCCGAAATTGACAACGCGCTGTTGATTTTACAATTGGGGATTGTAGTTGATTTAACAACTTTGTTGTAAAAATGAATGCATTCGCTGTAAAATCTACAAGAAATTGTTAATTTAACCAGATTCGCTGTTAAATACACAAATCTACAATGAATTGTTAAATCTACTGCCTTCAGTTGTAAAATTTACAGCGCTTTTTTTCGCACACTTCTACAATGCGATGCTCTAAATTTTTTCTTTTCGGAATTTTTTTCCACTGGGTGTTTTCGAACGAAGTTGAAGTTGAAGAGAAAACTTTCAGGCAAAATCTAGGCTATGTGAAGAAGATTCCGATTCGTTCTCAAACTTCAGCAGAACACATCTTCGACCCCGAACCTAAAGAAGTTCAAGAGAACGTTAAAGACACTACAGGGACAGGGAATTCAAGCACGTAGCTGAAGAAGGTAGAAGGGATGTGTTGACCCGTCAGCGATGACCAACTTTGAGCTTGCACAGTATCTCCCACTGTATTCTCCCACACACTCGGGAAAGCACGGCAGTCGAGAACAAGGAGTCATTGTTAGCGTTTTCAATAAAAAAATGTAATAAATTTGTTTTACTGAAAGTTAGCATTTGTGTTCACCTTATATTTCTCGTACAGGGTATTACAATTCTTTTTAAGGAAAAAATAAATTTTTATTTAAATTTAAATTCAGAAAAAATAACCATAGCTAAGAACGACTCCACCCGATTGTTTCCATGAGGTCCATTCCCGATCTGTGAATCTGTGAAGTGATAATTTTTTTTTATCATTTCATATTGCACAGCAATTTTCATTTTATCATTTCACGAGCGCACACCTTATGAGATTCTCGAATTCATTGTGATGAAAGGCTCTCGAACTATATATGTATTAAAAAGTACTAAATGCCAATTATGTGTCATTTGGCGTTTGCTTTGCTGAAAGATAAATAATAAATTTAATAGAAATAATAGTTCATTCATTGTTAATAACAGGCGCCGTATTGAAAAAATGCATTGAGTAGTTTATGAAATATTTAGGACTATTCGGGCAAATCTGTTATTCTGTTATGAATCATAAAAGACGACGTTTATAAAAGATCTTTTATAATTGGTATTCCGTGTTTCGAACTTTTATAAAACTCTGTTATGGAACTTCGAAAAGTAGAATCTACGAAACTGTCAATTCAAACAGCTGACTACTTTATTATATTTTTTTTGCCGGTACTCATTTGATTTGTACCAAAAACATTTAAATTCAGACTGAAAATGTAAGTTTTTTATTAAAAAAAAGTAATTGTGTACTAATTCCGGAATTTTACCCACGAAGAGGAAGTGACACTTGGTTGGCCTGCAATCGCCCCTGGCTGCTGCTATTTCTTTGCAGTCAGAACAACAGTTTTAAAATGGATGAGTTAGGGCAGTAACGCTGCACTGGTTTTTGCTTCCCTTGGTATAAAGTAAAAATTGTGAATTTATTTCTATTTACTAATGTTTATGTTTATGCAAATAAATCATTTGCAAATAATGCATTAAAAAATAATAATTCTATGTAGTATGGGTACAATACTCAAAGACATAAGAGTTTAAAGAAAACCGCTTTTGCTAGGGTTTGCAAGCAAATGTTATATCTGTTTTCATGCAATATAATTGTATTCTACCGTCATCGGCGCAATTTGAAAAGCTATTTTCCTTTGCGATGATAGTAGTTATACCAAGGGAATAAATTTAACTGATGAAATGTTTGAAATCAGGACTCTCGCAAGAGCTAATGACATAAATAAATTGTAAATCCTCTTTCTGAAACTATTTGAAAATAATTTTTTTCCCTAATTAATCAAATAAAAAATGTATTTGAAATAAATTATTTGAATTTTTTTCAATTATGTTTCCAATTACTTGACTTTATTTACAAATAATAAATAAAATGCCATTTGAATAATGTTTTATTTGGAAATAATATTTGTTATTCAAATAAAAAACGCCCATGTTTGGGGCAGATTACCTACCCTTATTGGGTATCCAAACCCTTTTGTCCGCGTATTTATTTTTTTAATTCCATCGTTTTTTACAAATTTTCACAGAATGAATAATAATCGAGATTTTCATTTTATCTGCCGAATGAAAAATGACATTAGTGTTTCACAACAAGAGATTACTCTGTACATTAAACAACCCTGGCAACGGAACAGTTATAATCACCTCACCACCGGAGGGCGCTTAGTACGATGGATGGAAACCGTCACGAGCAGAAAGATACTGCAAAACACTACTGGAATGGAACGAAATTCACCGAACCGAAACTCAACGAAATACGTAATTTCTTCATACTTACGCCATTTTGAAGTTACACAGAAGAAAGTGTTCTCTATCCTGTTCGTGACGGTTAAGGAAAATTATAATTTATTCCTAAAAACGCTTTCAATAATCTATCAAACAAACGAAATACGAAAGCTATACAAACGCGCAACTCGTTCCCTATAAAATCAGATCCCAAAAAAGTAAATTTCATCAAGAAAAATTGTGTCGGAGTAAAGTCGAATTCTCTAATTTTTTTTCGCAAAAAGAAAATCTTTTGTCTATTCCGTTCTCATCATTCACACAGTACACACATTCAAACGCATATCATCCCCCCGAACAATACACAACACAACTGGTACAACAAAACTCAAGCCCACACGTCTGCGAGCGACAAGAAAAGGGTAAGCATTCATAACTAGAAATTATATTAAAGCGTTGGCACTGTGAGTGCGAGCGAGTGCACTATGCACAGGTGGTAGTGATGGTGGACAAAAACTGAAGGAAATACTTTTGAAAGACTTGGAACATATCAAGAACGAAACAGGAGAACAAAAAAGTCGTTTTAAGTGTCGAAAGGATGTTCTCTCGTTTGTCGTCGGTAGTGGAAGTCTAATTTTTATTAAAAAAAATTTCGTGAATTAAGAAAGTTCTTGTAGCGAAAACTAAGCGCACGCGGAAAGTTTTCTTCACTATTTAAAAGTTATTAATTTCTTGGTATTTCATAACCTCAAAAAAGCCAAGTGGGAAGGAGGGTGAATAAAACGTTGCAGCAGCTCCATCAACCAACGAAAAAGGTGGGAGTAAAAAAAAAACATTTTCGCGAGTGAAATTTGCATGTATTCTCGTTTATTGTTTGCTGCAACGCCGTTTTATGAAAAAATTGTTAATCAAAGAGACAATCGACTTTTTTTTAATTGTGTTTTCTTTTGTTTCTGACAAATTTTCGTATTTTTTATACGGTGTGCATATAGGGTAAAACAACAGAAGAAGGGAGATAGAAACAGCGAAGGGAGACATTTTTGTGTTCGTGTTGTATGCAGTTGAAAAATATTCTGAGAAACGAAAGAATAAAGAACTGCGATTTGGTGCAGTCGAAGGAGTGCGTAAAGATTTATTTTCTGCGGAGACTGCATTTAAGGTAAGATCAAAATGCGTGTAATAGGACCATAGCATTATTTTTTTCTTTAAATTATCATGATAGTCGGCTCGTCACCTCCGTTTCTGCACTCTTTGCCTAATGAATATCCTACTTACCTGAGTTGCCGCATGCTTGTGCTTTATATTCACAAAAAGTATTCAAATTCTGAAGTATGATAAAATGCCACCAGTGGGGATTATTGTTAAAATTATGTATTACAGTGGATGTCCAATATAATGAATGATAATTATAATTTTTGAAGCCATTCGCTAAAACAAAAGTGTTCGTTTTATCGAGCGATTTTTTGCATATCTTTAACAATATTCAATAAAAATTGGTGCATATTTAAAAATATTACATGAAACAAAAAATGTCTTGAGAAAAGTTTGCGGTTATATATTATATACATATGTATATTCGTTCTCTCGGATACTAAATTTCTATGAACGCGTTCGCTATTTAGAGATGTCAATGCAATTTTTATGCACTTTCATTATATAAAAAATCGCTATATTGGTATTCGTTATACAGTACAGCCTCGGTAATTCGAATTTACCGAAACCTACCTTAGTTTTCGAATCACCGGATTCAATGTACGTAGACAAAATTTCTGCTTAATGGTTAAAAATTTATGTTGCTTCTGGGGGCGGTTCATAGTAAAATGTAGCTTTAAAATTAACTTTATAAAAAAAAAAAAAACCGAACACAAAGCTAGTTGACAGCAAATGAAAACTAAGCGGATTGGACACATTTTTCTTTCTCCTAAATGTCTTCACACTTAACTAAAAGGATGGAGAAAATTCGATTACAGAATAACAACCCTGCCAAGCGTACGAATTTTAAGATAGGTAGGTACGTAATGTAAAAAAATTGGTGTTTGAATTAGTGGAGCGTTCGAATTATCGAGTTCGAATGAGCGAGGTTGTACTGTACTGGACGTCCACTTATTATTATTTGTTTGTTCAAAATGTGTGGAGACAAACCTGTTCTATGTCAAAGTGCGTAGCACCTTATACGTATTGTACCAAGTGATTTTAAGGGATCCGTAAGTCAGGCCTTTATCGTGATGAATATGGTGCTTAATTCCATTGATAGCGCAAATGCTTAAAATCTGGCAAATTAAATACATTCACCCAAGGGATATCCTCTTTTTTTTTTTTTTTTCAATGCTTCTCTACTATAAATCTTCGCTCTGGGCTCTCTTAAATGCCTCTCCACTTATCAAACACTCTTGACTTCATGTCTTTTTTTCTACTTTACATCATAACTTGTCCAAATTTGAACGCTTCTGTATTTCAAATTGTTATACCGCGTTCTCTACGGGCGAAATCTCGAGATTGCGACAAAAACTCTCCAAATCTCCGAGGTTTCGCATGCATTTTCTATGTGTTGAAATCTCGTGCTTTCGCCGAAACCTCCTCGAAATCGCGTTTAGTTCTTCTATCTATGAGAGGTTGTCAAACTGAACAAACCTGAACGTAAACATCAGTTTATTTTGGTGTTCATTTTCAGATGCCAAAATATTATATGTGAAAACAGCTGTAGCTAGTGTTGGGACTTCTACCAATTATATTTATTTTATTTATTTTTTTTTTTTATATATTTTATTTAGGTTATGCATCATGCGTTACTTACATACATACATATAAATTGTATGCATTGTTTAATTTGTTTGTTGGATTTATGGTATGTTTCAAATGTCGATCACTTTTTGGTTTCCCAATTTGCCCACTCTCAAGTCCCAACACTGATAGCAACAGACAATAAAAGGCTGTTGGTTTGTTTGTTTCCCGCCACTTAAAAGTTGACAGACAATGACATTCGAAATTATTTAAAATTGGTGCGAGCGGTTTACGAGATTTCGTCAAACGTTCATAGAAATTTCGAGATTTCGTTTCAGTGAGAACGCAGTATTAGTCTTTCTGATCAGTCGAAAAAGCCAAATAAGTTTTAAGTTCTTAGGGCTTATGCCTCGAGATGATGTACCTACATAAATTCATACATATGTATGTATACACATGAGATGAGATACCGGAAATTTTGCTCTGACGACATAATGAAAATTGGAGCGAATTTGCTTTTATTTGACTTCACATTTTTTTCAAGTTGAGAAGCATCTTTTAGTTTTTATATATGCATTATAATAAAGTTAGAAATTTAGTTCATGAAAGTGTTTACATACATATGTACATGCAGGTATACTATGCTTAGTTAATTTGAGAGAAAAATGGTTGATATGATACTTTAACTGTTTAGGAAGAAATATTTCCTACATCCTATCATTTCTTTTTCGATCTGGCATGACCTTTCGTATGTACATACATGCATAGTACAGTGGGGTGGAAATAATGACCAGAGTAGATATATCCATAATGAATATACTCTGATAATGACAACTCCGAAAATGAGAGCCTTTATCATTTGTATGATTTTTTTTTGTCAAAACAACTTGTAACAATTGAGGGAAACATATATATCGTTCGCTAAGTATACAACGTCGAGTGGGAAGAAAATGAATACCTTGCGCCTGCCGTATTTTAAGAAACTTATTTAGATTACTGTTGCAAAATATACATATGTAGATACATAGCTGAACTTTAAATCTGAATGTAACTTCTGCGTTTTAAAACAGTGTTTTCAAACATTATTTACATTGTCATTGTCAACGTGTCACCTTGCTCGTGTTTGAAGTGTTGATTTCCAGCGGTAATTTATGGAATGGATATTGAGATTTCGCAATTGCCTATATATGGGCATATGTAAGTATTGGTTGATTTTGTGAGTTGAAATTAAAAATTGACAGTGCTTGCTTTATATATTGGCAAACATTGTGGTATACTTAACTCATTTTGTTCTTAAGTCGATTTATTCGTTGTGGTCACAGATTTGTGTGTTTCAAATAATGAGGATCGTCGGAAGAGATCCGAAATATCGACTTTAGCTTTATTTACGCTAATATAATATGGTATACCCATATATTTTTTCACATGATAACCATAAAGAAGCACTATTTAGCTTGACACATTCACTACAGTAATCCGTGTCATCAAATTAGAGTATGTACTTTAAGAACCGTTCTCGTCTGTGCTAATAGTAACATTACTGGTTCTTGTAGTAAAATTACTACACTTTATAGAAATCTGGTGAAAGTATTGCAAAACTACTTTATTTGTAAAATGACAGCACTTTTAAGCACCCCCTTACCCTCGTATATGTTTGGAAATGTACACACACGGCATTAAGAGCAGATGTATGTGTTTGCCATTATTGCAAGACGCCGCCGCGTTACTTTTCATTTTGTTTCAGGTTGTTTGTGAGGGGTAATGTGCATGTTCAATGTTTAAATTCCACTTTGTCTCGGTTTTCGTTAACTAGAAATTGCCATTTTGTTTTTATTTCGTCAAGTCTTGGGCTTTTTTCGCCGGTGTTTCCCTGAACTGGTCTGAAGTTAGTTTTGTTTCGTTTCCAATTCTTCCCACTCTAAGAAAGTGAACATAACTCTCTCGCTCGCGCATTTGACATGTATTAAAGTGTTTTTCTTTAGTAGTAGTAGTAGTAAGTTTATTGAGATTTTTTTTTTTTTTTTTTACATATTGTGTGTGACTTATACTAATTTAACATATTCTTGCTGACTTAGAATTGGTCTGGCAAAGCAGCTTTTGAGAACTTCACATTAATGTATATTTATAATGGAACAGAGTACAACTTTTAATTATTTAATAAAAAAATGGTTTTTCTTTATGTGGAGCAAAAACTACAGAATATTAATTTTTTGTATGCCTTTTTAATTGATTAGGCCTTCTGAAGAATTGATCAGGGCTTTCGATGTTTTGGTTTTGGTTAGAAATAATTGATGCAATTTCTCGTGTTCTTCATTTTTTCGCAAATCATACTGGACTGTGTGGTGATTATGTCCAATTCTCAAATATTTGTTTTAATTTTATAGACTGATGCTCGAGGTAAGAAAAGAATACGTGAAAGCATGAATACGTGAAGGGCATAAAATCATCTAACCTACCTCTGTATAATATTCCCGGTTATCATCTCGGAATCGGAGAAGAATAGAGTCCGAAATGTTATTCACCTCTTGCACATACACACTAGCATGTGGCAAGGGGATTTTGAGGAATTTTCGGGCAATGACTCATTTCAGGGTCAGCAATAAAATAAAAAGAAGGGATATATTTAATAAATATATGCATACATACATATGTATGTGTTTTATTAATGAATTTTTATAAAAATTTGTCAGATGCGGATTAAATAAGAATTAAATGATACACTGTGGTTATCACATAACTTTACGTCATCAATTTGATATTTATCAAATTATGTACGTACATATGTATATATGTATGTAAGAAAAACAAAATCAAGAGATGGTGAAAGTACGTACATTGTGTACCGCAAAAACCATTCTTTAATAATTTTGAGAAAATATACTTACCTATGGCGATCATTTGACCAAATGTGTCAAAATGGCATGCATTGCAATCGGTTCAAAAGATTAAAAGTAGTTAGAGCAGAACGGTTATTTGCATGCGAAACGTTTTTAGTTTTAGCTCATAGATTGTAAAGATGAGTGGTTTTCATACTTTTAATGCCACAGCTCAAAGACGCACGGGAAGCATACGAAGCTGGAAAGCAATATGATGTTGAGGAAGTTCTAAATAATGTTTATACCCTATCCTAAGGGTATATTATTTTAAACTCGGAAGGTGCCTGTGATTTACCGCAGTGGTCAGATAAAAGTTAACACATAAATATGTAGGGTAATTTATGGTATATAGATCGCCCACTTTTTACAAGAGCATAAAACGAGCCTGGAATTATAGTAACACAATATGTTCCAAGAAAAATAATATTTATTTTTCTTATTACTAATCAATTAACAGAAACTAGGGACTACATAATTGTATATAATATTTATTATAAAAAGCTAACAAAAGAAAAGTTCGTCAAAACACCTGACCTCTGGATAAGGCTAAGGTGATAGTTGATTGTCGCTTTTTTGACTGTCGTTTTTGATTATCAACTATTCTTTGCTCTGCGTTAAGCGATCAATAAGAAATGATCTTTTATTGGCAGCACTTAGAGTTTTAAACGCCACTTTGTTGCCGATGCTGTCATTCCGAGCAGCTGATACAATAAAAATATAAGTTTTTCATTGTGAAAAATGTAAGGTAGGAAATACACGATACAATTGTTGTATCGACTTAGGTTGTACCGATATCGGGCCATCTGTTGTATGCAGCTCATAAATTATAGAATCTTGCGTACTTTTTTCCATATAATTTGTCACATGTGACATCAGTTGTGCACTCAAGAGCATGCGACCATACGATATCGGTACAACGGTCGGTTGTGTGGAAACACACGATAAAAATTGTCGTATACAACAGCAAATCTGTCCAACCATTGTGTATCTATACGTATAAAAAAATACAAATCTATTTAATTAAACAATTTGTTTCTCCTCTCAAGTATTGACTTCAGTTTTTTAATGACTACCTTAGTTATTTCAGCCCTACCCTATTTTGGTGTAGCCAAGTCAGCCCCAACTTGTCTTTAATAGCCACCAGCCCCAACAACAGACACAAACGCTTCTTTAATAAGGAAACGCTTTTCGCACAGGGCTATAATAAGATTGAAATTTATTCCCAAACTGAGAAGTTTCAGAAATGATTCTTATAGCGAAATTAGATGAAGACGTAGACCGATTAGTCTATTTTCCATTCTACCTATACTATTCGAAAAACTTCTATATGACCGATTGGAACCGTTCTTAACCCGTTCCAATTCAATATCTGACCATTAATTCGGTTATGGAAGACAATAGTCTAGTTCATAAATGTAAAAAAACGTGCATTAATTTTTATAAAAAAACTGCATTATTGACATCATTTGTTTGACATCACTTCATAAATGAAAAACGTAAAAAAATGCGCATGAGTTGCGCGACACTGCAAACTTTGGGGTACTTTTATATTTTATGCTCTTTTGCCGATGCACTGCATAACCGATTTTTAACATTTGTGAACGGTTATGTTGAAAAAAAAAAGATAAATGGAAAATGTAAAGAACCAATATTACTGTGAATTGTATTAAATGTATGTACCCATATACCTTTCTTCCAGTTACCACCGCCAAGTAATTACTATGCAACAGAAAAATTATTGCTGAGCAAGTTGGATATTTATTATTATGTACATATGAGATACTTATCCTTATTTTTTAGAATTAGTCCTGAACTCGCCTTCCACATGTCAAAGAACAATGCTCAGAATTTTTAATATAAGCGCCGCTCTAGTTAGCAAACACCACTGTTTAAGTTACACAAAATACTTACTTAACTTCTGTCACTTTTTAATAGGAGAAAAAAAAAATATTTATAAAATTAATTTTGCAAATGCTTGACTGCCGCAGGAATGTAGCAGTCTTATGTTCATATTTATACAAAAAGAATTCGTACAGCAGGCTTACAACAATTCGACTCGACCAACATTTAACAATATAACAAGTTCACCGAGTGATATTTCTTAATGTGTCAAAGGTCTTTTACAAGATATGACATGCTGAGATAAACTCTCAGAAGACTCCTTTTATTTATTTGATTGATCAATATTTTGATTGTTAGTAAATAGATGCAAATGTTACTAACTGGCGTTGTAAATATGGTAATCCGGTTTCGAGTCTCGAAAGTTAAAACTACATACATTTTCGATTGTCATCAAATAATATTTTCCGTGTATCGATCTATAGGGGCTTTGTTAATTTAAAATTATATTATAATAAATTCAGAACAGGTCAAATGTTAGGTACAAGGTAAGACAAATTGCAGCACTTTAATATATTTATGTCGTCTAAAGTTGCTGGCTGACAAAAGGGGTGTTCTTTATCTACTGAAGAAACTAAACGTGTCTTGTAGAGAAACAGCAGTTCCAAATGTATATTTTTATTGACGGTTTGGTATTTTATTTATGAAAATAATTTCAGAAAAATGCTTTAATAAATTAACGTTACAGGAAAATTTTTCATAAACCTTAAAATACTTACATATTAAACAATGGCTTAATTATTAAGCAGCGCCGTCAATAAAAGAAACCAAAATTTGAATTTACTATTTGAATTGACGAGTTACAATACAAGATAACGAATAGTGAGGCCCGTGTAACCAAATCCTTGGTCATACACCTAGACACCAAGCTGATTTAATCTGGAAATACCACATTGAATAAAAATGCAGCCATATAAAACTCAAATTCAGACAACTCTATTGGCTTCTATGTAAATATTTCAAACTATACATGCCAATTCACTGCAGAGATCCGCATTGATTCACTTTACGCATTATAGAATCCGACATATGACTGTATTATCCATCCGCAGTCTACATTATCGTAATCGTGTATTTGTGATTGAAACAAGTTTCAAATAAATAGGAAGGAGCGTAAGAGCTATGATAAAAGATATTTCGCTCATGTACGAGCCTTAGTCAGTTATGCGACAAGCAAGTGCTAAGAATTTGCATTTATTTTAGATTTGTGAAACCATTCAAACTGAATAAAGGCACTTACGCAGGTGCTGGATGTGCGAATATTCAACTGCCACCAGTAGCAAGCTTTTCGTCAATTAACATTTTGTTAATTTTTGGCTGAGCTGAAGCAAACTGAAGCTGGAGATTTGTTGTTTTCTAGAAATATATGCATCGAAATCATTTGCTTAATATTTTTTGATATTTTATACACTTTTTGCTGATAATTAATGCAAAAGAAGGCGACTAGCACCAAGATCGTACACAAATCAATACCAATCCGCGACGCTTTTATTGCGGATCTGAACAGTCAAAGTCTGTATGGAGTGCGTATGAGATGCGTTTTTAACAATGGCAGTATTTTACCGACATTCATTCACTTTCTAACCGGCATTGTCTATAATGGCCAACCAAACAAATTGGGGGTAGATTCGCTCCGCAGTGCATCCGCCGGATTCTATAAATGGCATGATTTACAAGCAACAAAATATTACTCTACAAGGAATTAATTAAACCCGTATAGACATATGCGCTATAAAAACATTAATATAATCAAAAGACACCCAAGATACATATGGATCATTGCATTGCAACAGTACCAGATCAAGCTCTATCAGGATTTATTTTTCGAGATCCAAATAGTTCGTGCTATTTCTCACTAGGTTACATTTTCATTCGTGACTGTGGTGTAATTGTTCACGACAGTCAAACGTCCATGTTGCCAGATTAGAATATGAAATATTATTTGCAAACCAAACGCTATTCAATAATTTGTATGTTTAAAAAAATAAATATTGAACAAGTAATAACTTCGAATTTTTGAAACCTTGTGATTCGACAAAATACTTCTTTTAAAAAACCGTAAATACCAATGTTTTATAATAATATCATTTAAATCAAAACTACTAAATGACTTTAGAAACAATGGTCTAAAGGATCATGTAAAAAACGGTATTATATAAAGCCAGATTATAAAAAACTGGGTTTCAAAAACGATATTAAAAAGACAAAGTATTTTAAAAGACATTATTAAAGAATTATGGCTCAACCATAGTGGACTTCAGAGTGATTAACCTTATACCAAAACTGAACGAAAAGCGCATTCTATCCTTCTATTGTATTGACAACTAAATAAATTCCTAAAAATATCACAATTATTGTTTTGAGCTTTACCAGACTGAGTCATCGGCAATCGGGATACCAGCTAAACTTACACTGGTGTGTCGAGTAAAGGCAATACCGATCAAACGTGGAAGACATAAGTCACAAATAAGCTATATTAGATAGTACACTTCGAGAGGTTAGGGAGAATACCTTAAAAGAAAGGGAGGCTTATGGGTCAGATGCTATTAAGGTTGTTAAAGACAACATTGACTTATGACATCCTTTGGGGATGTGAATGAGATTAAGACACTATCTCAACATCATATGTACAATATAAAAAGATTTGTAGATCTATACTGAAGTGAGAGGTAACGGTGATCATTATTACGTTATAAAAGTTGTTTTCAGAGACTAGAGTAACGTCAACACCTCTTGCGTCTTTTGTTGGTGTCCTAACTTTTCTAGACAGAGTGTACTCGTATAATGCCTCTCCGCCTTAGCAATTAAGTTCCTCAAGATGGTAAGAGGAATAGGACCGCAGTGGTAATGACCTAAAGAGGGCGAGAGCATTAGAGCTACCATCAGATACATTCACCAGTGTTTTATTTACGGAAAATACCACCAATTTTTTTTTCACGGCCCCACCTCTTGCGAGTATCTGACAAATATCCAAGAGTATTTACTGTCATGAGAAAGCTTCTCAAAAACCGTCCTGCCCTTCGGATACGGCATAAAACTGTAGGTCCCTTCTGTACGTACAGAAATGTATACCACGCACAATACGGAGAGCTGTGAGAAGCTAGGCCTTGGCCCTCTATGGGTTGCTTACGGCCTAAAATTTATTTATTTATTTTAGTATTTACGTCTCCCTTATAGGATAAAACATTCATTTCATCGAGGTAGAGGAGCAGATACCAGTTAGTCAGAGTCTTCATTGTCCGAGACATGTATGCGTCTTTAAAATTTATTCTTTTTTTCTCAATATTTTTGTTGTTTATTGTATTTAATATTAGTTTTTCATCGATGTCACTTTCACTTTTATTTCAGGATTGAAGAAGACTGAGGACTTAGATTTAAAAAAAAAAAAAAAAAATAATAATAATAATTTCTAATTTTCCGCGCTACCTATTAACTAAAACACGAAGAAGAAAAGGACTACATGAAAAAAAATTATCGCAGCGAGTAAAATATAACAGGTTCCTTTCGCAATTTGATTTATTATATATTTTTTTCTTTCAAAATTTTCAACGAAAATAAAAAATTGCGATAAATATCCTGATACTGATATAATAACCACTGTATGATCATCTCAGTAGTTCGACCTGCTCTCTCTGAAAGGTCCAAAACAGCAGTTAAACACACCTGTGATAAAAGCGAAAGAAAGTAATAAGAATATCTTTGAGTAAAATAAAAAAGAGTATAAAGAATTTACTTCGTAAAGAGAATCACAACACAAAAAAGGCGGATAAAAGAAATACTGATTAAAAGTGAGAAGTAATACGCTTACGAATAAAAAGTTATCATCCCGCAGGCAGCATTAATAGTAGACGATTAAAACAAAACAGTAGCTCTAGTAGTCGTGTGGTGCACAGTCAACGGCAGGTTACGCTGATGAGGATTCTCTGGCAGCATGAGTACACTGGGGGGAAGTAGGGGAGAGCGAAATGCCAAGCCCAAGTTCTCAGCACTCGATATAAATCGAATGTACAAAAATAGTCGTGTAAGTAGTCATTGTATTGGGAATATTATTTAACGTTAAAGTATACATTTTAATTTTGCTCTTTTTTATTCGTAGGGTGAATCTGTTGAACCATCTGCGCAAAAGAACCAAGTGCCCCGTAAACATGGAATGCAAAGTTTGGGCAAAGTGCCGTCTGCAAGGCGACCACCTGCTAATCTTCCATCCCTAAAAGCTGAAATAAGTTTGCCAAATAGCAATAATAATACACCCGGACAAGAAGGTTTGTTGAAATGGAAAGAAATTAATAATTAATAATAGAATTTTTACTTGTCTGTGCTCGAAGCTACAGTCTAAACGGGTGGACGGATTTTGATCAAACTTCATATCTAGGGTCTTTGCGATAATTCATAGAGGGAAAATAAAAATGTGTGTTCTAACCCTTATTTTGACGGTAGTTTACCACGGCCAATTTTACAAAAATTGGATTTTCTCGAAAACGGCTCAAACGCTTTTGATAAAATTTCATATTTCATTTAGATTTATAAAATCCAATCAGATTACATAAAAAATTTCTTACCAAAATTGTTAACATAAGTACTTATAAATTTTTTTTGCAAAAAGTCGATTTGCGCGAAAACGGCTGTAACGATTTCATTCAAATTCTTCACTGAGATTAGTAGATTACAAATCGCAAAAACTATAAAATGGCGTTTAAAATTGTTGGCCAAAAGTGGATATAACGGTACTTTTCCACGAATTAAGACGTTTGAGCCAATTAAACCCGAAAACCTCTTAAAATTTCATATTTGTACTAGTTTGGTAAATTCCTATAAAATGGTATACCACGTTTTTCAATTGCTTCAAGCTTTTTACTTGCACCTATAATATAGGGCAAGTATTGGATTCGTTAAAAAATCGACCTCGAGATAACAATGAGTTCTGACATTACGATGATAGAGAACCTCGAAAAAGTGGGTCTGCCGATTCTGTCTGTCTGTGTGTATGTACGCTGCACTGCAGCCTAAACGGCTGAAGCAATTTGCTTCAAACTTCATGTCTGAGCTCTGTAGGGTCGCAATTCGAAGCGAAATTGGAATTTTCGTTCTAGCACTATTATTAACGGTACTTTACTTAAGGCCAATTTCACAAAAAGACGATTTACTCGAAAACGGCTCTAGCGATTTTGATTAAATTTCATATTTGAATTAGTCTAGGCAAATTCTATAAGGTGGCGTACCACGTTTTTGGCTAAAAATACATATAACGGTACTTTTCTTAGTAACTGAATTTAGAAATATGGCTATTTCCCGGCTAAAACTCAATAGATTTCCATGAAAATCAAAATGTGGGCAAGATTTAATGTTTAATAAAAAGTGGCATTTAAATTTATGCAAAATTTTTAAAAATATTTTTTCCAAAAATTTAATATTTTTTTTTTTATAAAAATTTGTTCAGTTTTAACTAACAGGTAGGCAAAACTTGTGCGCAATAATTTATTCATCACTTCTGCTAATCCTGATTCCTCTTTAGTTGTGTTTTTAAAGTTTTACTCTATCCAAAAATTCTTTTGGAGTGCAAAGTTCTAATTTTTTTTTTGTCTGAGATATTATATTTAACCTGAATAACTGCTTTCGTGTGCACATACTTACTACATACGATTTTCGTTTCAAATAAATGCCCAATTAATATAATTAATGATTATTTTTTGTTAATTTTTTTTAGTTGGAACATCCATTCAAACATCGGGCGGCCCAGCACAAGGAGTATCGGTTAACTCATCCGTGGCGTCAAATTCAAACAGCATAAATTCGATTGGGAATACCAACAACAATAACGCCAACAGCAATAGCTCTTCTAAGTTGCTGAATAATATATCAACAAGCGAGAGACATAACACCACTTCACATTCTTCTTCACATTCAACACTTAACAATAGTTCAGCGGTAACATGGTCATCGGTAACAACAGGCCACGATCATCTGAACACCTCTGGAGGCAGCAGTGGCAAAAATTCTGCGCCTCCACTTTATCAAAGTCCACAATTCCAACACGAATTTCCATCATTAGATGGCAGTGGTGCTGCAAGCCACCACAAAGGTGCATCCTCATCGTCTTCATCAACTCACCAGCAACATCAAACGCATCAGCAGCAACACCACAATCACAACAGCAATTACCATCATCATCAACATCAACACCAACAATATCACCATCAAAATTACAGAGATGGCAATGGCGGAAGAGACGAACGAGATCACTTCCATCACCACAGCAAACAGCAGCATCAGTACCAACAGCCTCATCAACAATACCAACACCAGCAACAGCAAACGTCATCGATGTCGACGACTCAAGAGGGAGATGTGCAACAAGTAAGTCTAAGACCACAAACGGATGCCAATACATGGATACAGCAGCAGCAGGGTGGAAAATCACAGCAGCAGCAGAACGATGTTGGTCAACAACAAAACAACAGCAACCAACAGGGCCAGGGCCCCCTGCCAGCAGTTCCCCCACCATTACTCGCATTAATGCCCTCATTTATGGTTCGAGGTGGTGGTGGTTCATCTGCCTCTTCCTCTGATACGCAAGTACGCTCGTTGACACCACCCATAACACACGGCGGTGACTACCAATATCATCGTCAACAAAATGGGGGAGGAGGAAACTACGCATCAGCCATGAATCAGGTGAATAGCAATAGGAGTAATAATCAGAAAGACTACAGATCGAATTCACCCAATGTAGTAGGGGGAAGTGGCAGTTCATTCCGATCGAATGTTAATTTGATGGGAAAACGCCCACCACAGGTTCATACACCTCCTCCACAGCAGCAACAACGCCCAAACAAAGACTCATCCGCTTCAAATCTACCCCCACCATATGTTGAACCTGAAGTAGCACTGCAACAACGTCCTATTATAAAGGAGGAGGATCTAGAGCGGCTAAATGCAATCGCCAAAGATGACAGTTGGACACAACAAGATGACATTGATTATAATCCGAAATTAACGTTCTCTGACGAAGACGATGAATCCGCATTGCCAGATATCGATAGACAGCCACCAGTATTTCCAATGACTACAGCAACAGCTAAGTCGAATAGTGAACAGAAGGTAACCAGCAGTAAGTCGACAACAGAACCGGCGAGGTCATGGACACGTGATAGAGAGTCACCAAAAGAGCAACAACACCAGCATCGCAAATCTGACGATAATGGTTCAACTTCCTCGCAACAAAATGGCCATCGAGGAGTTGTTGCTTTAGATGCCGGAGTATATGAACGAGCTAAGCAGCGTAAAGAAGAGGAAGAAAAACGTGAATTAGAACGTCGACAAGCAGCTGCCAAAAAGCTTCAAGAACTTGAAATGAAAATGAACAGCAAGAAAGTATCCATCGCGAGCGCGGGGAGCGATAACGATCTGCCTGGATCTTCTTCTGGAGGAGCGGGAATCAGCACAACACCTGCGAACACAGTGTCATACGAGGAAGGTCGACAGAAAGATGATGACTACCACCATCAATCGACACGTGACGGTGGCGGTCGTCGTCCCTACCAAAAGGATGGGGGTAATGGTGGCGGTCGTGACTACAATCGTTACGATCGAGAGCGCGACCGCGATCGTGACCGAGATTACGGGCGTGGTGGAGCTCCGCATGGTGGAAATCAAAAGGTCTTCTCTGCTCATTTTCAGTCGAATTTACCGCCACGTTTTCAACGGCAACAACAATTGCTCCAACAGCAGCAGCAACAGCAACAACCCAGTCAATCCAATGCCAGATCCATCACTGCCAATCAGCAACAATCAACAGGCGGCGGAGGGGGTGGTGGTGCCGGCGGCTACTCAACACAGGATAAACAATATGAATCAAATCGATATGGTCATAACCAACACTTCAGATCACAGGCACCTCAACAGCAGCGCCGCAACGATAGTGGCGATATGATGAGGCGTAACGATCGAGGCGATCGAGATCATGGGGGCTATGTTAATCGATCCGGCTATAATAGAAATCGAATGGAAGATTCCGGTGAGCATGATGATCGCTATAATCGACGCAGCAATGAAGACTATCATCGTGGAATATCTAGGAGCATTTCCGATTCATCACAACGGAAAACAAGCGTCTCCTCAAACGATGATCCTCAGCAGCAGCAGCGATCGTCTGACTTTGGTGGTGGGGGTGTTACATCGTCAACCGTTGGCTCCTGGGCCGAGGAAACAGATGCTGAGTTGCGACGTCAGCGAGATGAGAGTTTTTCTAGCAGTCATAGTCGCAATGATGATGATATTCAAGTAAAGCACATTCTGCAACGCCCCCAACAACATCAGAAAAGTACATCGGAAAGCAGCACGAATGCCGTAATTGAAAAGATCAGCACAGCAACCCCAGAAAAAGAAATCTTAGGCACCACAAAGAATGACGAACAAAAGGATATTGGAATTAATTCTAAAAGTGAATCTAATTTCGTTCCAACACAAATTCTCCGCCGATCGGAGAGTCCAACACCACAATGCAATGAGCAAAAAATGAAGGAAAAGTCATTGTCGGTCAGCGAAAGTAGTATTTCCGAACAATTGAATAAAAGCGATTTGCAACACCATGATAAGTTTGAACAGAAAGATCATGGCGTTGATTCGCAACAAAAGAAGCGCAAGGACAGTGAAGGAAGCAGCATCAGTGGCGTGATAGTTAAAAAAGATGATGATAAGGTCGACGAAAGGTCCCAACGCGCTGGTGATCATAAACGTCCCAGCCCTAGAGGTGGTAGTAGTGGTGGCGGTAATGACCGAAGGCAGGACATCCGTGGTCCACCATCCCGAGGGTATGGATCATATCGAGGTGGCTCAAGCGGCGGCGGTGGAAGTTGGAGCCGGCGTGGTGGCGGCAGTGGAATGCGTATGGGGAGTGGAAGAAACTATCAAAACGAATGGAGCGAATCTGAAAATTCAGAAGATATAGACGAAGATGGATATGGACGACGTTCGGAAAGAAGTCCCAAAGTTCCAAGAAAGGTGAGGCTATAAATATTTTGTTTTTGCTATTTCATAAAATCTCAGCTAGACAAAGAACTAAATATTGTCACAGACCCCTAAGTATAATCAAATCCAAATTCTCTGTATTTTTAACAATTATTATTCTTTAGGAACAAAATGTTCCGAATATTCTGTTTGTCTATCTCTTTCTGAGCATTTGTACATGTTATTACAGACGTAATGCCGACACATTAATAGATTGGTTGTCGATGCTAAATCGACACTTTCTTCATTTAGAGTAATTTGGCGTACTCTAAGAAGTAATACCATTAGTAGTCATAACACACCATTTGTCGTTTATTATGTTATGGCTTAGTATTGACTGCATTAACAGATTTATTGAAATATTTTCCTTTTAGCAGGATAATCTTGGTCGGGATCAGAGAAGAGGAGGGGTAGGAGTGGGTGGTGTCGATAGCGGTTCACAACCTCTAAAAGAAGGGTTTGCCCCGCGCGGTGAGCCGTCGCGACGTGGTCGTGGTGGAGGAAATGTTGGTGGTAGTTCACGAATGTCTGATTCAAATTCTGGTTATAGACGGGACAATCGGGGAAGTAATAGCAATATTGGTCCTCGTCGATCGGGTGATAATTACGGCTCTCAACGTTCTACGCATGATGACCAGAAAGATAAAAAAAGCACATCTGAAGACTCGCCTGAAACATCTGATAAAATAAAACAGAATCAGTTAGCCTTGACTGCTGGTTTAAAAAAATCCGATAGTGTTGTTTCTGAGTCAGATAAAAACAAACCGAAACAACAAAGTCCACAGCCAGGTAAGAAGATGGATGATAATAAGAAACAATCTCCTCCGAAAACGTTTGGGGGTGCTTCTGGTTATCAAAGTATGAGAAAAGAAAGCACATCAAGTGGGAAGAATGATGACAAGGTAGAGCTGGATAGAGATATTGAGCGGAAGAAATCGCTTTCGAAAGAAAAAGAATTGCCACAACAGCGTAGTAATAGTTCTGGTCAACTTATTACTCAGCAGAGATCAGGTGGCGGTTCATTAAATATAACGCAGAAGAAAGATGATCGACCTTCAATGACAATATCGTCAGCTAAAACTTCAACAATGGCTACAAAACCTCCGCCAGGACTTGGTTACAAACAAACTGGGTCAACAGTTACTGCTAATCAACAGGCGTCATCGACCGGAAGTGCTTCGATTAATAAGGAAACCGGCTTACAGAAGAGCAAATCTTCATCAGACGCACGTGGTGGTGTATCATCGTCTTCAATATCTTCACAGCAATCCTCATCGGCAGCAAACAACAAAAATCTTCCACCGCGAATGAATAAGCCACAGCAGCAGTGGGAGGGTAATAGTAGAACATCATCAAGTGGAAGCTGGGAGAAGGGAGATAAATCCCCCGAAGCAAATGATATAGGAAGCGGTGGTGAAGGTAAGGACAAGAAGTCAATGTCCTCGGATAAAGATGGTGTCAATACACCAGTAAATACAATTATATTTGAAAATACCAATTATAAAACAGCTGCACAGAATCAACAAACAACCCAGATTAAGCGGCAAGTATCCAACCACTCGGATACATCTTCTCAAAGCAGCCAATCCAATCAAAAATCTTCAGAAGCTTCTCAAATACAACAACAGCCTGAAGCAATCACCACGGGTCTCTCGCAAATGTCGTTTAATAATAGTGGCAAACAATCTACAGTTGCCGCTCCGACTGATTCCAATAGTGGCACTGACTATGATAAGGACATGAAACTTGGTTTTTCATTCGACACAGAATACTCACACATGCCAGAAGATAAAAATGGGACGACAATACCTGGAGCCTCTTCAACTGCTTGCGCTAAACCAGTCGCGTCAAAAATAACAGCTGGTCTACAACAAATGCCTCCTCAGAGTGGACCACCACCGGCTACAACCGGTACCCAATCTGGACAACAAAATATCATCTCAACAGCTGATCTCAATATGAAAATTGCTAGTGTCAAGAAGGTGTGGGAAAGTGTTTCGCCGATGCCAACTGTTATCGAACATGTTGCTGCAGCAGCTGCAGCGGTTGCAGCACAACAAGCGAGTGAAGCGGAGGCAGCGCAACATTTAACATCGAACTACGCCAACCAACAGCACCTTCAGCATTACGCTGTATCTCATGCAAGTAACATGCATATTCAGCACGCTCTATCGTCGCCGGGACCTCAATCCGGCCCCTATGGCAACTCGTACGATCCAAGTCTGGAACAACATTTTGGACAGAAGGATGTTTCTGACTCTGATGGATCCTCTGTTGTCGGTTATAGTCCAAGTCCACAACATGGTGTCGGTCAGGGTCAAGTACCACCTGGCGCTGGTGGTCATGGTGTATCTAATTTGGTACTGAAACATGCTGCTGAGGCCGCTAAAGTAAAAACGTCGCAACAACAAATGCACCAGCCCAGTTTAGGCATGTCTCCGCCACCAAACTCAATGCAGCAGCAACAACAAGCTGTGCAGCAACAACAACAAGCCGTGCAGCAGGCGCAACAACATCAACAAGCCGCACAACAACAGCAGCAACAACAGCAACAGCAACAGCAGCAACAACAACAACAACAGCAACAACAACAACAACAACAACAACAGCAGCAGCAGCAACAACAGGCACAACATCAAAACCAAATGCATCCTGCAGCAGTTGCTGCAGCAGCTGCTGCTGCTCAACAGCAGCAACAACAACCACAACCATTCTATCAAGCTTCTCAATTTACTGGCATCCCGACAATTCCCAGTCCGCCAGCTGTGCTATTTAACTCGGGTACAATGCCGTCACAAAGTGGTCTCTATGCTCCATTCCAAATTGATCAGGGTCGATCACAATTTTCGCAATTTCCTCCCGCCCCACACTACGGTACAACCGGCAGTGGACCGTACAACGCGTACATGCAGACACCCCCTAACATGCCAACGGCGCCAGCGCCTGAAATGTACTCGAATATCCCATCACAATTCCGAATGAGTGGCGCAGTTCAATCGCCCTTTAACCAAAATCAACAATTGAATAACCCCAACACCGTACTGATATCATCAAGTTCAAATTCATTGATGTCTGCTTCGGTGAAACCAACCTCGCAGCAGTTGGGTACTATCGGTTCAAAGAATAACGCCGCTGCGGTAGCTGTAGCTGCTGCGTCAGGTCCCTTTGCGCAACAGTATATGGGATTATATCCGCCGCAACAGGCACCACCGCCACCTCTTCAATCGAATAGTTATTACTCGAACTCAGCTGGTGGACAAGGTCCTTTCTATGGTGGGCCGACAACTGCAGGGGCAACACAAAATTATGGTCTTCAGACAGCAGCAGGTATGTTCGGAGGTCATGCTGGGCCAGGTGGACCATCGACAGGACCTCCGCCACAATCGGCTCAGCAAATAGCGAGTTTTAATTCGCAATTTATGAATTCATCGCTACTAACAGCAGCTGCAATAAATCAATTCCGTGGTGGGCCAACACCACAGCAAACGGCAGCCCAGGCATATATGAAAACAAATCAAGGACAGAATCACATGCAGGATTCAGTAAGTTGGAATAACGTTTCGTAATAGATCTATTTTTAATTATTTTTCTTTTCTTTGAAGATGGGAAGACAGTTGAAAAGCCCATTGGGAGCCGATGTGAGTCTAAATTTAGCTAAACAAGTGCAATCCCAACCAAGCCCACCGCATCATAAAAACTATCAGAGTGTGAGTACGAGCATTATTTCATTTTATTTTCTTCTAATCATTAACCTCGAAGCTTATTGAAAACAATTTCGAACCAAACACTCAACGGGAGTAATACCAATTTTGCCAGCCTTAAAGTGAAAATAATTTAACTTTAATTAATTTCTTGTTGAAATTATAATAACAAATTACCCCAAGTTATGGATTTTTTTCAAGAATTAATTACGTCAATGATTCATACCTGGATCAGTATAACCATAATGGAAATTATAACAAATTTCACTTGTTAAATATTTTATATCCGAACCACAATTTTTTAATAATTTTTTTTTTGTGTAACGGTTGTTGAATTCCCCTTCCTTTGATCTTAGAATATTTCTTTTCTTAATGGAATAGATTAAATTTTGTTTTAGGGCTCCCGACCATTGAATAAATATAAATAGAAGTGACACCGCGAAACTCTACCGCTACTAAGTTCTAATGGCACTGTAGGTTCGTGTACACAAAAAAAAAACCCATTGATAAGGATTATTATAAAATAAAATATTAAAAAAGAAACAAATCAGTCTATCGATAGGCGGGATACTGATAAGTCACGGGGAGAGTGTTCTCTATGTTTTAATATTCTGTTGCCAGGCAACAAGAAGTAAACAATTGAAGGAATAAGACATTTTTAATGTATGTGGATACTTTTGTTTATTTGTATTAGAGCTGGTCCAGCACCGAAAAATTGGGGTGGGTGCCGTGGCTCAGTGGTTAGTGCGTTGGCAAGGGGTTCTAAGTTCGAATCCAGAAAAATACCATCGAAAGTTTTTTTCACGAGCCCACATCTTCCGAGTGTCTGACAAACATTCAAGAGTACAACTGTCATGAGAAAGCTTCTCAAAACCCCTTCTGCCCTTCAGACACAGCATAAAACTGTAGGTCCCTTCTGTATGTGCAGAAATGTATACCACGCACAACATGTACAGTTGTGAGAAGCTAGGCCTTGGCCCTCTATGGGCAGAAATCATTGAGTAGAGAGATGATAAACTTTCCAATGGTTTTCCAGTTGCCTACAAGCTGATATTGGAAAAAAATTGACCAAGTCACACATACTATCACATTTTCAAACAAGTATGTGTGACTTGGTCAATTCACCACTTTTTACGTCTCCCCCTCACCGAATTTTCCTAAAAGTCAAAAACGAAAATGCCGGAAATAGATTTGAAGCCATCGGATGTTTCCTCTATTCACCCCGGAAATGACGGTTAATTTAGAAAGCCACGACAGAGAAAACGCGTCCAGCAAATGCACTGGAAAGTGGAAACTAGTTCAGCAGATATTAATAATCGAATATAAAACCTTAAAACGTGAATTTACCTTTTAAAAATATTAAATTTCCAACCATGTTTAGAAATATTATTGTATATAGATTATACAAAGTGGGGAATATTGAGTTCTTAAGATGCAGTAGCTCTTTTTGTTATTTCCTATCAATTGTTATGAAAATTGCTGTCATTAGTAATAAATGAATTCCCCAACATTATTATAATCGCGCAAATCTGGGGGTCAACCAAATTGGCGCAGGTTGATGTGAACAAATTTTTCCTTTACACGATTGATGTCGATTGGAGCTAAAAAAAAGCGTAAATATTGACGCAAGCGTCAATCGTAGCATTAGGGTTGCTACAAATACGAAAAATGGCGTTCTTATTAAAAAATTGTATTCATACACGTAAAGCTGCAAAACGCGTATAGTTTCAACACGTAAAGCAATAAAATTCATTCAATGACATTAATAGTTAGAGGTTCTCATAAAAAAGCAAATTGGATTTAGAATAATCACTTGCACTAAACTTATTATAATGTTAATGTCTTTCATTTATTCTTTGTGATTTAGACACAATTGTTTTAAGTAAAATTACCATATATCGTTTAAATATTTTTTCGTATAATGTGGGCCTCCCAGAGGAAGATAATATGACTAAAAAATATGTCTTTCGAGCATTTTGTGAAAATGTCCCAAAATTGTTCTTAATTTTTCCTACTCCAAATCGGCAGGCATACAACCAATTTCTAGTATTCAAATAAGTTCTACCTATCAAACGTAGGCAGCACGTCGTTTTCATATTTATTTTGAATATATCGCTATTACACGTAGTCTCATGAGTTGCGACTCACACAAGTAAGTTGATGAGGTCGAGTGAAATGAAAAACAAAGTTACCGGTGAGCCGCGGGCAAATTTTGTGGCGACTGTTTTTGACGTTTTTCTTTTCTCAATTTGTATAGTTTATTTATTTTTTATATTCGTATGTCTCTTTATTTTTTTTTGAATTCATCACTTTTTTAGACAATATATTATGATGGAGAATGCCCATTTAAGGGCCGATTTTTCAATCGTCAGATAAGTATCAGATAAGACTTAACAGTCAGATAACACAAAAATACATTTTTCAATATGCGTATAGCACCTATTCTAGATATCTATCAGTTATCTGCCGAATAAAATTATCTGGTGATCAGTAAGCTGGATAAACTTTAACTGACTGTTTATGAACTGTCAAAAGTGAGAATTTTAAATTTAATTTAGTTTTTGTAAGAAATATGGATTTTTTCGATATTTGCTAAGATTTTTGCTATTGAAGAAGAGAATAAAATGTTTAATTACTTCAATTCACCCTTAAGAAAGCACCACCAGTGCAATGAGGGTCAATGTTTTCCATATTTTTTTTTAGCTTTCAAAATTTGTAAATACCGAAACTTCAAATTGAAGTGCCAAATAATGTGAAAAATAGTCTGCTAGCTCTAACATATACGATTGTCACTGTATCTATCTCTTTTTCATTCCAGTTTCGTGAAGTTAGACACAATTGAGCTTGACAAAATCGTTCAGTGACAATCTAGGAGTTATTCGATGATTGAAAAACTAAGATCTACTTATCTAGTAGATAAAGAGTGGAATACATTTATTCGTTAGACAGCAATCAGACTGTTTAACTGACGATTGAAAAATCGGCCCTAAGTTTCGTGCCAATGGGTATAAATTGCCTATAAATGGAGCTGAGCAGTACCATTTTTGGTTTAATTGTCAAAATTATTCAACTTTCCTAAGCTTAACTGAGCTGAGCTGAGCGATAAATCTAGGTGAATATTTTAGGAACTACGTAAGGGTGTTTTTACACTTAAGTTGTTTTTTTATGTTTTTAAATATGCACGTCTGTAAATATGAAAGCTTGTTACGTTTGTTGAATCACTCAGTGCAGTTTTGAAAAATACGTGTTATTCTAAATGGAAATCTACTATGTTGAATCTGGCGAGAAAAAATAAAATTTCATTCTTCGCAGTTATGATAACGGCATATCAATTTTTTCAGTTCATCAATAGCATTTTCGAGACTGAATAGAAATATTGTTTTCTTCCGAAGATTTTACAAAAAACAATTCTGGATAAAATGAAATCGAGTTGATAATTGTCGAACTGTGTGCAAAAAATATCTGGGAGGCTTAAAAGACGATCGCCTTTAACCCTTGTTTGGTCGCGTGATATATTCGAAAAATTTGAGAGAAATGTCAAAATAAAAGAAAAATTCACCCCAGAAGGTCTATGGATACATCCAGCAAAATATAAATGGCCTACTGAATTCATTTATTGGAGCTCACATGTATTCACAGATAGGAGCGGATTACAACAAAAACAATGTAAACAAATGGGTTTTGAGGGGCAAAAGAGGTAACAGTTTGATATCTCTTCCCTCAATGATTTCTGTCTATGGGCTGTTCACGGCCTAATATTTATTTATTTATTTTTAGCAGCGAAAAATTATGATTTCTACTGTCTGCTTACTTGAGAAGTCGTTAGACTACAGTAGTAACGGTTTTTGAATTTCTTCAAGTTATTTATTTTTCATTTATATTGATTCTAAGGTCAATATACGGAAATATGTATGCAAATATACAGATAATCAATGTAATTAGTGCAATATTGTTTCTTTTCTGCATATACAAGCAAGTCAATAGAAATAAGTATCGAAGGCCTTCTCCAAGTTAACCAGGCAGGTACCCGTGCCTTGTTTCTTGGTTTTGTTCCATTGAATATCCCACACGAGTTTAGTATACATAGTGTTACTAAATTGATAGTTATAGATATGTATGTTTATGCAAGAGTATTATTAGGATAGAGATAAAACACTTAATTCACAACGTCACTGTGTCCACCTTATTAAAATATTTTATTTGAAAAAAATAAGGATTAGATAACATAGTTAACATAAGTAGGTAGGATAAGTCTTATTACACCGGACAACAATAAATTTTATCGGATATATGTAATTTTAACCAATATTAACTATTTTGAGTGCGCTGATTTGAAAAATTACAATAAAATTCCTCGGTTGGTTACCATTTTAATTCCATTGAGACTTAGTTTGAGACAAACAAAGTATAGCCCGACATAAGCGGCACAAAAACTGAAGACATGAGTCCTTCGGACATCCGCGTTCAACGTAACTTTGGAGAACTTTCTCTATTTATAGAGGAATTAAGGAAAAAATAAAAATAATGAAGAATCTGTGCCCATAGTCCAGTTTAACAATTTTGAAACAAGTCCAAATTTATTCCCCAGTAGTTAATTTCTAAAGATTTTTCTTACTATTGAATTCAAAGTGAAAAATCTTAAAGAAATATGTAATTTTTTATTCAACGTATTTTTCACTTTTCTACACTGCGGCAATGAAAAAAACGAACACATCAAAAGTTCTAATAGCTATAAAAGAAAACATATCGTTATTACACTTCTATTTGTCAGTTTTGTTTTATTTTTCTTTCTCAAAAAACAAGATTGAGTATAAAAATTAAAGAAGAAATTAAAAGGAAATATATTGAAAACACTTTTAGGGAGATTTTAGCAAAGACTGAAATCTCTTGAAATATTTAGCTTTTTTAAAGTTTTTTTTTTTTCTACCGCCAGTCGGTTTCATGTTGCAGGAAATAAGCAGTGTCTACTTCTATTTATATTTATTCTATGCTCCCGACCCTTGTAGAATCACTGCCTGAACCATCAATGCCTTCCATCCACTGCCGTCCGGGCACGCTGCTTCCTGTTGTGAAGGCCAAGTTTTCTGGCATCCGCGACAGCTTGGTCTTTGTACCGAACCCGGGGGCTGTGATTCGAAGATTCTCTTGGCTGGGGCATAGTTATCCATTCGTTCGATGTGGCCGAAGAAATGTAGTCTGCGTATTTTGGCTTTTCGGACTACATCCACATCCTCGTACAGCTCATAGAGTTCGCGTTTGTATCTTCTCTTCCATTCGCGCTCCTCGAATAAGGGGCCTAATATCCGACGAAGTATTTTTCGCTCAAAGGTGCCCAATATTTGTTAAACTTTCTTTGAGATATTTCAAAAACTTTATAATCGACGTAGTACAATCAAAACATTTATGAATGGAACTCGACTTTGTTAATCTGGCCACCGCGGGCACGTTTACAGCGGTCGATTCGTTGGACCCAACTAGCAACGATTCGGCGATACATTTCATTTCAATGTTGGCTCTGAGCTCTTTCAACGTCGTAGGTGTGTTGGCATAAACTTAGACATAGAGTAGCGCCACAGAAAATAGTCAAACGGCGTTAAATCGCACGAACGAGGCGGCTAATCGACTGGCCCATTTCTTGAGATGACACGCTCTTGCTGACATCGTGAAAAAAGATTTCGCTAATTTTCTATTGAGAACCACAAACAAAACAAAGAAAATGGTCATCTTTCATAGGTGCTACCAATAAATTAAATAAAATGTCCATCTAGTCGTGGAAATAAGAACAATTCATAATTGGATCTTAAAATAGACCCCAAAAGGTACATATCTGGATCTCGTGTTTTAGTTTTAATTTAATGATAATGATCTGATCTGGTTCAGATCACGTGATAACAGAACACGGCTATTATTCTCAACTCTGAACACTAAACTTTGTATCTTCTTCTTTTCCAGCTTAATATAAAAAAATTAAAAACTAAGAACTAAGGACTCTTCTTTTGTTTCAGTGGGACTTGCAAAACCAAGTTATGCAACAGCAGCAGCAGCAACAACAACAACAGCAGCAAGTATCTCAACAACAAAATGCCCGCGGTGGGAATCCACAAAATAACATGAACCCAGGTGGTCGTGGTTCCGGCGGCCAGGGACGATATCCGGCGCCAATTCAACGGCCTAATAATTATCCACAGCATATGCAACCCTCTCAACCTCCACCACAATCTCAACGACCTCTTCGACAAGGCCATACAGGGGGTGGTGGTGGCAGTGGAGGTCCACCACAAAGTGGACAGGCTGGAACAGGCGGCGGACCAGGTCCAGGGGGTTCTGGCAACCCACCTGGCGGTCCACAAATGAATAAACCTTATTATGCGAATAATGCCGGCGGAAGTAGAGGTAATTAGAAAATATTACTGCTACTACTCTCTCATACCCACACATAATATAGTTCGAAAAAAAAACATGAATAGAGGTTAATCTATAGACATGTTTAATTAAATTTGTCGGCATATTTCAATCTACTGAAATACTGAAATTATTAGAACAACATTGTAAAAACAAATAATATCAAACGAAAAAAAAAACAAAATATATAAAATGCTATATCAAAATTATGTTAATGATATTCTTTTCCTATAATAAAATAATATTTAGCTTTATACACTATCGTTAAATAGAAACAAAAAGTAATATACAAATCGATACTATAAAAAAGTAGCAACACTTTTTTAAATTTACATATTTCGTTATTTATTAAAAATATATATATTTTTTATTTTTTATTTGCAAAATCTTATATGTATTATTTAAAACGAGAATCAGAAACACTTAAACTTATAAACATACGCACACTTACTAAGTTTGTCTGTCGGAATTGTGAAATGTATCATATTTAAGTTATGCGATTATTTTAATATAATCGATTGCATACAAAAAAATAATAAGATCAATAAAATGAGAAGATTTCCAACAAAAATATAGAGAACTGATTCTGCATGAAAAACAATTCTCCTTTTTTATTTTATTTTGTAAAATTAATTGTTTTGCTTTGTCTATCTCGTCTGTGGTTTTCTTTTTTTTCACGTGCATATGGTTTACTCGATCTTAAAATCTTTTTTTTTGCTTTTGTCATAATCTTCTTCACTTTTTTTCTGAATATGTTTTTTGTTTTATTTTGCAATCAGTTAATGTTGTTTATTTATATATTAGATGGTGTTGTGATGCAATAACAAACCAGTGAAAAAGTGCTACAATCCGCCTGGAGCGGATCGTATGATACCCTATCCCTATCTTATTTGGTCGTATGTATGTATTCACACAATTTTCTATTTTGCCCTATAAACTAATATTTTTACTCGAAAATTAATTTTTGAAGTAAACGCCCCTAAAAAGTGGGCGTGGCCATATACAATGTATAGACAATTTGTAGATTAAGTGGATATCTACATATTTGCTTAAGTAAGTTTTTTCGAGTTTCATATGAAAATAGTGAAAAAAGTAATTTTTTTGAAAAGTGGGCGTGTCAGTGGGCGGATTTTAAAAATTTTTACACTTGTATTGCTTACTTTTCCAAGGACCTCGTATACAAAATTTCATCAACCTAGCTCAAAATTTAAGGCCCAAAAACTGGTGACACACGGACGGACGGACATGGCTTAATCGACTCGGCTACTGATGCTGATCATTTATATATATACTTTGTTGGGTCTATCTTTAATATTTCTCTATGTTACAAACTATGTATCAAACTTAATATACCCTTAGGATAGGGTATAAAAAGGCAAAGGTATTCGCTATTTAGGCACATAGAACATGATATTTACTAAATATTATTTATTGTTTAGACGGCGCACCAGTTTTGTAGGGTTCCTGGTTTTTCAATGATTATTGAGAAGATAAGTTGTACCCAGTCTGTGGAATATTTGAAACTGGCTCAGAGCAAAGATAATATAATACCAAGTCAGTGCACGCCATACAAAAAATTTTTGTATTTCAATATTTCCATGGTAATCCATAAATTGCAGCAGTTTTTTTCCTCATAGGAAAAAGTTTCATGTAGTAATCTTACATGAAACTCGAAAAAAACTTACATATGCAAATAAGTAGGTATTCTTCTTCTTCGTGGGTGCCGTGGCGCAGTGGTTAGTGCGTTGGACTACTACGCAAGGGGTTCCAAGTTCGAATCCAGAAAAATACCATCAAAAGTTTTTTCGCGGCCCCACCTCTTCCGAGTGTCTGACAAGCATTCAAGAGTATAACTGTCATGAGAAAGTTTCTCAAAAACCCCTCTGCCCTTCGGATACGGCATAAAACTGTAGGTCCCTTCTGTACATGCCAAATGTATACCACGCACAACATGTACAGTTGTGAGAAGCTAGGTCTTGGCCCTCTATGGGCTGCTTACGACCTAATATTTATTTTTTTTATTTATTTTTTTTTATTCTTCTTCTTTACATATCTTCCATACATTGTGTATGGCCACGGCTACATTTTAGGGGTGTTTTTTTTATCATAAAATGCTTTTCGAGGGTTTTATTAGAATATCACTTCTTAGGAACAAAATACAGTATATATATGTTGAAATACTTTTAAAATCAGCCCACTTTTTGAGAAAATTCACGTATTGGAGTAATTTTTAAAAGAATTTTGAAAAAAAAAAAATCAAGGAAGTATAACGATGTAAGAAGGAGATCTACCTATATAGGCAAGAGATTGGGTGGTGCTGCTGCTACAGAAGCGGCTGTAGAGGAAGAGGGATAGAGATAATTATACGGTACATGAACATTTTCATTAAACGGCTTTTTAAATACATAATAGGTAGATTTTTTCACTCTGTTTTTTATTTTCAGTTCATAAAACAATGTTTAAAACAACATACAAAATCTTATATACATATATATTATTCGAAACCTAGTACAATTTTCAATGATAACTCGATACGTGACTATTGGCCGCGTTCCCTACGCCTGAAATTCTCTAGCTGCTAGATTGGTAAAACACGCTAGAAGATGAAACGTACAGCTAGAGTTAAAAAGTACTAAACATATACCCCACATGCCCTGTTTATATGAGCAGATTGTGAGATTGGATTAAGAACGAATTTGGTTTCAATCTGGGTTCGATCGAGTTTGAAATGAATTAAAATCGTGTAATATACGGCATGTGCAGAGGTGTTGTTACCAAACAATTAACTCTTATTAGCTATATTAGTGTTATGACTTTACAGTATGTCTCATTCGTGTAGAAATACAACCCCTTTTAGTTTTCTGATGCCACACCGATTAATTTCATTCTTTGCCTGACAAACTCGATCTTTCTATCCTTCGTTCCTCGATTTCCATGGAAAATTTCAATCCGATCCCAGAACATTTTGTAATCAGATCGCTTCAATCCTGATTCAATTAAGTTCCAAACCAATTCTCACATATAAACGGGGCAATGCATAATTTTTTAGTTACAATATAGAAAAGCAGATAAATAAAAGAAATACATATTGCGATTTCCAAATTCAGAATCTTTTTGACAACAAAAGGCGAAAATACAGACAGCTGTTGTTTGTTTTGACTTCCTTAGTTGGTTTACTACTTTTTATGCAAGTACTAATTGGGTTTACTACTTTGCAGCAAAGGTTTGAGCCTGTTTTGATGATGACTCTCGACTACGTAGTAAAGAGTAATGTCGTGTCTACATGCAATAGTGCTCACTCCTGCACTACTTTGATAAAGTATAGGGGAGGGAATGAGTAAATTGAAACACTTCTGTATTTTTTGTGTGTTCTCTCGTCCAATTACTCATTTTATGCGCGAACTACCCTCCTCAACGATCGAACTAGAAATGATAAAATGGAATAGGGACGGAACATTTCGGTAATAGAACGCGACTCTCCTCGATTTTTCTATTTTCTTCATGACTCTCCCCCTCTCTTTACCCCTCACTCTTCTTACCCACAAACTACCGACATAGCCGAGTTTTGAGTCAGCATCTAAACAGGCTCTTTCCGTTGCTAGGATCTGCTAAAATCTAGTCAATTTTTGGTCCTAGAGGCCGCTAGATTCTCTAGGACAAAATCTGTCATCCCGATGAAAAGTATTGTAGCAGCTAGATTAGCGTGGTGTTGGGAACTCGGCCATTCTTCTGTTATCATCCCAATGTACTTAGTCGATCACTCGATACCGTTTGGATTTCACTCACTCGTTAACTAATGTCGTAATTCGACCACTGATCTGATTCAGATAACGTGCTAATAAAACGCAGCTGATGATAGGGGTGACTTTATTTTGTTTATAGAAAATTGAAAATAAGACTAAAAAAGTTGAAAAATATTTTTGTGAATACAGTCGTCTTTCTTTTGGAGTTTTGTTTACATAGAACTTGTGTGGGACTATTTAAATTATAAGCATTCCCGGCTCCCAGTTTTTTTTTCAATTGAAACGTGACACATAATGACAGCATCAGCAATTGTATATTAATATATATATTACTATATTTAGTTTTTTTCTCTCCTGGAAAATGTGTTCGGATGAATAGAATCTCAAAATACGCTTAACAAATGAACCTTCGAGTGGTTTGGTGAATTTGATATTGATTCGAAAGTCAAAATACAATCTATTAGAATTCGACTTCTAATGAATTAGAAAGGCTGATTACTTTGACTTATTATATATAATTTATTTATTACATATTAAAATTTATAGAAAAAAAATGAACACATATGCCTATTAGATTGTTCCAAATCATAAAATGCGCCTATCATTGAAAACCGGCGAGCGGATGTATAAACCGAAAATTCAACTTCGGTATCAGCAGTGATGTATTTTAATGTCTTGGAATTCGTCATACCTAATTAAAATCTTCGAATTAAACTGGAAGTTGAACTGACTTCCAGTTGAATTGACTTCCAAATAGAATGGGAATAAAAACTCCAAGGGTCTATTATGCAGTGTGCCAGAGGCAAATAATTTGCCATACTTTCCACCCGTGCGATCCATTTATCAGTGGAAAAATAATATAGTTTATGCCAATTTGGTAAACAATTTCATAATACTTATGTTTTCAATAAGTGAATATTTATAAACTGAAAAGGATAAAGTGGAAGGAGTCGATTTTAAGTCAAACTTTCAAAGAAATGTTATCTTGTCCAAAAAATTGTGGAGAATTCAAAAATCCTTCACTTTCACTTAATGTGTTAACTGCTCGATTGTTGTATGTAATTTGTTAATCACCCCCTTTGGCTTTACTTTCCTTAGGTTTGAAATTTATGGGATGTAGGTCACCCACTTTTTACCAGAGCATTAAATGAGCCTGGAATTATAGTTACACAATATTTTCGAAAGGAAATAATATATGTAGGTAATTATTTTTCTTATTAATCAATTAACAGAAATTGACCGGGTACTGGTGCACATACCCTATTTATGGTATGGCCTAAGTAACATATGCGCCATATTGTTTATGTATAAACTCCTATGAAAAAAAAATATTTTTTTTCTGAGAACCTGATTTGCATATTTTTGTTCGCAAATTGTAATAATATAATAACAAACGAAATCGCAAGAGAATGAGTGTTAATGACAGAGTAATTTCTCCTAGTATCATTTGTATCCTTAGAGTCCTAAAGTGCACAACATGCGTGCTACAATTAGACGTTTATTGCTATTGCAAACGAGCTTTTTAGTGCGTAAAACATAAAAAAAAACAGTATAAAGAGAAGCGAAAGGAGCGACTAAACAAAGAACGCATACGTCATGCAGAATTAAATAATTAAATCCCCACATACAACAATATCCTGAACAATTTTAAGAAGGAGGTTACATTGATAAACATCAATGATCTGCGTAAGTACAATCGTATTTATTTTCTTACGCGTTTTTGAACGAGATTTTCGTGCCGTCGGAATTATTTTTCTATTCTAACTGCTCGACAATGACGACACATTGACGTAAGATGCGGAAGGCCCTGTCATATCAAGTGGGCGCTTTGTTAATAAATAAACATTATTATTAATATCGTAATTATCTTAAGCCCCGCACACAAAAAATGTCTAAGTTTTTGTCTTCAATGTTTTTGAATGCTTTTTTTACCTATTACCTTTGTACCGTAATCTATATTAAAAGAAAAAAAGCCAACTAAATTGATTGAAAATTACGAGCATGAGAGGAAAATATGCGCATTTTGCCACTTAGTTTTATATGTATAGATTCATTTGCTAAGGTAGAACTATGTACATTCGCCAAAAAGTGGAAAAAATAACAAATATACTCTCTTTCTTTTTACCTTATAATAGTTGTATTTTATTATCACTCATAATCCATATGCATCATTGGTTTGTAATACAACAACAGGACGAGATCTAGCTTTCTATCAGGACCTCTTTTCGAAATCAAAATAGTTCATGCTATTTCTCACTAGGTTACATTTTCATTCGTGACTGTGATGTAATAGTCCACGACAGTCAAACGTCCATGTTGCTAGATTGGAATATGAAATATTAGCCGTGTTTTATTATCACCCAAGATCTACATAGATCGCACAGTTCAGATCCACGAAAAGTTTAGGTTCTGGGTTGTAGTAAAAGCTTCTCTTAGAATGTGACTTTTGAAAAGTTCATTAAGCACGAAGTTGCCATGCGGCTGAATATTTTTTTTAATGAGAATTTGATCCATTTGATTTTTTAAAGAAAAGAATGTTACCGGATTTGAAATGGTAACTCACCTCCAATGGTTAGTAATCACTTACTATTTGCCAAATCCGGCAAATTTCTTTTCTAAAAATAGCGCGCATCAAATTCCAAATAAAAAACATATTCAGTTGCATATTCACGGTTTTTGTATTTTTTGCGTTTTCGTTGTAACCGGATCGAGATAGGATCGAATTGAAATAGGATTGAGTTTGACACTGTTTCTGCATTTTATTTGCATGCGTCCAAATATTTCTACCCCTAATTTTTTACTTTTTACTTGGCATAACATCTGGTCGCTACAACAAAAAAAAGTTGGGCAAGTGCGAGGAGGGCCTTGTGCAATAGTGTTCCGGACATTTTATATTGTCTAAATAGAGGGCAATATTATTCATATCCTGCATAGGCACACCTAATATTGGTTTTGATATGAACGATGTAATGCCTAGTACGTAGGTATGTCCTAGTAATACTGTGCTGAGATTCCAGTCCATTTTAACTTGCTCTTTCGATATAAAACATGTATTGAATTCGTGCAAAAATTGGAACTCGATATATTGAACAATTCTGAAATTAGGTTGACAGAAAAGCTCGTTATAGTGTGTCTGGCGATTCTGTTTGTCTGTCTGTATGACGAGTGAATCAATTTATTTCAAACTTCATGTTAGGGAGCTATTGCATTGCCACTAAAGGAGACATTGAAATTTTTGTTGTAGCCCTACTCTTACAGTTCCTTAACGTAGCCCCAATTTTACTAACCCGGAGTTTTCTCCAAAATGGTTTCAACGATTTTGATAAAATTTCATATTTCAGTTGGTTAAGGCGTACCAAGCTTTTGGATAAAAATGCATGTAACGGTACTTTGCTTGTTAAATGGTTTAAGCAAAGCAAAAACTGGCAATACTTGCCATGCGAAGGAATACAGCATTTAGAATTTTAACAATTTAAGAAAAAAATATTTTTGAAAAAAAAACCCAAAATTAAAAAAATTATAGTTTTTTAAACTTATTTAGTTTTCAATAGAGCTAACATATACGATCCATTCGTGCAAATGACTTAGTTTTTGAAAAAAACGAAATCGAATGAGGTAGCAGCAAGAGAAACATTTTTCAAATGTTTGGCAAGCTTTTTTGTTCATCAAATTTTGTCAGGAAAAAATATTTCTTACATATATGGAGCTGTTTCAAAATTCTCTTTAACTTGATATGCCACATGATGGGAAACAAAATAATTTTTTTTGCTCTTTTTTTTTTGCCATACAAGGCGCCCAAAAAAAGGTTCCCAAAATCAAATCCTTTGCCGCCATCTTGTGCCACATAATGTCCCACATAATGTACACATAGCGAAAGTTTCAGCTCTCTATGTCTAACGGTTCAAAAGTTACAGGTCTGTGACAGACTGACAGACAGACAGACACCGTATCAAACCCATAAGTGTTTCGTCTTTCCTTTTAAGGTCAGGAACACTAAAAAAACACGAAAGAGCAAGAAATTTCTTATGCTTCTTTATTTTTACTTGCACCGATGCGTAGTATAGGGCAAGTTTTCGATTCGTGAACATTTTCGATCTCGGCATTTTGATAAATTCTGATATTACCTTTATAGAAGAGTCTAAATAAGTGGGTCCGAAAATTCTGTCAGCGAGGCTACAGCCTAAACGGTTAAACGGATATTGATCAAACTTCATATCTAGGGTCTGTGGGTAATCCCTACAGGCTTGAAATTGAAATTTTTGTTCTAGCCCTAATATTAACAGTACTTTACTTAAGGCCAATTTAACAAAAAGCTGCACAGAGAATGAAGTATCATAATAGAAACACATTGGCACAGCAACAGAAACTTTGACAACCGAAGGAAATTTTTTAGAACTAATGCATTGCATTTTTCAATGGAACAGAACACATTGACCATAGCAACAGCAACTTCAACTTCAGACCTAAAGGCTAAACTATAATAGTCGGAAGTAATCGAAAGCTAATGTCGAAATTCTACGTTCAGTTTTGGATATATAAATGTTTTGCTTGATTTGCAGTGGCATCTCGCCTCAAATGGATACTAATCACTAACACAGTTTCAGAAACTCTAATTGTTAATTACTATTTGCTGAATATACAAATAATTGAATAACGTTTGGTTTGCAAATAGTATATGTATATATTCTAATCTGGCAACATGGATATTTGAGTACCATGGAAAATTACACCACAGTCATGAAAATGTAACCTTGTGAGAAATAGCATGAACTAACTGCTCGGATCTCAAAGAGATACTGATAGAGAGCAAGATATCGTACTGTTTGTTGTACCTAATGCATAGAAATCAATTATCCATAAAGATCTTGGGTGATAGTAAAACACGGCTAATATTGTTACTCTGAGTATACTTTCTTATGTGTTGAATTTAATTTAGCGTAAATAAAATGTCAAAATTCTGATCAGCTGTGAGTTTTTAGTGAATTTAAGATCCATTGTGAATAGTTCTATTGATAAACATGGTATTATGTTTGTCAAAAAATTTGATATTTATCAAATTTCTAGTCAATTACACATAGCTCGTTGATAAATAAATTTTATACGTTGTTTTTATTTGAAAACAAAGATAATAAATAGGAAATGTGCACAATAAAACTGATTTTGGAAAGAAGGGATTTTTGAGCATGCAAATATTTGGAGAAAATTACGAGATATTTTCTGATGATTCTGAAAACAAAACATTCAAAGAGGACAATCAAAGAAGGTATTCCATTGGAAGATATATGTGAACAAAAAAAATCGTATTTATTATATAAATGAATTTATAACAAATTAATGAGTTGTTCTATTTTTACCAATTTCTAAATAAAAAATCACAAAAACAATTTATTAAATGAAACTGACAAACAAAACATAGCAACCAAGACAAAAAAAAGATGAAAAAATAAAGAGATGATTTCTGTTGATTCTGAGAACAATGAAGGCAGACGGAGAATTTCAAGATTTATGTCAAAAACCATTTCATATGTAATAAATAAATTTATTACAAAACAACAACGAAACTAGCAAACACAACACAGCAACCAAGACAATAAACACAACCTACAAAAGAAGGGGAAAATCAAATGTCAAATTGGATACCCATTCACAAAATGCATTTTATTAACAATAGAAGAAAACTTTATCAATTTAAAATCGTAATACAGTTTGGTATTATTTGGTATGGTATTCATTTGATAAATTTGATCGTTTATCAATTATCGATCTTTAACAACCGTAATAAGGGTGAAAGTAAATAAAAAAAAAACTTTTTTAGTCCAGTATACTGGTGGTAGAAGGAGATATGTATATATGAAAAAGAAAAGGGTATCAATGATCCGCACCAGGCGGTAGCCTGTTTTTAACATACAAAATAACATGCCAGAAAATTGTTTTTTATTACTTCTGGTCGAAACACCTTGTTTTCTTTTATTGATTTTTAGAAATAATTCCAACACATTAATATTGATATACGCTTTTTGAATTAATTGCAAGTATTAAGAATAGAATAATTTAATTATTGAAATATGCCGATTACATAAATTGCACCAAATTTACATTTAGAAATTATAATACTTTTAATCTTTCCACTATGTTCTTTTCAATCTCTTTAGCAAATCATTCGTAAGCAACAGCACATGGAGGAAGCAAAATAAAAAATTAGTAAAAATAAAATTTAGTTTTTAATTAATTCAGCAAATTCATTGATAAAAATAAAAGAGAATCCATAAAATAATACTACGTAATGTAAATTTAAATTTATTTATGACTAAGATTTAAAAAAAAGCCACTCGGACGAATATAAATTTAGTTTGTTTTTCTTTTCGCAAAAAAAAAAAACTTTAAAATTAATTTAAAAAAATGCAAAACAAAACAATTCTGTATAGAAACATAAAACGTAAATTATGTTATTTGCTGTAGTTCTATATTTTTTATATATACAAATATATTTTTAATTATAATTATGATTATTTTCTATTAAAAGATAAAAAAAACATTAAATGTGAGAACAAATGAAGGAAATGAATGGTCTCCTCGAATTCTCTTTTTTTTAAGATTAATAAATACATATTTAAATAAAGAAAATAGTTATATACGAAACCAATTTTTCTCACAAGTGTGTTTAAATCTTAAATTTGATATGCATACATACATATATTGTCTTCTATTGAATGATGATAAGCTATTCAACTTGAGGAACTAAAAGGAAATGAATAATAATAATAATAATAGTGATCGACAGGATAGAGAAACATAATATAAAAATAATATGAAAACAATAAAAGTATATTTGTTAACAAAAAAACAATTGTATTAATTGTAACTAAATATAAAAATGTCCTCTAAATCTAATAATATCGATGTGTTGTATGAATCATTATGAAACGATTATGAAAGAAAAAGAAAAACTACAAACAATTTGGTCAAAGGCGCTAACGATAGCCTTATGTATTCAAAATTAAAGAAATTAAAAGCTCTTCAAACCAAAAAGAAACAAAAAATTAATTAAATAAATATACGTCAATGTAAAGGCTTGAAACATTTTGCAAAAAAAAAAGTATGAATTAACATAGCATAAATACAGATATAGACAGTGTATTGAAAATATGTTTTACATGAAAAATACGATGTAAATGATAAAAAATGTGCTTATTTTTATTGTTTTTTCGTTCTTCATAAATATATAAAAAATAATAATTGAGTTGTAAACAGGCAAATAATAAATTATTGCTATAAAGAAAAGAAACTAAAGGTATAGCACACAACATCCATTACGTACATATATTAAACTGTTTTATATACATACACATATGATACTTGGAAAAAAAAAATTAAAAAGTATTGGAATATGATTATGAATTTCTTTAATTTAATTTTTCTTACAATATTTACACAAACAACATACCAATTTGTTTATAATATTATAAGCAAACAAAACTAATAAAACACACTTTAACGCAGTTTTTACAATTACAGAACAAAAAATTAAAAACATATTTATTACAAAAAAAATATTAGAAAAACTTGCATAGATTTTCAAGAAATTACTTTTAGAAAAGTTATTATATAATATTACTATTTCAATTTTTCTTTTTTGTTCTTTATATATAATTTTATAAAAGTTTAATTTAAGAAATTAACAAACTATTATTCAGCTCTCCTATTCCCTTATAAAAAATAACACTTAAAACACATTATAATAGAAACAAATATAAGTATAATATAATAAAACAAATTTACCTACCCGTCTTCATTATAGAGAAAATGATATAATTATTAAATTAAACGATAAAAGCGGGGAAAGAAAGGTAACACATTTTTACTTTAAATTTAAACATTTATAAACATGAAAATGATAACAAGTATTCTAGAAGAAAATTATTGTCGAAAATAAAAAAAGTAAAAAAAAACATAACTGGAAAAATATGAAAGAAAGTATAAACAAAATAATATATAACTAATACTATTATTGAAATTGTAAAAGAAAAACAAAAAACTAAAAATGCAAAAAAAAAAAAGAAATATAATTTACACTTCTATCCAGAAAAAAAAAATTATTTGTGTTTTATTCGGACAAAACCAATTACATATGCTCAAAACGAACATGTAAATATACTTACATACGTAAAATCTTCTATCTTTACATATAATAAATTTGTTAATGAACCAGCTGTGCTGTACAATGAGAATATCTAAGAAAAAACATACGAGAATTAAGCTTTTAATAATATTATTAGAAGCCAAAACCTCAGCATGGTGTTTAAACTGATTGGATTATTAAACCAGACTTGGACGCAGGATACAAACAACAAGTGTTTGAGGCTGTTGCAGGTCCGGTAAATCAAAATATTCCTACACACCGTGTGACATTTCGTACATTTGCCAAATTTAATTACAAAATCTAGGTGTACAAAAACCGGTTTTCCTTAAAGCTTAAAGCCCCACACAATGACTGCAGATTTTTATTAGTAAGAACTTATTGAAACAACAAAAAATTAGCTTAGAGTCGACTTTCGCATAATTTTTAATAGAGTGTTGTGTATAGTTGCCAGTACATAGTAGGGTGATGGAGCCAGTAGTCGCCCCTTAACTTTTTTTTTACGTTTAATGTGCTTTTAAAAATCCGTTATTATAATAAAGAATAAAATATTCAGCATTTCTGATTAATTGGAATCTTTTAATTATTATTAAATTGAAGGCATATTTAGTGTGTTTACTACCTATAACAAAGTATTTACAAAAATGTTAATGAAAACCTCATTCTTGAGTAGTCGGTCTATTTCAGAAGTCAGCCCCAATTTTTACATACAAACTTCCCCTATTTCAACTAAGGCCAGCGCGGCCGACCTCAGAAGAATCACAAAACAAATTGTCTTCTTAGGACGGCCCCCACTCTATTTATTTAAAATAATATTTTGTTCAATAAATACTAAAAAGAATCTATTTATAAGATAAATACAATAATTTAACGCTCTTAACGTCAATATATTTTGTAAACCACTCCACTATTTTTTGTACTACTAAAATCATACTAAATTCAGTTCAGACAAGAACTTAAATCAAAGTGACAATTTTAACGAACAAACTAGCAGCTGCATTGCAACAAATTTTTTGCTCGAAGACAGGAAATATGTTAAACTTTTTGAAAAAAAAAAAAATGCATGTGTTATACAAACGCATTAACTATTATGCATAATTTTTTGGCGAGGCGGCCGACTACTAGAGGGCGCCGACCTTACATGCCATAACCCTATATTTTCTATCGTGTGTTCTTGTGTTTTAAGTAAAGTTTTTTTTATGTCAATATTACATTATTGAAGATAAATGTTAGCTGGAATTCAAAAATTATTGATAAATTATGTGTTTTATGTATTCATTAAACCACAACTATAATTATCCACTGTTTTTAAAGGTTGAGATCTTTTTTTGTTTTAAGGCTTAATACATATATGTGGAACCAAAAAGTGTTGTGACTTTTTGCGCACAGGGTGACACCCTACTAAATTTTCCATTTTTTATGATGACTATCAAATTTAAGAATAAACAAATAAAGGATATTTGGATTTCTAAAATCAAAACTAAGCACTTTAATATTTTTTTCTTTTGTTATAAACTACTTTAATAATAAAAAAATGAATTCACAAAATTTTCTATTTTGCCTTATAAACTAATATTTTTACTCGAAAATTAATTTTTGAAGTAAACGCCCCTAAAAAGTGGGCGTGGCCATATACAAAGACGATTTGTAGATTAAGTGGATATCTACATATTTGCTCAAGGAAGTTTTTTCGAGTTTCATATGAAAATAGTGAAAAAAAGTGATTTTTTTGAAAAGTGAGCGTGTCAGTGGGCGGATTTTAAAAATTTTTACACTTATATTGCTTACTTTTCCAAGGACCTTGTATACAAAATTTCATCAACCTAGCTCAAAATTTAAGGCCCAAAAACTGGTGACACACAGACGGACGGACAGACGGACGGACGGACAGACGGACATAGCTCAATCGACTCGGCTAGTGATGCTGATCATTTATATATATACTTTATTGGGTCTATCTGTAATATTTCTCTATGTTACAAACTATGTATCAAACTTAATATACCCTTAGGATAGGGTATAAAAAGGTTTAGATCAAATTGCTTCTTCTGCTGTAAACAAGGTATAAAGACCAAAAAAAGCATTTATAAATGCTGTGAAAAGCATGGACAGAAAAGTACAAACCTTTTTAGATTAGTTTAGCGAAAAATTGCAACTGCGAATGAACTAAACCTTAGAAAAGCTGGAAAAAGAAATTCTGCTATCGCATTAAAGCAATTGCTCTTTTATTTTAATCAGATTATTTATTTAATCATTTGTTGATCATTAATAAGGTTCCATTGTAAGGAAAACACTGAGAACTACTGCTTCTGGCTTTTTGTTAATGTATACAGATAAAATGTTAGCAATGATAATAAACTCACAGCTATCTACTCATCACTTTGAAATAATACGCCAACAAATTAATAAAACTGTTCCCAATTTACTACCCTCTTATCACAAATAAAGAGCTCAGCTCAAAAAGACGTGTTAAATTCTGTTGATGGTTTTAAAACGGGTTTAAAAGGAATATCACTGAAAATAACACAAATAGCACAACAAAAGTCATACACATAAAAATTTTCATCGGGTGATTATTTTGATGAAAATCTTTTCAGCATCTCCATGGTGCCCATTTAGATGTACATATTTCATAAAAGTAGAAGCTAGAAAAATAGCAAGTAGTACAATGCAAAACTTATGGTGGGAACACGGCTAAATGATTCTTCAGAGATGGAGCAGACACTTCCGAAATAACAGAATTTTTTTCAATACCAAAATGATGATCAAGGGACTTCATATTATCTTAAGCTGTTTGTCCGGGTTTCCAATTGAATTAAATGCCTTCAAGAGTTTTACAATAGAAACAAGGGTAGTTAGTGTACACAAGGTCTAATTTAATGGAAAAAAACATTTCCGCAAAAATTTCCCGAGAAAAAACGAACCTTCAGACCTTCTGAATAGATTGTTATTATCCTCACATCCATTTTGGAAAAATTTTATAAAGGGTCCGCCAAATAACTTTTTTTTTTTTGAAAATGCTATAAAAAAACTACTGAATATTTTCTCAAATTTCTTTTTTTATTTGAAAGTACAATCCTTCCGGTTAATAATGGAAAATAATTTCATTCAAATGGCTGCCTCGGCTGGCCATGCAGTAGCCTACACGATCGGTCCAATTTCAGTTCTGCGGCTGATAATGCGATCTTCAAAAACAGGGCGCAAAACTTCGAGTGTAGCTTCGGCTGTGTGGCACGTAGCGCCGTCCTGTTGAAACCAAATGTTGCCAATATCCTCCTCTACAATTTTTGTGAACAAAAATTCGTTCAACATGGCCCGATAATGATCGCCATTGATTGTAACGGCCACTTCTTGCTCATTTTCGAAGCAAAATGGCCAAATTATGCCTCTGGACCAAAATCCGCACCAAACAGTGACTCGTTTTGGGTGTATCGGCTTTTCAATGTATGCGTGCGGGTTTTTTGTGCCCCAAATGCGACAATTTTGCTTGTTTACATACCCGCCAAGATCAAAATGAGCTTCATCTTTTTTGGCAAAATCGGCATCTTCTCTAAGTCGATCACAGGCCCACTTAGCATTGGATGGTCAGTTGGCTTCAACTCCTGAACCAATTGGACTTTGTATGGCGTCATAGCAAGGTCTTTATGCAAAAATCGTCTCAATGATGTCTCCGAAATGTTCAATTGTTGAGAACGACGGTGAATTGATGTTGATGGCGCTTCACGCACACTTTCTGCTACAGCTGCAATTTTCTTGGGTGTACGCACTATTTTTGGCTTTTCACGCTTTGGTTTATCGATGAGGATGCCAGTTTCTTTCACTTTTTTCACAAGATAACGAACATACGGAGCCGACGGTGCTTCTCTTCTTCCAAAATCCGTACGCAATTTTCGCACACATTCTGCAAAATTACCATGATTTTCAAAGTAATGTCGCAATATTTCCCAGCGTTGTTCAAGCGTATACACAACCATATTCGTTCAGCGAAAGGATAAAACTAATTATCTGTCAAATCAGACATGAGCTAAGTGTTACCATTCACGAAATAAGCACTAGTTGAAAAAAAAAAACGTTAGATGGCGGACCCTTTATATGTAGTATATAACTAAATTTGAGACTGTTTGAAAATTTAAAGTTCACTTTAGAGTTTTCCCCAACTTACTGTCAAATTTTCGTACAAATACATTCGCTCTTTTGGAAGTGAGCAAATGGCCGAAAACTTAAGGAATCGGAGACAAAGGCTATTATGGTCGCACAGTGCAAATCCTTTATACTCGCACTGTTGTGGAAGTGGTCGTACGTAACCATTCGTCTATTATAGTGACAACATTTACGAATTCTTTTCCAACATATTTCTGTAGGTCAAAGTCGGAAATTTATTCGTTTCTGAGTGGAGTTTGTGTAAGCTTGGAAAAGAAAACTGAAAATGAAAATGTAATGCTTTCATAAGCCATTCTAACTTATTAAAACAGGTGAGTTCTAATTTAAAGCCCAAATGTTCTGTCCTTCCATTTTATGGTGAAGAACACCAAGAATGTCGGTTTTTCTAAATTTACCATTTCAGAGAGAGGAGGAGCGAAATATGGATTAAAATAATCGCAAGTACGATATTCTACTAAATGAATAAATAGCATTAATTTTCTATAATCACACTAACTAACGAACTAAAGGCTCAACCATAGTTAAATTAAGGCTCTGGACAGTGCCGTACGTAGGGATGCAAACATAGTTAAAAAGAACATCAATCACCCCAATTCTTGAACTCGAATACGACAGTGGAATCCAACTATAGTCGTATTTTATTCGACCATAGTCGTATCTTGCGAATAAATATACGAATTTTAATAACTTAAATTACTTACATTCAAGAATTGAGGTGAATGTTTAAAAAAAATGGCTGCCAAAAACATCGGCTTGAAAACATAATTTCGATATTTTTTTTAAAGGCCAAAACTTAAAGCAAAGGAACTCTCTTTTCTTTAACTTTTAAGAGCGTATGTAGTGAAGAGTGAAGTGCGTACAAGGAACGCATTAGAAGGAACGCACTTGCTTTACTTACTTATGCCCTGTATCCCCTTGTGGATCCTAGGGCCTATACCATCGTGTGCGGTTTCTGGAAATGTGGCTCAGCTCTTCCCAACTCTTTCCCAGTTGCCGTGCTTCCTTCTCAACTGTTCTGCGCACTCCTTGGACCGCCGCGTATCCTGCCATCCTGGGTAAGTGGGTTCCATTGCATCGCTTGGTTAGCTCTGGACCTGTCAAGGTTTCGAAGAGTGTGACCAATCCACTGCCACTTTTGTCGTCGCATGGTTGTGCCTATAGGTTCATGACCCGTTCTGTGTTTAAACTGTGCGTTAGAGATACGGTTTGGCCAGAATATCCTTAAGATGTAGCGTAGACACCTATTGACAAATGTTTACGGCTTCCTTGTGATAGTGAGTGATAGAGACGGTCACCCTCAAGGTACCACATTCATATACAAGCACGGATTCAACGTTGGAACGGAACAGTCGTAGCTTGGTGTTTAAGCTAATTGCATTACTTCGCCAAATTGTGGATAGCATCCCAAAAAGATATTTTGTTTGCCTATTTGGCTGGCTATATCCAGTTCGGTTCTACCATCAGTTGTGACAATATTCCCAAGGTATTGGAAACTCTCTATTCTCTCAACCGTTTGTCCAGCAATACATATATGAGTCGATGAGATTTTGCCGAGTTAATTTTCAGCCCAACGACGTCTGCTTCCCTCTCCACATTTGCTGTCATTTAGTGAAGGTCCATTATTCTGTGAAGCATACATCATCGGCGTAGTCGAGGTGTTTGAGTTAAGATGTAAAATTCCATCGAATTCCTCCATTTTCTGTTGATAAGGCCGCATTCATCGCTAAAATAATATGAATAAACAAATAAATATTAGGCCATAAGCAGCCCATAGAGGGCCAAGGCCTAGCTTCTCACAACTCTGCATGTTGTGCGTGGTATGCATTTCTGCACGTACAGAAGGGACCTACTGTTTTATGCCGTATCCAAAGGGCAGAGGGGTTTTGAGAAGCTTTCTCCGTGAAAAAAACCTGTGATGGGATTTTCGAACTTGGAACCCCTTGCGCAGAAGTCCAACACACTAACCACTGAGCCACGGCACCCACATCGCTCATCACAAATAAAAACAGTATTGGTGAATTTATGTAGCCTTGCCGAACCCCACTTTGGGTGATGCTGGTCATTTGTATATTTACTTTATTGGGTTATCTTTAATATTTTTGTATGTTACAAACTATGTATCAAACTTAATATACCCTTAAGATAAGGTATAATGAGAGAAGTGATCGATAGGCAACGGAACGTTAGCCTAAAGATAAAGAATGGGGATAAGGAATGGATTTCTAAGCAGACGTAGGAAAGCCGCTCTGCAATACCGGTACCACTCGGCACCTAAAAGTAGAATACTGAGATCTCGTCCCATAGAGAATACGAACAGAACCTCTGATTCTGAAGGGGAGAAACGGATATTCCATCGTAACAAGAAAAGGTCGCGGCGATAGATACTGGGAACCACGTCAGTCATGGAAAGCAAGAAAAGACAAAACCTCCTAAGTTGCGACCAGAAGCAATATTAATAAAGCCATAAGAGGACAAAGACTATACCGAAATTCTCCGAGAAATACGCAGCAAAACCAAACCGGAAGATGCGGACACAGAAGTCAAAAATATACGTCAAACGCGAGTGAGCGATATCTTACTAAAGCTTGGGGGAAAAGAAAGATAAAGAACGGTTGCGCGCGACTTTGACAACTATTCTCGATAAAGCAATCGTCCGCATCCTGGAGCCCTCGAGATTAGGGATATGGATGAGCTAACAACTGTAGGAAATGCAGGAAGCTTTCCAAGACAGCCTGAAAGACCCTCCGATAGAACTTAAGATATCTATCTCAAAGTCCAATAATAGATGCCAGAAGATAGCTTTTATCGAAATAAATGAGCGGGCGGCAAGCGAATTGCTAGAAATTCCACGCATTAGAATAGGAGGGTAAACTGTAGAGTATGTCAAAAAACAGTAGTCACACGGTGTCTCGGCTATGGACATCTACAAGCAGGATGCAATGGACCCAACGGGAAAGGTGCTTCCATTAAGTGTGGAAAAGAAGGCCATAAGAAAAACGAGTAGAGTACGTCAAAAAGCAGTAGTCATACGGTGCTATAAATGCCTCGGCTATGGACATCTGCAAGCAGGATGCAATGGACCCAACAGGAAAGGTGCTTGCATTCAGTGTGGACAAGAAGGTCACAAGAAAAACTAGTGCAAAGCTAATGCAAAATGCTGTTTATGCACTTAGCTTAAGGCATCACCCGAAGCTTTAGCCCACATACCTGATTCGAATATCTGCAAAGCCTTTAAGGCAGCATTCGAGAAGGCGAAATAAAGGTTAAACAATGATGAGAATCCTCCAAGGAAACCTTCACAGGAGTAGATCTGCTCATAGTCTTCTAATGCAGCTCAGACATGATTTGGTGGCCGATTTGATAGCCATTAGCGAACAATATACAAAAAAATATGATCCCGGATAGTTTTTAGATTCACTTGGAACATCTGCTAATGAAGACTCATATTAAGAGCCATGGAGTAGGAAGAGGTTTCGTCCGGGTCAGATGTTCGAGTTCCGAGAAAAGCTAGACAGTCTTGAGGACACCATTCGAGAGCTCGAAGGGGCGTTTGTCCTGAGCGGCGACATCAACGTTAAAGCTGTGCAGTGGGAGATGCCATCTACAGACTCAAGAGGGAAACAAATTCTGAAAATGGCTGCGAGACTTGGTATAAACGTAATGAACGTTGGCAACCTGTCGATATTCAAAAGGTCGGGTTAAGGCGAAACCATACTGGAATTTACCTCCACCTCGGAGTCCTTCGCTACGAATATAACGAACTGGAGAATAATCGAAGACTACACCGAAATCCACCACCAGTACATAATATTCGAACTGCAAACGGAACGTAGCCTTGAGAATAAAAATGAACGGAGAATACAAAAGTGGAACCTAAGCAAACTAAACGAGGCGATTCTTACATCAACGATAGTCAGAGAATACAATGATGTAGAAAAGTGGTGGCTACAACATTCTTATACAGACCAAATGCCAACTGGAAATCCATATACTGGTGAAAAAGATGGACGATATAGTTGATGCACTCTTTCACATCCATACTCCCAGAAACCAGGATTTCTCCCCTCATCAATCCCCCTTTTCAGAGAAATGGAATTAGCCCAAGACCCAGAGGGGACAGAAAACGACATCACATTGAAGTAATGTAAAAGCAGTTCCGAACTGGATGGTATCAAGTAGAAAACATATAAAAATGCAAAAATCCGTCTGGAGGGGATCGTTAGATCCTCTTAAAATTATTACAAAACCGGAATTTTCTCAAAAAGTGGGCGTGGTAGAGGGCGGGTTTTGAAAATTTCCAACATAGGTATACTAAATTTTGTTCCTGAATTGATATTCTAATAAAAACGCCGAAAACGAAGCGGAACTGCTTCTCGTGAACACCAGTCTTTTTCTTACCCCCTTGACAAAAAATAACCCTTTAATGCATACATTTTTTTTCTTATGCCTGAATTGGTCTTCGAAGTTCAAAAATTACATTAATAATCAAATTTTTCGCTCCCATCCCCCCCAAAAGTATGATATGATGTATTTAACTCAACCAGTGAATAAAAACAAAAAGAATTAATCAACACAAAAAAAAAAAAAAAAAAAAAAAAATAAAATTACATATGTATATGTATGTACATATATGAATAAAAAAATGTATGAAAATCTACTAAGGATGAAAATTCGTAAGACTGTTTTTGTTTTTGTTCAAACACAGGGCTACAGAACATTTTTTACATTTAACGAATGTGAAGCCAGTACTAAGATGCCAAAGTCTTTCATCCATAAATGTTGCCCAGTGCGATATCTCATCCGCTTTTATATCACCTGAAGGCAAATGATTATTTGGACATTTCCTTTCTCGCTCTTAAAGGAGAACAGTAGGCGAGTTCGTCAGCCACCCTCATTATCTTTTGTTAGGTTAGGTTAGGTAGATGGGTGCCTTGTGACCAGAAGGTTACTGCTCACTTAGATCCACAATTCGTGTCCATTGTGCCTGGGAACGCTGTAATAAGGTCCGCTGTTAGAACCACCCAGATAGTAATATGCTTAAGTCCTCCAGCTCCGAGAAGAAATAACTGCCAAGAGTTCTCTTTCTTTTAACAGATAGGGCAGGACAGTCACACAGCAGGTGACGAATAGATTCGATTTCTTCTTCGTCTCTGCAGCTTCTACAATAGTCATTATGCAGCACACCGAGTCTCTCTGTGTGAAGGCCAATGATACAATGGCCGGTAATTACGCCAGAAACGACCCGTGCGTTATGACGACTGAGTTAAACCAGAGTTGAGGATCTCTTGCTAAAGGCCGGCAATAGAGCTCTAGCCGTTACGCATGTATCCAGATGAATCCAGCGTCTGTTTGCACGATCGATGGCTTCATCTTCTACTTTGTTCTTTAAAGAACTGACTGGGGCTGCTACAAAGAGAAGGGCCCGTTAACATCGGGTTCATGTGAATAAAGGCGTGGCAATAAGAGTTTGATGACCACAATCGACCTTCCCTCAATCTTATAGCAGTTTTGGCTGCAAGACTACTACAATAAATGTCAAGCGGAATGAAACTAAGCATGGTTTCCATTGCCGCCGTCGGTGTTGTTCTCAATGATCTTTGAGGGCTTCACTCCTAATCCTCTGCTTCCGACCCAGTTATCCACTTGCTGTAGAGCGAAATTGAGTCTTTCACTAAGAACTGGAAGAAACTTCCCCGAGACCAAAATAACCACATCGTCGGCATAGGCCGTCACGTTAAATCCGTTTTCCTTCAATATTACCTCATTCACTACAAGGAGCCATATCAGCGGAGAAAGAACTCCGCCTTGGGGTGTTCCTCTGCAGACTCTTCTCTGGATGGTTGTATTTCCTCGTGTCGAGAAGATTATCCTAGACTGGAGCATTTGTGCAATCCAATTGCAAAGTCCGTTGTTTATGTGAGCTCTATGGAGGCTGTTCAGGATCGCGTCGGAGCTCATGTTGTTGAACGCCCCCTCAATGTCCAGAAACGCCCCCAAAGTGTATTCCTTGAAGTGAAGAGATCTTTCAATGCTCGATACAATGCTGAAAGGGCTATGTCTACAGATCTGCCGCAGATGTACGCATGTTGTGATTTAGATAGGTAGTTATCGCCGATCACTTTTCTTACGTGTACTATTAAACGTTCCAATGTTTTCAGCATAAAAGAAGATAGACTGATAGGTCTCAGGTCCTTTGCGTTTGTGCGGCTCGCTTTCCCTGCTTTGGGAATAAAAACAACACGCACCTCCCGCCATTCTTTAGGAACATATCCTAGCTTAAGACATCCTGTGAAGATCCACTGACACTTGCAACATTACAGGGAGAATGTTATCCAATCCTGGTGCCTTATATGGAGCAAATGATTTGATTGCCTAAGCTATCTATTGTTATCTATTATTTCATCCACTTCTTTCGTGCTTATTCCCGACGTCGTCTCTGAAATGCGTATATCATTTCCGGAGATTGATGTACATCCGGTAAAGTGTGTACTTAGAAGTATATCCAGCGTCTCCTCTTGTGATTATGCCCAGGTACCATCGCTTGTCCTAATATTGGATTCTGGCGCTGGTGTCTTAGCCAAGATCTTTCTAAGTCGGGACGCCTCGTTTGTTGATTCTATAGATGCGCAAAAGGACCTCCAAGAGTTCCTCTTTGCGTACCTAATTTCTTTATGTTTATGTACCTTAAATTGCACAATAATCGTGATTGTCGCACCACGAATATGGTTAATTTATAAGAAATGTGGTTGATTTGTATTTATTGAACATGATTGTTGTTAATCGAAATCGCTTATAATCGAATTATTTATTTTATTATGAATTTATCATGCCTAGCTATTGTTGTTTAACAATGAAATCAACAATGACGTTGTAAATTGATAATGAAACCATTTTTGAAACAACTACAGAAATGTTTAAATTAAACATGCCTGTGATACTTTCGAAAATACTTATCAACAATGTCAAAGAAGTTGATTTAAACATGACGCCTTGTTTGTTTTAATCACATTCGTATTTGATTTGTCAATTTTAAGCACATTGTTAGTAAACAATGTTACGTGTTTGATTCAACCAATGTTTTTTCTTTGCGTGTGATTGTTGCGGATTGGAAGAACGAGGTGCACTCAAGGAAGAAGATAGCTGCTGTCTTCATCGATCTTAGACGAGCTTTCGAAACGATTGACCGAAGGATGTTAGGCAACAACATAGAGATAGCAACGATCATCAATATCATTCAGGGAATAATAATAACAATAATCAGTTTCACCGTAATTCATACCCTAATAATAGTAACCCTAACAATAATCAAGACTCTGGGCAGTACCGCCAACAGTATTTAGGTAGTCAGCCCGAACCCATGGATGTTTCCAACATCCAACAAGGGCAAATCAATACCGGTAGCTATCAACAGGAGAGAATTAAGCAAAGAGTGGTGAAGTCTCCAGAGATAGTTAAGAAAGAACCTGTATCATTTTTTATGAACTAGCCTCGGATGATTACCTCAAATAGAAATCACAGTTAATTTGAATATATACATAGCATTAATTGACAGAGGGTCAACACTTAGTCTAATCGACGACACACTTACAGAATTTAATTTGATACAAATCGAGCCCATTCATTTATAACAGTTACGGGAAAGGATTCAATTTCACATGAGGTACACACACAAGCACCCGGTGAATTTAAAGCTCCTGCGAACGCTTTCATCAGGTGGAAAGTCAAAAGACTTTGCAATAGAGGTTACCAATTTATAATTGGCATGGACTTATTAAACCATTTAAACACATTCATTAACAAAGATGAAGGTAATGTGATCCGTAACGGACAGTGCTTACATTTCATTAACAAACCATACGTATTCGATCAAATATGTTTGCTAAAAACAATTGATTTTAATGCAAATCGAATAAAATTGGATCATATTAATAAAGAAGAACGTCATGAAGTAGACAAACTTTTAAAAAGATTTGGCAATATATTTTTTTAAAGAAGACATATCTTTCTTCTCTAGATTTTTAAACGGATCAATTTGTTGTCTTAATGTACCTTGTGGTAGTGCCTTAATATAAACACACATACCTTGCAATTAAAAATCCAATCACCTTGCTCTTATGAAACACGTAAATAAATAAAGAGTATACAAACTCCATGTAAGGGTTAATCCTACTAAATTAAGATTAACCCTTAAACTCAAAATAGAACGTTTCCACTCAGTATCCCCTCATAAATTTAACATACGGCGAATTCACCATCGAGCTGTGCTGCTGTTTTTAATGCTACCACTGAAACCGCATGGAAACAGAACACCAAAGCAGAGCAAAGAAAACCGGCCAGCAAAGCACCAACACTTTAACATAAAATCTTTTCCGGCGAATGTACGAATATATCTAATAGATTTGTATTTAGTTTCAATGCAACTGTGACTGGTGTCGGTACGGTTCGGGAGAAAAAATTTGTGTAAGTGCGGTTTTCATGAGAAACTGCTTTTCCGCTAGGTGTGCACATGACGGTCAGGTGTATCTTGCGTTTTCGGATAATCTAAGAATACCTCTGTCTCTGTTCATCTCTTTCGCTAACAAGGATATTCGAGTGAAAACAGGTGAAAATGACATGAGGCAGTGTAGAATCAAAGGATAAATACCTAATGCGGATAAGTATGAACTTGTAAAAAAAATCGTGGTAGTTAAGTTTGGGAAATTTTATGTTAACTGGTTATTATTTGCCTAATCAACAAGCCTGTTGTTGTCTATAAAATAATTAGATGTTACATGCTATTGTAGCATTTTAATGCGGTTTATGTGGATCACAATTTCATTAGTTTTCTGTTTTAATTTCTTGCAAATATTGTGACGCGATAGCGATTTATGTAGACAGATACGTATGTGTGTATCTGTTTTTCGGCGTGCGTGTTTTAGCGCCTGGACATTTTTCGCGGATGTGCAGTGTGATTTTGGTAAATAAAAAAAAGTTGGTTGTGTTATTAAGAAAAAGTGTCTTAAGAGAAAGGAAATCAATAAAAAAATGTTTTTTATAAAATTGTGTAAAGTGAATAAATGAATGTTAAAGTTTGAGAATTAACATCCCCAATAAGATCAGCATCACATGACGAAGCAGGGATACTCTGAATAAATATTGGATTTATTAAGGATACTGCGGTTCTTTGGATTTAAATCTTCTGGAAGATAGGTATATTCTATCACGTAAAGCACAGTGTTCAGAAGGATTAGAAAAATGGGACGAAGACCATTCAATCGAGTTTGCGCTATAAATTACCCCAGTCGCGTTGAGGGTTGGTTGGATGTTTGTGGTAAGTTGGGCGAATATTATACAGATTTTACGTTTGTGTGGGATGCTGCATAGCATATCACATGGATCTAGGAACAGTCGTAGGTTTTTTTTTCGGTGATAGCTCCATTCCTCTGTTTTGTATTTCATATTGCGGGTGGGTTTATTTTTTTTTTATTTTGAGAAATTGTGCGAATTACGCAAGGTTCTTGTAGGTACTATTTTCGAAAAAAAAATTTCGGAACTCTGACCCTATTTCCTTGGTTTACCTACATATGTACCTAGGTGATTCATTTTTAGATTATTAATGCAAAGTGTGAGTTGCTATGCTGTTAAATTTAAAATGCATGAAAGGTAATTAATAAAATTATGTATTGACGCTTTTAAATATTGTTGATAATTTGAAATACGAACATACATACATACATATGTACGAACATACATAGTTACCTACCTACCTACAATATATAACAAATTTACATGTATGTACATATGTATATTAACCTTTATTCTAGGTTATGTTAGGATTCCTTTGTAAATAAAAACCCAAAACAATCTTTGTGAATTTATGAAGTTAAGGTTAGTGTTTGGTGGCTTATTACTAAGGAGAAACTATCTTTCTGGAGAAGTAGAGAGTGGGCCATTTACACAGGAAAGTGTCTTCTTTAGTGTCTGTGTTTCCTCAAACTTAGCAAAGGACGTCTGGGTAGGTTGTGACAGGTAATAATAATACACATTTCTCCTAAGTTTCGTGTGAGGATAAATGAGTCATCTTTTCGTGCTTTGCCCAAAGTGCTTACGACATGATGTAAATAAATATAATCCATCTTTCCCCTGAGTGTCTTGTGAATTCAAGTGCTCCATCAGATGTAGCAAGTTCTAAAGAAGGGATAAAGGAGGTTCGGACCATTGATAGGTCTTCTGCAGATTCCTTTATCCTTGGTCGCACTACTAGTAGAATATCACAGTGCAAGCTCATATAACAAACTCCTACTTTAGCGAATAATTTCCTGGCTCCTTTCCCTTGAAGTTATGTATTTCTTATAACGAATTTCTTTAACGAAATGCTCTGTATAAAGAAGTCATTACGGCATTTATTGTTGCTTTTGTTTCCCTATTTTGTTACTTTAAGTTTTTTTTAACATGCCAAATGGGAATATGAATACCCTTTTACTGATGTAGTGATAGTTGAATTGAAATTTTGGTGATTTTATGTTTCAGTTTTTTTACTTGCACCGATACGTAGTATAGGGCAAGTTTTGGATTCGTGAAAATTTCGATCTCGGGATTTTGATAAATTCTGATATTGCCTTTATAGAGAAGTCGAAAAAAGTCGGTCTGAAAATTATGTCTGTCAGCGAGGCTACAGCCGAAACAGGTAAACGGATTTTGATCAAACTTTATATCTAGGGTCTGTGGGGTAATCCCTAGAGGCAAAATTGAAATATTAAAAATAATTATATTATGACGGAAATTGGGGACAATCTGGGGCAACCAAATTGGTGTAGATTGACGTGAAAAATTTTTCCTTTACACGATTGATGTCGATTGGAGCTCAAAAAAGCGTAAATATTCACTCAAATCGTCAATCGTGTAATCCTAGCATAACGATTTCGTTCAAATTTTGCGATCCAGCGACGCTATTCAGTTATTCTGATCTAACCGGTTGTGAATTTTTATAAAGATCGCGGCGTGCAAGCAAAAATTATGACGGATGAGGTGGAGAAATCAATAGTCAACAATCAATCAAATCAATCAAATCAACACACGACATCCCTATTACTAAGATACATATGTACATATTTGGAATGGAATAGGTAAATAGGTCTTTCCTTTGTTTCAATTGGCGTTCTGCAGTTCATTGAAATTTTGGAGATCTTCGGTTCGATGGGTTTGTGTATCATCTCAAACTGCTCTTGAACATACGAAAATAATTGAAGAAACGGTCTACAAATAAATTGAATTCATTACAAAGACGATCGAATTTACGATAATCCTTCCTCTTTTATTAAATCCATGGACATGGAAACTGTTCTTCTCTTCTTTGATGCAAGAGTAAGAAGAAAAAGCATTTCATCGTTCTCAGAACTACTATTCATATTTGCTTCACAGCGACCGATGTGTTTTGGAGAAAATCACTTTTAAAAGGATCGCTAAAAGCTGCCCGCTTTATATACATACATATGTATATATGGTACCTTACCTACAAGTGTTTGCATATATATGTATATGTGCATGCATCAATGAAATAAATGTACTAAATTCACTTTTTTTATTTTCAAAAACCGATAAGCTATTATTGAGTTAGGGCTGCTTAAGTAAGGTAAAACTAAAACTTTGTGTTCACTTAATTTATTCTTATCTTTACTCATTATTCCTTATTTTACCTATACTCAAAAAAAAACTGTAAGAAACATATGACAGTCATATTCTTGAATGTTTGTTAGACACTCGGAAGAGATGGGGCCGTGAAAAAACTTTTAATGGTAATTTTCTTGATTCGAACCCGAAACCCCTTGCGCTGTAAACCAACGCACTATCCAATGAACCACGGTACCCACCGTCTTCTTAAAACCTTTCTGCCCATCGCATACGGCATGAAACTGTAGGTCCCTTCTGTACGTGCAGAAATGTATTCCACGCACAACATGTATAGTTGTGGGAAGCTAGGCCTTGGCCCTCTATGGACTGCTTACGGCCTAATATTTATTTATCTATTTCTTATAACGAACATTGTACATATATACGTATATAAACATCTATAAATTACAAAAATGCACGTAAATCGGACAAGTAGTTCTCCAGCCAGGAGGTAACCCACAGGAAATCACTTTGCCTTGATGATTCGATTTTATTTTTAGGAAATTGTGAGTATGCTTAAATGTCCCCTGGTTTTAGCTTTTATTACCTTATGTTCTGTCATGTTTCATGCAGTGAAACTACGTTAGCTAGCGGAATTATTATTTGTGTCTTATCTAAAGTGCCTTAACTTAAGTAATTTTGTACGTATGGATATTATGTACATACATTCATAGTTTAATGTGTTAGATGGTACTGTCGGCGGTGTCAACAAACGATCAGCCGTGAAACATTTTAAAGTTTTATTTATTTGTTATTATACATACATATATCAATGTTTATTTGTATTGTTTTGGTTTTTTTATTGTAAACAATATACACTGTATGTTAATATAATTAATTAGTTAAGTGTTTGCATATTAAATATGTATTTGAGTTTAGTTGGCAGAGTAAAAAAATCAAGTTTTACAGGCGACATTTTGAATTCGCTATAGAAAAATATGACCCTGAAGATGACGAAAGATTTCTATATACTTAGGTATGACGTTAGCAATATGGTAGCATGTACCTATGTATGTACATACATATTATGTAAATGAATTAGGTTCCCTTGTTTTTGGATTGAAATGAGAGTTTGTCTAGGTCAAACATGAGCACCTACATACATACATATTTACATATGTATCTGCATACATAATCAGTATCATGCGTTTGGGAACATTTTGTAGATCGGAGTTTTAAGCATACATACATATTTGTAGTACTGACATTCAACGCTAATATTTCATCTGTGTACTCACATAGTTTGTAACTTTCGTGAAGAACGAAACTCATACTGGTTTCATGCTTATGCCTGAAAGTTCCCTACGTGTTGTTGTTTCATTTGTTGGTGTTTTGAATTGATTTACCTTTCTTTATAAAGGGTTTGATATGGTGTCTGTTTATCTATTAGCCTGTAATTTTTTAACTCCTGTAATTTGTTTAGAAAATAACATTGCAATGATTTGACATTGTTTTTATATGTAAGGTATGTATGTATTTACTAGCGCAAAAATTGGTAAAATATTAATATCAGGGCAAATAATGGCATCACCGACCACTTGCACTCACTTTTAGTACGGATTAAGGCTTTCCGGGGAGGATTGCAAATCATATAAATGGATAAAGACTGACCATCTTTGAATACGAGGCTAATTGCGTCGACAAGTGAATTGAACATGAAAATTTCAAAACGCAATATGTTTAAGTACATATCTACATATGTAGTTATTTGAGAACAAGTTATTTCTCAAAATGGAAAAAAGTTCATACTCATAATATGAAATATTTGAAATTATGGAACTGGGGATATTATTCCATGCCTCCTTGACCTGTTTCGACATGTATCCCGAACTATTCTCCGATCTACGATCTCCAAGAGGTTTTCTATAGCATTCAGAGACTGCGCAGGCCATTCCATAGGCCCCAAATTCTCTATCCTGAAACCACTTTTTTTTTAAGTTTTGAGGTATGTTTTGGTTCGGTATCCTGTGGAAAGACCCATTTCAAAGGCCACTCTCCCTCGACACGTAGCAGTATAACGTCTTACAGTATGGTTTTGTACACAGTTCGGTTCATAATTCCATCTATTTTATAGACTGGGTCAATTCCATATGCAAAGAAGCATTCCCAGATCATGACATAACGTCCTCCATTTTTGACCGTACCCATCCAATATCGAAAATTAGGTGCTTTATTATTAGCCCGGCGAAGACGTCGAAATCCATCCGATTCCTTAATACTGAATTTGTATTCATCAGAGAATAGAGCTGTCTTCCATTTAGACACTGTCCAGTTGATATGGTCAGTTGAAAATTTGAATTAAGCAGTTCTGTTTTTGACCGAAATAAAAGGTTTCATTACGACTTTGAAAAATGAAAGACCACCATTCACTGCTCTTCGACGAAACGCTCTGGTGCTGGTATCTATGTTTAATTCGTTTCTCAAGTCACTAGATGACATGAACAGAGTGCTTCTAATCATCCTTATCAGACATTTATCTTCCCGGTGCGTCGTAAGTCTTGGTCTGCCATCTCGGTAAATCATTTTGCCGGATTTTATGGCTTTATAATATTTAATTGAACGACGTTTCATTGATTTAAGAGTAGAATGTGGTATAGATTTCCTTGTGTAATTTCATATTCAACATCAGAATTTTTTTTTTGTCCGTTCAGAATACTATTCCTTGCCATTTTACAAAATAAGTTAAAGCAGGTTTTTATGTCTTCTGCAGCAAAATTATGCCCGAAAATTGTCCAATTTTTTCTAGTTTGTTCATTGGCAGTATTTCTATAGCAGTAAATACTCAAAACAACGGTTACTTTTTGTTTTCCGTAACAGAAAATCGTTTTTTGAAGAAGGAAGCGAAAAGTTGCTTTAGTCTGGCCAAAACTAATGGACTTAAATTCAATTTTGTATTCATCATTTTTTTAATTTACTCATAAGACTGTTCATTAATTCTATATACTAATCTATAATATTCAGAGATATCGGAAAAAATAAATATAAAAATATTGTGGCTTATGAACACTTGTTAAATCTTTAAGCAATTGTGAGGTGTATTAGTTGCTTTAGTTTTGGCCAACACTGTATGTTTTTAATTTTTTTGAGAACATTTGTAGGGTATATAGTCGCTTGTCCCCCTGTATATCGCCCTTTTTCTACGTAATGTCGTTAATTTTATAAAATTCATTTAGATAAAATTTAATTAGAAAAATGAGAGAAATAAAAATAAAACGTAAAGCTTAAAGTTTTTAGATCAGAAAAGTCCAATATTTATAACAAATGCACTGTATCCCAAATGTGAAGTTGTTTTCATACAAAGTTTCATACAAAAATTCTGAAGAAAGTGATTTTTTGGAAAAGTGGACGTGGGCGGATTTTAAACATTTTTACACTTGTTCTGTCCCGATATCTAAAACCTTCGCATACAAAGTTTCATTGTTCTAGCTCAAAATCTAAGACCCAAAAACTGGTGATAAACGGACGGACGGACGGACATGGCTCAATCAGATCGACTATTGATATTTTTTGATATTTGATTATTGGCTCTGTCTGGCAATATACATATCTCTATGTTACAAACTATGTGTCAAACTTAATATACCATTAGGATAGGGTATAGATACATGTGAAGTATTGAACTTGTGAAAAACTATGTTACCTGAATCTGTAAGTTAGTATGTACATATGATTAGGCGAATGAAAAGGGTAATTGATATTTCGTTCTATAGGGCTATTATAAACGGTATTGTTTTTTTTTTACAAGAAAAAGGGGATTTTTTCAAAAATGGTTCCAAGTATTTTGATAAACTTTCAGTTAGTTTTTGCAAATAATTTATTGGCGTACCTACCACGTTTTAGGTACTTTGGTTGGTACTTAGTTAATGGTTTTACAAAAATTTTTATTTTTTGGTTAATATTTTCTGGATTTTGATCCAAACCAAAAAGCGAGAAATATAAATATGGAATATCGCATTCAAAATTTTAAAATAACAAAAAAAAAAAAAACAAAAAATAAAAATAAAAAAAGAAGATATTGAAATGGAACCCTTGCAAAATTGTCTTTAATTTTATATGGCACATGAGTGGAAGCAAAATAATGTGTTTGCCCTTCATAAAAGGTGCCCCAAAATGAAATCTATTACCACCATCTTGTGCGGGACATAGCGAAAGTTTCAGCTCTCTATCATTAATGGTTCAAAAGTTGCATGTCTGTAACAGACTGACGGACAGACATACACCGTAGTATCAAACCCATAAGTGTTCTGTCTTTCCTTTTAAGGTCCGAAACATTAAAAAGGACTAGGTACCATCAGTGAGAAACCTTCTGAAAATGTGATTTATTTCTTTCTGTACATACATTACATACATATGTATATCATAAATTCACAAGATTACTTAAATAAAAAAAACTAGGTACCATCCGTGAGAAATCTTCTGAAAATTTGATTTATTTATTTCTTTTATAAGTACCTACGTCATTTTTATAAATGAATGAATAAAAGATTATTGGGACCTGATTCCTTATAAAAAGTCAAAACCTAATTCAAAAACAAAAAAAATAAAATAAAATTTGAAGGTACTAAACTAAAAATACCACATGCACGTTCATAAATAATGCAAACTGTGTCAAATGACGTCAGTTAAACACACTCCAACGTGGCCTTTCCAAGGGAGACGATACCCAAACTGGAAGTCTATAAAAAGTATCTCCCAAAACGACCACATACAAAGTTTATAAGAGTCAAAACTGTTTGCTGCAATAGACTGAGTTGAGATGTTCTTGTATACTCCTATGTGTGCATGCATCTATTCGTTTCGACACTGTACTAACTAGACATCATGCTAAAAAAAAATGTCAAGAATGTAGGCCAGAATACCATAAAATGAAAACTCGCTCACTGGACACATGATCGGTATCTAGATAGAATGATACGATATGTTTTGATTTTCTACGTCACGATATTCACAACACTAAAAGATATGCATGTACATACGAATTTTAAGGAGTTGTCTTTTGTTGCTGAATGTCAACTTAATTTCAGGGCCACGTTAACCAAATGACTGTTGACAACGAATGTTGGGATTAAACGTTGTTGTGCCTTAGTAGGTTATCGATTTATTTACATCACTGCAACGAAACGAAAGTGTGTTTTTTTAATGTTTAAAAGGAAGCAATCTAAAGGACACGACTCTGTTGTACATGCATGGCATTATTATTCATAATGTTCAAATTCTGATTTTAACCAAAATCCATGGAGACTTGACCTTAGAGAACCTGTCTAGACTATTTTAAATTTATTTAAAATTTTCAGATCTATTGTGAGAAAATTACCTTCTTGTAATTTGTTCACGAATCCAAGACTACTCATTTATTATAGGCACAAGTACAAAACTTTCACGCACAGGTTCAATCCAAATCTTTTTCCGCGGCTAGAGATGAAAGAAAGAAGTTACTCGTTTGAGCTGAAAGTTTTTTTTATTTAACTTATTCTCGTCTGAAATATGCTATTGATTTAATTATGTTTTTATTATTTTGTGTAATTTTTGTTATTGGTGGCAATATGCAATATGATCTCGTTTAAGTAGGTTAAAAAAAAGGGGTCAAATAAACTAAGAATAGAATGGTTATATTTAGCTTTCAAATGCATAGTATGCTATGAATTAAAAATGCGTCTATGAGACTTATGTATGAAAAGAAAATAACGTACTTACGTGCCACCTTTTCCTTTTACAAGTTACGGAAGAATTTTACAACCCTAAGTAAATGCCAAGTCTTTCTGATATTTTATTAACAATAAAAGAAGCTCTGTTGGACTACCAAAATTAATAGACCACTGCTAAAGTGGGTTTCATAATTTCTAGAAGGAAAGCGCAAAAAGTTAAGCTATTCTTTAAAATAAAAAAACGTAGATAATTGAACGAAGGTGTAGAGGGAAATGTGCTAAGATTGAATAGTGAAAATGGAAATGAATATGTGCATCTACTTAGAGTAAACAAAATGAAAGACATTGGCATCAAAAAATATTTAAGACTTGTCTTTGTTTCACAATTTTAATATATTGTTACTAAAGCTAATCCTCAATATGTAGGTACATAACATAATACTCATAAGTACCTACCTATACATTTTTGATTCGTGAATATTTTCGATCTCGCGATTTTGATAAATTCTGACTTTACCTTTATAGAGAACTCGAAAAAGTCTCTCTGGTGGACTAATTGTGCTCAATAGTATAAGGCCAATTTGCTTAAAAGCCGGTTTGTAAAAATATGGGTCAAACGATTTAATTCAAATTTTCAATGTATACAAACATAATGCTATTTGATTTACGAAAAAAGCACTGAAGTAATATTAATAAAACCGAAACCAAACAGCGGAGTTCAAGTAATTTTTGTTAAAACGCACAATTGCCAAACTGTCTCAGCTATTTATTGTTTTTAGTGTTCCGGACCTTAAAAGGAAAGACAGAACACTTTTGTGTTTGATACGGTGTCTGTCTGTCCATCTGTCCGTCAGTCTGTCACAGCCCTGTAACTTTTGAACCGTTAGACATAGAGAGCTGAAACTTTCTCTATATTTACATTAAGTGGGAGCTCGCACAAGATGGCGGCAATGAATTTCATTTTTGGGTACCTTGTATGAAGGGCAATATATATATCTGTGTTGTTTTGGAGAAGTTTGATAACTCCGAAAATATTTTTTTGCAGTACAATCATTAATTTGACAGTTTAGTAACAAACAGATATTGCAAGTTATTGCAATCATTTTTAGTGATGCTATAGCTAGCAGTGTCATACAAATGATAATAAGGGTTCAACAAACACAAACAATAAAAATTTTTTTTTTTAAGTAGATATGTATGTACATATATGAATCAGGTTTCTCCAAATAGCACAGATATATATGTATTTAAAACCCTCAAATTCATAAGTGAAATAAATCAAATCACTATGTGTAATCGATATGTACGTATATATACAGCTTCAACATTCAAAGAGAATAATGTAAATACTGCTACATTAAAGCGGCAGCACAAGATCATCTGAACTGCATTTGTATGTTTACGTCTAAGATATCGTCTGTCTAATATGACTTGTATAAATGTAAGAGACACTGCGCAACATATCAAGTCCGAATGTAGGTTGCACGCCCGAGAACGGATTGATCCATATATAAAATACAAATTTCAATTTGGCGTTTCTCCCTAGGTGTAGGTCAGTCAGTAGATGCTCATGTTCGTTATAGCTTTCCTTGTTACGGATGCGCACACATTGGACAGATCGTATAGTTCCAGATATGTGATATTAGGAAGTAGAGAAACTCTTGCAAATAAGGCGACATAAGATTGTTGGCTTGCTATTGCAAGTTTACTCGTATATGTACATACATATGTGTATACCCGTTGAATGGATAAACAGTATGTATGTACTACATATGTACATATGTTGACAAAGCAAAACAGTATCTTCTTGTATTCTGTATTCATACATACATACATATATGTATGAACGTGGCTTTTAAGATTTTTTTGTTGACGAGTAATTCTGCCACACCTTTACATGAAATTGGTTACAGATTTGTTGTGCTTTTATGTGATCAGCGTTTATCATTTATAGGTTCATACATATATCATACCTATTCTTATTTTATTTTTACAAAACATTTCAAATAAGAGCACATAGCAATTTTGTACTGTAATGTTTTTTTTCTTTTTTTACAATCTGCACGTGTCAAAGGGGATATAAATACTCTAATGCCCGTTTTCACAGTGCGAGCTTAAGTATTGTATTGTAGTAATTTAAGTGTAGGATCGAACATGAACTTCAGTTAATAGGACTTTGTTTTAACAGTATATTTAAGAGTGGTTTAATTATGCTCATGGATTGGGTGCCATTGTAAACCATTTATGGAAAATATTTATTGTGATTGAACGCAAACGTCAAAATAAATTAGTTTTCCATCGTTTGAAGTCTTTCTTTTTAAACAAATACCTTTAAGCAAAAGTATGCAAAAAAAAAAAAGTTTGGTATGCCTATGCGCCATTGTGTGCGTTTTCTGCCAATCTGCCAACTTATTACCAATTCTCATGCCTCCATCTCGACAATTCTGCGCCATGTACTCCTCGGACCGCCGGGTATTCTGCGGTCAGCAGTCTGTATTCTTAGTTTAACGGGCTTCATTACATAGCATGACTGTTAAAAATAAAAATATTACCAACTTTGGTCAAAAACGTGGTATGACATCTCTCACAAAATTAGTCCAAATAAGAAAATAAAATCAACATTGTCTAAACCGTTTATATGGAAAGAGCATTTTGTGAAGTTGGCTATAAGTAAGATTCCGTTATTAACAACTTTTGCCGAAAATGTGGAATGTAATTTCATAGGTCTTTACGAATCTAGTATACTTTGAATAAGATATTTAAAGAAAATCGTTAAACCCATTTTCGCGCAAATTGATTAAACAGCCTTAATCCTTGAAAAAGTATACGCACTTTTGGATAATATTTTTTTAAGCCATTTGAAAGCATAAATGCATAGCACGGTTTTTTATAGAAATGTCACCTTCTGAAAACGTATGACCAATAAACTACGATTTCTCTCGTTGGTTGATTGTGTCTATAGGTTCCGGACCCGTTCTCTGGTAGAGGTGTTCTTTAGAGGTACATGACGTTGGAGAGGAATGGCGTCTATACATTGTTTAGCCATACCATTCCGAACGCAGATTTTGATTTGGAAATGCATTATTTTATTGTGAAACTTTTAAAGTACACTAACAGCAACTACGTATTCTCTAGATCGACACTTAATCCACGACATTCAGTGGCTTAAGTTAATTTACTATTTAAGTGGAGTCTATCGTTAAACCATCGCTGTGAAAACACAATTTGCTTTGATTTTGATCTATGATCGACTCTTAAGCTCGCACTGTGAAAAGGGGCATAAGTGTGTTCTGAGTAGAGATGGTCGGGACTTGAGCATCTATAAAAAATGTAAAAAGATCTGCGTTTTGATTAAGTTTTAACATACAACGCACTAATTGAATAAAACTTGAATCTTCACGGTCTTTAGATATTTCGTTTCCAACTATAACTAAATAAAGAGCATAATTAGTTGTAAGCGTTTTCTTAAACTTTATAGAGATTTCTACTTTAGGTAATTATGTATTTATGTTCGGAAGGACTCATTTACGAACTGATTTTATATACGAATTCTATTGGCCATTGATGATTTCATTTACCGGTAAAGTAATTTTCTTCAGAAGATGTACACGAAATTTTCTCTATCCGATTGTTGGTTTGTAGTAAGAAGTCAAATATAAATTTTCACATTAAATGTCATGGCATGATAAATTTTATATTCCGAAAGAAAAAAGCCATCAACCAACAGAAAGTTTCTTTTGGGTAAATTCAGTCAATCGTCTATTCTCGGAGAATGTCGTTGACATTAGAATTTCTAATTTTAATACCTATACAATATTTCTCACGGAATCCATATACGGATTAAAACTTGTACTGAATGTGTTTCTAAAATTAGACATAGTTATCCAAAATGTATGTTCACAATTTGGTTAATATTATTTATGCATAATTGTTCTTATATAAGCTTCATTTAAAAACACCTTAGTAACTTGGATATGATTGGGACCTTAGGTACATTCCTGGTTCTCTACAATTGCAATAAACTTATATTAAATGTAATGGTGTTCTTTCAAAGTTAGTTAATACATTAAGGACTGCAATTCCTGTGCAGTATAATTTACGTGTAAACATTTTCAAAAACCGTCTACTTACACAAAACCTTTTCAAAAATCTTCTTATTTCTATTACTTTATAAGAAACTTTTTAAAATGTGCTGGGTCGTACAAAGTTGAAAGTTGAAATCCATAAAACCAACGATCTACATATATGTGTACTTTGCACTTTGGCCAAAAACGTGGGATGACATTTCATACAAAATTAGTCCAAACATGAAAATATAACCAACATTTATATGAAAAGAGCATTTTGTAAAATTCCGTTATTAACACCTTTGGCCGAAAATGTGGACTGCAATTGCATAGGTCCTTACAAATCTAGTATACATACATATGTAATTTAAAAAAATCACTGGACTGTTTTCGAGAAAAACGACGTTTTTTAGGACTTTACTAAACTAGTTTAAATATGAAATTTAAAGAAATCGTTAGAGCCGTTTTCGCGCAATTTGATTAAAACGCCTTAATCCTTGAAAAAGTATCGCTATATGCATTTTGAATAATATTTTTTTAAGCCGTTTGATAGCACTTGCGATTTGTGATCTAATGTGAGAACTTTAATGAAATCGTTTAATCCGTTTTTCCAGAAAATCGTCTTTTAGCCAAATTGGTCATAAGTACGGTTACGATTTGTACTACAGTCAATGTGTAATTTAAATGAAATCGTTTGAGCCGTTTTCACGCTACTGTTGTTAACAATTTGGGTAAGATATTTTATACGTAATCTGATTAGCATTTCCTAGTCTAAATCCAATATGAGATTTAGTGAAGCCGTTTTGGAGAAAATCTTTTTTTTTTGTAAAATTTGCCATAAGTACCGTACCGGCACACACACAGACAGAATTGACAGCCCTTCTTTTTCGAGCTTCTCTATCATCATAATGTCAGAATTGATTAGTATTTCGAGTTCAAATTTTTACACGAATTCTAAAATCTCGGTTATACGAGTATGAACCCTCAGTTAAATGAAATATTCCAATATATATGAACCGCCACAATTTTATACTGGAATTCAGTTATGTATATTAACTGATACTCTAACAAATGTACAACGCGCACTTGTGATTGACATCAAAGTGAATTTCTCTTAAAATTTTTTAGAAGTATTATTTTGTCTAGAATTTTTTACGTTTGGAATTGCAAGTCAGTTCTTATTTTTTATTGAAGAGGCAATATCGGTAGGTGGCTCTTTGTGTTTTTGTGTAAAAAAAAACTGTCTAAACAATAATATTCTACTTTTTCAACCGAGCTTAACTTAAAAAATGTCATTTATATGACTTTTGTAAATTAAATTTTTGTTTCGATTAAATTTCAAAGTTTGAATGTTGAGTTAAGCCTGCGTTACATTAAATTCAACTACTTGCTACGTTAAAGCGCACGACATATTTGCAGCCTAGTGGCCAACGGTTGTCGTGCGTAAAACGGAGTTATGTCGGGTCCAGCTAGTAAAAAAAAAAAAAAAAAACCAATACGATGTCACGTCGAATGTGAATGTTATTTCAACTCAATGTCAATAGTTAGACACATGGTTACTCATATTTATGAAGTCTTTCGAGTAGATCTGTTGGTCTAAGTTTATTTTGTGTATATATTCGTTGTTAGTGAAATGAATATTCTGAAACAGAGTGTTCAAATATTTTAGGGTTAATTTGTTTATTATTTTGTATTAACCTTTTTTCATCTAAAATATTATGATACCAAAGAAATGATTCACTTAAACTCTTAGAGTCTCTACCACCTATGATAAGACCATTCATATTTATTAAACGCATATGTTTATGTGTTCACCATACCTTGCACAGTCACTAGTCCCACCTAGAATAGTTGTAGAACAAGGAAATAATATACGATTTGCATGAACTGCAACCTTCATGGCAATAATACTGTGTGGTTTCATCTCATTCACTGCGCAAGCCATATGCCTCCTTAATTTAGCTAGAAATTGTCTTCATTGCCTTAATGGGTGATTAGCTGCATACAAAAAGCATCGGAGTCAGCGACAGCGTCATTATCTTCACTGTAAGGCGATCACAATGTTGGGTAAAGCGATAATGACTTAGAATCATGGAACCCACGACAAAGAGCAGTTGGTGAATGTTTGGCAACCCGTAGGTTGTAGAGGTTAAATGCCATCTGTGATAGAGATGTTCAACCTATTGTAATATATCCAATGTGTGGGAGGCTTTAATTTTAGAGTCAATGATCTAGTTAGCATTGATAGGGGAACAAACCTGTATATGTATTTGTATTTTTAACCGTATATTGATGTACATATTTCTAAAGTTTTCGGGCAAGTTTCGGTTCCAAATTCTCGTCATATTAGTACAAAAATTCACTGTTGTAATTTTGCTTTAAATTATAAATACTTAAAGGATTTGTTTATTTACATTTTAAAATTAAATTTAGACACTGTTTCCGCGCCTCATTATAAGATTCCAACAAATATGAAAAGTAAAACAGTAAAAAACTTTGAAAAACTACAAATAGGTAAAGTTATTACCAAAAAAAATTACATTATTCTAGCATAAACGATATCTTTAAAAACACTGTAAGTTAACAAAAAACACGTTTGTAAACTAGTAACGAAAAAGGAAACAGGAAAATAGGTGCTTGGTTTATCACTTTTTCTTCAGAAGTAGCCAAAATCTTTTTTTAGTGAGCGCTCTAGGTCTCTATATCATCTCTATTGAATATAAAGTGTACATATACTGAATAAAATGTGGGTTGTTTTCGCTTTGATAAAAATATTGCTGATGAGTTGGAGTGTAATGTTCGTGGAATTTAGGTCACCTGCTTATGAAACTTTTTTAAAGACATTTTAAATTTCTTTGTTTTGTTGTACTCTGTAAACTTATTTAAAAAATGGCCAACGTAAAAAGGAGTCCCGGTAGCAGTAAATATGTACATACATATTTAAGCGAAAGAATCAGTTTTAAAATTGTCAATCCTTCAGAAATTACAGTTAAATCCGTCAGCAAGAAGCTTCACCATTTAGTTTCCGTTCTTTTTCAAATTCTCTTTACGATGAATAAATATGCATATTTAATAATAAGTCCTCAAGCAAACATAATTGGATTGTAATGTACAGAAATTATAGTGTTACTACCAATCTTTCATCTGCAGGGATTTCTTTTCCTAAGTCACTCTTCTCTGTAATGTCTCGAATGGAATAGCAAAAATCTCAAGAAATTCCTTTTTCATTTTTTCTGATTGTTCGGGATAAAATCCAACATGTTTCTTCTTTTGGATCCAATAGCGCGCTCAACAATTGAAGAGGTTATTGGAATAAACGCCTATTCCAATCATCCAATGGATTCTGAATTACTTTTTTACTAAATAAAACAAAATGATTTTGATTGATGGAAATCTTTATTTAAGAAGGGGTAGGGCTTTCTAGTTTCGAGTTTTGACAAATTCGGTATTATTCCCAGAAATTTTTTTCGTTAAAACTAGAAATCTTAAAACTAATTTTGTACAAAACTAGAAAAAGCTATCAAAGCTAGCTACTAACTAGTTTTAAAAACGTTTCGTATTATTCACCAGAAAATAAAATAAGTTGACGAGGACAGCTTTAGGAGGACCTTTCTTGTTTTGCCAAAAACATAGAAGGAGCACTTGGTTTCAAGGAAAGTAGTAGCAAAGTTAGTAAAGATTGGGTCAACAAATATATAAGGGCCACGCAGCAAGTTGAACTAATAAAACTCCTCAAAGAGGAGTAGCTACTCTCTGCCCTTTACAACACGGATTCAAATCAATACTGAGCCTATCAGCAACAAAAGCTCCGCGCTATTCAATTTCAGCCAGGTAAAATATCCCAGCGAGAAACGACTGAATTAAAATTCTCATATCAGTTCCAACATCGAGCACTATACTATAAGTTTGTTGGTCAGTGGGTGCCTATATGGTAGATCTTTGAGCCTCTCTCTTCCAAAATATTTTAAAGCAAATGGCTGTAAAATCCCCTGTTTCAAAAGTATTCGATAAGTTCACATAAAAATAAATATTCTCTGAGCGACAAAGCTAGTTTTTTGCCCACAAAACTCGATATGCCTTATAAAACCTAAACTAGTTTTAAATTCAAACGTGAATAATACCGATTTGTTTTTAAAGCTAGTTTTGTCACATTTTTACAAAACTCGGAATGAAACGAGTTTTAATCAAAGCTAGTTTCTTTGCGAGTTTTGTAAAATGTGAATAACACTGGCGTAAACCTAGTTTTGTAAGCAAAGTAGTTGCGGGATTCGTATTTCTTCCGAGGTAGGTGGAGCCTTCAACTACCTCGAAAATGTAGTTATGAGCAGTGACATCTTCTTGCCGAAATTCGATCTGTTTTGCCAAAAACCACACTGGTACGTACTCATATCGGCACGCTGCAGAAATACGTTCGGTGCTATTATTACCATTAACGAAGTACGTACTGTATATTCGATTTGTCCGATCTTTACATCATACTCCGGACAGGCGCCGTCGAGGAGGGCGTAGAATTCGTCCTTGCCAGGATCTTCGGTGTCCTGATGTTGTAAGACTTTGTTCTGATGCGGATCGCGGACAGTCAATTGCTTAACGTTTTAAAATCCATGAATTTTGATCGGAGCCGATTTTCCAAGATGACTCCACATTCTAATAATTACAGTCTCTTGTGGAAGCTGTAGTAGGTAGATGTCGGAGCTCGATCTTTTTTGCATACATCCATCGTATACGCTGAATCGCAATAATGTCTGTCAAGCACTACATGCGTAGAGTTTGTATAGTACAGGTGCATACGGGTGCAAAGAGGATTGTTATTATTCTCACAGTCTAATAACGATCTCATAACTAGATATTTAGTACATGAATAGGTAGTTGTCCCAACGACACAATTCCCAATCCAGAAGATCAGTTCCATGGGTTTTAGCTCTTTTTTGACTTTTTCTGGGTCAATTCAGAAGTTGTAAGAAATTAAAATTTGAGTAATATTTAATTGTACAATGCATTATTTTTAAAATTTGTTAAAAAGACTCATATATTAAATATGTTTTGATGGCACTGCTTTAATTAAAATAAGAAAAGTTATCATCGAGCACAGTCCATATGTTCATATGAATCAGTCGTGAAGTTTATTAACGAGGTTCTCGCCCCACATACATAATTGTAGCCCCTATTCGACATTTACAATGACTCACTCTTTATGTATCATGTAATTGTCTTCGTTTTCAATTGCGCGGCTAATCATGAATTCATTGCGCACAATTTACTGTTTTACATTAAATAAAAAGAGAGACTGCTGGAGAAGGAGATGCCAAAAACGTGCAAATATTTCGGGAAATGGGTGGCTTTTTTGTACCGTTTGTTTTATTTCCTCCCTATTAGTTAAGTTGACTGTTTTTCAGTTTTATTTTATCTTTTATTCTGCCTAATATAACATTGTATTTTATACTAACTGATATACCTCCTTAGTCTATCAAGTATATGTGGACACTTCCTATTATGCTGGCTTACTTTAAATACAGTGGATTTATGTAGTTAAATTAAATTAAATTTTTATTTTATTTCCATCAACGTATAGACTACCGCTTCATATGTAGGCATCAGTTGCTTCAAACTATAGTCAGTATTTGAAACAATAAAAAAAAGATATTATTATTTCAACTAGAAGACCCCATCTTCCTTTTAATTGATTAAATTAAGTTCGCTAAATTCCTTGATATCTTCTTTTAAGGACGAAAAACTAAATAAAATCTCACCAAGTTACAAATTTCTAACAAGTATATAAAGTTTGACACAAAGTTTGGAACATAAGGAAATATGGAAGATATATTAAATAAAGTATATATATGTACATGTATGTACCTATATGTATATTGTATAAAAATGAATTATCATTTTCAATGATCAGTGGAATAATAGAAGCAGGTTAAAAGAAAAGTTCTAATTACAATTAAATATTTGTTAAGTAAATTTATTCTACAAATGATAAGTTTTATTTTGATGCCAATTAAAGCTAATATTGTTCGCATAATTCGGAAATGAAAATGTTCAATGATGCATTTCAATGATAGCTATAACTGGCCCCTGTATACATACATATATGTATGTATTTACAAATCTTATGCTGATCTGATTTGTGTAAAATTGATTTAAATGAAACATTGATAGATAACACTATTGCTACTATTCCTATGTGTACACTTCCGCTCTCTAAATCCAACAAAGAACAATAAAAGAGTTTTAGTATTATGTTTCAAATACCTAGAATATGTGCTCTCGTAAATATTTGTGTGTATGTATGTTTCAAGAAGTACACAACCAACACACATAAGCATAAAAAGATGGCTTATTTAATGAAAGTTCTAAGTAGATACCTATAGATCTGTTTGGTGAAAGTAAAAAAATTTGAGATGAATCAATGAATTATAAATTTACACATAGGTATTTCTTTTGTTTATTTAAGAGTTTTTTTGTTTAAAACAATTTAGTTTGTGTTGTAGAAATAATAGCTGAAAAGACTTAATTTACACATAGGTATTTCTTTTGTTTATTTAAGAGTTTTTTTGTTTAAAACAATTTAGTTTGTGTTGTAGAAATAATAGCTGAAAAGACTTGAATCCGTTACCGAAAATCGCATTCAAAACTGTTAGGTAAATTCACTTACATCATCACATAAATCAACTCTAATTTGGTATGTATGTACCAATTTAATTTTAAAACAAACATGTTCTGTATGAAAACACACCTGTTTAAAAGATCACCCTCTTCAATAGAAGCATGTATTTGCTTAATAACAGCCGGATATTTTTTATTTACAATCCGGAGAACATGCCGGTCGTATCAATCAATCTGACAGTTTGGGCTTCAAACTATTCCACTGACGTACCGCTGCATTAACCTGCTGGAAAACATACGGAAATCGACGTTATCGCCTTAAATAAGGCGATAAGTTCTCTTCGAGGAGATGGGTGTAGGCTATACTATCCATTCTTATGGAGGTGAATTTAAGTAAAATCTTACCGCGAGCGCAGTCGGTTTCTTCCTTAAATCGTGCCAATATCCGCTAAAACCGTCTAGATCATTAAGATTAAACTTCTTTTCGTCAGTATTCTTTAAAAAAAATTGTGTTAGATTAAGACATCTCTTTTTAGAAAAATAAGAAGTGAATTACCCAATGTTACTTACAGTCTTCCAATTACGGTCCATGTTTTTACGTGCAAATTCCACTATCCTTTTCTTGTGGACTTCTTTCAGACATTGCGTAGGCACCATTTTGCTTCGGACAATTACTCCACTGCGTTTTATTGTACGCGAAACCGATAAATCGAAATCTAATTCATTCCAAATTTCTGACAAAAAATGCACCGAATTGGACGAAGCCTGTATTATTTGCTTTGATTGATTGCGATTTGAAAGCTTTTGTAGAGCTCAGGTCGGATTGTTGTGCCATAAGACTGCAAATCTTGTAAAAAATTCCAATAACACGGTCCGATCTTGATATTTTCTTCGCGATTGCTCTAAAATCCAAACCGGCTACGCGAAAAACCAGGTTTTTTGCATTTGTGTTAAATGCGTACCACGTGGCATTATTTTTTATCGAAATTACAAAGAGACTAAATAAAACCTAAGAGAAAACGCATTTTTTATATCATGCGGTTATTCTTTTGCAAGCTGAACAAAACAGTTTTCTATTGCTGAAAATTCCAAAATAAAATTTTAGGATTTTTTTATTACTTATGTATATGAGTAATTGTGAGTAAATTCGATGAAATAAATACTAAATCCATTCAACTCTGCTTACTTATACTTATCGTTACGCTCTGTATACTTTATTGTGCATAGCCAAGAAACAAGCAAAATAGAACTGCTTTAAATCGAAGCACCATAAGATAATAAGATAAATACCATATCTCTGGTGCATCGTTTCCCCAATGCATCATGTTTAGATTTAGCCTAAAGTGAACTCTCTCCCCTTATATACATTTTCTTTAAGTTTTAGGATATAAGTACATATTCTAAATTATCGAGAGTCTTATATTCTGCAGATATATTAATATAGAAACTCAAACTCAACTCATTCAAGCAAATATATCTTATTTCTATCTAGGCTACAGTGACCCAAAACCAAATTTTTTCTCTGTCGTGAAGTAAACAACGTAGTCACTTTCCCACTGCTTCAGAAGAGTGATTCAGACTATAAAGCATTCATGTCCATTCATTAAAAAGTGTCAAGTGACTGAAAGTCCAAACGAAATCACTTCCACTTCCACTGACCTACCTATTTTTGGATAGAATTTAAGGAAAGCAAAAACGAAATTTATCTATTGACTAAAACAAGTTCTTCCAACTAAACTGGTACGCGAAGATGAAATCAGATAGCGTGCAACAGACAGAGATATCTGAACAGTGCTGGATCGGCGAAATATAATTTTTATCGGCCAATTTAGTTGCCAAACAACTTTCTACGAAAACAGTTCCAAGTGTCCAAGCCAGACGGAGCGGGAGATGATAGTATGCTGTGGTTGTGAATGGGAATTAAAATGGAAAACAAACTAAATTTTCCTTTCGACGAAGGAGATGCTACATCTTGTAGCTCGGAAGTGGCACATACCCAATGGTTATCCGTTTTCTTACATGTTTGAATTAGTTGCCTTGAAAACGTAAATGATTTTGGTTATGACAACTCTCGCTTTCTTATAATGGACAAGGAATGGCGATGGATTAATGTCTAAGAATCATTAATCATCTGATTTTTACATTTTTCACAGAAGTAATAGGAAGACATACTTACTAAAACATAATTTACAGCCGATAGATAATGATGTGAATGACTAAGCTTTGAAAGGAAATTACAAAGTTGAAACAAATCATGTGTTATTAAATAATTTAGACATTATGTATTCACAATAATTTGAACTTTTCCTATTTATTTGAAAAGGTGATGACCGAGATACTACTTCTGATAAAATACGTAATACACGTTTTGGAGACGTTCGGAGAAAAAAAGCCACGTGGGTATTATTTCCAATTAACGCCACTGCTCGAAGAAGGTGTTAACACATTTTTGTAGCGTCAGAATTCGAAAATTCGAGGTACCTAACGGCAGCTAATTACGAACTGTTAATAGAATAACGAAAGAGGTTATCGAATCTCTACTCAACAGACTTAGATAGTTCGTTGCTGATAGCGGATAAAGATCAACTCAGTTAATGGAAGAACCATTTAGATTCGGTTTTGAATAGTATATTCGCAAAAGAATGCTGGCTGAGCAATTCAAAGTAGGGTTCAGCAAGGCTGCATTTCGCAATATTATATACTAGTGATTAGGCATGCGCTAAATACGGATTTGTCGGCGATAATTGGAGGAAGTTGATAGATTCCAACATCCGCATTAAAACACCTCGATTAGCTGAGAATAAAAGTATCGCTACTCTGACTCTCTACTATCTTTACCAAAGCAGCAAAGATGGAAGATGGCAAAAACAACAAATGGTTGATAATGAAGAGAGTTTCCAATATCTTGGGAGTATTGTCTGAAGTGATGGCAGAACTGAATAGACTGGGTTTAGGATACTATTCACAATTTTGCGACGGAAACCAATTAGATTAAACACCAAGCTACGCTCGTTCCGTTCCAATTTTTAGTCTGTCGTGCTAGCCCTGAGTGGTACTTGAAGAATGGCTACTACCACGAGAAAGCTGCAAAAATTCGTTAATAGGTGCTTAGTCGGTATCATAATTATTTCGATCAAACAGCTATATTGAGAATTATGCACAACCATACAATGGCGGAAGTGGCAGGGAAAAGTACAAAAAGTTAGCAAAATATTCCGTGATTTCAAACCTTCATCCGTCCTTCATTAAGTTCAAAGAATAATACTTTAATTTAGCGCGTATTTCAGGAAGTTGGACTCAACCGATGGTAGGAAAATCATAAAAAAATGTTATAAAAGTTAGAAATAGGGGTGCAAATTTACTGTTTAACAAAGGTGGTAGGCTGCTGTATCAAATGTGGGGAATTTTCCTTCCCCATTTTGGGGAAATTGTCTTTGATTGGGGAATATGTGAAAAAGTGGTTCAAAAATATGGAAATGCTACAATCCGCCTGGGGTGGATCGTGTTATACCCTATCCCTTTCCTATATACGGACATACATATGAAACTAAAAACTTGAATAAATTTATATATAATTTTTTTTATAATATTACTCCAAGCCATTCCTTTAAATAAGGCTGAAAACACACCGGATCAGAAAAGACGTCTTTTTTATTCAAAGACAAGAAAGCATGTCTTACTCCAACACACACCAACCGAGACACAATGCAAGAAAAAATCTGATCTTCTTTTTTATACCCTATCTTAAGGGTTAAGTTTGATACATAGTTTGTAACTTAGGGAAATATTAAAGACAGACCACATAAAGTATATATAATATAAATGATTAGCCTAGTCGATTGAGGCATGTCCGTCCGCCTGTGCGTCCGTCGGTCCGTGTGCCTTAAATTTTGAGCTTGTTTGATGAAATGTTGTATACGATGTCCTTGTAAAAGTAAGCAATAAAAGTGTAAACATTTTTAAAATCCGCCCACTGACACGTCCACTTTTCGAAAAAATCACTTTTTCGAAAAAACTTTCTTAAGCAAATATGTAGATATTTACTTAATCTAGAAATCGTCTGTACATTGTATATGGCCACACCCACTTTTTAGGGGCGGTTTTCTAAAAAAACTGTTTTTATTCGATTTCAATCAAATAATATCAATTCTTGAGTACATGTTCAAATATTTTTGAACCATCACGCCCACTTTTTGAAAAAATAATTGTTTTGGTGTGATTTTATAAAAAAGATAGGGTATAAAAATTGTAATACAAATTTATGCAAGTTTTTGGTGGAAATGACTAATACAATGTACATACCCAGACCTACACACATAAAAATGTTGTCTGCATACAGGAAAGGGACAGGGTATCACACGATCCGCTCCATGCGGATTGTAGCATTTCCATATGTTTCTGTCCCGCTTGGTGTGTGTTGAGATGAAACAAAACCGAGTTTACTTCTGTCGATAATAATTTTATTTGAAGATATTTATCTTTCTAATCTTCTATATACATATATGTAGGTATATGTATATAATTCCTTCGGGGTGAAGTTCGATGACGTTATAACTCGATAACCGCTGGACCGATTTTCATGATTCTTTTTTTATACCCTATCCTAAGGGTATATTAAGTTTGATACATAGTTTGTAACATAGAGAAATATTACAGATAGACCCAATAAAGTATATATATAAATGATCAGCATCACTAGCCGAGTCGATTGAGCTATGTCCGTCCGTCTGTCCGTCCGTCCGTCTGTCCGTCCGTCCGTCCGTCCGTCCGTCTGTCCGTCCGTCTGTGTGTCACCAGTTTTTGGGCCTTAAATTTTGAGCTAAATCGATGAAATTTTGTATACGAGTTCCTTGGAAAAGTAAGCAATACAAGTGTAAACATTTTTAAAACCCGCCCACTGACACGCCCACTTTTCAAAAAAATCACTTTTTTTCACTATTTTCATATGAAACTCGAAAAAACTTACTTGAGCAAATATGTAGATATCCACTTAATCTACAAATAGTCTACACATTGTATATGGCCACGCCCACTTTTTAGGGGCGTTTATTTAAAAAAATTAATTTTCGAGTAAAAATATTTGTTTATAGGGAAAAATAGAAAATTTTGTAAATACACTTTCCACCACCCACTGACACGACCAAATAAGATAGGGATAGGGCATCATTGTAGCATTTTTTCACTGGTTTTCACTATTTTCATATGAAACTCGAAAAAACTTACTTGAGCAAATATGTAGATATCCACTTAATCTACAAATCGTCCATACATTGTATATGGCCACGCCCACTTTTTAGGGGCGTTTATTTAAAAAAATTAATTTTCGAGTAAAAATATTTGTTTATAGGGAAAAATAGAAAATTTTGTAAATACACTTTCCACCGCCCACTGACACGACCAAATAAGATAGGGATAGGGTATCATACGATCCGCTCCAGGCGGATTGTAGCATTTTTTCACTGGTTATTTTATTCGTATGTATTGCTGTCTAGGAAAATCTAGGAAATTCGCATTTTTTGCACTTTTTTATTTTACAAAACATAGTTGGCGTGGGCGGTGTCGATACATGGCAGTTGTGAATTCGTTTCGATAGTTAGGCATCAAATTTCAAAGTTTGAATGTTCATTCAAGCCCACGTTATATTAAATTCAACTGTGTGTTCGGTCATAAGGGTCAATGGATTGTTGTTCGATAAGACAAGAAAAGACGTACGAGTATTGTCTGATCCGGTGTGTTTTCAGCATAAAAGAAATATTTAAGTGGTTTTATTGGTTGTCTATAGGAAAAGATATAGGGTATCATGTGAACTGTTCCAGACGAACTTTGAATGTTTAGAATGCAGGCAGAAGCTACTAATACAAATAAAAACATACAAAAATGCTACAATCTGCCTACGGCGGATTTTGAACATTTTCAACATTTTATTCTAATGAAACCATCGAAAAACAGTTTTTGATAAAAACTCCCCTAAAAAGTGGTCGTAGCCATATATAATGTATTGAAGGTGTAGAGTAAGTCAATATCTTTAGGTATGTATATTCGTTTTAGTAAGTTTTTTCGAGTTTCATATAAAAATACGGAAAACAGTGATTTTTTTGGAAAAGTGGGCGTGACAGTGAGTGTTTACAATTGCATTGCTTACTTTTCAAAGGACCTCATATACAAAATTTCATCAACCTAGCTCAAAAATTTAAGGCCCAAAAACTGGTGACATACGGACGGACGGACTGGCATGAGACATGAGACACACATAAATACACACACGTTATTTCTCGAAAACGGCTCTAACGATTTTGACTTAATCTCATATTCAATTAAGATTGAAAAATTCCAATCAGATGACACACAAAATTTCGTACCAAAATTGTTAACAACAGAGCTTTACCTATAATTTTTTTTAAAAAAAAAAAGCCGATTTGCGCGAAAACAGTTCAAACGATTTCGTTCAAATTCTACACTGAGACTACAAAAACGTGCAATAAAATGATTCACCACATTTTTTTAAAGTTGTTGTAACTGTACTTATGGGCAATTAGGCTAAAAGATAATTTTCTTAAAAACGGATCAAACGATTTTATTACATTTAACATATTGATTAAACATCTCTGGGGAGTACTTTTTTCACCCCCGGCAATTTATAAAATTTACACATTAATCATCACGGCACATCTTTAGATGCTGCAGGTTCATGCATCGACTGCACAGCACTAGGTTTAAATTAATAATAGCAAAAAACATAAACATTAACGTAAACCAAAGAAAACCAAAACGTACTCGTCTTGCTTCACCCTCTTAAAGCTTCTCATGCCTACAAATATGTAAGCAAGTGAAGAAACATTAAATAAAACAATAAATTTGGTGGATTAATTGCAGATTTCATACTCGTAATTCTCAAAAAACTAATATACATCTTTCATAACTTGACGAAAACAATATTTATCATACTAAATGGAGAGTTCTTTTTTTTGTCAAAAAACCTGTTTCCCATTTTCACTTAATTAGAATTTATTGTTGACGCCGTTTAACTGAAATGTCATCTTTTGACAATTTTTGTTTCATTTAAGCGGTATTTTTTTTTTAAGCGAACTAATGTAAATTTAAAAAGCTGCTCCGTAACATGTTGGTCCAGTTAACAGGGTATTTTCAGTAAAGCGTAGTTCAAATAAGCGGAGTGCGCATACCTCTCTCTTGTTCCGATCCAACAGAGAAACCTACACACATTATTTGTTTATTTGCATGTGCTTTCGATCAGAAACAATCACTGTTATTTTTTTTGATTTGAGAAAATAAAGTTAGCAGCCGTGTTTTATTGAAAAGTGTAAAACTGATTAAAACTTCCACACTCAGTTTTATACTCACTTCTCATTTTTATCTTCGAAATAACATTCGAATCTTAGATGGCGCTGACTCGGATTGTAGACAACAACCATTAACGAACAAATCGTACTGTTAGCGTTAAACAATTAAAGGTTGCTGTCTACAATTTGAGTTTACGTTATGTTCATATTTGATTACTGACTAAATTATCTTCACTTTTCTTTTTGATGTTGATTTGTGCTCAAAAATTTACTGAGCTGGCTATACACTTTCCAATGAAACACGGCTAATATGATAACATTAAATATTGGTCTGTAGCTCAGATTTATTGCAATCTTTAAAGGTGGGTGATACTTTACCCGATAAGGAGTGGGTGGCCAGGGTTTTTCTATCGAAAACACAAGAAAGTAACATTCTAGTTGCTAATGATGGTGCTTCCCATAGGGTTGGCGATAATTTCACGAAATCTTTGAAGCATAGCTCAGCTTCTGAATAACGCAGAAGGATGATTTATAGCTTAAATTAATCTTAAAAAGCTCAAACTAATCTAAAAACTGGTATCTTTTATTTTTAAATTCAATGAGCCACTGTTGATTGAGGACTGTGGAAAGACAGAAAATTTGATTTTAATCCGTTTTCCTTCCCTCACTTAAACTACGAATCCACAGCTCCTATAAACAAATCATAATAGAAAAAAACCCACCCCAATTCATTCAGTGGTTCTTGAGATAAGCGCGGTGATCAATTTTTGGGAACTTTGCTTTATACTATGTACTGATGATGAGGAAAGGGCTAAGTGAATAAAAACTATAGCGAAACTGAAATGTGGGCGTGGTTATAAATAATACACAAAGGATTTGTAGATAAGCGAATATAAAATACATTTATAAAAAAAGGCGTATCAGTGTGCGGATTTTTATAGTTTTGCTATTGGATTATATACAATATTTCTTCTACCAATATCACAATTAAAGTTATACATATTAAAATCGCTTGACTTGAGCGCTATCGTAATCAAACCTCATGGAAACACTCTCGGACGAAAATTTTAATTCAATTGGTTCAGTGGCCTTTAACTATCTTTCAAGCTTGAACCGTCCACACACATTCACAAAATCTTATTCGGAGATAAGCGTGTACGAACATAGTGACACTTCGAAGTGTCATTTCCGAACCGAATACGTTCGGCCAGTTTTCAAAAAAAGATCAGCAATTGATCAACTTTCAAACAACGTCGACCTGCTACAACTGTTGCGCACGTAGCATTTTTTCCCAAAGTCATAATTCGAATCGTGAGATATTCATCCCAATTACGTTTGTCGGGAGTCGAAAACGACTCAAGTCGGCTGTCGAGTCTTGTCGATGAAAAATCACTCCAATTACGTTTTTCGGTTTCGACTAAAAATCGTCTTAGTTTCGCTGTTGAAAAAAATGTAAAACACGCTTTGTCGGTCGAGAAAACTATGAGATCTAGATTTTTGGTCGACAGCCGACTTGAGTCGTTTTCGACCTTGAGAAACGTAATTGGGGTGATTGGCACTCGGTAGGTTGCGCAGCTGCCACCTTCGGGATTTTTTTTAAGTTTAATTGTAGGATATAATCTTCTTAAGCAGCCATCCCATTGAAGTCCTCAAATAGTGTAAAAGTAAAGTACTCTAAAGTTTATTATCTCATAAGGGAAGCAGTATAAATTTGAACAGGAATGTCTTATATATGTATATATACTTGATACGTCATTTAATTTGTTTTACATTAGTAATAATAAATAAATAATATATTAAGAGAGAATAAGACTCAACAAAATGGCAAATAAACGCCTTCCAATCAATACGAATTTTCTTCTCATTTAGAACTTAACTTATATATGTATATAAAAATAACTACTAATAACTGTTTTAAGCTAACAGGAAACGGATCTATTTTTAATTGATTTTACAAACGTAACCAAAGATATGAAAAACAAGCAAAAGCAGTTGGACCAACGTACAACTCAAGAATTTGGCCAAACGCGAAGAAATACAGGGTGGCGCACGAATTGTGCTACAAAAACAAAACGTAATATCTTTTCTTCTGTGTGAGTATTCGGTTTATTTTATTTGTTAGGTTACTATTTAATTTTTTTTAAAATGAATGCTTGGGATACCGAAAAGAGGATTTGGATAGTGCAGCGGTACCATTCTTTGCAGTCCTGTATTTCCGTCCAGAGGGAATTTAGACGGGAGTTTGGCGGCACTCCCCCGAGTAGGGGGACCATTATGAGGCTAGTAAACATGTTTGCCGAATCTGGAAGCATCGCACGAAGACAGTACCATCGAGATCCCTATGTTCGGGTTCAAGAAAAAATTGTGGTTGTAGCATCGTCAATTCAGGCTAATCCAAGTGTTTCGACTTGAAACTTATCAGCGCAAATGATAACTTAAACTTGTTTCCGTATAAAGTCCAAATACAAACAATTTAAACCCTCTGGATTTGCCAAAAAATGATTGAAATGGCCGAAGAAGACAATAGCTTGATAAATTGTTTGTTTATGTCTGATGAGGCCCATTTTGATCTAAACGGCAATGTAAACAAGGAAAATTGCCGTATATGGAGTAAAGTTAATCCAGAAGTACTCCATGAGACGGAACTGCACCCAGAACGAGTCACTGTGTGGTGCGCAGTTTCATCGAGGTGCATTGTGGGGCCATACTTCTTTGAAGAAAATGGTGTGACAGTAAATGGTGTCGACAATAAAAACAAAATAAATGAAATCCATTGATTAAAAAAAAAAGTTATTTGAATTTCAATTGTAGCACAATTGGTGTGCCACCCTGTACATACATATGGTAATATTCTGTAGGAAAAAAATAACCCACCACTTTGAATCACAATTTAAACATAAATGAAGAAATAAACCTGGCAAACGAGAAAGTTAGTAGAAGCTAGAAGTTTCTTTCATAGTTTGTTTATTTAATTCTTGCCATAATTGAAAATGGTGATCGATCAAATGCCAAAAACATTTTAAGACGTGGAAGAGAAATACATATATGTATGTGTCTAGCTTACGTAATGCATACATATGATTGTCAATTAAACGAATACTAGAGCATGACTCTTTATTCAAGTTCACTGACTGGGTGTCATATTTAGAAATGGATACATTTCGAGTTGACACATTTGTGAACTTAAAACCCCGGAGAAATTTGATTCTACCCGATGCTGCCAATCTAATAAAAATTCCTATTACGATGACGAAATGCATTTAACGAAATTGACCTATCTAGCAAAAACTAGTTTTCGAAAAGAAACGTTCAGAATTGTCCTAATTCTAATATTCAAACCTTTGCATGTTCCTTAGCTAAACCACCAATTAACAGATACTGTTGATTCTAAATGGTTGTGAATTAAGCCTGGCGTCACATGAGTATAGATTTTATTTGTTTATTTTTCTCTCATTTCCGGTTTGTTATTTACACACATTGTTTGGGTACTGCTTACCTTTACTTCGGATTTTGACATTGATGTTAAAGAGGAAACAGAAATTCGGTAAAAGCAAGCGCAGATGTAAGGTTTCGTAAATGTTAGAGAATACGTTAACGACTTTTAGTTATAAGTACCCGAACAAAAAATGGTTTTTGGAATGATAAAACGCTAAACACTTTTTCTGACGGAGTAAATGTGATTTGAGAAAGATTTATCATCAGACAAGGTCTTTTGGAACGGCTATGATAACACCATTTCTAGCGTATGTGGCAGTCGGTTTTTTTATGAGAGAGAGGCTTTCTCATGAATACCCGGTTAACTCTTGCGTAAAAGTCCCAACAACTTATCATAGGTGCCCAGAAGATGTTCACTGACACAAACTGACTCAAATGAAGATGATTTTTTTGCTTCTAGCTTTGAATTTGGTTCTAGCTGCGACGCAAGTATGAGGTCGACCTTCGCGGTACTCAAGACTGGCGTTTGACAGAGTCTGAAATAGGTTTGGAAAGTACATAGCTGTATTTTTACAGATCACCACCAAAGACCGATGAATGATCAGGAGCTGATTTTTCGTGGTATGCCTTCCAGGCATATATTTTTACTATTCGAATGGCCACAAGCTACATTGTTATCAATATGTGTAAGGAATACGGTCAAGTGGTTACACGTCACCTACAAGAGAATCGCTGTGATAGGGAACTAGCAGTGTGAGGAAATATCTAAAAAGATCTGCTTAACAACAGTTGAGTCTCTACCGAAGACAGATGTCACCATTTCATGCCTAAGATTAGGTAGTCTTGTCGATCAAAAATTGTGTGAGTTGCTCGAGGTAACATCAACCACGATTAATAATATAGGTGGAAGTAAAGATTGTTTATAAATTTAGACACAGACCATTCCGGGCAAGCATAGGTTGTGAATATATATAAAATCGCAAATGCATACAGATTATTAATAAAGGATTACATATTTCTGTACCGTATTAAAACAAATGTACAAAATAAACCTGTAATAGAAGATTTGGTCATTCGATGTTCATCAGTTCGTAAATTTAAGGGTAAAATGGTTACAAAAATTCGGTAATGATAAAATAGATTGCGTTGCATATATTAGAGGAAAACAATCAAAACTTCCATTTCCAACAAAAAGAGAAAAGTCTTCAATAGTAATTTTAGAAATTATACACACGGTTCTATACGGTCCTAGAGATTAGTAAGTGAGAATCTTTATTTCGCTATATTTATTGACATTATTGTGAAGTTCTTTTAATTTATGCGGCAAAAGTGAGTATTTAATTGTAAATAATTTATTTGTTAATAATTTTAAACAGCTAATTGAGAATGCTACAAACTTCAAGATTAAAAACCCTAGCACTAATAGTGGTAGGAGTTTTATAAGTTTTTTTAAAAGTGAAAATGGTATTACACGTTAATAGACTGTTAAGTACACTGCCAAACAAAATGATTAGTTGCGCCAGCTCGTTGGTTTAGGGTCGGACTTTCTTCTGCCATAGGTATGCATACGGAATTATTGTTCTAATGGTTAACAAACGAGAAAAAATTCAAAAACAATTTTGTCACTTTCGTAAAATTAGCTAGGAAGATGCAACCTGGATCCAAGAAATAGTAAATTTATTCTTATGAATTACATATTCTTATTCTTATATTTCCACCGAACCGAAATCAAGAGGTTTGGATGAACTTTTATCGAAACCTTTCTAAGCCGTTACCACCAAGTCAAAATCATTACAAATGTCAATAATTGTCAGTTCTGACAAAAAAACAAAACTATGTTGGCAACTAAATGAACGCCAAAATAAACTTAAATTCACGCTGCAGTTCGATTTGACAACCTTTCAAAGACGGATGAACTAAGAAAGGAATTTCGCCCTTTGTGACTTCTCGAGGTTTCAAAACTTCAAAAATGTATGACAAAACCTAGCGGTAAGAACATAATAAGTACATATTACTTATTAGATTCTGTAGAGTGGTAAGCATATCAGCTAGTGCAGAAGAAATTCAAGAGATATCTTTAAGAGCAAATATATGAAACCTAAATTGAAATTGAAGACTGGTTCTTATTTTATCTTTACATGTGATGCTGTCAACTGCGAGTCTAAAGCTTGGCCTAGATGAATGTACACGCAAGGGTTAGCCGGTGGAAACATGATTTTATTTCGGTGAAACCAATTTGACGGTTGCGACAGACATTAGACCTAAGTTCTAAATCGGCACAGTGCCTTAACGAGCTTAAATACCAATATAACAAGTATGTCAAACACATTATGAATATGACTCAGAAACCTTTTGTTTTTTGTTGTTTAAAATCAAGTTCAGCAGGCTTGCAGAGTGATTAAACATGCAAACTATACTTCGTTGGGCAATAAACGGCGGAGCTGCTGTCTTAAAATCTGATTAATTCAATGCAAAGATGCTAATTCCTTGAATATATTATGCGTACGATTTTATGACGGAGAATAATAAAATACTTTCAAAAAAGAAATCGATAAAAGCGATAAACGTTTCTGTGTTGAGTAGTATTCATGGCCATCTTCCCCAGCTATTCAGCCAAAATGTCAGTTTGCGTAGTGTTGGCCGATGACAGTGGTTGTCAACAGTATAATTCATGTAGAGTTGTACGAGTAAATGACATTCGATGATGCCAATAAATGGTCACAATGGCATTTATTCATTAAATTTCAAATTAATTTATATTACTCACAATTGTCGCCTAGAGTATCTACTCGTACACTGAAAGAAAAAAAAACATTACCACAAACAGTTTGAATTTTGACCCGCTTGGCCTAAGTGATTTTTTCAAGTTGTCTGCACCCTTAGTACATGAGGCTTATCATATTATATTGCATACATATGTATGTTTGGTAGGTAGGTATGTAGGAATACATATGCATACATATATGTTTATTTTTTAAAATAAATTTTATTACGCTATGGGGTAGTTGTAGCGTTTTCAGTCACTGAATGAGAGTGGAAGTAAATAGCAAGAAAATCTAATGATTTTATTTATATTTTTGTGAAAACTTCAAAAGAATGATGCTCCATTCACAATATAATGTGAGAGCAAGGCGAGTTTCAACCCATGCATGTTTTAATGAAATAATACACAATGTCGCGAAACTCGTTCTATCGCATTGGGTTCTTTTCGAACAATTTAAAAACTCTCGCAACATGACTTGTAGTGGCTTGACAATAGGCTGATGCGACATTGTAAAGTAGCCATCGTTGCATTTCCACATAGATAATATGAGTTCATTGTGTACTGGCGAACGATTTTATGACGACAAGGATTTCTCGTCTAGCTTTAGTCTCGTTTTCACGCTGCATTGTGATTTGGACATTACGTTGTGCTGTCGGTATATTTTTATTTTCGCAACCAAAAAGCAACATCTTTCAGTATTAGGTATATAGCCTATCCGGGCTCATATAAAAAACAAAACAAAAGTAGGTGATGAGAATGTCAAAATTTATCAAAACGTCGAGGTCTATTATCTTACGTATACAATACTTCCCTCATATTAGAGGTGTAAAAAAAACTAGGTGTATAATAAAACTTCGCACCACGGATTAACAGGGTAATACATACACTGTCTAGTGCATAGTAGGTAAAGAACGGAAAACAGACGATCAAAGTAAGCAAGACAAGTGTAACATTTTTAAAATCTGCCAACTGAAACGCCCACATTTTTAAGTGATTTCGCATGTTTTGATATTGATTTATAATCGAGCAATGGCAACGTTCAGTATTCTAGTCACTGACTGGTGAAATCAAATTTAGTTATGACACTATGAGAACCACTGCAAAACTGTTTGACTTTTAGCAAGATAGTTCACGCCATACAAAAAAAAATTTCGGAAATTTTTGTAAACGAATTTCTGCCGAACTTATTTCCTTCCATTCTATTGTTTTGCAAAAGGGTATTCCAAAAGTGCCTGTTCACATTGGTGGAGGCATGCTAAATTGTTTGAAAGAGAGAGAACAATTTTCAATTATTACGAATGAAAAGGGTTGCTTACACCAACCACCAAATCCAACTTCAGACTGGATTCTCGGGTGAAGCAAACCGTTTTGTTCCCATTCCCTTCCATTTTTGAAACTTTTTCTAATTTTTAAATAACCTCCAAAGCGTAAACACCGTACACTTCATTATCAGACGTAAACATTGCTTGCAGGTAATCGAAAAAAATGACCCTATTTAAGTGTTCCATTTGTCAACATTTTTTGTATGTTTCCCCCAATGTGAACGCGATGTACCTGCTTAACCCTTCACAGGTTTTTATTTTCTTGTACCTTTACATGAAGTTTTAATATATCCCTGAATTTTTCCTTATGAGTAAATTATATCTAAAATATCGACAATAGATCCAGTTTTTTTGAAAAAGCTATCTTATCACACACAATCACCCTCTAACTGTACAATTAAGTTTAAATATTCCGTAGTCGTATACGTAACGAACAATTCATTAAGACCTATTTTTTTCAATTTTATATAAAGTACATAAAATTAATTTAGATGGTAGAACCTTTATTATGGCCTGAAAGTACAGTGTTTGACATTTACTTTTTAATTATTACTTTGCTTAAATGTTACCCGCGGTGACGTCGTTTATGGTACATTCTAAAGGTCCAATTCTAGATTACTGCTTCCAGCGTTGCAACCGGTATTGGCCGAATTAGGCGACTAATGTTGGTTTCTAAATCCTGGCACGTAGCTGACATATCTGAGAAGCTTGAAAAAGTAAGTCTGCCAATTCTGTCTGTCTGTCTGTGTGTCCCCGAGGGTACAACCTGAACGGGTGGACGGACTTCGATCAAACTTCATATCTAGGGTCTGTGTGATAATTCCTAGAGGTGAAATTGAAATTTTTGTTTTAGCCCTATACAGTACTTTACTAAAGGTCAATTTCACAAAAATTAGATTTTCTCGAAAACGGCTCTAACGATTTGATTTTAAATAAATCTCATATTCAATTAAGATTAAAAAATTCCAATCAGATGACATACAAAATTTCTTACCAAAATTTTTAACAACAGTACTTTTGGCCAAAAGTGGTAATAACGGTACTTTTTTAGGGATTTAGGAGTTTTAGCCAATTTTCTCGAAGACGGCTCTAACGACTTTTTTTAAATTTCATATAAAAACTAGTTTAGTAAATTTCTACAAAATGGCGTAGCAAATTTTTAGCCAAAATTGTTAATAAGGGTGCTTTGCTTAGAGCCGTCTTAACAAAATGTAATTTTTCTCGTAAATGGGTCCAACGACTTCGTTTAAATTAAATATTTTAACACTCTTATAAAATGGCGTACCTCGTTTTTGGTATAAAGAGCTAATAACGGTGTTCTACTTATAGCCAACTTAACAAAATGCCATTTTCATATAAACGGCTAAGATAGTGTTGGTTAATTTGCAGATTTGGGATAGCATACCATGTTATTCGACAAAGTTGGTAATAATTAGAGCCAACTTAAAAAAAGTTTTACTTTAGTTTTAGTATATCATTGGTTTTATATATCTTAACTGCACAAAAAACTTATAGATATATGTAGGTGCAAGTGATCCAGTCGTGCATTTTATTTTGTACAGCGTGCACTTTCTTGGTATTACATTGTCTTTGCTTTTAGCGAAGTAGTGGAGTGCATTCTTAATGACAAAATGTTCACTAAAATATTAGTGTATTCGATAATTGTCGTAATATTTCTATATGTTACAAACTACATACATCTGTGTCGAACATAATATACAAAAAGAAAGTGAAAGAGATAGATACTAACGATCGAGAGCAAAATGTAATTTTTTACGTCAATGAAATTCTTTTCCTGATTATGATAATGTAAGTGAAGTGAGTGCAATACTTATACTACTATTTCTTGCTACTGCTTCTGTTAATTAAATTAAGGATACAACTTAACTTAATTTTGTTGTCTTGGAGGCATTAGAAAAAAATATAATTTGAGCTATTTATGCAACTGGGCACATAAAACTTTTGTGTTTCTGGCAATAAAATCTGAGGTGGACTAAAGGCCTTGTCAAACAGAGCGCGTTTTTAACGCGGCGGCAAGATTATTCTGACTAGGCGTTTTAACCGCCACGTTAGAGTACTCCATACGGAGGAGATATTGGTATTAGTATGGACTCTGCCTCAAACCCTATTTTCCATCCGGGGGTTCCTTAAGCCGTGGATTTGTTCGTGTGGGAAAACATTCCAAACGGAAAATACCTTCTGTTCTTAGATTTGTCTTTTTGGTACAGTACAGGTCTCAGAACTTGCTTGTATAAAAGCAGTTTGTTGTGAATTGATAGCTGGGTATTCCTTCCCATAAACCAATGCATTTGCCTGAGTCTACTATTTAGTTCCTCTCTTTTTTTTTTTTGACATGTTACTCCCATCCGAACTTGGCGTCGAGTGTTATACCCAAATATTTAGAAGTATTTGCGAACGCGGTGTTGAAAACGCTCTCTGTTTGACAGGGGCAGCAGGTGCAAAAAATTGCAACACAATAAGATTTGGGGCGCTTAAACGCGATCTGTCTGACGTGGCCTTAAGGGTACATTAAGGATACTTGTATGAAATTTTTAACAGTGCAACGAGGGAGAAGCACGGGAAGAAAAAAGTATAAGCTAAAGGTATTGAGAGATATAGAGAGTAAATTTGTTGTTTCCTTGCGTTCATTTGAATGTGCTAGACTAGAACAAAGAAAATTTAATATTTTTTGACATTCACCAGAAAATTCGAAGGTGAAGGGGCTACAAAACTGCTCTTAACCTAAGATAACGTCCAAAACTCATAACCGAATTCTTCCCTATTATGAACATGTATGCATGTACTTATTATCCCCATTATGAAAATGTACTATGCATGTCCCCATTATGAATTTATTACTTATTTTATTAAACATATATAAACTTCCTTGAGGGACTTCCATACAAACAATATGTATTATAATGTAACGACTAAAGTGAATCGATGTTCAAGATATTTATAGACATTTCTGAATTTTATTCTCTAAATTAGTGAATAATTATTTTGGTAGGGTAATATGAAATCACAAAATACTTTATTCTGTTCGATCAATAGTAGTTAAAATATGTCGTCATGTACACATACACATGATACCTACAGACTTATTTAATCAAGCTATTTGATGAAATATTTATTTATTCGGTACATGCATGTCATTTAGACAAAAATAGCACTCCTTTTCCTTTGCCACGAGAAAAAGTTTCTATGAATCCGTCCGTGTCGCAGTTTTTTTCATATATTTTTATGACTACCTAGCCCCTCTTAAGAAATCAAACAACTCTTGTTGAAACAATTCTTCCGCCTTATGCGTGAGAATGGAAACATACCTCTGCAATCATACGAATATGTTGAGCCAACGAAATGGAAAAAAAAAAACTTATAAATAATAAGATTCTGTTGGGAAGCACATTCATGTAGATAGTTCACTGTCTTAAATTATTTAATTATTCATACCACGTAAAGGAGAATATATAATACACTCTCTAACTGTAACCAATTTTCCTCTGTTTGTTTTCTTTTTGCGCCAGTAAGCCTTACATAAACAAAAAAAAAACTATCCATCTACGATATAGTTCTAGATACAAAAATGCCCCAGACATTGCGGGAATTAATTGGAACTTATTTAAATACTAAATTTCACTTCATCCGTAAAAATCAGAGTTTGCGTGCTAATTTTTTTCCGCTTATTGCGTTTTTTCTTTCAAGTTTTTATAGCATAGTTTTTTTTGTGCTTTTAGATCCGAGAAATAATACAAATAGAAATGTAGAATACCAAAGTTTATAAACAAAAGTTGTGGGGTGTGATATGAGTAGGTACCTATGACAAAAAAAAGTATACAAATGTATGTATGTGTAGAACCACACCTTTTGGGTCTAAAAATGTACCTACGTCAAAAAATAGTAGAATACTTTACGGAGTGGATATAGGTAAAATGCCACCAGCGAATAGGCTAAATTCCCCTTCCCACTAACGAATAGCAAACCACTTTTCCCTAATGTTGTGGCTGAAGGTAATTCAAGATCGTACAGCCCGGTCCCTTTTACACGGTATCGTCCTGAAATCATAGAAGTGGTGAAAGAGAAGAATGTGAAAATATAGCAATAAACTTGTTCCCCAAAGATAAACATGTTATACAATCCCGCTATTTAAAAGTGCTATCAATCTAGATATGCTCGTTTTTTAGAATAGCACATTTTTATTTGAACGTAACGATTCCAATTTTAACATTACTTATTTTCTTTATCAATTTCAAATGTAATGAAATGTTATTTAGTATAACCAAAGACTATATAATACTATAAGACTTCGCACGCAGAACAAATTTGTGTTCCATGTTTCTATTTGCTCGATTTTTTAGCAATATGTAGCTGAACGACTAAAATGTTTCTTGTTTACCGAAACATCCATGTTGTTGTTATTGTTTCTTGCGGCGGATACATTCAAATGTTTCGTCAACATTTTTCAATTTTCTATCTCCAATTTATCTGTTTTGTTTTGTTCGAGAACCGAATCACAATCAATTGTTCGCTTCCCAGTGGAGGCAGATTGTTTATTTTTATCCCCACTTTTTAAGAAATAAAAAAATAAACAAACTCAAAAAATTAATGTATAACGATACATATTTTCTGAGTAAGTGTTCCACACTTTTGCCAAGTGTGCGTTATTAATATTGTGTCATAGAGAAGTAGTCAAATTTCAATTTATTTGAATAAAGGAACTATTCATAGTGGGATTTTTGGAATTAAATATTGCAACAATGTATTTAAAAATACTATATCGTCTGCGACGCGTTTAGAAAGTATTCTTAAAACTGTTATTGGTAGTAGATGAACAATAACCACGCATGTCTCCTGAGTGGACTGGTTTGAAGCACTTCAGTAAGTTAGGTTGTCTTGGGTAATTCTTTGTATAGTAGTCCGGAAGTAATAAGGCATAGAAATAGAAGACACAGCTAGATTTGTTATAGCGGAAATGTTGCGTCTGAACCGCTCAACAGACTAATTGCCCCTTTCACTTATAAAGCTTTAGGGTGCAGCTTTATAGGGACATTAAAGTTCAGGGCACCATCAAGCAGTCAACTTGCAACATAAAGCTAAATATATGTATGTATGTATACCTCCAAATCTATTTTGTTATTGATGAGGAAAAGCATTATGTTCATAAATACATACAGAAAAAGATAAAAACGGATTTGTAACAACATTAGGACAGAGTTCATGATAAACCGGATTTCAGGTCATGCAACATGTCTTTCTCACAAAAGCCAATTTTGAAGAAAACAGAAATAGTTTGGCTGTAAAGAAACAGTAGTTAAAATGATGTCCGAGGAACAGAATTCATCGATGAGCTATGCAAACATATCGTGAAATACAATATCCCTTTTCTATATATGTATATAGCTCCTTCCTCCTCCAATATACTTGCTTGAAAAACTTTTGTTTTTTTCAAAAATCATGTAAAATTACTCCAAAACATGAATTTTCTCTAAAAAAATGGTCCTGATACTTTAAAAAATTCTATACTCGTTTTGTTTCGATATCCAAAGACTTCGTATACAAAATTTCATTGTCCTACCATCCATCTTCAGCTTACAGGTATTGTTGTGACAGAAATTCAAAGTACATACGGTATATGACCGAAATGTTAAATTTAATCACAAATTATCAAACAGTTTTTAAGAAAATTAGATTTTTAACTCTTAAAACACACTCAAGAGCAGTTTACTTCTCTGAAAAATACGTTAATACTGTATCCTAACGGCTTTTTACAAGTAGTAGACATTCGAATTGAATTTGAGAAATTAAAATCTTAATTTTTCTTGCCTTGAAGAAAAATTAAAATAGCGCACACATCCTAAGATTCACCTAATACAAAGAAAGGACGTATACGTATATTTTTAGTTTTTGATTTTTATTTTATTAGGCGTGTTTTTTTCGTATTCTATATAGGCTTAAAATATATTTTCCATATTAATAACACTAACAACTCAACTTATATAGAATAACGAAATCTGGATAATTATCGAGCCTTATTTCCTTAGCCGAAATAAAAACTGTGCTCCCAAATTGTTTTATTTCGATTGTGTCGAAAAATGATATAGAAAATGTCAAAAATGATTGAACAGACAGCAGTCATTCATAAAAAAACCAGTGAAAAATGCTACAATTCGCTTGGAGCGAATCGTATGATACCCTATCCCTATCTTATTTGGTCGTGTCAGTGGGCGGTGGAAAATGTATTGACAAATTTTCTATTTTGCCCCATAAACTAATATTTTTACTCGAAAATTAATTTTTGAAGTAAACGCCCCTAAAAAGTGGGCGTGGCCATATACAATGTATAGACGATTTGTAGATTAAGTGAATATCTACATATTTGCCCAAGTAAGTTTTTTCGAGTTTCATATGAAAATAGTGAAAAAAAGTGATTTTTTTGAAAAGTGGGCGTGTCAGTGGGCGGATTTTGAAAATTTTTACACTTGTATTGCTTACTTTTCCGAAGACCTCGTATACAAAATTTCATCAACCTAGCTCAAAATTTAAGGCCCAAAAACTGGTGACATACGGACGGACGGACGGACGGACAGACGGACGGACGGACGGACAGACGGACGGACAGACGGACGGACCGACATAGCTCAATCGACTCGGCTAGTGATGCTGATCATTTATATATATACTTTATTGGGTCTATCTGTAATATTTCTCTATGTTACAAACTATGTATCAAACTTAATATACCCTTAGGATAGGGTATAAAAATTAAATTAAGAAAAAATGTGTTTTGAAGAGGAAATGTAAGTAAAACCTAAGATACACCATTTATTTACGATTTTATTGTCATTAGAAAACGAAAAACATGGGCAAAGGAGGAGGTGTTGGGATTACTGAAATCAAAATTATTAAATGTCAGTACAAAGTGCTTCCAAACTGCGATACTGAAATTCCTTAGCCCCGATAGGCGTTTTATTGGCTAATACGTTTTTAAGCCTATATAGGATACGAAAAAAACACGCCTATTGTTTACTTCTTGTTACCTAGCAACATGAATGTAAACAAAAACTGGAGGTTGAAGTACACCCTCCCATAACCAGCCCGCTTGCCGTTTCGCGGCAAACTAAAATATATTTGAAACATTTGGATGTATCCAGGCCAGCGATGTCACTTTTGCTACATATGTAGCAAAACTGCTACATTTTCGAGTAACGTGCTACATGTTACATCTTTCACTCATTATGCTACATTATACGAAACTGTGCGAAACCGTCTATGTAATTTTTTCATCTTCTTTTTTTGATTTCTCTTCTCTATATCTCAAAATGACTAACTTTCATATGTAAACGCATTTTTTCACTCCAATTTATGAGCTTTGGTTGGTGTTGGCATCACTTTCCAAATGTCAGATTTAAATTGTTTGTGTTTTATTTTATATTTCAAATTTCAACAACACCGGCTATTTTATTTAGATTTAACATTTTGTACATATAATAAGGGAAGTTGTTAAATTGAAAATAGAATAGAAATTAAATAAATGTTTTTGGAACTTTAGCATGGTACGCAAATATAGAAGAGTGGGAAACAGAATTTCTCGTGGTTAGAGTGTAGGTCAGAAAAACCGTTTTGCCGTGTTTGCCACAAATCATTCGTGTGCAACAAAACTCTGTTAACAAGACATGAAAATTTGGCGATACATATCTCAAATTATGAAGCAGTAAAATCGGTCCCTAGCGTCTCCCAATGTTTTAAAAAACAAACTGGTAAGGCAAAAAGACAATACTACGTGTAATAAAAAATGAAATTAACTGAAATTTGTGTTTTGCTACATTTTTTTTTAAAATGCTACATTTTTATTGCCAGTATGCTACATTGCTCTGGACCAAAGTGGCAACGCTGATCCAGGCTTCTGAAAAAACAACAGGAAATTATATTAATTTGTTGATATTAAATGTATTGAAACATTTTAAATGTTGCTGCACCCATTGGTGGGTGCTAGAACAAAAAAAATCGAGCAAAAATTTTGTTCTACGTTCGACGTCTTATAATATTCTATAGTCATTGGTATAACTGATATCAAGCAAAAAACAAGTGACCGAGATACAGAAGTTATATCCGTATTAAGCCCGATTGACAATGCTGAATGCAGCGTGAAAACGAGTTTAGAGAAAATCGCTTCCCAATCCCAGTATACAATAGGCGTGTTTTTTTGGTATCCTATATAGGCTTAAAAAAGTTTTTGCAAATAAAACGACTATCGGGGCTAAGGAATTTCAATATCGCAGTTTGGAAGCACTTTGTACTGACATTTAATTATTTCAATTTCAGCAATCCCAACACCTCCTCCTTTGCCCATGTTTTCCGTTTTCTAATAACAATAAAATCGTAAATAAATTTTGTATTTTAGGTTTTACTTACATTTTCTCTTCAGAACACATTTTTTCTTGATTTAATTTTTTTTATGACTGACTGCTGTCTGTTCAATCATTTTTGACATTTTCGATATAATTTTTTTATTGCGGCTAAGGAAATAAGGCTCAATAATTATCGAGATTTCGTTATTCTATATAGGTTGAGTTGTTAGTGTATTTAATATTGAAAATATATTTTAAGACTATATAGAATACGAAAAAAACACGCCTAATGAAGCCCATATTTTTGGCATCGAGCTCATAAAATCTATTTGACAAGGCTACAATGATAACCCTACAACCGAACACCACCTTTATATCTCTGGCTACTTTACAAAGTCACACAGTGTTACCTCTGAAAAATTTCGGATTGGGTCTTGAAAAGGGTCCCTGCCAAAACAAAAGGGTCCCATATAAAATTGAAGAGCCAAATTTAGCGATACAAGTAATATTTTCCTTATTTTCATGTAATTGACTTGTTAATAACAAAGTTAAGGTTATAAATTAATAAAAAATAACTAAATCAGTTCAGTTAGTTAAAAAATTAATTTTCAAAATAAAAAAAGGACAGAAAGTATAAAGTTGGGATTTCACTTTAGTCAAAATGGGTTACCTATAACAACCTTCAAGGGACCGAAGAATTTGGCCGTTATAAGCGATATTTACTGAACATATTTACATTCAATTCCTTGGAATAGAATCCCCAAAATTCTGTATTAAATTGGGGTGAGGAAGAAACTCTTCTAATTCCTCGTCTTCCAAAATACTTAATGCGGATAACATGGATCAGAAATCACTGCACGGAACCACAAAGAATAGAAACAAAGGGATATCTATTTGAGAGTGAGGGAAGTATAGCGCAGGTTGTCAAAAAAGTTTCAATACGACTGAAAAACTCGCAACGCCTATGTGGCAGATAAAGAGCATAAGGATATGATACATACCTACATCAGTTAGCTATCCGACTGTTTATCTGACTAGTGAAAAATTGGCCGAAATTTAATAGTTGATGGTTACGACTATTACCTTGAAAGACACGTAAGTAAAGTTTTTCGATGGGGTGACTTGCAAAGAAAAACGATTACAAAAACTTTAAGAATATAATACCGCAAGGAATTGTAATAGATCCGTTTTTGTATCTAGGTATAATGATACACATAAAACCTATTGCACATTTATTGCACATACATAGGTATAAAGTTTTAAAATCGCTTGTTTTATAAATAAAGATAGTGCCAAAAGTACCTAATATTATTTAACGATGATTTCTAAACCTCATCTCAGAAATGTATACATGTATGCAAAAAAAACTGAAAATGTATAATAATAATAATAAATAACCTCTGTATATATACATATGTATGTACATGTATGATTACGAAAGCTAATAGACGCACAGTAATAGATATCATAATAAATGCGTTTGACCTACTGAAATCAACCTGGATAGGTACTCCAAGCATAAATCACCGCAGCGACTGGACATGGGGAACGACCGCACGGAGTACGCACTTTAAGTACTTATCAATTCAAACAACCTTCGAGTTTGTTACTATTCCTACGAATGGAAACAAAATGTAAGCTAGTTAGAACCAATACTTAAACAGCTCAGATACAAGATACAGGCACAAGTAACTTTTTTTCTTCCAAATCCCCCTTCTGATGCCAAATAAATCTGTTAGTGGCCCCATGACTAATTTCGAACGATAGCCCTAGTATCGTGTAACTGGCGATCATCGAAGTCACGGTGAACGTCTCATTACGGTATCAATGTAATCGGATCGCGCAAGGCTTATGAGACGACAGGCAGTCAATCGCTACCTATATGGTGTAAATACATACATATCTTCATGGTAGGTCATCCATCCATAAGTACATGTCTGTGAGAAGACTTTAGAGACATATAACACCAATCGGATCGTTTCCGTTCCGTGCTTTATTGGATGATACTCGTACTCATGCATTAGATATGTACACTGAAACGTACATACGTATGTACATAGAAAAGTGATTTGTTGTTTCTGTCGAATTCTTTTCCATTATGGAATCAATCGGCGAAAACCAATTAAAGAGTAGCAAATCGCTTTTGAGTCCACGTTTCAACATATTTTTATTTTAAAGTTGATTTCTATTTTTCGATTAAAAGTTGCAGTCAGTAGTTGGATTAGAATTCTAGAATTGAGTTCAAGTAACTTCAGAGAAGTAGATTCCAAATAAGGTGAAGAGAGTAATAACGAGACAAAAAAAAAAAAAAAAACAATTTCCGTCTCTAATGCCTCCAGATGCTACAAAAGAATTTTTTGTGAGGCTAACCCAATTAAGTGCCGGGTCTGGTCGGACCGAGAAATAATACTTTCTCTTTGAAGATTTGATTTATTTACGTATTAGGTGATTGAACCCGTCAACTTCATTTGTCAAGGCTGGGAGTCGGAGAGCTTCCCGGATGAGTGGAAGAAGGAAATGATCGTCAAGCTATCATTTGCGTTTCATTTCAAGGCTACTTACGTAAGACGGATCCATGTGTCACGTTTTACTTAGAGAAAGGCAGTCTGACAAAATTTAATTTCAATGTGAGGTTCGGCAAAGCTGCATTCTTTTATTAATATTGGCGATTTGTGCCAACGTCCAAGTCCAAGATACTTCTCTATTCAAGAACATACCGGAAGCACGAAGAATGCCTACTAATAGATATAAATATCTGTAGCTAAAACGCGACTGCTTAAAAGACATTAAAAAGTAATAACCTGGCGAAAGAAAGTGAGTTAGTTACTTCGCTAATCTAGCTGCTTACTTACGCACCGGGATAACAGATTTATCGCTAACGAATCAAGCGGCCTCTAAGACAAAAAATTGACTAGATTTTAGCAGATTCTAGTGAACGATACTTTTGCTATAACTTAGAAAACTCAATCAGTACTTTCAAAAAACGTAGTAAATCAAAGAAGCGATTCAAAATAAACAACAGCTGTTATTTTTGTTTTTGCCTTTTATGTATACCTACATATATGTTGTATGTTTTTTCGCCTTTCTTAGCGATTTTTTCTAGAATGCCGCCAAAACGTAAAACATTATTTTGAAAAACTAAGCTTAGTTTTTACTAAGTTCTCTAACGGGAAACGCCCTTAGACCAAAGACTACATAATACTATAAGACTTCGCACGCAGAACAAATTTGTGTTCCATGTTTTTATTAGCTCGATTTTTTATCAATATGTAGCTGGGCGACTAGAATGTTTCTTATTTATTTATGTTTCGTCAACATTTTTATTTTTCTACCTCCAATTTATCTATTTTGTTTTGTTCGAGGACCGAATCAATTGTTCGCTTCTCAGTGGAGGCAAATTGTTTATTTTTATCCCCACTTTTTAAGAAATAAAAAAATAAACAAACTCCAAAAATGAATGTGTAAAGATTCATATTTTCTGAGTAAGTGTTCGAAACTTTTCCCAAATGTGCGTTATTAATATTTTGCCTTAGAGAAGTATGTAGTCAAATTTCAATTTATTTCGATAAATTAATTTTTCATATTGGAATTTTTGGAACTAAATGTTGCAACAACGTAGTGAAAAATACTATTTCATCTGGGAAGCATTTAGAACGTACATATTCTTAAAGTATGTTATTGGTACGCATGTCTTCTGAGTGGACTGGTTTGTAACACTTGAGTAAGCTAGGTTGTCTTGGGTGGCTCTATGTGTAGTAATTTGGAAGTAATAAAGCCGAACTTATCCTAGTGGGTCTAGTTTGAGCTGCAGAACTTTTATCTTGTTTCATTCTTTCCTGGACTTCATTATATGTATAATTGATTTAATACCGTAGAAGGTAAAAAATTAAAATGTGCTTGTAAGCATACAATGGCCATGTTTATCTGCTCAAATTAGGCAAAGCCAGTTAATGCATAACAAAACTTTGTCTCTTTAATAGCTGCTACTCTGGTACCTCCACTTTCTGCCGTTTATTGACTACATCGATGATAAGATAGACTTTGGCGAGTTCTAGAAACAGAAGGATGGAAAAATGCCAGCAAGATCTGTTGTAGCGGAAACGTTGCGCCTAAACCGCTCTACAGTCTACTTGCCACTATCCACTTACTGTCAAAATATTACCTATCAAGTGACATCTTATAGAACTTTAGAGTGCAGCTTTATAGGACATTAAGGTTCAGAGATAAGTGCACCATCAAGCAGGCTTTATAACCACAGAAAGACATATTGATCCGGATTTGAGGATAATAATAATAATATGATTTAGTCAATAATATTCCAGGTCAAATTTTTTAGACATAAGTTTATCGTTCATGTTAAAGCCAAAATATAGCTTAATTCCGTCTTTAGCTTATAGGGATTGTTATGTCAGAAATTCTAAGTAAACTCTATGCTATTATATAGGTCTTATAATATTATATAGGTAGTCTATATAATGGTTCACTGTACGTAAGTCCTTGTAATAATGCACTGAGATTCCAGTTCACTTTTACTTGCGCTTTTAATATAAAACAAGTATTGAATTCGTGAAAAATTGGCACTCAAGATATTAAATAATTCTGATATTATGATGATAGAGAAACTCGAAAAAGTAGAACATTTTACATTTGTAAAATTTTTGTGAAGCTTTCTTGTTAAACAAATAAGAGGAAGCGAAATAATTTTTGTTTTACCCTTCATACAAGGTGCCCCAAAAAGTGTCCACAAAATGAAATTCATTGCCGGCATGTTGTGCGAGCTCCTACATAATGTATGTTATGTACATATGTATGTATATGTACAAAGTTTCAGCTCTCTACGTCTAACGGTTCAAAATTTACAAAATCAGAACACAAAGGGAGAAAGCTGAAATAGTATAAAACTAAACACAATTTGTCTTGTGAAAACAATATCAACCATAGCTTAGTACCTACATATATGTTATTCGAATTTTTCTCTGATAGGTATGCTGAAAACAAATATATGATCGCACATGTACATACATATATTACTCTTAAAAAATAAAACACATAAAAATGTTAAAATCTTCTGGAATTGAGCGTATGGTACACTATTCATTTCCTACGGTCCCTTCTCTTGCCAATATATTTTCTTAAGATTTAAAAAGCTTTAAAGATTTATACCTACTCAATATTGGTTTCGAAAAAAGATATTATATTTTCTAAAGAAAACGACTTTGCGAATAAAATATTTGATCAAATATCAGAAACATCAGAGTTATAAATGATGTAAGTGCAACTAACCCGACATTTGTTTATGTTCCATATCTCTCGACATAATTAAGACGTTCGGACACATTTTGTCTTAATTTGTCTAACATTCAGTGACGAATATTTCAATTTAGATTCTGTTGAGTTTTTGTTTCCTTCAACTGCACCACACCAATGTCAGTGACCATTTAACTTGAAATTAAATGATTCCCAGTTTGTTGGTTGAGTTAACACTCATTGTTGTAGATTCACATTTGGATAATATTCCGTAGGCGCCTCGAGTCAATGTATCTGCATACGTCTTTTGGTGCATTTTCGTAGCATTTAATTGCACGCGCACTGCGTCTTCGGTGGTGGCGACATTGGCTGACTCACAGTTACCGTGTTTTCTTTTGAAGATTTAAGAACATTAAACAAAAATAATAACAAAAAAGTGCGTTTCGCCTACAATACAATGCACGACCGGACGAATGAATGAACTTTTAATGGGACGAAAGAGTCGTAAAAAGAAAACGCGCGGCTAGACTGTGGTCGTGCGCATCTCCAGAAGTGACAAAAATTGTTATTCTCTGTTGTGGAAAACTACGTTAAAAAAAATAAATTTTGACTTTATGAGCAAAATGGTGGGTTATAAACTTTAAATACTTCCGGACCTGACTAGATGCCAGACCTAGGTATGTAGAGCTTTCACATGGCTGTGGGCTTTTGAATCACTAGAAGATTTATGATTTGTATTTAAAATGTATGTACATACATTTACCAAATATATGTATACAGTCTTCATGTTTTGATGTTTATAGGATTTTCATTAGCGAAAATATAATCGTGGTAAAGTAAATTAGAACATCCTATTTCTGTGATAAAGATAAGTAGTTGAGCAGATCTTTTAAATTTACTATGAAGAAAACATAAAATTAAATTAAAATTTGATGAAACAGCCCTATTAGCAAACTCTGTGTATTGTGTTGTAATAAGAAGGAACTATGTAAATTTCTTTATTCCTTGGAATGTGTCTAAAACATTACCGAAATTATATACATATGTATGTATATAATGGTTGAATTATGATTTTTTAATTCTTTATACTTTTTATTTGTATTATTTGTATAAAGTAGCTGAATTTAGAAGAATTTAGAATTTTATGAGTTTGAAAACAAAATAAAAATTGTTGCATGTGAGATTGCAATAAACGAATGCCTTGGACTTGGACACTACCATTTTTGTTTTCAGTTTGGCCCAGGTATTCAACGTGCCATTTTTTGCTCCCGATAAGTCAGTAAGTAGAGTAATTTATATTTGCATAGTTCTATACATAGTTCTATGTCACAAAATTTGCTACAAAGCATATTTCATATGTATGTACCTACCCAGAAAGTTATATATATATGATAATGTATTAGAAAAACCGTTTCCCTAGGAATGATGTCAGGTCATCAACCGAAAGTAAATATAAAAATAAATGGTTAACAGATTGAACCTATGGCAAGGTCAACTGTGGAATCAAGTTGGACATTAGCGTTTTGAGAACTCTGCCGCGATATGGGTTTAATTGAATAAATTAAATTAAGCTCTGAACGAGAGATGGCCTGTGAAAATAATTTATAGCATGTTGAATGGCCTTTACTAGACCATCGATTTATTGATTTCGTGAAGAACATCGAAGTCTGGTAAGAAACACATATACCTACATAGCTTATTTTAGAAATATAGTTATTCATCGACTAATAACCAGTGGATATCGACTAAATGAAAAAAAAAAAATCAATTAAAATCGATAATAATGTACGCTAAAGTGTGGCACTCAAAATATAAGGGTACAGAACTTAACACACTACCATGATCAAAAAAGAAGACGAAATTGTTTATATCTCTCAGAGTCTTTACTTTTTTTTCTAAATACCTATATCCCACCATCTTTATATTATGTACTTATATCCGTTGCAATACATTTATTTCAGCGGTTTTTCCAATTCGTTGTCAAAGTCGATGTCCGGAATGATCTTGAAAGCACGCTGCGATTCGGTTTTTATCCCAGTAGCTCCAAAACTTTGTCTATAATGTTGAGCGTACGAAATAGCCAGAAGTCACACGCTTCTAAGTTAGTGGCTGTGGAACGATATAAGTTAAGTTTTTGACGAAATGGTCTTAAAGAAGAAATGCAGGGTGAGATATTGTGGTGTAAATACAAAGAGTCGTCTGCCCTTTTTGCGAACACGAGTAGCTTCCAAATGAAGTGTTAACAATATAAGCAAGTTCTCTTATTGTAAATCGACGTTTATGGAGCTCCAAATCTTTGATTTGAGAGGTTAGGGCGATCCTTGTCTTAAATGCTTTCTCTGCCTTCTTTGAATTCCTTTTACAACTTGTAAATATTTTATCGTTACGTGAGAATTCTGCAACATTTCCAACATTTCTGCAGCAGAAATTTCATTCCACAAACCAAATTTTCTGCATTTTTCAGACATTATAAATATCGCTAAATTCACTTCTTCTTGTTTACAAAACACTTGAGTAAATATGTAACTAATGAAAATTTTGACTTGAAATTTAACACAGATATAGTAACAGTACTACCAACTTAAAAAAAAATTCCAGTCTAGTCTATCTCCCTTATTACGGTTGTCAAATATCAATACGATAATTGACAATTATCAAAATTTTTGATTCGCTTTAAATTTTTAGTGATTTTTAGATCCATTCTGAATAGTTCTATTGATAAACTCGATATTATCGTTGTCAAATATGTTCATATTTATCAAATTTTCCGTCAATCACAAACACCTCGTTGATTAATAAATTTTATTTGTTGTTTTCATTTGAAAACAAAAATATTAAATAGGAAATGTGCACAATAAAACTATTTTTGAAAAGAAGGGATTTACAGTGATACAATGATCTATCGCACAAAAGCAAAAAGGTCGTGTAAATAAAAACACCTCAATCTTATGTTACTCGTAATAACTCACATAGTAAGAAAACGTTTTTATCCAATTAAAATGCGAAAATGCTGTTCATATCCACTTAATTTTTTTCAAGTTTCAATAGTGAAAAAAAAATGATTTTTTTTCGAAAAGTGGGCGTGTCAGTGGGCTGATTTTAAAAATTTTTACACTTGTATTGCTTACTTTTCCAAAGACCTCGTATACAAAATTTCATCAACCTAGCTCAAAATTTAAGGCCCAAAAACTGGTGACACACGGACGGACGGACATTGCTCAATCGACTCGGCTAGTTTTTCTGATCATTTATATATATACTTTATGTGGTCTATCTTTAATATTTCTCTATTTTACAAACTATGTATCAAACTTAATATACCCTTAGGATAGGGTATAATTAGTCTGAAGTCTTAAAAACTACAATCAATTTGTTCACATAAATCTTGGAGTCTTTTGTGAAGTCTTAAGGACTTCAAATGAGTGCCAATAACTTCAAGTGAATGCTATTGACATAAGTGTGATTTAGAAGAATTCGGTGCAATCACAAATTGATTTAATTCCTGTGACTTCAAATCTCTGATCTGGTTAAATTTTCAGACTCAATCCAATACTTCAAAATGGTGATTTATTCAATGAAGTCAATTGAATGAACTCTTTAATTTGAAGTCTTTTGTGAGAAATTACGGAATGGGTTACCAAAAGATTGCATTTTTTTACAATATATGACTATGTATGTAATATGTATATGCTTATGTATATAAATATATATATACTTAGGCGGAAGTAATAAAGTTCATACTTCATAGGAATAGATTTACCATTAAATATAATTTACCACTAAATACACAGTAAGTTTTAAATGTTTGCTCTGCTTTTCTTAATTTTTTTTTAATATAACCTAAGAGCCTAACTGAATATTTGATACTGAATTATTAATTTACCTCAATAGGTATGTATAGAGTATGTAGATATGCGTAAAAAAATAAAATACAAATGCTAAGCTGTAGAAAACTGTAGAAATCTGGGGCGGATCATAGATTAATCTAATCGTCTTATTTGTATAGACGTTTCTTAAGTGGTTATAGAAATATGTCGCTAAGAATTTTAACGAAGAGGGGCCCATTTATACAAATAATCTAAACTGCCACTCATTGTTGCCAAAACGCAGAAATATGTAAGTGTATACTCGTATTTCGAAGATGTTTACTTATTACTTTAGGTCGTCTTTCAATGAACTCTGATTTCGTCTGCTATTCTGATATTTACTCTTTTGTTTTCTAAAAAAGAACGAGAGTTTGAGCTAGATAACAGGTCTGACCGCTCGCAGTAGCAAAAGCTTATTATGCTGGTATTATAATTCTATTCAAGTATATTTCCTCTCATTCTCTAAATGAATAAATCATCGTTACGATGTTTTCAGATTTTTTTCATCAGCATTAATCTCACCAAACGCAATAATTGCCTGCAGCTGAGTTGACATCATGTTGCACATTATTGTTCCGCGGTTCTCATAACGCTAACGTGCAGCAAATGGCTTTTCACAGAGTGAAATTAATAATTTTCCAGAAAAAAATCCTTCCTATGTTTGTACATATGTATATCTTATCTAATTATATGTAGTAAAACATTGAATGTATCAATAGAGCCGGTAATATATGAATCCCAGCAAAAGTTTACTGGTTGAAAAGCTACAATGCTCATGGTATCTTCTCGGGCCTAGGTCAGCGTTACCTTTCGGCCCCTTTAGGGGCAAATCGACCCTTTTTTGATGACACTGACCCTTGGACCCCCCTTTTCGAAAATCATCGATGTTTGACCCTTTTTTAAATTTTAGACCCTTTTTGGACCCTTTTTACCAATTTTTACAGAATTTACACATTAATTTCTATTTATACCATGTATTTGTTTCAATAATGTACATTTACTCACTCCATGAACATTTATATAGTGAGTGCTTTTCGTTTCGTATGTCTACCTGGTTTATTGATATTCATATTTCTCATATTTGGGACGATATCCCTTTGTTCCTATTCTTTGATATTCTGTGCACTTCATTGTGCATTGTTCTATCGGCATTCCTTGTTTTGGAAGATAAGGAATTAGAAGAGTGTGTTCCTAATACAGAAGGTAAGGGACTCGATTATAAAGAATTAAAAGAAAATACAGTCAAAATTGCTTATAAAGACATCGGTTATAACAACCAAACACTTCGGTCCCTTGCAGGTTGTTATAAACGATTTTGATTGAATTGGAATCACAACTTCATTTTTATTGTTCTTTTTTTATTTTTATAAATACTTTTTACTAAAAGGAACCGATTTAGTTATTTTTTATTAATATATAAGCTTAACTTTGTTATTAACAAATGAATTACAGGAAAATAAGGAAAACATTACTTGTTTCACCAAATTTGGTCCGATATTTTTCAGAGGTAACACTGGCCTAGGTACCTAAATACAAATATGTATGTATTGCTTCACCACATCTTAATTTCGAACTTACTTAAGCGACATCTGTTGCTTTTTTTTTATCACAGGCACTACTTCGAATTTCTAATTACGGTGTGTGTATTCGGTAGAAAAATCTTAGTTCGAAATAAATACAGTGAGCATCGAGTTTCTTTCTTCTGAGTTTTTCACCACTAACTCGATAGTCCTAAGTGAGCATAGTCGTTGCATAACTGAATTATAGATGGCGCTATATTTAGTAGAAGAAAATATATTTTGTTTTTTTTTGGTATTTTTTTCGTTGTTTTGGTAATTTTGTTTCTTAGTTTTAAAATTTTATTTTTTCTTGTTCGTAATAAAAATAAATCAAAGCACTATTTACACTATCACTATAAACGCAAAACTGATTGTCTGGAAACAATATATGGACTTAAGAAAGCTAATTTTTTAATAAGGATAAAAATCGGAAAATACGATTTGTTCATAAATAATCATAAAAAAAGAAGTACATACAATAGGTATTTGTTGTCCCAGTTTCAGGGAAAGTTGCTATCTTCACCTATGTTTTGGTTAAATAGCATAAAAGTGGAGAGAGCCTGTTTAGCACGTTACTTATCTTTTGCCATGAAAATTCTCACACTGTTGGCAAAAATTTCCTTTTTTCCTCTGCACATATTTGACGATAGGTAAACCTCTGGCTGATTTTGTTAGAAGCCTCAAATAGGATATACATAATCTTCCGTCAGCCGTCACACAGGAGTAATTTTCGTAAAGTGGATTTTAACCAGTGAAAAAATGCTACAATCCGCCTGGAGCGGATCGTATGATACCCTATCCCTATCTTATTTGGTCGTGTCAGTGGGCGGTGGAAAGTGTATTTACAAAATTTTCTATTTTGCCCTATAAACAAATATTTTTACTCGAAAATTAATTTTTTGAAATAAACGCCCCTAAAAAGTGGGCGTGGCCATATACAATGTATGGACGATTTGTAGATTAAGTGGATATCTACATATGTATTTGCCCAAGTAAGTTTTTTCGAGTTTCATATACAAATAGTGAAAAAAGGTGACTTTTTTGAAAAGTGGGCGTGTCAGTGGGCGGATTTTAAACATTTTTACACTTGTATTGCTTACTTTTCCAAGGAACTCGTATACAAAATTTCATCGATTTAGCTCAAAATTTAAGGCCCAAAAACTGGTGACACACAGACGGACGGGCAGACGGACGGACGGACAGACGGACGGACGGACAGACGGACGGACGGACAGACGGACAGACGGACAGACGGACGGACGGACAGACGGACGGACGGACAGACGGACGGACGGACAGACGGACGGACGGACAGACGGACAGACGGACGGACGGACAGACGGACGGACATAGCTCATAGGTCTATCTGTAAGATTTCTCTATGTTACAAACTATGTATCAAACTTAATATACCCTTAGGATAGGGTATAAAAAGAGATTCAACATACATAATATAGCTTGCATAGTGCAATTTTTGAAATAATTTTCAGTTATTGCGTGGTGTTAAATTAATAATCTGTAAGTCGAAAAAGAAATCACTTCATATGAAACTTGGATATTCTTTTCTCAACAATTCATTTTTGGGTCCAGAAACAGAAAAAATTCACGTTTTCACATTTTATGATAATTCAAAATTTTAAATTCGTAATGATTGGAAGGTGTATGTAGTTTGAGTTTACATTTACATTTTTCTCTAAATACATTATTCACTTCCAAAATTTCATTTGTTTTACTTACTCACGTATGTATGTGTTTAAGCCATTCCTGTTCAAATAAAGGATATACAGCACGACCTAACGCCAGGTTCCGATTAGGGCTTGAACTCCAACCTCTTGCATAGTGGTCGGGTGCTCTACCATGAGTGTGCCAGCCTAATCCACCCTGCCGCGTCTTAATGTCAGTTATGACATTAGCTTATGCTTCCCAATGCTGATTATGCTTGGCCCTTAAGCCTGCTCCCATTCCAAAGTAATCGGAATCTAATGTCAAGATTCTACGTTCAGTTTCCTTCTGTACACTCATTGTCATAAGTTACCCATAATCAGGCGCGTGGTGGCTCTACGGGAAACCGGAAATTTTCCCGGTGCGTTTTTTTTTCAGAAAAAGTTGAAAATATTATTGACACATCTTTTTTTGTTACAATATGTCAACCAGTCAGTAAATATTTGTATCCATCAAATTCGCGTTCGATTATCCCAACTGCGATTTTCCCTTTTATTACTTGCACCTACATATTGTGTAGGGCAAGTATTGGATTCCTGAACAAATTCGAATTCAAGATATTAATCAATCTTAACATTACGATGATAGTGAAACTGGAAAATGTAGGTTTGCCAATTCTGTCTGTTCGTCTGTCTGCCTGTGTGTTCCTGAGGCTACAGCCTGTACGAGTGGACGGATTTCGATCAAACTTTATATCTAGGGTCTATGGGATAATCATGAGAGGCAAGATTTAAATTTTTTTTCTAGTCCTTATACTTAAGGCTAATTTTACAAAAGTTAGATTTTATTAAAAACGGCTCTAACGATTTGGTTCAAATTCCACACTAAGACAAGTAAAGTCCGTGCACTTTATTTCCACGGGCCTTATTTCATTGCATTCTTTTGACCAATTTAATTTTTTAAATTAGTTAATAATGGTAAAGTGAAATCTCTCTTAAGGACGTCGTTTTCTGTCCACATAAGAGAGTGTCCGTTTAAGAGGAAAATTTAAAATTCACATCGACAGCTTCCACAGATATATATGATGTATTGTTTTTTTTTTTTTTTTTTTTTTTTTTTTAAGACCGTAAATACCTAAAGGATGCCATAAAATTTGTTAACTTGATCTTCGTCGTAAGATTTTTGGCTTTCTTTTTGGATAAATGGTCCAGAAGTAGGGATGTGTTTTTCGCGAGCTTTGACAAACCTTTTATGTGTCAACGTATAGTTTGTTTTATATTCACTGCTATGAAATCGCAGTTTTTATAGCCCATTCGCGCCAGTGCTCCAATCCAAGTAATGATTAGTTATTTTTCAATATGCCTGTCAAACACGTTTTTCCACCATTAATTTTTAGTTCCTATGTAGCGCACTCCGCACTGCTCCACTCCTGATTAGGTCCGTTTGCGTACTTTCTGCACGAAAATACACTGATTTGACAGATTTGATAGTAATCTCAAGCCAGCCCAAACTAATTTCATGCACTAAAATTAGCATAGGAAAATTCCTTACTTCCTCGTGAGTGCTCTAAGTAATAGAACGATGTAATAGTTTTTAGTTCAAATTCGTAAAAATTTGCTGTTTTGAGAGTACGCGAAAGGACCTATTGTTTGTATGTATACAATGATCATTCGCACAGAAGTGAAACAACTCAACCTCATGTGAATAGGTCGAATCGTCCATTTAAGGGAATGTTTTTGTCCAAATATATGTACATACATATGTGAAAATGCACTTAATAGAATCGTCCATTTTAGAGGAAAAAAACTCATACAAAATCATGCCAGCCAACCATTGCAGCACATATTGTCCGCCTAAGAGAATCGTCCACATAAGAGGGTGTCCGTTAAGAGGGAATTCACTGTACTTTGCTTATAAATAGGTAAATAAATATCAGGCCGTAAGCAGCCCATAGAGGGCCAAGGCCTAGCTTTTCACAACTGTACATGTTGTGCGGTGCTATACATTTCTGCACATACAGAAGGGACCTGCAGTTTTATGCCGTATCCGAAGGGCAGGTGGGTTTTGAGAAGCTTTCTCATGACAGTAATACTCTTAAATGTTTGTCAGACACTAGGAAGAGATGGGGCCGTGAAAAAACTTTTGATGGTATTTTTCTGGATTCGAACTTGGAACCCCTTGCACAGTAGTCCAACGCACTGACCACTGCGCCGCGGCACAGTTGAGCTTATAGGCTCAACTTAACAAAGTGCCTTTTGTTCGAAAACGGCTCTAACAATTTTGACTAAGTTTCATATTGTAGTTAGTCCAGGCATATACTATAAGACGGCATATTAGGTGTATGCCTAAAGAATTTTAAACGGTACTTACTAACTTATTAACTGGTTTAGAAATATGTACATCCATTTTTCGGTTTATACTTAATTTATTTTGTCAAAATCGTAATATGAGCAAAATTTATTGAAAACTCAAATATGACATTTAAACTAATGAATTTAAAAGAAAAATATTTGTTCATGCAATTTTTTTAAGTTCATTCATATTTAACTAATAGCATAAAGGTGCAATCTTGCACTTTATTTTCTGTAGTGAATTGATAAAAACCGTCTAATTGTGCATTTCAGCCGGTTTATATTGTAGCCGATATACATATATAGAATTGAATTTTTTTCAAAGAAGGGAGAGGGGGCGTTTTCAATTTTAAATCCCGGTAGTAAATTTGTTTCCACCACGCGCCTGCCCATAATAGGAGTATGCGTTTCGAGGCATCTGCATCTGTCAAATAGTTTCGCTGGTTTATTTTGTGTTTTTCTATTAAAAAAAAGTTCAATTGTTTCGAGGAAGTTAATAATATAACTCAAATTAAAATTTGATGCATTTTGCACGTTATAAAATCTTCTTTTAGACTTTTAGACCTGACAGCCGCATTTTCATAAGTGAGGGCGAATGGATTCGCACTTTCTGAAGTGAGCAAAAGTGACCGAAACTGACCGAAAACTGGACGAATCGAAGCCAAAAGCTATTATAGTCGCTCAGTACTAATCGTGTGTATTCGCACTGTTTGGGAAGTGGTCATACGAAACCATTCCTTTAAGGGCTGAACATAATCAACATTGGGGAGCATAAGCTAATGTCATAACTGACCGAAATGTTTCCTTATGTTCTGTTATTCCCAACCACTGACCATAAAACTGGCATAGCCAGCCAAAACAATTTTTTTTCTCTCTCGTTGTTGGTTTTTAGTTTTCATTTTTCGCGTAAAAATGGATAAAAGCAGAAATTTAATAAAACGAGAATGAAAGCAGTAATCATTCACACATTACCAAATATAAAATATAAGTAAATATGAAAGAAAACATTAATGTAAACACATAAGGGTGGGTAATTTCGATCAACTGCCAAATTCGCATATGCAATGAGCGGCTGAGAGCGCTCTCCTTAATGTTCGGTAATGTTTCCGAAAGTGACCGAAAACTAAACTAATCGACGCTGGCTTATTATGTGTTGGCCCATAAGATCGTGTGTATTCGTCGGTTTACATCTGCGTGCATATGCAGCCAAATGTTGATTATGTTTGTTTCTCACTTTATTCTGGAAAGCCAATTCTCGCTTACCTGATGGCAGATACATCGTAGATCTATGTACCTTTCAAGTCTGATGATGAAGTTGACTTTAGTGGTAGTTTAAATCTAGCTTACACTTTATGAACGCAGCTCTTTGTTAGTATGATGTTTATGAATTCACTCATAAGTAAACATTGTCATTCCTTCTGTTAAAAAAACCCTTGACTAAAACTTTTTTTTTCTAATTTTCGAGCTTCTTCTGTAATTTTAAATTTATCTACTCATTAAATACAAAGCATTATTAAGCATTATATCATTATATGTAAACCTTTAGTTGATAAAAATCATACATTTGCCTATGAAATATCTTATCATTTATCTTTCGTTGCATTATATCATCTGATTTGTTAAAATCATAATACATATATACATACATACCTTCATAGTACACATGAAATCAATTCATTTATTAGAATTATTACTAAGCTCACTAAAGTTAATCAATTTGCTAAGGAACTGCCAACCGAATCATTTCTACGAATGATTTCTTTAACTCTCTAATATTTTATTATTATTATTTAATGGCTAGAATTCTGAACGTTCACATTAATAGAACTAATATTGACTTTTAATAAAAAATATTTTGTTTGCCTTTGCAGAAAATGAAGGAGAGCTATCTCGAAAAACTAAAATGTTGCCGTGGGGGCCGCTTTATTGTGTACTTCAACAAGATGAGCAGTCATTTACCGCATATTGCAGTGAAGAAATTTCGGTAAGCTTCGTTAAAAGAAAAAGTATTTTGAACTTAAAAGTCCAAGAAATAATAATTCTTTCTAAAACAAAAACTAACACTCACGCTTTTCTTTCTTTCTTTTTCTCACAATTAAAACTAAATAAATATGTAATTTAACATGCAATCTATTGTGGAAACAATTTTTTTTAACGAAAATGTGCACTAAATGTAGATATTTCCTGCGACTCCTTATAGAGAGGTTGGTATTGTCCTAGTATAAAAATGATTGTGTTTTTTGCTTATTCTTATGATGTGGCTTTATCTAGACTCTTGAATTTGATGAAAATAAATTACGAATGGTGTCACATGCCATTTAGAATTTCATCAATTGCAAGGGTCTTTTCTTGTTATTATAGTTTTAGTTTAGGTATTGTTATACATTATTCCTAACTATTGTACATATGTTTAATCTTCTAGTTGACGGACATCTTATTTAACGAATATCCTCGAGTTCGATTAGATCGTGTGCGAAGGCCAGCCAAGGCACTATGGGATGGACCACCAACGGTGAGTGAAGAAACTGAAGAATCTGATGGTTGTCCGATAGATATTGCAGCGAATACCACTCTTTACAGTGATTTAGGTGAGTCTGAAAAAATACACATTTAAGCACAATACAATGTAAATTGACAGTATTTATTCTGCAACATAAAATAGTTCACCAAACTGAGATACTTCAATTAAACATATGTTAAAAATTAGAAATTTTATTGATAGACTGTTATACTTTTAATAGGGTTAAAGCAACTAAAGCGTAAAAGTGTGGCAACGTACGTAGGTACGTGTAAATATAACTTAAGGGTACGTCCTGCCGTGATTAATGGTAGACTCGAATTTAACGTTTAGACATAGACTTAAATTGTCTATAAACATAACATAAAATTCAACCAGTGTAGCAATAATAGAATAAAAATAATATATCAACCACCTATTAATATGTATCGTAGTGTTACGTGACATTAAAATCATTCAGAAAAGGCTCAGCCGTTTTCTTTTAATTCAGCATTAATAAGCGTCTGTAGACTCTACACAGAGAGAAAAAGTATTCTTAAAATCAATAAGATCGCCTTATTGAAGTATTGGAGTATTTTTATTATTTAAAGGAATAAATAATGTGGTATTTTCATAAAGAAATTTTAAGGGTTTAATGAAGACAATCTTATCAATCTTTTAAAGAGTTTTTTCATATAATTTTTGCATGATATGAATGAATATGAATACCTTATTACTATTTGGTGTTAAGAAATCAAGCTTATAAAAAAAGTGGTCTGCAAGCGTTTATAAGGAAATCTTATTAAATCTCATTATATCATAAAACTTCTTGAAACTTTAGGCTGTGTCATATTTTCTTAAACTGTGCGTTGCCGAGCTCAGTTAATTTCAGATTTAATTGAATGCACGTGTCGATGATTGAGTTTCATAATAGAAAATAATTATAAAGAAAATTATAAAAATTAGTAGGGTTACCATAAATATTTCGAAGAAACTAGGTAACGAGCTCGAAAATCCCGGACTTTCCCGGAAAAAATAGAATTCAATAAAGAGTACGAAACTAGGACAAAAACACAGGAATAACTTATTGTAAAAAAAACTAAAATTTATTAAATTACTTTATGTTCGAGATATTTCATAAATATAAAAATTTGATTTAAATACGTATTTATTTTAAGAAATAACGTAAAATTTCCAAACAATCGAGGTTTTTCCACGATGGATCAAGTGCGAAAATGAATATAAACCCAAAGTCAAAATATTAGTCACAAATAACCAACTTTTCGAGTTCTCGATTTTGTATGGTTTCTTTTCATTCCTTTCGTTCAATATTCTCTTCTCGGTCTCGAATCGGCACTCGAGTGCCAAGTTCTCATTTCGCTTAGAGTAAGTAGATGTGAGAAATCATTCGAATACTTTCAGTGAAGAATCGAGATATCTCGAGATGTTGTCTGAATCGATTATAATCGATTTTATCATTCGAATGCGCCAACCACTATTAAAGAAAATATACATGTAAAATCCCGAGTGAAAAATTACATCGGAATTGCCAATAACTCTGATTGATTGAATCAAATTGGCATTAGGATTATTTTGGTGTTTGACAGCTTGAAAGCTCTGTATATATGTATCGAATTTCCTTTTCTCAATTAGTGGTTCAGTTTGTTTCTTTGACTACAGTAATCCACGACCGGATTTTTGATTAGACAATAAATAATGAATTTTAGACAAGTACTTAAATTGATGAATTATAGAAAACCCCGGACATACTTTCAGGGTACAGAAACGCACACTCATGAGCTGCTAACGAGCGTGCGCTACCAAACGCACAATTATTATACGCGCGCGCTCATGACCGTTCGGCTGTGAGCAATATTGTATTCGCACTCGCGCACGAACGAATGCATTAATAGAAACTCAAGCCTGTGCGCACATTCGTGTGCGCTCTCTATACCGCACGTCTGGAGTACACACATGGAATGACTTTTTATAAGTGCACACCCTCATGTGCGCGTGCGAATATGAGTTGATTTACTGCTCGTGTGCAGAGTAGAGACACTCCACGTGTTTCATATCAGTTTACAATAGAGAAATCTAATCCTGTCCTCTATTTTATGTGGTAGTTTTCGATCTGTGCGTTGTGACGAATTGCACACTTTTTTCATTAAGTTTATTTCGCCATTCGCCATATCTTTTTACTTGCACCTATAATAAAGGGCAAGTATTGGATTCGTGAAAAAATTCGAACTCGAGATAACAATGAATTCTGACATTCCGCCGATTCTGTCTGTCTCTGTGTCTGTCTGTGTGTATGTATGCTGGACTGCAGCCTAAAAGGCTGGGGCTATTTGCTTCAAACTTCATATCTGAGCTCTGTTGGATCGCAATTCGAGGCGAAATTGGAATTTTCGTTCTAGACCCATAATTAACGGTACTTTACTTAAGGCCAAATTCACAAAAAGACGATTTACTCGAAAACGGCTCTAACGATTAAATTTCATATTTCAATTAGTCTAGACGAATGCTATAAGGTGGCGTACCACATTTTTGGCTAGAAATACGTATAACGGTACTTTTCTTATTAACTGGTTTGAGAAATATGGCTATATCTCGGCTAAAATTCAATGGATTTCCATGAAAATCGAAATGTCCACAAGATTTATTGTTTAATGAAATGTGCCATTTAAATTTACTCAAAATTTTACAAAATATTTTTTTGCACAAATTTATTTTTTTTTTATAAAAAAATTTGTTCATTTTTAACTAACAGCACATAGGTGCAAGTACGTACGATCGAGTCGTGCACTTTATTTACTTTTTTTTTTACTGCGACAACATTTCTAATCGATACAAATATTTTTTTACCATAAGTACTAACTAGACACAATAACTAAAGTTACCTAATTTCAAAACTGTAAGCCTCATATTTTAGAAGGTATTTGAAAAATCAAATATTGCCTTTGGGTCAATATGGCCCAAGGCATAGACTCCTTACATTAGACAGTCAACTCGAACTTCCCCTGCCGTCTAGTTACCGGAAACAGGCGGAGCCTGAATTCCCCTGTTTGACTACAAATTTGCCGAGTTATCTCTTTCACTCCTTTTGAACAAAATATTTTTTTCAGGTTGTAATTACATTTACAACAACAAATTGTACAAACTGCATCAAGGAAATGCACTTATTTGCACTTGCTGAGGTCCCAGTCCCATTTAATTTTGCTGAAACGTCAAAATACTGATGCTTTATTGGTTGAATTTTAGCCTTGGGGGAGCGAATGTGTCAAACGACTCGAACTTGACTGTCTAATTTAGCTCGTCTATGCCCGAGGGATGGATGAAGGATAACTGTACCAATTCCAGTTGCTTAAGCCTCACGTTCAACAGTTGAAGAAAGAGCAGTCTGCAATTGTGACTATCGTCGTACCAATTGCATTTGGTATATCACTAGTTTATAGTTAAGAAATATCCTAGTACACTTCCCTATGGAACACCTTCTTGTATATTCTTTTAATTCAAAGTATGCTTGACCATAGCGAACTAAATCTACTTATTTGTCATATAAGACTTGCTGGACCCGGCATAAATCTAACCTCAGAGATGTGTTCTGCCAGACGAAATGCAAGTAAACGGCTCGATTTCAAGTGAGGTGTGTCCCGCTTGAAATCTAGAAATGTTCTCCTTAGTCAGAACAATATTTTGACGAGAAGTAAAGAAACGAAATGTGGTATATTACATTCTGTATTCAGTACCATTGTAACGGACAGTTTTATTTTCTTGTCAGATGTACTACTAACACAGTGGAGACCAAAGAAGAAACGCAGTGAATTTTAATATTGTTCTCAAAAATTTTCCATTGCATAAAATTGCAAATGTCGCAAATTCTGTTGATGCCAAATTTAGGACACGTAGAGCTTCAAAATTCGCCAAAAAACCCCTATTTGCCAAGCTAAGTACTCCTGTGCAATTGAAGAATTGGCGAAAATCCATTCTGTTTTAGTCGGATTTGGCAACATCGCATTATGCGAAAAATTTTGAGTTTTTCATCCTAAACAATATAAATGTTGTGCCAAAGTTGCCAATGAACTAATTGCCCAGAACTTCGCTCGCTTGAAAGATTTTGGGCTCTTATGAAAGCTAAAGTAAACACCAAGGGTAGAGTGTGTGAAACTGATAAAATTTTTCGAAAAAATTCGAGACAAGTGGCCAAAGCTTTAGCGAAGATGATGTTCAAACTCTTATGGGAGGTGTTAACAGTAAAGTGTTTGCGATACACGATACAAAATAATTGTTTTTTTTTTAAGTTAATATTATGAGATGAAACATATATCTAATAAACGGGTTTAAAAAAAAAACTTATTTCGATTCATTTTCATTAAAAAAAACATATTTTCACTATATTAAACTATATTTCTAGGTAACAGCTAAATATGAATGTGGGAGTATAATAAGTGTATAACATATGAACTTTATAACTATACATTGCTTATTTACTCAAAATTAAAATGAGAAGAAAATTTATAATGCACAAAAATATGGCATTGAAACTTATGAAGAATTTAAAAGAAATACTTTCTTATAAGATTTTTTTAAAGTTAATTTATTTTGCACCAACAGCATTGAGGTGCAAGTACACTGAAGCAAAGAGGTACGTAATATAAATGACAAAAAACCTATACTAAATGAAAAATTCATTAAAAGTGAGCTAAACATAAGATTCATAAAAAACTTGAATCTCTGTTCATAATTTTATGAATATATTCATGCCTCTATCAACATTAGAATCTGTGCATGAAATTAATAAAATGATATTCATAAATTGTTTACGTATACATTCATTAGGTATAAGAAAACGTTCTTAAACTTAATGCATCGAATCATTGTTATCATGCATTTGTTCATCGCAAAAAAGCGGTGTGGTGAGATGAGAAATGGTGGAATCAATTTTAACAATATCTTCTTTCGGTGGGGTTGTTATTGGTTGGTTGTTGTCCAAACTAAAGGCGTGTTGTTATACCAAGTTTCGCTTCGATTTACGATATTTTTTTTACATGTTAATAACCTGATTTCCTAGGACGATGGAGTATAAAGCAATTGTTGTAGAAAACTGCTACCGCATGCCTAATTTTATATAAATATAAAATCTTGTAAAATCTCTAAATTTTGAAAAAGTATCGTGCGTATGTTAACCTACTGGAAAAGGTTTCGTGAAACTAAACTAAATTAAAAATTAATTAAATTAATTTAAAACTAAAGACAACTAAATTAATAAATTATATCTTGCATAGAAATGCTTAGATAGTCATCTAAGAAGTGTGCGATGAATCGAATCGTCCACTGAAAAGTAAGCCATATTTTGAAATCTAAGTAATTCAAGGTAACTATATATGAATGTGGGAGTGTAATGAGTTCATAACATATGATCTTTTGCAAATCAGGTTTTTCTCTAATGCTCTGCGCCGTTTTTAAATTTTAATCACAAAGTCATATTAGAAAATTAAAAATGCAACTTCAATGGGTGTATCAATATGCCAATCACTCAAAAAGCACATGTTTATAAGTTTAAAACGCAGGGCAACTTATATTTTTCTTAACAATGGACAAGACATTACATTTGCCGTGGTTGGGGATCACAATGGGTCAACACTGACCTGAGTGTCACAGGGAGTGCTTATCCCTGCCAACCCACGTACCTAACCTAACCTACATATTAGGTATGTATCTACATATGTATGCCTGCCTTGCACAATAAATGAAAAGCATGAATTCTAAAATAATAACCTGATTTTTTCTTTGCTGGAAGGATATGCCGATGTACCAAATGATATGTAAATATTGAAAAGGGGATTCTAAAGCTAGTTTGTAAAATAAAATCTGAAAATAAATAGTTTTAAGGAAATGTGAAAAGCATAAGCATCATTCCGAAATCGAATAGTAACACAAAATTCATTAAAATAACACTTTGAATTTGCTTATTAAATATGTATAATAAAATAGGCTAATTCAACGAAGACAATTTAGTGTAAAAATATTAGGGCTTATATTATTTAAAAATGTTTTAAATGGCATATATGATGTGCTTGTTAAGGATTTATTATTATTATTATTTTTTTTAAATTAATTATAATACCATCGTAACTTATGGTATGAACCAGAATTATAAGGCAATCGAATTTATTTATTACCCTCCATTGCACACGTGGGGCCTGACAAGCCAAAATGAAAATTAAACTATGTACGTATAATACATATAATGCGGCAAATGCATTTCCCTTCAACATGCGCACTGTTGACCAACTTACTCCAATTGATAATAATATTTATGTTGTATTCTTTGTTTTTATTAGTTTATTGTTTTCGAATAAATATTTAAGTAAATAAAATTTCATTTTCATAGCATTGTGTTTACGGGGCCCTCAGGCCCCACGTGTGCAAAGGTGTGATGTTTTTAGGTGTAAGGTGTAAGGGTTAAAGGGAAATAAATACAAACTTCAATTCAAATAATTAATAAAATGCAAGCAATCTAAATTATTATATTTTTCGCTTAATCGATTATCTCAGCACCTATTAACGGATGTTCATATATACAATACAAACATGTAGGAACTCTCTATGGGACAAACTGTAATTATTTTCTCGTACGAGCTGCATGCTCGGCTTTCAAAAAAACGCCCCCAGTTAAATAAATTCGGTTTTCTTTAAACTCATTATCATCTTTATTCACATCACACTCATAACACTACCAGGTGCAAGTGGTAATAGAAGACTAAAACCAAATGTACCGCCAATATTCCAGTTCCATTGATATAACTTCAAAGATGCATTATTTCTCATACTTGCATTTTTCTCACATAAACAATACCTACGTACGGCTACGGTACGGACGGGTACATAGATTCCAAAAGCACGTTTCTTTGGAGCTTTTGGGGAGCAAGCGCTCAGGAATGATTTGGAACTCGACTAAGAGCTTTCTCCCCAAATGAAACTTAATGAATTATGAATCTGATGGATTGGATAAGTTTATTCTATTTTCATGCAGTGAACCTCACTTTACGCATGAGGTACTCCACCTTACACACACCAACACACGCTTTTTGAGTCTATCATCTTTATGGGTTTCTGAGAGAAAACATTGAATGAAATCCGATTTCATCGCGTTTCGCTGTTTTGAGTTTAGGTTTAGTTTGCTTTTAGCTTCCGGTGGATTTGTTAGTGCTTCTGCTGGTCGAGACGAGGCTGCCATTTCGTGTATCTTATTGAATATCTCGCGGGAACGTTTCATTCGGCAGTATATATTAGACTTTTGTTTGTTAGTTCTATTTCTTATATATACATATCTTGCTAAATTTAGATTTGAGGATTTTTTTATGATAAATTTGGCAGTGAAATGTTAGTTTAGATCAAAAATTGTTTAAATTTAAAAATGTGGCCTTATACATATTACAGTGTCTACTCAAATGTGATTTATATATATAAAAAAAAGTGAAAAGTGAAGAATATTACAACCTTCTGTGATGTCAGCGAGTTAAAAAACCCCGACAAACCCTTTTTATATGGATTTTGGATTACAATTAATACGGTTTCTTCGCGACCAGTAAACAAAGATTGCAATTTCTACACTGAAATGTTGGTAAGTACCTACAGAGAACACAAATTAAACAATTTTGTGTCAGTGAGCCACCCGAAGAACAAACACTTGCGAACGATACAATAGAGGGAATAAGATACATACATATGTATGTATATTCAATAAGCTTAGGCCGCTGCCTACGCGAATAGAGATTTCTTCGTTGGCATGCACAATTGTTCCTACCTAGATTAGCACAAGATGCATCTATTAACGTCTATTAAAATTATCAATTGCCCAATTGTAGATTTTGTATTGAAGTTGTTGATTAATTTATCACATTGTTTTTTTATATTGGGTTAGAGTTTAATTTTTGCCCAAGGTAAATCCCACGTTTGTCACTAAAAGATGATGATAGCACCTATGTATATATGTATGTAGATGCAAATTTAATCTTGTACGAAGTTGAAGTGCAACGAAGTGTAGATTCCTAAGGGTATATTAAGTTTGACACATAGTTTGTAACATAGAGAAATATTAAAGATAGACCCAACAAAGTATATACATATATAAGTGATCAGCATCAATAGCCGAGTCGATTAAGCCATGTCCGTCCGTCCGTCCGTATGTCACCAGTTTTTGGGCCTTAAATTTTGAGGTAGGTTGATGAAATTTTGTATACGAGGTCTTTGTAAAAGTAAGCAATACAAGTGTAAAAAATTTTTTAAATCCGCCCACTGACACGCCCACTTTTCACAAAAATTAACTTTTTTCACTATTTTCATATGAAACTCGAAAAAACTTACTTGAGCAAATATGTAGATATACACTTAATCTACAAATCGTCTATACATTGCATATGACCACGCCCACTTTTTAGGGGCGTTTACTTCAAAAATTAATTTTCGATTAAAAATATTAGTTTATAGGGCAAAATAGAAAATTTTGTGAATACATTTTCCACCGCCCACTGACACAACCAAATAAGATAGGGATAGGGTATCATACGATCCGCTCCAGGCGTTTTGTAGCATTTTTCACTGGTTTTCACTTTATTTAAACTAGAATAGTTTTCCTAGAGTACTTAATTTAAAATGTAGTTAAAAATCAACTAACACCCAAATTAGTTAATAATGGTTGGAATTATGTACACATATTCGATAAAATTTACTCTTGCCCAATGTTATTTACCTAAATGCTTTCTAGTTGAATTTTTCTAATTTTTTTACTGTGTACAGAGTCAGTGTGAGATTTAAGAAAAACAAAACACTTTTCATGAAACGAAATCAAGTGTCACCCTGTGATCATAATTTATCAAATACTTACTGTGTATTGTCTTTTACATACCATCATGTAGATTTGAGGAAATTTATTTCATTTTGTGTTTTGTTAACAAGCTGCTTGGGTCGTAGAAAAAGTGTTTCATTAAAAGTGCTTAAATTTGCAAGGCGGGATATTCACAGCGGAGTCGGTTCGTCCTAACGTCAATGCTGAACATCGTCTTGCTGGCTTCATCAGCCTTCATTGTGTGGTATTGCCTCATGTCCAGGAATCCAGCAGATCGTAACAACATGCTGGAGTGCTAAGTCCTTCGCAACTCCATTTCACATGCTTTGATTGTATTTCTGTGGTTGTATAGCTGTCATTTATAAAGTAAAACTATACTCACTGGATGTTTAGGCCAGGGTCTATTTTCCTCTATCGCACCTGCTGCGTTTTGTTCAATGCCGTAACTCCATTTTTTTCATTTTCATGCACTATAGCGATCCTAACTCCATATTGTATCTGTCGACCGAGAATCCTTTTAGCACCTGATGCACATCGCCGTAATCGTGGTTTCGCGGACCTCTTTGGTGGAGGCGATGAGCTTCTGGATTGATTTGCGGGCAGCTGAGTATCCATACTCCCCTACCTTGCTTACTCTCAAACTTCTATAAACATATGCATAGGTATATAGAACAAAATCTTTATCCGGTTGAAGGAATCTAGTACATATTTGGAAGTCTGTTAATATGTCATTGAAGGATCATCTTCACATTCCAGAAATCAATTCTAGTCCAGAGACGATAGACAAAAGTCGTTAGCATGTTTTTATTCTTTATCCCAGGTAGTGTGTTATGTTTTGTGCAATTGGTAGTTGTTTGATTAATCACCATAGATTTGATATTATAATGAGTTCGTCACAAGCAAAATGCAGTCTGTTACGAATAGTGTTGAAATTCAAAGGTTTATTCAACCAAAAATACATCAATTAATATAAGACCACATGAAAGAAATTTCGTTTAGTTTTATCAACTAAAAGAAATAAAGTTGCTTAAGTATATCTACTATCTTTCTTTCAGTACCAAGCATTTTGAAGTTAAAGAGCTTGGTCCTTTTAAATTTGTGAATTCTACTGTAAACAAAGAAAACCAATCTCAGCCTGACCTTCAATCGTTCACGCAAAGAAATAAATTAAAACTCAAAATATTCAAAAGCGAATTTCACACTTCGTTCATTTTTAGCGGAGGAAATCATGGCAATAACCGAACATCACTCACATAAAATTACTCGTTATTCCAAAATTAGAATCAAATGTAAATATTTGTAGTAGCATTACATTTTTGGACGGCAGCTCTGGTTGAGCTTGTAGATAGTGGACTGCGCGATTCGTCAATAAGATATATAAGTTTAGTATGTGCATATGTATGTGTCTATAAATATGTATGTATGTATGGATTGGAATAAAACTAGTGATAAAAACGTTTCAAAACTTATGTACACTTTAAATGCAGTTTATATGTGAAATGAAACCAATAATTTTTATATGTGTATACATATATAGATATTTAAATGAGTATGCAGTGACATAGTCTTTTTTATAACTTATTTACGCGGCCATAGACTTAATTGGAAGATTGAGATCATTCGTGAGGTATGCTCAAATATGGTTTTTCCTGTTCAAAAAGTAGAACTAATTAATTGATGATGCCTTAAGAAGTGACACACACTTACAAAAAATTTCATTTCATGCCTAACGCTTGTTAATGAATTCTAATTGATTTTATAAATAACAACCCGTTTTGAAAGGAAGTTAAATCGGTACAACTTTATTCGAAAGCAAATACGAAATTGATTGCAGCAATATGCAACGTTATTAGCCATGATTCCTATGTATCTATTCACCTGTTTAAATAAATACGTATGTACATATGTAAGGATTATTTAAAGAATATTTTTGCCATGAGCCAATCCTTTGTAAAAAAAAAATTGAATTTATTTTAAATATCAGTATACATGAATACATTTTTGATTTTTACGAATTCAAAAGTAGTCAAAACGGAAAAAGCATTTTTAAACCTGTACTTGATATTTTACATGAATTTATTATTCTCTAGATTAATTAAATATATGTATGTAATAAAATAGGCTTCAAAATTAAAATTTAATAAATAAAAAAGAATTTTCATCGTTAAGGAAAAATAGTAGTACTTAAATTATGATAAATGAAATAAATTACAAAGGGCGCTCATGATGAATATTTTGTCGTGAATTCATTATTTAAGACAGCATTACAGCGACGCTGCATAGAAGTCGAATCCTTGACATCTCCCAAAGCTCGTGATAATGTGATAACGTGACTATGCTGATCAAGGCATAATTTCAACCCATTTACACTAAAATCATTTTTTAGACATTTCATACTCGGCATAGGGTAGCACAGCACATAGCACATAAATATCCATGTATGTGCACCACGCCATAGTATTTTGTAATCTTTAGAACTCGTAATTCCTTCCACACGATGAATTAGACCAATGCCTTGTAAAGAGAAGCAGCTCCAGACCATAACATTATCCCCTAATACTTAATAGTTCCTCTGGTTAAATATAGGTTTAACCTCCCACCTTGAATGTCTTTTGACATGGTGCCTTCCGTGTGATTCGCATATATGTATAGGTATATATTGAACTTTGATACATCAGAAAATAATACAGTTTTCCATTTCTAAGTGCTCCAATTTAAGTAAGACTTCCAAAAATTTATAGCTTTCACATTCTTCTTCGAAATAGATGGCTTTTGGCTGGGTTGTATGTTCAAAGTTCGGCTTGTAGAGGTTTTGCCACGGCCTTATTACTCATACGTTAATATCTAACTGTAGTACAACCTTAACTTGTTGCGCCTTGGGGTTTCTCATTTTAATTTATTCCATTGTTTTACGAGGAGGTAAGACCGTTTTTTTTTAGAATTAAGGTCTTTATGTCCTGACAATACACGTTTTGTTTCCACCCATTTTCAGAATAAAAAAAACTATTTTGGCGATATGTCTGTTTGCTACTCCGCATTTAAAAAAATAAACCAATCAACCGACTAGCGGAAGAATGCCGACAAAAAAAAACATGGAAAATGCTACAATCCGTCTGGAGCGGATCGTGTGATATAACGCCCTTAAAAAATGGGTGTGGCCATATTTGAAAAATATTTACACTTGCATTGCACACGGACAGGCAGAAATGGCTCAATCGACTCGGATAATGATGTTTATCATTTACATACTTTATTAAGTCTATCTCTAATATTTCGCTGTTATGTTACAAGCTATGTATCAAACTTAATACAAGGACTAAGTTTCCCGTTAGAAAACTAATGTTGCAAATGTTTTGCACAAACATACATATTATAAAAATAGATACAAATAGCAAGAATAGATAGCCGATTATGCTACTAGTTGTACATCAATCATCAACATATTATCATTTGTACATATTTATATTACACGTTCGCCAAATATGTTGCAATATTATATATAAGGAAGCACTATATACTTAGATTTTTTTTCAGACCATACAGGTTTAATCTGGTTTCATTTCATAAAATAGAAGGAGAGCTATTTCAATCTCCTGCATAAATAACTTCAAACACATATTTTCTCGTTTCAATAACAAACAATCCGGCCAATATGATACCAATCAAGCAAACAGCTCCCAATTGCTCATTTCCTTTCCGATGGTTTAATATACAGTGCATCAATTCATTCCGTGCTGCCCAATTTTTATTCCTTCTACATTGTAGACGTAGAGGAATACCGTAGGTATCGCTTAAGAATTTTCAAAAAACTAAAACTTGGCGCCTAATAGTTTTGGATGTAGCGAGAAAATTGAAACCCCGATGAATGAGTTAAAAGTACTTGACCCGAGGTGAATACACTTTGGAAAACTAGACGCATTCGTGTTCTTTTGAGTAAAACTCGAGATTCATTGAATAAAATAAATATTTAATTACAAAGTGAAAACTATTTTTGAGGGTACCTACTAATGACGGGAACACTAACTTTTTTGTTTAAGTTGTAGAAATTGCTGTTGGATTCACGGATTCATGGCTCTTATAATGGGGAGAATGTGTTTATGGGAATCATCATATATTTTTGTTAGTTTTTTCTTTTATTCTTATATTTCTATTATTAATATAATCAATATAACACTTATATAGTCATTAGTAAGTGGGTACTAAAATGAGTATTTTCCGATTGATAAAGAATGAATCCTGAATACATATGTGCGTATACCTCTTTAGTTTATTATCTAGTCTAACAAATGGACATATCGGCCGAATAAAATAGTAAACATTTATTGGGTATTTCATTGCCTGTCTAGCGGTAGCTTCTTGGATTTAATTGATACTTGTTTTAGACGGCAAATTGCAACCCGAGGGCCACGTTTCTATCACTTATCTTCTAGACATTGTTTTTCTTGTATTATATTCTTTCCTCGTTTGCAAGATGCAATAGTAATTCAATTTGTAAAATAATTAAAACATGTTATCTACATCTGTACGTATGCATGTCGCTTGTACTTATCTTGACTAGATTTTTGTACGCTTCTCGTAGAGAGTCTTCGCAGTGAATAGAAAACTTTGCGTTTTGCTTCCTCGCGATACGCGATAATAAGAATCTGGTAAAGAATTGTAAAAAAAAGTATCGTTAGAATCCTTTCTCCGACCATGAACTCAAACATACATACATATGTTTTTGTTTTATTTGGTATTTACAGCTCTCTTTACAATATTTTAATTTTTAACGTTTTAACGTTTTAACAAATTCAAACAAAATAAAAGAAATTTAGTTGCTTCTAAACAAATGAACCAGATTGTATCTAATTCTCTTCTACTTTTGTTCATGTTTTGAACTGTTATTGTGGAAATTTCTGTTACAATCGTGATAAAATTGTATAGTATATTGTATTGCAAATATTTTACCACCATTTTAATCTAGAATTTGTAAGCACCGGATTGTTTGTTTACTGATCGACAGCTGTTGAACGTAATGTTTTTTTTAACATTGTTATAAAAATGGTTAAAAAAATGTATTCCGAAATGGTTGTGAGACAAAACTTATTTTCGAAGACAAAGAAGGCAAAGATAAATAGTTCTAATTTTAAACTAAATCTAGATGACTATTTAATTGGAGAGCATAATTACGCAAATATGTTATTTATTTAAGCTTGCGTTAAGGCAACTTTCCGAATTTTGTAGATTCAAGTCAAAGCTTACGAATCAATTAATGGCGGTATTATATATATAATTATGAGTTTGTATTATACAGCAATGGACAAAAAAAGTTACCACCTTCGTATTTTACTTCACTAGAGCTAAGGGTTAAAATCTTTTGAGGTTAAACTGGCAGTAAATGCTTTCAAAAAAACATTAACGATCTATTTTGTAAGAGAAATTTTTTGTTTGGGAAGTTTGTGTTAGTGTACTACAAACAAATGAACACATCAGACAAACACTCGAAAAAAATTTGATTGAATTCTGACGAAGTAGTTGATTTCGGCTTCAGAAGTAAGTAAATTATCCAGGCTTCCTGAAACGCTGTTTTGATTTCTTCCCTCTATGGGTTCCTGGATACTATTTCAGCCATTAAAAGATCCCAGAAATTCGAAATCGGGTTCAAATCGGACCTTATTTCAGTCCAGCTGAAAGTTTTTACTCAGATGCTGGCAAAAAAATTCTTCACCTAGGGCCACATAAGATACCAAATTAAGTGTAATTCATACCATTACATTACAAGGCACTAGATGATCTCTTATGTCATTGATATAGCTGCCTTTGTTCATTGAACTGCAGCCCCGAATCATAAAACCGCCAGATGGATTGAAATTGTATTTACTGTCATTATTGAAGATAAAGGCTTTTTCAGGCATTTTTGGTTTTGATAAGCTTTGGCGAATCGCAGTCATTCTAGATGTCAAGGATAGTTTTTTTCGGGGTCTCCTGGTTAAAAATTCGACTGATACCGTACGGTTAGTATAATTTTTTTTACAGTTTTCTAAAAAAAATTCCGAATTTACTTGTTTTTCCGATTTTTTTTTTTTTTTGATTAACACACAATTTTTTTTTAAATGCGATCTTCCCTTTCCACCGTCTTTCATTGTCTGCCAATACCAGTAATCCTGCCTCAAGTTCCATAGGCTTATTTTTTTAAGAAATTTCAAAACTGTAACATGGGTGCATCCGATATTCTTAGAAATCAGCCGAGCTTACAACCCTTCCTTAACCAAGAACGTAAAAACACCTTTTTGTTAAATAGAGAGTTGGTTAACCATTTTAACAAACTACGCAAAGAAACTATACTTAAAATAATGAAAAAAGAGACAAATATATAAGTAACTGTTAAACATTTTCTTATATAAATTTAGGTGGATGTGCATCATTAAGAGGACAAATCAGTCCAAATACTTCAAGTTTTTGTGAAATGACAAGGTGGCAACTTTTTTTGTCCAATACGGTATATACCTATTAATAAATACATCATTATATTATAATATAGACAAAAAGATATTTCCCAAGGGCTCATTCTTGTAAAACATATTGAGGGCTTCTCTCCTTGCTTTTTTACAATAATAGTTGTATAACTCTAACCGCCAACATCTGAATAATAAGACAATTTGGTTATGTAGGAATATGTAAAAATAGATATACCCTTTTGCGAAAGTAGGTAATTTTTTGAATAATAAGAGCATAAGGGAAATGAGAGAAAAAAACATACGAAAGCTTGTTGTTCATAGAGTTTGTAGATAACCCTATAGAAAGTTTATTATCAAAATTCTTGTGAAATAGAGATAGCTTATCGCTTTCTAAAACGATTTTATAGACTTGTAGACTAGTACTGGTCCCTTTTTCAGAAAAATTGTATAAAATTTTATCTACATATTTTGCTCAAAATTTTAGGCCCACAAACTGTAAACACACAGAGAGATTGACATGGTTCTATCGATTCGATTAGTGTTTATATTTCTCAACGTTATAAACCTTTTGGGGTCGAATACATACATCGGTAAAATATTATATCTAATGTAGTAATGAACAATAGGCTAACTTCTCTAAATTTTACTTAATACTTTTCAATCTCATATATGCTCATACATATACATATACCATTTAGACTTCAAATAACTTCAACTGTAAATATACTCTAATAAACCAGAAGAAAGAGTAAAAAATAGCATAAAGAATTTCTTTTTCTTTTTCGCGAACTGGTTTATTTAATTAACACATTTCTCTCATTGTGCCTATCCAATCGACTGAGTTTAGCTCTCAATCTTCGCTTATATCGCCTACTTACCTTTTGTGTATGCAAAATAAAAGAAAATATTTCTCGATAATCATATTTTACTACTCTTTTACGTTCTTACTAAAACATAGAATTTAAAAATGTACATATTATTCAAAGACAGTATCTGTAGCAATATTTGGGTCACGCAGTGTTTACGCATGAAACGATAGCAAAAGAAATAAAAACATATAGAAATGCTACAATCCGTCTGGAGCAGATCGTGTGATACCCTATCCCTTCTATATATAGCTCTTTTTTTCCAGCAATATATCATGATACATGCTTGAATTTTTTTTTTTTCAAATTTCTTATGAAATTACTTCAAGCTTGAATAATTAAATTATTATTATATGTACATTATTATTATATATATGTACATGTTGTGCGTGATATACATCTCTGCACATACAGAAGGGACCTACAGTTTTATGCCGTATCCGAAAGGCAGAGGTGTTTTGAGCAACTTTCTTGTAAGTAATACTCTTGAATGCTTGTCAGGCACTCGGAGGAGGTCCTAGCTCAAAATTTAAGGCCTAAAAACTGGTAACAGACAGACGGACGGACATGGCTTAATCGAATCAGCTATTAATACTGATCATTTATATATATACTTTATTGGGTCTGCAATATTACTCTATGTTACACACTATGTGTCAAACTTAATATACCCTTAGGATATGGAATAAAAACAGAAAATTTAAATTCCGTCTGAAACGGATCGTAGATATGAAAATCGATTTGAGCAGAAAATTCTTTCACAAAGTGGACATTATCATGTTTAATATAAAACAGATGGAAATGCTACACTCCGCCTACAGCGAATCGTGTGATACCCTATACCTTTCCTATACACAGGCATATGTGACCTTTTCCACAAAAAAACTTGCCTAAATTTGTAATTCTTTTTTTATAAAATTACCACAAAATAATGTTATTTCAAGAAATGGGTAGTAAGCGGATTTTTCAAATTTTTTAACATGTACTCAAGTCTTCTTCTAAGAATTGATATCTTTTGATTGAAAACCTATTCTTTTAGAAAACCGCCCATAAAATGTGGGAGTGGCCAAATACAAAGTATGGGAGATTTGTAGAGTAAGTGAATATCTACATATTTGCTTGAGTAAGTTTTATCGAGTTTCATATAAAAATACTGAAAAAAAGTGATTTTTTCGAAAAGTGGGCGTGTCAGTTGGCGGAATTGAAAAATGTTTCCACTTATATTGCTCACTTTTACAAGGACCTCGTTTAGAAAGTTTCAATGTCCTAGCTCAAAATTTGAGGCCTAAAAACTGGCAACAGACAGACTGATGCTGATCATTAATATATATATACCTTATATGCTCTATCTTGAATATTCCTCTATGTGACAAACTATGTTTCAAACTTAATACACTCTAAGGATAGGGTACAAAAAGATTTGCATACTATATAATATATGGTTAATTGTTGACTACATTATCTAGTAGCTTACTAAGGATAGAGCATTTTTCTAAGGTGATGGATTTTGATAAGTTTTACATTTGTATCTACTAAATTATATATTATTATATATTTTATATACATACCTATATAAATATATTAAATTTTATTAACCTACGTATAATAAATACATAGTTCATAATTTAACGCCCAAAAATAGACCCCATCGAATCAGTTTGCGATGCCGATCATTCATACGAATGTATAATACATATATGCATATATGTATGTACATACATACTTATGTCTATGCACAGGTTGATAAGTAAGGAAGAGCAAGTTTTTATAACTTACTTTTTTCATGATTTGTGCTCAAACCTTAGATTCGTTTTATAGCAAAAGAGATAAAAATGCAGTCCTGCTTCAAATATCGAATTTTAGAAAAAGAAAACATTCTGAAAATATACTATGTATATACTATACATAGCTGTCCTATATTGAATTAAAAGAGACTAAAAAGGTCAATACTATGTACCTATAGTCAAAAATCCTTATCGCCAATTTTAAAAGATAAAAATTTCTCCAAGTGTGATTAGATGGCCTAAAATGCGTACAACTGTGCTTTGCTGTTAACTGGTTTATTATTATTTATGTCGCAGTCTTGCACTTTATTATACCCTATCCTAAGGGTATATTAAGTGTGACACATAGTTTGTAACATAGAGAAATATTGAAGTTAGACCCAATAAAGCGTGTATATAAATGATCTGCATCACTAGCTGAGTCGATTAAGCTTAGATTGATGAAATTTTGTATACTAGGTCCTTGGTAAAGGAAGCAGTAGAAGTGTAAACATATTCCAAATCCGCCCACTGACACGCCCACTTTTAAAAAAATCATTTTTTTCAGTATTTTAGAATTTACTTAAGCAAATATATAGATATTCACTTGCTCTACTAGTCTGTCATACCTTACGTATGGTCACGCACACTTTTTATGGGAGTTTTTATGAAAAAAACTGTATTTCGACGGTTTTATTAGAATAATATCGCTTCTTAGGAACAAAATACAGCGTGTAGGGTAGAGGCACTAGTACCCGGACAGTTAACACAAATCTTAACTTTGACTTCTTCTTATTTTTTAACTATTAAAGCTTCAGTGAAAAGGTTTGGATTTATGAATAATTTGGATAATTTTAAAAAAGATAGTAAAACTCCTTAAATACATTTATTACTGTTTTTTTAATTCTTAAAAAAAGTTCGTTTTGCGTTAGTACCCGGACAGTAAAATTTAGTGTCCGGACGTTTTAGTTTCAGAGGCCGGACACCAAAATTCATATTAACTTTTAACGTTTCCTTTCATTATTTAAACATTTTATACGAAATTTATTCACAATAAACAATAAATATATGTATATGTATTTACATACATACTTTTTAACAAAAAAAGAATTCATAAAATATATTTAATATAAAGAAGATAGATAATTTTTTAAAACAAATTATGTCTTAATCATATTTTTTTAACAAATTGACATAGTTAATACATAACGTGCATTATTTCCTCCTGGTTTATGCTCTTTAAATAGTCTTCCAGCGCTTTAAACCATTTTAAAATATTTTTTTTTGTGACGACGGCCCTGCCTTTGCTTATGGTTTCAGCTTCTCATGGCCAAAGAAGAATTTATTTTCATAAATGATTTGAGCCGTGTTTTATCTGGTCGATCATCGATTCCTTAATTATATTTTTTGCACCATATTAAGGAGGTCATCAGCCTTTGACGGAAACCCACATATGAACATATCGGTGCACCACTTAGAAATCTAACTTTCTGCTCGGTGTAAGAATCGGACCCCTTTTTTGTTCCTTTTTTTCACGAAATAGCCTTTTACCGGGCATGAAAAGTTAATCGAAACAGACCATATTTGGCAGGTTCTTTTCTTAAACTCAAATTATTTGTCCGAATATTTTCTAAAACCCGTGTTAAACTGCTTTCCTCCAATTTTAAGTAATTAATCTAAAAAAACCATGACATTTTTAACATTTTACACATTTTAATTCGTTAAAATAAACGATTGATAAACCTAGTTTTTCAGTACACGGAAAGCCGGTTTCTTAGTTAAGAAACATTGTCCGAATACTGAAATTATTAGAGAAACATGCAATATTCTTTATTTAAATTAGTCCGAATACACATAGGTATCGTTTTAAACTATTAAAACATGAATTTAAAACTTGAATTAAAGTTTCAGTACCTGGACACTCTGTCCAGTAAAATTCCTATAAAATTTGGGCTCCAGTATCCGGACACCAAATAATTTGCATAGAAATTAAGAAATTTGTCTTTTTTTTAAATTGAATACAGAAATTATTTATATTTAATTAAAATTAAACCAAATTTGATGTGCAAATGCAATAAATAATGTTTAAAATACTTACATTTAGAAAATAGCGTCACAATTTTTTTTGTACTAACTAAAGCATAATTCGCAAACCAGTTATCGCATCTATTAAAACTGGGTGTGTGTATGAAGAAAACATAGAGGGTTGTTTGATATATTTTGTAGACTGAAACCGCAAAATTTTCTTATTTTTTAACAATAAAAGACGAAGTGTCCGGATACTAGAACTGTCCGGGTACTAGTTCCTTTACCCTACCTTTTTTATAAAATTCAGGTTTTTTAAACAAGTATATTAGTGCAAAAAGGATATATAGGAAGGGGATAGGGTATTACACGATCCGCTCCAGACGAATTGTAGCATTTTCATATGTTTTTTGACTGAAAACAATCTCGCCCATAGGACCTATGGACTATTTTCTCTTGGATCAACGCTTCTAAAACAACCTGCATTTGTGCAATACTAACCCACAAGCCATATGCTATGGGAACTGATATAAATAAAAGTATATTAACACATTCCGGTGGATATACAAAACATAGTTTTCTTATTCCTCTTTCAAACTGTTCATCAAGGTACAAGCCAATAAGCCATGTCCGAGTGCATTTTTTAATATACAAGCTACATTCAAACAGGAAGTGACTTCGGTGAGCCCTTACTCCATAATATGAGTATGCTAGTAGTTTTATAAAGGGAGGCAAGTCATGCGTTAAGTAAAACTTGTTTTCCATAATAATGTCTTTCGCCTTCATATATAGGGCTAGGCATTGTGGTGACCACCATTTTTTTTTTTTTAATTTGTCTCATCTCATTACAGTTGGTTGAGCAAAAATAAATTACGTTCACAAGATCTTATACATTCTGGCTCATAAAGGTAATTTCATATGCGACAAAAGCCGTAGATATATGTACATGGCCCCGAAAACAAATAAGAGATCATCAAAAATGCATATGAAACATGAATATGAACGATTGTCTAGCAAGACAAATTACATATGTATATAGAGTGCGTGTGTAGTAATATTTATTTGTCCAATACTGTATTATTTCCAACAAATTGTCATTGTCGTAGAACGTGAACATAATTTCTGGTTCTTTATTTGACTGGTTTTGATCTGTGAACTTAGGAAAAATCTTTTAACCACAAACTGATCTTATGTGTGACGTACCTACCTGCAAAATGCTAATATGCATTCATAATATTCGACTGCACATGTATAAACAAACACGATAACCCTACTCGTCATTGACGAGTATTTTCTGTCATAACGACAGTAATAAGGACATTAAACTCACTCGGCCGGTGGTAAGAATAACACAGATTTTCTTATTCATAAGAAAACTTGGCAGACCAATGCACCAAATAAAGATTTGCTAGTCAAATGAACCTGGTCATGAGTGAATTTGAAAATGTTGCATGCTCCAAATAAAGAAATGCAATGTACTCCCTAATGCTTCCCGCAAAGATGAATTCATGTAGGTATTCATTTTAGTACACAAACGGGGTACCTACGTCGGGAATTGCAATGAAAACTGGGATGGGAATAATCCTGTGAGCTAAATATAATTTCAAGACAAAAATAAGTTATAAAATATAAAACAGAATGAAAATCAATGTTGTTACTTATCCTAAAACCATGAGATAACTATGGCGATGACGATTTGTGTAGTACAATGGCATACGACGTACCCGAGTAGAAATTGAAATTGTCATAGCTATGGTAAAAATAGGTCCCCTGTTGGAATGTTTCATATTCGCCAGCAACAATGCGGGTGACTTTCGAAAGTCACAGTGTTGCGTCAAACGTATGAAAGAAGGGCGATTTATATATGCATGCCAACAAACTAAGTTAGTTTCACTTAGTCATTTAAAAAATGTTATTAGTCCTTGCTACTAGATACTATCCTTAATTATTTTGGAATATTGAATATTTTACGAGCACTTAAAAAAAGAAAAAAACTATATATTATAGGTACTTTCCCATTTAACTTGAAAGTTTTTGTGTAGCCGTTCAATACTAAATCGGATGTCAGATAATTGGATTTGGTAAAAAAAACACAGCAAAATAACAATTAAGCAGAAATACGATTAAAAAACATATCTACACATAATGAATGAATGTTATATTGAAATAAACCTTTGTCGAGCTTTCAACACAGAATACATATTATTAGCAAGATAAGATGACTATTTCTTTGTGTGAACTTCACAAAATAACTAAGTTATTTTCACAATTCGATTTAAAAGAGCAAACGATTTATAGTGCACTAAAAATATTTTTGAATAGGTCATTACGTTTGGGAAAAAAAAGTGATAAATTGAATATGCATACAATGATATTTTTATTTAAGTTTACAGTAAAATTTCTTCTATTAAAGTGTTAGAATTTGAATTAAAATAAACCGCATTATACAGAAACACTTCCTATTTACCTACATAATTATAAGGCATTCAGCCAGATAGACAGATAGTGCTGCTAGAACTTTGATAATTTTGATTTGTCTACATACATATGTATGTATGTCAACTGTTGGTTGTACTACTTTCGTGCAAGTGAAGTAAAAATGAAACCGCAAATTTTAAATTTTCCCATATTGGTAACTTTCCGATTTCCCAATCTTTAGCGGATAAAAATTACCTACCTCAGGATATCAAATAACCGCTATTCCCATTAAACTTTAATTAGGCACGCTAACAAAAACAAAACAAAATTACTTATTCGCACGAACTCCAGTCTCCAGCTATACATCGCATACAGTTACCTACACATACGAAAAGAGAAAAAGAGTATTTTCGAATGCAGATGTTGTGTACTGTGTAGGGATATTCTGAATATTCGCATCTGCATCCGCAAATGCTCCGCATGTACGAGTATTAAAATCAATGCCAATCTTCAAGCGGATGCAGATATGCAGCAGGTCGCGACAAGAAAGAAATTGGCCAGAGGAGTGGTAAAACATAGAATGTTGTATTGAGGTATTACCTTACTCCTTTCGAATTTATTGGAAGAGAACAATTCATATGCCATTGCCACCTACTTATACCCTCGCTATAAGTACAAATTTTGTACACCAGTGACCGAGGAAAAAATTAACGAAGTTATTTTGAAGATGAGAAATACTGAAGAAGGGGCTTCACGTTCTCTAAATTCCGGGGCTAAAAGAATGAGAATATTAGATTACTCTGAAAATACGGAACAACCAGCAACGTCCAATCTTGCCATGATGTTTGAATCTTCATATGAGGATAAGAGTAAAGAAACACAAGAACATCGTAGCGCTGACGCTATTCTCACGAAGGAATTCCTTTCTTACCACAAAAAAATTACTTAAATGGTGGAGTTTTCATCAAGAATAATTTAAAATATTTTCAACAACAGCACGGCGATTTTTATCACTACTACCAGGGGCCTCTACCACAAAACTACAAGTGCTACAAGAACAAGTGAAATTTGACAACTATAGAAACAACAACAAAATTGTGTGTGCTATACAGGGTTGTCATTTCTGATCAAATGCAGTTGCATACTAGGGAGCAGTGTTCAATAGATTTCGTTGTTAAGTAAAAATGTCTGATTACTTACTGTGAAGTAGTGTTACTGTTGGCAAACTATGTAAATAAATTCGTTTGACTGAAAAAAATCCGTTTTGTAGATTTTTAATATTAAAAAAAACGCTTCAAATTGCCGCTCCTATCAAAGTGCCATCCGGGGCCCCCCTCGTTACGCCAGTGAGCGTTTTTATTGTGGAAAAGTGATTTTTATCTTCGCCCATACGCTTAGTGTTTGGGTTGTTTTGATTTTGGAATCAGCAAGCAGAAGTAATGCAGTTGGTATCTAATTGCTAGTGTTTTTTTTGACTGCCCTCTTTTATCTGAATCGTGTTTGTGGGGTGATCCGTGCCCCTGTGCCCCCTCCGAATCCGCCCTTGGTAACATATATTTAGGTATTTCATTTATACTTTGAATACGTATATAATTTGATACGGATAAGAAAATTAATGTTATTCGGGAAATATATGTCTCGAACATTTTCGACAGTGAAACTCATCAAATTAACGGCACACTTTTTTAAATTTGACGATGACGAAAACTGTTTTCCAGTGAACTATTCCCTCGGCGAATTCCACGATAGGGGTTGTTATGTTCAATTGTTGCATGCACTTTAATCACGCGACAGGGATAACCCGTCCCACGCTCCTCCGCAACCGATGTGTACACAATCAATTTGATGTTTTGCTCAGCAAACAATTTTTATCAATTAAACTCAAATAAAAAGTTTTCAGAAAATTAAGTTCGAAATTGATTAAAAACAAAAAAATAGAGGCACATTCTAGATACTTTATAGAGGGTATAAGTATTTAAAACATATGCGGATAGTGACCTTCACGACAGATGCTTGAGTTCAATCTCAAGGTGATTGCGACCAATAGGATAAAAAAAAATGTACAAAAATAAAATAAATAATCACAAAGTCGCATATATTGAGTTTCATAATTATCTCTAGACAACGGCCGGGCAATTATCCAACAGCAGTCTATTGGATGAGAAACTATCTTTCGTTCTCGTTCCAATTTTCTGTTTTTTCTTTTACATCTTTGTCAAAGCTACGTTTTTCAATTTCGCCAATAGCAGGTTTTTCTACTCCATATTTTAAAGATTTATTATTTGACACCAAAAACTAACATACAAGTTATAGGGTTGACTAAGCCCAGAACTACAATAAAAGAAACGAAGAAAGTTAACGACCTTATTTTGGGTGGCGAAAAATGGTCTGAAATCTCAAATAAAACAAAAGAAGTAGATAAATTCGAGTCTGCCTTGTTAGTAGAGTTGTAAAATATTTCACTGGTTCTGTAAGATCTTTGCAACGGATAAAGCTAAATATTAAAATAAGTGGAAGTTGTATTTCCTGTATAAGCATTTTGGAGAGACTAACCTGTTTTTAAAAGCAGGCCGAAAATGATATGATAAATTGTACATTACGTATGTTTCTTATTCTTAGAACTTATATCTTTCTGTTTTGATTTTTTTTTTCGTTTAAAGAGATTTAATGTCTATGGTCTAAAGCGGAAATTATGTAAAAATATACGGAAATAAATATGTACATACATATGTGTGTAGTTGTTCCTCTTACAAATTCCCACAGTTTGTCACTCAAAATTTTTCGCAATTCATTATAAAACAAAAAGTAAGTCTTCGTAGCCCTGACCAATGTATAGGTTCTCTGAAATAATTTTCTAGATGTGTAGATACAGTCAGGCACAAATGTGCGCTAAAATTATAAAAACCATCGTAAAATGTTCGCAGAGATCTTAAATTGTGGCTATTGGTTGAGAACACACTGTGGGAGGTATTGAACTAGAAACCAGCAGAGTTTCACCTACTGGCAATAAGCCACATTTCCTAGATTTATTAATTTTATTTTATCCATAATATTTACAAGGTTAACAGATATTTAAGCTGCATTCAAAGGGTCATTCATTTAGAGGTACTTTTTGCCTATGGATTTTTTGGCATATGACGCTTGAGTCGTGTTTATATGTCACAGTATTTTTGTTCTTTATTTTTGGACATCTAATAGTGAAAAGACTTAACCTGGCACAGCGTCTACAAATTATTTAGCTGTATTTCGAAAATCAGCGTTCTACGAGGAATTTGTTTTGTGCATTTAGATCAACCGGTACGTCAGAAACCGAAATGGACTGAGGAGCAAACCGAAGATATTATAGAGCTGCCGTTACAACCGGACTAAATAACCGTTTGGTAATAGCCAAGGGCTATCAATCATCATCATCAAAAACGAGGCTATACAGAACGTAATTTATCACATCATGATAACAGACTATTCACTGCCTTAAAAGGAAGCCCGTGATCTGCAGAATCAGGGACTAACATGACGGTGCTATTTGCAATAAAACCCACGAAATCATAGCTTTATTGCGAGATAGTGCTGCCACTAGATGTAAAGCACATTATAGCAGATCCTTTAAAAAAGCTAGTAGTAATCAAACAACACTATATAAACACTAATAACAATAGACGAACTAAATTAGACAGTCTACTTTGGATCCTTAGACAGTTTCACTCCCCTTAGCTAAAAATCACTGAAAAACGTTTTTTGTATTTTCAGCAAAATTAAAAGGCACCTCAAACATACAAGTGCAGTTTTTGGTGACTCGCTGGGCAGCGCAAGAGTGCGGCCACATGATCTTAGAGATCTTAAGAGGAAACTAGTAGATAGTAAAAAAATTTAAGCCTAGTAGATCTGCCAGCTTTGTAGTAAAAGTGCCACAGCTGTTGCGAGAACAATTGCGAACAATTTTTATATCCCGCCTAGATCAAATGATATCACATTTATTTGTATGTACGTTTATTTTAAAATTTTGATAGGAACCGTGAGAATAACATGCAGGGTAGAAGCTTTTGAATTGAGATCCCTTGGCAGGGATCTAGTAGAATATAGAGATTTCGGTTTTGCTTTTTTGCCCATACATTGCATGGTTAAAATATTGGGAAACATTGTGGTATACGTAGATACTTAACTCGTTTTTTTTTTCTCAAGTCGACTTTAGCTGTTTTTCTTTGGGGCCATAGATATTATATTGTGGTGCATATACAAAATAAGTGATTAAAAATTGCATATAATATGACATTGGTAATTTCGCTAAATTTGCCCTTAGACATGTCCGCTTTTTAAAAAAAAAAAAAAAAAATTTCCGCAAATTTTACATAAAACTGAAGAAAAGTTGTGGATAGAAAAATGGTAGAGTATTATACGATGTTCCAGACGGATTGTAGCATTTCCATTAGTCTTACACGTGATTTTGCTCTAACCGTCTTCTTTTATACTTCATTATTCAACAGAATATACAAAAAGAGGCAGTGAGATTAAATGAAGTCTTCTACGCAAACTGAGGAATCCACTTCTAACAGTGATGTAGGTGGTTTTTCATTATAGCATAAAATATAAACGGCTTTCATGAAAAGCAACAACAAATATATACATAGGTACCCGTATATACTATACATGTTCTACTGTCGTTTAGTGTCCTCTTGCTGAGCCCGGTCATGCATGAAAATAGTATTTTTCTGAGGTATGTAGGTATACGTACATATACCTACATATGTGATATATGTTTGAAGTTTATACTTTGCATTTATCTTTTTGTTTTTATTTCAAAATAAATTTCTTCCTGCTTTTTCTGGAATTGAAAGACGAGAAAACATCATTATCTTCTTCTATATTAGACCCGCATAGAACTACAACCATTTTAGAATGAATAAGTGTAACTACAGCAGAGCCACGGATGAAGATGTGAGATTCATCTGATAAGTTATTTGTACTGGGACTGGCTTGGTTGACTAGATGCTTTCACAGTTTTAGGGTATACTTATTTATACTATGAAAACAACAGAACATATACAATTTGAATTTTTTTTTATTACACATTGCTCCTTCGCGAAACTGACCATATCTTGCAGGTTGTAGACCATTTAAACCGATTTACAAACATTTTGTGTTCGCGGATTTTTTTTAATTCTAAATTTAGTCGGACATTGTTGAATGTTTTGTCTAAAATCGATTTGCTTGTGTGTATATATTCGTAGAAATATATCTTATTTATTTTCGTAAATGCAAATAGAACTTGTGCGTAGAAAATTCGATTATAATTTTTGAGAACACGCGAAGAGATAATAAGATTTGCCAAGAATTTGTTGAAACATATTATAATAATTTAGTGCTTTCACATAAGTTCCTAATGAACTTTAAGTAGGGTAATTGCACCAGTACCCGGCTACCTAGCATATTTCTTACTTTGAAGATCTTCAACTTACAAACCTCAAATAATACACTTACAATTTTATTTTTATTGAATAATGTGAAATATTTATGCGGCCCTTACACCACACAATATTATTTCGCAGGTAATATTGACCGTTTATTGCACATTTCTCAATGTTAGAGGAATTTAATATTTTTTGGAACTTCTTCAACATACTCGTATTTATATATTTTCTTATGTTAGGCTAAACCATTTCCAGTAAACAATTGCATGTTTCTTTATCCATTCGCAAAAAGTTTTGGTTATCACGGTTCAGCTCTTATTTATTTTATTAAATGTAGATGCCCATGTGTTCTGCGTTTTTTAAACCACTCTTTTGTCAATTTTCGTTGGGACGGTTCTCTCTCTCTTCGCAAAATAAAAATCCTATGCCTACGCATACCAAAAAATCGTTGTCACACAGCATGTCTTTTTTCAGCAACAAACTGATACAGAATAAACGGCAGGAAGCCAATAACATTTTCAATAATATTGCGTGGTGTAAGGGCCGCATTAGAATTGAAAAAAAACCAGTGAAAAATGCTACAATCCGCCTGGAGCGAATCGTATGATACCCTATCCCTATCTTATTTGGTCGTGTCAGTGGGCGGTGGAAAATGTATTCACAAAATTTTCTATTTTGCCCTATAAACTAATATTTTTACTCGAAAATTAATTTTTGAAGAAAACGCCCCTAAAAAGTGGGCGTGGCCATATACAATGTATAGACGATTTGTAGATTAAATAGATATCTACATATTTGTTCAAGTAAGTTTTTTCGAGTTTCATATAAAAATAGTGAAAAAAGGTGATTTTTTTTGAAAAGTGGGCGTGTCAGTGGGCGGATTTTAAAAATTTTTACACTTGTATTGCTTACTTTTCCAAGGACCTCGTATACAAAATTTCATCAACCTAGCTTAAAATTTAAGGCCCAAAAACTGGTGACACACAGACGGACGGACAGACGGACGGACGGACGGACATAGCTCAATCGACTGTGAGTGATGCTGATCATTTATATATATACTTTATTGGGTCTATCTGTAATATTTCTTTATGTTACAAACTACGTATCAAACTTAATATACCCTTAGGATAGGGTATAAATATTAACTTTAAATAGCTTTAATAGATTTTTTATTCAAATTGTTTTTTCAAAAAAGTTAACGCTTGGGAACGCTCTTTACAATTTCTTTAGGAGACCGGACATTAGGACAAATTATCAGAGGGGTGGCAAAAACCCTTTAGCAGCTGCCATCATTGCTAGTACAGTGATCATGTCTTTTTCTTTTGGCACTTTGATGGTTCCATGCAAAACTATACTAGTGAAAATTATGTTTTTTTCAGGAGAGAGGTTCAAAGTTTCTTGAGTAGAACTTTTTCCTAACTAAATAGATTTTCGAGCTGAATACATCAATAATTTTATTATTTTTATCATTTTCGGATTTACATAGTAAAAAAATAAAAAATGGAGTATATGCGTCGGTTTTAAAGACATAAATAACTCGATTTGTATTTGGCCAATGTTTTTAAAGGCCTTTTGGCGCAACTGACTTTTCGTTTTTTCCATATCAAAGTCCTCCAAGGACGATCATCCTTAAAAGGGTTGATCATTCTTTCTGCCTTAATAATTTGTTATGTCCTTCTGTATTGCAAGGTACTGTCTCCAACTTTGTATTTAACGGCCACTTTCCTATGGCTTAAATCGCTTTGCCGAATAATATCTAATTCAAGTTCAATTTTCTGTGATCGCTTAGCTGTTGTAGACATAAGTTTATTCCTTCCATCAAGCGTAAAACAGATGCAAACATTTTTCAAGCAAAAATTTGGGATCTATCCATCCTGGCCGGGTACTAAAACATCCACTGAAAATAATGTTTTAATATCCGGCTACCATTTTTTTACTGAATTGAAGAAATAAATTCTATTTTTTTTATTTCGAATAATAAATTATAGTACTTTTGACATAAAAACTAAACTATAGGGTTATTCACGCTGCGTTGTATCTGGTCTTGTATCGGTGTAAAAGTGTAGAAGTGTAACTTTTTGATACACTAAAGCAACAAAATACACTGGCTGTCATTTTGTTACACTTTGACACTTTAGCAATGCTCAAACCCTATTGTTACAGAGAGTGTAAAAGTGTAGCATTGAATTGAGGACATGTTTTTTGACAGCTGCTTGTCGACATAGGTTGTTTTATCGATTGATTCTCTCATTTCAAAAAATTTCTAATTGAAAAAAATGGGCAGAAATATAGACGACGAAAATGTGGCCATAGTTCATTTTTTTTATTGTTTGTTTCAATATAATTTTATTTGCAGCATCTTCGATTAAGAAGACAATAATTTTGATTTTATAGCTTTTTTTTGGAATTGCTTTTTGTTTATAAAGTCACAATTATTTTACAAACAAAAATCAGATGATTTTGACTTATGACTCAAAGTTGCTACAAATGCGAAGTGCGTTCACTCTTTGGTGTAAAAAAATACACTTTTACAAGATATATATACTTACAAAGAATACTAAAACTAGTTTGTTTTGAAAGTATTTGCGTAGTGAAGACATTCGCAGATTAAATGATTTTTTGGTAAAGATCTATGGCATGTAGATTAGCCACTTTTTACCAGAATATTAAATGAGCCTGGAATTAAAGTTACACAATATTTTCGAAGGGACATCATATTTATTTTTCTTATTATTAATCAATTAACAGAAATTGGCCGGATGCTGGTGCACCTACCCTATGCCTAATAATATTCTGTTTGTTTAAAACATATAAAAATATTACAACCCATGTAGAATAGATCGTATGATTGCCTTGTCCTTTCCTTTTTTGAAATTCTTATAAAATTCATTCATTCATTTAAAAAATGTCAGAGGTTTATCACTTTTTTTTTTTAATACCTAGCTATGTTTAAGAAAAAGCTTAAAACGAGGTAAAAACGCAAAAACTCTCTCTTCTATGTCTTTTCGATGCACTCTAGTGGTTCAACAACTCCACTACCAGGCATACTTCATACAGAAAACTATGTCCAAAAATGCTTTACATCATTGAATTTTTTAAAAGTGTCCAGCTTAAGAAAAATGACGGTTTTGCTAATTAAAATAAAATTTATAAAATAAAAAATATTTATTTTATTTTATCGAAGAAAACGTGAATAGTGACCATGCGATTTGCGATCATCCAGTTGATATGAATTATAGATTTTACTGTTTCTCTTGTGTCCACTGCTGGATAACTGTAACTATGGTACATATGTATATCTATATCAAAAGCAGACATTTTACGTATAAACGATCAGAGTGAATATATATATAATTGCAAGCGTTCAAGTGGTGGTTCATTGATAATTTCTTAGCACCATTTATTCTTACATTTTTTATATTATATTTTTCAGTGAAGATTTTCCTGACATCGAAATTCCTTCAACTTAAATTTGGATATCCGAACAAATGCTACAAACACTGACAAAGACGTCGACTTATAAAATGCGAATTTTAAATGCTAAATCAAGTTTATTTTTAGTGTAAAAAAAGTGAAAACTGAAGTGAATAACCCCCCAAAAATTTATTTATAAATCGTGTACCTATCCGGAAAAAAAGCTCGGCAATCGTGAATCGGAAAAATGAATTGCGTAGCCATACCGCCCGAAAAACATCCTGAGCTTGCATTAACACCGACAAGTTTAGCCCTTATTAAAGCCTCGCCTTTATACTGTCGGTCGTTGGACAAGGAACGCGAACGTCGAACATCGCGTGGACTAGCATCCTGTCTGCGTGGCGAACGTGATGAATTAATCGATTATCGTCAAAACGATGGCAAGAGTGAGTTTTTCTTTAAACTTCATCTAAATATTTTTTTTTTATTGAATGGTTTTTTACTTGCACCTATAATATTTTTTTTATAATCTGCCCATGCCAAAGGGGATATGAATACCCTTTTACTGATTAACAGGGCACTGGTGTTAATTAATTTTGGTAGAGAGAAGAAGGGATAGGAAAGAGTTGGTGTAGTGGTATTGGAAACTCAGGTGAGATTAAGTTTCAATTTTTATTCTCCATGGGTGGTATCCAAGTTGACTGGAGAGAGAGTTACATGTGTGTGCATTCGTTCGTAATTCACTTTTTTTTCGCGTTAATGTTGAAATACACAAAGTGCTTTCTGAGCGAATCATTTAATTTAAATACTGTGAAAATTGAATGGACATGGTCGGGAATTGATCACCAAACTTCTCATTCAATGACAGAATACACTACCACTACACCGTGGCCACCCAAACTCTACAAATGAAATATTGCCCCAAAATACAAAATTAGGCCCAAAATACTTTAAATTTTTGTTGTTTTTGTAAACTTTTGGGGCCTTACTTAATTTTTAGTGTTCCGAACCTTAAAAGGAAAGACAGAACACTTATGGGTTTAATATGGTGTTTCTCTGTCCGTCCGTCTGTCCATCAGTCTGTCACAGCCCTGTAACTTTTGAACCGTTAGACATAGAGAGCTGAAACTTTCGCTATGTATACATTGCATCCCGCACAAGATGGCGGCAACGCATTTCATTTCGGGGGCCCTTTTTTGGGCACCTTGTATGAAATAAAAATAATTTTGTTTCCCATCATGTGGCATATCAAATTAAAGAGAATTTTTCAAGGGCTCCATATATCTAAGAAATAGAAAATTTTTTCTGATAAAATTTGTTGAACAAAAAAGCTTGCCAAACATTTGAAGATTTTTTGCAAGAATTCAATCCATGTTTTAAATCGAAAGTGCAAGTTAAAATGGACTGGAATCTCAGCACAGTATTACTAGGACATACCTACGTACTTCTGATTTTACCATTTGATTGTTCATATCAAAACCAGTATTAGGTGTACCTATGCAGAATATGATTTTATGTTTAATAATGTACAGCATTTAAATTTATACAACATTTTTAAAAATTTAATAATTTTGTTTATTATTTAAAAATTATTAATTTCCAACTACCAGCATATATGTGCAAGTACGAACGATCCAGTCGTGCATTTTATTTATTTTTTTTTTTTGGTTTTTCGAAACGCAACATATGTACATACATAATACATATGTGTAATTAAAAAAATTGCTTTGCTTTATTCAACTTATGAATTTTGGAACAGAATGAAGGCTGATCTTTGACTAATAAAATAACACAAATGATAAATGATACATACTTAGCTGTTCACATTCAATCTGTGAATTTAAGTAATACGTACCAAGCTAACTGAAATAATATTACGACTTCGAAAATCGTTATGAGTCATGGTCATGACTGTACATACAATATGTTTGTACACATTCACTGTAAGGCGTAGCTACATATGTACATCTATGTACACAATATACATATCTTAAGCAAAGAAGTCACGCGAGTGTGTAGGCTATTCAGAAAATTTTAACTGATGTTGATTGTATGTAATTGTCCGTATAGCTATGTTGACAAGTATTTTATAATGATGACTTTACCACATTTTTCACAAATTTGTTAGACTGTGAGAGAATATAAAGAGTGTATATATGAAAGAAATATCCCCATGCTAATTTTTGAAAGTGCTGTGCATATAACTTTTTTTTTTCTTCCATCCATATGTATATTTTGTGCAAATTGTTGATGTTTTAAACTTCTCTGATAAGTTACGAGTAGGTGATACTTAGAGGCGAAATTTTTGGTAATGTCAAATTTCCTCAAACTCTCGATGTCGATTTTTTTTATCAATGCAATGCATATGTACCTATTAACCTATACAATGCACATACACACTTTTTCTATATATGAAATGTAAAGGTGTCCTTGCATATTAGATATGTACATTATGTGCATTCCAAGTTTGTTTGGACATCGTGTCTCTGAAGGAAATTATGGTAGTAGTACTTACTTTATTTTAACATTTTCTATTAGATGCATTCATTGGGTCAGTCATATAGTATTAGTTTAAGTTTTTACACAAATTAGTCAATTTTTAAATATAATTTACAATATATGTATGTACATGTTTTAAAAATATGTATACATGTATTTATTATGTACCTAATATTTTACAACTTACATTGACCTATATATGTAAGTATTTTATAACTAGCTGGGTTAATTGTAATTGCTGCCAAAAATAGCTGAATGTCAATTTTTTATATCTTCGTGGCAGAATGTGCAAAATATTTCTTTTTGACCTTGTAGATGATTCTTTAAGCTGAAAATTCATTGGCTGAATAATTTAACCGAAAGAGGTCTTAAATGTAGCAAAAAAGTTACTTTTGACTCCATCCTACGCAACTAGAAAACTACGGATTAACACATTGCGTGCAATGTGATTCAAATATGAATGACACGCATGTTTCCGTGATGAGCATTCATATACATACATATGTACATGTACGGGTATATGTCACTATATAGTTAAGGCATTCCAAACGAACCACCAGTTGCAAGAAGGGAATAAATCCATCTGACTTAACTTTTGGGAAAGTGCAAAAAACTGAATAACTTTTTTAATTGACGGTTCTCAGATTTCTGACATATGGATAAAATAAGATTTTCAATGTTTTGGTTCACAAGAGATACATTTTTTGTTTCTATCGCTTTCTAGTAGCGAGATTGGCTCGTATTTATTCCCTTCTTCCAACTGAAAATTTAAATCTCAGAATGAAATACTAAAGTTTACCCAATCAAGTTTTTAAAGATAATGCTTAAACTATAAAAAATAGATAATGTTATTAAAGACCGAGGGTTTCGAATCAAATATTATGAACTGAAATTAAAGGACAGAGTGAAAAAATCTACCTATTAATATTTGAAAGGCCATTTATTGAAAATGTTCATGTACCGTTTAATTTTCTCTATCCCTCTTCCTCTTCAGCTGCTTCAGTAGCAGAAGTAGGCCACCACCCTATCTCTTGCTAATATAGGTGGCTTATATGCATAAATATTTGATCTAAAAACGATCGGAGGAAAATTGAATTGTTCCAACCGGGAAAACCTGAAAAATTAAAAATGGTATGTATGCGATTGCTCACGCACTTTTCAATATTCATCTTAAGTGTCATGCAACGCACCCATACAGCAGTTAAATAAGTCATTGTGCCTGTAACTGACGACTCAGTAATTGGCGTACAGCACGACGTTAATGCCACTAATTTGCTCTGCTATCCGAATGACTTGAATACCCACCGAGTTCACGAGTGCATAAATTTACTCGCCCCTGATGACCCAATTCAACATCTTTTATAAAATGTACTTGAGTAAAAAGAACTTTGAGCTAGATCATTAAACTGACAATTTTAAACGATGATTTGATATGTACATATGTAAGTATGTGTGGGGTTCTCTTTTTGTGTGACCGGCATTGTTAAACTGCCCTGAAATTAATTTCGTCTGACAAAACAATTAATAATTTATTTTGCTTTATTTAGAAGATGTCTCGTTTTTTTCTTATGAAAGCACACAATTACTGTTGTAGCCCGTTCATTTTTCTATTCTGTGTTGTCTTTCTATTTTTAAAAATGCAATAAAATTCTTAAGATTTAATTTTGTTTAAATATATTTAAGATATGTTTTTTAAGTTATATTTAATCATGATGTTTACATCTAATTTAATTAGATGCAAAGGTATTAAATTCAAATGAAATAATTCGTAATAAATAAATTATTAACTTCTAAATATGACCCAGTAAAAAGTGAAAATAAGTCCAAACACTTAAGGCTTTCTTTCATCTGTAATAACACCTATCCTAAGGTTGCATAGAAAATTATTTTCCTTTCGAGTTTTTAAATACAACTAGACTAGAAGGGTCATTTTAATAAAGTAAAAAGAATTTAAGAATTTAAGAAAAATAAGAATCAGAATTTAACCGTTCCAGACTTATTTTTGTGTGGTTTACCACCATTCGGCACATTCATACATCAGCGATATTTCAAGTAATTGTCTCAACTCAGAACATATCTTTACGTATTAACCTAACACCGTTACATAAACACTATTGTGTGTAAACTTTGACTCCAGTGTGAACATAATAAGTGGAAGGATTAGAGGAATTGCATTTTTTCGTGTGTGAAGTAAATTCGGGTTCAGACTTTTGGAGTACCTATATTTATGACCTTTGTGTTTCTGATTATGACAAACTATAGATTTTTGATAAGCTACAGTTTCGGTAAGTTTATATTTTTATTAATAAACTTGTCTGTTTTAATATTAGAAACATTTGAAATATATTTTTTTAATGAAACATTCGAACGTAAAGGGAAACGTTTGTACGCGTATAAATCTGGCAAACATCATTTAATTCGTAAGCCATATGTATTCAATATTATTGACCTTCTTATATCCGGCATCTATTGTATCACTTTCATTACAAAACCCATTTACATCTGGCGCTGAAAGAATTGTTGGTCGATCGCAGGGAAGACATAAGAAATGGCTTTCCGAGGATACCTCGAGACTGATCGACGAACGAAAACAGCTGAAAGCTCGCATAGTCACGACCCCAGCAGCAGAAAGGAGCGAGCTGAAGTCCCTATATCGAATGAAAATGGGAGAAGTACAGCGTAACGTAGGACGTGACAAGCGCAACTACACCAACGCTCTGGCTACAGAAGCAGAGGAGGCTGCACGTAGGAACGACAACAGGACTGTCTATAGAATTACAAATGAGCTGACAGGTGGTCGCAGCTTCAACCAACACCCTGTGAAAAGCCTAGACGGCTCTTTGCTAAGTTCGGATGAGAAACAGCTCAAGAGATGGAAGAAACATTTTTGTACGGTTTTGAACCGTATGTTCGCCAGCGATATGATCCCAAATCAGACAGAGCTGCGCGACCCCCAGTAAGGATGAGATCACTGCCGCGATCAATTCACTAAAAACAACAAGGCGGAAGGACTTGACGGTATTGTCGCTGAGCTCTTACGAACAGCGCCAACAACAGCGGCTAAGCTACTATTCCCTCTAATTGGAAGAGCTTCGGCAACTGAGAACTTTCCTGACAAGTGGAAGAAGTGAATGATCGTCAAGCTTCCTAAGAAAGGAAATTTAACAGTGTGCGAAAACTGGAGAGCTATTTAATAATAGCTAAAATAATCCTTAAGCGATTCATCCTTTCACTGATTCTATTCCTTTTGGTGATTGGCGATGTGCTTCGTGCAGCTTTGTCGACGGGAAGCGGAAGAATTCGATGGACTCTTAGATCCCAACTGAATGTATGTAACTAATAGAATCTCCAAAGTGAAATCTGCGTTCCTTACGCTGTCCAAAGTATGGCGAAGCAATGCAATTAGCTTAAACACCAAGCTGATACGTGATGTTATATAGATGTAGCACTTGGAGAGTGACCATCAACATCACAAGAAAGCTACAAACGTTAGTTAACAGGTGTCTACGTAACATCTTAGGGATTTTCTAGCTCAACCGTAAGTGGCAATGGATTGGTCACACGCTCGGAAAAGGTGACAATTCCATAGCTAATTATGCTATGCAATGGAATCCGTTAACGCAGGATGGTAGAATACCCGGCGGTCCGAGGAAAACATGGCGCAGAACGGTTGTGATGGAGGCACGGAAGTGAGGAAAAAGTTGGGGAGAACTGTGGCACATTGCCAGAAACCGTACACGATGGCGCGTAGGCGTAGTAGAGGCCCTAGGTCCCAAAAGGGAAGTAAAAAAGTGTAACAGTACCTCCCCTGATTATGGTGCAAGTAAAAAAGCATATTTTTCAGTACACATAAACAACTTATTTTACAAGTTAAGAGGAAATGTCCTACCCCGGCGAAATATAGATACTTAAATAGTAATATTTTTTCTAAAAGACTTCTTAACTTTTTGAGGGAATCTGATAACATTGGATAATATCAAAAATTCTATAGCATTTAATAACAACTAAGCGGATTAAAGATTCATTTTTATCACTGCTTTTTTACTTACAGATCTAAAAGTTTTTTCAGTGGGTCATCTTTGGGAAGCACACTTTCCAAATACATAATCGGGTGCAAGCAACCGTTTCAAATGAAAACGAACCACTGTGCGCACTTTTCATCTATGAAAGTAATTAATTACGCATAATTAATTTTTCCAAAGAAAAATTTTGAATAATTATGGAGATAGCCGGAGTATATCTATGCATAGACATACACAATGTATCTTTTGGCGTTCTCCGTCGCAATGTTTCTCCTGGACAAAAAAAAATTAGTAAAACTTTCTTTTGTATATATTTACACAATGTACTAAGATTTGTTTTTGTAAACAAACTGATTTGCATGAGTATGGTAATAATGAAGGCAACTTTTTGAATCAATGCTCAAATATGTTGTTTAGCCCGGCAAAAATCGAATACGGTCTGTACAAAATTGTGTTCATTCGTGAAGAAGGGAAAAAATTCAATAGGCTAACTCCGAATGAGATAATGTAGGTATCACAGTTTCTACATTTAGTTGAGGAACAGAAATATCTATAGTCTGTCCAACATAAATTGTCAGTACAGGGAAGATAGGGATGTTTGTCTCTCATTCGCACTCGTTTGTTTTCCGTAAGGTGCTACTCTAACAAAAGCTCTTACAGGGTTGCCGCAGTATCATTTCAAACTAGGAAAAATGTGAAAGAATATTATGTAGGGTTACCGTCCTGTTTTTTTAGATTGAAATTTTCATTTAATTTGTTTTATTAATCAAAAATTAAAAATATAAATTGCACAATACTTCTTCAAAAAAAACAATTTGAAAACAGTTCTTAAAAAACTACCTGTCTTAACACCCAGGGATAAAAAAAAACTGTATCTATTTTTTGGCAACGAAATAAGAACTCAAAGGCTATCCCCCTGTATTATGTTTTTGTACGAGAACGGAACTAAATGTCGTACATCCTGTAATAAAGCAATTAATTCTTAAGTCACACATTGAAATAAGATAAAATACAAGAAAACCCAGTCTTGAAAAATCTCGACAATTAAAAATCACTTCCTGCAATAAAGCAATAAAAGTTATGTACATACATATGTACATATCCTTCTTCTGTGTTCTGTTCAGATATGCGCAAGGATATAAGATGACCAAATTGACCTGCTTCTGTAATATTTTATTGCTTAAAAATATTACAACTATGCAATGTTGGTCAAAAATATTTTTGGCCGAGTTTATGTATATACACTGGCGGCATTATCAAAGAATTTTTTTTGATTCATGAGAGGCGAATCGGCAAAGGTCCAATTTTTTATCCATTGAAATGCAAAAATTGTCAATTAATTTTCCTATAATGGAAACAAATTATATAGAATACTGAAAAAATTTATATTATTCACTCACTGCATTGCTTCAAAGTAAAAAGTAAACTTCCTATTTTACCAATTGCGTATTTTATGTAGGTAAAACGTAATGAAAATTGAACCCAAAAAGAGAAAAAAATGTATGCGTACCTACAAAGTGCAAAACATTAAAACATTTTAGAATAGAAAACATCTTACAATTTTGTAACTGCATTTTAACGTATTTTCAACACATTAAAAGAAACATGATGGTAATGCTTATCAAAAAAGAACTTTTTTCAAAGCTCTAAAACCAAAAGCTCCTTAATAGAAACCCAAGGAAAAAAACTGAACGAGTTACAAAACGGCCACTGGTAACTCTGAATGAACATGAAAATAAATAGGGGTTGAAATGCAGCAGCCAATCAGCGCACACCAAATGGATATTCACAGGCGGGTATACACATTTTATGCGGGGTTCCTCTCAATTTAGTATGGTGCAAAAATATGACACGCTACTGATCTCTCCCATAAGACGTGTACTGACAATTTATGTTGGACAGACTATAAATTCTCCCCACTAGTGTGTGTATATTTGGAATTTGGATCGAGGCCGATCCGCAATTCGGTAAAGTTCCTTATAAATGCACACACAACGAGCTGGATGTTGAGATTATGTTAATCTCCACTCCACCTAATTCAAGGCGCATGCTTTCTGTACACTTTTACTGTGACGCGATTAGGTTACACCCACTATACGAACATTGTAAGAAAAATAGACTAAATAGTTTATTGGTCTGATTTAACAATTGCTGTACCTAATGACATTACAGCGATATTGTTGAGGAAAATCAAATGTGATTAAAGCTTAAATATAACAGCGTTTGAACGTCCTTGTGCAACCAATTATCAAATCGCCTTTATATTAATAAATAGACAGCTTACAATGTATTGAACAAATTCAATGTATGTAATTTGAATGCGTTCATCGATAATAGCAGGGGTAACGGCAGTTAATAGTTTTATCATCATATTATCATATCAGTTTTGATTCTTCACCAGTGATCATTTTTATTAAATCAATCACTGATTGCAATTAGCAAACATGCCGCCATATGCTGGTCTTTTAAACAAAATCAATATTTTTTCTTGACGGCATTCATTGAAGAGAATGCTGATTCACACAGGTATGTGAATCTGCAACTTTCCACATTTCAGAGTTGTAAAAGAATGCATTCATTTGAGATTGCATTCATTGAAGTCACAAGAAAAACTTCTTCGTATTGACTTCAATCATATGAATTCAACTAAACACTTCAACTTCAAAATATGAAATCACCATTCATTTTGAAGTCATTGAATGGGGATTTATTTTCTCGAAATCAAAGATTGCATTCAATTGAATGCATTCATTTGTGATTGTGTGGGCTCCCACATAATGTATACATAGCGAAAGTTTCAGCTCTCTATGTTTAACGGTTCAAAAGTTACAGGGTTGTGACCGACTGACGGACAGTCGGACGGATGGACAGACAGACACCGTATCAAACCCATAAGTCTTCCGTCTTTCCTTTTAAGGCCCGGAGCACTACAAATATTTGTGTAGAAACATATGAGTTCTTAAAAGCAACTTTGTAGAATGAAATATTTTTGTGTAGGTATATAAAAATGATAATCGGAGGTCAATTCTAACGTAATAAATCGAATCAAAGAATACAAAAAGAGTTTGCAGATACATATGTATTTCCATAACAGCTTTGGTTCGTGAAGGCGATGTTCCAGTATAACCAGCCTATTATTATGTTTTCAGTTTTTTTTTTCCACAAAAACTAATAACTTTTTTTTAACAAAACCAAAAGAAATTAAAAATAATTTAATGTATTAAGGTCCACGTGTCTAAAATTATTAAAGCTACATCGAAATATTTATAAATCCTAACACACTCTCAGAAGATGAGGCTAACAAAAGAAAAATGTAAACAGGTGTTTAATTCGGTAAAAATCCTCTAACTCGATCCGGTGTTAAAATAAAGTGCACGACTGGATCGTACGTACTTGCACCTAGTATATGCTGTTGGTTGGAAATGAATAAATGTTTAATAAAAATAATAAAAACAAAAAAAAATTGAAAATTTGCATAAGTTTAAATGCCACAATTTATTTAACATTTAACCTTCCCACATTTCGATTTTTATGAAAATCCATTGAGTTTTAGCCGAGAAATAGCCATATTTCTAAAATCAGTTAATAAGAAAACTACCGTTATACGTATTTTTAGCCAAAATCGTAGTACGTCATCTTATAGCATTTGCCTGGACTATCACGAATACATTAGAGCCGTTTTCGAGAAAATCGTCTTTTTGTGAAATTGGCCTTAAGTAAAGTACCGTTAGTAACAGAGCTAGAACAAAAATTCCGATTTCGCCTCGAATTGCGACCCTACAGAGCTCAGATATGAAGTTTGAAGAAAATCGTTTAGGCTGCAGGCCAGCGTACATACACACAGACAGACAGAATCGGCATACCCACTTTTTCGAGCTTCTCTATCATCGTAATGTCAGAATTCATTGTTATCTCGAGTTCGAATTTTTGCACGAATCCAATACTTGCCCTATATTACAGGTGCAAGAAAAAATTTAGCAAGTACGAGTTGGGTCTCGTGCAATAGTGTTCCCAACGTTTTTTTATGCCTTCTAGTTTTATATTGTCACTAAGAAAAGTGCATAAGTACACTTTAATTTAGTTCCCATATGCATACACACATACATATGTAGTATGTACTTATGTCCTGTAAGTTAAAATTCTTAGTAACTCTACAAAACGCTAAAAGTAGAATTATGCCTAATATTATTGTTCAGTTTCATTTTAACTTGTGCTTATCGTATAGGGCGGCAAGTATTCCACTTCCGAAAAAATTGGAATTTGAGATATTCACCTCTATTACGTTTGTCGGTAGTCGAAAACGACTCAAGTCGGCTGTCGATTCGGGTCGATGAAATTTTTAGTTTTAATTTTTGTTAAAAAAAATCATATCTTTTAACATACATAATTTAATCATCTGTCTACATACTCAATTTTATATATAGAATAGGTAATTCTATGATTATTTCTATTCAAACTTATTTAGCTTGAGACAGACACAATTTTAAATACAAACAAGCAATCAGAGCCGGATGATAAGACCTATTTAATAACAGGAAACTGGAGGAAAATAATGTTTAATAAAAGTCGTTATATTATTGTTTTTTTTTTTTGTATGCCAATTACATTAATTTACGCTGTGAAAAGTACAATTAATGGTGAGCAAATGACATCACGATGCGATGATAAATTTGGATTATTTCAATTTTTCCTATTTTGTTCACCAAGTGAAAAGCGCTCGCTGCTATTGTGTAAAATAACCCAACTGCAACCGAAAACTATAATAACCTTTGTCTATAATAACCTTTGTCAGCGGAAAATAATATTACACTGCATACGTCAGCTTGTAAAGGCAATAAATACATAAGTAAGAAATAACAAAGATAATTAAAATACCGAGCAGCATTCATGTACACATACATGTTTTCAAAATGAATCCACGTAACGTTGACCGCCTCTTTAATCTTATCGTCGAATTGTGAGGCGTTTATTGTTGGATACTTACACCAATACGGATATTCAATACAATTTTTTTAAGCGATTTTGTGTACACTACACAAGCCTTTTCTCCAGATATATTTAATCTTATTATTTAATTCAATTCACTTGAATTTCAATTTTATTATTGTAACTTTAAATATGTCTACAGTACAATGTTTTGTAGAGAACTATGTTTGGAAACCGTGGGTGTCGAGGTTCAGTGGTTAGTGGGTTTCAAGCTCGAATCCAAGAAAATAACATCAAAACTGTAAATGTTTGGTGTAAAAGATACTCATTCGGAATAATCTATTCGTATTCGAACTCGTAACTTACAAATTACTCAGGTCCGAATTTGCTTATGCAAATGCTTTGCGTAAAAACAGATTATAGACAGATACGAGATAAAAAAGTGATGGCGAGGCGAAACGTTTGTGTTCTCTTACTCATTTCTTTTTTTACCACCTAATGCACGTAATATTCCAAAAGGTTCTTATTCGGCCCAGAAATGTATTCGAGTACTCGTTCTGAAACCAAGCTACGACTGTTCTATTTCAACGTTGAATCCGTCCTGCTATGTGCTACCACATCCTTATCAGGGAAGGTAACCACCACTATCACTCAGGATGGCAAGATACGCGGTGGTCCTAGGAGTACTTGGCGCAGGGCGGTTGAGAAGTAAGCACCGCTCACGATGGCTCGTAGGCATTGTATACGCCCTAGGACCCACAAGAGCATACAGGACATAAGAGAAGAAAGAAAAAAGATAAGATACCACATTTGTGACGGTACTTTGCTTGCTAATTAGTTTGCCATACATGGTTATTTAATATTCAATTGTATGTGTGTTTATACGAGTATATCGTTAAAAATACAAATTCGAGAAAACTAATCTATTTTTAACTGACACCGTATAGCGCTCATTATTGTACTCTTATGTTTTCATTATTTAATAAAAAGTTTTTCGAACTTCTTTGCTTAAAATAATCGCATTCGAGAGCTGCGTTTTGTTTAGAAAAATTCCGGAAATGGATTAGGGGCTCGACAACCAAGTACATACTTATCAACACATACATATGTATGTACATTAAAGTCGAAGTTTTCCTTTCTCGATGGTTAGTTAATCAAACCCGAAAATATTTAAGATTATTTTTTAAGTTGAAACTGCTAGCTTTAGCGAATACTACAAAGACCCGAAGAAATTCATTAAAATTACTTATATCATTCCTTGATTAGTGTATTTACAAAGGAGCATGTTTCATATAGTATAAGTGTTTTTTTTTTTTGTTTTTTACATACAATCTACTCCACTAGAGTTTGAATGAGTAGAGCATTAGTATTGTAATAATATAAATTAATTAGGTGTCTATTACATTTTCGTTTACTGTTTTTATTTATACATAAACATGTTTATTTTTTTCATTTTAGGTGAGTACAAGTCAAAAACTCTGCCACGTATACATTTCGATACGTCAGTAACTGATACCACAAACAGTGAAGGTAAACAATTATTTCGTTATACATATATTATAGTTTGTGTAATTGATACCGGTGCATCCCAAAATCCAAATCATAGTAAAGAAATTAACTTAATTTCGCTGCTATTTTCTATTGAATCTCGAAAAACTATTATCCGTGATGCAAGCAAAAATAGAATAGTTAGAAGAGTCAATCAATCAATCAATTTAATTTTATTTCTTTTTCGTATTTTTTTACGCATTTTATTTAGTATTTCAGTTTTTATTTTACTCAATTATGGTTATATTTTACTTAATAGAACATGCATACATATGTATGTTTATATTCGTTTTATTGGATTCGTGCAGATTTTCGATCTGGAGATTTTGATAAATTTGGACACCCCTCATATTAACGGTTCTTTCCTTAAGGCTAAATTTACAAACAATCGATTTTCTTGAAAACAGCTCTAATGATTTTAAGTTAATCTCCCATTTGATTTAGATTGCGAATTTAATTTCAATCAAATTACTCAATGAGTAACAAGTAAGGATTTTTTTTTAAAAAGCTGATATTTTTATAAAAATGAGGCAAACAAATCAGTTTTTATTGTTAAGGAAAAAGACGTTTGAAAGATTTAGTTTTTTGTTGTTTATTATGTCCTAAACAATTTATGTATGACTAGTAAGACCCTCAAAACATCCGCGATCAGTTTTATTAAGGGAATAGAACGAAAGAGAGATGGTCCACTGGTTTGGAAGGCAATTCCATAGCCATTGTTGCTGGAATAAAGTTTTATAGTGATTGCTTTATTTATTTGTAGTATTAGAATCATTAAAATCGGTGCAGCAATAAAGTCTCAGGAGAGATTACAAAACTTTCGCATTATTGGTATAAGGATAGATAATAATTTTTTATAAGAAGCGGATCGAAGCGGAGCCTTTGATACCCTATCCTTTTTCAAAGTGTTTTTTTGTTCAAATATCTTTTAAAATCATTCCAAAACTCGAGTTTTCTTAAAAACTGGGCGTGGTAATAGGCGGATTTTGGAAATTTTTCAATACATATTATATATTATTCTTAAGAAGTGATATTATTCTAATGAAAACGCCGAAAATTTTGTTTTAGAAAACCGCCCCTAAAAAGTAGGCGTGGTCATGTAAAATGTATGGGAGATTTGTAGAGTAAAAAAAATGGCTCAGTGAAAGTACCTGAAAGTAAGCAGTTAGTGCGTTGGACTACTGCGCAAGGGGTTCCAAGTTCAAATCCAGAAAAATACCATCAAACGTTTTTTCACGGCCCCACTTCTTCCGAGTGTTTGACAAACATTTAAGAGTATAATTGTCATGAGAAAGCTTCTCAAAAAACCCCTCTGCACTTCGAATACGGCATAAAACTGTAGGTCCCTTCTGTACATGCAGAAATGATAACATGTACAGTTGTGAGAAGCTAGGTCTTGGCCCTCTATGCTTACGGCCTAATATTTATTTATTTTTTTGACCACTGCTCTGGGTTATTGTTTTAAATTAAGCTCGAAACATCTGGAGTTGAATCCGTCGCCTATGCAGACGATGTTGTTCTGTTGGGAACAGGCAAATTCCTCCCTACTCTCAGTGAGCAAACCGATGGAGCCCTTGAGGCCCTGGTTAGATGGTCTAGGATGGCCTTACTGTCAACCCCAAGAAAACTGAATTGGTTTTATTTACGAACAAAAGGAAGATACCTCGGTTTGACACACATTCTGTTGGGGATACTCCCCTCAGTATACCTGAAAGTAAGCAATTCTGTGGATCCTGACCTATGTTGGCCAGCGTTAAACAAGTCCACTTACCTAACGGCTCTCAATAAAGTACAAAGACTAGCGTGCAATGGTGCTACCAGTGCAATGAGAACCACTCCAACTGCAAGTCTTGAGGCTATTCTCAACCTGCCTCCGCCTTAAAAATAAGTCAGAACGCGAACTGGAAGTCAAATGCGACAGGGCACCCGATCATCCTTGGCAGATTTTTTGGCCCTGCACCTACGACGGACTACATCACGCCTTACTTTGACTTCGAAGTGCCATTTACTTCAGCTTACCCTATTAGAGGAGAGTGGAAAAACAGCGGCGTACCAAATGCCGAATCCAAGCTATTTATACAGATGGATCACCTTCAGCAAAATCAAAAGGTGTTCGATTAGTTTCTGCTTTCTCACGGGTCACAAGACTCTGCGGTACCTACCATTTAAAAGAAACTGCGTCGTACGGAGTAAGAACTCTGCAGAGGATGCGGCGATGGGGAGGATGTAGATGACACCATCCACTTCCTCTCCCAGTGCACTGGACTCCAAAATTCCAGGTACAAGCTCCTTGGCAGACACTTCTTCCAGGATCTAGGCGAACTCTCTAAGCAAACACTGGCATGTTATTGAACTTCATCAGATGATCAGGATGGTCTGTATATACTGGAAATGAGTAAGTACAACTGTAAGTAGTTTGTTGCAGACTTTATAAGGGCTAAATGGGCAAGGGGAAATTTTCTCTACCCCCTATAGGTGACACAATGGGTCAGTTCACAAACCTAAATAAATAAATAAATATTAGGTCGTCAGCCCATAGAGCGTCAATGCCTAGCTTCTCACAACTGTAAGTATTGTGCGTGGTGTACATCTCTGCACGTACAGAAGGGACCTACAGTCTTATGCCGTATCCGAAGGGCAGAGGGGTTTTGAGAAGTTTCCCTTGAAAGTTATACTCGTGAATGTTTGTCAGACACTCGGAAGAGGTGGGGCCGTGAAAAAACGTTTGATGATATTTTTCTGGATTCGAACTTAGAACCCCTTGCGCAGTAGTCCAACGCACTAACGACTGAGCCACGCACCCACAAACCTAACCTAACCTAAACTACCGTTAATATTAGAGCTAAAACCAAAATTTTAATTGCGCCTATTGGGATTACCCCACAGATCCTAGATATGAAGTTTGATCAAAATCCGTTTACCTGCTTAGGCTGTAGCCTCGCTAACAGACAGGCAGAATTTTCAGACCCACTTTTCTCGACTTCTCTATAAACGTAATATCAGGATTTATCAAAATCCCGAGATCGAACATTTTCACGAATCCAAAACTTGCCCTATACTACGTATCGAAGCAAGTAAAAACTTAACTGAAGTTAAATAAAATACAAACTTAAATATTCTGCTCAACAGCATCGGACACTCATACTTTCCTGTGACCATTTCCCACGAAAATTAATAAAAAGTATTGTTTGCTTGTTATTAAAACAGCAACCACACTATCACTCATAAAAATGTAATTAACATTCGTAATAAATTAAGTCTATCTCTCTGTGCATGATGAAATTGGCATGACGATATCGTACTTACGATTGCGATGTATTTTCACATATATCTATGTATGTATGTACATAACACGTACATCAGATACTTACCCAATGCTTTTACTTACATACCCATATTGCCTTGAAATCGGTTATACTTACTGCACAGATGGGCATAATCCAAATCGAGAACAAGGCGGTACGGCCGGTAGCTAGCATCAACAACAACCAAACAACATCAGCTTTGTACGTCTGAACGCTTCTTATCCATAGCGTTTTGATCTTCAGAAATGCGTCTAAAGATAGGGTGCTTCAAGTGTAAATGTATGTACATATATGCATATGTATGTATATACATACATATGTGTATATAATTTTTTTGTATAGTTTCAAAGAAATTCAATTTCAATTTTTTGATTACTGAAGACAACTACGTTAAATAAGAAGGAAAAAAAATATATAAACATATAAAAATAAAAACATATGGAAATGCTACACTCCGCCTGGAGCGAATCGTGTGATACCCTATCCTTTTCCTATATACAGACATATGTAGCCTCTTCAATAAAAAACTTCAATAAATTTGTATTTACATTTTTTTATAAAATTATTTCACATCAATTTTATTTCAAAAAGTGGGCGGATTTTTCATATATTTTAGCATATATTCAAGTCTGCTTCCAAGAATAGATTTTATTTGTTTGAAATCAAGAAAAACAGTTCTTTTGAAAAACCGCCTCTAAAACGTGGGAGTGGCCATATTCAATGTATAAGAGATTTGTAGAGTAATTAAATATCTACATTTTGGTTAAGTAAGTTTTTTCGAGTTTCATATAAATAAAGTGCACGACTGGATCGTACGTACTTGCACCTATATGCTGTTGGTTGAAAATGAATAAATTTTTAATAAAAATATTAAAAAAAAAAATTTTTGAAAATTTTGCATAAGTTTTAATGCCACATTTTATTAAACATTTAATCGTGCCCACATTTCGATTTTGATGAAAATCCATTGAGTTTTAGCCGAGAAATAGCCATATTTCTAAACTCAGTTAATAAGAAAACTACCGTTATACGTATTTTTAGCCAAAATCGTAGTACGTCATCTTTTAGCATTTGCCTGGACTATCACGAATACATTAGAGCCGTTTTCGAGAAAATCGTCTTTTTGTGAAATTGGCCTAGAACAAAAATTCCGATTTCGCCTCGAATTGCGACCCTACAGAGCTCAGATATGAAGTTTGAAGCAAATCGTTTAGGCTGCAGTCCAGCGTACATACACATACAGGCAGACAGACCTACAGACAGACAGAATCGGCAGACCCACTTTTTCGAGCTTCTCTATCATCGTAATGTCAGAATTCATTGTTATCTCGAGTTCGAATTTTTGCACGAATCCAATACTTGCCCTATATTATAGGTGCAAGTAAAAAACTGAAAAAAGTGATTTTCTCGAAACGTGGGCGTGGCAGTGGGCGGATTTAAAAAAAAATTACACTTTTATTGCTTACTTTTACAAGGACCTCGTATACAAAATTTCATTAACCTAGCTCAAAATTTAAGGCCCTAAAACTGGTGACATACGGTAGGACGGCCATAACTTTATCGACTCGGCTACTGATGCTGTTCATTTATATATGTATATACTTTATGTGGTCTATCTGTAATATTTCTCTATGTTATAAACTATGTAGCAAACTTAATATACCCTTAGGATAGGGTATAAAAACTCACTTTTTTCAACACTTTTATATGAAACTCGAAAAAACTTACTTGAGCAAATATTTAGATATTCACTTACTCTACAAATCTGCTATATATTGTATATGGCCACGCTAACGTTTTAGGGGCGTTTTTCTAAAAAAAACTGGTTTTATTCGATTTCAATCAAATAATATCAATGCTAAGACTTGTGTACATCAATGCAGACTTGTGTACATGTTCAAATATTTTTGAAATCCGCCCACCATTAGTCTTCATCCTAGAAGACTAATCATATTTCTTAGTACATTTAGTACATCGAATCGACGACGCAGTGTTTAAACCCAATTTGTAGCAAAAATAATTAACAAATTCTTGTTATTATCAATAACTTATTCGACGAACCTTAGTCTTCTAGGGTTAAAAAAATAATTGTTTTGGTGTGATTTTATAAAAAAATATTTAAGCACAAATTTATGCAAGTTTCTGGTGAAAGCCGCAAAATGCATACTCATACCTACATACATATGTATAGGAAAGGGATAGTGTATCCCACGATTCGCTCAAGGCGGATTGTATCATTTCCATATGTTTTAACCTCTTTCTCGAACGAAGGTCTCACGATTCTGTGTGTCTGTACACTAGGCTGCACCTTATTGGGTCAACCGACTTACTTCAAACTGTTTGATATAAACGTGTTACCGTTTCCGAAATCGTGGGAAAATAAATTCACTTGTTGCATCAGAAAACATTTGAAGTCAAAGGTTTTCTTACATGTGTTAGTTGCAGAAATCTAAATTTGAATCATGAGTCATGTTTTAGCTAAAGCTAGTTTTTAACGTTCACTACAAAGTTTGGAGAATTTAAAAAAAAAACTCTTACATCAAACCTGTTTCAAAAGCATTCTGATTACTTTCTACAATTAACTGTAAAATCTAAACTTAATCGTTTAACCCAGAGTAACACAACCATTGTTTTTTTCTGTCTTCATCGGCTAATAATATTAAAACCGTTGTTCACATCGCATAGATTAAGCTACGTAATGTCCGCTGTAATAACAATTTTGATTAAATTTCGAAAACTAAATACACGAGCATAATTAAATTCAGATAGGGTATCATATTCCTTAAATTTTCTTCGGGTGAATAATGCCTTTTTTCATGGTTTTTTTATTGTTGCTCTTCTTGGTATTGAAGTATAATGACATGTACTGAAGTGTGACCACAATAATTGAGTGTGTTTATAGACGTGTTCCTAAAGTGTAGTCTTCATTCTCTTGTCATTATTTACAATTAACTTGACACACAAACAATGCCAATGATTCATCGTTAACTTTAACTCGTATAAAGGATAATAATGTTCACATAGTGTCGATGACGAACCGAATGTAACTAACACGAATGCTAAAATAATGTGACATACATATATCATATATGTATATATGTATATACATAATTGTATATAACTGTATTTAGTCTCAAATGATTTTAGGTATCAGAAATAAACCTTAAGAGCATTTGTCATGCAACAATTACGATTTAATATTTTTAGTAAGAGTGAAGTAAAATTTCCTTAAGAAATAAGGAAATAAAAAAATAAAACAACAAACTTTTTTTCTACTTTAATTATAAAACGTTTTTACTTACATATACCAAACAAAAATTAAATTCAGTGCTTAGTTCATTTTTTTCGTTTTTTTTCTCCATAGCATAGTTTCGATTAAATTTTTTATTTCCTCCGATAAAATGTTGGCAATTAGAAGGAAAACATGTGCAAATGCTACAATCCGTCTGGACCGTATCTTATGATATCCTATCCCTTGCCTATATACATACATACATATGTATGTTATGTAGCTCCTTCTTCTACTTCCATTACATTAATTACTACAAAAAAGTGTCTTTTTTCAAAAGTGGGCATAGCACTGGGCGGATTTTGATTTTTGTACTCCTTTTTTTAAGAATCACGTATACAAAATTTCATCAAATCTAGTAGATACAAAATTTAAGTCCCAAAAACTGGTGAACGACGGACGGGCAGACGAACGGACATGGCTTAATCGACTAAATGATTCCGATCATTCATATATACATATATATACTTTATGTAGTATATCTTTAATATTCCTCTATGTTACAAACTATGTATTAAACTTAATATACCCTAAGGATACTGTATTTTGTTGCTAATATTACTTGATATTCAATAAAAAAAAAGTTCGATTCCAAATCGAAACTTCAAACTCCAGATGCAAGTATGTTTTTGAAACTCTTTAACTGACTATTATGTATAAAGAAAACACAGAAAACAGCAGTTTTATACAGGGTGAAGAGTCATCCCTGACATTTTGAAACTTAAAAGAAGCAGGGTATAAAAAGATATGATCACTGTACTAGCAGTACAATTATGTACAATTTGTCAGCTTCTGAAGAGCTTTTGCCATCCCTGGTAATTTTCCTAATAACAGGCCCCCTAATGAAATTGTAAACAGCGTTCCCAAGCGTTGATTTCTTCGAAAAACTGGTCAGGATGGATGAGGAGAGACATATTCTACCAATACGCTTGTTTTAATGCATTAAAAGTGATATTCAAATAATATAATACCACAAGATTTTATAAAAGCATTAATAAACATTCTTTAAAATAAATTTATAAAAAATACATATCCATAAAAGCCTTTGATTTCATTGATAAGAAATGTACTAAAGATTTAAAAAATATTTTTTTTTTTTTTTTTTTAATTTTAAATATTCCACATAAATGAATAAAAACAAAGTTATAATACTATGCATATTATTTGAGGTTTGTAGTTTGATTGCCTTCAAAGTAGGAAAATCTGATAGGTGGCCGGGTACTGGTGCATTTACCCTATGCTCCATGAAATATTTTTCGTTCCCATTACAAATGGTGATTCATGAAATAATTCTTAACATCCAGAACTCATAGCCTTTCGTCTTTAACTTTTATATTAAGATGAAAATAACAAAAGGAGGGCACAAATTAAGAAAAGAAGAAGACGAATTTCCATGAAAGCCCCCATTTCACAAAAAGTCTGTGCATTATAAGTAGGCAAATGGATTCCCCTTGAATTGGCACAAACACGTAGATAGATACATACATATGTTTGTATGTATGCACGTACTTATCGTGCAGGTCACACCAGAATATTGTACATTTTCTTCACGATTCGATTAAGTTTTTCTATGTACATACATATGTATGTACGAACCGAACGGAAGTGCCAAGTACAGATAAAAACCTGCAGCTGGGCTCCTAACATGGACTTTACAATTTCGCTTTATTTTGCACAGCTTAAAGGTAAAGTTTAAAGACACATACAATCTAAGTCTGACTTAGTACCCATTTGCGAATTGGATATATTTATGTACCTAAAAAACTCGCATATTTTTTATAGGTCAAGTTAACTGGTACAATAATTAAGCAAGGGCGCTTAAGGTTTATATAAATATATTCGGGCCAAGAAATGATATTTAACTGTTTCTTGGCTTTGGAGACGGTCATAAAAGCTGATAAAAAAAACTGCCTTTTATTTCGCTCAATGTTGTTAAGGCAGAAGCAAATCAGATATAAAAACAAATTGACTGAAACTACCTAATGGTTTTGCATAACTGCGTGAATATTTTCCCACAAATTATTTAGCCCACATACGGAACTTGGTTGCGGAAAAGTTTAAGGTACAGATAATGGATAAGCTGCGAAATTACGCTAAACAAAATAACACTCCCAATCTACATATGTATTCAATGAAGAGAAAGTGTTAGTAAATGCTCGTTTTTTATTACAAAGCAATTCCTAATTAAAACTTTCAATTATACCTACACCTTATAGAGTGTGTTCAGAATTAAGAGTATGAATAAACGGAAGCAGATTCCATTATTGGAAAACCAAAAAAAGCAAAGAAATAAATATAATGAAAAATGAATGCCTTAGTGAATTCAGCAAGCAACAACTTTGGTGAAAACGAACGCAGTAAGATCAAGGACGGTTAAAAAGACTCGTCAAAGATGCGGCGATCGATTTGAGAATGAGAACTAACTACTATCAATCAATTCTGAAATAAATGTATACACTTATAACATGAATAAATAAATAAATTTAAAAAAAAAGCAATGATTTTTTGAAATTTTTACGAATTTTGATAAATCCTGTTAAATCCTGCCTATGAAAAATGTCTTGTAAGACTGTTCCATTAATTGTCATAAGAATATTTCTATGTACATAAATATATTTATTTATATGTATATATATACACACATATATAAATATATTTTTTTATTTAAACACATCCATATACATTTTTAAATAGTTTTGAAAAATATATTATTTAAAAGGCAAAGCGGATAAAAATGCTTAATATATGGTATGAAATGGGGCCCCCTTTTCTGCCTTCTTACGACTGCACTGGTTTAATTCATTGCTTCTGTGGGCTTGCACGCACAGTAGTGAATGAAATACAAACACATCTTTTTAGACAAAATCAGTTAGAACTTTCAAACGTACGAATATATTTTGTTTTTATAATCAAATTATGAAAATATTATTGATTATTAACTGGCACCTTATTATTATTTGAAATTTTGTTTTATATTTTTACTTCCACCTACATATAATATAGAGCAAGTATTAGATTCGTGCAAAAATTCGAAAATCCAGATATTAATCAATTCTGATATTACGATGATAGAGAAGCTCAAAAAAGTAGTATGTCTGTCTGTCTGCCTGTGTGTGTGTGAGGCTACAGCGTAAATGGGTGGACGGATTTCGATCAAACAAATTGAAATTTTTGTGTTGGTACTTATATTAATTATACTTTACTTAAATTAGTTTTTCTTGAAAACGGATGTAATGATTTTTACTAAATCTCACATTCGATTTAGACTACGAAATTTCAATCTTCAATTTTAGTTTTTTGCGCGAAAACGAGTCTAACGACTTTGTTCAAATTTTGCACTGAGACTAGTACAGACACGTGCAATAAGATGACGTACCTGATTTTGGTTGTTGTTGTCTTAACGTTCTTAAAGTTCTCACATTATATTACAAATCGCAAATGCTATAAAATGGCTTAAAAAATGAGTCTTAGCAAATTTTCGCGAAAACGGTTTTAAAGTCATATTTACACCGAAAGAAAAACGTTGGTAAAATCAAGTACGTTCCTTATTTGATTTTGCGTCAACCAATGGTCGTTGTTGATTCAACAAATGAAGCATTGTTGATTTTTTTTGAAAAACGATACAATGTTCCTTGGTTGAATTAACAACGCCATTATCAATTTCGTGATTAAATGATCACGAAGCATAGTTGAATCAACAATGTTTGTGCTAAAATCCGTGATGAAAGAAACACGGCGACAGTGTTACTTTAAACATGAACGTGTTTGTTCAAAAATACCTGTGTTTGAATTACAATGATCATTGTTAACCAACTATTGCATTGTAAAGATTGCGTGATTCGTTAAAAATGTTCATGCTTATTTTATCACGTAAGTGTTGTTATTTCTCCACGGCCTTGGTGAAGTAAAAATACTATATCTTGTAAACTTACTTATACTCACAATCATGGTTTTACATCTGAAAATTGAATTAAAAGCCATATTTTGTCTTATCACCTATAATCCGGTTTTATTATACCCTATTCTAAGGGTATATTAAGTATGATACACAGTTTGTAACAAAGAGAAATATTAAAGATAGACCACATAAAGTATATGCATATATGTATGTATAAATGATCAGCATCAATAGCCGAGTCGGTTAAGCCATGCCCTTCCGTCCGTCTGTCAACTGTTTTTAGGCCTTCAATTTTAGTTTTTTGCGTGAAAACGAGTCTAACGACTTTGTTCAAATTCTGCACTGAGACTAGTACAGGCACGTGCAATAAGATGACGTACCTGATTTTGGTTGTTGTTGTCTTAACGTTCTTAAAGTTCTCACATTATATTACAAATCGCAAATGCTATAAAATGGCTTAAAAAATGAGTCTTAGCAAATTTTCACGAAAACGGTTTTAAAGTCATATTTATAAACTAGTTTAGTAAAGTCCTATGAGATATCGTACCACGTTTTTGGCCAAAGTTAGAAATAACGGTACTGGTGAAGTCAATTTGACTTAGGGGCCTCGAAATTAAAGAAAATAAGAGATCCTGAAGAATCTAGACTAACGAGCTTACAATGTCGTTTGGTGCTACACGGTTTCTGCACTTTGTTTGAATGTGCCTACATATCAACATACATAAGTATGAACAAACTTACAGTTTGTATACACAATATACCTACATATACTATCATAAGGAAGAACTCACAGGCATTTCATTATAGCCAATTTTTACTGTATGTTGTCTTCTCCTTGGATTTTCTGAATTTATGTACATTATGTATGCACATATATTTACTGCCTATGTACAAAAATTGTGTTTTACTACGATTATTGTTTTTCTTCGCTTGCTGCTGCTTTGCATAATCTCATTGTTTTACGCGTGTACACCTTAGTTTGTTAGGTAGATAAACTGTAGCTTATGTATTACCTTCTTTTCACACCAGCATTGTTTTCATCAAACTTTTTTTTCATATTAGGTACCCGTGAGATGTTTCGCAGGTTGCTTGTGCTGTGTGCACCAATGAGCTACATTAATCATAAACAGTGTCTGTCTGCGTTGTTGTTATTTCGCATAATTGTATTCAACGAAGAAAATCAGAGGAAAAATTACTTCTTTGCCAGATCCAGCATGTGGCTTTGTCTCTTTCGCTATTTGGCATAATTTTCACAATTTAAGTTGAGAAAGAAGTTTCAAATTAAGTTGAGACCTATACACCACCAAATGCCTTGGATCAGTGGTTAATGCGTTGGATTACTGTACATGGGGTTCCAGCTACGAATCAGAGAAAATACCACCAAAGAGAATATGTATAAGTAATCACGTAAAGATTGTACGATTTAAAGTTTCACTCATCAAAGCGCAGTCTTTTTATTGGTGAATAAGTGAAGTTTTTTTTACTGTTTTTCTTGTTCTATATACAATTTCAAAAGTTACAATTATCTAGCACCTTTTATTCTTTACTACACTAACTTGCTTTTGTGCGAAAAGCATAGATAAAGCATAAAACAATTAACCCATATCTCCTCGACTGCATATCAAGAACACAAGAGTGCGAGTAGGCACTTTAGTTTACAATTAACTTCAATTGGAAATGGAAATTGGTCTATTTTTTAACGATTACGCGCTCTGTCGGTATACGAGTAGACCGTGCCGCATTTATTCGATTGACATAATTACCACGGTGTTTACTGAGTTATGTAATATAATTGTCATATAGAGGAAAAATGCAGTCATTTACATATGCATTTCAAATACATACATATGTAGTTGTCACGAGTTGTACAAGTAATATTCATATGTACATATGGTCTACAAAACTAATTGCAGTACGTACATTGTTTTTTATCAGTCTCTATGGTTACACTTTAAGGTTTAATCATTCAAGGCTAGGGTACTCACGAAAAATACATTGGTTTTTTGCAAATTGACTTTGACATTTCTCTCATATTCGATTTAGACGAGGAAATTCCAATCAAATGACATGTAAAATTTCTTACGCATATCGTTAACAGTACTTCACTTTAAATATTTTTTTACCAAAAGTCAATTTGCTCGAAAACGGGTCAAGTAATACTAGTAGAACTAGTAGAAACACGTGCAATTAGATGACGTACCACATTTTGGCTAAAAATGGTTGTAACGTTACTTATAACCAATTTGGCTAAAAGCCGATTTTCTTAAATACGGATGTTAAACGATTTCATTAAAGTTCTCACATGGCTTGAAAAATGTTTGACCAAAAGTGCGTAGAACAGTACTTTTTCAGGGATTAAGTAGTTTTAGCCATTTTGCTCCAATGATTTTCTTTATTTCACATTTAAACTATTTTTTTTTACATTACTTAGAGCCAACTTCACAAAATGTCAAAAGATATTATTCTTTAGTACAGGAACTAGTGGCGAATGATCCATCAGGAAAATAAAAAAAAAAAAACTATGTGTGGGGTAAAAGTAACTGCTTTTTTATGTTCATTACACCAATGGCGGATTAACGCCCTGAGGCACGCTCAGAGTTTGCCGGCACATTTTTACTTGCACCGATACGTAGTATAGGGCAAGTTTTGGATTCGTGAACATTTTTGATCTCGGGACTTTGATAAATTCTGATATTACCTTTATAGAAAAGTCGAAAAAAGTGGGTCTGAAAATTCTGTCTGTCTGTCTGTCTTTCAGCGAGGCTACCGCCTAAACGGGTAAACGGATTTTGATCAAACTTCATATCTAGGGTCTGTGGGGTAATCCCTAGAAGGACTAGCCCTAATATTAACAGTACTTTACGTAAGGCCAATTAAACAAAAAGCAGATCTGGAAAACGGTTCCTACGATTTTTTTTAAATTTCATATTTCGGCTAGTTTGGCAAAGTGCTATAAGATGGCGTACCACATTTTTAGCCAAAAGCGTTAATAACGCTACTTTACTTATAGCCAAATTGGTAGAATTATCCAAAGAAAAGAGCAACTCCTCTCAAAACAATGTAAATTTATTTAAATTTTTAATTTCGTATTGGCAATAGGTTAATTGTCTTAAAACATTTTTTTTTGTTAGAGAAGGTGAAAATCTCGGAAGACACAGTGGGGCTAGAAACGTAGTGTTGGGACTAACCGCACTAAAGTCGGGTTTGAGAAGGTATTATAATTTAAATACGGGCTCTCGTGATTGTCAAAAAATTTAATGGAGTTTGGTTCTTCTTATCCTACGAATATTATTTCGTACATTTAAGGCATCGTCTATCTCAGGAACGAAGCGAACCTGTCCAATATGTATACTCGTTAGATAACCAAGGTCATTAAAGGAGTTGGACCCCAGGTGGCGGTTTCTCTTTAGGATTAGGTCCCTCTACCTCTTCTTCCCTGCAGTTTCTGCAAAAATTGTTTGAAGGGCGGTTAGACATCTAGTCTACACCCAGTCTCCACGAGACATAATTTCAGTCAAGACTCAAGTCGTGACATTGAAATGTCTCGTGTGGACCGCACTTTTACGGACTTGCTTTGCAGTCGGACATCTAAAACAGCCTTTTGTCTTGTCTTCTCTGTGGACATCAACCCTGACTGAAATTTGACATTTGAAGTTTGGCAGTCGTTTTTTATAAGAAAAAACATTTGTTGTAATTTATTAGTGCTTTCCAGACTTGCAAAGATGGCAGATTTTTGATTTTCACAAACAGAAACAATAAGTTTCTTGATTTTTTGAAAGCAATTGCGCTTATTTTGTTGTTGACGAAATGTTGAAGAATTAAAAGTCATAACAAAATTCGCCCATCCAATGACATAAAAGTCTGGTGGACTAGAAGTCTGACTGAAAAGTCTACCATTTTTCAGACTCGTGGAGACGCAGTGTAACGGCATCTAGTTTTAGTATAACTATGTGGCATACCAACTCCCATTTTATCAAGCTCGGTTTAGAGGATTGTGCCAAATTTGGGAATCGCATCCGCATTAGAGTTCTCTGGAATATCTTTAACAGCTTGGCACTCAACACAGGTGAATGTTATATTGATCCGAGATTTCCATTAGAGATAAATGACAATCTAGTACGACCTTTGATGTAGACATATAGAACCGGCAGACCTACTTTTGCGAGCTTCTTTCACCCTAATTATATTGTCGAATATCAATACGAATACGATAATTGTCAATTATCAAATAATTCGTTGAATCTGTATTATCATGATCACTTCTTATTAACATTCTTGATTCGCTTTGAATTTTAGATCCATTGTGAAAAGTACGTACTATCGATTTTGATATAATTTCTAATAATTTACAATTTCTTAAAATACAAAGTCTATTGCACGATTTGCAGAGATATGGTATTATTCTACCTTATTAAAGGAAGAACATACATGTGTTTATCTACGACTGCAGAGACTTTTTTGAGCATAACTAATGTTGTGGCACTCTTTGAAGGAAATATCGCTCCAAACATTTTTTGAGTATTTCGTTTGGTGAAATCCTGTTCTTTTTTGATCCTACGCTTAAGACCATATTTGTTCTATAGGTTTGAAATTTGTTGACTGGAGAAGTTATTTAAACAGATCTATAGCATTTTCCTGAAATCACTTCGTTGTAGGAACTGCTTTCCGGCAGGGTGCATTTTCTTATTTTACATATTCCATGTTGGTGTCCCTAAAAATGTTGAAGCACTTCTTCCAACACATTTATGCACTTGCGACAGTGCCTCCTACTGTCGCCTAAATTTACTTCACCCACACCACTGGCAGCCAAATAAAATTTGTCTACAACCACCCTTTCCGCAAGTTCTCAAAAATAACCTGTCCAAATCGATACCTTCGCGGAAAATGTAAAGTGACAATTTTTCAGCAAATGACTTTTTGACGTCTCTACCATTGATACAAACGACACTAAAGAGAAATAAAAATTCTATTACCTACATTATCCCAATGCCTGTCATGCTATTTCCCGAACCGAAACCTACTAACATTCACATATGAAAAAATACGTTTTTCTATACCATTTGAATTCATTATTTTATTAGTTATATTATTTTATTTTGGAAATACGACAGCTTTTAAAATTTGAACTGTGACCCAAAAGAATAGGGTTATTGTATTAAAATAATTACCGGCACAGGAAGTTTTATTTGTTTCCTGTAAAATTTTGAAAATGTCACTTTATACATTCTTCCGGAAAGGTATCGAAATATATGCAATAGTCTCTGCAGAAAAGATTTGTAGGAAAAATCGTAGAGCACCTAAAAATATGCAATATTTAAAACAAATTTGTGTGGTAGATTTTAAAGTATGCAACAAGTTTTAAGCGTGAATTCACGGCCAAGAGAAGTACACTTACACATCTTGTAGAATATGTAATGATTATGCATACATAATCATGACATACATTTTTTAAGAAAAAACAGGATTCATTTCACAGGTTTTAAAATCCAAAAAACAGTATTTACACAGGATAAATATAAATGAACAAATATTTAAATTAAACTAGCGTTTTTCCAGTTTCCAAAAATGGATATTTTTCGATCAATTTGGCGTTGAGAACGCATTAGCCTTTGAACGGATTTCACACGATAAAAATTTAAGAAGAAATTAACACGCAATAGGACTGTTGCTCAAAAGTAGGTACAATAGAATAAAAAAATGACGTTCAAATTTCAAATGTCGAAACAACAACAGAGAGGGGATTTCCCCTTATTGCCAACAAGTTGAAAAACTGCTGATGCGAATTTATAGGTTCAGAGTGTTCAGTGCTCCCCAAACCTATGCATTTTAAATGAGGACACCACTGCTGCTTAGGTTGGATTCAGTCGTTTAGTTTTTAGTTATATGAAAAGTTGCTATGGGAATAAAACTGCAACATTACACGATAATTACAGGGTTTTTCACAAAAACACAGGAGTCAAATTTCTACAGGATTTTCGTTGAAAATACAGGGTTATCCTGTAGAATACAGGATATATGGCATGCTTATGCATACATCGATTTCATTGCTGTTCTTTTATGCAGTTATGGTGTCAAAGAAAAACACAAAAACGAACCACACTCTGTCCCAACAAGTATTTGGGTATGAGGGATAGAGCAAAATAAAAAATTGGTTTGGGAGTCTGTATCTCGAGATCTATGCTAAAGAGGATCCAATTGTGGTACGAGAACGATTTCAAATTGGATACTCTCCAATCAACAACTTTGATACTACTACTGTTATTATAAGAGTGACGTCTATAAAATCCTTCCAACCATTAAAATTCTCCGTACTTGGAAGAATAAAGGTTGGGGTATTACCTTCATTGCTAATCGAGAGGTTTTAAAGTATGTAATTAAACATACTGCTGTCTGCGCTGCCCCATAAAATGTGTCTGGCGTTAGCCTTGTATCCCATCGGCAGGTTTGTTTTATCGTCGTCAGTTCATATATTTCTTCTGGCAGTGCTAGTCGGTCGTGTCCCATGCAGACTGACGCGATATGGGGGTCTGCGCAGCTTGCGTTCTCTATTTTAACCCTTTGTAACCCACCATCGCAAATTTTACAATAAATAACATACATGGACTTTTTTTAAACTATAAAAAACACGTATTTTTTTAGAAAAACAATAATTTTATTATTTCTTCACTTATTCATGAATTTAGGGAGTGTGAAATTTCTGTAACATTGAGTTAATATTATAATTTTTTTCTATGTAGTGTGGAAATCTTTGAAACAATTATTTTTCTTGTTGTAGCACAGAGCTACATTACATTTCTCACATATTGTTTGGGAGACTCCTGTGCATTTAGGGAACTTGCACCTGATTCTATTTTCTGACCAAACTGGCCAGTGCGCAACTTGATATTGCCGCACTGCAATTGGTGGAATGTGCTGCGCGGGACCTTTATGCATTTTAGCCTGGATATCACTTTCTGTTGATCTACGCTTCTTGATGGCTGTTTTCTTTCAAGTTTGCACACTATTTCGGCTATTTCGAGTCGAAAATCGGCTGAAGACATATCCTTCTAAAGAGTTTGCTTTGCAGCTTTCACTCGCCGGTACAAAAGCCACGAATTCGCCATCACGAGGTCTAATAAATGATAGAATCATCAAAAACAGATGAGCTAAAATTAATCCTGATGATTTCGTCTAAGTCAACGGCCAGACCTGAGAAGCGGAAGGTCTTTACTTCGGCATGTCTGCTGCCCAAACGGAGTTTGCATTCGATCTTTTAAATGATTGGCGTTGGAAAGGGATAGGGCATCACACGATCCGCTCCAGACGGATTGTAGCATTTCCATATTTTTTGTTAATTTGTGCAGTTTTACTTAATTACAGGCCAAAAGGTTGTACGTCTGGTTCGGCCTTTAGGTAAATAGTGGAATAAAAATGGAATAGGTACATATACATATGTATGTATTTGTTTGTCGTTGTATGAATGGAACTATTCAAGCTTCATTTCATTAACGCTAGCGTAATACTTTTGCGTGAACGGGGCAATAAGATCGAGTTATTGGCGAATTAACATTTTTTGAAGTTCACGTGAGCGGAGCCGCGGGCAATCCGCTAGTTTATATAAAAAAAAAATTATAAAATTACTCCAAAAGAATTTTATTTCAAAGACTGGGCGTAATAATGGGTGGATTTTTGAAATATTTTAACATATAGGTACTCAAGTCTGCTTCTAAGGATTGATATTATTTAATTGGAATCTACGAAAAACAGTTTTTTTTACAAAACAGCTTCAAAAAATGGACGGAGCCATATACAATATAGGTACGGAAGATTTGTACAGTAAGTAAATATCTACATATTTGCTTTAGTAAGTTTTTTTTCGAGTTTCATATAAAAGTACTGAAAAGGTGATTTTTTCAAAAAGTAGGCGTGTCAGTGGGCGGATTTTAAAAATGTTTGCACTTGTATTACTTATTTTTCCAAGGACCTCGAACACAAAATTTCATTAACATAGCTCAAAATTTAAGGCCAAAAAAGAGAAAAAGAGTTGAGAGTGTCTTCATTTTATAGAAATAAAATAAAAGATCTTGAATTATTGTGGGAACTTAGCGGTGATTTCTCAAAAGTAAATCAAACAATATTTTTTTTTTAATTCCGAAGATGAAAATTTTCGAGTATATATACATTCGTTTTCCTAAATTATTGACTACTAAAAAATAAAACAAAATTAAGGTAGTTCATTAAGTTTAACGAAACAGGGATGAGTAGATATTGTTCAACAGCGGTGACCAAAAATAATGCAATATAAACTGGTCAACATTTTAAAGTATGTACATACATATATATATAGTATATAGTATATAAAGTACATACATATATATATATAACTAATTTAGTCCGACGACTTTCTGAAACTTGCCTTCTAAATCTAATAGTGGACCCTCAAAACAAGAAAAATATTCGTATTAAAAGATGTTTTTCAACAACATAAATCAATCAATTTGCCATAACTTTTAAGCTATACAACACTTCTTGGAAAAGTTTCAGAAATTGCTTTGCTAATACTTCAGAGAATAATCGGTTTAAAATCGTTAACGTTAACAGAAGGTACTTCTCAAAACTTAATCAATCGAGTTGAAGTTAACATTTTATTATTCATCTTTAAAATACTAAAATACTTACTAATTAAGAGAACTTAAGTCCCCAAAACTTAACTATTTCTGAATTATTTTAAATTACAAAGGCGTCAATTGTGTTAATTTTTGAATCAAACTTTATTATGCTTATCTGCATGGCGATTGATCGGGAAACTACTAACTGTGCAAAACATGACAATGCTGAAAGATTTGTTGACTTCTGCTACTCAAATCGTCTTATCATAGGTGACACCATGTTTGTGCACAAGACCTGCCATAAAATCAGTTGGGTGTTAACTGACAGGTAACAACCTCCAACCAAATTGACCATTTTGCCATCAGTCGCGAATAGCGGAAATGGGTACGAGATCACCATCTTATAATAGCTACTGTCCAATTACGCACTGCTGCCGGTCGAAGATCTAATGACACAAGAATACCCAGGTTCAACGTAGACCGACTGAGAGTTCCCACAGTACGCCAAGAACTAAGTGACCGTCTCTTACGTGGAGTGGAAGCAATCAGCAGCTCATTGCCCTCCACCATCCAAGACCATTGGTGTGCTGTGAAAACTGTGCTGAAAGGATTGTCGGTCGTTCGCAGGGAAACCATAGAGCGTGGCTTTTCGAGGACACCTGGAGAAGGATCAACGAACGAAAGCAGCTAAGAGCTCTTATTGCAGCAGCTCCATTAGCATGAAGGATCGAGCTAGAGTCCATATATCGCATGAAGATAAGAGAAGTGCAGTGTAGCGTGAGACGTGACAAGCGCAATTACATCAATGCGCTGGCAACGCAAGCAGAAGAAGCAGCAGCGAGGTGCGACAGCAGAACCGTTTACAGAACCACCATTGAGCTTATAGGTGGCCGAAGCTCTACTCAACACCCAGTGAAAGGCTTAGACGGTTCGTTGTCAGTATCGGATGAGGATCAACTGAAGAGATGGAAAGAGCATTACATCTGAACTCAAGCACCTCGACTACGCCGATGATATATGTCTTCTGTCTCACAGAATAATGGACCTTCACCAAATGAGAGCAAATGTGGAGACGTCGTTGGGCTGAAAATAAACTCGGCAAAAACGAAAATGATCAGCCTAGGACCGAACTCATCAACTTATATATGCATTGCTGGACAAACGGTTGAGAGAGTAGAAAGCTTCCAATACCTTGGGAGTATTGTCTCAACCGATGGCGGAACAGAACTGGCCGAATAGGTAAAGCAAAATCTGCGTTTGGGATGCTATCCACAGTTTGACGAAGTAATGCAATTAGCTTTAACACCAAGCTACGACTGTTCTGTTCCAACGTTGAATCTTTGCTACTATATGGATGTGGTACCTGGAGAGTGACTTTCACTATCACGAAGAAGCTGCAAACGTTTGTCAATAGGTGTCTGCGCTACATCTTAAGGATATTCTGGCCAAACCCTATCTCTAACGAACGGCTTTATGAGAGAACGGGCCATGGAACTATAGTCAAAACCATACGACGATGAAAGTGGCAGTGGTAAGTGGTCACACTCTCCGAAATGGTGACAGATCCAGTTAAGCAAACGATGCAAGAGTTGGGGGGACCTGAGGCACATTTACAGAAATCGCACACGATGGCGAGTAGGCGTTGTAGAGGCCCTAGGACCCACAAGAGGATACAGGATATAAGTAAGTAAGTATGGTTATCTTATTTAATTTTTTTTGTCATTTAGTTTCACTCCTTCAATTTAAATCTAAGCAAAGATATAATTTTAAAAATCTTAACAATTCTATTTTATTAACTTTTATGATTCCTCATTACATATTTGGAAATACTTTTGAGCTTTGTTCGAATTCATTTTAACTTAAAATAAAAAATAAAGAAAAGCCAGTCTCAGTTTAGCAATCTTTCAACAAGTAAATTTTAACAAAGTAATAGAAGTCGACTGCAGTGCAAATGCATAAAAAAAGTTATCTATAAATTTCAATATAATTCTTCCACTTTTTTAAATAAATTATTTCTTATTATAAGATACTATTAATAATTGTATATCCAAGAATAATTTAAATATATAGATTTGAGAAATAAGTAAACATTCTATAAAAAAAACCTTTTTCTGATTTCTGTCGTATTTTTATGGAACCAAATAATATTATTTCATAGTAACAGTTAACAGGCGGAGTGACGAAGTCACGTTTTCCAAAATGTTTGAAAGGTCTGGACCTTGACAATTGTTGACAGTTTCTAGGCATTCCGCAACATTTCTCGTCCGGCAGTAGTGATTCTTAAATTTATTTTATTTAGTTGCAGCTTAGCAGACATTTAAAAAAAATGGAAATAAAATACCATAACAATACTAACTGCTCACACTTTTACAGTTTAGATTTAAATGACTAAATGGGAAATTTTGTCAAAAGATTTAAAATTTTTTGTTTGTTATCTCTATCACTTTAAAATGACTGATAATTTCTTTTTATATCTATGGACGATTCTTTGAAACTCATTTACTAAGAACTTTTAACTCAACCAATGCTCATAAGGTAACCTATACTGAAAATCGTGACTTTACTACAAATACATTCACTTCCGTAATAAGTTCCTATGTCTACTTTTGATTATGTTTTCCATTCATTTTGAAGCTTCCATTCCGTTTTGAATTTATGATTTACTCGTAGAGTATACATATACCTATGTACATACAAATAATTGAAGTCTACTATGCAATACTACTATGCAATAATAATTAAAGTGCCTAAAAAGATTGGTGTAATGAGGATTATCCATAGGAAAATGTCCACATTTGTAAAATAATAATAGTCTAACTAATTGAGTAAAAGGAAATATTTTTAAAATCATCGGAAAAACTTGAATAAAATAATATTTTATCTTCTATCCTCCTATCCGATAAAGTAAAATGAAGTCGTATTTTTTACAAAGAAAAAAAATATGTTTACTTAATCGATAATAATTTTGTAAATGTACTTGTCTGCCCTTAAAACTAACCTTTTTTACAAGTCAGCGAAGAATCCCAAATAACCTACATTAAAAAAAAAAAAAAAACCTTTTTCTACTGAAATCTTACACAATATGTACCTACGTAAGTATATAACATATCTATAATTAGCACATGCATATTTCCCCTTGACATAACAATATGTCATACTTAAATCAGAAAATAGGAAATAAATTTACCGTATATGATGTTTAAAGCAAATAGCAAGAAAATAAGAATATGGGTTTCAAATTACTTAAAGAGGAAAATAAAATACATGAAAGAAGTAGTGTCTAGCGATAGAAATCGAAAGAATGAAGACGTGTTTTCACAAAACCGGATTTAAGGTTTGCTTCTATCCGCGAAAACAGCTGTTTGAAATAAGTGTTTTCTCCACAAAATTTAAATGCCTTTGACGTATCTTTTTGAATAAAGTAGAAATATAATAATTATGTTATTGGGAATACACGAATCTTTGGGATTGTTTTTAGAAAAAAAAGTAGTTGCAGATGGTGAATGAAAATAGTGGAAACGGGGTCAGCCACAAAATGAAAGTGAAAACTTACTAGTAAAAGCATGCAATAGAACCGATGCATAATACAATACATAACCTGGAATCTGTGCAGGCATGTGTTGTAGCTGAATATGTGCGTTTGTGGTTGGAATGGACATGGTCAGGGAAATTTCTTTCAGGTCACATAGTCAAAGGGTTACATTTTTTTTAATGGAGGTTAATTGGGACTCTTCGCTAACCCAAGGCGAATTGCTTTATTCTCGGTATTTAATATCCGGATTAAAGTGAGCTTAATCCTTAACCATCTACTATCTAATTTCGTCTTTTAAGCACCTATGTACGTGCGGTCCTGGAGATCGCTACTGATGTTTACCTCTTTTTAAGGTAAGGTTAAGGGTTAAACTCAAAATTCATAATATCAATCTTTTAACTTGGAATTAAACGCAATTGCATTAACATGGTCGGTTTTCAATGTGATTAAATTCAAACTGCTTCCGAAGAACAATTTATTTTAAATACTTTAACTCGGATTGAAACTCTTCTTCTTATCGATTCTTTTTGTTTAGGCTTAAGTTTATATGTACATAAATACAAACATATATATATTTTTTTTTTAAATAATAAATAATAATTTTGTGAAAAGTATATCTTTGATTCTTATATGTATGTACGTAGGTTAAACACCGCTTAGTGAACATTTATCGAAGACCGTCCGGTCTATGTGTCGAAGAGATATGAAACTCCCAACTCCCAATCTTGAAAATAAGTATATTCCAATAAAAGAATATTTACCATAAAAAGAAAGTGTATTGTTCGCATACTAACGATTTTATCAAATATAATTTTAGAAATATATTTTGAGTAATTAGGAAGTGGCAGATAGGAACCATTGAACGAACACAGCACAGTACAGCTACTTACATAAAGCTAAAGGCAGATTTACAGGCGACGACCTCCAAAAAACATAGATATAGGGGAAATCTAACGCCTAGATAGAAATGTTGAGTTTTGGCTAAATTTGAAGACTACAGATAGTCTGCGTTTACCGGAAGCAGCTCCTATATGGATCTCCTGCTACACGACGAACGTTTACAACTAACCGACACACGTGGACCGACAAACGATAAACTGTCTGCACAGTGCATACCCAACGAAGTGCGGAATTAAAAGAGTTTGTTCAAACGTTATCCTATAACTAAATCAGTAGAATCTGCCAAACAAAGAGATGACAGGTACATAAAAGAAATGAACGAGACAATTTAACGAGCGATATACAGTACAATACAGCATTCCTTACAACTTACAAGCCATGCATAATTGACTTCATAAGCAACCCTTCACATGAGCCTGAGAAATTCTTCTCTGAACCTTGCCTAGCAATCTCATCGGATATTTAATTTCCCATGACACTAGTGAATTGAATCTTGCGACACATTTCAAGGATTTCTCGCATTCACCAACTAATAAGGCCTTAAGCGCAGCTTGACTGTCACTACAGACACAGACATTACGACCCTTCCACATATTCTAAACGATGTAGGTCGCAGCCATTAGGATCTTCAATTTTCTTGCCGTGAAGTCTCGAATCTAAGTCAACAAGCCCCAGATTACTTATGCCCTCAAAGAATATATATGTACATATATCCGTCAAGTGGGAGCCCCCACAAGATGGTGGTAATGAATTTTGGGGCCACTTGTTTTGGCGCCTTATATGAAGGGCAAAAAAAAAATGTTTCCTCCATACCAAATAAATATGTGGCATATCAAATTAAAGAAAATTTTGCAAGGACTCCATATATGGAGAAAATATTTATTTTCTGAGAATATTTGTTGAACAAAAAAATTTGACAAACATTTGATAAATGTTGTAAATAATTAAAATAATTTTCACCAATGGATTGGATCTATGATGCCTTTGAAAACAAAATAAGTTTTAAAATATATGTTTATACCCTATCCTAAGGGTATATTAAGTTTGACACATAGCTTGTAACATAGATAAATATTGAAGATAGACCCAATAATGTATATAAATACATATATAAATGATCAGGATCACTAGCCGAGTCGATTAATCCATGTCCGTCCGTCTGTCACTAGTTTTTGAGCCTTAAATTTTGAGCTAGATTGATAAAATTTTGTATACGAAGTCCTTGGTAAAGTAAGCAATACAAGTGTAAGAAAATGTAAAGTCTGCCTGCTTATCTGCACTGTTTTATATTATTGCGACTACTATATTTTGATCGCGGCGACTTAAATCGCCAGTGCGTGCTAACTCAAAAAAATGTAACAAATCGCAGAAGAAAAATCGCAGCGATAATTATAGGCACTGCGCGCGCATTCATATTGCACGGAGTGTGCTTCACTTTGTGCGACTAAGAAGTCGCGCTTGAATTTGCATCGCATCATCGCACATACACATACATACCTACATACATACATATTGTTCACCAACTTCGTTGACGTGAAGTAATTTTAAATGCGAAAACTACATAAACGAGTATTCTTAGGGATATTGCAAAATAAATTAAGTATTAGTTATTGCACCAAGAAATGTTAAATGATAGCTCATGAGCATTGCAATTCATTTATATATGTATGTATTTAAAAGCAGATTAGAAGTATGAATATACATAAATGATCTTTATTCTGAGTCTTCACAATAATAGGGGAAATCTGATTTTAGAATAAAAATTAAAAGCAAAATTAATTTTATTTATAATTTATTTTTTAAATATTAATTATAATTATTTTATTTATATAATTGCAGGTGAGTCCTAGCGCTGTATGTTTACCTGTGCGTAGTGGTACATATGTATGTATGTGCATATGTACAAGCTGCATATTCAATAAGTGATGGTAAGAAACTAAGATATTTTAGGAGATATCTAAAATGGCACTTTTTCTTAAGTCCATAATGGTCTTCTGTCTGACCTACCATGGTATTGATACTTTAGCTTAAATACTGACATCTACATATGTATGTAAGTCTGGTAGCGCTGTGCATGGGAACGGCCGACGTAACAATGAATCATGTACATACGAATATTTAGTGATTATTTAGTATATATAATAATACCAAGATCCTAAATCATAAATCATCATTTTTAAAATTTTAGGTTATGTAAATAAACACAGTAAATAAACACAGGGCTGCCAAATCTATATCTGCAATTATTTTGTTCCTAAGAAGTGAAATTATCTGAGTGAAATCGTCGAAAGCAGTTTGATTAAAAAACGCCCTTAAAAAGTTGGCGTGGGAATATGGGAGATATGTCCTTAAGTAAGTTTTATCGAGTTTAATATAAAAAATAATAATTTATCAAAAACTGGACTTGTCAGTGGGTGAATTTTGAAAATGTTTATAATTTTCTTGCTTGCTATTTAGCAAGCTGCTTCGTCGGAAATCGTTCGGAAACCACTAATTACTCTGATTGCGCAGATCTAGTAAACTGATGATAGCTTTCTCATGCTTACATTTGTTGCGAGTGCACCTGTCCATATTAGGGCATTGTGAAGTACGACCGAGCTGACTGCAGGATCCTTCGTGCGTGTTCATCAGTGCGCCACCAACAGTGTGATGTCTTACCTTCCTGTTGCTGAAGAAGGCTGTGACTGTCTTTAACAGGTAGTGTGGTGTATTCATTCTGGACAGGGACCTCCTTTTAAATGACCAATTTGCTGAGTTGAACATGTTTTTTACGTCGAGCATTACTACTGCGCAGTATCTCTTCGCAATCCATCTCCACCTCTATCCCTGTATTGCTTCAGCTGCTGTACCTATTACCGCCTTTATCGGCGGTAGAACGCGACTTTCCAAAGCCGTAGAGGGCACCATTTTCCTCTGCAACTGCAAGCAGCCAGCCGTATATGATACGTTCCAGGATCTTTCCCATTGTATGAAGTAGGCATGACGTGATTCCCGGGACGTCCTCTATCTTGATCTCCCTCATGATGGAGAGTTATGTCGGATATGTTAGTTGTGGAGACCTATTGCCTTTAATTTTCTTCGTTACCACTCTGTATGCCATGCCCAGGGGTCCAAGTCAGCTTCTACGCAGAGTCCTATCTACTAGCTTTCTAAAAATGAAAGTGTACCCAAAGAAATAAATGATATAAAGAACCAAAGTACATTTTTATTTTGTTTTAATTTCAAACAAATAAAAATACATCGCAATAACTTAAAAGAAGACTTTTATTGTGTCTTCCAGAATTTTTCTGCAATAAGAACATTGAAAATTTGTAAAATGTTGAACAAAACAATACTCCAAATCAAAATTATATGTAGAATCCGACGGATTCACTGCGTAGGGAATCCACCTGATCTGCAGTGATTCACTTTATGCATTACATAAATCGACGGATGACTGTATTATCCATCCGCAGTCTACATTATCGGAAACAGATGATTAGTGTCAACTAGAAGGCATTGATTGAATTTTATTTTTTTTAGCGTCGTACTCACTTATTTAAAGGGGTCTAGACCCTTTTAGAGTCTGCCTGAGACACCGCTGCCTTCCATCCTCTGCATCCATGACAAATTGGTCTTTGTACTAGAGATTCGGTCTTCTTCGCCGTCTTAAACCTGGGGGACCTAATATCCAACGAAGTATTTTTCACTCGAAGGTGTCCAATATTTGCTCAGCTTTCTTACTTTTCGTCCAGCCATCGGCCCCATACAGCAAAACTAGTAAGATGAGGGTTCTATAAAGCATTGAATTGGTTCGTTTTGAACCCAGTTGTTTTGCTAACCGAAGTAGCAGCGGTTTTCTAGGGTTATTCTTCGTCGGATATCTACAAAGGTCTCATATGATTTATGATTTATATTTGTTCCGAGGTAGCTGGTAGGTGAACTCCTTAACTTCCTTGAAATTTTAGTTATCAACAGTGATGTGCTGCCCTATTTTGGCAAGATACATTTTCGCTTGTTGATAACATGCACTTCGTCTTGTTCTCGTTTAATTCAGGCCAATTCGTTTCGACTGCTCATCAATATTTTGGGCCTTAAATTTTGAGCTAGGACAATTAAATTTTGTATACGAAGTCTTTGGACATCGGGACAGAACAGGTGTAAAAATCACTGACACGCCCATTTTTCGAAAAATCCACTTTCTTCAATATTTTTATATGAAACTCATAAAAACTTACTGCAGAAAATATGTAGATATTCATTGACTTTGCAAATCTCTCATATATTGTATATGGCCACGCCCACTTTTTAGGGGTGGTTTTCTAGAAAAACTTTTTTTGGCGTTTTAATTAGAATAATATTACTTCTTTGGAACAACATTTAAAATATATTGAACAGTTTTCAAAATCAGTCCACTACCACGCCCACTTTTTGAGAAAACTTAAGTTTTGGAATCATTTTAAGAGAAAATTACTTAGAAAAAGGATAGTCTATCACACGATCCGTTCCAGACGGATTGTAGCATTTTCATATTAGGTATATTTTTTTTTTTTATTCAAAATTGAATGAATTGGGTCTGGATGATCTCTGCTTTCAGCAGGATGGCGCAAAGTGCAAAATATCTTATGCTTTTTTTTATTATTTTTTTCAAAAATACCACCGAATCCTTTGATTTAAAGAGAGGAGAAAATACGTGAAATTTAATCATAATCATTGGCTCGGTTCTCGAGAAAACGAGTTATTAAGTTTCAATGAAAATATCATACATACTATTTTGCTGAAGACTATTTGTAGAATAATATAATTTTAAATTATAGCCACCCTGTAATAACAATCTCGATCAACTCTACTCCACTCATGTTAAATTCTGCTAATCTCCCAGTTTGACTCTTTTCTGCATTCCATTTGAATGACAATGACAAAACAACCATTTCCAGCTTAACTGAACTCCACTCAATTTTACTAACCCCTCTCTTGAGTGTGATCTATTTGTTTACCATATTTTTCCATGGGAAAGCAAAAGCAATTACGTACGAATACGACTACGATACGAATACAAAATACTGTACACCGACACGTACACTGCGAAAGAGGAATTGGAAACAGTGTTGCCACAATGATACCAAAGTATCAAAAGTGATACTTTTTAATCTTAATTTCGACGTGATACTTCGTTTTCTGTAAAGTGCCTATGTTGATACTTTTTAATTCCGACAACAAAATGCTATAATATGCCAGGCAATACTCTTATTCACTGAACTGTGAGTTATTTTTCCGTATTTTTTTTGATAATTTACTTAAGTATTCTTGTAGTTGACTTGGCGCCTGTTTGGATGGATATATTTTTTGTAAAAGACTTGAGAATATTCATGTTATTTTAGGCATTATAGCTCGTATTCGTTTTTTTTAATATTAACAAAATAATCATAATGGCAGTTTTTATCATAATTCCTATTATGATACTGTTTGATACTTTTATTTTGTCTGCGCAGATACTTTTTTCCAAACTCTTGCGGCAACACTGATTGGAAAAAAGCCACTGGCAAGTATTTGACTCATTTTGCTTCAGTTGAGTGTTAACTAGTGACGCGTTCGTTTGTGTGTACGGTGACGTTTTTGGAATTTCGTATATGTATTTTTTTTATTTGTTTTTTAATTAATATTATATTTTATTGTGAAGGTATAAGTTATTAAACTGAAGATCAATTAAAATTTATTAAATCGGAATTAAATTCAAGAAGGATTCCGAGAAAAAATAAACCAACGCATTCCAATTATCCCAACACAAAGAAAACTCGTCAAGATAGCCCCCTCTTCCAAAAATGTGTATACGTACGGAGCCCAAACCAGTCCAAAAGAATGAGACAGATGCATTAAAAGTGCATTAGTGCGGTGAAGAAGAACGCGTTGCTTTCTGTTTCCTATTTATTTGTTCTTTTTCGTTACTTTTTTCAATGTGTAGTTTTTGAATATTTTCCGTTTTCTTGCCTTGTTGCTTGTTTCTTGTTCGTTTTTTATTTGTTTATTTTGTGATCGTGTGGCATTCTTGTTTCGTGGTCAGTGTTCGAAAATACGATGGGAAGAATCTTGTAAAGCGTGCGCCATACAAGATGACTAGTAGACTTAAAGTGCCACCAACGAAGTTTTTTTTATAGAAATAGAAAATGTTGCAAACCATCGATCAGCATCCACAACAAACAAATTCACCCTCATCGACAACATCAGCACCGGTAGCGTATCTTTCATCAGCAACATCAACATCATCTGTGGACTCGGCAACAACTCGATCTGCTCGACGTCGATCCACGTTCTATGTGCCATTGGTTATAACTGACGACGAGGACAACAGTTTATCGTGTGCAAAGACTTCTACTAGTAATTTTTGCCGTCCTCCGAGTCTCACCAAAAGTGAAAGTCTTACAAATTTCCAAAAGTCTACACTATCGCCTGCGAAGAACTCAAAGCTGATCTCGTTGTTTGGGAGCAGCAAATCTCATAAAATGTCACCACCGTGTGGTTTCAATTGGAGCATCACTGGGATGGGAGATGTTGATTTTAACGACGATGATAACAGTGATGGCGGAGAATTTGTCAAGGCGTCAAATAGTGCACATGTTCCCAGTAAGCACAAAAATAGTAGTGTCAGCAATGTCAGTAAAAGTAAAACTAGCACACCTGTGAAGAAACAGTCCTCAAATGCATCGAAAACAAAGCGCTATGGGATCGTTTTAAATGGAATAAATTTAGATCAGGGCGATCCGGATAAAGTGAAGAAACCACAAGTTGCCCAGGCGCAAGAGCCATCCGCAGCATTGAACAAAAGCCTTTCGTTGAATAGGCTATTGGCTGAGCTCGATGATGACATCATAATGGCTGATGAAGACGCAGGGACTATCGTTCCCAATCGCGATTATGACGATGATGATTCAGAGATAAGTCGCATGCAAACCAATACATCGACTCCGATAAAGATGATGAAATCGCGTTCTCGTACGAATATCTTATCAGTTCCAGCACAGCAGTCGCGTAGAGACACAAATACAACGACCATTAGTAGCGTGAGCTTCAGTGTTAGTAACTGCCGTGCAAAAGCAAGCACATTACCGCAAAATGTATCGCCTTCAGTCGCTTTGAAGCAGGGCTCCTCAGTCGATGTTAGCCTTTGTTATCCGAACGCTAGATTAGGAACGAGTAACTGCAGTAAAATTGGCAGTACGACAAGTAGCAATAATATTATATCGAACACATTTCCGCCAAAAAATCTCTTCCTGCTGAAATCAACGCCAAAACTGATGCAGTCGGCTTCGGCTTCGTCGGTACCCCTCACGATTGTTGGCGGAGGTGGTGGTAATGGTGGGGGTAAACTAACCGCGACAAAAAGTTTCTCGTCGGATACGTCTATTACGTCGCCTCAACAATCATTGGGTACTTCGTCACCCGCCAAGAAGTCATTAAGTTTTATTCGCCGCGCACATTCGACTAAATTATCACGAAGCAATTCGCTGCTGAAATCGATTACCTCGTCGGGAACCGCTACTACCGGGTCGGGGGTAAGCTCTAATGGTACGAACAGCTACAATATGGCTTTGTATTTGGCATACGATGTGCGACCGTTGTCGTTGGAGTTGCTGCAGCGATTCTTTAGGTCGGATCGGTGTGTGGAGTTAATAAGGGAGCACTTTAAGATTATGGATATAACGATGAATAGCTCGTCACAGGAATGCAATTTGGAGAATAACATTTACAATCGAAACGATGAGGATAGCAGTTATGATGTACAATTTCCAATTCGGACAGCTCTTGATGATGATGAGGATGCGGGAATTCATTCGGGTAAGTCCAATAATACGAAAATGGAGCGATTAGCTAAGTCCAAGGTGTTTCAACTGACTCACAGGTTTTTGTAAACTTAAAATTGATGAATGTTATTTGGTGTGTATTAACAGAATTATGCCGTCTTCCCTTCATACATATATACATTTATATGTGCATACCTACATACGTATCTAGTTTATATTCCATGATCAGCAATATAAATGTTATTTGCCTATATATGTATGTACCAACCTAAAGATTCTCATCGATTTGTACTGATTTTGTAACATACATACAAGACGTTGTTTTGCCCTTGCTTTCAATTTCTTACCAATAAGAAACGTTGCGAAAAAAGATAAAATATTTATCAGAAAAAGACATACATAGAAAGCAAAAGACAAAGCACAGAAAAGCGTCATTAAAATGATATCAATTTTCGGATGGGAAGTGTTGAAATGTAAATAAATATGTTTTTTTTTGTGAATTATACGGGTTTAGTTTAGAAGCTTTATGCAATCACGCAGGTATAATATAAGTATTTGTAGTATATGTTTAAGGTGTCAAAAAAATTAAAAATTATAGAAAATATAGGTACCTATGACATAAATTACGGTATCGACATGAGGGAAAACGCGAATTTATTTTTATTTTTAAATACCTACACCATTCTAAAGTCAAGATTCCACTAGCAAAAATTCCATTTCTTTACTACTAACACACAGTTTGGAAAATTGAAATATGTGTGTAACCAGAAGGTGATTCCAAACTAATGTTCGGCAGTGTATTTCTACATAAATGAATATGAAATGCGCAATTATATTAGTAGGAAGTCCAATCACCGTTATTATTTATAATTACTTGGTACTTTTCATTTAATTTGTGTGTATGTATACATATTCTAAACTTAGACCTCTCTAAATTTCCTTAAAGGGTAGTTATTTTACATTATAACGCATAGTAGGTACATCAAATGAAATTAGCCTTTGATGAGATTTTTGTTTACGAAATCGGTTTGCGTTTTTTTATGAATTAAAATTTCCTATGGGAACACTGCACGAGAGAAAAATTGTTTGTTTACATTTTTTACATTTTTTTCTGCCACAAGCACACCAAAGGTTAGGTCACGTTACGTAGCGTTGTGTTGTACTATTTTTTCTCTCTCCTAATGCAAAACGGGAAGTCGAGGTCGACGCGAATTGTTATGGATTGAGTGTGCAGGATTCTAGTGAGTAATATTTACCAATGGTAAACGCTCAACTCACTGCATATGCAGTTGACATTTCCCCATCATAATTGGAGGCTCACTCAGGTATGTCAGATCTGGAAAAATTGATTGCGGGACATTTTCATACTCAAAACATCAAGTTTTTATGCTTTTTAAGCCCTCAAAACCCAATAAAGTATATACATACATATTTGTATAAATGATCAGCATCACTAGCCGAGTCGATTCAGCCATGTCCGTCTCTCTGTCACCAGTGTTTGGGCCTTAATTTTTGACATAGATTGAAATTTGGGCATGTCAATGGGTGGATTTTAAAAATTTTTACACTTGTATTGCATACTTTTTCGAGGACCTCGCATACAAAATCTCATCGATCTAGCTCAAATTTAAAACCCAAAACTGGCGACACATGGATGGGTAGAAAGACGGACATGGCTTAATCGACTCGAATACATATACATATGTATATACTTTATTGGATGTACGTATCTTAAATATTTATCAGTGTTACAAACTATGTACATATGTGTCAAATTTAATGTAGGTACATAGGTACCCTTAGGTTAGAGTATAAAAATAGGAAACAATAACAAAGAATAAAGAATAGAATAAATACTTTAGGCGATAATGATTTACATTTAGAATTATATATTGGTTGCAGCTTGGTATTTTAAATAAAGATATACATTAATATAAGTTTAATAACTTAACCTGATGTATACATTTGAGGAGAAAAATGTACCATACAAATATCTATAATTCGCTTGGTGGAATATGCTCCTTACAGTGAATAATGTCGCCCCAGTAAACAGGCCCGATTTTTATTACCTTTATTTAGAACCTAAACAAGTATGTTTGTATATACATGCATATGTATTTGTTTATGAAAATCAACTCACTCTTATACCATCGCAGTTTTGGCATGATAATATATATAGCATTTATTCAGAAAAAAAAATAGTAAGAGAAGAGAGAATTAAAAGATATATGTATTTGAAACCTAGGTAGTACTGTGTCAATATTATTTTCCCTTCGGTGGTATCCAAATTATTAGAAAGAACTGCATTCGTTTTTTATTCATGGTGTGTATTTTTCTGCATTCGGAGTCGTGTTTTCCCAGCGAATTTGCATTAATTGCTTGCATTAACTACTTATTGTATTAGATTACACTAACTCACAGATAGCATTGTATCCTTATTACCATGTGCTAACAAAATACACATAGATAATAAAAGGTCAATCAATTTGAAAAATAAATCCATAAATACCCTCACATGGATATCTGCTTATTGTCAATTCTATACTGTGCCTATTTGCATAGGTACACAGTTTGATTTGCACCGTATTAAAACAAAGAGACTTATCCCATTCCAATGGCGTTACAAATCCACATCCTAATAAGGAAAGTAAAAGAAACTTGTAACAATACAAAAATTTCGTAGATGCTGACGGAATTATATATGTACATATACAAAGGCATCTGAATAAGAGATAACTATGACTAATCCAAGATACTTCATTTTTTGGAATCTTCTGAAGTGACTAATGGGTAATTCTCTTTGCTGGTTTGTTTTTTACAAAAAAATCTTTGCGAAGCAAGGGAAAATAATATATGTATACACAATTCATGTGTGTGTATATATTTTTTTTGTTCCCGCATGCATCTATGCAGTATGTATGAAAGTACAGATGTATGCATTTATCACGTGGTATTCAATTGTCAACATACAGAAGGGACCTACAATTTTATGGCGTATCCGTAGGGCAGAGGAAATTTTGAGAAGCTATCTCATGACAGTAAATATTCTTGGATGTTTCTCAGACGATCGCAAAAGGTGGACCCACGAAAAAAATGTGTGGTGTTCCTGTATTTTAACTTGGAATAAGAAAATACCACCAATGGAACCATGCACAGTAGTCCAACGTACTAACCACTGAGCCACGCAATCACACATTGTACATATGTATGATCATATATGTATGTATATATCATTAGACCCTTTTGGGCAAATCCTGTTTAAGTGAAATTAGTCCAAGGGAAAGTAGGTACCCTTAATATAAGGGGTTGATCTAAATTAATATTTCCCTTCTAAAGACGACATAGACGCAACATTACCCAAATAAAATCATTGTTTTATCCACAGCAATCTTCTAAACAAGTCGGTTAGTTTAAACTATTGAAACAAAATTTGAACCAAATGTTGGTGTCATCATGCATCATCCGCATTTCATTTATAGTCTTGCAGCCAAAGAGTAAACATTAAAGAAATAAATGAAATATTTTACAAATTTCTCACGTTTCAAGCAAAAAACTATAGTTTTGGTTTATTTTCGTAAAATTATACCTAACCATTTTCATTTTTTCTTTTGTGAACTCACTAGTAAGGAGAAATGCCACTACAATGAGCGTCGGTTCATGTACATATACAGAATATTCACCCCGAAATATTCATACAGTGTGTGATGAGGGACAGAGTCATGCCGTGGTTAGCCTACCCAGCAAAAAGCATAAGCCTTATTTAAGGCTTACTACAGTGCATTTTATTCCTTAGCATGTAAGAGTTGTTATTAGTAAGGGATGTTAAATCGCATACAACATACCTTATTTTATACCTTACTCTAACACAGGCCATGTCCTACGAGATCAGGTATACGTTGACATACCTTTAACATACCTTATTTATTGCTTATCATAAGCATTAAATAAAACCTTACTTAAGGCTTATTATAAGTTCTTTTTTCGCTTAAAATAAGTATTAAATAATACCTTATTTAAGACTTATTATCAGTTAAATAAAAGACGTGCTATCTTATTTAATTGCAAAAACTTTTATTTAAAGTTTTTTGTTACTCAAACTAAAACTTATGCTTGCGTTGATCCAATCTATTTTTTCCTTTTTTAATCGCCTCCTTAACATATCATCGATGGACCAATAAAATTGATTTACAGAGCCTAAATAAAGATAAATATTTTAGAATCTTGTAATTAAATCAAATATCGATATAAACTTACCGTACAGCGTTGACCGGGAAAGTTTGAAGGCGTTAATTGGCCTTATGTTTTTCCGGCCGTTAAAGTTAATTTCCGCCAGTTTTTCTTATTTTAAAATTCACTTTATTTTCACTTTATCACTATAAAAACTTGTCCGCTTCCTTCAACTATCCACGCACAAATGACGAGTCAGCACTAATATACCTGATGTATGCCTTAATATAAGGCGTCAATAAGAATTATGAAGTCATATGGTGCCGTTCATTTGCAAAAATGTTTCTTCCTGTCCTGTCTGGGCTGTTTTTCTTATATACACCTTACAATAAGTCTTATTTCAGTCTTATTAGGGGTATTAAATAAGATTTATTTTTTTTGTCTATACCTTATTTACACCTTAGCCTGACATACCTTATAAAATTTTTTGCTGGGTACGGTTAGGTTGCGCACGTGTGTGATGACCCCTATGGATCATAAGTATAACTAAATAATGCATTCCCGCATTGAATAAAAGGAATTCTGTTCAATTCTCAACAATTATTTGCTCGCACCAACCGGATTCAAATACATTCCTATGTACATTAAACGAAAATACTCAATATCACAACCCATTCTAAGCAGAAATAATAATTTGCCCAAAAAAATACATAACTACGAGATATAAACTGAGACTGAGACAGTCGTACATGGTACGACGTAATTTTAAATTTAAAACTATTTTCTTTCCTAACACTTTCCAAACAAATGGTCTTGGTACGCAGGTACTACATTGAACTAAAAAACCACAGTAGAAATTTTACAGTTTTACAATATCTGACACCATCAATGAAAGAGAAAACAAAACTTTTTCTATGATATTCTAATAAGAACAACAAAACGTTACATGTAAAATGCCAAGCCGAAAATGACCATTTTCTACAATATTCAGGTGTGGCGTTACCACAATTATTTTTTTCGAAAAAATAAACAAAAATCGATTCAATCAATTCATTGGATTACCATAATATAATATGTATGTATATTATGTGACTGGTATATGATAGCACAACAACGAATGTGTGTTCAAGGTCAGAGTGTAGACTAACAATGCTTTTCATACATCACACGCTCGCCAAAGGAAATTAAAAATAAACGAAAGCGTAATCTTTGACTACGCTATGCTTTTCGATGTGGCTAGCTATAGTCCAAATATCTGGTGTTTAATCTCCATAATACTCGTGACTCATTTACGCATCCAAGCACACAGGGTAGGATCAAAAAAAAAAAAACTTGTTTAACTCATTGTCAGTGTGAAAAACCACTACATCGTTGTATGTACATACAAATGTATATCCAAAAAGGTATGCACACCTACATATAATATGTATACAACTTAAAGTAGATGATTGAGTATGTGTTCACCATTTTATTTGCTATTCCTTAACACATAGGTAAATACAGAAAAAAAATACTATTTCAACGGTTGGTACTTTTTCAAATCAATCTAACTTTTGATAACATTTACCACGAGAGATAAAAAAGAACTACAGTTCGCCTGCCGTTGATTGAATACACATGTACCTTGTTCTTATTTTATACACATATACATATGTATATGGATTTCACACCCCAATGCCAATTTTTAAAATGTTTACATTTAATATCAAACTGATAAAAAATATTTTAGATATTTCTGTAAATACGGTCTATAATCACAGTTATGAAGATAAGTCTATTTACCTTACCGATTAAATTGCAGTCGTGTCGCATTTGAACAATTAAGTTTTTCTTCACTTTGGCTAAGTTTAGGCACCTACTATATTTCTCAATTTAATCACATACATATGTTGCTAGTCAAGAACAGAATTTATCCAAGTAAATATGTACATGCAAACATACTAATCATAATAATGGCGCAAAATTAATCACCCTATTGGAAGATGTTATAATTTTTGCAAATGGCGTCGTACATCAGGAATATTTGATATCGTAAAGGTCCAAATAAAAATTCTCTCAACATCATGTTTTTTATTTAGTAATCTTCGAAAGTGATACCTCAGTTTGTCTGAGAATGTTACTTGGATCACATAGATTTGAAACATAAATACCATCAAATTGTCTTAATAAATCCCCATTATAGAATGGTTGGAGGTTGTGTACAAAGGAAAATTGAGATCACTGGAGTGCTTCTGAACAATAAATTGAAATTTATTAGACCTTATATCAGTTAAAAGCACGAAGAATCTCCTAGCACTTTATTATGAAATTATTGTATCTATGTACTCGTACACTGTTGGAATTTGTTTTGTATCTTATTTCATTGTAGAAGAGTGCGTGACCCAGGGGCATTTTAAACTATTATTTATACATCTATATTTCTTTGTGACATTTTATGGTGAACATGATATACATATGGACATATGTATGTATATACGTAGTATAGTCACGATAAATAGTCCCACTTAGTGTGAGAATTTTTTAAATTTCTATTTCAATTAATTTTATTGAAATTATTTTTGAATTAAATATGTTGAATATTACAATTACAGCAAATTGTAAGTACATAAACAGATAAAAAACTTACCTAGAAATGTACATACATACAGACATATAAACATTAAAATCAATTACTCTTAATTGATAGTTTACTGGCTTGTTACTTGAAGTGTTTTTAAAACATAATACATATAACACAGTTAAAAGGCATGGTTGTATGTGATATTATATTTATATTTGTCGTCTACCTGTGTACATACATATGTAGATATGACAATTAAAATTTGTAAAGTCATTTTTTTGGCGCGAAAGTGCAGAGAGCGATAGGTATCAAGAAATAGTGACCTAACCAGTGAAAAAATTCTACAATCCGCCTGGAGCGGATCGTATGATACCCTATCCCTATCTTATTTGGTCGTTTCAGTGGGCGGTGGAAAATATATTCACAAAATTTTCTATTTTACCCTATAAACTAATATTTTTACTCGAAAATTAATTTTTGAAGTAAACGCCCCTAAAAAGTGGGCGTGGGCATATACAATGTATAGACGATTTGTAGATTTAGTGGATATCTACATATTTGCTCAAGTAAGTTTTTTCGAGTTTCATATGAAAATAGTGAAAAAATGTGATTTTTTTTTAAAAGTGGGCGTAAAAATGTTTACACTTGTATTGCTTACTTTTCCAAAGACCTCGTATACAAAATTTCATCAACCTAGCTCAAAATTTAAGGCCTAAAAACTGGTGACACACAGGCGGACGGACGGACGAACGGCCATAGCTCAATCGACTCGGCTAGTGATGCTGATCATTTATATACAGTGTTGGCCAAAACTAAAGCAACTTAAACACAGACAACAAACACATGAGTAAAATTGCTTAAATGAAAATATATTCCTTACATTTTTTATGTAGGAATGTATCGGTTACATTCCAAAATTAGATTATGAAAAAAAAATCCGTTCATTTATAAAAAAACAAAGAAAAAACAAATAATACTAAAATATGCCGATTTTCAGCTGGACAAAACTAAAGCAACTTCATACCAAAATTGTATTTATATTCAAATTCGTTGTGTTAAACTCAATATTTTAATGCAAAAACATTATTTCAGATCACCGCTGCACACCTCCTAGGCATTCTCTCCAAAATATTTTAAATTATGGAACTGGGGATATTATTCCATGCCTCCTTGACCTGAGTGAAAAGGCTCCCCTGTTTCGACATGTAACCCGAACTATTCTCCGATCTACGATCTCCAAGAGGTTTTCTATAGCATAAAGATCCAGAGACCATTCCATAATCCCAAATTTTCTACCCTGAAACCAATTTTTTACAAGTTTTGAGGTATGTTTAGGTGCGGTATACTGTGGAAGTACCCATTTCAAAGGCAACTCCTCTTCGACATGTGGCAGCATAACGCCTTGCAGGATAGTTTTGTACACAAATCGGTTCATAATTCCATCTATTTTATGGATTGGGCCAATTCCATATACATGGAAGCATCTCCGGACCATGACATAGCCTCCTCCATGTTTGACCATACCCATCGAATATCGAGAAGTAGGTGCTTCATTGCTGAGCCGTCAAAGACGTCGAAATCCATCCGATCTCTTAATATTGAATTTGTATTCATCAGAGAATAGAGCTGTCTTCCTTTTAGACACTGTCCAGTTGATGTGGCCAGTTGTAGATTTGAATTAAGCCGTTCTGTTTTTGACCGAAGTAAAAGGTTTCTTCACGACACTGAAAAATGAAAGACCACCATTCACTGCCCTTCGACGAATCGTTCTGGTGCGGATATTCATGTTCAATTCGTATCTCAACTCTCAGATGACATGAACAGATTGCTCCTAATCTTTCTTACCACATATATATCTTCCCGGTGCGTGCTAACTCCTGGCCTGCCACCTCGATGAATCATTTTGACGGATTTGCTGGCCTTATAATATTTAATTAAATGACGTTTCACTGATTTATGAGTAGAATATAGCATAGATTTCCTTGTGTAATTCCATATTCAAAATCAGAATTTTTTTTTGTCCGTTCAGAATACTATTCCTTGCCATTTTTACAAAATAAGTTAGAGCAGATTTTTATGTCTTCTGCAGCAAAATTATACCTGAAAATCGTCCAATTTTTCTTGTTTGTTCATTGGCATCATTTCTATAGCAGTAAATACTCAAAACAACGGTTACTTTTTGTTTTCCGTAACAGAAAATCGTTTTTTGAAGAAAGAAACGAAAAGTTGCTTTAGTTTTGGCCAGCCGAAAATGAACCTTAATTCAGTTTTGTACTTATTATTTTTTTTAATTTACTCATAAGAGTGTTCATTGATTCTGTATACTAATCTATAATATTCAGAGATATCGGGAAAAATAAATATAAAAATATTCTGGCTAATAAACATTTGTTAAATCTTAAAACAATTGTGAGGTGTATTAGTTGCTTTAGTTTTGGCCAACACTGTATATACTTTATTGGGTCTATCTGTAATATTTCTCTATGTTACAAACTATGTTTTAAACTTAATATACCCTTAGGATAGGGTATAAAAACAACTGTGATTGAAAAATGATCATTTAACTGTTACATGCTAATCTTTGGCATATAAGGTGCTTCGCATTGGATCCTATGATTTGAAGGGTCCACTGTAAAAACTACCAAGTTAATTTTTAGTGATTTCGAAAAAAACGAAAACAAAATTTTGAGTTAGTTCGTTCTTTCGCTGCAATATAATATCGTTTAAGTGGTATTTTAAAAGAATTTAAGCTGTTTTTCAGATGTAAACATATCACATCAGAAAGTAAATATTAGGAAAATACCATAAAATGGCATAACCAGCTTAGTTCTGACGAAAAATAGACTTAGGAGGCTTTACGAGTGGATCATTCATTTGTATAATATTTAAAATATTATGTTTCCTTTTTAAAATACTTAATTAAAGTGTCATATGAGTATAAGTTTCTTTTGAGCATAGAAGAAATAAAAATTAATAGTCAGTCAGGTAGTCTGGCCCGGCAGACGTTGTTCTGCCCGGCGAGAATCAAAAAGTTTTACCTATAAGAAACATTTATACTAAAGTATCGAGGGGAAAAACATATGCAAATGCTACTATCTGCCGGGAGGACTCTATCCCTTTCCTATATACATAACTCCTTCTTGCACCAATAAACTTGTTAGATTTTTTTTTTCAAATATAAAGTCTAAAATGCAAATTTAAATTTTAACCGAACTTTGTACTTAAAAATTTCATAAATCATCAATTCGATTGAAATCGAAGAAAACTATTTTTAAATAAAAATGTCATTTAGCAGTGGGCGTGGCTATATATAGCATATAGTTGGTTTATAGAGTAAATAAATAACTACCTACATATTTGCTAAAGTATTTTTTTTAGAATTTCATACTGTAAAAAGTGGGGGTGGCATTCGGCGGATTTTACAAATGTTTACACTTGAACAGCTTACCTTTGCAAGGGACTCGTATACAAAATTTCATCAACCTAGCTCAAAGTTTAAGGCCCAAAACCAGGCTGTGTTTAAATCACTTGCTAACGGATCCAAACTTCAGAAAAACACTCTCATTCCAATACCGAAGATTACATGAAAACTTAAGGTTATACTATGTATCTTTCAAGCTGGAATAAAAAAATGTTATTCAAATCGATTGGACGGTTTCGGAGATTAGCGTGGACGAACATCGTGACACGTGATTTTTATATAGTATAAAGAAGACAATACTAAGAAAGCGAAATAAAAACGCCAAAACTTTTACGTTTACGTCCAGCCGCAGAAGTATAGGTCTCAGCAGCTAAGGTGATAACTTTTCTAAATTTTTCTAGATATTTGTTTTTCCACCTAAGCATATTTTATTTAAAACTAGAGAGAAAAACAGCGAGCAACCAAATTCTGTGAGTGCAGTCTTTAAAAAAATAATGATGGAAAATGAAACTAAGATGTACATAGTTATAGTTGTACGTGAGTTTTTTTTAGTTTACTACGTAAACTGAGTAACGAATCCGAGGCAGTCTCCTCTAGGCAGTTTCTATTAAAAAGATCTTTTGACAAAAGTGATTAGATTACATAATGGAAATAGAAGCCAGGGCAAGACAACGAGGCAGTGAGTGAGTTGGCGTTATAGAAAATATACAAATACTACCGCAGTGTAAAGGAAAAAAAAATACAAAGTACATGTACATATGCATATATGAACCTTCCTTTTGTATTCAGATTGCGTACACGTCCAGTTTTGTGGCATTTTGAATAGGTGGCAATATGTGGCAATATCTCGTCGATGGTAGCAACGTCGGTGATAAATAATTATTTTTACTTCTTGCATACATACGAGAATGTCTTTTTCTACGTGAGACTTTGTCTTGTCTTCATTGGTGCCATTTAAGAAAAAAAATGTATCATACAGTCTGTCCAATAAACAATGGAAATCCGTTGATATATCATGAAACCGATAATTATGTAACAGGTATACCCCGGTTAACGTTGCCCCGCGCAGCGTTGTCTCGCTATAACGTCGGCAACGAATTGTTACCATACCTCGCTTAATGTTGCGTGCCTTCGCTGTAACGTCGTTCTAGGCTTTATTTTAGAATCCCAAATGAATTTATTTAAGAAATGCTGTTTTTTTTTCCTATGCATCTACATACATATGCAGTACATATCACAGGAATTACATACTTACCTTTTTTTTTTATTTTTGAACGGACTGTATTTAAGAAAAATGTAATGGTTACATATATACATATGTACGTGAAAAGTGAATAGAATGAGGAAACCTAGTTTTGAGTTTCTATACATAGTGAATAAGAATGGAATGCAGAATATGTTAAAAGGAGACATGATTATTCATCATCCTATTTTGCATCAAATGCAATTTGAAAGATTTGGGAAAGCTTGAGCTGAAAAGAGAAGAAAATATATAGATACAGCACTTAAAGTTTTAAATAATTCTTCATCAATGTTAAGCTATTAAACTACAGTGAGACGTACAGTATAACGAATACCAATATAGCGAACGTATATAAAGATCGGGTTCATACAAATTTAGTATCCGATATAACAAATACATAATATATTTATAACTGCGATTTCTGCTAACGACAGTTTCCCCATTGCTTTTTTTAAGATTTTTAAAGTGATAAAAAAATGACGCCCATAAAGTAGGCTACACACTTTCAGTTTTCAACTGACACACTATCATTCCAGGTTTGTCATTTTTTCGAAGGTTTTCTCCTTTTTCTTGTTCATTGTTCGGTTTGTCTTCTTTGGGCGCATACGGATATTTATTTTTTTTAAAATGAATGATAAAGAAATTGCGTTCATGAGTATTATTATTGCACTAACAACAAAAAAAAGTGTGTGAAAAAGTGGAAAGATCCGGGACACAGAAGCCTGGACTATCAAATATGACCCTCGCTCGACCCAAATCATGAAATCTACCTACACATCATACACATACATGCATCATTCTCCGTCATTCCAGCAAAATCCACGAAAAATTTCAACCCTCATCATTCTCGCCATCAGTTCCATCCTCAGTTATCATTTCTATCTACACACTATCATTTTTCCATCAGTCTAGCAAGACTGTCAGTTGAAAACTGATAGTGTGTAGCCTACTTAAAAGAATACCGCAAACCCAATCAGATACTGACATGAATGCTGACAGATGTGTCAGTCGTTGAAGCCCTGCATTACGACCAATTCAGTTGAATTCAGTTTACTCGTAAGGAAAATTGCATATTTTTTACAAGGAAATGTATGGAGATAAACCGATTCCAATCCAGCTGAGATGCACGGAACCAATCAATTTTTTTCTACTATTTCATCGTAATATGAGAAATTACTATTATTAGCGGGAGTTAAATTGTCAATTGTACTGTACTCGTTTTATATTTAAAACCCCGTCTCCATCTGTTCTTGTATAAACTGAGTTTGCTTGTGCACGCAAGTCGTGTTCTTCTCAGCATTCTCGGGATTTTTAGGAGAGACAAATGAGAGTTGTGAAGCCGAAATGGAATCGATTTCACGTGACACTCAATAACACAGATAAACCTTAAAGAAATCTGACAGGGGTGATTACACCTACATATTGGTTATTCATTATGCACCAAGGAAGCGATTTAAGGTATCGAGGGCCGTGTACACTTAAAATCATAATGACGTAAAAACTTGGATTTTACATTTTTGTCTTCTGTGCCTCTATCCCAAACTGTAAATCTGTATAGTACGAAATACACGATACAATTGTTGAACCGACTTGCTCATAAGTTGTGCCGAAATCGGTATACAACAACTGTTGTATACAGCGCATACATTATATTTACGATCTGCGTACGATTTACAACCAGACATTATATTCAGTTTATTTCCTGTCAACCCAAACATCTTTTTATCGAAACCGTATTTTAAATTCTTCATCCTTACTCACCACTAGAACCGCGGAAACAACTTTAAAATCGATTCAACAATAATTGTTTAATTAGATGCAATGCCATACCATAGTATTGGTATTTTCATACAATTTGTGTCATGCGACAGCGGTTGTACACTCAAGAGCATGCGACCATATGATATCGATACAACGTTAGACAGCGGTTGTACACTCAAGAGCATGCGACCATATGATATCGATACAACGTTCGATATCACCTAAAACTTCTTCACTACGCTGGAGATGAGTGTCTACTTACACCATCATGGTCCTGCATCTGCGGCAGCAAGTTTTTCTTTCTGTGATTTGTTTCTTTGCTTTATTTTTCGTTTAAAAAGTATGTAGCCAAACGGAAATATTTGCCATATAGATACTAGTCACACTGGCAGATTTTCAAACATACTAGAAACATACAGAACTGTCAACTTCCAAGTACCAGTAAAATTTCAGTACCCAGAACCTTGAGCTTGTACTTGAAAAAAATAACATAACTACTTTCAATTACTTATTTTTCAGTATAATTACTGAGTACCGCCGTACTGACAATTAAATTTTCAATTAAACTTATCTTTTTTTCAGTATCAGCATAGAGCTAACATATACGATTCGTGCAAATGACTTAGTCTTTCCAAAAACGAAATCGAATGAGGCAGCAGCAAGAAAAGAGAAGAGAAAGAGAAAGTCCATGTGCTTTTCTAAAATCTGTAACTCGGGAACTACTTGGCGGGTTTGGAAGAAACTTAAAATTTGAGCCAATCCTAGTATCAAAATGACCTTCTGTCAAAGTTATTTGGATAACATGAAAACTGGGGAGAGTGGGGTAACTATACTCTGTCCAACATAAATTGTCAGTACAGGGAAAATAGGGATGTTTGCCTCTCATTCGCACTCTTTTGTTTGCCGTAAGGTTCTACTCTAACAAAATCTCTTACAGGGTTGCCGCAGTATCATTTCAAACTAGCAAAAATGTAGGGTTACCGTCCTAATTTTTTAGATTGAAATTTTCATTTAATTTGTTTTATTTATAAAATATAAAACAAATTTATCTTTTTCCACACCACCAAGAGGTAAAAAAATATCCTTGTCCGAATCTATGCATATACACTGGCGACATCATAGAAGATTTTTTTTTAATTCATGAGAGACGAATCGGCGAAGGTCCCATTTTTTATCCATTCAAATGCAAAAATTGTCAATGAAATTTCATATAATGGCTAACTAATATTGAAAGCTGTCAACCTTTTTTGCTGATTAAACAAATTATGTAGAACAATTCTGAAGAATTTTAAATTATTCACTCACTGCATTGCTTGAAAGTAAAAGTAAACATCCTATATTACCAATTGCGTATTTTATGTATTTTCCAACGTACTGAAAATTGAACCCAAAAGGAGAGAAAAATGTATGCGTACCTACAAAGTGCAAAACATTATAACATTTTAGAATAGAAAACATCTTACAATTTTGTAACTGCATTTTAACGTATTTTCAACACATTAAAAGAAATAATATATCAGATCAAAACAAGATGGTAACACTTATCAAAAAGAACTTTTTTCCAAAGCTTTAAAACCAAAAGCTCCTAAATAGAAACCTAAGGAAAAAAAACTGAACGAGTAAAAAAAACGGACACTGGTAACTCTGAATGCACATCAATACACCCAGCTGTGCGCTGTTGGATCTACGTCAGATACAAATGGATATTCACAGGCGGGTATACACATTTTATGCGGGGTTTCTCTCAATTTAGTATGGTGCAAAAATATGACATATTGGTGGTTAACATTTTTCAAATGTTTGGTAAGCTTTTTTGTTCAACAAAATTTGCAAAAAAAAATATTCCTTACATATGTTCCGTCTTTCCTTTTAAGGTCCGGAACACCAAAAAAGCTTATTATATTGGAAATGTACGTAAACGAATTTATGTAAAGTGAATTCACTAATTTAACGGTGCTTAAAAATTGAAACCACCAAGTCATTGACTGACAATATTTTGCAAAGGAATTATCGAAATAAAGAAACAAAACTTTATGAATCCATCAAAATTAACTACATAAATGAAAAACTGAATTCAATAGTGGTTAATGGGTGCGATCTGATTCTATGTATTTTGAATAAAACTTTACATTACAGTATAAAAAAGTGGAATAGTGTCTGTCTTCTGGCGATGTTCGCACGGCTCCAGCCCAAACGGCTAAACCGATTTACGTCAAACTCGTATCTGAACTGCAGAGGAATTCAAGGAGGAGTCAAAATGTTTGGTTATACTATGTACCCTTATACTTAAGACCAATTTTACCAAAAGCTTTTTTTTCAAGTAACAGATTTAAGAATATTGTCCGAAATTATTTTTTGAGCTATTTACAGCATCTGGCCAAAAATACGAAAAACGGTGGTTTTAGTAGTATTTAAGGTAGAATACATACAAACATACTACATATATATATATTTTGAGAAACAGTGCAAAAATTCATTATTAAAAAAAAGGATTGGTTTTTATGACTATATGTGAAGCAAAGAATTTTTTGGGTATTTTTTTGTAATAAAATGTATGTAGGTAAAAGAATATACGATTTTTTAAACACCTATTGACTAAAAGCAGCTGGTTATGCCGTCGGTAAAAAATAAATCGATACCAAATTCATACTGTTCACAAAGGTTTAATCTGCTGAATTATTACCCCTGCCTGAAAATTCTATTCCTTAATTCGACTAAAATGTCTGCAGCAGGTTTTTTTATGTTTTGTTTTTTCTGTTCTACATTTTATGCATGCTTCCTCCCTTATTTTGTATATATAAAAAAAGAAGAATCCATCGCGCTTCAATAACTTTGTATTGTACTCATAACAAAAAAAAAAACGACGATTAAGGTCTTCAGTTTCCTGTCCTATTTTTTTAAGAGAATTTAATGGTGGTGGCACTATTTTTAAGGTACTCACAACTACCTGTAATGGATTTTTTTCAACTTCCTTTCAGCACTGTTCATTCACATAAATTGTCTGAGTTATCGTGTTCCATTTAAGGGCGAAATCTATATTTTGAGTTGGTATTATTCATGGTTTCCGCGAGAGGAACTCCATTAGTATAATCATTTCAAGTAATTCCTTTTCGGTCGTATAAAATATATCTTGAATGAATCTTTCACTGATCTCATGAGAATATTTGTGAGAAACAGCATTAAACATCTTCACAAAATGAGTCAGAAATTTCCTACAAAGAGATGTTTTGCTCACTGAGCAATTTTACCCTATATGTACTTATAGAAATATTGCATTTAAATACTTAGTTGTGTGGTATTTTTCAGTTCAAATATTTTTATTGTGTTTTAGTTTGAAAATATAGAAGTTTTAGCTAAGCTAAAATCTATACCTCTTACTTAAATTAGTTTTCTTGTTTTATTTTTGTGAATTTAAGCAAAAATACATTATTTATTTGTTTTTGATTAACTGAATTAATTAATTTCTTATTATTTAGGTTTAATTATTTGTTTTTGGTAATAAGTCTAGGTTTTTATGATTTTTTGTTTTTATTTTTTCATTAAAAATTATATGAATATTTTTTAACAAAGGCCTAAGTTGCCATTTTTGTTTGTTTTTTTGAATACAAGTTTTACTTCTTGTTTTTTTTTTACATTTTTATATTTTAAAATGTAAATAAACATTTAATATGAAAAAAAGCTTATAATTCGATCTACAATACGTGAAATGAAATGGATTAAAAATAAATGAAACCCCTTCTTATCGCTTAGAACTCTAAACACCGTATTATTCGAAGTTCGTCAACTCGATTTCCAACTCTTATGTTTTTAATGTAGTTTGGCTGACAATGTTATCCGATTTCACTATATGAAATTGTCTATTCCATGATTTTTTAAAAAGTTCGCCATTAAAGATACGATTGAGCAAGTAAATAAACAAAATGAAGGTCTTTAAATTGTCACCCATGTATTGCGCTTAATTATAGTCCACCATCGGTGGTGTCTTATTCTCTTCCTGGAAGAATTGTAGTTATGATCCAGCTCACCACAAATGATCATATGGTAATTTGTCCAAGGTTCTCCTTATTCTGTTACATCGTGGTCATTTACCCTAGCCAAGTGCACTTAATCGAATATGGACAACTTAGATACAACTTCTGAATAATTAAGTGGCGCAAAATTCTTCGTTTATAGTACCTGATAGGGCACACTGCACTTTTGTACTTCGAGAACAGTTAAAATGAAATTAAATGGAATTTTATTACAACAGTAAAAAAAATAAATAAATTTATTGCCTCACTACTATACTCGCATTCGCTCACCTTACCCTGTTAGCAATAAAATTATTTTGATAATTGAACTTAGATATTTAAAACGAAGTACGAAACAAATCTAAACTTAGGTTTTGAAAATACAAACATACAATGTCATTTGATTGGCGTTAACCGGATGTGGGTTATTTGTTTGACTTTTTTTTCACGTTTGCGTATTAAACGCCTGATTGTTTACATTAAATCTAATTAAATTTTTATTTTTGTTTTCTTTTCAGGTGAGTCAATGAATTAAGAATATAAAAAGGAAGAGAGCAACAGATAAGTAAAAAGGTTAAAGTTAATAAATCAGAATAAAGATGCACACGATTCCTTATTTAAGTAGATGTTGTGCTGTTCATTCCCTACATTGTGTGAGTTGTATCAAAGGCACATTATGGTCGTTTATAATATGAGTTTAATTATGAATTTGTACAAGATGGCGCAAGAGTTTATCCAAAAAAATATGCGCTGTAAATTTTACAATTTAAGGCAGTAGGCTCTACAATTCATTGTAGATTTGAGTATTTTACAACAATTTTTTTTTGTAGATTTTACGCTACTTCGTTCTCTTTTCTTTTTTCGATGCAATTTTTATATTTTAATTTTATGAATTTTCAAATTGGTAAACTTGTCTAACTCGCATCATAAATGTAGAATAAAAGATTTTTTATGTACATACTAATAAATTGAATAAAATGAAATTGAAATTGAATTGTGACTTTACAGTGCTCAGAATGAAGTGTGAAGCAGTTCAGCCCAGTCCATAGACGAACTAAATTAAAAAATAAAGGCAAACACATGTTATTCTTCTTTTCCAACAGGATATTGGCGCATCGGTCAGTACTCACTAATATTATTTTTCGCGGCCAAGAGAGCATTTTTATTATGGGATTTTCTTTCAAACATTTTCTATATTTGCCAACAGATGTGCCCAATTCATTCTATACGGCTGCAACATTTTTCATGTTTCATATTTACATATTATGTGCCTGCTTCTTTAGCTCTTAACTTTACTATTAGGGCTTCACTGTTCACTTCCCTTTAAGTGTAGGTCACTCTACAGAGAAATTGAGTTTACATTACTGTTACTGATTTGTTACTCTTTGTTGGGATCACATCTTTCCAAGTAGTTATTACCTTTAATATTATTTAAAAATATATGGTATTTGTACATATGTATATATGTAAATATGAAGACAAGAATAATAGTACTTTTCAAGCACTTACTGTGCAGAAAAGAGTGCTTCGGCGCGGCGGTTTGATTGTAATTACATATTGTGAAATTAAGTTAATGAACCGGAGTACCAGCAACAATAGACGGTCACTCTTGAAAGCTATTACACAAATTGTTGATATTCATGGTGCCCTTATAATAATAAAATGAACTGTGCCGGCATTGGAGGCTTTACCCTAGTTGATCCACATTGATAATCTTGCATGTAGATATTTAACCCTATCCTAAGGGTATATTAAGTTTGATACATAGTTTGTAACATAGAGAAATATTGAAGATAGACCATATAAAGTATATATATAAATGATCAGCATCACTAGCTGAGTCGATTAAGCCATGTCCGTCCGTCTGTCCGTCTGTCCGTCCGTCCGTATGTCACCAGTTTTTGGGCCTTAAATTTTGAGCTAGGTTGATGAAATTTTGTATACGAGGTCTTTGGAAAAGTAAGCAATACAAGTGTAAACATTTTTAAAATCCGCCCACTGACACGCCCACTTTTCAAAAAAATCACCTTTTTTCACTATTTTCATATGAAACTCGAAAAAACTTACTTGAGCAAATATGTAGATATCCACTTAATCTACAAATTGTCTATACATTGTATATGGCTACGCCCACTTTTTAGGGGCGTTTACTTCAAAAATTAATTTTCGAGTAAAAATATTTGTTTATAGGGCAAAATACAAAATTTTGTGAATACATTTTCAACCGCCCACTAACACGACCAAATAAGATAGGGATAGGGTATCATACGATTCGCTCCAGGCGGATTGTAGCATTTTTCACTGGTTTTTTTTTCCATTGAAATAGAAGAAATTTACCAAAATTTAAAAAAAAAACTGCTTTCACCGTGAAAAGTGTAAATGGAATAGTACAATTTATTTCATTGTGTGAAGTTTTTCTTTCAATTACCTGTTTAATGATTTATATTGCCTACCGAGAACGCAGCATGATTCAGCAACTTCCGTGCCTATTTATGGTGCTGGTAGTCAAGTAACTATGGAATTGGTTGCACTGCAACCGAGTGTGTGGTATGAATACCCTGTCGAATTGAAAATTGAATGAAGTGGGTAATATTGCTAGCTTGCGCGATATAGTGGTATGTGTTCCCCTTTTGGATATAGGCGTCTGACTAGATGAGACAAGAAATTGTTTTTGGGATAAAAATTATATTTTTCATTTGTCTTTTAAATATGTATGCTTTTTAAAACTTTGATTTTTACATATATTTGGATAGAAACTTAATTGAATTTTTATCTCGGGGCTAATTTAACTTATAAGGCCTAGAGACCTGAAGTGTAAACAGGAAGCTAGATCTATTCGGGTATGGGGGTACCTAACTTAAGTCTGTCAACGGCAAAGGTGAAGATAACTAATGAGACAAAGTTCAGGACATAGAGGCAAGAAAATTTCAAAGTTCACATTCTAGAGGTGGTAGTGATTTTAGTTCACATTATAAGGAGATTCGTTACATACATACGTAAATGGCATACATACAGCGAGGCAGAAAACACGATAGCTCGTACATACATATATGTAAGATCAAAAAAGTAGATCTCCCAACTCTGTTTGTCTGTATGCACGAGACTTTCAGAAAAGCGGCTTAAGGGAGGACTTTTCAGATACCAAGTTCAATTCAAACATTTTTAGCAGAAAGTACCAGGGTTAAAATTTGCCTAATAGATAATTTAAATTTAATTATCATGCTTTCGTTATTAGCGTAAGGTTTGACACATATTTATTTACACATTTTATCGTGATACATTTATTTTATCAAAATATGTACTTATATAGTTTTTATTACATTCCATATTATATTTAATGGGAAATGTATGCGCATTATTATACATATGTATCCAATGTAGAAGTGGTAGACCTCCATTATTGAATCAAGTTATACCCTTTACCAAAAAAGATTAATCAATCAAAGGTGATTGTGAAGATAAAAGGTTTATTAGACCTTTTTTAGAAGCGAAATTCAAAACTTTACGGGAGAAGGGAATAAAACGAATTACCTAAACAAAATTATTTCACATTTAAATCGATACACAAGGTCAGTAAACTTTCATATAAAAATCCACAAGACAAGATAAGATGCACACATACATATATATGTTTGTATGTGTTTTAAAGTTGGTTTATTGTGTGGCACGCGGAGCGCCATCCATCCATGTCGTCGCTGCGATGAAGGCACATTGTTTTATTCGAGTGTGGTGTCGTTGAAATACCAAGCCTCAAATGAGCCATAAACCCAAAACATATTGGAAATGCTATTGGAACATTTTTACTAGTTTTTCTTTGCGTGGGTTGTGCCTAATAAGTGTAGTACTTCTTGACATTTACAATGAATAGAATATGAATGTATATAATATTGTTTAAGCAGTTTTAAATGTCTTACAGAGTAGACAACTAATTTCTTATTTTTGATTTTGGATATTCAGATAAAAAATAAAAAGATTTGTAGGTGTGTTATTCATAATTCTTACTACTACGGGCACCAGGAGCACGTATTTGAAAAAATAACAACACGATAATAGAAATTAAAAAAAAAAAAAAAAAATTTACTGTTATAGAACCGGGATGTATATGTATATTTATATTAAACAAGTTTTTATTTTTTGATTTCCACAGCTAGTAGGTAGGTAGGTATGTTTCCACAACACAAAAACTTAAAAACAAAAACTCTGTCAGGTAAACATAAAACTCGTTGAATCGTCAACAATTGTAAACATACAAAACAATCAATAAAGAGCATCTCACACCCTTTTTGCCTTTCTTTTCTGTACATCTGCTTTTGTATCATTTTTTAAAAGAAAACTGTTCAAAACCATCCCAGAAGATAACAACTCAAAGTGCATTGGTGTATGAACTCTATTTGCACATGTTTAGTATACATGTACATATGTATGTATATACTTCAACGTTACTTGTCATCTACCTGTTGGAGGAAGATAATTTTTCTAAATACATACTAACGCTATAGAGTATTTCAATTTGGCTTAAACGAACAAGAATATACATCTTCATATGTATGTATGTATGGATATACCACACATGTGCAATTAAATATCTAAAAAAGAAAAGGTTCGCACCCGAAAATAGATTAACTACAAAATCATTTAATGCTATTCGATTTTTACTTGGAGACTAGAAAATGAAATGAAGAAATGGAGTAAGATGGTGGGTTTGATAGAGATTGAGATTATCATTGCTCTTTTATCTTTAGGCGCGAGAATTTACACACAGACCAAATCATAAATATCAATATTCTCAGATATTCTCTCCTAAACCAAAAAAAAAAACAATATGTAGAGATTAAATTTACTAAAACCATTTTTTTAGTTCGCATACATTTTAAGATAAAATAAAAACCAGTGAAAAATGCTACAATCCGCCTGGAGCGAATCGTATGATACCCTATCCCTATCTTATTTGGTTGTGTCAGTGGGCGGTGTAAAATGTATTCACAAAATTTTCTATTTTGCCCTATAAACTAATATTTTTACTCGAAAATTAATTTTTGAAGTAAACGCCCCTAAAAAGTGGGCTTGGCCATATACAATGTATAGACGATTTGTAGATTTAGTGGATATCTACATATTTGCTCAAGTAATTTTTTTCGAGTTTCATATGAAAATAGTGAAAAAAAGGGATTTTTTTGAAAAGTGGGCGTGTCAGTGGGCGGATTTTAAAAATTTTTACACTTGTATTGCTTAGTTTTCCAAAGACCTCGTATACAAAATTTCATCAACCTAGCTCAAAATTTAAGGCCCAAAAACTGGTGACACACAGACGGACGGACGGACAGACGGACGGACGGACGGACGGACATAGCTCAATCGACTCAGCTAGTGATGCTGATCATATATATATACTTTATTGGGTCTATCTGCAATATTTCTCTATGTTACAAACTGTATCAAACTTAATATACCCTTAGGATAGGGTATAAAAATGAAAAGGCTACAATCCGTCTAGAACGGATCGTATGATACCCTATCCCTTTCCTGTATGCAACAGTTTTTTTTCAATATCTTATCAAATTACTCGAAAACACCAATTTTATCAATAAGTGGGCGTAGTAGGCGGATTTAATTTTTTTTCATTATATACTGGATTTTGTTCCTTAGGACTGATAATATTCTAATAAAAACGTCGAAAAACCGTTTTTTATAAAAAAAAAACGCCCCTAAAATGTATGCGTGGCCTAATACAATGTATAGAAGATTTGTAGTGTAAAAAGATATCTACATATTTGCTTAAGTAAGTTTTTTCGAGTTTTATATAAAAATACTGAAAAAGGGAATTTTTGAAAAGTGGGCGTGTTAGTGGGCGGATTTTAACAATTTTTACACTTGTATTGCTTACTTTTGCAAGGACCCTGGTATACAAAATTTCATCGACCTAGCTCAAAATTTAAGGCCCAAAAACTGGTGACACAGACGGACGGACTGACATAGCTCAATCGACCCAGCTAGTGATGCTGATCATTTATATATATACTTTATTGGGACTATCTGTAATATTTCTCTATGTTACAAACTATGTATCAAACTTAATATACCCTTAGGATTGCACACTCTCCATCTTACATAGGGTAAATGCACCCGGCCACTTAACATATTTTCCTTCAACTTACAAACGTTAAATAATACACTTCAGTACATAGAATTTTATTATTATTTTTTCAATAATAGGCGTGTTTTTTTCGTATCCTATATAGGCTTAAAAAAGTATTAGCCAATAAAACGCCTATCGGGGCTAAGGAATTTCAGTATCGCAGTTTGGAAGCACTTTGTACTGACATTTAATAACTTTGATTTCAGTAATCCCAACACCTCCTTTGCCCATGTTTTTCGTTTTCTAATGACAATAAATTCGTAAATAAATGGTGTATCTTAGAGTTCTACTTACATTTTCTCTTCAAAACACATTTTTTCTTAATTTAATTTTTTTTTTTTTATGAATGACTGCTGTCTGTTCAATCATTTTTGACATTTTCTATATCATTTTTCGACACAATCGAAATAAAACAATTTGGGAGCACAGTTTTTATTGCGGCTAAGGAAATAAGGCTCGATAATTATCCAGATTTCGTTATTCTATATAGGTTGAGTTGTTAGTGTATTTAATATGGAAAATATATTTTAAGCCTATATAGAATACGAAAAAAACACGCCTAATGTGAAATACTAAGAATAGAAAAAATATTAATTTTAAATGGCTTTTATAGATTTTTTATTCAGATTAGTTTTTCAATAAAAGTTAAATTTCACCAGTACCCAGCCACGAAAAAATAGAAAGTGTCACTCCTTATCCATTCAACCATTACAATTTCTTTAGGAGGCCGGGCATTAGGAAAATTAGGAGTAAATTCTCCAGTTACGCGTATTTTTCCTGAACTAATGAGGAAAATAACTCCACCATTTCATATATGCGCAGTTATTTCCCACTATGCATAGAGTAAATTCCGTCATGGGGTAAATTCCCGTGGAGTTGTTTCCCGGCACCGTTTTTGTTACCACTGTCCTGCCTTTAGAAATATTTTTTGCCACTCTTAAGCTTAAATATGCTTTTTTTTTTTAAATTAAAAACCAAAGTCCTTGCGGACGATCATCTATAAAAGGGTTGATTCTACTTTCTTTCTTAATAGTTTGTTGTGTCCTTTTGTATTGGAAGGTACTGTTCCTAACTTTGTACTTTACAATCACTTTCCTTTGGGTTGAATTGTTTTACCGAATAAATTGAACTCAAGATGAATTGTCTGTAATCGCTTTGCATTTGTAGGCATAAGTCTATTCCTAGCGTAAAATAGATATTAATTTGAGTTTCAAGCAAAAATGTAGTATCCATCCACCCTGGTCGGGTACTAAAACATCTATTGAAAATTGTGTTCTAGTACCCGGTCACCATACTTTTATTCTTATGTTTTTTATTTCACATAATAAATCAAAGCACTTTTGACATAAAACATAAACATAAACTATTTTATTTGCTTACAAAGAACACTCTAAAACTAGCTTGTTTATACTTGCTGTTTTGCTAGGGCTTGCGTAGTGAAACACAATTATTGCCTTCGAAGAGATTCGCAGTTTAAACGATTTTTTGGCAGAGATCTATGGTCTCTGATCTATGCAAATCGTCCACTTTTTACCAGAGTATTAAATAAGCCTGGTATTATAGTTAAATAAAATAATAACATTTTCAGAGGGGATTAATATTTATTTTTCTTATTATTAATTAATTAACAGAAATTAGCCGGGTACTGATGCATCTACCCTATATATTTTTCCATTTTCTTTTCACATTAATGTCCTTTGTTCCTTTTCCAATGTTTTCGAACGAAAATTTTCACATACCTACATACGCATGTATATATTTCTGTATTGTGTAGTGTGAGAACAGTTTTGCTATGCTGGCGTACCAGAAACCTGTTATAGGAATATCCTTTTTGCAGTCGCTTGTTAAGATATTAAATACCTACCATCTGTCAGGAATGCAACGCACGCAATTCTAAAAGAAGAGTGGAGTCATCAAAATCTATCTAAACTCAAACTTAGTCAATTTTGATTTTTATTGAGGATATGTTGCGTTTGCTAAGTTTGATATTTGTTAGTAAATTAAAAACGAATTCATTTGAGTGCAATAACTACACACATTGAATTAAACCAAAAAGGTTTCCCAATAAAACTCATTACGTTTATCAGATGCGAACTGTGACGCCGAAAATTCATACACATCGTTACTGTCGGCAGGGGTTTAATAAAACAGTAATGTATACCGAGTGTTCATCACTTCCGGCTTATGTGGAGTATGTTAGTGAATATACATATCGTGAGAGTACTCGTAGATTGGAAGTAAGAGGTATTTATGATGCCAGTGAATTTTGAAAAATAATTAGGGCCAAATGTTTCAAGCCAATCTATCAATTCGGCACAGTGTTGTTCAGCGACACAGCTGAGAAAAAATATGTACTAGAAAATACTTACATACATATGTAGGATTAGGTTTAAAGCAATATATTTTTCAGTGTGAATTTTTTATTTAATTTAAATAATTAAATTTGGTAATTAAAATGTTAATGCCAAAATCACGGCATATGTTTTGATAGATCTTAGTAGATCGAGTAGCCTTTAAAAACAAAGGAAACGCTTTAATCCATCTGGAGCGGATCATACATATGATATCCATATCATCTATAATACATTTGCTTTAATTTACATATAAACTTACTCAAAATTTATATTTTTAAGATGAGCGTGTCAGTAAGAGGATTCTGAAATTTTTTTTAACAAATACTGTATTTTGTTCATAAGGAATGTTATTATTTTGATTAAACCTAATAGAAAGAGTTTTTTGTATTTTGATTAAACCTAATAGAAAGAGTTTTTTGTAAGAAGAACACCCCTAAAAGAAATTCAAATTATTTGTGTGAACATAACACCTCATTAAGAAGTGGACTTATTTCCTACTATACTTATGTCGAATAAATTCTCTGATGGAGTTTTCCCTACACCGACTGAGGAGAGTTTTATGTGATTTTTTACATTCATTAGTAATTCACAGTTTTTTGCGTGTTGAAATAGAATAAAATGAAGTTATTTTTTTAATTCAGAAAGACGACGCGACGGTTCATTCGAACCCGCTAATAAAGTTGATCATTAATTGTGCTTTTCAATTGATTAAATAAAAATAATGTACACCAAATAAAGATATGTAATTAGTTCATATTCCAATTAATTTTAAATAATATTGGGATTTAGTTAATTACGATTTAATTGTCAATATTTAATTGCGTTGGAAATCTTGACGGTCCTGTGAGAACCCCATGTTCTCCAATCGCAAAACATCAATATACGACAGTAAAAACTCGTTGCAACAAAGTGAATTCGTCATTCATTATTATTATTCCGTAAAAAATATTCACCAGTATCGTGGAATCCTGAGAAGTATAGCATTTTTTATGTTTATATCACATGACTTACGAATGTACAATACGAGTACAGTCTTGTCTGGATATAGTGAACTATTTTTTGCAAGGCCTGTTCACTATAACAAGGTTGACTTTTTTTTAAAAAAAACATTTTATATGCTCAAAGCAAAATACTAAAAATATACAACATTCATGTTTATTGAAATAAATCGCGAATAGATATTTGTTTCTCGCGTTCAGAAATTGAGTTTTTGACCGCTTTTTCGTGTAGACTTGGTAATGCTTGTATGCCAGAATAATCAGTAGTGTTGGTCACAGAGTCCATGCGATAGCTTTATCAAAACTTCCAATAGCTTCATTGGTTTTTGCAGGATTTGTGATAATGGTTTCGTCTTGGTTGTCATCATCAGATTCCACAATACTTTCGGCATCTTTTTTTTAAATGAATCGGTTCGTTGACACGACACCTACGCTATCGATTGCACATAGACGCACTCAACAAAAATAACAAAGAAAAATCAAGTAACAACCGCCTTTGAAGCTATCACATGATTATCCCTGTAAAAGTTCAATTTACGGGGAATACACGCTATATTAGTGATTCTCTTGTGTGTTTTTTGTTGTTTTTAGCTTGAAGTTACTGCAAAAAATGTCTTCACTATTTAGAGGTTTTCGATTGTTCACTATTTAGAGTACTCCATGTAAAATGTTTGCTGTTCACTATATCGAGGTGTACATACTATAAAAGTTGATTGAGAATAATGCAAACGTTTTCCTTTCACATCCAGGTATCCACTTACTTGTTGCGTGTAATAGAATTCACAATTATCCGAAAAAAAATCTTCAGGATTAGATTTAAAACTCAGATTTCCTTTAAATGGCTGTGTGAAATGCTTCATAAAATTGTATCGTCTGAAAGTAGCGACAAGCGAACTTAACTGACAAATTGACTTATCACGAATACAGCGCTCTTTCTATAGTAGCACAAAATATTTACGATTGCCATGTCGTGATAATAAAATTTACTGCTTAGTATTCTCACACAGTAAACGGAGTAAACGTTGAATAACAATTGAATGCAATGTGTCTAATTTCTATTAACATTTGCTTCTATATATTTTCAGACACATCATACGAAAAGGCTTGTAGACGTGGTTCAGCACCAGCAACACCGATTTTAGGCCAAAAACAAAATCAGCAGGAGCAAAACACAACATCAAGGTTTACAAATTTCTTTTCTAAGAGGTTAGTATGCACAATATCAGTTGTTCAATTTTGTATAAAATAAAATGTAACGAATACCTTTTTTACAGGTCGAACCCTTTAAAACGTACAAAATCCGTTACCAAATTAGAACGAACCAAACGGGGTTCGGGTGGTCTACGAGGATCCCGATCCCATGAGAGCTTACTTTCGAGTCATGCGGTGATGTCGACAATAGGTAAGATCGAACAACTCAGTAACATATCTACGAGAGACATTATATCTTAGTAAATATTTCACCTATTAAAGGCTTTTTTATATTCGTTGCTAGAGAAATAAAGTGCGTGACTGCGTCGTACAACTTGCCCGTATGTGCTGTTAGTTAAAAATAAATAAAAAACGTAGTAACACGATTAAAACGTAATTTTTTTTTTTTTTTAAACCTTGGTACTCTATATCGTAGTCCTATGATGATCACACTCCAAATATTAACTAAGAAATATCAAAACATTTTAACTATTAAAGTAACATTTGAAAATTAAAATTTTTACGTAACCCACATACATATGTCACAAAGGTATAGTACACAAAAGCATTTACTAGATTTGACACATGATATACATAAATTCTTAAAGTCTGTGCTGTTCTTAAAGTAAATCCGATAACTCAATCGAAAAACCAAAATAACCGTGAATCTTAATATTCATATGTACATGTGTTACTCTGATGATATTTCCGACTATACTGTGAATAATACTATGTATAACAAACTTACGTAAAATTATTTCACTTCAGTTCTTTTATGACTCAGTTATTATTATTTGATCACTTTTAATATAATGGTAATATGTCCTTTTTACAGATCTCTCATGTACTGGAGCTGTGGGTGTAGCGCCGGTCCACCAATCAGTTCTTGGTCGCCGCCACTGCTTCCAAGTTCGTGGTGGACCACGTGGCGAACGTTACTACAGCTGTGGATCGCGACAAGAACGTGATCTGTGGATCTACAGTCTTCGAAAATCAATCGCACCCAACTCCGAACACACCCGCCACATAGATAACTCTTTAAAAATGTGGATCTACGAAGCGAAGAACCTTCCTCCGAAAAAGAAATATTTTTGTGAGTTGCATTTGGATAAAACTCTATATGGACGCACCAGCGTTAAGTTACAAACAGATCTGCTCTTTTGGGGAGAATATTTTGATTTTCCGGATATACCAGATATAAATGTAATTACAGTGAACGTGTTTCGCGAAGTAGAAAAGAAGAAAAAACGGGACAAACACCAATTCGTAGGCTCGGTTAAGATTCCCATCCATGAAGTAACTTCACGATTGTTTTCGGAGGATTGGTACCAAATATTGAGTGAGAAAAACGACAATAGCATGAATAGGGCGTCGTCGAAGGAAGTAACACCAACTTTACGTATAAAATGTCGCTTTCAGAGCACAGATATTCTCCCAATCAACGTGTATGCAGATTTCTTATCTTATCTAAAGGAAAATTATAAGCGTGTTTGCGAATCGCTTGAGCCGGTGATAGGAGTTAAAGCCAAAGAAGATATTGGACAAGCGTTGGTTCTTTTAATGCATGCACAAGGTCTGGCTGGAGCTTTTCTTACGGACGTAGTGGCCTTGGATCTTCTTAGAGTGGGTGATCAGCGGCTAACATTTCGCGGCAATTCTTTGGCTACTAAGAGTATGGAAGCTTTTTTAAAGTTAACAGGGGAACAGTATCTTCAAGATACTTTATCAACGCCTATAAATGAAATCATTCAATCAGATCGTGATTGTGAGGTAGATCCTCTCAAAGCAACTGGATCACTTGTCAGGCAACAGCAATCACTTCGAAATGCAGTCCGCAGTGCGTGGTCAAGCATTTATGAGTCGCACAAGCATTTTCCACCACAATTGCGAGAATGCTTTGCTACATTTAGGGAACGCCTGCAGACCCTTGGTCGAGAGGATATGGCTGACAATTTGATCTCAGCGTCAATATTTCTGCGATTCCTCTGCCCAGCAATTTTGTCTCCAAGTCTTTTTAACATCACTAACGGTAAGCTTTATATAATTATATGTTTCCTTGAATTTTTGTTAAGACTTGCTACTTTTTTCAGAACTCCCTTCCATCCGTGCTACTCGCAATCTTACCTTAGTTGCGAAAACTCTTCAAACTCTGGCAAATTTTACACGCTTCCAAGGGAAAGAAAATTTCATGGAATTTCTTAATGATTTTCTCGAGCAGGAAGCTCCTAGAATGAAGGAGTTTCTTCATAACATTTCAACCCGGCCTGACCATACTGCTCCAGAATCTATTCTTGATTGGTCTGGTTATATAGACCAGGGGAAGCAACTGTCTATCCTCTACAGTCTTCTCTCGGAAAGCATACAGAAACTTAGTGAAAATCGTCAACGTGAATTGGATCCCCTGCAACATATTCTCGATGAGATTACTAAGGCTATAGAGTTAAATCATTTCTCTCACGATAACCAAGAAAATCGTAAACCCGACGAGCTACAATATTCTGGAGGTGCGCAGCCACAGACACAAAAAAATGTCCCCCCCGAACGAGGAATTATACGAGGAGTTCTTACACCTAGCTCTTTGGAGAAAAACATTTTTCGATACAATGATCCAACAGTCACCCCTCTTTTACAAGAACATAAGCGTATCTCGAACAGCCAAACGAGCATAAATGCTCTACATAACAACAATAATGGACAGTTACATCATTCACAATCGCAGTCATCAATTGCTTCATCACAGAATGGTGGAGGTGTACTCATTCCAACCACAATTCAGCATCACTGCCCACCACCCCCTTCATCAGTCACAAGCACTTCGGAAAGAAACTCGACTGGAGGAGGTATTAACGCCTCTGGTAGCAATGCATTTAGTGTAGTGAACGCACAATACTTTCCTAGCAATGGAAATTTATCCACGCTCAGCTCAAATGGTAATGCAACATCGAGTCCAAATTCATTAAGAGCCACCACACTACCAAGAAACAACAATAATAATTATGACGATCCTGTTAGTGGGGGAGGAAATCTTATTCAAATTGGACTCCTCGACCCTTCAAGCGCGTTTGTGCGAAAAAGCCCAACTCCGCATCTTAAATTGACTTCGTCCCGATGTAAAAATGGTACGAATGGTTCCCAGTTAAGCCTACTGGGTGAGAGGACACCAAGTAAACTAAATTTAGGTATACCTGATCCATCCCATCATCACTTGGCAAACAGTTCTCCCATACAAATAGGAACGTCTGCTGAAAACAATCCGAATAGCAATATGCCAATGAATTTAGAGGATCTCGATGACCTCTTCAAATACGCTGAGGAGCAAGCTGCAGCTGCAGCTGCTGCAGCAGATTCTAACAAACCCAAAGAACCACTCACATCGAAAGGCAGTCACTGCAGTTCGGGATACCAAAGTATAAACACTCCGTCATCCAGTCCAATAGATCAGCAACATGCACAACAACAACAACAGTTAAGCAGTAACCCACTACACAGACAGCAGCAGCAGCTGGGTGGTGGCGGTGTTAGTGGCCTTCAGCCACCATTAGCATTTAAAAATCCAATATATCAGCTACAATCATCTGCTTCATCAACAGCATCATCGACTAATTCCACTGCTCATCATCATCACCATCACCATCACCACCATGGTCAACAGCCACAACAGCAGCAGTTGCAGCAGGCACAACAAGCTCAGATAATACAGCAGCAACATCATCGTCCAAGTAATTATTCTATTGCAAGTGTGTTTCCAAATAAAGCTGGTGGAATGATAACTGCTCGAGCAACACACTTAGAGAGGACAGGAGGTGCGTCGTCATCTTTGACTCCGTCAAGTAGCGAGGAACGCCTTAGCACAGATAATTACCATGTAATTTCTTTTAAATCGGTAGCACCAGAGAACAATCACCTTGAAACACACCGGTCTTTGAGTGGAACAAGTAGCAGTAGTGGCGGTGGTGGTGGCCGTGCTCCACGTACAAATCCCCAGTTCAAAAGGGAGGATTATATCCCGCACAATGACACGTACGCACCAATAACAAGCTATTTAAATCGAAGCATACGGGACGCACATCCGACCGCCGGATCGGTAGCACTTTACAGCGGGGGTAGTGGGAACCAACACCACCATCATCACTTAAACGGAAAATTAGTAGGAAATGTTCCAGTTGTAAGTGGCAACAATAATAGATACCAAAGACGATTGAGTTTGGACTCAGCGAGAACTTTGTCAGACAGCTCAACAGACACTGAAGGTGAGTTTTCCATACCAAAGAATACTAAAAAAAAAAACAAATATTTTGCGTTTACTAAATGTTTTTAACAGACTCTTAACAGGTTGTAATATGTATATCGAATATTTATTTTATTCTTCTATTTTTAGTTCTGCGGAACACATTCAATAATTTTGCTTATGCGAACGAATTATACTACAAATTAATAGTTGACAGTTAGAGTCCAAAAGCTTATGGCCGACCCAGAATATAAACAGCTAATAAAGCTAAGAAAATCCCCCTTGATAACATTCGTTTTAAAATGCCTTAACTGGGTTATATGTACTGTTAGCTAGAAATGTAGAAATACATTGTGTTAAAGGATAACCAAACTAAAATCAAGGTTTTATGAATAACGCTGATAGTATGTTTCTTTTATATATGTATTTATATGTTTAAATGTCAAATTTTAGCATATATGTGTATATATGTATATTATGCTTACATTTCGATTTTGATCGAAATCCATTGAGCCGAGAGAGAGTCATATAATAAAAGTACCGTTATACGCAGAGAGAGCATGGGAATGTGTGCTTTCATCTGCTCATTGGAAAATGATATTTGCGAAACCACTCAACATTCCACAATTCCTTCTTTATTTTATGATATCGATTTGCACACAATGTTCCTGCACACCCCTTTTCCTTAGTTTTTGGGTTTTTCGGTTTACTCCTTAACATTCTTTCTTAATTTCCACACAAAAACGTTATATGCTCTTACAAAGTTGTCATTACTCTCCATAAAGTTATGATTACCCAGTTTACTGAGAAAAATAAAAACGGTTTCTCCCACATTGCCCAATAGGGCTGTAATATACCGCATATGTTCGTTATTCAGTACTGGCTATTTAATTTCATACCAAGTACCAAAACGTTACTCGCACCACTCCGTTACTTTTCCACAAGAACCATATCCAATATAGGTACCAAACAAAAACATCCTCATACCCACAAGTAACGTAACCGCTTCCGCTGATGATGTTGGCTTTAGTTATGGTTCTAATAGTGTCTCGGATCTCATCTCTGACTTGGGATCTTTTTCTATTGAGCGTCTGGTTTGCGAAACATAGTTTATCAAATAGCTCGAAAACTAAGGTTATGTTTTTTAGTCTGTCTACGCAAAATATTGTAGATTGCACCTAATTGACTTAAGTATCCACTATTAAATTGTTTTTGTGATTCAAGATCTTCATCTTCCCCTTTTAGGACTGGTACTTCTTGTAATAATAAGTTAAAGTTGAATGTGTTAATGAATTTAAGTATTTGGGGATTGCCATGGATTCAAAATTGAAATTTAACCCGCAGTTAGAAGTCTTAAGAAACTACTTTCTTAGTAATGTGAATTTATATTTCTGAGAAATGTATGCTCTAACCAACTGCTAATAAAAATCTATCATGGTATGGTATGGATTACCTTTTGGGGAGGAACTTGCTTTTGCAAAAATTCAACCTCTTCTAACACTTCAAAAACATATCTTAAAAATTATGTTTCGGAAATCTCGTAGTCATCCCAGTTTTCACTTGTTCCGAGTTCTGAAAATTCTTCCACTTCAACATTTATATTGCTATAAGCTCCTAAAAATGTTCTTTTTAATACCAGGAAACACGGCTTTTAAACAGATTACTTACTCTTTACGAGGCAATTTCTTATATCAGGTCTCCTTACCCAATTTTCGCCCAACCGCGTTTCGAAACTTTTACAGTGTTGCTTCGTGTCGCTTATTCAATAAATTACCAATTTTGATCAGAATGCTTTCTTCTGCTATTTTATTCGCAAAATGCGTAAAGAACTGGCTTCTATCTTTTCTGTTATTCAATGATATTCTGGTGAAATATAATTTTATCTCTTAGATTAAAAATGTAATACTAAAGCTTTTTCTGCACATACATTAATTTTTACTTGCACCTATTGGATACGTGCAGATTCTCGATCTCGAGATTTTGATAAATTCGGAAACTAAACACATATATGTACAGCTGTGTTCAAAATAATAGGAGCGGTATTTCACATAATGAAACAAAACGAATTTTGATAAGTTTTCTATTTTTTTTTTGGTTTTTGTTTTTTGGAAAATAAAATTAGCTTTATTTAGCAACATTTTTTAGGAAACCCATAAACATAACTTAAAAACTAGATTTAAAAAAAATAAAAGTGTATTTCAGGTCATTAAGCTCTTTGTTCAAAAAAATAGGAGTGCTTATAAAAAACATGAATATTTAACATAATAAAATTAATAAATTAAAAACCAATTTATAGTTAAGCTTAGATAGTTCAATACTTTGTAGAGTATCCTTTATTTTTCAAAACGGCCTCACACCGTCGTGGCATAAAGTCCACAAGTTTTTTACAACGAGTGGGCGTTATTTTATGCCAGGCTTCTTTAACAACCCTCCAAAGCTGTTGGTTATTAGTCAGTTTAGCATCAGCAACAAATTTTTTGACATCACACCACAATTTTTCGATCGGATTCAGGTCTGGTGATTGTGGTGGCCTATCCATGACTTGAATACCTTGACCCGAAACCACTCTTTAGCCGTTTTACTGGCGTGCTTCGGGTCGTTGTCTTGCTGAGACACCCATTTTAAGGGCAATTCATTCTCTGGATACGGAAGCATAACATCTTCAAGGATTTTAACATCAAAATGTTGATCCATGATGCCCTTTATTTGATGTATGGGCCCAACTCCGTAATAAGAAAAATATCCCCAAACGTTTATCTTTGCACCACCATGTTTTACGGTTTTTCCCGTGTACTGTGGTAAATATTCTGTTTTGGGCGGACGAGGAACGTATTGTTGAGAACCAGTTCCACCAAATAGGACCATTTTACTTTCGTCAGTCCAAAGAATATTGCGCCATTTCGCCGCAGGCCAATCGGTATGGTTTTTGGCAAATTTAATACGTGTTTGTAGATTTCTTTTTGTTGAGAATGGAGCCTTGCGCGGGCTTCGGGCGAAAAGTTTATTTTCTAAAAGCCTTCTGCGAATCGTAATATCACTAACAGGAAGCTGAAACTTATCCAATATGGCCTTGGAAGATGCCGCTGGATTGTTTTTAGAGTAGCGTACTATCAACCGGTCATCAGCTTTGAATGCTTTGCGTTTTCTTCTCCGAGTTTCTGGCTTTTCCGTGTACTTTAAGACTTTTGCAATGGTTGGGACTCCACATCCGAGTGTTTTTTGGATTTCCGAGTAGGTATTTCCCATTTGACGCATTTTACAGATAAGTTCTCGTTTTTCTTCACATGTATGCTTTCGTCGTCCCACTACTATCAATTTTTATACCAAAAGTATAACAAAATACTTGAAATAATATTTTAATAAAGAAAGATGTTGATTTCTCACTTTTTGATACAATACACTTAAATAAATTAATTTTTTTCAAAACACTCCTATTATTATGAACACCACTTTTCTGTAAGGGCAACTATACATATTTTTACTAATTTTTCTTCTCAAATACCGTTAGAATGTTTACCAAAATGTTTCCACAGCCTGCGCGAAAAAATGTTTCCCAGGGAAGCATTTAAAGTGATTCCAACGTTGCACTCCTATTATTTTGAACACAACTGTACATATGACTTTTATAATCTGCTGTATGACATATTTTTATTTTATTATACGCCCATTTATAGATCACATTATTTACTCACGTACAATTATAATCTTCATTTTTTTCAATAAGGTGTGTGTCAACCTATCGAAGGGAAGCGACGTCGTCAGCCGCGAAATAGCTACGATCAAAATGGTGAAATTCAAATGTTACAGGAAACTCTAGATAGCCTCCGCCACACTCTCGATCGAGATGAAGCTGAATTGAGGGACTCCAGCGATGAGATATTCGCTTTAAATCGCTATAACGGTGGCAATAGCGTAATGCAACAATCAGACTCAACGATGAGAAGCATTATTGAGAGGTTAGTTATTTCCTTTAATTTTTAAGAAATAAGAAATAAAAATTACAATTGTTTTTATTTTTCAATTTAGACTGATAACCATGGAGGAAGAACTGCGTCGTGAACAAATGAAAATGTCACTCGCTCTCTCGCACAAGCAGCGTGTAATAGAAGCCCAAGGACAACAAATAGCAGCTTTGGATGCAGCAAATAATCGTCTACTAAGTGCATTAACTGCTCTGCGACAACGCTACGAGACCCAACAGCAGCAGCATCATCCCCATCAGAATCCATCTTCGTCACAGCAGTAGATGTGAAACCATCGATTAACTGTCCTGTAACAGACCAAAGTTGAATAATTAAGCGTATTCCCTAAAAATATTATGTACTCAAGCAATCATAGACCCAAAAATCATCACGAAAATAGCATGATTTTTGTACCGGATGGCGCGTGCACTTTTTCTCACATTAGCATAGGTTCACATCAAGTAATGTACACTTCTAACCAAAAATTTGATATTAGTCCGCATGAAAATACATTATTCTCCTACAATAGGCAGGCAGCATCTTCCATATTTTATATTTTGCACAACGAAGACTATCTGTAGATAGCTCGAGTTAGCATTTTAGAAAAAAAAAAAAAATAATGGCAGTTTATTACTTTAAATTTCTATTTTTCAACAATTTCATCAGAAGAACAAATTGTAATATAGTTTAAAGATATTTTTACTTATATGTTAAGTTCAGCTTACTCCTTAAATATATGTGTATTTATTGATCATTATATTCATTAGTTTTAATACTATATATTTTTTTCTTTACTCTAAATTTTAAGTTTTTTTCTTTTGTGAGACGATTTGACAAAACAAAATACAATGCTACGAATCGTTTGATATATATATATAGCATATATACATATGTTGTAAAGAGAATAAAACGAAAACCTTTTATTACAAAAAAAAAACATATTTTTGATTCTATATGATTTAAATAAGATGTGGCTTGGTGTTCTTGGCCAGTACCGATTTCTCTAATGAAAGAGGTACTACATGGGTAAATACAAGTCAATACATATTTAACTCAGATATCATAGCGCATACTCAGCATTTCAGATTAACAATATAAACTTAGCAGGCTATGAGAATAAACATTAATATCCGTTTCCATGAATATATCTCCAATCATGTCAAACACTGTATTAGATTTCAATAACTCAAATTTCAATAGTTCATTGTCCATTTAACCTTGTTGTATTTTTATCACTCGAACTAGTACAGTGTTGTGCAAAACAAACGCAACAAACTCACCTAGCGCATATAAATGTAAATATTTTTTTGGTTCACGCTTTTTGTGAAAAACTAAAAATGCACATCTATGTAATAATAAAGTACAAACATAATAGGGTATATTCTAAAGCAATAACAATTATCTTGCAAATAATTTATAACAAAAGCTACAACATTTAATTTGTGACAGTGTGCAAAACTAAAGGAAAAAAGTGTTAAATTTCCATAAACAACGCGAAATTGCTATTGGGGCTTTTCCAAATCCTCATATGTTCTCAATCAAGTATAAAGAAGTGAATGCTGGGCCAGTCTAAAGGACACCTTTGTTGTCTGTGGAGCTAAAACAATGGCCCGAAATAGTTTAACCGATCACATAAAATCTTAAAAATTACGAATTTTTGAAATAGAGAGATTGAAATCTGGATTGCTTAAATATTTTATATAAACTACCCACTATATCGCAATTAATAAAAAAGTTTAAAACAGTGGAAAATGTAAATACAGCACATTTGGGTGGTCGACCTCGAACAACGACAGAGAAGGCGGATAAAACAAATGTGTGCTTTTACTAAAAATAACCATTTCTGTCTTTCGAAAATATTGTGGCTTCACTAAATTTAAGTGTTCATCCTAGCACTGTTCCAAGAAAAGCTTTGGAAAACAATTTGAAAAGTTTCAGGCCAGCGCAAAGGTCAATGCTTAAGAAAAAACATTTGCAAAAAAGGTGTTTTTCAAAAAATGTCGTTTTTAAAGCAGAAAACCTAAACAAAGCTACTTTTTTTAATTAATAGATTCAATTTTGCAAAAATGCATATGAGTTGGTTCATAAAAAATCGAGAACTGCCTTTTCATGGACGATTCTTACTTCAATTTGGTCAATGCAGATGGTATGTGCATAGTAAGGTATCGGAAAGGAGTAAGGCTTAATCATCAGAACTGCAAGGTATCAACAAAGCATTGTGATGGTAAGTAGTGTAATAGTATGCACATACTTCTCATCCAATCGTGTTGAACAATATTGTAGGGATAATGGATCATTTGGCATACAAAAGTTTTTTGGAAATGCAAATTATGCCACATCCTGGATGGATTATGCCTCTTGGATGGGTGTTTCATAATGGTAAAGATCCGAAGCACACATCGAAGCTGGTTAAGGACTGGTCAAAAGACAATTTGGTGCAAGTTCTTAATTGACCAGAGTGATCACCTAATTGACCTAATTGAATCCCATTGAAAATCTCGTTGGAGTACTAAAGCGACGAATTGTAGATAAACGTTTACAAAATGAGTGAGAGCTGTTTCAAGCATTAAGGACTAAATGGAAAAACAATAACTAAATGAAATAACAATCTCAAATGAAATAACCTCAATGCCACGCAAATGTGCTGAAATGATTAAAAATAGTGCTTCCTATACCAAGTAATACCCTTGTGCTTTAGTTTTGCACACTGCCATGAACTACGCATTGTTGTTTTTGTTAAGGTATTCTCGTGTACTTTATTGCTTTTAAAAGTACAGTTTCGTTTTTGAATAATTGTGCGTTTTTGATTTTTTTGAAAGTGCTTTGGATAAAAAAATATTCACATTTATGTGTGCAAATTAAATTTGTTGCGTTTGTTTTGTACAACACTGTATAAATAGTTTTGTATGATAGCATAAACACTTTCAGCTGTACATATATTAGAACTCGAACCATTGCGTTCAAGCGAATAAAGCGTCTTATAGCGAGAGTCTATTCAACTAAAGTCTAATCGACTTTTGTCGATTTTATTTTACTTAAAATTGGTGTTGCGACGTGCTGTAAAATTTCTTTAATAGTATAGACTTTCTGAAAAAGAAAAGAAAAAGCTCTTAAATGGAGCGTGGACTACAAAAATGTTTATTCGGGAATAACTCGATCTTATTGTCCCGTTCACGCAAAAGAATTAAGTATTATTACGAATACATGTACCCATAAGTACCTGCTTCATTTTCGTTCTACAATTTACCGAAAGGCGGGCCAAACGCTACGTTTCGCACAACCTTTTGTCTGCGTAGTCTTTATACGGAATAAAACGTTGCAAAAAGGTACTCATGCTTATTTTGAGATTCGAATGAATAGTCAATTCTTTCGAATGTCTCTATTCATTCGAAAGATTTTTGTGTATTTTGAGATTCGAATGATAACGCAAAATGAACATAAATAAATTTAACCCTCAAAGTCAGCTGTTTGACATTTCTTTTAATACAGGTTGACCATACCTTGCTTTTTTTGCGTTAGAACTCTTCTCTTTCTTTGGAAATATTTTTATTAGTTACACTTTTACGAGTTTAAAGACGAAATTTAAATAAGACATTTTATGAAACATGTTTTGTATACCTAGAATAATATCGAACACGAAAACAAAGCAAAATAAAATAACATACATGTATATTTAATTACAACTCTCTCCCACCATACACTCGGCACGAATCTGGTCACTCTACCTTTACTTTGAGTGCTGTCAGTAGTAAAATAAACATTTGCTCGGTGATTTGTTTTTAATAATTAGAGTTGTTTTTAGATAAAATAAAATGCTGCTTTCTTTGGTGGACAGTACAAATGAATAGGACATCATAGAAGATGTAAAACAAGAGTAAATAAAGTTGCAAAATAATTTCGTGCATTCACTCGTCTTTCCTTTGGAGATTTGTTTACATAGAACTTGAGTGGGACTATTTTATTTATACGAATTGCCGGCCACCAGTTTTTCTAATTAGAACGTGACCTATACCGACAGGATCAGAAATTGTCAATTAAAGTTACTTCATTTAATTTTCTAGAGAATATTAAAAATATCTCACTATATTTACGTGTTTGTTAATCTATGCGCCAGGAAAATTTGTTCAAATGAAAAATGACATTTGTTTCGAATGAATAGAATCTCAAAATACGCACAACCAATGAACTTTCGAATGTTTGGATGAACTTTCTATTCTTTCTATTCATTCGAAAGTCAAAATACGGTCTATGCGAATTCGACTCACTTTCGAATGAATTCGAATCTCAAAATAAGGCTGACTACTCTGGTCAATTTTGGCAAGTTGTTTTTGTTGAAAAATTTCCGACTTTTCTTTTTCCTAAACCTTCGCGTAGCAATTACGAACAAACTCACAGAAGAAAGTATTCAATTTGGTCCAGTCGCTTTCAAGTTTTAAGCACGATTAATTTTTATATACAGTGGACGTCCAGTATAACGATTACCCATATAACGAACGTGTGTTAAAATTGCATTGACATATCTAAATAGCGAACGCTTTCATACAATTTTTGTTTCATGTAATATTGTCACTCTTTGTATGTTATCTCATGTGTTAGTTTATTTTTACATAAGAGGAACATATTATGAGTTTTATTTATTATGGTACTTATTTAGATGAATTAGAAGATGTACGACGAGCTTGTGACAACATTTCGATACAAAAAAAACCATACAATCCTCCTCCAATCCTCTAGACATGGATGACAATATGTACCAATGTAAAATATGTATTTTCCGTTCCGTTGCATTTTAATATTTATTGTTTGTTTTGCGTTAAAAAAAAATTTAGACTAACAAAAGAGGTTTTTCTAAATCTCTTGCAATATATAGAGCCGAAACCTTGAAGGTGTGTCGGAACTTCTTCAATTCCCATTGTTATGAAACTAGCTTGTCCATTGAGATTATGTGCACATTTCTGTTCTTCATTCTGCTCGTTTGCCTCTTGCTTTTTGCAAATCCCTTCTGCCAAAAGCTGATTTTTTCCAATAAGCAGATCAATTTCTCCATCTGTCGTTTATTTTTACAAATTTATATAAAAATATATTTTAACTTGAAGTTAATTCTAAATATACTTACTTATTGTTATTTTCCCCGTTGTTCATTTTTTTCTTTGCTTTCTCTATTTTCAAACGAAAGCCTACCCTTAATTTCCGATAGAATTGATATTTCTATAAAATAGAAAAATATCGATACCAATAGAAACTTGTAATACCGATAATCGACTTTAATTCTATTCGACTTTAAGCCTATCGCAAATAGATTCTCGCAATAAGGCCCAAAGCTTTTTAAAAAGTATAAAAATAGTCCAGAATACTAATTTACATATGCATGTATGTATGTATGCATATGTTTATGATTAGCAGTTTCATAAAGAGTATGCCAATTTCTGTATACAAGTGGCATTACACTATACCATATCAGAGTTGTAATGCTAGATACACACGAGGCAACCGTTGAAGCAACTGCTGCTTCGTGTGTATCATTGTTGCGGCGATAGTTGCCACGTGTGTAGTCAACTAACAAAACAGGTTGCTTCAACGGTTGCCTAGAGTGTGTCTAGCTTAAAAGAATTAAAGGTTTTGACCAGTTAGATCTATTGAATTCATCTCGCAGTGATTGAATTCCTTTGCCTAAAAATTACTATGCTTTGAATAAATAAAGCTAGTGATTGCAGCCATTCAAATAAAGAAATAAAACCAGTGAAAAAATGCTACAATCCGTCTGGTGCGGATCGTGTGATACCCTATCCTTTTTCTAAGTGTTTTTCTTTTCCAAATTATTCCAAAACATGAGTTTTCTCAAGAACTTGGCATGGTAGTGGGCTGATTTTGAAATTTTTTCAACATATATTAAATATTGTTCCTACGAAGTGATATTTTTCCAACGAAAACGCCAAAAAACTTTTTTTTAAGAAAACCGCCCTAAAAAGTAGACGTGGTCATATACAATGTATGGAAGATTTGTAGAGTAAGGAAATTTCTACATATTTGCTTGAGTAAGTTTTTCCGAGTTTCATACAAAATTACTGCAAAAACTGCCTTTTTCAAAAAGTGGGCGGATTTTGAAAATTTTTACACTTGTTCTGTCCCGATGTCCAAAGACCTCGCATACAAAGTTTCATTATCTTAGCTCAAAATTTAAGGCTCAAAAACTGGTGACAGACCGACGAAAATGGCTCAATCGAATCGGCTATTGATACTGATCATTTATATATATACTTTATTGGGTCTATCTGTAATATTTCTCTATGTTACATACTATGTATCAAACTTAATATACCCCTAGGATAGGGTATAAAAATGGATCAAAGTATATGAGAAACATTGTGCCCAATTTGTAAAGCAATCAATTAAAAACACAACACTGGCACAATTGCTCAAGTCAAATTTTCATTTTTAGTGTTTCGGACCTTAAAAGGAAAGAGGGAATACTTATGGGTTTGTTACGGTGTCCGTCTCCCCGTCTGTCCCAGCCCTGTAACTTTTGAACCGTTAGACGTAGAGGGCTGAAATTTTCGTTTTGTATATATTCAGCTTTATCGTAAACAAAAACTCCCCGGAATTTTCCCTACATTTGAAATACTCCAATCGTGAGTTACTACGTTTATATGCAGGATCGAGGGTAAGAGTCGGGATCGAGTTGAGATGTCGATCTTGGTTTTTCTGCACACCGAGTTGAAAGATTGAAAGATCGAAATGGTGGTGAACTGACAGAGTACACAACCATTCTTTTCTTTTTTTCCTATTTTGTTGTTTTGCCAGCCAAAACAAAACATTTCCAAAAGCCAAACAAGAAAGAACTTATTTGCGACGAAAACAAATTGGTTTCCCACTCCAGAGAAACACACATACGAGTATGTCATTTTGACTTCTCAACATAGATTTTTCGTGCATTTTTCTGAGTTGAGTTGAGTCAACCCCAATTCAATCCAATGCGTTAATATGAATTTCAATCTTGGTTGAACCTAGCTTCAATCCTGCATATAAACGCTGCAAATGATGTTTAAATAAGGGAAAAAAATACTTATCGTGAATGAAAACTCGGGGAAGTTTCAATGGATTTTTGGGAGGCAATATATGAATTGGTTAGAATATAAATATATCCAAAAAAAAACTATTTTTCGTGCGTATTGCAACAAAAAAGCAGCAACTAAACGTATTTATTAATTTGATGGAATCGAATCCAAACATTGGATTAGAAAGGATCTCTAAAGCAATTGCGTTTGGATTATCTTCGTCTAAAGTGTGTAAAATCGACTCACAAAAAGAAAACGAAGAGCTGAACCTTGAAGCAGAACCATCGATGTTATGCGATGAAGACGAGTATGTTCCGTAGCCTGAAATAATTCCGAATAGAGAATCAAGTAAGCCAACTCCCAAAAATTCTAAAAACGTAAAGAGAAAAAGCAATAGTGGAGTGGACGTTCTTGAAAAAAGAACTACAAATTCAAAACAAGATATGCACAAAGCTGGGTGAAGTAAATGAAACCTTAAAAACACATTATAGCGACATCAACTCCAACATGAGAAAGATATATCGTTCAATTGATCGGTTACATGATCAAAAGAGCCTCGAATTAAAGAAAATAATACACTACAATATTCAAATGGAAGAAATGAGAAAGTTGGAAGTAGAGTCCAATATTGAAAAGAATCGTTGCCTTTTAAAAATAAAAGACATGAAGATGCAATAATTCCATTATACATATAAAAATTTGAGTTTAATGTACCTTTGACTGCGATTTTTTTTAATAAATAGATATCTTTTCTTTTTAAATTGGGAATATTTGATTGTTTTTTTTTTTTTCTCTTATTTTCTAGACAGTTTCCAATATCTTCTTTAATCCGCTGCGCTACTGTTATATACTGACGACTGAATACGGATAGCTTACCATCAATCATGTCATTTTCTAGATATTACTGGCTTCGTTCAATGGAACATCATCAACCTTAGATGCGTTCGCGTAATCTCCTAAAACAACGAATTTTTACGAAAATCAACTCACAAGCAGAACATTAATGCTGTAAAATCCCTTTCTGTTGTAAAATCAAATGTTTGCTAGTTGATGGGGCAATAACTCTTACATGTGTACCATCTATGCATCCTATTATACCAGGTATACTACTGGCTTTTTCATAGAAGGATAATGCAACTTTTCCTTTCTCTTTTAATGACGTGTTCATGGCTATCTAAATATATTGAACACAATTGTCTCTCAAAAATGATGAAGATTAAAATCGCGCTTAATTTCACGCTGGAAATTGTTCCAAACGCTCTCTTGGGCTGTGACAAAAAAGCTGTTAGGACATCAAGTAAGTATTTGAATGCAGTCTTGTTTGTTTAATTTTGAAACCTAAACACAGAATTCTTTAAAAATGTAAAAGATTGTTTTTAAACATGCAATGATTTTGCTAGTTCCATTGGATTTGAACAATTTCTCAAGCTTCTTCTGATTGATCCAATTGATTGTTACAATTCATCAGCCACAACTCTGAATGCTATGCTATTGTAATAAAAATATATTTTTAAAAACTAAACTTTTCTTTTGCTTTATGATTTTAACCATAACGTACGAGTAGCTGTCAAAATCTTCGAAATCAACTTCGAATTGCGGTTTTTAGCTTTTCAATGTGACACTTCTGATTCCGGGTAAATCTAATTCGGGGGAATTAGAGTTCAGAAATGCAAAAATCTTAAATTTAACACTATTTTCCTGCACGTACAACTTGAGAAACAAAATTATTTTCCCACTTAAAATGGAAAACGTGAAACATTTAATAAACATTTAATAAATGTTTCACAAAGCGTCCAGACCGAGTGAAAAATTTCTGAAACACTGTTTCGTGAAACATTTTTTAAACATTTCTGAAACATTTCATAAACATTTAATAATGGAAACATTTTTTTTTTACAAAATTTGTGGAGAAAAAAACGACTCATGTCGATTTACTCGTAGTTTATGTGATCCTATTTTCTTGTTCAAAAACGATCGCGGAATAAACTTCATCGCTATTCTATCAGGCGTTTTAGTCTCACAACAAAACAAAATGTTAAACGACATTTATTGGCGTTTGGAAATTTGTAAACGCCAAGTAACAAAAATCCAATGAAAAGTGAGTTTTGTTCAAATGTTCAACTCATTTAGTTTAAATTTCACTAGTTTAGTTCTTTAATTTTATTCAAAGGTGAAAATAAATTAAATGCCTGGTAGAGTTAATTGAAAAGCATCTTACTCTAGCTACAATTTTTTTTGTACAGTCAAATCAAAAGCGGTTAAAAAAGGTCGAGACTAAATGATACCTCAGAGGGAGATGATAAAGATTAGTAAATTTTTCTAAAATTTCAGAAGTCGAATGAATATAAATGATGTACACCCCCAGCACTTTTTGCATCTTTTATTGTTTCCTATCCCACTCGTTTTAAGGGGTAAGCACAATTGACCGTTTTAGTATCTCAGAGTGCATGTGATGTGTTCCTCTTCCATCACACACCGTAATAATATAACCTAAATACAGGGCTAAATACAGGGAAATATCAGCTGTTGTTTTGGAAACTGTTATAATAAGGGTGATTGAAAAATAAATTTATTAATTTTTTTTATTTTTCTAAATTTCGAATGCGATAATCCTTCGCATCAGATATTGCTCGTTTTTTGGTTTTGATGGAAATCCATAAAGTATTACACACACACACCAGAGTACGGGTACCGGTACAAGCGCGGTAGCGGTATATCTCTTGTCCGTTCACACTCCGAATGAGGCACCCCACATAAAATAAGATTTATTTTCACCAATTCTACAAGCTTTTCAATACACATTTTGAACTGCGGTACGTGATACACGGCGCACATAGGGATATTCGATTTGAGTTATTTTTTTCATGATTTGTGAATGTTTTGTTGTTATAAATTGGGAAAAAAAGTTAGTTTTTTGTTTTTGTATGTTGTGTTACTTGTGTCCTCTGGAAGACGCATTTCTAAGTCCTCTTTCGAAAATACCTTCTTTTTTTGTTTTCGATGTTAACTTTCTGAGGCGTTATATCTATTAAAGACATTGATGTTGAAGTCTTTCTAGAGACTTTATGTTGAATTTTTTTTGTTGTTAATCTTTTTAATAACTTATAAGATCAAAAACAATATGTGTAAATAAATATACCTAAAGTGCTTATTTAGGGCTTTGCTGCTTTTTCAGAAAGCTGACCAATAGGAAACAGGGAGTTTTTTAAAATTTGTAGATGGATTAATATGTAATTAATGCAGTAGATCGTCGATTATCCGAACTAATTGGGACCAAGGGTGGTTTGGGTTTGATCAACGAATTCGGATAATCGAACACATAAGCGAATCGAATAAAAATCGTTTTTCAAATGTAATGTTTTTGAAAGCTTAAAATTTACACTATGATCTTTCGAAGTCCGTTATTCTCGTTATTTACACCCAAAAAAATAAGCGTTGTAGATTTTACAACTGAAGGCAGTAGATTTATCAATTCTTTGTAGATTTGTGTATTTAACAGCGAATCTGGTTAAATTAACAATTTTTTGTAGATTTTACAGCGAATGCATTCATTTTTACAACAAAGTTGTTAAATCAACTACAATCCCCAATTGTAAAATCAACAGCGCGTTGTCAATTTCGGCTGTTAAATCTACAGATATGAATTTGTAAAATCTACATCAAAATGTTGTAGAATCTACAGCTATTTACTGTAGTAACTACAGCAGGAGCTGTAGAAATTACAACAAGTTGTAGATTCAGCATCTATTACGAAAACATAAAAAGTAGATACCATTTGAGAATATTCGCATGATAATTTTCAGAGGCCATGGCGTTGTGGTAGTGTATGCAATCGCCGAGTGAGAGGTTCCACGTTCAACCCCAGCCAGATCCAAACATTTTTCACATTTTGTAAGTAAATTAAATTATATAATTCGGTTTAAACACACACTAAGTATTTCTTGGACAAGAACCATCTAATTGGATTGTAAAAGCTATTTCCACCCATTTCTCGCACCATACCACAATAAAGTGGTGCTATGAAAGCGATTTTTTTTTTGCAAATTGTTGTTGTTTCTACAGCTGTTCTACAGCTGTTCGACGGCAAAGTGCTGTGAAATCTACAATTTTAGCTGTTATTTACAACCACCCCTCTGTAAAATTTACAACGAAAATTGTCGGGTCGATTCTGACAATGAATGCAGTAGAATCTACAGCGTTTTACTCTATTTTTACAGCACCTTTTTTTTTGGGTGTACACAACTGACTTGACTTCAGGGTTCGTTCTTATAGCAAAAACGTTTTACCGGCAGCAGACCTAACGGGATTCGACACATTTGTGTTTCTCAGAAATTTCTTCACACTTAGTAACTAAAGAGATGAAGAAAATTTGAATTACAGGGTATCGATTTTGGCAAGAGCCAAATTGAAAATGATTGAAAAATGAAATTAAGCAAAACATTTAATCAAAAAAATAATAATGTAATTTATTTTTATTATTATAACAAATATAACTAATTGACAATACTACGACCTATCTCCTTCAATGGCCAAATAGAAAAAAAAAAATCAAAATGAGATACAAGTTGATATAAAGCTAAGGATAGGTTATGTGCTTTGCAGATTTTAAGGCCGTTATCCGCACACGAGAAAAACTTAGCAGAAAAACGAGTTAAAAATAAAAAAAAATACTACGTAGGATAAGTATATATAAAAATAAATAAAAAATTAATTAAATCAAAATATGTATTAAAATAAATGTCAAACAGATGTCATAAACTTGGCGATGTCGTAGCAGTCTGTTCAATAAGTTTTTTTCAATTTGCTCAACATTTCCAAAGTGGAGTTATCTGGTTTTTGAACTGAGTGCTTCAGTTCTACTTTGAGTTTTTAATTTAACTTATGGAAGGAGTATGTGTTCGGATACATCTATCAAGTAGTTTCGCGGATTAATTTTGTGTTTTTTCCAAAAATAATTCAATTGTTTTGAGTAAATTCATAGTATATCTCATACAAAACTGTTTAAAAATTTTAATTTGATGTCATAAAATAGTCATAAAATAGTTTTCGAATTTTCCCCAGCTGAATGTCAAATTTTGATACGAAAGAGCGAATGTATTGAGAATTTGCACTTTCGGAACTGAGCAAAAGTGACTGAAAACTTAACGAATCCAACCCAAAAGCTTTTATGGTCAATACAAAACCTTTGTATTCACACTGTTTTGAAAGTGGTCTTCCGAAACCATTCTTGTTTACACACAAAAATAAATATGCGCTGTAAATTTTACAATTTAAGGCAATAGATTCACTGTAGATTTTTCTATTTAGATAAGAAAACGTGTCTGGTTGTCGATAGCTGGATCGTTGTCTTTCAAAGACATTAATTTGTTGTTGTTGTGGTTTCCTTTGCACTGGTGGTAATTTATTTGAGTTTTTATTCATAATAGACTTAGACGCAGAAAGGTTAATGTATTTATTCGAGGCAAGAGGCCAAATATATAATTACAAAGATAAATATTATTCACATAAAATTTCTACCGACAGTAGCAAACTCGGTTTTATTTCATCTCAACACACACCAAGCGCGACAGAAAATGGGATCAGGTTTTTTGTTGCATTATGTCTCGGTTGGTGTGTGTTGGAATAAGACATGCTTTCTTCTCTTCGAATAAAAAGACGTCTTGTCTGATCCGGTGTGTTTTCAGCCTAACTAATCGATGCCAGGAATACGCCTACGTACAAAGCACACACCCTACACACACCCTACGCACTTCAAAAAACTCTCCCCGCGGGACTGCCGTAAGGTATTACTCCGCGGGGCTGATTAGCACTTTATGCTCTACTGTCTCTGTTTGCCTCCTCGGCCCTTCTCAATACTTCAATTCTACGCAGTTCAATCTGCACGGCCATTATGACGGAACAAATCTCCAACTAGTTGTCCCCCTGTTGAATTTACTGATATGAATTTGTAAAATATACATCAAAATTTTGTGGAATCTACAGCTATTTACACTGTACTAAAGTTGTAGACTTGGGGTCCATAAATGAAACCAATTTGAAATAAGTCAAAAGATAGATATAATATATTCCTCACATTTATGGCAACCACTGCAATTTTTACTTGCACGTGAAAAAATTCGAACTCGAGATAACAATGAATTCTGACATTACGATGATAGAGAAGCTCGAAAAAGTGGGTCTGCCGATTCTGTCTGTCTGTCTGTCTGTCTGTCTGTCTGTCGGTGTGTATGTACGCTGGACTGCAGCCTAAACGGCTGGACCGATTTACTTCAAACTTCATATCTGAGCTCTGCATGGTCGCAATTCGAGGCAAAATCGGAATTTTTGTTCTAGCCCTGTTATTAACGGTACTTAACTTAAGGCCAATTTCACAAAAAGACGATTTTTGCCGAAAACGGCTCTAACGATTTTGATTAAATTTCATATTCGAGTTAGTCTGAACAAATGCTATAAGATGGCGTACCACATTTTTGGCTAAAAATACGTATAACGGTACTCTTCTTATTAACTGGATTTAGAAATATGGCTATTTTTCGGCTAAACCTCGTTGGATTTCCACAAAAATCGATATGCGGGCAAGCCTTAATGTTTTATAAAATGTGGCATTTAAACTTATATAAATTTTTTAAAAATATTTTTTTAAAAATTAAGTTTTTTTTTTGTATTAAAAATTTGTTCATTTTCAACTACCAGCATATAGATGAATATGAAATATGAATCCATTTTTGTTTCCATCTGTTACGTTACGTAAAAAGTACATACTATTTGAGAATATTCGTATGATAACACTGACATCATTTAAATCAGCTTCTCTGTGGGTAATTTAAAAATATATTCATATTATATTAAATTAGGCAACTTTCGTAAAAAGAGTATAAGAAGTACAACCATATGTCACGAGCTTTGTAAAGACGATGAAGAAAGACCAAACTGATTTAATTTTTAGTGTTCCGGACCTTAAAAGGTAAGACGGAACACTTATGGGTTTGATACGGTGTCTGTCTGTCCGTCTGTCCGTCTGTCCGTCAGTCTGTCACAGCCCTGTAACTTTTGAACCGTTAGACATAGAGAGCTGAAACTTTCGCTATGTATATAATATGTGGAAGCCTGCACAAGATGGGGGCAATGAATTTTATTTTTGGAGTCCTTTTTTGGGCACCTTGTAAAGGCAAAAAAAAAAATATTTTGTTCCCCATCATGTGGCATATCAAATTAAAGAGAATTTTGCAAGAATGTAAGAAATATTTTTTCCTGGCAAAATTTGTTGAACAAAAAAGGTTGCCAAACATTTGAAAAATGTTGCCCCCCCCCCTCTAGCGGCCAGACCATAAATGGTAAAAACATGAAAAAAATTGGAGATACGTAGAATTTTGTGTAGATTGTAAAAACAATACGAAAATTCCTGTATTTTATATATTTTCTGAGAAAAATTTAAAAAATGGGGTATCTAGTTACCCTACTGTATCTCCCCCAGTTTTTATGTTATCCAAATAATTTTTATAGTAGATCATTTCAATACTACGGTTTGCTCAAGTTTCAAGTTTCATTCAAATCTGCTAAGTAGTTCCCGAGTTACAGATTTTAGAAGATTTTAGAAGAGCGCATATTCTCTTCTCTTGCTGCTAGCTCATTCGATTTCGATTTTTCAAAAACGAAGTCGTTTTCACGAATGGATCGTATATGTTAGATCTATGCTGCTTTTGAAAACTAAATAAGTTTAAAAAACTAAATTTTTTTTTAATTTTTTTTTTCAAAAATATTTTTTTCTTAAATTTTTCAAACTCTTTAGAGTTGTGCTGTATTCCTTCGCATGTCAAATATTGCCAGTGTTTTGCATTACTTAAACCATTTAACAAGCAAAGTACCGTTACATGCATTTTTATCCAAAAGATTGGTACGCCATGTTTTATATTGAAAGTGTAAGTTAAAATGGACTGGAATCTCAGCTCAGTATTACTAGGACATACCTACGTACAAGACATTACATTACTCATACTCATATCAAAACCAGTATCAGGTGTAGCTATGCAGGATATGAATAAATTGCCTTCTATTTAATGACAATATAAAATGTCCGGAACACTATTGCACGAGGCCCTCCTCGCACTTCCCCAATTTTTTTTTAAACGAAAGTTCCTATCACTAACCGAGCCAAAAATTAAAGGAGTATTTTTGTGGGTCTAGACATTAGAAAGTTTATAAAAGATCCAGTAACAGAAAACTTTCTAGGTAGCAATAAGCCTCCAAGTTGCTGATATGAAGAAAATGCTGAATGCTTATCACAAAATGGGATGCAGCATTTCGCTAAAAATGCATTTTTTGCATTCTCATCTAAATTTCCTTCCAGAAAATATGGGTTATGTAAACGATTAGCATAACGAGCGGTTCCACCAAGATATTTTTGCGATAGATCAACATACAAATGGAAACGGTTCCAAAAAAAAAAAAAAACTTTAAAAAAAAAAATAATATTTTTCAGTAATTATCGGTTGAATTCTTAAATTCAATAAAGCATTTTCTCACAAAATCCCGATGTGACCTACATAGCTTTTCTCATTCTATAAACTCCGACGATTCACATAATTTTATCTCCGAGTAAAAAAATATTTCTTTTTGTTGACCAGTGTAATTTTCAAAGGCTATGGTGTTTTGGTAGTGTATCCAGTCGACGAATGAGAGGATTTAAAAAGGAATAAGTTAAATAATGAGTTTAACCAAATCAAATTCTTTCGATTTTCTTAGGAAGAAAGCTTGCAGAAAGTGGCTTTTTGAGTGGAGGAGAAAAGACAAATTCAATGCAAAAAATGCATTTATGTGCTGTTACTGTTTTAATCATTTGTGATTAAATTTAACAATTCGGCCAGATTAAACATATACTGCAAAATAGAATAGAGTTTACTTAGAATTTCTGGCATGACAATCCCTATAAGCTGAAGACGGAATTAAGCTATATTTTGGCTTTAAAATTTAACCTGAAATATAATTGACTAAACGAACTATTTGTCTTGGCGCTGTTACACCGATTTTTCAACTGTGACCTTGCATTCTTGAATCACCAACATATTAGCTAATATGCTTAGATATATTTGTTATTAACATGACATTTAAATGTAGGTATATAAATTAAAACTTAGTTTGAGTGCCGATTAGGCTATCTTGTCATCATCGAAGAATTAAAGCAGTGTCAATTACGGTCCAAAAATAAAATTTTCAATTTATCCTGTATTTCAGCGAAACAAATATGGAAACGTTATGTATGGAGGAAGGGTGATTGGTTTTGCTTGGGATTGTTTGCATGCAAGTGTGGTGTATAAGCCCTATTATGGGGTTGATACGGCGTGTGTCTGTCACAGTCCTGCAACTTTTGAACCGTTAGACATCGCTATGTATACAATAAGTGAGAGCACACACAAGATGGTGGCAATGAATTTCATTTTGTGGGCAGTTTTTGGGGCAACTTGTATGAAGGACAAACAAATTATTTTGTTTTCCCAAATTTGGCATATCAAATTAAAGAAAATTTTGCAAGAACTCCAAGCATGTCAGAACAATTTTTTTCTAGCAAAATTTGTTGAACAAAAAAGTGTGACTAGCACAATTTTTCCAAAAATTGGGCGTGGTAGGGGACGGATGCTGTAATTTGTTCAATATTTACCGAACTTTGTTCTTAACAATTGCATCACAGTGGGCGTGGCTGTATACATATAGAGTATAGGAATTCTATAGAGTCAATAATTATTTAACATTTGCTTAGGTAAGTTTTTTAGTATTTCATATCAAAGTACTGTAAGAAGAGACTTTTTCAAAAAGTGGGCGTATAAATGAATAAAAAATAAACATGAATTTTATAAATGCTTACACTTGTATTGCTTACTTTTTTCCAACGATCTCGTATACAAAATTTCATCGATCTAGCTCAAAGTTACACTTGGTTATATTTTTTAATCACATGTTTATAGCCCTACCTATCGGATCAAACTTCGCAGAAATACTCTCTGGAAGAAGATTACCTGAAAATTTGAGTTCAATTGGTTCCGTGTTTTCAGAGTCCATAGAATTAATATACAAAACAGAGCTATCTATCGGGTCTAAAACTATACTTACTTTCAAGCAGGAATTAATTATACAAATTTACCAAGTTTTGTTTAAATCGGTTGGGCGATTTCGGAGACTAGCATGTACCGACATTGTGACACGTGAAAAATGTATAAATGTATAGTAATTCATCAATTGAGAACGGCTACGCCGATTTTTAAGTCGTTTGTAATTGCCAGGTTCTTACCAGAGAAAATTTTGGAAAAAAACCTACGGAAAAGTCGGTATAAAACTGAATATTTTGTATTGAATTTTGTGTGCAATTGTTCCGGATTGGCTTTTCGAATGGAAAAACAAATTCTTACTGGAGAACTCGAAAAATTACGGAAAAACGCGAGAAATTTGAATTTTATTTTTCGACGACATTTTGCATTTTATCGCATGATTTGATGATTTCGGACGGTTTAACGAAAATTATAACAGTCCACATGAAGACGACGAAAATTTACGAGTAGCAGATGAGATACATTTTTTAGAGGTAGGTCCTTCTACTATATGTCAGCAGAGCAGTAGGAAGGAAGAAAATCAAATTATTAATAGATACATGATCCGCCAAAAATTATATCTAACATTTCAACAACCTAAGAGCTGTCAAACCAGTAGAAACTTCATTTTTAGTGAAATCCCTACACAGAACAAACCGAGTTGAGTATAAATGTGTCGTTAATATATTTCATGAAAATGCTCTCCTTTTCGCACTTCCTCATCTTGATACAATTCTTTTTTTTTTTTTCTATTAAGACGGCTGTATCGAACTTTATTATTATCTGAGCTATCTGTTATCTGTTTCATTTGCTATGTCGGATGAACCTTTTAAAACTCTAACCTTGACTTTTTTCTTTCATTTCGCGAAAAATGAGTCAGACTTTTTGGTGTGTAAGATTACAAAACTCCAATTACGCTGGTCCTTGAGAATAACTGGTCCTATTCGTGGGTCAGAATTGCCTAATATAATTTTTCTTGATGATTTCCTTTATTATTTGTAAATGACTGGAATTTTACTGTTATCTTTTACATGAGTTTTCATCTAGGTATATATTGCTATTAACTTGTTTTAGTTTACTCGTTCTTGCTTTGTTTTTGCACTAAATAATTTGTTTCCAAAATCGCACAACAAATCGTAGTATTCAGAATGTATCACAGTAAGAGATCAGTTTTATAAAGATTATGTTTATGAAAAAAATATAGAAAATACTGAAAATTACTATATAGATTTTTTATTCATCTGGAAAAGAGGAAAGCTGAGTGCTTTATTTGTGCTAGTTTTTGTTCTATGTTATCAATATGGGTGGGTTGAGTCGAAGAGAAATAGAGCAAATGCTAGATGTGAGGGCCGGAAAAATGTCCCCATTTCTTTTTCGATAGTGAGTAGGTATAATACCTAGGTTGACATTGAATCATTTATCTAATCGATTTGCTTGTCCGCCAAATATTGCCTAGCACCTGCAACATGCTTGATAGACTTCAATTGTGAGAGAAACTTCGAAGTGAGGCACGTGCCTTTGTTGCAGTGTTAATAATAGATAAATATTAACATTCCTCGCTTTTATTTTCGTCCAATAGATGTTCGCACACCGAATTTCGAAATGAAAAATGCTCTTACGTTGTATAGGTTGTGTTCATACCTTACAATAAGTCCAAGAAGCAGGCCAAAAAGTTAAAAAAAATTACCTTCAATACAGTAAGTCCGGATAGTCATTCTCATGAGAACATTGCATCACGACAAAGAAATAATTGATAATGAAAAAAAAAAAAAAATTAAATATAATTCTCCAAAATAAGAGATAATAACACTTGACTGAATTATTCGTATCTACACATGTAAGCGTAGAACAAACAGATGACAACAGAGAGTATTCTTATCTTTCAACCTATAATGCCTTAGTGATGTACCTACCTTTCTAAATAAAATAAATAAACACATGATAATGCTACAACCCGGCGGATTTTGAAAATTTGTACACTTGTTCTGTCCTGATATCCAAAGACCTCGTATACAAAATTTCATTGTCCTAGCTCAAAATTTAAGGCTCAAAAACTGATGACGGACATGGCTCAATCGAATCGGTTATTGATACTGATCATTTATATATACATATATGTATGTATGTACATATGTATGCACTACCCATGTCTTTTTTTAAATATAGGATAAGAGTTAAGTGGCTATTGATATTTTTTGTGCCCGCATATTTAGGTACCTACCTATGGCCTGCAGGTAGCAGTTTGGACACTACAGGTCAAAGTGCAGCCTTTAATATTAACAGTATTTTAAATTTTAGTCTTGTTATATTTCCCCTATTCTATGTTCCTCACGAAAAATTAAAAATAAATCCTATTTTGTATTTTTTTGTGAGATAAAATGAAAATCTTAGAACGTTAAAGCTTTTAAGCTCAATGATGATTTTAAATTAAAAAAACGAAATTTATATAAATAAATATATTAAAAAAAATATACAAACTGAAATTGCTCTTCCGCACCGCACTATCCATAACAAACGTCAAATATTCCTAATATATTAAGAGCTCAAGGTAAACAGTTTCTCTGTTTTGCACGTGCATTTTAAGAGAAATCAAATTGTTTACATTTTCTGAACTTACCGGTGAATGAATCCAGGAAAGTCAATGAACTACCGCACCAAAGAGAGAGAGAACAGCTACAGAAAATCGAACAAAGCAAAGAAGATTAAAAAAGAGCCAACCACGAGAAATCTTCAACAAAAACAAAGAGAAAGAGTTTGACGACATACGAATGCGAGATAAGGCGACATGAAAATCATGACACATGCAATAATAAGTTAGTCTCTTTTACGACTCTCTTTTGCTCTTAAAACACTACAAGATTTTGTTTTGGTTCACACCGAGGCCATTGAACTCCCGAAAGTGATATTTTTTTTCGTATGGTCTCTTCTCTCCCACTTCATCACACAGTCTTGACAATGATGTCTTTGTCTTACATGTTCTCTGTATTCTGATAAAGAAGCAGATGTGGAACGCAAATGGGCGCACTTTCTTTAGGATGTATGTATGTGGGTAGGTAGATATGTAATTTTTCTGGAATATGGTTGATATCGAAAAAAAAATCCTTACGCAACATCACCCGCCATTTAATTGCACACTGAAATTTTTCAGGAAGGAGCAACGAAGGATTAATTAAAACAAATGACTGATTAAGCCCACTTGCGTGCGGTGAGATAAAACCATGAGAAAAAGAGAGAAGGATAGAGGAAGAAACTTGTTGGTTCTTCTTCTCCCAAGAAAGCTAAGAGGAATAAAAAAGAAAACATCAAACCGGGAAACGCATTAAAAAGGGGCAATCCACTCAACAAGAGAGAGAGGACGTTGGTTGAACTCTGTAGCCTCAGTAGAAGCAAAAGCAACGAACTCTACCAAGAGCGGTGAGGGGACTAACCAACCGACCACCCGCCGGTGGAGTACTTCAACAACATCTCTGAGCAACAGTAGTAAGGAAAAGCAACGGTGGCGGCGCAGCTGTAAAGGGAAAATATCGATTTTTTTTCTTTTATCCAGAGTGCAAAAAACTCGGCCATTTATTGACTTTTTTCCGTTGAACCCTGGCGAAGGGAATATTCGCTCTAGTACCGCACTGCTCAGGCTTAGTATGTAGAACTTTTTGCTTAGCTATTTGATTGAATGTGTGCAGTGCATAGAAGTTGGTAGGTGTTTGGGCAGTCTCTATTGCTAGAATCTTCATACCCGATTAAGGTAACTATAGGGCATAATAAGTTTGACCAATGTTTTAAATACAGGTAACTACGTATGTACATATGTATGTATTACAAATTGGTATGTACATTAGTTCATATGTATGGACATACTACGCTTTCAAGCGTCTTCTTTGAGTTCTATATTCATTGGGTACATTCTTACTTTAAAAAACGCGAAATATTTTTAAAAGCCTTTTTTATACATAATTTCTTAAATCTTTAGAGAAAAATATGATTTATAACGTATGTACAGTGTACGTCAAGCGACCTCAAAACTGTACATATATTATTAGTTATAAAAAGATTTCTCTGGAAATTTGAAATATACATACCTACATATAAGCGTCAATGTATGTACACACATAAGTATACCGATGTATGTATGTAAGTGCGAAACACTTAAATCAATTTTCACTAAATCTCTATAAATTCACCCTTGTCAGTTTTATTTAAACCAATGGAACAAACGCCAGCAGTTAAAAAATCAAAAACAAAACGGGGATTCCCAATCTAGCAGCTTAATATATACTATCAGCTTAAAATTGCTAATTATGCAATTTTCATTTGGAAAATATACATGCATATGTATGTATGTACATATATACATACATACATATGTATGTATATTTAAATTGAGTAAAAAACATCCTTATAGATAGGGAAACTATGTAAAGCAACAATAAATGCCGGTAATGAGTTTTTTTTATAAAGAGCTTTTCTTATAAAGAACTGAATTAATACGAAAAACAAGTTAAGGGAAAGGGGCCATGGAAGAAGAAATTCGTTATAGAAGGAGTTTGTTATTTAAAGTGCTAGAAGATACTCAAAAATAATAGTTTACGCTAGTACAAAACTAATGACTCTTTCTGTAAATTTGTACATATACATGCGTAGGTAGTACTTCGTGCATATTGTTCAAATTAGAAATTCTTAGAAGATTTATTATTATATGTATGTAATAATAAGGTATCCTTTGAAAAAATCAGCGTGAGGAATGAGATATAGGGTATAGTGCGATCCGTTTCAGATGGATCTTACGTTTTCCATTATTTTCTTCGTCATTGCTCTTTGAAAGTCGTTTACTTTGTTGATTGAAGTGAGTGGCGATGGCAGTGTTCGTAGTTGAAGTTTAGTTGAGTGGAGGTCTGAGGTACGAGATTGTGTTACTCTGCGCATTAATAAAGTTGTGTAAAATAGTAAAATTTATACATATGAACATGTGTAAGTGTAAAGCCCTGTTGAGAGGTAGGAACTGCCAGAGTACATTTTTGTAAAAAAAAATATGTTTCGAGTGAAATAAACACACCTTAGTCTTAACCTGAAAAACCGCCGATTCGGCTTTGTTTATTATGAAACCGAAATAGAGGCGAATTTAAAAAAGCAGTGTTATTTCACTTTCAAATGCGAAATAAAGTCAAACATTGCTTGTAAAAAATGGAAGAATTTCAGATAGAAGTAAAAACCAAATAGCAAAGCTAATTTTGCATGTTACAGCCACAGTAGCACAAACCGCAATTAATAGAAGATTTTTGTTTTAAATTTAGTATACTTACTTACTTAGGTCGTTTAACCTCTCGGGGGGCATAGGACGCCATATAGCAATGGATGAATAAATTGCAATTAAATGCAAACCAAAAAGTACAAAAAAACGATGGACATCTCTACGACTTATGCACCATTGATTTTGGCCAATGAGAATGGGAAATAAGATTTACACCCACTCTTTAAAAAAAAGGGTACGACAAAGAGGGATAATATATTCAATGGGGTCCCAGGCAGAATGTACATACATACATAAATTATCCATAAGTTTGGGCAAACACGTTCATTTTTATTTTTGCTATGGACTTGTCACTCAGTGGGTGGATGCCGTGGCTTAGTGGTTAGTGTGTTGGACTGCTGTGCATGAAGATCAAGTTCGAATCCAGAAAAATACCATCAATGTTTTTTCGCGGCCCCATCTCTTCCGAGTGTCTGACAAGCATTCAAGAGTATAACTGTCATGAGAAAGCTTCTCAAAACCCCTCTACCCTTTGGACACAGCAAAAAACTGTAGGTCCCTTCTGTACGTACCGAAATGTACATAGATATACCACACGCAACGTATGTAGGTAGGTATACAGTTGTGGGAAGCTAGGCCTGGGCCTCTATGGGCCGTTTACGGTCTCATATTTATTTATTATTTTATTACCTATGCTGTAATGTTAAGTACCAAGTTAATGCAGAAACATTGTTTTTATTTTACTTTTGTACATACATACATAAATACATATGAATATAACAGTACCCTACATATAACTTAAAAATACTGTTTTGATTATATTGTAGATATCTGAGTTACCTATGTCTATTAATGTACATATATATTTTTGTTTCTTGATCCATGTACTTATTCGTATGGTATATCGATAGCCTAACCGCTATGAACCAAGAATATAATATTCTATTCTTCATATTCTCACCTGGCAACTCTAATGTGTCCAAATGCATCAATATGTATATATAAATGTACATATAATATGACGTAAATTTTCGAATAAGAGAAACGGGGAAAACGAAACAACGGAGTACGGACAGCCAAAAAACTTTTTTCATTTTCCGTATAACCCGAATTCTATGTCCGCACACCCATCCAATCCACACACAGTGTGTAATAAGACATTTCGTATTTGTGTGCGGGGAGAATGAACGCGTGCTATCATCGGTCATTCACCCCAAAAGCCGGGTTGTTATTACTTGATCCCTTCTGATATCTACACACATTTAAAAAAAGAGACATAAAACTCAAGAGAAATTTACCACCAAAGAGAAATCTAACTTTACCGATTATACCTATGTATATTCATTTGAAAAAACATGACGAAATACTAATTACTTGCAATGAATCTGAAATTCAGAAGCAAGTTATTCTATTCATAATCATAGATATATTATTAGAATATTTTTTAACAATATTATTCATTTAAACTCCTAATAGGTACTCTTAAATTCTCTTACGACTATTATGCTCTGCCTCGGTCTCTCTTCACGGGGAAAAATACAACTCAAACAGTTTGTTGTGTACCGTATATACATATTCACGCAAACAAACATCGCATTTAGAGGACGAGCGATATCACATCAATTGAATTCACGCCGCCGTCGTTTTCTGTCGCAATTTTGTGTTCGTTCGTCATATTCGGAGGTGGTTTTACAATAAAACACGGAAAAAATGATCTAAATATATTCCATAAATATTTAAACAAATAAAGGTTTCATTTAGCAGAATAGCTAAATTATTTCTGTAAACTGATGCATAAAAGAGAGTGTATCATTGGTGTCTCACAATAAAATCCGTATTTGTATTTCGAAAGTGCAGTGTCAATTTCATTGTGTGCATTTCTTTTCCTTTTCTGCCGATTTCTCGTTTTTTTTTTCTCCCTCGTTTTCGTATAAGAAAATTATTTTATTGTGTTATTTATTTTTATTTTTATATTTTTTTTTTTTAAACCGAAATGTTATTGTTTTCCTAGGAATGAGAATAAAGTTCGTTTAACCCTCGGTGCACGTCAATGCCCTCTCTCCCCCTCAGCTGCATTCTGGAGAGAGAGAAAAGAATAAAAGTTATAATAATTCTTCAGTTAGTTAAGAAATGGTAAAAAATGATGTATTCTTCGTCGGATTAGTAAATTAGTTGCAAAAAAGTTTTGTTCACAAAAAGCTGCATGCTTTTACATATACATATGTTTTGCAATATAAATATGTTATAAAGTAAATTCTTAGTCAAAAGTATATAAAATTGTGGTGAATTTGAAGCATGTGCAGTGCAGTGAAACCTCGGTTGAAAACAACGAATCCCCAACCTCATTAATAAAATAAATGTAAAGCTACAAAAGATTGGATTATAAAACAATTAATCGGATATTTTAGGTGGTTTGGATTAAACATTTTACACGCATTTATGAAGTAAGTACATACCTAACTACCTTATAAATAAAAGTCGAATTGTAGTTACCTACTTATTTTGTTTATTATGTTATGAAAATGAATCTCTGTGATAAAAATTGCAAAGTCTTCTCATGTATTCCACAGACACATAAAGGTATTCAATTTTTTTTTTAAATGTTAGACTGTAAAAAATAGCGTAACTGATACAGTTATTGACACCCACAAGGATTTTTTTTTAAATCGCTATCGCTAAAATTATTCAACTTTGAAAACTCTTGGGATGGAATTCATTTAGTTTTTTAAAAATCAAGAAAAATTGGGAAAATATAGTTTAATCACAATGGGCTTATCAAATTGTAGATATATTAGTGGACACCCATGTACAATTGTTGACACCACGTAAAAGTACATTGGTGACATTTATATAGAGCTTTTAACACCATGAAATGATAAAGTTATACATTACAAGTTTTACATGGCAGAAAAAAAAAATTATATTAATTAACAACGAGCATATATGTACCTATACATTTTTAATGTAGCGATTTTAAATTAAAAAGTCTAAACATTTTTGTTATATCTCAAGTTCATTTAAGTGATATTCATTTGGGTTAAAAATATGTTGAGTTTAACTTAACTTAAAATCACATTTGTTTGCTGACTGACCAAATGTGAATAAAGGACTTTGGAGATATATTCGTAGAACACTTCTTTGTCATTTATACCCAAGCAGCGTTACCTATCGTCCCCTTTAGGGGCAAATAGACCCTTTTTTGATGACACAGACCCTTGGACCCCCCTTTTCGAAAATCATCGAATTTTGACCCTTTTTGAAATATATGACCCTTTTTACGAATTTTTACAGAATTGACACATTAATTCCTCATTTAACCATGTATTTCTTTCAATATTGTACATTTACTGGCCCTTTGACCAAATGCTTTTCGTACTTCATTGATATTTATATTTCTCATATTTGGGACGATATCCCATTGTTCTAATTCTTTGTTGTTCTGTGCATTACATTGGGATTTGTTCTTTCGGTTTTCCATGATTTGGAAGATAAGGAATAAGAAGAGTGTCTTCCTACCCACGTTTAATACAGAAGGTAAGGGACTCGATTATAAAGAATTCAATGTAAATACAGTCAAAATTGCTTATAAAGACATCGGTTGTAACAACCAAATATTTCGGTCCTCCCTTGAAGGTCGTTATAACCGATTTTGATTGAATTGAAATCACAATTTTATTTATCTTGTTTTTTTTTTCGATAACTTTTTTACCAAAACGAATTGATTTAGTTATTTTTTTATTAATAACTTAACTTTGTTATTAAGAAATGAATTACATGAAAATAAGGAAAACATTAGCAAATTTGGTTCTTCGATATATATGGGACCCTTTTTTTTTTGGCAGCGACCCTTTTCAAGACCCTTCCCGATATTTTTCAGAGGTAACACTGTACCCAAGCCCCATCCTTAAAGTAATGATCTTCGAATATTCTCTGGTATTCTCTTTTATGGGTATATAACCATGGGTGGAACCCAACTGCCCTGGGCCGAGAATGAGATCATGACCATGAGGCTAGATTTCGCCAGTTCTCTATCAACCTCGTGTATATTATGACCATCTTTTGCTGCCAACACGTCTTTGGTTTTTGGATATTGAAAATCCTGCTACCGTCTAGAATGTCCCGTCAATCATCCTTCGGGAAAACTTAAATTTTACCAAACCCCCATTTGTTGGTCAAGGATCCCATCGTTGGACTTGCCGATGTAACCGAGTCCGATGTTCTTAGGAAAATCGAAGGGTGTCGGCTTAAAAACGATCTAAACTAAATATTTCCCGGCATGTTTTCTGGCCCAAATGGATAGTCCCGTTCGTCTCCATCTTTAATGGCATGGAGCACATCTTCTTTTCTTTTACGAAAACCTTTCGCTGAGCTGTGATTATCTATTCTTCCAGGGCTTCTCCTTCTATGGTGGTTAAAACTGCCCTAGGAACTGGTCTTGTTTTAACAAATTTTTCACTTAATCAAAATATGTATGTGTAAGCGTTGTTCGAAGGACCGCAGCATAAAATTTAGCCGCTGCCTTTTAGACATAGTTTGGGTAGAAACTCTATTAAGAGCTTTTCTGAAAGAAGTAATTTTCACTATATTTATGGCCGCATTTAGGGCTTTTTTCCTCTAATTAATTATTTAGAGCAAACTACTATAGTTGACACCTTTATACTATTATTATTTATTTAATCAAATATTAGTAGAAAAAGATTATTGGTGAAAGCACTACAATCACAGCCTCTCACAGTGCAATAACTCACAAGTGTAGTGAGAAAAACAATAAAAGATTTTAAAATCCGTACGATATATCCTTTTCCAAAATCCCTTATTGGAGATAATCCCCTATTTTTTATATCCACTTTTCAAAAATCTCCCGGGACAAAATCTGCTGCGACAAAATCCCCGATGTACACAATTACTTAAAAAAAACCTCACTAAAATCCCCTGTTCGCACAATATAGAATTTATCCAATTGGATGATATGGACATCGACGACATGTGCTTTCAACAGAAGGCACTTTGCGTGCCACAATGGACATTCTGCACGAGAGATCTTCGAACATAGTTATCTCACTTTTAAGCGATGTGAATTGGGCACGAAGATCGTGCTCTTTGACCTCGTTAGACTTCATCTTGTGGGGTTTTCTAACTCGAAAGTTATAGGTCTATTATAATAAACCACAAACCACCACTGCCCTGAAAGCCAAGATAATCAATGCCATTGGTCGAATTGATTACGCTACAGAATTAATAACACCAAATCTAAAAATCGGAGATTTTGTCTCGTTAATACTTCATCTTACGGTCTTTTGGAGTAAGGGATTATAGGACAGGCGATTATGGAATAGGGGATTTCGGAAAAGGAGATATCATCACTAACCCATAGCCCATAGAGGGGTTCTCACAACTGTATCCGTTGGGCGTGGTATACATTTTTGTACTGCGTTAAATCTACCATTAATAGTTTTACGCCTGATTTATTTAGTTTTGACAGAAGCCTACATCGATTTTTTCTCCGATTAACTCGATTGACTCAAAAGCGTTAATTTTCTCAACGTCAACAAAAATATTGATTGACTCACATTAAAAACAAAAAGAAAAATTACCATCAACCGCGCAATCGGACAGGATTGACTCTTTTTTTATATATCAATTTCCCAACATACTCGTAAATGTTGACACCCGAAAATATTTTTAACTGGTGAATAAATTGATTTTTGAATTAGAATCGTACAAAAATGATGTGAAGTGCAAAAAAAAAAATTGCAGCAGCTTTATGTTAACATACACATTTGCGGCGATTTTAAAAAGCACAACACGAAAAAAAAAAAAATAAAAAAATTTACGAGATATACGAGTATGTATGTCAATTTCGCTTCAAAATTGATCCGATAGTAACGTCTGTGGTTGATGCTCTAGTCGGCGACCATTGGTTGATAGAATTGAGCTGTGGGTTGACGTTAGTGTTTCCATGGATTCGTTTACAGCATTGATATAATCTCATATATTTTGGTTGATTGGAAATTGGGTAAAATTGTGCCTTTACACGATTGATATCGATTTGACTTCAATACAGCGTAAATATTGAAGTAAATCGTCAATTAATCCTAGCAACACTCTTTGATGTTTGACACACGCTTGCAAGAGGACCGTAAAAGACTACTTGCACCGATACGTAGTATAGGGCAAGTTTTGGATTCGTGAAAATTTTCAATCTCGGGAGTTTGATAAATTCTGATATTACCTTTATAGAGAAGTCGAAAAAAGTGGGTCTGAAAATTCTGTCTATCGGCGAGGCTACAGCCTAAACGGGTAAACGGATTTTGATCAAACTTCTTATCTAGGGTCTGTGGGGTAATTCCTAGAGGCGAAATTTAAATTTTTGTTAACGGTACTTTACTTAAGGCCAATTTAACAAAAAACAGATTTGCTGGAAAACGGTTTCTACAATTTTTTTTAAAATTTCATATTTCGGCTAGTTTGGGAAAGTGCTATAAGATGGCGTACCAAATTTTTGGCCAAAAGCGTTAATAACGGTACTTTACTTATAGCCAAATTGGTAAGAAACTGATTTGCTGGAAAACGGCTATACCGATTTTGTTTAAACTTTATGCTGAATTAAGCTTAGATACATGCTATAAAATGGCTTAAAACATTTTTTTCAACGGTACTTAAGGCCAATTTGGTTAAAAGCCGGTTTGTTAAAAAACGGGTCAACCGATTTCATTCAAATTTTTAGTGTGTATAGATCTAGGTTAAAGCTAAAAGATGGCGTTCCAAATTTTTGGCTATAAGTAATAATAACGGTACTTTTCCTAGGGTCAAGCGGTTTTAGCCAATTTTCTCGAAAACGGCTCTAACTATTTTGATTAACTTTTATACTTATGCTAGTCTTATGAAGTCTAATAAAATGGCGTACCACGTATTTGGCCAAAATTGCTCAGAACGGTACTTTACTTATAGCCAACTTAACAAAAATCGGTTTCCTCGAAAACGGCTCTAAGGATTTTGATTGAATTTCATATTTGAGCTAGTCTATACAAATGCCATAAAATGGCGTACCACGTTTTTGGCTAAAAAAGCGTATAATGGTACTTTTCTAATTAACTGGTTTTAAAAATATGGCTATTTCTCTGTTAATATTCAATGGATTTTGGTCAAAATCAAAACGTAAGCCAAATTTAATGAATACAAAAATATGGCATTTAATTCTACGATGAATTTAAAAAAAAAAACAATATTTTTTTCATATAATTTTATTTTTTAAAGTTCATTCATTTCCAACTAACAGCACAAAGGTGCAAGTTCGTACGACCCAGTCGTGCGCTTTATTTGGGATTCACACTTGGGACGCTATGCAGTTTAACGTACTAACCACTGAGCTGGGGCACAATTCAATTTGATAAATGTACTTGTAACGCAGTATGTTAGGATAGAACTGTATGGATGTATTTATATATCTACCTATTTGGATACTTACTCAGCACCACCTGATGAATCGATGAAACCTATCTTGTTGATTTATTTTACTGCCAAGCCACAAGTTCAATTGATCTGCCACATAGGCATATTATTTTTGTATGAATTTTTTTGAAATTTAAAAAAAAGTTTAAATGGCCCATACGTACAATTGAACTCAAATATTCTTCATTTACAAACAGTGCTGAGATGTTTTATACATACAATTCACCTTCAATAGTGCTTCATAATTGCAAGCATTTAAAATGATTTTAGTGGATAAGTGATACATAATTACAATTGTTCTCGCAAACGCCTTAAAAAAACATTTAAAAAAAAGCTAACAATTTTGAATTTTCAGAACTAAGTTAAAACCAAAATCGTGCCCTCTATACAATTTGCTCTTTTTCAAATTAAAATATTAAAAAAAAAAAACAACCAAAAAATGGACTATTGTTTTATTCGCATCCATACTTCAAACGTCATTTTCTGAAAACTAGGTTTTTGTTGTTTGGTTCACTCCAATACTGAGGTGACGATATATCCATCGGAGGATTATGCATGGAAACTTTAGACTCCGTTGTGATTTTTAGTACCATAAAATGGCTTTCAAGAAGTCTTAGATTTCATCTTTACCAATGGGATAGTTTCGGTTAAGAAATAATTGGTTCTGAGAGTATATTAGAAATTTCAATTTCTTTAAAAAAAACCAATTGATTAAACCGGAAAGATTTATGTTAATAACACTTCACACATACACAACGTTAAAATAAGGTTATTGCCTTTTGAGGAGCGGTGAATCCACTCGAGATCCATGAAACACCATTGCATGGCTAAAAAGTGACTGTAGCATCTCTTTTTGCATATGATTTAATGTATGTATGTATGTTTTTGGAAAATAAGCAACGGCTGAATTTTGTTACTACAGGTACCCCCTCAGCAAATTAAAACATACTACAAATAATGTTGTATGTACTAATCTATATGCAGCTGCCAACACATTTCTAGTTTTAATGTAAAAAATGGCGCCGAACAAGGACCTGTGTTAGTTGATCTTAATGAACGCCTTTTATCTTCAACCTGCTGCTTGCACTCGACTGAATGCGGTAGATCATGTCATCAGTTACCTTATAGAGTTGTTCCCAGTGTGTCTGCAATTTTTCGATAAACATTTATTTCGTTGTGAGCTGTAAAAACGAACTTCTTGAAAGCCACAGTAATTAACTAAAATCGTTTGGCTCAGCCGTGTAACCACGTGGAAGGTTCTTATCAACTACCTTCTTAAGGTACTCCTAACTTCTGTTTTAATCGCTCCACTGTGCCCTACGACTGCGGATGCAAGGGTGTCGTTTTGTTTATGCCAAAAATTTCACATAATTCTTTGAAGAATGCCGACTCAAAATGTTTGAGCATTCGATGCAGTAGCGAATTACTACCAGGGCGTTGCAAAGGTCACTGTATTTGGTCCCTTCGCGTTTGTGCATTTTCTAACCGCTTCCATCCAATCGGCAATAGACTTCACTCTAAAATTATAACGCATAACGCTGTACTTGGTATTTCATGGTACATATATTGATGGGACTGTCCAAGTCCAAAAAATATAGGTAATGTTGCCAAAAGAGAACTCTCCCAAAACATTTATAACAGATCTCAGAACGTTTATAAATTTCTTCGAGATAGACTGGGAAAATGTATCTAAGTACATCTTATCGTTGCGGGCATATTAAAGGCCTCTATGTACGAATTTAATTTTTTGATGTCAAAAGTTCTGTCTACCAAGTCTAATTGCTCTCTCTTTTTATAGTAATTATTGTAGTGATGACCAATTAGATTTTTTAGATTTTAGATTTAGTTCTGTTTTGTTTTTTTGTTCTCTATGGATTTGCTCCCGCTACCACTGCTCTTCGTGTATATTTTTTTTTTTTTTTGGCTTCTTGCGACCTCGGTCCATTTTACATTCAGCTTTGAACTTACTTTTGGGATAATCCGACGACTTCGTATTTCCTTATGGCACTTACAAAATGCTTGCGTACTTGAGTTTTTTTTTTTTAATATAATTTCTCAGTAACTTTTGTAAACATAAAAACCTTTGCTGTTGTTCAGATTTTGACAGATTGAATTCTGTAATACCGTTATCATAAATTTTCTACATTAACCATCTCGATTTACACACCAATATATGTCCACAATGCTTGGCGTTAGTTCAATTCAAGTTCAACTTGTTGTAAAAGATTTCCTATACCTACAGTTCTTGACAGCTCATTCACTATTTCATAAAATTACGTTTACAATGTATTTACGACGTAGCATGATTTTTTGTTTCCTATTCTACTTTACAATAATTAAGTAGCTGATTATTTTAAGATCATGAAATACATCAATTTCTTTTTCGTACCCAGAAATATAAACCCTAGAAAAAGTATACTTTTTCATGTTTCACATTCTCAAGATATTAAAGAATTTCGAGACCTCTTTAGACATTTTTATAATAACATTCTTCAAAAGTCGCGAAAATCTCGAAATCGAAAATATCCATATATGTACCTATGTTTATGTATGTATGTATGTACATTCATTAGTATATCTTTCGATTAGGGCGGCTAGCGAATAATAAAGTTTTTATACAAAAAGAACCTTAGTTTGACATTATTTATGAAATTGAAAAGTTATTTTTTTCTGATTGAAACCTATCTAAAGGCTCCAGCCCCAGAGACATAGTATTATTAAAGTACCACACAACAGCAGGGTTACCTGCAACAAATGTAGAAAGTAAAAACGTAATAGTGATTCATTATAAGAACACAACATCACTTGGTAATTAAGCCCGTTTACTCTTACTTACTACCACGATCACCGGCATTGTACGCCACCCCCGCTTCAGCCGGTTGAAGGCGAATGGTACATAAGTTCCGCATATCGCTGGCATTGAGCAAACATAGTTCTAATAACGAAAACAACACCAAACGCAGACTAATACAAGAACTACGCGACTGCATAACGCAACAAATTGCGCATATATTACTACCCGCCTGTCATAGGCACTTAATGAAATTTATTTAGTTACTACTAAATTGAATGTCATGATGTTAATGAATTTTTTTTTATAAATAATTTTATAATACCATTATTTCTCACTTGTTCTTTCTTCTTTCCTCTGTTCTTCGAAAACAGGTTGCGCGAGGCAGATGCTGGAAAAATCGTAAAACAGACAGATTTGAGCCGAACTCTGCAATAAAATGTGTAATAAGGAAGTAATCAAAATTTCTTAAATATATGTATATTGTTAGAAATGTGCAATTGCGAAAAATCAAAAATATTATTAGGAAAATAAATAACAGGAAATATGTGTAAGACAAGTGTCAATGGTTGAATGCAAAAGAAGTGTTTTTGAAGTGTTTTAATAATCAAAAATTTAATTAATAATTTAGTGAAAGTAAAAAGTCAAACTTAGTGCATAAGATATTTGTAGCAAAAGTCTGCCTTTAAGAGAATTAAAGTATAGAGTTGGAGTAATAGACAATTGTTTTTTTTTTTTTTTTTAATTTGAAGACTATCGGGAAAGAGAATTTAAACTTTTAACGGTCTAACGACAGAAAATGACGGATGACAATGGTTAGATCACTTGAAATTTTGAGGTAAGTCCAAGCTTAATACTTACATGTGCATGCGTGCACATTATTAAAATATCGAAAATTGTAATCTATATGCTGGTAACATATCTATAAATATGACCGTAAACAAAGTGTGTATACATACATATACTTACATATATCCATACATGTAGCAGCATCAAGAAGTGGAAATAAATTAAGGCAATTGTAGAAAGAAAAGGTTCTTATTTGTATTTAAAGCTGATAAGTCGGAATTGATCTGGGCTTTTATACTGGTCGTATAAAAGTTGATCATCAAATTGCGGGAAATATTTTGTGTGTATGTGCATAGTACCCAGGTTGAAATGATTTTTTCCTCTTTTGTCGCATTTTATTATTTGTGCTGAAATCATTTTCTCATACATTTTGTATGGAACGGCTCTCTGATGATATTTCGAAAACGGAGTGACTGCTGTTGATGAATTTATCGGTTCGACTCATTTTCGAGAAGTAAGAAAATCACAAAAAAAACTTCATTTCTGATACATAACAGAAACAAAACTTGCATGGCAAGCTATGATGGTTCCGGCAATGCCAGCGGGTGCCATGGTGTGCATAATCCTTTGATAGCTGATCAGTTGCTTGATTCTTATAGTGTATACCATACCATTGAGTTAGCTAAATGAATTCTAGGACGAACACTCTCGCAGATTTGCATAAATTTGTGTGCTATAAAAATACAACAGAAGGTCGCGGTAAATAGAACATAATAAATTGTTCTTTATTTGAAAGTTATATGACATTATTATCATACCAGCATTCAACATACATACATATCTCAGTCTTGCACTTAGGAAATGAAAATTTTCCTAGCCCTCACTTCAATGGACTGCGATTAATTGATGTCCTTCTATAGAAACATGGAAAAAATGAATAAACAAGATAAGTAAGCGTCGGACATATAAAACGGAGAAAAGTTCTCTTGTGTTGATGACCAACTATTAACGGGTGAGTAACCTGTTTGTAATGTCACGCACACATAAATAATTTCTCAATCAACGAAACCTTTGCAGATAACAATTATTCTCATTGCATCTGTACTGTATGCACTTGCAATCTATCCCGTAGTGTTAACATTTTCAAGATCGCTTTATCAGGTTTGTGCCCCACCGACATTCCATTACATGTGTGTAGTATGTATCCCTTGCTTAACACGTGGCTGGTGATTTAAGATTAGAAATCGAAAGTAATAAAAAACACAGCAGTGCAACCTGCTCCACCCGCCTATACAATACAGGAAATCTGCGCGAACTTACTAAACATAACAGCGAAAACCAGCTTTTCAAGCCGCTACAGAAATACGTTTGCAAATACTTCTAGATACGGATGCAAAAAATGCACACAACTCAATTTATTTTTAAAACGAAAGTTGTTTTCCTTTCTAAGTATAAGTTTTTCATCGAAACCCCCTCACCGGCCGGCTTCTATTGATACACAATGTACATGTATAAGTCCAGCCAAATCTAACGGTACAAATCAATATAATATTGTATATTTTATCTTGTATATAGATTCAAACTTGTTTACTTTTATTTTCATTTTCTTACTGCTCGAACACGATCATACAGAGGAAAATATACTTAATCGCTGTGACGTCATGGGACCGTTAAAGAGGGAAGAGGGTGCCTATTGTAGACGACAGTGAAAAGGAAAAACGTGTGGAACAACTCAACCACTTATTTTTTGCAGCTTTTTTCGCATTCGATGTAGTAACCAAGAGTGGATCGAATCACAATAAGTTAAGAACCCATACCAAAAGAAATGAAAAGTCGTTGGCGGTCTAATTCATAGCATGATGCAGAATAGTGATCTTCTAATGCGAGGAAGAGAATTTAGTATTTATTGCTTTATACTGATGTACTTTCTGCTTTGTGTAAGAGTCTGACAACATATTTTACATTTCAATGTACACTTTTATATCTACGGTGCAGTTCGTAATTTAATTGTGATAATTTCGTTCAAATTCTGTTTGTGCTGCATTCTTCACTATCTTGGCAAATTAAGAAAAATAAAAGTGGATGAAGTAGAAGGCAGTCCTCACCCGATAATGCTCCGAATTTCCTTTTAAACGTCCCCTAATCTTATGTTGAATATTATGCAATACTAATCCTATGCAATATCATATCATACATACTACATACATATGTACATATATACATATTAATATGTACGATATGCTTACCTACATTAATGTCATTATAAAGTTGGTAAATCTTCTTTGATTTTCTTGCATTTCCATAAATTCCTTTCAGAACATTTGAATGCAATTACATTACATACATATGTATGTACATACTCACTGTAACCTTACTTCTCGAATTCTTTCATATAAACAAGCAATTTTAGCATATTTAGTGTTTAAAGCACACTCAAACATGTAAGCAAACAAACAATTTTAAGCATTTTTAAGATCACGCAGCCTTTTTGATCACATTGTTCATCTTTGACTAGGCCTTGGCACACACTTAAGCCAAGCCAGGACTAGATACTTTTTTTCTCCTGTTATGTATATATGTTGTAACAATAATACCTTCAATCGATTTTTCATTCAAACAAGGAAAACTTTATAGTATAACAATTTGTTACGCATTGAACCAATGTATTGGACCTAACTTTCTTTCTTTTCATCCAAGCTCATACGCTAATTTGGACCTGTCATATTATAAAAGTTCATTGACATAAATACATGTGTATGCTTGTATTTATGATGTGAATAGAGCCTAACAAGCCAGAAGAAAGAGAATTACTTTGTGACAAGCTAAAGTGATTCGTTTTATAAGCAATGATGATTTTTGATGACACATGATTTTTCTGATTAAAAATTAGTCAACAAATTTCTTGTTATGAAATTCTACATTATATCCACAAACGGAAGAGCACGATCGTCTTTGTTTTCTTTTCTCTTATTCTCTTTTGATTTAGAACGAAACGCCAATTTCAAGGTACTTTATAAATTCTCTTTCTCTTCTATTGTAGATCTTTAATAAGGCGCTCCCCTTTCTGTCTCATTCGTTTTGTTTTACTCCGTCATTCTATATAATTTGCAACATGAGATGAAAGTACCGGTCGGTGGACTACCTGCTTGCCAAGTTGATTGTGAAGTTTTGTAACTGTTTCATTTGTAACAACAGTGTAGATACGTTTGTCCTTCTGTTTGTCTGATTCTCTTCTAAGGTGAATAATAATTTGTATACCTACTTATATGTACTACGCGTTAAATTTTCCTTTTCTGCAATTCGTTACCAATATACCACTGGAACTACAAAGAAAACCACTAATAATTACTACATTACTACAATGACAAGAGACAGAGGACAAAGACATAGAGATTACGGGACAAAATAGCACTTAAGAGGGGGCTTAGCTGATAGGTCAGGAAAACCAACCGGGGCTTTTAATAAAGCGTAGGAGGTGCCCAATGGGTAGACCTGTCAGGTCACCAAGGTCGTCAAAGATAAAGGGCCCCAAGTGGAGGTTTCTTCTTGACGCTAGAGCAGGGAAGTTGCAGAGAAGATGATGTATCGTTTCCTCTTCCTCTTCGTCCCTGCAACTCCTACAGAAATCATTTGATGGGAGGCCTAAACGTCTGGCGTGTAGGCCGATTAGGCAGTGTCCTGTAAGGACACCGATGATGATGCTCAGGTCAGAACACTTCAGAAGCATCAATTCCTTTAAACGCTTCTGGTTAAGGTTAGGCCAGAGCTCTCTTGAAATTCTGAAGGGACCATGTTCTCAAAGAGCGTTGACCTTCCTTATAGCATCTAATTTGAGCAGGTGTTCACAGGTAGCAATTGGCATACCAATTCCCGTCCTTACGGATTCAATTGGGCGGGTTGTGCCAAGTTTAGCAATTTCATCCGCCTTACAGTTCCCCGGAATATCCCTATGGCCTGGCACTCACCATAGGTGAATGTTGTATTATTCCGAGATCTCCATCAGAGATGAGCTGCAATCTTGTACGATCTTTGATGTGGTTGTGGATGATTCCAGAGATCTGATGGCTGCCTGACTGCCTGTGAAAATGCTAATATCCGAAGCAGATAGTAAACTATAATTCAGCCAGGACAGTGCTTCTTTAATTGCCATCTTCCTTAATTGCCATGATCTTAGACCCACCAGTGTAGATGTGTATCGTTCCGGCATCCACCTGCTCCAGAGTAGACCATAATTCACGAGCTGGGATTGATGTACGGAAGTTCCGAACGAAGCTGAGTTTGGTGGGGGTGTAATCAGTGGTTTCATAAATGAGGTTAAATTCATTAAGAACAGAGGAGTGGCCATAGTTGAGAGTTAGCCACTGAGAAGAGGCAGACAGACGAATAGCCGTTGAGGTAGCTATTTGTTTGCTGACGATGTCTAAAGGCAGTATGTGAAGAATGGTACCTAGAGTTGCGGAGAGACCAGTTCTGAGGGATCCAAACACTGTTTGAACTTTTTCAGGAGAGAGAGGTTAACAGTCTTTAGAAGAGCTGTCCACCAGATGGACACCGCATACAGAAGTACAGGTTTGACAACAGACGTATATAGGCAGAGGATGGCAGAGGTTTTAGTCCCCATTTTGTACCAATCGGCCTTTTGCAAGAGTATAGGGCAGTGCTGGCTTTCTTGGCGCGCTCTGTGATATTGGCTTTCCAGCTTAGTTTCCTATCCAAAATAAGACCCTAAAATTTGGCTTTATCGGAAAACACAAGCTTAGTGCTATTTAGTACTGTAGGGGATGTTGTCTTTCCATGTTAAGAGGACTTGTTCGGTCTTTTGAGGGTTGACTCCTAGACCCCATTGAGCTGCGTGAGCAATTTGAGGGCGTTATCTGTGAGTCTCTGAGAGTGTCTGGGAATTTTCCAGAGAAGACTGAAGCAACGTCATCCGCCTACGCAACCACCTTACAGCCGATGGTCTCAAGGGCCCACCCCACTCTGGGAGGTACGACGATTGACAATTCTGCGAGCCGATGCAGGGCCCAGGTATGTGTTGATGAACCTGCTAGTTAGCATTTGATCAATCAGCACCAGGGATTGACGTTGTTGTCCTCTATATCCAAGAAGGTTAATAGGGAGAATTCTTTGATATTTAGCGATCGTTCAATGACACGTACTAATACGTGAAGGGCGTTCTTCACCGATTTTCCTTTGCAATACGCATGTTGGGATAGAGAGAGAAAAAATTCCTCACCTCACTTCCCCAAATTGAGTGGTGTGCGTTTGCATCGCATGCATGGGGCGCGTGCTGGTCCTCTCTGCCTCCATAACCAGATTCCTCATCACAGTCGGCGGAAAAGGACCCGTCCGATCATGGCCCAGCTACGCTGAGACCACCCACTACCTGTGAGTCGTCGATTCCACACAAGTGGCGATGAAGAAAAATGTTAAGACTGCTCTTCGCAAGAAGCAGGATGTTGGTTTACCTTCATTTCTTATGTAGAGAATCTTATAGTTGGGGGTCCTAAGTCCTCGAACCCGGTTACAATTAACACAGGGTTCTTGGATCAGGACAATGTCTTCTCCGCCTTGAGGAAGAGAGAATCATCGCACTCTTGATCTCTGACCATCTCTGCATCGGTCGACTTCTACAGGGTTGGTTGTCACTGCTCAGCTCCGTGTTCATAATTTATAACAATGATGACTTCTCTGGTGTCATGGATGGCTTCCTCGACCCTCGCAACCTTCCAGTTGTGAGTCGGGAGCGTTGAGTTACATACCCGGATCAGATCCAGTATGTCGTTAGGATCCTCTGGTTCAGCAGGAACTCGAGTACGGCATCTCGGTCGGCTAGGAATTTCATCCTTTTCGACCACTTCGATGCGAGCACTCACCCACAGGCGACTGATGTCCATGTTGCTGACCAGGATCTTATAGAAGCCCTTAGACTTCTGGTCGAAGCAGATGATTAATTTCACGTGCCCTTGGTACGCGTCTCTACAAATCTGCAAGGGACCCGGATGGTCGCTCAGCGACTTGAAAAAGACTTTGGTAAGTTCAATCTGAACTTTCCTCCATCTTCCAGTGGTTATTCTACCTTCAGGGTTGCTTCGATCAATCACCGCAACTTCCAAGTGTTCTTTAACAACCTGATTCGGGAGCTGTTTTCAGCTTTTTGGGGCTGTTTTGGGAGTCCTCAACCGAACGTTGTCGTTTGGCTGCGGCGTCCCCAGACTGCTTCTTGAGCGTTCCCAGCCTGCCTGTGATCCAAAAAAGCGAGTCACGCTGTTTATCGGACCTAGCCAATTCAGGGGTAGACTCGATTCTCATAAGTTGGCGAGTGATTTCTCGTCTTACCCTGTAGACGTTTTTGGCGGGCCTAACAGTCCGACAGGCCGGAGGCTGACGAACTGCCTTCGCCGAAGTTGAAGGTCCTGGGGTTGGAGAGATGGTGTTTAACGCTTGCTCGAGGCCGGACGGTTTACCATGGAGGTGAAAGGCTTTGGAGAGGTGGTGGAGAGATGGGAGCGACTTTCCCTTTGCTAAAAGCAGTGCGGTTGATCGACTAATATGTACTTAGTAAGGGATGTTTGCCTACAGAGGAGCTGAGCGGAACGATAAGACGCGTGCCATGCATGCCTTATCGGTCCCTCAGAAGGAGACTTGAGTTAGGGAATCACGGGTACCTGATTCGTTGGCAGATAAAATGGTTGAATGATTCATAGTGTGGGTCCCAAGAGTAGCGGAGAAGTAATGGTATGAATCTGCACAGAAAAGTACAGTAGGTACGAGCGTAAACAATTTTCAAAATCTCACCCCACACGTGTCCGAACTTGCGTTTTCCCCCTTAAAAACCAAAGTGTTTGGCAAGCTTTTTTGTTCAATAAATTTTGTCAGAAAAAATATTCTTTCATACCTATATGTATAGAGACCTTGCAAAATTCTGTTTAATTTGATATGTCACATGATGGAAAGCAAAATAATTTTATTTTGCCCTTCGTACAAGATGCCCCAAAATGTGCCCACAAAATGAAATTCATAGCCACCATCTTTCCGGGCTTCAACTCAATGTATACATTTCAAAAATATCAGCTCTCAACGTCTAACGGTGAATTTATCAAGTTAGGGACAACACAAATTAGGATTATGATCGGAATCCTCTCTGGACATTGTTTTATGAAAAGGCAAGCCAGTAGACTAGGACTATTTGTAGGTATTGCGAGGATCTACATGCATCAGAGGATATCACGCCCATACTGTGCGAATGACTACTTTTTTAGTAGTCTTCAAGAAGTATGTTCATGTAACCAACCGAAGGGCCTACTTAATTTCTGCAGGGCAATCAAATGGACGTTAATATGGTAAGTTTCGCTAAAATCGGTCCAGTATTTCCCGTACGCAGATGAGCAGTCAAACAGATGGACTGTAATGATATTTTTGTATATTTTGTATGGGTTCCAATTGGTTACCTAATATTTATTTTATTTTTCCTAACTAAAGTAGGCTACACACTATCAGTTTTCAACTGACAGTCCTGGACTATCAGTTCTCATCAATTCATTCCAGGCAACACACTATCATTCCAGGTGGTTCGACAGTTTTTCGAAGGTTTTCTCCTTTTTTTTTGTTTATTGTTCGGTTTGTCTTCTTTGGGCGCAGGCAAAAATTTTTACGCACAAGTAGGTCGGGCGATTCTGTCGTCTGTCTGTCTGTCTGTCTGTCTGCCTGTGTGTATGTATTATTATTGCACTAACAACAAAAAAAAGTGTGTGAAAAAGTGGAAAGATCCGGGACACAGAAGCCTGGACTATCAAATATGACCCTCGCTCGACAAATGCCAAATCATGAAATCTACCTGCACCAGCAAAATCCACGAAAATATCATCAGTCTCGCCATCAGTTCCATCCTCATTGATCAGTTCTATCTACACACTATCAGTTTTCAACTGACAGTTTAGCTAAACTGATGGAAAACTGATAGTGTGTAGCCTACTTAAGAAGTGTATAGACAATGACCCTCTATTTTATGTATATATGTATGTATATATTTGTTAATTTGTTCTTGCACGAAATGATGTTCTGTCGAATTGTCAGTTTCAATTAAAATACCATTTTACGGATTTCATGAAGTGGGTGCACTATAATGCTGAAATGATATTTGTTTTAATAGCAGTGACGCCAATTGACGAACTCGGATTCCTCAATGCGTCACTTGGACGATCCCTGTCAAAATAACTTAAAAAGAGACACTCTTATTGGCGCCCCAATTTATTTGCGTATTTTCCAAACGCATTTGCTTGCATTTTTTCTCACTTAATTTCGTAGAATCACATAATAAACGAGCCAATCGTCATTGAAACATATGTAATTTCCATACGAGTGACGGAGACAGATTGATGGAATTACTGACAAAGTAAAAACATACCACACCTTGAAAATCTATTTAATGTCAGGTTCATGACGCCGAAGCAGACAACGACGATAGCAGCTTTGACTGCGCAATATGTGGCTCTGTGAAAAACTGAAAAAGTGGTTCGTAGCGATAGGTGATCATGAACTTCACGGAATTCGAAGTTAGACGTTTAGACATGGTGTTCTCTTCCTTGTTTATTTTTATATTATGCATATACGTTGTAGAACGGTTGTTGTGAAGTGAATATGTACGACAGTAAAATAACTGTTTTTTTTTTTTCTGCGATATTTTTACCTGACGCCATAAAAAGTAGAGTAAACATAAGGTCAGAATCATAATTTCGCTTTCGTAGGTACTTATTTCCTCTTACTTATTTTTCTTAAACTAAGTATATATAATATATGTATGTATGTATGTATATATATGTATATGCTGAATTAAATGGTTTTTGTTGGGGTATTACTTGCAACTAAAAGGGTTTTAGCCTTTTTAAAAGGAAATTAGATACAAGTTTGCCTAAGAAGTTACCTTAATAAATCGTTTTGTTGATTGGTTGTTCAGTTAGATTGTATTTACTAGCTGAAGAGAAAGTTACATCAGATATCGCTTTAAACTTTTTATTAAAGTGCTCCTAAGTGGAACTATGGCTACGTAAGTCTGGTTGAACTCGGCCTATTTTCTTGAGGAGATAAGTGAGCGAACAATGTCCAGTTAGAGAGTCTGTTAAATTTTTTTTTTAAATTTCAAACAAAGATAATAATAGGTACTTGCTATTTAATTTTAATTTAATCAAATTTTAGTGCATTGGGTACTATGATAATTGAGGATTAAAAACCGATCAACTTTTTCAAAATACTAGGTAGGTTCATATTTCTAAAAATAGAAAAACAATAAAGTGATTTCACTCTATTATGTATAAACATATGTATGTAAGTAGGTACCTACCCAAAATACAAGATAGTATTGGTTTCGTGGAAATGTTAAGCTTCGAGATATTTATGCATCAAGATACAATTTTCTTGAAAAGCGAGAAAAACGTCTTATATTTAGTCTGGTTTAGAAACGTCTATAGCGGTTATACTGTAAATGCTTACAATTGTTACTTATAATTGGGTCATCGCTACGAACACTCCCTACTGAACATAATAAACTTCACAGGGACACCAACGCCTGTAAATAACTGTATGTGTTTGAACTGAATTACAGTAGCGTAAACAAATAGTTTCAGCTTCAACGATATTCGCGTTTGGCAGGTAACTTTTCACTGAAAGCACCTGCTGGTTCCGTCATTACATACGGTTACCCCTTATTGCGCTGAAGCGAACGGTTTCACTGGAGTATGGTGTTATTGCAATGTCCATGACAACGAACACGAAGTTTTATATATACATATGTATGTCTTCCAAGAAGCCTATACTTACTTACTTACTTACTTAAAGGGCTCCCGACCCCTGTAGAGTCCCTGCCTGAGACATCGTTGCCTTCCATCCTCTGCGTGCTCGGACGCTGCTTCCAGTTGTAAAGACTAAGTTTTCTGGCATCCGCGACAGCTTGGTCTTTGTACCGGAGGTTAGGTCTTCTTCGCCATTGTTGTCCATTCGTTCGATGTGGCCGAGCCAATGTAGTGTGCGTATCTTGACTTTTTGGACTACATCCACATCCTGGTACAGCTCATAGAGTTCGCGGTTGTACCTTCTCCTCCATTCGCCCTCCTCGCATAGGGGACCTACCTAATATCCGACGGAGTATTTTACGCTCGAAGGTGCCCAATATTTGCTCAGCTTTCTTACTTATCGTCCAGCACTCGGCTCCAAGAAGCCTATACATTTCTCTAATAATTTTTAAGCTCGTCTGGTTTCTTTTTAACGTGCGACTTCCACTTGAGTTTCGCGTATAGGGTCATACCTAGATACTTAGCCTCGTTTGCATACGGTATTTGTACCGAGTTAATGAATTTTTTTTATTAGTAAAATTAATGTGGATTGATGTAGTTTCGTTAAGAGCAATCCGCCAAATCTTTGTCCAATCGCATATTTTGTCCAAAGCCCGTTCAAGCTTTACAGTTGCTCTCCCGAATAGTATAGCTGTATCATCCTCGAACGTAGCTACGAATTGTATGTACCAATTTCTTGCGGTATATCTCGAGTGTAAAGCAAGAACAAGACCGGACCTAGAACACTTCCTTGCGGTACACCGGCAGTGATGTTCTTGAATTCAGAGTATTCAGCTCCGTGTTTTACACGGAATAGTCTGTTCGTGAGGTAGGATTCTAAAATCGTATGTAGTTGCTCCGGTAGAACCTGTCTCAGTTTAAAAATCAAGACTTCATGCCAAACCTTTTTCTCCTCAAAGGTTTTTTTCTATTCCATTAGTTATTATGTTAACCTGGTCAATTGTCGAGTGTTGGGTTCTGAAATCGAATTGGTGATCAGGAATCAGTTGCCATTCCTCGATTACCGATTGCAAGCGTTTTATTAAAAGTTTTTCAATGACCTTAGATATTATCGGAAGAAATGATATCGGTCTGTACGATTTCTTGCCGGTTGGAGACATTCCCGGTTTTGGAACCATTATAACCTCGGCGACTTTCTTATATCTTTCAACGTATAAAGTCTCAATGCAGCATTTATAATATGCAGAAGCTTGATCAATGCTCTCATTGGTAATTCTTTAAGGATTCGTTCGGTTATTAAATCATATCCAGGGGCTTTTTATTTTTAAGATTTTGTACTGCCTGATGTAGCGACACACTCTTTATTTTAAAGTTATCAGAGGTGGCGGAGGATGTACTTTTGCTTGAGTTTGTTTTGCTTGTGACTCCTATTGCTTTTCTTTTTTTTTGTGGTTCAATTTCGGGCGAAAAACCAGCTCTTCGTTTCCTCTTCAAAGCTTTTGTGTTTCACTGAGTCACGTTTCTCGCATATTGACGCTTCCGGTAGACTTTTTTTTCCGGTTACATTCGATCTTGATGGAGGCGATAGAGATACCCTTGAACTTTTCGTAAAAGGGTCAAAAGACTGCAAAAAATGGCTCTCCCCAGAATCCTTAGAGCCGACCTCCGAAGAGGATGGATTTTCTAGTGAACCTAGATTGCCACGTGGGTTACTGTATCTTTGTGTTTTGTTCAATACAAATTCAATACAAGTTGCCTTCGGTTTACAGGGATTGGATTTTAGTCGCCTCTTACGACATGCCTACCTCGGATATATTCTGAACCATTATAATATCGACTTTGTAAGTTACAAGTGCGTTTGTTTTAACAGATTAATATATTTGATCAGGACTTCGATGAATGTGTTATTAACCATTAGTGGACTGAAAAACCCTTGATTTAGGTGTTTAAGCACCGCTTGATTGAGTTTTTTGTGGATTTTGATGATAAGAGATTTCTACCACTACGAGCGAGATTTTGATGCTGCAAAATTTCGATAAGGTGTAATTTTTTAATAATGAAACATTTAAAAACGTGATATTTAAATATGGATTTATTTAAAAATTCCAGATTCCTTATTTCGAGGTTTTTGGTTTGCTCCCAGTATATGATTGTATATTTCACAAAATTCGATAATAGATAATATTATTTTTATATACATATTTGTATATATCGTTTGCCTAAATCACGCGAAAATCAATGTTGTAATCATCCGTTTATTAAGGGGTAAATGAACTTGAACAAGCTTACAGCAGTTCAAAACAATATTTTAAACAAATCTCATCCAAAAATGTCTATTTATGGCTTATTCATATGTACATATATGCAATTTTTTTTTTTCTTAAATGCGAAACGATCGTAAGTATGTATTTATTAAAAGTACAACTGCGTTTATCGATAGCTGCTATATGTACATACATACATATGTATGTGCCGAAACAATTTATACCATAGCACACCCAAACCTGCGAACATCGTACATCTTTTCAGTGCCAGCAAACGCCCTTGTCCCTTGCCAAGGATACGACATTGAAATAATTTTCATTGCCGAAAAAACTCTATATACTCATACATTCATACAATTGTGGAAAAAAAGAACTGCATAAAGAAGTACAAATTGAATTTTTCCTCGGCACCATCAGTCTTATTATAACAATAAGGGTTGAAATGCGGAAGCTTTATCATTTAGGGGGTGGATTTGGTACTCAGTCGAAGAGATGTTGACGACAAAACATACTGGTTTTTATTTTTATTTTTGTAAACTTCATAGGTTAAAGAACTGATCAGCTGCCATGTACATAGATGTAACGGATATAACTCCCTTTTATTTTGAATTGTAAAGAGATTGTGTTCAATAGAAGGAGCAAAAGAGAAAATTTATGAGAGTAGAGAGCAGACCTTATGATTGTGTATCTGCTGCTTCCTTAACGTTGGCAGTATTTTGTCTTGTTTTTGCTTTATTTTTGGGTGGCAATGAACTCGAGTAACCCCGTATCGATGTAAACTGAAAGGACATTGGCAGAGAGTTTCATTTACTTACACATACACACATGTAAGTAAGGGGTTGTTTTAGGTTTTAGAAGTAATACAGTACATTTCAATAAGCTCAAAGGGATTTGTAATTTAAATGATGTTAATAACTGTATTATAGATATCTATAAGGTTTTTTTTTTTAAATAATTGATGCTTCAAAGTTCAAATTTATTTTTTCAGAAAACGATAAAAATAGTTGTACATATGTACATATGTGTGTATGTACATAATACTTACGTGAAACGAGGTGTGTCCAGATCAAGTAATACATTGCATTTCTGTACTCACTGAAATAGAGAAGAGGAGTCAAATCTTAAAAGTTATTTGTATGTCCGGATCTATGGTAATGGGGACTCAATTCAATACAAGCGATTAAGAAAACTTATCAATTTGAGCAAGGCTCAAATTACGTGGGACAAAGAAATGTACACCATGTCACATAAGTCTACATACGATTTCATATAATTTCGGATCGGTTTACGATCAAAGGCAGACTTTTGCGACATCCGTTGTGTACTTGGTTGGGTTTTTTTTCTTGTTAAGGGTACGTGAGCGAATGTTACTAGGTATATTTAGTTGTTAATGAATATCATATAGGATATCCTGCATAAGAAAAACTTCCAGTTTCACTTTTTAATGAACGCTATAGAATAATCGAGTAATTTCACTTCGTATACTTTTGTGACATGATGGTGTATGCATTAGATGAGTAAGGTCGTCAAAGAAGAATTACTTAACCTTACATAAGATTTCTTCTATATGGCAAGACCGTGTAAGTAAATAGAAAGTGTAGGATGGTTTCGCTCATTGGACATTAGCCCCTGAAGTTGTTTAATCCAGTTCATTTGCCTGGCACCCTGGCGCACGGGATCTTCTAAGCACAACCCCATTTATCAAAGCTAAGAGCGAAGGTTCAACATGTCACGAATTGCAACTAGGAAGACTGTCTGAGAAATTCGAAGTCTATAGTACATACATGTACATAGAGTTCGGCAAGGCGAAATTCTTTCACTAATATTACAAATGATTAGCGAATGTGTGTTTATCGACAGGAATGGAGGAATTAGGTGGACATTTATATCCGAACTCAAACATCTCGATTACATTGATAGCAAAAACAAAAAAGATTATTTCTAAAAATGCACATATGTACATATGTACATAAAATAAAGTATATACATATGTACATACATAAGTTGAAAAAAGTTGAGTTGAGTTGAGTTAAGTTGCCTACAAAAGTTGAAAAAATTATAAATTACTATAAAAATGTTGGAGACATACAGTTCCTCCTCTGTTCCTCTTCTCCCTTTTCCTTAACGCCCACGCCCTGAATCATCAGTATAAGGGTATTCATATCCCTTTTGGTGCGCGCAAATTATAAAAAAAAGTTATTCACAAAAGGAAGTAGACAGCCTTAACTGTACTACATATGTACATACATATGTACATATTGTAAAAGAGCAAAACAGAAATTAAATATGTATTAAGAATTGAAGCGCTTAGAAGTTGAAGGTCCTAGTATGTGACATTTTTTGAAATTTGTTTTTTTTTTTAATGCGCTTTTCAAAATCCGTTACTATTAAGCCGGCCGGTTAAGTATTAAGTAGTTGGCCCCAATTTTTACATGCAAACTTCCACTATTTCAACTAAGGCCAGAGCGGCCGACCTTAGATGAATCACAAAAAAAATTTTCTTCTTTTCACGGCCCCCACTCTTCTTATTCAAAAAAAATATTTTTCTTAGATTTGTGTTCAATAAGCACTAAAAAGAATCTATTTAAAAGATATATGTATATACTAATATAACGCTCTTAACGTCAATATTTCACTGATTTAAAGACTTTTTTGTGAACCACTCCACTATTTTTTGTACTACTAAATTCAGTTCAGACAAGAACTTGAATGAAAGTGACAATTTTAACGGACAAACTAGCAGCTGCTTTGCAAGAATTTTTCGCTCGAAGACAGGAAATATGTTAACCTTTTCGAAAAAAATGCATGTGTATTTTACAAACGCATTAACTATTATTCATAATTTTTTTGGCGAGGCGGCCGACTACTAGAGGGCCTGACTACATGCCATCACCCTACTTTTTATTGTTTTTATCAAAAGAGTTATAGGTATGTATGTAAAAAAACTTTAAACGCTGATTGCTCAAATGCTTGAATATGGCGCTTAGGTCCTTCATCTTCTAAGCACTTCAATTAACAAAAATACTGAGATTTGTTTGGATGAAGAACTGATTTGAGAAACTTTCTTCCGCTAATTTCACAAAATACCAGCTGCACTTCCTCTTAATAACCGACAGAATTAATGAAATCAAGTGTAGCAGCATTGCAGTATGTACATATGTATATATTTTTTGTTTGTGTATGAAACCAACACACACAAGATCTAGAATATAAACGAACACGCATTCCCAAGCACATGACATACCTCTAACCGTGCGGCGCCCTTGTTACTACATTTTGCGGACGAACAAGCTGGTGTTTCTCCTCATTCACGTATGTAGGTAGTGGGACAAAAGGCATGCGGCCTAGTGTTTCAACAAAAAAAATTCAATAGCAAAGTTCAATGAACTCTCCATCGGCAGCAGATAGCTCGATTACAGAGAAAAGAACGGAGGGGCAAAAATAAAAACAACAAACAAGAACCAAAGAGAATTTTCGGCAATTCGGCAGTGTCTCATATCATATCATAAAACGTTCTAAACTAAGAGAGAAAGAAATATACTAGCAGCGTTGCCAAATGTTACTTAGCAAAAGTGCTAATTTTTTTTTTAAGTTTTTTTCTTTTCAATTTGTAAATTTGATTTAAAATTGTTTTATATTTTGCTTAGTTTACTTATTTTTTAATTCCAATTCCATTTTTGATTTAATAAACATGTAGGCATTTGGAACGTGTCCGAATTCCAATTGCTTACATAAACGGACTGGCTAGAGATAATGTATACAGCATGGTAAGTAATCTAGCCCGATTGTAAGCAAAATTTCAATATGTTAATTTACATATTTATTTTGTATTTGCCATTCGATACACCTATTATTCTATCATTAAAAAAATTATATCGTTTCATCTTAAACTGATTTATGTGGTGCAAATCAAAATGCTTGAATCTTCCCTAAGCTTATCAGCAGTTGAGCTATTTTTTTCTAATAAAAAATAACCTGAGTAAAAGGCGCAATATTAGGAGTGTGGAGGCAATAATGTGTGCTAAACAAATTAAGTCTGAGTAGATAAAAAAAAAATACTTGAAATGTATTTACGGACCACGTAATAAGGTTTTTGTAATTTGTATTTGACATGTCACCTTAAATATCAAAATTTAGGGAATTTCCATAGATCTAAAAAAAATCTTTTTAGCACTATGTAACAACACAAGTACAAGTTCAAGACGGGTTTGATTTTATTCAAGTAAACCTTCTCCCACGCCCGGAGATAATTCTATATTTTAATCTTGAAATAAAAATCCTATAATGAAAAAAGAACATCTCTCACTGCAACTGATACAGATTCAAGAAGTACAAGTTGACAAGCTTATGTATATTACAGGTGCAATTGTGTACTTCGGATGCAGACAGTTAAAAGAAAATAACTTTAGCCTTATAATTTGTTTGTACTCACAAATAGAAAAACATAAGCTTAGGTTTTGGGCTTACTATTAATTTTTGCAGTGCAAACCAGATTCTTAGTAAATCAGAATATTCCTTCAAAAGCAAACTAAATAAGGCATTGATATATGTGTATAACAAAGTATTGTTCCTACGACGGAACCCTGAGGGACTTTAATAAAATAATTTTACTTCAGTTATAGTGCCATCAATTTAAACTCTTTCTATTTTATTTCCAGGTTATACCGAAACCAATCACAAATATAGCCCCCAAAAACCAGCATTTTCAATTTTACTAAGCAAAATGTCAGGGTTAACCATACCCAATGCTTTCATAATACATATTTACAAACAATCAGACTGTACATTTTATTTTAAGTGTAGATGGGACTGGTAGGTCCATTCTTAAAAAAGAGTACAATAATGACAGGGTTTTGTGCATCAGAAAATACTCCAGAATAAATACAGTTATTAAAGTTATGCGTCAGTACATCAACTTAAAACCTGTAATTGTTTTTCTTTCCACGGACTCTGCAGGATTACATAAAGGAATAGATGGATAAATATAAGACAGTGTAATAGTCTCAGAATTTGTGGTCAAATAAATCTCTAAAGTGTTAGTGAATCTCACTTTGTCACACAAATATTAGACATATCCAAAAGGCAGAGGGGTTTTGAGAAGCTTTTTCATGACACTAGTACTCGTGGATGTTTGTCGGACGCTCGAAAGAGGTTGGGTATTGAAAAACTTTGATGATATTTTTTTCTGGATTCCAACTTACATACATATGTACATATATACATATTATTGTTTTTGAGTAAACTATAATATTATTAACATCATATGAAGAAGCAAGAAGTAAAACCAATATCGCAAACCTATTCTTTTGTATCTACTTGTTTCATTTGTTTGATACTATTTTTGAACAAAACTCTTTGCCAGACTTTACTTCCCGCCAATAAAATCGAAAGCAAATAAACTCCAACACTCCCAATAAATAGTGAACGTACTATAACAGAGTGCAATGTGCTACAATGATCCATATATGGTCTTACTGCGTAATATCATAATAAGAACTCCACGCATGCATTACCAGTGTAAACAAACTATGCGTTTGTATAATCATTTGTGTGACTTGTTGCGTACTCACGTTAGCGCGCTTCGAATGTATTCGTCAAGTTCATTGGCCGTACTGCCGCCACCACCACTACCGGCTTCGCCAGATATCAATTGTCCTCCCTGCAATAGCCGCGCGATCGGTCAGCTTTAGCTGCTGTGGTCGTCATTGAGACGCATACTACAGTCGCCGTAGTTGTCGCCAACATCGCCAGCGACATGGCAACGTTCATAGCCACAAAATTGTATCGCTTAGAAATCTGATTGCCATTTTTTTCCAGACAAAAACTTTGAGGAAGTTTTTACGTTCCCAGTTAATCTCGTTCGTGGGGGTGGTTGTGGCAGAGGGTCGGTCGCGCGTGCTACGCCATTGGATAAAATGGTTTTATTGAATCCGTATGAGATTAATAGTGGGTTGGAGTGGTATGTTCATTGGCCGTCAAAGTAAAAATAGATGCAGTTGTGTGCACGATAAGAGTATTCAGAAACTGAAGAGAGATACATACATGTTGTAATTGTGAATCAAATTGTAAGTTTAAGATGGCCAACTGCGAAAAATAATACGGCAAATCAACGGCAGATACAATTCAAAGTAGGTATAAGGATTATAATAGAAAACATGGCGATTGTAACATGATTTTACCTAAAGAAAATTTAGGTAGCGCTAAAACAACGACATCGTTCGCATGATCATGGACATGAGAGTAAGATGTTCCGCAAGGCTAATCGAAAAGTAATAGTCGGCCACATTTTAGTGGCGTTTTTATCAAAAAACGGTTTTCGTCGTTTTTATTTGAAAAATATCACTTGTAAGGAACAAAACACAGTATATATTGAACAAAATTTAAAATCCGCCCACTACCATACCCACTTATTGAGAAAATTCGTATTCTGGAGTAATTTGATAAGATATTTAAAAATGAAAACATTTGTATACAGGAAAGGGATAGAGTATCATACGATCCTCTCTAGACGGATTGTAGCATTTTCATATGTTTTTTTTTTTTTTTTTTGTAAAATTGGCTCTAAGTACCACCTATAACAAAAAACTTAAATTTTTGCTTCTAGCGGTCACCCTACACACCCTAGATATGACGCTTGATCAAAATCCTTTAATTCGTTTGGCTGCTGCTTCGTGCACAGACATACAGACAGGAAACAAACAGATTGAAACACGGAATCGTCAGACCTAATTTTTTCGACATATCTAAATTCATCAAAATCTGTGCGAATCCAATACTAGCCCTTTGCAATAGGTGCGATTAAATATTGTACACGACTGGGTCGAACGTACTTGCGCCTTTATGCTGTTAGCTAAAAGTGAATTATGTAATTTCAAAACCAATATAACATATTTATAAAATTTATTGAAAAATATTTAAAAAAATGTTTAAGTCTTAATGTTATATTTGAACACATGTTATATTTTGCCCACATTCTGATTTCGAGCTAAATCGATTGAGTACTAAGACAGAAATAGCCATATTTCTAAAATCAGTTAATAACAGTTGTACGTATTTTTAGACAAAAATGTGGTAGGTAGGCTATCTTAAAGTATTTGCCTAGACTAACTTAAATTTGAAATATAATCAAAATAGTAAGAGCCGTTAGAAACATGCATATTTTTTGTAAAATTGGATTTAAAGTTAGGTACTGTTATAAATAGGGCTAGAACAAAAATATAATTTAATATGGCCATATGTTCCATAAGCTGCTGTTCAGCGTACATATGTACATAGGCAGACCTACTTTTTTTAGTTTGTTTATCGTCGTAACGCCAAAATGGATTGTTATCTCGAGTTCCATTTTTTCACGAATTCAGTACAATATTATCCAATAGCACTGATGTGTTCACAAATGTGCTCCTAGTGCACCAGAATTGATTTTTCTGTACGAATATTCAAATTTTAAATTAAAAAAAAAATAAAAAACTTTTTTTTTGTTTATGGTCTGCGGGGTTCAGGACTCGCCATTTTTCCTGAAAAATAACGAATGACAATAAAACGATACATATGTATATTGTGTATACCTATGTACATATGTATGTAGGTATGTATAAGAAAATAATACGAATAACGCGAATAAACGTCTCACTTTTGACACACTTCCTTTTTTTATATATTTTAAATTTTGTGTTAACTACTTGTGCAGCAGTGATATTGCAAAGAAAGGACAGAATCAATTGATAATACAACCATTTATAGCCCATTGTTTAATTACCTTTCCATTATAATTCTATTGGTTGCTTTCCTGTCTAGATACAAAGAAAATAAAAACAACCATATTATGCCGATGACTAGCCAACACAAAAACATAAGTACTTGAAAACGAAGACATAAATAATGATGATCGTTGTCGCGCACATTCATTCTCTTCCGCATTTCAATTGAAAACAACTTACTTACGTCTCTCTCCGACCTATTACTTTCTCGCTCTAGCTTAGTCTATTACACTCTTCTGTTACATACTAGTCGGTCAAATGCTCGCTGCTATCATTTAACCGCCGAGACATCCTCTAACACCCCTTGCTCGACCCGTAGGACAGCGAGAAATGTGATTGTTGGTGCAGCACCGTTTTGCATTTCCATTACACATACGAGTATTCCCAAGATGCGCTGTGTAGTATGTTGACACATAACACACCGTCAGCCATTATGTAGTATGTTCAACACTTTCAAGCAAACTTTGTTAGAGCTGGCCCCTTGTCACTTTTGCTTGACTTCGGCGCACAATGACGTGTCCTTTTGGCCCGATAGTTTTGTATGCGCAAGCTTCTTTTTTTACTCACACCGATACGTAGAAGATATTTTTACTTGGATTCGTTTTGTGTTAGGTATTGATGTAGATAGAGCTTTGAAGAACCCAGTTTTTCTCACTTCCCGGTGCGTAGTGTTTGATATTGAATAGGTGCGAGGTGTATTTATAGATTCCGACTGCCTGTAGTGCAAGCATTTATTCAAATTGTTCGTTCGCTCGCTATAAGTAGATGCGCATTTGTTTGCATTTATTATATATTATCAAAAGACAATAAAGATTGAAGATTTAAACGAAAACTAGACTCACCAGCAGATTATTTTCGTCCAAGCACTACGCATCCGACGAATGCGAAAAAGTGACAACTGCTTTCGTGCCTCGGTATTCAAGAAATATGTCTATGAATTTTGACAAATTAAATTTTTAAACTGAAACATATAAGATGTCACTTGCAGTTGTCAAACGTGTCTATCACGTCTACAACACCAAGATAAGCAAATCCTAAAAAGTATTGGACCTACGTACACTGAATTGAATTGAGAAGTTTTCCCGTTTATATTTGTGAGATCGGATACACTTGTTTGTAGTAGCCCAGTGCTCATAGAGTCCAGTCTTACACTTCAATTGTATTCAGGCAGCGTTGCCTTTTACTTTTCAAAAAATGTATCTTAATTTTGATTAAAATGTATCAAATGTATCAACATTTTAGCTCGTAAAATGTATCAAATGTATCAAAAAAATCCATACATTTTTCAAACACATAGATTCATTTGTTAATAACGGAAGTAATAAAATCCAATCATTGATCGGTAGTATAAACACGTGGTGAATAAGCAACTTATTCATGCAATAATTTTTCTATTAACTAACATATTTTAACAGAAAACTTGTGAAAAGTTAGTTAGATTTAGTAAATTCCAAAAAATGACAGCTTTCGCACTTTAACATTTTGTTCAAAAATACGATTATTCTGTAGGTCATGTTATGCTAGAAGTCTATAAAAGGTGGGCAATATTTTCCTTCGGCTCGTCTTCGCTGCAGCTCCTACAGAAGTTGAGCGAGATGCCCAGAGTCAGTCTGATAATGTATAACAGTGTCTAACAAAACACATCACATAACTATGTACACATGTACGCACTAGACGAGAAGCAGCTCATAGATGGCCATAACCTAGCTTCTTACAGCTATAAGTGTTGTCCGGTACACATTTCAGAGCGTATAAAAGAAACCAAAAGCTTTATGCATAACACATTTCAGTGATAAATATGATATCGATTGTACATATTGCATACATAATGCAATAGAAGAAGTAGTTCTCTCTGGTCTTTTTCTGACATCAGACTATAGAGTCTAGAAAAAAGGTATTTCTATCTTAAGAAACTCTATTTGGAAATTTATTTCTTCGGTCCCTACTTAAAATCAAATAAATCTGATAAGTCTTTATACCCTAAATATATGTAGTACTACGACGACTAGTTATCGTTTATTAATAGGCGAACATAAATTATTAAATTAAACTTATTTATTATAAATACTAATAAAATATTCTAAACAACTTGTCAAAATTAAATAAAAAATAAATAAATTATGTTGCCAGATGGGTGTGCAGAATTTGCCTTGAAAATTTTAAGTTGTATCGAAAAGGGCTAAAGTTGGAAAAAAAGTATCTATGTATAATATCGTATCATATTTATAAAATTTTTCGACGGAAGCAAAATAAAATTTTTGATACATTTGATTACAATGGTATTTTTGTGGCAACACTGTATTTAGGATAAAAGATTTTTGAAATATAGGCCATCACTGCAAATATTTCTATATTAAATGATGTTTGTACCCACTGCAATAATTTGCACTAATCTGTTAAATGTCATTACCTTTGGGATGGTTTTACAAACGCTAATACAGCTAACATGAAATTTTTTTAGTTAATTAGTAATTCTAATCAATAATTTACAATAATATGGTCTTGTTATATTTTTCATTGAATAAAAACGTGTCCCCATATTTTGTCATTCGTCTAACTAACGCAACTGCTTTCCGTTGAATTGGATATTCGCCTACTTCTGCGATTGTTAACTTTCGTAGTTTTCTTAGAGAGAGTTTGTTTATAAAGAAGAAGAAAGTTGGCGATTAGGTTTAAAATAAATAATTGTGTGTATACGTTGTGTTATTAATAAGTGAGATAACGTCAAAATTTTGAAAATGACGCGAGTAATGATATAGTGACGCAAAGCACATTGTGATTGGCAAAGTACAAAAATTGCAAAGTTTTTGAGTTATCTTTAAGGTATTATATTATTTTAATTTAGTAATAAATACAATACGATACAATACTCTTTAAAAAGTGATTTCACTTGTTGAACTTTTTTTTTATTATATGTTTACCCCTAATAAGCTAAACATTCATCTATTCGAATGCAATACTAAAATATATGTATTAACCTTTCTGAAATACATTCAGTTTCTGTAATAGTTTCAGAGCGCATCCGTAACAGAGTTAATTAGTGAACACATGTTATTACTTTCCCGTGTTGAAAATAGGCAGTATCGTTACAACGAACATTAGCCCTGTAGGGTTAAATAGTTAATTCACATCACATGATTCCTCGGCGGAAAAACGGTTCAAATATGTATTGATAGTTATACGACTATTGAAATTTCAACCTTAAAAGGCCCCATTCAGAAATGCAAAGTCTGCAGAGGAAGAGCAACAAAGCAGTTGAAACGTCAAAAGCATACGACTATAATGCATAACTTTCGATGTTTCCGAAGAACAAATTGAAATAGTTTTATCTCCTGAGGTGTCCAAGATCTCGCATTTCTAAAACTTAGATTATTATTTTTGTTTGTTTACATTTACCTTTCCTCTTCTTACCCATCGAGAGTAGTGAAGGAACTTGCATCAGAAGGGGGGCAGGTCCATATTTTGGTGCAAATAAGATCCAAACTTTAAATATCGCAATGTGTGATTAGGTTTGTTCAGTGATTGAAAAGTAGCACAACAGCACAAGTTTGTGAAAACTGTCAGAACAGATTAGAACACAAAATTACAACCTTCTGTTCAAGCATTCTACTTATTAGCAGTCAAAATTATTAAGATGTCAAACAAGAGCACTCCAAGAGCAAGTACATAAAATCATGTGCTGGACTGTGCAGTACTGAGTCACTAAACAAAGCTATTATGTACTAATAAAGTTTATTATTATTTTATTTAAAATTTGAAAATATGCAATTTTTTTTTTTTTCAAGGATTTTTTTTCGATTTCCTACAAAAAGTTAAATTTGGACTTTTGATGCAAGGTCGTAGCTACGCAACACGATTTTGATATTTGCGTTATTTGTCAAAAAATTTCCGCTACTACATTTTAGATCAATTTGCTTTATTGTGTTTTTCCGAATGCTATGATTTGCATAATTTGGGCAAAGTTTGCATTTCGGAATGGGCCCAAGCTGTCTCTTTTAAAATTGCATTTCGATCACCTAACACTTTTCTGTATGTACAATAATTTTCTTCTTTCCTTTTGTAAATATGTAAAAAAGATTTACCAAGACTGCAGCACAAAAAATTACAGTCTGTCTGTATAAGCATTATGTAAGCAAAATGTAAACATAATTTCTGACAAACCCTTATTATTTACAAGACTTTAAAATATATATATATATGTATATGCATAAAATGCTGAAATAATTTTAAATATTGCCAATGTGTTACCCATTTTATCTCTAATGCCCAGTTTTTAAGTACTGAGATAACTCTGCGTTAAACCAGAGTTAACGAACATTAGTTTTGTTTAATTTGGAATCCCGTCATTGTATCGTTCAGTTAGTCAAAAAACTATCGAAATCTGCATTCTGGACTGAAACCCGTTCGTATATTGCTGTTCTGTTTTATTCTTTATATGAGCCCGGACAAACTCTAAAATTGTGCTGAAAACTACCTTTTTAAAAACCTTTTTTTGTTTAAAACTGTTAAACTTAAACAGAATTTAGGGTAGAATTGCAATACCATGGATATAATGTAATGTTCAAGTTTTGACAGCTTTCGTAAGTGAAAATAATCACTATTAAATGATGAAATTTAAAATTAAATATTATTATAATTAAAATCTCAAAGTCTTTTAAACAAATATAAATGAACTGTCTGATACTGTCTCATTGACAACAATTAAAAACAAAAATTCGAATATCAATTTCAGAATGTTAGAAATGTATGTCATACCAAGGACATGGTTTGTTTGACATTATTCTTAATTTTAAAAATAATATACAAAATTAGATTAAGCCTTTATGTTTTATAATTGATAGACGTTAAGGCGGCAAACCAATCAATATTTTTATAACGAAATTTGCTTTTGACTTGTCTGAATAAATATGTGCATATGTGTGGTTTTGTAAAGTATTACTAATAAATAATAATATAATATATTAATAAGTATTATTTGTAAATAATAATATAAAATTATTACAGACTTTTTTTTAAAAAATAAGATAATGTTCACAAAGATATATATTTTTCAAATCGCAAATTTAATTATACCTTACCATCAGTGTTGCCGCAAGAGTTTGAAAAAAAGTATCTCCGCAAACAGAAGAAAAGTATCAAAATGTATCATAATAGGAATTATGAGTAAAACTACCATTACTATTATTTTGTTAATGTTAAAAAAAATGAAGACAAGCTATAATGCCTAAAATAACATGAATATTCTCAATTCTTTTACAAAAAATCAATCCAGCCAAACCGGCGCCAAGTCAACTACAAGAATATATAAATAAATAGCCAAAAAAAAATACGGAATAATAACTCACAGTTCAGGGAATAAGAGATATGAGGTCGTTCGAAAAAAGTAGGTACAAGTGTAAACATTTTCAAAATCGGTTCACTCACACGCCTGCTCACAGTGGGACGACCCATAGCAATAAATGAAAATATCAACTGTTTTTGTCGTACTTTTGAGTGATTGGTATGTCAACAAAAACATGTAAATATAAGCTCTAACTGTATTTAAACTATTTTGATTTGTCAACCCGTGCAGCAATTACAGGCCCCTAAATATTGACTCGTTAAAGTTATTTCACACACAGTGATATCAAGTGCTTTTTCTAACATATTTTAAAGTAGTTACATATATAATTGAGCGCGTAAATAATTATTTTACTATGGTATTGGCAATAAAGGTAATTTAAAAAAATGTGTATATTTTGTGTTTTTTTTTTATTATGATGTCTTGAATGCGAGGAGTTGTAAGTTCAACACTATCAATTAAATATGGTAATTTCTTGCAAACATGGATTCAAAGTGAGAATTCAAAGAAAGTTATTAGTTATTACCATTGTTGAGAAAATTCATAAACTACTAGGTTTAGAAGATGTAGAACTTCTATTACCTAAAAGTATGGCAAAACAGTTATATTTGGTGATTCTAGTTATATTTTGTGTTGTTTAAATTTTTTGTAATAATTTAATTTGAAAGTTAGTATGCTTGTCATTAGTTTGAAGTAATATAAAATAGCTGAAAATGTACCTTGAGATGGGAAGAGGGCCAAATTGCTTAAAAGAAAGGATAAGGAAGTCATTTTTGGAAAAAATGTACTCTGGGCTGATGAATCCAAGTTTTTCAGGTTCGGATTAGATGGAAAAAGGTATGTTTGCCATCCACCTAACCAACAACATAGTCCATGATACACATGAAAACAGTCAAAACCGGTGGAGGAAGTGTCATGGTGTGGGAAGCTTTTTCTTGGCGTGGCGTGTGACCAGTTATAAAAGTAGATAAGAAAATGAATCAACACATCTATAAATGTATTGCTTTAGACCAGATTTAGATTTTAGAGCAGAAGACTTACCTTAGCTTTCAAAATGTCAGCGTCTTAAAGAATCCAACTCAGTATTTCGATCTGAATCCAATCGAGAACTTGATTTGTGGAACAAGATTCAATACAGTTGGAGATCTATTTCTAAAAGCTTTATCAGGGCTTAGTGCCGAGTCTTTCAAGATGATATACAGCTATGGTAAAGAATAAAACGGAAACAAGATACTAAGTCCAATAGTTTGTCTCAAAAGGTATTTCATAATTTTAAGGCAATTCAATATAGGTAATATGCTATTAAAGTGGCTAGGCATAGTTTTAGAAATTTGCGTATATTTTTTTCAGAAAAATAACCTCACCTTTCCGTAAAATAATTAACACTTTGAGCTCTAACGAATAATATAAGTAAAATGTCTCTTGTTCAATTACCGGCCGAAATACTGTCTTTTTACTGACAGATATGCTAGTGTGCTATTATGTGCAGTGCCCACCACTGTATATGTACATATGTACATATGTATGTATTTTATATTGGATATTTTTTTGATATAGGGGAGCACACGCAACGTTTTTACTTTACTGCATCTGCATTAGTCTAACTGTGGGATCTGCCAAATTGATTTTAGAAAGTGTTTGCCTATTTTTCGTGAGATAAACATGAAAGCGCCTTCTAATTTTGGAAGTTCCTATTTAAACCAAAAACACAATTTACGCATGTAAATAAGCACATACATATGTATGTATGTACCTACTTAAATAAGTTTTTTTATTTGGCTCGCAGCCACTTCACAAGTTGTAAGCTCTGTATAATGAAATCGGCTTCAATACTTTTTCCAAAAATGGTCGAGTTATGGATCCTTGCGACCTTAAACAAATTTTAACTAGATAACATGATATTCAACATAAAAAAACACCACACAAAAGTAGTATCTAGGCCCCCTTAAGTCTGAATCATTCACTGATGTACATATGTACGTATATGTACATATGTATATCTTTTGATGACCAATTGATTTTTCGCGAATTAGTCACTTCGTATGCATTACCTTAATAAGTTGCTGCTTCAATAAAGTAATAAAACTGCAAAAGAAGCATTCAACTTCGAATCAAACGGTGTGCAAAAATAAAGAACAACAGGCAAAATCCGCCTACTTTTCTCCCTACATGCATATGTAATACCCAGTGACCCAACGACACCCCCTGTAATGTTAAATAAATTGTAAAAAGTAGCGATCAGCTATAGCGAGTTTATGGCCCGAAATCATTACAGTACAGGCTGAAAACAGCTATGATTTGAGTCGTCAGTCACTCAACTTTCCACCTCGTTTTTCGCACTAACCAATTAAAGGAGGGAAGTGTGAACGAACTGAGTGACGACAATTTTTCAGTCTTATTGATTTTTTTTTGTTTCTTATGTATTTTCTTAGTCAATGTTCGATGGTTGTGAAATTTGTACCCTTCCTGTGTCACGTTACGAAATTTCGTTAAAACGTGGGATAAACGAGAAAGTATTGAATTGTGGCCGGGGGAGGCCCAAAGAATAACAACAATGCAAACCGCCGAAGTCATTCAACTTTGCCATCGATACAGTTTAATCAATTTCTTTTTTTTTTCTCTCTTCCTCATGAAGAGAGTGTGTGCGCCGTGCAGAGTGCAGTAAAGTAACTAACTGAGTGAGTCAATGTTCGAAAGAGACATCTTGACGACAGAGCCCATTCTCTTAAAAGTCTGATTGGCGCGCAGTGCAGTGCAAAAGTGTCATTCACTCCAAAACAACAGAACTAAGAGAAACCGTTTAGCAGACAGTGAGAGGAGTGTGTGGTCGTCGACTCGACCACTGCTTCTCGGCGAGGGTTAACGACCGACCTAGCCATTTGTTTTTGTTTCTGTGTGTGTAGTAAATCAGGAATAATGCCCCCATATAGCATTTTGAGAAGTTCACAAAAAAAAGGATCCGATGAAAAGAAGATGAAAACAGAATAAAGCGTAAACTAGCGCGGGCAAAAATAAACCGTTCTTTGATTTCTCGTAGGCAGCCGGTAGAACGGAGCAGGAATATGGTTTCGATTTTGTCGTTGAAACTGCGTATTCAGAGGGGTCGTTCGGGGGTGGCGCATTATTGTTTTTTTTTTTTTTTTTGTTTTCTCTTAGTTGTCTCTCAAGCGATTTATTTATAGAATTGATCTGAATTGAAGGATTTTTATAATACGAATATTTACCTACATATACGTAGTCCCTCGATAATGTGAATTACCGATAATGTGAATATCTCTAAAATGTGAATCGGCAAAACTTTACATTGTCATCTCTATAATGTGAACTTCTGAAATTTTCAACCTCTAAAATATGATTTTTTCTATTTTTTTTTTATATTTCTCTTGTTTCTCTTGCTCGTTTTGCGTGCAACATTAGGAATTAGATAACTGTTATTTGTCTTTAAGTTATATGTAAATGCAGCTGCAGGATGTAGGGAGACGAAAAACTGCCATATGTGTAGGTATGAATGTTATATAATCTGGTTAGGTATATTTTTTAATTAGTTGTGCCTTCCTTTTTTATTTTGTTTGTAAAATAAGTTTAATTGGTACCTAATGGCATCAAATCATGTTGTGTCGTTTGTAAGTACAGAAAAATAGTAATGTGAATCCCTCTAATTTCTGAAAACGCCTTGTTCACAATATCGAGGGACTACTGTAATAATATGTACTAGGTACCTATGTATGTTAATAGCAACACTTATAATTACGTACTATACCGATTATGTAAGTCAGAAACCTGTTCTTTAATTCTAAATTTAAATTAAATATTTTATGGCAACAGTTTTTGAAAAACTCGCATGCGAACTCAAAATTTTGATTTTGATTTTGATTTTTTTCAAAGTTGTGAAATGAAGTCCTAAATTAACTTTTTGTGTTCAAGGCTTATATCAATTCTGGATCGAACAAAAAAATCAATGTTTTTACTTCTTCTAGTTTTTGAGAAAATTTAAAATTACTAAAATTACTAATTGCTATCCGCATACTCACCACGAAAAATATCTTCCAATTTACTCTTCAAGCCAAAGGGACCTGATTCATTTAAACACGTCCAGTTCCATTGCGACTGGATAAATGTATCCTGATTTCCTCCTATGTTTTTATTAAGTAAAAATTTTGAGAAAAATGCATTTTAAGTAAAAAAATGGAACAGCAAATTTTCATAATTTTGAGTTTAAGTAGCCATAACTTTTTTGTGGCTGCATAGATGTACCTAAAGTGTTTAGGACTTGTGTGCGCTACTAAATTGTCTTTCCAAAATGCACAAAATCTTTTTTGTACCAATAATAGTTTAGAAGTTATAGCGTAATGGCTACACCTCCAAATTAGAGGTCACCCACTTTGGGGGGCTATAACTTGAAATGGGGTGAGAATAGACCCCCCCCCCTGCCATACAATTTTTTGTTCGGCAGAACTTCAGGAATCTCCCCTTAAAGGATTATACCGCTTAACTGGGACACCCTGAATGTAAGTTCTAAAGCGTCTTCCTTATCAGATAAGCGTTCGTTCGATATTGATTTTCAAAACAGTGAGAAATTTTTTTGAGTGGAAAGTCAAATTTGATATGTTTTTACTTTGGGACATATTTTGACAAAAATAACAAAAAGTTGACCCATTAGGCAATATACGCTTAAATTCATCTATTTCGCAATTAAAAATTAATAAGAAATCTAAATTCATTGTTGTAAAAATTATAAAAAAAAAAAACAAAATAATGACTATGCTCAAACTTAATATATTTCGCAAATATTTATGAATAGAAAAAACAGCTTGTTTGCATTTTTATATTGAGAATTCGAGGCTTTGTAGTTATTATTAAACATAAATAATATAACACATTGAAAAATCCAAAAACAACACAATTTTTGTACTATGCTAGTCACAATATCAAACAAAATTATTGGAACGAACTGATTTGCTCGTTTTTAGTAATCCAATATACATATTGTGAAGGTCTCTCTCTGGGAGATCTAAAAAAGTTAACAAACTTAGATATATGTACCTAGTCAAATTTTAGATTCAAATTTCAACGGAAAGCAATTGGGAAACGCGAATGACACAATATGGGGATAACCATTTCTTATATGAAAAATAATATAAAATGATATTTATTATTGGAATCACTGATTAGGAAAACACTAATCTAGTTTATTAGATATGAGCGTTTGCAAAACCATCCCGAAGGTAATGTTATTTAATCGAGAATAACAACATCATTTAGTACAAATAGGTATATTTTTAGTGGATGATATATGAAAATTCTTAAATTCTTTATTTTTTTGATGAAAACGTCCCTAAAAAGTGGGCGTGGTTATACACAATGTACTGAAGATATGTAGGGTAAAAGAATAATAGAATAGAATAGAAGAACATATTAGCTTAAGTAAGTTTTATCGGGTTTCATGTAAAATTACTGAAAAAAGTGATTTTTTTTCGAAAAGTGGGTGTGGCAGTGGGCGGGTTTTAAATTTTTTCACACTTGTATTGCTTACTTTTCCAAGGATCTCGTATACAAAATGTCATCAACCTAGCTAAGAATTTAAGGGCTAAAAACTGGTGACATACCGACGGAGAGACGGGCGGGCGGATATGGCTACTGATGCTGATCATTTATATATATACTTTATGTGGTCTATCTTCAATATTTCTCTATGTTGCAAACTATGTATCAAACTTAATATACGCTCAGGATAGGGTATAAACAGACGGGACTTATTGGCGAAACCCAATAAAAAACATCCATTTCAGCTTTCTGTGGAATTGGTGTACAGTTTTTATTCGTTTTATTTTATTTTATTAAAACTGAGCCTTATTAATTAAACAGAAACATTCAATTCGTATCTTATGCAGAGTGAATCGCAGAACTCTAAGTTTTGATTTATTCAAAAACCTTGCAACTCTTCCTTTAAGGCATCTCTACTGCTATAAAGTACTAAAAATCTTTTTTTTCAAAATGCTAGTTTTTACTCAGTTCGAAATATTGAAAACTATAATCTGCTAGCAAATACCTGAAATTTTGTAACAGTTCCTACAGTTCATAAAGTTCAGTTTGGTCGATTTTACTTAGCTACCGCACCTCATTTGTTTAATCTACTTCCAGATACTTTGAGATGTGAAAGATTAAAAAATGTTCATATTTATAAATTGCATTAAGAAATGGGTAATGTCTTTTGACTACTCTACTATGAACAGTTTATTTATTAATGAATTATGTTCTTTGAATCTTTAATTATTATCTTTTTTTGTGTTTTTAACTTCTACTTTACTTTATATATACTTTCTTTTCTTGCTTAAACTTTGTCACTCCTTATTTACTATCACAACATTAATATTTTTATTGTAAGCTACTTTGTACTATCAACCCTTATCATTTGGACAATAGATGTACGTAACTATTTCACATTTTTTAAACATGAAATCTGTTAATTTCTAAATTTGTAATCTTAAGTTAATGTAAAATTAAGAAGAGTAGAATAATAATAAAATAATGAAAAATAATAATAAGTTTTCGTAATCTTGGTTTGGAATCAGAAATAAAGGTTTCCTAGCCAACATTAACAATTTATATTTAAAGTCAAAATGGTCTTCCATATCCGTCACGTGTGTACAGTGTTGCAACTAAAAAATGTGTATCCGGTCAAATCTGACCGTATGACTGAGTTTATATTTTTTTAAATTCGGTCAGAAATTCCGGTCAAAGTTTTTTTTCTTTTAAATTCGGTCAAAATCCGGTTAAAAGCATGAGTGGAATAAAATACACAGTTTATTAGAGTATTATTCAAAAAATTAATATTATTATAAATCAAAAAGAACAAAGTAAAATAAAAAAATAAAAAATCTGCAGATTACTAAAATAGCTCCGCTGAAAAGTTTATTTTTTAAAAAAATTAACCTTGAAAACTAGTCTTTCAAATCTAGATACATAGTAAATTAAAAAAAAGTCAATTCGATAGAATTCATTCACAATTAATCCGTTACCATAACCGCAACAAACAAGCAACTATTTAACGTTATGTACATATCTACTATATACATATGTAAGCTTATGCATGTACATACATCCATTCAGAAATATGCAATCGCAGTAGCGGTGTGTGAAAACCTTTATAGTTTCGCTCAACTTAAAGACATATAATAATAACAATATCTAATATCTAAAATATACATATGTATATAAATATGTATATTAAGAAATATTCCCTAATAAACAGCATAAAACGATATTATTTGTTGACCAACAAATTTCCGGTTTCATCATTTCCTCGTTTCGGTCAAACATCGGTTTTACCGGATATATATACTTAGAAATTTTCTCCGGTCAAAACAAAGAGTTTTCGATCAGATTTGACCGAAATTCGGTCAAAATGGCATCACTGCGTGTATATCATATCTATTATAAGTCATGACTAATTACTTCCATTACCATATCAAGGCGTATAAACCATCACCACAATTAAATTATACAGTTATGTTTTTATCTTACCACAAAAACAGAAACATTTCAATGTCGCTCGGACACAAAAACAGAGATTGCTGACGAGGGCGAAGAACAAAAAAGCTGAAAAACAAAACAAAATGTCCACGGGACATTCAACTTCACGGTCATGGCTCACGTAGAACGCACGTCAAACAGAATGCTCAGAACCATTCGCGCAATAGCAACATTGGAAAGAGTGTTGTGTCGACTTCGTAATCTCTTGACGTACCCTGCAAGGTGCCGTGACTACTTCTGCGTCCATCACTCAACGACAATATCGGCCAATGACCGCATGAACTTGAATTTCTTTCTTTACCGCGCTCCACCCTTGTCTGATTTGCTTCTGCGCTGATTGTTTGTTTTGTGTAAGCGTTTCTTTTTATATTTATTATCGAGCACGCGCTAATTGGAACTGCTTGTGAGTCATATTAACATATTATGTATTTTATTCTGGATTACTAAGTGTTGTGTATGAAATGACATATTTGATATCGTTTCCTGAAGTTCCTATCGGTTTCGATGGCTTGATTATAGGCACAATTCGTCCGGCAATATGTATATTAATTTGCCCATTTTTAGTTAAAATATTACTCACCCGGTTGAGACAGAAATTTATGGGTTGACATTTATGTGTGCGAATTCAGTCAGTAACGCTCACTCGACTCTGTGGTTGTAAAGGGGTCAATGCTCGCTCAATTAAGGAATATATGACAGTTTTGGGGTTTATCAGAGAGAATGTGCACGAGGGGTATGCGGTAAGAAGCAATATTACGTAATTCCTAATATACGGTATGTTATTAATTCTTTTGAGCTTCTTTTGAGCTACTAGATGTTGCTGTTTAATAGTGTCGGATCGAGTACATGTGTATGGTAAAATATGTTTATCAAAGAGGAGAACTTTACAGTTTCAGTCCTAATTTGCGTAATTTATTATGTTACGTAATTTATTTTATTACATATTTTATTCCATGCTATGCTAAAATGTAGCTCAGCCTTCTTACATTTAACAATTATTTTCTCCATTGATAATTAGTCCCTAGAGATTAGTTTCTTCTGGCTCATACTTTTGAATTTGCTAGATTGCATATTTTAATTATACTTATATGTAGGTGCGCAATTTGAAGTCCACATATGTATGTATGCTAGATTTAGCAAAAAATATGCTAAAATGTCAACACTGGCGTATGATATTATGGTTTTATTTTCGTTCATTCTGTGTCTTATAATATAAGCCTTTGTAGATGTACTTAAATGATGAGGGATTTAGTAATTTTTTTTTTTTATAACTTGCGCATGCCAAATTGGTTCCGAAAACCTTTATTCTCTTTATTCAGCACACGGACGTTTTGAAAAAAATAAAAGGAAGAGGAACCCTATCTAGAATGTGAAAAAAGGTTTTGGTTGCACCAGAGCAGATGTGCACATTATATTGCGAGAATGGCAAGTTTTTCGGTTTCCGCGATGCAAGTACCTACCATTTATTATGGATGGTGTTTGACAGGAAAAGCGAAAGACTATTTTTGCACCTACACACAATTGTGAAATTACATACATACAAATAATTTACATTTCTTATAAAACTCTTTATGCAATAATCCACCCATTACGCGAAGTAGCAAAGCTTGCTATTTTAACTCATAACTGTCCGTCGATAACAAAGGACTTAGCGATGGCAAAAAAAGTTTCGAAAACTAAACAAATGAGTCAAACGCACACAACTGAACCGCCAAAGTACTCATACAGATGTTGCTGATGTGATATAAACACATTTTCGAAAGTGTCATTGACACTGACATTGGTATCATTTGTCTACGTTGTATACCCATCAGTTAGATTATTTTTTCCCCTAACAATCCACCCCCGAAATATTTAACGGTAACGGAGAAAAAGGTGAGCTAATTTATTTACATCTAACAGTTCACTTATTATAAGTCGTTTATTTACAACTTCCTCCCTTATGAAATACACCGGTCTCTCTTTTTTGAAACCAGCCACTTCCCCTCAGTCTCATGTATCATAATTGAATCGTCCGAAAGTCACAGTCAAGGTCAATGTGCGTATTCAAAATTCTTTGGTTTTATTCTGGATTTTTTTTATAAATATTTTGGTCACGCATCGAATTAAGAGATTGATAATGTGTGTTGGTTTAAGAGAACAACATTACACCCACTTAACTGTACTTTTTTGTCGTTTACTACTCTTAAATCTTTTTATACGGAAGGGAAGTGTGGGTAGGAAGGTATTCAACAATGAAGAATGGAATTCGATGACAAGGAAAAGATAAAAAAAACTCTGTTTATTTTTTTTTTCAATTAGTTAAGTTGCATATTAAAATACATGAAATTGAGTCGGATTTTCTTTAGGGTGTGATTTCATTTGTTAATATTAATTTATGTTAATTTCAATGTGGACAAGTTTAAGTTGAGGAGGAACCTTGAAGCATTTCCGGAATATATGCAAGACATTTTATATTCTCTATTGATTTGATGATTTGAATTTTCGCTGTTTTTAGAAGGTCTTTGAAATTTACATACATATATTGTTTTTTTTTTGCGCGATCAACACCTTAAGATCAGCTCTAAGGAAGTACGGCATAGCATTGTGTTAGTATAATTCCCAAGGCAGAAGTTGCTTCGATACGATAATACCTACGCATACCTATTGCGTTTTTTTCTCTTTTCTGGAATTTGCCTTGTTGATTACAAAACAATGGGCATGAAAAAAATTATTCTAACCGGGTTAAAACATAATGTTTTAGTCCGTGTTTGCGTGTGAATATAAAAAGAAAACTTACAATTAAGGTAAAACATACATATGTATGTAATATGGACATTTGTATCTACACATGGACTACGAATGTCTGTATGTAGATACAGTAATGTCTCGCTAATCCGAATCAATTATTGCAAGTGGGTGTTCGGATTATCGAATTATTCGGAATAATGAGTACAGGATAAGCTCTGGTTATTTAACGAAAAAAATTCACATTTATTGCTCCTTAAAACCATTAATTTTTATAAGAGCTAAACAAGAAACCGGGAAGCAGGAATAAATGATGAAAATGAGTTACTGTGAAAATCAATGCGTTTGTAAGTATATTTTTTCGTTCTAATTCTGATTACAGCGTTCAAAAATCGAGGTAGGCTCGGATTGTAGAGTACATAATGAAAATAAATAGAGTTTCGGATTAGCGCGATATTCGGATTAAAGGTGATTCGGATTAGTGAGACATTACTGTATATAGTGTGTAGGTATTTTGGCTGAGGTTTTTATTAGTATTTCATTGTTTTTATTTTTGTTTTTGCTTAAGTTGACTTTTTCTCAGATGTACCTTTTTTACTTAAATACGTAGTATTGAATTTGAAATTTTTGTTCTAGTCCTAATATTAACGGTACTTTACTTAAGGCCAATTTAACAAAAAGCTGATTTGCTGGATTCATTCATTGGCCATTTCTTCGTTAATATTCAATGGATTTTCGTCAAAATCAAAACGTAAGCAAAATTTAATGAATACAAAAATATGGCAATTAATTTTATGAAGAATTTAAAAAAAATATTTTTTCATATTGTAATTTTTTTTTAAACTTCATTCATTTCCAATTAACTGCTCAAAGGTGCAAGTACGTATGAGCCATTCGTGCACTTTATTTTTTTTTACTTTTAAAGCTTTAAATTTTCACAGAAAAGTAGATACATACATACATGTATTCTATCTACAAACTGTACCAATGGATGCGTTTACTTGGCATAACGCTTGTGCTAAGTGATTTCTGTTGCTGAAGTATAGGTATTGCCTTATGTCCCAAAGTAAAAAAAAAATTAAAGTTAATTTTGACGTTTTTGATAATTTCTTTTTTTTATTGCCTGAAAATATTATTCTGTTAAATACTTATTATATATGTATGTTATTTTTTTCTGCAGCAAATACTACAAATTTTTCAAGTAGCTATCGACCATTTTGAAAATTCTATAGCATTTACTTTTGCTTGCCTTTGGTAGTTTTGTAAGGTGCAATACTACAAAACTTTATGCACAGATCGAGTCTAAATCGAATATGTAGGGTCGTAAAATAATTCAACTTCGAAAATAATATTGTATGTTCTAATCAGAATGACAGAGTACCTATATATATGTACGTGTTAACTACACAAAAGTAGATAAGGATCGAAGATCGGGAACTGATTCAAATTTCACTTTGAACGAGAAATTGTAGAGTGGCTTAGTGAATATTTCAGTTTTATTGATCGCTTCTTGGATTGATTCAAAATTAATGCACTTTTCTAGTATGTAGTCAAAATATGTTTTAATAAATAGAAATACAAAATAGTTTTGATATTTGCACAAATACAGCCAACTCCCTCTAAATCGAATTTTCAAGGGAGTTCAAAATTAGTTCGAGATAGAGCGAATTTTTGGAAAAAATCGAGTTAGGGAATGGGATTAATATTTGTTTTAAATATATTTATTCATCGCAAAAAGAGGGTGAAAAAGAACAGAAAATAAATAAAGAAGCTTCTTGCTTTTTTAACATATTAATAATTATCAAGATGTTTACATAAATTGTTTTGCACCAAATTATTTAGCATAAAAACACGGCGCCGACGCGACCGACGTATATTCAGAGCTTGCAATTGTGTGTGCTAGACGTGGTGTACATATAACACCGTGTTACGAGAGGGCGAGTTTCCTTCTAACTTTTGTTTTCCCCAAAAAAAATTCGACTTAGAGGAATTGTAATAGGTCAAGAATCTAAATCGAATTTCAGCTCTATGGTCAGCTCCACAGACTGCAGATAGGAAATTTGATCAAAATCCGTTCATCCGTTTAGGCTGAAGCCTCGCTTATAGACATACAGACAGACAGAATTGGCAGATTCAAGTTTTTCGACTTTTCAATAAATGTATCGTCAGAATTCATCAAAATCTTGAGATCGAAAATTTCATGAATTCAAAACTTGCTCTATAATTCTACGTAAAAAAACCATTTACTATGATTTCGGACGAATTTTAAGCATTTACTTAAATGAATTCAGAACTTACTTTATAGTATACTTTAGGTATTAGCAATCTAGTAAAAACTTTGTTTTATACATATGAAGCGAAGTAAAAACAAATTACCCAAAATTAATTTCACCCGAGGTTGGCATGCCAGTCGTAAGAGGCGACTAAAGTCCAGTATTTTAAACTTTTTGAAAAAAAAGTTAACGAGAAATTAAAAAAAAAACAGTCAATGGACAAAACAACAGGAAGTAATAACTTAGGTAGCAGACCAGGCAAATGGAAAATCCACACCATCGAGTTCGGTCCTACGGATTCTGGGGAGGACCAATTATTGCATCTAATCAACCCATTCACAAGAAGGGTGAGAGTATCTAAATCACCTTTAGGGAAATCCAGTGGAAGCTCCAAATAATACCCATAACACCTCAGGGTACTAAACCATCTGATGCAGAGAATTGTAAAGCAGCGCTGATAGCGGAGATGAAAATTATGCGGGCTGAAAATGAAGAACTCCCGCAAAACATGCATGCACTTACTCGATGCAGTCAACATTCTGAAAAAGTAGAAAAAAACAGATAATGAAGGAAAGCAAATAGTACCCAAAAGAGCAATTCCCTTATTTATGCTGACATTTCACGGCAAAGAGAAAATTTTCTGCGGAAAATAACTAACGCAATAGTACGGGCCAAGAAGTATTGCTCTCGTGAAGCAAGATGTGTCAGATGTGCCGGAAAACACTTAACGCAGAACTGTACTGTCAGTAAAAACACACCACCCAACTGTATCAACTGCAAGAAAAACCATCCTGCAAGCTGCAGGGCATGTGAGGTAGTCCAAGAATTGCAAAAAATTAGAAACCAGCAACGAAAATCACAAATACAAAAGAAACGGATAGTAGAAAGGGAGCTACCACATCAAACAAGGATAACAACATAACAAATAGTAAAACAGAGCCCAAAACATAAATAGAAATTATTAAAAAATTGGGACCTACCGAAAGAAGTACTAATAAAAAACAACACCGAAAAGAAAATGCTAACTTAAAAGAACCTATTAAGACGGTAATAAAAAATAAAGAACCTACTAAAGTAATTGAACAATATCACCAAGAGCTTAAAAAAGTCGAGAGTTGGCATATCAACCCTTAGTAACGCCACACAAACTCGTTCATCGCCCTTATGCATATTGCATAACAAAATCAGACTAACATTGAATTGTAATTGCACTAGTTTTTGCAATCATATGACTGGGAGTGCGGCAGCCAGAAAATTCGCGGGAGAACAATTGAGATGTGCTTGAGGTAGGTCCGTTTCTGAATAGCTACTTGGTGTAGCAGCCAGTGGCAACGATAGGAGCCATTATTGTCATGTCCCTATTACCTCGTTCGTTGTTCTATTCTTCGGAAACCAGCCCCGACTAAAAAAAGGGGTCGTGCACTCTGCTTCTTTTTGCTTTTATATAAGGATAGAACGGGTTTTGCATCCCCTGTTAGTTGCTGTACTACTGGCATTAGTCGCATTGTCCTTTTTATTTTGTCCTTTGTTGGTTTTTATATTATTTTCTTTCTGTATACAAAACACTGGCGGACGTTTAAAGAACTTTGCTGGTACCTACCATTGTTTTTGTTTGATCGGCGCAGTTCGATTTGCTATATCTTGCTCTCGCTTGTTTTTATACATTGGCTCCTGGAGAAAGACCTAAACTGGAGTGATAGATTATTTGCTTTTATGTGTGTATTGTTAAGTGCATTCGTAAGGGGTCATTGACACTGTGAATTGAATAAAATTGAATATACACATAATCACTGCCTTAGCTGAATCCTGTTGGGATAGGTTTTATAAAAATATATGTACATATGTATGTAAATACATATGTATGTAACTTTTTACTGAACTACAGAATGTATGCAATACGAAAAGGACTCAGCATACACAAATGCAGTATGAGTATGAAGCTTTGGGAATTTAATTTTACATTTAGCTAAGCAGTGCAGGTCTAAAAATTGTTACATATGCAAACACTTAAGAGTATTTATATTATTTCTCGGCTGTGTTCAGAAATATGACCAATTTTTCTTCAATGTGATTTGTTTTGATGTTTAAAATAAAACTCATAGCGTACCTAGATACATACATACATTATATAAATCTTATTATATAACCTACAAAATAGGTATGACCGAGAACAATTTATGGTCTGTCACATAATTGCGGCAGGTAAGCTAAGGCAGAGCTGTTTTTTTTTTGGAAGAGCAAAGGGTGAGGAAGAATCTGGCGTTAACATTTTTTAAGTACAAACTTGATGACGTAAGTACTCGTCCACAATTTGGACCGGAAGTGACGTAATTAAAGCGCTTTGCGGCAAGACAAAGTAAGGCAGACCGAGCGATTTGGTATCTACTGACCACACACTCCATAAAATATATATCTGCTTTTTTAGGTACTCGATGACGTAAGTGATTCGACGGTTGGCTCTTGGACTATTTGAAATTTATAATTACATAATTTAAAAATGCAATAAAAGATTGAATACAAATTACAATAAAACTTTGCAAGTCATATAAAATATTGACCAAAATGTTTTTGTACACATCGAATATGGTGCCGATAAATTTGAAGGAAGAATTTCGTCTACTATACCCACCAAAAGAGTAGATAATGTTTTAAAAACATTTTCATAAAATTGGTACATATGTATGTATTTGTTTAAACTTTAACTTTCTTTATGGAAACATAAATGTACATATTTATTTATTTATTTATTAATTTCATCAAGCTGGGTAACCTTTATGTGCACCCTGAGGACTACTTATTTTGTTAATAGGTAGATATACATATATTTAAAAAAAAAAACTTCACAGGTTGAACGAATAATGATTTCATTTCCAATGATCATATTTTGCTAAAAAACACATAATATAAAATATTTCAAACAAAAATAAGTGCTATTATACAAGAAAAAATAAAAAAAAAAGCAAAAATAATTTATGTTCCTTAAGATTAAGAGTTCGGAAGTTGTTATATGAATTTGAATCCTTAAACAACTGTGCTAATAGTAAGTGCGATATTTAGTACTCATTGTTTTGTGTTTCATAGTCAAATCAGGAAGCTTTCGGTTCAGTGCATGCTTAACCTGCTTGAGATACATATGCGTGCTCTGCTCTAAACGAAAAAGAAAATAACATATAAAGAATCCTTCGGTTGTCTGTAAGAGATTCAATACGTATCTGATTCTCCAGAAATATTAAATCTGAAATATAAAAGTTTATTCAGCCGCTACTAACGTCGACAAGTACCTACGTACATATTTTAAAAATATTAGAAACTCCAGACAAATTTGGTTTGCTTACATCAACTGTCTCCTTCCCCAAATACATATATATGTATATGCGTCTAGTATTCCCTCAACAGTACTGTATGTGTGTAATATACTAAAAAACGTCCCTAAGTAGCCTGAATTCACCTCGAAACAACCCCTACAATTCCGAGAGCGAACTCCAAATGGTAAATTCCTTTAAGCGCATGCCTGGCAAAATTGTTCCATATACATACATACATCCATATGTATATATATATGGATATAGGTGATTTTTGAAGCTGGCGAAGACGTAATGGCAATGGTAGGGATGTTGGCGGTGGTTCATTCCCCTATGTCTGTCTGTTTATAGTTAGTTAGTCCATATAATTTTAAGTATATAGGATAACGAGTGACGTGTCATCGACTATATAGGGGTTGGCGACCTCGCCTCAGGGTCGACTTCGGTCGTTCAACTTTGTTCGAAAAATTGTGATGGAGATGATGATAATGACGATGATAAAACGTTTTTCTTAGTATGAATGTGTTTGTAGTGTTATTGCTCTGAACAGCTGCATTTGTTGGCGATTGCGTTGTTTTAGTCGGTATTGCAGCGACATATTCTGGGTAAAAAAGGGTTTCCGATGCATTTTAGTGTGCTGGGATGAGTTTATGTGCATATGTACTACATATCAAAACATTTTGTAAAGGCAGCGGATGACGCTGAAAGATGTTTTTTTGGAAGCAGATTGGGTTATAATGTTTAATACACCAACTTTGATATTTATTACTTATTTAAAATACAGACGATGGAAGAATGCTAGAGAACATGTATGTATATACACAAACATGTACATACATATGTATGAATGCATGTACCTATACATAGGTATATACTTTCAATAATTTAGTAGCAGTCAATTGTACATTTTACCTACATACATATGTATGTAGGTACCTGGGTCCGCTAAGGTAGTCAAAGCCTACTTTGAAACTTTGGACTTGAAATAAAGTAAATGAATTACATATGTACATATGTAGGTAATAGGTATGTATGTATGTAAGCATGTATTTATTAACACGAACCTGATATAAATTAGTTAAACATTTAAACTAACGGCAAGGCATAGCGCAAACTAGGTACATACATTCATACATATGTACATGCATAGTTACCTATATTGCCTAATAGTAAAAAAATCAATTCTGAAATATTTATATTGATGTAACTATGTATTTATGTATTATTGCCCAATTCGATATACACCTTCTGTCATCCCTTTATAAATAATGACGTTGACCCTTAATGTTTGGGGTTAATGAAACCAATTGACACACAGAATATATACATTCTCTTTAATCAGTATAAAAAAAAATTCCATAAACAGAGAGAATTTCCCCTATTAATTAGTTCACAATATTCTCTTTTAAATTTTTACTTAAGAGAACTTGTGCTCTTAAAAAAAAATCCCACATGACGTCACTTCCCCTACGTCAATGACACCAGTCTGACCGATTAATACTGATAAATAAATGTAATTGAAGAGAATGTATTCTCTTTTAAAATTATTCATTTCTCTCTCATATTGAAAGCGAATTAACTTCCGCATTGCATGCGCGTTTCTCTGTCGTCATCCATGCACACAAACACAATTGTGATTGCGAACATCGCACCCATACTTTAGTTTGCAAGTGCATGCACTCTTAATAATAGAATTTGTTGTACATTACATACTGCTTAAAAAGAGACACCCGCAGAATGGATGAAGGGATATTGTGTGTTTTTCGTTTTGACTACCAGGTGGTGTAATATGCGGATGCATTTTTTTTTTTAATTTTGGCTATTCTAAATGATTCTATGAGAATTCTTATAACGTTTGCTATTTATATTGTTGTATGTGTAAAGCCTAAGTATTAATTATTATTTTAGACGTAGTGTCTAAACGATTTCAGCGGGGATGTTAGTATTTGTAGGTATGTATGTGTGCATGTATGGCTACAAGTAAGGGTTCATTATTAGCACGTTTGGCTGAAAATGTGAAATGCAATCTTATAAAACGTAAAGAATCTAGTCTACATACATATGTACGTACGTATGTAATTTGAAGAAAATCGTTTGACCCGTTTTCGAAATAAATTATAGTTTGATATGTTGGCTATAAGTAAAGTGCCATTTTTAACATTTTTGGCCAAAAACGCGGTACGCCATTTTATAGGACTCCCTAGAAGTAGTGCAAATATCAAATTTTAACGAAATCGTAGGAGCCGTTTACGAGAAAAATAACATTTTGGGATGTTGGCTTTAACTAAAGTACCATTATTAATAATTTTGGCCAAAATAGTAGTACGTCATTTTATAGGACTTTTCTAAAATAGTTGAAAAATTAAATTAAAAGAAAATCGTTGGAGCCGTTCTTGCGCAAATTGGATGTAATCGCTTTATCCTTGAAAAAGGACGGTTGTACGCACATTTGGCCCACAATTGTTTTAACCCATTTTATAGTACATATTTCCGATATATAATCTAATGTGGGAACTTAATGAAATCGTTCAATCCGTTTTGAAGAAAATTGTCTCTTAGCCAAATTGTATCTGTGTGTAATTTGATATGTAAACTACTGTTGTTAAAAATTTTGGTAAGAAATTTTATATGTCATCTGATTGGAATTTCCTCGTCTAAATCGAATATATGAGATTAAGCCAAAATCGTTAGAACCGTTTTCGCACAAATTTTATTTTTAGAAAATTGGCCTTCAGTAAAGTACCGTTAATAATAGGGCTAAAACAACTCTAGGGATTAACCCACAGAACCAAGATATAAGTTTGATCGAAATCCGTCAACCCGTTAAAACTGTACCCTCAGGCACACAGCCAGGCAGAATTGGCAGACCTACCTTTTCGAGTTTCTCTATCATCGTAATGTCAGAAATGATTACTATCTTAACACAATTTGTGTCTAAAGTCTCATAGTATTTCACTTTACAAAACTAGCAAAGGCAAGCAAAAGTAAATGCTATAGGATTTTCAAGTTGGTCAATAGCAAAAACAGCATTTACTACAAAAATTTCTCTCCATTTTTATGCATACCAAAATTAGTATCTACTTAAAAAATGTGTAGCAAAAGCATTTACTGCCTTTTATGTATACCACCCATAAAGAGATAAAGTAAATAAACTTCTTCAAAATATATGCGAATCACTGACTTGATCTTTTTACTGTAACTTCACTTAGTTCATCACAGACCTGAATAGAGTTTAACTATGCGTAGAATTTATAACTAGTTTTGGATTTTTTTAAAGACTTGGTTCGTTACAGCTAAGAGCCCTCCATGTACTTATAAATGATCAGCGTCAGTAGCCAAGTCGATTGAGCAATGTCTGTCCGTCCGTCCGTATGTCACCTGTTTTTTGGCCTTAAAATTTGAGTTAGGTTGTGTACGGAGTCGTTGGAAAATTAAGCAATACAACTGTAACAATTTTTAAAATCTGCCTACTGCCTACCACGCCCACTTTCGAAAAAAAAAATGTTTTTCAGTATTTATACATAGTTTGTAACATAGAGAAATATTACAGATAGACCCAATAAACTACATATGTATGTAAATGATCAGCAACACTAGTCGAGTCGTCCGTCTGTCCGTCCGTGTGTCACCAGTATTTGGGCCTTAAATTTTGAGCTAGGTTGATAAAATTTTGTATACGAGGTCCTTGGAAAAGTAAGCAATACAAGTGTACATTTTTTTTTAGTCCGCCCACTGATACGCCCACTTATCGAAAAAATACTTTTTCCAGCACTTTTATATGAAACTCGAAAAAACTTACTTAAGTAAATATGTAGATTTCACTTACTCTACAAATCTTACATATATTGTATATGGCCACGCTCACTTTTTAGGGGCGGTTTTTTAAAAAAAACAGTTTTTATTAGATTTCAAACAAATAATATCAATGGTAAGGAGTAAAGTAATTTGGTTACATGTTTTGAAAAAATAATTGTTTTGGTGTGATTTTATAAAAAAATATTTAAGCACAAATTTATGATAGTTTCTTGTGGAAGTTGGAAAACGCATAGTCATATCTACATATGTATTTACATATGTATATCTATATATAGGAAAGGGATAGGGTATCACATGATCCGCTTCAAGCGGATTGTAGCATTTCCATATGTTTAGGGGTGGTTTTCTAAAAAACGGTTTTTGCTAAATTTTAATCAAATAATATAAATTCTTAAAATATTTGAAAAATCTGTCCACTACCACGCCCACTTTTTTAAAAAAAATTGTTTTGGAGTAATTGTATAAAAAAAAATTGGACAAGTGCGAGGAGGGCCTCGTGCAATAGTGTTCCGGACATTTTATATTGTTATTAAATAGAAGGCAATTTATTCATATCCTGCATAGGGACACGTAATACTGGTTTTGATATGAACAATGTAATGTCTAATCAACTCTATTAAATGGTAAAACCAAAAGTACGTAGGTATGTCCTAGTAATACTGTGTTGAGATTCGAGTCCATTTTAACTAGCACTTTCGATATAAAACATGTATTATATTCGTGAAAAAAATGGAACTCGGGATATTAAACAATTCTGAAATGAGTTTGGTAGAGAAGCTTGTTATAGCGTGTCTGCCGATTCTGTTTGTCTGTCTGTATGACTAAACGAGTGAATTAATTTATGTACTTCAAACTTCATGTTATGGAGCTATTGCATGGCTCGTAAAGGGGACATTGAAATTTTTGTTCTAGCCCTACTATTAGAGTTACTTCACATAGCGCAATTTTCACTGACACGGGGTTTTCTCGAAAATGGTTTCAACGATTTTGATAAAATTTCATATTTCAGTTAGTTTAGACTTACCAAGCTTTTGGATAAAAATGCATGTAACGGTACTTTGTGATTTAAATGATATAAGTAAAGTAAAACACGACCAGTACTCGACATGCGAAAAAAATATAGCATTAAGAGTTTTAAAAAGTAAAAAAAAATATTAAAAAAAAAGTGTTTTTTTGAAATTATTTAGTTTTCAAAAGCAGCATAGAGCTAGCATATACGATCCATTCATGCAAACTACTTAGTTTTTGAAAAATCGAAATCGAATGAGGTAACAGCAAGAGAAGACGATATAGGGAATTCCATGTGCTCTTCTAAAATCTGTACCTCGAGAACTACTTGACGGATTTGGAATTTGAGCCAATCGAAAAACTTATTTGGATAACATGAAAACTGGGGGAGATACAGTGGGGTAACTAGATACCCCATTCTTTGATTTCTCTCAGAAAATATATAAGATACATTTGTTTTCATATTTTTTCCACAATCTACACAAAATTCTACGTATTTCCAATTTTTTTCATATTCTTATCACTTATGGTCTGGCCGGACATCTGCGAACCCTATGAGTTGTACCAAGAAGGGGATGTACTAATTAAAAAGCCAAGATGACAGACTTCAGATACATACATATGTTATTTAGAGGAATTGTATGCCAAGCCACTAACACAGCACGGAACTTTTTCGTTGATCTGGACTATTATATTTTCTTCGTGGGATCTATATAATTAAGTATATAGAACATACGAGTATGTATGTAGGTGATAATATAACACGGCTAACGTTGCACAAAGAGTCAGCTTATATGATGAATTCGAAATAAACTCAAAAAAATAATTGAGAGATATGAGTATATAAAATTGGCTTTCGGCTTTTATTCTTCTTGCAAAGTGTTTTTCAGTGATGTCAACCAGAATTTTCAAAAGTCTATAGAAATAAAGTGCACGACTGGGTCGTACGTACTTGCACCTTTGGAAATGAATTAACTTTAAAAAAAATGTATGAACAAATATATATTTTTTTTAAATTCTTCATAAAGTTAAATGCCATATTTTTGTATTCATTAAATCTTACTCACGTTTTTATTTTGACCAAAATCCATTGAATATTAACCGAGAAACCAGTTAATAAGTAAAGTACCGTTTTACGCTTTTTTTAGCTAAAAACGTGGTACGCCATTTTATGGCATTTGTCTGGGCTAGCTCAAATATGAAATTCAATCAAAATCTTTAGAGCCGTTTTCGAGTGAACCCATTTTTTGTTAAGTTGGTTCTAAGTAAAGTACCGTTCTAAGCAATTTTGGCCAAAAACGTGGTATTCTATTTTATTAGACTTTACAAGACTATCATAAATATAAAATTTAAACAAAATCGTTGGGCCGTTTTCGACAAAATTGGCTAAAACCGCTTGACCCTAAGTAAAGTACCGTTATTATCACTTTTAGCCAAAAATGTGGTACGCCATCTTATAGCACTTTTCCAAACTAGCCGAAATATGAATTTTAATAAAAATCATAGGAACCGTTTTCCAGCAAATCTGATTTTTGTTATATAAATATATAAGTAAAGTACCGTTAATATTAGGGCTAGAACAAAAATTTCAATTTAACCTCTAGGGATTACCCCACAAACCCTAGATATGAAGTTTGATCAAAATCCGTTTACCCGTTTAGGCTGTAGCCTCGCTGACAGACAGAATTTTCAGATTATGCAGAGCTAGGTTAGTTAGGTTAGTTTATCTTTTATCCTTAAATTGTCTTGATAATTTTTCCGACAGCATACAAGTTGTCGCAGGTTTATGTGCAATATCTTATACATACGCACAAATATGAATGTAGAATGGATAAATTCAAGTATGTACTATATTTCTAAAATCAGTTTTATGTAAAAACTATAAAATTATAACTATAACACACCATAAATGTTAAAAATATGAAAAAAATTGGAGATACGTAGAATTTTTTGTAGATTGTGGAAAAAGTACGAACATTTCTGTATCTTATATACCTATTTTCTGAGAAAAATTAAAAAAATTTGGGTATTTAGTTATCCCACTGTATCTCCCCCAGTTTTCATGTTATCTAAATAATTTTTACAGTAGGTCATTTTGATACTAGGATTGGCTCAAATTTTATCCAAACCCGCCAAGTAGTTCCCGAGTTACAGATTTTATTTCATAATTGTTTAATATCTTGAGTTCCAATTAATCCACGATTCAATACGTTTTATATTGAAAGTGCAAGTTGAAATAGACTGGAATCTCAGCACTGTACTTTTAGTTTTACCATTTGATTAGACATTACATAGTTCCTATCAAAACCAGTATAGGTGTGTCTATGCAGGATATGAATAATAATATGGCCTTCCATCTAATGACAATATAAAATGTCCGCAACACTATTGCACGAGGCCCTCCTCGCACTTGCCCAATTTTTTTTATATAACCTTAACTTTGTTATTAACAAGAGAATTACATGGGACCCTTTTGCTTCGGCAGGGACCCTTTTCAAGACCCATTCCGAAATTTTTATTTATTTTAACACTGATCGTGGACAATTACACCACAGTGACGAATGAAAATGTAACCTAGTTAGAAATAGCATGAACTAACTATTTGGATCTTGAAAAGAGATCCTGATACAAGGCTAGATCTCGTTCTTTTGTTGTAATGTAAAGGGTCCGCCAAATAACTTTTTTTTTGAAAATGCTATAAAAAAACTACTGAATATTTTCTCAAATTTCTTTTTTTATTTGAAATTACAATCCTTCCGGCTAATAGTGGAAAATAATTTCATTCAAATGGCTGCCTCGGCTGGCCATGCAGTAGCCTACACGATCGGTCTAATTTTTAAGCACATTATCGATTGTATGCAGCTGTATTTCACCAATGCTTCACGAATATTGTCCTTTAAAGCGTCAATTGTCTCTGGCTTGTCGGCGTAACACTTATCTTTTACGGCACCCCACAAATAATAGTCCAACGGTGTCAAATCGCAGCTCCGAGGTGGCCAAACGCTCTGCGACTGATAATGCGATCTTCAAAAACAGGGCGCAAAACATTGAGTGTAGCTTCGGCTGTGTGGCACGTAGCGCCGCCCTGTTAAAACTAAATGTTGCCAATATCTTCAATTTTTGTGAACAAAAATTCGTTCAACATGGCTCGATAAAGATCGCCATTGACTGTAACGGCCATTTGGGAAGAAAAATGGCCCAATTATGGCTCTGGACTAAAATCCGCACCAAACAGTGACTCGTTTTGGGTGTATCGGCTTTTCAATGTATGCGTGCGGGTTTTCTGTGCCCCAAATGCGACAATTTTGCTTGTTTACATACCCGCCAAGATCAAAACGAGCTTCATCTGAAAAGATGATTTTTTTGGCAAAATCGGCATCGTAGGCCCACTTAGCGAAGCGAAAACGCATTGGATGGTCAGTTGGCTTCAACTCCTGATCCAATTGGACTTTGTATGGCGTCATACCAAGGTCTTTATGCAAAATTCGTCTCAATGATATCTCCGAAATGTTCAATTGTTGAGAACGACGGTGAATTGATATTGATGGCGCTTCACGCACACTTTCTGCCACAGCAGCAATTTTCTCGGGTGTACGCACTGTTTTTGGCTTTTCACGCTTTGGTTCATCGATGAGGATGCCAGTTTCTTTCACTTTTTTCACAAGATAACGAACATACGGAGCCGACGGTGCTTCTCTTCTTCCAAAATCCGTACGCAATTTTCGCACACATTCTGCAAAATTACCATGATTTTCAAAGTAATGTCGCAATATTTCCCAGCGTTGTTCAAGCGTATACACAACCATATTCGTTCAGCGGAAGGATAAAACTAATTATCTGTCAAATCAGACATGAGCTAAGTGTTACCATTCACGAAATAAGCACTAGTTGAAAAAAAACGTTAGATGGCGGACCCTTTATAATATGAGTATAAAACTACATTGTTTGCATATCCATTTGAATGATTGAATGGATGATTTCAGTAAAAAACGGGAGGAACGGTGGGATCATTACACACATGATGGGAGACAAGTGCTAGACCTTAGAAAGGGACTGTGCTGATCAAAATTACAGTAGGCAGCGACATACAAAACGTTTTTCTTACTCAGTTTTATATAATTTTGTTAATTCTGATTACTGATTACTATAGTAATATGTAATATTCAAAACTTTGCTTTCTCTCGAAAATATTTTTTTTTTAGTACATACGGTTATATTCAACGTTTTTATTTATTTTTTTTCCAATTTCAATGACTTGTCTTTTTCTCAAAAAGTAGAGTCAATTCGGCCAATCTATTACTTATTTTTATTCGTATTCAGTAGACCAGGATTACCCAAGATGGACTCCGAAACCCCACGCCGCAAAATCATTGTTCCGCTGTGGTATTTATCTGCGTTCTTATTGATATCTTTCATAATTGGGCGATAGGGATAACTAAATCAATTGAGTTTATTCGCGGAGGAAGATGACAATTCAATTTTAAGAATTTTTCAGAACAATACGAACAACAATATTCGTCAGTTAAATCTTACTTATTATGAGTTATTAGGAATGAACTCCATATTAACAACATTTACTCTATTTTTTTGCAGAGTAAAACCACCAAATCAATTAAATTTGATAAGTTTAATACATGTGAATGATCAATCATACCAGTTTATGAGGTAAGTATTATCGATGGATAACCAAAATTTGAGAATAATTCATATATGTATTTGAAATAATTTCTGGATTTGAGTTAATTAGGTATTTTATAAAAGATAAAAATGGAATGGTGGAAATATGCGTTTAATCATTTATTCAAAAGGCGAACTATCAGTTGTTGCAATTTCCACATGCATAAACACTCACGGAACTATTATGCATAATCTATAACTTCTTTATGGTAAGCAAAGGCAGGTTCCCATGTGTACATAATTTATTTGCCATCAATAGTTAGGGTTAAAGATCTTTAAAAAAAAAGCTACCCAGGCTGAAACAGAATCGGAAAATATAAGCAAAGTGCAAAAGAAAAGCAGTTCATGTGAAACTAAACTACTTCCTGGAGGGTTGGGAAAATGCAGACACCTCATAGGATTAATATTAGCATTCACCCATCTTTTAACGAGAACCTACATATATGTATTTCACTTCTACATCGGTTTTATAGGTGAAAAATACATATGTATGTGCTCCTTTGTCATACATACCCTCACCGCAACTAGCACCACTAGTTATCGTTGGCTTAAGGGGCACAGCAACATTTTTGCAGTGTTGCAGCAATTATTTGAGTCAGAAATAAAAATGCATATAATGAAGAGAACTAGAGTAGCAATGACCCTTAATTGGGACAACAACCAAGCATCACCCTCACCCCTACATTAGTACGCCCACACACCCTGAAACTAACACAAAACTATCGCAGCAATGCATTTCTGAATTGGTTGCATGATTTTCTCCCTCTCTCTATTCTACATATGCATGTATATCTGTGGCGGCGTGAACGTCAAAACAGGGCATCTCCCAACTTCCCTCACACACACTTATACATTTAAACAGTGAAGCCCACCGAACATGTACTTGTATGTACCGAGGGGTAGGTCAGGAGCAGGAAACGATGCAATTCCATTGCTGTGCAATACAAGGACTGTCGCAGGGCAACAGTGGGTTGTGTGCAACTTTTCAGTGAAAAATATAACCTAGAGACGGAATTAGTGTGCTATGTACCGTAGAAGCGATTTTTGCAGAGAACTTGTGTGGGATAGAGCAACATTTCTTTGATTTTCTTTCCCTTACATTCGAATATTCTGATTTTTTTTTTATTTTTTCTTTCAAAAATTGTTCGTTCTCGGCGCGAGTATAGCTAGGGTGGTGGTAAATAAAGTGCGGTGAAGAAAACAACTATTACCGAGATAAAAGCTTTTCCTTTACCTATTTTGCGAACAATAACCTTTTTCCTTCAAGTCATGGCTCTGAGGGGAGGTTTGCAGTGTTTTGTTTTTTGGTTTTGCTGTGTGATACCGTCGATGCGAATTGCGATTTGTTGAGTGGAGAATTGTGCACTTTTGCATTATAATTACTATTTTTATGCTCCAGTTTATTTTTTTGTTACTTCAAGAACTTTACTTCCTGGGTTGTATGTGGAGGGGTTGTGCGTGTTCATCACTAATAGTCAGTCAGAAAAGAACATATAAACAATAGAGATGTGCATTGAACCTTGGGTCAGTGCGGAGGTCTTGTTATATGTACTTTATCACATTAAAAAACTGTTGAATAGAAACAGAACGCCTTATTATGTTATATGTATACATGTAAATTAAATAAGCAAAAAGAAATATTAGGCCATAAGCAGCCCTTAGAGGGCCAAGGTTTAGCTTCTCACAACTGTACGTGATGTGCGTGGATTTACACTTCTGCACGTACAAAGGAGACTAACAGTTTTATGGCGTATCCGAAGGGCACCGTTTTTTCGAGAAGCTTTCTCCTGACAATAATTACTCTTGGATGTTTGTCAGACGCTCGCAAGAGGCGAATCAGTGATCATGGTTGCCGCTTAAATTGGTTAAATGTAGCCTAGAAAATTTGAAGAAGAAGCAAATGTAGCAAGATTTTTGATTCTGAAAAATAGACTACAGTAGCAAACGAAAAACAAGTTTTCTTAAATACTTCAACTATTTTGTAGTTATGTTACTTATAATTGTCCCTTTGGTTCTAGCTAGTCTGTCCAATAATATATAATATATAATAGTGTATGTGTTTTTAATATATAAAATATAATATATAATATATAATATATAATATATAATATATAATATATAATATATAATATATAATATATAATATATAATATATAATATATAATATATAATATATAATATATAATATATAATACATAATATATAATATATAATATATAATATTATATATTATTTCTTTAAGAACCAATAAAATGGCGCTAATTGTCAGACAGCCCGTGAAGCCATGCATTTAAGAAAACAATTTGATAAACATTCAATTTCGCGCTTCGATTCTGTGAATTGGCTGCTGAGATCGCGTGTTATCACACCCCTAGACCACCACTAATCTATGTAGAGTCGAAAGTCTACGTCATTTGAAACGACACCAGAGCAGTCCATTTTACCTGCGCAAATAGAATCCAAAGTAGAAATTAGCTGTAAGTTTCGAGGAGCATTTTCTGCTCATGTTTTGCATTGTAGGTAGAGATGAGCAAAAAATCACAACCTGCTAATATCTCACTGCTAATAAAAATTCACATTCGCAACCTGTCACCAACTTAAAAATAACCTGCTCTTGCCACTGATAAATACTACTCTTGCTCATGATAATTTTCTCTCACTTGTCCTTCTCAAATGATGTCTCATACTAAATTAAAGCACCCCTTTTTACACATTACCTAGAGATCATCTCTATTCTCTTCCAATTATCTTTTCGAACATGTACATATATTGTGCCTGGGAAATCTTATTATAAGCCAACATATACCTATCAAGATTTAAGGCCTAAAAGCTGGTGACACCCAAACAGACGGACATTGCTCAATTGACTCGGCTACTGTTGCTGATAATTTATATACTTAATTGGGTCTAGCTTCAATATTTCTCTTTGTTACAAACTATGTATCAAACTTAATATACCCTTAGGATAGGGTATACAAAATAAAACGATTTTCTCTGCACTATTCCCGGATTCAATCATTCACTACACAACTGAGTAAATTACATGGATATGTATGCATATCTTTTACAAAAAAAACCATGTCGCAAAAAGAGAAAGCGGTATTTCGCGCAAATCGTACATATATGAAAATTATACAAAGGTGAAACCGCGAAAAGCGAGGTGTGAATCTAAAAAGTTTGACTTTTGGTATCTGTGGCTTGATTGGTGTGATGTGTATTGTGAAGGTCACACTTGTGAGAGGACACCTGTGTGCACACAAGTCTGATGTGTGTGGGCCGCTTTACGTTAAAGAATGCAAACATAGTAGACTGCTTCCCCGACGGCTGTCTGGCGACTATCCGACTATTTCTTGTTGCACAATACGAAGATTTGTGTGTACTCGTAAGTGTATGCATAATTTGAAGCTTATCACAAAAAAATAAATAAAAAATAAATGCATATGCCTATTGTATTTATTTTTTCAAAGTTGCCAATGTATTTTTTTTCTCATAACAGGAGACCTCTAATAAGCGGGCAGTGTCCGCTTATATATTATTTCTTATTTAGTATATTATTCTTATTTCATGTGATCTTTTTGTTACTATATACATATTTACTTGTTATTTATTATCCTTTTTGATTTTTTTACATAAAGGTTTTTTTTCTTTTAAATAAAACGAGTATATTAAGATAACGTTAAATATTGTAAAAGATATGGCTTTTATACAAAAATGGAGTATGTATATACATATATACACCATATCACCCACTTAAATTTAATAAATGCTTAAACGATGTGATAAAGGTAACAACGTTGGCGTATGAAATGATCTTTTGGTAACTCGTTGTTTAGTTGTCTAAGTCTACTCACATCGTCGATATTATGACCTTAAATGTTTGAAAATCATGATTATATGCCAGAATGTATCATAGGGAGCTCTGGTCTTTACGAATGTAGGTCCTAATCTGGCTAATGAAGAAATCTTCAATGTGCGTTCTTAAAGCCAGTACCTGACCTATACAGCTCCGACCTGATCTAAAAGCAACCTGCTCAATAAATACTGGAAATGGGCTTCCAAACTTTGGCGTGCTGTTTTTTTTTTTTTTTTTATTAATTTTGCGAAAATATTGTACAGCAGCTGGGGATGGCAGTCTCCAACTCTGATGTTCAAAATTCACGAGAAAAAACAAAAAAAGCTAGGAGTTTCGCTTTAAGAAATTTCAAACGATTTCTTAGTGGCTTGTATATAATATTTACATATTATATTAATATCAGATATAGCTTTTTGTAAATTTGTACTAATTAATTAGCAACAGACTCTGGGTTCATTTTAGGATTTTGGAACGAGATGGAGTTAGCTCATCCTAGTTTTCGGAGTAAGCTTGAGTAACTTTCTTGTTTGAGCGGGTGAAATTTAAGCATTGAGTATTTTTTTTTCCAAACATTTATTCCTTCTCACTATTTCGCGAGATTTCTTGATAAAATCTGTCACTTTCTGTGTTTCATTCAGGAATGTAATTCTTACGGAAACCTCTTGCAATATATTTCTAATCTATAATCTAAAGTTGGGAAACAAAAATATGATATATACATATGTATATATGTATAGGAGGAGTGACTTTTTTACTGGTCGAAAAGCATGAAGACCAATTTTCTTTAAACACCTTTGGACAGGACTTGCGTCAACAGGAAGACTGAGCTATGTCACTAGAGTCGTTGAGGACACAAAAAGATGTTTTAAGACCATACACCATATGCGCCTGTCAGTTTTCGGTGTTGTTTTCCTTTGGCGTCCGCCACAATGCATTATTTTTATCTGTTTTCCGTTTTCTTAACTTTTTGGTCGATTCGTAAATTATTGAGGTTTCGTATAACGTTAGTATACCGTGTTTTTGCTATTTTTAGTACGAAATCGTTTGAAATTTACACGGAATCTTTTTGCTAAATCTTCTTCTTCAATAATATAACTCAAAATTCGGCAGAAACCGTAACCACAAGGACGAAATTCAGTGCTTTATCGAGATTTTTTTAATTTTTAATATAACATACATACATATGTACATTTAATTTTTTTATTATATTATATATGTATTTATTGAAAAAGAAATCCGGAATGTTTTGCACTATACTAAATGTACAAACTAGGCTTTACACAACATAAAGCCGTTGCTAACGAAGTTCATTTATCATGTTCCTTTTATGTAAGCTGGAATGTAATAATGAAACTTCATGCATTTTTTTATCCTATTTTTAAATATCTTCATTTACAACAAAATCGAATCAGTCTAAAAGAAATAAAAAAAGTGATTAAATTGCCACGATTCACTAACCCAGTTTATTTGTTTCTAATGAATGAAAACCTGAACTCAAGTAACCTCACATAGAGCACCCATAGAAACATGTCCTACTTCAATATCTTTCATTCTCATAATCTGTCTGCATTTTTCAGGACACAAAAACAAATTTGAAACGTAAAAAAGCAACAAAAAGAAAGAGAATGACATAAAAGAAGACTTCCAGTATCACTATTCACATAGCCTATTATGTTATGGAATAGTTGAAAAAACAAAAGACAAAACCAGATAAAAAGTTATTTGCGTGATGGGCGCTGTGTAGGTGGAAAAAAGGAAAGAAACAGTGGGATGTATATCAGGAAGCGGTTGTGAATTAACCCAATTTCAATGAAAAAATAAAATGAACCAAACCATTTGGAGCAACATCCTTAAGCTGGGAGCGGTGACACCAACGTAGGTTATCCTTTTACAATCCAACTAAAACAATGAATACCTATATAATGAGTATACATTCCCTTACTCATTTTGTATGACAGTACAATGGCTCGATGTCACTTGACAACTACTATTGGCTTATCAAATAAAAAATATTTTCAAGCAAGGTGATAATAAAAGAATTAAAACGTTGAAATATGATAAGGAAATAGTGCAATGAAACATAATTCAACTTGCATAAGTATATTCCTAAACATATCTTTAAAACTGATCGGCTGATATCAACGGGAATCACTTCATTTCCTTTTACTTACAATAAACGCTGCTAGACCTACAGAACCGATCTCTAGTCTAAGATGTAAAAAAAAACGGCGATTTTTTTAAACTTAAAATTTTAAGGGGATAATACTTCTGACAGTAACATATGGAAATGTGACGATCCGTGTGGAACGGATCGGATGATACTATATTCCTCTCTTATATGTGCATGTACATACATAGCTCCTTCTTCCACCAATATACTTCCTTAAAATGTTTTTGTGTAAATCCCTTACAAAATTACTCACATTGGCTAAGGTATTAAATAAAAAAAAAACGTCCGAACAACATGCATTTTATCGAAACAAATAATAGATCTAGCTTTTGATAACCTCATCAACTTTAGGTAATTACTTCAATTACATAGTACATATTATGTGCTGGGTGCCGTGTGGCTCAGTGGTTAGAGCGTTGGACTACTGCGCAGGGGGCACCAAGTTCGAATCCAGAAAAATAAAATGAAAAGAAAGCTTCTTAAAACCCATCTGTCCTTCGGATATGGTATAAAACTGTAGGTCCCTTCGGTACGTGCAGAAATGTGTACCACGCACAACATGTACAGCTGTGAGAAGCTAGGCCTTGGCCCTCTATGGGCTGCTTACGGCCTAATATTTTATTTATTTAGTATTATGTAGTCAATTTCATGCTCGTCGTCGCGTAGCATAGTACTGTTCGAAATATATATGTACATAAAGATGCTGATCCATTTTTTTGTCTATAAGTTATATGGGTCCTACGCCATAGTACGAAAATCATGTCCAAATTAATATTTTTGACCCTCCATGTTTTAATGTCTTGGGCGGACATCGAACGTACAGCCGGGTACCAGTCTCCTTGAAGAGAACTAATTTGCTTTCGTACGTCTTAACTATATTGTGCCATTTTTCGACAGGCCAGCTGAGGTGGTTTTTGGTGAATTTGATATGACATCCCGGACTTGGCCTGTGAACAGGCATCATAAATAAAACCAGTGAAAAATGCTACAATCCACCTGGAGCGAATCGTATGATACCCTATCCCTATCTTATTTGGTCGTGTCAGTGGGCGGTGGAAAATGTATTCACAAAATTTTCTATTTTGCCCTATAAACTAATATTTTTACTCGAAAATTAATTTTTGAAGTAAACGCCCCTAAAAAGTGGGCGTGGCCATACACAATGTATAGACGATTTGTAGGTTAAGTGGATATCTACATATTTGCTCAAGTAAGTTTTTTCAAGTTTCATATAAAAATAGTGAAAAAAGGTGATTTTTTGAAAAGTGGGCGTGTCAGTGGGAGGATTTTAAAAAATTTCACACTTATATTGCTTACTGTTACAAAGACCTCGTATACAAAATTTCATCAAACTAGCTCAAAATTTAAGGCTCAAAAACTGGTGACATACGGACGGACGGACGGACGGACATGGCTTAATCGACTCGGCTATTGATGCTGATCATTTATATATATACTTTGTTGGGTCTATCTTTAATATTTCTCTATGTTACAAACTATGTGTCAAACTTAATATACCCCTCGGATAGGGTATAAAAATAAAGTTTTTACCGGACAATCGTCCATTGCATTCGATTTTCTTTTTCTACTTCGAGATTTTGCCTTTTGGACATAGATATATCATGGCTATCATTCTTAGAGTACAACTAGAAGATTTTATATTTCGACATTATGATTTATCTTCTCCTGTTCGATTAGATAACATTCAAAGTAAGCTGCAATGTAGCTGCAATATACTATACTATAGTAGTTATTTTTTATCAAGAAATTTCAATATAAAGAATTTTTCAGCTTTCACTACTATTTTTATAACCTATTCTTAGGGTATATTAAGTTTGACATATAGTTTGTAACATAGAGAAATATTGAAGATAGACCCAATAATATAATATAAATAAATGATCAGTATCACTAGCCGAGTCGATTAAGCCATGTCCGTCCGTCCGTCTGTCTGTCACCAGTTTTTGGGCATTAAATTTTGAGGAAGGTCGATGATACTTTGTATACGAAATCCTTGGAAAAAGAAGCTGTACAAGTGCAAACATTTTCAAAATCCGTCCACTGCCACGCCCATTTTTCGAAAAATTCACTTTTTTCAGTAATTTTACATGAAACTCGATAAAATTTACTTAAGCGAATATGTAGATATTCTTTTGTCTGACATGTCTTCCATACGAAGTGTACGGCCACGCCCACTTTTTAGGGGCGTTTTTAACCAATAACTGATTTTCGACAGTTTTATCAAAATAATAGCACTTTTTAGATGCAGTATATGTTGAATAATTTTTGAAATCTGCCCACTTATTGGGAAATTTCATGTTTTGGAGTCATTTTATAAGGTATTTGAAAAAAATTTGCTTTAGCAAGTAGGTACATATGTATATTGGTGGAAGAAGAAGCTAAGTGAATAGGAAAGAGATAGGGTATCAGACGGATTGTAGCATTTTCATATGTTTATGCCTCCCCCCCTGCAACCCTTCTGCTTGGGATCTGCGGAACTGCACCCAACAGTGAGATATTTTCTGTTTTATTCTATCCGTTTTTTTCTTTCAAATAGCTGAGTGCAGTAATGTCCAAGGATTTTATTGCACTTCTGAAAATGCAATTAAGTCCAAAATTCTTTTTTGTTTACGTTTTGGATCTTTTTGGATTAGACTATATTACACGGCACTGAAAATGCAGATACGTACCTACATACATACCTAGTTAAACCAAAACCAATAGGATTTGGTAAAATACGTTCTGTCAGGACAATAGAAACGGCAGCACTGGTATTGCAATTTTGAATTCGTTGCTTTACTAAAGCCCCCTATACACATGAAACATGGTTTTAAACAATTGCTATTGTCTACATCAGAATTAATGGGGAGATTAGAAACCAGGTTCCGTTAGATGCATGCTCGTCGAAATACATTGTTTCCCATAAATTCATCAGATTGTTTTCAGATTGAACTGAATGTAATTTCAACTTTGCGTCCACACAGTTGTATCGCAACATGTATACTGAAACTGTAGACTGTCGTTTTATTAGCTTTTCATATCATGATACTGGCATGAAGAGAGATCACTGCATCGCTGAAAAGCTATTTTTAAAAAGCTATATAATCGTCTTTTTACTCTCTCTCACTCTACGTAACACACATGCAAATGGTCATCATTGCCTCAACACCAACAACATCATCGTTTTACCTTTTCCACCACATTCAGCTCCAAAAGAAATTAAAAGTTCACATAGATACGCCACCCGGTGATTAGTATTCACAACCAGTTCCCACAGATACATTGAAAGGGAAAGGCCATTGGCCGGAATTTTGTTGACCTACTAAGCGTGAAATACACTGTCATTGCCGTCAAGCTATTTTCCTCTTGCACACACATTGTGTTATTGCAGGTACTGATGTAAGTATGTATGTATAGGCGCGTCAGACAGTCCGTCGTCCGTCGTCGCGTCAGACAGTCAGACACTCATTAGGAGAGGCTCTCCAAAAGCATAAGTTTCGTGTTCTATATGACTGGATAAATAGCAGTGATGGTAACGAAAAGGGGGTGTACAACGCGATTGTGATTATGCCGTTAAATAAAAGTTCATGTTTTGCCGTAAAGTATCTGAACATGGCGTTGTTATGCTTTCGATTTACCAAAGTACATAGTGGAAAGGTGAGAGCTTTTATTTTACTTCTCCTAGTGCGCTCCAATGCACACAACGACGATAGCATAGCAATTGCAAAGTGAATGGAAAATAGCGACGTGCTTTTGCGGTCAGAGTAGCGAACATGTACATGTATATCTAATAAATATTTGAAATAATATTATATGGAGACGACCGGTATGTGTAAGCTAGTGAATAGATTGCATACATATGTATACATACATATATACATAGGTATGGATAAAGTTTTAGGATTTTTTTTTTTCTGATGTGAAGCTTTCAGTAGAATCTAGTAAGAAGGATGCTTGTTGGTAATTTTTTATGTTTATAGTGTTACACACACATGTAAATATATGTTACAAAAAAATAGGGTGCTTATTGTAGAGTGTTTATCAGCGGTATATATGTATGTATGTACCTACCCTTCACTTAACAAAAATTGCATAAAAAATCAATGCTATCTAAATATGTAGATCCATATATTCATATGTGGATAGGTAGGTACATTATATAAACATATGTACATATGGCAAAAAGGTCTTGAATCAAAAATTGCATTTTGGGTTTTAGTCAATTTTTCTCTCTTACGCTTGGTTTTAACGACTTACATAAGTCCACCACACCTGCTTTCCTTCGTTATAATTTAGTCTTTAGGCAATAAGTCAGAAATATGCATAAATATTTGGTTTGGTTAAACTATTTCGTTTAACGAAAAACTGCAGTTTCTAACTTAAGACATTTTTTCCCAAAGTCAAACATATGTACGTACATATGTATCTATAAAATTATACAATGTTTGAAGAAAGATAATACCTCTAAAACTTCCATTTTGTTGTCGTACCATACCATACCAATGTTAAAGCTATTAGGTATACGAAATACAAAATAGGTAGTTATCTTTCTTAGTACGTATACATACATATGTATATTAGACTAATCCTACAATCGGTCTAGAATGGATCGCATGTTACCCTATCATTTTTCGGTAAAGCCTCTTTTCCTGGCTACACATTTTCTACAGTAAGTTTTTGCCTTAAGTTTTTTAAGGGCAAGTTTTTAGCGCCAGATCATTCTCATCTTAGGGTTAAACTCGAGTTGATTCTAGAAACATATTTTTCAGAAGACCAAAATTCAGTGGACAGCTTTAATGGATGTAAGTGTGGCATTTACGGATTGTCAAATCATTTGGAAAGCTCCTGTCGCTTTAAAAATTACCGATGTAAGCGTTGTAAGAACAGAGGACATTTGCAGCGTGTTTGTCCAAATAAATCAAATTGTTATAATAGGAGTTATCAAGTTGTTTTCAAATTTATTGACAATTCTGAATTGTCTCTGTAAAATATTTTTAATTATGGAAATAGGCAATTTTAATTTAATTTATCAATTATAATGGGACAAAAATAAAACCTGTTAGTGTTTGTGTAATGGATGTTTTATACAAAAATTTACATATGTAAAAAGATAATAGTTTTTGGGATTGATAATTGCGGTCCAACATTGCTAGGGCGAAATTTTTTAAATGCGTTTGACATACAGTTTTCAAATTTAAGCTATATAGAAAATAATTGCTTAGAGAATGCGCATCCAAACTTAGGAAGTCTTAATAAGGGTACAGTATCGTTGTATGTATCGAAGGATTGTAAACCAACGTTTTTTAAGACAAGGCAAATTCCTTTAGATTCAAAAGAAGAACTCTGGGCTAAGAACTTGTCCTGGGAAGATTAAAGTAGGATCAAAAAAGAAGGTAACCTGCTGCAAACGGACAAATTGAAAATTTTGTCAAAACGATTAAAAATGCATTAAAACGAGCTTTACAATCGAACGAAAAAATTAAAATTCGAACCGCGTTAAATTTATTTCTATTAGATTATAGAAATACTATTCATTTGAATACAGATGAATTTCCAGCTGAACTAATGTTAGGTCGTAAGTTAGGAACTATATTAGACCTGCTTAATGCTAAACGTTCCATGCAAATTGACTTAAGTAAAGTTAAAACAAAAATTAAAAACCAGCAAGAAATTCAAAAGCAAAATTGTAAATCTAAAACAAGAAAATCTTTTGAAATAAACGAAACTGCAATAGGTAATGGAATTTTATTCTAAGTCAAATAAAATAAAAGGAAAAGACATTTAAGTCAAATAATCAATGCTTGTGACAAAATGAATGATTATTATGTGCCAACGACTTTAAATTATGAACATGATAACTTTATGACGAAACATATAAAAATACTACAATCCACCTGGAACGGATCGTGTTATACCCTATCCCTTTCCTATGTATAGACATACATATATGTATATGTTTCCACTTCTATCAAAAACTAGCATAACTTTGTATTTAAATGTTTTTATAAAATCACAAAAACAAAACAATTCATTTTCAAGAAAGGGGGCGCGATAATGAATTTTAAAAATATTCGAACATTTAAAAATTAAAACTGTTTTTTTTTTTAGAAAACCGCGTGGCTATATAAATTGTATAGACGATTTGTAGAGAAAGTATTTTTTTTTCTAATTTCATATGACGGACGGACGGACATGGCTCAATCGACTCGGCTAATGTTGCTAATCATTTATATATGTATATACGTTATGTGGTCTATGTTTAATATTTCTCTATGTTACAAACTACATATGTATCGAACTTAATATACCCTTAGAATAGGGTATAAAAGGGCTAATCTTGTTGAATCTAATTGTGAAACTATAGTGGAACAGAGACCCGGAAAGAGGGACAGAAAATGCAAATGTAGAAAGCCAATACATCTAATAATGCAAACAGAAAAGATTATATTTAAGAAGTAGGAAAAACACTGTATCACATTTTGTAAATTTTGAATATTATATTGTAACGAGTGTGGTCATTACTGCACTTATTCTGCATAAGCTTTACATAAGGACTAGGCATTAGATCTCGGAGTTGCTGTTTTTTCCTCCTTTGCATGAACTGCATGCATTTTTTGTATCATAATTAGATTAAATAAAGACACTTTGAATTTAAATCGAAAGCTTGCATATTAAAAAGATCTTCACAAACTGATTTTAGTAATATAATTTTTTCGGCTAAAACTCTATAGATTTTCATCAAAATCGAAATGTGGACAAGATTTAATGTTTAATGGCATTTAAAGTTATATAAAATGATTAAACATATTTTTTCAAGAACAATTTTTTTTTTAATTAAAAATTTATTCATTTCCAACTACCAGCATACGAGTATATGTATGTATGTATGTAGGTGCAAGCTCTTTTTTTAAAGCTCTTTCCATGACAGTAATACTCTTGGATGTTATTCAGACGCTCGCAAGTGGTGTGATATTTCATGGAATTTTCCCAGACTTCAACCTGTAACCCCTTGCACAGTATTCCTAAGCATTAACCACTGAGCCAAGACACCCACTAATTTTTTAAAAATGATGTATAAAATCACTTCGAGTTTCAATAAAATGAAAAGTAAAGCGGAAAGCGACCTATAATTACAAAATTCATCTTAAGAACCAATTTCAAACAAGTACAAATTCATACTGATTTGGTCATCGGGTTTACCTATCTGTTAAGCACAAAATCTAAATAGCTGGCGGGTACTTCCCCATTCTCTTCATTCATCAATCTTAGACGATATTTGATATAAATTTATCAAATAAACTGAGGAGCAGCAGAAGAGAGAAAAAGCTTTCAAGTATGCTGGGTTGATTAAAAACAGATTGATTTTATGTGAATAATCGTGATATTTTACCTCTTCGAACACATATACTATATATATACATATCTACATACATACATATGTCAATACATACCTATAAGAATGAAAAAGTAAAAATATAGCAAAATTTAAACACTGATCACATTGATAAATGACGATGACGATGATGTCGAGTACACACAACTTTCACTTAATAGCTTTGCAGTACAAAAAGTACTTTTATCTATGAGAGAATGACAGAGACAGAAGAGGGCGCAGTATTGCAGTGTTGCCAACAAAATGCTCTTCTGAGTTTCTTTACATCATAGTTGGGAGTATATATTTGTCTTCTTCCATCCGTCCTGATCTTCGCAATCAAAACGTTGATTGCAATAGCCAGCTGCTCTGGTGGTGGATTTATGTATGAGATTCGTTTTTTTTTGCTCAATGCAGAAAGGGATATATTGGTGATTGTAGCTAATATTCGGGGGTAACAATGTAATGTTCAGAACCAAATAAAAAGAGCCTATAATAAGGTTAGCGGTAATCAGTTAATAATCGAAACAGGCACATGAATTTCAGCAAATAAAGTAAATTGGGATGCTAGGAATAATGCAAATGAGTGGCAATCCACCCATGTGAGCATCAAATTTTCAATAACTGCATATTAACTTTACAGCAATAGTGTGAAGGGGCAACTCTATGACAATAGGTATAGATATGTACATATCTACATTCTTTCTTTTTATTAAAGATAATAATATTTTTAGATTAATTTTTTGTTGGAATGTTAAGTTTGTAAAATTACTACTAATTTTTTTGTTTTTTTCAAACATATGTACATAATTTTTATCATTTAGTAATATTTTTTTAGAGTATGTTGTATACATTCTGCATCTTTTCATCCGTCATAAAGATAGACAGTGGAAGAAGATTCAAAATTAGGGCAAAGTATTGGCGAATTCTCATTTCTTAATGTTTTCAATTTCCAAGCGTTTTTTTTTAGTTAGCACATATTCCTTTTTCCAAAGTCAGTAAAAACCATAACATAATGTAAAGTTTTGCAATTTCAAATAATTATACCTACTTTTCTTACACTTCGAAAAATCGGATGTTATTGACTATACATATTTGCTTTTTCTCTGGCAAACGCTTATCTGTTTTGTTTGGTACTTTTTGAATAGTCATAGTTTCTGACATTGAAAAAATGTTCCGCAGAGTCCAATTTAATAAACTCTTTGATATTGACGTATAATTGCATCGCTGAGAGAAACTTATTTGGCAAGTCTATCTTGTTCAGAATCAGATGCAATGGATCTGACACAAGCTTCAATTATAAACATCAACCAAAACCTTGTCAGGGAGCTGTTACAGACTTCCCGGTAAGGCTTAGAAGTACAATTGTGCCCTGCAGGCGACCGTTAATCGTGTAAATGGGTTTATTTTCCTCTCTATTGAAATTCATCACTATCAATAATTCAGCCAATTCATAATTGGGGGGATTTTGAAAGATCAAATAAGTAGTTATATTTTGTGGCAGCATATCTTTATACTCTTGTCATTTCAACCCAAGTTCTCTCCAAAAAATAGAATAATGAATCATAGCCGGAATCTCTAAGGCTATTGCTGAATATACATGGATTCACAAATGCACACTGCAACAATACGTAGAAGTTAATTTTTTCAACTTTCACATTGTGGAAACCTGTGTGAAATTTACAAAAATTACTTTTGTAATAAATATAAGTGATGCTTACGATACTTTTATTACAGAAATAATTCTAGTTTTACTGACACTTCATTTTTAGATTTATGAATTCAGTTCTCAGTCACACGCCCACTTTTTGAAGAATACGTTTTTTCAATTACCTAATACTTGAACCACAGAAACACTTTCTTAAATAAATATACGCTTAAGAGAATTTGTCAATGTGAATAATATTACTTCTCAAGAACAAAAATACTGTTTATACAAATGTACATATACATATATTTTCTTAATTAGCCGTAGTGCATGCCGAAGGAAATATGAATACCCTTACTGATGTACAAAGTGTTGGTTCAATTAGGAGAGAGAAGTAGGAATAGGAAATAGATTTCTTTTTCCATGGGTGGTGTCCAAATTGCCAGACAAGAGTTGTTTGTAATTTTCGTAATTCACAGTTTTTTTCACGTTCATGTTAAATTACACTACCTATGAAAACTGATTGAATATGGCTAGGATTTGAGCATCGAACCTTTTATTCAATGACCGAATTTTACGGTTTGAGTTGCATTTTTATCAAGCCTTTTGACTATAAAATACGCAAAAAAATATGCGGATTGTGTGATGGATAACCAACAAATTCACGACAAATTAAAAGAATAATGCTGGAGATACGAACTATGTATATTTGTACAAATAACAAACCTTATACATACATATTTGTATTTTGCTACGAACTCTGGGGATTAATCGAACATATTTATGATTAGACCAAAAAACATCTAATTTAATTTACTGCACACATCAGCATTTGCAAACCCTACAAGAAAACTGTTTATTCACACAAATAGAGTACAGCCATCTAAACGAATGCCAAGTGTCAAGATTGAATAAAAAAAATTAAATTAGGTTAATACAATTATTTGTTTTTTTTTTTCTCTTCTCTCTTGTTACTCTCTTTGTTTGTTTAATAATTTCTTATTATCAACTCCTAACAGATAAGAAAGTTATACGGGCGAACGAACGTCGCTATTATATTTATTTCTTATATTTCTATCGACGAACAGGTATTCGCTCTTCGTACATGTATCCATATGCATGTGTTATTAAAGAGCGATTAGTTTGTTTACTCATTTCTTAGCCGTAAAGGTACATGTGATACTTAAGTGTTTATTCTATTAAACTAGGTTTTGTTTACACTATATCAAAGGGTATATATGTACCGCTAAAACTGACATCAAGAATATTTATACATAAAGTAGAAAATGGGGTGAAAAGTTGTCAAACATAGTTTTTACTTGCACCTATCTTTACAATGTAGGGCAAGTATTATTTTTATGAAAAATTTTGAACTCGAGATATGTATTAATCAATTCTGACATTATGATGATAAAGAAACTCGAAAAAGTAGGTCTGCCAATGCTGTCTGTATGTACATATATATATGCATATACAAATAGGTAAGAAAGGGTGCATCCTAAGCAACTGGTCCAACTTGCACCAAAATTTGATTTGCGTATTTTCAAAGTGAAACCTCGGGTCGAATCACATCCTCTTCTCACGTATGCTTAAATGACTTACGTCATACGAAAGTACGTATTGGGATTGTGTCTTAGAAATGCGAAACGAATGCAATTTTTAATATCGTTTGGCGATTATACTATACTGATGCCCGTTTTAAAAGTGCAAACGTGTGAAGTTCAAAACATGATTACGTTAGAGCGCGCACATATACTTACGGATACTATTACAACGATACCCACTGCTTCATGACTGCCGGCAGCAGTGTTCCCAGGTTAAGGGGAAAAGCGCTTTTGTCGCTATTTGATCGGAAAAGGGGAATCTGTCTTAGAAAAAGGGGAAAATGCGTATTTGAAATATTATTTTCGATATCACAAAATATTGTTATAATACGTCACCAACACGTATAAATCTTCGTTTTCAACGAATGATTCGCTATACTAATTCTTTTATAAAGATCGCAATTCATGTCAAGTCCATCCATAATATGTTAATTTCTGTTCGAAGATACTATGAAGACGCATTGCGATCGTACTTTTTTAATGTTTCGGAACCGATAACTTACTTATGCGGACCTTTTTTTACATACTTAATAATGATAAAGTGTCAGCTTCGCGTGAAAAAAACAGCAAGTTTGTTTATACGAAAAGCAAAGCTATTTTTTTGCAAGCCACTGTACAGTGCCACAATTTATTTTCAAATTTCGTTGGAATGCAAAAACAACAAGCAACAAAGTCTAAGCTCAATGCAGAAATGTCAAAAAAAAAAACTGCCAGCGGCTCGATCATATCTCCATATAAATTAAAAAAAAAAACAGTGAAAAAATGCTACAATCCGCCTGGAGTGGATCGTATGATACCCTATCCCTATCTTATTTGGTCGTGTCAGTGGGCGGTGGAAAATGTATTCACAAAATTTTCTATTTTGCCCTATAAACTAATATTTTTACTCGAAAATTAATTTTTTAAGTAAACGCCCCTAAAAAGTGGGCGTGGCCATATGTAATGTATAGACGATTTATAGATTAAGTGGATATCTACATATTTGCTCAAGTAAGTTTTTTCGAGTTTCATATGAAAATAGTGAAAAAAGTTAATTTTTGTGAAAAGTGGGCGTGTCAGTGGGCGGATTTTAAAAAATTTTTACACTTGTATTGCTTACTTTTACAAAGACCTCGTATACAAAATTTCATCAACCTAGCTCAAAATTTAAGGCCCAAAAACTGGTGACATACGGACGGACGGACGGGCGGATGGACATGGCTTAATCGACTCGGCTAGTGATGCTGATCATTTATATATATACTTTGTTGGGTCTATCTTTAATATTTCTGTATGTTACAAACTATGTGTCAAACTTAATATACCCTTAGGATAGGGTATAAAAATCACGTAAATCGAATTAGTGGTTCGCTGGCTATGATATCACTAGTGTAAGGTAAGGGATAGGGAAAGGGATAAGGTAGAACTGAAGTGGTTAAGTAGATGAATTTTTGTAAATGCTAAGCCTCTTGAATTGTAGAAAAGATGGGAAAATTATGTGCATATGTATCTCCAAATATATGTACACACTTCCATGTCATGCTCAAGATTAAGTGGACTTCGTTTTTTTCTCGCTTCACATTTTGAAATTTGTTCAAAATACATGTACTTACTGAGCTTTGTGAATATATGTAAACCCATCTGCGTAAAAACGTTTTTTCAAGTAAAAAATGTGAAAAATAAAAAATTCTAAAAAATTTTAACTTTTCCAAAAAGCAGGCGTATTAATACGGGCAGATTTAAAAAGAAGAAAAACTGATATTATTCTAAGGACATTGTCAAAAAACAGTCTTATAGCGTGCCTAAAAAGTGAGCGTATGTAAGATTTGTAGAAATGTGATTTAAAAAAATGTGCGCGCTACTTATTCTTAACAATCATCAGGTGAAATTTCAGGCACGCTTTTTCGGTTGATTTAATACCAGCTCTGAGAATATTCTGCCACAAAGTGCGACGTCGTCCAATTCATTTGGCTTTGTTTTCCTGAGCAGGAACAAATCGAGAGAGGTTGGCTTACATAATATTTTGACATACGACTTATGTACATTGGAACATTCGAGTGCTATTTTACAGTGCAAGATTTCAGCTAATATCTTAATACTAGTTGTACTGATTTATTGTCTTTAAGAATATACATATTATTTACTGACATAGGAGGGTCACGAATTTGTAGGGTTATTTGTGACTCTTTTTTTTATGGTAGAACATAGTTAGCTCTTCTAATATACCTTCTAATAATTCCAAACTACTGATTTAACCACATATAATAAAAGAATTAAGGTGGAAAAAATACTGATAACATTAGCTCTATTGGTATTCACCACAATTCTTAAACTCGAACACTACAGTCGCATTCGGCCATATTAGCATTTAGTTTTTACAAAGTCGTATATTTGTTCGTAAGATACAACTGTGGTCAGATTTCGTATTCGAGTTCAACAATAGGGGAAATTAATATATATGTACTTTAGCTCATAAGGTGGTCTACTGAAATATATTATTTAATTGATGGAAAAATAAATAAAACTTTACTAAAAATTAAATCTAAGTTAAGCTAGTGTTGTCAGGCATTATGGAAAATAAGTTAAATTTTACTATTTTCTTCGATAATATTTTTGTGATTATTTAGCAAACTGCACTAATTTAAAATTACGTTGATAAGGTTTAGTGATTTTTCTCTTTTATTATAATACCACTTAGTTATCGCGTATATACAGTGGGTAGCAAAAATAAGTTTCCAGTTTCTATATTTTCTGTAAATATGATATATTCTTCCGGAGAGGCATACCTATGCATTTCTTTCAGTGATTTCCTTAAGAACCTTTAAATAAGATTCTGCTCAAAAAAATGACGGCGGTTCATACTTTGACCGATATGTAAGTTTCCATTCGAAATAAAATCAAAGTAGAGTTAGGCAAACAAAAGTGACGAGCGAAAGCCTCAATATAAAGAATAGAGCCATCTCAGATAATCTCTCACTCGCTAGTCAACAATCGGGAGGTTTCGTTAAAACATACAATATGTCAAAAGCACATGAAGATGGCAAACATGAATAGGTTGCTCGAAAAAATTCGTGCGTTTCCAAGGCAAATATGAAAAAGATGAAATTTTAGAAAGATTATGTGATAAAAGCACAATCATTCTGTGATAAAGTCTTGTGGATTAATGAATTCATCTTCGGCGTTGATTTGATGCTGGACAATTTCTGCGTTGTCCTCGTTTTTACTTGCACCTATAATATAGGTTGGATTCAGAAATGTTGGATTCGTGCAAAAATTCGAACTTGAGATATTATTCACTTCTGACATTACGATGATAGAGAAGCTCGAAAAAGTTAATATGCCGATTCTCTGTAAACTCTCACAATGCGAGGCGATATCGAAACTTTGTTCTTATTAACGGTATTTTACTTAGGGTCAATTATACCAAAAGTTAATTTTCTCGAAAGCTCTAAAGTTTTGATTGAATTTTACATTTGTGTTGGTCTATGCAAGTACTATAAAATAGCGTACCACGTTTTTTTGCTAGAAATATGTTTAACTGATTTTAAAAATACAATTTTTTTTTCGGTTAGTAAGTACTCAATTTATTTCGATCCATTGTGAGCAATGTGAGAAAAACTTTATTTGTACTGAAATATAGCATTTAAGCTTAAAAACAATTTTTCAATTTTTTTTTCAAGTCTAATTTTTTTTAAATTTAAAAATTAATTAATATTCAACTAACAGCAACACTTACGTACTACCCAGTTGTGTACTTTATGTTAACGTATTATTATTTTGCTTCTCACGAAAAGTACAAGATACACTTGCCCTTGACTTTTTAAAGTGTATTTTTCCCATCACAAAATGGCTTCACATGATCGGTTTTGGGGACAATATAACAGTAAAATTCACCAATAAAGCTTAATTATGAAAATATTATGGAAAATGTTGCTTCCGAAAGAAAAATTTGCTTGCAACTCTATATATACAGAAAGGGAGACCAACAGCTTTTTTACAGATTAAGTAAAAAAATGTCCTCAAAATATATGGAAAATGCGAATCACTGACTTCTTTTACTGTTAACTTAGGAACAAAACACTTTTTCAGTTAGTTCATCACAGACCTAAATAGAGTGTAACTTTGCACTAGTTTTGGATTTTTTTATGACTTGATTCGGTACAGCCTTTAATTTTGAACTAGGTAGATGAAATTTGGTATACTTCGTGAAGTAAGTAATACAAGTGTAAACATTTTTTTTAAATCCGCCCACTGACATACAAACTTTTAGAATTACATACAATATTAACTTTTTCTAGTATTTTTATATGAAGCTCGTAAAAAATTACTAAAGCAAATATTAAGTATGTAGATATTCACTTGCCCTGCAAATCTCCATACATTTTGTATAGCCACGCCCACTTTTTAGGGCAAATTTTTTTTTTCAAATATCCTTGTTCTTCGATTCTTCGGAATCCAGGTACGTTATTTTTTCGAAGAAGCTACAGACATAGATACGTCGGTACATAGCAAAGGGATTATATATGTACATATGTACTCCTTTTAAATTTTCTATTGTTTTAAAAGTGGGCGCCGTGGCTCAGTGGTTAGTGCGTTGGACTACTGCGCAAGGGGTTCCGAGTTCGAATCCAGGAAAATACCACCGAAGTTTTTTTCACGGCCCCACCTCTTGCGAGCGTCTGACAAACATCCAAGAGTATTTACTGTCATGAGAAAACCCCCCTGCCCTTCGGATACGGCATAAAACTGTAGGTCCCTTCTGTACGTACAGAAATGTATACCACCCACGCACAATACGTACAGTTGTGAGAAGCTAGGCCTTGGCCCTCTATGGGCTGCTTACGGCCTACTATTTATTTTTATTTTTTTATTGTTTTAAAAGACGAAGTTCTGGATACTAGCACAGTCCGGATATCTACAAGTCCATCTATCCTAAGAGAAATATCAAAAAAAAAAAAATCGGGTATTTGGATATCCAATACGGTACTGATACCCGGTTAGTAACCGATAACAGGTATCAAGAACTCTAGATTGTAGACATTTGACATGGATTGGGTCGGGATTTTATCGATGAAATAGCATATGAAGGTACGTAATCGATATTAGCTTTAAACGATGCATTTAATGCTCTTACTAAAACTTTCTTTATAATACTTTTAAAGAAATACAATTATACCTGCAATTTATGCTCGAAAATTTTCCAATAAAACATGGCGAATGGCTTTATGCGATACATACGGTATTAAAAGTACAAACAAACGGAAGTTTGCTTTACACAATAGTCTCCGCTAGTACCGAGCACACGGAAATGAAAATATTCACATTAAGGTAACGACCATCAAAAGGAAAACTTTTCTACACAGCCATCTGTCGAATACTTTGTCTATTACCCATCGTCTTCGCGTCTCTCTGCTGGTTTGGTTAACACAAATAAAATGGAAAATTATGTAAATATATAGGCAAAGACAAGCGAACATTAGGAGCAAATACATATTTTTCAATAGTCCTTAGTTGCCATTGGGAGATATTAACTTATAATACAACTGCATATGAATATAGGGACTACTATACGCCACGCCGTGTTGTATATTTCATTTGAATGAAAATAGGCATACAGCAAATGTATCTAGCAACATGTACTTGAATGACTCGCTACGAAGAAGAAAGTAGGTGAAAGGTCGAAGACCTACACATGATGATGTTGTTGATGAATTTTTGCGCGCGGCAATATGTTTTTTTTTTTGTTGTGTGTGAAGGAAAAGCTTTCTTAAATTTTACACTCTCACTGCTCACACCCATATTTACTTGAAATGATTAAATAGAGTGCGAGGTAGTCAGGGACGTTTTTTGGCGTATTTGCAACTGTAAAAGTGTGCTTTGAAAGCTTTAAAAAAAAGATGAGGATCAATTTCATACCCTCCGATTTTGCATTTGGCATTTGCATTGAACCATAACCAACCCCAAGGAAATTTCTTTTACGTGTGGTAAGGGGCTGTAGGTTATGTGTAGTATGGCAGATTGGTTATTGTGTAATTTCTCATTTAGGCGGTGCATGAGTAGCTTATGTACACGAAGTGTGGATTTTTGAGCGCTAAATTTTTTGTTTATTTTGTAAGTTACTATTGCATGCACTTGAAAGTCATATATGTATGTATATGCACATACAGGTTCCTTGTCATTAGGGCTTACAGTAATATTACACGAAATTAATTTACATTTGGCGAAACACATGTACATATGATCCTAAGTATGTACAAATGTATCTACTTATGCACATATATGAATATAACGATTCTATAATATGAGTTACGTATACATACATATATACATAAAGCATATTACCTATTAAGATTCATTCACTAAGTACTTTATTGTCTTTATCTAGATGGATGAATGTATGTACAGTAGAATCTTAGAAAGAGGAACAGATAAAAAACATATTCCGTTCATTTTTTCCAATGAACCTTTTTCCTTTTTTCATCTAAATATATGAAGAATCTTATAAAACCATTCATGTTTCCGAGATTCTACTGTACATACATTTATCCATCTATGCTTATTCTTTTAATTTTAAGAAATAGTTAAGATAGAGACGCTTACTTTCTAAGATATGCTTATAAGAGCAAACTAATATAATACAAACCATTTTAATTCTGGAGAAATAATATAAAATTAACAAAATTAGACATTTTGGAAAAGATTGTATGTGTTTATATGTATGTCTCTATGACCAAGTATACTTATGTACGTGTAGAAAATCGTGGTTTTGTTATGAGCAAGTAACAGCTGTCATATTTCTCGTTAGTGCGGGTTAGAACACACCTTCAAAACGTTATCTCTTGATGAAAAATTTAAACTTATAAAACAGGTGGAAAATGGATCGGAAAAGAAAGTTTTGGTATTTTACTAAATAACCCGGAGTCTAATAAGTCGAATTTCAAGTGATGCGTCGAGCTATCGAAGTTCGACTGAATATACATACATATATAAAGCATGGTATTATTCTCAGTAATGTATCTTTTTACCCAATATTACCCTTTCAATAAACATTTTTGCATTTATTATTTTTTTTTGACTTTGACTTCACTTAAAATATGATTAATTTATTAAATAAACACCAATATCGGTTGAAATCAAATTTCAGTTGAAGGAAAATAATAAGAATCAATTATTCTTTCTAAATTGCTACATTGACCCATCGTTCTCTGTCAATAGCATTCTGCTCCAAATGATTTATAACGCTATAAATATAATACTGTTCTCATAATAACCAGCCCACTCGACCCATTCTAAAACCCCTTCGCCGATATAGCAGTCACCTCCCTTAACCACGGAACCCAACACTGTGCATTGAAATTCGTTTGAAACAATATGCCAAATGGCAATATTCGCCCTTGATGTCAATGCAATAGATATTTGTACCGACATTAGACGAAAATACAGCACAGCAGAGCAGCAGAACTACTGCAGCTGCGGCTGCACAAAACAGGTAGACTCATGTACGTATGTATGTATGAATGCATGTATGTATATGAGCAGTAGTATACGAAAAATATAAAAAAATAAAAAATTGCTGCTCTCAAGCACATTCATGGAAGAAGCTTTACTATTGTAAGCAGAATTATTTTGTGCTTTTTAGCAAACTACCACACTCGCAAGTAACTTCTAATATCTGTTCTCACATCTCATGTGCACTTGATACGGTCACTGACACATCAGCCTTGCACTGACTTAACAATGTTGGCATGTCTAGCGTCCAATGCACAATATTATAAAAGATTTTTTTTTTTTCAACTAATTTGCAAATATTTACTCAATATTCTTACTTGAGTGAATGAGCGTGATGCCTTGTTTGATGTCATCACGTCATTAGACGTGGGAACTCAGACCAGCGCAAATCAATCATTGTTGCAATGGTCATGGATTCAAATTATATACTTATAAAATATCTACCTTATTAAAATTGAAAGAACCGTAAACTGAACGTTCAATTTATCCATGATTAAATTTTGGAATACTTAATACATGTAGGTATGTATGTATGTACACGTTTATTAAGAAAGATTATTACACATACTTCTGACATTTCCGACTCTTGAGTCACACACATTTGAGCTGATCAGAATGAAAATGCATAGACATTTTGAAACTTATGGATCAATTAAGGGTAAGGTCTTTCATATTAAATTTCACACAATTTGTAACGAAGGTACATAAATATTGAAAATAGACCCTATTAAGTGCTCATACATACTTATGTTATGCAGGTGCACATTATCAGTACCTTTAGTCAAATCAATTAACATACATATGTATGTATGTACAAGAACTCTTTTTAGTTTTAAAATCTACTTTGCCTTACAGCTAAGGTAAATTCACAGCTCAGCAACCAGTGAATTGGTGAACCGCGAAAAAAACATTTTTAGCACAATTAAACGCAAAAAATTTACAAATTTACTATTCCCAAAGAAGAGATTTAAATTTATCTATCGATTTATGTACATAGGTATGTAAAAAATTAAGTTGTAAATAATTAAGTTAAGTTTAAATTTTTATTTGCCGCGAATAAGAGAATGCTTCTTCAAATTTTATTTATATTTCATAAATGTTAACTCAATCCACATTTGCACGACCAAAACATTTTCATTTGAACCGACTGCAGCGACACATGTTGCTGTGAATGAAACGTTCAAATGTGTCGAATATTCGCTCGTTCGTATTCGTGGGTGCCGCTTAATGGAGAATGCGTTCGTCTACTACGCTAAGCAAGGGGTTCCAAGTTTGAATACAGAAAAATCCCGTCAAAGTTTTTTCCCGGAGCCACCTTTTGCGAGCGTCTCAAAAACTTCGATGAGTACAACTGTCTTGAAAAAGCTTCTCAAAACCCCTCTAATACGGCATAAAACTGTAGCTGCCTTCTGTACGTGCAGAAATGTATACCACGCACAGCACGTGCAGTTGAGAGAAGCTAGCCAAGACCCTCTATGCGCACTGCCTAATATTTATGTATTTACTTATTACACCCTATCCTAAGGGTATATTATGTTTGATACATAGTTTGTAACATAGAGAAATATTACAGATAGACCCAATAAAGTATATATATATAAATGACCAGCATCAATAGCCGAGTCGATTGAGCTATGTCCGTCCGTCCGTCCGTCATCAGTTTTTGAGCCTTAAATTTTGAGCTAGGTTGATGAAATTTTGTATACGAGGTCTTTGGAAAAGTAAGCAATACTTTTTAAAATCCGCCCACTGACACGCCCACTTTTCAAAAAAATCACTTTTTTCACTATTATCATATGAAACTCGAAAAAACTTACTTGAGCAAATATGTAGATATCCACTTAATCTACCAATCGTCTATACATTGTATATAGCTACGCCCACTTTTTAGGGGCGTTTACTTCAAAAATTAATTTTCGAGTAAAAAATATTAGTTAATAGGGCAAAATAGAAAATTTTGTGAATACATTTTCCACCGCCCACTGACACGACCAAATAAGATAGGGATAGGGTATCATACGATCCGCTCCAAGCGGATTGTAGCATTTTTTCACTGGTTTTATTTTGTATTCTTAGATCGCTAGGCTGTAAATGGATCTTTAAAACTTTATTTATAAGAAACTGAAACATTTTTTTCACTTCTTGTTGATCTTTTATAGGTTTGTAAATACATACATACGTGCGGCTACTTTTGAGTCTTTTATTCTGACTAAGAACTAAACTAATTTGAAGCGGAATTTTGTGATACACAATACATACGAAATATGTTCTCGTTATATCTCTTCCACCATATAAATATCGCATGAAAACAAGTCTGATGAAAATGTTTTTCCCGGGGGATTTTAAGGAGTGCAAGATAGAAAAAATTATTTTATCTATCGTCATCTCTCTTCCACGCGCTGTTTGCACTAATGCATGTAATTTTTATTTTAAAATACGTTACCTGAACTAGATTTCCCATCATTGCTTTTTGGCCTGATTTGTAATTATTTTTTTATGTTTTCAATTTTTCTGACCCACAAAGAAGTGTCGATTGACAATGACTCAATTACCTAGTATTATTGGAGTTAAAATATAAAACGCTGGCTTTAAATTTGGGCATATGTTCCAGCCCACACGAGGAATATCCGACAGTGACCTAGCAAATACTAGTACCATATATGTATGCATGGTTGTGTCAACTTATCTGCGGAAATAAACTTGCAAAATTGACTTGACCTACTGACAAATACTGTCCGTCAAAAGAACGTGATACTGGGGCAATTTCCAAACCGTTTAATCGCTAATTTGTATATCCAAATAGATCGAACAAAGTGGAAAACACGAGAAATGTATGTCTTACCAATATGTATGCATGTCTTGGGTGCAATGTATTTTGGTGACCTTGGTAAATGGAAAATTAATGTTGCTGGAGTTGAAAAAGAGGGTTTGCATACGGGGTGCTTTTGTGTTTGGCTGATGTTAACAAATGAGGAAATCACCTTAAATTTATTTGATGAAATTGGGTTACTTATGTATATTTGTAGGCTTATACAGTTGTGCAAAACAAACGCAATAAATTCACCTTGCGGATATATGTAAATGTAAATATTGTTTTGTTAACGCTTCTTGTGAAAAGCTAAAAATGCACATCTATGTTATAAAAAAAAAAACACAAACATAATAGGGTCTATTCTAAAGCAATAACAATTTACTTGCATATAATTTATAACAAAAGGTGCAACATTTAATTTGTGACAATGTGCAAAACTAAAGCAACAAAGTGTTGAATTTCCAAAAACAAATTTCTAGCGGGACTTTTCCAAATTCTCATATGTTCTCAATTACGTATAAACAAGTGAATCCTGGGTCAGTCAAAAGGTCTGTGGAGCTAAAACAATGGCCCGAAATAATTTAACCAATCACATAAAATCGTACATACAGTAATGTCTCGCTAATTATTGCAAGGGGGCATTCGGATTATCGAATTATTCGAAATAATGAGTACAGAATGAGCTGGGTATTTAATGAAAAAAATCATATAATATTGCTCCTTTAATCCATTATAAATGCGTGGATATTTTCATAAAAGCGAAACAAGAAGTCGGGAAGCAAGAATAACTGATGAAAATAAGTTACTTTGAAAATCAATGGGTTTTTAGGTATGTTTCTTTCGTTGGAATTCGGATTGTAAAGTACATATTGAGAACATTTTTTCGGATTAGCGCGATATTCGGATTAAAGGTGATTCGGATTAGTGTGACATTACTGTAATAACAAATTTTTGAAATAAAGATATTGAAATTTCTGTTGCTATATTTTATATAAACTGATCCACTGTATCACAATTACTTAAAAAGATTTACAGAATTACAGAAAATGTAACTACAACACATTTGGGCGGACAAAAAATGTGTGTTTTACTAAAAATAACTATTTCTTTCTTCCGAAAATATTGTGGCTTCACTAAATTTAAGCGTTCACTCTAGCACTGCTTTGGAAAACGATTGGAAAAGTTACAGGCCAGCGAAAGAGCGAAGAAAAGACATTTGTGATTTTCGAAAAAGCTCGTTTTCAAAAATAAAAAATAATAAAAGAGCAGAAGACCTTAATAAAGCTTATTTCTTTATTGAATACATTAAATTCTGCAAAAATGCATCTGAATTGGTTCATAGAAAAATGGAGAACTGCCTTTTCAGTGACGAATCTTACTTCAATTTGTACAATGCACAGAAAGGTATCGGAAAGGATTAAGACTCAATCCTCAGAACTATAAGGTATCAACAAAGCATTATCAACAGTATGCACATACTTCCCACCCAATGGTGTTGAACCCTTTCACGCTATTGTAGGGATAATGGATCGTTTGGCATACAAAAGTATTTTGGAGATGCAAATTGTGCCACATGCTGCATGGATTATGCCTTTTAGAAGGGTGTTTCATCATGGTAAAGACCCGAAGCATACATCGAAGCTGGTTAAGGACTGTTCAAAAGACAATTCTTGATGATCACCTGTCTTAAATCCCATTGAAAATCTCTTTGGGATACTAAAGCGACGAGTTGCAGATAAACTTTTTCAAAATAAGTGAGAGCTGTTTCAAGTATTAAGAACTTAATGGAAAAAATATCTAAAAGCACATTTTCAATTGTAATAACTTCAATGCCACGCAAAAGTTTGGCTTTTAAAAAATATTTCCTCCTATACCAAATAATAGCCTTGTTGCTTTAGTTTTGCACACTGCCATGAAATACAAATTGTTGTTTTTGTTAAGGCATTCTCGTAAGTCAGATTTTATTGCTACACTACTGTGTTTCTGTTTAGTTAAGGAATAATTGTGCGTTCTTAGTTTTCTAAAAAGTGCTTTGGATACAGAAATATTCGCATTTATGTATGTGTGCAAATTAAATTTGTTGCGTTTGTTTTGCACAACACTGTAAGTCATCAAAAACGAGAGAAGGGAAAAAGATGAGACGTATGTTTTACGACGAATTAATAGAAACCACACACCTACCTAGCGGTAGGTAAACACTTCTCTTTAAACACCGCTGGTACTTATAAAATCAAACTATTAAGTTTTGAGTTAAATCGATCAAGTAGTTTTTGGGTCTATAGCTGACATAGTACATACGAACATTCCCTATTATTTATATTTTTATACATATGTAGAACCAAAGTTATATTTGACACATAGTTTGAAACGAAGAGAAATATTGAAGGTAGTACCGATGAAGTATCTACATCTACATAACATATAGATATGTACAATATGATCAGCATCACTAGTCGAGTCCTTCTATTGGCCGTATATCCGTCAATGAAATGCCCTCTGTAACAAAAAAAAAAATTGAGTAATTCAATAAAACATTTAATAAATTCTTTTTGTTGCAGATGAACAGTAGCATTTCCATATGTTTAATAAGAAATGGAAGTATGGTATTCCTGCAAAATATTCAAGCCTCTCAAATTCAAAATGTTGCAATTCTATATTCAGAGGAAGAAGTGGGATGGAAGTTCCAAAAGCTGCTTTATGTCACCTCCCGGGTGTAGAGTAACTTTTAAAACAGTGAATTGATTCTATTCTTTTACCGAAACGTGTATCCACCTTCGCTTTTCACATAAATAATACGAAATCGTGCATTTAAGAAATTGTAAAGTCTTTTTTTTTTATTTTTTACCAGTAACCAGAAGAATAACTGCTAAACTGGTATTGTTTTTGTTATTCTCAAATTGGTCAAATTGAAGCGAATGAATCGACGGAACTTTTTTAAAATACTTTTGGAAGCCAATAAGTAACAATTAAAAAGTTTTCAGAAATGTTATTCCAGTCTAGACGCACATTTGCATATATTTTGTAATACTTACTCCAGTGGATTTCGTTATTTTTATGAATTTGATGTATAAATACATATGTACATATGTGGCTGGGAAACTTAAAACAACACGCTGAATGCGTCTCCGGACATTCAAGTTTACCTTACTATTTTCCTCCGCCAAATCTGAGCTTAAAATCGGGCCAATGGTGTTGGAACTACATAAAGTTAGTTTCGTTTCAAATCAAAGTATATTTTCATTTATTCTATATTTGTAAAAAAAACAAATCCTTTAAACCAAACAACAGCAAATTAAATTGACTATATTTTACTGATCAACTATACACGTCTTACATAATAAACTATTTTCTTTTTAATTTCAGGGGAAGATTCTATTTAGCTGTTACGGTAAGTAAGATTTAAATCTCTACGCCTATTTCAATCAAAGAAAACAATCTTAAATGTAATTAGCTAAGGCTTTGAAAGCAAACAAATACATCTATTACAATATTATTAGACAAGAGTTTTACTTATAATTATTATTTAGATCAGGTGATGAATTGAAATCCATTACCCATTACAGGGAATGATTTCGCTTCAAACAAACCCACGTAACCTTAGGTCTCTTCCTCTCTTTCGTTTCGCTCTCCACTGCACCAATTTCGGTTTTTTTTAACCAGTCTCCAGAATTAGCCAACAATGCCCAGAACTCCCTCGACTTTCATGTCTCTTCCTCGTGACCTCCCCCCTCAAAACTGATCTGTTAGCCATAAGTTAGTTTTAAGTTTGTTAAATTTAATAATAAAACATATGAAAATGCTACAATCCGTCTGGAGCGGATCGTTTGATACCCTATCCCTTTCCTATACACATAGCTTCTTCTTCCACCGTATATTGGTGCTTAAGCAACTTTTTTCAAATATCTCATAAAATTACTCCAAAATACGAAATTTCAAAATTTTTTCAACATATACCGTATTTTGTTTCTAAAAGGTGCTATTATTTTGATTAAACTGTAGAAAATCAGTTTTTGGACAAAACGAACCTAAAACGAAGGCGTGGCTGTATACTATGTATGGAAGATATGTCGGGTACCAAAACATTTACCTATCTGCTTATGTAAGTTTTTTCGAGTTTCATATGAAAATACTGAAAAAAGTAATTTTTCTGAAAAGTGGGCGTATCAGTGGGCCACAGGATAGGGTATAAAAATTAGTTTTTGAAAAAAAATATTTTTAAAAATTGTGTATATGTTTAAATGCCATATATTGTTATACACTAAATCTTGCCCACATTCCGATTTTGAGGGAAATCCATTGAGTTCTAGTCGAAAATTGGCCATGTTTTTAAAACCAGTTATTAAGAGAAGTACCGTTATACGCATTTTTAGCCAAAAACCTGGTACGCCATGTTTTAGCATTTCTCTAGACTAACTCAAATATGAAATTTAATCAAAATCGTTAGAGCCGTTTTCGAGAAAATCGTCTTTTTGTGAAATTAGCCTTAAGTAAAGTACCGTTAATAATGGGGCTAGAACAAAAATTCCGATTTCGTCTTGAATGGTGACCCTACAGAGCTCAGATATAAAGTTTGAAGCAAATCGGCCTAGCCGTTTAGGCTGTAGTCCAGCGTACATACACACAGATAGACAGACAGACAGACAGAATCGGCAGACCCACTTTTTCGAGCTTCTCTATCATCGTAATGTCAGAATTCATTGTTATGTCGAGTTTGAATTGTTTCACGAATCCAATACTTGCCCTATATTATAGGTGTAAGTAAAAAGGAATAGGTTAAGTTAGGATTAATAAGTTGTTAGAATTAAGTTACGGCTTGTACTATGCTTCAACAAATAAATAAATATAAACCAAAGACACAAACTCCAAGGTTGAATTGCAATAAATTTCATTTATGAATGATGAAAGCACAAGTCAGGTTTAATCTTACAACTCTGATTAAATGTTTGGTGAAATAATCGGATTTCACTTGTTATCAATAGTATACTGCAGTGAGGATTGCTCATAATCCATACCGCGCCATGCTAAATTTTCGAATATCCACCTCCATGCCAACAACTTCCCCAATAATCAAACGACAAAAAGAATGCCTATGTACAATGTGCAATTTCCAATGCAAAAACACCACCGACCACATTACCAGTACTAGTTGTTTACACTGCACTGCACTTTGTCCGTGATAGTTTCGTAAAGTTCATTGCACCGACTTTTCTATTTCATAATTTGACTTTGATAGTCTCTCACTTGTACTTGTATCTACTACAAAGCAAGTGTGTAGGTCGTTGTGTGACTTCAACTACAGATGTATGTATGTAGATAGTTGTATTCAGCCCACCTTGGTTTTAGTAATGTGTGCAATTGAAGTAGAAAAAATATCTTCTCTAAGCGCATTAATAAGTATTTGTATCTGGGTATAGGTACGGCAATTTGCAGGGCTTTTAATGTTTTCTATGTTTGGGTTAGTTAAAAATAGAGATTTAAGATGTATTGAGATTGTATATGTAGGTCTTCATCGTTGTTCTCTGTGGTATTTAATAATGGTTGTTCTTTTGTAGTAAATAAAGTTTTTACACTGTTTTGTTCAAAAAACAAATAAATGTAATATTAATTCAATAATAGATGTAGACACATTGCAAATTGCATTCAATGGAAAATGTGAGAGGATATAACTCATAGGTATGGTGCTATATATTTCTAGGTCAAATAGAATGAACAAGTTCTTATTTTTGAAATGTACAAATGTCCAGGCGTTCGCTTAAGTTATTTATAACATTTACCTTACTTATGGTCTCCTTGTGAGTCAAAGAGCCTCAAAACTAGGTGTTAAAGGTGCTTCAAAGGTTGCTTTGTGCCAAATGTTCTATTTAAATTAACATTCCTTACTTTTGATAAAAATTGATTTATTATTTATATTTTTGTGTGCTTTTTACTAATATAATAGAAAAGAATTCTATATTGGTTGCTATTTTTGAAAAAGTATACATTTGAAGTGGCTCCCTGGTTAGTGCGTTGGACTACTGCATAAGGGGTTCCAATTTCAAGTCCAGAAAAATACCATCAAACGTATTTTCACGGCCCCACGGATACGTCATAAAACTGTAGGGCCCTTCTGTACATGTACATATATATATATATATATATATACAGCTATGGTCAATGAAATAGGTACAGGAACAATTTTATCAAAAATGGCTCAAAATAATAATTCAAACCGAAGATACTTACTTATTTACAAACTAACTTTTATTATAACGCTAGATGCTTCATAAGAAAAATATATTTACAAGGAGAAACAAATAAATTATAAAGAAAAATAAAGCTTTATAAAAAATATGCAAAATGGAGCAAAAAGTTGAAAAAAGTATTTAAAACCAAAAAAAAACTTAATTATTAATTAAATTCATATTGTTTGCTTAAAACTTAGTGGTGTCGCTCTTATTTCTTATTACAAAGACACACTGACGTCGCATTGAGTCGACAAATTTTCGGCATTTCTCGATTGAGATGTTCTTCCAAGATTTAAATTTTTTTGTTTGCAATGATGGTTTTAAGTCCATTCCATAAGTTTTTAATTGCACGCCATAACCGAAACAAAATGATTTTGAAACCATTCCTTAGCCTTTCTTGATGTATGCTTTGCGCCATTGTCCTGTTGTAATGTCCAAATTGGAGGCATTTCTTATTCAGGATAGGGTAGCATAGTATTTAGAAGTACATATAATAATGTAAGTATCTGCTGTCATTGTTCCATCTATGAGGCACAAAGACCCTACTACATTCTATGAGATACATTCCCATTTCATAAGACTACCCCCTCCATGCTTGACGGTTTTCCTTGAGTGGCGAGGGAGTAATTTTGTCTTGGATGGACATCTCACGAATTTTTTACCATCGGAACTTTCCAAATTAATTTGAATTTCGTCCGTCTAGAGGATGCTTGTCCATTAGCTAATGCGCTGCATTCCAGTCTCTGTGCGAAGTCGAGCCTATGTTTTATACGTCTGGGTCTTAAAAAAGGAACTTTTCTCGCAGTTCTGCAAAACAAATTTGCTTTATTGAGCCTTCTCCCAACTGTAGGAGCACTGATATCATCTTTGATTTTCTTCAAAATACCTCTTGAAGACTTAAAAGAGTCAGCCTTAGAAATTTTAATGTTTCGCCGGCCCGTTCTTGAAGACGTTTTTCGAATTTTTTCCTGCTTATGCTTAATTTTTCCGGGTTCAGTTCATTTGTAACCATATTCTGTGATCATCTTTACGTACGCTTTTTACTGTACATAACAGTAAACTTGTTAACGAATTCAATCCTGTTAATTAATGTTGACCGATTTATACGTTCGATTATATGTACATACAAATATTTAATGGTAACTGCCAAACTTAAAAAGCGAAAATTCAACAATTACAAGAAAACTTTTAAAAATCGCGAAATGTTAAAATTGTAACTTTTGAATTCAGCGCATTCAAATTATTTAGTTTTGGTTGAAATTATGTCCGATAAAATTGACCATTGTTCAGTGTTATACATAGATCTGGTATAGATGGCGTTCTTGCTGCTTGCACTAGCAAATGGTGGTGAGCCTTGCAACAAATTCGCGCTTTTTAGGCAATCGAGCTTAGTGCGGAGGCCGATTTTCGAACGGAATTCGGTGTATTATATGTGTATATTGTTGTATTGTGTGCCTGTTGGGAAATCTACTTATACATTTTTGTGCAGTAACCTGCCTACCAAGTAAAACGCTACGCTATAATCCCAGTAGTGGAACTTAGTTCGAAGCTCCGAATGGTTCGTAATAGAAAATATACTACTTACTCCTTAACATAACAGAACTTGCTATTAAAAATTATGCAAAAGTTGAACTCTAAGCTATTTTTTATTTTGTATGTGCACAGTCGTTGAGTGGGATGTTTAAGCATTAAGAAAAATTGGGTTGTGTTTAAATTTGTGTATGTCGATTTTTGAATTAGATCCTGGTAAATGTACGAATTGTCACACTGTGGGCCATCGAAAATAAAATGTAATGTAGCGATTGCCAGTGACACAAAAAAATATAGTTTTAGTTGCAAATACGGCTTCCTTCCTTATAATCATTGACATTAGCCGTGTTTTTTTGCTTCCTTCGCTTGCAGGAGAGGCAAATTTTATTCGTAGAACTCGTATATATCTTATACACCTAAAACTACACAAAATAGTTATTTTACGAGAAGAAGTACTGAAACGCTGTTATGACTCATTTGTCTAAGTTAATGAGTGTTTATATGTATAAACCTTATAAAACCTTTTTAAAATACATTCTCAGACTCTTTCATTTTAGAAAAGATGAATTTTTGTAAAGCGGGATAGCTATTAGTCCTTAAGCCTTACTTTAGCTATGTTTCCTCTTAATATAATCGGAACATTTTATTGATTATTGGTTTATTCTATAATAAATTTTAGTGAATCATCAATCTCATGAAGAAGATAGTGAACTTTTGGGCCGCGTTCATCTACAAAATTAATTAATGATGTTTTTCAATATGGGAGAATTCCTTAGCATAAAACGATTTGCAGTGAGAAATATAGTACATATGTATGTACAATACCTATATGAAGTTTTTAACAAAAGTAAAACAATACGTCTTACGTCCGGGCAGAGGGTTTCAATCATCGACGAGCACTTTTCGGAAGATGGTTGAATTGGCAAAAATTGGGAATTATTAAAACCATATATTAGACTTTATGAATACTTTTATAGCAAATGAGACGCTTTTAGTTTTGTTACCTGGACAATAGCCTTTTCTTCTCTCTATTACAGAGCAAATAGTGAAAGTGAAATTCTGACAATAACCGCAGCACACAGAGTGTGCCGTAAGTGTACTTTACGTATTTTATTATTCGTCGACCATAACCTTTAATTTTGTTTCTTTTATGTTACTGAGCTTTAAAAGTGGGGGAAAGTGATAAATCACATAATTTTTTAGTTATGTGGGAAAGAGTGGTTAACATTATTTTAACAATGTTTGTTATTAAATTTATTTACTTTGGTTGTATCGTTAGTGAACATAGCACAGACAATTATTACCTAGTATTTATTTATATGTTAAACGATTTTGCAACAAGTGTTTTTGTGAAGGATTTAAATTGTTCTTTTACAAAATGAAAAGAAACTTTTTCGAGGATTTATTTGCTATTCCATTTATACATATGATATATTTAAAATAGTTTAAAAGCAAAAAGTAGGTAGACGAGAAATAAATAAAACCGCTTTCGTATTAACTTGAAATTTAGCACAGTAATTCATTATTTGGTCTATATGCTAGATTTTTTTAAAGCCCAGGTGGTAAAAAAATAGTTGAAAACGTATTTACCGTCACTAAGATGTGGTTACAAAGTCCTGAAACTCAATAAGGACTTATGTTTTATTTAATATATATGTAAATAATCCTGCTTCGATGTTCCGAAGCTAAGGAATGTTCAAAACAATTAATCATTTAAGTGGAGTCCATTGCCATCATTCATACAGCTGTGGTGTTGTGTCTTAGACACACATATGGGCAGTCTAATATAATCTTTGGATCTTCACTGTATTTCCTCTCACCAACGCAGACATTCAATATATTTCCAGCGTTCTTGTAAGTATAGTCTCTATGTGTCATCAAAACTTATCAAAACCAGTGAAAAAATGCTACAATCCGCTTGGAGCGGATCGTATGATACCCTATCCCTATCTTATTTGGTCGTATCAGTGGGCGGTGGAAAATGTATTCACACAAAATGTTCTATTTTGCCCTATAAACTAATATTTTTACTCGAAAACTAATTTTTGAAGTAAACGCCCCTAAAAAGTGGGCGTGGCCATATACAATGTATAGACGATTTGTAGATTAAGTGGATATCTACATATTTGCTCAAGGAAGTTTTTTCGAGTTTCATATGAAAATAGTAAAAAAATGTAATTTTTTTGAAAAGTGGGCGTGGCAGTGGGCGGATTTTAAAATATTTTACACTTGTATTGCTTACTTTTCCAAGGACCTCGTATACAAAATTTCATCAACCTAGCTCAAAATTTAAGGTCCAAAAACTGGTGACAGACAGACGGACGGACAGACGGACGGACGGACAGACGGACGGACGGACACGGCTCAATCGACTTGGCTACTGATGCTGATCATTTATATATATACTTTATGTGGTCTATCTTCAATATTTCTCTATGTTACAAACTATGTATCAAACTTAATATACCCTTGGGATAGGGTATAAAAACGAGACCTTTTATTATTATTTTTCATTCAAGTATTTGTGATTAATTTTCGGTAGTCGTAATCATAATCAAATTTTCCGAACATAGAAAGTGCATTCAACAATGGTTAACCTGGCTAATAATACCATCCTGAAAAGTATTCCTACCGAGCACAGCTCTGCGACATGCTTGTTAGAAGAAATATAAATTCCATCTTAGGCTATAGCTCGATAAGGAAGTATGTTATCAGGGGAACACTTCTAGGGAACTTTATTTCTCCGATTTTTGGGTCCTGGTTATAAATGATATACTAGAAAAAAGTAAAGAAAGAAACAAATACAGGAACAAGTGTCGTGGCCTACGCGTATAATATTGTGATCATAGTTCGAGGTAAAATTCTAGATACAGTTATTTGATTGAATTACCAGAAAGATACAAGATATCATCTGCAAACTGAATACACGAAAAGAGTCTGAAATAAAGTGCACGACTGGGTCGTACAAACTTGCACCTATATCTATAAATTCAACGATATATTAATATAAGTTCTTAGAGTAAAACTTTGTTAAGCTGGCTCTAATTAAGGTACCGTTATTAGCAACTTTGTTCAAAAATGTGGTTTGACATCTCTGGGACCTCAGAAGTCTTAATCTGAAAATTAACCAACACTATCTTAGCCGTTTATATGAAAATGGCATTTTGTTAAGTTGGCTATAAGTAAAGCACTGTTATTAGCTCTGTCTTCCAAAAACGTGATACACCATCTTATAGGACTGTATAAAAGTAATTTAAATATAAAATTTTAGGGAAAGCGTTCGAGCTATTTACTAGAAAAATGACATTTTGTTAAGTTAGCTATAAGCAAGTACCATGATTCAAGTATAGCCAACATTTTTCTTAAGCCATTTTATAGCATTTGCCATTTTTAATCTAATGTGAGAACTTTAATAACATAATTAGCCAAATTGGTCCTAAGTACCGTTACAACTAAATTTTTGCCAAAATGTGGTAAATCATCTTATTGCACGTGTCTATACTAGTCTCAGAGTAGAATCTGAACGAAATCGTTTAAGCAGTTTTAGCGCAAATCGGCTTTTTTTAAAAAAAAAAAAATGTATGTACTGTTGTTAAACATTTTGGTAAGAAATTTTGTATGTCATCTAATTGCAATTTTTCAATCTTAATTGAATATGAGATTTAGTCAAAGTCATTAGAGCCATTTTCTAGAAAATCTAATGTTTGTGAAATTGGCCATAAGTAAAGTATCGTTAATAAAAGGGCTAAAACAAAAATTTCAATTTCGCTTCTAGGGATTATCACGCAGACCCTAGATATGAAGTTTGGTAGAAATCCGTCCACCCGTTTAGGTTGTATCCTCGGGGACACACAGACAGACTGGCAGATTGACAGACAGACAAAATTGGCAGACCTACTTTTCGAGCTTCTTTATCATCGTAATGTCAGAATTGATTACGGTCTCTAAATCCAATTTTGGCACGAATCCAATTCTTGCCTTATATTATAGGTGCATGTTAGCTACGGTAAACAGAATGATCTATTGAATATTGCTCATTTTAGTCATGCAGTATTGACCGATCACATCAGCTCAAACTAGACCAACGGAACTGAACCGCGGGTCGTACAATAACTATACTTTACTTAGAGCCAATTTAACAAAAAGCTGATTGTATCACAGAGGGCTCTAACGATTTCATGCGAATTTCGTCCCTGATATAGTTTAGAGAAACACTTTTAAGTACCGTAAAGTCTTTTTGCGTAAAGCGTGCGTAACGGTAGTTCACTTAGAAACAATATTACAAAAAGCTGATTTACTCGTAGATAGCTCTAAAAATTATGTTAAAATTTTATCCAGTTACAGGGCTTCAACCCTGTAAGAAGGTGTACTATATTTATAGCATAACGCGTTTGCAATTCATAGCACATACATATAAATACATATCATATTTTCAAAACTTCTTATAGCTCGAAAATATTTTATGGGAGGTAGGTGCCAAATTTCTTAAAATATTTTCACTTAGTGATCTTGAATTTGCCTTTCCCATTGTGGATCCATATTTCTGTATATTAACACCAGAATGTGCACCACTGATGTGTCATTGTTCTCTTAATGACCAGAGAAAAATCTGTTTAATATCCGAATGTGAAATTTCCATAGGTAGATACAAACACTCTTGATATGGATAGCCACATGATGATGTATTCACGACTCAATGGGAAAGGGTCAACATTTGCCCAAAAACTATACATACAACAGGCAACAGAAAAAACTGGTTAGATCACTTTTACTCTTTTTAATGACAAAGTAAAATAAACGATGATAATGACATTTAGAATTCGGTTGTTGGCCATGTTGTTTTTTTTTTCTCAAATTTCACTGTCATTAATGTATCGTAGAACTCTTTCACTCTTTCGGGCTTTTGAAAAAAACTATTCCGTTTTTTCGGACCTTTTCTATAGCATTGTGACCGAGAAATAAATTTTATTGTTATTTTTTGACACACTAATTAAATGCAAACGAAATGAGATGAAAAGAAGTATTAGCATAACAAAACCAAAACTAGCGATACTTTCACTAGACTGGGAAGTGTGACATTGGATTTTTAATTTTTTTTACAAACTTTTTTCGTTTTTCTTTGCATTGATAGGTGTATGTGCACATCAAGATATACCCTGCGTCTAGACAATTTAGAGTAAATTTCATAGAATTTTTCATACATGTTTGGTTCAGCTATTTTACTTGCACCCTCATATGTATGTATTTATGTATACATAAGAAGGTCTATCGATTCTGTTGAAAAGTATTGTATACAAAACAGCAGCAGTTCTTCGAAAATTTTCAAAAATGTAAGATCAAGTTGAAATCTTATTTTGGATACGAAAAAAATTCAAACAAATTTTTTCTTCCCTCATATATATTTCAAAACCGCTCGGCATGAAAAACGAAAAGTTTTTTTCCGAAATAAAGCGAAATAGAAAAACATATTTGCTTAAGTAAGTTTTTTCGAGTTTCATATGAAAATAGTGAAAAAAGGTGTTTTTTTTTTAACAGTGGGCGTGTCAGTGGGCGGATTTTAAAATTTTTTACACTTTATATTGCTTATTTTTCCAAGGACCTCGTATACAAAATTTCATCAACCTAGCTCAAAATTTAAGGCCCAAAAACTGGTTACATACGGACGGACGGACGGATGGACGGACGGACATGGCTTAATCGACTCGGCTATTGATGCTGATCATTTATATATATACTTTGTTGGGTCTATCTTCAATATTTCTCTATGTTACAAACTATGTATCAAACTTAATATACCCTTAGGATAGGGTATAAACAACGAACAAGGAGAAGAATAAACGTCAAAAACCCACTGCTCACAGAGTTGCTGTTCTGCTATCTCATTTATTTTCTCTTTCGCACTTATGTAATTTGAAAACAATCATGACTTAAGAGTCACCGTGTAGAACCAGCCTAAGTATGTACGACAAAGTCGTACTATTGAGAAACTATTGTTTCTGTGATACAGGTATTTAGGTACAACATCAATTACCAAACACTCCATTTTATGTTATCGGGACTTTGACATTGCTGAAGAAAAACGAAGATGAATATGAGTAGGTATACAAATTATGGACCTTCTAGATCCCCGAATAATAGTATCAATTGACAAAATCAGTCAGTGATGAGTTTATCCGTTAATTGCATGGTCGAGTGCTAGGTACCAAGCTAACTTACCTATATTAAAGGTATAGTTTTGATGTTTTGTTTTCGATTATTATCGGACATCGATATTTGGTAGTAGATGTTGACATTCATGTCAATGTCGATGTTTTACAAACATTGCTCATTCCTACAACGAAGTTTCCTTTGAAAATAATTGTTAGTGATGGGGTGAATATTTGCGAATACGTAAATTAGTTGTCTGCTCACTGGCCCATTCTGTCGATGTGTAAAAGCAGAGTGCGGAAGGTGTGTAAAAAAAACTGAGCTTAGCTCAAATAAATTAATTTAACTTTAGTAAATTTACTGGAACAAATAAATATGTACTTTAATTTCATATCTTAGCCCTTTTTAAACTAAAATTATTTCATACTGTACTCGGTTCCAATATATAAAATTTTCGGTTATATGAACTGAACCAATGATCATTAGTTCATATAAGTAAAACTTCACTGTACATATTAATAAAATACAGATTTCTTTGAGAAAATCTACTTTTTACAAAACCTAATCATAAAATGAGCTCGTCACATTCCAAAGAACCAAACAGAAACAATATTTCTCCCCCCTTATTTAATTAAAATAAAATGTATCTGCGTGCGCACCCCAGCCACTATGTATTAACCCAACAAACCGAGTCGAAAACCTATACCAACACCGCCAATATGCAGTAAAAACGAGAATACGCTGAAAGGCACTCACACAATTTCAGCATCCACGACTGTGATGATGAGTGATCGGGTTCAATGGCTGACCTAATTTTTGAAATAAACGGGAATCGTTGTGAAAGCAAACGAACGTCGAATAATGACGACTAACAACGTCGTGAAAAAAAAAAAAATAACAAAACAAACACGAAAATAAAAATAAAGGAGAAAATAAAATACACACTGTGAAACAGAACAAAATAAATAAAGCAAAGGGAAAAGAGAATGAAAACGAAAAGTTGTTGTGCTGTACGTTGGGCTGCCGCATACACACAGCGTGTGACAAAACGTGCTTCTGGGCAATAGAAGTCGCGTCATTTTGTTCCCGGTCGGTATACGAGTATGAGTACACGTGTACAATACTGAAGGAAAGTGAGCTTTACTTTTTACCCTGAAGGAATCATGTTTCTGGATGATTTCGACAAGCTTCTATTTTTAGCTTCAGATTAGAAGAGCAAAGTGTGGAAGAAACTTTGTATAAACTTTGTTATCTTTTGCTTTTCAAAAGTTCCTTCTTCTTCCAGAGCGAGCTTAGAAGAAATGCATTTACAAGCATAGTTACCATCTGACAAAAAAATTTGCGAGCGAAATTGGGGAAAAAAGTTCATTGAAAAATTTTTTTAAAAAGTTACCAAAACTTTCTTAAGCTCGATAAAATGTAGGCACAATTCAAATTAATAGACATTTTTCTTTTTGTGCTCTTAATTAAAGAAGATAGAAGAAGAAAGAGATCACAGCCTACCTTTAAAAATTGCATTCCTTGCTTTTGTATTTGCGGTTTTAGGGAAAGTAAGCAAATTAACTGCAAACATTTTCAAAAAATTCCCACAAAATATCATATATTTCTGTAATTTTACAAGAAACTCGAAAAAAGGGTAATTTTCGTAAATTTTATATAATTTTCAAAAAAAAAAAAAATGCAATAAAAAAATTAAGTACACGACTGGGTCGTATATACTTGCACCTTATGGTTTTGGTTGAAAATAAATGAACTTTTAAAAAAAGTGTCTCATGAGCATTTTTTGTTTTCATTCTTCATAAGTTTAAATGCCATATGTTGGCGTATTTTAAAGTTTGCTCACATTTAGATTTTGACCAAAATACATTGAGTATTAACTGAGAAATGGCTGTTTCTAAAAAGTTAATAGGCAAAGTACCGCTATACGCTTTTTCAACCGAAAACGTGGTACGCCATGTTATAGAATTTGCATAGACTAGCTTATCAAAATCGTTAGAGCCGTTTTCCCGAAAATTAGCCAAAACTTATTGACCCTATCAAAAGTACCGTTATTATCACTTTTAGCCGAAAAAGTGGAACGGCATCTTAAAGTATTTGCCCTGTTTTATACACCCAAGAAAAGGTGCTATAAAAATAGAGTAAAATGCTGTAGATTCTACTGCATTCATTGTCAGAATCGACCCGACAATTTTCGTTGTAAATTTTACAGAGGGGTGGTTGTAAATTTAACAATCTAGTTGTGAAAATAACAGCTAAAATTGTAGATTTCACAGCACTTTGCCGTCGAACAGCTGTAGAAACAACAACAATTTGCATGTAAAAAAAAAACGCGTTCATAGCACCACATAAGCTTAAAGTTCTAATTTATTGGTATTGTGCGAGAAATGGGGTGGAAATAGCTTTTACAACCCAATTAGATGGTTCTTGTCCAAGAAATACTTAGTGTGTGTTTAAACCGAATTATATAATTTAATTTACTTACAAAATGTGAAAAATGTTTGGATCTGGCTGGGGTTGAACTTGGAACCTCTTACTCGGCGACTGCATACACTACCACAACGCCATGGCCTCTGAAAATTACCATGCGAATATTCTCAAATGGTATCTAGTTTTTACGTTTTCGTAGTAGATGCTGAATCTACAACTTGTTGTAATTTCTACAGCTCCTGCTGTAGTTACTACAGTAAATAGCTGTAGATTCTACAACATTTTGATGTAGATTTTACAAATTCATATCTGTAGATTTAACAGCCGAAATTGACAACGCGCTGTTGATTTTACAATTGGGTATTGTAGTTGATTTAACAACTTTGTTGTAAAAATGAATGCATTCGCTGTAAAATCTACAAAAATTTGTTAATTTAACCAGATTTGCTGTTAAATACACAAATCTACAAGGAATTGTTAAATCTACTGCCTTCAATTGTAAAATCTACAGCGCTTTTTTTTTTGGTGTATACATTGAAAATTTGAATGAAATCGGTTGACGAGTTTTTTAACAAACCGACTTTTAAGCAAATTGGTCTTTAGTGCCGTTATAACAACTTTTGGCCAAAATTTTGTAAGCCATTTTGTAGCATGTATCTACAGTCGATTCAGCATAAGGTTTAAACAAAATCGGAACACCATCTTATAGAACTTTGCCAAACTAGCCGAAATATGAAATTTAAAAAAAAAAATCGTATTAACCGTTTTTCAGCAAATCTGTTTTTAGTCAATTTGGCTTTAAGTAAAGTACCGTTAATATTAGGGCTAAAACAAAAATCCCTCAAGGGATTGTCCCACAAACCTCAGATAGGCTATAGCCTCGCTGACAGACAGACAGAATTGCCAAACTCACATTTTAGAAAGGTAATGTAAGAATTTATCAAAATCTCGAGATTAAAAATATTCGCGAATCTAAAACTTTTTCAATGCTACATATCGGTGCAAGTAACAAAGTAACAACCATCCTAAAGATGCCAAAAAAAGCCCTAACTTAAAACTTCTAAAAATGTAGATACATAGTTCATCTAACTAAATAAGGCAATATAGAAAAGGGATACTTATCATACGACTTCCAGAAGCATTGTACCATTTCTACTTGTCTTATTTCAGTTTTTATTGTATATACATATAAAGATGTATCAGAAAATAGGCAACACATATACTAATAAGCCGATCAGACGCAAGAGGAAAACTGGAGTCTAAGCTGACTTGCCTATCAATCAACTATTAGTAGAACAATGTTTATTTGTTAATCATTCGACTCCTTCATTTTATTTAAGTTTCCTTTCACTGATTTCTTCCTACGATGAACATTTTTCCTGATTCACTTCTCTATGTCAACGTGGACAGTGTTGCCGGAGTACAGAAGTCTTTTTAAGCTCTCCACGTCTAGAAACTCGTGTTGTGTATGCGGATGAATTGTAGGTTAACTTGGTGCATACATTGTTTAATGCATGCATGCATTGTTTAAATGTACATATATTTCTGTCTACCTCATGCAAAAATAATATGCTACTCACACATGTTCGTTACTGCAGCGGCTACTTGCACTTTTAATCACTTTCCACGCGCTCCTATTATATCTGCACTTGCGTGTCTAACTAATCGGTTTCCGCTACTTGCTGATTTCAATCTGATTTGGGATAGTTTAATTTTTACACGGCGTATTCGTGGATAAAATATGTACATATATAGGTATACCAACATATGTATGTACAGCTGTGTTCAAAATAATAGGAGCGGTATTTCACATAATGAAACAAAACGAATTTTGATAAGTTTTCTATTTTTTTTTTTGTTGATTAGAAAATAAAATTAGCTTTATTTAGCAACATTTTTTAGGAAACACATAAACATAACTTAAAAACTAGATTTAAAAAAAATAAAAGTATATTTTTGTTGTTGTTCAAAAAAATAGGAGTGCTTATAAAAAACATGAATATTTAACATAATAAAATTAAAAAACTAAAAATCAATTCATAGTTAAGCTTAGATAGTTCAATACTTTGTAGAGTATCCTTTATTTTTCAAAACTGCCTCACACCGTCGTGGCATAAAGTCCACAAATTTTTTACAACGAGTGGGCGTTATTTTATGCCAGGCTTCCTTAACAACCCTCCAAAGCTGTTGGTTATTAGTCAGTTTAGCATCAGCAACAAATTTTTTGACATCACACCACAATTTTTCGATCGGATTCAGGTCTGGTGATTGTGGTGGCCAATCCATGACTTGAATACCTTGACCCGAAACCACTCTTTAGCCGTTTTACTGGCGTGCTTCAGGTCGTTGTCTTGCTGAGACACCCATTTTAAGGGCAATTCATTCTCTGCATACGGAAGCATAACATCTTCAAGGATTTTAACATCAACATGTTGATCCATGATGCCCTTTATTTGATGTATGGGCCCAACTCCGTAATAAGAAAAACATCCCCAAACGTTTATCTTTGCACCACCATGTTTAACGGTTTTTCCCGTGTACTGTGGTAAATATTCTGTTTTGGGCGGACGAGGAACGTATTGTTGAAAACCAGTTCCACCAAATAGGACCATTTTACTTTCGTCAGTCCAAAGAATATTGCGCCATTTCGCCGCAGGCCAATCGGTATGGTTTTTGGCAAATTTGATACGTGTTTGCAGATGTCTTTTTGTTGAGAATGGGGCCTTGCACGGGCTTCGGGCGAAAATTTTTTTTTTAAAAGCCTTCTGCGAATCGTAACATCACTAACAGGAAGCTGAAACTTATCCAATATGGCCTTGGAAGATGCCGCTGGATTGTTTTTAGAGTAGCGTACTATCAACCGGTCATCAGCTTTGAATGCTTTGCGTTTTCTTCTCCGTGTTTCTGGCTTTTCCGTGTACTTTAAGACTTTCGCAATGGTTGGGACTCCACATCCGAGTGGTTTTTGGATTTCCGAGTAGGTATTTCCCATTTGACGCATTTTACAGATAAGTTCTCGTTTTTCTTCACGTGTATGCTTTCGTCGTCCCACTACTATCAGTTTTTATATAAAAAGTAAAACAAAATACTTAAAATAATATTTTAATAAAGAAAGATGTTGGTTTCACACTTTTTGATGCAATACACTTAAATAAATTAATTTTTTTCAAAACACTCCTATTATTATGAACACCACTTTTCTGTGCGCAGTCACTTTTTTGAATAAAATCCTCGAACGCGTAAGCGCAACTGTACATATTTTTACTATTTTTTCTTCTCAAATACCGTTAGAATGTTTACCAAAATGTTTCCACAGCCTGCGCGAAAAAATGTTTCCCAGGGAAGCATTTAAAGTGATTCCAACGTTGCACTCCTATTATTTTGAACACAACTGTATATATCGTTAAGTATTAAAAGAATGGCAGGAATTTTTTACTTTGTTTGATTTACTTTCGTATTGTATTATTTTTGTACACAATTTATAGAATGTATTGTTTTACTTACGTTTTAAACAAAATTAGGATAAGAACCTACTCAATTATATCATGTTCTTTATGATGATTTGGAGTTATAGTTAGTATTGCCTCTAATAAAGAGCAAAGATTGTTTACCATAAATTCAGTAAGGTTTGCGGATTTTGACAGCCTATTCATAGATTTCAAACTTCTCTCAGCTATAGGTGTTGTGTACGGTATATATTTCTACACGTATAGAAGGGACAGTTTTATAATGTATCGGAAGAGCAGATCACTCACAATACATGCGGCAGTGAAAAATCGTTGATGTTTTTTCTTGGATTAGAACCAACGACGTATACGTAGTTGAAACACTGGATTTCTTAAAATACAGACTTAAGGGTATAATAAGCCAAGAAAACATTATATTTTAAGTGAGTCAGTTATTAATAAACTTTTAAGTTACCTACTTTATAAAATATTTATTTTAAGATCGCATGACCAGATGAAAGTACGTACAACATTCTTGTCTGTGTACAGATTTTTTTCCAAAATAACAGATTTGTGTCCCAGTGTAAAGATCCAAGATTCTTACCGTTTTTTCTTGTTTAAATCCCGCTCTTTTCTTGATTTTCTCGAAAAATAACGGTATCGGTCGGGAGTTTTTTTTAATTGCCAGGGAACTGATATCTACTTTCATGCAAGACCATTCTTTGTATGGTAGGTCCATTGGTTGTAGTGTTTTTCCGGAAAAGTCTAAGATTGCCTCTTACATCCCTTATATTTAATTTGTGTCGGCGGCCTGATCTGTGCAGACGATCTCGACGATTTCTGTCTTTTTATAGGTTTTTATGATGTGTTGTATAGTAGACTAATGTTTTCTCACATTAAAGGCAACACCCGCTAATGATTTGCCTTAATTATGCAAATTTCTAATAACCACTTCCTTGGTCCTTTTCGCCTTTTTTGACCTTACATGACCACTTTTTTTGCAAATGGTATGCACTGACTGAGCACTGCATCCAGAATGATATGATTTTTGAACAAATTTTAATAAAAAATTAATAAAACAACGGGACTTTCTCATCGTACGATGAATTATGTCGTTTATGCTATAACTTATTTCATTTCTTTTTTGAAAAACTTCCTTAAAAGAATGCATTGGGGGACTAACACAGCATTACCTAATGTATTAAAAGAAAATATCAAAAAAATTATTCTATTCATTCATACCGAAATATTAAAATTTTCTCTATCGTATTATGTCGTCCTTTTTTATACCCTATCCTAATTATACCCTATCCTAAGGGTATATTAAGTTTGATACATAGTTTGTAACATAGAGAAATATTACAGATAGACCCAATAAAGTATATATATAAATGATCAGCATCACTAGCCGAGTCGATTGAGCTATGTCCGTCCGTCCGTCCGTCTGTCCGTCCGTCTGTCCGTCCGTCCGTCCGTCTGTCCGTCCGTCCGTCCGTCCGTATGTCACCAGTTTTTAGGCCTTAAATTTCGAGCTAGGTTGATGAAATTTTGTATACGAGGTCTTTGGAAAAGTAAGCAATACAAGTGTAAACATTTTTAAAATCCGCCCACTTACACGCCCACTTTTCAAAAAAATCACCTTTTTCACTATTTTCATATGAAACTCGAAAAAACTTACTTGAGCAAATATGTAGATATCCACTTAATCTACAAATCGTCTATACATTGTGCATGGCCACGCCCACTTTTTAGGGGCGTTTACTTCAAAAATTAATTTTCGAGTAAAAATATTAGTTTATAGGAAAAAATAGAAAATTTTGTCAATACATTTTCCACCACCCACTGACACAACCAAATAAGATAGGGATAGGGTATCATACGATTCGCTCCAGGCGAACTGTAGCATTTTCCACTGGTTTTTTTTATGGACTCTTTATGGACACTCGCAGCCCGTAATACGAAGTTATGCCCGACTCCATGCTCTAGTATGTTTACGTGCTAAACCACGTCATGTCTTCTTCGTTATGTTGCAGGGCTCTTTGTGTTTGGTTTTCCAGCCGTAGCTTCTGCATTATGCTTGCAATAATGTTGTCGGCAATTACCTAAGCTTCTGTTCTTGAGAGCATGAAACCTATTAGGCGCCTTGGGGTTACTGCATTTCCAATCTCTCGTTCTAGGATGTTTCTCGCAGACTCATATTGTTTGCACAAGGACGTGTTCCGCGTTTTGGACTTTCCCTTCACAGCAGCCGGCAGAATGGATCATGTGCGATATTCTATTTGTGAAGGTATTCCCGAAAACTTCCATGTCCTGGTAGGAATTGAGTGAGGTAGAAGTTTACCTCCCCGTGTTTTCGTGTGGTTGCTGCAATTTAAAAACGATGGCAGACTTTAGTTTGCGCTTCGGTTTACTTGATGATGCCTCAACCGCCGGTGGCTGTCTCTGAACTCATAAGGTACTGTGAGTGGCGGGTACTGGGAATCAGTGTTGGGTGCACTTACATATCGTCATTCAAAAAATAAAACTCACTAAGTGCTAATAATGGACTTCATGAGATAATTAACTTTAAATGCATTTTCGGGATTGATAAATCGATATTATCTATTATTTATTTTTTTGATTTTTTACATTAAGTATCTGTCTAAGAGTGAATTAATTTGTTTTTTATAGTTCTATTATGTACGAATAGCCACTAGCTGGTTATTTGTTGGAGGATATACTACTGTTAAAACCATTGTATTTAATGAGTTTTACCTTTTAAATGACGATATACATATGAATGTATGTAATGCTCAGAATCACTTCTGGAACAGCAGCAAATACAATGTACGACGTAACCCAGGATTCTATACGCCATTCTGGCATGGTCAAAGTTTATTCTCATACAACCTTTGTTAGGCCTGAAAGGGAACCGATATTTGACTTAAGGTTATCCAATAGATATCTTAAGCGGATTGCAAACCGTTGCTTCTGCTGTGGCTGTATCAGTTTCAAAATCTAAAATGAGGCTATTACTTTGCAGGAGAGGATGAATGAATGAATGAGGATGAAGGTTTCTGAGAAGTGTTGGGTAAAAACTGAATCTAATGACAAACCAAGACAGATTTTTGAAGATCTGACACGCAACCTCATCAGATGTTTTGAAGTGGAGATAAAATACGAAATGGAACACACTTCTCCTAATTAAACTTTAACAATACTTTTTGATCCTCAAATAACATTTTATCTCCTCAATATTTTTGTTCCCAAAAATGGAGAATATTAAAAAAAATATTTGCAACTTCATATGCCAATTCATATGTACATATGTATGTATGTACTTATATGTATGAATATACTTTGTACACCCATAGATTCGAATATAATCCATACACGCACTTGCACAAAAGTGCTACAAAGAGCGGCAAACCAAATTTACCCCGCACCTAAACTTCTCGCCATGTGATTTTTATTACCAAAACATATTAGTTAACTTTCCCCCCTCATTGTAACACGCAATCAGTGCGAATAAAATGCCAAAAAAGCGTACACACACATTCTTAAAGTGAAAGGTGTACAAACACATGGCAAAAAAAAAAAAAATATATAAGAAAAAAAGCTTATTTCCCAATTGTTAACCAGAAAAAGGCCTAAATAGCAAAACCACCAACACGACTACGGTACGTTGCTGCAGTTACATAAACATAACATCGACCTCAAGTTCGAGTCCGTAGCGAATAAGCCGCAAATCCAACAGTATAAAACCCGTTCTGTAAAGCAGCCGTTTGGTGTGCAGATTGCGTTTCCACGAAAGCAAATTCATTATCTTACATGCAATGCTATGTGAATCAAAAGACTTGGATTTGGGTCTATTCCAAACAATTATGATTCGTTAATGGCCGCTAGGCGCCTTAGTAGAGTCCGAATTTAAAGGGTTTCTGCCACGAAAAGTGTTATGGTAAAGGTTCAATAAACTTTGGGAAACTACGTAAACGTGCTCCATACATATGCGGGGGAGAGGGGATTATGACTTTTGCTTTTGTATTCAAAATTTTGTTCACGCACATAAGTCATGAACACAGAAATGTAATAAAAGAGGGAAATTTTGCCAGAAAAAAGCAAAAGGCTAAAAAGAAACAAAAACTGGGCAAGAAAAAGAGAAGAGAGAAAAGAAGAATTAAACTTGTCTGCACTTGCCAGGTGAAAGTGATTTGACCATGATCCTGGTCGAATGGTCGAATTACGTGAACGCCATTGTGTCGGTGGTATAATTTTTAGCATTGTACTTACTTAGCCTCTGTGTTATTGTTATTCTTATAGATTGAAAATATTTTTCTTTCATTTCGAATTTACCTTTATGTATATTTGTATATGTAATGTATAATACATACCTAATAGTATCTAGTTATTAGGGTTCCTCATTACCCAGAGTTTTCGTTGTGCAAGAATTGCGAAAAAAATGTGTATAATGTCAGTGGAATGGAGAATTATGCATTATTTCCATGTTCATTTTTACAAATGCAATAAAAAATTCCGTGCTTTTATTTCTACTAAGAGAGTAAGTAAACGGCTCCAATGTTTTCGTTTAAATATCATATTTGGCTTAATTTAGCGAAGTACTACCTGTATCCAAAAAAAAAAAAAATGTTAGGCCATAAGCACCCCATAGAGGACCAAGGCTTAGCTTCTCACAACTGTACGTGCCGTATCCGAAGGGCAGAGGGTTTTTCAGAAGCTTTCTCATGAAAATAAATGAAGCACCCAGTGCAACAACCAAATATGTAGGTATAACTCCACTTTTTGATATGTTGAGAAAATTTAAAAAAACTATCCCAAAAATAAGAAATCAAAATACATAATTGCAAAATATAACATAGTAAATTTTACAAAGAAATCATCAAAACTAGTTTAGTTAATTCAAAGACATATCGACATAACGTAAAATAAATAAATAAATCTGTTTAGGGACTTGTCCGTTATCATCCTCGTAGTCGGAGTTTTCAGCTTCTTAAACAGACTGCTGCGATACCAAATTATTGTAAAAAGGCATATCCGCTGGAGGAACATGCTTTTACGCCAAGTTTATGACATCCTTATATTTCTTAAGGAAAGATTAGCGGTGTATAACAGTTTCGGGGCCTTAAACTTTGAGCTAGATCCATTCAATTTTGTGTACGAGATCCTTGGAAAAGAAAGCAGTACAATTGTTAACATTATAAGAATTCGCCCACTGCCACGCCCACTTTTCGAAAAAAAGGCCCTGCTTTTAGTAGTTTTACATGAAAATCGATAAAACTTACGCAAATATATAGATATTCTTTTACCATATCTTCCATATCTACCATATCTTCCAAACATTGGGTACGGCCACGCCTACTTTTTAGCGGCGTTTTTTTTTCCCAAAAAACGGTTTTTCGACGGTTTTATCAAGATAATAGGATTTCTTGGGAAGAAAATGCAGTATGTGGAAAAAATGACAGGAAATGTCTTATTCTTGCTCCGTTTTGAAAGCAGTGATAACTCTAATAGCGATTTTCATTGTTCAAGAGTCAACGTAGATATGTTTTTTTTTTTTTACACCGAACGACGAAGGATTTTTTACTTGCACCGATACGTAGTATAGAGCAATTTTTGGATTCGTGAAAATTTTTGATCTCGGGATTTCGATAAATTCTGATATTACCTTTATAGAGATGTCGAAAAAAGTGGGTCTGAAAATTCTGTCTGTCTGTCTGCCTGTCAGCGAGGCTGCAGCCTAAACGGGTAAACGGATTCTAATAAAACGGTAATCTAATATTAACGGTACTTTACTTAAGGCCAATTTAACAAAAAGCTGATTTGCTGGAAAACGGTTCCTACGATTTTTTTTTTAAATATCATATTCCTGCTAGTTTGGCAAAGTGCTAAAGCTAAAGTGCCAAACGCTCTAATAACGGTACTTATAGCCAAATTGGTAAAAAACTGATTTTCTGGAAAACAGCCGTACCGATTTTGCTTAAAATTTATGCTGAATCGAGTTAAGATACATGCTATAAAATGGTTTAGATCATTTTGGCCAAAATTTGTTATAACGGCACTAAAGGCCAATTTGGTTAAAAGCCGGTTTGTTAAAAAACGACTCAACCGATTTAAATAAAATAGTGTGTATAGAACTGGGCTATTGCTAAAAGATGGCGTTCCAAATTTTTGGCTAAAAGTGATAATAACGGTACTTTTTTTAGGGTCAAGCGGTTTTAGTGAATTTGCTCGCAAACAGCTCTTACGATTTTGATTAAATTTTATACTTATGCTAGTCTTCTGAAGTCCAGTAAAATAGAGTACCACGTTTTTGGCCAAAATTGCTTAGAACGGTGCTTTACTTACAGCCAAAAAAAAAAAAATCGTTTTACTTGAAAACGGCTCTAAAGATTTTAATTAAATTCATATTTGAGCTAGTCTGTACCATTGCCATAAAATGGCATACCATGTTTTTAACTAAAAAGCGTATAACGGTACTTACCTTATTAACTGGTTTTAGAAATATGGCCATTTCTCGGTTAATATTCAATGGATTTTGGTCAAAATCAAAACGTGAGTAAGACTTAATGAACACATAAATATGGCATTTAATTTTATGAAAAATATTTGTCCATATATTTTTTTTTCAAGTTCATTCATTTTCAACTAACAGCTCAAAGGTGCTAGTACGTACGCAGTCGTGCACTTTATTTTTTTTTTTTGTATTTCTGCATTAAAAAACATATTTCGGAAAAAAGTGGAGTTATCTGGTTCTAGCATTGGGTGATTCAAATACTCCTGGACGTTTGTCAGACGCTCGGAAGATTCCCGGATTCGAACTTGGTACACCTTGAAACAGTAAAAAAATAAAGAAACACTAAAGCAAACGTTATTTGTTTAAATGTGTGTCATTGCAGATTGCTTTGAGTATTTTCCAAGCACATAAGTATACTTACATACATTGAAGTTATTTTTTTTTTAATAACGAAATAATTTTAAGGTCCCTTAACAATTCGTTATAGAGAGTTTACACTGTACAATTATGCACTTGTTTTCTATTTTCTCATGCTTATTGGAGTAAAAACTGTCGTAAAGTGGTGATGTCGAACTAAGTTTCATTCCCAAATATTCCAAAATACAAGGTGTTGCGAAAATCAAAATCAAAATTTGGATCCGCTGTATTGGATGATGTCTATTGTGTCAAGTCAAATAAAAAATAATAAGATCTCGATTCCCAAAAATCATGCTTATTGTTGTTACGATTTTTCTTTGTCGATTTCTCCATTTTCGATCAATTTAATTCCATATAAACAATATGCTTATATGGCCAACACATTTCTGATGAACAATCTTGTATTTGTTAGTATTCGATCATTTTTTTCTGATAGAATGTCATAATTTGGTCAAAACTGTTTTTGTACAAAATATATTGCTATGTGTTTATGTGAAGGAATAGCTGGTTATGGTTAGCCCCCAAATACACTATTCTTCTACTATGATACAAGCCTTAAATAGTTCCTATACCTATTGTGGGTATTCTATACTATTACTTAGTCTTAATATGCTTTACTCATATGATCGTTTGTTTTCTTTAAGGTAGGACTTTTTGTGAACGTTACTTGAGTGGACGCAAATACACATAATTAAATCATAAGCAATATTAACCACGATATGGTAAGATTTGATTCTCGTCACTGAAATAGGTAGGTGATACATATTGTTTTGCATAACACTGTATATGTATATATACATATGTATTTGTGTATTTACCAACTTCCAATAGCTAACAATATGGCAATATATACCAACTTATTTCTTTCTTAGAATTATATGTATCCGATCTAATTTTCAGATCTGCTTTCTTTTTCTTTCAAGGAAATGATGTGCACTAGTTATCCAAACATACATATTTACATACATTTATCATTATAAATATAACACAAAAAATCCATTGGAAAAAGGCAGATCAAAATCTCAAAGAAAGTGAGTCAATTAAGAAACAAGATTCCTATGGCATCTATTATAAGCATGTACGTATGTATGTACATACATATATACATTTGAATAGGGATGTGGATTTCCTACAATTTACGTGCAATAAACAAATTTTCATTGACCCACAAAAGTGCTATCGGTTGATGGTTGTGCATTCAACAAATGTCTCTGTCTCTTTAATTCTGAATTAGTATTGATGCGGTTAGTGCTCCAACTTTATCAGGGTAAAGTGCAAATAGGCCTTATTGCACAGATTCATAGTACATATCTAGAAACTTTAGTATATGTACATATGTATGTACAAATGTTTGTATTAATGTATCCAAGCATATGTATTTCCGGAGGATCCCGTTTTTCATAATCAGAAATTCACTTGATAGTTACTTGCTGTTGCCTACACATCAAATCCATTTAGCAGAAACATACATAGTACATATGTGCATCTACATACTATATGTACCTACATATATACCTATATAGGTTCAAACAACATCAAATGCATTAATTGCATACATTGAGAATTCATACAAAAAATACTATACATTCATATATAATGATCTCCACAAATACACGAATGTATTTATCTGCAACCCATCTTTACGAAAATAAAATGTATCTAGAAACTTTAGTAGCACCTCTCCCTATTAGTGTGATCACAAATACAAGTATGAACTTAAAATCTTCCTTCCTCTACTTTTGCTTAGTTTCGTACAAGTAGTCCCTCTTTGCTCTGTCCTGTCTCATAGCTATGAAAAGCACTGCCTGGGACACAGACATCTTGTATATATTCCTACATAGCAAATGTACGTGTACATAAAAAAAACTATACTATACCACTAACAAAAATAACAGCCAACAGCAGGGGAAACAAAGTCGAACGACAACGACGATAGACGGAACACCAAACTAACCTAGTTTTTGAGTTTGTTATAAAGTTTGGGTCAAAGACCTGTAGGAGGTCGAATCCGTAGCAGTGTACAATAACAAAATCTCTCTCACACTCTTACATTGTGTAGATATATGCGGAGAAAATGCACTCAGTCAATAAAAACACAAAAACAAATACAACTACATCTATATCCATCTAATGGGAAAACAGACTCTGGGAGAAAATGAAATGAAAATCGCAGTTTAGTGCGCTTGTGTTAGTGAATGAGCTAAGAGAGTGTGTGCATGCAAAAAGACGTAAGCAACCTTCCCGCCCTCGAAAGAGCTTTTGTCAGTACTTTTTCTCCGTTTTGTCTTCTATTGTATTTTATTTGATTTGTTTTTCTTTTTGTTTTCATCCCACACCAAACTCTTACTCTCACTTGTGCACTTGCATAATTTAGCTTTAGAGTTGTAACGTACATGGTCCAACGAGCGTCGACGTCGAGGATTTAAGTTCATTTTTTTTATGACGAACTTGAATGATGAACTAAAGAAGGAAAATAAGACATGAAATGTTTGAAAGAATTTGAAGATTAAACATGATGCGGGGTGTTAAATAAATATATACCTAATATGAAATGAAAATGCCCAGAAAGCTCATGTAGTGCGAAAGGTTACAAGATGTGATAGCCAAGATGTAAAAAAAAGAAACACAAATTATATAGGGCGAATGGTTCTATTTCCATTGGTTACAAAGTTATTTGTGGAAGAAAAGTATGGTCCCTCTCGAAACACCTTAATCTACATATCTATCTATACTCGTACCTATATGTATTTACAAGTAATAACTAGCCATTTTGAATTTGCGTGACGCAAAAATCTTTGCTATGTTTTTATACAATAACCGTGTTCCCAATACTTCGCTACTTTTGCACCGGGAGGATAGATTTGTCGCTAACGGATCTATTGGCCTCTAATACAAATATGTGTAGCGAACACGCTCAATAAATGCCCTACCACGAATATTTTTTCTGTTCGTTTTTCAAAATAAACACCCCTATTGCGAGTGTCAAATATCAATCAATGGATGTTTGATAAATTTATCAATAAAAACGATTTTCGGTATTGTGTAACTCATTTGATAAAATTTGTGACTTTTGTGAATAATTTGACTATGAGACATTTTTTTGATACTTGTCGACAGCTAAAACCTCGCCTTGTGTACTTTTCTGTTGTGCAAGTCAGAAAAATTTTATTTTGTGGAAATAGTTTTAATAAAGTAATAAATATCAGGTCTATTAAATTGGCTTTTGGTGATCAGTCTTCAGCGTTTTTGAAAAATTTTAAAATCCTTTGCCGTAGTATGGCTAGCTATGCCCGCCTTGAGTATAAAGATCATCCATACTTCCCTCTACTGTAGTTGTATATAGCATAATACATCTTTGCAAATAAAAAAAAGAATTCAATTAAAATACAATTGAATAAAAATGTGATAATCATCCAAAAATTGATTTCAATTGATAATCATAATACCGTATTAGCTCCATTCAAAATGAAAAAAAAACATATGAAAATGCTACAATCTGTCTGGAGCTGATCGTTAGATACCCTATCCCTTTCCTATACACTTAGCTTCTTCTTCCACCAATATACCTACTTGCTTAAGCAACTTTTTTCAAATATCTTATAGAATGACTCCAAAACAGGAATTTTCCCAATAAGTGGGGCCGTTTTTTTTATTCTACTGATCATTGAAAATCACTCATCATTTTCATTTCCACTTATTGAACTCGGTGGCAAATAATAGAGTGCAGTGTGATAAAAGCAACGTCACAATTTGACCACCCACTTACCAAAAATGCTAAGACGAAAGCGCTAAAAATTAAATGCTAACTAAAAATTTAGAACTCCAAGATTTTTACATATGTATTTAGATATGTATATACATATGTAAATAACTAACGAAAATATCACTTTTGGAAAAAGGCGCAACTGTGTAGTGCAGACAATACAATTTTCCATATCGTTACTAACGACGAGGATAACAATTTCTATTACGAGTATAAAACAAGCGTTACTGAAAAAAACACTTCGATGTTGACGTTGAAAAATATAATAAATAATAAACATGCATTTTAGTATTGATGCAACCCGAATATTGAAAATTAATTAATTTTTCTGTTTAAGTCGATTTCAATGCAATATCAGATTATTTAATTTCGGATGACGAAGCGTTTTTCAAAAAGTCAAAAAGTGTATGATGCTTAGAACTGATACATTACGAGTATATGTCTGAGGTAACAATAAAAATTACTCAAATCTTATTTGGGAATAATAGTTATCGATAACTGACGCTGCCAGGGGCTAACGATATCAATAAAATTGTAGTTAGTAGGTTTTGAAATTGCAATACATACTGAATTGCTATTTTCACATGCATGAGCATGTATGAATGTATGTACCTTATTGTAAACTATGTATATTAAAAACATTCTTTATACAAAAAAAAAAAAATTCCACAAAAATTGCTCCCAGTTCCCAATTAAGTTTTATTGTGGTTAGTATAAGCTAAATTACTAAGGAGAGTAACTAGAAACGAATAGGTCCCACTAATAACTAATTTTTTAATGGAAAACACTGAAGACAAAAACATCTTTGGTACATCAAATAACTGAGTTTGCGGGTGAGAATGTGCAGCTCAGTGCAAAAACTTATTTGGAACTAAATATTTGCTTTATTTAACAATGTGAGGGTTGCTGGGTTAGATTTTTTGCAAAATTAATTATTGAAATTGAAAAATTTATCTTATAATTACTTTAAAGAGTTCGTTAATTAGGAAGATAAGAAAAAACATTCACTTCTGGAAAATATTTTCTTTTTAGTTTTTAGAAAAAATTCGTTGTATACTTTGTCAAATTTTTTCTTTATTTATAATACATAGTATATTAACTATGTATATTACGGAAGTACTATAATTGCAAAAAAATCCCTATACTTTTCAATTTTATAAAGAAGACCAAGCACATATTCGTATACTGCATTAAATTCGACATATAGTTCAATAAATATCCGAGATAGATCCTATAGAATATGTATGAAGTTATAGTCGAGTTAATCAAACCATATCCGGGCTAAATTTAAAACTATGTCGTTAGTATTTTATATATGTTCCTTTGGGAAAAGGTACAGTATCAGTTTAAGAAAATTCTAAATCCGCGCACTTTAGAAAAAAAATATTAATACGTGATAATAAAATTTTACAAGAATTTCGAAAAAAAGCTTACTCAAACAAATATCTTAATAATATTAAGGTATACATATACATTTACAGTCAGAAATTTTCGAAGAGTTTTCTTTATGCATGTAATTTTATAGTATTAATGCTTATTTTGAACTTTTATTTATTATATAACAAATTTTTTATTTTATTTCTCAACCACCAATATTTTTTTTAGGTAAGAAATCTCGTTTTGGAGCATAAATGTTGATCATGTGAAGTATGTGTAAGTTAATTAATCGAAATATGGTATTGGTTATTCCGTATTAAAAGGTTTTTGAAACTAATCACCAGCACGCACTAATTTCGAACGTCAAAACTCAACTTGAGTGTGTTTTTTTTTTTGCTGGAGTTAAGTGTTTCAACCTTTTTTAGAATTAATAATTAAGAAAATTTAAGAACTTTTATTCTTTAAATACATTGTAAACTCATTAAATTTAAGGCAGGCATAACAAAAAAAAGGAAAGGCAATCTCATGTGATCTTGCAGCAAAAAATGGAAAAGAATAAGTTACTGTGAAGTTGATTTTATAAAAATTAAAAATGTTTAACATTATTCAAAAAATTTGGTGTGTTATATTCTTTTATAACTAAAATGTTGTTCAAATATTTATTTTAAAGAAAAATGATCACAGATACTTATATGTACACATATATTGCTTACTTTGGTAAAAAAAAAAGGCTACTTAATAACATAACTGGATTGTAATCTTGTCAATTAGTTTCATAACACAAAGCGAATACATTCTATTACAACTACATCAGTGCACTTTATTGCATGCCTTTCGCCGTTGAAAACTTTTCCGCTTTTCACGTTCATCGTTCATGCACTTAGGAGATTTGTGGCAATGCACTCTGCAAGTGTGTTGCACAACCATCACCGTCGATCGTGTATTAAAAGTGAATATAAAAACAACAGCAAATCTAAGCTACGGTACAACTAAGCCGGTAGCACCGGTCTTTTGGTTTAGTTGTACGAGTAGCTGCCGTTGGTCGCAGTGGAGTGTGCGACAACAGGACAAACAATATTACGTTGGCGATAATATGTATTTTGCCAATGTTGTAATATCAATGCAATAACATAACTGCCTGACGGTGATGGCAGCAGCACCGCCGGATGATCGCTTAGAGTGTTGATCTTGTGGTGCCACGGGAACTGCTCCCTCTCCGTGGTTTTTCTTGCAGTTTTTCCATCACACAAAAGCTGTCGTTCAGTGATTTTCTGCATCTATCTCTCGCTATCTTCCCGTTGGTGGTGTTAGGTATTAGATTACGTTAATGTACAATTGAAGTGGATGCGAATGATGGTCGGGTCGGCCGCTAGCAGCGTTGCAAGTTTTATGCAGGCCACTGCATTTATGAATTTAATCGAAAGCGAAAATATGGGGAATGGAAACTCGCACTCTTTTGAAAGTGAAAAACCATAGTAAAGACGGGTTAAAAAGTAGAAGCATATCTCGCCAATGTTTGGCGGTGAATGAGGAATGTTGCGGTGTGTGCCGTGTGAGTGGAAAATGATAGACGTTGTTTGGTTATGTCATACAAGGAAGCTTTTTCTTTCTTCATTCAGTGGGTTTTCATTGCGGGCTGCTTTTTGTTTTAATGTGGCTGGTTTTTCTTCGCCGATTTGTTTAGGAATTTTCATGGTGGACTAGGTTGATATTACATGAAGTGTGATAGTATGCAATCTATCACTTGGAAAATTGTGTTGCCAAAGAGGAGAGATGCATTTTCACTTTTGATTTTTTTTGCTGTTCGTTTTTTCTTGCTGGTAAAGCGAATGATGATATTACACATCGTTATTCCAATCTGGGAAATGATTGTGGTATGTGCAACTATGAGAAAGGATTTCATAATTCGTAACCGCAATTTGTTTGCTTTTTTCTTTTCTCAATTTCTTGGTTTGTTTTTATTGCATAATGGGAAAACTAGAAAAGTTATGTTATGTTAAAATTGTTAAACTTACATATATTCACAGACCCCAATCCCTCATTCGGCATCGGCAGTATCATTTAAATAATATACTATATATAGCACTTAGCTATCAATGTGTGCTGAGCTATAATAACATTAAACCAAGGAACCTGTGCTAAATGCTATTGGTAACGAATTAGGTTAGATTAAGGATCACAAAAGCGGAAATACATCCACGCCGACTTAAAAGAAACATTGAAAAACTCTTGTTGCTTGTGCTATGGGTTTTAAATTTGCATACCATGCACTGAAGGTTAATATCGCGAAGGATATCCATTAACGCTTTTAGATGACACGTAAATTTTTTTAGTGAACGTGAACTTTTTTGGCCCACCATAATTGATGCAAATTATGCTGTGAAATTTTTTGTATCTATAACTGTTAGTGTAAGGGTAGTAAACAACATAAAAACAACTCATTGAATTTCCTTCATGGGTGGCCACGGCGTAGTGGTAGTGTATTCGGTCATTGAATGAGAGGTTTGGTGATCAATTCCCGACCAGGTCCATTCAATTTTCACAGTATTAAAAATTAAATAATTCGCTCAGAAAGTACTTCGTGTATTTCAACATGAACGCGAAAAAAAATACTGTGAATTCAAACGAATGCAAAATCACACACAACTCTCTCCCCAATCGAATTGGATACCACCCATGGAGAATAAACATTGAAACCTAATATCACCTGAGTTTCAAATACCACTACACCAACTCTTTCCTATCCCTTCTTCTCTCTTCCAAAATTAACTAACGCCCGTGCCCTGTTAAACAGTAAAAGGGTATTCATATCCCCTTTGGCATGTGCAGATTATAAAAAAAAAAAAAAAAAAAAAATGGGTCAAAAAAGCCTACCTGTCATGCAGAGGTAGCGCCATGCTTGGCAGGAAAGGTTATGGCATCCATTTTTCGGACCGCTGAGTGATTAATAATCTTATCTATAGGTACCTTGTTGAATTTGTATCTCTTGCTTAAGACTTAAGAATGGAAAAAAAGTCGATGTTATTGCAACTGATCGTACCAACGCACAGTGGTTTCTCCCATACGACAAAAAGAAAAAAGTAACATTTTTTTTTTAACATATTCTAGTTGAGAAATATTCCAAACTTACAGTAACAATAATTAAAACATTAATGTCATTTGTTATCATTCTTGTTTTCCCATCTGAAGGGAGCATATCACGTGTCATTGTATAAACCAAAATATATTAATAATAAGAGCTCAATTTAAAGTGCAATTCACTAAGTTAAAATGTAAATTTACGCAAATTATTTATAATGGAATTTCAAGAGCAAGGTATGTAGAGTATTTTGTAATCTTGTTAATGGATTTTCATTTTTACTTGCACCGATAGGTAGCTTAGGGCAAGTTTTGGATTACACTCAAGCGGTTTTAGCCAATTCGCTCGAAAACGGCTCCAACAATTTTGCTTACATTGTATATTTATGCTAGTCTTCTGACGTCTAATAAAATATTGTACCACGTTTTTGGCCAAATTTGCTTAGAACGGTACTTTACTTATAGCCAACTTGAAAAAAATCGTTTTACTCGAAAACGGCTCTAAAGATTTTAATTAAATTCATATTTAAGCTAGTCTGTACCAATGCCATAAAATGGTGTAGCACGTTTTTAACTAAAAAGCGTATAACGGTACTTTACTTATTAACTGTTTTTAGAAATATGGCCATTTCTCGATTAATTTTCAACAGATTTTGGTCAAAATCAAAACGTGAGCAAACTTTAATAAAAACAAAAATATGGCATTTAATTTTATGAAGAATTTTAAAAGAATTATTTTTTCATATAATTTTTTGTTAAACTTCATTCATTTCCAGCTAACAGCTCAAAGGTGCAATTACGTACGACCCAGTCGTGCACTTTATTTATTTTTACTGTTATATCGGTAAAACCCAGAAGAGTTTTAAGCTGCAGTTTAACATTTTCTTGTACCTTTACAGTTTTAAAGTTTTATTATATCCCTGAATTTTGACTAATGATTAAATTATATGTAAAATATCGTCAATAGATCCAGTTTTTTGAATAAAAGGTAAATTATGACTCAAAATCACCCACTAACTGTACAATTAAGTTTTAATGTTGTGTAGGCATATACGTAACGAATGATTCATTAAGTCCTATTAGTTTCAATTTTATATAAAATACATAAAATAAATTTGGATGGTAGAACCTTTATTATGGCCTGAAATAACAGTATATGATATTTACTTTTTAATTATTACTTTGTGTAAACGTTGCCCGCGGTCACGTCGTTTATGGTTCATTTTAAAGATCCAATTCTGGATCACTACTTCCAGCGTTGCGACCGGTATTGGCCGAATTAGGCGACTAATGTTGGCTGCTAAATCCTGGCACGTAGCTGAAGACTTTTAGGTAGGTGAAGACTTTTAATTTCACATTACCCCAAAGACACGATTAGCAAGTACTTGTGTCCAGAATGGATCATATTTAACGTCGTTTACTTCGATTTGTTCTTCGAGATCTTCCTTAGAACGATCCATATATCTTTTGCTTTTTTTCCATCCGGTTTTTCCAAACCGATTTCCCGTTTGCTCCAAAAAGTTTACTCAAATTTTATCCATTTTTACGTTAGCTGCAATCTCAGCACTCCTTGCATGAAATCACATCCCCTTACTTCTCGCATTAGCGTTTACTCCTAGTTTTTTTATTCTTAATCTTAGTTTTATGTAGCTTGTAGGTAGGTAGAAAACCAAATAAATGGAAGCTTTCATATTTGGGATAATTTAGGCAAGTGCTATAAGCCTTCCACTTTATTTCTGAGGATATTAAGGGGATAGAAAACATAACATAGCGGATGTATTTACTACATGAAAAAACAAGGAGTTTAACAATTCTTATTTGAAATTCAGTTATTATCCTTATACCTGGTAAGTAGCAAAACTTAGCTACCGGTCCATGTGTGCTAGATGCATGCCTAAGTGAATTTGAAGAATTTCTGCAAAATTAGAAATAAATAAATTTTGAAGGAATTCTTCTTTCTTTTCAAATTGGTTTTCCCAAAATTTATCCCACTTGCCATCAGATTGGCAGAACCAAAGACTAGGTAGAAAAAAAACTTTGAATAAATATGCGGCCATAAGCAACCCAGGGCCAGGGCTTAGTTTCTCACAATTGTACATATTGTGCATGGTATTAATTTCTGCACGAAGGAAAAGTGCTTTGTGCACTGTTAGGCTGGTTGGATTTGGTTGAAAGTGGTTGCCACCTAAGAAACGCCAACACTCTTAGATCAAGTTATAGATTACCATTTCTCGTTAGAACCATTTTGAGTTTCTTATGAGCTTCGTAAGAGCCTTTTTATAACAATATTTTCTAGATCACTAAAATCGTTATAGTAATTCTTCAGTGAAGCCATCTTCTACGGGAGAGAGCTGGGTAGACACAAAGAAGGTGAGGAATAGTCTTCTCCTCTTCCTCATCCATACAGCTTCTGACGAAGTCGATTGCGAAAAAACCTAGCCTTTTTGCGTCCTTGCTTGTGATGCCGATATGCAACCTGATAACAGAAATTAAATTCTTAGAGCGTTTTAAACCCAGCTTTCGCACAATTTCTTTAGTCTCTAGAAACGTATACCACTTTTTCATCTAAGATTTATACTATTCATTGCATTCAACTTAAATTTTTGTTTACATCTAATGAGTGGTAGGTATACCTAAATTGCATTTGTTCAACATAATGAGTAAGGTTGTTCCTATTCTGGCGAATTCATCGCCCTTGCAGTTTCTTAGAATGTTTTTATGCCCCAGCATAGGCCATCTCCATATCAAAGAAGTGTAGTTAAAGTTTAGTTTAATATCCTTTGAAATTGCTTGAAATGACATTAATATATTAATAATATTCAATAATAATCTTTTGCTCAACTTTCTTCAACGTTTATACAAGGTAGTAACTTTAAGAACTAAGTTTTGACAAAGGTTTTCTGAAATATGGGTGCCCATGGGTTCTGAGAAATAGAAGTCAAAATAAGGTTCACTGCACTTCAAAAATCTACTATACGTTCTTTATTGATCAAGAAAAAAACACAAACCAGTCTCTTGTACTCGACCCTCCTGCATATACCTACATACATATGTGTGTACAAATGATCCTCTAATCAACCGTCATTGCAATGTACCGCTAATCAACTGTCATTGCAATGCTTTGGATTCATCCGTCATAGACTGCAAACAAATATGTTAACTCTAATAATCTAAACAAATAGTCTCGCGCTCCCCAACCGTTGTAATACAAAAAAAAAAAAAGAAAGAGAAACACCTTATCCCGTACACGTCAAACAAAGTTTCAGGTAAGCGGGCCGCTGCTGTTGAATCAAAAATGCGCCGGAATCATGTGGCTTGGCCAAAAGCGATCATATACCACCACTATTAAAGTATGGGGAAAGTGAAGTTAGTGTGTGTGTCTGTGTGTCTTTTTTATATGTTAATAACTTTTATTTTCTGTATTTTCATTTTCAACACCAAAGTTCAATGTAAACCTTACGTAAAACGGCAAATAACAACAATGGCAACTTCAGTTTGGGGGTACTCGAAAAACATAAATTGTTGGCTAGCTGACTGACTGTGGCTTTGTTTGGCTGATTTGATTCACTTTTTCAGTGTGCGGTTTGTGTGCTTGTTGGTCTTGTGAAAGTCTTGTAGTTGAATTAAGTTGATTTAGTTATTTTATTTATTTTTTGCGCGTGCACATTACCATTGCAGAGCACCGTGACTTGACTATTGATAAAAAGGCTTCTCTAACTAATTCTGTGAGAAGAATTAATTTCCAAGTGCACACAACTTATGAATTCCGGGCTTTGGTTTATAAAATGTCTTCGTGATGTCAATTTGATCGTTTTATTTTTATTAATATGTAACTCTTATGTTATTTCTATTGCACTTACTTTACATAATATATGATACACGAGGGAATAGAATAATGCTGCAATAGCAGCGATGATTTGCTTTGAACATCGGAAATAAGGGTTGAAAAGAATTAAGGGAATACAATCGTTGTGTCCATTTAAGGACCAACGACGTGTTTCATTTCATATCGAGCATATTGAAGAAAATATTCTGATACAGTTCCTAGGATTTTGATTAAATTTGATTCTGAATTTGATATGTAAAATAGAATGTGTATTGCAATGGGCAAACATTTTTATAAATAGTAATACCTACACAATATGTAGTGCATACTTTTCTAACTTTCTAAGATACGCAAATTTTCGAAATTATAATTTTATAATTTATACTATTATATAATACTAGCTGACCCGGCAAACGTTGTTTTGCCATGTAAATAATTTCTAGAGAATTTCTAGTGTAGAAAAGAAATAACTAACTTATTGGAAGTGAATAAGGATGTGGTGAACGATGAGGGAATATAAAAATATCAAAACACCAAACATTTATTTTTTCAATGTATTAAAAGTAATAATTATTTATATCATTAATTCATTACATAATATTAATCTGTTAATGCTACAGACAAAAAAAAAAAAAAAAAAACTAAACTCTTTCATTAATCCAGGCAAGTACCTAGTTCCAAGAGAAAGAGGTTATCCCCGCCATCTTACATAGTGTCAGCTCAATAAACCTATGCCTGGTTAAGTGCACTCCAGGGTTCGGGCTTCAATAATAAAATTTAGCAGTAGATTCTTACAAAAAGTGCAGCAAAACTGTATTTTCCGAAGCAGATTTGTTTTTGTTGCAAAAAATACAACAATAATGGGGTTTAGATTTATACACATATATTTTTTACGATAAAATAAGGTTAAAACAAAGTAAATTTAATCACAAATCTTTGCACGAAATTATTTTTTTTATAAAATGTTTAATAACTGATTAATTTTCAGTTAAATTCAGTTCTTAAATTAAATTTTCCATCAATTTTCGTTTTTTCTAGATTGTGTTACGTTTTTCATCTAGAAAACATCAAATTTTCAACCGGTTTCACATTCAAAAATCGCAGTAGATTTCAAGTCAAGCGCAGTGGCGCAGCAGATTTTAAATATTTTTCAAAATCGCAGTAGATCTACTGCAATTGCAGCAAAGTCCGAACACTGAATGTTATCGAGCGGGATGAAAAATGATAAAATTATGAAAATGACTATTAAAAAGCAGGGGTTGGTGAAAGAAAAGTGAAAATTTAGGGTTGTATGTATTTTTTAATGCCACATAATAAAAAAATAACAAAAAAATAAAAAGAAAGGTGGACACCCCTTATCATTTAGAGGTTTGAAAAATAGATAGTAGCCGATTCTCAGACTTACTGAATATGCATAAAAAATTTCATAAGAATCGGTCAAGCCGTTTCGGAGGAGTATGGGAACGAACATTGTGACACGAGATTTTTATATTTTACATAGAAATAAGTTGTTCAAGTGTAAAATTTGAACTGTGTCTGAAAATCGTTTTTTCCGTAAAATTAAAAAAAAATTTAAGTCTACTAGTTTAAAAGAACTTCGAACTCTATTTTTCATTAAAAAAAATCCATCACTAGCATACTTGTCCTCGGTATCTAGCTCAATATTTCGGGTACATAATCTTCATCTGAATTGCTTTCGTATGGATTATTGTCATCACTTGCAAGCTCATCCAACCACGAAGTATATATTTTATTATAAAAGTTTTCAATTTTTTATAGTAAAATATTTAGCAAAATACACTGCACGCAGTATATGATAAACTGAGAGTTTAAAAGATGACAGTGTATATATTTGCCATGTTTAAGAAATTCAGATATGATTTACACATTGAGCCAAAATTTGTAGTCGATTAGATAAGAAATACCATAAAAATCGGCAATTGAACATAAAAATAGAGTAAAATGTACACTAAAACCAGATGAAGGTTAACTTTTGTTCAAATAACTAATTTGTTCTAAAATCGGCTTCAATGTTTTTATTCGTATGTATTGCATTTTTTAACTATTGTTGTTAAGCTATCGCTGGTGGAGGCATTTCGCAGTAATGTTTTTGAGGATCTATGCTAACATCGAAATGTGCACATTCTTCAACATGTGCTACAAAATATTCGTTCCCCTCATGTCAAAACTATGAATGTGCAAATGTCGTCTGCTTATACCCTATCATAAGGATATATTACCTAAGTTTGACACAAAGTTTGTGACATAGAGAAATATTGCAGACAGACCCAATAAAGTATCAGTATCAATCAATCAATCAAATACCAGTTTTTGGGACTTAAATTTTGAGCTAGGACAATGAAATTTTGTATGCCAAGTCTTTGGATATTGCGAATATGAAGAGATTTCTTTGCTCTTAAAGTCGTACATACATTGAATATGGCCACGCCTTCTCTTTAGGAGCGGTTTTCTAAAAAAAAAGATATTTGAAAAAAAAAAAAGAAATAGGATAGGGTATTACATCATCCGCTCTAGACGGATTGTAGCATTTTCATATGTTTTTTTTAATTGCAATAAATTTTTTTAAGACTACCAATTATATTTAACTAAAAGCAGATTTGAATAAGTCCCAATCATGCATGTATGATCACTTTCATGTTCATAGATTTTTTTTTTTTAATTACATACATTTCAACATTTGTAAAAACAGTTTTCTAAAACGTGGTAAACCTCGGTTTTCGAAATTTGGCATACTATACATACATACATATGTATATAACACAAGTTCTGTTCTATTTTTATAGGTGAAATATCTTTATTGTTTTTAATAAAAACAAGCTAAAAATATTAAAGCCATTGTTACCTACTTTAGTATAGCCGACAAATGTAAAAACAAACACACATTGAATCTGGGCAGATCTATAACGGTCGATTGCCTCAGAATTACGTAACAGCATGCCTTGCCACCAGAATAAATTACCTACTACACTTTTAGCTATTTGACCAAAGTACACCATATTCACAAAGTGGAACTCCAGTGGGGGAGCGCTGTTTTGCCGCTAGTCCCATGCGGAAGAATTTTTGACGATTCAATGCACTCCCGGTTGCCAATAAGTGCACATCTATGTGCATACATATATATAAAGGAAATCCTGAATACACAGCAAGAGAAAGGGAAATGAGTTTGAAATCAAGGTATCAAAGCATCCACAAACTCACTCGCTCTGACTATCTTGGGATTAGTCTACACAAACCTATGCAGACAGTAATTGCACAACTTTCACTTTATGTCATCGTTGAACTCTTTGCCGGGGGCAACATTTATTTCTCTTTTCCTGATTCAACACAACTGTCTTTGAATGCGCCGAAGGTATCTGAAACTGGAAACAAGAACCTTTTCCGGGATAAGTTAAGTATTGACTTCGTGGGTGACGATGCCGACGATGACGCATTTATTGAAATCTACGCTGAAAAGCCAATTAATTTCCAAATGCGATTGCGCAACAGCGCTTCAAAAAGAAAAGAAATACACCATGAAGATCATGACGGTTATCACTCCACTTCGTCGCGTCTCAAGTCTCAATTGCAACTCTACATCGTACCTACCTACCTCGTAGCGCAATAGAGGACATAAAGATTCATCCATCTACATGGAAATATTAGACTTGAGAGTTTTACAGCACGCTTCCCACATTTCGTAATCGTACAGTGATCTCTAATATGCAACCCACTGCCAACAACCAGCCAAGTAATCAGGCAAACAACTAACCAACACCAACTAGTTGGAGACAGAGGCAGTCAGTCATGCAGCAAACGACACCGCTCAAGCATACCAAGTACACACTAAAGCAGTCTAGCTGGCTGGCTGTCAGTTTGTCTGCCAGTGCCGTTGTAATTCACTATCATTCAGCAACCAGCCAAGTTATCGTGCTGGCCAGATGCACTCTGCTATTAATAATGTTAACTTTGTGTTTTGATCGTGATCCGAACTACTCCCGTCTTAGAGAGCTGGAGAGGTTGGGAGTGTGAATTAGATTAAAGTTGAAGTCGTGAGGTTGGACTGGTTGTTGGGTGTTTGTACTATGTTATTTTGTTTCTGGATGAGTAGAAGCGAGAGTGGAAACAAGACCGTTATACCTACTTGTATTGCTTTAAAAAATGAAAGTAACATTTGCAAACAAGGCTCTTGCTCATGGAAATGGAGGAATCGGCATTATTTAATGCGCTCTTTCCGATAAAGAACTAGCAGTAGTCTTAGGATAGTTTCTATGAATATGTACATATATATAGTTAAGGTCACGGAAAATAATATTATAAGGTTAATATATTCCACAAAAAAATTTGTTTCTTGATAATTGAAATCAAATTAATTTGTAAATGAATGTTATTTTACCAACATCAATAACAACGGTACTTTGTTTTGCAAAAAGCTTTGAAAAAACCGATTTGCACGAAAACGGGTGTTATGATTTCGTTCAAATTTAAAGGCAAGCAATAAGATAATGTACCAAGAGTGCATTACATTTCATACTTAGATTCGTTTAGTGAAGTCGTGAACCATGTTTTTCATCAACAAATAATTTCTCTCAATCAGCTGTAAAGATTTCCATTAATTTTCATATTTAAGTTATTTTTCAAAAGTCTTATATCTAGTTAATGACATACCAGGTTTTTGTCCACAAGTACTAATGATGGTGCTTTACTTTGAGCCAACTTAACAAAATGGTCTTTTCCATAAATGGCGCTATTGATGCCGTTTAAATTTGATATTTGGACTTATTTTGTTAAGTCATAAAAGATAACATTTCACTTCTGTGACTCTTAATACTAAATAACATTCATGTTAGCAGTAGGAATGTAAAAAAATATTCACCTACATACATACCTTCACACATTTATGTATCAACTTCTCATACGTTATGTAAAAACGGCAGCTTAATTATTTGAAACTTTATAGTTTCGAAAAATTTTATACAAATTGAAGAAATTATATACTGCATAGGACTAAAAGTCATAAAATGTTTGATTGCAATATAAAATTACGTTTTTGAAGAAACTTCGATTTGTGCTAGTATCTACCCGGACAGTAGTATTTAGTATCCGAACTATTTTGCTTTAGTTCCCGGATATAAAATAACTTTTCTTGAGCTGTTAAACATAGAGAGCTGAAATTTTCTTTGTGTACATATACGTTTCTAAGGAGTTATTTAGTCACCACTGTATCTCTCCCTGTTTTCATGTAATTTCAACAATCTTTATACAAGGTTATTTGGATAGTAAGTTTTTTGGTGCTTTATGTCAACTGCTTCACTATTTTCTTAAGATAAAATAACTTAATTTACCGCAATCTTCATAGACCTACAATTAATTTGAAACTTTGCATCCATTTTGTTCGTTAGTTAGTAGTCATTTATAATAATTGGTTTTAAATTTCGTTTACAAAAACTACAACCTGTACAAATACTAGAAGTGTACGGTACTGTACGGTACTAGTGCATATGCTCTATGTCGTTCCTTTCATGGATCCAAACGCACATCAAGTGGCAAGTGTATTCAAGTTTGTACGACCCTGCAGTTTTATTTAATATCAAGAACATGCTAAATTTTGTTTTTTATTTTCATGAAATCTTAATAAAACCAATGTTCTCGATAAAAAAACATATGGAAATGCTAAACACTGCCTGGCGCGAATTGTGTGTTACCCTATTCCTTTCTTCTATACAGACATTGTAGCCTTTTCAACAAAAAACTTAAAAAAATTTGTATTTACATTTTTTTATAAAATTACGCCAAATCAATTTTATTTCGAAAGTGAGCATGCTAGTGGGCATAACTCCAATTGTTAAAATTTTCCAAACTATTTATTTTATAAAAGCAAGCATGCGTCCATCTTCACTGACTTTTGCAGCTACAGTGCATGACACGTTAGTGGATTATGTGGCCTTATTTCAATTACTACTGGACATTCTTGAAGATTTACATATTAACCTTTCGTCTATACTATTCGTTTATGTATACTTGGAATTATTTTATTTGTTTTAAAATAGGATTTGTATAATAAACAAAAAAATATATATGGGAGCGTGCTGCCGCCCTGCAACCCCCCTGGTCGGGGTCACTGTTGGATTTGGAGTTCCTTGTATGGATGTCCCGCGTGTTTTGCATGGATTTAAAAAAACCTTGCACATACCCAACATGGCACCTACTCCAAATTCAATAGTGACCCTAAGTAGGGTGTTGCAGGGGGCAGCATGACCCCCAAATTTTAACTTATTTTTTTTTTTTTTACATTTTAAGTAATGAAGTGTTAGGGTAGGTGCCATTGTTCTAGTTCTTTTGGCAGGTCTTCTTCTTTTCACCAACTTTATTTATAGATACTTTTCAAAAAAAAAGTGATGCTAAAGCAACAAATCATGAAAACAACATTCATATGGTGTGGACAGGTCCCTGACCTTATGATATGCATGACCTGTACAAATGTCGAAACCTTCACTAAACTGTGAATTTTACAATTACGGTCCCTTACCAGCGTACATAATTTACAGCTGAGCTAATTTATTTAATTGGTTACCATAATTATAACGCCTAGCATTTAAAAAGCAACTTAGCTATCGCTTCCAACTAATGTTTCTTCGACGGAATGCAAACAGAAGATAAAGAGCAAGGTGTGTGGTAAACGCCGTCCTCAGCGTCACACTTAAAAATGTTCGTTATCTAACAAGTGAAACAAGGAAATGTAGTCTTCGACATCCACTGCAGTAGTATACCATCACTTATTGGTTTCCCACTTTTCTCCTGCTTCTTATGCTCTGTGCACTGGTTAACTTGGAACACTGCACGTGATTTTTGCATCAATAGTTAGCTGCAGTGGAACAAATTTTTATTTTATAGTTAAGACCTGACCGACGGACCATGCAATGAAATTGGTCATAGCAGCGATTTTTATCACACACATGTTTCTATTGTCACTACTATTATTTAAATTCTTCAACACCATCAGTTTTGTATTTGAGGGATAATTTAAGTAGAAGGTATACATACATACATATGTATTGTAGATGCTGAGTATACTGAAAAGTTGTATAGAATATTGTGTTCTCGTCCTTTTGCCGGGTTATGGTGTAAAATTGGAGTAAATATATATCTACACCCTGGACACAGATGTCCTTGGACTCTTAAAGTTTCATGGTAGGTTGATGAACTGATGCAGTATATGAAAGCACAGTGGCCTCGAAAAAAAGCTTTCACAAGAATAATATGGTTATGTAGCTGGGATACGCATTTTGGATGTTATTGGATATATAGATTGTGTTGAAGGTTTTCTATGAACTTTGAAGGTGTATGAGTGAGAATAAGGCCATAGATGTACTTATTTAAACCCAAGTCGCTATGTCAAAATAAAAGCAATAAAATTAATTCACTGAAAAGAGTAGTTCAAATCTGTAGAAAAAGAAAATTCAATCTATGTATTTGGTGTTTGTATATTATTTTGTAACGACACTGTTCAGCGACTTATTACGTACATAAGAAGAATAGTTGTTATCCTTGCCGAAATCATCACTAGGGCTAAATTACACGAGACGATGGAGCCATGTCCTTCCGTTCGTCTGTCTGTCACCATTCACTTACCTTATTTGAAAAACGATCCTAAAACCTGGGCGTAAACATACATATACATATGGATGGTTTGGAGATTAAGGGAATATAAAGATACTTGGGTTAGTAAGATTTATCGAGTTTCATGTAAAATTAGTGGAAAGATTTTTAAAATGAACCTTTTCCCAAAGACCTCGTATACAAAATATCGTGAACCTAGCTCAAAAAGTAAGGCCCAAAAACCGGTGACAGACAGATATATGTATGGAAAGACTTGGCTGCTGATGATCATCATTTATTATCACTTCATAAGAACAAAATACATACATATATGTGTATGTTGAACAAATTTGAAAATCCATCCACATTTCGATGCAATTCGTGTTTTGAGCTATTGAGAGTGGGATAAGGTATCATATCATCCACTCCAGTCAGATTGTAGCATTTTCATAAGTTTTTATTTTATTATGTATTAATTTTTTTTATAATGAGTGCGAGCCAAAAGGGATATACTAATGGATAATTAAACCATGGGCAGTTCACATTTTAGAGATGTTCAAGTTTCTGGATAAAAAAAATTATGATTTGAAATGATTTGTAACTTGATTATTGAAGAAGTAAGAGATAGGATAGAAAAATAATGTAGTTTAACGATGTTGAATGTGTTATAACGATGTTAAATAGTTCAACCAATGAGGAAAAAAAAAAATTTAACATTTTCGAGTACCAATAATTGGTTTTGATTTCACATTTTAGAGTATGTAATGTAAGATTTTCTGATTCACAGGACTTCAAAGGACGCTAACATAGGTCCAATTAAAAGAGGAAAGAGGTATTGAAACTCATATGATATTAGGTTTGAAAATTGATTCTTACAATCATCTAGCTGCCACACTCTATTATACGCCTCAGGAAATGCGGAGCTAGTAGCAGTTTCAATATGATTCAGTCGTAGTTTTTTGATACAAAACAATTTGATATATTAATCTACTGTCCTATTAGTAAGAGCTGGCATTCTTTAGTTAAAAACGATAGTCTCTAAGTAGAAGTGATGGATTTCAATGAACTCGTAATAAAATTATTGAACTTGAAAATCCGAGATAAAACTATATATCAAGCAAAAATGGATAAATGCTGTTGGAAAAGAAAACCTAATTACAATAAATCGCTTACCACCTATGCTGCCGCTATTTTCGTAAAGGCCCTATCTACATATAACATTTCCGATTTGGATATACATGGATACATATTCAGGGTTAGTACATATTTATCTCTAACTGTTTCAGAAAATAAATAACACATTAAACTAATAAACAAGTATGTATATTATATTTTTTATATTTTATATTTACGTTGCGTACACAGTTTAATAGTTAGGGCTTTTACGAAAATAGCGGTAGTGTGATTAATCGATAGTATGATATAAACTAGACCTTATTACCTCGTCATTGGAATAATTCTTCTCTTACTTCACCTTGCTCTGGTGCCTTTTGAAATTTTTCAAACAGCTTACTTCTACTACTTTAAATTTGATGCAATCAACGCCAGTAGGTCCAGGAAAGGTATGATCGTAGGATCGTATGATAACCGATTCCATTCCTCATACATATATTTACTTAAGCAGGGCTTTTGAAATTTCTTACTTAAAAATAGTGAATATTTTCCAAATGAGGGCGTGGCAGTGGGTTGAATTAATACATTTTTAACTTATACTTCGTTCGTGTAGAGTTTGTTCATATGTACTTTTGTTTTAAAGACTGTTTCATAAAAATGAATTACATATGTAGGTCGAATATATTGCCTAATGCGTGCATGGCTTGCAAGCCCGCATTTGAATTTATTTAATCTACACTACACATTGATAAACAGATCTCATAAAACTCGGCTTAAAGAATATTATGTAGGTTAAGATATAGTACCCCAGTAATACACAAAAATACGGAAGAAATACCTACATATGTACTTACTCTGTGATTTCATCTGAAGGACAAAGGTCCTTCCCCGGTTATTGCACATTACATATTTCTGAGGAATAATTGTGTGTGATTGTGCATACAACTACATGCATAGATGCACAGGCTATGTATCATACACATATATTATTGTTCTACACCGCACGGCGAAAAGCAATATTTCCTGACCTAGATAAACATTTCGCGTAGGGAAAATCGAAATCCAAGCACGAAGAACAAAAACATGCAAAAACCAAATGAATACAAAGACGAAAAGCTTAACGACGGCAATAACAGCCAATGCAACTGTATATGTGCGCTGTACATCCCTTGCTATTAACGTCCTTGGACTCGCGCAAAGTTTCGTGTCAGGTTATTGAACCTCGAGTGCAATAGAAAAGCTCGATAGCCTCGAAAAGTGTAGATAGAATAATACCAAATGTGTGAGCAGTCGGTAGCATGTAGGGGGACGCTCATCCTACTACGTTGTAGGGTCGATTATGTTGTGCGTTATATACCCCGTGGGGTAGGTTAGTTATGATTGTGCCAGGGTAAAAGCTTAACAACAAAACTTATACTTCCCCCGTTACACCTACTCAGTTTTGTATTGGTAATGCATTATAAAAATTATATCCCCTACCTCAGTGTATATGAGAGTGTGTGGCTGTGTTTGGGACTACATCAACAATTTCTACGTCAGTCAGTTCTTCTCGATGCTCGAGTAAGTGCCTATGTACATACATATGTATGTATTCTCTCGGAATGTTAAAGCAACACAAGAGCGAGGGAGGGAGAAATTCTATGTTTGATTTTTGGGTAATGTCATTGCCAAAATTTGGTTTTCTACGACATTTGCCTATGTATGTATACATAGAAAGGAAAACAGGTTGTGATAACCCTTGATTTTCCCATCATAGGTCAGGCAGAGATGTTAACTTTTCTGAAATGTCTATTTCATGTGTTCATACTTATATAGCTTGCGTTGCAGACAGGACACATATTTACATACATATGTATGCACATGGGTATAATACAGGGCCATTTCTGTTTTGGCATGTGATAATTTTCATCTGATTGGTTTTATCCAATTCCATGGTAGGTAGGAGGTACGAGTACATACACCATAAAATATGCGAAATTGAGGTGAAATATTAACAGCAAACTATTCGTCTGTATGATATTATTCGTGACTTAAACTTTTAACTTTGAAAAATACATTTAATTTCAGCACAACGATGATGTATGAAACATAAAATATTATCCTAATCCTAATTATCCTGATCCTAATTATCCTGATCCTAATTATAAAATGTGTTTAAAGTTTACATTCAATTACCGAAGTTCAAAACATATAGAAATGCTACACTCCGCCTAGAGCAAATCGTGTGATACCCTATCCCTTTCCTATATACAGACATAACATTTATGTAGCCTTTTTCCCAAAAACCTTGCCTAAATATACATATATACACACAATGTTATATAATACTACTCCAAAAGAATATTTGAAATATTTTAACATATACATACCTACTCAAGTCTGCTTCTAAGGATTGATATTATTTGATTGTTATCTACGAAAAACAGTTTTTTTTTTAGAAAACTGCCCCTATAAAGTGGGCGGGGCTAAATACAACCTATGGAAGATTTGTAGAGTAAGAGAATAGGACCATATTTGCTTAAGTAAATTTTTTCGAGTTTCACATAAAAGTACTGAAAAAGTAGTTTTTCGAAAAGTGGGTGTGTAAGTGGGCGGATTTTAAAAATGTTTGCATTTGTATTGCTTACTTTTCCAAGGACCTCGTAAATAAAATTTTATTAACCTAGCTCAAAATTTAAGGGCCAAAAACTGGTGGCATACAGACGGACGGACATGGCTTAATCGACTCGGCTACTGATGCTGATCATTTGTGCTGATCACTCTATGTGGTCTATCTTCAATATTTCTCTATGTTACAAACTATGTATCAAACTTAAAATACCCTTAGGATAGGGTATAAACAGAATTACGTTAGAACGCGCACACATACTCACGGCCCACTATTGCAAGGATTTTCACTGCTGGAAAAATGTAGACGATGATTTATGTATATTAATGTAACTAATTCACTATATGATTAGTCCTTATTCCTTATTTTATCTAAGGCTACAAATATAGCCTAGTTGAAGCAGAGCGGAACATATCCATAAATTAAAAAATCACGTAAATCAGACAAGTGGTTTTCCGGCTAGGACGATATCATTAACAGGAATGATTTTGCCTTTTACTCGTACACATAAGTTAAAAAGAGGGACTTTTAAAGGTTTAAGCTTTTTATATTTATGTGTCTATTTTTATGTTTACGTTATTACTACTGCTCTCGATTGCTTGACAATTTGCAAACAGAATTCCACCATAGCAGCCCTAAGCACGTTATCATAGCCCCCAAAGAAACATTTTTTGAGAATATTTTTAAAAATTAAAAAAATAAAATAAAATTTTTAACACTTTTTAACAAATAATATATTCCATTTCTAAGAACTTGTACTTTTCTAAAAAAAAAATGGACGTTCTTAAAAAGTGTATGTATGTAAAGTAAGTTTTTTTTTTAAATTTTCTTGTGCATTGCTTTTCACTTGTTTTTTCGAAAAAACTAAAAAAAATAATGAAATGATTTCTACATATTAGCTGTCATGACATAAGTATTTCCATCTTACATATTTCATTTTTTATATTCCTTCAATTTCAAAGGTAATATTATAAAAATGCGACTGGAAAAAGCATTGCTTCATCACAAATATAGGGCACTTCAATTTGCTATCCATACCATTGACACTTGAAACTCATAGCAATGTCAAAACATAAATGTATTCTCCAAGAGAATATTATCGTAAGTAGATCAGGAGGAAAAAGGTAAACTCACAAAATATTTTAGAAAATATATAAGCATGCATACATAATGTGCATTTGTATCTAAAAGCTCGATTTCTTGGGGCTTCTTTCTAAATATTTCATCTCTAAAAATATCCAACATAATTCCCCGTGCATCAGCAGCACAGTAATGCGTGACCGCAACATGTCTTTTTCGATTAAGAACACAAGAACTAGGAAAAAAAAAAAACATTCATACAGTGTTTCTGACCCAGAATGCTCTCGTTTACAGGGAAAATATATAAATAAATAGAAAATTTTGAAATAATGTGTTTTCCACCATATGAACGATGATTTTATGCCCTGAACTATTCTCATACTTAATTTTATGTTGATATAGTTTACGACAGAATTCTGAAGTGATCTAGATTTTTGACGTTTCTAATGTGTGTGATGATGAGCTTTCATGTCTTCTGGAACTAAATTCGATTTGACAGGTGGATGTTCTCAATTGATGAATTGTTTTACTATTTCTCAGTTTTATAAAAAAAAGATGGATGTATTTTTAACTTTTTTTTTTTTGAAACTGTCAGACCTGTCTTTTGTGACTCGTTTTTCGGGGCGCCTATCTGTTGTGTGAAGACGAGCTGTAACGTTCACCAAAAATGTAGATATTTAGATACTATTAAAATGTGTGTTAAAGTTAAGGTACTAAGTAAAAACTTGAATGTCAGACGAAATCTATGAACACTTTATTATTCCTTTGTAAGTAATATATGTATAACATTGAATTCGGCTTTCGGAAATCTTCCTGCGCTAAAATGTGTGTGAAGTTAGCACATTTATTGTGCAGTTTAAGTTCTTAATTATTTTTACCTGGCTACTGTACTGCTGGGAAAGTTTTATACAGTACTTAATGATTTATTTATACTGAAATAATTTATCGATTTAATTAGAATAACATGAGTTCTTAGTATCTTTTGTGGAGACGGTCACAATTTTATGCAATTTTTCCTTGCATCGGTTGTTGGTAATGTGTCATATAATTATGACTGTTAAATTATGCAAGTAAGGACTTGGACATACAAATAAAAGCTTGGTCCTCCACGAATTAAGATTACCCGCTGGGTCACGCTTTTTCTATTTTTACTATTCTGGACATTACATGAGAGTTCCGGTAAGTTTGTGGCAACGTATTTTTTTAGGCACCTTGTATTCTATCACGTGGCCTATTAAATTAAAGAAAATCTTACAAGACTCCATATTATTGTGGGAATTATTTTTTCCTTAGATCTTACTTTTTTAAGTGTTTAAGCTTATTGCTCGATAGGGTAATTTACAATTTTTAGATATATTACATTGTTTATTTGGAAACCAAATTTAAGTGTATGCATTATGCATAGGTACGCTTTCAATATGTTTATATTGAAATAATATAGAATTAAAAGGCAGTTTTAATATCGTCCACACAAAACACTGAGCAAGAGATATGCAAAAAATCGTTCGGTACAAATAACGAACAGTTGCGTTTTACCGAATGACCAAACATTATTATTATTCGTTATATTGAACGTCCTAATATTTTAATTTATTACTTTACTCTACATTATACAATTCAAAACCCTCAGCACCTAAAACACATTTTATTTCTAAAAATGTAGGGTAAACGTAAATATTGATACCCACACAATCTGTTATAATGATTACTGAATGAAAATGCGTGTCTGATGTCGAAATCATCATCAGAGAATTCATATCAAATCAAGTAAAAGTGAAAAAAAAAATATTTTCTCAATGTGGTTGTAGATAAGTTCTTTTCATATGCGTTGCTCTCGATCCAATGTCGACATATCCCTGGATACTTACCAAGTTTAAGGTTTATTTTTGTTTATAAAAAAAGTATTTTTAATCTTATCTTCTGTTTTTTTTTCTGAAATTTTTTTTTTCACCCACCTCAAATGTAGGTCAAATACTTTTTGGTTGTTGATTACTCAGTTGTAGAGCACTTTTTTGTATTTTTGAAAATATTTATAAATAAAAAAACCGATCAAGAAGAAACCATAATGCAAACGTTTAGGAAGCTTATCTGTCGACTTGTTGGTAATAAGTGGAAGTAAAGTTTTTTTCAGCTTAATTTTATTTATTGGTACGAACGTGACAGCTTCTAGTTCATTAATATCAAAGAGTTGCGTAATGATGAGGCATTATATATTTAAGTTATTATTTTGAAAACAAATTCCTTATCTTAAATTCATACATATTTTTTATATAAATTCTGTCGGGTGATTACCTATATAAAAATATTTTGAAACTTAGCTTAGGTAACTAAGTCCGAAAGAATTACAGTGGTTACTAGAAGATAATTTTCTTTATATAAAAGTTGAAGTGTCAGCCGGCAGATTTTTAAAAAAAGTTAACATATTACACCTTTCCTCAAAAAATTGTCTTGTAAAACTTTACCAACATAATACAAGTCTTTAGGCCGAAAAGTAATGACAGTTAAACGGACATACGTAACTCACTCAACTTGGGTTCATAATACGCCATAATAAATCAGTCCATTAGCTTAGGCTGCAGCCTTGCAGGCAAGCAGATAAACGGATAGACGGAAAGCCAGAATCGGCAGACCTGTTTTTTTAGATTCTCTATTATCGTAATATCAGAATTGATTGTCGAGCTCGATTTTTGTCGCGAATTCATGAGGGTGGGAGGAAAAATATGTAATATATGAAGCGACATATTTTTATCGTTGTCATTACACGTTATTATTAGATGGGTTGCATGATCCCTACAGATGACGATCAGATTCTTATTGGTAAATATTATACATAATCCTTTTTTATTTAAATTAGTGATACGCAATACGTACATATGTATCTATATTAATAATATTTTGAAATTAATTTATTCGTCTCACCCATTTTCTCTAGTGAGCCCTCGTAGAGGAGCAGTGGCCGGCAGTGGAACCTAAAGACGGATTGAGAAGCGTACTGCAAACAAGATTCGAATTGCAGCCGCCTCAGAAGTAAAAAGAAACGAGCTCAATGCCGTGAAAAAATTGAGAGAACATTTTTACATCCTATGCCTCCTGAGGCGTTGAAGGTTCTCTTGCAATAAAACTGTGCAAGAAAACTCAATTGAATACCGAATCGACGTCTAACTGAACTGATATTTGAACTTGAACTGAGACCGTCTAAGTGGGACTTTCATTTTTCTTAAAACAACGAAACGAGACAAGTTCTGAAAATTTCCTCCTGTTCTTTTGGAGAACAAAACATGTCACACAGTGTTATGCGTTGGGGACTAGAGCCCATCCGCTCATCCGACAACATGCAAAATATAGCATATCGTCTGCAATTCAGATGACCTCAATGACCTTGAAAATAACCACTCGTCCCTCGGTGATCGGTTTATTTTAGAATCATCTCCAATATGCTTGTTATGTTAACATTTTTTCACCACTAAGCATAAGAGCATGACAACTCAGTAATCGTCATCACGTTCAATGCTACTATGAAAAAACCCATTCATTATTAGAAACACCCAAAGCACTGTGCATTAGAACTACACGAATGCTTAGACGCAGCTGGGATACGTAGGGGCCGGGAAAAGCGCAACAAACTACTTCTTGGTAAAGTTGTCTTGATTGTTGAACACCTTGAGCATTGAATTGTTGCTATTAGTTATGTTACTGCCATTTAGCCTGTTGGTAGTTCTGTATTTGCTCTGACTTTGGAAGTGATGGAATAATATCTCTGAAAGAAATGATTGTATTACAGATCAAACGTACAACAATGGCTATGATGATTTGACCCGTTATGCCCCCGATAAAAAATTGAACGGAAAATTTATAAGAAAAACCTTGCTTCACGATTCTTGTTCACCAACAAAAATAATAATAAATAATCAAATACCTAATAAAGAAAATCAAAAAGGAAGACATGGGTATTTTATTTGTACGAGTATGTGTAAGGTAAAAATTGTATTAGTGAAAAAAAATTGAATTTGAAATATTTTTTTTTTATTTCTATGATAAGGAAGGTGCATGAAGTAGGTCCGTCTGTATTACATACATACATATGCACACATGCATAGAACTACAGCCTTTAAAGCTGGACCGAATAGCTTCATATCTGAGCTCTGTAGTATACAAGACCAAGATACATAGATGTCGAGTTTGGTTCAACAAATGCGCGGGATCTATGGCCAAACCATTCATTCTTGGTCAAGTTCATTTCGAAGAGTACCTGTTCAATTCTGAGTTCTTAGTGGATTTTTATAGTGCTCACTACGAGTTATTTTAGAAACACCAGAAAAGATCCATTTCTTTCTTCCTTTTTTTTCATGACTACCTGTATTTGATGACAATAAGTAAATTTAAAGACGGATAATTTTACTAAAGCTCAACTTGCCAAATAGTAAATCGGCCACATGATCCAGAGTAACAAATGCATCAGTCCTTTAAAAGCTAGCCCCAAAAGAGGGCACACACATGCTCGTATATTATGTTATGCACATAATGTCTTCTAAGCCATACCTATATATGTAGCATTAGTGCAAATTATAGTTTGAACTAAATAGTAGTTGGAATAGTGATTCCCACCAGAAGAACACAACTTAAAAACAAAAAAAGAACTAACTCAATGTATCTATATGTACAAGCAAGTAGTATTGCTATATGTAAAAGCGGTATATGTATAGTTGCCCGTGACTTTAAACCTTTCGCGCGAGCTGATCGTGGTTTTTTCTTCTCCTCCTGTTCGTTCTAACTTGAAGTTGGGAAATTCATATCTATGCACTTTGAGATAAAGATCACGTTACACTGTTGGAGATTTTTGTTAGCTAGCTATTATTACTTTGACCGTGAATGGTTCTTTGTTTGGATATTCAGTTAATTTAAATAATTTGTGTATTGAACTTATAGAATGGGTTAAATCATACCGCTAGATCATTATTAATCGGTTCGGTCAAACTACTGTAGCTTATGTTGCTACCCACCTATGTTATTATTAAATCTTATTTATCTACATTCAGCAACCATGTATGTATGTATATGTTGATACGCACATGTATCTAAAAATTGCATATAGAGTTCAAAATGACTTCCTCATTTCTCATCGGTTGTGTGCGTTGTTTTATAAATTCAATGTCAAAACGAAACCCAATAGCGTTTTATTTCGTATCTTGTTTTTTGTTTTCTTCTCAGTATTTCGTTGTGTTTTTATCGCCATTTGTTTACCCAGTTTTTTTCTATAAATATTTATTAATTTTTAAAAGTATATAACCAATAAAGAGCCGGCAAACACATGGCGTTGTTATGAATCTCCTATGCTTCATAGTATAATCAATTAAAATGCTAATTAATTAAAACTCTCATATTAAAAACAAATCGAATAATAAATAAAATAGAGACCGCATAAGATATTGTCACCGCGCGGTCATAATCCTTGGACTTGCCATTTGAATTACCGCTAGGTGTGTAACCTTGATTGGAGTAATACCCGTTGGAATATGTGATGTATCAACTGACTTAGTCTTATGTTGACGGGCTTTGACACCAGGTGAAGATAGATTTTCTGAGTTGTTAGTTTAGGTCGCGCCGCGTCTAATCAACTAAACCTATTATTTTTTTTTTTTACGGAAGTAATCTTGTCTTAGAGAAGTTGTACATTTTAATATAATACAGTGTACCAGTTGAAAGGTAACAAATTTTGCAAGTCTATCGAACATATACATACGTGAATGAAATGACTTTCACCAGATTCGGATATCGAATACCTGAGGCCACAATGGATATCAATGGCCACAATTGTAAGTTAAAACTACGCTTGCGTTAAATGGGAAGTACCTAACATTTTTGAAACACATGCACAATAGTGGTACGGACTAACTACAGCGCCACGTGCGTCGCCCTCATGAATATATTAATTTGCCGATTCAAATACATATTATTATTTTTTTATTTTTATTTTCTTCATATGTACATATGTATGATAGTTTTTTAAAACACGCATTAAGGAACTCTTATATTTGAGCTGACAATTTATCATACTTCTATTTGTTGACGTATAAGTAATTTGTTAATAAACGACGGTAGTAAGAGAATATGTTGAATCCATAAAATGTTTAATGTATAAGAAAGCTTTCTTGCCTTAAATAAAGTCTAATTACATAGTTTTAATAAATTCCTGAAATACTTTTTTTATTCTGCTTACTACTTTCAGAATATTGAAATAGATTATAGACATATGTTCTTTTAAAAAATAAAATAAAATCCGTTTTTAGCTTGATGTTGATTTCTAAATGAAACAGTCACTTATTTTATAAGGATCTCAATAAAATTTTAGTATTACAATAAATGGACTTACTCGAAAATTAACATACATATATGTTTTTTTTATTTTGCAGGGCAATTGGGTTATGACGCGAGCATTTCTTTTGCAGCGTTGGACTTCTTTCGTATAAAGTAAGTTTTTATATTTATTTGATAAGATACATAAGTGCTGTCTTCAGGTTTGGTTTTAAAACTACATTTTTCTTTTAATACCGATAGATCTTTAAGGAACATATAGCACACGTATAACTGAAGTGAAACAACTCAAAAAATGCAATATTTGAACTAGTACAAATGAGCTCTTTAGTCCAACATATTTATCAAAAGTCCATTAACTTACATTTTTATTGAAATGATTTTGAAAAACATAAGTTCTTGAATTGTGTCATTTTCGAAATACATGTGCGAGATATCTGCGATACATGACTAACAGATTAAGAATGGATCTTTCTAAGCATATTATAAAGTCTTGAACATGGATCTAACATATTTACCTATGCATAAATAGCTTGAATTTTTTCCATACAAAAAAATTAAATGTATGTACATATGCATATATATTTTTTGTTTTCATGTGAAATGTTTGTTTTTATATTAAAATATAGCAAATTTAAAACAAAATAACAAGTAAAAATATCATTCACATAAAATTTACATATATGTTATACGCGGTATTTATATAAATATGTATTTAGTCATTTAAGTTCTCGAACCGACTATGGTGGTTCTGGATAAGAATTCCGTCTTTTTTCACTTGTAATGCTAAAATGGGAATGCACTATTTTCCCAAAATTTTGTCCATAGTTAAGTAATATGTCATTTCATAAATAAGTTTCTCTTTCTCACTAACTTCTAGAAAATACCACAGCAGTGTTTGCTCCTTCAATAGGTCAATAACTTCATCTTGCTTTTGTGAATGTGGCTATAAGGCCACAAGTGAACAAGGACATACAAATGAACAAGCACTGCTCATCGATTGACCCTCTTCGTACTCGAATTATCACTATCATTTCATTACAAGTAAAATATACGAAGGAACCCCACCCAGCAACTCATTCATTTACTTAAAGTATCCTTTAGAACTGTTGCAAGTGTATTTTTCCTCATATGCAAAGCACACTGTCACATTTTTTCCGTGGCGTTTTCAGATGGTACGCAATTTATTTCACATGTTTATGCGCGTGTGAGTGTTGGGGGAATTTTCTGGGTCAAATTATACATTGGTCGTTGTACTTCAATGAGTGCTGGATCTGACTGGTGCTAGGAGAAGGTGTGAGTGTTGGAGCTTGGAGTAAAATAAATTCGAACAGGATTTCCAATCTGATTATATTACTACCCACACTTGCCAACACCGGTGAGAGCGAACGAGAGAAACAGAATAAAGATGTGAAGAGAAGAATTTATTTTTATTATTTGTACTGTAGAAGAATGACGTGAGTCCAACGTAATACCTCCGTTCTTTCAACCACTACACACGACAATGAATCTCGTGGTCGCATACTTTGTGATGATTTCTATAAAGATTGTGTGCTTTCTTCGGTACTATTGAAATGCGCGTTGGTCTTTAAACATGATTAAGTTTTGGCTACTACTATTAAAGCACGCAACACATGTTGCGAATGATTTCCAAACATTTGTTGAAAAAAAATTTATTTCATTCCTATAAAACAAAATGAAAATAAAATAATCGCCTTATGTTTAATGAACAGCTTTGTTCTAAGGATTTTTTTTCAAAACTTCAAAACTTTGCGAGTGTAAAAATAAATATTTTTTAATTATTCTATGTGAAGATGATAACTAGACATCTACGATCTCTTATAAGTCTGCAGTCCAAGGCAATTCCTAGATACTTTAATTCCGTCTGAGCGCAACCTGAACACACAAATCTGTTTCCAGCTGCTGAATTATTTTCATATGTTCTATACCACATGTCTGTCACTGGTAAAAGCTAGTATACCACAATGAATACCTGGTATATTAAGGTTCACAAGATTTTAGACGTATACCACTTCCTTGCTGATTGAAGCACCAACTCTATCTCTGTTAGGGATTCTTTCTAATATTTTGAAAATACAAGCTCTGACTGTTTCGGAATGAAAACAAAACACTTAAAGGTAACATTTTTTTGATATATATATTTTTTTTATATACATATATAGATACGAGTATGTATAATGTATATATGTCGATGGGCGTCCCACCCACAACTGCACACTCATTATCTGTGATACCACATATCGCAAAAAACAACGTGTACTGCTGCTCCTGACAGAGCAGAGTTTTCATGCCACCATGATGTGCATATCATGGTATCAATACTAATATTTAGTGACACTCGCTCACATTTACTTCCGTAATTTCTGAAGAATATGTCTCTCGTATAAATCCAGCATAAGGTCCAAATCCAACATTATCCCAATCACATTTTCAAGGCTCTACTTATAATTCTATAAATACCTAAATAGGGTGTCCTGAAACTCAACGTCAACCAGGAACCGGGTGATAGGGTGGATCTGTAGAGAGATAAGAGAAAAACAAAATCCATCTCGCTTGGTTAATAGCGATATTTAGAAAAATATTAAAAATAAATTCTGTAATTTTCGTAAGAAAAATAATGTTAAATAAAGATATCGCATGTACTAGACATATGTATGTCTCTACTTACCTTCGGTCAAGAATCAAGAGTCAAGTGAATCATTAGATTAATTCGCAATTCTGATCCACATTGAATAAGGTCCCTATAGATTATAAACATGAATTTCGACGATCACTTGATCATCTGACAAGGGTATGTCTTGACGCGTGACAAAGTAAAATCACTCCAGTCGTATATGGCTACGAATTTAGTTAGGACCTTTCAGATAGAGTTAATGTGTATTATTTTGAAAAAGAATAGAACTCACGATTTCAACTCAACTTTAACTTGACTTAAAAGAGTAGCTTTGTTGTTTCTGTTTGACTATTTGGTTGTTTTATCCAATCTAACTTTAAACTTTTTTACTGAGCTTTGTAGGGTCAAAAGGCGAGTCTAAGCCAAAATGATGTATTATTACAACTGTAGCTACTTTATTTTAATATCGTCACTTAATTCTGATTCATTTGCATATTTTAGTTCTTTTAAAAAGGTGCCTAAATTGGCTTACTAAAGATCTTTCAGAATGTGTGTATGTTTTAATGTTGCAAATATGCGTATTTACATTGCTTCAATTGTATGTACGTATCCTTTGAAACTCAATATAAAAAGAAATAAAAAAAAATCTACTATTCGTCTTGGACAGATCATATCGGAAGGTTCCCCTTTCGCTTTCCTATAGAATCTCTTCAGTTACTAAAATATTTGCTAAGAAAATAAAAAAAAATTATTAAATTGCTTATAAAAACTCAAAAACGTGATTTGTTTTCCCAATTGGAAATGACAGTAGGTGGAGTAAATAGCTGTATATATATATCTACATATATGTACACACATTTGGTAAATAAGATTTTTCGAGTTTCTTAAAATACTAAAAAGGTACATTCTTTGAAAAAAAAACATATGAAAAGGCTACAATCCGTTTGTAGCGGATTGTTTGATACCCTATCCCTTTCCTATGCACATACTAGCTCCTTCTTCCACCAATATACTTCCTTAAGCAATTTTTTTTTTCAAATATTTTATAAAACTACTCCAAAACACAAATTTTCTCATTAAGACGCCCACTTAAGTGGTAGTGGGCTGATTTTGTTAATTTTGTAACATATACTGTATTTAGCTTCCAAGAAGTGCTATTATTTCGATAAAACCTTCAAAAAACATTTTTTTGATAAAAACGCCCCTAAAAACTGGGCGTGGCCATACACAATGTACAGAAGATATGTAGGGTTAGATACATATTACCTCAAGTAAGTTTTATCGAGTTTCATGTAAGTTTACTGATTGTGAAAAGTGATTTTTTCAAAAAGTGGGCGGATTTTAAAAATTTTTACACTTGTATTGCTTACTTTTTCAAGGACCTCGTATACAAAATTTCATCAACCTAGCTCAAAATTTAAGCCCTAAAAACTGGTGACATACGGACGGACGGACATGGCTCAATCGACACGGCTACTGATGCTGATCATTTATATATACACTTTATGTGGTCTATCTTCAATATTTCTCTATGTTACAAACTATGTGTCAACCTTAATATACCATTAGGATAGGGTATAAAAATCTTGCGCGATTTTCGATATTTTTTCCCACAAGTAGATACATGTTTGAATAATAACGTATTTTCATCAATAAATTTATCTGAGAGCGGCATTTTAACATCGAAGGATTACGTTTTCACGTATACACGCAAATATAATTCAGCTACCAGACATCCTAACAACACGATTTGTAAATTGCACCTGTGTAACACTGACTTCTCTTAGTATCGCTGCTGCTGTTGGTGTGCTTTTTGCATAACTCAATGTTGCCACTGCTTCTTCTGCTGCAAAAGCTTTCGGTTTTATGTGCAAAAACTCATACTATCACGTGTCTCTCTCATCGCACCAATTCAACAATTTTAACATCGTTTTGCAGGCTTTACTCAAAAGTTTACGTAGAGTATCTACCATGCATGCTGAACGAATAAAAAAAAAGCAAGAAATATTGTATCTCAACAAACACAGCTACCAGCGATGGGCAGAAATAAAAAAAATTGCAAGTTTACGGGTTGTTGGCACTCTATGGTTCCCAACATTATGACAGTGTGTTTTGTATAATGTGCACTGAATGTAGTAACGTGTAACGGCATCTTTCGTACGTTTTTCCGTGTGCTCTGTTCCGGTTGTGCTATTCTTCTGGAATCGAATAATAAAAAAGTCGTGAAATAGAAAATGAAAGTCGAAATTAAAATTAAAAGACGAATGACGAAGAGATAGGCACTCAGCACTAGTTAAGTTATTCACTAGTTCAACAGCCATGTTGCAACATAAACAACAACAAACAAATGTCATTAAACTGAGATTGATTGTAACCCGCCTAAAACCTAGTGTAAACACCTTAGTATTTGATAAATTACTATTTGTCTATCGCTTTTTTTGTTTTATAGTGTTTCTTGTCGCGCTGTATTTGTCTGATCCTTACATCGAACCTCTTCGAAAATGGCTCACATGTTGCGTGATTAAATTGTAAGGCTATTCATTTCAAATAAAAGTGGAAAGTGTATATAACAAGAAAGCTAAATGTATAGAATTTTAAAATATAAGCATGTATTCAAAAAAGTGCATCTTTACAACTATAAGATAGCATCGCTCAAAAGGATACGACTATGAAATTGTGGAAAAAAATAAATTAATAAAACGTCATAGATAGTTTCAAAGAACGTTCCAGAACAGTGGTTAGGTAGATGTTTCAAAATCGATCCGGAATACCTATATGCCAATCGTAATTGAAAAACCGCAAAAATTACGTCAAATACGGTGTCACGGGAATCACAAACTATGCCTGGCCCAGCAGTGTGGTCTGGTATGTAAATTTGTATTATTTTATCATCCATAGTAAAATTGTTATTTATGCAAATGTTTGGGCTCTTTTGTTTTTTCATTGTCAACTTCCGCCATTGGCGAAAAAAATTAGCATGCTTCCAAATGTGGAAATCTGGTGAGAAGATGATATATGAACGTATTAAAGTAAAGTTTAAGGTCTCCAGTGTCAGCGAACTTTTGATGGATATTAAAATAAGTTTTGACAAAAAATTTTGGCTTATAGTCACTTGTGGATATGTACATATGTACATACATACATGTTTAATTTTGTAAAATCAAAATCGTGTCCTCTCTTTGAAATGTAGAGCATTTTGAAGACACTTTTTAGTATAGGATGTGTTTGTAATGTTGTGCTGTGTTTTTTTTTTTTTAATTTTAAGAATAAAAAATGTCTTGATCTATTCATATATTTCGAAGGCAAATTTAACTAACCATAATTATTCAATTTATTTCGCGGGTGATTTTTCATATTAGTGGGTTCATCAAAGGGTAAAAAGCACAGATTTTTCATGGATTTTAAATTTAGGCACGGTCATAATTCTCTAACTCACAATCAACATTGGACTTCAGATGAACTCAGAAGCAATTCAGTTGGGACTGACAGCTTAAAATTACTGAAACGCAGGTCTTTTAATTTTTGGTTTCCCAATAATAAAGTCAGTTTATGCGTATGTGCGCATTTTTCATGCATTTTTTTTAGTGTGATTTATTCAAATTAGTAACTATTCATTATTGGTAACATTAAACAGAACACTTATCAGTCAAGTCTAACCGGGAGTAAATTAGACTTCGGAAGCACGCTTTTATGTAGACTTTAATTATTTATTTTTTTATTTAGTTTATATCATTTTTTTGATAAATGTATATTAAAGTTTATCAAAGTATAGAAAATAACAAACAACATTTTAAACTATGTATTTTAAACAAAAAGGCCTATAAAACACTCAATTGTTTGATCTGTATTAACATTTTCAGTTATAAATTAATGTTTTTTTTTTCTTATTTTTCATTCTATATTAATCATATTTAACAAGCTACATATGTACATACGTATACACGACAGTAGCAGTATGCTTATTAGAACCATTAACTTTATACAGGATCTGTCAAATTGACGATTTCTTAAATTTATTTAAAAAAACCAAGGAACATTTTTGTTTTTAATTAGGAAGTACATATGTATGTTAGTTTTATTTATGTATTGATACAAAAATATATTTTCATTCGTTTTCTTTAAGAATAATTACTTACATTGGTCTAATTTTTCTGTACTGAGTTAATTCTTAGTTAAACTCAGGGTTGAAATAAATCCGGAGTTAACTCGTGCAGCAGTTTTTCAGTGCGGGATTAATTTTTTACACACTTAATTTGTTACCACTCCCATTGTATCGTTTATATTTAAAAAAAAAGTCGAACATGAACTGATCATAGGTGTAACACACATACCTACACTACACAAATATTTACAACTTAAATCCCTAATATTGCACGCACAACGAGAGAGGAAACAAGAGAAATATAAAAAATTTAGAAAAAATTCACATTTTAGATGTTACAAATTTCGGAAGTTATATTATAGAGATGGCAATGTAAAGTTTTGCCGATTCATATTTTAGAGAATTTCACATTATAGGTAATTCACATTATCGAGGGACTACTGTATGTATTTAAAGTTAATTGTTGTGTTTATTGATACATTTCATGTTTGTATTGTTTTATAAGAAAAGAATTTGTAATTGTAGCAACGAAAATCCAAATGATTTGCTATTTTCCCCTACTATCTGCATAGCTACCCACATATGTATGTATGTATGTATGTACGTATTTTCCGCAAGGAAATACAAGACTCTATTCCATCTCCAACCATCCCACGATTTCCACAGCCAGTTCCACTTTGAGGGCTTTGACGAGTTCAACAAACTGGCGAACCCAATTCACCGAAAATTATTTCAAAATTGTAATCCATACACATGAAAGCAAAAGGGATTTTCACTAAGCGTCATCATCATTATCCAATGAAGTCGCAACCGTTGCTGCCGTACAAAAGGCAACCAAGCTATAAGTGTATGTTCGAATGTATGCACCTAGGTGAAAAAACAGCTCAATACGACTAGGTGCTAAACTTCATAATGAACTTTTAGTTTCATTTTATTACCTTTACGACCAATCTTCTTCTCACTGTACTTGCACTGGTGTCTGCTGCCGCTATAGCTACGCATTAGGTCCAACAAACCTGTTTCAATTTCATCGCAACATTTGAATCGTAATGCAATGTAGCGCAAAAAAGAAAAAAAAATATGTTAACCAGCTCAGTTAGTAATTTATTTTTCGCTTCCTCTTCGATATTGCTATGTTACCACCATCATAACCATCACTCGCATGGGAAAAGTGAAAGAAAGGAATACCGATCTACCAATCTACCATTTACACATGCATACAAGAATAGTACAGAAAAAGCAACAACGAAGTAGCAGACTACAGAAACAAATGCAAGTGAAAGTTCTTCTTTTGCACAAAAAAGGCGGAAAACAATCTGCAGCAACTACTTTAACCCGAAAGGCACTCGGATCGTTTCCTACAACAAAAAAAAGAAACAAATACATGTTTATGTGCATGTATGTTAAGAAAAATAACACATTTTGATTATTAAATGAACTCATATCCCATAATAAAATGTATACCCTCTGCGTACATCTAAGCAAATGAACCAAAGAGTATATATGCCAAATCCATGTTCATGCATATAACAAGCACATGAGGAAGAGAAAAACTTTCTCCCTACCTATACTCGTATACGAGATACGTCACTTCATATATTTAGCCTTAGAGATATGGTCGGCAACATGTTTACAGATGCAATTACCCGCATTTGCTAATGCGGCAAATAAAAGTGAAATGTACTCACACATGCAACATTGCGATAGAAACATATACATCCACACAATGGGAGGAGGAGGGGATTAAATACTCCCGGCATACATATGTTGTGTCTGCATCACATTGAGCTTTTTTTTTCACTCGTTCGCTCTGGCTTCCTGTGCATTTATACATTCTAATGGCTTTGTAATGTGCACGACTTATGTAATGTGTAACTGTGTAGTGTAATTTTATAGGCTCGAATATTGCTTATAGATAAACATGTTGCGATACATTTTATGTATGCGCCTTAAATGTCTCGTCCATTGCTGTGGGATTTGGTTTGAAAGATCTTTGATTACAGAGGTTGTAAGGTTAATAATTTTTCGAATTTACTTATGTATGTAAGAACAGAAAGATTTTGCTTATATAAGAAAAAATATGTACATATGTATTTGTTACAAAAGTAAAAAGTTTCTTAACCTTTAAATATATATTTTGTTAAAAAATCTGTAAAAAGTTTTCAAAACGAAAGTAGGTACTTCCATTATAAGTAAGTTTTGTAGAATAGCTAAGTAAAAGTCTATACTTTTTGTTAATATCCACCGCGAGTCAAAGGACACATGGCAGAGGCGGTGTAATGTAAATTAGGTGAGGGACCTTAACAAGTGGTGAGATACATAGATATCCATATTTATTCTCTGTGAGTGATGTCCAAATTATTGGAAAGAATGGTATATGATTGTTGCATTCGTTTATAATTCGCAGTATTTTTTGCACTCGAGTTGGAATACATTAAGTGCTTTCTAAACGAACTATTTAGTGTTTCTATAGTGAAAACTTAATAGTTGGAACCGTTGATTCAGTGGTCGAATACATCACTACTTCATCGTGGTTATCCATTGTATCTCATTGGGTGCAATTTGAAATTGTAAAGATTTTACTAAATTGACCTCATACACAAAATTTAGGGCTTTTAGGTCAGTGACACACTGACAGGTAGGTGCCGTGGCTCAGTGGTTAGTGCGTTGGACTACTGCCCAAGGGGTTCCGAGTTCGAATCCAGGAAAATACCACCAACGTTTTTTTCACGGCCCCACCTCTTGCGAGCGTCTGACAAAAATCCAAGAGATTTACTGATATTTACAGCTGTGAGAAGCTAGGCCTTGGCCCTCTATGGGCTGCTTACGGCCTAATATTAATTTATTTTATTTTTGACACACTGACAGACAGACGAATATACCTAAATCGATATATGCATAGAAATTCAGAAGAAAAATGTCAGTAAATTATAAGAGAACCGCCGACCATTCACTTGGAGAAGGGTTGCCAGAAATATTTTGAAAAAACCTTCTGCGCATACACATATTTAAATTGTTTTTGTCAAATACAATTGTCCAATACAATACAAGCCAATTTAGTAAAATTTTTTTTCCTTTGACGAAGTGAATTTTATGCATGTAGTATACTTCAAAAGAAAAGTTTTTACGTATTTGTAATTTATACATTAAAAAAAATGTTAGGTACATAAAAAATGGTGTAGAAATTGAGGAAAATGCTGTAGATTACTGCATTCATTGTCAGAATTGACCCGACAATTTGTATTGTAAATTTTACAGAGGTGTGGTTGTTAATTTAACAATCTAGGTGTGCAAATGACAGCTTAAATTGAAGATTTTACAACTCTTTGCTGTCAACTTGAACTGTAGAAACAACAACAGTATATACGAGTGATAAACAGTTAAACTTTAAAGTTTCTATTAATTTTTTTATTTTTTGATATGGTGAGACAAATGGGTAGAAATAGATATTACAATTCAATTGGATATGGTTGTTGTTCAAATTACTGCCTCATTTTTATACAGAATTTTGATTCGTCTAAAAGCTTACAATATTTTTTTTACATCCCTGTGTTAAAATACATTCATTGCCAGTTTTTTAGCCGAGTTAACTCCAAAAATATATTTTCCAGTGAATCTTAATCCTAACTTAACTAGGTGTTAACCCAGCAAATTTCCTAAGCTAACTCTGGATCAAATAAACAAATATTTGTGACAGATACTGAAAATAAATTCATTTAAAAAAGTATTTTGTTTATATTGTTGTGAAAACGTAAAAAAAAAATACAATAAAAAAATAAACAGTGAGCTATCAAAATAACAATTTCGACAGTTTTTTTGACATCTGAACGAAGAAATGGCAGTGATATTTAATTAAATGAGTTAAAATTAATCCACCACTGAAAAACTGTTTCACGAGTTAACCCTGGATTAATTTCAACCCTTAGTCCTGTGAAAAATGTTTGGATCTGGCTGGGAGTTGAACATGAAACCTCTTATTCGGTGACTGGATACACTACCACAACACTTATAGCCTTTGAAAATTATCGTCCGAATATTCTGAAATGAAACTTTTAACGTTTTCGTAACAGATAGCAACAAAAATGGGTTCCTATTTTGTTGTAAGATAGTGAATTAAATTAAATTAAAAAAAAAAAAAGGGATTTATTTTATGTACATATGTATCTATCTTTTGACTTATTTCAAATTGTAAAATCGACAACATGTTGTAAATATAAGACGAAGGATGGATTTCATTTATGGAGGGCAAATCTACTACTATTTTAATTGCTACAGCTCCTGTCACCACAATAATTAGCAGTAGGTCCCACAAAATTTTGATGTATATAGATTTTACAAATTCATATTTGTAGATTTAACAGCCGAAATTAACAACGCCCTGTTGATTTTGCAGTTGGGAATTGTAGTTGTTTCAAAACTTTATTGTGAAAATGAATTCATCACTACACAAATTTGTTAATTTAAAACGAATTTGTTGTCAAAAATGTACACAAATCTGCAATGAAAAACACAATATTTTCACACTACTGTGATGGATATTTTTTCGCGGTTCTTCAATTAATATAAGTTTTGAAGCTCACTTTTATTGAATAGAATAAAACACCCTTATACTAAACTTTTATTTTTAACTAGCGTGTGTACAGAGGTTCATTGAAATCTAAAGACTTTGAAAATCCTATTGACAATCGCAGAATACTCTGCTGATTTTAAAAAATGTTTTTAAATAGATCTTACTACCTATACAAATATTTAAAATATTGCGTTATAAAGGTAACTGTACGCAAACTTTTTCTGTGCAGTTTTCTGTTCGATTTTTCCTTTTGCACCTGCTTCCTGTGTACCGTTAAAGAATCAACCATTTGGCATTATGGCGATCTCTAATGTTTAAAAGTACATGTGAATAAATAATATTTTTTTATTGTAATAAATTCTTTTGATTTTTGGAAGAATAAATGCATATTGCGTAGTGTACGCAGACTTTTTCTACCAAGTGTATGTATATGTACATATGTACATTTATACTAACATATATATAATGAGAATGTATCGATATTAGAAAAATTAATCAAAAAATCAAACACAACTTCACTCGCATCTATTTTTTACTTCAAGAAGATAAAAAGCCATCAGGTTGAAATCTCATAAAATTCGATATACATACATATGTATGTATCTATGCATGTACTTCCCAAAGTAGGTCTCTTCCTGGTTTGAAACACTAACCGTCATCCCCCAGTGCTTCGACCACCCTAACCACCCATTTCCACTCACCATTCACTACCACTGTCACAAGTCTAAGCTAATAGTTCTACACCTAAACACAATTGTCATGTTGCCAAAGATCACGAATTTCTTCCTCCTCCCACCAAAGCTATATGTATAGACACAATTGCATAGATACACCTATAGTCGAGAAAGCTTTTGCATTTGAAAGCATGCGATCATTGTGTTGGTGTAGTTTTAAACTCACACATTCACTCCTCCGCGGTCGTTCGCTCTATCAATTCAATAACTGTGTCAACTTGTACATATATGTATATGCATAAGCAACAAAACTGCCAGCGATTGAACTTTTTTTATTTCTTTTATTTTGCTTTTGTCTTTCGGTGTTTCTCTTTTATTTGTGCTTCGCTTTCGTTACGGGTGAACATTAAAAAACAACAACAAATATAGGAAGTAAAGTATTATGCAGTTGAATGTTGTCGTTGGCTACCTATCAAGTGGCAGCAGCGGGGAAATGTTATGCCGCGCGGCGGTAATTTTTCTATGTTGCTAGCTTTTCCTCATTTCTCCGGCGGCACGGTCTGTTGGTTGTCTATCTCTTTCATCTATTAGACTGGCGTTGTGTGTATCTGCAACACAGAAACTAAGTCAAAGAAATGTTCATGAGGAGGTATAGATACAAATGTATCTATGAAAATTTATATAATTTTTCGGGATGGCTTTAACTTTTGTTTTAGTTTTCGGTTTTTCTTGCTTTTTAACTTGCTTGTAATCAGACTATGAAACTTTGATAGATTCCGCGATGGGGTACAGGAGCCCAAGACAGAGACAGGCTAGCCAGTCAGCCAGGCCAGGCCAAAACATAGTGCGGTGCAAAGTTAGTTTAGTTCATAGAAATACCACAGAAGACAAACAGAGAGTGAGAGAGTGAGTGACTTGTTGTGTGTGCTTTCTTCTGTGCACATTATGTACTCCTTTCATTTCACTTTATTCCGTTCGTATGTACGCACGTTGGGCGCGGAATAAACTAACGATTTTCCTTTCATTTAAAAATTCATTTTTCATCTAAAAATAAGAAACTCAAGCAAGTAAAGTACGCTATCAGATTTTAATTCAAAAATGTTGGCCGAAATTTAGCGCAAATGTAGCATAACATTTATGCAATGTTTTCTTTTATTTATTACGGATATTTCTAGACATAATTTTAATTTAGAGACCCCAAGTGAAAATAATGGCGAGCGAGTGAATTTATCGGTTTAAATCTTCAACTGTGGTTTTTTCAGAGGGGCGAATTTCCTATTTCCTTTCTACAAAATGTTGACGTTCGAATTAAAAACGAACAGATCAGGGTTACTTCCTGTCACTGTATTCGAATTCTAAACGTGTGTTTAAAGTGCTGCCAAATCTTCGTGTAAAACAAGATGTTTTTGTCTTATATTTGATGTGCGTTTTAATTAATCAAAAAAATGTTTGTTAAACAGCGTAAATGGAAATTTAATTTGTGAACGAGAGGAAACGAGATAAAGTGCATTTACTGCCATTCGGATACCTGTAATAATTGTTATAAAAGTGCTCAAACAAACAAGTGTCTACGACTGATCTAACTTTAATATTCCGTCCTAACGAAAAGACTTAATTAAGAGTGACTTAAAGCAAAAGAATGTTCAAAAAAACATTTAACGCATTTCTGTTTTTTATGCGTTAATAACTGTGCATTAATTCTTATAAATAAAAAGACTGATTGCATTTTTTGTGAGATATTCATATTTGTCTTGTGCTTCGGTGAGAAGTAAAAAATATTTTGCGAGTGTATATTCGAGTTCTTTATTTCTCTTGTTAAAAAAAAAAAACAAATAAAACGCAAATACCTAACAAAACCGAAAAATAAAAATATCTCAAATGTCAGCCAATCAATTGGCCGATATACAAAACAATCCATCGGAAACCGTGGGATTAAATACGACTTCAGTTACTGTCTGCAACAATTCACCTACTGATGGCGTTGATGAAAATCAACAACAAAAGCATATAGATCAACAACCAACAGCAGAAAATAATCATTCACAAATAATAAATGGCTCAAATAATAAAATTTTCACTTTCAATTGCAACAATTCCGATACATCGACATCGGCTGATAGAAATCAAAATATTTATCAAAGTGAACTCGCAACATCTATTATAAAAAGTCCTTTAAATAAAACATTGCTAAAGAAATGTAATAATAGTGAAACAAAGCTAATTAACAAATGCACAAAATGCAATAATAATAATAATATACACTATAATAATTTTAATTGTTATTATAGGAAAAAATCGCGTCTGCCCATATGCCGTTAGTATAAATTAATTTTTTTATAAATATTTTTGTATGTATCCAAATTAGTGAATTGGCAATTCCGACAAAAACTTAGATCAATATATACATATTTAAATGCATATATTTTAAAATAATTGGCAAAACAATTCGGTCTTCAATCAAATTAAAAAAACAGAATTGGAAAAATCAAAATTCAGCACCAAATATTTGGCAACAAAATTCAAATTTTTTACACTAATTGAACAAAATTTTGAATTAAAAAAATGACTTCCATAGGTAATTTATTTTTATTTCACGAAACATTTTACGCAACATCTCATAAATTTTACGTTTCATTTTTTAGGGTAGTTATTAAATTTTACATCATTAAATTATGTTCTTTGCTTGCACTAACTCTAAATTAATTAATAACAACTTAGAGCATAATTTATAATAATAACAATTTATAATTTAAAGCACATAGAACACAAATCAAATCTTGTTATTTTATCTTCGTAAAAGAATCTCAGAGGATCTCTCAGTTCAACACCCACCAAATTTGAAAGGTCTACAAACAATAATAGGAAACCTGTACTTTTTTTTTCCCACATAGTTAATTTCTAATACTTAAGTTACGTTCATTCATTTGTTAGTAATTTTCTTAAGCAAATAATAATTATTAAAAAAAACGGAAAAGGTAATAAAAATTTAGCCAGTTATCTTAGATCCATTTATGAAACATTTCTCGATTGTTCTTCTATTTTAGAAATCAGATTTAGATAAATGCACGTAGAACATATGTACATACAATGTTTGGGTTTTGAAGCTCTTCTTCCGAATTTCGAAAAGGTTGTTAATCCAGGCATAAAAGTACTACTGATGATCGAAGTGGCCTTGTAAAGAAAAAAAAATCAAGTATACGCCCTGGAAAACTCCGGAAAAAGTCCCAAATCTGCGACTTTTATCTTTAGCATTTAACGTAGTGAATAACCATTTAAATAGTCCATTTTAAAGGCAATTCAATACAAAGTATGTAAATGCATACATATGTAAAATTAAAAAAAATTATTAGGTCCGAAGCAGCCAAAGTCTAGGTTCGCCCAACTGTACGTGTTGTGCGTGGTATACATTTCTGCACATACAGTAGGGATCTACAGTTTTATGCCGCAACCGAAGGGCAGAGAGAATTTTCTAGAAGTTTTCTCATGACAGTAATACTCTTAAATGTTTTCAGACACTTGCAAGAGGTGGGGCGTAAAAAAAACTTCGATGCTATTTTCCTCCACGACGCTCACATAAGTATGTACATATATGTATGTATATGTGTGTATGTAAGTTTCCGATGCTAAATGATAAAGATAAATAAAGGGTTTATTTTTATTTACTGCCGCCAACAAACTGCTTGCTGGTAATTCAAAGGTCATTTTTTCCAGAAATAAGAACGAGAATTTGGGTCAATTAATTTCCTTATCTACCCAAATATTAATATTTTTTGTTCTAATCACAGTAGGTATCTAATTCAATGTTCCATAAATTAAAAACAATAATAGAATTGTTCATCCAAATGCATTTTCTCAAATCTATTATAAGGCGTATGTACGAGTATCTTCTTCCTAACCATTGCATCACTTGCTGATAACATAATTGCTGTTCCACTTCCACTAACGTACATATATGTACATTCATATAAATTTGTACGTAGTTCATTGCCTCGATTTACCGTCATACACTCCTCCGCGTAGTTTAATTATACTGCAATTTCAACTCAGCCACTCACCCACTTCTAGAACTTTTCAATTTTACTATCAAGTACGATTTTTCACCCCAAAACTTTAAAGTTTTCCAAAAGCAAAATTTAGTCAATCATCATCACGTTACATACATACGAGTATGTACATACACAAGAACCATAGTTAGAAGTACAGGCAATTTGAAGTAATAAAACTAAGTGAATATATATCGCCTATCATTGTTTAGAATAATCTTGCGCTTGATAATGAAAATAGGTCAAATTTCAAATAGAAAGAAAAAGTATCTACACACGACGCGACGCATATGGTGTGGTGTTATATGTGTACCCCCGCATGTTGGCAGACTAGCGATATAAATATTTTTGAATTGTGCGTCTGTTCTGTGCTTTAAATACATGTAACAAATTTATTTTTTATGCGTTTAACGATCAACGTATCTACATACTTGTAACGTATGTATATATAGGTAGACACAGCTGACAGATACATAAGCGGACAGTTGACAATATAACAATAGAATAGAGAAGGTGGTGCTCCCCTTGGTATGTGATGGTATTGTTGTGTTTATTTGCTACTGTTTGGTTACGTTGTAACAAATTAGGTGTGCGTAGGTGAATAGCTATATAGGAAAAAAGATAAAAAGAACATTGGAAGATTTGATAGAGATATGATATTCGAGCTTATTGGTAGTAAGGCCGAAAGTGAATGCAGCAAATTGTTAGGTTTCAAATAATTGACAGAACAGTTTAGGTTCCAACCGATGTCATTAATGCGTTCAGTACATATATATATACTAAGTTTGTCTGCGTTTAATAGCATAACATTAATTAAAAACGGAGTGTACGATGCATACTTGTAAATACTGGAACAAATAAAATAAGTACCAAATATTATTGGTGTGCAAGCGGGCCCGTATGAAATAGTACTTCGTACTCTTTATCCTTATTCTAAGATATATTAAGTTTGATACATTGTTTGTAACACAGGGAAATATTGAAGATAAACCCAATGAAGTAATGATCAAGATCACTAGCCGAATCGATGAAGCCATAGCTATTCCTTAACTTTATATACTTCCCATGCATAGTGTACGGCCACGCCTACATTTTTCACTGCATTTTCACTTTTTGGAGTAATTTTATAATAAATTTTAAAAAAATATATAAAAATACATAAATAAATAAATAGATTAAGTTACGTAAACTAATGTTAAGTAAGTATTAGTCAACATTGAAAAATTCGTTTATCAGTCATTATTATTCATTCATTTGTATTAAATGAACACTCAAGACATTATTTAGTACACTATAAATTAATTTTATTAGATTTAACTGAGTTTCAGAATTTTTCTAATATAAGATAACTGAATACCTACTGTAGTTAAAACACTCAGTTATTGTAACTTCAAAATCTAGTTAAATGAACTTTTAGTCCGACTTATGTAAAGAGAGTTGGTTATAATTTAGAGTTGGTCTTTCAACTGAAATATAAATAATAATTTAAAAATATATAATTTAAAAAAAATTAATTATTTCTTTAACTCTAAATACATATGTATACTTAAGAGCACCAAAGAAAAGTAAAAAAAAAAAAAACTAAAAGCAAATGAATAACGACAAATAGCTTGAAGAATAGTCTCTTTCTACCCTGTTCCTCCGTCTCTTTTTAAATGTTAACTAGCTTATCCAGTTAAAGTCACAGAATATAAGATTCATTTGTCCTTTAGTTAATATAAAGCAGGTGTTATAGTTAAAATAACTAGATTTCTTTCTCGTTCTCATTAGTTTTCAAATTTGAATTTATTTGAATTAAAACTGCAGTTGAATTATTTAACAAGATGGTTCCGTACCATATCTAATTTTTTTTTTTGCTTCACCGGTTAAAAATTAATGAATTTAAAAAAAAAACATAAGGAAGTGCTACAATCCGTCTGGGCCGGATCGTGTGATACCCTATCTTCTATATATATCTTCTTCTTCTATTATTATAATTGCTTGAAAGTTTTTTTTTTTCTTCTAGATTTACTCCATAACCTGAATTTTCTCAAAAGGTGGCGGATTTTGAAAATTTTTCAACATACCTTGTATTTTGCTCTTAAGAAGTCATATTATTCGAATGAAACTATCGAAAAACAATTTTTTGATAAAAAAAAACGCCTCTAAAATTGGGCGTGGCTATATACAATATATTGAAAATTTGTAGAGTAGGTTAATATCTATATATTTGCTTAAGTAATTCTTTTCAAGTTTTATATAAAAATACTCAAAAAAGGTAATTTTTTCGAAAATTTAAATAATTTTACACTTGTATTGCTTACTTTTTCAAAGACGTCGTATACGAAATTTTATCAACCTAGCTCAACATTTAAGGGCCAAAAACTGGTGACATACCGATGGACGGACAGACCGACGGACACGGCTTAATGGACTCGGCTAGTGATGCTGATCAGTTATATATATGTATATAGTTTGTTGGGTCTGTCTGCAATATTTATCTATGTTCCATACTATGTGTCAAATTAAACATACCCTTAAGATAGATATACATACATATGTATATATATATATTTATAATACCAAATTTTTGAGTAAAACTTTGTTAAGTTGGCTATAAATAAAGTACCGTTATTATCAACTTTGGCCAAAAACTTTATACCAGTATACCATCTCTAGGACTTCACAAAATTAGTCCAAATATGAAAATTAACCAATATTGTCTTAGTCCTTTATATGATAAAGACATTTTGTTAAGTTAGCTATAAGTTAGGTTTCGTTATAAGCAATTTTGGCCAAAAATGTGAAATACAATCTTATATGACATTATGAATCTAGTCTACGAATGCATATTAAAGAAAATCGTTTCCAGAAAAAAATATATTTCGTTAAGATGGCTTTAAGCTAAGTGCCATTATTAACAATTTTGGCCAAAAATGTGGTACGCCTTTTTTTTATATTAAATTTTCGCGAAAATTGGCTAAAACCTCTTAATTCTTGAAGTACTGTTATAAGCACTACTGCCCAAAAATAATTTTATGCCGCTTACAGAATTTGCATTGAGTAATTTTGTATGCGAATTTTAATGAAATCGTTTAATCCCTTTCCAAAATATCGTCGTTTACCGAAATTGGCCATAATCAACGTTACAACACCTTTTAGGGCAAAATGTGGTACTTCATCTTTTTGCACGTGTCAGTACTAGTCGCAGTGTGGAATTAAAACGAAATCGTCTTAGCCGTTTTCGCGCAAATAGGCTTTTTGCACAAAAAAAATATAAGTACTATTTTTAACAATTTTGGTTAGAAATTTAATATATAATATGATTGAAATTTCCCAATCGACATCGAATGAGATTTAGTCAAAATCGTAGGAATCGTTTTCTACAAATATGGAACATTTTTGACACATAGTTTGTAACATAGAGAAATATTGAAGATAGACCCAATAAAATATATATATAAATGATCGGCATCACTAGCCGAGTCGATTTAGCCATGTCCGTCTTTACGTCCGTCTGTCACCAGTTTTTGGGCCTTAAATTTTAAGCTAGATCGATGAAATTTTGTATACGAGGTCATTGGAAAAGGAAGCAGTACAAGTGTACAAATTTTTAAAATCCGCCCACTGCCACGCCCACTCTTTGAAAAATGCACTTTCCTCAGTAATTTTACAAAACCCGATAAAACTTACTTAAGCAAAAATGTAGATATTCTTTTACCCTACATATCTCCAAAACATTGTGTACGGCCACGTCTACGTGTTGTACATAAATTTCTTTCTTCTTATTGCCTTCATTTAATACAATCAATAAACTACATCTCGGCTGGTTGGTTTTAAGCTTAAGTATTTAATACCTGAAGATTATTAAATATTTGCCAAATAAAAACATTCCTGTTATTCGTCAGTCATGAGCCATCATCACTTTGGGTTCTTTCATATTATCGTATGGGTATTCTGTATTCGGATAACTTTTTTTTTTTGAAGTGGGTGCTATTTTTATGGAAAGAACTAGTTTTAAGTACCATCACAAATAGCGGAAGGCTTTCTTAGTTCCACATTCAATTGCACTGCACTGTGATCTAGCTCAGTCATATTTTTTTCTACGATTTTTTTCATAGAAGAAGAATTTTTATGGCCATTTTTCATAGAAGAAGAATTTTTATAGCCATTTTGAAACTTATAATTAAGTAAAAAGTGACGGTTTGTATATTTTCACAATGTTGTATAGGTACTCCGAAGGATTTTATAAAAATATCATAATAAGCCTCATTTGCAATAGATTCATTTCCCGCAGAATGCTTATAAACCATTTTAATATAGCGCTCTTTACCGTCGAATTTCATAAGACTGATCTACTTAGATAGCTAAAGTCCCTTAGTGAAATTGGGACTTTCAAATCGGGCAAACAATGGCGAATATCACGTCCATGCGTTTTTTAACCGGGCTCTATAATCACCAAGTCTATCGTCTAGAACACTAAAAACTACTTAAATTATAATGCTCTGCTTTTAAGTCTCCAACCGTCGAAACCAATGCGCGCAGTCGATTCGTGCTTTCGCATGCAATCTTAAGTCGTATGTACCTATATAGATACATATGTAAAACGATGAGCTTTATCGTTGCACTGTGCTGACCTATACTAACATTTCTTTGATTAATACACAAAACATTTAGGAAAACAAAAACTAAATACATATAATGGAGACAACGTATGTACATATCGTCCGTTGTTTCTGCTCTCTCATCGTCTAATAACAGAGTCAGTACCGATTTTGCGGCGAATCCGTTTGGTAGATCATTGCATGTATTTCTCGAAAAGAAAACACCTTGCCGTGCTAGGCAGAATAAAGCTACATGCTTGAAGTTTTGACTCATCGACAATGGACAATAACAAGATAATGTAATTAAGTTTGTGTGTAGTTGAGAATTTTCTCTTACACTCGATGTCACAAGTTTTCAGTCAGCATGTTCTACAATTCCATTATGTATGTCATTAATAAATATGAATATTGAATATTTCCTTTGTTTTATTTGTTATACTATACATGTAGTTGAAATGGAGAAACCTCCAAATATAATTCGATATGCGGCATACATTATTTTTGGTTTTGTCCGTTGTGAACTATTTTATTTAATAAGTAAAATCTGCTGAGTGCAATATTTTTACTTATAACATAGTTTATGTGCGGAATGCATACTTTGCGCTTATTACTATTTAGGTTAATAGGTTGGTTTTATCGAGGTTCGTATTTTGCAGTTTTATAAATAATTGCCTACAATAAAATCCGTTAAGTAATTTAGAGTCATGTCTGACGTTAAAGAAATTACCCTTTTTTAAATTTATACTTTCTCTGGGACTGATAAATGAAACTTCATATGTTAAAAAATCAAGATACCGTCTTAATAATACTTGAGTGATTAAAAGCAAAGCCTTTAATATTCTCATAAGGTAAATAATTTTGAAAATATTAGCGAAGTCCTACATTTGTTAGTAATGGAATATTTTGTATAAAATAGTATGTAAAACAATATCTATGTACCTATATTGCGTTTCTGGAAACTAATTAACATTCGTCTCGACCAGAGTCAACCTGCTGGTGATTCGTTATGTTAGTTAAAGGCATTTTTGTACTTAAGAATTTAAATCGGTGAATGACAATAGCCTATACATAGAAACTTGCTGACGTATAGGCAGCATGCACCATTTACTTGCATTATTTTTGATCACTTCCTAGTGCAACAACTACATACATCTAAGATTGTTTTTTTTTTTTAGCATCATCAACGGTAGCTGTAGTGAAAAACACCCTTTTGTAGTATACAAAATCCATTCGCTTTGCCCTTTTGGCTTGAAATTCAAATGTTTTTTTTTTTTTACACTGCCCTCCAGCGCAGAGAATTGTCGGCCCCAGAGCTGAAGCTCATTGCACTAATTAACATATTATTCGTCTGAAACCGATTTGAATTGTATGCGTGCAGGAAGTTGTCTAAAGCTTAGGGTTAGCTCACACCCTCCAGTCTAGCAGTTAATTTCAAATATAGGTCTCCTTAACGCAATGCAAATACATTAATATATAACTGTTTTTATTCAGATAGACTAGTAAACAATACTATATAATGGGGTGAAGGAAACAAGACTTCCACCAAAACCCCACTTGCCACCCTCATCGAACTGCTAGTTCTGTTTGGGGGGGGCTTTTGTGTCTTGTGTGACACCATAAACATCATCACCATCGTCAGCGTCACATACTGTTTGTGTTGTTTTTCTGTATTTAACAGACTCAAAATAAATAGGTTAAAAGTTGCCATAGGTCAGGTTTCGCTCCCTCCTTTTCATCTTCTGTATTCTCATGAAGGGTTGTTCACCAAAGTTGTTCCTGAATGTGTGCATATACTCCATCCATATAAATTTAGTTGTGCATACATACATTCGCATATATGGTGCGCTGTAGTATTATCTTTTTTGCTGCTTCCTTTGTCCAGAAATTTTTAATCTGCCTGTTTTGGCGGGTCTACTACGGATTCCGGTATATAACCCTCTATTTTCTGCTTGCATTCATTCTCTCTTATGGGGTATACTACGGATGAATTGAGTAAAAAAAAACTTGTATTCAGACTGTGGAGGCTGTAGATTAAAAAGGGCATTTATTCATATCCGTCCTTAAACATACATAGTTTCAAAAGTAGACTGCTTAACTGAACTAGCCATCTTATTACTTCTTCCGACGTCAGTGGGAACTGCCAAACAAGACAATGATGGATCGGGAATTTTATACAACCATCTGTTTCTAGGCCTAGTCTAAATTAAGTGAATAGTTGAAAGTTGAAAAAGTCATACTGACAGTTACACGCGCAGCCTGGTCAAATCATCGCAGTACAGCTGGTTCCGGTCAGGGAAATAAGTACTTCATGTTGAGGTTCATACGTATGTATTCTGTATTCCTTCTTTCGATCCCTTATTTCTGCATCTATTACTACGACTCCATTTGATCGAATGCTTTCCATGAAAATAGTTGTAGACAAGTTTAAATTCTTAATCTTAATTTCGAGGTCTTTTTAAACACTATTATTAAAGTGATAGGTACGAAGCAAAATCTATTTTAACAATTTGCCCCTCTGTTTGCCACGCATAGAACACTACTTGTGTATTTACCAGGATTAATCTATTAATCTTACCAACATCAACATGTTCAAAGACTTTATCTGAGAGCTGTTCACTGTGCCTATTATAAATTATTACTGATGTAGAAAATCATGAAAGTTGTCATTCGGACCTTATACCAAACTAAGTGTAAAATATCTACATCTTACATATCGAAATTAATGCCGTGGCTCAGTTGGTAGGGCGTTGGACTACTGCGCAAAGGGTTCTAAGTTCGAATCCAGGAAAATACCATCAAAAGTTTTTCCACGGCCCCACCTCTTTCAAGTGTCTGACATACATTTAAGAGTATAACTGCCATGAGAAGATTTCTCAAACCCGTCTGCCCTTGGGACACGGCATAAAATTGTAGGTCCCTTCTGTACATGCAGAAATATATATACCACGCACAACATGTACAGTTGTGAAAAGCTAGGCCTAGGGCTGCTTACGGCCTAATATTTATTTATGTCTTTTATATAACAAAATTAACATAATACAACCATAAAAGGATCGACATGTGTAAAACATTTTTTTTCATATTCAACTATATATGATTGTAGTTTTAGTTTTAATGAGGATCTGAGGAGGTGTTTTGATTGTATTTTATCGCGATATCACAGCAATATTGTAACTCACCCCTGGATCGATATCAAGTATTTTCACAAGAATTTACACATTTTTTTAACTTAACCCCTTCCTGTCAAGCGGATGCACTGTGCTAAGCATAAAAGATTTTCTATTTTCTTTTATGTTGCACCACCACTGCTTCACTATTATTTGTAAGTATTCACTCTGACCCAATAAACTGTAATTTATTTGCTTCCCTCTTGTGATTTTTTTTTTTAAAGTTTGCTTTTTCTCCGACGTGCAGCAGTCTTATTATAAAATGCAGTTGAACTGCGTAGATAGACTCACTCCCATACACCCTCAGACTATGTAAGGCATAGTGCGCTCTACGGCGATAAGTTTATATCGCGCGCCAATTTCAAGGATGAGGCCGAGAGGTGGTGTGACGATACGGAGGGTCTGTCGTCGCCGTTGAGCAAATTTTAGAGAGCACCCAGTAAACTAAAACAACAACCACAACCAATAGTCAGGGAGTGGGACACCCGGCTTCCGGGTGTAACGTTAGTTTGTTATTTTCGCACTCATACTTCATGTTGTGAAACATTTGTTGGGTTTATTTCTTAAGCTGTAATATGAATTTGTACCTGTTACAGGCATTCGACGTATTTTGAATGAATCTTTGTCATAAAAGTTGAGATGTAAGTTATTTGACTCGTGAAAATTTGTCAGTTTGCATGCGCACCTAGATACCCATCTACATACTTGCTTACATTATGCGAGTGCTAGACGCGTTACCTGAGTAAGGATATACATATGTATGTATGTATATGAATAAGTATTAAATTTTAGCCAATATTCTTTGACATTTAACTGAATTTTTGGAAATCGTTTCCATTATTTGGTTAGAGAAAAAAAAAAGCTTAGTTTTAAGGAGAACGGCCGCAGTTTTATACTTCACGTTTAACAACAGTTAAAAGAAAAGTTTAATTATCAAAATATATATGTGTGTATGTATGTACATGAATAAACCCAGTCATTTGTCCAAAAATGGTAATACTAAAGAAAATAATATTCGAAATGTATAAGGAAATGTATTAAGGAAACTGACGGAAATTACTTGCGACCATCTAAATGTTTCTTCCGGTGTTTTAAAGTTATCTTTGAACTTAATCTTCTTTAAGAGATTCCCGTGTTCGATAAGTAGCTCTATCAGTATAAAATTAAATTAAGTTTTCTTTTTGTATGAAGTTTGGGTGATATATGTATATTTTTGAGCATGTATTGTGAATTATTATTTAAATTTTCAAATGATCCGGGGCATGATATGTAGTTAGGTATTCATTTAATTATTTATTTTGTAATCCCTATGCTAAGGGTATATGGAGTTTGACATAAATATATGTGGTTTGTAACACAGAAATACTGAAAACAAACGTGATAATATACATAAGCATGTATATAATCCGCATCACTAACCGAGTTGATGAAACTATGTCCGTCCGTCCGCCTGTTTGTCACCAGTTTTTGAGCCTTACATATTAAGCTAGATCGATGAAAGTTACAAGGTCTTTGGAAATGAAGGCTGCAGTGTAAAAAATTTCAAAATCCGACCGACAAGCTCATTTTTCGAGAAATGCACCTTTTCCAGAAATTTTATATGATAAAACATATAAAAAAATCATATGGAAAATTCATGTTTTGGAGTAATTTTAAAATTTATTAAAATAAAACTTTCGCAAGTATATTGGTGAAAGAAGGGTCCATGTATGTATATAGGAAAGGGATAGGATTGTATCATTTTCATATGTTTGTATTTAAAAACAATCTTTAAATAATTTTTGTATAAAAGTCGTACAAAAGGTGCGTTTATTAAGTACCTTTTTTTAAAAGTTGTAATTACCGAGTTAATAATATGATTTTAGATTGATTTGAGTAGTTTCTTTTATCAAGTAGTTGCGCGTATCGAGGGTTGGTTTTATTTAGGTCACACTGTATATTCATATGTATATTACTGGCAAAGCTGACGGGTCAGTAGGAGTGAGTCGGTTGTTATCCCCTACTTCGGATCACCTCGCCTAAAGAAGATAAAAATAAATGTAAACTCCCACATTTGGTCAGGTGCACCTAAGACCACTTGACACCTGGTAGCTAGGGTTCACAAACATGCGTTAAGACTTGTCACTAATACATACAAACATTATAGTTCCATAGTCTCACTAGAAGATTGAAGAAATGTCTTAGACCTATCCCTGTTTTATCGCTTCATTCACTATAAATATTCTTCTATTTTTGAGGAATTTTTTGAACAAATTCTATATTTTGTAATCGTTTTTAGCCCGCATTTCTCCACATCATGTAAAAAATATGAAATTGAAGAATATAAAAATCAAATGAATTAGATGTAATGCTGAATTTACACGACTGACATATCTGTCACTATTATGTCAGTAAATGTCAATATCGGGTAAATGGTCTTTTATATATTTGTTATAGCATAACCCATTCAATTTTTCTAAAAGAGTGTCATTATTTGGTCGACGTTGTTTTTGTTCAAAAAAATGAAAAACATAATTTAATGTATGGAAATCGCACGCTGATTGTATCATGTCTATGCATGTTACGTTCCACATTTAGGCCGAATTCAGTACAATAAAACGTGGCACCATAATTGTATCATGTCCAACGTAGAACGGAAGACATAAATTCTTAAATTTATGAGTGAAAACATGTTATTCACTTTTAAATACAGTTTTGAGGTGAATATGCGGATTTAACAACAGATTTTTCGTGGATCTTTTTGGAAAGCTTACGGATGAGATGACTGTACAATCTTTTGTAATTATATTTGTTTACAATTATTTGTAGTCACTTTCATATTATATTTGCGCCAAAGTATGTTCCAACATATATAAGTAGCTCCTATGTTTTAAAGGAGTTATAAACCGAAATAAAATCTAAACCATTGATATCTGCCATAGAAATTTACGTTTTTGTTTATATAAAACTGTCAAATAATTTAATTTTTCTGGTTGTGAAATAGTTAATGCGACCATACGAGGCTAAAAATATCGGTTCTCGTCCGATCACCGAAATTGAAAACAGTCTGGAACAGAGGAGTTGGACACATTTGAAGTTCAGCAATTCTTTGTATTTTATTATTACGTCAGGCGTGGAATTTAAATTTAAAGACAGGGAATTGGAATATGGAAAAAAAAGGAACACATAAGGAAAGATATAATTCGGTGACCAGTTTATTACTGCTTTAAAACAAAGAAGCTACTTATGTTATGTTAGAAAATATTTTTGGGCAAATTTAATAAAATAGTGACACTTCGCTACTAATCATTGTAAAATTAAGTACACGACTGGGTCCTACGTACTTGCACCTGTATGCTACTAGTTGAAAATGAATGAACTTAAAAAAAATCTATGAACAAATATATTTCTTTTAAATTCTTCATTAGTTTAAATGACATATTTGATAGCTCATATTACGATTTTGACCAAATTACATATAAGTCTATAATGTGAGCTCAATAAAAGCAACTCTCGATTCGATTCCTTGATAAAAGCAACACCTAAAATTAATCTTAAATCATATTATTGACTTAGTAATTACAACTTTAAAAGAAAAAGTTACTTGATGAACGCAAATTCTGCATGACGTTTATTGTTATTTAGTTCACTGATTGTATTTCTTTCTTCTTGATCGCTTTTACTTTAACTGGGTAGTTATTTCGCCGCTATTTCTTGGAACTAATGTCTGTATGTATTTAACATTTTGGTTTAAGCCCCTAATATTTTTTTGACTTGGTTATTGCAACAACTTCAATTAACGCAACTGCCCGAATTTCTATTAGTTTCTTTTTATTGAGGTCGCACTGTATTTCTTAAACCAGTAAATAATTATAGGTAATTGTAATTGTGAATTTATAAAAGTAAATTTAAACGAAATTGTTAGAGGCATTTTCAAGCAAAAGGACATTTTGTTAAGTTGGCTATAAATGAAGTACCGTTATTAGCTCTTTTGGCGAAAAACGTGGTATGCCATCTTGTGTGGACATTTTGTTAAGTTGGATACATGTATTATTAGTGCTTTTGGCCAAAATTTGGTACGGCATCCTATTGCACGCACTTGTACTAGTCTCAGCGTGAAATTTAAACGAAATAGTTTGACCTGTTTCGCGCATATCGACTTTTTGCAAAAAGAATTATGAGTAAAGTACTGTTGTTAACAATTTTGGTAAGAAATTTTATGTCATTTAATTGAAACTTTGGAATCTAGAGTTAGGTTAGGTTATAAAGGGGTTATGAGTTAAAAATACTAGGCACCATCGCGATCCCCTTAGTGAGTCTAAAATTGTAGATAAAAACCTTAAGCCTAAATCAAAGCCTAAATCTCAATTCACTACCCTCAATATCACAGTGTCCAGGTACCCAGCATAATCTTACGCGATTCTGCGTGCATAATGCCTTGAGAATTGCGCGGCAATCCCTGACTAGCTCAGATTTAATGACATAGGACTTTAGCGCTTTGAGCGCAGTCTGACTCTCAATGAAAATGGCGATATCCTTACCGTATATTGAACCCATCTCAAGAAGTTCCACGGATATGAGCACAGCTAGAACCTCGGCCTCGAAAACACTGCATGGGTCCGGGAGTTTTAGAAATATTTCAAGGTTCAGATCGAGCGGTAGAAGATCTAGGAAAATGTCCAGTGCCGCCGAAGGCGTGGTGCGCAAAGCGTCCGTGATGACAACACTCGCTGATCGTTGTACCGCCGACAACTTCTCTTTTATGTACAGTTTGGTGGTGGACTTTCACCTTACTGTACGTGAGTATGGGTCTGACTATCGTGACGTAAAGCCAGTGCATCAGATATTTAGCCTTTTCGGCTAAAGTTAATTCCACATTATCAAGCTTAGGCAGCCTGAATCATGTGCTTTCTTGTGAAGAGTACCAGTTTCGTTTTTTCGACGTTAAGTCCACAGTCCCTTGCCCACCTTTTAACCCTTGTAAGGGCTGTTTCTAACCTGTCACTTAGAGTGTCCAGGAATTTCCCCTGAACCAAGATGACCACATAATTTTTTTTTAAATATTTTTTTTTCGATTAGAATCGTATAAAAGGTATGTCCAAAAGTGGTTTTCTACCTCACTGTCGATATCCTTCTGTTAGCGAATACTGACCCTATCTTCCAGTGATTGATTAACCGACTCCGAAAATTGATCTCAATTAGCTCGCCAAGGGTTCTTGAAGGTAGTGTCACTACTAGGGTTAAAGCTTAATTGGAATCTAATCCACCTATGGTCTGAGAAAGATGCTTCCTCAACTACCCTCCACTTCTCTACCGAAACACGATCATTGCAGGAGGCTAGGGTAATATCGAGTACCTCCTGTCTATTACTAGTAAATAAAGATGGGTGTACTGCCATTGTTGCAGATGATAAGATTAGTAAAAAGGATGTAATTGTATAAAAACTCACCTCTGCTATTGATGTCGCTATTTCCCCATTGCGTATGATGCGCATTTGCATCGCAACTAACTATGGTGAGCTATTTGTCCAGTGCCAAGAGCTGTCTCAGAATCTCCGACGGAGGCTCGGTTTTTTCATACGGGAGGTACGTTGACACAGGCGGACGGGATTGTTGCATTTGGTTTCACAGACAATCGCACTGGTATCGCCGTCAATGAAATGAATTAAGAGACATGCTTTAATGTTATTCTTTAAAAGAATGCATGTCCTGATTTTACCTTCGTGCGCCTTGAAGTAAAGCGTCCCTGTGTCTGAGCCCCTTGATACAGTTCTTTTCGTTGATCCAAGGCTCCTGTACCAGAACGGCTGAAACGTCCTGCTTGATGATGAAGTTGATCAAGCAGGCTGTCGCAGTCTTACAGTGATGCAGATTTATCTGTACCACCTCCATCATTGGGCTCTTTCTCCTCCCCCTACTTAGTCATGGTCTTGACCATGATTTTGCCCATACTATATCGTACCGTCCCTTTGGTATTTTCAAGAAATGGTAAGGAATCCCTACTCAAAGCCAACAAAAATTGCTGCTCAAACTGCCTCCTGGGGCCCGTTTTAGGGACTCCCCAGGTTTTAACACTCAGCTCAATGTTCTGAGTATGAAGGTGGTCCAGCAGCTTCTCCGGATACGTGTAAGGAAGCGGTACCCATATCAAGCTTTAGGAGGAGTGTTCATAGCCAACTCCGCCACAGTAATGCACTTGAATTAAGCCCACTCCATACCTCGCTCACGTAGAGATGAACTGTCTGAGGAAGTCGACAGAGGCAGCATTCACACAAGCAACAACCTTGCGCCCGCCTTACCAACCAGCGCCATCGAATTGAAGCTCATTATTCTCTGTTTCCGACAACACCTTACACAGAGCATCCTAAAACTTCTCCTTTACGGCCATCTACTAGTCCATGGTTAGAAGCCCGCAAGGCCCCTGCTCGTTCACTACTGCAACGAGGAGCTCGTCCTTTGGATCGAAGGTTGCATGAGCGAAGGGTGTAGTGTCGGCCTTCATCTTCTTCGCCACGTCTTCGGATCTACTCCTCTTGCTCAGAAGCGTCTCCTTAACAACCCCAGTAAAGGTCGCCCCGTTACCCAGTTCGATCGGAGAGGACCCTGCAACTGCTGCAGACGTCCCTTGCTCCACCTCCCTGGTTGGCGCTTGGACAGCAAGATTTCCTTGGCCCGGTCCAACTGCACCCTGTCCCAACTGCTCTACCTTGCGCTTGGCGCTTTCAACTTTTCTTCTGGCGTTTCGCGCAAGGATCTTTTCCCTCTGTCGGTCGCTAAGTATCTTCCCTGTACGAGTGTCCTTAGAAGTACCGGGAGCAGTAGAGTTCAAGCCACCTGTACCACGACAGCTTCCTTGGTCAACTCTCTGTCTTTGGTATTAGTGAGAGTACCAGCCACCTCACTGCTACCACTACCTAATTTGGTGAGAGTACTGCCTGCTCAACGCTACCCTGAAAAACTGTGGTGGGAGTACCAGCCTGCTCACCGCTGCCCTGAGAAACTATGGTGAGAGTACCAGCCTGCTCATCATTACACTTAGCTACTTTCTTTATACCCTATCCTAAGGGTATATTAAGTTTGATACATAGTTTGTAACATAGAGAAATATTGCAGGTAGACCCAATGAAGTATATATATAAATGATCAGCATCACTAGCCGAGTCGATTGAGCTATGTCCGTCCGTCCGTCTGTTCGTCCGTCCGTCTGTCCGTCCGTCCGTCCGTCCGTCTGTGTGTCACCAGTTTTTGGGCCTTAAATTTGGAGCTAAGTTGATGAAATTTTGTATACGAGGTTTTTGGAAAAGTAAGCAATACAAGTGTAAAAATTTTTAAAATCCGCCCACTGACACGCCCACTTTTCAAAAAAATCACATTTTCTCACTATTTTCATATTAAGCTAGAAAAAACTTACTTGAGCAAATATGTAGATATCTACTAAATCTACAAATCGTCTATACATTGTATATGGCCACGCCCAGTTTTTAGGGGCGTTTACTTCAAAAATTAATTTTCGAGTAAAAATATTAGTTTATAGGGCAAAATAGAAAATTTTGTGAATACATTTTCCACCGCCCACTGAAACGACTAAATAAGATAGGGATAGGGTATCATACGATCCGCTCCAGGCGGATTGTAGCATTTTTTCACTGGTTTTAACTACGGTAGTGTCAGTGAGTGTGCTATCCGCATCCTCATGTCAGTGAGTGTGCTATCCGCATCCTCATGTCAGTGAGTGTGCTATCCGCATCCTCATGTCAGTGAGTGTGCTATCCGCATCCTCATGTCAGTGAGTGTGCTATCCGCATCCTCACTGTCACTAGCCAGTAGCATCACTTCAAGTTCAGACTCCCTATCCAGACGAGGAGGAGAGGATTGAATTGACGTCAGCGCCTCTTCAGGGGAGTTTTTTATTATTTTTTTTTTGATTTTTTTGTTTTTTTGAATTTAAATTTGTTTTTTCCATTTTGTTCCCGCGAGTAAGACGGATGGACCAGGATTTTGCAATCTAAATGTGAAATTTAGTCGAAATCGTTAGAGCTAGAGAAAATCTAGTTTGTTAAAAATTGGCCTAAAGTAAAATAACGTTAATATAAGGGCTAGAGCTAGGGATTATCCCACCGATCTTAGATATGAAGTTTGATCGAAATCCGTCAACCCGTTCAGGCTGTAGCCTGAGGCACACACAGACAGACAGACAGAATTAGCAAGCCTACTTTTTTGAGCTTCTTTATCATCGTAATGTCAGAATTAATTAATATCTCGAGTGCGAATTTTTGCAATACTTGCTATATTATAGGTGCCAGTAAAAATATAAATACAAAAGATAGTACAGTCATCTAATTAGTTAGCTTTCAAATAAAATCCGAAATCGAACTTATAAGACTTATATTATTTCGGCCTACCGTCTTAAATAGTGATTTGAATGAGGCTGTTCCTTGTTTGTATTTATCTGAGAATAACGATATTTTGAAGATATTGTTGTATTTCTGGCGAACATTTTCTATTCTGTGCCGACATTTTTTCTGGGCTCTGGAAGCCCAGTGTCAAACTGCATCAAAAGTACTTGCCCTATAGAATATAATAGGTGCAAGTAAAAATACAAGCAATCACGTTATTAAGTTTTCAATACCTCAACATGATAACTGTATTCCATCCTTGGCAAACTTGCTAATAACACTATAATTACAAAACTTAATGCAGACTATTGACGTGGGTGCCGTAGCTCAGTGGTTAGTGCGTTAGACTACTGCGCAAGGGGTTACAATTACAAATCCAGAAAAATACCATCAAAAGCTGTTTCACGGCCCCACCTCTTCCGAGTGTCTGACAAGAGTATAACTGTCATGACAAAGCTTCTCAAAACCCCTCTGCCCTTCGGATACGGCATAAAGCTGTAGAACCCTTCTGTACGTGCAGAATAGTATACCACAACATGTACAGTCGCAAGAAACTAGGCCTAGGCCTTCTATGGGCTGCTTATGGCCTAATATTTATTTTTTATTGACGTTAAAGCTTGCAGAAGAAAGTAAGTTAAACAAACGTTAGGAAAAAACGTCTTCTGCAATAAACGACACTCGCTCTTCAAAAATATGTTACTCGTTTAGTTGTTCCAATAGGGAAAAGACCTGTTTAAATATATTTTTTTTTTTCAAATTTTTCGTTATTGTATATATATTACTTTTTCGCGAAATAGAAAATTATTTAGTTGTATTAGGATGTATGTAAGTACATCAGCCTCCACATTTGTCTACTTTTTTTTTTTTTTTTTTTTTCAGAAACATATTGAGTCAAAAGTGAGCCTTCTCACACGACATGTTCTCAATTCAATGTCATATATATATATTATTTATACACGAGACATAATCTCACCGGAAAGACTTCTTCCGAGAACACTCCGCAGAAGTAAATCTTCATCAACATAAAATGGCAAACTATCTACCACATTGTACATTTCTTCCAAAAAACGGTTCCTTTCACCCGACCTAGAACACACACAAAAACAAAAAGAATGTCCGCTGGACACAAACAGTTCAGTTAAAACGAAGAATATATTCATCATTAAAACCATCTTCCATTGGTGATTAATCTTTTGCGCTTCAAAGTTCAAAAACCCCAAAGCTAGACCAACAAAGAAATAAAAGTTTCGACAGTGAAAGTTTTTTGGGAAAATTTCTCAAAAAAAAAAAAAAAAAACCACTAATAGAAAACGTACCTAAAGATACAAAAATTACTCAACGGGTGTCAAGTAATAACGGGCTTCATTTTTCTAAGTAAAAAATGCTATAAACATGACTGGTCAGAAGACAAAAGCCTCACCTCTAAGGTGCTGCCATTTATCCGGTCAATAGCACAGGACGCAGCCATTGACGTTGTCAAGATAAAAATCTTGTAGCCTCCAAATTACTGCACACGCAAAAATTGACAACGCCATCCGAAAATATTCGTCATCGTCGTTTTATCTCTTTCGTATTACGATTACCATGGATATTAGCGCATTGCCATGTGTCATTCTTCGCAGTTCTTGTGTACATTTTAGTATTCGTGTCACAAGAAATGGAAAGTTTCTTCTTCTTCTTCTTTTCTTCTATACACTTTTGGTGCACCTTTTTAAAGCTTTTTCATGCCTCCATCTTTGCGTCACACAAGTTGACTATTGAACTTGCGACCGATAAAATTCATTATGCATAAATGTTCGGATTCGGCCTTTTCCGGTTGAGTGGTTTTGAAGCATTTTCTTGAGAGGTGTCCAATAGCTTACCATATACAACACATTGCTAACCGAAAGTCACCATAATCGTGGCGCTTACGCCTTAAGCCGAACTTAATGCAGTGGTGTGTCTAGTAGGCTTGCCTTAATGTTGAGTGTGGTTTTTAAGGCTCTAGATCAATAACTTAACATACTCGTTGCATAGTTTGGCCGACATCGACCGTCTTTCGTACAGGTTTAAGGTCATAATTACGTATGCGCAAGTACAAGGATTTGTATGTGCTTGGTCTCAAGAAGTGAATTTAGAACTTAGTTTTCAGAAGTGTTTGCAATTTGAAACGTCATCGCTTGTTAGTGAGCTCGTTTCACGGATGGAGTTACACCTGATGAGAGGTTCTTGGAGATAGAATCTATGTGGGCGATAACGAGTTAAAAGTGGAGAAGAAAACGACTCGGAGAACATGAAGAAATATTTGACCTACATTTTCTAGATGGAATTTGTGCTTATTGCCTCTGGGCTTGGTTAGCGCTTGGAGATATTTTTTATTTTATTTTTTTCAACCGAACTGTATAGGTAAAGCTGAATGGTTCTGTATAGTAAATTTTTCATCTGCCGTGATTGATCTGAATAATATGCTAAATTTACATTTTTAGAAGTTTTATCTCAGTAATATAATTTTATAACGAACAATCACTCAAATCAAAAACTGGTGGAAACTTGTTTATAAAAAAAAATTTTAAAGTATAATAATGTGCTAGCTTCGGTTTTCAAATATGTTTTTAACGAAACTTTCATTTTTAATTTCATTAACTTTTGTACCCTGTCGAGTATATTGAGTTTGGTACACACATAGTGAAGATATGTATAAGTATATGATACGCATAACGAGATGTTTTCGAGATTTTTAAATCCCTTTATTGTACTGCAATCCGAACGAACCCGAAATGTAAATTTCGCACATAAAGAAACTTTGCATACACCCAATCACGCACCTCGCACCTGTTCTGGCAATTAATACTCGTCACCCGCCCATCGATGCAGCCAAATTCAGCATTTCACTTTATTCACTTTGTGTAGCTGCAATGTTTTCACGGAGAAAGAACCATTTTTACATTATTCCTTTGTAAATACTTAGTTCTTGGCAGGGAAGAAAAGACGTAGCGCACTCAAGCAAACCATTTCATATGGGACACATGGGCAGAGATATTCATCTGAATAATTTTTACTCTTCTCCAATCATCCCTATAATTCAACCATTTAACAACCGATAGGTCGCTTGAGCTATGGTATTTTGCCCTAATGATGTTTTTTAACATGATTTGCTGAAAGCACTTCTTTTCAATAATTTTACATGACACCCGGAAAAAAAATACTTAGGCAAACATGTATACGTATACAGTATGCCTATGTAAATATTCGTTTTCGAGAAAAATTGAATTTTGTTAAGTTGGCTATAAGTAAAATACTGCTATTTAGCATGTTCAAGCATTTATAGGACCCGACAAAAGTATTTGAAATATAAAATTTAATCGAAATCATTAGAGCTGTTGATGAGAAAAAGTAGGTACATTTGTCAGGTGGACAATCGGTCAAGGTCGCGTGGACTACAAAATTAATGTTAATTCGCGAGTAACTCGATCTTATTATATATTTTGTGTTTTTAAATCCGATAAGCCATTATAAGTTAAAGATGTGTAAGTGACGTAAACTTTAACCTTGTCCCCACTTAATTCAATACTATCGGTTCACCTTATTCCTTATTTTATCTAATGCAGCAAAACGTAGGCTATCATCTTTGTACCGTAATTATCTACATTTAAAACCAGTGAAAAATGCTACAATCCGCCTGGAGCGAATCGTATGATACCCTATCCCTATCTTATTTGGTCGTGTCAGTGGGCGGTGGTAAATGTATTCACAAAATTTTCTATTTTGCCCTATAAACTAATATTTTTACTCGAAAATTAATTTTTGAAGTAAACGCCCCTAAAAAGTGGGCGTGGCCATATACAATGTATAGACGATTTGTAGATTAAGTGGATATCTACATATTTGCCCAAGTAAGTTTTTTCGAGTTTCATATGAAAATAGTGAAAAAAAGTGATTTTTCTTAAAAGTGGGCGTGTCAGTGGGCGGATTTTAAAAATTTTTACACTTGTATTGCTTACTTTTCCAAAGACCTCGTATACAAAATTTCATCAACCTAGTTTAAAATTTAAGGCCCAAAAACTGGTGACATACGGACGGACGGACGGACGGACGGACAGACGGACAGACGGACAGACGGACAGACGGACAGACGGACAGACGGACAGACGGACAGACGGACGGACATGGCTCAATCGACTCGGCTACTGATGCTGATCATTTATATATATACTTTATGTGGTCTATCTTCAATATTTCTCTATGTTACAAACTATGTAACAAACTTAATATACCCTTGGGATAGGGTATAATAAAACATACGTAGCCTTTTCAACAAAAATCTTGAATTAATTTGTATTTAATTTTTTTTTATAAAATTACCCCAAAACAATTTTATTTCAAAAAGTGGGCGTTCTAGTGGGCGGATATTTAAAATATTTTAGCAAGTATTCAACTCTGCTTCTAAGAATTGATATTAATATGTACATATTTGCCGTTTTACGACTTGACAAATTTACTTCAGACTCCGTATCTGAACACTGTGTGGATGTATGCAAGACTTCAGCCCAAGCAGTTGGACCGAAATACTTCAAACTTCATATCTGAACTCTCTAAATATCTCTTCACCTCTGTACTGTAGGAACACAAATCGAGGCAAAGTTTCCATTTTTGTTTAAGGCTCTAACGATCTTGATAAAATTTCATATTGGAGTGAGTTTAGGAAAGTGCTATAACTATGTTTTTCGCTAAAAATGCGTTTAATGATAACCTGCATATTAACTGCTTCGTCATATTCCAGAAACATGGATATTTATTGGTTAATATCCAATGGACTTCGATCAAGATCAAAATGTGAGCAAAATTTAGTGCGTGCAAATATGACATTTTAATTTATAAGAAAAAAAACTTTCAAAAATCTTTTAGGAATTTATATTTTTTAAAATTTATTCGTTTCAAACAAACAGCATCGACGCGACTCAGTCGTGTACTCTGTTTATACTTGTAGATTAAATAGAATTATCGTATCCGTTTTTGAGCGATTAATTTTTTCAATTTTGTTTTTCACGTACATATATCAATTTTCCAAAATATGAATATTTGTTTTTATAAGACTATATTTATTGTATCCACGTTTAATTTTAGATTCTTGGTTCTAATAAGTTTAAGACTTTGATTGGACGAAATTATCATAATTAGAAACTTTTTATGTATTTATTAGCCTACGATGTATTGGAAAGTTTTACGTCGTATATATCACTATTATATAAGCTCATCAATAGAATATAACCTTTAAAAAATTACTACTTCAGGTATGGACTCATATAATATGTATTTTTAACAGTTTGAATTGATTTATACACTTAAAAAACTTCTCATTTACTTGAAAAATTCAACATTTTACTTTGTAAAACTTACAAGTATATTTTTTTTTATTTTCAGGAATTATGACACTGAGCCGTGGCCCGTACAGCGAGCTCGATAAAATGAGCCTATTTCAGGATCTAAAGCTGAAACGAAGAAAAATTGATTCAAGATGCAGTAGCGATGGCGAGTCAGTAGCCGATACGAGCACTTCATCGCCGGATCTATTAGCGCCAATATCGCCAAAAATGTGCGACCAAGGACCAATTGTATCCATTTCGTCCTCATCAATAACGTCGGCAGCGGTCACAACAACTTCAACGACAACTGCTTCAGCAGTTGTGGTTGCCGCCAAAGCAGCTGCCGTGGCAGCTGCAGCAGCCGCTGCTGTTGCTGTGAACCAACAACAACAACAACGTAGTAGCAGTAGCATTAGTATCAAGCAAGAAGCGCAAACTTATTCACCCAGTTGTGTGGTGAAACAAGAATCACAGCAGCAACAAATACACTCATCGGGTAGTATGGTAAAACAGGAAACACAGCCGCAACAAATTCATTCATCAAGTGGCGCGGTGTCAGCTGTGGCAGCCTCTTCGGTAATGTCACCACCACCTCCAAGCGTACGAACGCCGCCAACACCAGAAACAACAACCGCCCGGACACCGCCGCCTTCTGTGCCACCTACTACGCCAACACCGCCTCATGGGAATGGAACAGCGAGCAGTACCAGCTGCGGTACTAGCAATGGAGGTGGTAGTAGTCGAGATTCACCGGACTCATTGGATGACAAACCTTCAACAACGACAAATCCATCACCAAATGGAATGCATGGTTCATCGACATCGTTTGGGGCCAGCGAATTGATGGTAAATACAAGTATTGGAAGTGGTAGTGGACCTAGCAGTAGTGGTGGAGGTAGTAGTGTTAACTTAAGTGTGATACGTTCTGTAAAAGAAGAACGCATATTGGCATCGCCTACAAAAATGATGGCATATCACCATCATCAACAACAACAGCAACAGTTGCAACAGCTGCAGCAACAACAACAACAACATCAGCAGCTGCAACAGCAACATCAGCAGCAGCAGCAGCAGCAGCAGCAGCATCAACAGCAGCAACAACAACAACAACAACAGCAGCAGCAACAACAACAACAACAACAACAACAACAACAACAACAACATCATCATCAACGGCAGCCATCACCAAAAGCTGTAACGCAGTCACAGCAACATGTTACCGTTCTGGTGACGCCTTCAAGAGTAAAGTCTGAACCGCAACAACATTCATCCTATCAACAGCATGGTAATTCAAGCAGCAGTATACACCCACATCATACATCTACGCAACACCAGTTGGTGCAACAACACCAACAGCAGCAACAACAACAACATCATCCGCATCATCCATCGCATCAACAGCAGCACTTGCAGCATTTACAACAAAATCCACACATCTCGTCACGTAAATCCAGCCCACCATCTCATCAACAACAACAGCAATTCCACAGTCATGGTCGGGGAGATAACGGCCACAACATGACGATAACAACCACGTCGACATCACCCATGCATTTGACACAGTCGCAGCAACTACAGATCTTACACGCGGCTGCATCCACACAAGCAATGATCTCTCGGCAACAAATGTCCCCGAACTCAATGTCACCGTCATCGCGACAGGGACCCTCTATGAACCAAGTGCACTCATCACAATCTCCGCAACATCAACCGCATCATTTGTTGCAACCACAGCAGCAACAGCAGCAGCAGCATATCCGAATCAAGAAAGAATCCTCGCCCATGTTGAATCTCTCGCCAACAGCACATCACAGACAACAACAGGTGCAGCAATCGCAGCCTCCGCAGTTACCAACACAGTCAATGAGTAGCCTGGCGGCTCAAGCGCTTATGCACCCAAGTCTGCAATTACGCCACCCAACTAATCGGGATGCATCTTCGATTCTTTTTCGTGTCAAAAACGAAGTCCATCAGCAGCTCCCTAACCTAATGCAGTCGTCTCCCGCTCAACGAATGGTTTGGGTATCTAACAACGCGCGTATAAATGGAGTGAAGCCCGAAGTGATTGGTGGTCCGATTGGAAGCCTACGGCCAAATGCACCAGTGCAATCGCCTTCTCCACATCATTCATCCTCCTCGTCATCATCACAGCTGTCACCGCAGACGCCATCGCAGACCCCTCCGCGAGGTACGCCCACTGTAATAATGGGTGAGAGTTGTGGTGTGCGAACAATGGTATGGGGCTATGAACCTTCGCCGCAGTCGGTGCAATCTCCACCTGCTGCTCCGACCACACCAACGCAAACCCCAGGACCATCACAAAATACAGAGGAAGCTGCTCAACTTTTACTGAGTCTGGGACAAACACGAATTCAAGATAACAGACCACGGCCGCAGCCTTTTCGAACGCCGCATGCTCTAAATATGGAACGGTTATGGGCTGGAGACTACAGTCAGCTTCCGCCTGGTCAATTGCAGGCATTAAATCTAAGCGCCCAGCAACAATGGGGTGCATCGAATTCGGTTGGGGGAGGTGGAAGCATCGCTCACAATAGACCAATTGATACACCTCATGACCCCACTGATGAAGATGAGCAACCATTAGTGTGTATGATATGCGAAGATAAGGCTACAGGTTTGCATTACGGAATCATCACATGTGAAGGGTAAGTGCTTTTGGCAAAATATATACATTTTTTCGATTATTTTATTTATTTTTTGCCTGCTAGTGCCAAGCCAGTCAAACAGTCAGTCAGTGTCTAAGTTATGAGAATCTACTTTATCTACTTTTTGCCTTAATTAACCTAACACAGATTACGTGCACCTTATGAAAAAAATAAAAAGTTTGGCGGACTTTTTAGCGAAGTCTAAAAATCTAAAATCTTTATTAGAAACTAATTCATCAATTCATGTATGTATCAAACAAATTTATTAACTTACATTCGTGCCATGTCCGTCTAATGGTCAATAAAAAAATGGGCATGTTTCACGAATAGCTAACTTTTTATAGGTTATTAGAAGAAAGAGATCATTAAGAAAAAGGGATAGCACGTAATCATTGGACAGAGACGACACGTATGTATAACAATGTAGAGTGATGTCAAAAGATGGCGCAACAATAGCTTTATTTAATAAGAACAAGTATTCCCATTAATTATGGAACACAACATAGTTCAAGTGGCTGCCACGGCTAGCTTAGCAGTAGCGCATTCTTTCACTCCAATTTTCCAAGGCCTTGGTGATATTTTCAGGCTGGATTGCTTGAATGATATTGGCCTTAAGGTCTTCACGATTCCTCACAAAAAAATTCAAAACACAGCTCCGACGCGGCCAATTAACATTGCTAAGACGGCTGATAATATAATTTCGGAATTTGGTGCGCAAAAGATCGATTGTAGTATGGCGCCGTCCTGCATGATGTCAGATCCATGTCTTCAATTTCAGTAAAAATAAGTCAAAACGTTTTTTCCATCCTGATTTTCGGAAAAAAAAAATGGTCCAATGAAGCCACCACTCCACAATCCGCATCAAACTATCACTCTCTGTGAATGCATTGGCTTCTCGACAATAACGTGCGGGTTATTTGAGCCCCAATTGCGGAAATATTATTTGTTAACGTAGCCCCTAAGATGAAAATCCACCTCATCAAAAAAGGTGATTTCTCGCCCAAATGATTCGGCTGAACACCACTCACTTTGGGAATAAGTTTTCAATATTTCCCATCGTTGTTCTAGCGTAAAGCAACTCATTTTGTTCCGCGGAGTGCGAAATGCTTGATTTGAAAAGAAATTGGTTTCGAACAATATTAGTAATGAATCTATTTTATATACTAATAAAGGTATAATTGTGACAAATATATTTATATTTTTTTTTGTAATTATGCTACCACGTCTGCTCTCGTTAAAGATCCAAAAAGAAAAGAACGATTTAACAAATATGCAACGGCAAAAGACTTAATAGAAAATGAAGTACAAAGATAATCCAACGGTAATCTTTAAGCAACGTAACGGTAACGTTTTAGTACAAATAAAGTAAATTGCTGATGATTTAAGTTAATCTGCAACACTGACTTTCTGTTAAGATTTCTAGCGGGAAACAGCTGCCAGTGTCAAAATAAACTATGATTTGATTTTATATGACCACGCCCAATGGTCTATAAAGCTTATAAATCTGTTTCTGCGATTTTTTTCGATTAATATCAATTCATAGTATAAAATTTAGTATATGTTTTTGAAAATACTCACGTTTTTGAAGAAATTTAAACAAAGAGCCTTAGGAAAGGGATAAGGTACATATCATGCGATCCGTTCCAGGCGGATTGTAGCATTCCCATATTTTTTAACTCGATATTTTTTGATAATTTTGGCTTTTCCATAATGTTATTTCTTGGAAAGTTTAAGATGTACATTGTACATGGATGCAGTATGTTCAGATTACTGGCAAAAGTCAAATTAATTAGTTGTCATTGTTTTTCTCTAACCTAAATTTATACACATTTACAAACATTTTTAATGATCCTTCAATTAATCTCGCTCAACTTAAACGGCTTAAAATTGCCGTATTTGGATTGAAAAACGACCCGAGGCTGTTGGAATCATCGGTTCATATTTCGTCAAAAATTAGGACGGCCAGAACAGCAGTAAAAATTATAGCATCTTCTGATAAGGTGATTAATTTTCGCCACCTTGGTTTAACTTTTTTCAGTGACTGTCACTGTGTACCGCACAGTCCATTTTTGTTCAAGTACTCTGTACTGCACAGTCCAACATACTATTTTTTACATCTTCGCTTGCGGTAGAAGAGTAATGAAATAAAATTGTTTGCCAAGTTAATACTTTTGATTGCTTATAAGAAGTTTAGGTTTATATAAATATGTATATTGTTCAATTCTTTTCATTAATTAATGTAATTATCTCTTTTTCAAATTTTAGTTGTAAAGGCTTCTTCAAGCGAACCGTTCAAAACCGTCGAGTATATACATGTGTAGCCGATGGAACCTGCGAAATCACCAAAGCACAGAGAAATAGATGTCAGTATTGTCGTTTTAAGAAATGTATAGAACAAGGGATGGTGCTACAGGGTAAGTTATTCGTATTTTCGTTGAGACACTTAATAGTTATTCTTTATAAACCCCATTTAAATAGCTGTACGCGAAGACCGAATGCCAGGTGGTCGCAACAGCGGTGCCGTTTACAACCTGTACAAAGTCAAATACAAGAAGCATAAGAAATCCGCCCAAAAACAAATACAACAGCAACAGCAGCAACAGCAACAACAATTACAACAGCACCATCATCAGCAACAGCACCACCAACAACAGCCGCATCATCTACAACATCCACATCACCACCAACATTCACATCATCATCAGCCACCACCACAAGCCGGAATGTCCGGTCAGCAGCAGCAGCAGCAGCAGCAGCAGCAACAGCAACATCAGCAACAACAGCAACAGCAGCAGCAACAACAACAACACCAACAATCGCATCTCCCACACCAGCAACAGCAACCCCATCAGCAGCATCCAATGTCCCCTCACCATGTTGCCAGTCAAACCCCATCAAGTCATCACCATCCGCATCATCACCCGAGTCAGTCACCCCACCATCATGCAATTCAATTGGTGCAGCAGCAACAATCGAAAATTGGTGTTGCTGCTTCCTCTGGTGGCAGCGATATTAAAAACGTGTTCCTATGCCCTTCAGCCTTAAAACAGGATGATGATGCCCAAGACATAAAGCTGCCATCGCATTTGGTTAATGGAACAATACTTAAGACTGCTCTTACCAATCCCAGCGAAATAGTACATTTACGCCATCGACTAGACAATGCAGTGAGCTCCTCAAAGGATCGCCAGATCTCATACGAGCATTCGGTGAATATGATCCAGACGCTAATCGACTGCGATGCCATGGAGGACATAGCAACACTGCCACATTTCTCTGAGTTCCTTGAGGACAAGTCTGAGATAAGTGAGAAGCTATGTAATATTGGTGACTCGATTGTTCACAAGCTTGTGTCGTGGACTAAAAAACTACCTTTCTACTTGGAGATTCCCGTAGAGATACATACAAAACTGTTGACTGATAAATGGCATGAGATACTTATACTCACAACAGCAGCCTACCAGGCGCTTCATGGAAAAAGAATGTCGGGTTCATCAGCAACTTCTACTACAACGAGTGGGGCATCTGCAACATCGACAAATCCAACTTCACCAATAACTACAATGGGAATGCCTCTCCACAAGGACGACCCAGAATTTGTTCAAGAAGTGAATGCGCATTTAAGTACTCTTCAAACGTGCCTCACGACGCTGATGGGCCAACCAATTGCCATGGAGCAGTTGAAAATGGATGTCGGACATATGGTAGATAAAATGACTCAGATAACAATAATGTTTCGGAGAATTAAGCTTAAAATGGAGGAGTATGTGTGCTTAAAGGTTTACATTTTACTTAATAAAGGTAAGTTTGGGTAATGTTTTTTACCTTAAATTCCTTTATATAAGTAATGTGTTTTGCTTATTACAGAAGTGGAACTGGAGAGTATACAGGAGCGTTATGTCCAAGTGTTGAGAACATATTTACAGCATTCGTCTCCACAAAATCCACAGGCAAGATTGGGAGAACTGTTGTCGCATATACCAGAGGTACAGTCTTTCTTACAGCTAACGTATGCTCAAAAAGTTTATCTCCCTGGGTACTACAAACGAAAGGGTCAAAGAGAAGAGTTTACCATCTGTGATTTCCAAAATATCAAGATGATCTGATTTAATACAATTTTTTTAGTATATTTTATTACTCTGTAAATGAAATGGTTCTTCAATTTTATTATTGTATAACATTTCCAGACATGCAGGGTCTATGGGCACACCACGAGGCCTAAGAAAACCGATTGTTTTTAAAAGGACTGTAAAGCTTTTTTTATTTACTTGGGTATATATAGATTTCACATGCATATGCCCCCAAAAGATAACATTTAAATTCTTCTGCATTTCTTGCATGACACAACCGACAATATTTTCAATTGTATAAACAATTTTACAGAGAAAGGTTGTAAAATAAATTCAAAAATCTAGTTTGAAAATTAAAACTTTATTTGTATAAAAGACTTAATTTCACATCTTATAAAACTTGTCTAAGCTAACTGCTAACTGCTATTCTTAACAATATGAAAGGCACGAACAAAATTTCCTATTTTAGCTCACGTATGAAGTTTGGAACAAATAGTCTCGCCTGAAGTCTCGTGGTTTCCAACTACTTTGGTTTCTAATTAAATAAATATTCAAAGAGATCAAATTCCTATTTGATCAACATTTTCATGAAAATAATTCTGAGGTACCTACAGGACATTCGTTTTGTTAACAGGTGATAGATTACTAGACAGTTTTTGTCGCTTACATTAGAAGTATTTCTCTTTGATGAACCTATATAGCTTTACTCGTATATGAAAAAAAAGTATTAAATTTTCTAGAATATATTTTATCCAGAGTTTTCAAAGAATCTGCTAGACTTAGAGAAACAAACACCACAGGAAATTTAACTTATGTATTTTTCTTTTGTTTTAGATTCAAGCAGCTGCTAGTCTTTTACTAGAGAGTAAAATGTTCTACGTACCATTTGTCCTTAATTCGGCTAGCATAAGGTAGCAAATGCTGGAGCGTGGACTCATTTCGATGGATGATGATCCACTGTCACCGCCTCCACCACTACCACCGTCACCACAAAATATGATGATGCATCAACCACTAACTTCATCATCACCATCACCTCATCATCAACAACAGCAACTTTGCTATAGAAATTTACAATTATCACTGCCAACAACTGCACTCAATCAACAGCAGCAACAACCAAATGATACAAAGCCAACACTGCCATCACAGTCTTTATTGAAATCCTCGCTACTAGCACCATCGCCGCAACCATCTTCGACTTCCTCTTCATCATTGTCGACAACAACGTCGGCGACAACGTCAATGCAATACCAAGAGACTAAAAGGCAAGACCAACAACAAATAAATGCAACAGAACTGCCCATCCAACAATATAAGTCAATTTTACATACGCATTTAATGTCTAAGCAAGCATCGTCATCATTAGCATCGCCATCGCCCGTTTCGGCAACTTCAACATCAACTACAACTTCATCATCTTCGTTATCATCCTCATCGGAAACAATACATTTAATGAACGCTAATGCAAGTGGACGCCACCATCAACAGCACGCTCTACAGAGTCTGGTGCAACACCCACTTAACCAGCAATTTTCACTGCCAACGAAGCAACGACAGAGTAATCATCAACACCAGATGCAGGGCCAACATCGTAAACCCACCGCATCATCGACGATAACAACGACGTTGCTTCCACATTTTGTCATATCGACACCATCAATAACAACAAATAACGGTAGTAATAGTAGTAATAGCAACAATAACCTAAGCAAGAATAACTCTAATTGTATTACCGATGTAAGTAATAGCATAAGTTACAGTAGCCTAAGTAGTAATAGTATAAATAACAACGTTAACAGCTGTCCAAAGAGTACATCTAGCTCATATCTCGTACAGACACCGACTGTAACTGGTACCACTGCCACAGCAACGACTCAAACCCAAACCGATGACGTAGTCGGTGACGGAGGAGCAGCCACCGAATTCAGTGGCAGAAGTGGTCACCTGCAAATGATACCAACAACCAGTGGCAACATAGGATCTGGTAATCTTAATACCACTACGGCAAACAGTATGACAGGTGGAGCATTATCGAGGCGTGGTCCTCCTCATCATCATGAGGCTGTTACCGTTGTTGTATTTAAAACAATGTTACCTGATGACTGAATTATTTAAAAAAAAAAAAGAAAACAAAAATGGATAACACATACGTATGTGCGTGTTTCTTAATTTAATTTTTTTCCTTTTTAATTTGTTTTCGATCGAAAATAACATGAAGAAAAAAAAAATATATTCTTACCTTTTTGTTGGTAGGGCTGCATTATACAAATATATATTATAGATACTTTTTTACGCTGTGTAATTGTTTAAAGATGATTTTTTGTAGATACTTTTTTGTAGATTTTTGTTTTTATAATTTTATTTATTAGCTCTAAAAAGTGTTTGTGTATTCTTTTGAATTAAACAAACTTCAAACAACTGATACAATGATCGAAAAATGAAAGTAATATTTAATATAATTTGTTATTTCATTGTTTAGACACTGAAAAAGCCGTAAGCTAGCGTTAAATTAATTGTATAAAAGAGTAAATTTAAGTCTATTGTATTCATATATTTTAGTATATTTAATGTGAATATTTAATAAGGAATCGTATTTGCTGTGTAAAAAAAAAACTTTAATAACAAACCTAAATATTAAAAAAATAACATAAGCTGAAGTAAAAACAAAATCTAGAAAATAATTCAAAGCAGAAAGAAAAAAAAAAAGAATCAAAAACAAATTTAATCATAAATACTACAAAAAGTGATTTCAAAAATAGTTTAAGTTATAGAACAAAACTCTACAAATCAATTCCATAGAAATGCATATTATCTTGAAATACTTATTCACTTACAAGTAGTGCAAATTTAAAGCCAAATAGTAAAGTTTTTGTTGAAGATTCTTCAGTGCTTTTGATACGAACATAATGCAACAGCATGTCCGTAAGTACGAACCAGAGCTGAATACGGGCTTGTATAATGCTAGTTAGTAAAAAAAATTAAATCCTTTAATGTTTTTTTTATCGATTCTTTAAAGCTTAAAGCTGAACTATAAAAGTCGGAAGCAATCATAAGTTAATGTAAAAATTGCACGTTTAGTGTCCTTCAGTTCAGTCGTTTCCATAAGTTGTCCAGAATAGGAATACATACAATATATTCGGAAGCATCTGTCAATTAGTTTCGCTGGTTAATTTTGTGTTTTTCCAAAAAAAAAAAAAAATCAATTGTATTATAACTCGTTCAAGACTTTAAAACTTAAAATTGGATGCATTTTGGAATTTATATAATCTTTTTTTTAGAATTCTTTCCCAGCTGATTGCCCAATAATCATAAGTACGAGCGAATGTATTCGCACCTTCGGAAGTGAGTAATATCTAGTGACCGAAAACTAAACGAATCGAAGCCAAAATTTATTATGGTCACACAGTCCTTTGCATTTGCACTGTTTCGGAAGTGGTCTTATCAAAGCATTCTCCTATATAGTTCCGTCTTTCTATGAGATACTCAAAAAAACATATGATACTGTTGGGAAGTCGTTATGGGTGTAGTGGCCGTTCTATAATCTTATTTTAAATCTTAAACGCTGTTCCTATTTGCTATATTAATATATTTTGATACTAGTTTGTTATCCAAAAACAGATTATATATAGGTATATTGTCTGGATTGGTTTTATCAGATTAAAGCAGACCAATGATGGAATGGATTCTATTTACGTTTAGCGCGCGTTCATTAACATATAATTCTTGATCCCTTAAATCGAATTTCCTATTTATTCAAATGACAAATAAAATTTCGCCTGGTTTACAAAAAATGCGAAGTAACCGTCTATGGCAAATATATAGATCTTTACTTGCTCTAAAAGTCTTCGATTCATAACATATGTATGACTTTTTAGGGGCGATTTTCTTAGAATAATATCAATTCTTAGAAACAAAATACATTATCTGTTGAAAATTTTGCAAAATCCATACTGACACGGCTTAACAAGTGACGGATATAGTAACCACTTATGTCTTGTCGTCGATATCATTGAAGTTTTTAGAAGATGCAGCACATATAAAACACTTTTACGTAGATGACGTCTGCGTCGGATGCAGCATAAAACTGTGTATCACTTCTACATGTGCAGAAATGTATACCGCGCACTTTGGCCCTTTATGGGCTGTTTATATATGTACATCTATCTATATATATATTTTATTTTATTTTTTTAATACCTACTTCTTAGATGTTAGCTCAAACGAAACTAATATTGAATGTCACCTTCTTATTTTGAATCGGTTTACTTTATGGTTTGTGTCATTCGGCTTTTATTTATTTATTTTAAATTGATATCAAAACCTAGTAATTGTTGGTGCAGTATTACTATGCTGATTTGAATTAACCTCAGCTATTTAGCTGAGTGAAACTTCTGTATAACGAATCTCCATTATAAATTTTTTTAATATAGCGATACATTTATACGAATATTGACAGAAGCTTTTGCAATCGTTTTCTTGTTTTTTTTTTTTTTTGCAAAATAGTGCTTTTCTCACTAGGTTAGGTCGATAGGGGTGGCTGCACGTACCCAGAGACAGATGTACCGGATCAAGTAGTAGGGTGCCGTGACTCAGTGCACTGCACTACTGTGCATGAGTTACCAAGTTCGAATCCCGAAAAATAAAATCTAAAGTTTTTTTCACGGCTCACCTCTTGAGAGTGTCTGCCAAGAGTATAACTGTTATGAGAAAGCTTCTCAAAACCCCTCTGCCCTGCAGATACGGCACAAATGTATACCACGCACAACATATACAGTTGTGAGAAGCTTGGCCCTCTATGGGCTGCTTACGGCCTAGTATTTATTTATTTATTTATTTTTTATGTGCCGGATTAAAAGACATACATATGTATATATACTACTTCACTAAGGAAAGCTAATGTCAAAATTCTACGTTTAGTTTTCTTCAGTGCATACATTGCAATAAGTTGCCCATAATAGGAGATTGTATTCGGAAGCATATGTGAAGTAGTTTCGACGGCTAATTTTGTGTTTTTCTAAAAAAAAAAAAATATGAAAATGCTTCAATCCGTCTGGAGCGGATAGTGTGATACCCTATCCCCTTCCTAAACACATAGCTCCTTCTTCCACCAATATACCTACTTGCTTAAGCAACTTTTTTCAAATATCTTACTGTCGAAAATCAGTCTTTTGATAAAAACGCCCCTAAAATGTAAGCGTTGTCATACACTATGCATAGAAGATATAATATCTTGCTTAAGTAAGTTTTATCAAGTTTTATGTAGAATTACTGAAAAAAGTGAATTTTTCGAAAACTGGGCGTGGCACTGATCGCGGTTGATCGTTGTTGTTAATTCCTTATTATGTAATTCGAAATAAAGAGTGAGTTAATTTAATGTTTAATATTATCCGTTAACTTTAACCCCCTTTTATTAATAAGAGGGTATATAGTTAAACAAACAATATTTATTCTTAAGGGTATTAAGAGTTTGGAAGCACGAGGAAGTGGAACTTCTAATAAGTGTTCGAATATCGTACGAATCAGGATTCAATTTAGGAAACAAAAAAAGTCAATTCTTTCGGCAAAATTTTTGTCAGAAGTAAAATAAACATGTTTCCATTTATAAAGGATAAAATTGATTGATTGATTGAATAGTTGTACGTTCATAAACATCACACAATAGCTTTTCAGGCACATTTTTTTGACATTTCAACTGCTCTATTATATCTGCTTCGCCCAAGTTTTGTTTGCATTTTTATGAATTCACCTTAGCATCTTGCAACGACGCATTTCAATCTCGTTAAAACTCTTAAGGTTCCCAATTTCGGACACTGGCATTATAAAGACTACTTTGTACAGTGATATGTACAAAGATAAGCAACCAATTCCCACGCAAACATAATTTTATCAATGTGACATTCAAAGAAAAAATTGATTGCATTCCTACGAGTAGTGCTTTGCTTCGATCATGTTTTTTTATTTTTCTTTTTATGATCAGCTCATTTTCCGCGAAAATAATAAAGCCGTATACGTAAAGTAAGAAGCTTTTTTAAAAGGGATATAGAATTAATAGTACATGTATGTACAACTATATCTAATACGGAATAATAAAGAAGTTTTGGTGGCAATATAGATTTTATATAAGAGAGTTTCCACTACAAACATTTGTGCATATAAAAATTTACTTGCATTATTTTAATAAAGCAAAATTGTTTTTAGGGTTTCTTAAAACTTTTAAGTAAAAGATTGTCGTGTTTCTTCGTTCACAGCCCTTACGCATCAATGGTCAAAATTGTACTTTATCTACGCTATAATCCGGTTAAAAATAATATCTAATAATATTGTATTATCATTCGGCCAATAAAACAATGGATTTGGCTCCTTTCATCACTATCAGACAACTTTGTTGAGACATCTTGTAATATGTATTCGTATCCTGCATTTTAAGCTTCGTTTTGTATAAAATTATTATAACATGATTAATTACTCACTATGATATGCATTTCTGGGCCATATGAAAACATTTAATAGATTTCGTACACAATGAAAATCCCTTCTATCTACCTTTGCTTCCAAAAACACCTACTTTTTCTGAAAAAAAATATTGTCTGTCGGTTACATGTCTCTATTTCATAAAACAAACAAGTTAAAATATTACATTAGTCCAAATCGAGGCTAACACCATTTTGTGCTAATATTTTTTTTTAAATTTGTTAAGAACTTTTGTTTGCATTTGTAGCTTAATGTAGCAAAATTTTTCTCTTATAACTTGCATTGTTTTTTCTACTTTGTTTTTTTTTTTTTTTTTTAAAAAAAGGATACCATAAAATACTTAGCAAAAATTTATTATGTAAATTTATTATTTTAACAAACAAGCAAATTATCAAAAATCGACATCCTAGTTAAATATCGTAACCATATATGTAGATACATAAAAGTTGAGAGATCTTAACATTTGTACACACACCGCATAACTACACACGGTTATTATTTGTTGTTGTTTCTTATTTTTTAAGTATTCACTATAAAGTTTAGTTAGTAAACAAAACATGCAATTAGCCATTTATAACTGCGAACATTTAAAGCAAAAGAACTTTTAATTTTTTTTTTATTTTGCATTTTTACTATACATTTATCATAACGATTCTATATTTAGTTTGACTTAGAGAGAAGAAATTAATGCAAAATTAATCTTAGTACTATTATATTTACAATTTATGGAATACCATACTACTACTACTATTTGCTATTTTTAATCTATTCTAATTATTTCCCTTTATATGTTTGTATACAATTTTATGAGCACACAAAAGTAAACAAAGAGAAAGAAAAAACAAAAAATATATATATGAATGACTGATTTGTAGTTTTTTAGAATTAAAAATTATGAAAAATAAAAACATATTAATTAAAATGAATTTTACCATTCTATTATTTCACTATAATTTTTATAATTTAAGCTTTTTAGTATATATTACCTAAAAATCTCTGTGTTTTATATAATTAAAACTGATCTTGAAATATTTTTGTTAAAGAGAATATTTGGCTTTACTTGCTTACCTGCCACCTACCTACATACATGAGATCACAAAAGATATTTACAGATAACAGACAGTCTGCTCTGCTTTTGTATTTTAATTCTATTATTTTTTTTCTTATGATATATACATATACATATGTAGGTATGTACAGTACTATAGTAACAAACAAAATAGTCCGGAACTATTTCATTTAAATTTTAAACAGGCAAATTTATCTGATTCATTGTTGTGAAAAGTACAGTTATTATATTATTTTGTATAGCAATTCAGTTTTAAAAGAGGACTCTCATCAAATCATTTTTTTTTTAATTACTGTATATAAAATATTTTCAGTAATGAGTTAAATTTTCGGGTCGATGGAGGAAGTCTATACTCATATATATATACATATATATGTATATATATATATGCTGCGAAATATGAATTATGGTAAATCAAACTAAAACCTATTTGTTGTCTTAAATTATAATTTCATGAATACATATATATACATATATTTATATATATATATACATATATTTTAAATTTTTAGCCTTCTGGACCTTGTCGATTATACACACACTAGTCTATGCATGACTGGGTGCAGGTACTTGCACCTTTATGCCGTTGGCACAATTATTGGCCAAAATGTTGTTAGCCATCTTGTAGCATGTGTCAAAGCTGGATTCAGTATAAAGTATAAAAAAAATGTGCACGACTGGGTCGTACGTACTTGCACCTACATATATGCTGGTAGTTGGAAATGAATTTAAAAAAAAAAATTTACAATAGATTTTTGAAAATTTTTTTTTAAATTTTGTATAAGTTTAAATGGCATATATTATTAAACATTTAATCTTGCCCACATTTCAATTTTTATGGAAATCCAATGAGTTTTAGCCGAGAAATAGCCAAATTTCTAAAACCAGTTAATAAGAAAAGTACCGTTATACGTATTTTTAGGCAAAAACGTGGTACGCATCTTATAGCATTTGCCCAGACTAACTCGAATATGAAATTTAATCAAAATCGTTAGAGCCGTTTTCGAGAAAATCGTCTTTTTGTGAAATTGGCCATAAGTAAAGTACCGTTAATAACAGGGCTAGGACAAAAATTCTAATTTCGCCTCGAATTGCGACCCTACAGAGCTCAGATATGAAGTTTGAAGCAAATCGGTTCAGCCGTTTAGGCTGCAGTCCAGCTTACATACACACAGACCGACAGACAGACAGACAGAATCGGCAGACCCACTTTTTCGAGCTTCTCTATCATCGTAATGTCAGAATTCATTGTTATCTCGAGTTCGAATTTTTGCACGAATCCAATACTTGCCCTATATTATAGGTGCAAGTAAAAATGTTTGCAGTCTTTAAATTGAAGTACCGTTATTAACGCTTTTGTGAAAAAATGTGGTGCGCCATCTTATAGCGCTTTGCAAAACTAGCCAAAATATAAAACCTAAACAAAATCGTAAAAACCGGTTTTCAGCAAATCATTTCTGAAATTGGCCCTAAGTAAAGTAATATCTTGCCCTTCAACCAAGAAACATTTTGTCTTATCTGGTATGTTTTCAGCCTTAAGGGTTTTATGCCGTGCCTACCTTGTAACTTTTGAGCGGTTTGACGTAGAGTTGACTATCTACTATGTACATACATACATACATATGTATACTTTGTATGGCAGCCCGCTTGAGATGTGGGAATGAATTTCATTTCGTGGGACAAACAAAAATTAGATCTATTTTTTGGGACATCCACAAAAGTATTTTAAGGTATGTAAAATTAAGAGTAGGTTGTGAAAAAGTTATGAAAATTTCTCTTATTCACACGGTTTTTTAAAAAAGGGAAATTCACTGTTTGATTAAAATTTAAAATTTAAAATTTGTTGGGTAGGTTTCTCTTATATAATATATTACTTACTCTAAATAATATATTACTTACATGCTTGCTTAAAGGGCTCCCGACCCTTTCAAAGATCATCTTGTCTGGAGCATTGTTGTCCATTCACTCGATGTGGCCCAGCCAATGTAGTCGGCGCATCTTGGATCGAGAAAGATACCAAAACTTGACTTGAAAACTTAATTTTTTTTTCTTCTAATACTCGTACATCCTGTTCGTATCATATTGGGTCTGTGAGTATTTTCAACCGTGGGATTGTCAGGTTCTTTTGGTTAAATTCAACCTTCGCAAACGTGATATGTCTTGATTTTTATTGGTTCACGTTATCGAGTCTACTGTATGTCTGTAAAGTCTGTAATAATAAAAAAAAGTATTACTAAGCTAATAAAATACCAGTCCGTATTGAAATTAATAAGAAGAACTGGGCAGATAATTAGAAGTCGAGTACAATAAAAAAATATTGTTACACAGTGATCTTAACAATATCAAGTGTACACTGAACAGCCGAGTTATAGAGCGGTGTTTACATGTGTGGGTTGGATTTACATGCTTACTTATTTTATCGGTCTACAAATCATCCATACCTTATGCTCAGTTTTTAGTGGTGTTTTTCTTTAATTTCATTTCAAATTCCGCCCACTACCACGCCAATTTTTTGAGATAATTCGAATTTTGGAGTCATTTTATAAAAAAAAAACTTTTGAAACAAGTACATAACTTGGTAGTATAAGGAATTATATATATGTACATATAGGAAAGGTATAGGGTATCACGTACATCCGCTTCGGAAGGATTGTAGATTCCATATGCTTTTTTATATCAAGAATACAAGAACAGAAAGGAAACATAATCATCGTAAATCCGCAGGAAAACATGTAAGGGCTAGAGCAAATCCACACGTACACGATGATGAATATTAATTATTCTGTTCAAAATGTGGTAAGTTTAATTGATTGCCGTGGCATGAGGCCAAATACTCGTATTACCCTGCCAACTCCTGCTTGGGGCCACTGTATTTGAGAGGATCCAAATTTTCTTTCATCTACTTTTGTAGAATCAAACAAATTCATGGCTATTTTGCCCACTATTTAATTGTGTTCCTTTTTTTGTAGGTTGTCCCACTTGAGTGTGAGTGACTTTTTTATACATATCTATTATTTCTTAACTATTATTTTGAATCACCCATCATGATGGTTCTTGAATTATCATAAAATGAAAAGAAAAATTATTTCCCACAAAAAGTTATTTTTTGCATACATATGCAAACAAAACGCTTGGCCTTATTTCACGACACCATTTTATAGCAATTCATAAATCTGATCCAAATATAAATTTCAAAGAAAATTGTTTTAGACGTTTTGTAGCAAATTATTTATATTTCAAGTTGCCCATAAGCAAAGAACCGATAATGTTGGGACCAAAGTCGAAATTCTAATCTCTGCAGAGATCACCAAGTCGATACTCTCGAATTTAATCAAAACAGTTACATACGCATAGGCATACATAATTGACTGACACACAACATAATCTTGGCTTTTCTATAACGCCCAATTCTCTATAAACTGACTTTTTTTGAAAGTTCACTTAATCTAATGGATTTTAAAACGTGATAGCTTCTTGTTGTAGCTTTGAAGAAAAATATAATCTTTAATCACTATTTTGAAGTCCTTTAAGAATATATTATTTGATATTTTATTTACAGAGCGCGTTTTAACGCCAAAAAACGTATTGTTCTGCAATACACAGCCCCTGTCGCACAGGAGCGTTTTTTCACCGCAACATTTAATTATTTTCGACGCTCAGTTTTGACGGGGCGCGTTACGAAGCAATATTTAACATGGAGTCACGCGGTAAAATATGCCTGGAAAGAATCATAAGATAACACTAGTCAACACTGAAATTTTTTCCTGAATTTTAATATGTAATATATGATATATGTATGTAAGGCACTAATTAAGAAAAAAATATTAATTTGCTTGTATGAGCTTTAGATTTCTATTTATACAAAATTATAAATTTCTCCAAAAATCCCATTTTTTCTAAGATTTTTGGAACTAAACACTATGAAATGTAATTTTATTTGATTCTCGAATGTTATAAAAAAATATTTTTGAATTGAGTTAAACTGAAAAAATCTGCATATGAGGTCTAAATGCGGTAAGTTTAAAAATATTCAAAAAGTAGAGCTGTAAAAAAAAACGTATGTTGCAGTCGACATCAGTCCATCCTAATAAACCAAAAAATGTAAAATTTTAAGAGGAAAATATCAAAAATATTTTTTTTTTGAATAGGACAAAAGTCCGAGACACTCGAAAGTACGGAAGGGAGATGAGATACGAGGTAGACTCTGCCGTATCTCTAGTGTGGCAACTTGACGTATAAAAGTAATACAGAGACACCAAAAGAGAATTTCAAACCGTTTCGAGTCTTCTTCGGCCTATTTAAAAGTTGTTATTAGTTTGTTTTTTAGAATTCTTATTTTTGAAAAATGATTGAAAATGAGAATTTTTATTGCAGTGTCAGTAGGCCGATGTTGAAAATGTTGACATTTGTTCTGTCCCGATCTCCCAAAGCTTCTGATCTTTTATTTATATGTGGTATATATTTGATTAAATTTCAAATCGAATACCATGTTTCTGCTTATGCTTTTTTTATAACTCATTTTAGTAATGTGGCAATTTATTGGAAATTAGTCAATAGATTTGGATTCATTTGCTTTGACTTGAGCTGACCACAGAAGGTTGGGCTCCAGGCAAGATTTAACAATGCTTTGAATCGAAATTCCGAAAATTTATTACTATAGGAAGTTTGCTTCGTAGTGAATTGTAATCTTGGTGCAATATTTTTCGTCGACTAGTCTCGCTTACGCAGAAAATAGCGAAGTCTTTAGCTGTCCTTTTCCTATAAAAGGAAAATGTCAGCTCCTTAATTTTTTTTTTTGGTGACACACATGGGTAAATTTATTTTCCAATTTGGAAAGATTTAAGGCATGGTTACCCCCATTTGGGCTCTTAACTAAGATGACGTTATGAAAGAATCAGACATCCATTTTTGGGCTTTCCAAATCAAATGATTAGTCGCAAACTCCAATCTTTATTTAGGTTCTGATTTAAAATCAATAGCTTCTGAAGAGGATAATAAGCACGCATATCACCAAGCGCCAATAATCAAAATGTCGCTTCATTACTTTTAGAAACAATTTACCTATTGCTACGGATCGCAAGTATTCCGAAAGTATATGTGTGGCTGTTTAAACCGGGGGTAAGATGATAAGGACATAGGAGCCCATGAAGAATTGATTTGATTAATTCCTTCCCAAAACTAAGAATGAGGAGTCGGTGTTCAATATATCAGATTTTGATTTTTTTTAATAACTGATTTTGAAAAAAGGCCAAATAAAATTAATATTTTTTTTGCCCATATTAATAATGAATTTCTATAAATAACTAAATACATAAACCCAAAAGCCCATTATTTAGCAAAATTTGCATTTCCAAAAAAAAGCTATTGTGCTGATTGAACCTGGTTTTTTAGGACGGAAAAATTATTGCATCAAATTAATCCCTTTGTTTTTACCGATAAGAAGTAGGGGCTGTTGCCGAAAAATTTCAATTTTTTCATGTTTGTTGGCTTCGATTTTCGCCATATAAGGCCATTTTCGCCGCGAGCTTACCTCATTTGTGCTGTGAACACCGCCGCATATCGGTGATAATGGCAACAGTAAGTCAAGATGTTGTAGAAGAACGAGTATTTTGTTTATACAGCCAGAGCTTCATCCACTTTATTTTCCTTGCACCGATACGTAGTTTTGGATTTGTCAAAATATTCGATCTCGGGATTTTGATAAATTCTGATTTTACCTTTATAGAGAAGTCGAAGTCTGAAAATTCTGTCTGCGAGGCTACAGCCTAAACGGGTAAGCGGATTTTGATGAAACTTCGTATCTAGATTCCGTGAGGTAATCCCAAGAGGCGAAATTGAAATTTTTGACGAATTGCTATAAGATGGCGTACCATATTTTCAGCCAAAAGCGTTAACAATGGTACTTTACTCATAGCCAAATTGGTAAAAAACGGATTTTCTGGAAAACGAGTCTAGATACATGATACAAAATGGCTACAACATTTTGGACAATATTTGTTATAACGCTATTTAAAGCCAATTTGGTTAGAAGCCGGTTTGTTAAGAACGAGTCAATAGATTTAATTCAAAGTGTGTATAAAACTGGTCTAATGCTATAAAATTGCGTTCCACTTTTGGCTAAAATTGGTAATAACGGTACTTTTTTTAGGGTCAAGGAATTTTAACCAAACGATTTAGGCTTTAACGATTTAGTTTAAATTTTATATTTATACTAGTCTTGTAAAGTCTGTAAATAACGTTTTTGGTCATAATTGTTTAGAACGGTACTTTACGGTTTACTCAAAAACTGCTCTAACGATTTTGATTAAATTTCATATTTGAGTTAGTCTAGGCCTATGCTATAAAATGGCGTACCACGTTTTTGGCATATAACGTTACTTTGCGTATTAACTGGTTTTTTGAAATATGGCCGTTTATCTGTTAATATTCAATGGATTTCGGTCAAAATCAAAATATGAGCAAAATTTTATGTATACAAAAATATGGCATTTAAACTTATGTAAAGTTAAAAAAATATATTTTCATATATGTTTTTCTTTTTAAAGTTCATTCATTTTCAGTTAACAGCATATAGCTGCAGTCGTTCACTTTATGTTTATTTATTTTGTTTTCTTTTACATAAATAAATCACCATAAGCGCAACCACTTGCGCTTCTTAATCGCACATGCTTACGGTATAAAGAATCAACACGAAATGAATGCTCACCAAATATGTTGTATGGGATAACGCAAACGAGCAAGTTCGGCGAGCATGTTCGTCGTTTAGGGCTACCTTTAGTCGGCAGAATAAGTAGATATACATATTTTCAAAATCTGCCCACTGACTTGCACAATTTTCCGAATAATTCACTTCACAAAAACGTACTAATGTAAATATGTAATGTATATTACATATTACCGGTGATCCATCCTCTGCCGAAATATTTTTATAACTGATTCATCAAATGATAAAAATCCCACAAAAAAAAAGTTTTAGACAACTGAGATCTACCAGTTCATAATTTTTTTTTAAAGTGAGAACTATGGCTGTTTCGTCACATCCCAATGCCGTAAGTCATATTAAATATATAATAGTTTAAAAAACTCGTTAGTTTTTGAATATTTTAAATCAAAAACCTCAGTAAAATGGAGCATTTTATGTTGCTTGTTGTGTCCAATATCTAAAATGAAAACATCAGTCTACTTACGTGCCTATTTTTCAAACACTCACTTTCTGAAAGCTTAGTAGTAATACGAAAAAACTTACTTGAGCAAATATGTATGTAGTTATGTATATAATCTACATATATTCACTTACTCTTCAAATCTTTTATACAATATGGCGGAGCTTATAAATGTAAATGTACCGCACTACTACTACTAGTGCAGTAAAACTGTATTATCAATGCATATGTTCGACAGCATGTTGTGTTCATAAAATGTAAAATAACAGCATATGTTCTCTAAAAGTCATGCAAGTTTGCAGTCATTTTTATTCTGTTGCTGAAAAACTGCAGAAAAAATCAACTGGGTATTTGTCAATAGTTCGTAGTAGACTAATACCATGAATCCACCAAACGAAATCGCCGCGAGGTTTCGTCAAGTTCACCCAAGCCTCTGCGATTTCGTCATACATTATCTAGGTTTCAAAACCTCGAAGTTTGAGCGTAAACGTAACCTTTAGTTTATTTTGGTGTTCATTTTTGCATTATGCATTACTTAGCCCACAAATATGTTAAGTAAAGTCAAAACATTTTAGCGCATGACGATTTTTATGAGCTTAATCGAATTTAATAAGTTAAGTTAACTCATTTTTTACCATCTAACATTTGTACGCCATCGCCATCGATATGTCCACGTCCATTTTTTAGGGGATTTTAACGGAGATTTCTCACATTTTTTTCGATTTTTCTAGAAAATTGCCCTAGCCAATAAGCAATAAAAACGGCCATAGTCATGTTTACTTTTCGAAAAGAAAGTATATAGGGTATCAAACGATCCATTCCTTTACTACTAGTGTGATTTTGCTATGAGTTTTGACGGGGAATAAGTCCAAATAAACACATACGAATTTACTTGGTGTTGGTTTTCACGTCAATGTTTACTCCACTTGTGGTGTTAAATAATTAAGATTCTTGAGGTATAACATATAGCCAGGTAATAATGATATCATACTCGTACCTTATGTCTTCCTGAAACTCCTACGCATCAAAACCGATCACCTTTGCTATTATCCGGCCTCGTAATTAATAGCTGCTTACTTATGATTAAATTTATAGCGTTTTTGTCAGTAAACTATAAACAATAAAATGTTTTTTTTATAGCAGTGGAATTTTTATTTACCCTAGTATGTTAAGGCTACGATGAAGTCATGTCAAAAACTTGTTTACCACCCACAATCACTTTTAGTAAAAATTCCATAATGCATGTATATCAATTAATGGTGTTTTTATTTCTCGTTATATAAATTCGATGCTCAAAATGAATAAGTACTCAATAAGAAGAAATAAATAAAAAAAAGAGATTATTTTATACTACGAAGTCTGAAAACAAATGCCTTGAATTGTAATGTTTAAAAGAGTATATAAAACGGATAATAAATTCAAATAAAAGATACAAATTCACAGATAAATTAGAATCAAAAAAGTAACCAAGAATGTAAATATGTATAATAAATGTATGTGGAAACCTAATTTTAAGATGTTCAATTAATAGTTAAAAAATTATTTAATGTATATGTATATAAAAAAGCAGTAAAACGTGTAAGCCGAATGTGTTCTTCATTAAATGTATATACATTAAAACATTGAATTATAAAAACGTAAAAGCAAAAAACCAAACAGATATTTTTGCACTAAATAAGATCGAATAGATAATTACTTAATTAAGATATTTGGACTATGTACAGTATTTTAGTAATCAGGCACCAATGATATTCTTTATTACCTTTTTGTTAAATTGATTAATTAAAGCTGAGGGAATAATGTTGGTTTAGAGTCCGTTTCCATCAGACAGCGAGGGAAATATTTCGAAATGTTAGTCAAAGCCAGTTTTGATTGACATTAATAAATCTATGTTGTTAGAAAAATCTTTTTATTTTTCTTTCGGAACATAAACTTTTGGGCTCATTAATAGTTTTTAATTGATTTAAATCTAACACTATCTTATATTTTGGTCCTCAAAATATTCATCATCAATTTTGTAAATTTCTTTATGTACATTAATGCTTCACTTACTTGGTTTCTGCATACAAACCACCCTGATGATATAATGAAGTGCAGCGTCTGTGCCATTATTCCAGAAAGTTTATTGAAATCCTGAAAAAAGAACTCCTTGGTTTGTCGAAGGACTGCCATATTTTGCTTATGTTGACACAAGTTTCCATGATCTAGTCTAGTTTAGTGTTGGTCTATCTAAGGGATTTATTTCCAGTATCACGCTTAAGTGTGAAATGCGGATTAACACACAAGGGTTTACTTGTTCTGAGTCAAGCAACCCAGCAGACCAATACCTTTTCCTCTGTTTTAAGACTTCTTGAGTTCTTCCCGACTGTACTCCACAATTTACGATTTAATTTCGTTGGTAGTAACTGCTTTTATAGCTGTCTGGCTATTAATAAAAGAAGGTGGCGGTTTTATCCTTACTGCAGTCTCACGGGCTGCTGTTGCCACTGTTAAAAACTCAGCTTGAAAGATACTACTAAGTTCTAGAAGTCATATGCATTTCGATATACATCGGGGTCAGATAAGAAGCCTACTCCTCCAACAGTGTTCATTTTTAATCCGCCTGTATAGATCGCTATAGATTCGGGATTAAGTGTATGACCGCTTTTTCATTTTTCTCTGCTAGGGTGGGTGGACAGATACATAGTTTTATAGTTTCCTCTGATAAAAAGTTTGTAACATAGAGAAATAATAAATATAAAAGTGTGTCCAAAAACATCGTATGCAAAATTTCATCAACCAATCAAAATTCAAGTTTCAATAACTGGTGATAAACAGACATGCCTCAATCGACTCGAATGTTGTTGATGTGCTGATCATATTACATTCACATATATATGAAATCAAATATTTCAAGTCATTGGAGCGTAGTATTACGTATCAATAAAACCAGGCGCGAACGCAGGGAGAGAGGGAGCTGTGGTTGGTGGTTTAACAGTTTATCAACGTTTTATCAAACAATATATCGCTTTATGCAGATCGGTGCAGCACTCGCCACATCTGTGGCATCAAGTGAACGGTATTTTACTTGTCTTCGCAGACTGAAAACTTATCTGCGTAGCAGCCCTGGTGAGCAGCGGTTATATCAAGAAGAGGTTATTGATATAGTACCAAGGCGTATAGATATAATTTTGTGATATTCTAACAATAAATTATCATATGTGTCGATTAGAATCAAAAATAATTGTATTTATATAATCTAAAAATATAGGTATAATTAAGTGCATAACTTTCGCATTTCAGGTTAAAATTCAGGATTAAGTCTCAAAATCCATTTTATACATATTTCTCTTTGTTTTACAGAATACCAAACCCAATGATACTGTTAAGATAAACGTACAGTAAAGTGTATCATTTAAGAACTACTAGTTTCTCTCGATTTACTCAAAGCTTTCTAAAGTGGATATAATGGATTTTGATTCTAACCGACACATATGTATATATATCTATTAGGTATTTTGTATAATAATAAAATTAAACATTATTTATGAAAAAAATTATATATGGTTTTTTTTTGCGCGTACAACATTCATTTGATTTAAAATTTAATATTAGGGGACAGTCATGTACCTTGGACCGATTGAACCTTGGACCAAGTGCCAATTCCTGGCAATTGGCTGAACATATTCCGAATGAATAAGAATCCCTGCAATTCTTAAACTCGAATGCGATAGTCGAATCCAACTACAGTCGCATCTTTTCCAACCAAAGTTGTATTTTACGAACAAAATTTACGACTTAAATAACGTAATGCGACTATGGTTGTATTCAATTGTCGTATTCGTGTTCAAGAATTGGGGTGAATATTATTATAAAATGGTTAGTGCCATTTATGGTTGGGCCTGGCTTTTAATTGAATTATATTCTGAGCTACGAAAGTAAAATTAAGTGTAAAATTTACTTGTCTCGTTATGAAAATTTAATCTAAAACATTTGGTTCTGTGCTTGTTGAATCCACTTATTCACAGAAACAATAATAACCAGTTAAGTATTTAAAACTTACTAATACTTTCGCTATTTTGCCGAATTCTCAAAGTTTTCAATAGCCAACAGATAAATAGACAGCAAAAATATGAGCGCTCAATGTAAAATATTTTTTTCATTGAATAAAGTAATCGATTTACGAAGAGAACACAAAAAGACCCTCAGCATAATCAAATGTTGCCTATTTCTTTCATATTAGTTTGCACAAATAATTAATCATACAACAATATTCTAATAATATTAAATATTTCCTTTATGTTTTAAAAATTAACATTAGGTACAACTATTATTATTTTTTATTAATGTAAATAAAACTTCATGGGTAAATCCACCAAAATGTGTGTCATATGTCGGCAGTTGTAAACAAAATTACAAAATTTCAAAATTTTATAATCTTGTAAGTACAATTAAAATATATTAAGTTTCATCAAAATTAGATAGCAAAACTTAAACAAGATAAAAAATAATTATAATAATTAAAATAAAACTAAACTTTTAACTTGTAAAATAATGGTGCTCTAAGTTTATCGACTTTATTTTTTCTTAAATTTATGTACACATGTATAAAAGAAATTAACACTAATTTACGATGAAGTAAGCATCTTCTACTTAAGAATGCATTGAAGATAAAAGTGCATCTGACTGAATTTCTTAATAACTCATAAAAATAATTTGTATGTACATAAAGAAACAAGTAAATATTGAATGTAGTAAAGGTAAGTGTTTTTAATTGAGTGTGTATTTGTGAATAATTTGAGATTGTACATAATGTAAGACTTATAAAATACATAATGTAAGCTAATTTGAGATTTTAGATCAAAACGAACAGAGGGAAATAAACTATTTTGTCAAGAAAGAAAAAAACAAAAAAAAAAAAAAAACAAAACAAGTAAAAAATCGAATGAATTAACGGATCAGAAAACATTTAATAATAATATACAATTTGGTTAAACATAGAAAATGATATGTAGTAATTTATATACCAAAGCAATGTAATAGCTTTTTTACAGAAACAACAGAAAATTTAATTTTGAATTTAAATCTTTTCTTTAATAGCGAATGTTAGTGAAATGATTTTAATTTATTCCAATCCGTTTTTTATTTACCAAAATTCTTCAGATAATAAAATTTGCAACTTGAAATCCAATACACAGAAATACCCTACTCCCCCGTAATAAAAACACAAAGATTGCGAAAAAAAGCGATATAGTATTTAGGTATATCAATACAACTGCAACTGCTAATAACTTAAAATCCACAGAATACGAGAAATATTTAAAATGAAAAAACTGCCTAATTACAGAATAAAATATTTATTATTATTATTATTATGATTAGTAAATATTAATATTATTAAATTATTAACAATAAACAATAGAGACTAAAATGTACTATATACACGACATATACAATTTAGTTGTATTCTTTTTTTGTTCAATACTTAACAATTTTTATTTACAATGTGTTAATTTAAAGAGAAGAAATTACGTAAAATATATTATAAAAACGTTTTATTATAAAAAAAGAAAAACAATTTACTATACATTTATTATATTGACGAAAAATTTAATAAATAAAACAAAAAAATATACATATTAACTGATTTGTCATTCACAACATAGGTCCCTTACTCATAAAGACCTCATTTGAAAATGCAGATCTAAATGTCAGGAACAGTTAAAACAACTAACGTCTTATATTGAAGAAGTGAAATTTACCTGCAATGTAGTTGATTGACACTCCACGTATGAATTTCTCTATCCCGAAGAGTGATTTTTTCTGAGGATCATATAATTTTTATAAGATTATATATTATAAATTATAAATTAAAATTTGTTAGATTCGATTATAAACACTTAATATCTGATATTTTTTTTATTATTTGGTATTCTTACTTATGCAAACTTTTCCATTATTATTATTATTTTTTTTTTCAATGACTGGTCTTTCCTTGTCACACAACTAACTCCCAATGCAAAATCGGGGTCGTGTGGTTTTAATGCCCAGAACACCTCGTAGTTTACGGTTTTCATACGGAGCGAGAAAAAAGAGTACAACGTAACGCCACGTAACGAGACCCAAACTCGAAGCCGAAGTTGAAATGAACTGAACTTTTGTGCTGGTTTACAAAATGTAAATGTAAACAAACGAAATCTCAAACAGTGTTGCCAAAGAAAACTGAAATTTGCGAAGAAAAACATGCAAATCAGATTCTTAAAAGAAAACTTTTTTTATCGGAGTTGGAAATTTTACCGTTAACGATATATATACAGACAAGAGGGCGCATATGTTACTTAGGCCATAAATAAGACTTTTAAAATTTTTCATGATCATTATTTTTTTAATTATTAATAGCGAACAAACTGATATTGCAGAAAACATATACCTGGCAGTTCTTATACACATGGAGATGCCATTTCAAAGCGCTCTCGAGGCGAATGGAAGACGGGTTTTTTTGTTTTTGGCATAACAGTTAACACAACCAAACTACAACTAAGGAGTAAACCATAATCAACATTGAAAGCATACTTGCTAATGTCATAACTGAGCGATATGCCAACCCCTGAACGTAAAACAATCATAGCTTCATAGCTTCCTGTCAAAACAATCTACTTTTTTTTCTCTCTCATAGTTGATGTTTAGTTTTTACTTTTCGCGTAAAATAATGGATAGTAGCAGAAATTTCAGTGATCACAAGTCATAACCGCTTAACTCGATTTAAGGAAAAATTGAAGTACAGGTACTGTAAATGCTTCATTCCGAAACTCACAAAAACAACAACTGTATGGACAAAAAGGCAAGACCTTAACCTCAATATTCCATACACTTTGGCAGAAAATCATAACTTTAAACGCTTCTTTCTCAAAATTGGAAAAATCGGCTTAAGCGGTTATGGCTTGTGACCACAGATATATGTACATATAGGTAATAAAAGGAGAATGAAAGCGGAATAAAATATAAACAATTAATGAAGAAAAATATTTGAGCATTTTCAGAAAAGCCGACGAAGACTCCAGACAAATTGACGTTCTCTTATAGAGCATTCCACTGAAATGAAAATGGTAATTTGGTTAAAAGTATTAAAGTACCATTAAACATTACTATACAAAACTATTCCTTAGTAAAATTTTATTTTGAACTTAGTTTTTACAGCTAATAACTAAGTGCCTAAATCTTTTTTACTAAATATATACACATTAATTATTAATCGTATTCATTACTTTTTTTCTACTAAATCTGATGAATAACGTTATAAGTTATATCTGTAAAGTCATGGCCTTAATGCATGCACTGTGTTCAAGTGTTCTTGCAAACATTTGTAATATACCGGGACAACTAAAACAGTTATTGGTGTCCCGTACATTCATATGTATGTATGTATGTAGATATTATTACTGTGCTGTTTAACCACGCACACGGTTTATTCTGTTTTAGATTTAATTTACAGAAAGTTAGGTGTGTACTCTTAAAGAGTTCAGTGCCAGCCTAGTGCCGGACAGTTGCAAATAAAGTGGATGACGGTTTCTTTTTCAGTTGCAATGTTGCAGCCGCGACAATGTGCGTTGTGTGGAATACCTAGTCTAGTCGCATACTCCAATAGGCCATTGTCCGGTCGTAATCGCTGTTATTCTGGGAATATTTTTGCGCGTTTGGTTTAGTCAGTCATTTGTCTGCGACATGTTGTAGCCTGACCACATCTTTCTAGACGTGGAAAAATTGATAACCTAGTCCATCTTAGATTAGCTTTTTTTTTAAGAAGATGGAGAAGATATTTGCCTTGATTATCCCGAGAGATAACGTTTTTCCATAAACGTTGCTATGCCCTGGAACCCATATCAGAGTCATCATTAATTGGCATCGCAGTAAGGCTAGTTCTTCTCGGCATTCTAGAAGTAATTTGGATGATGTAATTTATTAGTGTTTAGTTTGATTTGACGGCAGGCTTAACGGGAAGCGGGTAATACCGCTTGAAATTTGCTGGAAGCATTCGGAAGTATATGGCCCTTATTGTGAGTGTCGATCGGCGATCGTCACGACACGATCGATTGGGTCGATTGATTTTAGTTTTGGCATTGTGTAACCCAATCGATGGAAAAATAGATTACATATTGTGAAAAAAAAGTTTGAATATAGTGAATGTATCATACTTTAACAGCTGTTTTTATTGTTTTCGCTTGCTATTGTATGCTATATTATAGATTTTAGTGCAGGTCTTATTTCATTTCATTTCCTTTATGAATTTCATAACTGTTTTGATTGAGGATGAGCCATACAGTGACAAAGAAGTGAATGAAGCACATTATTGTGAAGAAGAACTTTATGGAAACGACGAAGCTGTAGAAATCAGCAACAATATTCTTAGATCCATATCCATGTAATTTGAAGGAAAAATATGTATAACAAATACTAGTGCTATTAATTTCATTCCATAACTTCACATTCTTGTTTTAAACTAGAAAGGAAAAGTTAAATTATAGTAATAACAGATATCCCACGAACGCACGAAAGGTCCAAAGCTATTGAAAATTAAATTATTAATTTATAATTATGTATTATTGTTTATTCTAACAAAAATACATACATTATTTTTTAGTAAAATTACTTATATTTCATACGCACACACAAAGCATCGACCAGTAAGTTGTGATCGACTACAAGCGATTGTCAAATCGATAAATGTCGATCACAATCATACTACACAATGACAAAATCTGCAATCAACGATTGACGATCTACAGGTTTCGTTTATCGAACGACTATCGACACTCACAATAGGGGCCTATACCTAAGAACTTGAGATGTCTGGGGTTACCAAACATACGCCTGCACTGATGACGGAAGCCTATTTTTGAACCGTCGCGTCACGTCGGTGTACACGCTAAAGTCGTAGTCCCTAATCACCTGTCCGTCTTGCCATTCCATTATTGTGGGGAATAGTACGTTAAACCTCCTTAGGAAGTAAAGCGCGCAGAGAGTTCTCTTGATAGAAACTCTTAGAAGTTTCTGGTGTAAGGTGTGGGTTTCCAGCACCAGAACCTACAATAAAGAGATTCCAGTTGTGGCCCGAGAAATTTTTCAAGTTGGATACTGTTCAACCAACAACTTTCATACTAATATTGTTAACTAAAGTAAAAGCACTAGTTTCCGGACAGTTAAGACAAATCTTAACTTTGACTTCTTTTTATTTTTTAACTATTAAAGCTTTAGTGAAATGGTTTGGATGTATAAAAATATGTAAATAATTTTTAAAAAAATTAAAACTCCTCAAACATACATATATTACTCTTGATAATTTTTTTTTATTTCTTAAAAAAAAGTTTTGTTTGAAACGTTTAAGTTTCAGAAGCCGGACACCAAAATACATATCAACTTTTAACGTTTTCTTTTTGATTAATGAAACATTTTATTTAGTTTTATACGAAATTTATTCACAATTTTGTTAACTTATTATTCACATAGTAAGTACATAACAATAAATATATGTATATGTATTTATATACGTACTTTTTTACAAAAAAAAAAGATTCATTAAAGATATTTAATATAAAGCTAGTTTTTAAAATAAATTAAGTCATTTTTTAACAAATTGAAATAGTTAATATATAAAGTGCATAATTTTCTCTCTCTTTATGCTCTTTAAAAGTGCTTCCCTTTTGAAGTCCTTAATTATTTTTTACACTGTGTTATGTATCGGTGCACCACTCAGCAATTTGGCTTTCTTTTTTGTTTCCTTTTCACGAACTAGACTTTTACCTTTCACCGGACATGCAGAGTTGATCGAACCAGACTATATTTTGTCAAATTATTTGTCCGAATATGTCCTAAAGCCCGTGTTAAACTGCTTTCCTCCATTCTTAAGTAATTATATCTAAAAAAATATGACATTTTTAACATTTCACACACTTTATGCGTTAAAAAAAAAAAACAATTGTTATGTTAGTTAAAAAAACACTGTCCGCATACTGAAATTATAAGAGAAACATGCAATATTCTTTATATAAATTAAAAAGTTTAAAAGTACATGTATTTAAAATTTGAATTAAAGTTTCAGTACCTGGACACTCTGTCCGGAAGCTAAGATCAGTATAAAATTTGGACTCCAGTATCACCAAATAATTCGCATAGAAATTAACAAATTTGTCTTTTTTTAACACAGAAATTATTTATATTTTATTAACATTAAACCTAGTTTGATGTGCAAATGCAATAAATAATGTTTAAAATACTTACATTTTGAAAATAGCTTCATTATTTTTTAGCTGCTCACTTAACACTACCATGTACTAACTTAAGTATACTTCACAAACTAGGTTTCGTATCTGTTGGAAACTGCGTCTGTGTATGAAGGAAACATAGAGGGTTGATTTTTGAGTATAAAATAAAAAAGTAAGCAGAAAAAAAAAAAATTTAAAACACACAATATATGTATTCCAGTATTCCCATCAGACACTAAATGCCCCTCTTTTCTTACTTCTAAAATACTCCCCTTGGTATACAGTATACCTGTATCGCACCCAGACAGGATCAGAGCCGAATTCCTTACACTTCGCTAATCTAGCTGCTAGAAAGTTTTTGCACCGGGATGACAGATTTTGTCCCAATTGCTTGATCAGAATGCACTCATCGCAAAAATCTACTGCATTAATTTTAAATGCTATGTTTTCGTTTTAAGTTCTTTAATAAAATTAAAATAAATTCTTTTTAAATATCTTTTTTTTTCATTATCTGATTCATATTTTTCAAATCTACTACTTTTTTTTGTCACTTTCTGTGCTTAGCATTGGGCGAGTTCCCAACACCTCGCTAGTCTAGCTGCTAGATGGAAAAACACTCTAGAAGATGAAACGCACAGCTAGAGTTAGAAAGTACTAAAAAATACACCACATGTCCTGTTTACATGAGCAGATTGTGAGATTGGATTAAGAACAAATTGGGTTTCAATCTGGGTTCGATCGAGTTCAAAATTGATTGTAATCGTGTAATATATGGCACTTTTCCTTAATGTGCACCACTTGTTTTGCCAAACAATTAACCCTTATTGGCTATAAAAGTTTTATAACCTTACAGTATATCTCATTCGTGTGGAAATACAACCCCTTTTTGTTTTCTGATGCCACACCGATTAATTTCATTCTTTGCCTGCCAAACTCGATCTTTCTATACTCCTATCATTCGATCCTTGAATTTCATGAAAATTTCAATCCGATCCCAAAACATTTTATAATCAGATCGATTCAATTAAGTTCAAAATCGATTCCCTCATATAAACGGGGCAAAATAGACTTTTTTATTTTTCCGAAAAATAAAAAACATACACATACATAAATTGCCACACACATAAGAATCCCCAGCAAAAAGCATAAGCCTTATTTAAGGCTTACTACAGTGCATTTTATTCCTTAGCATGTAAGAGTTGTTATTAGTAAGGGATGTTAAATCGCATACAACATACCTTATTTTATACCTTACTCTAACACAGCCCAGCAAAAAGCATAAGCCTTATTTAAGGCTTACTACAGTGCATTTTATTCCTTAGCATGTAAGAGTTGTTATTAGTAAGGGATGTTAAATCGCATACAACATACCTTATTTTATACCTTACTCTAACACAGCCCAGCAAAAAGCATAAGCCTTATTTAAGGCTTACTACAGTGCATTTTATTCCTTAGCATGTAAGAGTTGTTATTAGTAAGGGATGTTAAATCGCATACAACCTTATTTTATACCTTACTCTAACACAGGCCATGTCCTACGAGATCAGGTATACGTTGACATACCTTTAACATACCTTATTTATTGCTTAGCATAAGCATTAAATAAAACCTTACTTAAGGCTTATTATAAGTTCTTTGTTCGCTTAAAATAAGTATTAAATAATACCTTATTTAAGACTTATTATCAGTTAAATAAAAGACGTGCTATCTTATTTAATTGCAAAAACTTTTATTTAAATTTTTTTGTTACACAAACTACAACTTATGCTTGCGGTGATCCAATCTATTTTTTCCTTTTTTAATCGCCTCCTTAAAATATCATGGATGGACGAATAAAATTGATTTACGAAGCCTAAATAAAGATAAATATTTTAGAATCTTGTAATTAAATCAAATATCGATATAAACTTACCGTACAGCGTTGACCGGGAAAATTTGAAGGCGTTAATTGGCCTCATGTTTTTCCGGCCGTTAAAGTAATTTTCCGCCAGTTTCTCTTATTTTAAAATTCACTTTATTTTCACTTTATCACTATAAAAACTTGTACGCTTCCTTCAACTATCCACGCACAAATGACGAATCAGCACTAATATATCTGATGTATGCCTTACTATAAGGCGTCTATAAGAATTATGAAGTCATATAGTGCCGTTCATTTGCAAAAATGTTCTTTCCTGTCCTGTCTGGGCTTTTTTTCTTATATACACCTTACAATAAGTCTTATTTCAGTCTTATTAGGGGTATTAAATAAGATTTATTTTTTTTGTCTACACCTTATTTATACCTTAGCCTGACATACCTTATAAAATTTTTTGCTGGGATCGCCACTTCTACCACACTTTACAATTAAGAAAAGCACATAAAATAGGGAAATACATATTGCGATTTACAAATTTACAAACTTTTTGACAACAAAAGGCGAAAATGCAGACAGCTGTTGTTTGTTTTGATTTCTTTAGTTGATTTACTACGTTTTATGCAAGTACTAATTGGGTTTACTACTTTGCAGCGAAGGTCTTCGTCGCTAGGAACCTGTTTTGATGATGACTCTCGACTACGTTGTAAAGAGTAATGTCGTGTCTACATGCAATAGTGCTCACTCCTGCACTACTTTGATAAAGTATAGGGGAGGGAATGAGTAAATTGAAACACTTCTGTATTTTTTGTGCGTTCTCTCGTCCAAGTACTCATTTTATGTGCGAACTACCCTCCTCAACGATCGAACTTGTAATGATAAAATGGAATAGGAACGGAACATTTCGGATGTAGAACGCGACTCTCGTAGATTTTTCTATTTTCTTCATGACTCTCCTCCTCTCTTTACCCCTCACTCTTCTTACCCACAAACTACCGACATAGCCGAGTTTTGAGTCAACATCTAAACAGGCTCTAGGATCTTTTATAATCTAGTTAAATTTTGGTCCTAGAGGCCGAAATCTGCCATCCCGTTGCAAAAGTATTCTAGCAGCTAGATTAGCGAGGTGTTGGGAACTCGGACATTCGCATCCCTGGCCAGGATGATTATCGGCAAATGCACAGGTCGGAGACAAGGGAGAGAAGGAGGGGCTGCGTCCATGGTAAGAGTGCCTATATTTATTCTTTGACCTACTGAGCTTCTACACCAAGGCAAGGTACATAGTGGAGTAGAAGAAAACATATGTATGTATATACTTATAAATGTAAAGCCGGCCTAAGTCGAGAATTTTTAAACGGATTTAATGACTTAGTTTATTATCAATAGTAACCATACCATATACGAATAGGTATATGAAACTAATTGAGGTAGCATGGAAACGAGATACAGGGTGACTAAAAATCTTTAATTTCTTTTACTTTTCTCAAGAGCCACATAAGTCAAAGAATTCGTATAGCTATTTTATGATCTACTCAAAAATCTATGTACATATCATCGACTTCGTTGAAATATCTTGTTCGGCCGCCAACGATTTGATATATTAAATTTTTACCGTCTGTCGGAATGTCAAACTAATTAAGAAAATGTTTTGAAATACTTAGAGGTGTAGAATGTCATATGATTAAGAGAGTTATCATTAAGTTGCATCATCATAATTTATGAGAAATACAAATATTAAAATTAAAGATTCTTATTAATGTCAAAAAACTGGTAATGCTTATTAACAATAGACATTGACGTAAGCAATGCCAAGATATAAGTCGCCTCATTAATTAGTTGGTGCCAGAAATCCGCCAAACTACATATTTCGACAAGTCGTTTCCAGTAATCAGTAAAATATTTTATAATATTTAACCATAAAAAAGAAAACAAACATATAAATCAAATATAATATGTAACTGCGAAACCCGAAATACAAATTAAATGTGTATCATTAATCCAAGCTTAAAAATCTCGGCTTTTGACGGGCTTACCCATACAACGTCGGATGGAAAGCTTCCGCTATGATTCGTTAAAGCTTTTTTGGCATCCATCCGCATTCCACCTAAAAATCAAAACAGAGTTGCAAATTTGTTGGAGTAAACAAGAACAGCTGATGATCATCACTTGGGTGTTTCATCTGAATGGAATGCTGTAGGACTGCAAAGCTGGTTCGCTCATTCGTTAGACTCTAATTAAGGTAAATATCGCGTCGAGGCAAACATCTTGACGTGACACAATAATTGACGTCACATCTATCATACATTCCTCATTGGGGGATTCTTTCTCGGAATTTCTTCGTTGAGGTTAGGTGGATCAATTATTTTGTGGCGCCGTATCTTGTGAACACGGAAAGTGTTTAAAAGAGCTGATCTGCTTCAGTATCAGTAGTATACAAAAGTCGCTTATTGAAGACGTTTCAAATAAACTAAAGTGTTTGTCTTAAATAAAAGAATCATTTTATATTTTAAAGTTATAAAAGTTGCATATTTCTTGCACCAATATCCTCGCAGTTATTTTCCAGTGTTTTAAAAAAAGTAAATATTTTTTTCATTATTTATTATTACATTCACCTTTTCTAATGCAGTACACATTTGTTTCAAAATTAAAGAGAGCAGTTCGCACAATATTAATCGGTGGGGTATCATAAGCGCAAAATCTGTGATCCTAAATTGTTTTTTTAAATAGTGATCAATACATGGGTTAAGGAAAAAACGCCTGTGACAGGTCTCTTTTCGTAAAAATTTTCGATGTAGAGATTATGAATATATTCAACAATTACATATGTATGTATATACATATGGCTTAAAGAGTAGTCAAACAATTGGGACTATCGATTCTGTCTGTACGTCCATTCGGACCCAAATATAAATAAAACTTTAGTCAATTTTTATTGATCCGCTTTTCTCAAAAATAGTTTTGTAAATACATACATATATCGTATTTGAATGAGATTTGGTAAAATAATGATCTGATACCATAAACGAAAGCGCTACCATATTTTTTATAAAAATGTATAGTAACGGTAAATACTCAACAGAGTACTTTAGAAAATGTTCAATTACAATGAATTCTAATTCTACAGTGATTTTATAAAAAAAAACTTAAACCTTACCTAAGGTGAACTAAAATACTATTTTAAAAATATTGATTTCTGTATTTTATTACCAGAAACTAATAAATCGTTCGCAGATTTCAAGTGGTAGTTTAACATGTCTTTCCATTTGTACGAGTACGCTTTTAGCAGAGATAAGGAATCACTATGTTAATTACCTAGCTTAAAATTTGATTACCTCTCAAAAATATATTAAAATTTTAACTTGTCTTTTACGCTATACAATGCATGAGAACTAATTTGCACATATGGAAAGTTCCTTAATTAGAGCACTATAGCTAAGATTCTAAATGTCAAGAGTATTTTGCAATCTCTGATCTTGTATTTGCTGGAAAGAATATTCTGTCACAAGGCTAAACGACTTAGCTGAATTTACGATCGAAAGTTATTTGACTTTTAAAGCGAGAGATTAAATACTTAAGTAGGTACTTAAAGGTCAATGAATGCTCATAAAATCTGATTCTCGGTACAGATTTACTTCCCCGATTTTATTTTATTATGCAGCCATAAAGAAGTGGGTGGGTTCTTGATGTATAAATTAATGAAAACCGATTTTGGTGGAAGTTGCTTCACAGGTATTTACCATTTTAAAATTAAGTTCGCTTGCGTAATTAGCACAAAAATATATACGTGATTTTAGGCACGTAGGATGCAATAACCTAAAACAATTTTAATATTAAAGACGCACATTTCCAATATATGTCATTTAATAACAAGAACATAACCGAAGACAAGGCTATACATATTTGGTTTAGATAAAATATGGTGACTCTTGGCAACTTTTTCTTTACGGAGTTGCAAGACTTATCAACTTGATGAAGCAAGCAGAGACCAACATCAAGACACCTATCTATTGAACCTTAATTTAGTTATAAATACATATTATTGAAAGCTGATTAAATTGAATTAAAATAAAAATAATAAATATTAATCTGCGTCGTAATTTTATAGAAATTATAATCTTTTTTGGGATCCAATTAAAACACATTGATTTATTATACCGAAAATCTTGACACTTGATTTATTATACCAAAAAAAAATACATACATATATAAAATCTTTATATTTAAAAAAAAACGACCTCAATATGGCACATTCTATTATTTGACATACTGAAGAAAAAAACATTTAAAGTAATGATAACATATTGACTACAAAATGTCTATCGCAATTAGTTGTTATCATAAATTGAGGTAGTCAAACTTGATGATGGTTAAGGGTCAAAAAAACATCTCATTTAATGTCACCTTGAATTCAGATTTATAAATTAACAATTCTTTTTGTTTTCGCTCAGTAGTAATCCATATCGCCAACATGAAGTCGGTAATCTTTATGTCGATGTTCATCGCAGTTTTTTGCTCAGCTGTCAATGCTAGCGTTTCAGGTGGTTTATTCAGAAATCCAAGTAAGTTTTAATTATCTTCTTATTTGAACACCTTTTAAACTATTGCTAATTTTCTCCTTTAAGAATATCCTGGAAAGTGTGCACTTGACGAAACTATGATTCTAGGACCGGGAGAATTTATAAAGAATCCTAAAGGCGAGTGTGCAATGGTTACTTGCTACGAGAATGGACAGGCTTCCATTATGAGGTGCATGAAGCAAGGAATGAGGGAAGGATGTACTGAGGGTAAAGTTTTGTACCCGGATGCCAAGTACCCAGAATGTTGTAAGCGCGAAATAACGTGTAAAAGCTATTATTTTTCTCCGACTTACTAATTTAAATACCTACTGAAGTGATCTTAAAATATGTATAAGAATGTAACTAATTTATATACTTACTAGTAACAATAAACATGACTGATATAATTTTAACCAGAAAAATGCATGTGTTTTAATTTGAGTGAAATAACTTGATTTGAACAATAAAAAAATTTAATGAATCATTTTATACAGACACAGATTTCAAGCTAACAATAAAGTACAATTACAGTACAATTGGAGCAACATGAGTTGCTAATATAGACTACTGTACCTACATACATATGCACATATTTGTGATAGATGAGTTAAATTCCAGTGATCTAATAAATAATAATATCCAAATAAATATTGCGCTGAAAAAGTAAATATTAATAAGAATTACTATAACATTATTATAATAAAACTAATAGAGACAATAAGTGCAGGCCATCAATTGGAAAAGGAAGTATGGCTTTATGTGCTTGGGAGAGAAGAAATAGATAACGTTTTTTCACCAAATCTTTTGCAGTTCATTTAAATGTAGTAGCAAATGCAACATTCCTAATGTAGCAGCATGGCGTTGATACCAATACGAGAGATTACCAACAAACAAACATTCAAGTGTATTTATGTCACGAAAACACTTCTTTGTACTTAGTTTTTCAATGATATCATGTACGAAATTTCTTCGACTTAGCCCAAAACTTAAGGCCCAAAAACGAAAACAATTTTTTCGTTCTACACGTAAAAAAAACTTATAAAACCTTTTTTTTTGTTTATACATATACAAAGATCGTATATATATAAAAACCTTGGTATTTACTTCAACTTTCATGGAAAATTGTCAGAAACAAAATCGGTTTACACATTACAGAGAACATCGATGTCGAACACAATACAATTTATTTTTATATATATAGACGAGCTGGCAAAATAGCTTACAACTACATCGGCTATAACGTCGTATGGGGCCTCGGTTGAGCTTCAATTATAATTTCAGTTAAGAACACATCGTTTATAACTAGGTACAATTATTTTCTTTTTGAAAAAATAAAAAAATTAGTTATAACTTGCTGACTGTTTTTTTTTTACCGGTAAACTGTCTATCTGATCTGTAGATGATCTATATGTACGTCCATAGAAGAACGCAGAAATTAAATTAGTTAAATACTAATAATTAATCTAATCAATAATTAATCATTAATTAATCGATCAAACTTCACAGAATCTTTTTCGGTCCAATACCGAAAATTAGCTGTAAATTTGAGTTCAATTGGTTCAGTGGTTTCAGAATCCATAGGATTCATGTATAAGACAGTGTCATATATTGAGTCTAAAACTATACTATCTTTCAAGCTGGAACCAATTGTACACATTCACAAAATTCTATCCCTCCTCTTAGAAAGTATACGCTGAGAAACTGCGTTCAAAAGTCGCACCTGTGGACAATTTTGTCTTCTTCCACAAGACGCCGACCTTAAGCATTTATAAATGAACTTTGGTGAATGAATCTCCTTAGGATTTGTTCCCCTCTGAACGGCCATTTTGATCTATAGTGTTTTGTCAAAGCTCCTGGATAGCCTGAAGGTTATCGGGCATACATCCAACCTCGAACCTACTCCAAATCCAACAGTGCAGTGCAGTATGCAGGAGAGTTGCAAGGGGCAGCATGCCTCCCATATAGATTTCACTATAAATGCATTGTGGACCTACAAATGTATGGATGTATGTCTCATTTTGTGCAAAAAAACCTTGACTTATTTCCCGATATGGTGAGGCACACAAACGAGATTATTTAAAACTATATTTTTTACCAAAAGTTGGCGTGTTATTGGACGGAATTTAGAAAATGTTTACGATTGCATTCCTTACCGGCGGTCTTAGCTAGTCATGTTGATTATTTATATATGTACATACATACATATATACTTTATTAGATTTATATTCAATATTTCTGTATAACAAACTATGTGTCCAACTTAATATACCCTTAGGATAGAATATATTAAGTATCACCTTATCTTCCTACTATACCAAGTAATAATTTCAGCCTAGTAGTTACATACGCCTGCGGAGTCCGATTATTCTGGTGTATGGAACGTTAATAGCTTTAAAGAAAGTTTTAATAATACTAAACAATAATACTGAGATCGAGCACTTTCAGACAGGGAGACTCCGACTCGAGACTTTTTGACGTTGACTTTCGGTTTCCATGTTCTTCTTCTACCCGCTCAACACAGGCTACCCCGTTTACTTCTCATCTCTCTCTCCTTCACTTTTGAGAGTCTTGTGTCGGAGTGTCCCTGTCTGAAAGTGCACATTGCAATTGACTTAATTTTGGAAAAATCGCATAAAAGAGTCATGCCAATACTTAAACGAAAATTTTGATTTACCATGAATAGTGATCATGCGAAGGCTCTGATATAAATTTTGAAGCATATCTAGGTACATAGGCTACATACACGCAGATCGATAACATGACAGACATGTACATAGAATCTACAGACTTACTTCTTCGAGCTTCTCTTACACCGCGTCTCCGCGAGACGAGACATCAGACTTGCAATGAATATGTCTCGTGGAGAGGAGACCACAATTTTTCCGACATGAAATGTTTCCTGACATCTATTTCTGATTTTTTGTTTTGTCTTCTCCGTAGACATAAACCCTGCAATGATTTTGACATTTGAGTTTTGCTCAATTTGAGCTTCACACTATAACGACTTATGTGATCTAAATAATATAGACATAAGAAGTCTCTTACGCTTCATAAGAAGCTCTTAATCGTTCTAACGAGTATTGGTGAATTTAGGATACAATCTCCGCGGTATCACAACGGACCCATTACTGGTCCAACTGCTTTGGCGTTTCTCTGCTGGCAGCCACTTTCAACCAACCAACCAATCATTTTTCATTTTTAATTTTAAACATTACTAATTGTCTTATCACCTAGGTGAAAAAAAAAAAAAACTTTTACGCAGATTGCCCTGGTCTCCCGCTAAAAGAAGTGAGTATTCCGAAAACAAGATTAATCACCAACTGAGTGGGTATTCCCAAGGACAACATGCAAATATCCGGAGTGCAAGAATCAAACGTTCGTAAGAGGCGAAGAATTTTTCTGGCGCCTTGCTGTTATAATGGAACTGGTTTTATTAATTTAAACAAATTAAGTTGAATTTAACATATCGTGACGACAAAATGTGGTCAAATTGAGAAAAGCTTTTTTATTATGCTATTAATCTCATTTTGTGTCTTCCAGTTTATTGTTTATTTTGTAAGTTCGTCGTTCACATAAAACTTCTATTTTTTTATGGTATTATTATTATTTTTTGTTTTGCTTTAATGAACTCTTGATTGATAGCTTTATCAAGACGACTGACAATGAAATGATTGCTTCTTATAACAATTTCTATTTTATTCTGTTTTTATCAAGGGTGCTGTGATGGCTCAACCAAAACACAAAGTGCTTATAAGACATCGGGAATGTATTTCATTTCTACCTACCTACCTACGTTATGATAAGCGATTTGCTTTAAGAGGTTTGACGGAACTAATAGATAACCCGACTATTTAGTCTCTTCGACCCTTCATTTCCCCTTTCCCTTTCTTATCGTCCTGGGCTGGATCAGCGTTGAAGATGAGTAACCTAGAGCCCAGAATTAATATAAATATAGCTAGAGTAGTATAGTATCTAGAGTCAGTCAGTGCGCACACAGGGCTCAAGGTACTTAAGGTACTTACATACATCAATATTTTATTCTCCAAACAATTTTTTAGTTTAAAAAAATAACTAAAAATGATAACATATACATACATACATATAAATGACACTAGTTTTTGCGGCTTAAATCTTTCACAAAATGTTATAGACGAGGTCTTTGAAAGACCGGACGGTAAAAGTGACTAAAATCCGTCCTTTGACGCACCTACTATTTTCATTAATTGTGCAAGAAATTAATTATTAAAGTAAACATATATTTCACTTACTCAACAAATCATGCGAACATAACATTTAAGTCGACTATCCTAGACTAATATCGACAAAAAAGAATAAAACACAATATAAGTCAAAATAAAAATTATACAAGAAACTTACTTAAATATGTATGCTAGCGCGAGAAATGCATCTATAAAAAAGAATAGCTATGGTGTCATTAAATCCGTTTTACGAAGATTGTAGCGTTTTCGTATATTTTTTTATTTCAAAACTGTATATTTTGATTGAATTTTGGCCAAAATTTCGTAGAGCATTAACCGAAACATAGTAAACCAAAACATCCTATTATAACTGTAGGCATAAAAATGTATGATCCAATAGTCCAAGCTGTTTTCTAAATTTGTAACCATTATAAATTAAAATTATACCTAATATAAATTTAAAAAAAAAAAAAAATAATATAATCATTATAAATCAAATTACCGCGCACTATAAGATGCCTTTATAATTGACTTGCACAACAATGTACATATCTACACAATTTTGCAGAACTAAAGACTTATAAGATAGTTTAAGTTATTTCTATATTTGCAACTAAACTGTATTATCATCTCTTAATACATGTAAATTGATATATATCATCAATTTATAAATATCAAATTCAATAACTTTTCTCGGGAAAAAAAAAACAATAATAACAACCCCCACTTCACATTGGGCCCTTACAATATTTAAAGTTTCATTATTCAAATTCTTTCCGCGAATAAAATTTATTTTTAGCTCTTTAAAATTTTCTAATTTAATCTAACTACGGAGAATTTTAATTTCGTGTGAGACAGTCGATATATAATTAGTTGAACCTTGCATTAATTGTCTTAATAATTTATTGATTAGTATTCATCTGAAATTTTTTGTTTGTTGTTAATTTTTGTTTTGGCAACCCCCGATTTCTTCTAAATTATAAGTTATACCGGATGCAGACTACGTCTACGGGTTAATTTTTGATTCGCATTTAGCGGTGAAATATTTTTCTTGATTGTGATTGTATATGTATAATAGCAAAAAATAATTCACGAACCTTGTTAAAGAGACATTTTTTGTTGTAACTTTTAATTTTTTTAATTTATAAAAAAATTGTATAAGAGAAATTTGTTTTCACGTATTAAAAAGAATTTCATATTAGGTACTGCTTTAAGAAACAAAGTGCACGACAGGGTCGTACGTACCTATACTTACACCTAGACCTGTAAAGTCATCAAGTACATTGGGACTCCAGTACAAGTACAAGTACCATTACAAAATGTCGCATCATCACCTCCACGTGGTGCCCTCTGGATAGCTACATAGTAGTGAACTAACCATGAGCGTATGCCAAATCCATCGACCAAGTCAGAAGTGTTAAGTTTATGAATTTCTTCTAGATTTGAAGGATGATTTCCATTAAGTAAAAATTGATTCAATAAAGTTAACGTCTTTCGTAACACCTGCTGGGCAGTACGAGTATGTACAAATGCCGTTTGGGTTAAATAATGCGCCCGCTAATTTTCAGCGGTTCTTGGACGAAATATTCCAGGACATGATCGAGGCGGGTAAACGATAATTTACCTGTATGATGCTCTAATAGCTTCGGCTGGTTTCGAAGTTCAATCAGAAATTATTGCTGAGGTTCTGCGCCGCCTTTTTGAAAAACGGTTGGAACTTAAATTTAACAAGTGTAAGTTCGCACATGATGAATTTGAGTATTTAGAATATTCTGTAAACGCGTCAGGTATTCGTCCAACTGACGCTCCAAAATATTAAACAATATAGCGTTTTGCCCATGAACGGAAACGAATTACACCGATGTATTGGTTTGTTTTCATATTTCCGCCGATTCGTGACTACATTTTATAAGATAACTAAGCCCCTTCTAGATCTATTACGTAAGGAAAGCAGTTATGATGTTTCCGCCGATTGTGTAAAGGCTTTCCGTGAGCTTCGTGACAAACTTGTCACCGCACCAGTGTCGGCGATTTACAGCCCCGGAAGGGAAACCGAATTGCATTGCGATGCGACTAGCCAACGGTTTGGAACTGTCCTGATGCAACGTCAGGATGATAAAAAGTTCCATCCAATTGCTTATTTCTAGGAAATGGCCAGTCCGGCCTAGTTTAGGTACCACAGCTTCGAGCTTTCAAGATTATAACAGATTGTAAATCACTCACTCTCAGGTTGAGTAAGAAGCAGATAAACACTAGGATAGCTAGGGCACTGTGCTAGTGCTAGTCACTGGAGCTCGAGAATTTTAATTATACATTACAACACCGCAGTGAGGCGTCTATGAAGCATGTAGGCACTTTGAGCCGCTGTCAAGTGGCTTGTGCGCTTACTAGCGACGAAATAGATACACATATTCAGATAGCCCAGAGCAGGGATCCAAAAATTAGGAATCTTCGTGAAAGTCTAGAAGTAGAGACAATGGATCATCATGAATTGCATGATGGGTTAGTTTTTCGCAGAGTCGAGGTCCACCGTTCGTTGCTTTATGTACCCTCTGAAATGAGAGACAATATACTCGTAATTAGAATGGTATACGAGAACATTAGTTATCTGGGACTATAAAGTGTTATGATCAGATTCGGAAACACTATTGGTTTCCCAATATGAAAAATTAGATTCATATTCATATTCATATTCATATTCATATTCATATTCATATTCATATTCATATTCATTCATTCATTCATATTCAACGCCCGCCCGATCAAATGACCGCAATATGTACAGTATCCCCAAGAAGCCGGTTCCGTTTGACACGGTACATATTGACCATTTCGGGTTCTTACCTGCTTAATCTTCTAAACGAAAGCATATTTTAGTTGTAATTGACGCTTTCACGAAGTTCGTGCGATTGTATGCAGTTAGTTCGACTAATTCGACAGCACTAAGGAGGTATGCGCTTCATTAGATAAGTATTTTAGCTATACGAAACGTATGGTAACAGACCGTGATACTTGTTTTACATCTTTCGAGTTTAGTAATTATTTACTCCGGAATAATGTGGGACATGTTAATTGCCGTTGCATCTTCTCAAGCTAACGGACAAGTAGAGCAAGGGTGTATTAAGTAAATAAAGTGAGCCAATTAACTGGGCTACCAAGTTAGGACATGTGGAGTACGCTAAAAAACAACACTATTCTTGGAAGGCATTTGAAAGTTTTCCGGTCGGTATAAATTTATTTATACTTGGTCCTTTCAATAAATAAATAATTTACTATTAAGTAATTTATTACTATTAATTTACTTATTCATCAAAATACTTTTATTTTATGTCTCCACCAAACGAAATCGCGAGGTTTCGTCAAATTCATCCAAACTTCAGGGGTTTCGCCATACATTATCGAGGTTTCGAAACCTCGAGGTTCCGCGAAATGTCCCCGATTTCATCTGTCCCTAAGAGGTTGTCAATTCGAACATGAATTTCAGTTAATTTTGGTGTTAATTTTTACACGTCAAAATTTTATATGTGAAAACAGCTGTTGTTTAATTTTTATGTTTCACTTATGGTATGTTAAAAAAAAATCGGCCACTTTTTGGTTTCCCAAGTTGCTCACTCTTTAGTCCCAACACTGATAGTAACAGTCAACAAAACGTTGTGGGAACGGCTTAACTGAGAAACATAATCAACCTTTAGCTGCGTATGTACGCGTATGCAAACCACCGAATACACACAATATTATGACCCAACACATAATATGCCTAGCGTTGATTCGTTCAGCTTTCGGGCACTTTCGGAAACATTACCGAACATAAGAGTGAGTGCTCTCAGCCGCTCATGGCATATGCAAATTTGACTGTTGGTAGAAATTACCCACCCCTATGTTAGTTTAGTTTAATCCTTTAACCCCTCGGGGGCATAGGGCGTCAACAACGCCTGCGCGCCATCTTGTTCGTAGTTCTGCAACGCGTTTGAGCTCTCTCCAGCTCATTCCCAAAGAGCTCGATTCCTCCTCGACTGTTTTGCGCCACGTTTGCCTAGGGCGTCCCGCTGTTCTGCCTGCTTGGGTGAGTGGATTCCACTGCATAGCGTATTTCGCAATGGAATTGTCTTCGCGCCGTAGGGTGTGTCCAATCCACTGCCACTTTCTCCTTCGTATTGTAATGTTTATAGGTTCCTGGCCCGTTTTAGTATAAAGCTCTTCGTTGGAGATAAGGTTCGGCCAAAAGATCCTCAAGATGATTCTTAAACATTTGTTTACAAAGGCTTGCAGCCGGCGCGTGTTAATGGTGTCCACTTTCCAAGTACTGCACCCATAAAGCAGTACCGATTCTACGTTGGAGCGAAACAGTCGTAGCTTGGTTCTTAAGCTGATAACATTGCTTTTCCAGATGGTGGACAGCATGCTGAACGCAGCTTTGGCCTTCCCGATTCTGCTGCACACATCCAGTTCGGTGCCACCACGGTTTGCCGAGACCACACTTCCTAGGTATAGAAAGTTGTCAACTTTCTCGACTTCCTGTCCGGCAATGTTAAGTTGCGCGCTGGTGTTAGAAGTGCTCAGGGCTTTTGTTTTGGCTGTGTTAATTTTGAGCCCTACTTTGTTTGCCTCAGCTTCCAGATTCTGGACCATAAGATGGAGGTCCATTATCCGATGTGAAAATAGACAAATATCGTCAGCTTAGTCTAGGTGTTTAAGGTAAGATGTCATAGTCCAGCGAATTCCATGGTTTCCTTCCGTCAATGCTGCACGGAGAACATCACTGATAACCATTAAAAATAACAGCCGTGACAGTATGCATCCTTGACGTACTCCGCTTTGGACTTCAAATTCTTCTGACACCTTGCTATTGTGCAAGACGTGACACTTATTGCCCTCATACGTAGCCTTAATAATTGCAATGAGTTTTTCTGGGATACCTCTCCTGCACAAGGCCAACCAGATAGCATCTCTATTCAAACTGTCAAAGGCCTTCTCGAAGTCGATAAACAGCAGATGTAGCGGAGACCTTAAGGTATTAATATGGTCGATGCAGGAGGATCCAGCCCGAAAACCTGCTTGTTCGACGTCGAGAGTAGAATCTAAATGCTCCCTGATCCTTTCCAGAATTATTCTTGCAGTTATTTTGGCTACGGCTGGCAGAACACAAATACCTCTCTAGTTTCCACAATCCATCAGGTTTCCCTTTTTCGGAAGTTTGATGATCATCCCTCTTTTCCACTCCTGTGGAAACTCTTCGCTATCCCAAGCTCTCCGTATTAGCGGATGCAGCAAATCTGCCGATATATGATTTCGTTCTTACTGGGAGGTGCGGTGCGGATTCGGGAATTTGTTGCTTCGGAATGCTCATTAAAATTTGAGAACATATCGACATGGCCTAAGTGGTTTAATACTGTGGCGAAATGTTCTCTCCATCTAACGAGCTGATCCTCATCCGAAATCAGAAGGCTGCCATCTAGACTTTTCACCGGGTGTTGTTTGGAGCTCCGACCACCAGTGAGCTCCTTGGTGATACTATAAACATTCCTACTGTCGCATCTGCTCGCTGCTTCTTCACCCATTGAAGCCAGTGTGTCGATGTACTGACGTTTATCACGCCTCACACTACGCTGCACTTCTTTTTTCTCCATACGGTATTGGGTTTCTAGCTCGGTTTTCTCCACTGCTCAGGCGGCTGTAATCCGAGCCTTTATTACTGTACGCTCTTCGATCCGTCTCCAGGTATCTGCTGAACGCCATGTGCGGTGGTGTTTCTGCCTCTTGCCGACGTAGGCGCTTGCCCCCGTTGCAAAAGCATTTTTCACAGCATTCCAGTGGTCATCCATACTCTCCTGTAGCGATCTGCTGATTACTTCTGCTTGTAAGGCAAGGTGGTCCCTGAACTGTTGGCGCACTTGGGGAACCTTGAGCCTGTCAGTATTATACCTGGCGTTGTTTAGCAAGTTTGAGCGGTTGCTATTGACAGACGCAGTGCGAAGGCGTAAATGAGCTATCATGAGATGGTGATCGCGTTCCTGTCCGATGTCCGCTCCACGTTTGTTTCGGACGTCTAGGAGACAATTTCTAAAGCGGCGGCGACACCCCTATGTGTTTCCATTAATGTTTTTCTTATATTTGCTTATATTGTATATTTGGATATCCTCGTTTTATTAAATTTGTGCTACGATCCATTTTTTACGCGAAAAATAAAAACTAAACACCAATAATGACAGGGAAAAATTGTAGATTGTGTTGACGGGTGGCTATGCGGACACAAGTATTATGGTCAGTGGTTGGAGATGACAGAAGATAAGAAAGCATTTCGGTCAGTTATGACATTAGCTTATGCTTCCCAATGTTGATTATGGTTGGCCCTTTAAGCTGAACTATAATAGTCGAATGGTTTCGTACGACCACTTCCTAAACAGTGCAAATACACAGGATTAGTGCTGAGAGGCTATAATAGCTTTTGGCTTCAATTCGTTTAGTTTTCGGTCACTTTTGCCCACTTCCGAAAGTGCGATTACATACTCTCTCACTTATAAAAATTCGGAAATGGGGAAAATTTTAAAATGCGGTTTTATAACGTGTAAAATGCATTCAATTTTAATTTTCAATGAATTATTATTTTGCTCAAAACAATTGAATTTTTTTTATGGAAAAACGCAAAATTAATCAGCGAAACTACTTAACAGATGGGTTACTTATGGAAATGACTGCACTGATGTAAACGTAGAATTTTGACATTAACTTCCAATTGCTTCCGACTGTTATAGTTTAGCCTTTTCTGAGGTTTCGGCAAAAGTTCATTCAAACCTCGAGATTTTGGTTCGGTGGAAACATGGTATTTAATCAAAATACACGCAATGTGTACAAATATCTAATAAATAATTTTGGTTTTATTTTTTCTGAATTTTGTTTCTTTTTTTTACGTTCTTTTGACTTTTTGTCACTTTACTTTACTGAACTTTTCAATAAAACACCCCTATTTTACCACCAGAGTAAATTTTCAACTTTGAAGTAGTGAACGCACCCATTTTGCGCTATTGTTTAGAATTATCGTAAGTGTCATTTGGTTTAGAATTTGCTTCTAACTGTCAATTTAATATTAGAATTTGTTTATTAATTGTTGAAAATGGGTTCTTTACTAGTCTTCTTATTTTCCATAGTTCTAATCTCGTATGCCAAAGGCGATAAAGTCGATGTAAGGTGATTATAATTGTTTATTCGTTTTCTTATGCATTTTCTTTTAGCTTCCTGAAAAGTACGTAAAATCGGTGCAGACTTCGACGCATACGAATAACTGGGCCGTACTGGTCGATGCATCACGATTCTGGTTCAATTACCGGCATGTCGCCAATGTTTTGTCCATATACAGATCCGTTAAGCGGCTGGGCATTCCAGATAGTCAGATTATCCTCATGATTGCCGATGACATGGCTTGCAATCCAAGAAATCCACGCCCTGGTCACGTCTACAATAATGCTAACCAGCACATCAATGTCTACGGCGATGATGTTGAGGTGGACTACCGCGGGTATGAGGTTACAGTGGAGAATTTCGTTCGGCTTTTAACAGGACGAACTCAAAATAGCACGGCCCGTTCCAAGAAATTGCTTACGGATCCAGGTAGCAACGTCCTTATATACTTGACTGGTCACGGCGGAGATGGTTTCCTGAAGTTCCAAGATTCAGAAGAAATTACCAGCCAGGAGCTAGCCGATGCCGTCGAACAAATGTGGCAAAAGGAGAGGTAATACCAAAAATTTAAGATATTCTCCTTTACGGTATTTTTATCCATCAGATATAACGAATTGTTATTTATGGTCGACACCTGTCAGGCAGCCTCTCTGTATGAAAAGTTCCAGTCGCCGAATGTTTTAGCTATCGCTAGTAGCTTAGTTGGGGAGGATTCGTTATCGGTAAGAAAACAAAAATAACTTATAAGAGTTTAGAAAACGTTTAGGGCTATCGCGGATATACACATATTTTTGTTCGAAAGAATGTTTATCTAACCCCTAACCTAATCAGCGAAACTTTAATGAATATACGTTAATTAGTAGATAAGTTGAAGTATATTCGCCAAACCAATACACAATTATTGTTGTTGCTTTGATAATCGCTTATGCAGAAAGATGTACATATAGGTATATGTGGATCCACTAAACATAGTGGACGCTAGATTTATGTAGCATACTTCAGGCATGATTTCTTGGTGTACTTGAAGCTCGATGTCTGTTGCAAAATTTCGTTCCCATTATAACTGGCATAGAATACAAGTTAAACAAATAGAAATCATGCACGAATTTCTATAGTTCGGGCGAAGAGTGCAGCGCATTAAGGTTTACGTTTACGCGATTGGTTTCGATATTATATCCAACGCACACAGTTGCAGCTGCAATATTGTAAAGGGAGATAACAATTTTTATCCATCACAGAAGTTCTGAGAACAAAAACGTTTCCCCTTAATACTTTTTTATTTCTCTGAAACTCAATCCACCTATTTTCTATTTCAGCTTCATCATCCTCTGTTCTTGGCTACATCTGTTTACTTAATTTGACGTTGCCATCTAATAGAGTTGCATTAGCTTTGGCATCATTCATGACATAATTCGTTAAGATATTTTCGATATATTTTCATGCTTACTCTATACTTTAACCCATACATAGCTATCTTAAAAGAATAAATGTAGTCTTCTTCATCTGCATTTATGAATTCGGCCAATAGTGAACCGATTGTAACGTTTATTATGGCATTAAAGAATGACATTTAATCTAAGTATTGTTCGAGGTTGATTTTTGTTGCTGTTTTATTCAAAATGTATTCAGAAAACTTTCGTTTTTTTCCGAAAATTTGCAATTTTCAAAACAAAACTTCACCCAGTAAACAGTAAAAATTTGATACCTTATTTGTGTTATTAGAAAAGTAATAAATAAATCTAAGTTCTGTTTAAGGATAGGTTTTTAAATTCCGTTCTCGTTTTTTTTAGCGTTTAAAAAATTGTAAAATTTCCCAAGTTTGGATGTGTCTATTTTTCATACAGAATTTGCAATATTTTTTGGTAAAAAATTAAACAACAATATAACGACATACCATCTAACTGTTAGGAAGGTAAAAACAAACACATTTTTGGACTCTTTGCTGAGTACCCAGGATAAAATCCGAGAATTTTGAGTGTGGATTCAGTTCAAGATATTCAACACAAAAATGTTCTCTCTTAATTTCGAAAACCACGTATTCTCCGACTTTTGACTTCGAAAACGTTCTTACACTCTTTCTTTTTGATTTACTTTGAAATTGAAGAAACTAACGTAGATATTGTTTTAATTCTTTTTTTTTGTCTATTCGATGATAAACAAAAAAATATAATATGTAGTATATACGTTTGTTTCTTAATTTGACAAATTTGAATATATGGTTACCTTTTTGCGGAAAGGGAAAAAAATATTGTTTTTGCTTGGAAAGAAATATTTGTACAGTTAGTTAGATTTTTACTTATGAAGGTACCTACATCTATGTATTTGTAATATGATGCAAATATTGTTATAGTAATCTGGCCAACGCTTATCAAAATCATGTCCATCAGAATTTTGAAAAGTAAAAGAGGAACCGTCTACAAAATTACAATCAAACTTTAGGAATATGTTCTGTGTTATTTGAAATTTTTGCATTTTTCGAATTTTAGAAGACATAGTTGGGGTTGTCGATATATGACATATGATATTATGTATATAAATATCTATCAATGAATTCGTTTCGATTAATAATTAGGTAGTAAATTTCAAAGTTTAAATGTTCAGTCAAACCTGCGTTACAATAAATTCAACTACGTCAAAGCGCACGACATATTGGTGACCAACGGTTACGGCCAAAACGGAGTTATGCCGGCTCCAACTAGTTATTTTTATAATATAGTTGCTCGACAACCAAACAAACATTGAAATGGAGCAACATCATCCTATAACTGTTTAGCTCCACGTGAAGGAGCTTACTAAAATCCATAATATTTTGTATTCTAAGATAATTTTTTTCTCTTTTCGTACATGGTTCTACACTAAACTACGACTATGTTCGACTTTGAGCTCGACATTTTGGGTGGACGCCTCTTAATATACTTTTTTTTTTTAAATATCGTTGGAATGTCATAATTGTATATTGAGTGTCTCTCATATAAAAGCTTTTGTAACGTTAATCAATAAAATAGTACTGTTAGAAGTATAAAGTTAGTTGGCTTAGAGTTATGTAACCTTTGAAATTTTGACCTAGTAAGATTTCTTAATTCAATTACACAAATTTTATTATATAGGTAAAATAATTAACCTTTTTAATATATTCCTTTCAGCATCACGTGGATCCTTCAATAGGAGTTTATATGATTGATAGATACACTTTCTATGCCTTGGAATTTTTGGAAAAAGTTCAGCCCAACAGTGATAAGACCATGGGAGAATTCGTAAGTACCTGAAATGTTGTGTTGTTGTTAAATGTCTAAGCTTGTTCAAGAAAATTTGCAGTTGCAAGTGTGTCCTAAACGGGTGTGTATATCTACAGTAAGCGTTCGAAAAGATCTGTATAATCGGGATCCAAATAAGGTACCAATAACCGATTTCTTTGGTTCTATTCGACCAACAGAAATTTCCAGCGGCAGGATTAATATCACTTTAGCTGATGAGGAGTGAGTAATTTTAGAAATACATTCTTAAGTCATTCGTTAAAATTTGATTCTTTGTAGAGATTTTTTCGAACATCCGGTAGAGAGTGTGCTACCTTTAGATGCTGTAAAGTATGTATTTGAACCACAATTTCCATCGAATTTGTTTGATAAGAATTAATACATTAGTTCGCAAGTGTTTCTATGTAATTTGTGGTTATTTTTTAACGACACAATTTAATTTTGTAAGTTATTTATTTGACTGAAATATACGGTTCTTTTGTTTTAATTTATTTATTAATTTCATCGACTTGAATAGGTCTTAATAGGTCCGTTCGCGTACTTTTTGCACTAGGTCATCAAATTTCGAAAAGTGGGGGTAAAATTCTCTCAGAAAGAGCTAAAATTACGAAAAGTACATGAACGGTTTGAACAAAAAAAAGTTGAAAATACACTGGCTTGGCAGATTTGACAGTTTTCACAAACCAGCCCACAGAGATTTCTTGCACTAAAATTCGTAGCATGGGGAAACTTCTTACTCTCTCGTGAGCGCTCTCTTCTGATAAAAATTACGAAAATTCTCGGTACGCGAACAGATTTTCGTAAAAATTCATAAATTTTCGTAAAAATTCGCTGTTATAGGAGGGTACGCGAACGGACCTAATGGTTTGGGACAACTCATTAAATTTTCATTGATTGGACCTAAAGCTAGCACTTTTTTTTCAACAAGAAATTTTCTTTTTAAAATGAGATTGTTTGTAAAATATAGCGAAAATCTTATGGCAATAGAGGAAAGAATATTTTTGGGATACGTTAATCCTTTAAAGAAAATTTGTATCGGGCTTAACAAAAAGAATTTTTTTATTAAGTATTTCTTTAAGAGTAATTTTTTTTGTAGAGTAAATATTTTTTTAATTTTCGACTAATTATAAATGTTTTTATCTGTATAAAACACGAAAGCATCGCAATATTTGGACGTCGGAAAGTGTTTACAAAGCTTATCAATAAAATATTGCAATAAAAAATGAGCTTCTCAAACCCCTCTTCTGCTTACGGCCTAATATTTATTTAACATTTTATATATTATATTCTTTATTCCAAAACTACACTAAATGATGTTAGTGCATTAAACTAATATTTTTGTTTTAAATTGCGCTATTTCGTTCTGTGCTTGGAAGACGACGAAAATAGAAAAAAAAAACTTAGAAACAGATATAGCATCAACTGTCATCGTCGATTTGAATCAAATTGGTTATGCCTTTGCATATGCTGTATAGAAACATTTTGAAAGATAAGCACGCCGTTCATTGAATCGGACAGATGTGCTGTAAAAGGAATCGACCTTTGTTTTATATATTTGAACACTTGGATTCAATATACTTTATTCATTAACTACATCAATTGATTTGAAGTTACCCTAGCGACAATCCCGATCCAACTGAATTTCTGAAGGTCAGTATATAAAAAAGAACTTAGGAAGATAATGTAGGTGTGTAGGGTATCCCAAGAGAGTATAAGAGTTTTACCATTTCAGCAATACATAACACTTTATTTTAAGTTGTTTTCCATTAATGAAAACGTTGATTAGCGAGTGATGTAATGTTGGTAAAATATTCGATTAATGAAAACTCAGCTCAGCTCATCTGCCCTCCCTGCATATTTTAACGTTTCAGATCCGTTGTGAAATCTTCAGAGTCTACGTCGGGTTTTATAATCGACACGTGAAGATTACGTTTCGAATTCTAAACTAAGGTGTAGTCTATGGTTTGATCTAAAACCCTTTTCAATATTAATGAACGCAACAATAGAAAATTAATTTCACTCAACAGCATAATAATTCTTCTTCTGAAATGCCGAAGGTAGGGAAATGCATATTTTGGCTTTGAGTTATCTTCCCTCATACATGTATCTTTTATTCAAAGTTTTACAATTTGTGCGAGTTGTATAGTTTCGATACCATAGGGTTATTTGACAATAATTTCTTTAAAGGCAGATGTTATTGAATTATACTTTAAACATAGTGTCTCTCAGTAGGTGGTCATTTTCGGATTTGCAAGGTCTGTATTTACTTCGCATGACTTTTCGCTAGAATTGAGATTTTGCGGTGCAGATTAAAATATTGACTTTTCCATTAAGGGATGGTCATAATTTTATTTAAGTACACTTTCTTTTTTAAATAACACATTATAAAAACTTATGTAACAGCGGTACAAGCGTTAAAATTCGTCTACAATCGAAATAGCTAATATGTGAAATATCGCGCTCACCAATGACGTCTGGTAACAAAACCATTGTGCCCCTTGTAGAATGCGTGCCTGCTCCATCCAAACTAGGATTGCAGTGACCTATAAGGGTTGTCTGTGCTTCAAAGTTTTTTTAACGGCCTTAAAACTATTTTTAGGTGACCAAAAATTCTGTTGAAATTCCGTAACGGTTAATATCTGGTCTTTGAGTTTAAATCATATTTTCTGAAGGTTTGGATACCAGGCTATTTCGGGTCCGGATTCATCGAATAAAATCTTTAATAGAATAGTCTAACGGCCGATATATTCATCGAGTGATTGCGCCAGTACCGGTTACAAATTTGTACTCAAACTGGTTTAGGTCATTCTTTCACGAAGTACTTACGCGTATTCAACAGTAGCTCAGAATAATTTTTAAACCAATCATTGAATTTAATTTTTGCACAAGCGTATATTTGGGTACGACCTACGAAGGGATTTTAATTTTATTTATTCCTTGTGCAGTCGACATACATACATATCTACATATGATATACCACTCTAGTCTTATGTATATGTATATATTAAACCAAATAAAATAAAATAATAGAAATATGTCTGTTCGCAAAACAGCGAACCAGTTTCCTTTGGGCTAGCTTGTGAAACTTGTCAAATCTGTTAATTCAGTGTATTTTAAACTTTTTCTTGTTTAATACGTTTACACATGCAACGAAAAGGTTATTATTTTATTAGAATTACAGAAAAAAAAACTATAAGTTACAGACGAGTAAGCTGATTTATGCCAATTCGCTAACATTTCAGTGAAAATTGTTCACTATAAATCCACTGCCTCACAAAAAGCCAACTAGTTTTGCAGTGCATTTTCAATTTCACAGTCAATCAGATCGCGATTGAGCAGTACAAAAACTGGACACACAATAGAATGGGTAAACACTTAGTGCAAGGGGTAGGCATTATCAGGTAACAAAAAGAAGATTAGATATTAACAAAATTATAAACAAAATAATTATACACGGTTTATGTTTGAACTATGTTTTTTTTTTTTTTGCTTTTTTGTTAAAAAAAAACTACGAATCCTAACATGTAACCGATTTAGAACTTGTGAATTGATAGGAGATATAAACTTAAATTCAAACATCTTCTTCACTCATTTCCTGTTTAACGCCAGCAGGATTCAGAAAACATGCCGATGAAGATGACTGCGATGGAGACGGTGATAAAATCAGCCTGTTATCTATTGTTTGGAATGAATTAGATTCGTTATTTTTCCTCTTTCTCTCTTGTTTTAGAGCATTTCGTATCGCCATTTGGATATCCCATTTAGCATCCTCTAAGATTTCTCTATCTTCAATTGAATCCAATTCTTCACTTATAAATTTTGCGAAGGCATAGTTTTTACTCTTTTTATCGCCACTAATCCGTTCACCTATCTTTTGAGCTAGGTGAATTGTCGGAATGATAGGTTCAGTTACGTCGCAGATTATCGGTTCATTGGATTGCTGAAGAGAAAAACATTAAAATTTATCAATCATAATGAAAAGTGAGTTACTGAATTTTGAGACATAGTTGCCTCTATGTGTTTCTGGTCCTTTTTTGATTCCACCGGAATTATTGGATCTAAAAATAAGATATATAATATTAATAAATTAAACTATTATTAGCATGGACTTTTTGTTATATGTATGTATTATGAAGTGTTAAAGCAAAAAAATATCTTAAGCAAAAGGCTCTGCTACAAAATAAAATCAATGCTTGGTTTGAACAAGAATGGTAGAGTTGGACATAGATACAGAGGCAATAAACAAAACAAGAGGGAGACAGGTAATATCCCGCATCTCCTTGAATGAAAATGTTGCTATCTATACATATAATAAATCAATGCGTTTTGCCTATTTATACCATATCCAAAGGGTATATTAAGTTTGATACATAATTTATATGTATATGTATTTATGTTTATTTTTATCCCAATTTTTTAAGAAATACAAATACGATACATATTTTTTGAGTGAGTGTTCGACACTTTTGCCAAGTGTACGTTATTAATATTTTGCCCTAGAGAAGTAGTCAAATTTCAATTTATTTGGATAAAGGAAGTTTTAATATAAGTTTAAATAATACAACAAAGTATTAAAAATATACTATATCACCTGGGACGTACTTATAACTTATTTTTATAATATGTTATTGACACTAGTTGAACAATTGCCACCCATGTCTTCTGAATGTGCTGGTTTGTAGCACTTGAGTAAGTAAGGTTGTTTTGGATGGCTCTATGTCTAGTAGTTCGGAAGTAGTAAAGCCGAACTTATCGCAGTGGTTCTAGTTTGTGCTGCAGAATTTTTATCTAGTTTCGATTTCTTCTGGACTTCATTATATAATTGATCTAACACACTTGGTAGAGAATGCAAAAAGGCCTATAAGCATTCAATGGCCCTATTTATCTGCTCAAATTAGGCAAAGCCAGTTTATGTAATAAAACGTTGTCTCTTTAATAGAGGCTGCTACTCTGATAACTCCACTTTCAATGACTACATTGATGATAAGATAGTAGACTTGGGTGAGTTATAGAAAATTTAGGTTTTGCAGTAATTTTAAGAAATTTGAAAAAAAAAAAAAAAATTCAAGCAAGGACATACATGTGTATATTGGTGAAAATAGGATCTCTTTGTAGAAAAGGGATAAGGTATCACACTATCCGCATATTTATTATTATATAGTAATTAGAAATCGAAATGAAGAATTCAAGAAAAGTAGAGATGATTAGCAACGCGTTAGTGTGGATTTTGCACAATTTTCATTATATTGATTGATGTTATTCTAAGGAAATTGTAAAAAAACGCTGTTTAAGTTAATTTGTTCAAAGTTTAACAAATTAAACTAAAATTTAGGATAAAATAAACTCTGATATCGTCCGGAAATATGATACCACGGATAATAAACATTTATTCCTAGTGTCATAGTGAGAGTTTAAACTGAAGTTTAACTAAACCTGAACTAGAGTCTACACTTTTGGTATAACTCTTTCGGTTTTACAGTAGTATGTGACCTTCTAGTTAACTAAAAGTAGTTGGGGAAGCTATGTTTGAGAATTATTTGTTCAATATAAATAAATGTAGAGAAAGTCTAGTGGTTTTAATATTTATTTCGACTCCGCAAAAAATGTTCCCCACTTAATTCACTATTCTCCTTATTCCCTATTTAAACAAACGCACAGATTGACCAGAGTTAGAATAATCAGAATAAGCTGGTTATGGTCTCAATTTGTTCATTACATTTTTTCAGACAATACAATTTTTTCGATAATTTGGTAATTTGGTAATTTTTACATTTTTCATCCTCCTTAAATAACTGCATACCTTCGAATTCCCAATTTTGCTTACTTCCGAGGCAATCGTCGTCAATATTCTTATCTGGACTAGTCGTATGTGCTAAAAAAAGAAAATGGTCTTAGTATTTTTCAGTTATTAGGTGTCAACCATAGTCCAACTTTGGCAATCTGATTGTGGTTTACTCCTGCCATAGTAAATAGGTGTCACACCGTCCAAGAACTTTAAAGAATCATAACACCATAGCCGCGGAAGGTAGCAGTCTTTGCTTGTTGATTTGTGATATTTGTGTTTCTCTACACAGTATTGTGTGCGAATAGTCCGGATTTTTTGCTTTAGATCTCTGACTGTGGTCTTTGGGCGGATTTTCTCTAATTCCTTGGCAATAATAAGGAGTGTATTTTGGCGTTCGTTCCGGTCCGAGTAGCAAAGGTTGCGGTTGTCGTAAAGATGTGGGTATTGTTTGTACAATTCCAATAACATAGTGGTTTGCTCCCGGGTCCATTTAGCCATTTTGGACTGACAATGCTTAGCAAAACGAAAAATTATTTACTTTTACAAAATAAAAACAACCCAGTGGCTAAAAGTCATACAATTTTTGGTACATAGCTGTCATCACAAATCAGCTGGGAATTTTGTTATTATATCGATAGTGTTGGGACATACTTATCAATCGATAAGTTCACTTATCGGGGTCGACATCCGATACATTCGAAAGTGAGGAAGATAGAGATGAGAAGTAAGTTTTGACTTCTGCAGGTATACTTTTTCTTGCACTGCATCAATAATAAGCACGAATTTTTTTTTGATTAACAAATGGAAATACACATATATAAAACAATAAATAAGTTCTTTTAATAAAAGATTTCAGAATTATTAATAAAAAATGTTACTACACATATATTTCAGTTATAAAATGAGGGCGTTAGCGTAACGTATACAATTATTAACACAGCAGAATTTTATTACTGACACCGGCTTTAAACACAAGCTCTCATTGGTTTTTTAAATGCGGGGCTAGATTTTACTTTATGGAAACATTCTGAAAATTAACTTTTTAAATCGTATAGATTTGGGGGAGCTGAGCTCGAATCTGCAAAAATTATTTGACGCTCTCTTACCGTTTGAGCGTAACCCGCCCCCAAAGTTCTGATAGAGAAATATGAAATGGTACCAAAATTTCTTAAATTTCAAATTTCTTTAAATGAGATTGTTACGAGTGAAAACTATACTCCTTACATTGACTATAGGCAAAACGAAAAAGAATTGCGTTGAAAAACTGACTGGATTTGGAAAAAAACGAACTGGGAAAAAACGCAAAGCCAGGTTATCACCAAAAGTTATAACTGGGCGAGAAAACTCTCCAAAAATACGGATTGCGAGAGAACGGACAGGCAAAGAAAACTCCCAACCAGGCGGCATGAAACGCAAACAAACTGAACGCCGAACAATTTCAATGGTTCACTTATGAAAATAAATCAGAAGGACCGATACGAGTAGAAGCCAGAGGTCTCCATGCTTCATTCTCGAAAGAAGATGGCATCAATGTCCTGAATAACAAAAGCCTCAAAATCATTGATGCTGTTAACATCGTCAAGTGTGAAAAACAGTAATTGGATGGTGAAGAAACTACGGTAAAGCGGAGACTGCCACTTTTTATGGTCGGGTAGTAAAGAAAAGCCTTAAACCCCTAAGCTAAAAGTCACAAAAGAAAAGTCATCTGATAGCAATATAAAGACATACGCTCAAGCCACTAAAGTAGAATGCAGTAAAAATAGTAGTTCGCAAGACCCAGTATCTCAGGTCTTTTCTTTTATTCTTGTCAAACTCGAAGAGCAAGCTAAAACGAACAGACTTATTTTCGATAGATTAGTTAAACTTGAAAATAATGTCCGTCGCACCCAGACAACACGATGAAGTTGAAAAAGATGCTCAAAATACTTAATTGGAATGCCAATTGGCTCCTACAAAGACTCGACGAGCTTGAAATATTTATACGCGAGAACAATATTGATATATGTTTAATATCTGAAACGCATATAACGAAACAGTTGCATGCTAACATTAAAGGCTATTGTGGGTATTATGCTTTCCATCCATCATAAAAGACACTATCGAACATTCACCAGAACTAAAAGTCGAGCTTAGATCTGTGCAAGTTTGCACTGTACGCGAACGAAATAGGCATTATTCTTTTAATATTTCGTCTATATATTGTTTAAATAGAATCGTGCTTCATTGACATTTTTAACTCACCTGCCGCGTTTTGTAATCGGTTGTGATTTTAATATAAAACACACCTTTTGGGGCTCGAGATGTACCTCCCAAAAAGGAAGAGGGCTTAACGATGCGGGTATTGGATATGGCTGTGATTTTTACTCGACCGGTAAACCAACTTACTGGCCAACAAAAAAATACCCGATCTGATGGATTTCATCGTTGTGAAAGGCATGCCTCGCATTTGTATACATATTGAAGAGTCATAACTTGTCCTTTGATCATTCGCCAGTAATTTTAACAATGAGCGAAATCCTGATTAGAAAGGATGTACCATCCAGACTAAATAACGGTAAAACCAATTGGGGATGCATCAGAAAATATATAGAAGAAACTACAGAACTAAATGCATCACCCAAGACGCCTTGTGACCTTGAAATGGAAGTCGATCGCTTCGTTGATATAATATGATATAATACAGTGTGCCGCGTGGAATAATACTCCAACACTAAAAAAACGCAAGGAAACTACCATAAAGAAATGGTGAAAGGAAAAAGCAAAGCACAAAAAAGATAGCAACAAACTCGCTCTCCGCAACATAAAGGGCATGTAAATCATTTGAGTAACCTGTTAAAGAAAACTATAAAGGATTTTAAAAACCCAACAACAGAAATGTACCTTGAAATTTTTACCGCGAAAAAAGACTCCAATTATTTACTTTGAAAAGTAATCAAAGGCATAAAAAAACCGAAAATCCTTTCACCGCCAATTGCGACAAATAATGGGGAATGGGCCAGAGGTGATAAGGAGAAAGCAAAGTTATTTGCAAACCACCTAAAAGAAACGTTTAAGCCGCTTGATGGTCAACCGCTCACTGAACACATTAACAACTGACAACTACACAAGTGTAGCAAATGTAACGTTAACTGAACTTAAGTGCCCAACCCATAGAATCCGTCGACGTTAACTGACAGCTCGATAAAATACACACAACCTTATGGGAGGCGGCACATAACCAACGGATGGATGAACTTCGACGGACAAAGTAGGTTTACTTTCTACTTTTTCAATCCGTCGATCCGTTGTCAGTACACACATTCACGTATTTAAGTTCACACATTCACATATTGATGTTCACGCATAAGAAAATTGAGAGTACGCATTTTCATTGGTGGAAGCAGAGAGAGAATTAAAGAAACTGTCATTGCCTTTGACAATCAGCTGACGGTTGTGACGGATTCTATGGGACTGTTCTATCCGGCAATACGTCAACTTCAACGTCAACGTAAAACGGATCGACGTCGACGGATTCTATGGGTCGGGGCCTTTAGACAAGAAATAAAGAAATTGAAGCCTAAAAAGCTCCTGGGTACGACTTAATTACAGGAGAGCTTCTTAAACAATTGCCTAGGAAAACTGTAATAAAATTTCTGCACATTATAAAGTTGCGGAAGTTATATTGGTTCCAAAACCTATCTCGCTTTTCCGATTATGTCTAAAGTCTTCGAAAGTATATTACTCAACCGTTTATAGCCAGTTGTAGAATAAAAAGATCTTATTTTGATCATCAATTCGGATTTAGATGGGAGCATTCTACAATTTATCAGGTATATAGAATAACCGATGTAATTGAAAGTTTTTGAAGAAAAAAAAGTTTGTTCAAGCGTATTTCTAGACGTTTCTCGAGCGATGTCGTGAAGTACAAGTTGCGACAAGTTTTGCAAAACACCTATATGACATATTGGTGTCATACGTCGCAAATAGACTCTTTCGTGTAAAACAAGGAAACGGTAACAATTTAAAGAAATAGCTGCTGGAGTACCACAAGGAAGTAGTACGCCCACTCTTGTACACTCGTGATATTCCACAAGAAAAAGGCACCATACTACATAGGTACCTACATAGGTGGATGACTCTGCCGTTTTAGCAATAGGCAAAACTATCGAAGAAACCACCGAAAAATTGCAAGCATTGAATAGGGTGAATCAATGGACACAAGTTTGGCAACGAAACTAAATCTGTTCATGTAAATTTTACCTATAGAAAAGTTAATAATGAGCTATCTTTGTCAACTCGGTTCAAAATACATGCAAATAAGGCTAAATGCCTCAGAATAACGCTTGACCAAATATTGAAATGGAAGCCGCATGTGAAGAAAAAGCTCAAAGAACTTGAAAATAAATACAGAGAAATGTACTTGTTACTTGTAAAATATTCCAAACTTAGTATAGAGAACAAACTGCTTTTATATAAGCAAGTGCTTAAACCGGTTTGGACGTATGGTATACAACTCTGGGGTTGTACCAAGAAAACCAATTACAATATTTTACATACTTTTAAAATTAAAGTGCTAAGAGGAATTTTGAATGCACCGTGGTACATAAGAAACAATGATATCTATAGAGATCTCGGAATCGTTACCGCGGGGTGGAAGACGGAATCAAATCTTTGGTCGAAAACACAAGAACCTCGTAGAAGGTCACGTGAATAATACGATCCTACTACTCTTAGATTACAAAGAATAAAGCCGGTCGACCTAGCTCGATAAACTACAAACGCGTTTATTTATCGGTGCATGAAGGACCTTTCAATGGAAAAGTACCTGCCAAACGTTTTAATCTCGTTAAACAACAAAAAGCACTGTCATGCTCTATTCTGGTAAGCCAGATGGAAGTCCACGGAAGTCCGAAGTGGGACTGGAGTTAACTCCAGCAGCGCGAACAAGCTTCATATCCCGGAAGCCCCACAGTGACCGGACATTGACGGCCAGGTTCCAAGCTAGAGTAAGGAAGGTCACCATAATACAGTGCTACGGCTGAGGATGTAAAAGACAATTTTTACAGTCATTTAGGCGCCGTCTTCAACCAGACACCAAACGGAGACATCGTAATTGTGATGGGGGATCTCAGTGCCAACGACAACGGTGAGCGGTTTGTGCACTTCTGCAATAACAACCGCCTAGTCATTGGAGGTACGCTGTTTGAGCATAACACCTGCCACAAGATCAGTTGGGTGTCGACTGATAGGCAGCGATCATCCAACCAGATCGACCATATTGCGATCAGCCGCCGCTTTAGAAATTGTCTCCTAAACGTCCGAAACAGACGTGGAGCTGACATCGGACAGGAACGCGATCACCATCTTATGGTATGTAGCTCATTTACGCCTTCGCATTGCATCTGTCAATATCAACCGCTCAAACTTGCTAAACAACGCCAGATTTAATACTGACAGGCTCAAGGTTCACCAAGTGCGCCAACAGATCAGGGGCCATCTTGCCTTACAAGCAGAAGTAATAAGCAGATCATTACAGGAGAGCATGGATGACCACTGTAATGCTGTGGAAATGCTTTTGCAACGGGGGCAAGCACCTACGCCGGTAAGAGGCAGAAAAACCACAGCACATGGCTTTCAGCAGATACCTGGAGACGGCTCGAAAAGCGTACAGCACCGCACCTCCCAGTAAGAACGAAATCATCACAGTGATCAGGTCAAGAAAAACAAAGCGGTTGGTATTGAAGGCATCCCTGCCGAATTATTTCAAACGGCGCCAAATATATCGGCAGATGGAATGGAATTCGCTGGACTATGACATCTTATCTTAAACACCTAGACTACGCTGACGATATTTGTCTACTTTCACATCGGATAATGGAAGCTGAGGCAAACAAAGTAGGGCTCAAAATTACCACAACCAAAACAAAAGCCCTGAGCACTTCTAACACCAGCGCACAACTTAACATTACCGGACAGGAAGTCGAGAAAGTGTGGTCTCGGCAAACCGTGGTGGCATCGAACTGGATGTGTGCAGCAGAATCGGGAAGGCCAAAGCTGAGTTCGGCATGCTGTCCACCATCTGGAAAAGCAATGTTATCAGCTTAAGAACCAAGCCACGATTGTTTCGCTCCAACGTAGAATCGGTACTGCTTTATGGGTGCAGTACTTGAAAAGTGGACACCATTAACACACGCAATGCTTAAGAGTCATCCTGCGGATCTTTTGGCCGAACCGTATCTCCAACGAACAGCTTTATACTAGAACGGGCAGGAACCTATAAACATTACAATACGAAGGAGAAAGTGGCAGTGGATTGGACACATCCTACGGCGCGAAGACAATTCGATTGCGAAATATGCTAAGCAGTGGAATCCGCTCACCCAAGAAGGCAGAGCAGCGGGACGCCCTAGGCAAACGTGGCGCAGAACAGTCGAGGAGGAATCGAGCTCAAATTGAAAGAAGGTTTTTTTAGTGGGTAAAAATCCCACACTACTATGAGCAGGTCATCATAGTGTCATATTTAAGATTTTTCACCTACCTTATCTATGAATGAAATTAGTGTATTCATATAAATCGTGTGATCTTAGCCAAATTACTTCATTTCTTCACTATCGTGTTTATACTATAAGTAAAAACGTCGGATTTAAATCAATAATACTTCATTCATCTTTTAAGTATTTGTATTCTTAAATTAATTATACTAGCAAATTTAAATTTGAAATCAGAAATTCTTAAATTAAGTTTGCGTAGATCTTATCCTGCCATCGAAATATTATTGTATACTTACGTATTTATGATGAATAATCTTTTATTAGCCCTATATTAAATTGTGAATCCTACAGAGAAACTTGAAAAAAAAAATTCGTTATAGTAAAACAATCATGGACTTTTACTTCAAGTATTGTTATTCAGTTATAAAATTGATTAATTTACACTAGATAAATCCATCTTACGTCAATAGATTTCAATTTCTATTATGGATAGACACACATTATGTGCCAAAGTAAATATTCCAAGCATTATATTCATACGCTGTCCGTGGGGTGAGTAAACACAATAAGGGAAGCCCCCAAGCTCGTATGGAGCTTACTAAGAGATTTCATTCAGCGGACCCAGTCATACCTAATACATAATTGCCTTGGGAGTTGGTATTCTCCTATTTGCCAACGGAAGACAATAATTGAAAACGAGAGCTGTCTCTTGCATCTAAACCTTATCAAATTGCTCCAAAAGAATCGGACATAAATCGGATACTGTACTTTGCATCTGGGTGAATATGCATATGTACATACATTATTATCGTATTGTGTTTGCTAAATGAACAATAGAATTTCGGTTGCAAGAACATTGAATGTGATTATTGGAAAACAATAGCAGTAATTTGGACAAATTGGAGTTGGCCTCAGAGACTAGGGAACTATGCCCTGGAGACAGTTAATTGCTTTCGTTGTGATAGATATTTAGTAGCTTTCATCCCAGTTCTATAAATATATACATTAACAGCGTGTAAAATTCCTCGGATGCTAAGCTAGGAGTGTCATGTCATATTTAATTCAGCGATGCCATTTTATGAACTGGGATTGGAAAACCTTCATTTTGAAATTTTTATATTTTGCTCATATGTTTAATACAATTAGATAGATATGGGCGCATTTTGAGCAAAAGAAGGTCCATTGTGATAAATTAGTTAACGATTTTCCCGAATAAAATAGAATTTTACATCATTCGGTGCGTTTTTTTGATACCTAGCCAGCCAGCCTACTGGCCCATTTGAATTATTCCTAGCGCAAGCCAAGGCCACCCTTTTCTCGTATATCCAAATTCATTCATAAATTGGCTATATATATACTCGTATATATACATATTGTGTGTGCTTTCTTTTTAGGGGCTTTTTGCGTAAGAAACTGTTTTTCTTCGATTCCCTTCAAATATCTAATATAAATTCTTAGGAAACAAAGCAAAGTATATGTATGTACGTTGAGAAATGTTTAGAATGAACGAATTTTATGAGTTATTTGAAGAAAAAATTAAATAAAGTATGAAGGTGGATGAAGGAACGGTGTATGTATATAAGAAAGGGATAGGGCATCACACGATCCGCTCCAGATGGATTGTAGCATTCCCATATTTTATTTCTATTTGTGCAGTTTTACTTAACTGGTGAGGCCGGTCAGACGCTACGTTTTGCACAACCTTTTGTCTTCGCAGTTCAACACTTTGCAGATAAAACGTTGCCTATAGATAGGAAAAGTGCGCAGTTTTGAATCCCATTCCGCGCGAAGACGGCACAGTTGCAGCGATAACTGAGCTAGCGAGTATAGACCAGTCCTGCCAGATCGTGGTAAATTTACATTTTCTTGGTAATTTCCAACTCCAATTCTCAGGATATGGTAAAAAGGTAGTATTCTCTAAAAAAAGGGAAATTTTTGAACAACTCATTTTTTTACTCGTTCTCATTGTAATCAACAAAAATTAATCCATCCCATACTGTGAAAAGGGTATTTTTTGATTGTTTGCGTACTATTTATACCCTATCCTAGGGGAATATTAAGGTTGATACATAGTTTGTAACATAGAGAAATATTACAGATAGACCCAATAAATTATATATATAAATGACCAGCATCACTAGCCGAGTCGATTGAGCTATATCCGTCCTTCCGTCCGTCCGTCTGTGTGTCACCAGTTTTTGGGCCTTAAATTTTAACCTAGGTCGATGAAATTTTAATATGAGGTCCTTGCGAAAGTAAGCAATACAAGTGAACAATTTTCAAAATCCGCCCAGTTTTCAAAAAATTCACATTTTTCACTATTTTTAATAGCACCTTTTAGGAACGAAATACGCACCAATATACGGTGGAAGAAGAAGCTATATAGGGATAGAATATAAAACGATTCGCTCCAGACGGTTTGTAGCATTTTCATATGTTTAATTTTGAAATTCATACATATGTATAAAGGATGAAGCTACAAAATTATTGGTATGTGTTACACACGTATTTCGGTATCAATTTTGCTAATTGACGATTTTTTATGATTTCGAATTGCATATTGGTGATTTTTGACGATTTTTTAAATGCACATTGACGATTTGAGCAAAATTTGATCTGGCACAACTTATCGTGAACCCTAGTTTCATAAAAGTGTGGGTTTTTTTGCCTGCAAAATCACTAATACTTTTCAAAAACCAGGGTTTACTTTATCTGTCACATGGTAGAGGGAGAGGGAGAGGTACTCGAAGTGGACTATCTATTATAGGTTATTTCTGAGCGAAACAATATATGTACAGTAAAATTCGTCAATAGCTACCTCTGTTATAACGTCCATGCGTATATAACGACGTAAATTGCAAGTCCTTTGATTTTACAACATATTATCCAAACAAATTCATTCTGATATAGCGGCAATTTCGGATATAGCGTCCGTTTTTTGTAAGAATTTAAATTTTGTCTTTCTGATATAACAACGAAACTAAAAAAGTAAAAAAGTAGTTCACTGAGCAAAAAACAAAACAAATAGGTATATGTAAAATAAACAATTATCATTTTTTACTGCTCCTTATCCTGTTTCTTTGATTTTTTTGGGTTATTGGAACTAACGAGGCTACAGCCTAAACGGACGGACGGATTTTGCTCAAACTTCCTATCTAGGGTTTGTGAAGTAATCCCTAGAGGCAAAATAGAAGTTTTTGTTCTAGCCCCAATACTAACGGTACTTTACTTAAGGCCAATTTAACAAAAAAAACACATTTGCTGGAAAACGGTTCCTACGATTTTTTTTTTAAATTTCGTATTTCGGCTAGTTTCGCGAAGTGCTATAAGATTGCGTACCACATTTTTATCCAAAAGTGTTAAGAACGGTACTTTACTTATAACCAAATTGGTAAAAAACCGATTTGCTGGAAAATGCCCATACCGATTTTGTTTAAACTTTATAATGAATCGATTTAGATGCTACAAAATGGTTTACAACATTTTGGCCAAAATTGGTTATTACGGCACTTAAAGCCAATTTGATTAAAAGCAAGTTGTTAAAAAATATGTCAACCGATTTTATTCAAATTTACAGTGCGTATAAAACTGGGCTAATGCTATGAGATGGCGTTCCACATTTATTAATAAAAGTAATAATAACGGTACTTTTCTTAGAATCAAGAGGTTTTAGCCAATTTTCTCGAAAGCTGGTACAACGATTTAGTTTCATAAGGTTTTTTATGACTTACCACCTTTTTGATCAGTTTTCGGACCTTAAAAGGAAAGATGGAACTTTATTTTATCTATCATCATTTATTTTATCTATCATGTTTTGTTATATCCTTAGCTACAAGTTATGGAAGACTTTATTCGAAATGGCCGTGGAGGTCCGGACTACCAGCTGGTTAAACATTCGGGGGTATGAAGTCGGGTGCATTGGTTTCTAGCCACTCTTGAGTGTTTCTCTCCTTTTAGCTGGAGCAGAATCTTTTGATTTTTGCTTCCGTTTTTGCTTTAATGCAACTGTTAGCAGGTGTCCGTTGTGTCCCAGTATTCATTTCCCGCGAAATATTCATTTCCCGCGAGAAGATTTTCTAAGCGGTTTCCGTGTTTTTCGATCCTACATGGCTTTGACGGCTCTCGGAGTCTACACAGTGCGTGAAAAGCTGAATCTTTGACGGCAAACTACTCTACCAGTACCCTCAAAGAAGCATATAAGCAATGTATTAAATAACGGTTAATATGAAAAGAGTGCAACTTTATGTTACTCAAAATGGTTGCAATAAGAATTGAATCAATATTTATGACTAGACTAGGTAATATAATTTATTTTGCATTTCATAAAAAATAAATCAAACTATTGGACATGATGCGTTTATAAAGAACAAAAAATACTGGAGGACAAGATTGAAGGAAATTAAGACAAGGAGCATTATGACTCAAACATAAGCAGGAATTATGGTAATGACAACGAAGGAGTACGTGCGTTAACTAAATGTTCAAAACCCGAAACAATGAATACCCCACTCGGTTATATTAATTTTACACGATTCATGTACACATGCATGTATGCATGGACATACGAGTACACCACATTTTAAACTTTTGTTCTTACGGCCCACTCACATGTTCCTCTAATACAAAAAGAAAGAAAAGTTTACTCACGGGAAAGTTTCAATTGAATTATGTGTATCCTTTTTCGGTTGTTTTATTCCACCAGGAAAGCAAATACCTTACCGGGGAAAGATGCCTGTTTTTTATGGCATCTCATCAAAGAAAATCCCTAAAGTATGGACCATAAATAAGTCCATGGAAAACTAACACACACAATGAGCAACGTTCGCATGGTTTATGGAGCGTGAGATTAGCTTAGGGGACGAGTGGAGTGGAGTTAAGGCAAATGTTTGACTATTTAACTTAGAGCTGTTTGTATGCATATGTTAAGGACGGGAAGTGGGGGGCACTGCAATATGATTTGATTAAATGGTTAAGAAGCAGACTTGGAAGCCTTAGCTCTTACATTCATTTCTTGTGCTCATACATAGAAGTGAATAATAATTTTAACCTGAATATGTGAATGAGGGTCCATTTTACGATTTCGAATTTAAGGGGGTCAAAACGAGAAGAACGATAAACTTTTACCATACTTTAACGATATACCCAAAAATAAACTACAAAATATATATATGTATATGTTTTAAATAACTTCGGTATACTGTTAAGGTACTATGACATAAGCTAGAATTTTAATGGTACTAAAGTATATAAAGTTATTATTTTGCTAAATAGATACTAGATTGGTGCAGAGAAGTATTGGATACAAATAGTGGAACAAGTCGAGCAAGATTCAGAACACAGAAATAAAATGTTGGAGCAGATGAAGAAAAACACCGAAGCAAACTGAAAATTTGCAGAGTGGATTTGTAAATAGAACAAAAAATTATTTTGAACAAGAGCAAAACAAAAGCTGATATAAATGGTAGGTAATATATAAATTAAAAATCAACTATAAATAAAACTCTAAGAAAAGTGCACGACTGGATCGTACAAACTTGCACCTATATCTACACGTTTTATGTGGAATTGAGTTACATTAAACCACAATCTATAATATATAATATGTATCAGGTTTTTTGAGTAAAACTTTGTTAAGTTGGCTATAAATAAAGTACCGTTATTACCAACTTAGACCGAAAAGGTGGTACGCCATTTTATAGGACTTTACCAAACTAGTAAACTAGATTAGAAATCTTTGGAGCTGTTTACGAGAAAAATGACATTTTGTTAAGTTAGCTTTAACACGTTGGCTGCCAGATTATCGCTGTTGATCACAACAAAAGCCAAGCAGGAATAAACTTAGATACATGTTGGGATGAAATGATTTTCATAGTAAAATATTTCTTTTTTCATCAATAAAATACGTTTATTTTTGGAATACGTTTATGTTCGATATCCAGATGCTGAGTGGACGTTTGTGTTCACAGAGGTGTTAACATAAATACATAAGCAGTAGTATAAGTTGTACGTTTTCTACAAAAGTATTATAGGAATTCATTTTTTTTTTAAATAAATGAAATATAACTCTTAATACTTACATAATACAAAATTGTATACTTTAATTCCAATTCATTAGTATGTGTGATCAAATATATGTAGTTCGTGGTCTTTTAAGCTTGTAGTATCCGTCTCCTTGATCTTGTAACCAAAGAGTCTAATGAATCTCTTCGATTGACTTCTCATCTCTTACTGATGTGTCTGCTCCTTCTGGCACCGGTCCTAGAGATTTATTCAGAGAGTCTGTAAAAAATCTAATTATGACACATGAAACAAATGAAATTTGTTCTTCGAAAAACTCTTTTATCCGTTTCAATCAAATATGACCTATGTTGAACAAAACTCTCCCATGTCTTCTCAAGTCAGTCACCTACACAAAATCTCCTGGCTTCAGTTCGCTCAATTCGTTACCATTCTTCCTTTTTCCTTAGGCTACGAAAATTTGGCTTTTCATTTACGTTTAAATCCGGCGGTTTCATTAAGTTTTCTCCCGAAACTAAGTTCCGCTCGGCTGAATCCGTTTGAAACGGGTGTGTTCCGGTACCCTAATAATACTAATTCCATTTTTTCTTTCATACTTTGTGCTATTTTCACCGTGGCTTCAGCCCACTGTCAGTGTATACTTTCTCTGGAATACCGAGTCGGCTAAACGTTTCTTTAAATTTTTCAATGATGTTATTCATGGGCTTACTTCAAACTTCAAAGAACCTCGAAAAACATTCATAACAATAAAAATATACCGCTTGTTACGCAACTTGAATAGATCCATTGTAACTTTTTGCCACGGGTATTCAGGGAGGGAAATCAGCTGCAAGGGCTCATGCCTATTTATTACTTATTGTAAACATACACGACATCTCTTGAGTTTATCGGCAATTTATAATTTGGTCCTGACCACCATATAGTCCTTTGGGCTCGCATCTTGGTTTTTGTTATTCCCAGGTGTCCCTTCTACAGATTACCAAGTATTACTTTCGCTGATTGTGTGGAATCACCATCCTGTTTTTTCTCAAAAGAAGATCATCCACCACCGTAAGCTTATCCCTCACTAATAGAAGGCCTTCATATCCGAGCTCAGTTCTTACAGCGGGCCAATCTGTCATCATCTTTAATTTCAACTCTTAGATTTGTGGGTAAACTAATTACTTGGACAATGTTTCATCCGTCGTTGTAGGGCTAAATATGTGGTGTATATATGCATTTATTTATTCCTCTAATTCCTTTTCCTCTTCTTCTGCTAAATTTTTCATGGAGTCCTTGAAAGCTGGTCTGCTACTACTAGATTCTTTCCTGGTATATAAGTAATGAAATAATCATACTCATCATTCTCATGCGGATCCGTTGCAATCTTGGTGACTACTCATCCAGGTCCTTACTTTGCAAAATTTGCAAAAGGGTTTTATGATCCTTCTGTATTTTAAACCGCCGCCCTACCAAATTTAAAGTTTCTCGCATTCCCACGCTATAGCTTATGTTTCTCTTTCGATGTTTGCATAGTTCCTTTTCGCTTGTGTTAGGCGGTATGCAAAGGGACACTTATCTGTCATATGTTTGTAGAAGCAGTGCACCCAGCCCGAGTTAGGAGGCATTACATGACACAGTAGGTAGTCCCCTTTCCAGTTAGGAGTTTATTTTCTTGCTCACGACCTCAGATAAATGTTTTTTTCTTCCTTAGCAAACTAGTAATGGACTCTAGAATAGCGGATTTATTTGTAATGTGTTTACCAATGACGTTCACCATGCATAGAAATCTTTGGTTTTCCTTCAAATTAGTTGGCGCTTTAATACCTCTGATAGCTCTTAAGTTTTTTCTTGTTCAACTTTTATTTCTGCTTTTGAAATATTATGCCTTAAATAGTTTATCTTTGTGTTACCGAACTATTACTTTTTTTTTATTTAGCGTCATCCCGTTTCTGAAAAGTTTCTCCCCACATCAGAATATCAACTATGTATCTATGTATGAATATGAACCACGCAATTTCTCATTCGTGTCAAGATTTTTGTAATTTTTTTTTTTGAAAAGCTTTTGAAGCCGATACCAAAAGGTAATCTCAGACATATAAGTCTGCCAAATGGGATTAAAAACATGTTAGCTCCTGTGATTCTTTTGAATCCACAAGCCAAAAACCACTGTTGACATCGAGTTTTAAGAAGAATTTCGCTCCGGCTTTGGCTCAACAGAGTGATCGATCCCATAAATCGAATGAATCGGTCGTGGGACACATTTGTTTAGCTCTGTAAGCCTGATACAGATTCTAATGCCCTAATGTCACCACTCTGACGCATTTTCGACGGGCGAAATTACCCCGTTTCGTAGCATTCTATCTAACTCCTTTTAACTATCGGCAATAAATGGATGGGTACAAGTCTAGGAGTGGAAATGACAAACTGCTTCGGTGCATCTTTTACTTCAATTTTGTATCCTAGCTTTTCTATTCCTGGTTTTCCTAGCAGCAGCGTTATTTTCTCCTTTATCACATAAATCACCTCCTCGACCGATATAATTTTGCGCCTGTTTGTTCCAAGCATATCATTATATCTAATATATCTAATATATAAAAATCTCGTGTCACAATGTTCGTTCCCATATTCCTCCGAAACGGCTTGACCGATTCTTATGGAATTTTTTATGCATATTCAGTAAGTCTGAGAATCGGTTACTATCTATTTTTCAAACCAATAAGTGATAAGGGGTGTCCACCCCAAAAAAAAAAATTTTTTAATTTTTTTATTATGTGGCATTAAAAAATACATACAACCATGGTGAGTTGCCATTTCTAATCTGGCAAAATACTTTTCTTAAAAAAAACGAACGCATCAAATTCTAAATGAAAAAAAAATCTGTTGCATGGTAACTTCATGCTTAATGAGCTTTTCAAATGTCGCACTCTAAGAGAAGCTTTTAGCACAATTCAGAACCTAAACTTTTCGCTCTCTCATATTTTCATAAACTGCGAATTAAACGATGCGTTGCGGAGCGCAGTCAATTTTGGATTTCACTGTGAGTGTATGTGTCGGTGAGTGAATCAAGTAACCGAAAATATGTTTTTAAGAAACCAGTGAATTCAGAGTCACCATCATCAACCCGGAAAGTAAGAGGTCAACTTCTTTTGGCTTTTTATAAAAAAAAACTGTTATTTAGACGGTAGAAAACAGGATCTGACTGACTGCATTACGGAAAAATTCATTGGAAAGGGATGGAAAATGTCATATGAATCAGTGGGTTAATGCCATCATAGAAAGTACTCTTAATTTTCGTACGTACATATGTATGTACATATATGTAAAAGTATTTAAAAATATGTATAACCTACATTCATGTTTTCTTTATGAAAATAAACAGTAAACCACACACATACACATTTTATAACATTCTTTTTATTGCAAGAGGTTTTTCACATTATTTCTAAGAGATTTCACATTGTTTCAAGGAGCTATTATATTGAAATACAATAAGATGACTTGTTCAAATATAATATTACCTGTTCACATTCATTAGTTTAAGCGCTTCCATTTCTTTTTACAGATTTTTTTTTTTCAAAATATTGAATAGTGTGAACTACGCTTCTATTTCCTTTCCTGGACGCTTTCATTTGGAGAGTTCAAATTCAAACACATAAAATTATTTAGCTCAGAAAAGTTTTTTTAATGGGATTCATTTATTGAATAGCTAATTTTTTCAGCTTCTGGGACTCATGAAAAACTTATCTTGCGGTAACACTGGGTGGTGTAAATACAAATTGTGTGAAAAAGTTTTTCACGGGTTTTTGGAAGAAACACTCCAACACTTTTTAGCGCGATAAAAAAATAGTTATCTTCAAGTTTAATGAAGCTTGTTAGTTCTTGAAAACTAAGAAATCCACATTTAGCTCCCAAAATGTATTGTTTTATTTGATGTTCCTTCGCGGGCGAAGCAAGGTGAACACGGATCTCTTAGTTAAAAATAAAATGCAAGTTCAATGCCTTGCCATTTGCTTGGACTAGAAATTATTATTTAATAACCACACATATAGACATGTCAAGAATTTAGGATCTGCCATCAAAATGTTGCAGCAATTCTTATACCCTATCTTAAGGGTATAGCTTGGTACATGGTTTGTAGCATAGAGAAATATTAAGACCACATAAAGTACGAGTATATACATACACCACTTTTTGAAAAAAAAAAAAAAAATAAATTGTTTTGGAGTATTTTTATAAGAAAAATTAGATTTTATTTAGGCAAGTTTTTGTGGAATAGGCTACATATGTCTGTATATAGGAAAGAGATACAAAAATGTTCATTCACTAAGTTTTTTTTGTTTCTTAACTTAATTTTTCTTAGTTTTCTTGTTCCTTAACGTTATCAAATATAAATATTTTAGTTTAGGTCGAAAGACATAGTATAAAAAAAAAAAGATAAGTTTAGCTTAGAGCGCTCGTGTAGAGCCAGTAAGTTATTATAAGATTTATTTGTTCCTTAAGCTAGTTTTAAGCGTTTTTGTCTAGCATTAAGTAGTTTTAATATCTTAAAATAAAAAGCTTTAAAAAAAAAAGGGTATCTCTTTCCGTATCACACGATCTGCTCTAGCATTTCCATTTGTATAATTTACAAAATTACTTTTTAGGCTATTCATTTGTATTGATACCAAGTTTGGCAGAATAGCCGACGGTCCTAGAAGTACAGGGCGCATGACATACAATACAATATCGCAGATGATCCTTTATGCCGGCACTGTGAAGGGAAAGTCCAAAACGCGGAACACGTCCTGGTAGAGTGCAAACAATATGAGTCTGCGAGAAACACCCTAGAACGAGAGATGGGAAATGCGGTAACCCCAAGGCGCCTAATAGGTTTCATGCTCTCAAGAAGAGAAGCCTGGGTGTTTGCCGACAACATTATTACAAGCATAATGCAGGAGCTACGGCTGGAAAACCAAACACAAAGAGCCGAAGAAGAACAAAGCCCTGCAGCATAAGGAAGACGACATGACGTCAAAAACAGGACAGTTTGGGGGGCGGTGGTTTAGCACGTAAACATGCTAGAGCATGGAGTCGGGCATAACTTCGTAGTACGGGCTGCGAGTATCCATAAAGATTCCATCGCCTCCAGCGCAACAAAAAAAAAAAAAAAAGGGCGCATGACAGCCAAAAAGGAAGCGCGGTAACTAGGAAAAAGTTGGGAAGAGCTGAGTCACTTTCCAGAAACCGAAAATTGAAAAAAAAAAACCAAAAGCATTCAAAGTTCACAAAATTTGTATTTTTATTTATATTTAAGAAATATGTCATTGACCGCCAAAATTGAACTGAACTCTAAATTACATGGCTTTTCTATGCTAAGTGTTATAAGTTATTGTATGTATAACTTTCTGTTTCATATGTGTGTATTTTTATGTTTTTTTTTTTTTTAATTTAGAAATAATTTGTATAATGTTTATGTTATTTTATATAGTTTGAGTTAGTATTTGAATGATCATATATGTATATTACTAAAGAAGAAAGAAGTTTGGCATAGTGTGAAACGTTACAAACGTCAATATATCGACACCCTGGCCTCAAGGACTGAAGAAGCATCGAGCAGGTGTGACAGTAGGACTGTTTACAGCATCACCAAGGAGCCCATTGGTATTAGGAACACCAAACAACACTCGGTGAATAGTATAGATGGTAACGTTCTGATTTCGGATGAGGATCAGCTCGTTAGATAAAGAGAACTTTCGCCACTTCGAATGCCCGAATCCGCACCGCACCTCCCAGTAAAAACAAAATCGTTTCAGCAATCAGATCCCTCAAGAAAAACAAAGCGGTGGGTATTGAAGGCATCCCTGCCCAACTATTTCGAGCAGCGCCAAATATATCCGCAGAATTGATGCATCCGCTAATACAAAGAGCTTGGGATAGCGAAGAGTGGAGGAGGAATGATTATCTTCCGAAAAAGGGAAACCTGGTGGATTGCGGAAACTGGCGAGGTACATGTGTTCTGCAAGCCGTAGCCAAAATAACGGCAAGAATAATTCTGGAAACAATAAAGGAGCATTTAGATTCAACTCTCGACGTCGAACAGTCAGGTTTTCATGCTGGATCCACCTGCATCGACCACATAAACACCTTACTGATCACACCCAAAAAAATAAGCGCTGTAAATTTTACAATTGAAGGCAGTAGATTTTACAATTCATTGTAGATTTGTGTAATCAACAGTGAATCTGGTTAAATTAACATTTTTTTGTAGATTTTACAGCGAATGCATTCATTTTTACAACAAAGTTGTTAAATCAACAACAATACCCAATTGTAAAATCAACAGCGCGTTGTCAATTTCGGCTGTTAAATCTACAGATATGAATTTGTAAAATCTACATCAAAATGTTGTAGAATCTACAGCTATTTACTGTAGTACCTACAGCAGGAACTGTAGAAATTACAACAAGTTGTAGATTCGGCATCTATTACGAAAACGTAAAAAGGAGATACAATTTGAAAATACTCGCATGATAATTTTCAGAGGCCATGGCGTTGTGGTAGTGTATGCAGTCGCCGAGTGAGAGGCTCCACGTTCAACCCCAGCCAGATCCAAACATTTTTCACATTTTGTAAGTAAATGAAATTATATAACTCGGTTTAAGCACACACTAAGTATTTCTTGGACAAGAACCATCTAATTGGATTGTAAAAGCTATTTCCACCCCATTTCTCGCACCATACCAATAAATTAGAACTTTAAGCTTATGTGGTGCTATGAAAGCGATTTTTTTTTTACATGCAAATTGTTGTTCTTTCTACAGCTGTTCTACAGCTGTTCGACGGCAAAGTGTTGTGAAATCTACAATTTTAGCTGTCATTTTCACAACTAGATTGTTAAATTTACAACCACTCCTCTGAAAAATTTACAACGAAAATTGTCGGGTCGATTCTGACAATGAATGCAGTAGAATCTACAGCGTTTTACTCTATTTTTACAGCACCTTTTTTTTGGGTGCATAATCGAGCAATGAGTTTAGTACAGGTCTACGCTACATCTGCTGTTACCGACTTCGAGACGGCCCTCGGCAGTTTGAATAGAGATGCTATTTGGTTGGCCTTGCGCAGGAGAGGTATCGCACAAAAACTCATATCTGTTATTAGGGCTACGTATGAGGGCAGTAAGTGTCACGTCTTGCACAATAGCAAGGTGTCAGAAGAATTTTAAGTCCAAAGCGGGGCAAGTTGAGGATGCATACTGTCATCGCTGTTATTTTTAGTGGTTATTGGTTGTGTTCTCCTTGCAGCCTTGACGGAAGAAAGCCATGGAATTCCCTGGACTATGACATCTTACCTGAAACACCTAGACTACGCTGACGATGTTTATCCACTTTCATATCGGATTATGGTCTAGAATCTAGAACAAGGCAAACTAAGTGGGGCTCAAAACAGTCAAAACAAAAGCCCTGAGCACTTCTAATACCACCGCTCAACTTAATATTTCAGGACTGGAAGTCGAGAAAATTGACAACTTTCCATACCAAAGAAGTGTGGCTTCGGAAAACCGTGGCGGAAAACGGTGGTGGCACCGGATGGTGGCACTTCCAGCAGCATAATTGGGAAGCCTAAATCTGCGTTCGAAATGCTTTTCACGATCTATACGAAGGAAAAAGTGGCAGCGGATTGGACATACCCTACGGCGCGAAGGCAGCTTCTGCTGACCCAAGCAGAATTTAAAATTCCCCGAATTATTTCGATGAAAATCGATAGTTAAATTAACGTATAATGTAGTATCGATATTAATTTATTTTTTATTTATTAATAACTTAGTAAAATCAATTTCCAAAGTGCAATGAGTCACAACATTGATTTGACTGCATTATTCGTGGCGAGTTTTCAAAAGCGTTTATAAGTGTTATACATTTTTAGAAAGCTCAGGAATTCAAGTATTTATAAAAAATACAAACATAACAGTGTTGTATAACATGTAGAGGATATATGATTTCTCATATTAAAACAGACTTTTGACAGTTAGCGATGTTTGCCGCTTCCAAGTTTCTTGTCTAATTAAAATATTTAATTAGTCTCAATTCCAAAACGATAATTTTTTGCCTTTTTTTTTGTCAGACACAAAGATATCGCTGTCGCTAAGTAGAATTTACAATTTTTTGCAATACTTGTTTCTAATTCCATTCCCAACATAAAAGTAGTATATAATACGAATAAAAGTAATATTAAAAGTTAAATTAATTTAGATATATTTTTCAATCGAATTGAATTTTCGTAGTTTTCGTGAGCTGATTTTATTCATTTTCGAAGATCATCGAATGTGTATGTGAAGGATCTGAATGCTAATTGACGTTCCGAACGCATTTGCTGTGCAGTTTTTTTTCGGATATCATCGTGAGTGGAATTTCATCTCTTTCATTCTGTCTGCTACAGGTGCAAGTCGCGCGGCAAAGTTTTAACAAACTGCTGCAAGACTTAGACGCAGATGCATATTCTGTTCAGCCCTTAAGGGATGAAAATAAATCGGAACATTTCTGTACCTTCACCCTTCAGTGTCAGTCATGACAAATATGTATGTAAACACATCAATTTGATAAATCAACAAGGTTAAATTAACTTCTTTATATTTTTCTCCAATTTCTCTTAATAATATGGAACAAGTTACGATTCCGCTAATTATTTTGTATTCTCACTGTCCCTACGTTCACTTCCGTGTCGGTCTTGCCTTTAAATTGCGTATGAATGTTAATGACACCAACTCTCATTTGAATGCAAACAATGCTACTATGCTTTTATAACATTGGGAACAGAAACTTTTTAATATCGCGCGAAATAAATTCAAGCACAGAGTTTTAATTAAAAAAAAAATCGCTTCCTTCCGTGTTGTTATTGGATATAATTTCCTTATTTGTACAAAATACAATACTGTACATTAACACAGAAAGCAAGAATTTACCATATTTTACTTTATTTAAGAGAAAGTCTTTTTGGGAAGGTAACAGGATTAAATTTTCCTATTCGGATGTATGTATGTACCTATATAATCCAATCCAATAAATCAACTACTCGCAAAAAAAAAAAAAAAACCTGAAAAATAACGTTGATATTTTCATCGATTCGCACTGGGAAGTAATTCAAGTAATTCAACCACTGAGCCACTGTAGCTATATACAATATAGCTATCAATAATGTCACCATGGAATTCGTGCATATGGAATCTTATGCCTAAAAATAGGGTACAATTTTATACTAACTTACCTATATTAGTTTTTTCGTTTTTCCTTGGCAATGAATATAAGGAAATGCGGTGTAACTGCGTCTAATTACACTGAAGGGATGACATTAAAGCCGTGATTGTATTTCTTATTAATTTTTATACCGCTCAGGTTAGTGCGATGTGTGGTGTCTGGTGTCGTGTTTTACAAACAGATGGTCTCAGCCATTCAAAGTGTTACTAATGTCACCTGTTCCATCAAATATCCGGCGACGTGAACGTTTTCATACTCTGTCCTTAGGGTGTTATAAGTTTCACACAAAGCTTGTGACATAGCGAAATTTTGAAGATAGACTCAATGAATTACTATATGTATATTATATAAATGATCAGTAACGACGATATGCATGCAAAATGAAAAATACCTAAAATATGCATGAAAAGTGTCAAAATATGCAACATTAAATTCTAAAATAGAGTATTATTTTTTTTTTTAATTTTAATGCAGCATAGTATTAGTAATAGTAAAACTAATAGCATATACAACGAATGTAATTAACAGTTCATAAATTTGTGTGTTAGTTTTATAAACGTAAACAATCAGGTGTGGCTCCAAATTTTCGATGGTAATGTTTCTTCGATCACTCAAAATATTTTGTAAGTGGAAAAAGACCCTCCCACATCCACACAGGTATGCAACTATCGAACTAAGTTCACCCGTCCCATTGATAAAACTATTTACTTGGCACAAAGATTCAAAGCCTGGGTTATTGCTTAATTATATTTTCATATTTCTCTTTAAGTTTAGCGGGGAATATAATGCAAGGCGGAATTCATTCGGTGGATTTTGTTTATTAACTCACTGTTATTTATAATTTATTATTATTTACTATGTCCTGCGTTTTCCCCTTCACTTCGAATAAGCAGAATTGCTGCATTTGGGCGAATGATAATCCAAGAGTGATTGTTGAAAAACCAAAGCACCCCCAAAGAGTGACTGTTTGGTGCGGTTTATGGGCTGGAGGCATCATCGGGCCGTATTTTTTCCGAAATGAGGCCGGTCAGGCAATTACTGTGAATGGTGTTCGCTATCGTGAGATGATAACGAACTTTTTATGGAACAGGACGGTGCCACTTGCAACACAGCTAACGAAACAATGGCTCTTTTGCGCGACAAATTCAATGGCCGTGTTATCTCACGTGGTGGCGATGTCAATTGGCGGCCAAGATGATTTGACACCAAGGTGATTTGACACCGTTGGACTTCTTTCTTTGAGGTTATTTGAAAGAAAAGGTGTACGTCGATAAGCCAGCAATAATTCAAGAGCTAAAGGATGAGATAATTCGGCACATTAACGGCATAGAACCTCACTTATGCCTCAGCGTCATCGAAAATTTGGACCATCGGATGGAGGTGTGCTGCCAAGATCGCGGCGGCCATTTGGCTGATATTTTGTTCCATACATAATTGAAACATACCAATATTATCATAATAAAAAGAAATGACAATAATTTCCTAAATAATTTGTGTTTTATTCAAAATCAACATCGGCCCTTAAAAATTAACCACATATTATTTTTTTGCATAAAACCTAAAAGATTTGTACAATACTTATTTCTAAAGCGAATATGTATAAATTTTTGCATTCATTCATACTCTTTAATTAATTTTAATGCAATTTATCAGAGACATGTAAGTATGTCAACTAAGTATTGATTTATTCTTCTTTTATTGCCATGATGGCTTCTCCAAACTAATAAAAAGTGCGTGCTCTCATATAAAGGATTCATTATTTTTGAACAAGACCATGTCGACGAACAGATTCTTTATCCATTATGATTTGAAGGATGCGTGTGTTTTTGACACACACTCGCTCACTTATGGGCCCATTGTGTCGTCCTGCACGCACGCCAAAAAAACACAGAATGGATATTGGAATGCTCACAGATTGAATTAGGATAATTGATTAGAGTTATTCTTTGCCATATACAGCCAATAACAACTACAAGGCAAAAAAATTGAATAGAAGTACGGAAGAAAGATTCCTAATTTTGTACTCCTTTGCGGAAACATAAAAACTTTACCTCTACCTTCTTCTGCTTTTGCTTTGCTCTTTTATGATGGCTTTCAGGTGTAGATATTAAAAGAATTTTCTATTGGAAAGTAATAAAGAAAATATAGATTTTTAACCCTACTTACATATAAGTATATATGGTTATATACGGCGTCAAGGACTTTATTGTTGGATCTTTGATCGGTAAGGACGGATGATATTATTCAGATGCGTACACTGCCTGCGAGACAACCACAAAGAGGTGAGATTTGTTTGCGATTGAAACATAAATTGCTTACTTAGAAGGCGAGGCAAAAACTGCCCACAAAAGCAAAAGTGTACAAGAAAGCAAAAGTATACAGAAAAGGAAGAGATGCAAATAGTGAACGAAATAATAATATTCGTGAAACAAAGGTTTCGTTTATCAAGTCACTTTTTTTTTAAGGTGTAATTATTGAGTCTACAATATGGTGTTGCTTTTAAATTACTCTCTTAAAAAACAAAAGAAAGCGACTTAGAAATCTAGTTATTCCAACTAGAACTCCTCCTTTATATTGATTATACGCGGGGTCAATTGATTTTGATATCTTGGTCATAAAATCGGAAATCAAGATTTTTAATGAAGCATTTCAATGACAGCTTTAACTAGGGTTGCCTGAAATGTTTTTCACCGAATCGGGAGGTTTCAGGAAAAATTCCACTACACTAAGAAAAAATTGGGAGGATAAGAAAAACGTCATAACTTGATAGTACAGAAAGTTTTTATACAAAACAACAACAATTTGATATTCAAAAGGAAAGCCTTCTAAAAGTTATCTACATATGTAAGATATGTACATATGCTTAAAAAAATTTATTTCGAGTTTCGTGCAAAATAAGTCGGCAGATTTGAAAAATATTTCACCTGTGCTTTTCCGTCTTTCAAATTCTTCATCTTCAAATATTTCATATTTATTAACTAGTATCAAAAACATTTACATGAGACTTATTTAATCTTTAAGTTATAAATGAAGATGCAATTCGAAGAAGTAGAGTGAAGTATTTTAGAAGTTTAGTTTATATTAATCCAATTTATTTTATTTACTGGTTCTGATCTAATGCGCATCCGAGAATGTTTTTCGAATAAGCAGAAACGTGATCATAGCGTTTAAGGGCAAAGACATATCTAATAATGTTGTTAATTCAACATTTATTCTCCTCTTGGTAGTTGCTTTCACGCAGCAGAAGATTTCACAACCAAAAGCTATGATTGGAAGAGATTTTGCTAACATAAGTCTTATATTAAGTGGGGTGTAGCCCTGGGATACCGATAAATTCCTAAAATAACCATAAATCTTACCAATTATCATAGTAACATGATCATCCCAACTTAGATTAGAATCGACCAGTTCCGAAGGTTTTTAGCCTTGCCAACATACTCAATTTGCCGATTCCCAAGGCATATAGCAGGAAAATCGCTTAAATCTGATTCAATTCTGCTGATGCATTTCAAATTGATGGGATACAGTTTCAAAAAGTCCACTTCAAAGACCAATTCAAAAACCTGTGAAGATCGTTATTTAGCTTATGGATAGTTTCTGCAGTTAGTCCAGGCTTACAACTTATATACAGTTGGACATCATCGGCATACATGTGTATTAATGAATATTTAATTACCCTGTGAGAATCATTTATTAAAAGGATGAAAAGAAGAGGACCAAGAACTGAACCTTGTGGTACGCCTGCGAATATATCAATGAAATCGAAAAAAAACATTATTGTGAATTTATTATTGCCTTCGAAAAATCTAGCAGTGCTAGAAATGTTACTAGGTTCTGGTCTTAAATTATCCGCAAATCACCAGTGACCTTGAGTAAAACAGTTGTAAAGCTGTGTTTTTTCCTTACACCCGTTGATTAGCGCAAAGGATCTTATTCCATTAACTGATATCTGATTATGAATCAGTTTCTCCAGCACCTTTGACAAATAGGAAAGAATAGCTACTGGCCTGTACTCAGCCATAGATTGAACTGATGCCGTCAGATGCGTTCAGAATTGGAATGTTTTTTGCTGATTTCCATGAAGCTGGAAACGTGGAAGTCATTATTATATTATTGAAAACATAAGTCCCTACCAGAAGTATGAAAGGAAGTATTATTTTCGCGAACGAAAGGTGAATACCAACAACACCAACAGCTTTCGACCTAATTTGAATGTTTTTTCTGTACGGGCTTCGACGCTGGGTGGTTGATGCGACATTGGTATGGATATGGACGTTTATTGCAGGAACACAGTTTTCAGTGAAAATTTGATACATGTACATTTATTAAAAAATATTTGTTTCACCTGAAAATGGAGTTGGTATTTCCCGTAACTAGATTTTCTTCACCTTGGATGGTAGTTTCTAAGGCGATATGCGTTTAAAACTTTCTTTAATCTAGTTTTCTTTCTTCCTTATATGTATAAATCCTTTAACCCCTCGGAGAGCAGAGAACGTCAAGATTCAATTTCATGGCGTATTTCACAATGGAGTTGTAATGTTCATAGGTTTCTGGCCGGTTTTCGAATAAAGCTGTTTGTTGGTTGATGTAGTAAACATATGAAAATGCTACAATTGCTACTTGCTGAAGCAACTTTTTTTTGAAATATTTTATAAAACTACTCAAAAATTTTAATTTTCAATATGTGGGCGTGGTAGTGGGCGGATACTATCAATTATTCAACACATATTGTATTTTGTTCCCAAAAAGTGTTACTATTTCGATAAAACTAACGGAAAACATTTTTTTTGAGAAAAACGCCCCTAAAAAGTAGGCGTGGCCATATACAATGTATCAAAGATATATAGGGTAAGAAAATATCTACATATTAGTTTAAGTAAGTTTTATCGAGTTTCTTATAAAATTACTGAAAAAAGTGGGCGTGGGAGTGGGCGGATTTTGAATTTTTTTACACTTGTACTGCCTCCTTTCCTAAGGGTCTCGTATACAACATTTCATCGATCTATTTCAGAACTTAAGGCCCAAAAACAAAGCGAAAAATAACACAAGCAAATGTATAAAATTTGTTTACTCTTCTATCCTTCGTACTTCACGTATAAACACGTCCACTTTTTAGTTTAAATACATTTTTTGTTCAACAGTTAGCCCTCTCCCGATCAATATTTTAGTTCGCAACGTTTCTTATTAGTAAGATATATTAATTTTCGCCGTGAGTAAGGAAAGGGAAACAACGTCTGCCGGGCCAGCTAGTTTCTTATAAAATTACTCCAAGTCGCGAATTTTCTCAAAAAATGTTTCAACATATACTGTATTTTCTTCCTAAGAAGTGATATTATTCTAATAAGACCGTCGAAATATAGTTTTTTGGACCTCGTATACAAAATTTAATCAATCTAGATCAAAATGTAAGGCCTCAAAACTGGTGCAGACAGACGGAGGAACATGGCTTAAGTGATGCTGATCATTTATATATACACCTACATATATACTTTATTGGGTCTGTCTTCAATAATTTTCTATGTTAAAAACTATGTGTTATAAACTTAATATATGTATTGACATTTATAGTGGGTAGCGTGGCTCAGTGGTAAGTGCGTTGGACTACTGCGCAAGGGGTTCCAAGTTCGAATCCAGAAAAATACCATCAAAAGTTTTTTTCACGGCCTCACCTCTTCCGAGTGTCTGACAAACACTCAAGAGTATAATTGTCATGAGAAAGCTTCTCAAAATCTCCTCTGCCCTTCGGATACGGCATAAAACTGTACTTGCAGAAATGTATACCACGCACAACATGTACAGTTGTGAGAAGCTAGGTCTTGGCCCTCTATGGACTACTTACGGCCTAATATGTATTTATTTTATTTTTTTATTTATATTTATGATAGGGTATAAAAAAGTGAATTAATAAAGGTTTGGTTAAAAAAACAATATTTGAACTTTCTATTGATCAAGACCCCGTTTCATAGGTGAAATAACTTGAGGTTTTGATTCGAGCATGGAAAGTGTCCCTCAGGTAATTTTTTCACACCTGGCATGCATAATTCCAGCAGGTCGACAAGCGTAGTTGTATTGGGAACGCGCTCATTAATTGGAATTAGTTAAGTTTCCAGTTTTCAGAAGCTACTCGAAAATTCAGCCCGGTTTGTAATGATTGTCACCGAGCTTTTAACATTTGAAAATGCAGGGTGTGCCGTATTGCCACAATGCTTGACCAAATACATATATAAATATATTGGTATGCATGCTAAGTATGTCCATATACATATCACATGATCCGCTCCAGATGAATTGTACAAGTAGTACTTCAATTATTTTTACAAGTTAAATCAGGTATGTCAAAGTAGATTCGATTTTATTGTTTTCATTTTAAAAATTATTAAAACTGCAACCTACATAAAAAATACTAACCTGTTATATTCCCAGTAATAAATCTAAGAAGCAAAACTTGTGACTTACATATACTCGTACGTACATATACAGATTCCTTGAAGGTATTCTTACTAAGAAAAGATTTATGCGCTTAAATGGGTAATAAAGAACTACGAGCATATGTGACCAAACCACAATGCTTTTGGGTTATTTACAATCCTCATTCGTTGTGAATGTGATTTCTCGCTCCAACATTATGCAAGTAAGCTGTGTAGATGTTAAGGAATGCGGATACAAAACATACACGAAAAAAATTGGGTAAGTGCGAGGAGGGCCTCGTGCAATAGTGTTCCGGACATTTTATATTGTCATTAAATAGAAGGCAATTTATTCATATCCTGCATAGGTACACCTAATATTGGTTTTGATATGAATAATGTAATGTCTTGTACGTAGGCATGTCCTAGTAATACTGAGCTGAGATTCCAGTCCATTTTAACTTACACTTTCAATATAAAACATGGCGTACCAAGCTTTTGGATAAAAATGAATGTAACCGTACTTTGCTTGTTAAATGGTTTAAGTAAAGCAAAACACTGGCAATACTTGACATGCGAAGGAATACAGCATTTAGAGTTTTAAAAACTAAAAAAAAAAAAAAAAAATATTTTTGAAAAAAAAAAAAAATTAAAAAAAAAAATGGTTTTTTAAACTTATTTAGTTTTCAAAAGCAGCATAGAGCTAACATATACGATCCATTCGTGCAAATGACTTTGTTTTTGAAAAATCGAATTCGAATGCAGTAGCAGCAAGATAAGAGCTTATAGGGAAGTCCATGCGCTCTTCTAAAATCTGTAACTCGGGAACTACTTAGCGGATTTAAATGAAACTTATAACTTGAGCAAATCGTAGTATCAAAATGATCTGCTGTAAAAATTATTTGGATAACATGAAAACTGGGGGAGATACAGTGGGGTAACTAGATGCCCCATTTTTTTAATTTTTCTTAGAAAATATATAAAATACAGGAATTTTTGTATTGTTTTTACAATCTACACTAAATTCTACGTATCTCCAATTTTTTTCATATTTTTACCATTTATGGTCTGGCCGCTAGGGGGGGGGGACAACATTTTTCAAATGTTTGGCGAGCTTTTTTGTTCAACAAATTTTGCCAGAAAAAAATATTTCTTACATATATGGAGCCCTTGCAAAATTCCCTTTAAATTGATATGCCACATGATGGGGAACAAAATATTTTTTTTTTGCCCTTCATACAAGGTGCCCAAAAAAGGGCTCCCAAAATGAAATTCATTGCCACCATCTTGTGCAGGCTTCCACATAATGTATACATAGCGAAAGTTTCAGCTCTCTATGTCTATCGGTTCAAAAGTTACAGGGCTGTGACAGACTGACGGACAGACGGACAGACGGACAGACGGACAGACAGACACCGTATCAAACCCATAAGTGTTCCGTCTTACCTTTTAAGGTCCGGAACACTAAAAAGGGAGTGTACACATATGCCTGCTTAAATTATCATCGTACAGCATAGATGTGCAATTAATCACTATCTGGTTTTACAGTATACTAGAGCCAGGATTTTTAAGTAAAAATAGTTTATGTTGACATTTCGATCGATTCTACGGTATTACATATAATACATACGACGTGATGGATCTGTTTAAGTTTCAAAACAATTTAGGGACAACTGAACTTATACAAGTCTTTAATAGCAAAATTTTACTTTTATTTTCTCTCGTGTTTGTACATAGTAACATAACTGTAAATTAAAATAAAACTCATTATTAATTTTGTGTAACAACATTAACTGATTTCACCTATACATAGGTACATATGTATGAACATACTTTAAATCTTAGAGGCTAACTCACTTCCTCATTTGTTGAAGTACTACAGGAAATACCAAAGTAAAATCACACGAGCAACGTATTATAAGCCTGGTATTGATACTTGGGTTTTTACGATAGTATTTACAACTTTCTAGCGGTCGCAGCGAAATGATTTAATAAAAAAAAAAACATATGGAAATGCTACACTCCGCCTAGAGTGAATAGTGTAATACCCTATCCGTTTACTATATACAGACATATGTATATAGCCTTTTACACTCTTTTTTTTTTTTTTTTTTTTTTAATTATTGAAGCCAATAATAGAAGAAAGAAATCTTGTACCCTCCCACCAATTTGGATTTAGGGAGAGACACTCTACTGTACAACAAGTGCATAGACTTGCGAGTTGCGAGACTAAGTCTGGCACCGAGGACTGGAATTTAAACTGAAAAGAGATCTCCCCGAAGAGTTCTTCTTAATTCTAAAAGCGTATACACCAGATCGTTACTTTCGAGTAAGATATGACGATGAATACAGCAATATAAGAAAAATATCTGCAGGAGTTCCCCAAGGAACCGATCCTCTACCTCCTATATACAAGAGACCTTCCTCAGCCTGAAGAAGCTAGCTTAGTGACTTTCGCAGATGACACCGTAATTATGACTATTGGCCACAATGCAGATGAAGCAGCGAACAAATTACAGAAGGCAATTAAATCTGTAAGTGACTGGACAAAAAAGTGGATAATAAAGCTTCACGAAACTAAATCTATCCATGTTAACTTTACTTACAGAAAAATAAATACCGTAAGAGTTAATACAACAACCTACATAGGGACTTACAAGTAGAGAATGTTAGTGATATTGTTAAATATATGCACTTAAACATTACCAACAACTTCAAGACCTTGTAAATCCTGAAATACAATACATAGTAGAAGATAACAAGAATTAGGCAGCTTAAAAGATGAAGGCCGTATGACTTAATTTCTTAACGAACACTAGATATAAAAGCATAAATGCGTCATATGTATACATATACAAACACATGTGTCTTAGTACATTTTTTTATTTTTATTTATTCTCGGGGCCAGCGACTGAGCTTCGCCCATCGACAAAAACCATCAACTCAAATATTTATTTTAATTAAAATAGTTAAAGACAACGCATAATAAAAGAACTTAAAGAAAAAATCGAATTTGAACAGAGCTCAGATATGAAAGAAAATTTGAAGCAAATCTGTTCACAGACTGACATAACATACAGAAAAAAAACTCTTGCTGGTTTTTAACAGGAGGCTAAATTGACGACTTTATTCGCAACTTACATACATACATATGTATGAATTAATTTGTCATACGATTGCAAGACAATATGTCAATATGAGTAATCCTTTCCAGGATATGTTGTGGTAAAGAATCATCTTTTTAATTAAAAGTTATAATTTATAACTAGAGTAGAAAGATTTATTATATCTCAACCTAGAGGCCTGAGACATGTTCTGTTCTTTAAAGAGAAATAATCTATACGTACATACATACATATATATGTAGATATGTGTTGTTCGCAAGATGTAATAAGTACTACTAAATAGTAAGTAAGTAAAGCCCAAATATGTTAAATGCTAAACAAACCTACATGTCTACCTAAGTCAAGTTTAAAAATTAATCGACTTGGATTTCTATGTTAATACATTTTTTTTGATAAACGTAGAAGCAAACAAATAAGATAGTTTTTGGAATCAGTAAATTTCCTTTAAAATGGCATTCAATCATTAGAGCACACTTTGAAAATATTTTGAACAATTTAAAGGTGTAGTCAAGAACTTTAATGATTCTGAAGCTCTTTCTATTAAAAAAAAAAACAAAAAAAATACTTAACCAGTCACTGTTAAAAAATCATTTTATTGTGACAAGTTCCAATGGAACCCAAATAGACTTGATGGAAGATGCTTTTGCAAAAATTGATTCAGTCGAAGGTTCAATAGGAAGTGTTGTTAAAAAGAAAATTGAAAATTTTAAATACAAACTAAGGGTAGGTACGTAAAAATGATAACAATTTCAGGTAAATTGACGTTGAAAAATAACGAAGAAGAGAACCTGGTGAACTATTCAATTTCATTCAACAATGCACTGGTTACTTCTGTTAAGTTGAAAGATCATTGCCAATGTATAAGAACATTTTTTTCGACTAAATATATAGTTTTCTTTTTAAAAATTAAAAATAAGAAAAAGCTTTATGGTATATTTAAGGCATATTTAATGAATTCGAACAATTAGTGCCTTATTTAAATGAGATTGCAATGTAATATTTTAATCTTATTTTCAAGTAAATAAAGTTTATTTTATATTTATTTATTTTTGAACTTTTTTTCGTTATTGTTAATAATAACTGAATTTTTTTAATTTTCAACTTTTTTGTTTATTATATTTAAAATTTTTCAGAGCATATTTTCTGTTTTCAAGCCCATATTTTCTCATTTTATGTGCATGTCCTGCTGATAACATTTGATAATAAATAGCATTTCAAAACAAGTTTTAATTATTTTGTTTATGAATACATTAGATATATTATACACGAAATCGTTGGTTTTAATAAGGAAACTTAATGCAGAAACTCATAAGCAGAACCCTGGTGATAGACTACTGGCGATATCACATCTTTACATGTTCGAATACCGAGGACAAGACTGTTGTTTAAAAATTGAAAAACTTCTTTCGGTCACAAGGTAGTTTGAGGCAAAATTCGTTGTGTTCTGATACAGCTGTAACCAAAATAAACTTCTTTTGCTCAGGACAAATTAGGGATGTTTTTACGGTTATCCTTGAGGCGAATGGGAGCGAAGGCGGAAAGTGCTCTTCCGGTTGTAATTAGAATTCTGCGTTTTGCAGGCAAGTACTAATTGTGGTTGTCCTTTGTCAGTTTCGCTTTGAATTATGCACAAAAACTTACTACAAAAAGTTGCCAAGCTAAACCCTATATGTGGATATGCGGTTTTGCAGCTGTGAAATCCTGCAAGTGTCGAAAATGTTTTGTATAAAATATGGTATGAGAAAATATAGATATAGCAATATATTACGTAGATTGTTAAATCCCGTACCAGTAGTGTAAGCACGTATCATGAATATGCTTTAGATTGAAAGTACAATGGGAGCTAAAATTAAATCCCTTATTAAACTCTTAACAAATTACGTTGAAAATTAAATTGCAGCCAAAACAATTAATTACACACTTTCGCACTCCGAAGAGACTAATGTGTATCGCGCCCTTCTTCTTTCTTCACCCTTTGTACCATATTTTGTTTTGGAATGTTGTGATTTAATGTTAGACAAACTTTATTACCCTAGAAGCTGTCGCTTAGCATCGCAAGCCATGTAATCAATCCATCCTTGGCGTGAAATTATTATTTAAATCGCAATCGCGTTGAGAACATTTTTGTGCAGCTGGTGCTCTTTAAGGATAAATTTCAATAAACGAATCAAAATTAAAATATTCGCAGAACTCTGTGTATAAAAGGGACGAAAGAGAAAGTAAGCAGAAGACTTTTAGGATCAATTTTGAGAAAGTAACACGTTGTGTGGCAATTAGAAGTTTGGATGGTCTTGGTGTGGTATGCTTGAGTAGTATGTCAATAAAAAATTTAAACAATTTGTTTTATTGATGAATAGGTATATTTTCGTTTTCACCGCAGTCGCCCAGAATACATATGTAGTTTCCAAGAATATTTAGAGATTTTCTTGGTATATGCATATTATGAAGCTTATCTATATTATTTTTGTCGTGAGTATCCAAAAAACTTCTTTTGAATATTTTTATTAACTTGTAACTCAATGAAGAGCCTTGATACGACAAATTTTTTGATATTTTTTATAGTTAAAAGAACGCCTCCATAGCGATTAATAGTGTAACTATGTATACTTATTGCCCCAAACATGGATAACAGTCAAGTTCGTAATGTAGTGTTTGATAATACGCGAACAACTGCAATGTATGCATCAATCCTACAGTAAGGCTAAGGTGCAACTGCGAGCTTATTGCTGATGATGGGCCTCAAATGAGTATCTTCCCCAGTCGCCTCGAAACGGAGGAGAGCAGGTTAGGGGTCGGTACATGAATTACGCATTACTGCCATTCAGATTAGAACGTATAAACAAATCAATGAAATGTTAGAGCAAGGTTCAGCACAGGTCGACTGAAAGATTAGAGTTTAGTTATTCTTTACTTTACATCAAATTTTTACAAATTTTGATTCCATGCGAAGCCATATTGGCTTCATGAGACAAAATTTCAAGTAAACGAGTTCCTATGATCGACAACAATTTCTTTTTTACTTGCACTGATACGTATCTAAAGGGTCCGCCAAATAACTTTTTTTTTGAAAATGCTATAAAAAAAAACTACTGAATATTTTCTCAAATTTCTTTTTTTATTTGAAAGTACAATCCTTCCGGTTAGTAATGGCAAATAATTTCATTCGAATGGCTGGTGGGCAAACGACATCAGCTCTGCGGCTGATAATGCGATCTTCAAAAACAGGGCGCAAAACATCGAGTGTAGCTTCGGCTGTGTGGCACGTAGCGCGATCCTGTTGAAACCAAATGTTGCCAATATCCTCCTATTAAATTTTTGTGAACAAAAATTCGTTCAACATGGCCCGATAACGATCGCCATTGACTGTAACGGCCACTCCTTGCTCATTTTCGAAGAAAAATGGACCAATTATGCCTCTGGACCAAAATCCGCACCAAACAGTGACTCGTTTTGGGTGTATCGGCTTTTCAATGTATGCGTGCGGGTTTTCTGTGCCCCAACTGCGACAATTTTGCTTGTTTATATACCCGCCAAGATCAAAATGAGCTTCATCTGTAAAGTAGATTTTTTTTTGGCAAAATCGGCATCTTCTCTAAGTCGATCGCAGGCCCACTTAGCGAAGCGAAAACGCATTGGATGGTCAGTTGGCTTCAACTCCCGAACCAATTGGGCTTTGTATGGCGTCATACCAAGGTCTTTATGCAAAATTCGTCTCAATGATGTCTCCGAAATGTTCAATTGTTGAGAACGACGGTGAATTGATGTTGATGGCGCTTCACGCACACTTTCTGCCACAGCAGCAATTTTCTCGGGTGTACGCACTGTTTTTGGCTTTTCACACTTTGGTTTATCGATGAGAATGCCAGTTTTTTTCACTTTTTTCACAAGATAACGAACATACGGAGCTGACGGTGCTTCTCTTCTTCCAAAATCCGTACGCAATTTTCGCACACATTCTGCAACATTACCATGATTTTCAAAGTAATGTCGCAATATTTCCCAGCGTTGTTCAAGCGTATACACAACCATACTCGTTCAGCGGAAGGATAAAACTAATTATCTGTCAAATCAGACATGAGCTAAGTGTTACCATTCACGAAATAAGCACTAGTTGAAAAAAAAAAACATAAGATGGCGGACCCTTTAGTATAGGACAAGTTTTGGATTCGTGAACATTTTCGATTTCGGGTATTTGATAAATTCTGATATTAGCTTTATAGAGAAGTCGGAAAAAGTGGGTTCGTCTGCCTGTTTGTCAGCGAGGCAACAGCCTAAACGGGTAAGCGGATTTTGATCAAACTTGATATCTAGGGTTTAGAGGCGAAATTGTTCTAGCTCTAATATTAACGGTAATTTGCTTAGGGCCAATTTAACAAAAAATTTTATATTTCATATTTCGGCTAGTTTGGCGAAGTGCTATAAGATTTTGTACCACATTTTTGGCCGAAATTACTTAGAACTGTACTTTACTCACAGCCAACTTAACAAAATATCGGCTTAATCAAAATCGGCTGTAAATATTTTTATTTACATTCATATTTGAGGTAGTTTAGACAAATGCCATAAAATGGCGTACCACTTTTTTGGCTAAAGAAGCATATAACGGTATTTTACTTAATAATTGGTTTTCTCGGTTAATATTTAATGGATTTGGGTCAAAATCAAAATGTGAACAAAATTTAATGAATACAAAAATATGCCTTTCAATTTTATGAAGAATTCAAAAAAAAAATATTTTTTTCATATATTTTTTTTTATTAAATTTCATTAATTTCCAACTAACAGCATAAAGGTGCAAGTACGTACGACCCAGTCGTGCACTTTTTTTTGCCTAATGCGTCCAGCTTTTTTGAGACGATCCAAATAAGAGCGGGATATGGAGATTTACTACAGATTCCTTACTCTAACATTTCATTAATTGGTTTATGCACTTCTAAATGTGTATGTTTGTATCACCAGGGCCTAGCCCCCCATATGTGCAGGATATGCAAATCCATATGGTGAATTGTAAATCAAAAAAATATATATTCATCGATGTATTGCCGTTCATTAAATGTTAGCGTATCCATTCAGCTATGCATTTCTAAACGCTGTCTGAACGCAGTTATTTTCTAATAATACAAATTACATTATTTCATCTGTTCACACAAAAGACCATTCTCACATAAGACACAAGATACCAAAATAAAAAATGCCACCAAAACTGTACAGACTGCAGAGTAATTTCTTGCAAAAAGACTCAGAAATTTCCATAGAAAAAAATCTTAAAATAATAAACTTAATCCTCAGTTCCTATGGAATCATTTGAGTGAAAACGTGCAGATTTTGTTTCTGAGATTCACTCATTTGAAATTTTTTTTTTGAAAAGAGAATGAAAAAAGCGACCATACACACCACATTTGTGCGCACACTGGACTGATACTTACTTATCTACTTATGTGCTGTATCCCCTTGTGGGTCATAGAGCCTCTACAACGCCTACGCGCCATCGTGTGCGATTTCTGGAAATGTGCCTCAGCTCCCCCCAAATCTTTCCCAGTTGCCGTGCTTCCTTCTCCACTGGTCTGCGCCACTACTCCTAGGACCGCCGCGTATCCTGCCTTCCTGGGAAATGTATTGTGGCCATGAACAGGATCTTAGTGCGACTTGATAGGGAGGGGACCAAGGTGGTCGCATTCGCGGGTGATTTGGTTACACTAGTATCAGGTAAGTTTCTCCCAACGTTAAGTCAAATCATGGAGAGTGCCTTGGATAAAGTTCACTCGTGGGCCACAAGCAGTGGTCTGGGTGTTAATCCTTTTAACCAGCAAAAAGAAAGATTCCAGACTTTATACTCCCCAAACTAGACAGCCAATCCCTCTTTTTAAGTCTTAGTGCAAAATACCTAGGCATGATTCTGGACTCGAAACTTAGTTGGGAACTCAATATAGAACAAAGGGTAAAGAAATCAAGCATAGCTTTCTACGCCTGTAATAAAACCTTCGGTAAGAATTGGGGACTCCAGCTAAAGATGGCCCAATGGATGTACACAGCCGTTATATGTCCCATCCTTGCCTATGGTGCCATCGACTAGAGAGAGAGTCTAGAGTCTTTCAGGCGGAACTCCTCGCGATTCGTGAGGTCATCGCCATTTATACAGATAGTCAAGCCGCTATCAAGGCCATTTCCTCGAAACTGGTAGAGCAATGCTGTTTCGAAATCAACCAATTAAGATCCACCTGAGAATCACAGGACACAGTAATTATGAGGGCAACGAGCGAGGTGACGAGTTGGCCAGAGGGGGATCTGCCCTTGATGGCTCTCTAGCCGAAACAGTCGATACTCCGCTAGGCTTTGTTAAGGGCCGTATATATCTTCATATGGTCTTGCTTGCAAATCGCAGGTGGAATAGTCTCACAAACTGCGCCAGATCAAGAATGACATGGCCCTTCTATAATAAACACAGGTCAACTGAGCCACTAAGCAAATCAAGACCTGATCGCTGGAATTGTAACTACAACGGCTAGGCTGGGAATCCCGCACAACTGTTGTAGAAGATGCAAGGATACTTATGAGAGAGAATCTGTATACCACTTCCTCTGCAGATGTCCGGACCTGTCAAGGACCCGGCTGACTAAGCTTGGCAAACCCTTCTTTGAGGATCTCAGCGAGATAGCTGAAAATAAAGATTGGAGACCTCTTTCTTTATTTAAACTCCACGAGTTGGGTTTAGCTGCATACATTCAGGTTAGCGCGAGTTTTTGTGGTATCAAAACGGTGCAATTTAGAACTAATTAGGTTTTTATTTCTTGAAACCGCCACTTAACCTACCTATCTACCTAATAATAAATAATAAATATCACCCATATGATCATTACAACAGAGCTACCATTAGGAAAACAGAATTGAATTTTAGTATGAGAAGGGATTGCCATTTGACCTTTGTTTCTCTTTTATTTTTTTCGATTGAAATCCTTAAAATTTTCTTCGGTTTTGAATAATTTTAAAATATTTGCCCCTGAATTTGAAACTTCAAATTGATTCGAGGTGCGATAAGGGATCGCATAAATGCGTTGCGGTGATACAGGCTATACCTTTAGTTAGAACGCACCTATATATTAGCCTAAAGCAAGGTGGTGAGAAAAAATATATATGTAAATTATTTCTTTAATTGATAACAAATACCCAACGAAATATTAGAATTTCAATAAATTCCAATCAGAGGCGATTTTATAATCTATTATATGCAGGGTGTCCGCCGGGAACGTATACCACTTTGTTTAGCCGCCATTTTTGTAAACATTAGTCTTGACAGTTCATATTTGGCAGTCGTGAAGTAGACACGTGGCAAATTTATTATGGAAAAATATTCGATAAGCCAACGTGTTTTAATCGTTAAAACATTTTATTAAAATCAATCATCGATTACTGTGACGATGAGAAAGTTACGTGAAATTTTTGGGACAAACAACGTGCCAACAAAACGCACTATTTATCGTGTAGTGAATGATTTTGAAGAAAGAGGGTCTGTAGGTGATAGGCCCAAGCATGGGCCACAACATACTGCAAGACCGGCTAAAAACATTACTGCTGTTCAAGGAAGTGTTCAAAAGAATCCATCAACCTCAATTCGATGCCGTGCTCAGGAGCTTGGTCTTCAAAGAACAACTTTGGCCACAATTTTGCACAAGGATTTGCATTTGTTTCCATTTAAGATTCAGTTGGAATAGGATGTTACAGCTAGCCCATGACAACCCCGATTTTCATGAAAAAATCAGAATGAGTGACGAGGCACATTTTCATTTGAATGGATATGTGGATAAACAGAATAGTCGGTTCTGGGCAATGGAAAACCCTGAAATTATTCATCAGTCACCTTTGCATCCATTAAAAGTAACAGTCTGGTGTGCAATTTGGTCAGAAGGAATCATTGGACCTTACTTTTTTGAAAATGAAAACGGCGTAACGGTAACTGTGAATGTGGAGCGATATCGTGAATTGAAAATTTTTTAACGGCACAACTGCATGCTTTGGGCTTGATTAACATGTGATATCAACAAGACGGTGCCACATCGCATACAGCCAGGATTACAATGGAATTACTGCGAGACCTCTTTCCACAACAAATTATTTCAAAAAATTGTGAAGTTGATTGGCCTCCACGGACTTCTTTTTGTGGGGATATCTGAAAAGCAAGGTTTATGAAAACAAACCAGAAACGCAACTCAAACAAAATATTCGTGATGAAATTAATGAAATACTGCGTGAAATTCGTGAGAATGTGATGAAAAATGTGCTCAAAAGGGCTCGCATTTGTGTGACTAGCAGGGGCGAATATTTACCTGATATTGTATTCCTTACATAATTGCCGACATTAAATAAAATATTTATCAATATAAGATCCATTCTCTTTCATTTAATCAAAAATTAAAAACAAACAAAGTAGTATACCTTACCGGCGGACACCCGTTATATGCTCTTCTTTATTCATGAGATGGCAACCCTACGGGTAATGTTCTCTGATCTGTGACGATATATCCAATACCTAAAGCACCCCAGTATGAGCTATAAAGAGTGACACACTTATGTACACACATCAGCTTTATGCAACAAGATAGACAGGCAAACGTTCTATCTTTATTGTACTGACTATTTTTTCGAGACAAAGTTAAGTTAAATAAAACTATCTGTATAAACATAATGTACCCTAGAAAGTAGTTAAAAAATATTCTACGTAACTACACGTAATAAATAGCTAATTAGACCCCGTGGTCCAAAATCATTTCATAAGATGATATGAATTTAAACTGCGATCGAAGAATGAAATTAGGCCACGCCATGTAATTTAACTTCTTTATCGCGGACATATATTTTTTTTAAATGAATTTGAACGTCCATACAAATCCATCCGCATAGGTATTTTTAAATAGAAACGACAAATATAAGGAAAAATATTAGAAAAAGTTATAACAAAGCGCATAGACAACGATATACATTTTCACTATTGCACAATTTGTTCCTAAAATTCTCGTAAAATCACTGAAAAACTTTTTTAAAACAAATAGTCATCATTGTCATCTGGAACTTTATTCATGTCCTTAATTTTATTGATTGTCCAATAAATCGCAGTAATCGAATTTTTTTTTTTTTTTTTTTTGTGTTCATCGCTAACGGTCGACTATCTCCTGTACTACTGTTTCTATATTGCACATCTTGTCCTCTCACAGAAAACTCGTCTGGTTTTTAGTAATCCCAAAGTCCGTAAAGTTCCGTTTGAAACAAAAAATGAACTGTCAGATGCATTCACCGGATTATTGAATGCCACCCTTTTGCAATTCAAAGTGACGTGAGAGATTTTCGGGGCATTATTTGTTTGAGAATTTCAAATGGCTATCGATTGGATTTGATGGGCGTTACATTTACTCTGCACCTTGTGCACAACGTAGTAGAACTATTCGCTTTCGATGGAAAAACACAATTTATACATATGTATGTACATATGTAGTAGTGCGTCGATTGTCCGAAACTAATTGGGACCAAGCGTGGTTCGGATAGTAAAGTTTGTTCAAAAATTCCGGTAGTGAAACATGTACGAGTAATCGTATCAAATAATAATCAGGTGTGTGGTTGCGCCTAATTTTTTTATTGTGCTGTAAAAATAGAGCAAAACGCTATAGATTCTACTGCATTCATTGTCAGAATCGACCCGGCAATTTCTGTTGTAAATTTTACAGAGGTGTGGTTGTAAATTTAACAATTTGTTGTCTATTTCACCAACTGCAACTTACAACTACAAATTTGTGCTTGTGGACCTGAAACACAAATATGTAATCTGGGGCCTTGGTTCACAGCAAACGATTGTAAAGCTCAAATATGGTGAAACGTAATTGCCTGATTATTCTACAAATTTTGTCAAAAAATGCTTGTAAATACAAATTTGTAAGTTGGGGAAATAGGCCACTGGTTGTAAAAATGATAACTGAAATTGTAGAATTCACAGCACTTTTCTGCCGAACAACAACAATAGCACTTAAGCTTTAACGTTGCTCATTATTGCCTGGTTTAACTGCCCCTTTTCCGCATTGGTTTGCCTTAGCATTGGCAGCTCCTTTGCGGTTGGCTTTTTTGGCAGGAGCGCTCTGCTTAGGTGCAGGGCTCGTCAGAGCGTCCTTTGCTGCCGCTCCATCAGTTCTGGTGCTCCCATGGATAGCATGTCAGCATCAGAACAGGAAATTGTTATTTGTTTTGTTGTTGTTGTTGTTGTTGTTGTTGTTGTTGTTGTTGTTGTTGTTGTTGTCGTTGCTGTTGTTGTTGTTGTTGTTGTTGTTGTTGTTGTTGTTGTTGTTGTTGTTGTTGGTGTTGATTTTTCCATAAGTATTCCCACGAGTAGGGTCGTATTCGGGGTCCCAGAGCCGCCATGCTGGTGTAAGGCATTTATTACCACAGACCTCGCCTGGGCGTCTGTGGGAGCTCGTTAGGGATTGGATTGTTTAAAACTCCCCAACCGTCCATCCTTGGGCACGGTTTTCGGGTTGCTCGCTCCACCACCACTGGAATTAGGGCTCGACTATCTCTTGGTTTTTGGACCTCGGAATCCGCCGGCTAGCAGAACTACGCCGTCCTATCCTGCGAGCTCCTTGGCCCTACTTAAGGCCCAGCACCACGTCAAGGTGGATAGTCAGCGCTGTGGTGATACTATAAACTATAAACTATTAACAGTCCTACTGTCACATCTGCTAGCTGCTTCTTCAGCCATTGAAGCCAGTGTGTCGATGTACTGACGTTTGTCCCGCCTCACACAACGCTGCACTTCTTTCTTCTTCGCACGATATTGAGTTTCTAGCTCGGTTTTCTCCACTGCTGAGGCGGCTGCAATCCGAGCCTTTATTGCAGTACGCTCTTCGAACCGTTTCCAGGTATCTGCTGAAAGCCATGTGCGGTGGTATTTCTGCCTCTTACCGACGTAGGTGTTTGCGCATTTGGGGAACCTTGAGCCTGTCAGTATTAAACCTGGCGTTGATTAGCAAGTTTGAGCGGCTGCTATTGACAGATGCAGTGCGAAGGCGTATATGAGCTACCATATGATAATGATCGCGTTCCTGTCCGATGTCAGCTCCAAGTCTGTTTCGGACGTCTAGGAAACAATTTCTAAAGCGGTGGCTGATCGCAATGTGGTCGATCTGGTTGGATGATCGCTGCCTATCAGTCGAGACCCAACTGATTTTGTGGCAGGCGTTATGCTCAAACAGCGTACCTCCAATGACTAGGCGGTTGGTATTGCAGAAGTCCACAAACCGCTCACAGTTGTCGTTTCGGTCTCCAAGGCCGTGAACTCCCATCACGTGTTTGAGCATAGTGTTGTCGCTACCTACCTTGGCATTGGGATCCCCCATTGAAGACGGAACCTCAGTAGGGAGTAGCGCTTACTAAGAGAGCTGCTAGGTGTTCGGCTGCAGTGACTCTTTCTCTTTACTTAATGAAACAGCACCTATCGGGAGATGCTGCTCCTACGAGGCCTTTGTTAGTCGTTCGTCATTCCAAAACGTGTAAAAACCTGTAAATACCAATACTAAATTATAATGTGTAAACTGAATTTCACGAAGAAAACAAAAATTTTAATGCAATACAGCGATAAGTCTATGTAATTCAATTCTAAAGGTTTTTATTTGAACAAACAAATAACACTTATGCTAGGCAAAAACACTTAAAACCAGCTTAAATAACGTGAGTATCTTATTCTAACTTACTTGTCTTATGCGGGAGCTCTAACCTAACCTCAATTCTAAATCTATGTTTTTAGATCTAATTTATAGGGATTATTTTATTGAAATAACAATTATTGCTAAGAAAAAGAGTTTACTTATTTACTTACGTACTTAGTGAACGGACTTGTTTTTTAATTAAAACTGTATATAAAGCTAATTTACTACCTTCAAATAATGTTAAACTACGTTATTTTTGATGCCAAAGGGTTTTTCATATTTTATAATATTTTTTTTTTTGGTACCAACGGACTTTTTTTTTGTTTACTGACAATTTTTTCGTTTTATATACATTTTTAAACTTATCCTACCTACTTACAAAAAAAAATAAAAATAAAATAAAAGCTATGTAAGCCAGCATATAAAGATAAATACATCGGCCAGCTTGTCGGGCTTAACCTACCCCGGATCTAAGTGAATCGACGAACGAGTTCGCTCAATAAGCCACCAGAATTGCTGGTGCTGCCGTTCAACGTCTTTAATATCGCGCTCCGAAACCGACCGACTAAACCGGAGACGCTCTATAGGGCTTCGTATGACGTCTCGCTCGTAGTTGAGCCGCCTATCCACAGTTTTTCGGGCTACATGGAAGATTATCGGAACCGCCGCTCTATCCTGAATCAGACCTGCCTGATCGTATTAGAGAAAAGCTTCTGGGGGGACAAAGCCGCTAAGCCGGCGCACTCTCTCTTGGTACATATTATTGGGGTAATAATAATAAATAAATAATAAACTCTCTCGCAACGTGCCTTCGAGTCATCTTGGCCAGGAAGTTGTCCACTCTTATCAGATTCGCTTTGTTGTAAAGGATCTCGTTGGAATAGAATTTTATGTACTGAAACTCTGGTGTTTTGTATAAGTGAAGGCAGGCCCTCTCAAACACCCGAATCCTTTCCATCCTGCTTGCCCCTATGTTGAACCACACAGGACATCCATATGCGATCATGGGCTGAATAAGGTCCATGTAGCAGATTACCTTCACCCTTGCATCGAGTTGGCTGCTATAAAACAGTCTCTTTGTAGGAGCAAAAGCGCCTCCGGCTCTGGTTAAAGCAATATCTATATGTTTATTAAAATATAGATAGTGGTCTAGCCAAATCCCCAGGTATCTGACTACATTTTGACATGCAAGTGGACGTCCGTGCTCTCCAACAATAGAGAACTTTCGCCAATCCTTTCTGGTATCCCTAGAGGCTCCAAACAACGGCGTTCTTAAAAGAATGTTTTCAGACTTCTGGAAGTTGATCTTCAAATTTGGAAGTTACGCTGCCATTTTTCACAACGAACTTTCTACCAGTGAGCATATTAAGCAGCATGTGCAGAAGTGGCTTACTTATGCCCAACCTACTCAACTTGTAAAAGAGCCCTTCCAACCATACGGTATCGAAGGCCTTCTCCAAGTCAATCCGGCAGGCACCCGTGCATTGGTTCTTGCTTTTGTTCCATTGGATATCTGACACCAGTTTAGACGGAGCCTTAAAATTGAATTGGTTATCCTGAACTATTGTATTGTCCTCAACCCATTTAATCAAGGCTCTATTGATCACTTTTTCGAATACCTTGCTGAAGGAGACTTATGGACCGGAGATTTGCCGGATCGGAGTTATCCTTTCCCCTTTTGGGGATTTGTTGTACCACTGCTGTTTTCCAATGTTCTGGATAATCTGCATTATTCAGTGCATTATTGAACAAGGTGGCGTAAATTTCCACCGCTCCACGTGGAAGATATCGAAGCACAATGTTCGATATTCCATCGATTCCCACTGATTTCTTCCTTCTCAATGATTCGAAGATCGTTTGGAGTTCTACCTTCGATACGTACGGGGGATGAACCCTTTCATTGGCGATGGCATTATTTGCCAAGTTGTCGTCATTGAACCCGGTAAAACCAGTATTCTCCGATCGCCAGTGCTCTATGTCATTTCGAAGGCAAAAGTTTTGGACAAGGATACCATTCTCCAGGTCGTGGTTCGGAATACTAGGATTTACATTATACACATCCTCGAAAATAGCTCCTATGGCCTCCACCTTCTCCTGCGGATCTTCAATCCTGAAAAGTCGTCATCATCACAGCGTCCCTTGGATCTAGCCCGAATCTTATTACCCCAGTGCAAATTAGCCGACAACTTATAATTTGCTCTAATTAATACTTGAGTCCTAACCTCCGAGTTTTGTCTATCAGTAAACTGCCTATGCAAGTTTTTTAATCTTGTCAGCAGTCTACTTTTTTGTACGTGCAGTCTTGTTGCGTTGCAGTAACCGTTGTCAGTTGGTCGATACCAAGGTATAGTACTGTCCATCGTATGTTTAATTCTCTCGTCCATTTGTTTGAGGTAGCTGTCAATCTCCTCATTTGACAGATTAATATTGGATGGTGGTTCGTGCGAATTCGAAGATAAGGCTCTTGTTAAGTCTCGGGAAAAGCGAGGCCAAGGAGTCTTACTATAGTTGTAGGAGTACGTTTGGACAAACTCTTGCAATTCCGTGATTTCGTTGGGAATAGTTATTTCGGCACTAAGTCCGTATAGGTCACTATCATACACGAACGTGCGTAGACAGTTTATCGTTTGTCGGTCAGTTCTAACCGTTCGTCGAACAGGAGTAGATCCAGATAGGAAACGTTTCTGGGAAACGACAGACTATCTGTAGCCTTCAAATCGAGCCGAAACTCGACATTGTGTTGATCCCACCAATTAAGTAGTGAGTTCCCTCTAGTATTTGGTGTTTGATTTCAACAACTTCTATGTTTGGCGTTCAAAGAATTCTCCAACAACCAACACATGTTTTTGAAGTTGCCTTATATTGGCAGTCAGGCTCTCCAGTTATACTTTATCCTCGTCTTTCGATTCTGATTGGGCAAGGATGGCAAAACAGCTGTTTGCTTCCAATCGCCGTCCTTCCACGCCGTCTGTCTCTTCAGCTGTTGACGTGTCCATTGCAGACGTCAAGGGTAGGCTTTTAGCCTCATTGGTAGTAACTGAAGAAATTACGAGTACTGGTGGTAACGGTACCACCTCAGCACTTAGTTCAGGATTTATTTTGGCCGCTACTTCTGCTATCGGGAGCGCGGGCCGTTCCTTACTCATCCCTTTATTTTAAAACTTAACAATTTTATAATTTATATTTTATTCTTCTGAAAAGAAAACCAACTTTCCGCATGGAACCAGCTCCCTGACCCAAACGCACTTCCTTTACACCACACCGATTTTTAAAAATCAACTCTCTGAAATATTACGCACATGGTTGAAAAGTCTAAGCACATCTATTCAGTATAAAGCTCTGTGAGAGACTGACAGCGATAAGCCAAAATATCGCTTACATGTATATAGGTATATTTAAACAAAAATTCAGTGCAATAATTGTTAAGTTGGCTATTAGTAAAGCACCGTTATTAGTTCTTCCTCCAAAAAACGTGGTACGCCATTTGATAGGACTCCAATAAAGTAGTTAAAATATTAAATTTAAACGAAATCATTGGACCCGTTTACTTAAAAAAGTACATATTGTTAAGTTGGCTATAAGCAAACTACCATTATTAATAATTTTGGCCAAAAACGTGGTGCGCCATTGCATAGGACTTTACTAATCTAGTTTAAATATGAAATTTAATGAAAATGGTTGGTGCAAAAATTGGTTAAAACCACTTAATCCTTGAAAAGTACCTTTATGCGCACTCTTGGACAATTTTTTTAAACCTATTTTATAGAATTTTTGATTTATTATCTAATGTGAGAACTTTAATGAAACCGTATAATCCGTTTTCAATAAAATCGTCTTTTAGCCAAATTGGCCATTAGTACCGTTACAATACAACTACTTTTTAGCCAAAACGTGGTAAGTCATCATATCTGTACTTGTCTCAGTGTAGAATTTGAAACGAAATCGTTTGAGCCGTGTTCGGGAAAATCGGCTTTTTGGAAAAAAATTAAAAAGTAACGTACTCTTGTTAACAATTTTGGTAAAACATTTTATATGTCTTCTGACTGGAATCTTTAATCTAAATCGAATGTGAAATTTAGTCAAAATCGTTAGAGCCGTTTTCGAGAAAATCTATTTTTTGTGAAATTTGCCTTAAGTAAAGTACCGTTAATAATAGGGCTAAAACAAAAATCTCAATTTCTCATCTACGGATTATCCCACAGACCTTATATATGAAGTGTGATCGAAATCCTTCCACCCGTTCAGACAGTAGCCTGAAGGATACACAGACTTACTTTTGTGAGCTTTTCTATCACCGTAATGTCAGAATCTATTATCTTGAGTTCCCTATATTATAGGTGCAAGTAAAAAGTCGAAATATTTTTTTTATTGTATTCATATTGTATTTTAATTATTCATATTGAGAAAGTTCTGTATAGCATTGTAGCATGTTGAATATTTCAGTTTATATTGTACAGTGACTTGCAAAAAAGCTTTGCTTTTCTTAAAAACAAATTTGTTGTCTTTTTCACGCAAAGTTGACACTTTAACATTATAAAGTAACATCAAATCATAAGATGAAAAAGAGTGAGAGAAATTATCTTCTGTGAAGTCGGCGTGGAAGAATCCTTAAAGATATCAATATAATAACTAAAATAATAATTACATAATTTCTGAGATCTTAATATAAATATCGAATTGATCCTATACAGCTTCACACCGATTTTGCTTATCATTACATTTATTAAACGGAAACAGACGAACGAAAAATTGTTTGCTTAGAACAACCTTTTCAAATCAAACAATCATGTGTCAGAAACATGCAAGTTAAATTGAATATAAGAAGTTTGTGTGTAGCCGCCCGACATGTAGGTGTACCTGCCAAGCATAACGGGTCTATAAATTGTGCACTCTCGTCGTGTACTGCACCCACATGAACACCGAAATACAAAAAAAATAGACAATTGTCTAAGGATTTATCTCTACCTCTGTGTGTACCCAAAAATTCATTTCGTATACCCTTCCTCTAAACAGCGGGAGCAACCAATCCACCGTTCGGTTTTTTTTTTGACGAAAGTCCGCTGAAGTTTGTACAAAGGATAATAATAGTATACACGGCTGGACCCGTTTCGAACATAAACCATCGGACCGTACAGAGCATTCAGCAAATGTGGAAAGTGGAAATATTCGCAGATTATATCCGCATTGCAGGACTAAATCACAGAGAGGGAGCACAAAGCTGAGTAAATGGAATCACCATAGCTCTGTGCCAAAGAACTACTACGCCACCAACGCCGCCGCATGGCGAATGATGGGCAACGCCGCGCCGTGTATTTGGTTTTTCCTCATCCAGCTGAAAATATTACCTAAGGCAGAATGGACCACGATGTACAGGTTGTGTATTGCCGAATAGGTGTGCATAATGTTTTGAAGAGGATTTCCGTCAGGACAAGCTCTTGTATGTAGACCCAGGTTGAAAATTCAATAAATCACATTTCACGCTAAAAACATAAACCTGAAAATTCTAAAAAGGGATTCCTCTTTTTCATGGCTCAAATTTTGCAGTAGGTTATAGGAGCTATGAAGGGTGATAGGTGTTTTTTTTCCATTTTAATGCCAACGGCGAGTGGCATTATTTTTCGCGAAATAAAATAATATGAGAGCATTTTGTGGTGTGGTAATGTTGACCCAGATGGTTCAGTTCTCAGGAATTAATATTTATTTAGAGCAGCTTTTTTGAGTTAAAATAGAGGATGTGCAGCGTAACTGATGCTGGTGAATTGGCTATCACCCTAGTAACAAATAGATACATAGCGTAACAGCATATACATATATAAATTTGTTTTTTTTTTTTTTACGTAATGGCGGTTGACCACATAAAATGTTTTTACTTCAGAAATGAATTTATTTTAAGATTAAATATAATAGCGTCCACCGCCGTGGGTGTTCGATAAAACTGAAATGAGCTCTTTAACGTAACAGTAGACGGTCGAAAAAGTGGCTTGACTTCACACGCGGTATTGCAACATATGTATGTATCTCTATTTCTAAACGAAGTTGTTTTGTCGAACGAATAGTGTCGATGGTCGCGGGAAGACCATCATATTCGAGCTCCGCTAGAGTTGCCTCAAGATTTTCTTTCCAAGCTGCGCGCAGACCTAGCAAGACAGCTGGTACAGCGTGGTACCATGAATCTCCATGGCACAGTAGAGTTTACACCCGAAGATCTACATGAGGTTCCTGACCAGGTCCGATTCGAATTCTTATTTTTTTTTAAATGTAGATAATTACAGTACAAAGGTGGTAGACAGAGAAAAATATAAAAAAACTACACCTTTTTGTGCGGTGCCTGGGGAAGCGAGCGAGGTTCAAGCTACATACGTAGGTTTTTTTTTTTTTGTTACTTCCATTGTATTCCCAACGTGTGAAAACAGCTTAAGGCTATGAACAGAGTGAAGCTGCCATACATCTGAGCTGTGTTATTTCAAGCATAATAATAGAAAATGAATATTAGGCCGTAAGCTGCCCATAGAAGGCCAAGGCCAAGCTTCTCACAAATGCACATATTGTGAGTGGTATACATTTGTACAGTTTAATGCCGAATCCGAAGGGCAGAGTGGTTTTTAGAAGCTTTCTCATGGCAGTAATACTATTGAATGTCGCCTCAACCGTCTACATCCGCTTCCGTGATTGAGGCAGAGGGTACCACCAAGAGCACCACCAACCAGCTGTCATCCGAATCAGTTTCTGCGCCTATTGCTAAAGAAACCAGCAAGAGTATCTCAAATATAGCCAGAAAAAGTATACAAGTGGTCGTGTCCACTCGTACCGTCAGCGAAGTGGTCAGAGATGACCTCCAGGTTATTCTAATAGGCGAGATGTCTTAGACCGGTAAGTCGGTCATGAAGGCCTGGGGAGAAATCAAGGCCGGGTTATCACAGATGGTCATGGACTATGTCCTGGAAAAAAAAGTAGCACTCTACCCTGTTTTGACTTAGCCGAAGTCGTCAGAGGGTAGAGAGTTATCAAGCGTGAGGATGCGTTCTCTAGGAACTTCCTTGGCACTTGCGTTGCTAAGCTAAGGGGCGCTTAGAGCGGCCTGAAAGTCAAACTAATCCCAGCCAGGGACATTCCTCGGAGACCAAAGGCTCGCCCAATGGATGATTGAGCAGTTATAAAGGCTGAGCAACCGCAAAAAAAGTATGACCTTTCTCCTTCTCATAACCGAGAAGAGTTTAGAGGATATGCCAAGTTAAAGATATATAAATCTCCAGGCCCTGGAGACGACACAGACAATGTCGACACAGCCAAAACTCTATTGAGGGTATGAAGATTGCTCCGCAAATTCCCGATGTCCCCGTTGAAGCTGATTCAGATTAATCTGAGGCACTAGCACTAGGATGTTCAACTTTTAGCATCTGTCGCCAACAAAAACATTACTAACCTTCTGATGGGCTACGACACCAACGCCAGGCATACGCTTTAGGGAAGCGCGGTAACCAATGATAGAGGTGAGTCCGTTTACGATTTCCTTATTAAAAATAACCTCTCTGTCTGTAATACTGGCAACACTAATACCTTTGTTTTTCCGAGTACCGATAATTTAACGGGTGGGAAGCGGTTATTGACATTACACTTACTTCGAATAATGATATTTTCTAGGTCGAAAACTGGAGAATGTTCAAGTTCAATCCTTTTCGGATCACAAACGGATCCTCTACGACATACGTCTCGAGATGAAGACCTCTAAGCCCTATAGAAATCCCAAACGGATAATCTGATCTAAATTTAATCGTGTATTTAAGACAAAACAGGGAAATGTATCAATTAGTCAAAAAATTTACTCGACCATGGAACTTGATTAAAAAAGGAAATTTTCGAAAAACTATGAACGTTGCTTTTAACGTCTCGTGTCTGGTCAGTCATAGTAGAAAGGAAGTCCTTACATGGTAGAACGAAGATCAGACCAGGTAGTTGACCAGAGCGATCTTCAACATCTGTTACAACCATAAATTCTGGCAAATCTACACGCACTGTCTGAAAATATATAAGTTCGTAAGACAGGCCAAAAAACCGGGTTGGGCAGAAAACTGCCAGTCCATTAAAACTCTGAAAGAATCCTTGCGGAATTAGCAAAGAATAAGATCACTACCATAATCAAGCAGGATAAAATCTCCTGGACCCTTAATAGTTTCTCCCCCTTTAAATCATCTGGCTCGGATATCACCATTCCAATAAAGCTACAGAACTCGCAAGACATAGCATTTCCCTGGCTAGTTACGATTTTCAGGAGATGCCTTGTCTTAAACTATGTTCCACAATCATGGAGGCGTGTCCAAGTTGTCTTCATCCCGCTGGTGGGTCGACGTGGACATGAATCTGCGAAAGATTTCATGCATAAGAATGCATCCTAGATTTTCACATCCGTCAAACCTTGGAGAGTTCTCCACCGTCGAAATCCATATTCATATTAGCATATACTACATATGTATATGTACGTACATGTTTCTTTATAACGCCTTCTATTATACCACTTGCAATGACATAAACATGCATACATAGATCTATATTTCAGTTCTCAAATTCACAAGTCACTTTAACTATAATAAAGTTACACGGCAAGTGCAAGGAGGGCCTCGTGTAATAGTGTTCCGGACATTTTATATTGTCATTAAATAGAGGGCAATTTATTCATATCCTGCATAGGCACACCTAATACTGGTTTTGATAAGAACAATTTAATGTCTAATCAACTATTAAAATAGATGGTAAAACCAAAAGTACGCAGGTATGTCATAGTAATACTGTGCTGAGATTCCATTTTAACTTGCACTTTCGAAATAAAACATGTATTGAATTCGTGCAAAAATTGGAACTCGACACCCGTTATAGTGTGTCTGCCGATTCTGTTTGTCTGTCTGTATGACTAAAGGAGTGAATCAATTTACTTCAAACTTCATGCTAGGGAGCTATTGCACTAAAGGGGACATTGAAATTTTTGTCTAGTCCTACTCTTCGTGTTTCTGCACGTAGCGCCATTTTCATAAACACGGAGTTTTCTCCAAAATGTTTCAACGATTTTGATAAAACTTCATATTTCAGTTAGTTTAAGCGTACCAAGCTTTTGGATAAAAATGCATGTAACGGTACTTTGCTTGTTAAATGGTTTAAGCAAAGCAAAACACTGACAATACATGACACGCGAAGGAATACAGCATTTATCTAGAATTTTAAAAATTTAAGAAAAAAAAAAATTTAAAAAAATATATAAAACATTTTTTAAATGTTTGGCAAGCTTTTTTGTTCAAGAAATTTTGCCAGAAAAAAATATTTCTTACATTTATGGAGCCCATGCAAAATTCTCTTTAATTTGATATGCCACACGATGGGAAACAAAATAATTTTTGTTTGCCCTTCATACAAGGTGCCCAAAATGAAATTCATTGCCGCCGTCATGTGCGGGCTTCCACATAATGTATACATAGCGAAAGTTTCAGTCTAACGGTTCAAAAGTTACAGGGCTGTGACAGACGGACAGACGGACGAACGGACAGACACACAGTCCGGAACACTAAAAACACAACATTTAAAAACAAAAAAAACCCACAGGACGAAGCTTTACTCTCTGAAACATTTATTAGTGTCGATAATATACGTCACGGTAAAGATCCCATTGAGAATAGTTGATGATACCTATAAAAATGTTTGCCTCACCCTTTTAGCTGTTTTATTTCTTTTTCTCCTGCCAAAACAATACACAAACAACTTTTCTCTATACTAAAGTGGAATTGGTGGAGATTTGTGCTCAAGGGGGTAAAAGTAATTTATAAATCCACTCCTATCGGCTTCGGTCAATACATAAATAATCCATAGTTTTTTTGTGCCACAGTTGCTTGGATTTAAGCCCTTAATGGAATGTAACAAATGGCGAATGTAGGCCATTTACAGACTTTCATACTTGGAAAGAGATTGGCAATGGTGCCAATGGCTTGGCATTAATACTTCGCAAGTTGTAGGTACTTGCAAAATTTAGATCAAACTAAATTGAATACTACCTTAAATTGAAAAGAAAAATAATGTAGCGATAGGCCAACCCCAAACAAATTGATCAGCTTACCAAATGGTTTAATAGATTACAATTACGTGTTCCATAAATTAATGCATTCGTATATTACGTACCTACACATGTATCTGAACGAATTATTGGTCATAGAAATATAGTTCTGAGAAGCGTGACACCTTCCCTTAATGTTTTTAAATGTCATTATTCGGTATTTTTCTTCAGACAAACTAGCATCGGCTCTTTAAAAAAAAAATTTTAGAGGAACTTTTGGAGGAATATTTCATAAATTGCTACAGAGATAAATAATAAGATTTATAATCGTTTAAGGATTTCACGAATAGTGTTGCAGTGTACATAAATATTTTGTTGTTGTTGTTAAGGCATTAATAAAACACACAAGTAATTTCTTTCATTCATAAAATAAAACCAAAGAGGACATCCAGATTTACAATACAATTTTGTATTTTAATAAAAATGCACTCTTAATCTTCTTTGTGATTTGTCAATTTCAAAACGATAGCCAAGATTTAATGTTAACCCGTGCTGCCACAATTTTACTAAGCAAGTGAACAAGCGCCATGGCTCGATAACATTGACATAATGGGAAGAAGTCAGCGGGCCGATAGTGGGGCATTTGCAAGCATTGAGATCGAAGCAGCAAGTATGGGATTAGAGGTAAAAGAAAGCAAGACGAAATATATGCTGACTACAAAAAAAGACACTCAGCATAGGCATCTTGAGAATGTCACAATAGACAGATATAATTTCGAGGTAATAAAGGACTTTGTCTACGTAGGCTCTTCTTCAAACGAAGAAGCACTCTGGCCAATCGGTGTTTCTGTGGGCTAAGAAGGCAATTGAGTAACAGAGCCCTATCTAGAACTGCTAAGGTAACTCTTTACAAGGCACTAATCGTCCAAGTTCTGCTCTAAGGTTCAGAGGCATGGATGGGAATGAGGATGAGGTCGCTCTACAAACAACTTGGCGTGCGCAACTGGAGGGAGCTGGCTCATAACCGGGTTGGCTGGAGAGGTTGGTTGGCAGAGTCCCAGCTCCAACCTGGACTTTAGCGCCACCTAAGTAAGTAAGTAAGCACGTAAGTAAGTTTATTCGTCGACGAAATGTTTGTAAAAGTAGACAAATTCAATTAATAAACGTGCATACAAAATAAGTTTTATTACGATTTTCATTTACTAACCTAAAATTCAAATACATACTGAAACATAAATGTAAGTAAATATAAATAAATGGACAGTTTTTATTTGTTGTTGGTGTGTCAAAAATATCGCGTTACTGCCCGAACTTTTCTATGAAGTAGTCACATGTTTGTTTTGACAGTTTCGTAACAGATTCCAGTTTTCGAAGTTCTATAACAGAGTTCTATAAGAGTTCAAAACCTGGAGTATAAATTATAAAAAATCTTTTTAACAGATTTCCTCCAATATGCCTAAATACCGCTTAAGTAAACAAATAATTGTGGAAAATTAACATTTCAGTTAAGTGCGACTGTACATTTTTATCATGCTGAAGTTCACGAACAAATATTTAACCTTTGGAAATTTTTAAAATGTACTACCGTATTTCTAAGTCGGTGGTAGCAGGTTTAAGAACACTTACTTCAATTTCAATAGTTATACCTGTCTCTCAATCCATATTAGCCGTGTTTTATTATCACGCATGATTTATCAAACAATGAAAATAAAACAGTCCAGATAAATGAAAAGTTTAGGTTTTGGGTTGTGGTAAAAGATTTTCTCAGAATATGGAATTTAGATAAACCTGAATTTTGTCAAAAAGCCATCTTCAGTAAAAAATTTTATTTATGGCTTAACGGTTTTGTGAATGAGCAGAACTTGCATTATTATATAACAATATCCAAAGGGTAGGTATATTATATTTGATACATATGTATGACGTTTATGACATAGATAAATATTAAAGATAGGCCAAACAAAGTACATACATATGTATACATAAATGGTCTGCATCACTAGTCGATCGAGCCATTTGAAATCCACGCACAGATACGCTCTCTTTCGAAATATTAACTTTTTTTCAGTAATTTCATATGAAGCTCCCAAAAAAAATTCTTAAGCAAATATGTATGTATATACAAAATATTAAGGCGGATTGTAGATAGTATTTTCATATGTTTTTTTATGGGGTTACTTAATGTTGTTGATTTATGCCAACGGATATTTGTGGAAAAAGTGGTAGAAATTTGTTCCAAAAGATCGATCGTTTCAACCGTTCTCCGTACATAAATCTTATGTACATAAGTGTAGTACACCTGGAACAAATTCAAATTATTCTGTTTTATTTAAATACAAAATTGTTATGTCCCTATTGGTTCGATAAAGTTCACGTTGGTGATTTCTGCAAGTCAACCGAGTAGTAGAATAAACAACGTGTTTTAACAACGTTTTGACGCCAAAACTTTCGTACTTTTTCGTTCTCCACCAAGTTTCCAAGAAATGTACATACAAACATATGGACGTAGGTGTAGCAACGCACAATGGTGGTAAAAGTATAGAATGTGGGGGAGTCATCATTATTCTGTCAGAAGTGAGGAAATGAACGGTGAAATTGAACATGTACACTCATAGTACATACATCCTGAATGTTTATTTATTTTTTTTACAAGCAATTCCATTTTGGTGTGCTAACGGAAATGTTGGTGACAGACATTTTCACCACTGTGTCTTCCTGGTTAGCACCATCAGCGGAACCCATAAGGGGAAAACAGTGTATTCACCCGTGAAAAAGACGTAAGTATTGCAACAGTATGGGTTAGGTGTCTTTTTTTTGTTTTCTTACAAATCAAGGGAATTCATTATTCGTAAAAGAAGTACCTATATTACAGACTTGTATCCGCTGGGTTTGTTTGATAGCACCTCATTTGTAATTAGAGTTATATATACATGAAGTGAAGCAAAAAAGTATTTTACACGCTTGGTGTGGATGTAGCTTACATGCACATACATACAAACATATATAAAGACGTACATCAACTTTAAAATGAAGGTGAAAGTGCCATCACGATATTGGATTCAAATTTGTTTCTTTGCTTCACATACCTACCGATTCAAACACTATCAATGCAATTCTGATTGGTGAAGTATATTCTCCAAGTGACAATAATTGCTTTTTTAGCTTTAGACAGCTTTTCCTTTAAATGCCTTTCCATACACAAACTTTTGGTTAAAATAAACGCCACTTATACTTCTATTCTTTGGCCGTTGTAGAACGTTAGCACAGACAATATACAACCTCTTTTAGAAGTAAGCACTCTTTATTTTTCGAGATTTACCATTAAGCTCCACATTTTGCAATACTAATATAGACTATTTATCTTGAGTTAAAGGGACTCAGGACAATAAGCAAGCGCAACGATCATCAGCAAAAATGGTTTTATGAGTCCTGTGTTATGTCTTCAATGAATATAGCAAATATTCCTTATTTTGTATGAAACCATTTGGATAACGTCTTATATTCCACACCACTGTTTCTCTGTAGAGGTTTTACTCAGCCAAATTTCTGAGACATTATCTTCCCAGCTTGTAGGTATGATGACAAATGAATCTGTAATGCTTCAGTATTAGGAAAATCAGAGCAACTTCTAAATGGTTCGGAATTACTCAATATTTCAGCACGTTTTTGATAGAAAATGGAATAAAGTTGCTTAATGAGCTCAGGAGAACTATACCTAACTCAACAGAAATCTGAGCTGGCAGCTTTGCCATCTTTGAGGCTAGTTAAAGATTCTATTATTTCAGTCTGTGTACCTGTTGCACCCAAAATCATTTTCAAAAACAGGTGTGACATGTTGATAAATGCAGCTATTGATTTCAGAGTTCAGTAATTTCTTAAAGTGGGTAAGAAGTATATCTATGATTAGATGACCGCGTGTATATGGGACGGTTTTCAGGAATTTATTGTGACTAAACTATTTGAGAAAGGATTTTTCCACTTTTATTTCTATTTAATGCAGCTAATGAACTTAATAAATACTTAACATATTTTTGTTTTCAACTAAAAATGGCGGAGATATGAGCATCGGCAATCATCGGTTTTTCGGAGCGCTCCTTGATGGTTAGCATGAATCAAGTGTCATTTTTTATCTGAAACAAGTAAACAAATATTTTCTTTTAAAAGTTATAAATTTTGAACAGAGTGACGTAGCCGTTAAAAAAAAAAAAAAATTACGCAAATGAGAGCACTTCAAAAATTGACTTCATTTTTTGGGCAAACAATTTCGTATTAAAAATTGCATAAAAAATTTTCTAATTATTCAATCGAAAAAATCCTACGTTACTCTGTGGAAAATCTATGTAAGAAGATGTGTTTCAATTTTCAAGTCAATCGGTTAAATAGTTTTTGCTTTATCACGCCCACCGTCTTGAAAAAGGTGGTTTCGAGAAAAACGCAAAAGAAGAAAAAGAAGTGCTCTCGGTGCCCTCCTGCAGCGCCGACTTCTAATGAACATAACTTTCATAATTATCAAGATATTGTCTTCGGGGACGTCTTAAAATACGCGTAAGAATATAGGCGTTTAAACTAAGCTAAACTAAAAAATTCGATTTTTTCAAAATTTCAGGGTGGCGTGACCCCTTAAGCTTCGTTACCAGTTCCCAAATGCAGAATCATTAAACACTGTGCGAGACTACGAGATTCCATTTCGAAGGAGCATTTCTTTGGATCGATTTGACCGCTGGCTCCCACAAGACCAAAACTACCACCGATTTTGAATGTATTCTGACGTTTCCGACTAAATCAAATCGGAGCTTACGAACACATAAATATGTGTATTACGAAATATGGTGTGCAAAAGGAAAGAAAGAAACGCCACGATTGTTTTTTTTAATAACGTCTTGTTCGCACGTTCGCTGACATGTACGAGTATTCACAGATAGGAAATTTAAACTCGGCATACTTTACAAAATTATCGGCAAGGGATCGTGAATTTTGTCTTTGCTCGTAAATTTGTCCAGACTCAGTTTCTTCTTTTAAAGATCATTAACTTCCCTAAAAATCTAAGAAAGTGAAAGATTGCCGCATACGCCAAGCAGTATAATATACATTTTTAAGGGTATCAGGCCACTGTGACAAATAGCAAGCTTAAAAGTAGGCTAGGCTAGGCTTCTCCTCTACCAACAGCATTGACTAAGCCACAGTCATTGTCATTTGATATACATATATCTCATCGAGGATGGCGAAGTAAACAACGGTTTCTTTACAATCTTCATGGATGAGCAGAAAAGGGGACCATTGTAAATATTTAGTATCTTCAATATGCGTTTACTAGGGTAGTTATTGTGGAGAGTGGCACTAGTCGATGTGACCAACACGCCTTATTCATTAGAATAGCAAATTTATTCTTATCTAAGAGTATCTCATCGGTAGCCCTTCTAGCTCTTCAATTTCAGATGCCCACAAACTATAATTATTCGAACTATCAAGTTTTTTAATATGTACCTATAGAATCACTGCCGCCTTTACCACTACCACAAGCTCGAATGTAAATGATCATTAAGCTGATAAATTGATTTCGAAATTACGTTGCATTCCAGCAGATACATTTAATAGCAGGGGTAGTCCCAATGTCCTGTCCATTTTAAGTATTTACTGGGATATTTGCAGAATCTATTGACAGGTAGCATGCAAGCAGCGATTTCCTTGTGATGATTCTATACACACAAGGTGCCATTAGAAAATTGATTGTCGGTGTTAATGTTTGCTGCTGGTAGGAAAACGCCGTATCAAGGCGTTGTTGGTTGGCGTGATAGGAAATCGTATTAGAAAATCCTGAGTTGATTAATCAGAGAGCGAAAACTAGAACATTATCGTTATTTCGTTCTTGTTCAATTGATTAAATCTGAACAATGCACATTAAATAATAAATTACAGTGCCTAAGTTATTGCCTTGGATATAGCAACTCGTAAAAAGAAAAAAATATTTACACAATAGATATGGTACTCACAAGGTAGAATACATGCTCAGGGATACACAGATAGTATTTTTTGGTAAATAACTTTAACCATTGTTCTATAACTCTAAAACATGACATGTTTTAATACAATATTGAGTTAGAAATGTATTGAAGAACCTATATATAGTACCTATATATGTGTTTTTTTTACAATAGTAAAAAAATTATTTTGTACTTTTTTCGTAAGAAAACAGTATTTTTCACCTTAACACCTGCGTTTTTCTTAATTTATTTTAGCTAATTAGTATATTTACTAAGAATTTGTTTGAAAAATTTCTCATAAATAAGTCAACAAAATTAGAAAATAAAAAGCACTCAAAATTATCCCTTTTAAGAAAAACTTTTTACAATTCCTTTTTGTGTGGAATGTATTTACCGTTATCTTGTTGATGCCTATCTTAATATCTTAGATAGATATCTTTAGTCATTTGGTGAATTAGAATCCATTCTTTATGAAAGAAGTCTACGTTCCTATATCCTATTTGACTCTCGACCTTAAAAAATACTGGGTATGTCAAAGGATGAGAAATTAAAAACCAAAACAAAACCACAGCTATGTATGTAGGTAACTGTTTTGACATAATCTTTCTTTCTCTATACAGCACAATAAAATTATAGACAAAGGTTTAGGATATTCCCAAATATTCAAAAAGTAAAATTTATTAAAACAATTTTCGAAAATATCGTTTATAAAAATAAAAAAACAATTGGATACAATTCTGCTGATATTATTATTTGCACCGATACGTAGTATTGGGCAGGTTTTGAGTTCGGGAACATTTTCGATCTCGAAATTGTGATAAATTATGACAACCTTTATAGATATGCCGAAAAAAGGGAGTTTGGCAATTCCGATTTTCTGTCTGCCAGCTTAAAACAGTGAACCGATTTGAATCAATCTTCATATCTGGAATCTGTGGGCTAGTTCTTAGAGGCGATTTTGAATTTTTTTGTTTAAACTCTTGTATTAACAGTACTTGACTTCTGGCCAATTTCACAAAAAAAAAGCATTTGAGCTAATTTGACAAAGTGCTATAAGATGTTGTACCTCATTCCTTATCAAACTGTTTTGCGACGAAACGGTTCCAGCGATTTAGTTTACAGTTCACACTGAATGCAGTTTAAAGGCGAACAAGATGAAGTTGTTATAACGACACTAAATCCAATTTGTTTTTGTCTCTGGTAATCTATTTATTTAATTGTTTTTGTTTTTTTGTCATGTATCCTTTGAATAGCGGTATTTTCGTATTTTTATTCAAATTCAAATCAAACCCTTTGTAAACGGATATTACAATTTCATACACTATCAGAATTCTATTTTCTTATTGTCGTAAGTTCAGGAATGCAAAAAAAGTTATTTAACACTATTTTCCTGCACGTAAAGTTTAAGAATTGAGTTGATATTTTCCCATTTCAAATGGAAAACGAGAAATATTTCAGAAAAGTTTCCCAAACAGTGTGACCATTAGTTTCTCTCATAAATATTACAAATATGGCAGCACCTGTCAAGTAGTTTCCCGTTTAATTGTGTTTTTTTTTTCCACCAAAATTTCAATTGCATTCTGTCCGTTTAAAAAAAAAAATTGAAATTTTCCCCAGTTGACTTTCACATTTTCATACGAGGGAGCGAATTGAAGCTAAAAGCACAATACAAGACCTTTATAGTCGCACTGTTTCGGAAGGGGTCGTACGAAATCATTCTTTTACCAGAATTCAGCCTTTACTGTTAGCTTAGATTCAAATAAACAAAGGGGGGAGCCTTAACTCAAATTTTTAATTTTAATTTAACAATTTAGATGTATTAAAGTTAACTGAAATGAAGAATTTTATTTTAATGTATTGAGAATATACTTTTATTTAAATGTTTCTTTGTGGAAACAAAATATTCCACTTTTATATGCGTATATTATTCTAAGGCATTACACATATATCCCTCGCAGCCCTAATATGTTCATTCAACCGTAGTCAACCGTTTTTGAAACAATGTCATATACAATATTTCGCCAGGTCTAAACCCACCTTTGAATAGTGAATTGAAATTATTTGTTTCATAAAGCACACAACTTTTTGAGTTGTTTTGTGCATTTCTAATTTTTTTTTCTCTTTTATTCTTGATAGTTCTCTTTTAATAAAGACCTCAGAGTGGTACCCTCTAAATACCACACTTAAATTTCACAGGAACAGAAATAAAAATATAAATCAAGAAAAATCCATCAAATTATTTCAGAAATCTGTACGACGTTAATGCACTATTAGTGCGGATTTCATAATTTCGTACATAAATAAATGTAGTATATTCAGTTCGACTATATTTAATTGTTTTATTACTTTTTGTGACATACATATGGGTGTATATAGACGGCAGTGTTAACAGGCAAGAAAACCAGCAGGGTATCTTTTAAAAATTCAACCTGGCTTCGCCTCTGCGAAGTCCGAATGAGGAAGAAAGAGTGACAGTAAGTGGTAAGAGGACGGGCCATCAGATAGTATTGGGATGTGATGCTAGCGCTCATCACACTATCTGGGGGAGCACGAACATCAATTTTACTAAATTTTCTCTTATTCTCCAATCTCGAAATTTTAAATAAAGGCCGAGAGCCTACTTTTGCAAACTCAATCAGACAAGAGGTGCTAGATCTTACTATAACTAGATCTTCTCTTTCTGATCAAATTATAAATTGGAATTTTTTTTTTATAATTTGTACATGCCAAAGGGGATATAAATACCCTGATTAACAGGGCACGGGCGTTAGTTAATTTGGCAAAGAGAAGAAGGGATAGGAAAGAGTTGGTGTAGCGGTATTTGAAACTCAGGTGATATTAGGTTTCAATTTTTATTCTCCATAGGTGGTTTCCAATTGATTGAGAGAGTTGTGTGTGATTTTTTGCATTCGTTCGTAATTCACAGTATTTTTTTCGCGATCATGTTTAAATACACAAAGTATCTACTTTCCGAGCAAATTATTTAATTTTAATACTGTGAAAATTGAATGGACTTGGTCGGGAATTGATCACCAAACCTCTGGCATGTCTCAAAAGAACTTTCGATGTCGGATCACAAACATATTAGATTCGAACTCGAGGTGACCCAATCAACGGAATTCGCAAACGCACCAATTGGATTTCTATACTGAGACCCTTAGGAGAGAACTCAACCCTGTCTGTTCTTCTTCTACTCTCGACGAAGAAGTTTTAAAACGATCACCCAGGCATATGAATGCAGTTGTGTAGGCAAAAGTAATGCAATCACTCCGAATGTGCCCTGGTTGACCGCTGATCTCGAACCTCTTTAAAGTAAGGTCAGGAGGCTGTTTCATAAAGCTAAACGCACTAACTCTTGGAGCGAATATAATATAGCTTTCACGACCTATAACTCTCCCATTAGGAGATCAAAACGCCACACATGAAAAACCTTCTGCAAAGTCATTAGTGAGTAGTGACCTCCCTGAAGCGGTCAAGACTCAAAAGGAACTTGCCAAATATCACCGCCTTTGGCTAAAAATGCATGTTACAGTACTTTGCTTGTTAAATAGTTTAAGTGAAGTAAAACACGAGCAATACTTGACATGTTTTAAAAAAAAATCCACAATTAAAAAAAAATATATTTTTTTAAATTTATCTAAAATTTATTTATTTAGAAATAAAGAACCAATATGTAGGATCCATTCGCGCAAATTATTTATTTCTTGAAAATTCCAAATCGATTGAAGTAGCAGCAAGGGAAGAGAATAAAGGGAATTCCATGCACCACTTTTCTAAAAACTCGAGAACTATTTGGCAAATTTGAATGAAAATTTGAGTTAATCGTAGTATCAAACTGACCTTCTATAAAAATTATTGGGATATCATGAGAATAGCGGGAGATACAGTGGGGACAACATTTTTTAAATCTTTGGCAAGCTTTTTTGTTCAACAAATTTTTACAGAAAAATATATTATTCACATACCTATATGAAGCGCTTGTAAAATTCTCTTTAATTTGATATTCCACACGATGGGGAACAAAATAGTTTTTTTTTTGCCATTCATACAAGGTGCCCCCAAAATGATATTCATTACCGCCATATTGTGCGGACTCCCACATAATGTACACATAGCGAAAATTTCAGCTCGCTATCTTTAACGGTTCAAAAGGACAGACGGACAGGCAGACACCGTATCAAACCCATAAGTGTGCCGTCTTACCATTCAAGGTCCGGAACACTAAAAACTCCTAAACGACCTCAATAATTGTGGCCCTACTGGGCAATGAAGAAATCCGCATTAAAGATCAAATGCAACTAGATAAGGTTAGCAACTGGTGCCAATCAGAAGGGTTTACGGTCAATCGAACCAAGACTGTCATCATACCCTTAACCAGAAGAAGAAATATTAACCTTCAAGGCTTAATACTAAAAAGAGTTCAAATTAATTTCTCAAAGAAAACTAAATATCTAGGGGTAACTCTAGACCATAAGCCGACCAAAGCCTTCTGGGCCTGCTCGAGGCTTTTCGGCAAAACATGGGGATTAAAACCAAAAATAATTCACTGGACTTATTTCACAATTATCACTTCGATAATCACCTACGCATCGCTAGTATGGTGGGAAAAGGCTAACCAAACGCTTAGCATGTGTATGAATTACGGGTGCAAAGCGCTCCTGCCCGACAACTGCTTTGGAGGTACTCTTAGACCTTCCCCTTCTTCACATAACTATTATGAACTGCAGCTGCTAGTGCACTAAGACTTCAAATGGTATGCAATAATTCCTCCCCTAACTTAGTTGGACACATGAAAATCATTGAAAGAATTCCACTGTTATCCAATCCAGCAGTATGCCTCTCAGGTTTCATGCCTAAGAGAATACATCACCCCTTTAACATCAACATCTCTATGTGGAGGTCCTGGGACAATCTGCACATTCTTCAAACATCCTCCTCATTAGACTGGTATACTGACAGACCGAAGATGTCGATTCAGTCTGGAGCTGGAATCTCTGGTCCAAACTACAAACTAAATATTCCTCTAGGACAAACAACCACAATCTTTCAAGCAGAGGTCCTCGCTATCGAACTCTGTGTCAGAGAATACATTAGAAGAAACCTCTGTTGACTCCATTCATTGGTTCTGAACCTTTTTGTGACTTACAAAATAACCAAATATGGATAGAGCTCAGCAGATGGGAACGCGAAGAATCGCTCTCCCAATAAGATCAATCTATGTCGAAATGATTCATATATTTATCGCCTTCACTTATCACATGATCGGTTTAAATTCTAAGAAGTTTCCTTATCGACTTTCTTATACAAATCAATTAAGTTAGCAGCCTTCAGTAATTTCCGTTCTTACAAAGCTTGTATTGTATAATAAGATATATAAAAAATAATTTTAATTACTAAAAAACTCTAACAAAAAAAAATCTCTTTTATTTTATTCCAATATTCCAACCTAAAGTTATTAAATAATTACAATTCTTATTTGTAAAATTAATAGATGCGTGCAGTTAATCGTCATGAATTAAACTTTATAATGCAAAAGGAGGTGAGATGATTACTTGCAACGACTGCCTTGCTAATTGCTACATTATAATTCAACAGTTTCATCCTCTTTTGCACGGGTTTCATATTGAGGTAAGTGTCAATCTTAGAAGAGAAAATTGTAACTAAAAAAAACATCTGTACCTACATACTAAGAGCGCAAGGGGTTTGACATTAGCAGGATGATACTTTAAATGAAATAGAAGCATACAAGTTTTAGAAGTCTTGTAGGATTTATCTTTTTTAAGGCATCCATACACATCTACATACTAAATGAATCTATATTTAACCACTTTCACACATGCATTTTGCGGTTGAAGAATGCTTTACGACATCATCCTAGAGGTCACGATTTCACGTTGGCAATGAAACTATGTAGCTTACAATACATATATGTACCTATGTATGTATGTATGTACACTGGTGTGTTTCTTGAAATAAAGTTTGGCCACAGGAAACAGATGCGTCCAATAAAAGCATTTAACAAGTAGCAATATATGTACATCAGGAGACAAGTGTGTTGGTCGTAAAACTCATTACTACTTGCACATGAAGTGTATACTAGAGATGGCTAGTTGGTGTTGTAGTTGCCCTACAATGTTTAGAAATTTATGTGAAGAGACATAATCCTAGGCGACCAATAATGAAGACGACGACAAAGACGAAGACGACTACGCAATGACAATCTGGACGGGATAAAGTGGAGTACCTACAATTATCGTCGTCACTATGGTCATCATGAGCATGCTCATCTGTACTAGGTGAATGAAGGAAAGAAAAATGTACATACATAGGTATGAAGATGCCAGGCAATGAAAGCGAAAAGGAATATCACCCCCAATGGTGGAACTAGGACTCGCTTATGTCCACTTGAGTGCATGTAATGGCTATTATATAGCCTGGACATAGTGCGATAATGAATTGCTAGACGCTCCTAATTTATTAGTGTCATATTCGGACACAGCAAGGGTCGTAATAAATTGAAAATTGTTGCGGACTATGCGTGGTTCTAAGTGCCTGGTGCACGTACAGTTACTTTGTATCAAAGGGTAAATATCATGAACATTGGAAGAGAATCATAAATCCAACAGGAACAAAAGAGAAACGAATGTTTACCCACAATGACATTTGGGTGTGGGAACCAGTTGGGAGTTGGGAGTATGTAGTTAAATAAAGTACGCTTCAATATACGTACAGTCAATCACAAAAGTAAGTAAGCAATGTATGGCGGTAACAGGAGTAGAAAACTTAGCATTGATCGGCTTTATTGAGGACAGATATTGATACTTGCACTTTTTATACCCTATCCTAAGGGTATATTAAGTTTGATACATAGTTTGTTACATAGAGAAATATTGAAGATAGACCACATAAAGTATATATACAGGGAGATTCCTAAAGTTCCTCCGAACAAAAAAGTGCATTTTAGAAAGACAATTTAGTAGCGTATACAAGTCTTAAGCACTTTGGGTACATCTATGCAGCTACAAAAAAGTCATGGCTTCTTAAACTCAAAATTATTAAAATTTGTTGTTCCATTTTTTTTACTTAAAATGCATTTTTCTCAAAATTTTTACTTAATAAATGTTTCACAAAATTAAGTGAGAATAATAAACTAACGTACCTATGAGCAATGCAGTTAACAGTTAATTGTCGAATAGGAAAAAAAAGCGTAGGTACGCTTTTTTTTGACCATTTTTGTCTACATTGTTTTAAATAAATTTAAGAAAGCCTTACAAAGTACAAAAACCTTTAGGACTTTCAAAAGTCGATTTAGCCATGTCCGTCGGTCCGTCCGTCTGTTACCACTTTTTGGGTCTTAAATTTTGGCCTAGATTGATGAAATTTTGTAATGAAATTAAAATCCGCCCACTGACACGCCAACTTTTTGAAAAAAATCTCTTTTTTCAATACTTTAATATGAAACTCGAAAAAACTTACTTAAGCAAATATGTAAATATTCACTTACACTACAAATCTTCCATATATTGTATATGGCCCCGCCCACTTCTAAGGGGCTGTTTTCTAAAAAAACTGTTTTTCGTAGATTTCAATCAAATAATATCTATGCGTAGAAGCAGACATGTTATAATTTTTGAAAAATCCAAATTCTTTTGGAGTAATTTCGTAAAAAAAAATTTATATCATTTTAGGCAAGTTTTTTGTGGAAAAGGCTACATACATACATACATACATATGTTCGTATATAGGAAAGGGATAGGGTATCACACGATCCGCTCTAGAAGGAGTGTAGCATTTCCATATGTTTGGGGAACCTTGAGCCTTTCACTATTGAACCTATACTTTGTTCCAGCAAAATAGTCTGTACGAGCCTTATGGGAGAGCTTTTTCCACACACTGGTGCCTGTATATGTTTTCATGCCATTCAATTTCAAGAATTGTCACTGAAAAAGAAACGAATGCACTGATTTACCTACAATTTGTTGTTGTTATTTTCATATGTTACAATCGATATCAGAATTAACTCTGGTATGTGTTTATACACTTGACAGTATAAAACTGTAGGTTTCTTCTATACGCTCTGAAATGTATATCGTGTATAGATGTTTTGTTAGACAATGCTAAACACTATCAGACTGACACTCTTACCTACCTTGGCATTGAGATCAGTGTTACCTCTGAAAAATATCGGCAAGGGTCCTAAAAAGGGTCGCTGCCGAAGGAAAAGGGTCCGATATGAAATCGAAGAACCAAATTTGGTGAATCAAGTAATGTTTTCCTTATTTTCATGTAATTAATTTGTTAATAACAAAGTTAAGCTTATATATTAATAAAAAATAACTAAATCAGTTCCTTTTGGTAAAAAGTAATTATAAAAATAAAAAAAGAACAAGAAAAATAAAGTTGTGATTCCAATTCAATCAAAATCGGTTATAACGACCTTCAAGGGAGGACCGAAATATTTGGTTGTTATAACCGATGTCTTTATAAGGAATTTTGACTGTATTTACATTTAATTCTTTGTAATCGAGTCCCTGACCATCTGTATTAAACTTGGATAGTAAGACACTCTTCTAATGCCTTAGGTTCCAAAACAAGTAATGCCGATAGAACAATGCACAATGTAATGCACAGAACATCAAAGGAACAAAGGGATATCGTCCCAAATATGAGATATATGAATATCAATGAAGTAGGTAGGTATACGAAACGATAAACACTCACTACATAAATGTTCATGGGGTGAATAAATGTACATTATTGAAACAAATACATGGTTAAAATAAAAATTAATGTGTAAATTCTGTAAAAATGGTTCAAAAAGGGTCATATATTTCAAAAAGGGTCAAAAATCGATGATTTTCGAAAAGGGGGGTCCAAGGGTCTGTGTCATCAAAAAAGGGTCGATTTGCCCCTAAAGGGGCCGAAAAGTAACGCTGATTGAGATCCCCCATTATGATTGCTAGGTGTGTCCGTTTGGTGTGTGGTTGAAGACGGCGCCTTAATGTCTGTATCCGAGGCGTTTTGTTGCTTTTCGGAGCAATTTTGGTTTTTACGGTTTTTTAATTCTGTTTTGTGGCTAGCAGTTTCCGATGAACTTGCCAGATGGTACTACGTACGTACAGAAGGGACCTATAAACTATAATAGATTGCAGCTATTATTATATAAAAAAAAACACTTTCAAGCAAGTATTATATTGTTTGCTTCAGGCGCATTTTCCTACATTTTTTTCAGTCAATTTACAAGAAATTTCTTATTTAAGCACATTATAAGTCACATTCTTAAGAAGTGTTCTTATATTGTGTCCAGCCACGTCGGTTTGTAGGCGTGTTCTTTAAAAATAAAAAGTCTTGTTTTTGATTTCATTAAGGTGCGTCTAGACCGAGCGAACATACGCATTTCTGAAATACTTATTTGTTTCTGAAATGTTTATGAAATAAATGTTTGACTCGGTCTGGACGCTTTGTGAAACATTTCTGAAGTGTTTCACGTTTTCCATTTGAAATGGAAAATTATTTTGTTTCTCAAGCTTTACGTGCAGAAAAGTTTTGTTTAATTTAAAATTTTTGGATTTCTGAACACAGGACAAGAAGATGCATTCAATTGCAATAGTGATTGTGTATCTGTCTGTCGGAGTATAGGGTAATAGCTCTTTACAGGAATGAATTTGCGATGGTCATATTCAATGACATAGTGGGAGCGTTTGACAATGCAACAATCGTCATCCACAAATACACCAGCCCCTGATCTTTGATCGGTTGTGGAACCATCGCTGATGATATGTTAGCTGGAGGCTATTAACGGCATTGGACCATCGCACGTACATATGTTAGAAGTGAGGCTTGGGCTCTCTATGAGCTGCTTACGGCCTAATATTTATACTATTTTAACCCTAGAAAGATAAACTTATTTTTTAGTACTGAAAAGATAAACATGCGCCTGTGAGGCGCACAATTAAAAAAAAAAACGTTTTTTTTAAGAAATTAAATAAATTTTTTTTATATTACTTCATTTTATTGTTACATTATTAGTGATTAAGTAAAACATAAATATATATTATTCATTTTTTTAAGTAAAGTAGGATCTTTTAAATCCATAACAAAAAGGAACACAAAATTAGAGATCTTCGGTATTCAAATATGAATTATTATTACCAGGTGACATTTATATTACTTTTTCTTACTAACTGATAAATTATAATAGAATCAGTCTCAAATAATACTAATCAGTCAAAAAAACAAAAAAAAAACAATACTTATAGACAGTTGTTGCAAACATCATGTTTATGTTCACCACACACTGTCTTTTTACATTTTGTACATGTCATCTTAGACATTCTTTTCTTTTTCGTTGTACATAGGCTACAGTAACGCCGAACTTTAGCTGGGGGTTCCTCATCAGCTCCTTCAGAAACCTCTTGACTGGTTTGTGGCAAGATATTTTGAATATTTTCCTTCAAACGTCTTGCCAAAGTAGGTATTTCCAATCTGGATTTCATCCACGGTGTTGATAGGTCACAGCTTAGCTTCTTCATATATTCTCTACGGTTCAATGGTCTCTCTCCGTTTAGTACAACATTATGCGTGTAAATTATGTACGAGTTGACAAAGGCTATGTTTAATATGCCATAAAACATTGTCATTGGCCATCTGTTTGTCTTTCTAGAACAAGACATGTTAGAGCACATCTGATCAAACGTGTCGACGCCGCCTTTAGTCTGGTTGTAGAACATAATAATCTCAGGTTTGCCAGTTGTAGAATTTATAACGGGACCTTCATCGCACGAGGATAATAAGTACACCATCTTTGACCTTTAGAAGTAGCCCAAACGTATCTATTCTTACCTCTGATTACTCTTTGAGCCGGAATAATTATGCGGTGGTCATGTCCGGGGTTTTCAGATGTTGAGGTGTCATTTAAGTTTTCTTCGATTACTTCATCTACGTACTCGTCGTCAGTTTCACTTTGAACATCATCTTCACTTATATGATCCCCAATCTCGCTGTCACTGCCATAATTTGCAAGTTCGTCTGCTTGATTCAAAAAAGAAACAATTTCTTCGTCTTCCAACACTTCCAAAACCCATACATGAGTAGAATATAAGTTGAAAGTAACAAAACAAAAAATATCACAAAAACTTGCATAAAAGTTACATAGAAGATAAACATGCGCTTCTCGAGCGCAACGCATTGTCATAACTACAAAACTGTGGTACTTACCAAACCAGAATGACCGTCCCTCGCAAGTGTTGATCGACGACTGAGTTGGTTTCAAAGAACAAGTTTGTGCGAGCGTCGGTTAAAAGAAGAAAGCAATATATATTTTTCGCGGGCGCCTCCGAGGCGGAGTTTATCTTTCTAGGGTTAAGGAATAAGTAATTACATATTTGGATCATAATAAAATATGGATTTTTTTTAATATCTACTGAAAGTGTAGATAGTGTAGGTGGTACATGCATTCGATCAAAATATATGCATACATACACTGAATGTATTTCAGTTATCCGATTTTTATAGCCTATCTTCATTAGATTCAAGCTACGTGCAAACATATGTATGTGTATGTATAGGTATACCGCTCATAATAATTCACACGGCTATTCAATTAATACCTATAGAAATATAAACATAAAGTTATGCTTTCACACTTCCTTCGTCAATTGCTTGCTCTGCACATCCTACCTTTCAGGCACAATGTTTCGGATTCATAGTGTTCGCATTATGTTAAATTATTTATGATGCTGACAGAAAGTTGCAAAATGCTCAGTTTTAAGACCTTAAACCCTTCACATTGTTTCAGTTCGTTGTTTTTGTCATTTTTTTGCTGAAGCAAGTATGTAGGTACGCTTCAGAAGGGTGTGTGTATGCATGTATTATGATCCCTCTCCGACCGAAAGCACTTTTGAGTGCTTTCTATGGTGACAACCGCTGACAAGAATCAAAATAGCGCAGAGACTTTGTCATAAATGTTTATGACATTCTCTCTCACTTTGTGATAAGCACAAATGACGGCAACAAAACAATAACAAAAACGATGGCGAAATAAGCAAAACGTGAAGGACATGAAAAATCTCCTCTTAGTTGTCCTCGACATATTATTCGCGAGGCACATGACTTCTCGTTTTCATGCGCACTTTTCGGGGGGATAAATTTTACGCAAATGCTTTTAAATATTTACGCCTCATGGAAAAGATGTCCTGGTTTTGTATCTCACCGATGGGGATGTCAAAAGAGTGGCGAGTCGGCATCCGTTTTGAGATTTACGTTCCACTCTCTTCACCATCAAGGCCAATCAACTTTATTGATGAATTTACATATACATAAAATATTTTTTTAGGACGAATTTCAAAGGGCGTTTATGTATGTGTCATACGATTCACCTTTGCTTTCCGGCAAAAATGTTGCTGATGTCGGTAGTGGAGATTTCTCGCATCGTTACTTTTCGCAATTTAGGGAACCATTGCCTAAAATTATTACAAATGACTTTTTATTATTTCTTTTTTTGCGATTCGCAGTTTAGTTGATAGATATGAATTTATTTTTGTAATCAATTTATATTTTATGAGCGGTTCAGTCAATTGCTTGCTCTTTTTTCTTGTTTCTATAGGTCAATACTATCACTTTTTATGATTTTATATCGTAAGGTAAGTAACATCAGCAGTTGTCATTTGTTCGCCTGTGTTCCTTAGTTCACGTTCTTATGTTACATTCTCCAATTCCCGAACTCATTCTTTCCTGACTTTATAAAAAGCCGATATGTACCATCCTAGATTTTGACAGAATACAATTTTAGATCTTTATAGTGATATTAGTAAGTAGCTGTTTTTAGATAGAAAATGCTGGATTGTCTGGTTCATGTGAGTTGGTGGTGCGGTTTTTTGTTTTTTTATTTAATAAAGCTCGAAGAACACCAATTAGTAGATATAATTTGTTTCCGGCCCGGCAGATCGACAATAGACCAAATTTTCACACTCAGACAAATCCTGGAAAAGACCAACGAATTTCAAGTCGAAACCCACCACCTTTTCATCGACTTTAAAGCCGCCTATGACAGCATTCATCGTCTTGAGCTCTACCAGGCGATGGCCCAATTCGGGATACCGACAAAACTTATCCAGATGTGTCGCGTAACGCTGGAAAACACGCGATGCTCTGTGCAATTTGGAAACAACTCTTCGGAGCTCTTCCAAACATGCACCGGATTCAGGCAAGGAGATGCGCTGTCATGTGATTTTTTCAATATCGTGTTGGAGCAGATAGTGCGCAGGGCAGGTGTCAACACGGAAGGCACTATCTTTCACAAATCCGTCCAACTGCTGGGATACACAGACGATATTGATATCATCGGAAGATCCCGGCAAGCCGTCGTAGAGGCATTTACGGCCATTGATGAGCAGGCGAAACGAGTTGGTCTTGAAGTAAATGAGGACAAGACAAAGTATATGTTATCAACAAACAAAAATTTATCTGTCCAAAACATTGGGCAGAACGTCACTGTTGATAACTATAATTTCGAGGTAGTTAAGGAGTTCACCTACCTCGGAACAAATATTAATCCTACAAATGACACCTTTGTAGAGATCCGACGAAGAATAACCCTAGCAAACCGCTGCTACTTCGGTTTGGCGAAACAACTGGGTTCAAAACTCCCAACTCGACGGACCAAATTAATGCTCTACAGAACGCTCATCTTACCAGTCCTGCTGTATGGAGCCGAGTGCTGGACGATAAGTAAGAAAGCTGAGCAAATATTGGGCACCTTCGAGCGTAAAATACTCCGTCGGATATTAGGTCCCTTATGCGAGGAGGGCGAATGGAGGAGAAGATACAACCGCGAACTCTATGAGCTGTACCAGGATGTGGATGTAGTCCAAAAAGCCAAGATACGTAGACTACATTGGCTCGGCCACATCGAGCGAATGGACAACAATGCTCCAGCCAAGAGGATCTTCGAATCCCAGCCCCCAGGTTCGAGACGGCGAAGAAGACCGAACCTCCGGTACAAAGACCAAGCTGTCGCGGATGCCAGAAAACTTGGTCTTCACAACTGGAAGCAGCGTGCTCGGGACCGCAGAGGATGGAAGGCAGCGATGTCTCAGGCAGGGACTCTACAAGGGTCGGGAGCCCTTTAAGTAAGTAAGTAATTTGTCGAAAGTCTGAATTAAATAAATTTTAAATGAATTAAAAACGATTTCGCATTAATTAGATCAATTACTGCCCATCGCTAACCATAGATCCCAGAAAACCAGCTTTTTTCTGAGATATGCTCTATGAGCAAACTGACTGACTGCTGAAACGCAAAAAATCTGAAAACAATGTGTGAATTAGCTAGCACGAAGATCAAAACTCTTAGAATGGATAAGGATGCCATCTAACTAATACAAACAGGTAACTATCGAAAGGCCATTTAGGACATCTGACATCAAACGTTCGAATGTACAGTGACTCCAACAACTATTCGCTCATCCATCTATGTAACTGAAAAAATGGCTGTAAAATAAAAACCAGTAGGACCACGGAAATTGGACTTATATATGTATATTTATTGTACATAAAAAACACTACAAAAAAAAAAAAAAAAAAACAACTCATTTCACATGGTTTAACAAAATAAATTAAGATAGTATTCATTAACCTCGCAAATTTACGTCCAAAAAGTATTCGCTCAGTCATTGAGCACTGCTGATTCTCTCTAAGTAACGGAACTTCCAATAAAAAAAATAGACAAAACATACGTGTGGTTCAATATTTGTTATTCAGAAAGTAACAACAGAACAGTTCATTCTAAAGTTTTTGTGATCGGTGGTAATTTTTCTTAAAATGAGTCGTAAAGGAAAGGAAACATCAGTGGAAGTACGAAAAATTATATTAGATCTGCGTGAATCCGGTGAATCGATTAGATCTATCTGTAAAACCGTTAACCGGGCATATTCCACGGTAAAAAGCATAATCGATAGGTATTCCGGTAAAAATAATATATCCAGTGCTCCGCGATCCGGCCGACCATGCATTTTAACCGAAAGAGAAAAGCGTGCGGTAGTACCAAAAGTAAAACAAAACCCTAAAAAAAGTGCTACGAAAATTCACGCAGAAATACAAAATGAATTTGATGTCCAATTAAGTGTTAACACCGTAAGGAATGTTCTATATGATGCCGGTTATCACGGGAGAGTGGCTAGGAAAAAGCCATACATCAGCAGCATCAACAAAAAGAAGAGGCTTAAATTCGCAAAAGAGCATAGAAATGAATTAAAAGAGTTTTGGGACAAGTTTATATTTACCGATGAGAGTAAATAAAATATTTGTGGATCAGATGGCAGGTGCTTGGTATGGAGAAAAAAAAATACCGAACTAGAGGAAAAAAACCTTAAACCGACATTCAAGCATGGGGGTGGCTCTGTCTTAGTGTGGAGTTGCATGAGTGCCAAAGGTGTTGGTAGTTTGCACTTTATTGACGGTATAATGGACCACAAACAGTATATCAACATTCTAAAAACCCATCTCCAATTTAGTGCAAATAAAATGGGTCTTTATAACGACTACATTTTTAGTCAAGACAATGACCCCAAGCATACAGCTTGGAACACTAAGATGTGGCTGCTTCACAACACACCAAATTGGATTGTAACTCCACCACAATCTCCGGATATCAATCCCATTGAAAATGTCTGGAATATATTGGAGCAAAATTTAAAAAAAACATAATATCCGGAACAAAGCTGATTTGAAGGCAGCATTAATAACAGAATGGGACAAAATTACCCCGAACATAACCCAAAATCTTGTTAACTCCATTCCAACAAGATTGGCCCACATTATAAGAAATAAGGGTGGACCAACAAAGTACTAGCTGGCGTAAAACTACGTTTCTTTATAAGTGAGCGAATACTTTTTGGACGTAAATTTGCGAGGTTAATGAATACTATCTTAATTTATTTTGTTAAACCATGTGAAATGAGTTGTTGTTTTTTTTTTTTTGTAGTGTTTTTTATGTACAATAAATATATATAAGTCCAATTTCCGTGGTCCTACTGGTTTTTATTTTACAGCCATTTTTTCAGTTACATAGATGGATGAGCGAATAGTTGTTGGAGTCACTGTAGCTCATTGAGCGCAGAGCTCAGGCTTTGAGCGTGGTGATTTCTCTATCTGGTTTTCCATTCCCGATATCAATTCGGTACAAATAGGTGTCAAATTTGTGCAAAACGGAACTCTTGTGGTGCAGGAAAAAAACATCCGGCTAACATCACCTTACTTGATTAAGTCTGGAAAACTACAAAAAGATGTCCAGTATGGGTTCTGCAAAATTTCTCAAATTTTATTTCTCACATATCCTATCCCGACATATTGTCTAAATATGTACTCTTGTAAAATAATAACTGTTTAAAGCAAGTTTATAAAGCTTACTCACCAATACATTCATTCCAAATGCTTGATTTTGCTTTAGGTTCAACAAAAATTTATCAAGAATTCAAATTCATAGTTAAAGTTGCTCATACGAAATACGTTGGCTTGGGAAATTAGCTTCCGTCAACAATAGCTAACATCATCACTTTTATACTTTGCCTTCTTTGCGGAATATAAAAAAAAAACAATGAGATCGATTATGCCCCGAGCGAAATAGCTCTATTGATGCTTGCCATACAAAAGAATATAGTATATTATTCCTCCTTCTGGGGCGATTCCAACTTCGTCCTTGTTGTGGTACATATTTGCTCATAAAAAAATGCCAGTAAACAGCAGTCTTCAATAAATTCATGCATTTAGCAACCTCACACATATTCCAAAAGAGAAAAAATGGCGAATAATGGCTAAGAAAACTATAGAATCGGTATGTATTTCCGAGAGAGTAAAACATTTAATAAATATATACCCTTAAAGAATGAAACGCAAATTATACGACGAACCGTAAAAATATTATTGACCATTATTTGCAGAACACCTAAGGGTATTGTACCGCCCGCCTGGTGTATTTTTTAGTGCTTTGCTCTTTGTTTTAATGGTTTAAGGCTGGACCCTTGGCTATGAAAAAGGCTATGTGGGATTTAATCACAAAAACAGTAGATATGTATTTTTGTAGCCAATGGCCTCTGTTCCATGCATCGCCAGATGAATTATGGCATCTGGTCTGGTCATATAATTTGTATTCATCCTATATGACGACGCCAGCCGTTGTAATTATAACTTTCCTCACCAAATATTTCTATGAAATGAAAAGATAATTACAAGTAGATAGATACAGGTACTGTTTTGGTGATGTTGTCACGAGATACAGACAAGGGCGGATAACGGGGGGAGGGAGGTGGGGGCCGGCCGGTCGTGCTCATTCCATAATCAAAAAAACAGAGACACTTCATCTACATACATATAAGCGAAAATAAACATAATCCTCGGTGATATTTTAGGAACCACACTCCCTAAAAATGATCATTACCTGCCATTGAAGGTTGAGGCCCTCGCTAAAGAAATTAAAATATAAGAATAGGTATTGCCGGCTTATAGTGTATATACCTCTTCTTGATTTCCTAAAGCTCAGCTATATTAACTATCCCATAACTTAAATGATAATATAGATAAAGTTTTGCAAGGTGCTGGAGTACATATATAAAGAGAACCTACATTGTATTTTAGCTTTGAAGGAAGAGTTACTATTTTTTTATTTTTTTTATATTAAGTTTTTATTCTTAAACCTTAAGCTTAATTGAATCTAACATGAGGTGTTTCAAATTAAAATAATAATAGATAAGAAAGAAAATTTTTCTAAGTTTGGTGACTTGTCAAAGACTTATAAAAAATCAACGACTCTTCCAACGTCAATTATTGTGTACGTTTTCTGTGACATACAGCACTGCTGAACGATTTTTTTCCCCGCCTGTTAAAGACATATCTTCGCAGCAATATAAGAGAAGATTGGCTGAATGAACTAGCCTTAATGCATCAAGTCATTGCTTCAAAGATGAACCCTGAAAAAGTACTGGATGTAATTCTTCACTATTAAGCATATATAAAAAGTATTTTTAGTTGCGCCTTTAATATATGGCGAGTAAATATTGGATTCGTGTAAGAATTCTAACTCGAGATATTAATCAATTCTGACATTACGATGATAGAGTAACTCGAAAAAATAGGTTTGTCAATTCTGTCTGTCTGTGTGTACCTGAGGCTACAGCATGAACGGGTGGACGGATTTCGATCAAACTTCATATCTAGGGTCTGTGTGATAATCCGTAGAGGTGAGATTGAAATTTTTGTTTTAACCCTATTATTAACGGTACTTTACTTATGGCCAATTTCACAAAAATTAGATTTTCTCGAAAACGGCTCTAACGATTTTGACTAAATTTCATTTTTGTTTAAGATTGAAAAATTCCAATTAGATGACATATAAAATTTTCTAACAACTGTACTCTACTTTTTTTTTTAATTTTCAAAAAAATTAAATTAAATCATTCGCCTTGCTTGTTGCTTATTTTTATTATTTGTGAAAAATATTTTTCCTTTAATCCAGAGTTAACTCAGGAACTGCTTGTTTTCACTATAAAGCACATTTTGACTAGATCTTCTTCTTCTTTAGCTAAATATATGTATATTTACATATGTTGGACTACTGCGCAAGGGGTTCTAAGTTCGAATCCAGAAAAATACCATCAAAAGTTTCTTTCACGGCCTCACCTCTTCCGAGTGTCTGACAAACACTCAAGAGTATAATTGTCATGAGAAAGCTTCTCAAAACCCCTCTGCCCTTCGGATACGGCGTAAAACTGTAGGTCCCTTCTGTATGTGCCGAAATGTATACCACGCACAACATGTACAGTTGTGAGAAGCTAGCCCTTGGCCCTCTATGGGCTGCTTACGGGCTAATATTTATTTATTTATTTATTTTTTTATATTTACATATGTACCTACATAAGTTAGTAGTTATTTAGTAAGCTATCATCATCATGTTATTTTCTATGAAAAATCGTGTGAAATAGAAGGTTTTAACAAAAGAATTTAATTACAGCAAATCTATGGCAACGAAACGATACCAACAAGAAAATCAGGAACTACAAAAGTTTCTGACATTTAATTACATTTCTTACCCTCCTAATACAACATATCCTATAAGAAAAAAAATCCACTGCATAGATAGTTGCTAAGGATAAAATTCTTACCTGCAATGTCTGAAATAAGAAGAATGTACCTCTTACTTATGTACCTATATCGTTATTTCGTCATGTTTCGAGTCCTCTGTACAGGTTTATTGGAGAATCCTCTGTTCACATGTCTCTTGCAGTTGGTGCGTTCAGATATTCACATATTTCGATAGTAATGATTTTTTATTTCCTGTTGCCCAGACATTGAGGAATTTTTGCACACTGGGTACTTGAAGGACAAGTGAATTTCTTTTTCAGAGTTTAATATCCGGCAAAAGATTGGTACGTTTAAATTATATACATAATATATGTATTTATGTACGTACTTTGCAAAATGGATTTACATTTTAAAGATTTATTTAAACATACATATGTACATTGCTCCAATTGCTGCTTATTGCATTTAGAATTATAATCTTGTGTACTTAAAGGGCTCTCTGCCAAAGACACCGTTGCTTCCAGTTGCGGAGACCAAATTTTCTGGCATCCACGACAGCTTGGTCTTTGTACCCGATGTTTGGTCTTCTTCCGTCTCGAGCCTGAGGGCTGGGATTCGAAGATCCTCTTGGCTGGAACGTTGTTGTCCATTCGCTCGATGCGGCCGAGTCAATGCAGTCTGCGTATTCTGTTTTTTTTTTTTTTTTTTTTTTATATAGAATTCGGGACCTAATATCCGACGAAGTAATTTTCGTTTGAAAGACTCCAATATTTGCTCAACTTTCTTACTTATCGTCCAGCACTCGGCTCCATACAATAGGACTGGTAAGATGAGCGTTCTATAAAGCATTAATTTGGTCCGGTGATTTAACTCTAATGAAGTCATGGAAATCCTTACAGACCTGAGCTTCGAATATGTCGAAGTATGTAGCTCATGTAAGGTGTTCGCCAATCCGTCCATGGATTCCGCCGTTGATTCCATCTCCTCCTTCTTAGGGCTCTTGTTAGATTTCTGAGACGCAGTACTCCTTCAGGTCAACAAGAGATGCCTCGTCCGGTCCTACATGAATGCTGAAGTTCACCCAGATGTGCTCGCGCAGATCCGAGTGTTCTGCTACACATGCGTGGACCGATTTGGCATACGCTCATCGATAGTTCACTACTTTGTAGCTAAACTAGTAACTTCACTAAACTAGTTTAAATGTGAAATTTAAAATAAATCGTTGAAGTCGTTTTTAAGTAAATTGGTTAAAACCACTTAATCCTTCCAAAAGCTCCGTTCTAGCCTAGCTCAAAATTTGTTACGACATTTTATTTGTCATTTTACTGGATTTTTTCAATCTAAATCAAATATGAAATTAAGTAATAAAATTTTTAGCCGTTTTCTATAAAATCAAATTTTTGTAAAATTGACCTTAAAGTACCGTTATTATAAAAAAGACGAAAATTTAAATTTCCCCATTAGTGATTACCTTACAGACCTTAGATATGAAGTTTGATAGAAATCTGTCCACCCGTTTAGGTTGTAGCTTTGTGCATAGACAGACAGAGAGACAGACAGACAGACTGCATCGGTATCTCGCTTTCGAATAGATAAATAAAATACATTGCTACCTTGTTTGCACATAACACAAAATAAAATACACGATTGCGTTGTACGTACTTGTACCTCAATGATGTTGGTTGAAAATGAATGAACTTTAAAAAAAAAATCACATGAGGAAACATTTTTTTTTAATTCTTCATAAGTTTCAATGCCATATTTTTGCGTATTATACATTTTGCTCGCATTTTGATTTTAAGTTAATAAGCAAAGTACCGTCATAAGCGATTTTAGTCAAAAACATATGAAAACGCTACAATCCGTTTGGAGAGGATCGTATGATACCCTATCCCTTTCCTATGCTCTTTTTCTACCAATAGACTTCCTAAAGCTACTTTTTTTCAAATATATTATGTAAAACTACTCCAAAATACAAATTTTCTCAATAAGTGGGCGTGGTAGTGAGCGGATTTTGTAAATTTTTCAACATATACTGTATTTTGCTCCTAAGATGTGCTATTATTTCGATAAAACCTTCAAAAAACATTTTTTGATAAAAAAAAAAACGCCCCTAAAAACTGGGCGTGGCCATACACAATGTACTGATGATATGTAGGGTAAGAGAATATCTACAAATTACCTTAATTAAGTTTTATAGAGTTTCATGTAAAATTACTGAAAAAAGTGATTTTTTTCGAAAAATGGGTGTGGCAGTGAGCGGATTTCAAAATTTTTTACACTTGTGTTGCTTACTTTTCCAAGGACCTCGTTTACAAAATGTCATCAACCTAGCTCAAAATTTAAGGTCCAAAAACTGGTGACAAACGGACGGACGGACATGGCTTAATCGACTTGGCTACTGATGCCGATCATTTATTTATATACTTTATGTGGTCTATCTTCAATATTTCTCTATGTTACAAACTATGTATCAAACTTAATATACCCTTAGAATAGGGTATAAACATGGTAGTCTTATAGAATTTGCCTAGATTAACTCAAATACCTATAAAATATAATCAATATCGTAAGGGCCGTTTTCGAGAAAAGAGATTATTTGTTAAGTTGGTTAGAAGTAAAGTACCGTTTGTAATGCTTTTGGCACAAAATGTGGTAGGTAATTGCGAAACTAGCCGAAATATGAAAAAAAAAAAATAAATAAACAAATTCGTCCGTCCGTTTAGGCTGTATCCTCGCTGACAGATAGACAGACAGAACTGTCAGCCTCATTTTTTTCTACTTCTCTATCATTTTAATGTCAGAATTTATCAAAATCTCGAGTTTGAAAATTTTCACGAATCCAAAACTTAGCCTATACTACGTATCGGTGCAAGTAATAATGCTTGTTGATTAAGTTCTTAAACTCTATGTTCTCTTCTTGCCTGCACATTAAAATCCTTGCCCTTTATGAATCAGAACATGAAGAAAAAATATTCAATCCCCATAACATAATGCACTTTGTTATCAGAACTACAACGCATATATGTCTGTGTCACTTTACATCTGGTTACATGTGCATGTGCGTCCCCAAAAACCCTATTTATTTCAAAAATGACTTAGGACTATATTGTATATAATCGGTCGCCTGTCGCAAGTAACCTCATTACATGTACTTATCCGTAGATCCCCTTCTTGTCACGGTTTTAAAGGATATCCGCAATAGACCAACTATTACAAGAAGCAAAAAAAGAGAACGATTTTACTTTAAAGCAATTTATTATTAGCTTAAGGAATATTCATGTATTTTCATCCCCCTTAGTCTGCACCATCATCCGCGCTGGGAGGGCGAAACATTTATCATGAGGCAGACATGCAAACATGAAAATTGAATGCAGGTCTGAGCTTCTATCCTTGTTCCACCTTTAGGAAATCAACCCTACTAGGAGAACAGAGTTAATTTAAATTGTTTCAGGCTTCTGGTGGTACTTCTTGGTAGCTTGGACTAAATCCTTTATTTAGAGTTTGCACACTACTTTAAATGTGTGTATACAGTTGTGAATTGTGTAGCGTGGTGGAGTCAGGTTTTAGGTGGTTACACTTATTCGAGTCGACTTCAACTTCGGCTTGTTGCGCTTGTGTTTGTGTTAAAGAACATTCAGAAAGATCTTGACGTATTTTATTTACGTTGGTTATTTTACATCTTTTATACGGGTTGTATTTAAATATCCTTTTGCTTCATTCTTTATTTTATTTTGGTTGAAGTTAACGAGGAAAATATAATTACTGCGGATTTTGGCTGTTTGCATTACATGCTTTCTTGAATCAAGGAGCAAAATTTGGAAATGCTGTAGGCAGAAGCCTATACTTACGGTAGTTTGCGGCTAAAGTTAAAGATCTTCTCCACCCAAGGACTTCTTGTGGGAAACGCTACTGCTAATTCGTTGTTGCTTGGTTTTTGGTTCACTGGGAGGCAATATTTCGGCGGGTAAGTGAGGTAAGGTAACTATACGCAAATTGTATTAAGCATATTGCACTTGGAATATAATCCACGGTAGTATTTTAGTTGCGGTTGAAAGGAATTATTTGAAATAAGAGTTAACATAAACTGCTTATATGCCGCAAATTTTTTTTGCAACTACCCGGCCAATCCATAATTGACTCTTGACGCGTCCGTACTTAGGCATGCGAATACACATATGTAATTTGTATGCTCCACTCATAATTACTTTTCGCTTAATGTCTTCGATTTTTGTTCACTTTTGCCTTCAATCGGCGATATAGATATTCGCATTGGCTTAAAACACGTACGCAATGAGAAGAAGACATGTCATCTAAGGCAGTACACATTGAATTAGCTGAGGACCTCTCGGCAGAGGCATTTATCAAAGTTTTCAATCGATTTGTCAATCGGCGTAGTCCATATCAGCACTTGTACAGCAATACTGGGACAGCCCTTGATGGCGCGAATCGAATACTACAAGCACATTTGAAGAAATGGCATAACTCTTACGCGCAGCAAAGCTTAGCAAACAACGGAATACAATGGCACTTTACCCTGCACCGCATTAAGGCGGTCTATCGGAGGCGGACATACCTGTCCAGCCAGACTGGATGTTTGTGATTCAATGGAATCAACCTGAACGTCGATGATGGCTATATTTCTGAACGAGCTCAGACAGTGCAGCCAACATTTGTGGTGTCGCTGGAAGGCGGCAATTTGGACATTTAATCTTAAGTTTTTTTTTCCTTCACTGGCTATTCAACTTTTGATATATCAACTTGTTCTCGAGGTTATCTTCTATAGTTTTTAAATACATAATTGTTGAAAAATAACTACGTATTCGGTTCTTATATCCAATTCGTTTATGGCAACATAAAGATATCAGCAAGGACCTCATTGATGGTCGAAATTTTAAACGACCCGGTGAAGAGTCCATGGAGAGAACATTTTGCTACAGTATTAAACCACTTCTGCGATGTCGGCATGTTCTCATATCTCATATTTGAATGAATATTCTCATCATATAACCTATCAAGTCCATCAAGAAAAACAAGGCGGTGGCAATCGACGTCGAACAGTCAGGCTTTCGTGTTGGATCCTGCTGCGTCGACCACATAAACATCTTTTCATCATCTAGCTATGTGTTGAGTACAGGTCTCCGCTACATCTGCTGTGTATCGATTGGCCTTGTGCAGGAGAGGCATCCGTGAAAAACTCATAGCTATTATCAAGGTTACATACGAGTGCAAGAAGTGTCACGTCATGTACAATGGTAAGATGTTAAAATAATTTTTAGTTTAAAGTGGAGTACGTCAAGGATGAATACTGTCACCACTGTTATTTGTTTTGTCGCTATCAGTGATGTACTCCGTGAAGCACTGACCGAAAAAAAAATGTTTGAATTCGTTGCACAATGACATCTTACCTTTAACACCTAGACTACACTGAAAATGTTTGTCTCCTTTTACATCAGATAATGGTCTTCCATCTTATGACCCACAATCTAGAAACAAAGTTGGGCTCACAGCCAAAACAAAAGCTTTGAGCACTTCAAATCCACTTTAACCAGCGTCCAACTGACATGAAGTCGAGAAAGTTGATATCTTTCTATACCTAGGAAGTGTTGTTTCGGCATACCTTGGTGGCACTGACCTGGATCAGCAGAAGGAAGCTCAAACGCGTTGTACAATTTTGACAGGAAAATATAATTGTAATGACAAAAATTCACCTGATTTTGACATAAGCCTTAAGTGAGAAACATAATCAACATTTGGCTGTATATGCACGCAGATGTAAGCCCACGAATACACACGATCTTATGAGCTAACACATAATAAGCCCAGTTTTCGGTCACTTTCGGAAACATTACCGCACATTAGGGAGAACGCTTTCAGCCGCTCATTGCATATGCGAATTTGGCAGTTGGTAGAAATTACCCACCCTTATGTGTTAACTTTATTGTTTTTTCTCATATTTGCTTATATTTTTGCGAATGGTTACTGCTTTCATTCTGGTTTTATTAAATTTCTGCTTCTATCCATTTTTTACGCGAAAACTGAAAACTAAAAACCAACAATGAGAGAAAAAAAATTTTAGATTGTGTTGTCGGGTGGCTATGCGGGCAAAAGTATTATGGTCAGTGGTTGGAGTTGACAGAACATAAGGAAGCATTTCGTTTCGACCGATTGTTCATCTTTACATTTGTTGTTAAATTTTAAGGAGCCCGAGGGGTAACTGGTCTGATAATGGATCAGCTTGCTCAATACATACAAATTTACTCTATCTCGTAGACCTTTTGTGGATTAGTGAATAGAGCGACTGGATCAAGTTACATAGGTACATGTTCTGCGAAATTCTTGTGATATTCTGCGATCCGACTTAAGGTCACACTGCTCCATCTGAACACACTGTGTAAAGAAACTTCTAATATTTATTCCTATATTATATTTCCTGCTAAATAGTTTTCTAATACCTTTCAGTGCATTCCAAGCAATTAATTCAAACAAAGTTGTTCGCCAATAGAAAAATGTGCTTGCTAGTGTCCAAATCATTGATTTTTCATTGGCATTTGTTTGCCAGAATTAAATTGAAATCAAAAGCACCGCAAATTGCCACCAAACCATAGATACGAGTACATACTACAAAAGAGAATGTATTATGCGGCTAATGTTTTGCACTCAATTGGTGTTGCTGGCTTTATTTGTTCAATTGATTACCCAAACAGAAAATGTTACTGAGTTCGTGGCGGCAAATGCCCTTGTGGCTTATTCGTTTGGAAATATTCAAATTAAATTCAAATTATTTTGTTGGCTTTTGATTTGGTTAGTACGATTCAATGAAAGTACCTTCCTCTGACAGTTAAACTATTATTTTCAAAGCCCCGAAGTCAATGGAGTAGGGTAATTTTGTCATGTGTATCTCTGGATAATATGGAGCATAAAAGACAGAAAAGATTTCCATGCAAATTTTCTAAATTACATTTTGTATATCTCGTCCTTAAGTCGAAAATGTTTGCTGTTTAACCGAATTGGACCTTCTAGCTGTGTTTTTTTTTTATGGCGACACTGCACATCATTGCAATTTTCAGCGCTTTTAAAGTTCTGCTATGGTATTTTCCATAAGCGGTTTCAGCAAACCGTTGACGTCTTTTTTTATGAACGCGTTTTTATACGGATACTATCCTACATATATTTATTCTATTTTTTTCATACTCTGACCGAAGTCTTAGTCGAATATTTGCAACTTTTGTTTTATTCTGTCTTTGTTTTTTAAACGATAAAACACAAACTTTGAAGAAACATCTTCTTGGAGATAAAGCTATATTCTCTTACATACATACTTATACATAAAGAGTTTTTACATGAGAAAGTGCCATTCAAATTTACTTTTATTATTATTATTATCATTATAATCCTTACTAACTTATAATATATTACAAAGCTTATAGTAACTAGATATAGCTCTAGCTGCCCGGGCTTTCGGCTCAAATTTATTTTTAAGATCTTAATAAAGACTCATCTATGTAAATACTTTTTGGACTCTGATGTTACATTTTGTAAAATTAACATTTAAGTGCTATTGTCACTTAAATTAAACATTTAAGAAAATTAGTAATAATATGAAAAAAAAAAAATAAAAAGTAAAACATTACCAACAGTGGTATAATATTATTTTCACATATGTAGTGTGATAGATACTTTTTCGTTTTTTCTAGTGTTTTAATAATAATGATGACATACATTATGTATTTCGAAAAATAATTAATTAGGTATTAATTTTTTGTATAATAAATTAAGAGTCTGAAAAAAATTGTAAGTGCACTTTCTTGACAACTTGTACATTTTCTTTTGTTAAACCTTGCCTTATTGAATAAAAGTCTGCAATAGTAGCCATAATTTTTGTGACCTAAATCTGTTGCTAAATCGATAAAATCTTGTGTATGAACAAAAATTTATACAAATCTTTAAAAGAACCTAACAAAATGCTAAATGACATATATACAGTGTGTTCCGAAATTCAACGTCAAGCGGGCACCGGTTGATAGGGTGGATCAAACCTGGGCTGAGAACCATAAGAAAAAAAAAACATCTTGCTTGGTTATTTAGTAATAGCAATATTAAGAAAAATAATGAAAATCGATACTCTAGGCCTTATTTTTAGGTTCTGTGGTCACAAATTTCCAAATTTTACTATTTTTTTTTCACATAATCTTCAAAAAACATTCTATTGATTGCAATCACAAATCCAAAATAAATGCTGTATGTTTCGTAAGAAAAAGAAAAATAAAGTTTGACTGAGCAATAGTTCCAAAAAATTTTGAAAGTTAATTTTGACAGCTCTTATTTTTAAAAAAATTTACCACACTAACATCGGCAAGTTATTTAGAAAAATGGCCTTACTATTTCGATCCACCCTATCACCCGGTGCCCGCTTGACGTTGAGTTTCGGGACACCCTGTATATACATACGAGTATATGCAACTATCAGGGAAATACATTTTTTGTTTATTTTGTTGATGAAGGTGCAAATCTCGAGAGACACAGTGGGTTTAGAAATTGTGGGACCTCTTTGATCATGAGTCATTACCAGGGATGAGATTTTGTTAACCTAAAAAATAAAAAAAGGCAAAATAAAGTATCCAAATAGGCAAAAAAAAGGATTTATTTAATCAAAACAAGGGACAATAAAATAAAAACTTAATTATACACCTGAGTAGTGACACCTGAGTAACCATAAGTTTTTTTTAAAATTTTCAGGCAACAGCCGCCTGCGATTGTCCCTTAACAGCGCCTTAAAAGAGCTGAAGGACCTCTCTACATCAGCAGAAACGAGTGGATCAGCAAATTAAAACACTCGACATCAATATTTTCAGCGAGCTCAGGGATTGTGTCGCCTTTAATAACGCAATTTATTTGCTCCATGATGAGAGAGAAAAATATCTTTTGCGATTGTCCCTTTCGCTGTTTCCAAGCCGCCTTTGACTTTGTCCAAAATCTGCAGGACTTCTCCGATCGTGTTTCCTTAATGTTAATGCTACATAATGTAGATCTATTCGTAATCATTCCAAATTTTTGTGTTGAGCAAATAGTCAACGCATACATAGGATGTGGACCCGATGTATGCATTTATGAACATTGAGTAAATATACTTTTCGTTCGTATATTTGAGTCTTCTCTATGTATAACTTTGAAAAAGGCTAACAAGAGCGAAAATACGAGAAAAGGCAAAAAAGGCAATAACGGTAGAAAAGGCAAAATAAAATACATATATTTGGCACCAGCAACACGTCAAACGTATTGGGTTAAAGTCTATACTGTCATACGATTGCGGAAGAAAAAGGCGAAGTGAGCAAAATCCTTTCCCTGGTCACTACCAATCAACTAGTGATCAACAAACATTAAGTTTTTTTTTTCGAAAGTTACTGCTACAGTGTCTATTTTGACATCCAATATTGTTCGCTTAATCGTCTTAAAATCGAAAATAAAAATTTTTAATGATGCATTTCAATCGAGAACTCAATACCTGCATTTAGTGGAGATGACAATTTACCTGTGCAGCGCTGGATTGAGCAATACTCAGAATTTTGGTGTTAGATAATAGGACCGAATTTCTCTATGGAAAAAGGATGCTTACAGGTACCGCAAAACTATATGCAAGAACTATTGTATTGAAAAATTGGATATAATTAAGAAACGCCTTAAAGAAGGAGTTTAAGAAAGCGGTCACGAGGGCAGACATGTACGCCAACCTGCGAAATATAAAAAAACATCGTGACAAGACGATAAAGGAATATGTATGTTCTCTCTTTGCAAGAAAAAGCATCACAAGTCGCTGTTGAAGAGAAAGATCTTATGCAGTTCATAATACATGGTATTGTGGACAATGAAATTAATAAATTGATCTTATAATACACCAACAATGTGATCGAATTAAAGTCTGCGCTACGTAAATATGAAAAAAATAAAAACAAATTGCCGTGACAGTTATTCATTCAGTAGATCAAGAAGCCAGCCACAACACAACTTCCAAACATGTAAAATTCCACCGACTCAACCTGAGGACAGCGGATTACCTAGCCACAGGAGTACACGCCCGCGATACGAGAGTAAAAAAAAACCAACGTGTTTTAAGTGCGGAAAGCAAGTGCATCACCAAGTTGCACAACTAAGAATTCAGTGATGATGCTGCAGCAGAACAAAAATAATCTTCTTCGAGCTGATAAAACTTTTGGATCTGTTCCTGATGAACCATACTAAGAAAATGAAGTCAGCTATCAACGAATTTGAACGAGACATAAGCTATCGGTACGTAAGTGATGTAATGGAAACCTCAACTTGATTGTTATCGCGGTTGGACTCTGGAAGTCCCATTAGTTTCATTCAGATGCGATAAATACCGCCGTCTATGATATCAACACTAGAAATGGGAAGTCACCAATACTGTGGAGTAAACTTTTAAACTCTGAAAGTTTGGAAAATATTAGTAGTATCATTTTCTTTGAAAATTCTTTCATAAATTTGTATCATTTAGTAGTTAAGAATTACTCAATGAGTTTTCTCGTAATTTTTATTAAGGCATTTTTTTGTGAAAATCAATTTGGTGCTAAAAAAAAAGAAACCCGGAGCATTCAGCTGGAAAGAATCAGGATCTCCACGTAACATTCGAAATCCATCATGTAGCCAGTCCAGACAATCAGCGGAGTGAGGTCAATAACATCGAAGACATTATGCATCAAATTTGAAAAATTGAAGTGAGTGACGATTAAAGTGAGTTGGAACTTAATATTAATGACAATATGCAAGAAGCTATTAAAAACATCTGTTTTTTCGTTTCTAAATGACCATAAAATAGCTACTAATATTTGTAAAATGAAAATAGCTAGTTATGTCAAAGGATAGCCCTTTTCCCTGTTCACCAAGAAGGGTGCTTTATGCACACAAGGAAGAGCTCCAGAAGATATTAGATGATCTAATGATGAAAAGTATAATTCGGTAATCAAGTTCTTCATTTGCATCACCCATTGTTATTGTTTATGAAAAGAATGGGGAGCTGAGGCTTTGCGTTGATTTTAGAGAACCTAATAAAATTACACTAAAAAAAAATATTTTGCAATTTTAGATTAAAAAGATGGTTTTCATCATGTCGAAATCGAGCAAGAATCCGTTATATAGACATCCTTCACAACACCTTTAAGCCATTTTGAATACTTCCCGATGTCAGTCCGGCTTCAAAACGGACCTTCCGTTTTTGAAAGATTTATTAAGCAAGTCTTTGAAGACTTGATTTCGAAAGGAAAAGTTTTAAATTTTTTGGAAGATTTTCTAGTTGGCACGGAGTCAATAAAAGAAAATTTCAAAATCTTAGAAGAGGTTATAGATATTATAGTAAAAAGTTGCTTACATCTGAGATTAGATAACTGTTTATTCCTACAAACGGAAATCGTATATCTTGCTAATAAAATAAATGAAAAGAAGTAAATGATAGCAGTATTGATGATACAAAATTTCGCAAATCTTGCAAAACCTTTATATGATCTTTGGAAAAAAAAGATACAAGTTTGTGTTTGGTCTGAGACAAATCGAAACAAAACTAATCGAATCCCCTGTCTTATCCCTTTACTGCCCTCACAATATAACAAAGTTGCACTGTGATGGTATTGCAATAGAATATGGGGCAGTCCTCCTACAAAAATAAAAAAGATAACAAGTTCCACCACGTTTTCTACTTCTCAAAGCGTGCAACAGAGGTTGAAAGTACAGACCACAGTACGCTCTAAGAAAATTAAAAAAAATCTTATAGGGATACCATTTAAGATCGTGACAGACTGCCAAGCACTAGCGCTCATTCTTAAGAAAAAATATCTTAACCGAGAGCTTCAGAGCTTCGACTATAGTGTAGAGCACCGAAAAGGGATACACGTCGATACCCTTCTCCTACGAATCTTTTGAGTTTATATTAGCAGCGGGACAGAGGCAGGACCCTAAAATAGTGCTCATTGGCAATGACTTGTTCGGTTTCAATGTCAAAATTTTTTGGTGTGACTAGTAATAAATAGTTATACATTACATTTTGGTGCTGAATCCCTTACGGTATATTGCCTTTCAGCAAATTTTCGCCAATTACATACAAAATAAGCATATCGTCTGTTCTGAACGAGGACTAAATCCTAAAATTGGCGATGAAATTAATAATTTATGAGGAAAATACCCTTCGGTGTCGGCTGTTGTGTACAGTTCTTGCTTTATCCAAGTGAACCTGAAATTCCCTCCGTCATCATAGCCAACTTGTTGCTTGCCTGCATCCAAATATAAGAAAATATGGGTTCTCTTATTTCTTGGGTTTTTCGACGAGAGCCTCTTTAGTGGACTCGTGTGTAAATCTTTGGCATGAACACGTAAACTTTAGGTGCACATTGGGACGACGGGATGACTATGTATGTGGGGTAGTGCGATCAAATATTTCTGAATCTGTGGAAGCATTTTAGGTGTACGTGTCCACATAAATTTCTTTTTATTGGCCCTTGCGCTTCCTTCAGCCGGTAGTACATGTTAGTATCAACCACTGATGCCCGAGAGAACATTTTTATTTCATTTACACCTCTTTGATGATAGTCCTCTTGAGAACTGTCAACTCAAATCTGTGTGTTTATTCCGTGTTTGATTAAAATCCTTATATGGTAAGATGTATAAATAATGTGGTTTTGTAAATGTGCATTGTATATCACTGCAATCTCGTTAGTAGTTGATACGAGATATTTATGGATAATAAGGCCGGGCACGAAATTTTAGAACCAATTGAGTAATTATGTACATTTACCTTCAGTAATTTCACTTATATGTGCTTAACAGCGTCGTTCAAAATTGGGTTGGGCACTTGATGCTTTCAATACTTTGAAATTGGATGAAAGACTGAGTTTTCATGTTTTGGGAATGCATATTATTAATAGCATATTACTTATAGCGAATAATTATATCTTTCTCACTTTTCTTAAGTATTTCCGGTTAATGAAACCATCAGTACGAATACTACTATATTTCAATATCATCAAACTTGGTAACGCTTTAAGGTTCTTGGCAGGGACATGACTACTGTTTGTCTTGATATTCTGTTTGAATATCTCTTACTTACTTAAAGAGCTAAGAGTTGGCGTATCTTGGATTTTTGTTTAGTTTACCGTTGTATTTTCTCCTGCATTCTCCTTACTAGCACACGGGCCATATTTTCCGAAGGGAGATTTTTTGCTCGAAGGTGACCAATATTTGCTCAACTTTCTTACTTATCGTAAGATTATCGAACTCGGCGCAATAAAGCAAAACTGGTAAGATATCAAGAAAAGAGTTTTAAAACCAGTTGTTTACCAACAGCTACGATTAGCTAAGTTTATTCTTCTACAAAGCTGTTGTTCCGAGGTAGGTGAACTCCATATTTACCTCGAAGTTGTAGTTATCAACAGAGATGTTCTGTCCGAGGTTTTAGACAAATATTTTTTTGTTTGTTGTTAACAAAATGAGAGACAGTAGGCTTACATTGTTGGCGTAGTCGAGGTGTTTGAATCCATCGAATTCCTCCATTTCCTGTTAATAAGACCGCATTTAAGGCATTGCTAATTACCAATATAGGTAGAAATACTATTGGTGAAAGTATGCAGCCTTACCGAACTCCACTTTGGACTTCGAATTCTTCTGATAGCCTTCCTCTGTACACAACTTGCACAAATATAACGGGACCTAGGTGTCACTCTATCTCAAAAGTGCAAAATTTTCTATAGTGCTGCTTTTGTTTTCAACGTGCGATATGTAGCCCTGATAATAGCTATTAATTTATAAGGAATGCCTCTCCAGCGTAAGACACGCTTGACACTATCAAACACCTTTTCAAAATCGATGAACAGCAGTCTAATGACGATGAAGGTTTGAAGAAATTCTTGGAGATAGTAGAGGAACCAACTGCGAGGATCAAGTCTGCAGAAGAAGAATATTCGATATACATATGTGCCGTCAAATTACCACTACCAAATGATCGAATCTTGGGTGCTTCAAGCAAAATAACATGTTGTTTTATGTTGGAGCAGAGATGCGCATAAAATGAGGAGCTTCGGCAACTTCATGCAGGAATATATTAGTCTTGGACGCATGAAGGGAGTGTAGGAGGAGCTCACCGGAAAAACATATTGTCTTCCACATCATCCAGTAATGAAAAATGACAGCACTATTACCAAATTGAGGGTAGTATTCAACGTCTCGGGACATCGTTGGTTGTCGTTAATAACAATCAAAGCAAAGATTCTGATTCAAAGCTTGTGACTGTTGGGTATCGGATGAGATGAAAATGTGAAGATGATTATCTAAGCGGAATAGGACGAATTCAAGAAAAGATTATCGATGCTCGAAAATGTAAAAAATACAACGATGTATTTGAAGTCATTTGCTAGAACGAAAATAATCGTTATATCAAACTAAACTAAATTTAAAACACCTAATATTTAAAACTAGCATCAGTAGATTTTACAGGACCCTTGATGATCTAAAGCAACACTTTATATTTATAAAGATATGTATGTATGCCGTATCCGGCCATATAAATATACCGTCTGATGCTATGGCACCGAAACTCCAACTGCGGCGAAAGTATGAGGTCAACTTCTTTGATATTCAGGACTGGTTTTGACATGAGAGACCATGAAATAAAACCGCACTTCATTTTCACAGATGGATCCAAAGGCACTCCTGACCACAACTTTAGACTGCAAAACTCATTGGACAACCAGGATTGCAGGAAATATGTGCAATCGCAATGGCTGTGAGCCAGACCTTTAGGAATAGGTGAAAGGGTAGTAGTTGTACATATAAATATATCTGTCTGTAATGACACTCAAGTTGCGGTTAAAGCTCTTTAAACTGCGTTGAATGAGATATCTGATCAAATTAATAACCCTAGTGGATACAGCACTAACAAGGCTCTCAGGCCTCGAACTAGAATTGGGTATTCCTTTGATCATGGATGCAGGTTGACTTATCCGATGCGCTCAGACATCAGTGAGAAATTCGCGACTTTCTTCTGTCGGTTATTGTCATTAGAAATATTGTTCTTGTTGCTAAGTGTCTTAATCTGCTTGTCTGCGCCGCTTGTGGAGAGGCGGAAAGATTTCTACGTGATTATCCTGCCTTTGCTATAAAATTTTATAAGAATTGGATCAGCAATATGAAAACAATTTTTTTTACTTCTTAGCTTGGTCAAATTTTATAACAATAAAAGAATATATGTCACTACCTAGTCTATAATATTTTATCCCTCGCTTGTGTCTAAGCAACTATATTAAATAATAACTTCTCTTATTGACTTTCGTTGGTGAGGGTGCATTCCATCTACATATTCATCCTTCCACAGATTAATCCGAAATACAGATCTCAGTAGTCAGTTTAATTTTTTTTTTCCAAAAAACGACAAGGGGAAGCAAAATATATCCGCGCAAATTTAATTCATCTGAACTACCTTTTGCTCTTGATTAAAAGGATTTGGCAGCAGGACAGAAGTGTACAGCTGTGTTGAGCGAGAGATTAGTCGCTAAAATTAAAAGTAGAAAAGACGACACGAGAAGGAATGAATAAGTGAATTTTCGCCCATTCTCAGAGTGTTAACGAACGAATCTGGTCTCTAAATTCTCAACTGTCATGTTACCATATCACAAGGAATCCCTTTTCTCTATTTGGCTATGTTTTGTCTTTATCCTTTTCCGGAGATGTATATCTTGACATCCGAAATGGAGCTAAAGGTCACAGACTGGGTACTTTTTTTTAATTAAATGAGAAGCTCCTGGCACATGAATGTGAAATATTCTACAAAGGAGATAATTCCAGCTGTGACACGGCTGTGGGGGTGGCAGAGCGAAGGATATATTAAGCACAGGAGGTCATAAACGAAATAAAGGCAAGGGTGCAAAGCCGGAAATATCACGGACAATTGTAAAGAAGAAGGGTTGTAATGGAGAGATGTGTTAATTATTTTAGTTATTATGTTATTTCATTCCAGAAGGAAACTTATTTTGCGTTAATCTCGGTGGTACTAGCTTATGTAGTTTCTTTATTAGTCCTATAGCTTACCGCGTTACTTAAAGCAGATTTATTCACTGGCCATCTGAGAGGTTGAAGGAAAATGAAATATTATTAAATATATTTCACATTACATATTGCAATAGAGCGCGTGGATCTTGGTGCCCAAAGAAGAGGATATAACACCCATTGGCTTTATTTCTATTCTGACCCTGTAATAGAAAATCATTAAAACCCATAGTTACTCCAGTTATTGGGATGAAATTTTCAATAGAAACTAGACCATAATTAATTTTGACTAACAATAATGCTACTATCTCGGCTGACTATTTTTTTTAATAAAGTGCGCGACTGGGTCGAACAAACTTGCACCTATGCATATCTAGAACTTTTTTTGTGCAGTTAAGTTCCATAAAACCAACGAACTAGGTTTGTACATTAATTTTTTTAATACAATTTTGTTAAGTTGGCTTAAGTGCCGCTACTACCAACTTTGTCCGAAAACGTGGTATGATATCTTAAAGGACCTCACTAAACTAGTTTGAATATGAAATGTAAACTAAATAATTAAGGCCGTTTTCGACTGCAGAACAAGGTAGCTGCTAAAGAATGAAAATTGTCAGAAAAAATTACGGAGGGCAATTGTCAGTTCATTGTATGTCTTGTAAACTATAGTAAAAATTTAATGCATTTTCTTTACACATACTTAAGTAAGGAATGAATATTTAGGTCAAGCTCAATAAAAACGTTAAAAATGTTTATTTTTGTTTCAAAATAAAAAAAAATATTTAAAGAAAAATATAGGTTCCAAATAAAATGCGCTCCATATCACATTCATGAAAATAAAAAACAGTATAAAACTTATTTCACGTTAATCGGTTCAGTTGTTCTTAAAATTACTTGGGGACAATGTTTTTCAAAGACTGTTTTCTAATAAATAGTAACGAAATGAGTTATGATGTGTTCCAAACTGTTGTGCAAAATAATATTAAAACGCATAGGTATGCCAAAGGTGCTGTTTCCATATAACATATGTATGCATTTAAATTATTCCTCCTTATTACTAGTGGCGTTAAGCACGTCGTCAAAAAAACGACACTGCAAACTGGCTATTAACATTGGAGTTACGCCAGCCTTTGTACGTCTGTTTTTTCTGTGAAACGTAGGTACATACATATGTAGAACATAAGCAAAAAAATTACACTTATTTTTAAGAGGTCCATGGTACCTTTTTTCATATATAAAAGAGTGTTTTTTTGGTAACGTCACCTGAAGAAAGATAATATCTCTAGATACATATCTTCAAAACGAAAAAAAAGTTTCTAGTTAATGAATTCAAGTAACGCTACACATACGTGGGTATAGTCTCAAAATATTTTTCTAGCTCATATCAACAATAGTAGCTATTTTCGATAAATAGGTTACAATCCCAGTCCCAACCATCCCTCTTATTAGATTTAAACCTAAACGTACCGAAAGTTTTATTGTGGTTCTCAAATTTATGTGGTACCTACATGGTGGTACCTACCCAAAAAAATTATGTTGTAGAAATAGAGTGACTGCATTTATTGTCAGAATCGACCCGACAAATTCTGTTGCAAATCTTACAAAGATGTGGTATTAAACCATCTAGTTGTGAAAATTACAGCCTATTTTGTAGATTTCGCAATAAAAAATGTAGGCACAATAGTATTCGCAATTGAATCTATAACACAATTTTTATAAAACATACTACTGGTTTGTAAATAACAGAATTTTGCTGTCTACTCACATTGTAGAAACAACAACCGTGAAAAAAAATAATTGCTGAGAGGGTGCAATTTGGAATTACATATGTATTTTAAATTTAAAAATGCACAAAAAATCGATTGATTTCATTTATAAAACGTATTTTAATAAAATTTCTGCAGTGCCTGTTGTAGTTAATAAAGTAAACGGCTGTAGATTCCACAAAATGGTGATACCTATAGATTTTACAATATATTCATATCTTTAGATTTAACAGCCGAAACAATTAACAACGAGCTATTATGTGTACAGATGATGATTGTAACTTTATTGTTAAAAGGAATGCATTCGCTGTAAAACTTAAAAAAATTTGTTGATTTGAACCGATTGGTTTTCACACATTTATAATTAATTATAAAATCTACTGCTAAATACTTAATTGTAAAATTTACAGCACATATTTGGGTGCACAGAAATTCTACAATCCGCTTATGAAAGTTTATACCTTTCTTGTATAGGCCTTCTTTCACGTGTACATATTTGTACATACTATGTACAACGTTGCTTTAAATAGTTTTTTTTTTCTAAAATTTTAAGTAAATTATAATAGAGAGACAATCCTCCTTTTGAAGCCATTTTGGGATAAGGTAACAGCAGAACAGTTAAAGCAGTACCTACCTACTGGCTTAAAATATTTGATCGCTCATGTTCGCGTAAAAAAACCAGTGAAAAATGCTACAATCCGCTTGGAGCGAATCGTATAATACCCTATCCCTATCTTGTTTGGTCGTGTCAGTGGGCGGTGGAAAATGTATTCACAAAATTTTCTATTTTGCCCTATAAACCAATATTTTTACTCGAAAATTAATTTTTGAAGTAAACGCCCCTAAAAAATGGGCGTGGCCATATACAATGTATATACGATTTGTAGATTAAAAGGATATCTACATATTTGCTCAAGTAAGTTTTTTCGAGTTTCATATGAAAATAGTGAAAAAAAGAGATTTTTTTGAAAAGTGGGCGTGTCAGTGGGCGGATTTAAAAAATTTTTACACTTGTATTGCTTACTTTTCCAAAGACCTCGTATACAAAATTTCATCAACCTAGCTCAAAATTTAAGGCCCAAAAACTGGTGACACACAGACGGACGGACAGACGGACGGATGGACAGACGGACGGACATAGCTCAATCGACTCGGCTAGTGATGCTGATCATTTATATATATACTTTATTGGGTCTATCTGTAATATTTCTCTATGTTACAAACTATGTATCATATTTAATATACCCTTAGGATAGGGTATAAACACTTGCAATTAATTTGTCAATTTGAGTTCAGCAGAACACCGTTTCAACTTAAACCATGGCTCGACAGCTATGTATATCCGATTTCTCCAAGCGAAAGATAAGATTGTTTGAAATTGAAATGGTATTACATCTATATACATATGTTTTTTGATAAACGCAAACCTATGTACATATGTAAATAAACAAATAATCTATCTGCGTTATTGATTATACTGCAATTAACTCTCTTTGGCTGATGAAATATGGGTTAAAATTGTAATCTCCTCTATTAAGATAAATACGGTAGAAAATATTTGAAAAATGAAATTCACCAAAACGTTACTTTTTTTTCAAGATTCTACTATTACTTATTACTTTTTTGCGATTTACAAAACAGCAATCCCTTTGACTTGTTAATTTTATAAGTGTTTAGATATAACTTTTTAAGGTCAGCAACACACGCACCTATGCATCTAAATTTAACACGAGTTCAGTTAATTGTGCAATTTGCAGTAGTCCAACTACAATAAAATACCCCTTATGCGCGCCACTGTTTACCATGTGCCCAATTTCTAATAATCAACTGCATATCGTTCCAGTCCAAGAAATCCATGGCGAACTCTCTTCAAACGTTCAACTCTTGGATGCTCTTCGTTAAGTTTCTTGTGTCACTTGCTTCGGTATGGCCACTAAAAATACAACAAGTCCATTCATCTCTCTTCATGAACGGTTTTTTAGTTTCGTCGCAGCAAATTCTCATAGAGAGGCAGTTTTTCTTGTGTCATCTGTCAAAGTGGTCGACGGCCTGTGGACGATTTGTTGTGCCTTTTTTATTTTTCTTCAATCTCCGGTTTCCTCTGAATTGGGTTTGATAATTTATTCCATAATTTTATTCACGAGAAACCAAACCGCAGCCTATTGACGATTCGCGCGTGCTCCTCCGCAAATAGTGAAAATTTGGTGCTGCCTTTAGTGGATCAATAGCGCATATTTCAGTGTTGCATAGTGTTAATCCCAAATTCACACTGAAGCTAAGAAAAAAGGGTGCAGTGGCTTAAAGTGAAAAAAAGAAGAAAATATCTATTCATTATAATTGCTAAAAACCAAGTGGTACCTACGAACGACTCCCTTTTTGCAGGAAAAAATAGAAAAGAAAAATTCTCATTCATATACACAACCTCTCTTTGGTGCGAATTACCTGCTCATCGGGCACCAGGATAATGCATATCTAACCGTAAGTGGAAATATTAACTGTTTACCTGTCAGCTGATTAGATTTAAGAATTGGTTTTCAGCGGATGTTTTTCTAAAATTCATTTAAAATATGGAAACAAACTGCAAAAGCAAATGCAAATTAATGTTCCTTTTGCGATTTCTTAATTTTCTGTGCCTCTCATCTCTGTGCTTCCCCTTTAACGCCTCTTTTCTACCTCGTTTGATGGAATGTCAACTACACCCATTCGGTGACTTGCGAACTAAGCTGAGCTGAGTTTGTTGTTGGTGTAGCTCTTTCTCTTATGTTCGAGGTTCGTTGTTATTGTTTACAACGGCGGTGAATAGATACTCTTTCAATTCCCACCCGCATCTACCACATAAAATATAAATTGATGCGCTCTCTTAAAAGAGGTATCCTGCATTCCGATGGATAAACACACAAATCCATCTGAACATTTTTAGTTGCCGTCTACACAGTATTGTTTAAAAGTGTTCATAACAACAATGTAACAAGGAATAATTAAAAACGTTTGCAATAAATAATAGATACCTAAAAGCTCATATGGTTGAACTTATTCCTAACTGATTCACTTACCTACGAGGCCACGTAATGTTTCGAAGTAAAAACAAACAAATTATAATAATAAAATAATTTCAATTTATACTAAATTACAAGTTTCTAAAGTTTGAGACACAAAAACATATACATATGTATATGTACGTACATACGAGCGTCTAAAAAAGAAACTAAAAAAAAAGTTAGCCGACTGATTAACACCTTAATGACCACACGAAATCCATGATGAAATAAATCCATCTAAACTCTTTATAGCTTTACCACGTGTACAGGCGTCGCGTCGGTCGGTATTTATATGAACGACTGATCATGGTAACTGATCATACCTACTAAACATTTTTCCTTATTATACTAGTTTCTAATTGGGTTATTGTTATTGTAACAGCTATCTTTTCTTAGAAGCGAATAATGAAATATAATAATTAATTAAAATAAAATACAGAAAAATATTTTGTTTTGACATAATTTTATGGCAGTAATGTTTGAATATGACTAAATGTTGGCTTCTAAATGATCAACTGCTTGTGGTTTATCGGCGTAGACATGCGAAATTACATATCTCCGGAGAAAAAAGTTTAATGTTGACAAATCACACGAACAATGTTCTGTGCTTTATTTCAATTTAATTTCTCCGCATCCACATCCTTTATATCAATAATAAATAAATAAGAGTTAGCCAGTGGTTTAAGCCTTGTGAAAGTCAATACAATTCTTATTTACAACTGACATTTATTAACACAAATCTAAATGTTTTCTTCAGGTAGGGAGTTGAAAAGTATAGAAAACAAATAATCTGTTTGTATTGTATTGTCCACAATATTATCAAATCAAATTATCCGATAATGTTGGTAATTAGCTGTAACGCAAGGTCCGAACTTATTTTTTTAGAAATGGAGCCAGCTGCCAGCAAAAAAATCTCACTAAACAGGGCAATTTTGTTATCATGAATCTCTTTTAGGTTTACCTCACTCATGGGATAATTCACAAAATTTATTGAGCCCACAGGAAGCCCGTCACTAAACAGGATTTTCCTCTTAAAATAGGGATTACCTTAAAAAAATTTTCCAGCCCAATCCTCGAAAGTTGCGCGACGTAAGCCATGGTTTGATGAACTTTTTTTTGTAGGTACCAGTTGGTTCTTGGTCGTGTGCAGGCCGAGATATTTTCGTAACATTTTTCACATAGCTATTAAGACGGAATTCAACTGTTGCAGTGCTATCAACGCACTTTACATTGCCACGTTGTTGGTTTTCCTTCAAGTAATACGAAATTTATCGACAACAAAAGCAAAACAAAAGCTCATTTCACCGATTATGAGTACTTCTGAATACATATAAGTAAATGTCAAGTAACTGCCAAAAAAACTACTATTATGCATACAGACTTACTAGTGTACATATGCAAATTGTAAATTGCATATATGAATGTAATTCAATCGTGGATCTTATAGCTCGACCTATCTTCCTCTGAAATCTTTTTGTTAAACACTGAAATGGTCTGTATGATGTGTTATTATTCCAGATATGTAGGTACCTAACATTGTTTTTTTTTTTAAGTTTTTTGGTTAATGTGGTAGGTATTAGATATGTCAAATAAGACAAAATAACATTTCCGTTAGTTCTCTTTAAATCTTATTACAGGGTTATCTGGGTTATGTACATACATATATATGTATGCATATGCACCTGGATCATCTTTTTTTTCGTTTCTTAATATACTCATATACATACGTATGCGTTTTATTAATATCTATTTTGGAAGTACAAAATATCAAAACTGACCTCAAACAATATAATTACATGCAACCATTGTTGGTGTAATCATCCCTTCAAATACAATTACATTACGCATTTGCAAGCTGGCATTTTTCATCTTCTCTTTAGTTTCGTTAAGTTTATCTAAAATTCCGAAGAGAGCTCGCGAGAGAGCCACACACATTTATATGTGTTTGTGGCCAGTGTTCGGACTTTACTGCAATTGCAGTAGATCTACTGCGATTTTAAGAAATATTTAAAATCTGCTGCGCCACTGCGCTTGACTTGCAATCTACTGCGATTTTTGAAATGTAAAATCGTTGAAAATTTGATGTTTTCCAAATGAAAAACATAACACAATTTAGAAAAACATAAATTTATTGAAAATTTCTTTTGAGAACTGAATTTTACTTAATCAGTTATTAAACATTTTATAAAAAAAATTAATTTCGTACAAAGATTTGTTATTTAATTTACTTTAAAATGTGCAATTTATGTTTGTTTTAACCTTATTTTATCGTAAAAAATAAATATGTATTATTGTTGTTGTATTTTGTTCAACAAATAAAAATCTGCTGCGAAAAATATGGATCTGCTGCACTTTTTGTTAGAATCTACTGCTAAATTTTATTATTGAAGTCCGAACCCTGTTTGTGGCATTTATCTCATGAAATGTCAAAGGTCCGCATTTATTATGTATACAGAAAACGTGGAGAGAAAAAATCCATATCAATAATTGAGGCAGTTCTTAAGTGGCACAGTAGTACCAGATTAGAGTAGAATGGTAATAAAATCTGAATTTTTAATAAGTTATTGGTTTCCAGAGCTACCTGCTATTCATTGGAAATAAACAACAATTGTATGCAAGTTATTGTGGAACATACTTATGTTCATAGGTAGAGTGGAAATTAGTTCTAGCAAGATTTTTGAGTTGGAAGCTTTACACATTCACTACGATGTAACCATGCTGCTGAAATCGATTAATCGAGGCAAACAAAATGATGCAGAATGATTTGATAGTGTAGCTTCTGTTAATACATACATACTTATATCAAAGAATTTGAATTTGTAAATGTATTTTCCAAACAAATGATGGTTAATAGTGCCTATTTGGTCATGTAATAACAATACATTACAAACTTGTAATTGTAATTTTTAATCGGAATAAAGTTATTGTAATAAAAGTTATAGTACTCATTCAGTTAATAAATTGTAGTTAATTTCAATACCAAAGTAACATTTTTGTTCTAGAATTTTCTTAAATTTAACAAAGATAATCTCATTAGTGCATAAAGTTAATGAAACTTTTTTTTAAAGATTTTTTGTAAAACACTCTTGCCTTTTTCATACTTTTCACAAACAAATTTTTGTTTTTTTCACACTCAGTACATTGTTCATCTGTTGTATGTACAATACTCAATAAAGTGATCCCGCCCGTCAAAGCGAACATCGCCGGTACATATAGAATTTCTTTAAAGATGTGCCATGAGATGTGTCTTCAAAAATTGAAAAACCTGGGTTAAGAAAATGAAAATCAATAGCAGCTAAACTACCTTTGATTGAAGAATTGTAGGGTTAGTTCGTAAACGTCAAAAACTGCCCATTAAAAATTTATATAAAAAAGGAAAAGAAAACATGAGTGACACGGACGATTGGTACATCGCTGTGGGAATAGCAGTAGCTGTATGTATGAATGTAGTGGAACAAAATACAATTCATTCTCTTCCATCTTCCAAAAAATAAAAAAATACATACAGTGTTGGCCAAAACTAAAGCAACTTAAAGACAGACAACAAACATATTTGTAAGATTTTATAAATGAAAATATATTTCATATAATTCTTATATGGGAATGTAGCGATTACATTAAAAAATAAATTTGTAAAAAGAAATCCATTTATTTATAACAAAAACAAAGAAAAAAAACAAATAGTACCAAGATATGCCGATTTTCAGCTGGACAAAACTAAAGCAACTCCAAACCAGAATTGTATTTATTTTCAATTTTTTTTGTGCTAAACTCAATATTTTGTTGCGAAACCATTAATATTAAATCACCGCTGCATACCTCTTAGGCATACTCTCCAAAATGTTTGAAATTATGGAACTGGGGATATTATTCCATGCCTCCTTGACATGAGTGAAAAGATCCCCCCCTCCATGTTTGACCATATCCATCATGTATTGAGAATCCCTTAATATTGAATTTGTATTCATCAGAGAATAGAGCTGTCTTCCATTTAGACACTGTCCAGTTGATGTGGTCAGTTGCAAATTTGAACTTAGCCGTTCTATTTTTGACCGAAATAAAAGGTTTCTTTATGACTTTGAAAAATGAAAGACCACCATCCACTGCTCTTCGACAAATCTTTCTGGTGCTGGTTTTCATGTTTAATTCGTTTCTCAAGTCTCTAGATGTCATGAATTGATTGCTCCTAACCTTCATTATCAGACATTTATCTTCGGTTAATAGTTTTGACGGATTTGTTGGCCTCATAATATTTAATTAAACGGCCTTTCATTGATTTATTAATAGAATATAAGCATAGATTTCCTTATGTAATTCCATATTCATAATCAGATTTGTTTTTTGTCAGTTCAGAATACTATTCCTTGCCATATTCTTTGCCGACATTTAAAAAAAAAAAAAACTAGTGGATAATACAGTTAGTTCCCCAAACCGATCAAATGCATGTGTACCGCCAAATTCTAAGCGCATATTGCTCAGACCATTGCCTTAAACTAATTCGCTTTGAGTAGTTTTTTGGTCGGCTTCAATTAAGGCCAAAAGTGTACCGGTTGTCTATCGAAATAAATTTACAGTGCTCTTAGTTATATTTTTTTATTTAAAGTTAATCAACCCCATTTGTTTTGTTGATCATTTCTGTATTAAACTGTTGCTGTATGTGTTTTAGTAAAAAAATGTGCACGACTGGGTCGTACGTACTTGCACCTATGTGCTGTTAGTTAAAACTGAACAAGTTTTTTATAAAAAAAAAAAAATATTAAGATATAAAAAAAAATATTTTTAAAAATTTTGCATAAATTTAAATGCCACTTTTTATTAAATAATACATTTTGCCCAAAATTCGATTTTCATGGAAATCCATTGAGTTCTAGCCGAGAAATAGCCATATTTCTAAAATCAGTTAATAGGAAAAGTACCGTTATACGTATTTTTAGCCAAAAACGTGGTACGCCATCTTATAGCATTCTAGACAAACTCGAATATGAAATTTAATCAAAATCGTTAGAGCCGTTTTCGAGAAAATCGTCTTTTTGTGAAATTGGCCCTAAGTAAAGTACCGTTAATAACGGGGCTAGAACAAAAATTCCGATTTCGCCTCGAATTGCGACCCTACAGAGCTCAGATATGACGTTTGAAGCAAATCGGTCCAGCCGTTTAGGCTGCAGTCCAGCGTACATACACACAGACAGACAGACAGACAGACAGACAGACCGACAGACAGACAGACAGACAGACAGAATTGGCAGACCCACTTTTTCGAGCTTCTCTATCATCGTAATGTCAGGATTCATTGTTATCTCGAGGTCGAATTTTTTCACGAATCCAATACTTGCCCTATATTATAGGTGCAAGTAAAAATTAGAAATGTTTAAAATGTGAGTGTTTTTGTGTAAAAAAAACCCATAAAGTATATCTATTTATGAACATGTCATAACATGTCTGCAAAAAAAGTCCTATTTGTTAGTGCATAATGTCTTCTTGTTGAAACATTAAGATTTTTTCAAGATTTTACTTCTTCAGTGAACTCAGCTTGGAAATATATGTTTTTTTTTTGACAAAATATGAATTTCCTTAATTTTTCAGGTTCAATTGATATTCTTATTTGAACCTTGTATTTTAGAAAAGTCAGTGTGAATTTTCCAGAATTCTAAAGAGATAATGTATTTCGTCCCCGATAATTGGTATTACCTGGCGAAATTTCAGCCTTTAAGCTTTACCGGTTGATTTAATGCCAACTTTGGGAATCCGCTTTAGCTTTAGTTTTCGAGTAATCGCAGTCGTATCGGAAAGTTTGGCAGCCTCCTGGTTAATACTCGTACATATGTCGTCTAAGTCCTGAGTGATGGGCTGCTGCAAATTCACGGATAGTTTCTTCTACCGTGTTTACCTCAAGGTCTTGATGTAAGTCGGAGTTTCTGACATATGTACCATGTAGCATTTTGCTTTGGAAGCGTTGAGCTATATCTATATTTTTTTTGGCACCACATCCCCGGAGTTGAATTCCGTATGTCCAGTTTTCTCAGCCTAATATTGAGTTCTCCTCTTTTCTTTTTTATATATTCTTTCCATTGGAATTTATCATTCCTTGCTGTATTGTATTGGAATAAGGAATTTATATTCTATTTACTATGATTGGAATATGTTAAATCTTTTTGTAGGTAAGATTTAATAGTATGTAACTTTTAACCCCAAGTCTGTCAAGTCCAACATTCTGTAAGCTTTGAGTAGATTCTATTCAATTATCTCCAGGTGAAAGAATAGCTGTGTGCAATTCAAGAAGGTGGGCATATTATTTGTGAAGAGTGTATACTAGTATACAAGTATACTTCCTTGGGGAACACCTGTTCGATTGTAGATTGACGGAATCATATTCCCACAGTTTATAAATGGTTTAAGTCTCTTAAATAAAAAAAATATATTAAGACAGGTGGGATTTAAATTGGAAAAGACTTGCTTGAGTTGTCATTGTTACTGAAATTTCGAAAAGGGGTTCTCACTAGAATACGAGTTTCTCAAAGTAAACACCAAATAACTAATTGCCTGTTAATACATGTTCATTTATCGGAAAAGTTATTCCATGAATAAGTTACTTATTTACCGAAAGAAAAGAAAAATATGTATATCTAAACAACGCTTTTACTCCACAATGATTAATAATTTGAATGGCCACCGGACATTAGGTAATTGAATGAACGGTTCGATGATCAGGTCCCAGTTTTGAGCTATAACTTGGACTTGATATGGAAAATCTAGTTAAGTCGGTTGTCAATAAAAACTTGGCTGAAATAGAATAACGCGGTGCTTTTAGTGCTACTAGGATTTATATTGAAGAAGCTACGCCTTGTTCCCCTATAGGGTGCTTATGGCCTGATACATACATACATATTTATTTTTATACCCTATCCTAAGGGTATATTAAGTTTGATACATAGTTTGTAACATAGAGAAATATTGAAGATAGACTACATAAAGTATATATATAAATGATCAGCATCACTAGCCGAGTCGATTAAGCCATGTCCGTCCGTCCGTCCGTCTGTCCGTCCGTATGTCACCAGTTTTTGGGCCTTAAATTTTGAGCTAGGTTGATGAAATTTTGTATACGAGGTCTTTGTAAAAATAAGCAATACAAGTGTAAAAAATTTTAAAATCCGCCCACTGACACGCCCACTTTTCAAAAAAATCACCTTTTTTCACTATTTTCATATGAAACTTGATAAAACTTACTTGAGCAAATATGTAGATATCCACTTAATCTACAAATCGTCTATACATTACATTTGACCACGCCCACTTTTTAGGGGCGTTTTCTTCAAAAATTAATTTTCGAGTAAAAATATTAGTTTATAGGGCAAAATACAAAATTTTGTGAATACATTTTCCACCGCTCACCGACACGACCAAATAAGATAGGGATAGGGTATCATACGATTCGCTCCAGGCGGATTGTAGCATTTTTCACTGGTTTAAAGTAACGTTTTTAAGGACATACATATATACATATGTACATGGTACCAGTAATAACATATTTGGTCTTACCCCGAAGGTGATAAACCAAAATATAACCTTGAACAGGGTAGAAATGTATATTACGAAATATAATTTAATCCACTTTGTGTGAATTAATCTTTATTTAATTTTAAACACAAAAAAAAATCATGTAATAAACCCGAACTCATATGTTGAAACAGTACAGAATAGGTACTATGCTGCTGACGAAATCTCTCTAATTTGGTACCATATAAACAGCTAAGGGGTGCTTTTGCAACTATAAGATAAATAGCTTTTGAGAATATATAGCCCGATATACAAAATCTTAAAGACCAATACCACCCGAAAAATGCAAGTGCATTGTTGACTCTATGAAATGAAGTTGCGCTGCTGAATGTCTTGAATTTAATTTTATATAAAAGGAACATGTACAGAAGGAAATATGAAATAATTTGTTATTAATATTGTGAAAAATTTGTTCTTTCGTTATGCCAAGCGATTGACTTCAAATATTATATCATTCGTTATATTGGACGTCCACTGTTCTTATATACATTCATATGTATATATTTACATATGTAAGTTGATTTATCAAAGTGAGGTGAGCATATCTGGCAACTCTATAAGAAAGTTTATCACTTATACAACTAAGTACGTACGTAATAGCTGTGAATTCTCTTAGAAAGAAAAAATACAAGAAAACCGTTAATTAACACTGACCCACACAGTCAAAACGCACAACCAAGCCAAATTAAATTAATATGCACAAATGAGAATCATTAGCGCTGAGCAACTTAATTAATTTCAGAAACATTTGATGAACTAATGATAACAAATAACCCATATAAACTTGCACATGTCATAATAGCAACAGAATGTCATGTAATAGAATGAAATTTAAAATTGTATATGCATATCAGGGTTCGGACATCAATAATAGAATTTTGCAGTAGATTCTTACAAAAAGTGCAGCAGATCCATATTTTTTGCAGCAGATTTTTATACCCTATCCTAAGGGTAAATTAAGTTTGATACATAGTTTGTAACATAGAGAAATATTTATACATAAAGTATATATGTATATAAATTATCAGCATCACTAGCCGAGTCGATTAAGCCATGTCCGTCCGTCCGAGCTAGGTTGATGAAATTTTGTATACGAGGTCTTTGTAAAAATAAGCAATACAAGTGTAAAAAATTTTAAAATCCGCCCACTGACACGCCCACTTTTCAAAAAAATCACCTTTTTTCACTATTTTCATATGAAACTTGATAAAACTTACTTGAGCAAATATGTAGATATCCACTTAATCTACAAATCGTCTATACATTACATTTGACCACGCCCACTTTTTAGGGGCGTTTACTTCAAAAATTAATTTTCGATTAAAAATATTAGTTTATAGAGCAAAATAGAAAATTTTGTGAATACATTTTCCACCGCCCACTGACACGACCAAACAAGATAGGGATAGGGTATCATACGATCCCCTCCAGGCGGATTGTAGCATTTTTCACTGGTTTTTATTGAAAAAAATACAACAATAATGGGTTTAGATTTATACACATATATTTTTTACGATAACATAAGGTTAAAACAAACATAAATTGCACATTTTAAAGTAAATTAATAACTGATTAATTTTCAGTTAAATTCTGTTCTTAAAAGAAATTTGCCATCAATAAATGTATGTTTTTTTTTAGGAATTTCATTAATATAGCTGGTGGTGTATAAATTTTCAATTTTTTTTTCTATTAAGCATCTTGAAAACATCAAGTTTACAACGGTTTTCACATTTCAAAAATCGCTGTAGATTGCAAGTCAAGCGCAGTGGCGCAGTAGATTTTAAATTTTTTTTTTTTTGTAAATCGCAATACATCTACTGCAATTGCAGTAAAGTCCGAACACTGTGCATATGTGAATTAAATACAAATACATATAGGTAACTCTTTTTTATGAAAGCGACACGATTTTCGGTTAACAAAGAGAAGTTTCGAAGAGTAAATTATATCGTCAATGTATTTTTTCCTAATCGTGGCCGTGGGAAAAGTTAACCTGCGTGCTCTACTGAGCGAAAGACACCACACTATTGATATAAAGTCTGCTTGCACCTTAAGGCCTAAGTCAGTTGGTTCATCGAACTTTCTTCGGAATGACAATGACGAGACGGTGCAACGGAAAAGGCGTGTCGTTGCCTCTCGGTCTTGTTTTGGTTTCGAACTAAGTCGACACGTCTAATTTGTTCTCGAGGTTATATCGAGGTGTGAAGTTCACACACTGGGAACGCAGTCCCTTCGTCATCATACAATAATTGTAAGAGAATATCTCTTCTCTTTCTACAGACGACCTTTTCTCTTGTAAATGACATGAGGTCGTTCATTTACCCTCTCAGCGCGAGGGGGCGAGAATTTAATTTTGCTTTATTTTTAGCTGCATTGCAAGCATTGGTCCCAGTCCTATTCATCTATCTGGCTCTTGTCGTGTTTTGTAGACATCTGCTCCTTCCATATTTTCCCTCCAACTTGGTGCCGCGCTCTGTATTGAATTGACACAGCATTAGGCGGAACTGCATTGTCTGTTACGGCTGTAGTGTGCATCACATTCAGAGTTGACAGGTAGTGGTAGAGGTGTAGTTTGTGGGTCAAAGGGATTATTTACCAGTTTTGCTGTTTCTGCATCCTTTTGTGTTTCGTTTCTTTCTTCGTTGCTTTACGTTTGCCGGAATAATGAGTTTGTTTTTCTCGGGGTCAAGCAAATTTGCGTTGCGGTAATTAGTTCACCTAGTCGGTTTCTATTTAGATCGACACCTTTATTTTTCTGTTTGTTTTTTTTCCCACAGACACTTAATCGGAGTGGTTGTTTGAGTATGTACACGGTCGTCTAATAATAATTTGTTTTTGCAAGAAAAGCGAAAGTAGAGTCCGTTTCAAATCACTACACTGTGCTACTTCTCTTCTCGCGTAGGTTAGGTTCTCCCTTTCCAGTCATTCTCTCTCGTGTACACACAAAAATAAAGAAAATCGAACATACCCATCCTTCAATGTTGACTGCGCTGATTATCAGCGCAGACTGATTTATTTTTCGAACAATGTGGTACCAGTGTTACCTTTCGGACCCTTTAGGGGCAAATTGGTGTATTTGTTCCAACGCCAAAAAAAAATTACATTTACTCGCTCTTTGAACAGGTGCATACGTTCACGAAGTAAGTGCTTTTTGTTTCGTATACCTACAGAATAGGAAGTTTAGGAATTCGATTGCAAAGAATTGAATGTAAATACAGTCACAATCACTTATAACGACCAAATTTTTCGGTCCCTTAAAGGTCGTAGAAACCGATTTTAACTGAATTGAAATCACAACTTTATACTTCTTGTTCTCTTTTTATTTTCATTATTATTTTTTTAAGAAAAGTAAAAAAAAATCGCTAAATTTTGTTATTTAATTCTATATGGGCCCCTTTTCTTTCGGCAGAGATCCTTTTCCGAAGTGACACTGTGTGGTACAAATGTAGAGAAAAGATAAGAAAATTTTTGTTGCCAAATGCGAAAACTAAGTGGAGAAAATTTGCATGGATTTGAATGCAGAAAGCTGTTTTATTTATTTTTATTGAACCAGGCAATTTCAACTTTATGAAGAGTAATGAAAGCTCTCTGAAGTGTAATAACAACTTTCGCAGAGCATATAATGCACGGTTTTTGTGTGAAAAATAGAGAAGAATGTGAAGAAGAAAAGAAAAGGAGTGTGCGCAATTATTATGCGCCAAACGATATAATAAAATCTGGAAGGAAACGAGGAAAATTCAGCCGTTACGTTAATATCGCTTTCCAGTGAGAAAATTAAAGTAAACATTTCCATGCATAGTGATTTGAAACAGACTCTAGTGTTGTAAGTTCCCTAACTCTTTATTGGATATCAAAGTGCTCATATGAAACAGCTCACTTCCCATATACTGCTCACGTATTTTGTATTTCCAATACCTTACGCGCACATGAGTGAGTTTGACGAAATCAAAATATGTCGCATTTAATAAATATTTTAGAAATGTTTCACTCGGTCTGGACGCTTTGTGAAACTATCATCACTATCACTATCAGAATTGGATTCCTGTTCTTGTCCTGAGTTCAGAAATGCAAAAATCTTAAATTTAACACTATTTTCCTGCACGTAAAGCTTGAGAAACAAAATTATTTTTCCATTTCATAAACATTTAATAAATGTTTCACATGTATAGACCGAGTGAAACATTTCTGAAACATTTACGAAACATTTCAGAAACAAATAAATGTTTCAGAAATGCTTATAAATATTGTTTGAAGAAAATCGAAGAAAAACAGAATATGACTTGTTAGATAGCGCTCTAAACAATGTTTTGGGACATACATATATACAATATGTACATGTATATGGGATGGGTATATATTGTTGCAATAAAATGCAACTTCTGTTGCCAATGACTCATATATACCTCTTAGTACAGCTGTATACACAACATACATATGTATGTATATACTTGGGTGGACATGTGCCTTTGGCGTTAAAACAGAATATTTAACCCAACTTATACAAAAACTAACTCAGTTAACACACACCGTTTCAATATCCTAATCATCCATCAATAATGTCGAATTTTCATAAGGTCTACATATAGTACTTTTTCGAAATAACACTAAAAGAGCATCAACTACACTTCATCAATGCCAAATATAAAGGAACGAATTCCGCGTTTATTAAATATTTTCCATTGTACGCGAAAAAGGGATAAATTTTTAATTAAAATTCAAATTGAATTTATTTATCCATACCGCCACAGACGCAAAAAGTGAACAATCGATGCAGCCAGACGAGATGTGACCACTGCACCCCCAAAACACATGTAAAATGGTATCTGCAGTGCCAATCGTAAGCGCATTCAATTAAAATCCATACAACAATGACGCTTTGGCGATTTTCATTTAGACATCAACCAAATAAATTTTCTAGGATACTCGCGCGGACAAAACGCAATATTTTGTTGTCGTATAACTACATATTGCTCTACGTTCGTTTTATTGATTTTTTCATTGTTTTCTAACTCATCCTAAAACACTTTTCACTTGTCCTGTGTAAAAATAATGAAATTATTGGACGGCAACAGGATACCAGCGAATAATAAAGAATATTCTTTTTTTTTATTATTATGTATTATTATCATTATTATCTTTTTTTTTTTTGTAGTGAAATGACATTGTCCATCAATCCTTGTTATTAGCGTCATAAGCTCCTTTGGATTTCATCCTTATTTTCTGTTAAAGTTCCCCTATTCATTTAATACAATTATCACTTTGAGGAGGACATCATCATCGTCAACTTTTGCAGAGTTGATTTAATTTTCGAACATGTCCTTCTTTTTAAATTGAACAGACTTCTTGTTTTAGAAAAAGGCAAAGAAACATGCGAAGGAAAATCGAAGAACAATTTATGTTTTCTATAAGGAGAGCAGATGCTGTCAAAACAAAGATGACGTCTGGCAAATTGAAAACGGTTAGAGGTTGTATGCGATGTGAGGGGTTTGGGGAGCATGTCTGCCACCCCTGGTGTTTTTGTCTACATTCACAAACATTTAGGATATATCCCATTAAATAGTAAAATGGCGAGCTAGATAGATATACATATGTGTATGTATTGTATGTAAAGAGATACTTTTTAATATTTGAATGAGTATAAAGAAAATTCTTGAAATGATGTTTGAGACAGATTATACATTATGTAGGTCATGTGTGTATAAAGATGTATATATTTGGTTTTGTGCACTTAATGTATACCAGAATTTATGAACTCTTTCGAAATTTAGAGAGAGAAAGGGAGAAATAAGATTGACACTTCTTTTTCTGTGCGTCCTATATGGTATGCCTTACCGTATTTCCAAATTGAAATGAAAATGAAATTACATGAATCTTGTATAGCTATAAATATAATTAATTAAATCTTTAAATCTATTATACTATTATATAATATCCAAATTGGATACTTCCTTTTGTGGGTTTGTTCGTAATTGTTTCGCGAAGGTTTAGAAAAAGAGAAATGTCGGGAATTTCTCAGCAGGTTGCGGTGTAGACACACATTTCCTTTTTCATCATCATCATGGAAAGACTTAAGAGCCAACCATAATTAGTGGGATTAACCGTATGTAAAACCGAATGAAAAGGCCACTCAATTTCTTCCAATTGTTCTGGTTGCCCATAATGAACTTAAGAAAACTTCATGAGAACGACCATCAAAACATAATTGTTCACTACCGACGTTCACCTGGCCCAAAAATGTTTCAACAGTAAATATGAGACTAACTTTAAATATCAATGTGTTCAATGGCGTAGGGTTGAGCGTTCTGGTTGGGTTTTCTGATATACGGTGTCTTCCGACGCGCCCATTATACCGTTATATCCTGAACGCATTTCGGACAGCTTTTGAGCAAAAATCGATATTGTTATTGGCTTTCAATTGAGCAGCAATTGCAGGTCTATTTCGACTATAGTTTTTATGATCCTCTTTCCCGATCAATATTTTTCGGATTCGGTATACCACTGTACGAAGACTTTTAGATTCGTTCGTTTTAAGACTCCTGTTCGTTCCCATAAAAGCTTTTTGATGCTGAAATTGTTGAAATATCTCTTTTAAGGATAATGTAAACCTTTTAGGAGTTCCTCGATGTCCAGAATATTACGGCACGTTGCAAAGAGCGCAGATAGGCTGTCAGTGAAAAAAAGAAACTAGAAGACGTAAAACCATTCGGTATTTTTCTGTTCGATTCAGAATTAATATAAGCATTGGCCACAAGAAGCCAATTTAAAACCTCATTGCACAATTTCGTAAAAAATTGGTATAAACTTTTTTCCCAGTTTTTTTTGTATCAAAATTTGTAGTTTGCATGCAAATTTTTCAAAAACTATTGACATAAATTATTTAATTTAAATTTGGGATTAAAGAAAAGGTTTCTGGCTTTCAAAATCGGTATAGTACTTTATTGTAAGGTTTGACGTTGTTTTGTAATATTCTACTTTCATTTTAAGTGAAAAAATTGTATTCTAGACTGGGCGAGATAGACCCCCCTCCTATATGAAAAATGCTTGTTTTTGACCTCTCTTCAAAAAACCGTTATAAATTTTTGGCGCGTAAGTTATCGTACCTTCGCAATGTTTCTTATTGATTGTGCTCGTAAGTAAGGAAAGGGCAGAACAAAGTCTGCCGAGCCAGCTAGTAAATAAATAAATAAATACAAACAGTCGAAGAAAAAATTAGCAATAACACTAAATAATTTCAGCTCTTTTTTTTATTAAAACTGGTTTACCTATTGCTTACATTTTTTTATGGATTTTTACTAATTTAATAGTGCACGATTGGGTCGTACAAACTTGCACCTAAATCTTAATGTTTTGTGAGGAATAGAGATCTAAATATGTAAAACTTTGTTAAATTGGTAATAACATATAGTTATTGCCAATCTAGGCCAAGAACGTGTTATGCTATTCTGTAGGGCTTTACGAAATTAGGTCAAATGTGAGATTTAACCAACATTAAAGAAAATCGTCATAGCCGTGTTCAAGAAAATTGCCTAAAACCTATAACGGTCTTTATTCCGTTTTCAAGAAAATCGTCTTTTAGCTAAAATAGCCATAAGTACCGTTAAAACAAAATGTGGTACGCTATTTTATTGCACAGCCTGTATTAGTCCTAGTGTATAATTTAAATAAAAGCGTTGTAGGTACTAGTTTTTGCGAAAATCTGCATTTTGCAAAAAAATGTCTAAGTAAAGACGTTTTATATATCATTTGATTGGATTTTTTCAATCTAGATCAAATATAAAATTTAATAGAAATTGTTGCAGCCGTTTTCGAGAAAATATCAATTTATGAAAAATTGGCCTTTTTTAAGGTGTTGATTTAAAAGGGCTAAAACAAAAATTTAAATTTCGCCTCTAGGTATTACCGAACAAACCCTAGACATGAAATTGATCAAAATCCGTCCACCCATTTAGACTGTAGCTTCATACACAGACAGACAGATAGACAGACGGCATGGGCAGTCGTACTTTTTCGGACTTCTCTCTTATGGTAATGTCCAAATTGATTCAAATCTCGAGAACGAAAAACTGCACGAATCCAATACTTGCCCTATGTTGTATGTAGGTGCAACTAAAAATCAATCTTGACTGAGGAGTATTGCACAGAAATAATCCGCCAACATCGAAGGTTTCCACTTCGATATATTTTTATATTTTTTTTTCTCCGTTTTAGAAATATCTTGGTGAAAAGTTCACCGTATTCATCGCTGAACGGAGTCGAACAGAATCCCGAAGAACGTAATTCCAAAAACTTTAAATCCAGAAAATCAATATCCTGGAAATCCAAAATCCCGAAAATCCAAAATTTCGAAAGACCAAAATCTCGAAAGTGAAACAAAAATTTTTACTACAGCAACACAATGTTTTCTTTTGCTGCTCATACTCCCAGTAAAATGTGTCCTTGTATTTTTTGTTGACATGGTAACTGAAGCCGCCAATAAGCAGTTTCTCGCGCTGTTTGTTGGTTTTCGCGATGGACACGTTCATTTCTACTTAAGAAATGAAACACAAAATGCCACTGATAATATAAAGTTTTTAATTATTAAGGCATGCGCGATACTCTGTACGAATATTACGATGTTAACTGGCAGCTGAATTGAAACAAAACATAACAACGCAAAAAATTTCAAAACATTACTTCGGTAAATGGAATGGACAAACACTTGTCTATTTAGCATTCAAAATAAAAAAGAATTCCGAAAACGAAATCACAAAAAATTTTCACGATTTTCAAGTTTTCGGGATTCGGAATTGTGTCCCCAACCCGTCGCTGACTCACCTTACTCTAAAAGACTCCATTCTTGCAGTCGCGATGAAAGTAGTTCACCTTTAGATTTTTATAAATTTCGATCTTTAAGGAATACATATAATTTCTTTCGCATTATGAAATGTTATTGCCTCCAGCTCCAATTGGCAGGAAATCTGGATCCTGATATGATGGAGTGCTGGTTAGAGGTGTGGTAATTGGATATTATTTACTATGGTAGTTAATAACGGATTTTTTTGCGATTCCTGAGCCCTGTCTAAGTAGTGATACCATACAAATATAGCCATCAGTTAAAAAAAGCTGGTTTATTTTCACTTTCGGGTAACAACCGATTCAATCCAGTAATATTTAGTGATTCATACTTTGATAAATACAAATATTTCAAGGTAACTGCAAATCTTAAACAAGCGAATACTGAACAATTATAAGAAAACTTCTAAAAATCTGAAATTTGTTCTACCATTTATATCTTCAAAACGGTATCTGGACGACAAATTGCATTGTCATTTTCGAATCCAGTGCACTCAAATATTTAATATTGGTTGAAATTATGTATATCCGATAAAATTTACTGTTGTCCTGTGTAATAAACGGAAAATAAACTCATACAAGAGCGAAGATAGGACAAGTTTTGGATTCGTGAAAATTTTGGATCTCGGGATTTTGATAAATTATATATAAAATTATAGAGAAGTCGAAAAAAGTGCGTCTGAAAATTCTGTCTGTCTGTCTGTCAGCCAGGCTACAGCCTAAGCGGGTAAACGGATTTTGATCAAACTTCATATCTAGGCTCCGTGGGGTAATCCCTAGAGGCGACATTGAAATTTTTGTTCTAGCCCTAATATTAACGGTACTTTACTTAAGGCCAATTTAACAAAAAGCAGATTTGCTGGAAAATGATTCTTTAATTCATTTTTTTTTTAAATTTCATATTTCGGCTAGTTTGGCAAAGTGCTTTAAGATGGCGTTCCACATTTTTGGCCAAGACCGTTAATAACGTAAAAGTAAGTAAAAGCCGAATTGGTAAAAAACTGATTTACTGGAAAACGGCCATACTGATTTTGTTTAAATTCTATGGTGAATCAAGTTTAGACACATGCTATAATATGGCCGAAATTGGTTATAACGGCACTTTCGGCCAATTTGTTTAAAAGCCGGTTTGTTAAAAAATGGGTCAACCGATTTCATACAAATTTTTAGTATGTATAAATCTTTACTAATGCTAAAAGATGGCGTTCCAAATTTTTGGCTAAAAGTGATAATAACGGTTCTTTTCTTAGGGTTAAGCGGTTTTAGCCGATTTGCTCGAAAACGGCTCTAACGATTTTGTTAGTCTTGTGAAGTCTGATAAAATGGTGTACCACGTGTTTGGCTAAAAAAGCGTATAACGGTACTTTACTTAGTAACTGGCTTTAGAAATAAGGCCATTTCTCGGTTAATATTCAACGGATTTTGGTCAAAATCAAAACGTGAGTAAAATTTAATGAATACAAAAATATGGCATTTAATTTTATGAAGAATTTAAAAAAAATATTTTTTATATAATTTTTTTTAAAGTTCATTCATTTCCAACTAACAGCTCAAAGGTGCGAGTACGTACGACCTAGTCGTGCAGTTTATTTCTTTTCCATTAAAATCTATTTTGAAATTATAACATACTTAGGTACATAGTACATACACCATTTTCCTGTCATGTCAGTTGTTCTTGCTTTAGCCACGAGGTGTTAATTTAGCTTTCGCTGCTTAAGGAACGCGCGCCGCATCGATAGTTCCTACTGCTTTTGCTAACTCCCACTATACAGTACAGCTGTGTTGACATAGACTCTGATTCTAATTAAAATTCCAAACACAAATGACGATCATCCTTTTTTCACAGATATGTTTTTTTACACTTTTTTATTCTCTCATTATTCACGGCGACGCACAAGTTTCTTGCACTCTGGGATTTTTTTTTCTCTCCTTCGTTTATCCGACTTTATCAAATACGTCTTCCAGCCGCTTGGGTGTGATTTAAGTCTGCATTTGGGGAATATTTTATTCACATTTCCTTTCACAACTCCGAGTAAAATGGGGAACACTGAACGCATTGCAGCGTAATACCTAGACCTTACGCAGTTGGTTAGCATTGCAACTATACTTTGCATACTGTTCTGTATGATGTCTTTGAATCGTTTTTATATCACGCCCAGTTCAATATATTTAGATTTTACGAAGAGGACTTGTTTTTGTTCAAATGTGAGCAGACCTTTCATTAGAGACTCTTGGGATGTATGTATAATAGTAATTATGGAATCTAAACACGTGGATTTATGACTGGAGTACAAATAAGTAAGTATGCGGGCTTCATTGGCATTCTCTGATTACACTTGAAATGTTGACATTCAGAGAATTACACAACTTATTTCCCTTTTGAAAAAATGCTGCTTAGTAGCTACATAATATGTATGTTTATATTATTTTAACAATTCAATGGATCTACTTTTTAAAGAGAAATTATTAAAATATCGCAAATTGAACAATTAAATAATTTAAAAAAATTTAATCGTTAAAAAAACCTTTGGGAAAAATGAAACTAACTAAAATGTCTTTTTTTTATGCAACTGTAACTATATTTTGCTAAGCAGATTTTGTTTTGAATTACATTAATTATCTTTTGTTTTTTTGACCCAAAGCTATTTTTGAATAAACATATTTTTTGACTGTTAAAAGCTGGTTCTGGAACATTTATTGACGAATAATTGCAGCTTTCGTGAGTTAAGGGAGTTTACCCTCTAAGTGCTTAACCATTAAAGCAACACCCATTCTACGTTTGAGCGGAATAGTCGAAGCTTAGTTCTTAAGCTAGTAACATTACTTTTCCAGATGGTGGAAAGCACTCCGAACCCAACTTTGGCCTTAATGATTCTGCTGCTAACATCCAGTTCGGAGCCACCACGGTTTGCCAACACCACACTTTTTAGATATAGAAAATTGTCAATTTTCTCGACCATCCGCTGTAAAGGTGACATCGTCAGCGTAGTCTAGGTATTTAAGGTAAGATGTCATATTCCAGCGAATTCCATAGTTTCCATCCGTCAATGCTACACGTAGGACAACACTAGGCTCCCTTGGAATACTTAGTTCGGCAGAAATGCTGTCGATACTCACCGCCTTGTTTTTCTTCAGGGAACTGATTGCTGATATGATGGGTTGCGGTGCGGATTTGGGAATTTGTTGCTTCGAAATACTCATGCGAATATGAGAACAAACTGACATCGCCTAAGTGGTTTTACGCTGTGGCGAAATGTGTTATCCGAAATCAGAAGATTACCGCCTAGTTTCTTCACCGTGTTAGTGTTGCTGTAAACGGACCTGTTGGCGCACCTGATCGCTGCTTCTTCAGCCCTGCACAGCAATGCAGTTGTCATCCAGGCTCTCCTGCAATGAACTGCTGATTGCTTCTCTTTGTGAGTCAAGGTGGTCCCTAAACTGTTGGCGCACTTGGTGAACCTTGAGCCTGTCAGTATTGAACCTGGTGTATTTTAGCAAATTTGAGCGGTTGCTATTGACGGATGCAGTGCGAAGGCGTACATGAGTTACCATAAGATTCACATTCTTGTCCGATGTCCGCTCCACGTCTGTTTCGGACGTCCAGGATATTCTAAAGCAGCGAACGCAATGTGATCGATCCGGTTGGATATTCCGTGCTGTCAGTCGAGACCCAGTTGTTGGTGTTCCGAAGTCCATAAACCGTTAACCGTTGTCATCTCGGGCTCCAAGGCCGTGAACTGACAGGCACAACGAACATGTTGAAACCAACGAGAAATCATTTAGATACCTTCAGAAATTCTCGACGAGCAACTGGAACTGATTGAGTATGATAATCAATAATTTTACAGCGAGACTTCAAGAATATCAACTTTACATGCACGTGGTTTCAATAAGATGGCGCTACACCTACCCCCCCTTAAAACTAATAACTCGATATGGTGGCATAGTGTAGCCACCCACCCAACATCCAGCTTTTACTTACTTGTGTCCTGTATCCCTTTGTGGGTCATAGGGCCTCTCCAATGCCTACGCGCTATCGTGTTTCATTTCTGAAACTGTTATCTTACCCAGTTATCGTGCTTCCTTCTCAACTGTTTTGCGCCACGTACTCCTAGGACAGCAGAGTATCCTGCTTACTCAGGATAGTAAGCGGGTTCCATTGCATCGCTTGGTTACCTATGAACCTCTCACTCTTTTGGAGAGTGTGACCAATCCACTGCCTCTTTCGTCGTCGTATGTTTATGCCTATAGGTTAATGGCCCGTTCTCTGATAAAGATGTTCGTTACAGATACGGTTTGGCCAGAATATCCTTAAGATGTAGCGTAGCTTCCTCCTAATAGTGGCCATCACCGTCATGCTAATTGCACTACTTCACCAAACTATGGATAGCACCCTAACCAGTTCGGTTCCGTCATCGGTTACTCCCAACTCTTTACTCTCTCTCTACCGTCTGTCCAGTGTCCAATAATGCATACATATATGAGTTGATGAGTTCGGTCCTAGTCTGATCATTTTCATTCCCTATCCTAAGGGTATATTAAGTTTAATAAAAACATAGTTTGTAACATAGAGAAATATTACAGATAGATCAAGTAAGTATATATATAAATGATCAGCATCACTAACCGAGTTGATTGAGCTATGTCCGTCCGTCCGTCTGTGTGTCACCAGTTTTTGGGCCTTGTATTTTGAACTAGATCGATGAAATTTTGTATACAAGGTCCTTGCAGAAGTAAACAATGCAAGTGTTAACATTTTCAAAATCCGCCCACTGACACGCCCACCTTTCAAAAAATTCATTTTTTTTCAGTATTTTCATATGAAAATCGAAAAAACTTACTTAAGGAAATAGGTAAAAGGGCCTACATTAACATTTTTTGATGTTTTTATTCGAACAATATCGCTTCTAAGGAACAAAATGCAGTATATATTGAAAAAAATTTAAAGCCGCCTACTACCACGCCTACTTATTGAGAAAATTCGTGTTTTGGAGTAATTTGACAAGATATTGAAAAAAACTTTTGTATACAGGAAAGGGATAGGGTATCATACGATCCGCTCTAGACGGATTGCATTTTCATATGCTTTTTGAAGAATTAATTTTTAGCTCAACGACCCGTCAGCATACGTCGCGACGTATGCTTCCCTCTACATATTTGCTATCATTTGGCGAAGGTCCATTATTCTGTGAGACAGTAGGCACACATCATCGGCGTAGACGAGGTGTTTGAGTTCAGATTGATTATCTATTTTCTGTTGATAAACCCGCATTTAGCACATTAGCACAACATTAAATATTTTTAGGCCGTTATATCGGCAGTATGAGTTTGGAACCTGCAACACTATATAGCTATAAGTGAAGTGAATTCACTCAAGAGTATAGTATTGCTTTATAAATTCTCGCCCACCTGCCTGCCCTCAGTTTTCGATAAAGTTTGTGATACTAATTTGAAAATCCGGCCGAGTTTTACAAGGAACTCGAAAAACGTTTGTGCCAACTGCTTGAGTAGCGTGCAGTTTTACACAAACTTATGTTTTACGACCTTCATGGCGACAAGTGGATATGGACTTTAATTCATTTCCTTACCAATTATATACGTACAAATGTCTCCTATTAAATGCTTCATAATTCTGTGTCAATTAATTACTTCTGCAAAGCAACCCAATTGCAAATAATGAAAGTTTACTTTCTGAAATTAAAAATAAGTACGAGTACACTCTCTCAATTGAGACGATTCATTTATTCAGCACACTCAGATTATTTATACGTATTTCCAAAAAAGGATATCACTTTCGCAGCGTTTCATTACGAAAATAAATGTATAGCAAAAAAAAAAGAACATCGACATGGTCTGCAGGAACTTTTTACTATAACTTCTCTCATTTGGCAGGCCGTAATGGATGGCTCCGGACAAGATTTACGTTCATAAATTTTTAATTTCATGCTTCATTGAGTATTTTCACTGTAATACAGATGGCAACCAATAAAAATTGTCAGAACCAATAAGACGAACCAAACCAAACATGACTTTTGATCCTGATCGGAAGTGTCCTTTTAACCTTTTTTGTTTGTTTGTTTTTTTTTTTTTCCAAAAGCCTATCCGTGCATTGTTGAATTTTACATGGATCTCATCCACATGTGACAGGACCAATCGGTCCATTTATGAATATGAAATGCGAGTGCTTTTGACGATTTCCATTAAGAGAACAAATATTCACAAAACGTATCTCTTATTCATAATTTATGGGGTAGTACCAATTTTGTATAATAGCGCAAGACTTGCTACGAGATGCACTTCTAAGATCTTTCATTTTTTTTCACTCAATTGTATCATCATTATTGCGGTCGTTACGATCGTCTCAGACTAAGAGAAGACTAGACACATGCACATGTGGATAAGCGTGTTCCATTTATTGAATTAACTTTTGGTTGCAAGTTGCCTTTTTGAGATACTGAGGCACTTGGAATGTTAGAGTTTATGGCATCAAGTGGTTACTGCTAGTACTATAAGCAGCTGCCATATGCGATATGGGAGTATTGTTAAATTAATGCGCTTGTGGGGGAAAGTTTTAAAGGAAATTGTTGTTTTTTTATTCTTCTTTTTTGTTATTTACTATTTGACTTTGATACTAAAATGTATGTATGTACGTGCATGTGCACAGATGCTAGACTAGACACATGCGATTTATGACAACCAGACACAAGAAAAAAAAACCGACATAAACCTTGGGAATTTTAAATTTTTTAGTAAAAAAGTGGGGCATGTGGCTAGTATAGCATTTCATTAATCAAAGTAATTTGAATGATGAGTAAGGAAATTAGCAAGTTTGAGGCAGCGTATTTTCTAAAATTGGCTTCAAGTTTCTAAGGCGATTATCTAGATACATATGTATGTTTGTGTGTATGAACTGGAAAGTTAAATTCGTAGAAAGTCATGCCAGATTTATAGAGCTGTTTGCAATCAGAGATTGTTTGGTATCACAATAATTTACGAATGTAGTAAAATAGCAGTTACGAAATGTTGTAACTGAAAGCCTTAACCTTTTTAACCTTTTTCTGACGGTTGCTTAGATCCCTCTTTTGTATATTTAAAACATTACTTAATGGCCTGGACTATATCTCTGCAATCGCAGAATGGTTAAACACATCAGAAGTTCATAAGAAGACTTGTTCCAGGTTACTTTAAGAATTTCCATCTTGGCCTTGCAAATGATTCGACGACGGGGATGAAATTAAGGTTGTGGTCCCAGCGTTTATACATAGTGAAAAGACAATTAATGTAATCTAATAATATAACTTCGTAATAATCATCTAACGTTAAGTAGGAGATACACCATAAAATAGTTGTGCCGACGGTTGGACCGATTTGGTGTTGTATGCGACAATTGTATAGTGTGTTTCCCCACATACGACCGCTGTACCGATATTGTATGGTCGCATGCTCTTGAGTGTACAACAGAGAGTGTGAGTAACATTGAAGAATTTAAAATACGGTTTCGATAAAAGATAAAAATATAATAAAATTATGCAGATTGTATAATGTATGCGCTGTATACAACAGTTGGGCCGATATTGGCACAACCCAAGTCGGTACAACAATTATATCGTGTATTTCGTACTTTATTAGATTGACGAGATTTATTTGTTCAAAATGGGCTCGTATTAGAGGTCTGTTTTTGCATGTTTACGTATTACAGAGCACAACCTACAGTTTTATGCCGTATCCGAAGAGCAGAAAGGTTTTGAGAAGCTTTCTCATGACAGTTATGACAGTAGCTTCACCAGCAAAGCGGAAATGGATTTCTTTTAGGATCCCCGTTTTACACTAATGTTGAGTGAATTCTAACACACTAACAATTCCTTTTAGGCTACTGCCCATAGTAAAATAAACTTATTGATATTTAGACTTTTATAAGCTGGCGGTACCTGTATCTGAGTAGCAGCCACTACTGTAAGAAGCGTTCATGCGCATAGATTTAGCTTTATATGCTATGCCCTATTTGCACACAGTGCGGCAACACAGAAGCTACCACGCCAATTGCACTTAGCAGCGGCACATTAAATTACTTCCAGACTCAAAGCTTGTAAATTTTAAACAGCTAATGGTAATTAGCTTGTAGATGCGAGATAGCTCTATCTATTAACCCTTTCGACCCGGCTGGTACATTTATGTACCACCAAAAGTATAAACATCCGTGAAAGTCACAATTTGCATACTATTTGGTCGAAATCTGTACCACAACGTCTTTCAACGTTCTGTTAACGGTATTCAAATGTGCTTGCAGCTGCAACATGCTTGTGCGTGTTTGGTTTTGGATGTTTTCGATGGCAGTTGAAGTAATAATTTAGTGGAATGTGGACCTTTCGATTGATTTTTTCAGTGTTTTTAAAGTTTTAGCGGTGAAACAAGCAGAATATTATAATATCAAGTGAATACATCTCAATGCTATTATTTAATATAAAAATAAAAAAATAAATATTAGCCCGTAAGCAGCCCATAGAGGGCCAAGGGCTAGCTTCTCACACCTGTACATGTTGTGCGTGGTATACATTTCGGCACATACAGAAGGGACCTACAGTTTTACGCCGTATCCGAAGGGCAGAGGGGTTTTGAGAAGCTTTCTCATGACAGTGAATACTCTTGAATGTTTGTCAGACACTCGGAAGAGGTGGGGCCGCGAAAAAACTTTTGATAGTTTTTTATTTAATATAGTCTAAAGAATACGGTTGGTACAATATTGTACCACATAACATCCCGGATGGTACATTTTTGTACCACCGCCCACTGTCCACGCCCTCCACCTAGTGAGATTTGTTTGTGCTAAATCATTTCTTTTAAAGGTTTTGATAAGATGTAAATCACAAAAATTGTCCGGAATTGGTCCCCCGAAAGCCGGGTCGAAAGGGTTAAACCTAAATTTTCTGTATGGCCAACACAGAAAAAATTAAAAATAGTCATCATTTGCATCTCAACAAGATTTTATTCAAAAGCTGAAACTTCCAAAATGTTAAATGTTTTTACTTTATCTGAATATTTTTTTCCAGAATTAACTTACTAATCTCGAGCTAACATTGATGAGAACACCATTTCTTTACAACTTAGACACAATGTTCATTACATTGAGTAGTTAACTTTAAGAAGTTTGATGAATACACCAGCGCACTATTCAACCTCAATAAGGCTTTCAACATTTATCATGGGAATCCTTATGCTGCCTTATTTAATGTGCCTGACGTGACTTATCGCAAAGTATTTAGCTCGCCGACATACTCTCGCATCTCAGTCCTTTCATCACTAACCCATATCACAAATCACTGCGTAGGCTTAATAAATTACTGTCCCACTGCTACACCACCGATAAGAAAACAAACAAATTATGCAAGTGGCTAACACGTGTTAACCATTTAACTTTAAGTTTTCAAACAGTATGCACATAAAAACAGGCGCACACATTTCATACGTGTCCCAGAATATCCTTAAGTAGGTACGTTCATTCCACTCCCACGAATTCGGAATTACGTCCCTCTTCGTTTCATACAGTCTAACCTATACAAACTAAGGGCTTATTTTATTCAAAACATATGCCTGAGTGCAAATCGCCCCGTTCAAGTCAAATTCAGAGTACAGACAGACACAGGAGGTAAGAAGAGAAGATTTAAAAAGATTTTTCATCCCCTAATCAGTCAATGTCCCACATTTTCCATTTCGCCATTTCACCATATCACCTAAATCTAAAATCAATACTCAACCCTTTCGTTTTTCTATAAGAGATAAAGAGCACAAGATAGTACTGGAAAATTGCAATTTAGACAGGATCATGTCTCCTATCACAACCCCGAGCAATTTATCCTCACATTACATGCTGGTGTGGGTGGAATTATTTGCGAGTTTTAGTATGGAAACTCTGTTATCATCATTTGAAAAAGAAGAGGAGCGACAGAGATGTAGCCTCGTCTCAATTTTGAAGGAATTTTCCAAAAACGTAAAACATGATGACATGAATCTATTCCCCTTGCGCACACAGCCACAAACAAGAATTCGTCACAATATCATCCTTGCCATAATGCTTCTTGTCTATTCCCAGGCGGTTGGCAGTTGGCGGCCGGGTGTTAGTGTCATGTGATAGTGTCGCACACCCACACAAATCCTGAACATTAAAATCAGAGATGATGATTAATTGCACATCCAATTCTGACAGACATAAAACATGAAATGGACATTTGACACATTCTATAACTGTCGTTGTATCCTTTGGATACTGCACTGCATGGTGAACAATTTTTTACTATTTCTTGTTTTCTTTTCAGAGGGTCTTAGCAGTGTGTCGTGCCACATTTCATAGCCGAACCACAGGACAACTGAACCACAAGACAACTCAGTCACACAGATCGTATAAATGTCTGACGAAATACCGTCAGGCCGCTTGTCACAAATTTTTGAGTCTCTGTCATGTCTTAGTGAGTTGCAACAACGTCAAGGAAACTCGCCGTCACCATCGTCGTTGTCGACAGCCCCAACATCAACAGCTGCCCAATCCGTATCCCACAACTATTACATTCGGCATCCAGATGGGTCCGGATACTATCTGTCTAGTGGAACGCAGACATTTCCATCGGCCTCGTCACAAAGCCATCACTTACAGCAACATCAACAGTACTATTTGCAGCAGCAGCAGCATCGATCGCGGTACGGTTCGGCTTCGTTAACGTCGTCGCCATTAATGACAAAAAGGGCCACATCGTTTAGTGGTCAAATTCCGCTTACTAGTTCGCAGGGTACACGTGTGCATGGTGCTTCGGGTTCCGGGGGAACAGTTGCCGGCGCTGCTGCTGCATTACAACAGCAACAAACATCACAATCGACTCCGAATAGTCCGCGTTTAATGCCGCGTCGGTCGCATAGGGCTCCTCCGATACCTGCGAAACCTAATGCAGCCTTGATAGCAAGTCCTGCGCTAGTGGCAATGGATGCGGATGCGCCGTGGCCACATTTCTCTGCGCTAACAGATCATTTGGATGTACATCAGGTGAATAATTATGCTCAAGCAGTACCAGAGGTTAGTATATTTCACCTATATTAACCTAAAATAACCTTAATATCCACAGAGTATGTTCATATATGTATGTACTAAGTGTGATCTTTGGGCCTAAGTTGATCGAAATTCGCTCTTAGGGAATAGGTACACTGTAAGTGTAAATATTTCCAAAATCCTCTTACGAACTAGTGGATTTTCGAAATCCTATTATACCTTGCGTGCAATATGCCTAACTGTGGTTTTTATACTATCCAAAATGTATATTTCATACATAATTTGTAGCATAGAGAAATATTAAAGAGAGACCCTACATCGTATATATAAATAATCAGCATAACTAGACAAGAGAATTAAGTCATGTTAATCCTTTAAGTTTGAACTCGGTCAGTGAAATTTTTAATACAACGTCCTTGAAAAAAATTACAGTACAAGTGTAAACAATTGAAGGGTCCACTGGACAAACGGCCTAAGTCCACTTACACTGATTCCGGGAAAAAACGTTAACAAAAGTAGAAAGGTTTCAGAGGTAAATATATTACGTCAGAAAGAATTAGGAAAACACTATAAGATGGCATAACCAGTTTAGTTTTAACAAAAATAGACTTAGTTTTTTCGGTCGACACTTCCATTTTTTTTTTTTTGTATGGGGGTTCGCTGGAAGGGAAAATCATCGAAAGACATTGCAGAGCTGGAACGCGAGGGATGCTTCTGCAATAGTGAGGGACTTTAACCCATCTAAAAAACCTCCCTGGTGGACTGACTTTCATCATCCCGAATATGATTGCACCTAGTTGTTCAACTAATCGGCAATTTATTTTGAATTGTTTGAGAATTTAAAAGAGAAATCCGCCGGTTGTCGGGTTACTGAACTTTTTTGGTAGAAAATATAACCTAATTCTTAGCTAATTTTTATAGATCAAGCGGTTTTATCCGCTTTAATCTCTTGATAACATGGTCTGTATTTAATAATTCGGTTATTTTTAAGGTAACCCTTCAATTTCAAAATTCTTCCACATGTCCGCTGTTCGAAAAAAATTCACATTTTCAGTAATTTTATATGAAACACCTAAAAACATATATGTAGGTGGAAGTACGTTCAATTTACTGGCTACAAAACCAACTGAGTGACAAATTTATGAGACCTACTTTGTTGAGTTCCTCTGTTATCGATTTGTTATTTATTTAGAGTTCCAATATTTTCACATATTCAATATTTGTTCTATGTTCTATAGCTGCAAAGCTAAATGATATCTAAGAATATTATTTTTGGAAGTTATTAAAAATTTGTACTTTCACTGACATATACATACATATATTACCTTGATTATATGGAAACCTTTCGAAAAAATCGAAAAAATGACTTTTCAGTAATTTTACATGCAACTCGATAAAACTTACTTAAGGTAATATGTAGATATTCTCTTACCCTATATATCTTCAGTACATTGTGTATGGCCACGCCCAGTTTTTAGGGGCGTTTTTATCAAAAGAAAGTTTATTGAAGGTTTTATCGAAATAATAGCACTTCTACTACAGTATTTGTTGAAAAATCTACGAAATCCGCCCACTACCACGCCCACTCATTGAGAAAATTTGTGTTTTGGAGTAGTTTTATAAAATATTTGAAAAAAGTTGCTAAAGGAAGTATATTGGTGGAAGAAGGAGCTAGTATGTGCATAGGAAAGGGATAGGGTATCATACGATCCGCTCCAAACGGATTGTAGCCTTTTCATATGTTTTTGTCTTTTTTTCAGTCATCGTTATCTAGCAATATCAATATTTTAGGGTTTGGGAGTTCAAGCAGCATAGCTTATGTAATTCATTTTTCCAAGCAGATAATACACAATAAATGCAGCTAAAAAAGGTTCATTTTTAGTTTAAAAAATTTCTTCCAATAAACATACATTAGTTGTCTCAGAACATCTATCCTAATCTCGCCTTTATATTTTTCTAGATCAACTGGCAAGAACGATGTCTTGAATTACAATTGGAATTGCATAGATCAAAAAATCAAGCTGGGCGTATACGTGATATGTTACGTGAAAAGGTAAGCGAAGTTTACCTCATGTAAACATGAATGCATATATGTAGTTACATAAATCTTACTTCCCTACTTCACAAGCTAAGTACTGATTCAATTTTTTATTTAAAAATTAACTAATTTGTCTCTTTGTTTTTGTTCTATTAGCATTATTTTTTTTGAAAGACTTAAAAATCAAAAATATATTTATATGGGTGCACAAAATTTGGGAGTGCCATGTAAAGAGTGTTGTGCCTAGGTTCGCCAATTGACAGGCATGTTTCTCAACAAACGGGGAGATTAAGGAAAAAAACGGATGAAAGAAGAATAATGTAGCAAACAAAACTTTAGTTTTATTAAAGTTTTTACACACAGCAAAAAAAAATTTAATATTCAAAAGAAAACGCTTCTAAAAAGTGGGCGTGGACATAAATAATGTGTGCGAGATTAGTTGACTAATTGAATGTCTACATATTTGCTACAGTAAGTTTTTAGGAGTTTCTTGTAAAATTGTAGAAAAGTGCATTTGGGTGTGTTAGTCGGCTGATCTCAAACATTTGAAAACTTGTGCTGTCCCGTTATTCAAAGTCCCCGTCTATGTATACAAATATGTATTTGAAAAATTAGAGATTTCATCTAATTTCCGGGAGACCGGGAATATTAGTAAAAAGTTTCTTTATGTTCCCTTATATTAAGGCATCATATACGATTATTGACAAAATGTTTCAGTTGTGCACAAATTTTTTCCCAGCGTTGACATGTTATCCTTGGATCTGTAGGTATTCTATCATTTTCAGACGGGTTGCAAATCACTGTTAACTATGGAACTGTCATCTTTTCGGAACCTGTTACCAATTCTCTGCCAGTTTCGTCATTAGATGAATGTGCGTATATGTAGGATCCTGACCTGTTTTCTGGTAGGTATTCGTTAGAAATTTAGGTGGGCCAGAAAATCCTTAAGAGGTTGTGTCGGTTTTTTTTTTGCGAAATGTGGCGAATTTGTGATTTTGATCTTTGTTATTTGGTAACCTTCTCTTAATCCTTTGCATAGCAATGCATATCTATAGATATACATATTAACATATATGAACTGATTAGTTCGATCTCAGGCTGCATTATTTATCTTTTTTAGGAATCTTGTTAATTATTCCCTGTTTATACCCTATTCCAAGGGTATATTAAGCTTGATACATTGTTTGTAACATAGGGAAATATTAAAGATAGACCACAAAGTATATAAATAATCAGCATCAGCAGCCGCGTCGATTGAGCTATGTCCGTCCGTCCGTCCGTATGTCACCAGTTTTGGGCCTTAAATTTTGAGCGAGATTGATGAAATTTTGTATACGAGGTCCTTGCAAACGAAAGCAATACAAATATAAACATTTTTAAAATCCGCCCACTGACACGCCCACATTTCGAAAAAATCACTTTTCAGTAGACCTACATTTATAAAAACTCAAAAAAAACTTACTTAAGCAAATATTTAGATATTCACTTACTCAACAAATCTTCCATATATTGTATATGGCACCGCCCTCTTTTTAGGGGCGATTTTCTAAAAAACGGTATTTCGTATTTTTCCATCAAATGTTATCAATCCTTAGAAGCACATATATGGGTATATGTTAAAATATTTGAAAAATCCGCCCACTACCGCCAATTTTTGAAAAAAAAAATTTTGGTGTAATTTTATAAAAAAAAGTATAAAAAGGAATTTAGGCAAGTTTTTCTAGTATGTCTGTATATAGGAAAGGGATATTGTATCACTCGATTTGCTCTAGGCGGAGTGTAGCATTTCCATATGTTTCTACTTATGTATCTTAGACAGTCACCTTACAAAGAAATTGTCAGGCATCTGGCAATCGTCTGAACACACAATTGTACCATTGTCAAACGTTTAGGACATTTACAGACTATTTGCTATTGTCAAATGCGCTGTGCTTATGACTTTTAAATTTTTTTTCATTGTCAGATAATCATTTTTTATATTTGAGGTAGCAAAACGAAGTTTGATGATGAGTAAAAAGATTAATAAAATACAATATGTATTAATAAATAATAAGGTAGTATATTAAATACCACAATACACTGACAATTTAGCATTGTAAGGTAGTTCGTAATTGTCAGCTCATTGTCAATACCTGACAATATCTTCAGATCTGGCAATCGTCTGAACATAGCTTTAGTCTACCAACAAGTGCCATCATTACATTAACCTAGGCGTCAACTGCGGAAATCAAAATCCGAAGGTATGCCATCAAGTACTGAAGCCTTCTTAGTTCCTTAGTTTTTGGCGAACCGTGCGTCGGATCAATAAATCATTCGGTGTTGAGCTTGGGCGTTACTGTGTCGTTGGCAGAAGTGGATGATCTTTTTGATCCTAAGGTGCAATAGATGGTATAATGGTAGTACAAAGAGTGGCTAAAATTGTATCACGAGATGCCTTTCGGATATGGCATAAAACCTAAGGTCTTTTCTGTAGAAATGTATACCACGCCCAAAACGAGCTGTTGTGAGAAGCCTTGTATTTTATTTTTTGGTTGCCATATATAAAGCCTTCGCATGCTGTGGGTGTTAATAACAATAATACTTTGACATTTTAATATCCACGGAGATTTCTGTTTGGCCGTTCAAAGTAGAGCACTAACTCGCTTTGTTCCAAAAGGATTTAGGCCGTCGATGTAATAACTAAACCATTCATTTTTGGTATGTACACATATCAATGTATGCATGGATGTATATTTCATATTTACATACTGAAAAACCGTTCAACCACGCAACGCAGCATGTCATAAAGCCCCCTGATAATAACAAGAAACTATGGTAAACGCATTCATTTTTAATTACAATCATATGTACGTACACGTATGAGCTAGTAGGTATAACTAAATCGTGCACTTTATTTCTTGTTGTGCGAATAAATGGAAAAACAAGCGAAACATTCCTTTTTGCGGGTAGGTATCCAATAATACGCGACTAAATAATCCATCAGTCAGACAATATAGGCAACCACTTCCGCTAAGGTGCCTATGGCAAGTCGTCCGTTTTGAATACAAGATTACCCATCAATTCCACATTCCGTCTTAATTTTCTTATCCGACATTAAGTGTTAACATGTATTGTTATCTAAGTATTTTATTGTGTGCCTCACTTGAGTGTAATTTGATTGGAATGACTATCGTATGTGTTACCCTTATTAAAACCACATCATATTACAATTTTTCCAATCCCAAGCACATCAAGTCCCCCAACCATCATACAATATTGAAATATCAGGCAAATCACAGATGTCACCATGGGATATCAGACAAAAAATATCTCACTCGTATCGTATTCGATTCACGCGCACGAGGTTCTTACGGTATTAGAATGACCTTCTTCTCGTCATGGGCATTAACAAACATTAGCCTACTGCCACGATGTAACATGTCACCATCCACTTTTCCATTCATGATATCAGTAGTATTGCATTTTCGGTTTCGAACGACGAAAAAGATACCGTATAACCAGACGAAAGTGACATCGTAAAAGTTTATACATTCGTGAATAATTTAAACTAAAGGTTCGTATCGGGGGGAATCGGGCGGACTTTAAGGGGTTCAGGGAAGACTTATTAAACTTTCAGCAGTGCTCAAGTAAGAGGAAAAATCCGTGAAGAAGTTCGCAATACATAACGGATTGGGTGGATGAATGTGGAATTTAAAAGGGCTAATCTGTTGCATTTCCTGATTTTCCTTGTGGGTCTCTATTAGAGTTTTTGTAGACGTGGTAGAATTTGTAGTTAAACTTTATGACCGCTAGTTCTAATTATATTTATTAGAGAGGTTTTTCCTGTGATACATGTTGTTATCAATATCGAAATACTTAAATAAAGTTGACTAAGTACCTTAACACTCGATTTTAGAGACCAAGATTCATAAACTTTCAAATGAAATTTAGTGATTTTTGGCAGTAAACCAACGACGTTTTAAATGTAAAAATATAAAGGTAAATATTTTACTGAGAAATTCCATTTCGAAAAATTTGGGCAACCAGATTTATAATACAAATACTGCGTCTGTACGTGTCATATTTCTTTTTTTAAATTTTATATTTAAAAAGAATCACTTTCATTATACATACATCACATCATGCACGATAAAGGCTTTTCGACAAATCCCAACCGCTCAAGAGTAAACCTCAAATCACTTTTATTTCCTGTTAAAATTGTTTCCAACTCCCAAATCCAAGGGTAGAGACAGAAGGATACAACATGCAACACACTCATATATGGTTATACACATCGTAAACACTTCTTACATTCGTCTTACAGAGGCAAACCCCCCCCCAAGTACCAGCCAGATGTGAAGACGATGAGAAGAAGTTAAAAGGAATCCGAAACAAGAAGCCGAAGAAGCATTAATCCCGATGCATGAAATAAAAGTGATTCCATTCCATTCTACCATGACGATGATGATAATCCTTTTCTGTTGTTACCACAGCTTCCCATTCTACTGCGAGTTGATGTCCGAGGAGTGATACATGTGTATCCTTCACAATACATAGACACATAGTCCTTAGCTACTAACCACTAGCCTTCCGAGACACATCCTCGTCTTTCGTTATTAGAATTCTCTGAGAAAATTACGAGTGTTTCTCAACTACGTGGCAATCTTCACATGGGCACATGACTATGACTTCGTTAAGACAAATAGACAAATGGAAGGCAGGGTCGGAAGGCATCAAATCTTGACGGAAGAATAAAAGTACAAAGAAAGAGAGAGTGAAGGGAACTGTCAGGATCATGTTGCATGACATGATAAGGTGTTAGGTGAATGTGCTTTATTTCTTTTTTAATACCTTCTTTGATGCTTTGTTTGACGTTCCATTCTTTGGATGTCCTTCAAGAGAAAACTGTTGCACATGAAAGTGGACTGATGTTGTTGGTGATGTTGGAGCTTTCAACCTTATGACATAATGGTTAAAGAAGTGAATAAACAAAATTATCCTTTACCACTGAAAGAATTTTTTTTTGTTTATGTCAAGCTGAGCGAGCTAGAAGACTTTATTTTCTTTGTTTGCTGTTTCTAAGGACTGCCAGAAGTGCAATAAACCAAACTAAGAGCAGTAAATTGTGGACGTAGAGGTTTCAAACAAAATTATTTTCCCTACGCTTAGTTCATTCAGATTTCATAACTGCTTGCTTTTACTCGTAAAATACTTTTAAATGTATGATTTCAAACAATACCTATGCTTTAGAAACTTTGCGAATTTGCAGACAACCAAATTTGTCCTGCATATAATAAGCTGACTAAAATAGTTCATTTGCAATAATAAAACATTTGTAGATATGCAAAACTACTCCTAGAAAACATTTAAGTATTTAAAACTGTTTGGCACTTCAGAGTACATTGGTTTTTGAAAGCCTATCCTCTCATCTACATAAATTGCTACATAATCACAGTTAAGTACTTTTAAAATCATTTATATCCTCCAACGCCGAAGCAGTCATATGCTTATCACGAATATCCTCTTTAAATCTCAGCCTACTTTGAAACTCAATGCACTGCAAACAGACTATCATTTCAATCCATTTGCAAGGATTGCACAATACTTTGTCTGCATAAAGAAGCATACATTATCATAGACGTCACTGAATCTCGAATACAAATGACGAGTCACTTCCGCTGTTCAACATATTTCATTTCCATAACGTCTACCTAACCTAACCCTGGCAGAGTTTTATGTGATTCTATTCATTAGTTGAACATTAACAATTCCATTGTTGAGAAAATACAGTTGTTCTGAGGACCCATTAGAGAAAATAAAAGTAGGCATAAATGATGCTCTTCAAAATCTGTCTTGCTTCAGTTGAATAGGTTATATAGGTTATATTATATACCTTATAATATTATATACTTTTACTATTTTTGAATTCCACTGGGAAGACGATGGAATATGTATCTTGGGAACTTTGCAACATATTCACAAATTGCCGATAGTAAAAATTATTTTTAGGAATAAAGACTTGATTACAAGTAAAGAAATAGCTAGTAACGAATGAAAAAGGCGGCACATTGTCTTTAAAGGGCTAAGGTCTAGCTTCTTGAAACTACATGGCCTACATCGCTAGGGCAAAGGCGAGTTGAGACAGTTGTGATAATTTCTGATGGACATGTGTCCGACATTCCCGAGAATAAGCGTTGTCAAAAAATTCCATGTCCGTTTCACTAAACACTAGTCCTCTAGGCTTAAAGGCTGAACTATAATAGTCGAATGGTTTCGTACAACTACTTTCAAAACAGTGCTAATACCCAGGATTAGTACTAGCTTTTGAGTTCGATTTGTTCAGTTTTCGGTCACTTTCGGACACTGCCACATAACATACATACATACATATGTGTGTAAGTATGAATAACATCAAAAAGCACATACACGATGTTTATTAGTGTTCCGGGCCTTAAAAGGAAAGACGGAACACTTATGGGTTTGATATGGTGTCTGTCTGTCCGTCTGTCCGTCAGTCTGTCACAGCCCTGTAACTTTTGAACCGTTAGACATAGAGAGCTGAAACTTTCGCTATGTATGCATTATGTGGAAGTCCGCCCAAGATGGCGGCAATGAATTTAATTTTGGGAGCCCTTTTTTGGGCACATTGTATGAAGGGCAAAAAAAAAATAAAATATAGAAACACCCCATCATGTGGCATATCAATTTAAAGAGAATTTTGCAAGGGCTTCATTAATGTAAGAAATATTTTTTTCTGGCAAAATTTGTTGAACAAAAAAGCTTGCCATTTGAAAAATTTTAATTTTGGTTTTTTTTTTTCAAAAATATTTTTTCTTAAATTTTTAAAACTCTAAATGCTGTATTCCTTCGCATGTCAAGTATTGCCGGTGTTTTGCTTTCATTAAACCATTTAACAAGTAAAGTACCGTTACATGCATTTTTATCCAAAAGCTTGGTACGCCTAAACTAACTGAAATATGAAATTTTATCAAAATCGTTGACACCATTTTGGAGAAAACTCCGTGTTTGTCAAAATGGCGCTACGTGAAGGAACTCTAAGAGAAGGGTAGAACAAAAATTTCAATGTCCCCTTTAGTGGCCATGCAATAGCTCCCTAACATGAAGTTTGAAGTAAATTGATTCACTTGTCATACAGACAGACAAACAGAATCGGCAGACAAACTATAACGAGCTTTTCTATCAACGTAATTTTAGAATTGTTTAATATCTCAAGTTCCAATTCTTGCACGAATTCAGTACATGTGCAAAGTGCAAGTTAAAATGGACTAGAATCCATAGTATTACTAGAACATATGTACCTACGTACTAGGCATTACATCGTTCATATTAGAACCAGTATTAGGTGTGCCTATGCAGGATATGAATAATATTGCCCTCTATTTAATGACAATATAAAATGTCCGGAACACTATTGCACGAAGCCCTCCTTGCACATGCCCATTTTTTTTAAATCAATGTGCTGTTTTGAGTAGTTATTGGTAAGTATTAAATCATTTCTAATCATTTTGAAAGCAGGTTGGTAGTTACTTGCATTTTGTGTGGTCATATTTTAAAATAAGTACTAGGTTTATACTATAGACTTATTTCCCTTTAATTTGTGAATATATATTTAATTTTAGTTTTTATATAAGAATCCGGTTGATTTTATTATAAGTATTATTGTATGTACAATAAAAGTCATAATGATATGGAAGAGAATTTTAATATGGTTTGAATTTTCGGGATTTTCGAGATTATTCGAGATTTGGAGAATAAAGATTTTAAAATGTCGAGATATTACAAAACAAAATTTGGTTAAAAATTTTTTTTTTGGTTAAATGATCTCTTGAAATTTTTTGCGTCAAAATTATATGGTCGCCCCCTTAAGTCCTAGCAGGAATTGATAGCGGAATAAATAACAATGAATGGCGCCAAAGTTTCTCATCACAGCATTTAAGTCTTGTGCTAGAATTACACGATTGCCGCAAAAGCTTCGGTCGATAACTACGCCCGATTGATATACTAGTTGTAAAAGAAGCGTAAATATTTTTTTTAACCCCATTTTAAAAATCCAAATCGTCAATTCTGTAATCCTAGCATTATACCTCTGAGGATTGGATTTCCTTTTACTTTATAAAAAAACAAAACGATTGACGCAAATTAAATATTCCCTGTGCCTACATACTATATTCTATATAAAATATGTATGAAGTTTAAAATTAAAACTGATTTAATTCCCTTTTTTAACATTAGACCAAAATTTACATTCTATGCCATATCCTCCAATTGAAACGATTCTGGTTCATTAACTTGCGCTCACTATAGTGCTACCGCTCTCTTCCAGCTTCTTAGTTGCTGTACATAGATTCATTAATAACAGTTTAAAGGCAGGCCTATCAGTTTCCGGTACGTTTGCCAATCTTTTTTTTTAAATTATCATCTGTACTTAGCACCAGTGAGTCCTCGACGATTTGCACCCCTCACATTACTGCTACCAAATCATCATCGCATTTCGTGCGTTAATCGTTATACCATTCGGTACTTTTCTCAATTTTTTTCATTTGATGTTATTTTGATGATACCGCAAAGAGAGATCTGAGGTCTGCATTTGGATTTCACTTGAAACTTGCGTAATCAAAGGTTCATTTAGCATCCATTTAAGACTTAACGATAATGACTTCCAGTAGAAGTAGAGGGCATATGAAGGGCTCTTTCCGAAGCTAGTGGAGTGGCATCTGTAATAGATGAAAACAGTTGTCACAATTTTTCTGTTATTCTTGATATCATTAGAGCAGAGGAGATACTTTAGTGGTGTACCTATAGATGATAATATTATTGATTAAGATGACAGTAATATGCCAGTAGCGTAGAGAAGATGTTCAGATTTATTGAAATATGTATGTATGTATTCGTAATTGAATTCTTAGACATATGTATAGCTAGTTTTACAGTTATTATATTAGTCATATTTCTATGCATAGGTACTCTGTCGCAAGCGTGAAAAAGGACCAAGGGTGAAACAAGACTGGTTACTAATATGCAAACCTAAATATTATAATAAAGGCTCGCCAATTTTTGAATAAAGGCTCTTGACGCTGTCGTACATTGTTATGGAAATACATATGTATAATTTGTATAGTGCTGCTGTAAATACATTGTGTAAAAACATCTGACATACGGTCACGTTTCCTTAGGGGCTGAACTATAACAGCGGAATGATTTTGTATTTCCAAGCAGTGCGCAAAAAATGAATTTGTATTTGGCGACCGTAGTAGAAGTGCTTGTGTTGAATAATGGACCTAGTCTGTTCAAGCGATTTTAGTCGCGCATAATGGAACATATGGCTTCTAATACGAATGCGCGCATTTGCGACTAAATAATCAAATAAAAATAAATAAAAATCAGGCCGTAAGCAGCCCATAGAGGGCCAAGGCGTAGCCTCTCACAACTGTACATGTTGTGCGTGTTATACATTTCTGCACATACAGAAGGGACCTACAGTTTTATGCCGTATTCGAGGGGCAGGGGGGTTTTGAGAAGCTTTCTCATGACAGTAACATTCTTGAATGTTTGTCAGGCACTCGAAAGAAGTGGGGCCGTGAAAATTTGATAGTATTTTTCTGGATTCGAACTTAGAACCCCTTGCGCAGTAGTCCAACGCACTAACCACTGCGCCACCGCACCTGTTGTCTTACACAGAGTAGGTATGAAAGATTTGTAGGGCAGGTGAGTGACTATATACTCGTACATATAAGTTTAAGCAACAAAAAAATACTGGAAAAAAATAGTTTTCGAAAAGTAGGCATGTTAGTGGGCCTATTTGAATTAATTGTACACTTGCGTAACTTTTTCAAATACGTCATACACAAAATTTCGATTATCCTAACTAAATCACACGGACGAACGGATGGACAGGTAGGCTGACGGACAGATGGATGGACATGGCCCACTCAACTCGGCTAGTGATCTTGACCAGTTTTATAATTACATCTTATATATGATACATATGTTTATCTGTAGTTTATCGCAATAAATCGATTCATTAAAAAAATTATTACAAATCAACTTGACAAAGGTTTGTACTACTTGTACGTTTGCGCCATCAAACGGGTCGTACAAACTTGTACCTATATCTATTAGTTGTTTTGTGCAGTTAAGATCTATAAAACCAACTATTGAAATATAATATAAATTTTTTGACTAAAACCTTGTTAAGTTGGCTATAAAAAATGTACTATTATTACCAACTATTTCCGAAAACGTGGTATACCATCTCATAGGACTTCAGAAAATTAGTGCAAATATGAAAATTAACTAACACTGTCTTTGCCGTTTATATGAAAATGGCATTTTGTTAGTGTTGTTTCTTTTTGAAATGTGGCCATAACTACTGGTACAACTAATTTTGGCCAAATTGTGGGACGTCACCTTAAATAAGCTTTTTGCAAAAAATTTCATAAGTAGAACTGTTGTTAACAATTTTGGTAAGAAACTTTATATGACATCTGATTGGAATTTTGCAATCTTAATAAAATATGAGATTTAATCGTTGGAGTCGTTTTCGAGAAAATCTATTTTTTTTTTTAAATTGGCCTTGCGTAAAGTACCGTTAATACAGACATACAGAATTGGCAGACCTACTTTTTTGAGCTTCTATATTATCGTAATGGCAGAATTGATTAATATCTCGAGTTCAAATTTTTGGACGAATGCAATACTTGCCCTATATTATAGGTATTACGCACACATTCTTAATCGGCGGTAGTTTTTATGGGCGCAGCCATTTTCTAGAATCGCTCTGTACATCTTGTTGTTAATTGAATGACAGCCTGATGGAAATGTGGAGTGCAAAAGGAAAGAAAGGAACACCACGATTGTTTTAATAGTTACGTTTTGTTCACGCGTTTGTTCACATTTATTCACAAATAGAAAATTTAGGCTCCGACCATTTTGGACAATGTGCGGGCAGGGGCATGTAAATACGAACTTTCTCACTCGTTCGATTTAATTCTTTGTTACATCGAAATTCTGCCGGAATAAAAATGAACAAAAGTGGTTTCGTTCTCTCTTTTCTCAATTTCAATGAAAACTAAATAAAAATACTTCTAGACAACCTGGGCTAACTTTTAGCAATTTAAAAATTACATTCCCTCACATTATTATTATCACAACATTAGTTAAAATTCATTTCCTGCTTCTTCACACTACCTCCTATGTTCTGATAAAATCTTAAACCCACCCATCGGAGCCTCATGCGATAAAGCCTGTTATCACCTTTGATATCTATTGCAATAAAGCGCTCATATACTATCTGATAAGTGCAGAAAACAATATTAAACGACTTCAAAATAATGAAAAGACCAGTAGACAAATAGCATATCGTCCACCATGCCACAATGATCCTAAAACTCTCAAATTGCATCAATAAGAGACGTCCTTCCTTCTGTAGCTCAATCGCAGGTCTATAAACGTATTGCATGCAATCAAATTTTTAAGCATAATAATATAAAACCATTTGTGTGTCCTTGTGTGCCACCGTGTATGCACATGTGGCTGACGATGACAACGACGACAATAACCTACCGACAAACATCCTGTTGTTATTGTGTCCAGATTGTTGGGCCACCGCTGTGCTGGCCGCCAAGAACGGCAGTCAGTACAATTCATGGGATTGCATGTACTTTCGAGTACCTATCGTAAATTATTTTTATTGCAGTTGTTAGCAATTTCCCGGGGCCGAAAGGCGGCCACAGCGCAACAAGGACATGACGGTCCTGCTGGAACATTTTCAATTTCGTTATATTGATTTCGTTTGCGTTTTATATGCATATGGCGTGAAGGAGAGTTTTGGTCAAAGTATTTTGCTTTCTGGCCAAAATAATATGCAGACGACAGTTCTTGTGTGCCCTGGCTTGTAGGTGTCTGTCCAGCTGTGCCATAATTCTAATGCTATGAATAGCCCGAAGGTGAAAATTAATTTTCCTTTTCCTTAATTGAGGTGGAATGAATTGTAGCCAGAAGGTTTGCAAAATTAATGGAACACCCATGAGTAGCACAATAGATGTAGAAAGGGTTTGCATTTTGTCTTCTCTACAGTACACCAACGGACAGTATCTAGTGTCTTCTCCAATATTTTGGGGATTAGTTATGGAAAATTCCAAAGTACAAAGAGATTTTTCGGGGATGTTATCTTTTATTGTGACAGATACAAAATCTGGAAGTGAAATAAAATCTGTTAATGAAAATTCAAAGGCTTGTGGTTGCTGGACATGTCTATGTTTAAATTCACCCTTAAATTCTTCAGATATACTAAATTAAAATTTTAAAAGAAAGTGTTCTCTTCATATTGTACGGATCTTTGGATACCACATCTGTCGCATCTGAACTCCTTCTTCTCGAAAAGTGGGCGTCTTTTGAAAAATGTTTAGCACATTTGATATGAAAAAAAAATAAAAATAAATAAATGTATGAAACTTCTTAAGGTTTTTCTATTATTTCCTTCGTCTATTGCTATTAGCGAATTGTTTCAATAAGAGGCATTTTACTGAATGCTGTATTAAGAATGGACGTAAAAATATAAAAAAAATAATGTTTTAGTCGACAAGCACCCATACGTGATGTGCGCGGTATTTATTTTTGAGAAAATAGAAGGGACCTACAGGTTTATGCAGTATCTGCGAAGCTTCTTCTGGACTGTTATTCGAAGATTGTTTTGGCTAGTGCATTCTTGTCCATTCGCTGGGCCATATCCGATTACAGCTCATAGCGTTCGGGCTTATATCTTCTCCTTCTTTAGCCTCCTTCGCATATGGAACCTAATGATGTATTTTTCGCTAAAAATGCGCAATATTTACTGTGCTTTCTTACTGGAAGTTAGTACTGTGACTCGGAATGGCGATGAAGAATTAATTGTTCAGAACTGTTTAAAGAGGAAGGTTGATTTATTTCGTAAATTTTGAGAGGGTAAAGACACGGTAGGATATCTGAAGGAAGACTTAGGGTGCGAAAATGTAGAAAATTATCAAATACATATTCAACATGTATTTAGTATACCTAATCTGGAACTTGCTAATCTTGCAATCCAAAGCTAAGTTTTTTCTTGGAGATTTAGATTTATAGCCAGTGATTTGGCGAGTAAGGTTTTTATTATAGTTGCGGTCAATTGCTTCCTTCAGGTTAAATTTTAATTTAAATATTTTTTACTAATTCAACATAATACAAGTTGGCATTGTTCATGGTGACAATGCTTGCAAGTGCTTTTTTAAGATTACAATTTAAGTCTACAATCCGCCTGGAGCAGATGGTGTGATACTCTATCATTTTCTTATACATACATATCTACCTATATACAAAGGTACTTCTTCCTCCAATATATTTCTTTAAAAAGTTTTTCTATCTTATTTTTTCAAAATACGTCGAATTTTAAAAGTTTTCCAAACAGACATTGTTCCTACGAATTGATGTTATACGAAGGAAATCAAAGAACTGATTTTTTTAAGAAAAAAAACAAAAATTATAGAAGTTAAGAACAAGTGAATATCTTCATATGATACTTGCTTAGAATACTAAAAAAAAAAAGTTCATTTATGGAAAAGAGTGCGTTTTAAGTACCTTTACGAAATTTCATCCACCTATGTAGATCAAAATTTAAAGCCCAAGAACTGGTGGCACACGGATGGATGGATATGGTTTAATCGCCTCGGCTGGTGATGCTGTTCATTTAGATTTTTATTATACATTAAGTGATCTATTTTGAATACGTATTTCATCTAAGTATTTAGTATCTATCTATAAACAGAATATTGTTGGATAAGAGATACTAACTAATTTGCTTTTGCATAATTTCGTGAAACACCTTACACAAAAAGGGCAAAGGGAAATTCGTGTTATCTTGTCATCTCACATGTCATGGAAAAAGGAATAACTTTATCTCATCTAGCGCAAAAACATATCGTTTGATACTGAGTATGGTCTCAAGTACATAAAGCTGTAAGAGTAGCTTTAGTTGTTGCTTTCAAAAGCTGAAGGATAAATAGCAATGGTTGAATGAACTCGGATGTATCCCATCATTATTGTGTTCCGTCTTTCCTTTTAAGGCTCGAAGCAGGGCCCTTATTTAGAGGTTCGTCTTTCAGCTACAGACCTAGTATAGGGTGATGTATTAGTTTCAATGTACACATACAAATACATATGTACGTAAAACGCATTCTACTAATAGGTTTTTAAAAAGCGAGGTTCTGAGGATTATTGAAAATTATTGCCATAATTTTAAAGGTACATTTCGGTCAACTAAGAAAGAGAATGTATTAAAATGGACTTTTTAGCAACTAATGTCAATAATTTTCTGGGAACCGTTTTACGTTTTGTGTAACTTGCATACATTTCGCCTTCTATTTTGGGTTTGAGTGCACTAAATTCAATACTTATAATTCATTTGACGAGAATTTGTTTTTAAATTCCCAAAACAATGTCACTAAAACCTATTTGGACTAATTGTCTTTTAAATAAACGTTGTGTTTGCGTAGGCACAATACATCCCAATAACATCGGGTATAAAGCAATCATTAATTAATGACCGTTGATTGGTTAATTGAAGCGTTTCGCCTGAAATAAGTTTTCCGTGATGACATTGCAAAAGAGGTATGTAGAGCGGTAGAGTTGTGTTCAATAATTAATATATTTGTGATAAGGCGATAGGGGAAGGATTAAATTCCAATGGTTGCCGCGCTTGCATGTCTGGCCAGTTTTTGTATTATTTGTGGTTAGGTAGAATGATGGCTGATTAATTTGATGTCTGATATTGTAACTATTATTGATTCATGCGTGTTATATTTAACAAAGTGATTGAAAAACAACTGACTAGTAAATTTACTGTAATTAGTAGTTATCACATTATCGGGTGGGTGGATATTATAAATCATTAATTACTGTACGACGTATGCAAATACATATACATAAATATGTATGTAACTTTCATCTTTTACTTGTCTATAAAGAACTAAATCGCATTTTGGATTTCAAGTTTCAAATGACGAATACATACTTATAAAAATAAAGTGCCCGACTAGGTCGTACAAATTTGCACCTATAAACATATCTAGATGTATTATGTGAAGTCAAGAGTCATAAAACCAACTATCTATGTATATACATATATGTATATCAAATTGTGAGTACGACTTTGTTAAGTTAATTATAATAAGTACCGTTATTACCAAATTTGACCAAAAACGTGGTATGCCATCACATTGGACTTCACAAAATTAGTTCAAATATAAAAATTAACCAAAATTGTCTTAACCATATTCATTTTGGATTTCTTACATTTTATAGGGTTTCATAAATGTAGTTTAAATCTCTAATTTTAACGAAAGTGTTGGTTCCGTTTACGAGAAAAAATACATTATGTTAAGTTGTACGCCATTTTATAGGACTACACTAAAGTAGTTTAATTATGAAGTTTGGAGAAAATTGTTAGAGTCGTTTTCGCACAATTTAGTTGAAACCCTTTAATCCTTGAAAAAATACCGTTATACGCACTTTTGGCGAAATAATGTTTAAGCGATTTTTAATCTTATGCAATCTTATGGTAATCCTTTTTCAAGAACCTGGTCCTATAGCTAAATTAACCATAATTACCGTTACAACAGTTTTCGACCGAAATGTGGTACGTCATTTTATTGCAGAGCTGTTTACTAGCCTTAATGTATAATTTAAACGAAATCCTTGCAGACGTTTTAGCACGAATCGAAATTATAAGTAAAGTAGGTACTGTTTTCAACAATTTTTTTTATTAAATCTCTGCCTTGTTGAAACTGCGTGTCGTCATTGTCCATAACATCCGATTAGGGCAAGAAGAAATTGGTTATCATCGACCGAAAGCGATCGCCGTTGACGGCGTTCAAAAATGGGCCTCATCGTTAAACATTATTTTTCGATGAAGTGCGCGAAATGTTGCTCGAACAGAAGCCCCACTTTCATAAAATAATTTAAGCATTTCGACATAATGTTGAACGCAATAACTCTTCATGTCGATTTGGCAAGACAAATTAATAAAAAGAATAGCCAATTTGACAGAGGTACATATGTAGCTTTAACAATAGACACCCCGGATTTAGACTGTTGCCTTGCTGACAGACAGAATTGTCAGACTAACTTATTTCAACTTCTTTATAAAGGTAATGTCAGAATTTATCAAAATCGAAAATCTTCACGAATTCAAAACATGCCCTATACTACGTATCGGTGCAGATAAAAATATACAAATTGATATTCGAACGAAATGACGAAAACCATCTTAGGTGTGAACGTAAAAAACATTTTTGTAAATGGACTGTGGAATGTTAACTTTTGAGTTGGGTCGAAAAATTTGTACTACATACTTAGCTTTTTTTTGATTGCAATTTCTCTATAAGTTTCAAAATGAATTCACGCGATTTTAGGGACATTTTTGGCTAACGCCGGCCGCTGACTTACTGTGTCATAAGCTTAAGTTATACAATTCAATGGTATTCATGTTAAGCACGTATACGGCTTACGCGCCAACCTGTAAAGTTCTTGTTGCAGAACGTCAATTGACTTCCTTCTAAGCTGTGTGTAATGAAGTGGGAGGTATGTAGATGCCAGCTCACTATTTCCATCGCACCACAGTGTTATCTGTTAAAATTAATCAACAGAATTATGAACGCATTTTATATGCTTAGTGCGTATTGGGAACTTTGGAAATTACTGGCTTCTCTCGTTGGAATTTAAGAAGAAATCCGAAATAATTAAGGATATTCGACATATAGCACATAAATTAATTACGCCGACGTAAGGCATCCAAAACGAAGCAAATAACCCCTTTCGCCCTCATTCAGATGTCATCCTCGTTTCTTTGATATACTTTTGCCCATTACATGTACACACCGCCCATTAACCGAAGAGCAGAACAGTACCAACACACCGAGGAGGAAATGGCTGAGATGATTTCATTAGAAGAGCATGTTTCCATACATGATGTCCGCATTTTGCATACGTTGGATTGGGCGGGGGTTGAGCTGGAGTCGGTTCAGCAGGGTGTAAGAGTGTAATATGTGTTTAACCCCTGCAGTGCATTAAATTTTAATTATTCATGACAACCCTTTCGGAGTGGATGGCGCCTGGAATGAGACATATGGTGGAGCGGAGAAGGAGTTTTCGACTTTGGCACGAAGCTAATGACTTTTGTGCTAGAATTACACAGTATCGTGTCTTGTTACTTAAGACTTAAAAAACGGTTCTTTTACAAATCTGAATTATTGGTATTGGATAATACTGATTTTGAAATATGATTCGACTTTGAAAATCGCCCATTTGCCTTTTTAAACTCAGTCTGCACTATAATACGGAGTGAACGTTCGTTCCTTGCCGTATTAAAAGAGGAGAGCGAAAAAGCACCTTTTTGACGTTTCTCTCCTCTGCTACTCTAAATGAGTTAATTATCATCTTAATCTTCAGGTTGTGTACAATGAACGCCACGTGGAAGTCGAGAGTAGTAATAGGCTAAGTGAATTGTGTTTTCATGGATTCGCGTGTATTACTCCTTGCACAGTCGTCGTTCCCTAAATAACCACATTGTGCTGTCAGACCTACTTTTTACATGACGTGAAGAACTAATTCATATTTTTTTTACATTCAAATCTACATACGTATGTATGTATGTCTACGATACCTATCTAGATTTATAGTCTCGCATGTCAATTTAAAATCTGAAACTTCTCCCACATATGGGCTTATAAACTTTAGGCCCGTTTTTTCACTCCAAGGGTCCTTCGACTCATTTTACTTATAAGTTTACACAATGCGATATCGCTTCATTGATTTCCGCCTTTCAGATTTATCGAAAAGGGAAATTCAACGTCAGTTAAAAACTCGGACAGAATCCGGCCAACCGCAAGAACAATTTTCTTCTTTCATTGTAGTCTATAGACATAACACGACTGAAGCTAAAACATCATGTACATGAAAAGGGTGGATTCTGTCATTTAAAGGAAGTTTCATAGGATATTTCAGATCTGGTACGGACGATGAGGGAGGTATTCGGTATAGAGGCTATATTGCATGTGACCTAAAAAGTATGACTGGATATTCCTGTTAAATTTGTTACTTCTACTTATTTAAAAAGGGAAATTTCTTTTCATAGGGTTAGCGATTAAAAATGGTATTTTAGTATCTGCATGAGACCCAAAACATGATATAAGGAAAAACGGAAAGAAGTGTGTCAGTGGGTAGATATATTTGGACTATCCTTTTTGAGGGGGCTTCGCTTCCTTCTTAACGAAAGGGAATTTAGAAAAATTACAGTGGTTGATATTAAAATCTTTGTAAGTAGAATCCGGAATATTTGAGAATGTTCATAGAGCTTAATTGACTGTTCAAAAATTTAGCGTGACTTTAGAAGGGTAAATTGATTCCGCTCTAATGTTTTGCTTGTGTTTAGCCTTCAGGGAAATAGAGCTTCAAATGCAAAATGATTTTATAATAAATAAAAAAAAATCTCTGCATTAATTAAAACTAAAATTTACAGTTTTGTCTATATCAATTGAAAAGGTTATAGTATAGCTAAAACTCATGACGGAAAATACGAAGAAGCAGCTTGCACTCTAGCATTATAACTTCATATCCAAGATCTATCTCGCTTTTGTAAATATGTAGTGTTTAGTAGTTAGTCCTGGGTATCTCTTAATCCCCTATTAATGATGTCTCAGTGTGTTTAATCAATTTATTTTAACCGAGCGTATTTGTAGAGTGGCCACGGTGTAGTTGTATTTAGTGTATTCGGTCGTTGGGTGTTCATGTTTCGACTATATCTTTTCAATTTTTACAATAACAAAATAAATAATTCACTAAGAAAGTACTACTGTACTGTACATCAAAATTAAATTACGAACGAACGCAAGTATGACATACAACTCTTCCCAGTCGATAATACCACTTAACTTGAACTTCACAAAGTCAAGTCATTCTATACCTTCTTCTCTATACTATTTTCTCTGTACTAAAAGGCTTCTCGTAATGGAAATCAAATCGCTGATAAAAATTAGAGGCGAAGGTATCCAAATAAGCTGGAAGATATGACAGAATAAAAATAAAACGAAACTCGTCTTTTGCACAAAGAAAATCACAGTGAGTGACTTTCACACCTCTGAATTAGGAAGATCTTAATCGAAACTCTGCGACAGTATGAAACACTTGCGCATTATACTTGACAGGAAACTAACCAGTTTACATGAATGCTGTCAGTTGCCTATAATCAATTTTACTACACTGTTACATGATGAGTGTAAATATAAATTACTTCAAATACGTATATCGGGGCAGTGACTAAAAGACCATTTTTACGAGTAACTGGGCGGAAGTTTGAACACAAAACATGACTGTTTTATTTGCTTAGGTTTCTCATTTAAGATCAGTCATATCACATTACTAGTGCGATTGCTAATATAACAATATGTCTATCAAATTTTAGAACCGGTCAGTAAGGAAGGTACCATTAAGTTTTTTTACGTTTTTAAATAATTTTACATTCATCCCGGAAAAACTTACTGGTATTCCGCAGAATTAAATTTCACGCTATGTTTTTTTTTCCTAAAAGTAATAAAAGAGTAGTAGTGGTAATTATTTTTATACAGGATGTTGCTAAAAAAGAAACACCGGCTTAATTATTGCACCAAGTCAAAAAGAGAGCAGCCTATTTGTGGCCTACTCTTCTTGAGTTTGCATTTTTTTTAACCTGATATAATTTTCTTCACAAAAAAACTTCGGAAATAAGTAAAACATAAAACATGTTTTTTCTGTTAGAAATACGTTCTTTTAATGACTGATATTTTCAGTGAGAAAAGCTAGTTAGTATAAGTGCGTCGGAGTAGCCTCAGTACTATAATCGGCGTTAAAACAAGCGTATTTGCCGTAGATAACCTTAATTGGACGTTCAATTCGTATTTACATGTGAGTATGCGTGTGACGAAGACCTAACTATACATTTTCGTGCTGCTTCCTTCTTTCCTTTTGATGAAAAAATATATTTTGCAGATTATGAATAACAAATTGTACACACAGCATCTAAAAAATTACCATACTCTTGTGCTGTCAACTAAGCCACCCAAAACTGCACTGGTTTGTCTGAAGTCCCGTTTAATTTTTTTTGTTTTTATGCTTGGGGAAGCGAATTCGACTGTCTAATTCAGTTCGTCTATGGAATTGCATTTACTGTCGATCATGTATCATAATTTCTTATTTTTATTTACATATATTCCTGATATTTCGTCTACAGACCGGATTTCCTTTTACTATACGTAAGCTTCTTGGACTCATAAATCGTTATGGTAATTTTTTCGTCTTTCCGGCTACTACTAACACATCTTCTAGATATCTCAGAAAATATTTACTTTTAATTTGTTTTATCAGTATTTCCGAATCCGTACTAAAAGTATCCGAGAACCACCACCACGACGGTCGTCATCGACTTGAAACATTAAAATGTTTTACCATCCCTTTTTGTGTCCCTCTCAGACAGGTTTCATCCCTCTGGTACATACATACATATATCCACCTTATAGTCATCGTTGTCTTCGTCATCAGCCCATGACATTCTAATTTCTTAGAAAATGTGTTTGCATTTTAACCCACTGATCTTTGAATGAAAATCCAAAAACAACGAAGAAAACTCCTCCTGGATGTAGACACCGCCTCCCTTCCCACATTGTGTGTCCTTGCAAGGTACAGCGACACAATTGTGTAAATACACTCACTTTCTTCATTGACTCTGTAACTTTGCTCACCATTAATTCACTATTCATCGATGCGAGAACCTTTGGAATACAGAATATTTCTTGAGTTGAGTTCTGGGAGAGAGCTATTTCTGTGCGAGTATGTCTATCGTACCGGTACGGCTTCAAAACTGTGTTGACGAGAAAAACCTGAGGGATTGGGGTTGCAGTCCTTTCCTCTTTATACAGGGAAAACAATGAAAATATGTGTCTGCACAAGTTTTCTGATGTAATGGCAGGCAGTGGGACGGGAAGACAAAGTTTTCCATGTGCAGTAACAGCAGAGTCGAAGTGGAGATAGATGAATAATTCAGAGTGATTTTTAAATTTACTCGATCCGAGTAGAGGCTATATTTGAAGTTAACCCCACTATAGTAGCATCTGGTTACGATAATTGAACTGAAACAAGTTTAAATTCATTTAACGAAATAACAGAAAGTTAACCCTCATAAGACTTACAGTTGCGCGAGTGGATGAGAGTACACACAATTTTTGAGCCAAAAAACTCTAAAAAGGTTAGTGTTAATTAGTTAGAACAACTTTAAATATGTAGAATAAGAAATAGTTTCCATTTTCATCAGTAAAGCTGAAAGTTGAGTGCAAATGTACTAATTGAGTTTAAGACCGATTCTGCAAAGAGTCTGTTTCCGTATTGCGTAGGTCAATTGTAACATAAACTTTTAACAAGATTAATGCCGCAACTATCTGTTGCAATTGACCACCAATACTAACCCTACAGGCACCCAATAAGTTATTCAGATCCAAGAAAAATGTCATATACTTACATATATTAAATCAACCTAACACAAACAGATTCAACTGCTTCTAAGAATGTAAGTAATTGTCATGTAAGTCATGAATGTAAAATCAACAAATAATATTATTTTTAATTCAAATAAAGGATTAAAATGATTTACCTTACTTGTTCCTCCATAACCGGCTATGTGTGCAGTTGCTTCATCTAGCTGAAACCAAATGCTGTTGAAACGGATACTTCTTTTTCTGGTTAAAAAAATCGTTTGACATCTTTAAATAACGGTCCCCATTGACAGTTACTGTAACAAAGAAGTATGATGGTTTAACTTGCTTGTAATTCGGGCTTTGTACGGAAAAAAGTTTAAGTCATCATGAATTATCCGTTGTAATGACCGTCTGCTAACTCCGATTGGCGCCGATAACGCACGATACGTGTGTCACTCTGTATATATGTACATATGTATGTACCCATACTGAATATTTTAATGCTCAACGTCAAACAGGTCTTTAAGATTCGGAATACTAAAAAACGTTCTCCTAATTGACATTTGAAGGTGTTTAAAGGACATTGGAATGCTTTTTTGTCATTTAAAATTTTTTTGCAAATTTTGCAAAGAAATGAAATTATATAGATACACACATTAGGACAAATTTAAAGGCAATGAAAAATCAAAGTGAGTGATTTCTTTAAGCTTGTTTAAGTCTACCCCATTGAGAACTTAAATACAGCTTATCAGACGCCACATAATGAACTTTCTATCCCTAGACGCCCTACGCGATACTTAGGACGCCATCACACTCTCTCAAACCATTTCTATTGAACGGTTTTAAAGTCCTTTATCATCCTGCAAAAAACACAAAATCCACATTCTATCAGAAAATCGATATCCAGATGTGAACTTTTGTCATTGATATATGACAAACGAACACATCACACACAGTCCCAAAACGATTCAACTGAATGTCCTTTTTACTTTCGAAGAGTGGAGGGAAGAAAAGCAGGAAAAGGAAACTTCAATCCCATTGTACAAATACACAGAGAAAATAAAATTAAAGTAACAACCAAAGGCGTCTCTGCAAGTTTATAAATTAAAAAATATCAAGGTCCTTTCGGGAAATTCCTTGTCAACTATTGGAATCCTTATTCCTGTGCTTCGTACTGGAGTAGCCGTCAGCTGCTTCCTTATGCTTCTGGGGTTCTGTGTTGCTATCTCAATTATAATGATATGAGAACATTTTGTAATTGGAAAACCAGGAACAGTCGTCTCTATTTCTCCGACAGAATTTCCATGAAAATCTCCTCCACTGCGCATGTGGTTGGAAAGTACCCTCTAAGGATATTTCACAAATTCCCAGTAATATTTGCCCCACACTATTGAACTTGAATTTTTTCATATCCTAGAGCAAAGGAATTTTCCTAGTTTCTTAACTTTGTAGATGCACTCTGCGGGTGGCGACAGAGGATACGCTTTCTTGAGAGTCCGGGGAGTGAAATAATAACGTACCCAATACATTACTCTTTCTTCTTCTGTCTACGCGCCAAACACCTGATATCCTAAAATATTTTTACAAAAGGACATTTTTCGTACTCTCCTGGAGAGTGTATTTTTCGTCCGGTTTTCACTTTTTATTCCACTTGCAAGTGACGCGCTCTCAATTCTCCTGTTCGGTGTTGTGCGCGCTTCTTGGTCTTGGTATATTTTCTGGAATGAATTTTTTCTCCTACAACACAGTGTATAGCAAAGGATATAACAAGGAAGTATTTGAAGGGCGCCAGTTTAGTTGCACTTGAGCTTTGATTCGGATTGCGCGCTCGTTACGACAATTGAGGCAGATTTATGTTCGCCTTCTAATCTTTAGGATCTGTTTATTTCTGGGAAATCTGATTTCAATTTAAAAAGAAAAAAAAAAACATCATAAATATCAATAATTGTTAAGGAATGTGTTTTTGGAACAGAGTTTCCCTAATATGGGAATCGTTATCCTGTTCAAAGAAATCAAAAGTGTGAAAGAAATAAACAGAAAAGAAACGTTCGCGCGGTAGTGATAAATTAATTTCCTTCTTCCCATTTCATGGGAAAAGGGAACCTTAGTGAAAAAAAGAAAAGTTGTACAAATAAAAAAAGGAAAAAATTAAAGTGCAGGTGTCAGTGAAATTCGTGTGATATAAAAGAATTCTTTTGTGGGGGTAAATGATGAATGTGGAAGCTGTTTCAAAGTTTAAGATTTATTTCTTTGGAAAACTTTAAAAGGATGCAAATCTTTGGATTTTTCGTTCGCAGAATTTAGCTTTGATTTATTTAAGGATTTAGTAGGTACATATGTCCTTTGGTATGAATTGGAGGAAGTTGAACATATCAGGGGATCAATTGTAGGTTTTTGCTAAATATGTGATCTGAACACACTACAGTTGAAATATTTAGATGTTTTGATTGGGCTTTGTCCTTCCGACAATTATGAACCTGAATCAATTTGCTTGAAGTAAAAAATTAAATAAATTGATACCGCTAAGAACTCTCAACGTTTTATTAACATAGCTCTGCACAAAGTGGAAATTTAAAAATATAAGAATTTTAAGTACACATACAACAAATAGTACTTTGATGTTGGATTGAAAATCACTTTTAAATGTGGTTTGATTTTCATATAACACTGTTTTTTTATTAATTTATTTTCCCACCAACCTAGGTTTTATTTATTTCATAAAATTCTGATCGCTAGACCATGACCAAGCTAATTTCAGTTTCAAGCAAGATATTGTTCATCATTGCATTTTTGACAAGTCACAAATATTGATTGCATTTGAATTCGTTTTGACAATTCTAAAAAGCATAACCCATACCCATATTAAATAAATCTGTTGATGCTAAACGAGATATTCAATTTTTTTATAATTTACTTGAAGAAGGTTTCCAAGAAACGTTTAATTAAAAAATTCGTTGGATGTATTCAACACAATCAAATTACATTTTTCTTATTAAATGCTTGATTTCATATTGAATTTGAAACGTGTAAACAAAAGATTGTAAATACACAAACCGATAGCGAAATCAAATATTTCGGGATGTTTTGAAAACTTAATATTTTTTAAGATCATTAAAAGTGTCTCCCTCGGCTATTGAACTCTAACATTCTATTTATGTACAACTGAACGTTTGGTATTATTTATGTACGTACCTAAATAAATTTAGAAGTGTCTTCAAATAATATGATTTAAAAAAATTGTGTGCGAATAAAATGTGTGTTTATCTATGATACTTTATTGTCGAAAAGTAAGGTGAAATTTTGAAATTTTTATTTTACTCTTCTAATTCTATTTCGCTGCCTTCAAAGTTGTACAGTCCCGAAATACAAAATACACTAAACGACGGGTTTTCTAATTTTCGAAACAGTTACGAAGTCGATTTCCGGAGTGGCTTTCGGTTTTTATTTTCTCAATCGATTAAAAATGGCGTCCTCGAAGCGGTCTCTTGAGCTTATTGAATAGCCACACGGTGCGAAGCACAAGCAAGCGAACACGGTGGTTGTGTAACGGTATGAGCCAATTTTTTCGGAGAAATATTCTCGAGAACCAATGCAGTGTGAGATGTTACATTATCGTAGGGCAAAAACCTATAGTTTTCAGCCGATAATTCTGGCCTCAGCGAGATCTGTAATAAGTCAATCGTAGAATTTTGAGTAGGTACCAAATCTATGATTTCCTTGACGTTAACGATTCTTTGAATTGTTTGTTTCACTTGCAAACCTTTTTTTGTGACATAGCCTGGTCTTCTGTTACATTATTAACGTTTGTGCAGCAGAAATTTAATTCCGTGTACAAAATGTAATGCAACTTCTTTGGTCAACAAAAGGTGCAGATTTGGACATGAGATTTTATACAGATGTCACTGGCAGTACTACCAAATGTTGGGTGTGTTTAAATTTCAACTGGGGAACTGCGCTGGAAATGTCCTTACCTCTAATTGGTATTAAAAATAAGCCATTGGAGACTGAATACTCGGGATTTGAATATATGTATAACGCCTATGATAAAATATATTTCTGACTTACCTTATATTGCTTTGAGAATTTATTTGGACAAAAAAAATATAAATGCATTTTTTAAAACTTTCTGATACTAAATCATAATGACGAATGGCATATGACCTTGTCTATAAACTGAAATAGTTTTCAATTAACCCAATTTCATGGTTGTGAACCAATATTCCGAACTCTGATTCTGTTTTGCTCTATTTAAATGACCAGCGCACTTATCCCAACAAAATAATGCGGAGAAAAATAAACTCATCTTTTAACTTTTTATCAAAAGCAATTTATCAATTATGTACTTAACATAATTGTTCGTCTACGGTACGGGAGTACAGCGAGACCCAGACTCCCAAGCGGCTAGAAAAAAAATGAGCACTGCCGGCGACCGACGTTGTATTAATCGAAGCCAATTCGATTATGAATCATTTTTATTTTCGTTGATAAGAGGGATGAATGGTTCTTGACATCGTCCATTAATCAAATTATGAAATAAGTTTTACTTATTCAATAGGTTTCATCGTTATTTTGTGCGTATTCTTCATAGTGGAACGAAAAATCCAAAGTGTTTTAAGCATTTCCAGTGCATATACATAATGTAATGGTTTTCATTTAATAAATTCCATCACTTTAAGCTTTTGATAATATTAAAATTTTAACACAAAATAAATTAGAAAACGAGAAATAATTTATGAAAAAGTGAAAAGCGTTTTCGGTATATTACATCCTTATGAGATTATTTCATATATTTTTTTCGCTCTCAACAACATCTAAAGAACTTCAACAACGACAGAGCTGTCAATATGGATGCAGGAATTATGACAGATTCATCAGCTGTAGTGCTTGATGCACATCATCATAACCATCATCAGTTGCAGCATCCGCAGCAAAAACACTTGAAAATTTCCCCGAACAGCACCATCTGCTCGGCCACATCAGTTACAGCTGTTGCACCGTCATCCGCAACGCAGTCTCCATCGAAAATCGCCAACGGTGTCCATCAGCATCCAACGATTGCCAATTTGAAGGCTTGTGCAGCTAGTGGTGCAACAAATACAGTCCATAATCATCATCATCATAGTAGCGGTGGGACAACTACGCCACCACCAACGACGACAGCAACAACGACAGTGAATTTTTTAAACGGTCTGGGTGGTGGGGGTAGTGGAATTTATTCACCCTTCAGTAGACCGAGTTCGTTGGTAAATTCCCCTGCGTTGGGCAGGAGGAAACGTTATACTAGTACATCGTCCAATTGTTCCAGCCAGTTTAATAATAACTACGCAGGATTAGATATGGAGTCGCTGGAGGATATGTTAAGAAAGGTGAGATTTTATTTGTTGTGTTATTTATTTTTGTCTTTTTGTAATGTATGTACATATGTATTTTGTGTTAAATATGTACTTATGTGCAAATAAAATTATCATCTTTCGGTAGCTACATATTATAGACTTCATTTACAACAAAATGATTGGTTTTTTGTCCTGCATAACTTTTTATACTTAATGTTTTACGATGATGGTGTATCCCTCAATTTTTAGTGCTCCTGACCCTTAAAGGAAAGACTCAACACTTATGGGTTTATTATGGTGTCTGCCAGTCTGGAACAGTCTTGTAACTTGTAAACCGTTTGACGTAGTTAGCTGTCATTTTTGGCATTGTTAGGGACCCCACATAAGATATGGTGGTAATGAATTTAATTTTCAGAACACAATACTTCCTGGGTAGGTACTCTTCGCTTTTGTCCAATTTTTGTCATCGTTCATCTTAAGTTATAACACTTTGTGAGTATATATTCGATTTTCCTAATAAGAGAAGAAAAATCCATTCAAATGGGCACTATAATGCACTCACGCTTCACTGGCTTAAGAGTGAATAAGTTAGGTTTGACATCTGGCAAAAAGAGGAAAAATACATACATATGTCTATACCCTATCCTAAGGGTATATTAAGTTTGATACATAGTTTGTAACATAGAGAAGATAGACCGCATAAAGTATATGTATATATAAATGATCAGCATCAGTAGCCGAGTCGATTAAGCCATGTCCGTCCGTTCGTCCGTCCGTATGTCACCAGTTTATAGGGCTTAAATTTTGAGCTAGGTTGATGAAATTTTGTATACAAGGTCTTTGGAAAACTTAGCAATACAAGTGTAAAAAAATTTCAAAATCCGCCCACTGCCACACCCTCTTTTTGAAAAAATTACTTTTTTCAGTAATTTTACATGAAACTCGATAAAATTTACTTAAGATAATATGTAGATATTCTTTAACTCTACATATCTTCAGTACATTGTGTATGGCCACGCCCAGTTTTTAGAGGCGTTTTTTATCAATAGAAAGTTTTTTGAAGGTTTTATCGAAATAATAGCACTACTTGGGAGCTAAATACAGTATACATATGTTAAGAAAATTAACAAAATCCGCCCACTTATTGAAAAAAAAATTTATTTTGGAGTAGTTTTATAAAATATTTGAAAAAAAAAGTTCCTAAAGGAAGTATATTGGTGGAAGAAGGAGCTAGTATGTGCATAGGAAAGTAATAGGGTATCATACGATCCGCTACAAACTGATTGTAGCCTTTTCAACCTTTCTACTGGCAATACCAGTAGTTATATGTACTTACGTCAAATAAAGCATCTGAATCGTGAAATTTGACGTTTTTAATTATGTATTTAGGTACTCATAACTAAATTCAAATCAAATTAAAAAAATAATTGAAATTAAATCATCAACTTGATTCGATGACTTGAATTTCTATGACTTTGGACTTGAATTAACTCAATAACAGTGTGCCGATCAACGACCAATTTTGTAAAGGTCGTCCAAAATCGGATCTTGTATCGATGCTGAGCGCGAATTGAAAATGCAAGATCGTCAAGTGACTCATCCTGAGATTGAAGCTTTCTTGGGCATTAGTATGAGAAGCGTAAATAATATTTTGCAACTTAGAGGCGGAATGATCATTCTTCACCAAGCCGATGCGAGCTCTCTAACACCAACTCAAACAATTGCCATATTAAATTGATAGGTCATCTATCATACATATGTACATACATTAAAAAATTACATATACACCTTTGAGTGAATTGTATACTTATGTAAACAGCTAGAATAAGTAAATGTTTCTGTTACGTTTCAGTTACAAAATATGACCCGAGTTATTTTCGACCAACCATGCAGTTAGTTTGGCATTCGTTCATTAATTTCAATACGGTTGAGTGTTGAAATAAATAAATTGTTTTTAAAATGTTAAAATGGTCGGAATCACTACAAGTACTCTCTTTGTGTTATTCTAAATTTCCAGTCGCTCAACAAGGTTTCCTCACGTGGTTTAGAAAAGGTGCAGAAAAATACTAACCTCCTACCTAATACCGTATTTTGAAATGTTTACTTTGTGGAACCCCATAATTGGATACCATTATGTCCAAACAAGTTTAAATATCTGATTGCATATAAGATTTTATTTTCAATGGACAGTTCTGAGTTACATATATCCTAACAACCTAAGGTTTTCTAATATGTAATGTTTATTTTCAAGATTTAATGCTCACAGCGCATTTAATGTGTCATTTCCCCAGAAAACCCATAAATGAAGTGGACTGATGAGAGCAAAATTGGCCAGTATGGCAGAATAGGTTCTCGATAATATGTATGACGTCCAGGTCATACAGAATTTTCTGGATTTATCAGAAAAACCATAAAACACGGTGGATCTAGTATCATAATTTGGGGATGCTTCCCCTACTGAATTCCAATATATTGCATAAAAGTATAATGAGCCACTATTTATACGTCGATATACTAAAGGGTCTCATGCCACAATTTGCCAAAAATTCAAATCCTTGGGCTACTTATGTTAATTTAAATATGAAGGTATGTTATATTTCTTTTTTTGCTAACAACTTTTGAAATTGGCAAAAAAAGATTCCGCAAGAAAATACGTAGGTGCATTTTTTATAAATGCATATTTGAATAGTTTTGTATCCAAAGTAAATACTAGCAATTCCTCAATGGAAAAAGGGTTTCAGTTTTTTTAAGTTTCAGGCTTTCCGATCTTTTGACCAGTTATTGCATCATTTTAAAGGTTCCGGATCTTAAAAACGAGTGATGGTACTCCAACGATTTTTAAAAGGTGTTTCTCTGTCTATCAGTCTGTCACAGTCTTGTAACTCTTGAACAATTTGACTTAGATATGTGTAGCTTCCAGTGGTGAAATATATCTTCATACCTGAGGTCTGGAAAGTCACATTTCGTCACGAAATTTTGCAATAAATCTTGTCTTTTGCGAACTGTATTACATAAGGGGTATTCACGCTTTGTTGTATCTGGTTTTGTATCGGTGTAAGAGTGTAGAAGTGTAACTTTTTGATACATTAAAGCAAGGAAATACACCGGCTGTCACTTTGTCAGATGACTTGACTTATGACTCAAAGTTGCTACAAATACGAAATGCGTTCACTCTTTGGTGTAAAAAAATACACTTCTACACTTTTACAAGACTAGATACAACGAAGCGTGAATACCCCTATAGTTCTAGAATGATGATCAATATGAGCTTAAATCGTTCTATAAGATGCGTGACGGCTTTGACGGACCCAAAAAATCACATAATTTACCGAACGCAGAAATACATTGGTGATAAATTTGAAAGTTTTGTCCTGATCCTTTAAAATCTAGACCAAAGTTTTTACATTTACTTAAGAGAGCAATACCGTTATGAAACATTGGTTATAAACTCATGAGTTCCATAAAAAGATCTTACCTTCAAAAAAGTGTATGTGCAGTTCATTGAGCTATTATATTTTGGATTTTATTTGCCTTACACATATTTTTGGTGTAAAACAAAAAAACTTACAGGGATTCATTTATTATGAAGACACGCTTGAATCAGAAATAAATAGACATTATTACATATGTACATTGCCTAACAGGCATGAGTACATATGAAAATAGGAAGAAAAGAAGATAAACTTTGACCAGTTTGTCTCTATGGCTATTCCTCGGTTAATTCTCCATGGAAATGAAATGATATGCACATATTTTCTCATTTATTTTTTTGTTTTTATTGTTCAAGTTATTTTTAACTAACAGCATAATGGTAGGACTTGTTGTGTTCTTCATTTTATTTTCGGTTAGTGATACACTTGTACATACATACATACATATATATGTAAATGCATGATTAAGGCTTAAAATACTTTAACATGCTTTTGACAGTGGAAGATTTACTTACATACACATGTCTAATACTTTGTGACATCGATTGCTGTAAACACGTAAGTTCGGTACAAGCACCATCGCCAGACGGCATTCAAAACCGCAGGCAATAAATCAAATTGCAAACTTTCGGCCATCAGGTGTCTCTTTGCATTTGCCTAACGCAATAAATTTTGTATTTTTTTTTTTGCCTTTCACTTCCTCTACACAGGTTTGGGGATATTTTCCTTTTCAAAACTCAAACATCCTGCTGAAATCTCAACGGGGAATAACAGTTTTATTTTTCCTTCTCTGTACATTAAATTCCTTTCGTCGTTGTTGGCATTGTCCTCGTCGTCAAAACTTTAAGCCGAACACAAAGAGCAAAGAGAGCAAGAGAAGGAAAAATATAGAAAACGGATATGAAAAGCCGCCAGCTTTATATTTCCTTCCAGTCAGCCCGTCCCGTGCGCTCTGATCTATGTATGTATAGTGAGTCTACGCAAATTTCCCAAGTGAGATTAAATTTAAAATTCTCTCCCTACGCTTCCCTCACCCGTTGGCTTTTCTTCCATTCTTGCATTTTGTTTTTTTCATTTTGTACCTTTGGACATTGACATCAGAACTTTGAGACTTTTGTACTACATTCTTGTGCTCGTCGTTTTTCTTCCATGGGAAAATGGGCTTAAGTTGTCCCTTTTTTCCAAAAATAAAAGGACGAAAAACAAAGGCAGTATTTGTTTTCGTTGCTTTTGTTTTATTCTTAGCTTGTACATGAGCTAGCCTCGTTTGTACTTTTACATTTGGCTTGTCAGAGTAATGTAGGCTTTAATCTGCGCGTTTTACGCTTTGACTTTTTGATATTTTGACATTAAGCGGGGTGGGCCTTCCTGTGATAACATAGAAAAAGGGTTTCTGCCCATTAGGGATTTCACTTCAATTAGGATGAATCCCCAGATACATTGTTACGATGGTTATCATGTCGGTCATGTATGTATGTAGGTAGGTGTATGTGTGTGCGTGTTCATGGCCAAGATGATAAGATGGCCAGAAAAAATTGAGACACAATGGGATTCATTAGAATGTCATACGGGGGAAAAAAGTGTTTAGGGAATGTGACCCGCATATAAACAGCCCACAGGCTTTTGTTTAAAAGTTATTTAGAAAAGGAATACATTTGAAATATCTGAAAATACCTTACCTTTTCGATATTATTATTTTTTATTTATAGACGAGATCGTATACAATGGACAAATAGAGCTGAATAAATATAAAAACAGTGCTTAACGTGTGGAAACTATAAGTCCCTCCTGAAGACAAGCGCAAATGTATACCATGCACCACACTTACAGTTGAAAGAAACTATTCATTGGCCCTCTATGTGCTGTTTACGGCTTAATATTTATTTATTAACATATTTATAAAGAACAATAAGTAAAAATACTCCAGTACCTTTTAAATGTATAGATATAGACTATTGTTTTGCAATTTTAAAAATGTTGCACTGAACGGTATTCTTATTTTTTCTTCAAATACTCTATGATTGAACAAATCTCCTTACACTCCAGACTTGACACGCTTACTCTTTCTTCTGCAGAGCATCTAAAATAGAAAAACCTCCTCCTCATTTGGTCACTCTAGGCACAGGGCCAAAGTATCGACAAGAACTGTATGAGGTAGTTAAAATCTCTCCTCGCTCTCTTGGCCCACGATTCTTTAATGGGAATGAGGTTATGGATCCACCTGCCTTTGGAGGAATTATTTCACCTATTATGCACAGAGTTGCCGATGCTTTGTTTTTCTCCTTAACCTATTTCCGTCCTGAATCTCATCTGCGACGCGGCTGCATCTTCGGAGGTAGGTAGTTCGGAAGCCGCTGATCTATAGAAGTACCGAGCTGACCTCTAGACAGCAAGATCCACGGGCGTATTTAAACCCTAATATGTATACACAAAAAAGAGGACAAAATTAAAATTACATACATATGTAGATCTAATCATTACTTTTCTGAGAACACCAATTTCATATCGATTCTGTATGGTTTTCTAGTTGTGGTTTTGTATTGTAATTTGTTATTTTCGATAAAAGAAGAAGTTTTTGAATAAATCTACAATTAACATTATTTAAGAAATATTGCTGAAACTAACTACATATGTATGTATACTGAACCTCGTTCTTTTATATGCATACATATATGTATATGTCATAATATATCGTTTTGTTTCAAAAATGCATAATTTTCACTTCCTGTTCAAATTCTGGGTGGAGGAGTCATAACAATCAAGAGCGGGCGTTGCAATGGTCCCTTATAATTAATCTACCTGCAAACTTTACCTTCATAGGCCTTTCACTCGTGATATACAACTAGTTTTGGTCGAACGTCCGGCATCGAACACAAACTGATAATAATGATTGAAATAAATGAAATTCAATCCATTGTTCACACATTTGTCAAAGAATACACACTCTTAATTCTTCTTTCACCTCGATGTGTTTTGTAATTAAAAACTCCCCGTTACAATGAGTTCAAGTACTTTCTTTAATCAACAACGTTCATTAAAAGAACAAAAAAATTTCTTCCTAAACATCTCAAAGGACTTTGCACTTTCACAAAGTGCAAGTGCACAGTTAGTCAAGCTAAAAAGGGTAGGTTGAGAATGTTCTGCAACAGCAGACGCTAGATATACAACTCCTTCAAGAAATGGGGTGTTCACATCTACTTTTGCGCGCGCGATAACTTTTTACCACGCCAACAATTGCAAACAATTGGAAGAAATTAAGAAAAACTGTTGTCTAACTGTGAGTCTCCCATCCTCCGCTTGGTATTCACTGTCCTTAAAGAGAATAAAAGCGATTACTACCTTTATGCCGCCACTCAGTATGTTATATTTCCTATAGTGTAGCACGGAAAAGTTCCAAGGACGATGGTGAAGGAAACGAAAAGAAGTCGTTTTCCTTTTTCGATTAAAAGTAAATACCTACATAGCATCGCTTAAAGGCGGATGGGTTGAAGCGAACCACACAATAATCATTCCAATCCAAGGATCGGGAGCGTATAAACTGAAATAATATGTATACGCTGTAAGTATGTAAACTAATATGTATAAGTATGTACATATGTATGTGTGACTCCTTTGAAATAAACAGCTTTCGGTTGTACATCAGTTAAATTAAGCTATTAATTTTTAATTTAAATTCTTAGAGAGCAAATTCAAAACGGATATTCAAATTGACAGCAAGAGGAGAAGAATTGATAAAGTAAAATAACCTGTTAAATTAAAAAAAATCATTTGTGAGTAGAAAAACAAATAGCCGAAGGCGAATAATCCACTTGGAGCTGGTTGAAAATTTAATTTAGCTTTCCTTATACATACATACATACATGTATTTATTAATATCAATTTTGCAATATAATAAAGGGTCCGCCAAATAACTTTTTTTTTTTTTTTTGAAAATGCTATAAAAAAAACTACTGAATATTTGCTATAAATATGCTATATGCTATAAAAAAATATGAATTTTTTATTTGAAAGTACAATCCTTCCGGTTAATAATGGAAAATAATTTCATTCAAATGGCTGCCTCGGCTGGCCATGCAGTAGCCTACACGATCGGTCCAATTTTTAAGCACATTAACGATTGTGTGCAGCTGTATTTCACCAATGGCTTCACGAATATTGTCATATAAAGCGTCAATTGTCTCTGGCTTGTCGGCGTAATACTTATCTTTTACGGCACCCCACAAATAATAGTAAAAAAAAAAAAAAATATTTGGCCGTAAGCAGCTCATAGAGGGCCAAGGCCTAGCTTTTCCCAGCTGTACGTATTGTGCGTGGTATACATTTCTGTACGTACAGAAGGGACCTACAGTTTTATGCCGTATCCGAAGGGCAGGGGGGTTTTTGAGAAGCTTTCTCATGACAGTAAACACTCTTGGATGTTTGTCAGACGCTCGCAAGAGGTGGGGCCGTGAAAAAAACTTTGGTGGTATTTTCCTGGATTCGAACTCGGAACCGCTTGCGCAGTAGTCCAACGCACTAGCCACTGAGCCACGGCACCTACGCACAAATAATAGTCCAACGGTGTCAAATCGCAGCTCCGAGATGGGCAAACGACATTAGCTCTGCGGCTGATAATGCGATCTTCAAAAACAGGGCGCAAAACATCGAGTGTAACTTCGGCTGTGTGGCACGTAGCGCCGTCCTGTTAAAACCAAATGTTGCCAATATCCTCCTTTTCAATTTTTGTGAACAAAAATTCGTTCAACATGGCCCGATAACGACGCCATTGACTGTAACGGCCAATTATGCCTCTGGACCAAAATCCGTACCAAACAGTGACTCGTTTTGGGTGTATCGGCTTTTCAATGTATGCTTGCGGGTTTTCTGTGCCCCAAATGCGACAATTTTGCTTGTTTACATACCCACCAAGATCAAAATGAGCTTCATCTGAAAAGATGATTTCTTTTGGCAAAATCGGCATCTTCTCTAAGTCGATCGCAGGCCCACTTAGCGAAGCGAAAACGCATTGGATGGTGAGTTGGTTTCAACTCCTGAACCAATTGGACTTTGTATGGCGTCATACCAAGGTCTTTATGCAAAATTCGTCTCAATGATGTCTCCGAAATGTTCAATTGTTGAGAACGACGGTGAATTGATGTTGATGGCGCTTCACGCACACTTTCTACCACAGCAGCACTCGGGTAGTACGCACTGTTTTTGGCTTTTCACGCTTTGGTTTATCGATGAGAATGCCAGTTTTTTTCACTTTTTTCACAAGATAACGAACATACGGAGCTGACGGTGCTTCTCTTCTTCCAAAATCCGTACGCAATTTTCGCACACATTCTACAACATTACCATGATTGTCAAAGAAATGTCGCAATATTGCCCAGCGTTGTTCAAGCGTATACACAACCATATTTGTTCAGCGGAAGGATAAAACTAATTATCTGTCAAATCAGACATGAGCTAAGTGTTACCATTCACGAAATAAGCACTAGTTGAAAAAAAAAAGTTAGATGGCGGACCCTTTATATATGTATATAAAGTCGCAAGCTGTTCATTGGACGCAATTGTTAAATCTAACCATAACCACCAGTCAAATGCAAATTTGTTCCCGCTCTTGAACACATTGACGGCAATCTGTCTTGAAGAAAACGAAGCTCGAAAATACATTTTATACAGTAAGTACAATATTTCCGAAAGATTATATCTAGAAAAAATCTGGAAAAGCAATTTTTTTTTTAGATTTTTAGTCGTTGCAAAAATAATCCAAACGGACCCAAAATGCAAATTTTCTTGGGAAAAGTGGACGTAAAGAAACTATATTTTGTTTTTCGAGATATCATGGTAAACTCAGTGTATCCAAACATAATAAGTGCTATGCGAGTTTCTATATGTATGCCGTAGCTTTCCGTCCTTCCACTTGCGCTCTATAAAAAAGATAAATTTCTTTAAATATGACATTAGAAAACAAAGTGATACCAATTCAATTGTGAGTATAATGCTAAAAAGGATTGGATTGGGTATCTAAAATACTAAAATTCTTACATACATTTAGAAAAAAAGGGTACCACGATTCAATGAAAATATAGTATATAGGTAAGAACTTTAGACTTAAGCGCCTATTAATATTAAAGTCGACAATTTTTTTAAATCAAGACTAATGATTCCTTGTTGGTTAAATACTACAATCATTCTGAAGCGGGTCGTGTAATACCCCATGCCCTTTCTATACAGCTCATTTTTCCACATATGTACTAGCTTGGCTTAATAGAATAGGCTAGTAATACTGATCATTCACATATGGATCTATCTTTTATAGTTCACAATGTTACAAGCCATGTACCAAACCTAATATACCCTCGATATCGTATAAAAACGATTTCACTATGAATATCTACTGAATATTCTTAAATTTGACAGCTAGTCGACCGTTTGTCCACATACGATTTAATTGAGTGGAGTGACTTGCTAATTAAATTCGAAAAACCAAAATCTTTAACAACTAAATCATCAATCGTCAAATCGATCAAATGAGAAGGCCACACACGGTTTAATTTGGGCAACAACCAACTGAGTTGAACAGTGTATGGAGTGCTTAAGAAATAAACATTTCTAGAGGGTTTCAAGTTACAGCAAAGAAAATAGTACACAAGAAATTGGATTAAATGATCCATCAGTAGATAAAGTGTACTGGTCCTGTTCGGCGCTAGTTATAATTTGTTTTCAAAAATTGTCTCCACAATTTTACAATTGCTTAAATAAAATGTCAATTTTAACAGGTCGTTGTGGCGTTAGCTGTTCCATAATAAATTGTTATCCGTCACTCTCTACGACCGTCAAATGCCAACTACCAATGTCATCAAAAGCGAAATGGTGACCGGACAAAATCACCAGGTAATAGTGCAATTACATGTTGCAAATTTGCATATTTAATATTCTATGCACTATGACAACAATACGAGACCTTGTTCTCTATTAAGATCTCTCTTCGAGATCCAAATAGTTCATGCAATTTCTCACTAGGTTACACTTTCATTCGTGACTGAGGTGAAATTGTCCATGATAGTTTAATATCCATGTTGCCAGATTAAAACATATATGTATACTATTTGCAAACTAAACCGTTATTCAATAATTTGTATGTCAAATTGAACACATCGAATTCTCATTTAAAAAAAATATTCGGTCGCCTGGCAACTCGATGAGCTTTTCAAATGTCACATTCTAAGAGAAACTTTTACCACAACTCAGAGCCTAAACTTTTCGTGGATCTGTACTGTTTTATTTTCATCGTGTGATCTATATAGGTCTTGGGTGATAATAAAACATGGCGTTTGTCTACAAAATTACCATGTCAGTGACACCAGTTTAATTTACCTTAAATTGCAGTCCTCGTCAAATAACTATTGGTTCTATTTAGTATTTCGCTAAACACTACTATATTATCTGCGATAAGAAACGAAAGCCATATATTATACCTCAGCAGTTGATTTTTATGTTCCGGATGAAACTTAACAATCGTTGACCACGCATATATATATATATATGTATGTAAATAGCTTTTTTCTATTATGCCTTCTAGATTTTACCTTATGGGGACCAAAACACCCTAAATTGAGTTAATTAAATGTGTAAGCTTTAAAGCCACTCACACACGATTTGACATAGAAAATCTTTAAGTAAAAGAACACATTTTCGTGTTGGTCGCCAATTTAATAATTTTTGGCTGCTGGCAGCTCGAATCTACACAGTCAGTTGATATAAAATCCAAAACTCTCGGATTAAAAACCTACCTACCTATGTAGAATGCCACAAAACAACAAGAACAACAAATTCCTTCCTTTCTGACGAGCTACGTTGATGGGTTGGTAGGGTGGCATATTCCACTTCCGCACACCCCAGTCGTTAGTCGATGGTTAAAAGCAGGACTAACAACATCGGCCTATTGGGGGTAGCGATAATGAACTCCAGAGTTTAGTCTCTGTAGACACATAACTAAACATCAGCGCCAGCAGCAACAACAACAAGGGCCTGGTAAACATACGCGACGGTATTACATTATTATGTGACGGCAACCCCCATTTGCATATGGGGCAATTTTTAGTGTGATCGGGGAAAGGCTCCGATGTAGTTCGTAAGGTATAACCATGGAACAACCAGGGTAAGAGGGCTGTGTTGTTTTGTTTTTTAGCTAAATTTGGGTTAATCGCATGCTTCAGGTTTTCTATTTTGTATTTTTTGTGTTTTTTTTTTTTTTTAGTTGTAGCGGTAGTGGTTTTGTTATTTTACCTTTTATATGCTGCGGCATACCATGTATCCATTGGCAGTAGTTTCTATAACAACATAACCAAGTAGAAAATATTGTTGGTTAGTGTTGGATTGAATTATGGTACTGGTGGCAATGATACTTCCCCGCATTGCACTAACACGTGTTATGAATTTTATAACACGGTTTGGTTACTGGAAGTAAAATGCATATGGGATACCCTTTTCATCCTTCACTGCGTAAGAACACAAACGGATTTATTATCAAGCTAACTATAAATATGTACATACAGATATATACTCGCTCGTATGTATGTACATACGAATTCGCTGTTTTTTCACGCTTTTTGTACATTTAATATTTTGTAACTCGCATTTTGTTTCTTCGCAGTTTAGATATTCTGCATTCATTATTTCGCGATTTTATCTTTCCTATTTGGTAAGTTAGCCTGTTAGCTTTTACTAACTTAGTTTTTTTTTTTATCTGGCGTTCTCTTATTTCTTATTTCGCTATATACATACATACATATATAAAAATGAATGTTTGTCTGTATGTCCTTTACATTTGATGATCTTTAGCAAAGTTGTTCTGCATGAGCCCACTAAGGTTTCTATGCTCTCTCAACTATTTGTCCAGCAATGCATATATGAGTTGATGAGTTCAGTCCTAGGCTGATCATTTTTGTTTTTGCCGAGTTGATTTTCAGCCAAACGACGTCTGCTTCCCTCTCCTCATTTGCTGTAATTTGCTGAAGGTCCATTATTCTGTGTACATATACCTACATCGCCCGAGTAGTCAAGGTGTTTGAATTCAGATGTAAGAGTATATCGAGTTCTTTCAATCTCCAGCCTTTCCGAACAACAATTTGAATTTCGAATTCCTCCAGAGCGGGGACCTACTTGTTCGGCATGGAGTGTGTCTTCGCTCCAGGATGATTTTAGCTATTATCTTGGACACTGCAGGCAGCACGCAGATACCTCTTCACTTTTCGCACTGCAGTTTTTAGGGAGTTTGACGATCATTCCCCTCTTCCACTCATCCGGAAAACTCTCGGCTTCCCCTGCTCTCTCGGCAAGTGGGAACAGTAGCTCGACCGGTGCTGTTGGCGCATCATGAAAAAGCTGCGCAAGTATGCCGTCAAGTCTTACCCCTTGTTGGTTTCAGTGCTTTTATCGCAGTAATAATATCTTCCTTACTAGGGGTTGTGGTGCGAATTCGAGAATTTCTTTCTACGGACATTTTACTCTGTCTTGGGTGCATATTGCTTGACGAATACTCGGTTTAGAACCGAAACAAAATGCTCCTTCCATCTCTTCAGTTGATCCTCATCTGATTACGTCAAATTTTCGACAGATGGGGCCACTGACATTTCAATGAATTTTATATGTGACAGTTCATGCTGATTTGTATTGAAACGAAAACAGCGAACAAATGATAACGTTTCGAGTTGTGGGTGACATAAGAATTTATGTTAATTGTGAAATTCATGTCCGGCTCACATTATATCGACAATATTGTCGTTTTTCGAATAGTTTTGTGCGACTCGCTTTCAAAATGACTATCAACAAAGCACACGGACAATCGTTGCAAGTGTGTGGATAAAATGTGGAGAATCCATCCTTCCACATGCGCAGCTCTATGTGGCCTGCTCACGCGTCGAAAACCTTCCGATTTATTCGTTTACGCATCTGATAGAAAAACAAGAAATATTTTGTATCCCATCGAATTGAAACGAAGCGCTGCAATGTCACAATTTTTTTTTTAAATGAATTGAATATTTGTGTGATGCCTTTAATGCAAATTTATTTGAGTTGGTAGCGTTGTAACGCGCGCAGCGTACAGCCAGTTTCAAATAAATTAAAAGCGCTACCGCATAGCATCCTGCTTAAAGAAATGGAACAACAAAATAATTATTGAGTAAAAATTTTGTGTTTTCTTCAGCTCAAAAAAAGAAAATCAGTGTGCCTACCTACAATATTTAACATAGAAAGCCTTTATTAAAATAATATTACATTCAAATACAAGTAAAGTATTGTTGCAGTAAATAAAATTACTTTACATTTAGAACCTACCTTTTTTAGTAATTCACAAGACTATCAATTATTTTGATCAATTTTTTTTTCAAAACCATCTGCATTAAGTTTGTCTTTACCTCTTATAGACTTAAACACACATACACTCTTTCTTCACTTTCCATTTTATGGCAAATACAACTAACTGCAGCCAGATTGAAGCAATTGAAGGGTCTACTGGAAAAACGCCTTATGTCGAAGTAAACGAACATATAAGTAACAAAGCACTAATAAACAGTTTGCCATATAAGCCGCGGGGTAAAAAACGAAAGCCACTAAGTCGAAATGCTAAATATATATAAAAGAGCAAAATAAGAAATGCTAGGTAATTTTACAGCTACATGAATGCAGGATGAAATGACAATAAGCTACATGACTTTCGCGAAGTCAAAACAGCGCCACCTTTTTTTTGGTTTTATTTAAATCTAAATATATCGTCCTTGATATAATATCAATCGTAAGACATGGCAAAAATATTTATAATTAATTAATATTCGTATGTTCTGCTATAAATACGTCTTACATTTTGCAATTCCATGCATTATCGTATAGAGCAGTGGTTCCTAACCTTTTCCACCGTATGCCCCCCATATCAAACCGAAAAGTATCATGCGCAAATAAAGGGTTTTCCAATAGGGATTTTCGAATTCGGCGGCAAGCTACTTCTATCAAATTTAGTCTTTTTTATTAAATATGTTTTACCAAATTAAAACAAAAGTGGGTCTTCTGTTTGAACACTACTTCGCGCACTTCGCCCATCTTACGGTCAGCATAAAAGTCCTTCAGAGAGGACTATTCGCAACGTGGTGGATAAATTTAAGTGACCCTTTCAGTCAACAGTCGACGAAACGCAAGATCTTCCGAAAATATCGCCACTATCCGTGAGAGTGTGAAGGAGAATCTGAGGCAGTCAATTGCACGCCGCGCCCAAGTAGGTACTCGGCCTTTCGCCAACCGATTTGGCTAATTTTGCGTCATGACTTGTGCTAACACCCGTACAAGATTCAACTGAACCAGGAGCTCAAAGCTAATGACCATAGACTACGCTGTTTGTTCGCTGACTGGGCTCCCGAGCACTTCGGTCGAAAAATCATATTCAGCGACGAGGTCCATTTCTGGATTAATGGGTTGGAAAGTCCACGCACTTTAGTAATAAATGTTGGAACCTTCAGCATTTATACATTCATTGCATAATAGAAAATTCACAATTCACCACCCCCTGTTAGGGTCCCAATGCCTCCTGGGGGCGCGCCTCATCGGTTGCGAACCACTGGTATGGAGCATTCTTTAGAAAATTTGCTCCCATATCAAGTATATAGCTACCGCTCTCATAGAAATTCGTGTCTTAGAAAGTGATTTTATTTATTTATTTTTTTTTCAAAAACGTGGGTCCGACAATGCTGTCCATCTTACCTTAAAGGGAACGACAGCACTTATGGATTAGGTATAATGTCTGTCTGCCCGTCAGTCTGTCACAAGCCTGTAACTTTCGAACTGCAGAACATACAGAGCTGAAACTTTCGCTATGTATCAATAGCCCAAATGGTGGGAATGAATTTGATATCATAAGCACTTTGTGGAGCGCCATATGAGGCACAAACAATTTATTTTGTTTTCCATCATGTGAGGTGACTTATCATTTTGAAAAGAAATTTACAAGAGCCTCATATTTATAGGAAATATTTTGTTCCTTGCTCGGAAAAATAATTTCGGAATTCATCAATACTTCAAGATTATTTTAAATTAAACTTTAAATTTATGTTAAAAGAAAGCATATGGGAATGCTATAAACCATTTGAAACGGATCATATGATCCCTTTCCTATAAAATCCCTTCTTGCGCGTACATAATTTCTGATGTTTTTTGAAGTTTCGCATAAATTTACTAAAAGAAATTAATCAGTTGGCGGATTTCCAAAGTTTTTCTTCTTACATTTGTGTTCAAAATAATAGTACCTAGTGCGTACTAAAGTAATACATTAATGATGTTTTCTGCTTGTTTCCAAGTGCAAATTTAATTTTTGGTTTTTTTTAAGAACTAAAAAAATATGTCAAGCCAATTTACTGTAAAGTTTATAGCAAGTTTGATAAAGATCAATGCGTGTCAGAGATTTCGGTGTAAACAATGCTGTTCACAAAAATAGAAGTGAAAGCAGAAAAGCTTATAATATTGGAGCAATTGACTTTTTAATGACTGCGTGTCACATCCATTGAGATAGGGTTTCTTATAACCACAATTGTGCGTGACATGTCTCTTTTGGATGTAGGCTGACTAAACGGCTGCTCCCGGACATATCTGTCTGCAACGCTTGTCGAGAGGGTGACGACCAGTGTTACCTCCTGAAAAATTTCGGAAATGGTCCTGAAAAGAGTCCCTGCCGAAAGAAAAGGGGCTTATATAAAATTGAAGAACGAAATTTGGCGAAACAAATAATATTTGTCTTATTTATTTTCTACTTTTTTTTTATTTATCTGAATATCATAATTATTAAAATAAAAAAAAGAACAAGAAATATAAAGTAGTAATTTCAATTCAGTCAAAATCGGTTTTAACGACCTTCAAGGGACCGAAAAATTTGGTCGTTATAAGTGATTTTGGCAATATTTACCTTCAATTGTTTGGAATCCTAAACTTCCTATTCTGTAGATATGCGAAGCGAAAAGCACTTACTACGTCAATGCATGCATCTGTTCAAAGGGCAAGTAAATGTACACTTTATTGACGTGGAACAAATATATCAACACAAATCGGTTAAATGTCAAATGAATGTGTCAATACTGTGCCAATTCGGAAAAAGGGTCGTATATTTCAGAAAGGGTCAAATTTCGATGATTTTCGAAAAGGGGGCCCAATAGTCCGTATCATTAAAAAATGGTCAAAAGGTAACGCTGGTGACGACACTGCGGAACACTTCCTATGTGATTGTCCTGCCTTTGCTGGCATCAGGCTAGGTGCGGATTGCAGCGGTTACTTCAACATGGCTGTGTTGCTGCAACAGTTGCCTCGTATTTATCTAGCTTCAGAACTCACTGACAACTGCTTTTATATCGGCCATTGTTTTCCAGCTGTTAATGATCTAGCCAATTCTAGATCAGTCCACGAGTTTCTCGGTGTTTCGGTGTTTATGTTGATGTTTATGTTTTGTTAATTAATTTCATCCTAGGGCTGTGCTGTCGCAGCTTCTGGTGATGTGTGTAAATTCGATAATTTGCAGGTGGAGTGCTTTTCTTTAGTTCACATGCATAACAATACAAAATGATTGAAATTTATCCAAATCCTGCATCTTTTTAATGTTCTTATAAATATATACATACGCAGATACTTTGTTTTCACGTCTAGCTTTATTGAGAAAACTTTACGTGAAGACACTCTTTTTTCATGCAGTTCTTTTTGTCGCTTGTATTTCTTTAACAAACGAAAACTTTTCTTTTCGTTAAGTAAGTAGGTACAACGGCATTTAGTTAATAAGCATTCATGAGAACTACGAATATGTACGTAACCGAAATTGTCTAACAAACAATTAAATTCACTTTGTCACTTGGGAAATAAAATTTCCGACAATACCAACTCATTTTTGTCACCCAGAGCAAACAGAACCGAAAAGAAAACAAAACTATTACAGCAAAGGACATCCGTCCCTAATTACACACAATTACAGCCTAAATCAACACCCTAAAAACTCCTTATTCGTTTTCATGTGCAGAACCATATTTCACATTCACGCTGAAACAAACCGCCCGCTCTACTCTACCTAAACCGAGAGATTCCATAAAGCTCATTTAATTAGTTTCATCATTTTCACCATGTTCCTTCATCCCCATTTGGGTAATTCTTTTCAACCCCTCCACCATGCGGGGGCTCAAAATGGAAAGATAACCACGTACAACTATTCAACCGAAGTGAACGCACACAGGCAAGTTGACAGAGAGATAAAGAATATGAAAGCAAGGAAAAAGGACAAACGAGGAAGTGTCCTATTACCACACAATGTATTTCACACAAAATTTCATGAATTTTTGATCGAAAGTACTCTGAAAGAGTGGTGTGGTTAGGTTGGGCTGCCTTTTCAGCACCTACTAAATTTCTTATAAGGACGAATTAAAATTGCATGATATTCTTCTTCAGAGAGTGTGTAGTGTAGTTTGCAGTACTTTGCGGTGAACGAAGGTTGTTAAGTCTTTTTTTATTATTCAAATTGAGATCCAAAGCAGAATTGATTGGACGAAATGGGATTCCAAGACAACTGCTTATAACAGTGTGGTAGACGACAAAAAACATTGATGATCCTTTATCGCAAAAATCGAATAAAGTTATCAAGCAAGTCAAGTTAAGTTATGCCAATCTAGATGCGACTTACCGTCATTGTATAGTGGATAAAATGCTTACGCATAATCCAATTTAAAATTAATTTGGTAAATTATCCATAATGATCACGAAGTGCAAAAGATCTGGGGAGAATACACAGAATGCAATGTTGTATGACCCATTAGAAGGTAATAGCAAATGCAACTGCTATTGTGTTTCTATTATAAACCTGTCCGAAGCCCACCGTTGAATTGCTTCTTCAAGACGAAAAGGGGAGTTGCCCGGAGTACATTAATGCAAAGTATTTAACATTCATTATCTGCAAATGTACTTACTTACTTATGTCCTGTAGGTAGGTCCTATGGCCTATACAACGCCTACGCGCCATCGTGTGCGATTTCTGGAAATGTATCCCAGCTCTTTCCAACTCTTTCCCAGTTGCCGTGCTTCTTTTTCAACTGTTCTGCACCACGTACTCCTTGGCACATCGTGTATTCTACCATCCTGAGTAAGCGGGTTCCATTGAAAGGGCCTGTCACCCTTTCGGGGAGAGTGACAATACCCTGCTACTTTCGTCGTCGTATGGTTGTGCCTTTAATTTCATAGCCCGCTCTCTGATAAAGCTTTTCGTTAGAGATACAATTTGGGCAGAATACCCATAAGATGTAGCGTATGAACCTATTGAAAAACGTTTGCAGCTTCTTCGCTCGCTCCCTCAAGGTACCACATCCATAACACTTGTAGCTTGGTGTTTAAGCTAATTGCATTACTTCACCAAACTGTGAATAGCATCCCAAACGCCTCTCCTGCGCAAGGAACGCCAAATAAATTCCTGATTGACGCTATCAAACAAGATCGATGAACAGCAGGTGAAGTGGAGATTGCTTTTCAAGAGATTTCTCGATGATGATCCGCAGGGTGCGGAAACCTGCATGTTCGGCGTCGAATGTGTCTTCATGGTGTTCTTTGATTCGCTCCAGGATGATTCTAGCTACTATCTTGGCCACAGTAGGCAGCACACAGGTACCTCTCCAGATTTTGCACTGCATTATTTTCCATTTTTATGGAACTTGACGATCATTACCTTTTTCCACTCATCCAGAAAACTCTCCACTTCTTTCGACAAGTGGGAACAGTAGCTCTACCGATACTGTTGGGTATACCGTCATAATAATAATAATAACAAGTATGTATTTAGCTTTACTTAGATACCAAATAAATCTAAAATTGTTTGCTTAATCGTCTTAAATCCGGAAATCAACATTTCCAATCGTGCATTTGAATATGAAAGTTATAACTGATTTCTATGAAAACAGAAGACAGTAAAAAAAAACGTCTGAACGTTCGTGTGTTAAGTTTTTTTTTTAATAAAATATAGTCATCATGTTTCCAATACAATATATAGCAATAATACGGATGTGTATGACTAACTAAAGCTGTGACTTATCTTCTTATTTCATTTACTATAATTAAAGACTATAGTTGTCTGGTTTTGTTATGCTTTTATCTTTAACTTAATTAACATAGTTTAGTTGAAAAAAATCCTCTCAATATAAATATAATTTTTCGACATAAGCAATTCCATCAAAAGTCTGAAAACAGGTTACGTTTCCCTACCAAATATTTTTATTGAAAAAAAAAAAAAAAAAAAAATGGTACTCTGTAATATTGCTAAGGGAAAAAATGTCAAGAAATTTTCACAAAGCTTTTTGAAGACGGAAGTAATTTTTTGTCGGAGATTGTATAGTAGAATAGCATATTAACCATCCAGACACAATGTGAGTATTTACTTCCGCTGCTTAAACGAGTGAATGTGTATATCACACGACACAATCTCCTATTCAAAGCAATATTTTCCATCCGTCGTTCCTCGCTTGCAACTCAGTGCAGCTCCACGAAACTTTTAAAAAAAAGATGCACATATGTGTACAATAATATTTTTAGTTAAAATGGGAAACTTCCCCTTTTTGAAGGAAAATGAAATGTAGTCCTTTTTTGTGTGATAAAAGCAAAAGAAGAAAAACGGTTTATAAAGTCGACGTTTGAGGGTTTTTTGAGTATCAAATACTTATTTAAGAAAATCCAGGTTTCAACATAATAAAAATGTGTATTCTCTAAGTTTTAGTCACTCTATATGTATGTCTGCTAAACTTATCCGGTCAACATCGGTCTCTCTTTTTAAACATACCACTCAACACATCAGCACGTTCGATATAAAATCTTAAAGAGTGAGTGGTGAAAAAAAGGCATACTCCAAGCGAGAGAAAAGCATAGTTTTAGATTATTAACTGACTTCCTGGAGAAGTACCATCAGCCCCATGGATGTATGTATGTATCCGTGCCTTCCTGCCTCCCGACACAAAAGGTAATCTTCCAGTAATACATAATGGCTTTCAACATTACACAGTGTACTCAAAAACGACAACTGGGAGCAGAGGTAAAATGGAAAACGAAAATGAAAAAGGAAACGGAAACTCGCTCCCAACACAACAATGCTGTGCAAACGTAACGTACTACAAAACTTTGTAATAAGTAATGCAACTTAAACATTCATGCGGACACGGATATTACAATAACGCGATGGAGAGATGACAAAAAGTCAGCGAACACGGTCCGCAACAGGCTATGAGGAGGGTTGAAGCAACGTTTTCATCACAACTGCGGGTTAAAGATGAGCGTTCCCCAAGAGATGATGACTACAGCAGGAGTTGTGTAGGATAAGTGGTTTCGTTGGCAAAGATGTGGCGCGGAGCAGAAGATATAGTGGTAGCCCACGGGTGTGCTCTTTAGGTACACACAGCATATTATGTTTGCACTGGGTCAGAGAAAACCACATGGTAGTCAACCAAACACCCAGCCATCATCCCTTAGCAAGTGGGCGCCACTGGCCCGCAGTTTAATGTAGTAAACATTTCAGCATGGGCTATAAAAATATTTACATTCAGAATATAATGCAAAAGTTACTTGCCGGGAAGCAGTACTACACTCCGCTGAGCTGGCTTTTGATGGGATGACGGTGAAGACGGCGATGATCGTAATCACGCTGACTTTACTCCGCAAGTGTAGAAAATGTTCATATAGACGCTAAGGTCGAATTTTTTTCTTTCTGATTCTCCTCTGGTAGTTGGGTTAACGAGCGATAACAACCGTCTATATGATTTGTAAAGTACACAGCCCCTTAAACACACGGTGGGCAAGGGGGGCACACGAATCCTTACCCAATCGGGTGGTGATGATGAATTATGGGCAAGGTAAAACCTTCGCTTCCATCTTCCCCAACCATCAACAACTCCTGGGTTGTCGAATATTATTGAAATCCTTGCAGGTTGATGTGTGTATACACACATATACATATTTTCACACACAGTGTGCGCCAGGTGGTGGAAGCGTATACTTTCGTTTTAATCACTTTTCGGTGGAAGGATAATGAGTGATGATGGCCCATTTGGGATGGTGGAGAAGGTAGCTGTGCGTTGAAAGGACAACTTTCTGATGGAGTATTTAATTCGTGCAAAAAGCTTTTTGGTTGAAAGCCTCTTCTTATTAAATTGAATGAAATTGTTGCTTGATACCCTTTGGTTTGGTCCTAAAATACAAACGGCCAGAGTGGTTAAATCAATTTTTGATTAAAAAAGGGGAACGCCATGGCGTGTGCTATTGTTTGACTCTTAATTTATACTTCTGGTACCGAAATTTATAGACCCAAAAGGTGCCTATATATATGTATGAAAAGCATTGAATTTTTTTTTCAGAAAGGCATGTGTCTAGACACATATATTTGTGTTGCTTGTTGTGTTTTAATTAATTTTGCAGTTTCGGACATTGTTTGTTATACAAAATTGGCAATTATTTGTGAAACATTAACAATGGGAGAAAACATTAGCATCCGAAAGAGGCATTTTCAAGGCGATAGATTATTGTGATAGATTGCAAGCTACAGCACCTCGTATACATAATATGAGTGCGAAACAGCCATACAGTGTTGTGCAAAACAATGACATCACGTAGCGCAACACAATGGCTGACAATACAGCTTTAAATGTAAAGAAAATACAATTCAAAGGATATTATTTTGAGTCCTGTTAAAAGACCTGTCAAACTTAATACCACCTTAATATAGGGTATAAAAAGGAAGGGAAATGAGATAAAAGGAAGCCTGTAATTATCGATACAAACGTGCTCTATATATCAACATCAGATTCTAATTCTTATTTTATTCTATGAAATCTAATAGATATAATATGTGTATACATACAACAAGCTTATATTTAAGTCGAATTTTAACTTCATATGTGTACAGCACAATTTTAGTTACTTCAGTGAACATTTACAAGCATTGGTAAAATAATAAATTATATATACTGTTATGTATATCTCCCGCAGAACAAAAGAAAAACGGCTTCAAGTTTTTAAAATTACACTTTTATTTTAAGTTAGTAAGTTTATTTATTGTATTTATTTATTAATAATAGTTATTATATAATAAGTTTTTTGAATACATAATTCGATTTTATACTGTGTCACACTAAGACAAAAATTAGGGAGAAGACATTAAACCAGCGTTTTATTTCTATTTAATCCTTTTTTTTTGAAAATTTTCAGCTAAATATAAATTATAAATTAAAACTGATTAATATTGGTTTCACGGTTTTGAATTATAAGTACGATCTATTCGATTTTTAAAAAAACACATATGTATTAAGTTAAAGATGAATAGAGAACACTGCAAATACTAAACGATAAATCTATTCAAAGGAAGAGAAATATGGTACAAATCTAATTGACAGAGAGAATTGTCGCGGCCACTTGCGATTTCTTTTACCGCGCCACTATCCGGTTGTAAAAAAAGTTTGTAATAGGAATGCGCGTAGTTGTGTCTAAGAAATCGTATAAATTATAAAAATGAAACAACACCCATACATATATATATATATTTTCAATTTTCAAGACCCAAATTTGAATACACATATGGTATGGCAGATCGTGCCTTGCGATTGTTTACTCGCAAATTTAACTATGAAAACAAATTTCAATGAAATGGGTTTTATTTGGGCTTTGATGTCCACTCGAAAAGGGAATAAAAAAAAGTCTTACAAAAAAATATAGGATACAAAAAGATCAATTTCATAAAACAGCTTAAGACACCACCGGAAAAAATTCATATGATTATATAGAGAGTGTACAAGGCACAAATAACCCATAATAGATAGTCCACTCCCCCCACTCTTCCCTAAAACACCAAAAATTGAGCGTAAGAATATCCTCTCTTTATTTCGTATCGGTGAATACGTGTGATGAAAGATTTGAAGTTTAATCAACCCATCTACAGGTCCAAAAAACGGATTATGTAGCTGGCGTGTTAAGATCGAACTCTTGACGAGGTGAAGATCTTTTTTTATTTGTATACATTTCCGATTAAAATTTAATTTCTCTAGCAAGCCAATTTGCTGCAAAAGAAAATAATTACAATTTTGGCCCATTTTTATCACTAAAAAAAAGGGAATTGGAGATGTAAATTTCCTATCTGCCCACACTAAACAAAGGTGGTGAGCCGTGAGGGCTGTGTTTGGAAAGTGCGGTGGTGAATTTATGATGTTAAAAAAATATTTTTCGTATAATAATTTATAAATGTGTCGAGAAATAAAAATATTTTTATTATGGAACTATAGAATTGTTGCAAGTGCATGCGTATTTCTTTCTTATTTTATTTATGTAATAATTATTTGTTGTTTGATTATTTTATTGTGATATATATTTTTCCTTGTGAAATAGTTTTACTTGTCGTCTGGTTTACATTATTTCGCATAATTTTTTTTATTGTTCAAAGTATATATTCATACCAGTGTATGTTTGCGTTGAAATACGGAATTATACATATATGCTTGAAAACACAAAAGAATTAAAATAAACTTCAGTTCGATTATTTTAATAAAAAAATCTTATTATCTATTTAGCGAGTTAAAAAGAGATCCATCATCGTTAATGGATGAATATAGACTGAATGATAGATATTTAGGTATGTATATTGTAAGTTTAGGATAAAGAAATTTTACAGACGAATAGTGGTCAACTGTGGAAGCGTATGATTCGAACATGTACAAAGTCTTGGTTTTGAAAATATATACATACTTAAATGAAGAAATAAGTCTAATTCATCTGTTTAGATTTAGTTTATTGCTAATAAATTTTATAAGGGTAGGTGTGTGCTAATTCAGTTGCTTGGAATATAATTTAAAAAATATAAAACCAAGGTGAGTAAAGACAATTCTACGACTGAAAAGTTGAGTTATTGACGATTCCCCCAGGATTTTAAATGTTGTTTGTTTTTGTTTAAAATATTTTTTTTTGCAAATTACAGAAATTACGCGAACGGCTTTGTCACAATAGGTCGGAATATCATGATAAAGAATAAAAAAAGTTTCACTATACTCGAATTAGTGAATTTTTTTATACTTTTCTTAGCCAGATATCTTAAACCTCACACAATCGCCACTTTCTAATATTCTTATTTATACACAAGATGAGTTTTACCTATTACACCTACATTTGCTGTAATCAAACATTTTCTTGTTTTTATTCGACCTAAAAGCTATGGTAAACGTATTTCATATTTGTTCAAAGTACCAAACGGAAGAAATTAAATTATTTGTGATATGTATTTGTGGTTAAATATGTTCTTTTTTAGTTTAAAATTTTAAAATTAGGATAAACGTTTTAAAAAAATACGTTAAATTTTAAATTTTATACTTTTAACGAAACGAAAAATATTTTCCGTAGTTGTTTACTGAACATAGCATCCCCACTACGATTTCTCAATTTTCCGTTCTGTTTCCCCAAAAATCCTCTCCCATGTGACAGTTGTCGGATCACTGGTGGGCATACAAGTGTGGATTTTTTGCCTGCAAAATCACTAATACTTGTATGCTCACCAGTGATCTGATATCTGTCACATGGGAGAGGATTTTCGAAGTGGATTATCTAATTTGGGTTATTTGTAGTACAAGGTGAGTTACTTAATCTTATTGCAAATCAGTGCCTTTTGTAGGCAATTCGAAAGATAAAACTAAATCACTCAACTTAAGGAATATTTATCTAAAATTGTTCTGCAAAAAACATAGAAAATGGTTTAAGAAAAATTGTCCGCACCGTTAGGAGAGTTTTCACCAGATTATTATTGTCATCAACTTGTTTCTTGCATGTTCTGTGCGACATAATTTTATGCCTAAGTATGAAAAAAATAAATGGAGGTAACTTTAAAAAATCAAAATCTATTCTTAATATGCCTATTGACCAACATTTTTTGAATCCCATAAAATTATTTTTATAAGCACTAATAAAACCTTACTCTAAACTTCGTCTTGGACCAACCCCATTTAGAATTGTTCTGTTCTTTTTTTCAATAAACCAAATTATTCCCTACGCATTGCTTCTCTCGAGAGCTCCCAATTTAAAAACTTTCTTTTTTCGCACACTTAACTTTAACGAATTTTCATCTCTCCTAAAGAAATCATCTTTCTACAAAAAGGCGACGAAGAAAAGTTATAAAGAAACTTTTTCCCCATTTTAAAGAAACCCCCTGCGTAATCAGTTTACTCATTCTCTTCCCATTTGAAAGCAACTTAAAGTATGTTTAACAAGTGAATTTGTTTGTGGGATTCTAGTAAAACGGATATTCAAAAATCATAAAATTCATAGAAACATTCCGTCTGCACATGAAGACGAACGATATGCGAATAGGTATAACCCGAAAGCATTTTTGCGCGGAAAGAAAATACTTATCTATGGTGTAGAAACTTTCATCACTGCCTTACTGAAAGTTTATCTATCATTTGAATTGGAATTCTCCAAAAATATATGCAGGCGTGGCCCCAACATCACTTTCTTATCTTGCACCTCACTCCACAGGAAAGACTTTAAGAACAAATTGCTATGAGCAGTCTTTGGATCCTTGCACCCCACTCATGGTAGAGATAAAGTTCGCTTTTTTACTCCGTGATGATGCGACAATTTCGGGATTTTGATTGAAGTTAGTTGCGGGGAGGAATTTACTCTCCCCAGAGCATCTTTATTTTTTCTTGAATACATGTTTTATTCGTGAGGAACGGCCTTTTTTGCGACGAGACTTGATGTATTTGTGTCGACAGAAAGCCACCATGTGTAGGAGGTACAAATACAAACTCCAAAGAGGCAACTTACATTCAAAGGGAAAGCACCGGAAAATTTCCTATTAACACCTCTTCCCCGTGTCACATAAAGATAAGCTCTCATACGTTTCACGAGGGACAAAAAAAAAAAGAGTAGACGATGAAGGATCTTCTCCGCCTCCTGAAAAAACGACATCAAACGATGAGTGGGAGATGGATAAATTGAGGCCCCGTCGCGCCATGACTCGCTTGTTTCTGCGAAATTGGAGCATACAAATGTCAAGCAGCACAAACAGTTAATGCTACAGTCGCACGGTGCTTTACGTCTAAACAAAAATTGGCAAAAAACCATCGTTCCGCAGCGTAAAAGTACATACATACATACATATGTAGAATAATGAAGTTTTTTTTGTTTTTAATGAATTTTATGAATTCATATAGGCGACGTTGAAAGCTGCGGGTTTGTTTGTTATATTAGAGTGAAGAATTGAAATCAAAGAGACATCTTTACCGAATGTGGAATTTGATGATTATTTTTGTTAAACTAAATAAATTTTAAATATTGTACTATTGTACACTTATACGTATGCACAACATTCAATATAACGTACCAGCTTATTATAAGTACCATATCCTAGGCATACATATGTTTACTAAGTTTAAAACTTATATATTTAAATGATCACTATTCGGGTCGATTGCGCCAGGTTTACCACTTCGTCTGTTATCAGTTTTTGGCCACCAATGTTGAGCTTAGTTCTTGAAATCTTGCATGCGAGGTCTTAGGAAAAAGTACAAGTGTACACCTTTTTTAAATTTGTTCACTGACGAGCCTACTTTTCGAAAAATGTTTTGGTAATGAATTACGTGATATCTAAAAATGTTACTTAAACATACATATGTTTATATTCACTTAATCTACAAATAGTCCATACATTTTGTATGGCGGTTTTTTTAAAGAAATATCTTTTGTTGAATCATTTTTTCAAAACCACCAACTGCCTAACTTTTTAAAAATAAAAAAGTCACGTTTATGTATAATTTTAAATGAAACCAAAAAAAAACTACATAAACAAGTAGGATTTTTAAAATTGTTTTGTTAATTCGATATCAAGTGTTCTAGCATATACCAATAAATTTAAAGTAGCACTGAAAACAGTGAGTTGGTTGAAATCGGTCCTCGGTGAAGATGCCGATGTGTAAGGTAAGTGGCTCACCCTCTTAATCTGGAAACCATTTACTGCTTAGTATGAACCTTAGCCGTGCAGGCATTGTTGAGATCATTTAGATCGTTGAAGAGATATTCACCTAATGTGGCTTATCTAATGTTGGCGAGTGCGAGGCACGTGCATAGAAGGTTTCTGATAGTCTTCTTCTACATCTCTAGAGCTTCTGCAGAAGCCATTGCAGGGGATACCCAGTCTTTCGGCATGCCTTCCTATAGCAGAGTGTCCGGTGAGGGTGTTACGAGTTTTCCTGTCTTGTGTTTTAGAAGTCCGATGGACCTGGTTTTATTTAGCGTGGGCCAGTGCAGTTACATCTATTTCATTTAGCTGTCATCGTATATTGGGACGAACAAATTTAGGTGGTAAAGCATTTTATATTGTATTGGAAAAATGATTACGCAATAAAGACTGGAATTTTTAATTGTATTTGCGTCATTCGAGAAGGTTTATGACAGGACATTGGTGTAAATGACAGGTTTAAATTAGATTCCTATCTGTGAAAAGGCTATTAAAATAACGTAATTTAAACCCCTCCCTCTAAGCTTAGAATAAGTGATATTTAAATTAAGTAATTAAGACATAAAATACTATTTAAGAAGATTTTATGGCTGCATATTTTGTATTTAAGGTAATTACAATCATACAGAAAAGCTAAATTATCACGCCGGATTTAGATAGATTTTTACTTGCACCAAAAAAATAAGCGCTGTAGATTTTACAATTGAAGGCAATAGATTTAACAATTCATTGTAGATTTGTGTATTCAACAGCGAATCTGGTTAAATTAACAAATTTTTGTTGTTAAATCAACCACAATCCCCAACTGTAAAATCAACAGCGCGTTGTCAATTTCGGCTGTTAAATCTACAGATATGAATTTGTAAAATCGACATCAAAATGTTGTAGAATCTACAGCTATTTGCTGTGGTAACTACAGCAGGAGCTGTAGAAATTACAACAAGCTGTAGATTCCGCATCTATTACGAAAACGTAAAAAGTATATACCATTTGAAAATATTCGCATGATAATTTTCAAAGGCCATGGCGTTGTGAGAGGCCCCAAGTTCAACCCCAGTCAGATACAAACATTTTTCACATTTTGTAAGTAAATTAAATTATATAATTCGGTTTAAACACACACTAAGTATTTCTTGAACAAGAACCATCTAATTGGATTGTAAAAGCTATTTCCACCCATTTCTCGCACCATACCAATAAATTAGAACTTTAAGCTTAAGGGCTATGAAAGCGATTTTTTTACATTGAAAATTGTTGTTGTTTCTACAGCTGTTCGACAGCAAAGTGCTGTGAAATTTACAATTTTAGCTGTCATTTTAACAACTAGATTGTTAAATTTACAACCGCACCTCTGTAAAATGAACAACGAAAATTGTCGGGTCGTTTCTGACAATGAAGGCAGTAGAATCTACAGCGTTTTACTCTATTTTTACAGCACCTTTTTTTTTGGGTGTGCACCTATTATATAGGGCAAGTATTGGATTCGTGAAAAAATTCAAACTCGAGATAAAAAAGAATTTTGATATTACGATGATAGAGAAGCTTGAAAAAGTGGGTCTGCCGATTATGCCTGTCTGTCTGTGTGTATGTACCCTTTAGCATTATCAGATAAGGTAATTAGAAGAGTATTCTCAAAATTATATAAGTTTCAAAAAATTCATTAACAAAAATCTATCAATGATATGTAATACTCCTTAATTGATGCAACGAGAAATTTGTTGGCGTAATTGGTCGCGAGAGTGGAACTGTCCACGATTCAAAGTGTTTTCAGACTGTACGGATAAGTAGATTCGGTTAAATTTCGTTTTAGGAAACCTAGCATAGAATTCGTCTAACAAACAATGCAGTCCATATGTTCGTTCAAAGTAAGACGAGCATCAAGCAACCGAAGTTACCCTAGTAGGCATAGAACTGTTATCATTTATTTTTGGGACCGATTGCTTAGGTAAGAGTCAACCTAATGAAGAAGAATTGAATGAAAACTCAAACAAGAAAGTTTCTCAATTAGATTTTTGTTGGCTAACCGTATCAAAAAATCAGTGAAAACCACATCAGATTGCAGATTACATGATTGATGTCGATTGGTCCTGAAAAAAGCGTAAATATTGATGCAAAACGTGAATCGTTTAATCCTAGCATAAGCGAATATCTATCAGGTTTTAAGCATGTCAGTAGTAAGCGGATTTTGAAAATGTGTACACTTGAATTACTTTTTTACCACGAGTACGAGGACATGATGTTTTAGATTGTCATATTATGATATTCCATATACATATGTATACATAAATATAGTATAAGTTGTTGAGTTCGATCATAGACTGATCATTTTTGTTTTTGCGGTATTGATTTTCAGCCCAGCGACATCTGCTTCCTTTACCACATTTGTTTCTGCTTAGTGAATCATGCTGCTTAAAATCGGATGTAGGAGTCCCGTATAAACAGTTGCTAAGTCTGTCTTTGGGATGATTAAACAACAAACTACGATTATAACATTGACCGCTACTATCACGAGAAAGCTGCATATGTTCGTTTATAGGTGCCTGTGCAATCTGTATACATATGAATATAATTCCTTCGGGGTGAAGCTCAATGTTGTTACAACTCGAAAACCACTGGACTGATTTTCATGATTCATTTTTTATTTCGTTTTTCATTGCTGTACTCGTGGTTTATAGAGAAAGAAAATTTAAGAAATTCGCATATTTTTGCATTTTTCGCATTTTACGCATTTTACAACACTAGTTGGCTGGTTGTGCTTTAGACGTTATCGCTTCGATTGCTGCTTTTAAGTCTATAAAATTTACCATTGAACTCAAAGAAAAAATGAAATATGTATAAATCCTAAAAGCCGGCACTCCATCCGCCCCTCGCTTACGTGTTGCCCCTAATTTTACTTTCATGCGAGCCAGTTCCCTACGTAATGCTTCGAGTTCACCTATCTTACAGCCAAAAAGGAGTCATGCCGGGTCCAGCTAGTATCTTAATAATTTTCTGGCCGAATCTTATCTCAAATGCAACAGGTTTAATACCTAACCTAAGGCTAAACAAAAAAATCTTCCCACCTATTTAGAGATTTGTCACCACTAACGCAATATTAATTTATTTTTCCAATGTACTGCTAAATAAATTCTCAACCCAGTTTTTATACATATGTATGTAAGGACATCAACGTGTTAAAATATGGCCTTACCTAGTCTATATATGGATGTTCCATCTAATATCAATCGCATAATCCCAACCAATCTCATTGAATGTATTGATTGCTGCTAATATAAACACAAACTATTTAAGCAAGCACAATTCATACCATTTCATGACACAATCGCCATTAAATCATTTGCCAAACACCAACATGCAACATTGTGTTGCTCAATTGATATGCATACATCACTGCCCGGCAAAATCAACCAATTAACTGGACCGATAATAATTTAATTAAACTAATTTACCTGTCATTCATTGGTGATCTGCCTCTGCCTCTGCCGCTACCGCCACCGTCCTCAAAAACATTTGTCGAGGTCGTGTTTGCATATCCCATTGACATTTATACACGTGCACATGTATGGCTGGAAACCTATCGCTATGTACGCTTCTAAATCATCAAATTAATTTGGATTTACTGATTGATTTAGAATGCCATTAAACAAAATTTGGTTTTGCTTACTGTTCTAATGAAAACTGTTTTTTCCTTTTTTTCCAGGTATGTAGTCGTAAACCTAAATCATGGAAAGCACTGAATCGGTTTGTATAGCTTTAAGAATTAATTTATACTTATTAGGGCTTTAAATAAATGAAAACACTACCCCCAGGCGATGTCCCATGTTCAACATTTAAATTAAAAAATGAAGAACATTTTTGGGTAAAGACCACCGACCCTCCCTTATTTTGCGTTTTCCTCACCATCTCTCGAGAACAAATAATCTAAATGTCTACCTTCCACAAAAAGGTACATACGGAGACAAACATTGCCACGCGTATTCAATCCCTCGATGAAAAGTTTCTCCCTCACTGGAAAAAGGACAAAACCACAAAAATAACAATGCAAACAAATGAACAGCTTTTTTGCGGGGGCGATTGTATTATTCTGATGACGGTCATCCCCATTTCCGACCCCGGAATACATTTTCTGCAATACCGAACGGAAATGCGATGTTTGCTTGCTTCAGCTGGGCCTGCATCACCCTGCCTTGTTGAAAATCATTTTTCACCTACAGCAAACAGCATTCCCGGAGACTTTCAGGGCAGAGCGACAAGGCGTTAACTCAAAAAAGTTCCCCGCAAACAAATAATCCAAAAAGTGTAGGTTGGGGTTTGCTGCTTGAGAGCTTTGTCCTAGGTGTCCTTGTCTCTGTGGCAATTTATCAATGAATTGGATTTTAAATTGCCGCCAGGCACAATTTAGTATGCACCCAATGCAAACTCAATTTTATCATTTCAACCAAAGTAGATTCCTCCTTTCGTTCTCTTATATTTCGAGTGTAAGGCGTACGCATATAGGGGACTATAATAAAGTAAAAGAAAACTAAAATAGGAACGGTACAGACCCGAAGGGCATCAAAAAGGTATGAAAAGTGAAATGAACAGCAACATCCGGTACGTATAATACCCATGTGATGAATCCTGCTCTGTTTGTCTGGATCAAATATAAAGGAGGAAGGATTTCAGCGGATATGACATTTATATTAGAGCTTTCATTGTTCGCCCCTTTTTTGGCAAGAAGTGGGAATTAAATATTTGATGTCATAGTGAGTTTGGCGTTTCTTTGAGAACACTAGATGGATGAATGTAAAATTAATTCCATGTGAGTGTACTTTCATTATCCAGCCATACGAAAGGAATGAAAAATTTAATTCAATTGAGCTTTTACTTTAAAGCCAAGTTAATTGAATTTTCAAATGATGTCATAAAGTACAAATGGAAGCAATACGATTGCCAAAAACTTGCTTACACGGTAGCTTATACTTTTATGAGGATATTGTAGGAGAATTATTTATAAAGTCTCTATGTTCCAAATTACGTATCATAAAAACCTTTGGATAGGAAACACTGTGTACATCAGCCAAGACTTTTTCAACCAAATATAGAGTATGAAATCTAATTATCAATTCAAAGCCTAACTTTCACCCCAATGATAAGACAAAGAGATGCAAATCGCAATCTTTGATTTTATAGTATTTTTTGAAAGTGCAATAAAGTTCAAGGACGACTAGAACAAATTGTAGGGTGAGGCGCCATATATATAGTATATAATGACCGCTAAGTAATCAGGCCTGTTAGATAAACAAATCAGAGCGCTCTAAGCAAATTTCAATTATTCTTGAAGTGTTTGAGAAAAACGCCTATTGATGCTCTAAGTGAAACTGCAAAAATCTAGCTGATTTTTGAAAGAAATGCTACATGCTCTGATATAGCACTTTGCCCACAAAGTGACTGAGAATTTGGGACAAAATCGATGTGTATTTTGTGTTTGTATTTAAAAAAGACCGCATAACTGAATTCAAGTTGACCGCTACGCTACGTTCAATGTTTTACATTTACATTTTTAATTTTAACATTTTTGATATACACAATTTAAGACCTTAAGAATACTAGCGCTAGTAGCGCTTTCAAACAAAAAGTTGGTACTCATATAAGTATCGAGTCATGTCCTTATGAAATACTTACGAAATTTTGGTTCCATAAGATAATTTACACTCGGTGTTTGCTGGCTAATATAGAGATACGAAGATTGAATAAAATAATCGCCAAGGAAATATTCAAGGACATACAAGATTTTTATCCCAAAAAAATACAGCGGATTTTAGAAGAAAACAACAAACATGGGAATCATTAAAAAAAACATTATCCGAAGGAAGAAACGAAATATTAAAGGTTAAAATAACAAATAAGAACGAGATACTGTTCGTTACAGAAAGCTTTTATAGAACCCTATAGTCCACCCAGAGAACCCAACAAACACCCTATAATACGGAAGAAAAAAGACAAGAACTCATAAATCAAGAAAAATGCCGGAAATAACAGTGGATGAAGTCACACTGGCCCTAAAATAAAGAACCTCTTTAATCTTTGTCTAGAACAAGGACCAATACTGTAAGAATGGAGATATAGTCCATAAAAAAGGAGATATCGCGAACCTGGAAAACTATAGACCAATAAGCCTCTTATCACATATGCACAAATTACGAACAAAAATAATAGCAAACCGACTAGAACAAATATTAGACCTCTACCAACCACGAGAATTAGCGGGTTCATCTGCAAACAATTATGGAATATGAAGCTAGAGAAAATTATCTAGAGACCTGTTTGCACATCTTATAGCATATACATATTTTATTTGGGTGTATAGATTTGAATTTTCATTTTGCTTCTTTATATTCGGTTTCTTAGAAAGTAATTCGTCTAGCTAAAAATAAAAATGTAATTTTGGGTCGGAGAAGAAGAAATCTGTGTTAGGACTAATAATCCAAGATTTTCCAAGAATTTTTGACATCTATTTAATATCAAGCTTCAATAAGAAAACAACTAAGAAATGCTTTACTTTATCAAATAGAGTGGTAACGTGAAGCAGAATGATCACATTTATCTAGCCGCTATACACTCCATTTCATAACTATATCACCACCCCTGTTTTTGCATTAAAAAACAAACTCAAAAACCGATAGATAATCTGTAAGGCTTACTGACGCGAAAATTTTACGCCAAAAAACGGGCAGTTTAGCAGCGTGGTTAACTTAAAATAAGCCATAAATGCTTTTTGGGTCACAATCCCTCAGGATGTGTTAAAAAACTTAGATGATAATACGCTAAATCGAATTTTGACTTCAGTGGAAAACAAAGGAAGTCTCACTAATCACTTATCATTCAAAAATTATATGTTTTTAAGGTCTAACAAAATTTTATCCAATTAAAACCGAAATGGTGATATAGTTATGAAAAATGAAAAAAAAAAACTGTTTTTTTGTCTTTTCTCTTAGAAATGATGACGGAACTTTTCTAATTTTCATAAAATTGTTTGCATTCCGGTTACCCTTTCAGGTGATAACCGTTATTTACAAAAAAAAAATCATTTTAATCGTAAAGAAATACAAAAACAGAGGTGGTGATATAGTTATGAAATGGAGTGTATGAGGTATAAAAAAAAAAAACATCGGGCAAGGCCTAGCTTCTCACAACTGTATATGTTGTACGTGGTATACATTTCGGCACATACAGAAGGCACCTACAGTTTTATGCCGTATCCGAAGGGCAGAGGGGTTTTTGAGAAGTTTTCTCAAGACACTCGGAAGAGGTTGGGCCGTGAAAACTTTTGATGGTATTTTTCTGGATTATATGAGGTATACATATGTGCTTTATGCAGATCAACATGTGTTCGCGGTCCTAATTTATGGATAATACTTATTTTTTAATATACATACATTTTGTATATTTTATCTAGTTTTAGAAATAGCAAACAGCTCGGGCATATACGATTGCAACCCTCATTATAACAAGGTCTTTCTGACGAAACTATACTATTTTTGGCATTTTTTATTCATAATACTTACTTATTTAGTTTATTTTTGTCTGTCCTTTTTTCCTTGCACTCGCATACTTATATCAAACATTATCATGTGTCAAAATAATTTAATTATAAATACATATGTGGACTTCTTCCAAGTGTACATACTAGCCACTACCTGCTTTATTCGTATTTGAAAGAAAAAATTTGATCAAATATTACCGTGGATATTTTGGGTATAGAAATACTTATATTACTTCTAAATTTGTGTACATATACATATATATTAATTTTTTTTATTTACTTAAAATTGTTTTATTTTTTCAAAAAGTACAAGAAAGACAAGTTTTAATAATGCACATCTTCGTTGAACATATGTACATAAAAGGGTTTTTCATGAAGACAAAGGAAAATATTTTCCTTTTAAGAGACAATATCAGGGACAATAGTGGAGTAGTGTGTTCCTCTTTGTGCAGAAGAACCTTGTGATAGAAGGGAGAAGGTCAAGTGATTGTGCAGAGGCAGCAATAATAGGTATTGAAAGTAAAAGCATTGTTTTTAGATAAGGACTTTTCTTTTATTCGGGATAATAAAAATGTTTTTTCAGCCTTCGAAAATGCTTTACACAAATCCGTCAAAGTCGCGTTGTCTTCTAATTGGAATATACTGATATATAATTTGTTCCGCATTCATTCAAATTTGGGGTATTAAAAAGTACCCATGATTTGTTATTTGCAAATATTCATATGTATGTATATATGTGCCTATGGCTCAGTGATTAGAGCGTTGGGTCCAAGTTCGAGTCCAGGAAAATACCATCAACGTTTTTTCACGGCCCCACCTCTTCCGAACGTCTGACAAACGTTCAAGAGCATTTACTGTCATAAGAAAGCTTCTGAAAAAACCCTCTGACTTTCGGATACGGCATAAAACTGTAGGTCCTTTCTGTAGGTCTAAAACTATATGTTTCTGGGGGACCTATTTCTGTTTCGTTCATTCATTTCATATTCCCTTGCTTGGACGTCGCGACATATATGATTCCATAATAAAATAAAATTTTCACGTAATTATAACAGGAATCACAATTAATTAACCCACTTTTTTCTAACCACTTTGCAAAAAAACTAAAGTGTTACTTTCCATAAGGTGGAGTGAAGCGAAAAAACGTATAAAATATTTAATTGTTCTTGCAAATCATGCCTTGGATTGTTTAATAACAGAAAAGTAAGTTGTTGCATTCATCTCTTTCATTTAATTTTCTGCTTTAATTTCTGCATTGATTGTAAGCTGCCCCGTGTGCGTCCGGAGCATGCCGAAATTCATCGATTAAAACACGTCAAAAAGAAACTCACAAAATCTGTCCAAATAACAGGAAAATCTAACAAATTCTAATTATACCTGCAAATAGTGCTACTACATGGACAATTGTTCTGTCACTTAAATAGCACAAAACTCGGCTGCCATTTGCAATGGCGTCACAAAAATGACAATCAGATGCAGCTCCATTTGAATGGGGGCTTAGTGACACATTCTGTCATTACAATGGTTGAAAATAATGCACGTCTAATGGTACCAGCTGTATTTGTCTGATGCCACAAGGAGACGTATTTTCCGTTTATTTTTTAACTTAAATTTCAATAAGTCAAGATAAAACGTAGTTGCAGAGATATATTTATTGTTTTCTATCTTTAAAAATGTAGATAATTATATAATAAAGAAATATTTTACATTTCCAATGGAATAAAGGTATTATTAGACAACTAGAAAATCGGAATAAGACTCTATTTATTTAAACTAGAATATTGTAGTTATATAATTTAACTAGATGGCTTCTAGTTCAATTAATCTATAGGTAGATAGATTCTACTTTTTGCATACTTAATGAGCTCCAATTGTCTAAAATATCCATTACATTATTGTGGACTTCCTTTCACTAATTGCTTCACCAAATTCAGTTGCAATAAATTGCTCTAAGCAAACAAGTAAACTCATCCATATCCATTATGGTTGCATAACGAAACCAACCCGACCACTCAAACCAACCACCACTACCAATGCCACAACAGACCACCGCACATGAAGTAAACTAAAAAAATTATCATTTTGCAAGTGATTTCAAATTGATACAAATCGCCCAATAATCACCCCATTGCATTTTATTTTTACGTCCTCCTTCGTCAGCCACCCCTTCTCGAAGAGACACCCACCCTACACGTGCTCTAAGGACGCCGTCGTCGCCGCCTCCTTCCCACAATCCAATTTGATCATGTGTGTACTACCAATTTAACTGAATGTTGCCAAATTGAGTGTGAGGCTTCTGCTCTCCTTCTCAGTATACCTTATCTGCTGGTACAGCTCAAGTCTGTTCGCAACACACCACGGGGATATCACATGTCCTTGCAAAGGAAGTCCTGACCGCACCTCACTATTAATACTGTAGTGTGAGCCTGGAGTTGCATGTGAAAAGATTCCATTTCCCCTTTCCACATCAAGCGAGGGTAATTGCTTGCAGATCCTTGAAATTGATAGATAGACCAGGAGAAACAAAAGAGCAAAACCCCTCTGTGCTCACCAAAAAACCAATCTCCCCCCGAAAAAAAAGACCCACGTTCGCTGTGCAAAATAGTGATAGTGAGCGAATCTTCGTCCGGGAAACTGGCAAAATAGTTTTACGTGCACAAGAAACCAAATTTGATTGGAGTACACAGAATTTTTATTGAGTTGAGTTCACCCAAACACACACGCATGCACAAGTCCCACTTACAGGACTCGAATTCGGGCACGGAAGGCAGCAACATCCCTTGCCCTTAGTTTATTCATAGTCTCGTTTTCGTGCTTTGTAAAGATGCGGCCCCATGGAATTGGCCTCACAGTAGCCATCAACATCAATGGCTGTTATGTTCCTCCTGGTGGCAACATCACTCCGCACCGCACAGGACCGGGAAAAGGAGGAAAAGGAAATTGAGAAGAAGTGTGGAGGTGTCGTGTGCCAGTGGTGAACTAGTTTTCGGGGCTTCGCAAAGAACGTGTTCGTGTTGCTTATTTAGCTACTGAGCTATAGGTCGAATGGAATGAGACAAGAAGGCTTCGTTATAAATATTAATATGTAATAGGGAAATAAGTGGGCAAAAACCACTGCTGAGTGGGATTTTTATTGCATTTCTGTCAGATTTAATCAACTCTTGGGATTTATTGAAGCGCACTGCACTCGTGTTAGAGTAGAATTATTGTGTTTTTCATCCGTTTTGACCCATCGAGAGAAGGTACAAATGATGAATTAGGTAGAACGCCTTGCTCTTTGGTAGAAAAATGGTATTGAATTTTTTTTTTTTTCAAATGTAAATGTTTTATATTTTATAGGAGAGTGAGTAAGCTAGTAGGTAAGAAACAAGATTGATTATCTCCGAAACTCTTATGAACCTTTTTTTTTTTAAATACATATGTACTCGTATGTATTAATTATGTTCCGTTTTTGTACACCGCTCAGGCACAAAACACTCCTCCGTAAATATCTGAAATACTCGCATTGAAAATTTTAAAATCAAAATTCATCAACGTCCAGTTCAAAACTTCTCGCTGCAATGAAACCAAACAAGAAAAGAGTGACGCAGAGTGCATATTTGTATGTGTGATTATTTTCTATTACATATTAGGTCCGTTCGCGTACTTTTTGCACTAAAATTCGTAGATATCAAATTTCGAAGAGTGGGGTAAAATTCTCCCAGAGCGAGCTAAAATTACGAAAAAGTAAACAAACAAGAAAAAAATTAAAATACACTAGTTTGACAGCTTTGACAATTTTCATAAACCAGCCCACAAAAATTTCATGGGGAATTTTTTTACTCTATCGTGAGCGCTCTCTTTTGCGAAAAACTACGAAAATTCTCCGTACGCGAACAGTTTTTCGTAAAAATTCACTATTTTAGGAGTATACGCGAACGGACCTATTAGTGCTAAATAATGCCCAATGTCAATGTTGCTGTATTTTTGTTCCCGAATGGAAGCTATAAGCAACCAGCAATTAAAAACAAGTCATGGAAGAACTTCAAGTCATATGTAAATATATTCCTGTAAAATAAAATAGAAATAATAAGCGGTCCTAGATCAGACTCACGAGTTCTAGTGTAGGCTTGTAATCGTCACCCATTCGTCATTTTTCACATGAAATTTAACAGTTCGTTATTAACTCCAGAGCTACTCAAAATAAACGAAACTGAATAGCAACTGAACTTATTAGCAAGTTTTTGATAAGGTTTCCCACACGAACTACTTGGTAAAGATCGAATTCAATAGCCTTTCTGAATTACTAATGGAAAAAGTCGTTAGTATATCCCAAACTTAAAAAATAGTTAAATGATAACTGGGCGGGTGAAAACATATTTAAAGTCTATGTAGTAAATTTATCCGAAGGATGTACTATTTATTTAAAGAACATTCATATATGTATGTATATATGTATATATATGGTTTTACAGTCCCAATGTTAACTCACGATCTGAAGTATCTCTTTGTACTATGACTTCATGTGGGCGTCGCCATATGAAGTGTACGGGAGACTTGTAAAAAAAGTTAGTAAATAATATCTAAATACAGTCGGCGACAAATTTGAGTGAACGATTGCAAATTTTATATTTTTTTCTACAAATGTTCTATTTATATCTTCAGGCAAAGCAGAAGTGGGCTTAATACTACATTTAGAAACTAAATATTTCTATCTACAAATAATTTAATAGAAATTCATACACATATGTATGTATTTTAAATACATTTATGAAGAACACGTTATAAAGGGGGCTACTCAAAAATATTATGGACGAATAATCCATGATACTTAACGTATTTGTTGCTCCTTAGACGTAAAACGAAATCAAATATTTGAGATGTATTTGAAAACTGTTAAATTACCTAAAATTAAATTTGTATTTCACATTTATAAACTGTTCTTTGTTTTTTTCTTTAGAATGATATCACTCTTAGTAATAAGTACAATAAATGTAAAAATGATTTCAAAATCCGCTTTTTGTAAAAGTGCATCTTTTTGGCACAAAGCGAAACTCTAATACGAGATAATTTTTTTTTTTTTTGAAAAGTTACATATTCTGTTGTAGATAATCATTCGAAATAAGTACATTTGTATGTTCTTTTTCCTAAATCAATTTAAAAAATGTGCACGACTGGGTCGTACGTACTTGGACCTACATATATGCTGGTAGTTGGATATGAATTTTAAAAAAAAATGTACAATAGATTTTTGAAAAAAAAATTTTTTTTAATTTGGATAATTTTAAATGGCATATATTATTAAACATTTAACCTTGCCCACATTTCGATTTTTATGGAAATCCAATGAGTTTTAGCCGAGAAATAGCCAAATTTCTAAAACCAGCTAATAAGAAAAGTACCGCTATACGTACTTTTAGACGAAAACGTGGTACGCCATCTTATAGCATTTGCCCAGACTAATTCGAATATGAAATTTAGTCAAAATCGTTAGAGCCGTTTTCGAGAAAATCGTCTTTTTGCGAAATTGGCCTTAAGTAAAGTAATGTTAATAACAGGGCTAGAACAAAAATTCCGATTTCGCCTCGATTACGACCCTACAGAGCTCAGAAATGAAGTTTGAAGCAAATCGGTCCAGCCGTTTAGGCTGCAGTACAGCGTACATACACACAGACAGACCGACAGACAGACAGAGAAACAGAATCAGCAGACCCACTTCTTCGAGCTTCTCTATCATCGTAATGTCAGAATTCAATGTTATCTCGAGTTCGAATTTTTGCACGAATCCAATACTTGCCCTATATTATAGGTGCAAGTAAAAATTGTTATACATATATTGCAATTGTAAAAGACATTATTCTAACTAATTTTTTCGTTAAATACTAAGTAGATGAATACGTATCACTCAATTTTAAAATGCATATATTTTTATTCATTATTAAATCCAGTAGGTATCATAAATGGAAGATATATTTATTTTCTAGCAATTGACGTCCATAATTAAGTAGATATGTTCAAGGAATCCTAATCCTAATCCTAATGTCAATTCTTCTATGTTAAATGTAAATTTTATCTTTGTTTTTAAAAATTTCCAAAAACTACTTATGTAGGTATATAAACACGTTGTTGGTATACATTTAATGGTCTTGAATTCTATTTCTTATGATATTTTTTCATATTGATCTTTGTCCTATGAGTTCTATCAACTGTGTTAATAGGTGCAAAGAAATGGTGATAAAGTAGAGGGTTCTCATTATAATGGAAAAAAGATAATACTTAAATATCCTTAAGTATCATCTGCAGATATATTTAAGCACAATGACATGTATCAGATCACTTCCTATTCCACTAAAAAGTGATCCTTTACAGTCTCCTAATGCGTTCACTTAAAAAAAAATTCCTCAACGGCAGTCCATCGTCATGATGGAAATCGAGTAGATGCAATTGAAACTAAAACTCCACAATTTTTCCAGATTGAGGGAATACATAATTTCCTTGTCGTCTATACGAAATGATACTTACAATGACCAATATATCTATGTATGTACCTACGAACTCTTGAAATTCAATTTTATGTAAGTACACATTTCTTACTCGCAATTTCTTGCACCCTTATTGATCTTCTTTTGCCGGAAGATGAAAATGAAAAGGACAAAAAGAGAGTAGGTACATACATACATATAATTTTGTATTAAAAATACTATACCTACGTACATAAGTATCTATGTATCTATCAAATGTCAAAATTAAAAAAAACAAGAGCTAGTATTACGCGCACTGAAATCAAAAGAAAGACACTGGAAAACAACACAAAGACAAAAAGAGAATCCAAAAAGGATACAATACAATTTGCATAATAGACATTAAAATGAGAACGACTTTAAATTCACTGTCACAGGCGACCTGAATGGGAAGATGTCACTGCTGCTGAAGATAGTGGTGTTGTTCGTGGTGGAATTTCCTTGTTGTTTCCCTGAGGTATATAAATTCTTTTTTCTCAAAATTTCTGAAAATCAACAGACCATGATGTCAATTCTTGCTTCTTTCTCTCCCTATTCTACGGCGTCGTAGTCATCGTAGTAGCACACCTTAGTTAAATAGCAAAAAGGGCAAAGATGCCGATGCCATGCAGTCTGGGAGGATTTTCTAAGCGTCACATTGGTGATTTCGGTGTATATCTCATCGATGCGTATCTAGTATCTGTTATGGCTGCGATTAAAATAATTTCATTTTCATTTCGCTCTGGGGAATTATTTTCGGATTTGTTTCTTTGAGTCTAATAAAGCTGAGTGGTGTATACCTATGTATGTATGGATGTACATATCTATGTAAAAAAAAAAGACTACCAGCGTTTGGTTTGCATGCTTCCTCCTTTTTTCGAAAGAGGTCTGGGTGCAATTTACCGGAGAAAACTTTTGAGTTTTGATTTCTTTGCTTTCACGTGTTCTGGGTTTTGCAGATAAATTTTACTTTTCCATTTGAATTGGTTTGGGTTAAAGTTTTTATTTAACAGTTATTCGTTTGGAAAGTTTGAAATCAGGATCTAAACGCGTTCCTTTATTTACTTTGCATTTAATTTAAATTGGGAAGCTGGTGGTAATGGTAAAATTCTAAATTTAGAATAGAATTTCTTTTTAGAAATTGACCGGAAAGCCCATTTTTGATGTAAGTAAAAATAATTATGAGGTTTTTGACCACCGGTAACAACCATCAATGAGATAGTATGGTCCTGGAAGTCCAGAGTGTATTCGGTCATTGCTCACATCCCGACCATATCTATTATATTTTTCTAGTTAGATAATTAAGTAATATGAATGAATGCAAAGAAATCACATTTAACTTTCCGCAGTCGTTTTGGGCACCACCCATGGCAAATTAATTTTTGAAATAATCCAAATGAATAAGAAGAAATTCCATATTCCCTATAAAGTTTAGAGAATTTTTAAAACTTTGTGTCAATGCGAATGCTGCAAACCAGTTAGTCAATATGTACGCACCCTGGTATGCAACTCAGAATCGTTGCTTTCCTTCTTTTAAAAAACATTTAATCAAGAATCAGAAGAATACAAATATACTATGTATGTAGGTACCTGCCAATGAATAATATACGATCTCTATAAACATATAATGTACACTACTGGGCCATATTTCTTAAACCAGTTGATAAGCTAAGTACTGTTGTGTACAATATTGGCTAAAATTGACATCTTATAGCATTTCAATAGAGTAACTGAAATACGAAGCTTAATAAAAATCGTAAAATTGTCTAGAACCTCTTGGTCCTAAGAAAAATACCGTTATTTTAATTTTTAGTCACAAATGTGGTCCGTCATCTTACAGCGTTTGCTTTGATTTACAGATATTAAAAGATTCAATAAAATCAGTAGAGCCGTTTTTTAATAAACCGGCCTTTAGAAAATTGGCCTCAATAAAAACTGGCTTTAATATAAATCAAAATCGTTGCAGCCGTTTCCCAGTTTTTTTCCAATCTCACACTAAGTAAAGCACCGTTATTATTGTTACTGGCGAAACATGTTGCCAAACCAGCTACAAATCGGAACCGTTTTCTACCAAATCGTTTTTTTTTTTTTTGCATATTAGAACATATCGAAATTTCAACTCGATCCTAATTTAATCGCTTGACTTTGGTAGTGTTCGTAAATTTTCCAGGACTAAAGTTATTTAATAATAAAATATAAACTACTGTACTAGTACAAAACTATTTATTTTTATTAGTAGATGATATTTAATAAATGCAAGTTTTAAATGCTGTCGGTGCAAGTACATACATATAAAGTGATTGTGGACGTTTTACTGAGAGCTATTTATAATTTTGTTTTAAAAATAATGTCTATACATTGTGTATGCAACACCTTTAAATCATTTGTAAGTGGAACAAGTAAACATGTTTTTACATATAATATCAATGTGTATTTAAAATTGGTTACTTCTTTTTACCTGATAACGGAAGACTAAATCTGTGAATACTTACACCATTTCTTAGTGCCGTTTCTAAAGGTATACATATATTTATTCAATAGTTTTAATTTAAAAATGTCCATAAATAATTATGTATTATGCCTGAGCAGTCCAATTAGTACCAGCTTCTCAGAATTGCAAGTTCTGTGAATATTTCATATTCTTTTTCATTCACTGACGTGCACTTTTGTATACATACATGTATGCTTGTTTCTACAGAATGAGCTATTTAAGCCATTTTTTTGCCTGTACACAAAAATTTCATTGTTTTAGTATTAAAGTTACTGACAAAGTTGAACTTTGAGAAAGTTGTTCGTTACCCTTTCTTTTTTGTCTATAACTTCCTTACTTCTTTTCACGTTCGTCTAAACCAATAGTACCCTTGTAATGAGTTTGTTAATTGACTAATGCATCTGTCACTACCTCAGCGTGAAAAGTGTGCAACTCCTTGACTTGACTCTTGCGGAATGCATTTCAAATGTTTGCCTGCAATTAGTTTTGAAAATTAACATCGCGATTCACGAACTCTGCGCACCAATTATTCAAATTAAATACTCCGTATTTTTGTTAATGTTACCATTTTTCAAAAGTGAAATAAATGAGCAAACAACTTCATGTTGGGGGTGAGCTGGTCGGTCCATGGAAAAGTTGGATTTAAATAAATGCGAAAGTTCTTGATTGGGAAATTAATTACTTTCATCATTGTCCTTTGGGATTTTCATCCTTCATTATCGTTGAAGTCGTCATCGTAGTACTCGGCGTATATTTCATTACAATTGTTAGTTGTTTGCGTTTTGTTATTCCTTTTTTTAATTTCAATCAGGATAATTGAATGAAATTTCCAGAAATTACAACTGTGAGGGAAAGCATGTTACTAACATAGCTAGGGGGCCTTGCGTATCGTTCGCTTATTTGTGTGTAGAAACAAATTTATGTTGCTATAAGGCCTTTGTTGAGATAGATGCTTGTGTAATTAAATATTAACATAACGAAATATTAAATGTTACATTTCATGATTTTTGCAGAAAACGATAAGATTGTTATATAAATTATTCCTTAATGAAAAGGGATTTTGACTGAGATATTAATTTGATTGTAGCAAAGAGTAGTTGTCGAAACTTAATGTTGAAGAGTCGAGTTTATATGTACATAATTTATGTATATCTTTTTCGTTTGCTTTAATTAGCAATCAACTTGACAAACGAGGTACATACAGTTTTCTGTCTCCTTGTTTGTTGCGCTATCAGCTTTTTCTTTATGATATGAACTATCTCAGCTGACTAGTTTAGCTTTCCGAACATCCAACATGGAATAAAGTGCGTTTCAAATATCTTCTTTAATAAGTGCCTCATTTGTATCTCTCTTTTAAACATGACAATACCAACTGTTCTATGTATCTTGCTTATGATGGGTTGCTTCTTCGAATCTTTGAACTGCTTATTCTATTTAGCGTAGCTACATCTACTGTCGAACCCGGCTATCTTCCCGAAGCTAAATGGCTTTATTTACCATGGCATACCTGAATTTGTATACAGTGTACAGTATGAATACATTTACAGTGCTTCGAAAAAAAGAAAAGTAATATTAAAGCACCTATGTGCGTTGCTAAGAGAGATATTCTAAATTATCAGTTTTGGTAACGATAGTTAATAAATTTGGAGAGACACACGGTGTCCAAGATCCTATAGTCAAAGCTATCAGACTATCAGGCACGGATGCTTGTACATATTGCTATGACTTACATCATGCACATATTGTCCAAATGCGAGGCTATCGAAATTTATTGAAAATGAACTAAAATACTTGGGTAGATATCATATAATTTCTTTCATGACGCAGGTTCACAGAATAAGTTCACGAATCTTATTAAAGTCTGCAGGACAATTACTTACTTGCGAGAGATGGCTAAGATATTTGTTTTTTGACATGTTTCCACGTCAGTAAATTTTTCCACACAAAGCAAAACCATAACGAAAGATGAAGATAGCCTAGTCAGTAATCAAAAATGAACATAAAGTGTGGAGAACATCGAATCGTAGATGGCGTAGACTCCAATTGTAGACAACAACCATTAACAGTTGATGTTGATAGTAAGATTTGTTCGTTAATGGATGTTGCCTACAATCCGATTCAGTGCTTCTAGGATACGAATGTCATTTTGATGATTAAAAAAAAGTGAGTATAAGACTGAGTATGGACGTTTTATTAAGAGCTAACTAGTGGAAAGTGTGTATTCCACTAAAATACGGCTATTGTTAGGGATCCCACTCTAGTGACTGGTACATATGTAAATATTTTATTTTGTGTTTATAACCCTAGCCAATGTAACCTAACCTAAAGTCCGGAAGATTAGAAAAGATATAAACCTAATATAAAAAATTATGAAAGTTAATCTTCGCGCGCTTTGTTACACTGAAAATACAGATTTATGTAAGTTTTACAGAACGTATCTATGCTTGCGCAAAGAAATTTTTTTATCGATCAATTCTGTCCCGCAAGTGCCTAAAAACATTATGCTTACTCAGAAATTCACCCCCAAATTCGTTCTACGAAAAAACATGTAAATTCAATTCAATCAAACTTTCTTTTAGTTTATTTTTACGATAGCAATAAAATAATTTGTTCGCTTTTATCAAATTAGGGAATCCCAACAAAAAAAGCTTAAATACCAAAAGTCGAAAAAAAAACGAAACTCCTAAAACAATTCCCTCAATATCTTTCATTCCCAGAAGCCCATCCCACTGTTGTTTTTCGTCGGCAAAACTCAATTAACATCGTAAACCCGAAAAAAATACATGTATATGTATGTATATAAGTATGTACATATATAATATACAAAGTGTGTACCAAATCGAGCAAAAAAAAAAAAAGGAAGACAAAAACAAAGCGGAAATAACGCAACATTGTGCTATGTGCATTTCATTTCCCAATTTTTGAGGTCGTAATGAAAATCTGTTACACTCTCTTCAATGTCGTAAATAAATCGTAAAAATAAGGTGTCTATTAGAGTTCATTTTCCAATGCTTCCGTTTGTTTGCGGGCCTTGGCTCCGGGTCGGGGTTCGGCTCGTGTTTTAGCTCCTGCCAATGTGAAATCTAATCAAAGAAAAATGAATAAAAACGAAAAGGAGCATCGAGGGAGACTGGTATGGAACAATGCCATAGCCATCACACACTTACATAAAAGGATCCCTTCGTGATTGAAAACGCATCCTTAGGATACATCACCTTCGGTTACCGTGATACTGCCTTCGATTCCAACCCTCATATCGTATCATATCATTCATCCAACACATCACAACCTTGATACCTTGAAGCGCATTATTACGTACTTGAAGAATACAGGCACCCCCATCAAACAGTCAGTGGTGAGATGAGGTTCTTGTTGCGAAGCGGATGATATGGCGCACACAATACCTTGATGGACGACTGTTTTTGATATTTTTCTGTTTAGATATTTATGACACATGTTGATACGTTTGCCTGCGAGGAATCTTCTTCCAGGTGGATAAGAGGGTGAACCGAAAAAACGCGTTTTCGGGTGTTTTTCTAGTTAAGTATACGCCGTGTGTAGCAGTTTTCAAAGCAAAATTTTTCCTTTATATATTTTTACGATTTATTTACGGTACGGTAAATAGGATTTTGTCTTCCCTTTTTAAGGATATAGGATGTGGTACTTTTATTTGGATATGTTGGGTTATAATGAGGGTTGATGCCACGAAAGTATCTATTTATTAGATGCTACATATACACATGTGTATCTATTTAACTCTGCATTGATCTATCCCCATTTTTACGATTCTAACGCAATTAAGCATAGCTCATGGAAAAGAAGCCTCAGAGCAAACCTGCAATGCTGGTTATATGCAAATTTGCAATGAATTCTTTTTGTTAAAATAATAGCTAGAATTTTGTCAATATCTATTCCTAAGTTCATGCGAGTCTCGTCTTTCCAGCTTATATGTTCTTACGTCTCGAACCCTGGTACCTTGCAGTTAATAGTCCAGTTTTATTGCAAAACGAATGTTTGTGGCCCATGAGTGCACTTTATCCGGAGAGACTTGCAGCTCCAAGTATCACGTAAAATCCTATAGAACTACACATTCATGCGTTTGATAACTCTGAACCCTCTAGCTTATCTATCACATGGTCAAACACCATCTGCAAAAGTCTTTTCTAACTAATAGTTTTATTTTTCAATAATTGTGATAAGATGAACCATGCCACTTTATTGGACTCTATTTAAGCGCATTATAAGTTTGACATATAGTTTGTAATATTGAGATATATAGAAGATGGTTTCCGTCGTCCGTCGATCTGTTACCACTTTATGGGTTGTTAAATATACAAGGTTCAAAAACGGGTTTTTATCAATTTTTGGTTTTAAGAATGAGATCCTTTGTTAGTCTAAACATTTTTAAAATCCACCCACGGACACAACAACTTAGCCTTTAAAAGGTCTCTTGGGGAATATTGTACAAATTAACTGGGGTATCTGAATATTACAAAGGTAAAGTGTAAAACGACCTGTACCGAGTGAATTTTAAAATTGATCAAAATTGATAATAACTTCTAAACTTACCAATTTGTCAATGCCACTATAAGATGTAGAGATGAGTAATGGCGCAAAATTTTGTGAGTAGATACACTAATTCAACGCGCTGTTAAGAGTGTCAGCTAAGCGCAATGCGTCATTGTATATGGCCACGCCTACTTTTTAAAGGCGTTTTAAAAAAAAAATGTTTTTGAACAGTTTTTGCCAACACAATACCTTCTTTCGTTTAGGTCCGAGGAGAGCTTGTGCACCACCCTGTAGATTTGTCCAAAACTTCGGACGGAACGTAAATGTTGATATCTATTTATATTTTGTAGTTAAGGAGTTCACCTGCTACCTTGGTACATATACGTAAATATGTACATATGTACATATATGTAAATCCCACAAATGTCACCTTCGTGGAGATCCGATGAAGAATAACGCAGACAAACCGTTGCCTTTTGGTAATGCTAAAACTCCTAACTCTAAGGACTAAATTAATGCTACATTAAACGCTCATCTTATCAGTTCTACTTTATGGTACCAAGAGCTTGACAGCTTGATAAGTATGAAATTTGAGAAAGTATTGGGCACCTTGGGTCTAGTCTAATAAGCCACGGTAACACGACTATATTGGTTCGGTCACATGGAGCAAATGGACAGCAATGTTTAAGTCAAGAGGATCTTCGAATCGCAGCCCACAGGTTCAAGGCGGCGTAAAGGGCTGAACCCATTTCGAATCGTTGTGTCGTTATTGGTAACAATTTAACATTGATATCCTATTTAATGTTCTTTTAAATGCCCCTTTCTATTTTTGAACTTGTTCCACTACTGAATCAGCACAATCGATGTGGTCAGATCTCTGGTTATTCCCATTTTATTTAGATTTGATTTTTGCTGCATGCATGCGCAAGTACTCAGTACATGAGTACCAGGAATTGTATTATTTTTCTTTGTGCTATTAAGACGAAATCTTATTATTTTTATAACAAACTAGAATTATCTTCAACCTGGCATAACTTTGTACATTTGAATTTTTCCCTATTGTTTAACTCAGAACCAAATGTAAGGCATATCTTTTTAAGTCGCAGTCTTAACTTATCAATATTTGTATGTACATATGTAATCTTCCACTTGATTTATTTATTTTTATTTTTTTCAATTTTTTACAAATGAAACCAAGTTGTAGGAGGACTTATATACTTGCAAACGTTTGTATCGAATTTGTTTCTTCTCATTTTCCATGGTGAAAACTCGCAATATGTCAGTAAAAAAAAAAAGATTTTCACGTTGTTGATAAAGCTAACGATAGATAGAATCACAAATAATAGTTCACATAATATGCCAGTACATTCGCTGCACACGTTTGTGTCGTGTCTCATCATCGTATCGGTAACTGATAGATACGAAGCAACCCACATCCGACACATATCACTCACTACTGTCATCAAATTCTATCAGCTGCAATAGTCGATGCACCTCCACCTTCGAGTAAAAGCAAGTATTATGCACACAGAACACAACAAGGATACATGACAAGAAAAATCATCCTTGATGCGCTGGTGGTGCAGAATGAACGACGACAAGTCATGTGTATGCAACACCATAGTAGTCTAGTGACTCCTGTTGAGAATACAGATTTGTGCAATTTTTCTCAGTCCCAGGCTGGTTTTGATACTACTCCAAGGTGGATTGCCTTCAATGCCACCAAATCGTCTGAAAAGAAGTAGAAGATGGCTGCTTGCAGAATACGGATACGTAGGTGAATAGATGCGCTTGTGGGATTTTACATCATATACTAGCGCTACTACCCTGGTGGGGATGTAATTGAAAATCAAATTGAATGGGAATTAAATAAAATGAAATGTGCGCTCTTCGTGAATGGATGGCACGTCGGATGAGCTCAGAAAAAGAATCAGAGATATCGAATTACATAATTAAATCACTTTTCATTGAAAAGTGGATAGTTTTTTTTTCTTTTTTTGTTGTATCCTTTGATAGACTCTACGAGGATGAGTAGCAACGTGTATCCATTTCCTAATGAGATTCATTCAGCTATGAAAAGGTTTTCTTTTCTGTAAGAAAATACACGTTTCTATTATATTTGATAGATTATATTTCCTGGGTGAGAGAACGAATTCAGAAAGTATCATATCCACTCAATTGCTTACTACTGAAGATTTCCTTGAAGAAGAACACTCTTAAAAAATGCTTATTTAAAGGGGTTATTTACACTCACCTGATACCTGCTTTGACAATTCATCTGATTAACTTTTAATTTTATTTCCTAAATACATATGTAAGTAGGTACATAAATATTAAGTATCCTGTGTAGAAAAAGAACTCGTGAGACCGAATCGGTGAATCTTAAGAATCTTGTTTTGAATAGCCTCAATTCTAGAAATGTAAACATAGTACGAATATCAAACAATAAATTCGTATTTTAAAAGATAGAGGTGGCTCTGGCAATGAAAAAGCTAATGATTAAGCTTCATCAAATTTACTAGAAGAAAGTGATCTTTTTATAAGTCCATTCTTCTTTGCGTTCTCAGACTTGAAGCAGGGAAACTAACTACCAGAAAGGCAAACTTAAGCTGAATTCTACAGAGACGTGCAACATTGCAAGACAACTATGTACATACATATGTACATATGTATGTGTTGTAGATGTAGAGGACACCAAGCACTTTCTGTGCCAATGCCTTGAACTCCGGCATTAGAGCAACGAACTCCTGGGTAAACAGTTCTTATAAAATCCAAGATAACTCTCTAGTGCAAGCATCGACGAGTTGCTGAATTTTACAAGATCATCAGGGCTGCTTACTATGAAAATATGTAAGTACCTAATAGAGTAGTTCTTATACAATATTTGGGTTAAATGGACAAGTAAATACCATTCTTCCCCTATAGGTGACACAATGGGTCTGACCTGAGTGCAGTAGAAGCCTTTTTTTCTGGCGCATATCCGCATGCATAAAAGTTATAATGTTCCAATGACAATTCATTAGCATGCACCATGATAGTTTACTATTTATAAAACACTTAAATCCTTTATTAAAGATTTGAAGATTTACGACGTGAAAAGTAATGGAAGAGCATTTAATAATATTGCCAAAGGTCAGTTTTGTCTCTTAACAAAGAAGTTAAGCTAAGGAGGGCCTATGTAACTTCCCTGAGGAACACCTGAGGTCACAAAGATACAGCTATCAACATTCTCTACAATATATGTAATTTCAATTTGGGGATAATGGGGATAGGGCATCCCATCCAATTTCGCATTCGATTAAAAATAAGTGCATCCAATCATATACAAATATTTCAACACGTTAAATAAAATAAATATTAGGCCGTAAGCAGCCCATAGAGGGCCAAGACCTAGCTTCTCACAACTGTACTTGTTGTGCGTGGTACACATTTCTACATGTACAGAAGGGACCTACAGTTTTATGCCGTATCCGAAGGGCAGAGTGGTTTTGAGAAGCTTTCTCATGACAGTAATACTATTGAATGTTTGTCAGACACTCAAAAGAGGTGGGGCCGTGGAAAAAACCTTTGAGGGTATTTTTCTAGATTCGAACTTGGAACCCCTTGCGCAGTAGTCCAACGGACTAACCACTGAGCCACGGCACGCACACGTTACATTATGCATATATGTCAAAATTTTTAATCTGTAACTCCGAATCAAAAATTTGCCTTTGATCACAATTTAACTGTTTTGGTTGAACGACAAACTTTTTGCTCAAGTCCACATGTCTGTTTTCCCAGTTATTTGTAATTAATTTCTGTCATAAGCACAAGCCAATTCCACTTTACAAATAATTAATTACCAATCTGCCCTGACTTTGAAAACCATACTATTGAATTTCCACTTCATTGAAGTATCCTCAAAAGCTTTCGACCTCTTCAACCCATCCGAAACATTTTGCAATAAATACTTGTAGGTATACTCGAACACAGCTTCTCCGTGAAAGAAGGATTTTTTTTTTTAATTTCTTGGTGCAAACAAGCATCCGATGGCCACCATCTCCTTTCTATAAGCCGCAACCACATCTCATCAGTTCTAATAGATTCGTTAACTGGGGTGGAATATCCGTCGATAGAAATCCCATCCAGCCGTTGTGCTCCATCCCCTAAAATTGTATAGAAAACATTTTTGAAAAGGTTAAGGGTTTGGGTTCGGATGGGTATACAACGCATTTCCCCAATTACTTTCTGAATACAATTCTGAAATAAATTCCACCACTTTTTTGAGGCGTTTGGTACTGGTGGTGCTGATCTTTAATGATTTTTGAACGAGAATTTAGTTCTTGGTATTTTAAAGGAACAACAATTGAGTGGGAAAATCGCATAGCTTAATCATGACACTAACTTAATTTGCAGATACCCTTTGCGATATAATATGAAAACTTATGGGGGCTTCTAGGAAACGGAGTTAAGCACTTGAGGCCGGAAACTTCGTCCTGGCCCAACAATAATAAATTAATGCACCAATTACCAATATAAGCTGCAGGAGTACTCCAGAAAACGCTTTCAAGGCACAAACGAATTAAGGTACTGTGTCTCTTCATCGTATTATATTTTGCAATATACAACCTCTTGTTGCTGTTGCTTGTGTATGCTACAAAGGATATTTAAATTATGCATAGTTCCAAAGAGACGGCCATCGATAGTGACTTTCGTAGATCCTTTACTGTTGAAGTTTTATGCTTGTAATCCGGTTGAAATTCGTTATTGCAAGATGAGCAAATGGTTGTTTGTCCTTTAGAGTATTGAGAATATATTTTTTAACGAAAAGTTGGATAATAGTGGATTAGAGCCCGTTCCGGGAGTGTAGACCTACAAACATACATACCTAAACTTCGTTCCCGTAAATAATGAAAAAAGCCTGCTTAGATATGGTGTGAATATAAACTTCTCTAGCTCAAGTAAGAACTTGTATATTATTTTTCCAGCGGACACTGAACAGAAATTCAAATTAAACTCTGCAGAATCCTACAAACTTGAAAAAAACAAGACTAAAAACTAATCTAGAACGCAGAATAAGTTCTTAAACACACTATACACAACTTTTCCCTGCTCAGGGTTAAGCAATTGGGAATTCGCACTTGCCAATATGCCAATAACAAGGTGTGACAATAGTGCTTTCGGAATATTGTAGAAATATTGTAGACACGTGCGTACACCTTACTTCAGTATCTTCCATGTTACTATTTTTTTACAAGGGAATTTACATTATAGTAAATCTTCGTTCTCAAGGAATGAATTGCTATACTGAACAGCGTTACAAAGTAAATTATGCACTGAACCTATGCAATAGCTCAAATGTATGACAAATGTACCCATTTTGTTTTTGTTCTTGGCTACCTCCATTTTGCTAACATTTGAATGACAGAATATTCTACCCCAAAAATTTTATTTTATACATTTCATTTATTTATTAAAGTATTAGATATATTTGTCATTTTTAGACAAAAGAAAGCAAAATTCGTCCAGTTCAAGTAGGCAGTTGCTCAAGTGTTCATACTTATAAAAAAAAAAAAAAGGCCGTGAAAATACTTAGATAATGCTGCTTTATGGTTGGCAGAAAAATAGAGTTAAAGTAGGCAACCAATGCATTACTAATTTAGTGTGTAATGTTTTACACCTTTCTTCAGCTTCAGCTGTACGGTTGCAATATTGCGATTACGACAGTGTATACAAAAGGGGGCGATGACGATGATACGGTGATCCCATGATTTCCACGCTGATGACAATACATTATTTTAATTTTTAACCTTAGATTTCATAAAACCTATGTTCCTAAAGAAAATAAGAAAATAATGACTAATGTATGTGAAACTTAACAGTAAAGAATTGTGTTTTATTACACAAAAGAGTCAAAAAAAATAAGCTATTAATAACAAGAATTTGTCAATTACTTTTGCTACAAATTGGGTTTAAACATTGCGTCGTCGATTCGACGAATGATTAGTCTAAATGTACTAAAAACCGGTGAAAAAATGCTACAATCCGCCTGTAGCGGATCGTATGATACCCTATCCCTATCTTATTTGGTCGTGTCAGTGGGCGGTGGAAAATGTATTCACAAAATTTTCTATTTTGCCCTATAAACTAATATTTTACTCGAAAATTAATTTTTGAAGTAAACGCCCCTAAAAAGTGGGCGTGGCCATATACAATGTATAGACGATTTGTAGATTTAGTGGATATCTACATATTTGCTCAAGTAAGTTTTTTCGAGTTTCATATGAAAATAGTGAAAAAATGTGATTTTTTTGAAAAGTGGGCGTGTCAGTGGGCGGATTCTAAAAATGTTTACACTTGTATTGCTTACTTTTCCAAAGACCTCGTATACAAAATTTCATCAACATACCTCAAAATTTAAGGGCCAAAAACTGGTGACACACAGACGGACGGACGGACATAGCTCAATCGACTCGGCTAGTGATGCTGATCATTTATATATATACTTTATTGGGTCTATCTGCAATATTTCTCTATGTTACAAACTATGTATCAAACTTAATATACCCTTAGGATAGGGTATAATTAGGATAGGGTATAAATATGATTAGTCTTCTAGGGTTAAATTTTTCTCGCAATCTCATATTTTCAGGGTTCCAGCGATATTGTATTTGTGTAGATATACCTGGAAACCTACCTTTACACTGTTGTTGTCTATAACTTCTTTAAATGCAATACTTCGCTATAAAAGAACTGTAACTTTTGAACCGCTAGACATAGAGAGCTGAAACTATGTATACATTATGTGGAAGCTTACACAAGATGGCGGCAATGAATTTCATTTTGGGAGCCCTTTTTTGGGCACCTTGCATGAAGGGCAAAAAAAAAATTATTTTGTTCCCCATCATGTGGCATATCAAATTAAAGAGAATTTTGCAAGGGCTCAATATGTGTAAGAAATATTTTTTTCTGACAAAATTTGTTGAACAAAAAAGCTTTCCAAACATTTGAAAAATGTTGCCCCCCCCCCCCCCAGGCGGCCAGATCATAAATAGTAAAAATATGGAAAAAATTGGAGATACGTAGAATTTTGTGTAGATTGTGAAAAATCTACGAAAATATTTTCTGTATCTTATATATTTTCTGAGAAAAATTAAAAAAATGGGGTATCTAGTTACCCCACTGTATCTCCCCAAGTTTTCATGTTATCTAAATAATTTTTACCGTAGGTCATTTTGGTACTAGGATTGGCTCAAATTTGGATCGTATATGTTTCCAAAAATATTTTTTTCTTAAATTTTCAAAACTCCAAATACTGTATTCCTTCGCATGTCAAGTATTGCCAGTGTTTAGCTTTACTTAAACCATTTAACAAGCAAAGTACCGTTACAAGCATTTTTATCCAAAAGCTTGGTACGCCTAAACTAACTGAAATATGAAATTTTATCAAAATCGTTGAAACGATTTTGGAGAAAACTCCGTGTTTGTGAAAATGGCGCTACGTGAAGGAGCTCTAAGAGTAGGGCTAGAACAAAAATTCCAATGTCCCCTTTAGTGGCCATGCAATAGCTATCTAACATGAAGTTTGAAGTAAATGAATTCACTCGTCATACAGACAGAAAAACAGAATCGGCAGATACATGTTTTATATCGAAAGTTCAAGTTAAAATGGACTGGAATGTCAGCACAGTATAACTAGGACATACCTACGTACTTTTGATTTTACGACTTGATAGAGTTGGTTAGACATTACATTGTTCATATCAAAACCAGTTAGGATATGAATAAATTGCCTTCTATTTAATGATAAAAAAATGTCCGGAACACTAGTGCACGAGGCCCTCCTCGCACTTGCCCAATTTTTTGTCTTGTGTTTATGTTATCTTGTGGAATACTTTTTCGCAAAACAATAGAATGCAAGGAAGATCGTAGAAGGAAACTCGTTTACAAAAATGTCCGAACATTTTCTTGTTTGGCATGCACTAATAATACCAAGAGTATTATATTTATTATCTTTGGTGCAACGTAAGTTTTCCATTGGGTTGAAGTCAAGAGAACGAGCACTGCGATCGATCGATCGATTCATAATCGTTATGAAACGCGGTGAGCAGCGTCCCCACTTACACTACAATTGAAGTGTTTCACTTCACTTTTTCTACTTTTTAACATTTTCACTACGCCACTACGAAAAATTCCAAAACACTACGATTTAAGAAAAATAATATTATATTAAAAACATTCAATAATTCTAGTACAATGATTAAACGAGAGATGTTTTTCGACTGCTAACAGCATAAAGACTAAAGACTAAAATAAGTCTTACAATTTAAATGTAAAAACAGTAAACAACCTACTTTTCTCTAAATGTGATGATGTAAACACCAACAACGGCAGAGAAAAAACTTGTAGATTCTCTTGATGGGTGGCTATGGTCTGTGGTTGGAGTTGATAGAACATAAGGAAACATTTCGGCAATTATGACATTAGCTTATGCTTCCCAATGTTGATTACGGTTGGCCCTTTACTTTTGGAAAATAAAAGTACTTTTGACCCACCATCAAAATTAATATCTTTTGTAAACCAATACCTTTTTATTGATGGCAAAATCATTAACAAAAAGACTCAGCAAGTATTAAATTGATTCTGTAATACTTATCGAAAGACAGACAGAATTGGCAGACCTACTTTTCGAGCGTCTCTATCATCGTAATGTTAGAATTGATTATATTATTATTATACTTATAAGTGTAAGTAAAAAATGTAATACAAAAATGTACTTTATAAAAATAAATTTTGAAAAGAAATATTTTCGCTTATCACTTCGATTTACTGTGAAACACTACGATTTTTAGAGCCATTCACTACAATTTGGAAAAAATTAAGTGGGAACGCTGGCGGTGAGATAATTTTACTCTTCACTTCGTACCCAACGTATTTACTTTAGACAGTTAGAAATCTTCTGCAGTTTCTTTAAAAATTCCCCTTCTTTTGTTAACACAAATGCTGACAATGGATTCTTATCCTAGAACATACATATGTTGGTAATGGAATGCTTTCATAGTAAAGATATTAAATTATTGTGCACCACTCGAGCGCATCCTGGTCAAAAGGAACTTTATTTCAAATTACAGCTATTTTCACTAAATATCGTTTTCGCAGTACGGTATCCAGTCCAAAGTACCGCGTTACATTGCTACAAATAACCACCATTTGGGGGTTTCAATTTTACATCAAATGGTGTGACGGTGCTGCGGTTGGAATATCCCCTCACCCACCCTCATTGAATATCCTAGGATTGTATTTCCAACTGACTCCATTAACGTTCACAACGCGCACACTACTGTGTTGTATCCTACTCTGAAGCGTCTGTTGCAGTCCAACAGCCAAAATCAGTTAGTCTGTCGTTTATACATATATGTAAGTATGTACATATGTGTATGTGTTTGCATCTGCGTTTTTAACATGCACCTTTGTATAAATGTAGGTTTATATTTCTTTCTAACTTTCGATTTTGGGCAGCACAGTGGGTGCTTTTGTGAAAGTTACTTCAGAATATGAGTGGAACAAGGAGACCCTCTGAAAGATGGAATTTTGAAATCAAATCATTTTTTTATTATGATTCGGAACATATTTGGATGAACCTACTTATTTGGTTTTGTGCCTGTGAGACCCAGAAAGAGAAATACAAATAACATCAACTTCGCCTTTGTTGATTTTAATTTTAATTAGTTTTGTCGATTAGGGGTTTTTCTTTAACACAGAGTTTAACCCCAAAGTCATGCTTTTCCTGTTATCTAGAAACCGTTGGAATCATTGGGAAGCATAAGTTTTTCGCGTTAAAAATGGATATGCAATGAGCGGCTCCCTAACGCTCTCCCTAATGTTCGGTAATGTTTCCGAAAGTGACCGAAAACTAAACTAATCGACGCTGGAATTTTTCTTTTTCAAAAAATTTTCAATCTATGTAGGATATTTTAATTGCATGACACATTTCTTGCAACGAGTTATTGCCAGTGGAGACGATTCGTAACATGCTGGACGGGTCCGACTGGAAATGCTACAATCCGTCTGGAACTAGTTCCTTTCTCCACCAACGTACTTTCTTAAGAAGTTATTTTTTTTGAAATCCACATCACTAATTTTCTCAGAAAATGAGCTTGATATTGGCCGGATTTGAGAAATGTTTCAACATATACTCAAATTTGTTCCTACTAACTGAAATAATCTGAAGGATATCGAAGAATGTGTTTTTATTAAACACACCATAAAAATTGGGCGTGACATACACAAATTATGGGAGATATGTAAAGCAAATGAATACTATCTGCATACATATTTGTTCAAGTATTTTCGATTTTTACGTAAAAATATTGAAAATGACGAATTTAACGAAAAGTGTCAGGAAATTTTAAAATAATATACCCTCTGGATAGGGTATAAAAAGTTCAATGAATCGAATATCATTTGGAGTTTCTTCAAAGTGCGGTGGATGCCTTTCATCGACGTAGGTATTGTTTGCCAAGTTGTTGCCATGGAACTCAGTAAAACAAAAGCTCCTAATTGTGGTTCGAGCAACTTTATAAGCACTTATTATCTTCAAATTGTGAAGGAACTGTAGATCCAACATAAAAGAGGGCCTTCTTTTAAAAGCCAACTCTTAGGAAAAAGTTGTAAGAACTATTAAAATTTCAGAACGATTGTTAAAATTTTCCGATCAGCGGAAAATGTATTTTTATATTGATGTCAATTCGTCTTCTTTTTCAAGAATATATAATCCATGTTACAATGTGAAACTCTAATCCTTTCGATTTTTGATGCCCCCACTGTACTATTTTGGTGAAATACTAACAAGAAGATCCGTTGAAGGCACTACGACGACTACTATTCTGTGTATATATTCTTCCATCGGCAGCTGGTACCCTACTGCCGCAGCTGCAGCCAAAAACACAATTGGACACAGAAAGAGCTGAAATAAATTGCCGCGGCATTTCGGTACTAAAACGGAACGGAAGAGATTTAGCTCCCAGCTTTTAGTGGTGCTGGTGATGATGGTAAAGGTAGGTGGCATGGCAGGACAGTCGAAGAGGACGAGGTACTAATGTAGAGAGATTTTTGGTCGATTGCCAAAGTACATAAATCCCAGCAGTAGCTGCAGCAGTGGGAAAGTCATCGGTCTTTCCCCACTTGAATGAAAGACACAACTTGTGTGGCGGAGATGCTTTAAGGACTTTAATTTGGCATGGTGAAAAGTGGCATCAACTCGATTGTTACTACAACTCTCCTTTGCAAGTGTAGTGGATTCTCTCTTGACAGTTACTTTTCTTTGGCCTCGCAAAAGCCACTATCCAAAGTCACAATGCCCTTTCCATTTCACAAATCGCTTGGCATTGAACATATTTTTTTCGTGGCCGTTCTTCGTCGTATTCATCGTTGTTGCCGCCATAGCCATTGTGTAGTCAGTTTTCAGGACAATTCCCAGAGAGGAAAAATAGAAAACCCACTCCGAATGGCAAATAGAGAAAAAGAAAACCCTGAAACGTGCAGACATGTTTTAGTTAACGATAGCCTAAATGTGATAAGGATATATATCGGGGCACTTTTTGTTCCTTGATCCTTAGAGCAAAAAGGGAAGAAAGTGAATTGCTGAATATACCTGGTGATTTCCGGTTTGGGATTAGAAAAGAATTGGTCCGCGACATTATCCTTGTGCTTCAGTTTTTAGGACAGGCAAAGAATTGATTTCAAATTGAAATTTATTGGTTTGAAAAGTAGGTGTTTTCTATATAAAAGTAACAGGAAGATATATGCAATTACGAGGTCATATACTAGATTTCAAAAGTAAGGAATAGTTATAGTTACAATCTGCCCACACGTAATCTGTGGTGACATTTTAAATAATAATTGCAAATAACCCATCAGTTAAACAGAAGCTATCCCATGTTTATTCTAGATGGAACTATGTATGTATTAGTATTTTTCTAGATTGTATTTTGTTCATTGCATGCAGCAAGCTTTTTGGTTCCACTTAGCTAACATCGAGTTATCATTTGTTAGAATTTCATAATTGTTTAGAAGGAAAGACGGAACACTTATGGGTTTGATACGGTGTCTGTCTGTTCGTCCGTCCGTCTGTCCGTCAGTCTGTCAACCTTTTAACTTTTGAACCGTTAAACATAGAAAGCTGAAACTTTCGGTATGTATACATTATGTGGGAGCCTACACAAGATGAAGGGAATGAATTTCATTTTTTGTGGTTTTTTTGGGCACCTTGTATAAAGAGCAAACAAACATTTATTTTGTTTCCCATGTTTGTTTTGTTTCCATGTGGCATATCAAATTAAAGAGAATTTAGCAAGGGCTCCATATATGTAAGAAATATTTTTTTCTGACAAAATTTGTTGAACAAAAATGCTTGCCAAACATTTGAAAAATATAGTCCCCCCCCCCCCATCTTAGCACCCAGACCATAAATGTTAAAAATATGAAAAAGATTGGAGATACGTAGCACTGTAGCAGCAAGTGAAGATTGTGTAGATTGTGGAAAAAATCCGAAAATTCCTATATCGTATATATTTTCTGAGAAAAATTGAAAAAAATGGTTGTTATCCAAATAATTTTTACAGTAGGTCATTCCGATACTACGATTTGCTCAAGTTTCATCCAAATCTGTTAAGTAGTTCTCGAGTTACTGATTGTAGAAGAGCGCATTGACTTCCCTATATTCTCTTCTCTTGCTGCTACCTCATTCGATTTCCATTTTTCAAAAACTAAGTCATTTGCACGAATGGATCGTATTTGTTAGCCATATGCTGCTATTGAAAACTAAATAAGTTTAAAAAACTATGTTTTTCTTAATTTTGTTGTTTTTTTTTTTTCAAAAATATTTTTTTCTTAAATTTTTAAAACTCTAAATGCCGTATTCCTTCGCATGTCAAGTATTGCCAGTGTTTTGCTTTACTCAAACCATTTAACAAGCAAAGTACAGTTACATGCATTTTTATCAAAAAGCTTGGTACGCCTAAACTAACTGAAATATGAAATTTTATCAAAATCGTTGAAACCATTTTGGAAAAAACTCCGTGTTTGTGAAAATGGCGCTACGTGAAGGAACTCTAAGAATAGGGCTAGAACAAAAATTTCAATCTCCCCTTTAGTGGACATCCAATAGCTCCCTAACATGAAGTAAATTGATTCACTCGTCATACAGACAGACAAACAGAATCGGCAGACACACTATAACGAATTGTTTAATATCTCGAGTTCCAATTTTTGCACGAATTCAATACATGTTTTACGAGTATATCGAAAGTGCAAGTTAAAATGGACTGGAATCTCAGCACAGTATTACTAGGACATACCTACATATGTACTTTTTATTTTACCAATTGATAGAGTTGATTAGACATTACATTGTTCATATAAAAAACCAGTGTTAGGTGTACCTATGAAGGATATGAATAAATTTCCTTCTATTTAATGATAATATAAAATGTCCGGAACACTATTGCACCTAGCCCTCCTCGCACTTGCCCAATTTTTTTTTTTAGTTAGCTTGTGAGATTCATGTGCGCTCTTTTTTTCGATACCACTGCATGGCAATCTTGGCGTAGAGACAACTGGCTGGATGTGGCCAAACCATTACTCTAGATACTCTAGATAACAAGGCAAGAACAAAAATTCCGATTTCGCCTCGAATTGTGACCCTACAGAGCTCAGATACAAATTTTAGCCTCGCTGACATACAGATAGACAGAGTTACCAGACAAATTTTTTTCGACTTCTCTATCATCGTAATGCCAGAATTTATCAAAATCTCGAGTTCGGATATTCTCGCGAATTCAAAACTTGCTCTATACTACGTATCGGTGCGAGTAATAATAACAGTATTCTTATACTTTCTATTATAGGAAGCTCTTATCTTCCTCGTATATGTAAATGTTTCAAATGTAAAATTCGGTTTACAGACTTTGAAAAATATATCCAATATTCGGTATAAAATGTTTACTTTGGACCTAAAAGCAAACTTTTTATTTCATATTTTTCAAGAAAAACTCAATTTTCTTTAAACTTATTTAGTTGATTTTATTTGTTCTTACAATTTATTAACAAATGAGATAAATATGAAAACCTACCGAACTTTTTACACAATCCAGTACCCTATGTAAACACATTATGTCAATTGTGTGTTAATTTTAGCATGTTGCATGTAATATGTACATACGTTCTAACTTGTCGTATCATACTTGTTCGTTACATACCTGGTATATATGTATGTATACATAAGGGCGAGGTTATGAGCCAGAGCAAAAGGATAGAATTCCTACTGGTTTGTCATTGGAGTTTTGTCGGGTTGACCTCAGGAACTTGGTTAAACTTGCTTAATATGCAGTGTGTAGGAAAGTTTTAATAGCAGACAAAATTGACTGTAATGTGTTCCTCCAAACCGTATGATTTAATATTAATGATCTTTCTACCCTAAGACCAGTGTCCACTTTTTTCCACTTCCTAAAAAGTGAAGTAGATATGTGAATATGCATTTTAAGTACCTATGTAATATTGAGAAAAGTCGTAAACCTACAGTCAAGTTTTTTACTTATTGAGTGCATAATAATAAATAAAGAACAAAATTAAATAATACTGTCAGGCTTCCTGATTTTGGATCACTTCATCACTGAGGTCAAGCTAATGTTGTTGTTAATTTATATTTCCTTTTTCGAGGGATGTTTTAACCTTTTAACATGACAATTTTAAATAATTTCTATCTTACTTGTGATGGGTTCTTTTAAAAGAATAATGTGTATATTGTATATCGCCCCAAGGATTTTTTTCTGTAACATTATTATTTTTAAGAAAATAATTAAAAACCTTCTTCTTTATCGCTAAAAACATAAATCCTTTATTTTTACTTGTCTTTCAAGTTCTTAGAACGTTTTTTAGTTTACCCTTCGTTTTGTCATTTTTCATTCCTTTTTATGTACCCAAGCAGGGTCCTCGCCTCGTATGACTTAATGAAGAATCTTCCAACAGATGTTGACTGAAAAAATGGTCTAAAACTTTTCTCATCAAAGCTTTTTGATGGGGTGGTTTTGGAGCCAGCAGAATCTGACTTAGAATTAAAAATATTAGCACTCCATATAGCGAGCACTTAGGATTTACAAATGAAATAAAGGATAACAGCAGCTAGCAAAGAAGGACTAAAGTAAATCCTCCGAAAAATCCCATCACATCTCGGAATCACTCACCCTCTAATGCCGGCTCTGCACATGTTGTTGGCCCATAGGCGCCTCAGGGTTTTCACATTCCTCCAAACCCGTTGTTTTTTTTGGTCTATCCACATTCGTATGTGTATTCGTCTGTTCCTTTGCTTGGATAATCATAAAATTAAATTAATTCCATAAATGAGCTTAAAACATAATAGCCCCTGTCAGGATCCACAACGCAGCACCAACAACCCATTCTACGTGTGTATCCTTTCCTCGAACCATAAACAGTTTAATTTTTGTGGCAAATAAACCTTCAAAACACCATCGCCTAGGCAGGGGCTCAGGAGATGGTGGGTGGAGTATCCAAACCGAAAATATTTCCATTTTAACAGCGATATAAAGTTACAGTGGCACGATAGAATAATACAAATGCAACATATGTAAAACTTAAGGCTATATTATGTATATACATATGTAGGTGCCCTTGCAGTTGATATATGTATCTATATGTACATAGTTATACATACATACATATGTATAGTCAGTTATAGCAGTTAAACTAGATAAAAGACATTCCTTCTTTTTGACGACTATGACGAGCACGACAATGAGGGCAAATGATAAAACAAAACAAAACAACAAAAAAAGTACGGAGAGGAATGTTGTGAACGTTAAAGTTTATGATTCGAAGGGTAGAAAGAACGAGAAGGATCTGTAAGAACGATGATTGTTGATTTTTTTATGCCAAAAAAATGAAAGTGGGATTGTGTGCAAAAAGCTGAAATCGTTGGCACTCGTAAAAACGGAAACATGAAAACGGGTCAACGGTTTAACTCGTGTGCTTCGCAAGGATTTTTGAATTTATTATTTTAAGAATAAAATACAATGTTGAGTATGTCGGTTGTTAGCCGAAGTGCTATTTGCCAATGGCCAGGCTTTGCTTTGTTATACTCGTAAGGATTGTTTCAATGTTAGCACCGGCTGTGGAGTAGTAAAATGTATCCTGGATACCTACATTGTAAGTTTTAACGATGATTTTATAGATGTGATAAAGTTTCAAAAATAGCTGCAGGAATTGGCGAAATGCTTGTGGTAAATAGTTCTGTCATAACAAAGAAGTTGAGACTTTTCCCTTTTGGTTTTAACTTGTCTCCTTCATGGAAAAGTTGCATTCTTTTTTAAAGTTTTCTTTATAAAATTTTGAAATCAGTCATCAAATTGTAAGTTCCTTAGTAAAGATGTAGGTTTAACCCAGGTAACTGGAAGGTCTGACTTTTTGAATTCAGATACAGATATGTATGCAGTTCATCGTAGATCTCAGGTTATAGACAGCATTTCAGGATCAAACTTACATACGTCTATAAAACCTTAAGTAAGACTCACAATGCAACCGCGAGAAGCTCTTTTGATTTCATGGATCCACTTATCGTCTTTTACAACTCTATCCAAAAACATTCGTTTTCATGTTGTCTAAGCAGACATTTCATTATTTTTTGCTGTTCTCTTCGTCCAATTAGATCATAATGGGAAAATGAAAATTCCCCCCAGCATAAGGGGGGGAATTTTTTTAAAGACTATACATTTTTCAAGCCGATCAATATAAGGTTATGCTAGATTGCGAAATAGGACCTAACGTCACCACAAGGTACATACAGTGTTGGCCAAAACTAAAGCAACTAATACATCACACAATTGTTTTAAGATCTAACAAGTGCGTATGAGCCAGAATATTTTTATATTTATTTTTCCCGATATCTCTGAATATTAAAGATTAGTATATAGAATCAGTAAACACTCTTATGAGTAAATTAAAAAAACAATAAATACAAAACTGAATTAAGGTCCATTTTCAGCTGGCCAAAACTAAAGCAACTTTTCGTTTCTTTCTTCAAAAAACGATTTTCTGTTACGGAAAACAAAAAGTAACCGTTGTTTTGAGTATTTACTGCTATAGAAATGCTGCCGATGAACAAACAAGAAAAAATTGGACGATTTTCGGGTATAATTTTGCTGCAGAAGACATGAAAAGCTGCTGTAACTTATTTTGTAAAAATGGCAAGGAATAGTATTCTGAACGGACAAAAAATAAATTCTGATTTTGAATATAGATTTACACAAGGAAATCTATGCTATATTCTAGTCATAAATCAGTGAAACGTCGTTTAATTAAATATTATAAGGCCAGCAAATCCGTCAAAATGATTCATCGAGGTGGCAGGCCAGGAGTTAAGACGCACCGGGAAGATAAATATGTGATAAGAAAGATTAGGAGCAATCTATTCATGTCATCTGAGAGTTGAGATATGAATTGAACATGAATATCCGCACCAGAACGATTCTTCAAAGGGCAGTGAATGGTGGTCTTTCATTTTTCAGTGTCGGGAAGAAACCTTTTATTTCGGTCAAAAACAGAACGGCTTAATTCAAATTTACAACTGGCCACATCAACTGGACAGTGTCTAAAAGGAAGACAGCTCTATTCTCTGATGAATACAAATTCAATATTAAGAGATCGGATGGATTTCGACGTCTTTGACGGCTCAGCAATGAAGCACCTACTTCTCGATATTCGATGGGTATGGTCAAACATGGAGAAGGCTATGTCATGGTCCGGAGATGCTTCCATGGATATGGAATTGGCCCAATCCATAAAATAGATGGAATTATGAACCGATTTGTGTACAAAACTATCCTGTAAGGCGTTATGCTGCCACGTGTCGAAGAGGAGTTGCCTTTGAAATGGGTACTTCCACAGTATACCGCACCTAAACATATCTCAAAACTTTTAAAAAATTGGTTTCAGGATAGAAAATTTGGGATTATGGAATGTTCTCCGGAACTTTATGCTATAGAAAACCTCTTGGAGATCGCAGATCGGAGAATAGTTCGGGATACATATCGAAATAGGGGGGCCTTTTTACTCAGGTCAAGGAGGCATGGAATAATATCCCCAGTTCCATAATTTAAAATATTTTGGAGATTATGCCTAGGAGGTGTGCAGCGGTGATCTGAAATAATGTTTTTGCATTAAAATATTGAGTTTAACACAACGAATTTGAATATAAATACAATTTTGGTATGGAGTTGCTTTAGTTTTGTCCAGCTGAAAATCGGCATATTTTAGTATTATTTGTTTTTTCTTTGTTTTTGTTATAAATAAATGGATTTTTTTTTCATAATCTAATTTTGGAATGTAACCACTACATTCCTACATACAAATTTTAAGGAATATATTTTCATTTAATCAATTTTACTCATGTGTTTGTTGTCTGTGTTAAAGTTGCTTTAGTTTTGGCCAACACTGTATGTATATGCGTGGTATAACGTTACTGACGTACATATGCATATCCATGTTGGTATAAAACACACACTACTTCATCTTGATTGAACAGTGGCCATGTTCTTTACCTAAAAACAAATGATGGACATGGACATAAAACAAAGTCCTTATCATGAAGTACCCAAACACACTAGCACGTGTGCGTCAAAACCAATCTAGTAGATAATAAAAAACATTGACCCGTGCTAAGGACGACATCTGTCCATATATAGTTTGCTCATCCTTTCGAAATGAGAGTTGTTGTTCTCCCACTGTTCATGAGGACGGCAAACGGAACAGCCGATGACGTTAATGGTGATTACGAGACTACGACAATGATGAAGCAACGATGAATCAATCTCATTCAATTGTTTTGTGCTCTCAAGGGCGTTCCTATTAAATAGAAGTTAATTGGAAAATGATTGACTACCCAACCGTTGCTATACTTAGGCAATACTTTTCTCCTTACAGAAGAAAATATGAAGAAGTTTCTTCATTCTAATTCTTTGCCATGTAGCAAAACAAAATAAAAAAAATAATCCTTCCAAACAGAATCAGTAAATAAGTAGAAAACACACTCGAATATATGACATGTCGGAACATTGGTTAGTTTTCCAAAGTTCTACAAGAGGAAAATTAGCATAGCAAACCAGAATAGTTATCTCATTCATTTCATCGTCCTTATAAATATCTAATCACCTCTAGTAAGGCAGACGACAAAGCAGATGATGCATCATCTTCATCACAAACATCACGATTAACATCGAATAACGCTGTGTATCCTTCTGTTTGTTACAGCATTGTGTTTGCTTTCTCTTGTTTCTGTGCCGGAGATGAATGTAAATATTTGGGAAGTAATGGGAGAAGATACCGGATACGCATTAAAACTTAATCACTTTTTCGTTGAGAGCTTTGTGTATGGGAAATGAAATTCGATATGAAAAGCACCAGATGAAAATAAAAATGCTGGCTCCGAGGTGGAGAATAATAATTTTAAAAAGTTTTCCTTTTTGTCTTGTTTGTGTTCATATGAAACTTATTTGCTTAGAGGAAAATAAACAACAATCCTGCAGAGTAAATAACAACTGAAGCCAATACTCAAAGTGGAATTGAAAACCTTGAACGGTTGCATTGCCGGCACAAGTACTATGTATGTATGTATTGCTCGATTGTTTGTGATTGATTGTATCTAGGTATAATCAAATTAATTTACTTTTTGTTTGTATTGTACTTGTCTTAGGTATGTATCTGGCTTTACATTTCTCCTATTGTCATTCTTTGCCCTTAAAATAGTTATGAACTCAATCCTTGCTACAATGAAATCGATTTGTTCTTATGATTGGAATATTTACATTTGTACACAAGTATGTATGTATGTGCAAATAGTGGTGTAAACAAATAATGTATGTTTACCAATTTCCTCGCTAGTTTAGTACTTCCTCCTTAGATCTTATCAAACCTAAAACCACTACTTAAAATTAATGCATGACGTAAAACCGAAGGACTAACTGACTTCCAACTAACATTAAATAAAACCGAAATCAATTGCCAAAAGAATCAAAATATACATGCATATATGAAAAAGACCAACTGGAAACTTCACCATAAGATACCATATTTTTTTCCAAAAAATGAGACTTTAAATAATAATAAAACCTCTCGAATAATAATCATCGCACCATTTATATGGTAGGAAAAGATAACTGTAATCAAATCGGTAGATATTACAGTACAATGAGCACTTTGAACCCAACTAAAAACTTTCTATTCTCCTAAGTCCATCGCCGTCTATCTTTCGAGCGCAGATCCTTGCGATTCAGCTCTGCGGTAGAGAGTGGTTAGAAGAAACATATTAGTAACCTGTCGGGCTGCTAAATCTTTCATTTTGAGTTCAAGGTGGTGTGAAACTGTCATCGAACTTTTTTGCAGTTCTCTGGAAACAGAAAAAAATTGTCTTGTGTGGAACATAGACGGAAAGATATCCCGGACAATGTTAGTTTGATGGCCCAGGACTTGGAGTGGGTTTTGATTGAAAAATCATATTAGCTCGTAACCGGTCATTACTATCTCAATTGCCATATCAAGCAAATGGGTCGAATCCAATCAGATACATGCTCTGTCTCTGAGCCCCGAAACAGCTCAACATATACTCGTATTGTTTGAATGTCCTGCCATAGTTTGGCTTACACTTAATCACTTTGAGCAAGGCTTTACGTCTTCATCTGATATCAGCTCATCGCCATTCTCAATAATTTTAAACTGTACGAACCAAATAAATTTGATATTGTAGCCAAATCTAACTACAAATCTAAGCACAAAATATTTGTTCGGTTACTGTCCTTTCATTGTTAACTAAAACTAAAATAATAACAGGTTCATATTTAAATTTTTGTTAATATTTTTTTACTGTAGTACGAATTGTGGAATTTTGATTCTGTCTTTGTCTTTGTCTACGTCTTAAGCTTCAGTAAATATGTCTATACATAGATAGTACCTTCCTGCTTTTTTTGGCTTAATTTTAAAATGAGAAGAGCCTTGGCTTATCTTCTTTCGAACCAAATATGTATTTACATTTTCATTTTTTAAAACTAGAAATGTGTATTCCATTATACTCTACTCTATTTCCGCAGTCATTTCGTTTCTGAACTCATTCACTCAACGCCATTTAATGGAGCTGAAATTACGATCATTCTTAATCCCTCCTAGATAGCAGCACCATTGTCTGTGTATTTCCGTCGTGGAAGTGCCTTTCGTCGCTGTTCCCCTCAATAGCTATTATCCATGATTTCCCTTTTAACAGTTTTTAGTTCAGCCTTGGAATACGTATACACCATCGTTTTGTCAAAATTGTGGCACAGTTTTCATCATCAAAAGGACATCTCAGTGAAAACGATGCCATTTTGTTTACCAATTCCGGACGTAATGGTAAATCTAATTGACTAGGATTCTTGCCCAAACTTTTATTATTGGCACAAATAGTCTGCGGGTAAAAGCAAAAGCGAACAAAAAACAAAATCGATACTATGTACCACCATCCGCCGGAAGAGATTATTAGCATGCCACTGGTAGCTCTTAATTTGTTTACCCGGTTACCCGAATAATTCCTTTTTCTGTTGCAAAATCCTTTTATCCCGGCTCCCAATATCAATACAGCCACTAGACTTTTCTTCATTGTACCTTTTAATTTCCATCAATTTCCATAATTTCCAAAAAGGAACGCAGTTTAATTTTAATAAAATCTACAAAGAAGGATATTATTACGGAAACTACGCGAGAGGGCACAATAATGACGGGGGGTCGTAAAGGGATGTTGTTCGGGGGACGGGGTGCACATTGCACAATCGAATTTGGCGTATAAGTGGTGGTAAAACAGTTTAATTTAACAAAGCATCGCCCGGGGGCGATCAGCGTGGCGTTAAGCGAAATTACGTTTTAGCTAAGAGAGTGAGCTTGCTTGGTTGGGCGAACGAAGAAATGGGGGTCGAGAGCTGAGTTTTGTAGGTTGGTTTCTGGTCTGACGGCCAAGGATGCAGACGCTATTCCGTTAGAAAGGAAATGTTTAATGGTGGAAGTATTAAGTTCAGAGCTCACTGCAGCAAAAAGGAATCCAAACAAACATTTTAATTAACATTTTCTCTTTTGATACCGTTGCGGTGGGTGAATTTAAAGAAGCTTTTCTGTAACATCGAGTAAGTTTATGGCATTTTTTTTAAAGACAGATATAAAAGAACCTAATTTTATGCATGTAAAGAAGTTATTATGCTTTCCGGTACGAACAATTTCCTTTCCTCCTATTGGTATTCCTAAGCACAAAAAATATATGCTGATTACTTATTATCATTAAAACGAATTTAATTGAATAGTTAAATTAACTAAAAGGTATGTGGAAACACTTAAAAATGCTGCTTTTTATTCCAATATTTTTGAAAATAAACCAATAATAAGTGTTAAATTTGGAAAGAACTGTTGCTTGCTTTAGAATAAAAAATTTAATAATAAATAATAAATTATAGAAAAGTAGTGATTACATTAATCTCATCGTTGTTAATGTACATATTCCCTAAATTTATTCAAATGTTAATGTATAAACAATAGAAAGCCTTGCCTGACTCTAGTACTAAATATCCACATTTTGTAGACGTCGTTTTCGTATATTCATCTGTTGCGATGCCATCATTTTCCAACAGCTCATGTTCCAAATAATAAACTCTCGTAAACAGCATATCCTACTGACTAGTTCTTTTTGCTTATACGAAGTTTCATTCATTCAAATTCTGCCTACCAGCTTCGTAGCGTAGGTACAAATATCTTAATGATGCTAATAAGGAAATAAAAGTGGTTTACTCATCAAAAAATAAATGCACAGACGTTTAAAAAAACGAGAAAAATGTCAATTCCGCTATTAAATTACTGCCAATGATTTAATAGTTAATTAAACAATAAATATAGAACTACATATTGTATGTAAATGTGTAGTTCTGTTTGGCAATTTCTATACACGTTATATTTTTACACTACTTCCCTATTTATACACTCTCCTCTGTACATAATTTCTCATTTTTCACTTGAAACACTCCGATAAATTGTATTTTTCGCAAAGTAAACAAAAAGAGGTAGGAATACGTTTGACAGAAAACTCTTAACCTTAAGTCCTTTTTTCATAGGGCATTTAATAGACTGCGTTTCTTTTGAATTTCCCTAGACAACTATTATGCATGCATTTACATTTCAAATAGATTACACTTATTATTCAACTTTCACTTATAATCTTTTTTTTTTTCCTCTTCTTCTAGGTGGGTACTCAAATCAACTAATTCTGTACAATTTCTCAGGAAAATGCTGTCTACAAATTCCAACAAAACTAAAAAAAAAAAACTAAGTGCTCACAGTAAACCCTAGCTCTCCTTTCCGCAACCGGCCAAAAGTATAAAATTGCCACAAGTCCAAGCTGTGTAAACAATGGCGACTTTGAAGGATATCCACATCAAGTTAAAGAAAATCTCCACAAAGGAAAAATACTTATGTATTTGCCAACTAACAAATGTGTGTGTATGGCTTGTGACTGGAGAGATTCACCGTCATAACAATAGTAATAATAAATTGAAGCAGCAGAAGGGAAAGAGCAACGAATATTTTTAGTCGAAATGGGATTTGCAGGACTTTTAGATATCACTTTGAAGTTTGTATTTCTCTTACGCCCTATGGGAAAACTATTATAAATAGATATATTTTTTTATAAAAATTCATAAAGTTAAGAACCGGATGCTACAAGACTTACGAAATGAAAAAAAAAAAAGAAACAATTCTCAGATCTAAAGTTAGGGTTATAATACTGGTCTCCATTCTTTTTGGCTTTAAAAAAGTTTAGATACGTATTTTTTCCAACTTCTTGTTTAGTTCACGAAAACTCTCAGATAAAAGTTTCTACCATCCTTATATTAAACATACATTCTCCTGTGGGTATTTCCGCAAAGAAAAACAGATGGTCTTCGCAATTTTTTTTTTACACCAGACTAAAATTGTTTAAGCTAATATGCATATAGTATGTATGTGTGAGCTTATGTTCCTTTTAGACGAAGCAAATCTTCGGGTAATCAAAAAACATTTCAACTAATACCAGGCGCAGGAAAACTTTAAAAAGTAATAAAAAGTAATAGAATGTTTAAAAGTAACTAACCAGCACAATATAGTTGGGTTATCGGAATAGGTTCGACGTAAAATTTTCCCTCAGACCTATGTAGGTATAAGTTCGGTTGATTTCACTATCTATGCGACAAATAATTTATAAAGAAACGTCCCACCAATTATGTCCAGATTTAGTTTTGTCTACCTGAAATAAGACCCAGCTCTTAAATGATTAATTGTATCAACAAATAAGAAACTAAATGGCTAAATCGCGTATAAAGCCAATTTCTACATTCATATGACAGTCTGCAGTGTTTCAAATTTAGCCGTCAGACTAAAAGAAACAGGATGCTGGGTTACCAGATCTTATGGTCATAACAATATTCTGAATCTGTTACCATGGGAACCGGTAGCAAATCGAACCAACTAGAGTAAGCTTTAGAAATGGTCAGATTCCCAACAAGGGTGGAGTAAGAATTAGACGAAGTGAAGAATGAATTCGATAAAACTGTCGTCACCGATGACTTAAAAATAAACTAGCGGGGGCGGGGATATTCTATGATTCCCTCAACATTTTTGTGTCCTCCAGGCAGAAGTTGCGGTTGTGTATGAGGCTTGCCGCATACTCAAACAAACCTCTACTGAAACAGACACGGTCTAAATATTGTAAGAGTTACTGGCCAGAATAAGTAATACAATTGATGTGCATAGTTTTACCTGGAATATTGCTATCGAGAAAGAATCAATTCTACACTTTCATTGCAAATACCTTTTGGCAGGGTTAGGAAGCGCACACTAAGCAACGATTTTTTGACAACCTAACTAAGTTAGTAGTGAGAGAAAGAGAGCATCGATGACATTATCGGCTTCCCCAATACAACAGGGTGGATTTGTTTAAACTTTACTCCATTCCACTTGATTAAAAATACTTTTGATTCACCACTAGATCCCTATGATATCATCATCACAGATATAATACATTGATCATAATTTGATTGCTGTAAATCTATGTATGTATGTTGTAAATCATTATATACGATTATATTTAAACGATATACTTTTTTGTGGATATTCCCAATCAATAAATCATTTCGGAAGTGCCATGAAATTCGCTTAAAGAAGCAACGTCAGGCCGTTAATGCTGCATTCGACCTTACAACTTAAAAGCCAGATACATACATATATAGTTTGCTGTCCAGATTTTGAACTTCTCTACAACAATACTGTAAAATTTCGACTTCGAGAATTTTCATAAAAACAATAGCTATCGTACATCTTAAAAACCAGATAAAATTATATTTCGTTAAAATCTTGATTTCGCTAATTTTCAAGAAAACAATACTTGTCGCACATAAGTATTTGTTACGTGCTTTATCGTTTTTGTTAATTAATAGACTATCCCCTTACTGTAACTATGTACCTACACGTCACGTAAATAATGCAATAACAGTTCCATTATAACTGACATACCTGCCAGCAACCGATGACACTTGCGTGGGCCCACAATCAACCGGAACTGCCAAACTTCATTTAAAATTCGAGTTTGATTTGTACTGCCCCGTTGTGCTGTCATACCAACAATACTAGAATAGGTACTCATATAATGGCTGCCCGTCACCCGCAAAAAAAAAGTAAAATCTTTGAACACAGCCACAGGATAAACACAATGCTGTCCTGTCCCATTTTAACGTGATTCAGTGGAATTATGATTAACTCGATGGTAATTTCTATTGACAGTGACAATTTATACGGATTAAAATGCGACTAGATGCATAATAATAAATTTTAATTACATACATGCTTTTATGTATGCATACATTGAAAATGCATCCTGTGAAACGAGAAGCGAGGACGATGCAAATTATTTGTAATAGGACTCTGAGTTGTACGGCAGTACTCGATTTGTTTAGTATTGGTTGGATGTGTTTGTGCGGGAATCCTTATTCCACGGATGGTATTATTATCCTTTAATTAATATCGAGGTTTTTCGATAAATAAATGGCCTGGATTACAGCTGGATCGTACTGGTTTCAGCTGCTGGTGTTGTCGAAATACGTAGTCAGCAATTGTACTGGCACTAAATGCTACATGGCATAAGGGCGGATTATTCGAAATTAATAGCAAATTTTGTCAATTAGCCATTTTGAACGACTGAGGTCGAAGCTGTGTATAAGTAGATTTGCTTGTTTTTTGGCGAAAGGATGTGCGCAAATTAGTAATTTTGGCGGGAACATGACAAATCGCATGAATTTGCATTTAATTAGGGACTTGGGTTACATGGGCTTTGGAACATCATATATAAACTATTTAACTGAGATGCACCGGAAGTTAATTCAGATTTGGATGACGATATAAAAGCATAGAATTGCAGTACAATTCGTTTTATGACATGTTATCGAAACCTTGTGATTTACATTTTTTTTTATAAGCATCTTGTTAGTTTGCTTTACACAAAAGTTTATAGTTCACGTTGAAAATATTTTTTTTCTTTTGAGGAGATACCAAAAGAGTACCATACAATTATTAAAATTTACATTATTCATATACCATTTTCAAAAAAGTATGCCTTTACATGTTATCAACGCTATTTTTTAAAAGTCATGATTGATTTATGCAGCTTGCACTCAGATCTTAAGAGCGCCCGTGGGGGTGAGAGTAAAAGAAATCTGAAAAAAAAAGAAAAGGAAGAGAGGGCAGTGATATGTATTACAGTATAGCTTTCGCTATGTCGTCTAGGTTGTTAAAGACAAAATCCTCTCGCCGCTTTTTCATTCTCTGGGATGTTTTTGTCTCAGAAACCCACCAAAGGCGTTATCTGGTAAGTTTTAAAGAGTGATCCAACACTTGGTGGACTAGTGGGTACCGCGCTTAGTGGTTAGTGCGTTAGACTACTGCAAGTTCCAAGTTCGAATCCAAGAAAATAACATCAACTTTTTTTATGCTATCTTATAGGACTTCAGAAAATTAGTCCATATCTGAAAATTAACCAACGCTGTCTTAGCCGTTAATCTGAAAATGGCGTTCTGTTAAGTTGGCTATAAGTAAGGTCCCGTCATTAGTCTTTTTGGATGAAAATGTGGAATACAGAAAGGACTCTTGTTAATCATTTTGGTAAGAAATTGTATGTCATCTGAGTGGAATTTTTGAGTCTAAATCGAATATGAAATTTAATCAAAATCGTTAGAACCGTTTTCAAGAAAATCGTATTTTTGTAAAATTTGCCATAAGTAAGGTACCGTTAATAATAGAGCTAAAACAAAAATTTTAATGTCCCCTCTAGGGATTGTCCCAAAGACCCTAGATATGATGTTTGATCAAAATCTGTCCACCCGTTTTGGCTGTAGCTTCAGGCACAGACAGACGTCAACGGCAGACCCACTATTTTGGTCTTCTCTATAATGGTAATGTCCGAATTCATCAAAATCTCGAGGTCGACAATCTGCACAAATCCAATACTTGCCCTATGGTCTAGGTGCAAGTAGAAACATAAACCTATGTGTTATGTAGTTTAAATTTACTGTTCATAATATCAGTGGAATACTGCCATCATTTCTAGACTGTTTGAAAGTTTTACATAGGTATGTTTATGTTTTGAAAATAAACCTACTACCTACGTAATCTATAATAGGATCAGTTCCTTTCATCCATCCATTACGCAATAAATTCCAACCCTCCGCTTAATTGTTTCAAATAAATGCATGGTCATGCGTACGAAAAATATGTCCATACTCCGAACTATACACCACCATCCCCCGAATAAAAATCCATCACCAAGCCCACCTCAACTAGCCAGCAAAGAAAAAGTTAATTGAGGTTCCATATCCTGTTTCTGCACAAAAAAAAAAAAAAAAAAACATTTAATGTCTTTTCGCTCAATTTTCGGTCCGCTTTAACAAAGCACACATTACCTCAAATTTCCGGAACATTAATATAATTCACTTCTCGGCAAGAATGAGAAAGGAGAGGGTAGCGAATTGAAATGAATTTTCAATTCCACTCCACACTCGATTCTACAGTAGTTTTTGGGTCCGGTTATCCCTCTTCCCTCTCTTTGTTCTTCTTGTCCGGGAGTCCCCTCGTATAACAAAAGACTTTTGGTCCTTTCAGTCAGTTAAAGCAGTGAATAGTGGCAGCCATTTTTACTGAAGTTGAGTGCCGTTGTTTTTTATACCGTTAAGTGAAATTCATGAATTATGGAAGCCGTAGTTGAAACTCGTTCAACGAGAACTTTATGAATGGCAATTCAAAGGGACGATAAAGGGGCTTGTTAGGATTTAAGGTTCGGCATAGAAAATAGGTCATCCTCTGAGCTTTGAAATTGAAAAAAACCAGTCCGTTGAATGAATAGAAAGATATTTATCTAATGATGATACTGATGCTAGATGAAAGGCGAGAACGTCTGCTGCGTACCATCACCCGCCCATAAATAGATGAATGGGTGGAGGTGATTCTGGTGAAAACCCGCAAACTTGACGGCAACAGCGGCTGGAGTAGCACTCATTTCAAGTATCGCTCGTTTATGAAAAGGGGTAATACAGATGCGATGCGACTACTGACTTTCAATCGTCAATTGCTCGTGAATGCTGATGATGAAGATGATGATGTTGATAATAGCTTTCGAATGCATTCTCCGGTATTGAAAGAGTCCTTTTCTGGTTCATTTGTGAAACTAAAAGGCATCATGCACAGATACGAGAGATTGCACTAAAAAGTGATTTTGACACCAGCCTGACAGAATGCATATGTTGTTGCATGTGAAGAGGACCACCACGATGAGCATGTTTGCATGTCTGATGTTGACCAACAAGCTGTGATGGGCATCGTCGTTGTTATCGTAGTCGTTGCTGTCATTGTCATAGAATACTCTTCTAAAGGAGTGGTTTACAGTGGTTTTCAGATTTTTCCAACAGGGCTATACGAGATGTCCTTTCCTAAATGGGATGTAGTCGCATCCACTTTGTTAGGACAAGATTAAATAATGTGTGTTTCTGCGTTACATTAAGTGGATTTGTGTTGATTGCGAAACGAAAATAAGGAAATGATAGAATGTTGTCTGGACTAGAGATTGACTTTTGTAATTTAGAAAGTATGTTTGAATTGTGGGATTGAAATTTTAGTAGACATTTAGTTAGTAATTTGAAATTCGTTTTGTACACGCACTATTTGTTTGTGCTTAAGAACACATTATGTAAAATCAACAAAAAGCTACATTAGACCAGATGTGTATTTGGATACAGCAGCAGTTAAGTGGGTATTACGGGTCTGCTATGGTTTTTACAATTAGACGTAGCGTAACATATAATGTACATATATGTTTTGACTATCTTTACATATGACAAGATGTAGACTTTGCTATGAATTTTCACCTAGCTTACACTCATATTTTATACTTCACTGCTTAGTTTGGTCAGAACTGAACGCATTCACCTTATGTTGACTGTTATTATGCTGCTGCGAAAGAATTTCTTGGCTTCTGCTGTTCACATTTATGGAATAGTCGTCAGTGAAAAAGTCAGGGTTTCTTGGAACTTTCGGAAGCTTAGAACTGTTGGTAAATTTGTGTATATTGCTATTAATCTCTTTGGGTATATAAACGGGTGTGAAGACATTAAATTAAATCTTGTGCGGGTTGATACAAATTTCGTCAAAAATTGTTAGACTCAGAATTATAAGTTTAGATGCCATATATTTGCATATTTGTACATAAAAATTTGCTCACATTTTGATTTTGACCAAAATTCATTCAGTGCTCCGAAAAATAGCAAATTTTCTAAAACCAGTTAATAAGCAATTCAGCGGGAACTCTATTTTTTCTTAGCTTTGCTAACTACTTATCGAAGGCTTAGTGCACAAATATGCTGGGTGGTCATATACATTATGTACATAATGACTTAAGTACATACATACCCTTAGATTCAGCTCAACTAAATAATCTTCTGTGAATATGCCTTGACTTCGTAAATGCAAACCTTCGTAAAAAAGCAGTTCAATTACATATGTATGAATTGAAACTTTGAAGTATAGATACAATTTCTAATTTTTTTACTTTATACTTAGCGAAGGATCTAGTTGCATCTGTAGTGTAAACTTAAATATGTATGTAAGTTTTGATGATCTGCTTCTGCGCCCAATTAAGTTTTGTTTTATATTCTGGAACACAAGATTTTGAGTATGTTTAAGGTAACTACTTACTTAAACCATTATAATTTTTTAGGAGCCTCAGAGCGGGCATATATTCATAGAATATTTAAACATCTATTCACTGTGTTAGATTTTCATATTTAGTTTACAATTTGTGCGCAGGAATATGTAGTTCCGATTCGGCTGATAGATAGATAGATATATTTATATATATTAGTGTAACAGTGTTTTGACAATGGTATAATTTGCTCTAGCTTGCACAGAGATACGGTTAAATAGAAAACCTTATAGTAATGACAAGCGGGTTGCCAAAATGATACTTTTGTAGCAAAAGTGCTACATATCAGCTTTTTCAGATTGCTACTATGCTAATTTTTGCCCAATTTTGGTACTTTTTATTATTCGAATATTTGTATATGTTTGCCTATGATATCTGTTGTTTTCGATCCGAAAAGCGTATTTGTGACTGATTGCTGAATTTGTTTTTCGTCAAAAGTAAAACACGCGATGCCTTCCATCATTTATGTGTGCTGTCAGAATTCAAAAATTGGTTAACTGTCAATTGTGATAAGTAATCACAATAAACAAGTAATAAGCTACACTGGGGACAAGGTCAACCAAAAACAATACCAAGATCGGATGAAATACGACTATAATTCATTCTTGAGTCATGAGACATTTCTGGATGCAGTAATAATGATAGGTTAATAATCATAATAATTTTTAAATCTTTAATTTTCATCTCCTGTACTCACATCCAATGTGTTCTAACCTCTCACTTTTTTTTAACTGATATTAAAATACAAATAACCATTTCGCAGGATTCTAACCTATTTCATCGCCAGTATAGCCTATTTCCATTATAAATTTTATACCTGTATCCCAAAGTTAACAAAATAAATAAATTTCCAAACCCGAATTCAACCCCTAACCGCATAGATTCATGGCCCGGGAGTACCATACCAACAAACCGGGAGTACCAATCAAAAAGCCCATAACGCATCCAGCCGCAATCGTTTCCCGGGAAAGTACTTTTATTTCGCATAAAAAATGCATTAGCATTACGTTGTTGAGTTGACTTAAAGCTCCTTTTCGTTTTTTCCTGTTTTTTTTTTTCTTTGCTTTTCCCTCTATCAAAAAAGTACGTAAAATAAGCGGGATAGAAAAAACAGATACACAGAGTGTACTGAAAATGGTTTATTGTGAGTAAGCAATTCACGGTTCATAAAATCTTCTCTGGAAAATGTTCCTATTTGCAGTGCAGTAGAAGGATGCTGGAGGAGAATAAACTGTACGATTGGGATTGTCCACCCACCTTTGGGTTACATAAAATGTACCTACTATATATCTCTTCATTTTATTATTCTCAACTGTCAACTGAAATGACACATTTGCTTCATTTTATTTGATAAGCTTGGAATTGTAGTAGGATGTGTCGTCCTTGGGAAGGCATTGGTATAATTATGGCGTACAGAGCTTTAATTTTAATTTACTTTTTTTAGTCATTTTAAGTATTTTATACATTTAATTAAAATTATTAAAATAGAAGACCACAAATCATAAACTGAAACGTGGAATAAGGTCTGTTAATATATGTCTGTTGTCGTTTTATAATATGTAGTTATTTTATTGAATTGAATCAAATTGATCAGCCGTATTTCGAAATGTTAGGCGCATATTCATATCCACAGCGAGGCTTATATTAACTCACATTTTAATAAACCGTATACCTACAAAACCGGACATACATTTTTAAGTTACATTTAAAAACCTACGAAATACTTAACAGTTAGCACAAATTGCAAAGTATCTCTCTAAATGTAAACCGAAAAGTATATCATAAATAATTATGTCATTTAAGAAGTTTTCAAGTTTTTTTTCAAACTGATAGTTTGATTTTGGGATGAAAACACCTAAAATCGGTTGCTTTAAAGCTCGATCGATGTATTGGTATGAGAGGTTATGTCAAGAAAATAAAAATCTACAATTTTTCAGTCTAACAAAAACTAAGCTCACTGTTCTAGAACAGATCGAACTGCGATTACAAGTGGTTGCACTATTAAACTAACTATTTAGGATTCTAGGCTTAAGCTTCTAGGCTTAGAGCTCAATTAGCGTTAAGACGTGCTGTTCGTTACCACAACTTGCTAAAATCTGTTTCCCGGAGAATATTTTTGGTAGTACGAGATTGATAGAGTCTTAGTTCCTCAGTCTCTTTGTCAGCTATCTCTTTGATATCCTAGAAGACGGGTTTACCTGGAGTGTGTCATCTGATTAGTAGAAACAAAAAATAATAAAGTAATTAAAAACGTCGCCCCGTCATAATTTTTTTTTAAAATATCTATTTCATCAAAATAACGGTATTCTCATGAACAACCTAATTCAAATCACTTTATAAAGTGGCTCATACACGGTCAATATTATTGTACAAATAAGTCTTGATATTTTCAAAAAGTTATCGCCTGCAGTGCCGGACGATAATAAGTCGTCAAATCGCAACCTTAGTCGCCTAACGGGAACTTTGCCTGCTTATAGTCCCTGAGGTCGAACTGGAAAATACGATCGATACGAGGTTGTGATCTTCCTACAATAGCTTTAAATACATTTTTCAGGAGATGCTATTTTCGACTATCCTTTCGGCAAAAGACACAAATACTGAGTAGATTTGTTTAAAATGTAATGTTTACCGTCTCTTAGTCGTAACTCCATCTCAATATTGAAATTTTCATTCTTAAGCCAAAATGAGCGGTAATATTCCTAAAGCTGTGTTTCGAAAACAGGGTGTTATCGAAAACAGTCGAAATATTTCGAAATATTTTCTATTAATTCATTAATTTGAAGTATTTTACGTTTCCACGTTCTTTTTTAGTAGCTAAATGGCATCTATCGGTTACATTTATGTCTCACTGATCAAGAAGTAGTATATACAGCCACTCACACTCAATTCCTTAAAATAAACGACCAAATGGTTCGAAAACTAGCACTGTGCTAAATACTAGTGCATCTATCCTACGCAAATACCTTTATTTCTCTACAATAAGTTGTAGAACAAGATTTATGTGAATTTGTAATAAATAAGAACAATCCCAATTTACACCATATTTATTTTATTTGCATTGCAAGTCCTTACTTTTCCTCGTCTACAATGCACAATTCACTAAGGATAATGGAAACAAGAAAATCGATTTTAAATTATCCATTAATGTCGGACATTGTACTCATTGACTGCATATATTTGTACCATTTTACTTCGCATAATAATTTTAATTGCTTTTTATTCCGTCTGCACGCTCAATCGTTGTCAGTCTTTCTGTCCGTCTCTGTCGCTCTGTAGAAAATAGCACCGATAATTAAAAAATAAACTCGCCATTTATTTCGAGCGTTACTGATGCTCTCTATTGTTACTACAATGTTTCAATGGCAGCAACCATTGCTGTTTAATTAATGCTGGATATTACACAAAAATGACAATTGCAAACGACTGGTGCAGACAGAGAGGACAATTGGATGACAGTAATATGCTGATGTAAAAAATGAAACTGAAATAAAACAACAAACGCAGAACACAGTATTACAAGGGAAAACCTTTTTCTTTCCTTTCTTTTTAATTGAAATATTAAACGGTAATTTTTAAGTGTGTACAATTTACTACAGCAAAATGAATAAAATGCCGATTTTTCTTGTACCAAGGGATGCAATACGTAAAGGTGTGACCACACGTTGCAGATTCTTAACCTCTACTGTGGATCTTTAAAATTTTAAATAATTCAACAAATTTTATACTAAATAACATACATAACAACATAGCTTTTTTAAGAAGACACCAATAAGACACAAAGACCAATATTAAATGGCCTTTTACTGGGCAAAGGCATTTTAAAACACATTTGAAAAACCTTAAAGGTATTCATTAAATACATACAGTCAATCAGAAAAGTAAGTAAGCACCCTTGACTAATAAAATAAAGTAAAAAATTACTAAAGTGATTTTCAAATGCATTAAGTTAACACAGTTTAGCATTACATTTGGCCTGATTTGGTACCAATCTTCTTGTGGGTCACGCTTTAGGCCATTTTTGATCTTAGCAAGATATTTTCTTATCTGTTGCTCCAGATTTTCTCAATAATGCTTAATGGCTGTACCTATCCGGTATCAGATCTATACTCTTGTATAGCTGATCTGTGTATCCACGGTTTAGGAACTTCGCGTCACCTAATGCCCTATCTATGCCGCTCCTTAGACTACACACCTATTTCATTTTCATGCCAGGGCATAGGGACATTCCAGTTAACTGTAAGGTCGATAAACTCGCCAGAGTAGGAACAACCTTACCAATCATGCTGAATGAAGGCACTGTAGGTATACCACTCGCTAAATGCAAACAAAAATTTAAGCTGGTTGTAATCGAGCGTGCAAGTGATACAACATGACTAAACAAATTTGGCCTAAGCTGGATTTAAAACGCAGGGATGGGGAAGAGGAGGAGACTATTCGTCACCTTCTTTGTGCTTGCCCAGCTCTCTCCCGTAGAATGAAGCTTCATTTAGCAGCTTCATAGTATAATGATTCAGAAAATATATACAAGAAAAGACTCTTACGCTTCATAAGAAACTCGAAATGGCGAATCTATGATCTATAAACTATACTTAATAGTTTAAACAATACGCTCAGAAAAAAGTTCACAGTTTAATTACGGGTGAAATTTTAGAAAAAACTGCCTAGAAAAGGTATGAAAAAAGAAGCGCAGATAATAAATGCAGCGTTCAGACTAAGGTACATATGTACATATATTCCACGCATGTGGAAGGTCTCGGAAGTTATTATGGTACCAAAGCCGGTGAAGTTACCTCATATCGTCGAAAAAATTCTTCTGAAACGACTCCATCCGATTATAGTAGAAAGGGCACTGATACCATACCATCAATTTGGATTCAGAAATTGGTACTCCACTATCCGCAGAATAACTGACAAATTAGAAAAAACCTTAGAAGAAAAACAAATATGCTCTACCATCTTCCTTGATGTAACACAGGCTTTTGATAAAGTCTGGCACAAGGAATTGGTCTATAAACTGAAAAAATATCTTCCAAAACAATACTCAGACCTACTAAAGTCTTATGGATATAAAGCAGTGATTATATAGAATTAAGGACGTTGCACGGGAGACATAACCCAAGGGTTGAAGAATGAGCTTTCTTTAACAATGGATACATACATAGTTATGTTTCGTATATATGTACATACATTTTTACACAAATAAATAATAAATTATGTATTTTCTGGCAGGAAACAAAAAATATTTCTCAAAACTAACTAAGTCTGTGTGTTCGTAAACTTTGTTTGCCTTATATTTCTCAATCTGGTGAATTGGAAGTAAACAATGATATGAACTAACAATATGAGCAAACAAAATTTTTTTCTCAAGTCCTTCTGCTTGTTTATCCAATGACAATTCTGTATGATGAAGGAGAGGAAACAGAAATAACCCACAAAATCCATTTCTTCCAGAAGCCACTCAATGAAATTAACTGTGTGCCATTAATTAACTCTAGAGAAATCTCAAAGATCCAAGACCAGCTACTAATGATCTAAGAATAGGCAAATAAATACCACACGCACTCAACCGCCCCCATTAGCAGGATCGTATAAGACGGCAATAAGGCACAGAAAAAAAAAACATATCCAAATTAATTGAATTAGCCCGTAAGCTGTAAGTAGAAGAATGCTGCGTGTGGTTCCTCTTAGAGCAAAATAAGACTTCTGTTCCTCCCTCTCTTAGACTAATTAACAAAAACAAATAATTATTCAAATTCGTTACCGCCTCTGCTCACAGAAATCTAATTAACCATTATGATTATGACGTTCATGATTATCTACGTACATGATGTTATGTTGTATAAAATCGAAATCCTTCAAAATAGCTGTTTTATGGGCCATATCATCCCCGTCATTGTCTCTAGCAACCAACTGGGTATAGAGTAGTAGTATATAAGCACTTCAACCTGTCCGCTATGAGAATGCGAATTTCCATATTTCATTGGAAAACTGCCGCATTTTGCTGCTGTTGTTTATATTTTTCTCCATTAGATTCCCTTGTTTTTTGCGGGCAAAGAAATTGGTTACTAGATTGGAGTTGCGATTTCGTGACTTTGTGCGTTATTGAGCAAAACGGGCCAATTCCGCGTTTGGAATTTAAAGTGTTTATCGTAGCGCAACTTAAAGCTCTTCGAATGGCAAGATTATTGAGCAATGTGGTGGGTTGTTATAGTCCACCACCCCCCAGAACATTCATCCGAAATTGAACCTATTTTATCCTGGGCGTATGGGCAAAACGTAGTACTGTCGATAGCTTTAGTAGTATCGCACATAAATCACGTATTGATTTTTTCCTAACCAAGAGAGCAGCCTAACCAACGTGAAAGGGATACCCACAATGGGGTGGTGACGAAGCACACAATTTGTAAATCCTTACCTACAGCAATAATCCTTGTACATCAATTGTCCTAGTTTTGTTGTTTTTGCTGCTGCTACTGCTCGAGGATATGGTGGCTGGCTACATCCTCTAACGATTACGATTGTCTCTTCTCCCGCACTGTGTAGATAAGTTTACTTCGCTCCTTCTTTTGAAGACATAAACAAGCAAGAGGGGGTGGCACTGGAACGAAGAAACCAAAAGGAAAAAATGAAATAGAAAACACCTCAAGGACTTGCTAAACCGGCCTCTTGTGTTTTACACGTTTTACTACCACGCACACTCACAAATATTCATTACGCGCACAGACATAAATAAAGAATAAAGCATGAATTGTGAGTGAAACGACAAAGACAATGTCGGAGGCAAGGGAAAAAAGATGAATAACGGGCCACGGAAACCACTTTCTTGATTCCAAAAGGGTCTACAGGATGAGCAGCCGTCTAAAGACACACACAAACAACTGGAATAAAACACCAAGTTAGACCATATCCGGAAATAAATAATCGAAATGGATGATGGAATGGTAGTTGGAGGGTGGTTGTGGAAGATGAATCCTCTCTTTCAATGTAGTTTAAGTGATCCCAATAAAAAAAACAACAGAGCACAATAAGTTGTATGACAGTGGGTGGTGTTGAAGGAGGGCAGGCAGTGTGGTGCAATGTTAAAGGATGAAACAAATAAGAATGTCAAATAGGATTTGTTTTCGCAATCATTCACGTTTTGATGGGAAATCGTTTTCTCTTTTTTCCTTTTCTTTTTGCGGATTTTCTGTTTGAATTAAAGAGAGATAGGATTTTGGTTTGTAGAGGTCACCTTTAGGAGCAAAAAAGGATGCAGAAAGATGCTTGGGGTAGGATTTGTTGCCTAAAATGAGGTAATTCGTTACTAAATATTTAAAATGATTTGTAAAACCTGGGATACACCTATGTATGTATATACATTCGTAATAGCTGATCAATATGGAAGGCATTAGCAAAGCAAATAATGTATATAGGTACATACATGTACATATGCACATATGTACCTACCGGTGTTTTCTCGAAAATAAATATCTATATCCAATCAGGGTGGGACAAGTTTATGGCTAATCATGAATTTGGTAAAACATTTAATTAAAAGCAGTAATTCAAGAATTAAGTGCCTGTACAAAACCTCAAGGTCAATGTACATATGTATGTGTATATATATATATATGTGCACTGTTGGGCAAACTAAAAGCAACGTTAATACATATGTACATACTTTAAATCAAAAACTTAAAGGAATTACCCTTGATCAGCGAACATTTAAGAAGTTTTACGGTAGTCCCAAAATTGAACTAAAAAGATAGTCTTAATCGAAATACATATTGGTAGGAGTATGTCTGAAACTTCATATTTAAGAAGCACTAAAAAAATTTGCCATTTTATACGACATCATAAAAATGCTCTAAATGTGTAAGCAAAAATCAGCATTTTTGAGCCTAAAATTAATTGCTACAATTTTGGTAATCTTACACGCATTTACTAATCTAGTACATATAAAGATGAAATTTAAAGAAATTCGTTACAAGCTCTCTTGGGCAATCATTTTACAAACCATTTTAAAGCATTTGCAATTTGTAATCTAATGCAAAAATGTACTGAGACTCAGAAGTTCCAAAGAATGGAAGGAACAACACACTGGACACACCGACCACTTGCTCACTGAACAGAACTTCAACATGGGCTACAACTGCTTAATACGCAACTAATGCACACAATGGGATGTCCTTCACCATAAATCGCTGACAATATTCACGGACGACTCCAAAACCGAAGAAGAAGTGGGTGCTGGTATTTTTTCAAAAGATCTGGACATCCACCTTTCCTTCACCCTTCCAAGCTACTGCAGCGTTTTCCCAGCCGAAGTAACTGCCATTCGTAAGCAGCTGCCTGGCTTGCGACTAATGCAGTATCAATATCGGATATTGTCATATACATTGACAGCCAGGCGGGTATCAAATCACAGAAAATCTTATTGCTGTAAGATTTATCTTAAGTAAAATACCATTAATACACGCATACATATAAAGGCTAAGACCAAAATTTCAATTTCTCCTCTAAGGATTACTCCACAGGCGGCATCGGCGGACCAAATTTATCAAAATTTCAAGATCGAAAATTCACATGAATTCAATACTTGCCCTATGTTATAGGTTCAAGTATCAAGGAAACAGTTATATTCATTATAAAATAGTTTTTATTAGAAAATATACATGTATGCATTTACATACAGTGTGTTGTGCAAAACAAACGCAACAAACTCACCTTGCGCTTATAAATGTAAATATTTTTTTTGTTCACGCTATTTTTTTGAAAATCTAAAAATGCACATCTATGTAATAATAAAGTACAAACATAATAGGGTAGATTCTAAAGCAATAACAATTAACTTGCAAATAATTTATAACAAAAGCTACAATATTTAACTTGTGACAGTTTGCAAAACTAAAGCAACAAAGTGTTGAATTTCCAATAACAACGCGAAATTTCTAGTCTCATAAGTTCTTAATTACGTACAAAGAAGTAAATCCTGGGTCAGTCAAAAGGATATCTTTATTGTCTGTGGAGGTATAACAATGGCGCGAAATAGTTTAACCGATCACATAAAATCTTAAAAATTACGATTTTTTTTATATAAACTGATTCACTGTAACGCAATTAATTAAAAAGTTTAAAACAACGGAAAATGTAACTACAGCACATTTGGGTGGTCGACCACGGAAAAGCGACCTAGAAGGCGGACAAAAAATGTGCGCTTTTACTTAAAATAAACATTTCTGTCTTCCAAAAATATGGTGGCTTCGCTAAATTTAAGCGTTCATCCTAGCACTGTTAGAAGAAAAGCTTTGGAAAACGATTTGAAAAGTCACAGGCCAGCGAAAAAGTCAAGGCTTAAGAAAATACAATCGTAGAAAGGTGATTTTCAAAAAATGTCGTTAATCTTAAAAAATCTTATTAATAGATTAAATTTTGCAGAAATAAATCTGAATTGGTTCATAGAAAAATGGAGAACTGCCTTTCCAGTGAGGAATCTTACTTTAATGTGGTCAGTGCAGATGGTACGTGCACAGCAAGGTATCGGAAAGGAGTAAGACTCAATCCTCTAGAGCTGCAGGGTAGTGTAATAGTATGCACTTACTTCTCAGCCAATAGTGTTGAACCCATTCACGATACTGTAGGAATAGTGGATCGTTTGGCATACAAAAGTATTTTGGAGATGCAATTTTGCCACATGCTGGATGGATTATGCCTCTTGGATGAGTGTTTCATCATGGCAAAGACCCGAAGCACACATTGAAACTTGTTAAGCACTGGTCAAAAGACATTTTGGAGCAAGTTCTTGATTGACCAGCGTGATCACCTGCCTTAAATCCCATTGTAAATCTCTTTGCGATACTAAAGCGACGAGTTGCAAATAAACGTTTCCAAAATAAGTGAGAGCTGTTTCAAGCATTCAAGAAAAAAAATAGCACAATTTCAAATGTAATAACTTCAATGCCACGCAAATGTCCTGAAGTTATTAAAAATAGTGCCTCCTATACCAAGTAATAGCCTTGTTGCTTTAGTTTTGCACACTGCCACGAACTACACATTGTTGTTTTTGTTAAGGTATTCTCGTAAATCAGATTTTATTGCTTTTAAAAGTACACTTCTATGTTTCTGTTTCGTTATTGAATAATTGTGTGTTTTTGGTTTTTTTTAAAAATATTCAAATTTATGTTTGCAAATTAAACTTGTTGCGTTTGTTTTGCACAACACTGTATATCAAATAGAAACTTAATTTTTACTTAATAATTTAGGAACTCAACATTCGAAACGTCATTTATTTAAAGGACATTTTAATCAAAACTATTGAGAATTTTTTGAATTATATATTACACTTAAATTAAATTTACTAAAAAAATGTCTCTAAAACCTGAATAAAAATTATTCATTTTCATCATAATACTCCTCTAATAGTGCCACATTTCCTATGGCAATGGAATTTTCATTATATTTTGTTGTTAAATTGTTAAGGAATGCCTGATTAAAAATAGGTAAATTTAACCATGTATAGAAGAATTGTAACGTAAGTGAATATGTATATTTGCTTAAGTAAGTTTTTTTTCAAGTTTTATATAAAAATACTGGAAAAAGTAATTTTTTTATAAAAGTCGGCGGACTGCATTGCTTACTTTTTTAAGTATCTCGTACACAAAATGTCATCAATCTAGCTCAAAATTTAAGGCCCAAAAACTGATGACATACGGACGGACGGACGGACGGACGGACGGACGGACGGACATGGTTCAATCGAACCTGATCATTTATAATATATACATATTTATAATATATACATATACATATCTATAATGGGGTCTATCTTTTATAATTCACTATTAGGATAGAGTATAAACATTATACTACTTATGCAACTGGAAATGGCAGATCAGCTTAATGGGGGGCTCATGCAACGTCTTCTATGAGGTTCTTGATTTGCCGCTAAATCTTTTTAAAGTGCACTTCAAAAGTACCTATAAATGAACATTGTTGTTACTCGTATAAATTCAAACAGAGTAAATGAGTCTATAACTATTTTCTTAAAAAAAATTTAAACCTATTTGACATTTCTGTTCTACTTTGGAAATTTTTATTTTAGGAAACCACTAATTATGACACACTTTGAGAAAGCGATATCAAGAAAAGAGAAATAGGATTGTGCATTTTTCATACTTTATTTTGTTGTTTATACAATAGTGTCTTAATTTTCATAAACATAAACTTGGTATTTGCTTAAACTCCCTAATTTTCAATTGACCAACTAATTAAATAACCTTTTAAAAGCATTGAACAAATATCTAATTATGTCTAATTTACAATGTGATTTATAAACAACAACAATTGAGTTAACTAACATTACTAATAGTCAAGGTCCATTAGGTATTGTTACATTGCTTTAAAATGCAAATACTCATTAAATATACCCAGAGCTTGATAAACATAATGCATAATCAACTTTGTGGTTGACTAGGGGCTGCTCCAGTAAACACACAAATTACAAACAAATTAAAACTGCCAGTAAATGTTGAGCATGGCAATTAATACAAATGTCAATTTGAAAGAGTAAATTATTCGAAATGAAACTGACACCTGTCAGAAGTAGTATGGATCAACAAAAATCGAAAATTATCAAATGTCAGCAAAAAGTGTGGCCTGTTGAACATGAAGATTTCTACCACCCGCCTGCTACATTATTTCTTTAATGCACCCTGATTCACTCAGAGGCAGGAAAGTACTCAAGTTCAAATGTATTGCATCATAAGTACGTCCTTATTATGCATACACGTAAGTACTTGACATCCATTAGGCGGAGAGGTTGGCTCACATTGCAACCCACGTAGTATGTATAGGCATATTATCCTTTGAAATGACGAGGCACAGGAAAACGGTAAAAGAATGAAAAGAAAATGTGGAGCAACATGTCAAGTGATCAACATCATCAATCGCTTTCGAGGGTGTGATGCATGGCCTTTTTAATCACATCAAAGTATTCCCCAACCAGTTTCTGTCGCCGCGTCTGCACTGGTGTCAATTTATTTGCGCTTTTTAAACCCATTATTTCTTGTCGTTGAGTATACCCGAAGATTGTATTTAAAATGCAATATAGGCAAAGACATTTAATCCTTTTGTTTGAGAATGTGCATTTGACTCATAGATTCACGTACCGGAGCTGCTAATTTTGCGCCGAACAATAACCGTAATTATATTTAGCTATTATTATCCCCTAATAATACGATGTTACGCACCAGATGTCCTTAAGGAGCGATATGTTGAGACTGGGGATGTACGTGTCAGGATATCAGTTTCTCGAGTGTCATTGAATCATGAAATTACCCGGGAAGCAAGTGAATGCCAATGACTTTACAATGCAATTACTGGGCATACCCAAGACGCGAGTTTGCAATTAGTTCGTTGTAATTAGTATCAAATGGTTGCAAGCTGAATGTGGAAGTAGATGCGACTATAAATGTTGAATGTATGCAATTGAATACCTGCTCTTTTGTGTGTAACAAGAGAGGCACAATTACTGTATGTGTTTTGGTTAATTTGATATGTAGTACATTTAACAAATGTATATCTCTGTTCATTTTTATTTGTGTATCTTGTTATTGAATTGTTGATTATTTTATAGTCAACGGGCCTTGACATTAATATCCAATTGGTAGATTTGAATACTTCCAAAATGTATGGCACCTAGATAGTTACATATGTTTGTATGTACAATGTACATATGTATATCTTTTGACAGTCAGCAAAACAAGTTTTTTTCTAGGATTCGTGTCCTGTGCATTGCCAACCAGGAAACATCTAGATTCAAGCTATCGAAATTCGATAAAAATCAAATGTTGCGAAAACCTGACTGTTCGACATCGACAATTAGCTATTATTTTGACATACCTACATCTCAATTTTCCCATTCCATCAAATTACCCGTTTTCGAAAGCTTACGCAATTCTCGGCTTCTGGCTCAGTTTTCTCTTCTGCTAAAGCCGTTGCAATTAAAAGCCTTAATTTCTGTACACTCATCGATCCTTCTAAAAATTTCTGCCGATAGCTACATTTGGTGGTTTTTCGGTCTTTTATTAATGTACGTAACGTTTGTATGTGCCGCAGTTGCCAGGTCAAATTTCGAGGTCTACGTTCTTTTGCCTCCAATAACTAGACGGTTGGTGTTGTAGAATTCGCCGTTGCTATTCCAATCTCAAACGGAGCTCTGAACTGAACTGAACTAAACTCTCATAACTTGTTTAAGTATTATGTTGTTGTTTCCTACCTTAGCATCAAAATGCTCTATCACCAATCCTTCTATCAACACTCCGTGTTCGATTGTCAAACAGCAAATGTAAACAAGTTATACATCCGTATCCCAAGCAATTGTTGATATTTCGGGACACTGTTTTTTTTTACGGTTGGGGGTCTTTGGGTCCCAGCCCAACTGACACTTTTTGTGGCGCAGGACGCTCGCCTTTATCATCTTCCATTAGCGAAGAAATTCCCAAATATCACTAAGAGGAGCATAATAGCACTTAGCACTAAGAGCAATAGGGTTTACTAACAGAGCTGCAGTGTTTTTTTCTTGTTGTCTACCGGAGGCTTATCAGGGAATGCGGCACCTAGGAAGCTTTTCTTAATCCACCAAACCACCAAACTTTGATTAATAAATTTAATACAATTAAAATTTCTGGGAATATCATTTAATCCAAAAATTACTTCAGTTTTATCTGAACGACACCATCAATAAAGTGAACAATGAAGACATTCGTTACCTAACCCAATTACTAAAACAGGTTATTATCCTTACAATAAATGATGCGGAATGGGAAATTACGAATATCAAGGTGGCAGTCTATACTAATAATATGAAAGCCACGCACGCATTTTATGATTTCCGCCTATTGCATGACGTCTCTGCAATTCTTCTTCCCATTTTATTCAAAGGGTCACTTTTATTCCTAAGTTGGTGGTAAATTATTTGCCTGTATTTTATTATTACCCATGGGCCATGATCCATATGAAGCACTCTTATATAACACCAATTCATAAATCGGGATCAAAAGGAATAATTGAAAATTATAGACCTATCACTAAGTTGCAATTAATTCCTAAAATATTTGAAGCTATTGTTAAAAAGAGGTTATATTCTGAGCTTCGCAACCACATCTCGGAGTTTCAACATGGCTTTGTAAGCGGTAGGTCCACTTCTACAAATTTGGTAATTTTCACGAATTATTGTCTCCAAAATATGGAAAAACGCATTCAAGTTGATTGCGTATATACTGACTTCTCTAAAGCTTTTGATCGGGTGCAACATAACGTTCTTGTTAAAAAACTGGAGTTGTTTGGTTTTCACTCTAGTATCTTGCGTTGGATCAGTAGTTATTTGACTAATCGTGAGCAGTATGTAAAGATAGGATCTGTGCGTTCAAATAAGATCTTGAATTATTCGGGTGTTCACTTAGGTCCTCTTCTATTTCTGCTTTTCGTCAATGACTTGCCCTCTATAGTTTCTAATTCTAAATGTCTTTTATATGCAGATGACTTAAAAATCTTTAGGTCAGTAAATTCTGTAACTGATGCTTTAGAACTGCAAAAAGATATTAACCTTGTAAATGACTGGTGTGCTTCAAATGGTTTATACTTCAACGTTAATAAATGCTCGGTTTTAAGTTTTAAAAGGATTAGGTCGCCTATCGTCTATGAGTATAAAATTCAGAATTCAATACTAAAACGAGTTACTGATCAAAAAGACTTAGGTGTGATTTTTGATTCCGAATTCACTTTTTCATTACACTTAGACTATATAGTCTGCAAGGCGAATCGTATGTTGGGTTTTGTGTTTCGGAATTCGAAAGATTTTCAGGACCCATATACGCTTAAATCCCTTTACAATTCTCTAGTGCGTTCTATATTAGAATACTGCTGCGTAGTCTGCAATCCTTATTATTGCAATGCGGAAAATCGTATTGAAAAAAATCAGAAAAGGTTTACGAAATTTGCTCTTCGAAAAATGTCTTGGAATGGCAATATGCCGACATACACAGCTAGGTGTGCTCTAATTGATCTGAAACCTCTTACTTCAAGAAGAATATACTACTCGGTTCTTTTTGCACATGACGTCATAACAGGCCACATTGATTGTCCACTTTTGCTTTCAATGTTCTACGTTTATGCTCCTTCTCGTACTCTGCGACCTAGGGAGAACAATTTTTTTTATGTTTCTAGACATAGTACTAACTATAGGGAGAATGATCCCATATCCATGGCTTGCGTTAATTACAACATGTATGAAAATGTAGTTGATTTTAATGTTAACAGAAGAATTTGTAAATTTGCTATCATGAACTCCGTATAATTATTATAGCGTAACTAATTGTATATATTTATATTTATAAATTATTGTATTTGAATTCAGTAGTCTAGAATAAGTTTGTACTTACAAAAATACGATGTATAGCATTTCATCAAAATCTATTTTCGAGATCCAAAAATGAGTTCATGCTATTTCTCGCTAGGTAACATTTTCATTCATCAAGGTATTTTCTTTTTAGTTAATTTATACTAAAATTAGCTTTTCTTTACGCTAAGTTTTAAATAACCTCCATTTGCCTGTTGGCAGTGAATGACTCTTCATAGAGCAACGTTTCTAGCTCAAATTTTGCAATTTCTGTGTGAATATTCTGCTTAAAATCCTGAATGTTTTGTGGTTTGTTTACGAAAACCCGTTCCTTCAAAAAAACCACACGAAAAAAAAATCTGGGGAACAAGGTGGCCACCCGAAATCAGAATTTTTTGTAATTGATCGTCCGGAAAAATATTATAATTTAATAATTTTTACTCGATCTTGCACTGAGTACAATTACAGTATGAAATTTATTACCTGCAAAATGTAGAAAAATAAACAAAGCATTTCAAATCAGTCGCATTGCAAACTTAGAACCAGTGTTATATTTAAAACTTCAATTTAGCTACAAAATCCAATATCTTAGTCCTACACATAAAACATGTATAATATTATTTTTTGTATCTGGTCAAGGCAATAGAATACTCTACTTACATCAAAAATTAGCTACACGCATTCGAATTTCGAATATAACGGGTTTCTTTACACTTCGAAAGCGCCATCTAGAGAATAGTAGATAAGGCAAGTGCGAAATAATGGGATATTCAGCAGAAATCTTATACCAGAACCAGTCGGTTTATGTATTGTATACTTGTCTTCTGGTGTCAAATAATTTACCAGTATTTCCCAGAGCATAAAAGGAAATAGTGATTTCCCATTGTGGGACAAAGGGTCAAAATACGGTCATCGACTTGATAAACGTCCATTTTTCACATTTTAATAAATTTCAATATGGAAACCACCTTGAATAAGGGCCTATTAGACAACAAAAAACCACTAATGCATACACTAACAATCACTTTGAACTTCATTACCCTTGAATGGAATTCTTTCACTTGATTAAACATCATGTATCTAGTACATATGTATATAACAATCCCAAATAAATGATTCAAAATTTATATATACTTATTATTGCCAGTAAAAATCACTAACAAAAGTAAAAATCACTTTCGTTACAGCTCTCCGAATTGGAGCAGAGGGTCGTTGAAGCGGAAGAACGCGCTGAAGAAGCTGAAGATAAGGTAAGCAGCTAATATATTTCCTTTTTGCCATACAACACAACTCATAGACTTGCAGGGTTTGCGCCCCTTATAAATCAGTTTTTTTTTTTATTCATCCCCCTCAAGCAGGCAACTGTGTTAATTCCGTACTCAGTGAGATTACGAATAATCTCCTTGGTTACGGAAATTTAGCATCCGTTCAGAGTATGAATCTGCAATTTTTGTTTTGCCTTCGTTTTGCTTTTGTTTTGTGCACGTGATACTATGAGGTGGAGAAGGGCATCAAGAGGTCCTATTGTCCTATTGTGAAGCTATCGCCGGAATAACGCACCGGTGGATTTATTTATCATTGTAACCAACGACTTCACAGGGAAACTGTCGCTTCGTAGCTGCTGCCTCCTTAGAAAGGAAGCTCGGTAAATCACCTTCCTGCTAGATATTTATTTCCAATAGAACCAAAATCCTTTATGTAAATATTTAAAATACTGGAATGAGAGTGCAAATTGAAAATTGCGTGTTATGGTGGTTATAGGTATTTTGTTTCAACTTGAGCTACTTTGGCTTTGTAAGGTAGTGGTGGACAAGTCTCGAAGTTTATTTTTTAACGACGCTGCCTTCAGGCGAGCGCTGTGAATGATTAATGTTCGAGGACACATGTCGTTGCATTTGGGGGATTTTATTATCCTCGTTTTTCAATGTACGATTTGTAACTTTGGGTTAGGGTAGTTATCAGTGTTATTAATTTTCCTTATACGATTTTAGAATTTGAGTTAACGAACCATACTGGAAGGAGAAATGGTACAAATATTAAATATTTACACAGTGAAAATGTAAATAAATATTGGAAAAAAATATTCATACTACTATAATTAACGGAATCGATAGGAATAATGAATTCACATGTGATTGATATATTCATACGTATTTTGAATGAACGTTCTGAATTTATTATCTCAGGTGTAAATAAATACATCATTAAGCGATTGCTACAATTAAGCTGACATTGCTGAGATTATGTAATATATATGTATGTATGTACATATGTACATAAGTCCTTATATGAATTGTATAACTATACCAACTGTATTTCTAACTCTGGAAGTATCTGCTATATATATAAAGTTCATCTCCGAGTCAACTGCGAACCACCATTCAAGACCATTGCTTTGCTGTGAAAACTGGAATTACGTCAGGTGCTGAAAGGATTGTCGGTAGATCGCAGGGAAGCCGCAGGGCGTGGCTTTCCGAAGATACATAAAGAAGGATCAACGAACGAAAACAGCTAAGAGCTCGAATTGCAGCAATTCTAGCAGCAGGGAGGATCGAGCTAGAGTTCCTATATCGCATGAAGAAATGCAGCGTAGCTTTTTCAAACACCGCCAGCAGCAACGGCAGAACTACTGTTTCCACTTGTCAGGAGAACATGGGAAGCTGAGAATTTTCCGGATAAATGGAAAAAGGAAATGATCGTCAAGCTTCCTAAAATAGGCAGCCTAATGCAGTTCGAAAACTGGAGAAGTAGCTTCGAGCTGTCTGCATTGGACAAGATTATAGCTAGAGTCAGTTTCAAATCACTATGCAATTGGAAAGTTGTGTAAATGTAAATGAAACAACTTTCTACATTCAAATCAACGCATTTTTTCTCCAATGTTTTCGCATTTGGCTACAAAAATTTTCTTATCATCTCTCTAAATTTTTCACCACATTCCTCAAAAAAAAACCAGTGAAAAATGCTACAATCCGCCTGGAGCGAATCGTATGATACCCTATCCCTATCTTATTTGGTCGTGTCAGTGGGCGGTGGAAAATGTATTCACAAAATTTTCTATTTTGCCTTATAAACTAATATTTTTACTCGAAAACTAATTTTTGAAGTAAATGCCCCTAAAAAGTGGGCGTGGCCATATACAATGTATAGACGATTTGTAGATTAAGTGGATATCTACATATTTGCCCAAGTAAGTTTTTTCGAGTTTCATATGTAAATAGTGAAAAAATGTGATTTTTTTGAAAAGTGGGCGTGTCAGTGGGCGGATTTTAAAATTTTTTACACTTGTATTGCTTACTTTTACAAAGACCTCGTATACAACCATCATCAACCTAGCTCAAAATTTAAGGCCCAAAAACTGGTGACATACGGACGGACGGACGGACGGACATGGCTTAATCAACTCGGCTATTGATGCTGATCATTTATATATATACTTTGTTGGGTCTATCTTTAATATTTCTCTATGTTACAAACTATGTGTCAAACTTAATATACCCTTAGAGTAGGGTATAATCAGACTGCGCTGATAATCGGCGCAGTGAACATCGAAGGTTGAGTATGCTTGATTATACCCTATCCTAAGGGTATTTTAAGTTTGATACATAGTTTGCAACATAGAGAAATATTGCAGACAGACCCCAAAGTATATATATAAATAAAAATGATCAGTATCAATAGCCGATTCGATTGAGACATGTCCGTCTGTCACCAGTTTTTGGGCCTTAAATTTTGAGCTAGGACAATGAAATTTTGTATACGAAGTCTTTGGATATCGGGACAGAACAAGTGTAAAAATTTTTAAAATCCGCACACTGTCACCCCCACTTTTGAAATAAAATCACCTTTTTTCACTATTTTCATATGAAACTCGAAAAAACTTACTTGAGCAAATATGTAGATATTCACTTAATCTACAAATCGTCTATACATTGCATATGGCCACGCCCACTTTTTAGGGGCATTTACTTCAAAAATTAGTTTTCGAGTAAAAATATTAGTTTATAGGGCAAAATAGAAAATTTTGTGAATACATTTTCCACCGCCCACTGACACGACCAAACAAGATAGGGATAGGGTATCATACGATCCGCTCCAGGCGGATTATAGCATTTTTTCACTGGTTTTTGTTTATTTTTGTGTGTATACAAGAGAGAATGCCTGGAAAAGAGAAAACCTGTGCGGGTTGTTGCATAGTGATTTGAAACGGACTCTAGAATCATCCTAGAGCGAATTAAAAAACACCTTTAAGACACACTTGACAGCGAACAAGGGGGTTTCCGCTCTGGATCCTCCTGTGTCGACCACATCAACACCCTGCGGATCATCATCGAACAATGTGTTTAACATTGACGTATGAATATATGGACTGCTAGTGCAAAACTTCACGTACATATGTTCCAACATCACAAGCTCCTTTGTTTTGCAGCGGGAAAAATTGGAAACTGACATTTTGCTCACCGGTTCCAGAGCGAACGGATAAAAAACTGTGTTTTGACCATATAGCCAAAAAAGCTAACAATAAATAACATTTAAAAAATTGTCGAATATATGGGACAGTAAAATATAAACTTTTCTTATTCACAACATTATATTCAAATCCGTAATATTGTAACTGTAAAGAAAAAAAGGAAATATTTGCAGTGGCATCTATGGCAACAATATAGAAAATATTTAAATGTTAGCCGTTTTTTTTTTTACAAAAATTGTAGAATACAATTAATTATTAACTTATTTAAGTTAAGATCCACTAGCACAAATATTTAGTTGTTACTTTTAGTTGGCAAAATAGGCCACTGAAAAACCACAGATGGCACAAGTTTCTTTGGCAAATATCGATGGTGGTGGATATTTCGTTGCTGTTTATTGCTGCTTTGAAAAAAAAGGAGCTAGAGATGTTTAAAAATATTGTTCCGCAGACAAAGTCTGAAGGTAATATTTCACTAGCTGTTCATATTATGTATGTATTAATACGTAAATGGTGTTGAATATCGATCACCACTTCGCCTGCTGTTCATCGATTTTGAAAAGGTGTTTGATAGTGTAAGCATTCCTGATTAATTAATAGTAATTATAAAGGCTACATACTCGTATGATGGGTCCACATGTCACGGTAGTCTAAGGAATTATAACTACATAATATTTTTTGCCGGCACTTAAACGCATTTGTACCAAACACATTTAAATTCAAACTGAATAAGTATGTTTCTAAAAAAAGAACACTTAATAATTTTGCTATAACTCTTAAAAATATTTGTTAAGCGTCAGCTGAACTTTGACAAACGATTTTTTTTTTCATGAAGGAAAAATTTAAAAATTGATTTGTAATTTATTTGTTTGTAAGGTGCGTCCAGACCGAGCGAAATATTTCTGAAAGATTTATTAAATATTTCATAAACATTTCTAAAACATTTATTTGTTTCTGAAATGTTTCACTCGGTCTGGACGCTTTGTGAAACATTTATTAAATGTTTATAAAATGTTTCACGTTCTCCATTTTAAATGGGAAAATAATATTGTTTCTCTAGCTTTAAGTGCAGGAAAAATGCAGTCTTGGGTTATCGTCCTCCACAAATACACAAACCCCTGATCCTGTGAGTGAAACATTTCCGAAACAGTTATTAAATGTTTATGAGATGTTTCACGAAACAGTGTTTCCGAAATGTTTCACTCGGTCTGGACGCACCTTAATTTCAATAATTTCAACAACCAAAAAAAATTGTGTTACACATATGTATGTGTTTAATTTCATATTAAATTCAATTTAACTAGACTTATTTTATGTTGAAATGATATCTAGTTTACACTCTGTGGAAAATATTCCAATTTTGAGTATTATTATAACAGAAAAAGGAAAGAAGCAGGACTAAGAGAAAACAAATTTTATTTACCAAATATACGATATTTGGCGATAACACATTATATGGTAATTGATTAGTTATTGTTCATAAAGTAAGAATTAGGGTACGTTATTACTTGTATCAGTGTTTTCACTTCTACTATGGACAATAACCAGTTTTTTTAGACTCCTAAAATCTTCCTTTTATTCTATTATGGAGAATACCTGCAAAGCAAAGCATAAAAGACTTTTAAAAGACATTTACTAAGATTACAATACCTAGATGACAGTTACAATTTAAAAGACAGGAAGGAATTTAAGCAAATGTATTTCATCTATATTTTACTCAAAAATAAAAAAAAATAAGAATCTCCAGAAAGTATCTGTTTTACAGTGTAAATTTTCATGGCTTCTTTCCTACTTAAAATGTACTTATGGGTTTACATTTTCATAAACAATATCTACTAGGAATATAGGCTTTACGATATTTCTATAGAAACAGATGCAACTCTCCCGAGACAGAGACACGCAAACATACCGGAAATATTATTTGCAATCGGTCTAGCAACTAATTACCGTCTCGCATGGTGCAATAGATGCAAACTACCCTCGGATTTGTACAACATGTACTCGGGGTCGTTAGACGCATGCTACAGCTAAAATAAGAAGAATAAAATAAATACATATCTATGTACATACGTCATAAGAAAACTGGAAAGACAAAACAAAGAAGTTCATTTGTATTTAAAAACTTTCTTTTGCACTTTCCATTTCGATGGAAAACATACCATCCACCTCACCAAGGCAGTGTTTGGATCCTGATAAACCCTCTATAAGTTGATTTTGTGTGAAATATTTACACAGCGCATGATTTGAAATTGCATTGGCAACACTTTAAGGAGTACATTCCATGTGGTGACTCGAAAAATTGGTGGAAAATATAATCCTTATTTCAGATCAAACTTGCGCTCTAGGAGAAAATCCACACGGATGTTATGTGGACCGTAATCCTTAACAAAAAAAAAAAGCAAAAGGGGTTGATTTTGTAGCAAAATTTCAAAACACATTCCTCTCGGCAGTGGTGTATCAACAAAATTTAAACACATTTTCTTTCGAAGACAGAAAACACAGTAATTCATCAAAATTTTCCAGCATTTAAGGGTTGACAAATGTTCAACCCTCGAAAAATGGGACCCAAACAAAGTGAACGTGAATATAAAAGAATTTCCTCCACCATCCACAATACCATCGTCCCACCGCGTCCTTGTACTTCGTCGCCATAGAGCGCGCACACATTTTCTCCCCCTGCGTGTTTGGTGTAGTTGCATAGCTTTGTAGGGAAAATTAAAAATATAAAATAAGAAGGCTATAAAAATAAATACTATCAATTTTACAACAAATTTGTGTCCTTTCAATTAAAACATATCGCTTACGTTTATATCACTCTGCAGAGGACTTCAAAAAGTGCTAAGACGGTGAAACGAGTTATTAAAACGAAAAGTGTCTGTGTCCTGCTTGTTTTCGGAGTGGGGGAGGTGATTGTAAATATAAAATGAAACGACGACGACGAAAAATCAAAAGTTCCTAATTAGATGTTAAGAAAAAAGAGTAATTCCATCGAAAACGTGAAAATTTAAAAATAAAAAAAAATAAAACGAATCTACATCGAATATCCACACATATGTACAAATAAGAAATCGAAAAGAAATGAATTAAATTTAATATCTATCTACACCCATACATAGAGTACATGTCAAATGTTATTATGCATGACCGTTGTCGCGACGCGTGCTAGTGCTATTTTGTTATATGCCTTGCGCATGTATCGATCTCAGGATTTTGTTCAATGGCGGCACCAGAAGAAATGTTGAATGGTTCGTGTAGTGGTAGCCATAAGCTGAAAAGGCAACAACAAGAACTGACAACTGTCACTGACAGCTGACATGGTTTTACTGCTGTTTTGACTTTTCGGTTTTCTTTTTTTTTTATATTGCTTTTCTTAAATTGAACATATATATAAAGCCCTACAATAAGCATTTGAGATGTGTATAATTTTAAATGAATGCAAATGCAAAACCACGACATCTCTTATCCCCGCGCAAAACTCTTTGTGAGTGTAAAATTTTTTGAACGATGGAAAGTGTTCTATACCAAATTTGTAATGCCAATATCCTTAAGGATCTCTCTTTTTTTGTCTAAATTTGTATTTGTATTGCGCATCGTTATAGACATATAGCTATTTTTGATTCTAAACGGGTAAACATTAATTGTTATACTTATACCTTATATTTTATGGATAAAAAAGCAATTGCCATATCACAAGGATATAGAAGTATTTTTTTTCACTACCGGACTAAAAAAGTTTTATGAATGGACAACTATCGGAAAAAGGTTTGTAGCACTCTGATGTATGTCTATTTCATTTAGGATATGTAATTTAAATGATTTATAAACATATACATATATACATAATATGTACATCAAAAGTGTCGAAAAAGATGTACATACTAAATGAATTATACTAATTTTATCGAAATCCACGAATATTTGTGGAATGCTGATAAAGTAAAATGCCAGAACTGTAAACGTCCGTTTCATATTTCACTAAGTACATATCATTATTTGCATCAATCAAAATCAAAAATGCAGTGCTGTTAGCTGTAGCCGTGTTTTAATATCACTCATGATCTTCTTTGTGCTCATATAAATACCATGTTCATGTGTTCAAAATGAATGATTTATTTACAAAATCCTTAAAGGCTCCGAAACTTTTTCAACACTTTTCTGATTTTAGACGGTTTTCCATAATCCATATCAGCTTGTGTTCAAGTGGATTGGCTCGACTCTATTCTTTATTCTTTCCCATTGCAGCTATTTATGTATTTATTTTTACTTCATTTTTTTATTTTTACTGTATATATTTGAGTTAGTCTAGAGAAATGCTATATCAATGCGTACCACGTTTTTGCCTAAAAATACGTATAACGGTACTTTTCTTATTAACTGATTTTAGAAATATGGCTATTTCTCGGCTAAAACTCATCGGATTTCCATAAAAATCGAAATGTGGGCAATATTTAATGTTAAATAAAATGTGGCATTTAAATTTATGCAAAATTTATTATTTTTTTTTTTTTTTTTTAAATTTATTCATTTCCAACTTACAGCTTATAGGTGCAAGTACGCACGATCCAGTCGTGCACATTTTGTTCTTTCTTATGCATTCAAAATGACAAAAAATATAAAAATCAAGCACCTTAAATAAAGCACACACTTCGAAAATATTCGACTTACCTCTTTTAATGTAAATGTCTTAATTATTTGAGTACTTACTCATACCACTTACCGGCAATGAATGATCGCTATTTGAATAAAAAAGTTAAAGTTTTTTTTCCCTCGCTGTTCATATCAAAAAATAACCGAAATAACGGTAATTAACAGTCACGCAAAAAAAAAATACAGAAAATGAAAATAGTGGACAATAATGCAAACATTATTCCTGTGACTTAATTACGTGAGCACAAGTGTATATGGATCACACGCTAAAAAGAAAACAGACCACAACGAAAATTTTAGGTTCTGGGTTGTGATAAAACCTTCTTTTTTTGTGACATTTAAAAAGCTTATTGGGCACGAAGCTGCGACTGAATATTCTTTTTTTCCAATGAGAATATTATGCGTTAATTCTTTTTTGAAAAGTATTTTCCGGATTTGAATTGCTAACCAATTACACGGGACAAGAAATTTGAACTAAATTTTTGTATTTGATGAAAATTAATTTATTAATTAAAAATATAATTGTGTGTTTTACACTCAATATTGCCTACCATTTTTGAAAAATGTACATATGAAGATTCAGCAAATTACAAAAAAAAATATAGAAATGGTCCTACTGTGTGAAATAAGAAGAAATACGGAACCTGCTTGTAAATTGACTCAGAAGCATTGTCCATCAATAATCCGCCAACACCGAAGGTTTCCACTTCCCCTGATATCTTTTTTTACATTTCAGAAACTCTTGGTGGATGAGTTCACCGTATTCGTCACTGAAACACCTTACTCTAAAAGACTCCATTGTTGCAGTCACCTTTCAATTAATTCAGCTTATCGAGAAATTTTATTGTAATTTTTTAATTCAGCGCACTCAAATTAATTAATATTATATCTGATAAAATTTCCAGTGTCATTAATTGAAGTTATTACTAATTATTTATTACTATTTGCTGAATATAAATTTATTTGAACGTACGAATTAATGAACGTTGTTGGAAAAATATTCGATAAACCAACGTGAGAAACAACGTGCCAACAAAACGCACTATTTATCGTGTAGTGAATGATTTCGAAAAAAGAGGGTCTGTAGGTGATAGGCCCAAGTATGGGCCACAACGTACTGCAAGATCGGCTGAAAACATTACTGCTGTTCAAGGAAGTGTTCAAAACAATCCACCAACCTCAATTCGACGCCGTGCTCAGGAGCTTGGTCTTCAAAGAACAACTCTGGGCACAATTTCGCACAAGGATTTGCATTTGTTTCCATTTAAGATTCAGTTGACACAAGAGCTTCTTCAACAAGACCATTTACGCCGCGTACATATGCCAATAGGATGTTACAGCTAGCCCATGACAAAACCCGATTTTCATGAAAAAATCATGAAGTTATTTCAAAAAATGGTGATGTTAATTGCCCTCCACGGTCGCCTGATTTGACTGCTCCTGACTTCTTTTTGTGGGGATATCTTAAAAGCAAGGTTTATACAAACAAACCAGAAACGCTTGAGCAACTCAAATGAAATATTCGTGATGAAATTAATGAAATGCCGCTCAATATGGCTCGCATTTGTGAGACTAGCTGAGGCGGACATTTACCTGATATTGTATTCCATACATAATTGCCGACATTAAATAAAATATTTATCAATATAAGATCCATTCACTTTCATTTAATCAAAAACTGTAAACAAACTAAGTAGTATACCTTCCCGGCGGACTATAAATCACAAGTTGTAGTAAAAGCAAATGTCGCCTTTTCGACTAGTGCATTCCAGGATTTTTACAATTAGGGGCCACCTAATAAATGAAATTAGAATAACGTGGAAATACTAAATCGCACTATTATATAAATAAATAGTATAACTTACCATACATACATACATATGTATATATTTATTCATAAAGAAGAGTTTTCAAAAAGAAAATTATTTTTCCTATGAGGTACCTAATCTCTTTGTTCAATGTCTGCCATTCCGTTTATCTTAACGATTCGCAATGATGCCATTCATATCGTAACCAGGAAAACTTTACCATCCACAAGACAACTTCCTTTTGTCGATTCCTCTCGGGCGCTGTGCTGCCGCTCAATCAAAGGGAAAGAGGTTTCATATTAGTCTAAGGGATCATACCATTTTGTGTCAACTTAAAGCTTGCCGCAGCTGCTAAAGCATTCAATACATTATGATGTCGCTTCGTTGGACATGGGACTAATTCCATCGGAATTGTATCTTAAGTTTGCAATTTCTTATTGTTTGTTATAAGACCAGGAATGACAGATGGGTGGGTTAGGTGGCACGACTGTGTACACACGTCCACCCTTCTTGGGTACTTTTATTATTCTGGAATTGTAAAGAAATTCTGTCTGTCAGAATTCCTTTTGTTGTTCGAATGAAAGGAATGGAGTAATCTTTTATTGTTCTGTAATTTTAGAAATTCAATAAAATTCACCAGGCAATTAATTGGTGGGAAACTTATGCAACTTACACGGCTAGACCTAAATACCATCCATCATTCTCATACTATTTAAGCGAGCATTTGTTAACTTTCAAATAAAGGCGCCTTTCTGTTAGAACAATCGGCCCTTTTTAGACGTCTTCATGACAAGCAATATCAATTTGCAAAGCGCAGTGGAAAAATGTGTACAACATTCTCATGTGATGACGGATGCACGGGATCATTAGTAACGTATTATCTCCGTCTACGCCCAGTGCGTACATTTGAAATGTTTAGAAAATAGAGAGATGCTTCAAAGTACATTTTAGGCATGTAGTACATCATTTTGTTAGGGATGAAAAAATGCTCGTATCTTGGAATTATAGGAAGAATTTACAAACTAATTACACAGATTTTCTTTGATTTTCTATTTTAATTGAGTTTGGAAGTCCAAAAAAAGTTGCGATTTAACTTAGACGTTTCAAGCGTAAACGGACATGCAAATAGCGTTATATACATATATTTATGTTATGTACATTGGTATTCTCTTAAATTTGTTTACCTGTATTTGATATACATATTTGCTTACGTATACTATGAAAATAGTAGTAAAGATGGTCATTTAAATATAAACAAAGTATTTACTATCTACCACATTAAATGCTACACTAGCAGAGAACACACGTTTCTATTGTAGTTGTTTTTTAAACAGTTTTTTTTTGGGTATCCATACCTATCTTCCTAAATTTAAAGTACTTTTAAATACTAATTGAGGCGGTACTGTACTTTTTTCTTCCTAGTTGCCATCCGATTTCTTTAATAGCTGGCAAAACTTCGCTCTATCTCCAATATTATGGGATATACTGACAACCGGGCTTTTCGGTAGTAACATTTTCAAAATGCGTATTTGCTGGACATTCGTAATTCATAATTTTTGCCAAATCACATTATTGAGGTGGTCTATGCTCTATACCTAAACTTTTACCTATGTACTGAATTACCCTCTGTTATATACTAATACCCAGCTCTATATTTGATAGAAAGTTGGTGTAATAACTTTTGTAGAATCCAAAGCTTGAGAGATGGAAATTTCTTTCAGATTTTCATATTTTGGAACGCAACTCGCCTTCGTTTTGCTTGAATCTTTTGATGCCTTAGTGTGGGTAAGTACGGTGAAGCCTTCGAACACGTAAAATGATCCAATATGCTTTGCCATTTGTTCGACACTTACAAGACGGCGTTAAATTTCTTCATATGGTACATCCGATATTAATAACATTCCGTAGACAAGCTTAAGTAGGTACCCTCGTAATATCCTCTCAATTTCATTTAAACGGCAGTCATTCTTATTCCCCGCAGAAGGATTATAAATACACAGAATGAAAATATTCCTTCTTCGTTGAGACGATGAAGGGGCTTCCTGTTTCGTCTGCGATAAAAATAGAAGAATTCAAAAAAATCATCCATTAAGGGGATACTTTTTATCCCATTTTCTCTGTATTGATGTGCATACATATGTATGTATATTGTATAACCGACGAGAGGATTATGTCGCAGAAAATTTACCATAATTTGGCTGCCATCCAGACTGTCTGTCTGTCTGTCTGAGATGGTTTGGCCATGTTTGGTTGGTTTCTGCAGCCACTACCGATGGGTGGCTGCCTGTGTATCTTTGCGGCATAAATTGTCTGTTTGGATTGTGCTCTTTCATTATAAACTATTATCTACTCCCCAAAAGGGCGATTATATTTATATATGAACATATGTATCTCAACTCAACGCTACACTGAAACAATCCCACATACTCGGGTGAAGTGTGCGAATATGCCATTAAAATGCATAAAAAACACGCTGTAGTGTGGTGACGCGTAACTACAGCAGCAAAAGCAATCATCCGTCAGTAAAGTCTAGAGCCACAACCGTTTGTGATATTTACCGAGACAAATCCCAATTAAACACTGATGTGAGTGAAATTATTTAAAATGGCATTGCAATTGTGCGCACGTGGTGTTCGCAATCTAAAGTGGTTTTCCCACAAGAGCAGAATCTCGATTAAATTGGCAACGGAATACATATGAAATCTTTTATCATTGTCGTTGTGGTTATAATTTTTATGTCCTTTCATAAGGAAAGTATCTTACTGTTCTTTCGGTTACCTTAACTGTCAGAGCGAAGCAATATCATAAAGAATATTTTTGATGAAATGAATATATTTTTAAATAAGTACACTCTAAGTAAAGAAGATTTGACCAGGGTTACAAAAGAATACAATCGTTTTGAAATGTTGTAGGACATACTTAAAAATCTTTCAATGAATTTAAGTGTACGATTTCACTCATGCAGCCCAAATGAATAAGTAAAAATTCCCCTGGTCCTTTTTTGAAATTCTCTTGAATACAAATGCATTTCACAAATAGTACTAAATAAAGATTCTAAAAAGCCTTTCTAGTAACTGAAATGTCTTCCTAAAATATTAAAACTAAACATAAGTCATTTGCAAATGTCATACATTTTATGTGAAAATCAAAAAAGTCTCATAATTTAAAAAATTATACGTAAGAGCAAAAAATTTAAACGTAAACACAACTCCAACTCTGTAATCATTTAAGGCGAATTAACACCAAAAAGTCTCCAGGCTAAGGGACTCATTTCTCATTTATTAACACTCACTTGCAGTTTCAAGTGCTGCAATTCCAAGAATGACAGAGGTGAATGATAAAATGCCGCATAAATTGCTACTCCCAAAAGTGACATGCCAAAGCAATGCACAAATATAATACATATTTCACCTAATGCCCTTAAGCGACAAGGGTTTGCCAAAGCGTACCCGAAAGACCCTCGGTTGAATTTCCTTTTTTGCTGTTCGTAGATACGTTCATAATTTCTCACACTTTCGGCAGGTTATTCGTCCTGGATACATAACATAGCTCATTCGTGACAATTGGTTTTGTGCATTTAATCCGTGTAGTCTCTGTTTGCAGCAACAAGAATTTTGCATATACTCATATACAGTAATGTTGTAGTGGTAGGTGTTTTGATGTACTTTATGCCCTTTGTGCTACGAGTATTTACCTCTAAACTTCCGAATTGTATTTGGAAAAAAAGCATTAAAAAAGGGTGGCTCTTAGTGAATTTTGTGTAACATTTCTACAAAATGAGGGGATGTATACTCCATACTTAGTCCTCAGCCTTTGTGTTAATGACACCAGTGAATAAAATTTAATATTATGTTATTTACTATTTTCATTCTAAGCAGAGAACACTTTAGAAAAGGCTCCTGATAAGCTTCTGATAGGCAACTTAGAGTTGATATTATAAAGTATTACTCCTATACAATTCACCATTTCATTGTGTATGTTTCATTGTTTCACTATATGTACATATGTATTTTAGAATTATAACTGCCTAGCATAACAAAATATCTTGCCATGGTCTTTTTTTGCAAATACTTTGGATTTTTTCCGCAGTCAGAATTGGCGCATAACCTTGTGCAGTTGCAGTGAAAACGTCCCCATTTCAAAACTTTGTGGTATGCATTGTCCTGCAAAAAACCACAAACAGAACAATGTTTGCTCTCCCAAATTTAAGCTAACTAGAATATTGAAAAAGATACGCCAAGCTACACGGCTGGTGTAGGTAGATCCCAACAATAGAAAAATGCTAAATAAAAGAAAAAATAATTTTCAGCTAAAGTGTTAAGGAATTTATGTATAATATAGATGAGGAAAATTTTATCTATTCAGTTCACCGTTGCACTCAATTCTTTACACAAAAAAAGTTGAATCTGAAATAAATTCTGAGTAGAAAGAAGATAGGGAAGATCCAAGACCTGCACAAATGTACGCTGGAACGGATTTATTTTTTTTTTTTAAGTAAATATTCATTTAGCCAAATTATCAATCTAAGCTTTTCGTGGAAAATTATTGTTTTCTATTTTATATACATGCATTTAACCAATTGAGCAGTGATATAGTTTCATAATTGTGTTTTGCAAAAAAATGGGGACAAATGTGACACATTACGATGTGAATGAAAGTAACATCTTATCTGCATCATATGGCATATCAAATTGAAGAAAGGAATCCATTTTGATTATAAACATTCATTTTTGAGCAAATTTGATTAAAAAAACTTGATAAACAGATGTAAAAGTTTGCGTAGAATTCCTTTGAAATTCACTTGCACCTACTTTATTTCATTTAAATTTTTCCAAGGTAAATTGGAAATTGAAAATTTGAACTTATTTTTAGTCTTACCGCGTCAATTCACACTGTCATTTTTAAAAAAGTTATAGATTTTACTTTCATGCTCCAGGCCTTCAGAACGAACGTATCAATGACATTGGTTGCGGAGAATTAACGTCGCTCATAAAAAATCTTATATTTAAGGTTCGAACATAGATTCAATTGTAGTGCAATAAAAGTTCTTCCCGAAAGCAAAAGACATCAATTGTAATGTACTTACTGCGTCTGAAAAATCTGTGTTAGGGAAATTGGCAAACATATGTACTTTAATAATCAGCAAAGCTATACGATTTTTTTACTCGTTAACAGACAACGTACAAGTGTTTATCAGAAAAGTGGAGTCCCTAAATCTACCTTATTCAGCTGACCCTTAATGTATGTATGTCCCTGTTGCTTATTAACTTTATTACTTTAAATCAAGGGGGTCCAAAGGCGTTGTAAACTTTATCAATTTTTTTTCTAACTTTGATTCATGGCATAGTACTATTGAAGAGATTCGGAGCATCATTGTTACGGAGAAGAACTGGAACAGCAACTTTTCACTTTAGTTCATTAAGTCACTTTGAAAGAGTTTTTCGATTAGGCCAAAACATCATTTTAACAATGAGAATTAAAAATAACAAAGCCATGGAAAGTGGTGTCTTGCCGTGGAAATTGTGTTCAAACGGATAATTGAAAAATTATTTTAAGTGCTAATCGGGCAATCGGTGATGGCATGAAAAAATCTCAAATTCGAAATTTTATATTCAACTTTAAACTTGTAAGAACTTGATTGTAACCTATTTTTAATTAAAATGTTTAAATAAATAAATGCGTTTTTTCTCTGTTGGCGTACAACGGCAACTCTATTTGTGCAATACTATGCGCAACACCATTGTTTCTCTACCATAAGAAGAGAACCGGTGTTGGCTTCTCTTATAGCTCCTGTCCCACGCTCATGACAATGGATAGCTCTCCTACCTATTACGAATATTACGATACTATAATACAACCACCTATTGAGCATTTTCATAAGGGTGACATCCACTTTACACTGCACTCAGCTCGTATTTATTCCCTGTTTCTTATGGGTGGCGTGGATTTGGTGGGTAACAAAAACCAACTATAAAAACACTAGGGGCGCCGATTTTATGATTCTCTTACTTTCTCCCCACGCAGGGTGAGTTGGGTTGATGGGTGAGTAACAAAACCATCCGGCAGCCGCTGGGAGTTTTATTTTGTGATGTCTTGTTGAACTGGAATCTCTCGTGAGTCACTGCTGTGTGCTGGCTGACACTCTGTACTATGTATGGTGTGGTGGGACCGATTTTTCCAACTTTATTCAAGAACGCATGGTGGTGTTACGTGTGAGAGGACTCGACGAGTAGCGCCCTAGTCACTTTTTCCATTTGGTGTACATATTCAGTTCTATTCCTGAGCTCGGTGCGTTCGAATTGGTTTTATTGAAAGGTGGCTCCGCTCCGTGAACTTGATATGACAATTCTCTTAGTGATCGTTGGATATTCGTTTTATATAAAGGAATTAAAAAAATATATTTATTAATAAAAGGGTGTATATTTTTTTTTTGTTTAAGTTCATATTTGTTTCGTGGAGTGAATGAATGCATCTCGTAATATTAGTGTTTTCGATAAATGCAGAGTTAATGCGCGTAACATTATCCCCCTAAATGGATTGCAACCCTTAATCGAAAATCTACGCAAGAACACCACTTTTCGGTATTGTGTTCGAAATATTTGGCCAGGGGTCTTTTTACTAAGCAAAGTTCATGCCATACTTCTCTCGAATTTGTAGTAAATGTGAATGAAACCCGTAATACACCCCTAAGTTATCGAGGGATTGAAATAAAAAAAAAAAAAAGAAGAAGCAATTTAAGACTAGTGCATCAGTTTCAAATGTGTTTCGAAAAAGAAACTGGTGAAAATTGTTAAGTTCTAAATAATGAGTCATATCCCCACACCCCATTAAAATTCGATCGTATATGTAGCTGTTAGGTCGGGAAAAAGATAAATATCCTTTATTCAGTGTTATTGCGTTGTGAACGTACCTACTTTTTAAACAAATTAAACGAAATCCTAACAAAGTGGTTGCTATCGTGATTTTTTTATATAAATTGCAGTTCGATGGAATAAAGAAAAAAAACAGAACATATTAACCACATTAAAGACAAACGGTTTTTAAAAACGGTGGATATCTTTTAGCTGTCGTTACGTTATCTGTTTTATATTCATGGTTACGACAGTTAGCAGAATGGTGAAAATGGATTTCAACATGAGCCCATGTATGTATCCTTCCTTCAATGCATTTTTATTGGTTTCCATTTTTGATGCCATTTCAAAGGATTTTACGTTATTGTTATTTTGTTTCGTTTTTTTTTTTTAAATCAAAAGAGGTCCCGGTGAATTTACTGAGGTATGAAATTATGTATGTGATGCACAGTTGGCTTTTATAGCCAACTATAGAGTCTCTTGACTCTGATATAAAAGTTAGTAGTGATACACTGCAAACCAGGTCATTGATTTGTTTTTTGATCGGTGTTTAGTATACAGTTATTTATTATTATTATTATTATTTTCAAATCGGTGACGTACGTTACGTATGTTATGTTACATGTACATATATATGTATAAACATAAATGAACATAAGAAAATGTTTTATATATAGAACATCGTAAGTATTTACAGAAAAAGACCAACAAGAGCTAATAAATAAATGTTATTTCGTAATCGTTCCTCAGTTTCTACCTTAAGCTACCTCAAACATGCACCTAATTGAAGGTTTTTTTATACCCTATCCTAAGGGTATATTAAGTTTGATACATAGTTTGTAACATAGAGATAGACCCAATAAAGTATATATATAGATGATCAGCATCACTAGCCGAGTCGATTGAGTTATGTCCGTCCGTCCGTTCGTCTGTGTGTCACCAGTTTTTGGGCCTTAAATTTTGAGCTAGTTTGATGAAATTTTGTATACGAGGTCTTTGGAAAAGTAAGCAATACAAGTGTAAACATTTTTGAAATCCGCCCACTTTTTAAAAAAAAAACACCTTTTTTCACTATTTTCATATGAAACTCGAAAAAACTTACTTGAGCAAATATGTAGATATCCACTTAATCTACAAATCGTCTATACATTGTATATGGCCACGCCCACTTTTTAGGGGCGTTTACTTCAAAAATTAATTTTCGAGTAAAAATATTAGTTTATAGGGCAAAATAGAAAATTTTGTTTTTTCCACCGCCCACTGACACGAACAAATAAGATAGAGATAGGGTATCATACGATCCGCTCCAGGCGGATTGTAGCATTTTTTCACTGGTTTTTCATTCAATCGACTAAGAACAGATAAAGGTGTGACATTTCGAAACACTTTGTTTAAATTGGATTTACAGTTCATTCAGAAATCAATATTAAGATTATCTTTTCACTCGTTCATTACATTAATATATAATTTTTAATAATTGAAATCTATTTTATGCCTGCAACTAATAATTTACATGTGAGTGCCGTGGCTCAGCGGGTAGGATTCCAGACTCGGATCCTAAAGAGCAGCCCCAACTTCAACTCTTGCTGGCGTCTGACAAACATCCAAGAGTATTTCTGTCATGAGAAATTTATCAAAAACTCTCTATCGGACACAATATAAAACTGTCCCTTTTGCAAATACGTGCAAGTATAGTTGTATAGTTGTAAGAAGCTATCTTAGCTTAATGGCTTAGTATTTGTTTAAATTAAACAGCAATTTTTGTAAAACCATTAACCAAGAGAAGTGCTAAAAATGTGAAATGCCAATAAAGTGTTTGCCTAAACTTACTGAAATATGCAATTGAATCAAAATCGTTAGAACCATTTTCGAAAAAATCCCCTTTTTTCTAAAAATCACTCTGCAATTGTGGTAAAACGAAAACTTCTATTTTCCTGGCTTAGACATACGTACTAACTCACAGATTTAGGTAACCTAGTTTTCACAAATTCAATACTTCACCTGTATTGTAGGTATGGAATCTCTGAAGAAGACATTGGAACAAATGTATGTATGCATGTAAGCCTGTACTTTTAGTCATAGAGTTTGGTAGAATGGTGCTCACTTCCGAAAGTGCGAATCCATTGGCTCTTACTTATGAAAATTCCCCAGCCAGCTGGGGAAAATTTTAAAATGAAATTTTATAGCGTGCAAAGTCGAAAACTTAAAGTTTGAAACAGCCTTAAATGCTTTTTTATACAGGTAGTTACTTATATGTTTCGAATTGACTCTTGTGAGGACTTTATTTGAAGGATAAACATGTTCACCCGGCACTCGCATTAAGCTACCTACAGATACATAAAATTAATTTATTATTCTGCCGGAGTTCTACCACAATAGATATCTCGAGAACTACAACTTTTTATGACCGGAAACTAGATACTCTGCGAATGCAACGAAATTTAAAATTAATATGTACATTGTACATACGTAGTCGACAGCAAAAAGCTCGAAAACCAAAAGCATTTCGATACAAATATGTTTGTATGTTAACTCTCAATCCATAGAAACATAGTAAGATTTGGTATGGTACATATTTGGACTCAAAAAGGACATATTTATGTCTGCATGAATGTATGCATATTTTCCAGATCCACCACTTTAAAAAAGATAATACCACATAACGAAAAGATATAATAATACGAGCAACACAGAGACAATATTCTACTTTTATTTATATGTACGAGTATCTCTCTGATTGAAAGTTTAAAAATACAATACGTTGTTATGATCGGTTTATTTATTATTTTTCTTTAAAATGCTTAAAATGTTGTAAACACCCTGTCAATTGAATAGATTAAAGTAAGTTTTTCAATTAATAAGCTTGAAAGTAGATACCTTGTCTTTGAAATTGAATTCATCTATCCTTTGCCATTGAAATGACCTGTCTTTAAAAATTCACAAGTGAAACTAATAACGATCAAATCCGTCCCTATGTATATATGTATGTATGTATGTTCACATGTATCTCTCTAACACTTCGTAAATTTCATTTCCATTACTTTGTCTCGCGCAGGCAATCTACAACTTTTCTCTCAACAGACTAGATTCTTCTTCGCCCTCTACACCGCAACCACAACGATGCACGGATTACAGTGCTCTCGCGCGAATAGTAAAGTTCATCATCCCTTTTTCGTCACTCAAATCTATTTCTCACTTTACGAAGTAAAACTAAAAAGATAATAAATTCAGTTCTTCCTCTCAGATTTTATTAAACCGTCGTCATATTTTCCAGACTTGATAGGTGTGGTGAGTGAAAATTTGGTCTTTGTTTGAAGATATAAATTACAAAAGTCATCGCTTGACATCATATTCGTTACGCTTCATTAGCAATGGAAAAAAATATCTATCGTTGACCCCAGTTCTCTGCATCTATGAGTTTGTTCACCTACTCAGCACAAAGTGTGGGTAATTTCAGTGAAATGACGCTGAGACTTTAGTTACATCAATTCTTTCTGGAAATAATTATCGATGTGGGAGGTTATATGACAGGAACAAGACAGTTACAAGTGATGACAGCGTTTTCTTCTTTTACTACCAGCGTATATTTTTAACGTTACCATTGAGACTTTTACGCCATAGACCATTGGTTTTCCTTTACCGTCGTTCCGTGGGGAAGATCTAGGCGGATATGGCGTTGTGTGCCAGAGTGCTGGTCGAATAACAATCGCCGTTGGGTTGTACTACATCAATGTGCAAGAGGTTGTAAACTTCCGACAATTGTTCTACAATTTTACAGAGGGAAGTAAAATTTCAAAAAGACATCCGAACACGTGCTGAACCGTGATTTAATGTCATTTTCTAGTCAACATGGGTACAAGTATCTTTTATTAATTCTGACACGGGATTTATGGGCGCCAATTCATTTTGAAGAAAATGCAGTTCGGTAAATACCTATGACACAAAAAAAGGGGGCAAGTTTACTAACACCATCCACTACGAGGAAACACATGCCCAGTTTAGTTGGGTTGTTAAGTGATCCGCTCCTAATTTTATGGCATTCACAGGGCGATGGCTAGAATGAGGTGATATTCATGTGCATAAAGTTTGATAGGTATTAACTTGGACGTGTTCATAAATTTAAAAATAGATTAGGTATATCTAATCCATATTTTTATCTGTATCCTAAGTTTTGGAAAGAATATTTAATAATGGATACGGGACAAGCATGCATGCTCCCAGGATTAGCAACTCGTGCAAGCCGAGGTGCATGCTAGTGAAAGTAGTATATATAATAATATAATACCGCAGGAACGACATAGCCATTTTGGCAGATTGGGTAACGTACCACAAAAATAAAAAAATATCTTCATCGAATAGGATCAAAAATGATACGGGACGATCTAAAAAGATATAAAATATGTAAATGGGGTAAGCTCTAGGAAAAGCGTATATAAATCATAACTCTGCCTGAAATAGAACGAAAGTCGGCTTCGTAGCCTGAAATATATTAACGAATTTTCCACTGTTTTCAATTTTATTTAAAAATAATTTGTAATAAGTACATAACTAATTATGTCATTGGCACAGAACATAGATCATAGATCCTAATAAAATGAAAATAAAAACTATTCGGTCCGTCTGCTAATATATTGAAAAAGCTTGTTCAATATTCGTAGTACCGAAAATTTATGAAATTTCAGTAATAAATCCAGGATGGATATTCATCCAGTATTGTACTGAACAATCAAATATATGTAGTTGCTATCATTATATCGTATGGAAGCCAAATTGTCTTTCCAATCCGGCCTACCAAACCCAGTATTGAAATTCTGTATTTTTTTTTAATATCTAAAGGCACCTTTTTAAATAATAAAAAAACATATATAAAAGTTTTCCAATAAATCTGTTGCAGTTATACATTGTTTATATCTATAAGCACAAGCGTAACTTTTCACCCAATACAATGTATGCATAATGGTGCGAACAAACCTGTTCCAAAAAACACACCTCTCCCATAACACCTAACGTAATATGCAAAACAACTTGCATGTCCTTCGAGTTACATACAATAACCACTGAACGCAAAAGTTGATGTATACATACACACCCTATTTTTCTTTTTATTAACGACTAAGTTAACCGAATTTGTCAACTGCATACAAAAACCACTAAACATAGGGTGGCACAAATTGTCCACCCCAAGTTGATATGTAATGGTGAAAGCCCTTTTGAAATTGTGAGAAATAAAAATGCGGAAAGCGAACCAGTGCTGCTGATGGCCTAAAAGGATTTTCGCCTAGTATGGACATGTGTAGCATTAATTTAAAGTCTCTAGTATATGGCCCAACATTATGCACACAAGCGGAATTAGGTGTTGTTGTCGTCTCTAATTTGGCTCCGGCAAACAGAAAAGGAGTACCTTCTGGATTCCGTACATACTCGTATCACCCTTGCGTCCATATAAATTATAAGCCTGCCCATCTGCTCATGTTTCTTCCCAAAGTAGACTGTGCATCGTGTGCTCGTGATTTCATCTTGTGTCTGTCATGTACACACTTGAATCATAATATACACAGTATCCTGTGATGTAAAGTCGCACGAAAGTAAGGCTGAAGCAGCAGCCACTCAAAGGAGGGAGATTTAGTCTGCCCCATTGTGATTTGATAGCCGCATCTGGTGCAAGGCGGTAGCAAACATCCGAGGATAGCTATCCTTTTGCTACTGCAACTTTACATCTTAAATTTTCTTCAGTAATTTAGTAATTTTGACTTTAAGTAGATTTTTTTCTACTTGACATCTCACTCACAGGTGAAATAAAAGATTCTGAGGTCTTAATTAAATTTGTTGACAGCGAAGACTGAAAGGTTCTCCACACGACAAGTACGATGGGACTTAATATTTAAGAAAAGAAGTCTTGACATTTTTAACATTTTCATTTTCATTTCATTTTTCAAAAAAGCATTCAATGCAATTTTTTTATTTAAGAACAAAGTGGTGTTTGAAGAAAACATATGGTAATATTGCTTCCGTTGAATTAAAAAAAAAAACCTCGATAGAGTGCGCAATATGGGCACATTGATACATGCTATACTTAATAACATATAATGAATTAACTGTCGTAAAAGTACCAAGGGCTACTAATGATACCAAAAAATTGGTGTAGCACCAGACAAGACCTGGCTCACGTGTGTCTTTGGCTTCCGTTGACAGACACCAAATCCGTGTATACGTAGATAATTACAACTTACCTCTACGTGACCGTTAAAGGACTATAGAGCTCTACTACAAGTTTTTGCTATAATTTTTCGGTAGGGCGTTACTTTTAATTTTTAGTTGTTCGTGTACAGTTTCTTGCAATGTGCCTCAGCTTTCACCTGTGATGATGAGACTGACTGAAAGATATCAGACTGCGTGTGAAATTGAATCATCTATACATTTTTATAGGACTGCAAATATATGCCAATTTTAGCACACCCGTAGTCATTAAATTGACGAGAGCTAAAGAAACTTCTGATCCCATTCCTAGATTTTATTCCGACGTTAGCAGAAGAGCTTTAGGCAAGTCCAATCCGAGTACGTCAAGCCATCCCAACAAGGTAAATAACTCGTCTACTAAAAGTCATACATTCTGAAATCTATATATAATTCCTTCGGGGTGAAGCTCGATGACGTTATAACTCGACAACCGCTGGACCGATTTTTGCACTTTAGGTTTATAGAGAAAGAAAACTTAGGAAATTCGCATTTTACAAAACATAGTTGACGTCGATATATGACAGTTGATTTGTATGCGCGATATTTTGTATATAAATATCTATCATATCAATGAATTCGTTTCGATTAATAACTAGGTATTAAACTTTAAAGTTTAAATGTTCAGTCAAGCCTGCGTTACATTAAATTCAACTACGTCAAAGCAAACGACATATTTCCAGTCTGGTGGCTAAAGGTTACGGGCCAAACGAAGTTATGCCGGGTCGAGCTAGTTGTATTTATATTTTTCAATAAGTATTGATACGCACGAAACTAAGACTGATCGAGAATGTTTGGCGGGTTTTACTAGCTAGTATTAACAAATTTGTTTATTATATTAAACTGACATTCACTCCCATACAAAGTACGTAGATTACATTGTTCACATGGAAACGAAATGTAAGTGTATGACGTGTTTCATATTGCCGAGGTAGTGTATGGAGCAATGTGCTCTCGGCGTTGCTACTCATTAGATGTATACAGGTATCGACTACATTAATGGATAACAATAAAATTCAAACTTTAACCGGAAAAAATAATTTTTTAAGCGTACACTGGATTTTTTCCAAAAAGCTCTCAAGTAGTATTGAAACACATCTGAACCATCGAGGTTGATTCTTTTTTCGTCAGAAAAATATTCTTTAAACTTTTATCCAAAAAAAACATTAATAATCAACATATGCAAAGGAGAAAAAGAAGGATTATTATCGTGTCTCAGTCACAGTTCATGGCGGTGGAGTCTTATGGTGTGGGCAGTTTTTCTTCAGCGGGAGCACTACGATCAGCTTTCCCATGCACTGAAATTAATAGCGATGAGTATGTTGGTGTCTTGAAACTCAAATTCTACCGTTTTTGGTAAATAATCAAAACACGTAATTGGGTTTTCAGCTGGATTTACTCCAGCAGAGTAACATAAAATCAATGTTTATACCCTATCCTAAGGGTATATTAAGTTTGATACATAGTTTGTAACATAGAGAAATATTGCAGATAGACCCCATAAAGTATATATATAAATGATCAGCATCACTAGCCGAGTCGATTGAGCTATGTCCGTCCGTCCGTCTGTCCGCCCGTCCGCCCGTCTGTGTGTCACCAGTTTTTGGGCCTTAAATTTTGAGCTAGGTTGATGAAATTTTGTATACGAGGTCTTTGGAAAAGTAAGCAATACAAGTGTAAAAATTTTTAAAATCCGCACACTGTCACCCCCACTTTTGAAATAAAATCACCTTTTTTCACTATTTTCATATGAAACTCGAAAAAACTTACTTGAGCAAATATGTAGATATTCACTTAATCTACAAATCGTCTATACATTGCATATGGCCACGCCCGCTTTTTAGGGGCGTTTACTTCAAAAATTAATTTTCGAGTAAAAATATTAATTTATAGGCAAAAATAGTCAAATTTTGTAAATACATTTTCCACCGCCCACTGACACGCCCAAATAAGATAGGGATAGGGTATCATACGATCCGCTCCAAGCGGATTGTAGCATTCTTCACTGGTTTTCAATGGCTTGCTTGCTCACCAGATCAAAAACCCGATAGGAAATCGAAATATAAGACATACTAACGCGAAAAGTTTACGCCAAAAATTGACAGTTTAGCAGCATGGCTGACCTAAAATAAGCCATAAATGCTTCTTGGGCCACAATCCTTCAGGATGTGTTAAAAAACTTAGTTGATAATATGCTAAATTAAATTTTGACTTTAGTGGAAAATAAAGGAAGTCCCACTTATTACTAATCATTGAAAAATTATATGTTTTTAAGGTCTAACAAAATGTTATCCAATAAAACCGAAATGGTGATATAGTTATGAAATTGAGTGTATTTATACAGGGGTTATAATCCAAACCGTGTAGTAAAAGTGCATTACGACGAATACACTCACTTTTGCTGGAGTGCATTGCTTCGACACAATCACCCAAAGTCTTAAAGTATCCATCCTGTGAATCCATTAGAAGAACATGACAAGAAACAAATCCGTTGCGGAGGGTAATGTACAAGACCATCACGTATCGCTCTTCTAAAGTTCACCATTTCTCCGGCGCGATCTTTTTGAATTTTTCTATTTTCTTCACTTTTATTTGTTTTTGTTAGGACAAAATGGTTTTCCTCTTTTTTTTAGTTTTTCACAAATTCCATGTGACGGGCGTCAAAAATAACTTCAGAGTCAGAGAGACAAACAAATGGCACACGCATCCAAAGTGTTTTGTGGAGATGTGCTCTGCGCGTCGTGCACATCAAAATGTCATCGTTATTCATTGTGGGGTTTTTTGCCTTTCAGTCCATTTATAGACATTTTTTCCTGTGCGCATACCGTCATCAACTCCCCCCTTTTTTTTTAAACTTATTCCTATTTTATTTTGTTTCGTTTTTGCTCCTATTTCTCGATTTATTTTTCGCTTAATGCGTTCGGTTGCGCGCTTGATGTGGAAATAATGAAAATTACTTTTGCGCCAGAATGATGGAGTGCTGTGGTCTTTTGCGCTTGCTGCAATTGCTGATGATGATGATGAAGCTACTTGGATCTGTGGGTGGATGATTTTTGTAGATGTGCATTTCGTTCTCTTGCAGGAAATTATCTGTGATGCATGATGCATCGTAATAGGAAAATAGGGAGAGTAGATTACACTGAAGATGTGAGGATGCCTTACGGAATGCACTTCAATTACAGCGTATTAAAGGTTTGCTTTTATTCGAAATTAAAGATCTGTACATAAGGTCTTTAGATTAGATGCAGTGAAAGGCAATAATTATTGACTAATGTTAGCAATTAAGGGTGACTTGGAATTCGATATGATGAAATAAGGGCAAGGGACTTTCGTCGAAATATCGTCACGTATTGAATTACTTGTTTTGTGTATCTAATGAATGGTCTCTCCTAAGCACTATTCTTTGAATAGAGTGCCTACGTAGATAATAATTTGTGGTCCTCGACAGAAATATCGATAAATGGTGATAGATATGTCAGGACGATTTATGAGTTCGGTGTGGTACGCTCCCACATTCAGAGTACATATATTAATGTATGTACATACATACAGTGTCGGACAAAACAATAGCACTCAATGGCACTTAGTAACATTTTGCCAAATAAAATTGCTAAATTTCAATAGATTCAAATGAATTTTATTTCTATAACATTGATAAACAAAATATCTTAAAATAACAAAAAACAAATGATTTTACTTCAACAGTTAAGAAAAAATAACACAAAATAGAGCAATCCAACGAAAACTGCTGCGACAAAACTAAAGCACTTTTTTTAAATTCTGTTGTGAAGAGTTTTGTTTTTAATATTTCGTAGCAAATCCATTATTTTTTATCACTGCTTCACATCTCCGGGGCATCGATTCAATTAAATTGTTTATAATACCCGGCGGGATACTTTTCCAAGCAATTTCCGTTTGAGCAAACAGAGAATCCTTGTTCTTGCACCTTTCACGCTGAATCCGTCGATCTACAATCTCCCATAGATTTTCTATAGGGTTCAGATCTGGTGATTGCGCTGGCCAATTCAAAACGTTGACTTTATTATCTGAAAGCCAATTTTGCACGATTTTGGCGGTGTGCTTTGGATCGTTGTCATGTTGGTATATCCATTTCAAAGGCATCTCTTCTTCGGCGTATGGCAGCATAACGTTCTGAAGGATATCCTTATACAAGAAACGATCCATTATTCCATCTATTTTATGAATTGGCCCAATTCCTTGTCCGGAAAAACATCCCCAGACCATAATGCTTCCTCCACCATGTTTTATTGTGCCTCTTGTAAAACGTGGATTTAGCCGTTCGCCTTTTGGTCTACGCACATGTTTTATTCCATCAGAACCCTTCAGGTTAAACTTGGATTCATCAGAGAATAAAACCGTTTTCCATTTTGAAATAGTCCAGTTAACATGCGTCTTTGCAAACTGAAGCCTCGCCCTTCGGTTTTTCGGTGAAATAAATGGTTTTTTTAAAGCCCGGTAGGAAAGAAAACCGGCGTCCACTATCCTTCGCTGAATGGATCTGGTGGATATGTCCAAGTCCAGTTCACTTCCTATCGCTCTTGCAGATATGAATGGATCCTTTTTGACTACTCGGACTATGGCGTGATCATCATGAATGGTGGTTTTCCGAGGTCTTCCGCCACGATGGATAGTTTCAAGGCATCCAGTATTGCGAAACCGGCTTATTATACGGGAAATGACGGAATGGTGGATCCCGTATTTTTCAGCAATGCAGTTAACTCTTTCCCCTGCTTGAAAATCCGCGATAATTTTTTTCTTGAATTCGGTGGGGTATTTGTTACGCGCCATTTTAAAAACTTTTTTACACTTAAAATTCCAATCACTCTGTGTCACTTATAACTTTTAAATGAGTGTAGTTTGCAACATCGTGTGATCTTATCGAATGTAGCTGTTAATTTACTGTAATATAGAAACCAAGAAAAGCGAAAAAAAAACAAAAGATTAACGGAGGTAGCTGGAGCAATATAACCGTGCTTTAGTTTTGTCGCAGTAGTTTTCGTTGGATTGCTCTATTTTGTGTTATTTTTAGTGTTCCGGACCTTAAAAGGTAAGACGGAACACTTATGGGTTTGATACGGTGTCTGTCTGTCCGTCTGTCCGTCAGTCTGTCACAGCACTGTAACTTTTGAACCGATAGACATAGAGAGCTCAAATTTTCGCTATGTATACATTATGTGGAAGCCTGCACAAGATGGCGGCAATGAATTTCATTTTGGGAGCCCTTTTTTGGGAACCTTGTATGAAGGGCAAAAAAAAATTATTTTGTTCCCCATCATGTGGCATATCAAATTAAAGAGAATTTTACAAGGGCTCCATATATGTAAGAAATGTTTTTTTCTGGCAAAATTTGTTGAACAAAAAAGCTCGCCAAACATTTGAAAAATGTTGTCCCCCCCCCCCTAGCGGCCAGACCATAAGTGGTAAAAATATGAAAAAAATTGGAGATACGTAGAATTTAGTGTAGATTGTAAAAACAGTACAAAAATTCCTGTATTTTATATATTTTCTGAGAAAAATTAAAAAAATGGGGCATCTAGTTACCCCACTGTATCTCCCCCAATTTTCATGTTATCCAAATAATTTTTACAGCAGATCATTTTGATACTACAGTTTGCTTAAGTTTTAAGTTTCTTCAAAATCCGCTCAGTAGTTCCCGAGTTACAGATTTTAGAACAGCGCATGGACTTCCCTATAAGCTCTTCTCTTGCTGCTACTGCATTCGATTTCGATTTTTCAAAAACGAAGTGATTTGCACGAATGGATCGTATATGTTAGCTCTATGCTGCTTTTGAAAACTAAATAAGTTTAAAAAACTATTTTTTTTTTTTTCAAAAATATTTTTTTTTTTAATTTTTAAAACTCTAAATGCTGTATTCCTTCGCATATCAAGTATTGCCAGTGTTTTGCTTTACTTAAACCATTTAACAAGCAAAGTACCGTTACATTCATTTTTATCGAAAAGCTTGGACCATGTTTTATATTGAAAGTGTAAGTTAAAATGGACTGGAATCTCAGCTCAGTATTACTAGGACATACTTACGCACAAGACATTACATTATTCATATCAAAACCAGTATTAGGTGTACCTATGCAGGATATGAATAAATTGCCTTCTATTTAATGACAATATAAAATCTCCGGAACACTATTGCACGAGGCCCCCCTCGCACTTAACCAATTTTTTTCTTAACTGTTGAAGTAAAATCATTTGTTTTTTGTTATTTTAAGATATTTTGTTTATCAATGTTATAGAAATAAAATTCATTTGAATCTATTGAAATTTAGCAATTTTATTTGGCAAAATGTTACTAAGTGCCATTGAGTGCTATTGTTTTGTCCGACACTGTATGTAAGTACGTATAAATAAGCAAGTAATTGGTGGTTCACGGTGGGGCATTGACAACAAAAGCTGGCATAGATTCAAAAACGAAAATGTGCTATGTTTCGGTCGAGATCCGGCTCAAAATTCTATTGCATCTTAGAGTGGCATTTGGGCACGTTAGTACCGTTAAAATTGTGTGCCCCTATTCGCCCCAGACAAATAAGACTTTGTTCATGAACCAAAATTCAAGATTATTTACAGTGAAGTCTCACTTATATCAAAGACTATATAATACTATAAGACTTCGCACGCAGAACAAATTTGTGTTCCATGTTTTTATTTGCTCGATTTTTAAGCAATATGTAGCTAAACGACTAAAATGTTTCTTGTTTACCGAAACATCCATGTTGTTGTTATTGTTTCTTGCGGCGGATACATTCAAATGTTTCGTCAACATTTGTCAATTTTCTATCTCCAATTTATCTGTTTTGTTTTGTTCGAGAACCGAATCAATTGTTCGCTTCCCAGTGGAGGCAGATTGTTTATTTTTATCCCCACTTTTTAAGAAATAAAAAAATAAACAAAGTCGAAAAATTATTGTGTAAGGATACTTATTTTCTGAGTAAGTGTTCGACACTTCTGCCAAGTGTGCGTTATTAATATTTTGCCCTAGAGAAGTAGTAAAATTTCAATTTTTTTGAATAAAGGAACTTATCATAGTTTAATTTTTGGAATTAAATATTGCAACAATGTATTGAAAAATACTATATCATCTGGGACGCATTTAGAACGTATTTTTTTAAAATATGTTATTGGTACTAGTTGAACAATAACCACGCATGTCTCCTGAGTGGACTGGTTTGTAGCACTTGAGTAAGTTAGGTTGTCTTGGGTGGCTTGGTCGGAAGTAATAAGGCCGAACTAATCCCAGTGATTCTAACTTGTGTTGCAGAATTTTTAACTTGTTTCAATCTTTCGTGGACTTAATTATATAATATGTAGTTGTTTAAATAACTTAGTAATTCTGTAAGCATACAATGACCATGTTTATCTGCTCAAATTAGGCAAAGCCAATTTTTGCATAATAAAACTTTGTCTCCTTAATAGAGGCTGCTACTCTGGTACGTGAGTTCTAGAAATAGAAGAATGGAAGTGCCAGCAAGATTTGTTGCGTCTGAACCGCTCTACAGTCTAATTGCCACTTTCCACTTAAAGTCAACATATAGCCTCTCAAATGACATCTTATAGAGCTTTAGAGTGCAGCTTTATACGGACATAAAAGTTAAGAGCTAGGTGCACCATCAAGCAGGTAACTTGCTACCCAAATTGCAAAATAAAGGTAAATATATGTATGTATGTATACCTCCAAATTTATTTTGTTATTGATGATATTATAGTCCTGGAACTTTAAAAATTGTTATACTCGTTCTGTTTCTATATCCAAAAACCTCGTATACAAAATTTTATTGTTCTCCTTAAAACGTAAGGCACAAAAACTGGTGACAAAAAGACGGACTCGGCTAGTGGTGCTGATCTATCTTTAATATTTCTCTGTGTTTCGAAAAAAAATGGATGAAATCTCCGAGATCTGAAATAAAACAGATAATAAGTATAGCAAGTCGGATCATGTAAAAGAATATTCGTATATAGCCCTTGCTGCGGATGCATTGTCTGGTACAGCTGCAACACTGTTGAATACTTTTTGATGACAAAACAGCACAATCGGCATTCAGACTACCTTTCAATTTTCAATTTTTTTCACATTTGGAAAATTGGATTAATACATGGACCACAAAAGTGGTCAATTTTAATAGTGTTACAGGCACCAAGTCAAATATGTACATGTTTCGTTTAGTCAATGATATTTCACGTCAAATCTTCTAGACATAAGCTTATCGTTCATGTAAAAGCCAAAGTACAGCTTAATTCCATCTTTAGCTTATAGGTATTGTTATGCCAGAAATTCAAAGTACATAGGCTATTCTGCAGAATATGTTTAATATGACCGAAATGTTAAGTTTAATCATAAATTGTCAAACAGTTTTCAAGAAAATTAGATTTTGAACTCTTAAAATACACTCCAGAGCAGTTAACTTTACTGAAATTTCTCTGAAAAAAACGTTAATACTGTACCCTAACGGCTTTTTACAGGTAGTAAACATTCGAATTGAATTTTAGAATTGAAATCTTAAATTTTCTTGCCTCGAAGAAAAATTAAAAAAAGCGCACACACCTTAAGATTCAACTAATACAGAGAAAGGACGTATACGTATCTTTTTAAATTTTGATTTTTCTTTTATTGTTTATTTCTTGTTGCTAAGCAACATCATTGTAAACAAAAACTGAAGGCTAAAGTACACCCTCCCATAACCAGCCGGCTTGCCGTTTCGCGGCAAACTAAAATATATTTGAAACATTTGGATGTATCCAGGCTGCTGAAAAAAACAACAACAATTTATATTAATTTGTTGATATTAAATGTATTGAAACATTTGAAATGTTGCTGCACCCATTGGTGGGTGCTAGAACAAAAAAAATCGAGCAAAAATTTTGTTCTACGTGCGACGTCTTATAATATTCTATAGTCTTTGCTTATATGAACTAATAATTGTTGGTTCAGTTCATATAACCGAAAGGTCATATATTGGAACCGTGTACAGTATGAAATATTTCCTTCTGAAATGGATTTGAAATGAAACAGAAGTATATATTTATTTACTCCAGTGAGCTCGGTTAAAAAAGTTGGATATTTTTATTCAAAAAAACACAAAGAGCAAATCACCTTCCGACACCTACCGAAATTGCATCTTTGATAAAAAATACGAACTGACTTTCAATTCCAAATAGCTAAAAATGAAATAAAAGAAAGCATTTTGTCTAGACAAAAGAACTGTTTTTACTTAAAAGAGAAATTCATGACCACGTGAGAGCGTGCAGTACACTTATTTGAATATCAGTTGATATACATACATATTTAACTGAATTCCGGTATACAATTTTCGAGGTTTATATATTGGAATAATTCATTTAACTGAGTGTTCATATAAGTGAGACATTACATATTAAACACCACAACTCTACAATCCGTCTGGAGCAGATTGGTGCATATCTAAGCCCTATTTTACGGGCTTGGGGCTTGATCTTTTCGAAAAATTGACATATCTGCAGAAAAAGTTTGAAAATGTACTTATAATAAATGCTTTGCTTCATTCCTGGGAACTTTGGGGAATCGACAAAATCTGTTTTTAAGGAATATGATCCTGATAAGAGGGTTATCCATATACGTTGTATGAAACAATTAGAGTGTAATACTTATGCACACATTTGCTTAAATAACTAAGTTTAAGCTTATACATACATATGTATATGCCCCCTATGTGGCGTGAGTAATTATTTAAAATGAAGGCGGGCGTTCGAATTTAGCCATTTTCTAGGTAAAATTGTTGGGATCGTTAATCTACATATTTGGCATTATTAATACAATTTTGAGTGACAGCTGCCATACTCCGCAGGCAGACTTAATAGAGTATACACATATGTATATAAATGATTAGTATCAATAGCCCATTCGATTGAGCCATGTCCGTAAGTTCCTGGGCAGTGTTGCCACAATGATACCAAAGTATCAAAAGTGATACTTTTTAATCTTAATTTCGACATGATACTTCGATTTCTGTAAAATGTCTATTTTGATACTTTTTAATTCCGACAACAAAATACTATAATATGCCAGACAATACTCTCATTCACTGAACTCTGAGTTATTTTTCCGTCATATATTCTTGTAGTCGACTTGGCGGCTGTTTGGATGGAAATATTTTTTATAAAAGACTTGGGAATATTTATGTTATTTTAGGCATTATAGCTTGTCTTCATTTTTTTAATCTTAACAAAATAATAATAATGGCAGTTTTACTCATAATTCCTATTATGATACCTTTTGATACTTTTCTTTTGTCTGCGGAGATACTTTTTTCCAAACTCTTGCGGCAACACTGTTCCTGGGCATTAAATTTTGAGCTAAGACAATGAAATTTTGTATACGCAGCCTTTAATCGATCCCGCCCACTTTCCGAAAAATTCCCCTTTTAGTAATTTTACATGTAAATTGACAAAACTTGCAAAAGTAAATATGTAGATATTACTTTAATCTACATTATGTATCTCTGATGCACAATGTACGGCATAACGCCTACATTTTAGGGAAGTTTTTTCAAAAACCTATAGGAAAAGGATAGGATAAAAAAATAACATTTTAGCTTTTTTCTTCCAGTGACAGTGATTATTAGTAAAATGCACAAATCGTATATTTAATTCAAAAACGTTTTTAGTTTTAAAGCATGTAACTATATCAAAATTAAAGTTTTATACTTTACTTATACAACTTTTCATATCAGTATGTCCCTGTGGAAAATGAAACTTGTAACAGCTGCTATTTGTTAAGTATTGCAAATGTAATTTATTAATCCCACTTCCCAACTATAATGGCTTGTGTGCGGAAAACTTAATTCGTCGAAAGTTCCTACAGACATGGTACTGCATTATGTCCTTTCTCCGCATAAACTTTATAAGTTATAAAAACTGTCTTTGTACATATTTCAGCTCCAGATTGCAAGTCCATAGATGAGGAGGAAAAAGCATTCCCATTGTACCTAAGATTGCAGTTGTTTTTTTTTTTTTTTTCTTTAAAGGAACAGAAAATAGGAACTAAATTCTTTAAGTTCCTTTCCATGTATCTTGCCGGTAGCCTGGGGAATGTCATCTGCATAAAGTTGTGAAATGCATTTGAAGACGTTGGCTCTGAGTTTTTTCACTAAAAGAAAAGTCACAGTAAAAGACTTCTACTCCGTGAACATTTTCGATTTCACGGATCAGAGATTTCACATGACTGCACAATATGCATACATAAACGAATATGTATGTATGTACTGAAGGAAAAACTCTTTCGCCAGCTGACAAATGGAAATTCGAAGCATTCCCATTTTCCCGAAACAGAAGAAATGCACCTGCTCTGATTGAATTGCTTTCTTATGTATATGTACATAAATATGCGCTTACTTTTATTATTTCCTTAATAAAATACATTCAATCAATGTTTATTACAGACAAGCGTGAGAGCAAGAGGCGTAATGGAAATTCCTTGCTTTATGGCTACGATTCATCATGTCCAATATCAAACCATAAGGATATTTGCCAAATATTTTTCTTGATGTCTTTCAAGTATTTCGTATTGATGCTGCTGGTTGTTTTTTTGCATTATTTTTGGCTCCTTAATAAATATGAATAAATGCAAGCTTTTAAAAAACATTAAACATTAGAAACACCTTGCGAAATCTAACAAACTATGGTCCAACTTTGCGATCAATCAGTTAATAAAATACCAATTCCATGAGAGAAGATCTGCCTATATATATATACGGATACCACACCTAAAAATTATTTAAATACATATTACATATGTACTTCAGCAAGGCAAGACCATAGTACGAAATATCATAATACTTTTTAGGGTTTTGAGACGTTTTCAGGACTAGGAGGTCAGAAGGTTTTTTTTCTTCTTAATCCTTTACAAAATCTTTGTAAAGATGCATATTAACCGAATAAGATGTTTCGTCGTAACTTATTTATTTTGACTGAAACGTCGAATTACACTTTCGGTAAGATGAACGTACATTTTACCCACAGTTGTTTTTTAATTGCACTTATACCTATAATATAGGAAAAATATTGGAATTATAAAAAACAAAATCTAACTAATACATATGTTATGTAGATTCGGCATCTCTGACGGTCTGTCGGTATGTCAGTCGTATGCATGTACGAAAAACTATAGCCTAAACAGTGAATTCATTTTAAATTTCATATGTGAGGTCTTTTACACAAGACTAATTGAAATTTTCCTTCTAGCCCAATTTAAAATTAAATTTAGTTTATTTCGACAAAAGGTATAAGATAGCCTACCACGTATTTGGCTCGAAAATGTCTATAATGGCACTTTGCTTCATTACTACTTTTTGTGAAAATAGCCATTTTTCGGGTCAAAGATTTCGATGAATTCACCACATTTGTCGATAATTTTTCCAAAAAACTCAGTAAATATAACAACTAATATCCTTATATTCACGCCCATTAATTGGGCCAAAGTTAGTACTACACGTTAGTTAAATATCTAAATACCTGTCCATAATATGGTACTCATTTTAAAGAAAACAAGTTCCATTGGTGTACCTCATTCAGTTTATGAATTATTTGAATAATTTGCGATAATTTCTTAGCTCAGCTACCAAACTTAATTTAGAAATGTGCGTGTTTATTTAATTAGCTTCACCCTAACTGTGACCGCTATTTCAGTGTGCACAGTAGGGTTTGCCAAAATCCGTTAAAGCACTAAGTGGGAAAATGTCAAGGTTTCAGCACCAGATGGTTTGAATAAAGTTATGATTTTCATGAGATCTGGTTATTTGCAGGTGCCATTTACCGCTAGCACATTTATTTTCTTCCTTTCACTTGCGGTCTATAAAATCGCGTTCTTTATTAAGAACTGAAAGTTATTATTACCACTCAACCTTTTCGACAATTAGAACGTTCAATTTACTTGAAGGGAGTAAGTAAATTAATTGTCCATCTCGATAATGGGAATGGCAGTTCATATGTATGCATTCAAGTGCCTACAGGCTCGGAAAGTGTGCAAACAAACTCTTCTGCAAATCAGGCCACAGGCACGTTCTATTTATTGCAAAAAAAGGCTCATTGTTTGAATTTGTATGTGTGTTTTTAATTAAATTCTCCACCCTGCCACCTGCATGTTTACGTGTTCTTTCAGTTTGCACATACAGCAAAGATTTTGATTGAAATCAAATGTATGGATGGAAAAAAAATCCGTCGGCATTGTTCTAATTTTAGAAAAGGAAACGTAAAATAGGGAATAGTAGAAGAATGATCTGGAAATAGATTTTATCTGATAGTGTAGTCGATTTTTTTAATTTCCCTGAAATACATATGTACGAGTATCTATACATGCACATAAATGTTAAGGTCATATCTCACTTCACAATTGTAATGCATGTTGTAATATTTGATGTATCGTATTGATTTTTAAGTTTAAATCGAAACTATTAAACTTGAAAATACAATAAATGTATGCTTCTGGGAAGATAAGTTTCGTTTTCACTTAACGATGTTAATTTTGAGTTTCAGATATATGTGTGCAGTTACGTAATAATTTTTGGCCAGTACTTTCTTGATATCGGTACAAGATGCTTGGGGATATAGGCATTTGATCTAGTAAAAGGACTTCTCCTTTGGCGCAGAACAATCGAGAAAGATGCACAGCAACTGAGAAAAAGTAAGGGTGAGCTGAGTCACATTGGCGCAACCCGTATTTTTCTGCCGAAATGCAGATCAAGAGACTACCAAAGCTTATTACTTCAAGACATGACGTATGTAATTCAAATTTACACTGACAATGAGCTGAAGACATAGTTAAAGTTGCTATAAGAAAATAACCGCTTAAATATGAAAGCACTTATGAACCAATTAGGTATACACTTTATGTTCATTTGTCATCCATATACATCGCTTCGTAAGTGGAAGTTAACCCGATAAAATACAAAAGTTTTCGTAATTAACATATCCATGCATATATTTCGTGAGACATTCTTATCTGGACACCGGCAACTAACTAGCGATTATTACACGTACATAGATGTATGTTGTTAAAAATGAAGTTATACTTAACTCACCAAAAAGATCAATTCAATTTCAAACTGAAAACGAGCTACATATGTATGTAGTGTTGAATCGAGTACTTCATAATATTACTTTCTTAATTTCCTCTCATTCGATAATGAAATTCTCCAAGGTAAACCTTTTAGTCACGTACTCTCTTGAAAATCTGGTACATAATTTTCGCAAGCCATTACCCAACTTAAATACCTCATGTTGTAGAATCTTCTTGGTGCACTGAATACCTTTAGGACCTTCTCAACGTGATGAGGCAGTAATCCTTTTTTAATTAAAATCACACGCATCCATGGAAAGTTGTACACACCTTAGGAAAGTTCCGTGTGCACCAAGTTTTACACTAAAATTCGAAACTTTTGCAACAACTTCCACCGTGATACTGAGATTGTGATGATTATGGGGTGAGTTCGTCTATTTTACCGCGCGCTTTAATCCTTACTCCATTGCTGTGCTCACATACATAATATGTACATATGTACATATGTACATATACTACAACATAATTTACTTTGCAGCAGAGAGAAAAGAAAAAAACTGAAGAACTTAATTGCGAAATCAATCCTTAGCGTCTTCGGAGGAGGGCAACTTGGGTGAAATGACTTCGTAAACATGGCAACATGAGGTGGACGTTAAGGTAGCAAAAACTAAAGAACTCCTGCAGGAACTCTTGTGGAAAAGGCAATTGTGTGACGCATTTTAAGTGCTCCATTGTTAGGATCTTAAATGTTAAATGTAGGGTGATTGTCCTGCTGCGTATGACTTGATTACCTTCTTTAAATGGACGTTATCAGATTACAGAACGATAACTTAGGGAGAGTTAACTAACAAAGAAAATGGGATATCCGTTGAAGGGAATCCCATTTTATCGTGGCAGAAGTCAAATAGAAACCAAATACTACGCGATATTCGTTCCATTTATTTTCGTGACACCATTAAAAATTATCAATAACACGTCTTAAAAGAAAACTAATCAAATTCAATGAGTGAAGGTCAAAAACAGAGAGTTTATAACATTTTATATGTTACCTAACCAGCGATGTCACTTTTGCTACATATGTAGCAAAACTGCTACATTTTCGAGTAACGTGCTACATGTTACATCTTTCACTCATTATGCTACATTATACGAAACTGTGCGAAACCGTCTACGTAATTTTTTCATCTTCTTTTTTTGATTTCTCTTCTCTATATCTCAAAATGACTAACTTTCATATGTAAACGCATTTTTTCACTGCAATTTATGAGCTTTGGTTGCTGTTGGCATCACTTTCCAAATGTCAGATTTAAATTGTTTGTGTTTTATTTTATATTTCAAATTTCAACAACACCGGCTATTTTATTTAGATTTAACATTTTGTACATATAATAAGGGAAGTTGTTAAATTGAAAATAGAATAGAAATTAAATAAATGTTTTTGGAACTTTAGCATGGTACGCAAATATAGAAAAGAGTGGGAAACAGAATTTCTCGTGGTTAGAGTGTAGGTCAGAAAAACCGTTTTGCCGTGTTTGCCACAAATCATTCGTGTGCAACAAAACGCTGTTAACAAGACATGAAAATTTGGCGATACATATCTCAAATTATGAAGCAGTAAAATCGGTCCCTAGCGTCTCCCAATGTTTTAAAAAACAAACTGGTAAGGCAAAAAGACAATACTACGTGTAATAATTAAAAAAACTAAAAATGAAATTAACTGAAATTTGTGTTTTGCTACATTTTTTTTTAAAATGCTACATTTTTATTGCCAGTATGCTACAATGCTCTGGACCAAAGTGGCAACGCTGTACCTAACTGAAAAATAGTATTAGCTATTTTTTTACGCATAATAACAAAGTTGCTTAGGTTTACATAAAAAGGTGTGAATTTCAAAATACACTCTATTACACATCATTCCAAATCTATTTCTCTTCATTTGGTGGGGTAGAAAGTTGAAAAGATTTACTACGAAGTGCTGATACAAGATGGTTGCTTAGGTTTTGTTTGTATGAAGAGTATGTATTTGAATCCGAAATTTGCAGTAGGCGGAATTTGAACCGTTGCTGGGGGTCCGCACACGCTCAAAAGTTGAGAAGCGCTGTTCTTAGTGATAGGTACTTAAAAGTTTTTGCGGAGTTTTTTTTTCAAATTTTTGCGGAGTTGCCAAAGTTTTAATTTTTTTTCAAAAGGTAATCGAAGAATTTACCATACAAATACAAAAAATCCATTTTTTATATTCAGTTTTTATGGAGTAGGTATTACTTATTAAATTTTTTTACGTTTTCTATTTTTGTAATAAAATATCTAATAAAATTTTTTGGCTGAGAAAACAATAAATAAGAAATAGTATCGAGCAATGTATTTCCACAATCGCAATTTATATTTAAATATAACTTTAACTTTAACGAATTGCATACCCATTTAAATAATTCACGCGACGCCACTGGTAAGCACATACCTATTAAGTACAAAATGTAACTATATAAGTAAAACAATCAATCCTCCATAAAGTTGTTGAATCAAAAAACAAAAAATCACAGCTGACGATTCTTTAAGTGAACATATGTACATGCTATATACATATGTATAATATATATTTCAAGCGTAAGCGTACAATATTCATACATGAAAAAATGAACATACATAATGTACATTAGTCACACAACGCTGTCAATGCTAACAAAACACCCCTGAGTCATACACACACACTTTATGCATCCCCAAAGTCTAGACATTCGTCGTCTCCACTTTTCTTTCCTTGGTGGATCACCAAGACTGTTTACATTTTCTATGTCTGTACTATTGTTCACTTTCCCAGTTTTTATTTGCTATTGCAATTCGCAGAAATGTAAAAAAAAAAACTTATAGATTTTCAATACGACACTTCTGCTTGAGTTATTTCCTTCGATTTTTAGCCATTAACATTTCACATTTTATCTGAACGATTCTATTCGAAAAATTTAAGTCGCCTTCTTCTCGACTAGACTGGGAGGGTGTGTTCAACGTATACTTGGCGCCATGAGTTCTACGTCCAACGATAACATCTTGAGAGCAAACAATAGCGCTAGAAGCAATGTTGATAAATCTCAAAATCACCCAGTGGGTGTCCTGCATACCTACATATATGTATGTATGTAGTTTATCCACCATCCATTTTTGGCTATTGAACAGAAGCAATCCCTTGTATGCACTATCTAAATTTGTTTTCTTGATGTTAATGAGCTTGTATTTTTGGCGTGGCATTCAGACACATCATAACGAATGAATCAAGTAGTTTGATGAGGGGCCTCATTAATGCAAAAACATGATTGCAGAATTTTATGCACAATGTACTGTACTGATAATGAAATGAAAACAAGCTTGGTGGTCGGTCTAGCAATTTATTGATTTTAGCTGTTTGCGTATCTACTCATTTTTTTTACGGAGAGCTCTCTTTTGTTAGTAGGTACCTTCCAAACTCTATTCATCATGATTGGAAAGATTTTTTTTTATGCAGCCACAATAGACTCTCGATAAAGTGAACCATTAAAAACCAAGCCAGTTCACGTTTGCGTAGGTTGAACTTTAACAAAAAAATGCGACAATCTTGCAGTAGTAGAAATTCATTCAAAAACTATCATGTTTTTTATTCATATTACATAACAGTATTTCGTTTGTTATTTACAAGACACTGAACAGCAATTATTGCAAGGAACAGCTTAAAACAGATCAAATAGGATACAAACTGTCTTGTAGCTAACAAAAAACTGTAGGTACTGAAGAAATTTTTACCAAGAAAAACTAGTTTCATGTTGCCTATTTCGCGAGTTATACACTTATTTGAAGCGGAAAATATTGTTCACATTTTAGAGATAAATATTATCGAAGGAATAAAAAACAGCACAATAAACTTTGCAGTCGAATATTTGGGAAAATATAGGTCTCCTGTGCCTAGATCATATTCTGGATGTACACCGGTAAGACCTGCGTATGACACCAACTGCCGATCTTGAAGTAATCTTCTTCTCCGCGTCAGTAAATAGGAAAATGGTTACATACCGAATACACAATCCGTAGCTGTATACGAAAACGGGTACACAATTGACAGTATTGTAAGTTCCGAACTGCTGGAATATCTAGAAATATCCTACTCTCAAACCACGCGAGCGTATTCTAATACCCTGACTCCACAGGAGATAATTTCTGTTATAATGCAAATCATGTAGATTAAATACAAAATATATTTCGTAATGAAAGGAAACGAAATAATGTAATGGGGAAAAAGTATTTACTCCTCTGTATAGGTATGTAAATTGTTGGTGACCTAACAGATAATGCCCTCAAACTGCTCACTACTTGGGCCACTGAATGTGGACTTGAAGTCAATCCTCAAAAGACCGAACTGGTCCTCTTTACAAGGAAATACAACATCCCTACTATAGACCCCCCCAATGTTAAACGGCACTAAGCTTGTTCTTTCCGATAAAGCCAAATTCTTGGGTGTCATTTTGGATAGGAAACTCAGCTGGAAAGCCAACATCATAGAACGTGTCAAGAAGGCCAGCATCGCCCTGTACTCGTGTAAAAGGGCGATTGGTAATACGTGGGGACTAAAACCTCACGTCACCCTCTGGCTATATACGTCTGTAGTCAGACCTATACTTCTTTATGACGTGCCTGTCTGGTGGACAGCTCTTCAGAAGACTGTCAACCTCTCTCTCCTGGGTAAAGTTCAAAGAGCCGCATGTATCTGTATATGTGGAGCACTTAGAACTGCACCCTCCGCAGCTCTAGGTACCATTCTTCACCTACTGCCCCTTGACATTGTCGGCAAACAAATAGCGGCCTCAACCGCAACCCGTTTGTTAGCCTCTTCTCAGTGGCTGTCTCTTAATTACGGCCACTCCTCTGTTCTCAATGACTCTAACCTCATTGATGTAACCACCGACTACACCCCTACTAAACTCAGCTTTGGTCGCAACTTCCGTATATCAATCCCAGCTCGTGACACATGGTCGGATGTGGAGCAGGTGGATGTTGGTAGGATCCACATCTATACTGATGGATCCAAGACCTCAGACGGAGTTGGTGGCGGTGTATACTCCTCCATGCTTAACTTAAGCATTTCCTTCCGCCTCCCTGATCACTGTAGCGTTTTTCAGGCGGAAATCATGGCAATTAAAGAAGCCCTGTCATGGCTGAAGTGTAATGCACTATCCGCCTTGGATATTAGCATCTTCACGGACAGTCAGGCAGCCATTAAATCACTGGAATCTCCCACAACCACATCATCGGTCGTAAAAGATTGCCGTTCATATCTGATGGAGATCTCGGAACAATTTAACATTCACCTATGTTGGGTGCCAGGCCATAGAGATATTCCGGGGAACTGTAAAGCTGACGAAATTGCAAAACTTGGCACTGCCCTCCCAACTGGATCCGTAAGGACGGGAGTTGGCATGCCAATTGCTACTTGTAATCACATGCTCAAACTAGATGCTATAAGGAAGGCCAATGCTCGATGGGCCCATTGCCCTTTTAAGACCTCGAGGGAGCTCTGGCCTATCTACAATCAGAAACGTTCAAAAGAACTGTTAATTCTGAGGCGTCAGGACTTGAGCACCATTATTGGTGTCCTTACGGGACACTGCCTCATCGGCCTGCACGCTAGACGTCTGGGCCTCCCATACAACGACTTCTGTCGGAGTTGCAGGGATGAGGAGGAAGAGGAAACGATTCCTCATCTTCTCTGCAATTGCCCTGCCCTAGCGTCAAGTAGAAACCTCCACCTGGGGGCATTCTTCTTCGACGACCTCTGTGGCTTGACTGGTGTACCCATCAGGCATCTTCTGCGCTTTGTCAAAAGCTCCGGTTGGTTCTCCTAATTCAGTGAAAAAACCTCCTAGATACAATTATCTGTGTAATTGTCTTGTAGCCTTTTTGTATTGGTCGTTTGTCTCATCGTAGTGTCGTAGTGTATTAATTAGCCGGGGTATATTCTAGATCCGGTGGTATTACAATGGGCCTTTTAGGCCTAAGTGAGCTGGTGCCCATCTGTATCTGGGTGCCAGCTGCCACGACAACCTAACCTAACCTAAGTCTGTCACGATTTGTGGTATTCAGTGTATCAAGGTATTTATACTGTATTTCCCGTACTTAACACCCAGTCCCCACGACATATTCACATAATTTCAGACTCAAGTCGTAACATTAATACGTCTCGTTTTAGACCGCACTTTTACGGACTTGACCTGCAGTCGGACATCTAAGACAGTCTTTTTGTCTAGTCTTCTCTGTGGACATCAACCTTGACTGAAATTTGATATTTGAAGTTTGGCAGTCGTTTTTTATGAGAAAAAAACATTTGTGCTTTATACACGTGCAAAGATGGCAGATTTTTGATTTTCACAAACAGAAACAGTAAGTTTGTTGATTTTTTAAAACCAAGTGAGCTTGTTTTGCTGTTGACGACATGTTGAAGTATGAAAAGTCATAACGAAATTCGCCCATCCAATGACATAAAAGTTTGGCGGACTAGAAGTCTGACTGAAAAGTCTGTAATTTTTCAGACTCGTGGAGACGCAGTGTAAGATACAGAGAAGTGTCAAACCTTAGCTTGATAGACTAATCGGATTTTACAAATCGAGTCAACTTTATGAAACCTTTATCAATCTTTTAAGAGTTGAAATGTTTTATGACCACATCAGCTCCAACCAAATCGTGTATCATATTGACCCCATTTTAAATATTCTCTTGTAGCGAATTCTCGCACTAAAACTCTGTATGCATGACGGCACTTCTGAATCGTTGAAAGCTGCATGAAACTAGCGCCTTATCCTCAAAGCAATTCCTTGTTACAATACAGCACATCGCAAACCGTAAATCCACCTAGGGTATTGCAACTGTAATTTATTGGCTTCGATGTGGTAAATGATAAAAAAAATAAAAATAGTTCCAGGTCAATTGAAGTTGTTTGAATTGTAAATTCCTTCTGCATTCGTTGGGCACAAAAAAGAAAATGAAGAGCAGGATGTCTTTTTATTTCCCCGAAGTGTATAAGTTTTCTTAAATATATTCTCTTGTTCAGCTTTGGATTTAAGTTGATGTAGTTGTTCTTTTCTATTGATTGATTGATAATGAATTATTTTTATTTCGTTTTTTAAGGTCCGGGCAATGGAACAAAGGTTGAGTGAATGGCCAAAACCTCCACACGCAAATTCACCAATCCATCAAAGCCAAACACAAGCTCAACCCCAACAACCACAACTCCAACAAACCTCAACTAGTCTTCCCACCACCGATGCCGAAAAGACCATCACAAGCCTAGAGATTCAAGTCGAAGAGCAACGTCAACTGCGTTTACACGACGCAAGGCAAGTTGAAGCTAAAGCGGCTAAAATCAAAGAGTGGGTAACGAACAAACTTCGGGAACTTGAAGAACAGAATCAACTACTACGTGAACAAAATGTCAAGTGCAATCAACAATTAGAGCTACTGCGAAATCACATAGCAAATCAACCAAATCGGCATAGTAGTATATTGCCGAGTGGTCCAGTTCGGAATAGCCTTAGTTTAGATGTACAAGACTTTGCGTCAGACACAACTGAAAGTAGGCGACGCAGTGAATCCTTAGACCCGCAAGAATCGATTCGACCACTCACGTCTAGTTATCCACACCATCAGCATCGAAGAAACTTATCAATGGAGCCACAGGAGCTAGAGCGGAATCTGGTGGCAGCGGTTGATGGTTTGACATTAACCCCGCTGTCTGCCAGGCCTAACAGCTCAGACACTGACACCGCGCATGACTATGCGGAGATCTACACACCCTCTAGGGAAAAGTTACCACCATGGATGAAGAATAATCCTGCTTTAATGGCGAGTGGAGGTAGTACATCGACAACCACGACTAGTGAAATGATTGGTGTGGTTGGAACACCAAGACCACCGACACCACCTCTTCATCGATTTCCCAGCTGGGAGGCTAAGATCTATCAAGTTGCAAATGATGGCTTAGCCGCTGGTGACGCTGATCACGATGGACAAGAATCCTCCGCAAGTCATGGTCAACATCATTCTGGAACACTAGGAAGTGCGAATGGCAGCGGTGGAGTTGGTGCAGGAGGTGCAGGAGGTGGTGGAACACCCTCCAGAGCACAGCAAACTGCTAGTGGTGGATTCTGTGATATAAGTGTGCCTGTCTATGCCACTGTGAAGGGGGTAGGTTTCTCTAATATAAACATGATTCTTTTATTCTTGACGTTTCCCTTCCTTTCAGCGCGCTTCTCAAATCCGTTCAATGCCATTCACTGGTGATTCGAGCGATGACTCCAGCGATGGAGAGGAGCATGCCGTCATGATGACACATAACTCACACAACTCATCGAGTACGGACAATACGGAAACAAGTACATCGGGTAGTGCATCGAGTCCTTCGAAAAGTCTGAAAACTTCGTCGAGCTTAAGTCCAGCGAAACGAAGTGGGTCAGAAAGTCCTAAGAATAAGACGCGTGGTATGTATTAATTAATTTTAGTACTTGGTCGATAGTGCCTGCGTAGATTTGCTCTGATTGGAATTTGGTGATGGTAAATAATTTGTTTTTAATTTCTTTTGGTTTGGTATTTATTTTAATTAAAAACTATTTCTAACTACGCTTTTTCTTGATTTATTGTAGTAAAGATTGTTTCTCTCCAAGAGCTAAGGCAATAAAGAAATAGGATTATGTTTTTAGTTTATTTATTTATTTTTTGTACGTAAGAGCTAATATATGCATACATATGTAAGAACCAGCTTACAAAAAGTGTATACTACCTAGGTTGATACTACCAAGATGTGCTAACAAATGTTTTCGTTTGAGAACCCCCGTATCATGATTCTTAAACCCTGTCCAAATATTTTCTCTTGTTTCAAATTTAATCCAATTTTTAATTGAACTCGGTTGAGGGCAGGTTAAACTCCGAAATAATGAATATGCCTTGTCTAGTCATGAATGTTGATACATAAACGAATAAACGAATTCATTGTAGATTAGGTATCGAACGGATCTATGTATTGACTGCAATTTAACATGTGACATGTACGAAACTCTGAAAGTGCAAGGTTTTTAATGGAATTATTTGTTACGTTGTACCATAGTATTAAGTTGTTTAAGGATACAAAATACGAATCAGGCGAAAACAGCTGCGACAACAGAAAACTTTGTCGTGGGAGATGAAGACTTCGCAAAATTTGATGCATCACGTTATTAAGAACGATTTGTTGGATACTCGGTTCAGTGCATGCAAAGCAAGTAAAAATAAAAATACTTGACACTTATTCACAGTCGCATTAAAATAAAAATACAAGTTCTGTGTGCAGGCAGAAGGTACGCGTAGGAAACTCAGCAACTAGTTTTGTTCGATAGCAAGAAACCTTTATTGTTGAAAAATCTCAAAATAAAAAGAACATTTGTATCATTGTTCATAGTGGGTTGCAATTGTTTAGTTGAATATATTCGATCATTGACTGAAAGGTTTTTTGATAAATTCCCGACCATGTCGATTCAATTTTCACAGTAATAAAATTAGATATATCGCTCAGCACTTAGTGTATTTCAACATGCACGCAAAAAAAAGAAACTGTGAACTACGAAGGAATGCAAAATTCACACACAACTCTCTTCCCACTCAAATTGAACACCACCCATGGAAAATAAATATTGAAACCTAATATCATCTGAGTTTCAAACATCACTACACCTATTCTTTGCTATCCCTTTTTCTCTCTTCCAAATTAACTAACTAACGCCAATTGGCACGTTTAGACTATAAAAAATAAACAATCAATGTATAGACTCCGATTGCCACCAAATTATTGCAAACTGAAATAAGGAGATAATCGTTGAGAATACAGATTGATTTTAAAACCTTACACTTAAGGCCCCGATCGTGTAGTGTTTCAGATAAGTTTAAAACTATTTGCGTTTGCATTGCAAGTCTCTCTCTCTCGGCTTTAAACCCATGAATTGTATCTGTACTTTGGCGCACTAACAGAAGTAGTTAGCGGCTTTTAATTTCACTGTTTTTTTGTTTGTGTTTTTTCACGTTTGATTTGTTTTTTTAAATTTATTTTGACACAACTTAAGGAATTCCTGAAGAGCCATCTCCAAACCTACGTATTCCATCAATACGTGGATCAGTAATTTCAGATATTTCCTTTGAATCAGGCCTGTCAGATGACTATGCGATACCTCCAGATGCTGTCTCGGAATCGACATGCATGGATGCGTCAATGCCTTCCCTACTCATGCGAGCATCCTATGTTGATTCTCCAAATCGAAAGCTGGAGTCCTTGGAGAAGGTAACCTAACAAATTGAATTAAATATCGAACATTTTTAAAAACCAACTGGTGTTTTGAAAAGGTTGGTCACTTGGCAAAACTCGGTGGCAAACTGAAAACTTGGCGCAAGCGGTGGTTTGTACTCAAGAATGGATCCCTCACCTATTGGAAGAGTCAACATGATATTAATCGAAAGCCGCAAGGACAAATTTTATTGGATGAAGTGTGCCGAATAAATCGAGCCGAGGGAGCTTCTACCTTCGAAATCGACACTGGTAAAAAAGTTTACTATTTAACTGCGGATTCGAATGCCACCATGGATGATTGGATAAGGGTGCTACAGAATGTCCAACGCCGTAATGCCACCAAATTGCTACTGAGTCGAGATGATCAGAAACCAACGGTACAGGGATGGGTAACAAAAGTTAAAAATGGTCATGCGAAGAAATGTTGGTGTGTGCTATTGGGCAAAATGTTCCTGTACTTTAAGGCACCTGGGGAGACTGTAAGTATGATCATATTTTGTGTCTTTGTAAATCCATTGTATTCCGTGTTTTTTAGAATCCACTTGGTCAAATTAATATGCGAGATGCCCGAGTGGAAGAGGTTGAACATGTTTCAGACTCAGATTCAGAAGAACGCGAAGATCCTGCACAGAGCCAAGCTCGTTTAACTGTGGCTATATATCCGGCACATCAAGGGCCGACTTATTTAATACTACCCGGAAAGCAAGAGCGTGATAATTGGTTGTACCATTTGACAGTTGTGTCTGGTGGAGGACCAAATGCTGGTACTCAGTACGAACAGCTTGTTCAAAAGCTTATGGAGACCGATGGAGATCCAAGTAAGTATAAATTTATACTTGTATTTTTCTTTTCGTGAAACCAATTTCCTACTTTCCTGCAGATGTTTTATTTTAATGTTACAATCTGCCCGACGCCAACAAGTTTTCTGTATACTTTTGACGTTTACGAACGTACTAGTTTTCTTTCGCCTGCGTTAGTTCGATTTGTATTTTGGTTTATGAACGCAAATATTGCAGATTTTTGTTAGTCAGAAGTTTACGAACTCGCTCGTATTTCAAGCGAATGTATGCCATGAATCAGCACAATATTTGTAGTGTGGGCCCAGAATTGGAGAGTTTTCGATGAGGAAAAAGCAAATGCGAAACAACTTTTTATTGTGACTTAAATTTTATTAATTTAGCATCACGAAATACCAGAAATTTAATATCAAAATATATACTTAGGTACTATTCTAAATAATTTTTTTTCAAATCACTTACGCCCGTATTATTCACATTTTACAAAACTAGTTTTATGTCAAAACTAGCTTTGTAGGTATTTCGAGTTTTGAAAAACTAGAAATCTTAAAACTCGAAATTCATAAAACTAGAAAAAGCTAGCTTTGAGAGCGTCAAAACTAGTTTTAAGAACATTTCGTATTATTCACGAGAAAATAAAACGCGAAAATAACTTGACGAGGATAGCTTTTATAGATAAACTGACGGGATAGGAAAATATTCTTCAACATATAATAATAATTTACACGATGGCACGCAAAGCAGTAATGCACAATCAGGGGTGGAGTTTTTCTTCAAATAAGACAACGATATGGTGCTATTCATATACAATTTAGAAAGGGTAAAAGAAAAGGAATTTTTATAACTTCGAATCTCGGTTCCTAGAATGCATTTGAAGGTTATCTTATCACACTGGAGTTTTTGTCGTTGGGTAAAGCCAAATATGGTGTCACTGGTATCATTGTCTGAGCTGGGCTTTAAAACTCCGCTTTATGCATCCATATATTGAATGAGCTCATTGTGGTGACGGTCTTTTTCCAGCAAAAAGGAATTGACTCCTCTCGCCAAGTTGGGCAGCTTAATGTAGAGCCACCTACAACTGGACATACATATCAACCAACTTAGGTAGGAAAATGTGAAATTTATTTCCAAACCGAGTATTAGGCCTAGTGAGGTAACGAGATCCTGCAGACCAATAAGTCCATTGTTCTAAAGACAATGGATGGACTCACTAGTTTCATTCGCCAATTAGCAAATTTTATTTAAGACTAACTGACCTGTGCTCGCCTTGCTTAGCCCTCTAAAGGCTTCCTTATGCATACAAATACTATGTAATATCAGAACGACTGAAGAAACATCAAAGAATTTCTCTAGATCCATAAAATTATTTACTACACCTACACCACCAACTGTTTCAACATTGTATGAGTGATTTTTATTAAACTTGAGGAAAAACAATTTTCTTCCAAAAACACATTTTTACTTTAATTTGAATTTTTTGACGGTAACATCAAAAAACAACGATCTTGCTTTGATTTTTAAGGAAAGTTTTCTTCCATAAAATTGTAGCATGTCTTCAACCAAAGATATCAGCGCAAACAGGAGTAAGAAATTGATATCAAGGCATTGAATACATTTTTTTCTTAAAGTGGGAAGTGGGGTTTCCACTGCCGATGAATGGGTTAAGTTCATTATAGGAAACTAGAGCGGTTGGAACAAATTTAGTGAGCTTTTCGTTTGATTTTGACATAAGGTCAATCCCACTGAAGTGCATTATGGTAGAACTTTAAGTCAGTCTATTTTTTACCACCAAACTGAGTTTAATCGTTCAAAAACCATGAACCATGATTTATTTTATTTAAGATTGTGTTCTCTGGCGCCATCCAATTTTACTACACACTAAGGACACTATCACTTCACCACTATCTTCCCTGCATTCGGAAACTATACAGCCGGAAGCTATTAAGCTATTTAAGGTACCACACTAAAATTACTTGATTTGATTGTGTTTTTTAATATATTTTTTTTTATTATATAGAGTTGTCAACTATTTATGTCAGTAGCAGTTAATCAACCTGGAATCGATTATCACGTGGTATTGGCTCAAAATGCCTTACAACACTGCCTAGATATGCCAGAGTTACAAACAGAAATGATTTGTATTCTAACAAAACAGACATCCCGCCATACTGGACAGAAATTGAGCGTTGGCGTCCAGGTAAACAAGAAACTGGGCAAGCAGACGCGCGTAAGTTTTTTAGTTGCGAAAGCTTTTTCTTTTAATTTGGTTATTTTTTGTTGTGATTAGTTGATTATTAGAAAATATTAAGTTTATCGAGTCATTAGAGTCATGTGATTTATGAATATATTTTGAAATTAGTGATGTATAATTTTTATTAACACCTTCATTTGAACGGAACAAAAATCCCGAATGAATATATTCAGATTGATTTATTTAAATGTTTTGTTATTATTATTATTATTTTTATTTGATTATTACACGGCAAATGTCCCAGCTTGCTTATAGTGTCACGTGCTTCGGCTTGAATCAGATGCTTGAGAGACGAGTGAAATATTAAATATGTAATACGATGTTTACAAAGATAAATGAATTCTTACACAACATTGACAACACCTTATATAAATAATATTTAGTTTTAATTCGAATATTTTTATGTATCCATAGAATGAGATTATTTATTGCATGTGTTTAGCTTTATGTGTGTTTATTTTTTTTTTTTAAATTATTCCCCAAACCATGGTTGGATGTAAGGATTATTACTTTTGAAATCCTTGTGCAACTGTTTTCTTTTTGTTGTACTTCATGTAAATAACTCTTATTTGTACCTTTTTACAAAACTATAAATATATACGTAAAATAAATTAATTTAATTAATTAATACCAATTCGTAAAATAATTAATCTATTTATTTACAATTACAACCCAAAAAACAATTATATATTTCAATGTTGGAATTTGTACTGCACATGTAAAATACAGGTACCTACAGTGTTGTGCAAAACAAACGCAACAAACTCACCTTGCGCATATAAATATAAATATTTTTTTTTGTTCACGCTTTTTTTTGAAAAACTTAAAATGCACATCTATGTAATAATAAAGTACAAACATAATAACGTATTTTCTAAAGCAATAACAATTAATTTGCAAATAATTTATAGCAAAAGCTACAGCATTTAACTTGTGACAGTTTGCAAAACTAAAGCAACAAAGTGTTAAATTTCCAAAAACAACGCGAAATTGCTAGCGGGATTTTTCCAAATACTCATATGTTCTCAATTACGTATAAAGAAGTGAATCCTGGGCCAGTCAAAAGGATATCTTTGTTGTCTGTGGAGCTAAAACAATGGCCCGAAATAGTTTAACCGATCACATAAAATCCTAAAAATTACGAATTTTTGAAAGAAAGAGATTGAAACTTCAATTGCTAAAATATTTTATATAAACTGATCCACTATATCGCAATTAATAAAAAAGTTTAAAACAATGAAAAATGTAACTACAGCACAGTTGGGTGGTCGACCTCGGAAAACGACAGAGAAGGCGGATAAAACAAATGTGTGCTTTTCCTAAAATTAACCATTCATTAATTCTGTCTTTCGAAAATATTGTGGCTTCACTAAATTTAAGTGTTCATCCTAGCATTGTTCCAAGAAAAGCTTTGGAAAACGATTTGAAAAGTTGCAGGCCAGCGAAAAGGTCAATGCTTAAGAAAATACATTTGTAGAAAAGGTGATTTTCAAAAAAATTACGTTTTTAAAGCTGAAAACCTAAACAAAGCTACTTTTTTTAATTAATAGATTAAATTTTGCAAAAATGCATATGAATTGGTTTCAGTGACGATTCTTGCTTCAATTTGGTCAATGCAGATGATATGTGCATAGTAAGGTATCGGAATGGAGTAAGACTCAATCATCAGAACTGCAAGGTATCAACAAAGCATTGTGATGGTAGTGTAATAGTATGCACGTACTTCTCAGCCCATCGTGTTGAACCCTTTTACAATATTGTAGGGATAATGGACCATTTGGCATACAAAAGTATTTTGGAGATGCAATTTTGCCACATGCTGGATGGATTATGCCTCTTGGATGAGTGTTTCATCATGGCAAAGACCCGAAGCACACATTGAAACTTGTTAAGCACTGGTCAAAAGACATTTTGGAGCAAGTTCTTGATTGACCAGCGTGATCACCTGCCTTAAATCCCATTGTAAATCTCTTTGCGATACTAAAGCGACGAGTTGCAAATAAACGTTTCCAAAATAAGTGAGAGCTGTTTCAAGCATTCAAGAAAAAAAATAGCACAATTTCAAATGTAATAACTTCAATACCACGCAAATGTCCTGAAGTTATTAAAAATAGTACCTCCTATACCAAGTAATAGCCTTGTTGCTTTAGTTGCACACTGCCACGAACTACACACTGTTGTTTCTGTTAAGGTATTCTCGTAAATCAGATTTTATTGCTTTTAAAAGTACACTTCTATGTTTCTGTTTCGTTATTGAATAATTGTGCATTTTTGGTTTTTTTTAAAAGTGCTTTGGATAAAAAAATTCACATTTATGTGTGCAAATTAAATTTGTTGCGTTTGTTTTGCACAACACTGTACATATCTACATGATATATGTACAAATATGTATGATGCCAAAAAATTGATATTTCTTCTTTAATTCGAATCAAATCTGATGTGGAAGTCAAATAAAATAAAATTTATTACACTGTAGCGACTTGTTCACATAATGAGATTATTGATCCTTATTGATAAAGGGCAAGTTGAGCAATGCAACTCTGGAGTTCGCCTGTTTTTCCTTCATACTTTCATTCCACCAACGCTTATTTTTGGTCGCGAATTCAATTAACCTTTTTTGAAGAAAAATACTTCCTAAAATAAATATTTTCGGTCCTTTTTAATTTGTGATGCATAATAATAATTTTCACAACAATCTTTTTTTTATGTGCTTATGACACACGGGTTAATTTCAATATTGTTTCTGGACTAACGAAACCTGGCTAAATTTAAACATACATATTTTTGTGGTGGATACGAGTTAATAGAAAATCCCCTTTAATTGATGGGGCCAAAAAACGGGCTTTCCAATTAACACTTTTGGAACTCCTTCCGCAGTTAATTTCTGTCACTAAAATCCGTAACAAAAAGATTCGAAATGAGTTCCTTCACTAAAAGATGCGAGTTTAATTTTGGATCACGACCCCAAGATCTAAATACTCCAATTATTAAGTTGCTAATAAAATCTCTCGAACCTTACAGTGCCGGGAATTATTATATGTATGTATATACATTTCTTTACATAACCGAAAATAATTTCTTCCCTTATTGTACATATTCGTAATCTGAAATTAGAAATTTGGAGTCTTTCGTACAAGATTTCAACTGACAATCAAAATTAATCAGCAGTTGTTAGCTCTATATTGTGAGTTGAAGTGAATGAAAAACAGCTAGATGAAGGAAAAATATCATGGGAAATATGGAAATATTTAAGGATGTTGCTATTCAAATAATTTATTAATATTATATACATTAGTTGTCCATTCTAATAATCAATAGGAGCGACTAAAGGAAATTTGTATATTTTATACAATTAGCCTTACACAATTTCGGTTATATTCTATTTATAGTATTGCAGTAAACTTTCATTCATATTTTTCTTCTGTTTTTTATATTATCTAAACATTGTTCATTGTCCTTAGTGTTAATATTTAAATAATTGAATGTACATAAATGTTTTGTTTCTGTACATGTGTTTATTCTATATTATGATGGCTTTGATTTTAATTTTGTGTTCATATTTTGAATACTGCTTTTTTGGAATTGTGGCCTATAATAAAAAACTTAATCTAATTATTGTTTGTTGAATTGCATATGCAAAATGGTTTTTTAAAACTTTATTACCTGCTACTATGAAATTACACATATTCCGAATTTTGTTGAAAATATCTCCTTCTGAGGTGTTGAATTTGAAGATACGTCGAATTTTGAGTAGATTTGAAAATTCATATATATATATATATTCGTCCAATAAAACTAGTGATAGTCAAACCAAACCAAACCAAACACATGGAATAATAAATATACTGAGAATAACGATATTTCATAAAACAAGAACTGTCGTCAGCAAAATTTGCAGATATATATAAATATATTCATTATATCGGATTAATTTGTCCGGAGTTCACGACTGGTTCGTACGTATTTGCTCCTCTATGCTACTATTGAAAAATAAATAAGTTTTAATTTCAAATGGCATTTTCTGTCGTATATAAGTATTGCTCGTGTTTTGATCCTGATCGAGATTCACGAAATATCAACAAAAAAATAGCCATTTTTGTAAATTTTTATAAAACCAGAAAATCCCCTTTTTTTTTAAATGGCCCTTAGGGAAATAACTTTAAGGATAGGGTTAGAACGAACAATGTCCCCTTTACCATACAGTAGATTGCAGACAAAAAGTTTGCATAAATTATGTTCACTCGCTTAGTCATACAGACATTTAGACGGAACCGGTAGACCTATTTTTTCGAACTTCTTTATCATCGTAATGTGAGAATTGTTTAATATGTATATAAAGTTCAAATTTTTTCACGAATTCATAACTTATTGACCTAGAATCACAGCACTGTATTACTAGAGTATATGTACGTACTCTTAGTTCTAGTATTTGGTAGAGCTCAAATTTCAACTTTCAATCACATACACTAATCAAATCAAATTTAGGTGTGCCAATAGAAAACTTTCGAATCACTATTGCACAAAGGTTAACTCAATTAGACAGTCGATTCGTGGTCGTCGGATCCTAAAAACGTGTTTTGACGTTTCAGCTAAATTAAATGGGACCTCATCGATACAATTGTAGTTTTAGGCATATCGATTGACAGTTCTGGTCGCAGCTATTTTGTAGGTGTCCATACAATTTTTTGTTGTTATTAGAATGACAGGCAACCTGCAAAAAATATTTTATTCAAATGGAATGAAAGAGATAACTCGACAAATTTATAGGCCTTGTTCACGAGCTACTTCACATTTACTCACAAACAGGACAATTTAGGCGCTGACTGTTTTCGGTAATGAGGGGCAGGGAAAGTTACAGTCGGCCGTCTAGTAGTTTGTAGTTAACACTGAACAGCACATAATCTGTTGCACGATATTTGTGAATTCCTGAACCACGTCATTTAGCTTCGCCAAAATAGCAGTTATTATTTTTATGGAGAGATAAATATCTGGTACCTGGTTTTCTTTTGTCGTAAAAAATAATTGTTGGACTAACAATTAACAAGCGATCAATTTCTACTTTATCGTCAAGTAGCAAGGCATTTCTTTCTCCTGTGTACTGTATAAGCTGTATAGTCTCTATACATATACCTTAAGATTAAGCGCACTAATACTCAGAAGCAGTTGTTAGTATAACGATATGGAGTTATCGAACTTTACTCAAGAATGGCTCTTGGAGTTTCAAATGTTACAAACTATTAAAATTTGTCTCTTCACATCGCTAGCAGTTACGTTACATACATACCTAACATAAACAAATGTTTATACGGATGTATTTAGCATTCTGCACGAATTGGCTTTATGTTATCGAACTTTGCTCTAAGAATTTTTTTCTGACTTCTCAACTTATCATATCATCATTATTTTTGCTTAGAAGGTACGAGCTTCATATACTTGGCAGTTATTTCGTTTACATGAAGGTTACCAATCAAATGCATATCTGCATGTATTGCTTGCTTGTGTAATATTTTAGAGTACATACATAATCCTAGTCCACAATTTCAAATACACTGTCCACACTATAGACATTCAGAAAAAAACTGATAGAGAACACTCATTTTTAATTGAAAAAAAAGAAACAAAAGAACATTATGAATGAAATTTTTACAGCAACTGCTATTGTGTGCCACCCAGAGTCTGTTCACTTGTGATACACAACAAGGAGGCACAGCCCAAGCAAACGGCAGCTCTCCTACATCAATCCAGGTATGGGGGATGCATTCTAATAATAATATCAATAAAGCTCTCTTTTTCAGTAATTTTAACAACTTTTACTATTACACTATTGCATTCTTTTATAAACAATAAAAAATGTTCTTTTAATTATCATTTTAGGCCCCAGCTCCTCCGCCCATTATTGACTGTAAATCAAATCCACCCGCATACACATTTGTCCAAGGCTGGCAACTACTTTCCTTGGCCGTATCCTTGTTTGTCCCAAAATCTAGTCGTCTTCTTTGGTATTTAAAGCTGCACTTATCACGTAATGCTGATACAAAGACAGAAACCGGAAAGTACGCAGCCTATTGTGAACGTGCCTTAGAGCGAACACTCAAAAATGGCGGACGCGAAACGAAACCCTCCCGAATGGAAGTACTCTCGATTCTTTTGAAAAATCCTTATCATCATTCCTTGCCGCATGCGATTCCGGTTCACATGATGAACACCACATACCAAGTCATCTCATTTGATGGCTCGACAACGATTGAAGAGTTCCAGTCGACGTTAGCTCAAGAGATTGGTTCCCGTGATGCGACAAACGGATTCTGTTTATTTAGCGATGACCCAATTGAGAAGGACCTCGAGCACTACCTTGATCCGCAAGCGAAGCTGTGTGATGTTATTTCGAAATGGGAGACCGCTCTGCGGGAAAAGGGTTCTGGCAAATTTGAAAACTCGAGGGTCATTCAACTGACTTATAAAAATAGACTTTATTGGAAACATACCATCAAGTTTGAGACTGATAAAGAGAAGTTACTACTGTGCTATCAGACGAATCAGCAAATTGTACAGGGACGATTCCCATTGTCCAGGGATTTGGCGCTCGAACTAGCGTCATTAATGTCACAAATAGACATGGGCGACTACTCGTTAGATAAGTCTAGAGGATCTGGAAATATGAACAATGCAGGTCTTAAAGCGTTAGATAAATTTTACCCGTATCGATACAGAGATGCAATGACCGCAGAGCAGTTGAAAGAAATTCAAGACCTTTTGATCTCAAAGTGGATCCTATTAAAAGGCCGTTCCACATTAGATTGTGTGCGGATTTATCTAACTTGCTGCCGAAAGTGGCCATTCTTTGGAGCTGCATTGTTTCAGGCTAAGCCAAGGCATTCTGATCAAGCGATGGCATGGTTAGCAGTGTCAGAGGATGCTCTTAATGTCCTGGAACTATCCTCAATGGCACCACTTGGTCGTTATCCCTATACTTCAGTCATGACTTTCGGCGGCTGTCAAGATGATTTTATGCTGGTTGTTGGAAATGAAGACAATTTGGGTACTACCGGGAGCACTAACGAACAGAAGTTGCTATTTGCAATGAGCAAACCAAAGATCCTTGAAATAACACTTTTGATCGCGGATTATATGAATGCTTTGGGACACACACTGCCGGGGACTCCACAAATGAATACTCTAACAAGGAATGGATCACATAGGTCACTACGATCAAGACCTGTGCCAGGAGCTTGCATAGCTACCGCTGGAGGAGCTTCGACGAATGCTACTACAACAGCTCATAACACTCTGAATTCCCACGCTACCCACACATTAAATTCGAATCATTCGCATACGCTAAACTCTTCGCATTACAGTGGAGTCGTTGGACTTGGAGGAGGAAGTCACCAGAACACAATGAGCTCTTCGCATGGTGGACAACCGGACATACTCAAAAGTACTCCAGATCATCAGCGAATGCAAAAATAAAACAATACATGAAAGTACTTGTTTGCAAGTAGAAAAGGTGTCCTGTTGTAAAACATTTTACGTCACATCAGTAACATTTTTTTTTTAACCAAAGTCATAAATTTTGTGGTTCCTTAAATAGTTGTTTTGGGTCATGTAAGTGCTAAGTTTTTTGCGTTTAAGAGAAATTGATTTTAGATATGAGTTTTAATATATTGAATATTTTATATTAGTATTTGGCATGAACTGGAACAAATTTATTTACTTATTTATTTTGTAAACAGCTGAGTTGTACGCTTATATGCAGTAGAATCCGACTAGTCCGCGCTCGGCTAGTCCATCGCTCCGTTTATAGTACTCCGTCGTCATTATTGACCTTTTTCATTAAAGCTTAAAGCTTTTGTGCGATTTATTGCACTGTTTCAACTGTAAAGAACAATATAGCCATTCTTGAGTTGAAAGATTGTTTATTTTATTTTATTCTGATAATCTGAAATTTTTTTCTTTTTCAACATACTTCCAGTCTCGGTGACGGATTAGAACGGTTCTAATATACATACGTAATCTCGATCTCGACCTAGTTTTTTTTTTAATGTATGTTTAAAAAACTGCAGCTCCATTACAGCCAAAGAAGTTAAAAGAAGAAAAATTTGATTGACTAGAGGCTTCGGCTCTAAAGTGCTTGAAAATATAACTTTGTATTACAAAAAAGTTTAATGTTCTTAAGGCTGAAGAATTCCATTAATAGTTTTGGCAGTCTTATATGTTTGCGATCTATTCTATTCCATAATTGCTTTATGATTATTATTTGTCAACAAATGAAGTTAGTTTACTTATGGAAGAGTGTTCTATTGTGTTATTAAATAGAAAAGCTACGACTCAGCATCTGCACTTACATGCACTTCATAAAACCCTTTAGCACTTTTTACGTTTTGATCACATTTTGCATTGTTTTATCATTGATATAAACATTTAGATTTATTACGTAAAACATTACAAAGAACCTTTGCGGTAGCTATGAACGTGTCTATATAATTCGATAAATGTCCTTATAATCACATATAGTAAAAAAAAATATTTTTTTTAAGGAAAAACTTAAAAAGATTGTAACGCACAACCCTCAAAAATATATAGAACGCTTTTTTATATCATGTATACACCACTATACAAAAATATATAAAGTTTTTTAATAATACGTGTATACTAATGTATTTTGTATAGGCACATGCAACAAAGTCGAAATTTAGATATTAGAAGGATATTTATTAATATTGAAAATAAAAAATAAATCAATAAAACAATAATTATAAAAATCGTGCTAGTGATGTATCCAATATTGAATGTTGTGTGCGAAAAAAATGCGTAAATAATATTATATTCGAAAACGAATTTATACAACAAGGAACATATTTTAAAGTCGTTTTTTCCTGGTCAATAAAAAAGAAAAAAAAAACAATGACAGAACCTTAAAAACATCATAGGCACTAAGAACACTTTTATACTGAATCAAAAACATAAAAGAAAAAAGAAACTAAAAAAAATATCGTTAAAAAAATTATAAAACCAACAATTTTCTGTAACAGGAATGTACTATGATTTTTTTTCTACTTCTTTTTATTCGGTACTCCCCAAACAGAAGTAAAGATCACCCAAAATGGGTAAGTGAGGAGTCATTAATTACAATATTTAGTATACCCTATCTGAAGACATTTGTGTTTTGTATCATAAAGTTCAAAAATTATCTTAGACCTCAATGACACTTAACTATTTTTAATAGATTCGAAAGTTCCAAGAACTTTTTATTTGTTATTGAAGAGTTTGGGCTATATTGGAGGGTATACATATGTCAAATGATCGTTTCTAGATTTTAAGATGTATCAGCCCAAAATGCTAATTAAAAACTGTCCAACCAAAAGTGCAACCTTTTATCCACCACCTGTATTTTCGTTCTATCACCTAATACAACCTGTAATTAACTTTTGCCTCATGTTTTGATTTTATATCTATGTTTATTTCCTTTTTAAATTAAAATTTTAACTTCAGAGTCTGGAACAATAAAAAGGAGTATATTAAAAAGACGATTTGTAGTATTCCATTACGAAAATTACTATACATATTGTTTTCTTTGTCATTATTTTTACTCAACTGAAAATTATCTTATATTTATTATTATTAAGTTTTTAAAATTTGTATATATTCATTTAGTTCCGAATATATTATTCGACAAACTCTACCAGTATACATGCATAATATGATTATTGATTAAATGTATAATATATAATTTATTAAGTGGAAGAATAAAAAATAATTTAGTGTTTAAATATACATATATACATATTAATTCCTAAATTATATAGACATATGGAATAAAACGATCTGTGCTAAGTTTATCATTTGAGATTATTTATAATATGTTCTTAATTTTATTACGTTCATTTTACCTTATATAATTACCATATTTTGATGAAAAACTAAAATATTTAAATATATTTGGATAAGAAACCGAATTGATTATAAAAGAAAAAATTGTAAATAAATCTTAAACAATCGAAATTAAAAGAAATAGTAATAAAATCAAATAAAGATGATGCTCTTTTTCTAAAAAAAAATCATAGAATTTGTTTTATTTGATCTACACCTACATATTTAAGTACTAAGATAGGTAAAATCTATTTTCTTTAGCTCATATTTTATTTACTAAATGACATGTTATTTCCGCTTTTAATACACTTTCTTTGGCTAGTTATGTTTGCAACTAGCTTGTTCTTAATTATGTGTATTTGTAGTATTTAATTTGGCCCTAGCGACAAGTGCTTTCTTCAGACAAATGAATTGGAACTAAAAAAATACACCTTGACGATTTTTTAGAAACCTATTTATAGGATACCATTTTATACAAATTATGGCCCGTACAATTTCCATAAGAAGTCCTTATATAGATTTCTTGTCAAATATACAAATATACCATGAATTGTTAAATCTACAGGCTTAAATTTACATATTTCTTGGATGTAGCTGGGAATTGAACATAGAACCTCTAACTCGGCGACTGGATACGCTACCACAACACCATAGCCTTTGTAATTTATCCTATGAATATTCTCGAATGGTGTGGGTGCCGTGGCTCAGTCATTAGTGCTGAGAAAGTTTCTCGAAGACCCTCTGCTCGTCGGATACGGCATAAAACTGTAGGTTCCTTCTATACGTGCAGAAATATATAACACGCACAACAAGTGGAATGGTATCCACTTCTAATGCACCTACGAAGTATTCTTTTCAATGAACATTTCTTTTCTACAGATGCAACAAAAATGGATTCATATAATTGAGATGACTCACCTCGTTAATGCGATGTAACCTCGTTAGATTGCCTTACCCCAACAAGCCAACAAAGTTAGAAAAGCTCAGAAGTAATATCAATATGCGTGTATATTTAATAAAGTTTCTCTTTTTCAAATTTCTCAATAATGTGTTTTTATACCCTATCCTAAGGGTATATTAAGCTTGATACATAGTTTGTAACATAGAGAAATATTACAGATAGACCCAATAAAGTATATATATAAATGATCAGCATCACTAGCCGAGTCGATTGAGCTATGTCCGTCCGTCCGTATGTCACCAGTTTTTGGGCCTTAAATTTTGAGCTAGGTTGATGAAATTTTGTATACGAGGTCTTTGGAAAAGTAAGTGTAAAAATTTAAAATGCGCCCACTGACACGCCCACTTTTAAAAAAAAACACTATTTTTCACTATTTTCATATGAAACTCGAAAAAACTTACTTGGGCAAATATGTAGATATCCACTTAATCTACAAATCGTCTATACATTGCATATGGCCACGCCCACTTTTTAGGGGCGTTTACTTCAAAAATTAATTTTCGAGTATCATACGATCCGCTCCAGGCGGATTGTAGCATTTTTTCACTGATTTTTTTTTTTGAAGAAGTAGATTTTAAGAATTTGTACCTTTGTATTGCTTACTTTAGATTAGTGTAGGGCAAAAATTAATTGCCACTAAAAATCGGCAATGAGCAATTGATTTTTTTAATTGTGCGGGTAGCTTATGGATCAATCAGTGCTAGTGGGCCCGATGAAGCTTTCTTTGCTAATTCATCTGCCTTTTCATCTCCCGAGACGCCGTTTTGCCCGGGAACCCAGCAGCAAGAACCTTGTGCTGTGTTCGAAGAACCTTTAGCTCTTCGCGACAGCACTTCGCAAGCTTGGATTTTATTTCTATGGCGATAATTGCTTTGATAGCTTCCTGGCTGTCGATAAAGAAAGTACTTCCTTCTGGTGGTATTGTTCTTACGGCAGACTCACGGGCGGCTTTTCTTACTGCCATGACCTCCGCTTGGAGACCACTGCTGTGGTCTGGGATATAGATCTGGATATTCCCAGCGATTCGAAGAAGATTCCGGATCCTACACCGGTGTCCATTTTTGATCCATCTGTATAAATAGCTATGGATTCGGCATTTGGTATGCGGCTGTTTTTCCACTCTTCTCTTCTTTGCTAGCATAAACTGAGGTAAATGGCATTTCAAAATCAAAGTAAGGAGTAATGTAGTCCGTGGTAGGTGCATGGCCAAGGATGGTCGCGTGCCCTGGCGCATTTGACTTCCAGCTCGCAGTCGGGACTACCCCTGCCTAAGCTGAAGAGAGCGGGGCCACAGTCGATGAATGCGGCACCACCGAAAGGCTTGCAGATTCAAGGTATAACGATGTGATCACTCCAAATCCAGATTGGCAAGTGCTCGTCGCAGAAATGGACGGTCCCAACGGACTCTCTATGCACAGGTGACCCCCAGGGTCAGGCAAGTTTGCGAGTTTCAGACGCCCGCTCCTGCAGATAAGCCTTGCATTATGGAGTATCCGGTAGTTCCTCCCATTTTCTGGTCCCTAATCTCCTTATGGTCAATTTGCAGTTTTTTGTTTGTTTTGAGCTGGTGGGAGAGGGATAAGCTGGCGATGAAACAAGTGTCGCTTGATTCTAGAAAGAGCCTTCCCAGATTCACGTCAATTACTCCAACGCTTTCTCATCAGAAGTGAAAAGAACTGACCTATTTTCCGGTCTGTTTTTATAGAGTTAGGAGTGCCCAACCGGTTTACCCTCTTCGCTTTAGGTTTTTAAATTGTTGTTTGACATTTAGGTCCCACGAGTAAGGGGAAAGAAGATGTCCACCTGCCACCACCAGGTTTCAATAGTTCACCATTATAGGACACCGTAACGTGATGCCATTCATCCAAATAGGCACGGTATTTTCACACCCAGGATCTTTTTTCACAAAAACACGTCTAACTCTTGTGCCTCATTTTAGATATTATTAATTTATAATGATTTTTTTTATATGCTTTAATTTATTTTAATGCATATTTGGAACTCCCATTACCCAGTTTAATTAACGAGCCCACGTAGATATATCTTTTTATATATACTGCGTAGCTAATTAATGATGATTTTATCCTAAATTATACGAAGGAAGTTATACGATACTATATTAAAATTATCATCTGTTGGCAACGTTACGGATGATTGCTCCTGTCTTAATATGTACAAACTGCAGTTTTAATTTTTTTCATGGTCGGCACTTTACTCATACATGCTGCCCAATTTTTAATTTGTGGTTAGGATCAGCAAGGTCAACTAGATTACATTACACATACCTGTGTTACATCTCACGTGATTCCAGAAGCCCTATAATTTTCCACGTGAACGACAATTGTCCGAAAACAGTAATTAGACTTTGTTGACAAACATTTTAAGATATAAAAACAGATGTTCCACCAGTAATTCGTCAGTTGATTTCAGAAATCGTTTGCAGATAGTCGAAGAATATTCAAATTAATAACAAAATGAAATTTTTGGTTTTCGTTGTTCTTCTAGCATTGGCTGTTGCTGTGCAGGTTTGAAAGGAATTCTTCTAATTTTGACTTTAGCTGAAGTATGTTTTTCTTTAGAGTGGTCTTACCAAAGATGAAGCTATGGAAGCCTTCCGAACCATATCCGCATCATGCAAAGAAGAAACTGGAGCAACAGATGGCAAGTTCGAACGAAATACCTATTAGTAAATATGAAGAATAGATTTTTTTTCCAGCTGACATTGAAGCGATGATAAGACATGAACCAGCTGGAAGTATGGAAGCTAAGTGTCTCGGAGCTTGTATCATGAAGAAAGTCGATGTGGTAAGATTTGTTGTAGATATTACTTCTATCTGCTTGGATGGAAGACATTCCTGAGCCTCATAATTTATTCTTCCATTCACAACACTAAATATAAAACTTGTCAATACAGACTCTAAATATACATACATGTTTATTATATATCAAGAGTTTGTTTCTCTACTACAGATGAATGCCAATGGAAAATTCGTTAAGGAAGTTGCTTTGAAAATTGCTGCAATGCACACAGACGATGCAGTTAAATTGCAGGTTGTTGAAGAGATCCTGGATGCTTGCAAGGACGTCGCAGTATCTGACAACCAGTAAATTCAAAATTTGTAACTTATGAAACCAATTAAAAATTTCCTTTTTTTTATAATAGTTGTGAAGCAGCTGAACAGTATGGAAACTGCATGAAAGCCGAGGCTATTAAACGTGGAATCAATCCCAAGGAATTTTAAAACATATAACTATCAATCAAATAATATAGAAACTATATTTTCCCATTTAAATTTCTTTGTTATGAACAATATTAAAACTTTACCTTAATTATTAAAAACATAGATTAATTCTGAATGAGTATTCCATTTGGATAGTACCTATCTTAAATTACGCAAAATATCCCGAGTTATTTAATATGTTTTTGTACAGAATCAAAAACTCGTACAAGCAATTCAACAATTTGAAACTGGAAAACATCTATCAGTACCAGACATATCACTTCTTTTAAAAATAAAAATGCAGCAGCCAAGAGCAACTATAACAAGAAAGGCAAAAAGCCGATACTTTTATCTGAAACACATTAGCACAGCAACAGCAGGCTATGTGTTTTCAATGGTAGAGAATACGCTGAGCATGGTAACAGCAACATACAACTTCATCTTCAACAGCCTTATGTCCTGTATCCCCTTGTGGGTCCTATGGCATCTACAATGACTGCACGCGATCTTATACGGTTTCTGTAAGAGTGCCTTATCTCTCCAAAACTCTTTCGAAGTTTCCGTGCTACCTTCTCAACCGTTCTGTGCCACGTACTCCTATGACCATCTTGAGTAAGCGAATTCCATTTCATCGCGTTGTTACCTATGGACTTGTCACCCCTTCGGAGAGTATTGTGCCAAGTTGTTGTCCCATGGTCCGTTCACTGATGAAGCTGTTCGTTAGAAATATGGTTTGGCCAAAAAATCCTTAAGAATCTAATTTTCAGTCCAACGACGTCTGTTTGGCTCTCCACATTATCTGTGAGTCAGATGTAAGACTCCATCACATTCCATTACCTGTTGATAAGGCCGCATTAAGCACATCTCTAACCACGAATTAAACAGTATTGATGAAAGCATGCAGCCTTGCCGAACCTCATTTGTGACTTCGAATTGCTCAGAAAACTTTGCTCTGTGCAAAACGTGACATGTGGACCCATCATATGTAGCCTTAATAACTGCTATTAATTTATCCGGAATGCCACTACTGCGCAAGGCACACCCAATAAATTCCCGATTGACACTATCAAACGCCTTTTCAAAATCGATGAACAGCAGGTGAAGTGGTGATCGATACTCAACACACTGCTCAAGCAATTGATTGTTAAAGTTTCCCTCCTATTGTCAAAGTTGTTATTGCTGTTCATTGTCGAAGCGAGTGGGCGCCAGGGGGTGGGGGACATAGGTCCCAGGCGAAACTTTGCTTAGGGGCGGCAATTTGGAGAGGTTAATTTTTTTTTTAAATATATAGAATTAACAACGCATTCTTTTTTCAATCCAACGAATTTATTTACAAAATTAACCAGCATTAACAATGCTTCACAGTAAGTAATCAGACATTCCTCGTGTTGCAATTACATTTTATCAGAAATTACAACCAGTTACAGCACACACCAATTATAACACAGTACAAGGAACGTTGTCGATGCAGATATTTCAACATGTGGATGCGGATTTTTGAAGCTATAGGTGGGAAACAAGATAAATTGGTAGTAATCTTCAATATCTTTATTAAAAAATTAAATGTTTAGTAATTAAAGTGAAAAATTGATGCATTATATTTATTGAAAAGTATTATCTGCTGAACAACTGTAGACTATAAACACTGGCTAGTGGTATTGATAAAAATCTACGTCCTATTGGTGATAATATAGGTATTTTCAATGCTTCTCGATGAACACTCCACCATTTAAGTGGATTTTCATTAATATTGGCTCGTTTTGCGGTAAGAAATTAATTCCTTCTTAAGTATAACGTCATGTTCTGATGTTTCTTGACTTGACGAATCCAACATTGCAATACATATATGTATTTATCAGAGTAATCTTATAATCTCATTCTCTTAGCTCCCGGATTTTAGTAATTCATTTTTTCTTTGGTCACAGGTGTAATTATAGCGAGGGTCTAAGTAAGTGGCAATGATATAAAAAATTGTTCTCTTCCAATAAATTAGAAAACTTTGCTGAAAGCTCAGTTTTTAGAGTCATGGTGGCAAGCTAAATTTGATCAAAACCTTATTAAAAAATCATCTATTTTCAACCATTGGAATTATTGGTATAATAGAAACCGATAATATAGATAAGTGCATGAGAGTTGCTTAGTTGCCGCCATTCTATGATTTTCCACTGCTGTGGCTAATTTCTTCCTTGTCGTGACCTTACATGCGGAAGCAACGCGTTTGCAGAAGCGGATGCGAATATTTGCAGCATCCCCACACAAACATCTGCATTCGAAAATATTCTTTTCCTCGCTACAAGTTGTGCGTAGGTAACTGTAAGCGATATACAGGGTGTCCCAGTTAAGCGGTATAATCCTTTAAGGGGAGATTCCTGAAGTTCTGCCGACCAAAAAATTGCATGGCATGTTAGTTTATTATTCTCACTAAATTGTGTTTGACCATTTTTGTGTGACAAAAAATGGCTTTTACTGCAACTTCTGTTGATCGTACGTAAAAAAGTTGCTTAACATAATTTTTAGGAAATTTTTCAGGGATAAAAATTTTATAAAAAAAAAAATTATTAAGTAAAAATTTTGAGAAAAATACGTTTTAATTAAAAAAATGGAACAGCAAATTTTCATAATTTTGAGTTTAAGAAGCCATAACTTTTTTGTGGCTGCATAGATGTACCCAAAGTGCTTAGGACTTGTGCGCGCTACCAAATTGTCTTTCCAAAATGTACAAACCCTTTTTTGTACCAATAATAGTTTAGAAGTTATATCGTTAAAAATGGCTACACCTCCAAATTAGAGGTCACCCACTTTGGGGGGCTATAACTTGCAATGGAGTGAGAATAGACCCCCCCTGCCATACAATTTTTTGTTCGGCAGAACTTCAGGAATCTCCCCTTAAAGGATTATACCGCTTAACTGGGACACCCTGTATAGTTGGAGACAGGAGTTCGTGCACATAAGCTATTTTGTTGTTGCTTTTGTTAGGGTATCAAATTAAAGCTTAACGGGAATTTAAGTTGTTTATTTGATATCCTGAGGTAAGTAACTTTTATCCGCTTAGAGATTGGGAGATCGGAAACTAACCAATATAGGAATATTTTTGATTTGCGGCTTCATTTTTACTTCACTTGCTAGAAAGTAGTACGAGCAACAGTTGACAAAATTTTGAAGAGAAATTTTACTAAGTTTATTGACATATGTACATATTTGTTAAACCGTAGACAAAGGTTTTTTTCAGTGTGTGAAAAAATTACTATGTGCAGCATAAATTGGATGTGCCACTGTTGCTGTTGCCGTGGTAAAGTGTTTCTGCTATAAGATACGTAAGTCGGTTTTGATAATTGAATAATTAACGTTTTTTGGTTTCATTAACACTTGTCTCAGTATAAAAATTTAGTTTAGTTTGTCGTTTTACAGTGATATATACTGATAAGTGTATTGCGGAAACGTTTTAGACATTCACACAAATCATATGAAATCGATTTGCGACAGTTAATACATGCATATGCCTCGGTAAGTCTTACATGATATAGATTCGCCTTTTAAGTCCTATTTAGAGGACAGATGATAGACGGACAAACACCCTATTAAACACATACAGTGTTGGCCAAAACTAAAGCAACTAATATACCTCACAATTGTTTTAAGATTTAACAAGTCATTATGAGCCAGAATGTTTTTATATTTATTTTTCCCGATATCTCTGAATATTATAGATTAGTATATAGAATCACTCTTATGAGTAAATTAAAAAAACAATAAATACAAAACTGAATTAAGGTCCATTTTCGGCTGGCCAAAACTAAAGCAACTTTTCGTTTCTTTCTTCAAAAAACGATTTTCTGTTACGGAAAACAAAAAGTAACCGTTGTTTTGAGTATTTACTGCTATAGAAATACTGCCAATGAACAAACAAGAAAAAATTGGACGATTTTCGGGTATAATTTTGCTGCAGAAGACATAAAAAGCAGCTCTAACTTATTTTGTAAAAATGGCAAGGAATAGTATTCTGAACGGATAAAAAAAATTCTGATTTTGAATATGGAATTACACAAGGAAATCTATGCTATATTCTACTCATAAATCAGTGAAACGTCGTTTAGTTAAATATTATAAGGCCAGCAAATCCGCCAAAAAGATTCATCGAGGGGGCAGGAGTTAGGACGCACCGGATGATAAGAAAGATTAGGAGGAATCTATTCATGTCATCTGAGAGTTGAGATACGAATTGAACATGAATATCCGCACCAGAACGATTCGTCGAAGGGCAGTGAATGGTGGTCTTTAATTTTTCAGTGTCGTGAAGAAACCTTTTATTTCGGTCAAAAACAGAACGGCTTAATTCAAATTTACAACTGGCCACATCAACTGGACAGTGTCTAAAAGGAAGATAGCTCTATTCTCTGATGAATACAAATTCAATATTAAGAGATCGGATGGATTTCGACGTCTTTAACGGCTCAGCAATGAAGCACCTACTTCTCGATATTCGATGGGTATGGTCAAACATAGAGGAGGCTATGTCATGGGCCTATGTCCTGGAATTTACCACCAAAGTTTTTTCACAGCCCCACCTCTTGCGAGCGTCTGACAACTTCCAAGAGTATTTACTGTCATGAGAAAGCTTCTCAAAACCCCCCCCCCTGCCCTTCGGATACGGCTTAAAACTGTAGGTCCCTTCTGTTGTACGTACAGAAATGTATACCACGCACAATACGTACAGCTGTGAGAAGCTAGGCCTTGGCCCTCTATGGGCTGCTTACGGCCTAATATTTATTTATTTTTATGTCATGGTCCGGAGATGCTTCCATGGATATGGAATTGGTCCAATCCATAAAATATATGGAATTCTGAACCGATTTGTGTACAAAACTATCCTGTAAGGCGTTATGCTGCCACATGTCGAGGAGGAGTTGCCTTTGAAATGGGTACTTCCACAGTATACCGCACCTAAACATACCTCAAAACTTTTAAAAAATTGGTTTCAGGATAGAAAATTTGGGAATGTTCTCCGGAACTTTATGCTATAGAAAACCTCTTGGAGATCGTAGATCGGAGAATAGTTCGGGATACATATCGAAATAGGGGGGGCTTTTCACTCAAGTCAAGGAAGCATGGAATAATATCCCCAGTTCCATAATTTAAAATATTTTGGAGAGTATGCCTAGGAGGTGTGCAGCGGTAATCTGAAATAATGTATTTGCATTAAAATATTGAGTTTAACACAACGAATTTGAATATAAATACAATTTTGGTAAGGAGTTGCTTTAGTTTTGTCGAGCTGAAAATCGGCATATTTTAGTATTATTTGTTTTTTCTTTGTTTTTGTTATAAATAAATGGATTTTTTTTTATAATCTAATTTTGGAATGTAACCACTACATTCCTACATACAAATTTTAAGGAATATATTTTCATTTAAGCAATTTTACTCATATGTTTCTTGTCTGTGTTTAATTTGCTTTAGTTTTGGCCAACACTGTAAGTGTTCCGTCTTTCAGTTAATCCCATGCGTTTTAGTTCAGTCTCAGTTTGGTTTTTCAGTTTTGACATTTAAACATCAATTTAGTTGAAAGCTAAAGTGATAGCTCAACTGAAATTGAAATGATCATCTAAATACGAAGAGCATGTACTTCGCATTTAATGCCAGATGCCAGCTCAAACACATCTATTGGAAAAAGAAAACTCATTTTTGCCAAATTCTTAACAACATTCTTAAGTAACGATTATTTAGTTAGAAAAATAAATCATAAAAAACAGAGTCATCTATTGGAATTATATGTTATTATATGTAAGTACTTATTTTTGAAAGTTTCGATACTCGAAATAAAACCTACAATACTCGTTTATGACAAACAGCTGACGGCTTCTGATGACAGGACAAATGTTTATTTTTTTATTCTTTAATTTCTTATTAAACAAAAACACGATTTCTCATTAATTTATTGAGTTTTCCCTCTCTTCAGCAATATTTTATAGATCCTTTTAAAACATATCTCCATTTGCACATAGAAATTATTCTTCAGTTAACTATTTATAATTATTGTAGTATAATTCTATCCTAAAACATGACTTCTGTGAACTTGGAGGAACACAAAATATGGGTAAATAAAAGTTATACAGCACAATAAAAGCACATATTTATTCATATTTATTCCCAAAAGTGCGCAATGGCCAACAAAAAGTTGCAATCTATCTACAACGAGCTATGCGAATTCGACAGTCTGCTCACCGAAGAGCAGGAAGACGCTCCCAAGCTCTTCGAGTTGCTCGAAACAATAAATGAGATTCAGGAACATCATCACTCGGTTGTGGACAGAATATTATCTACTAAAGAGACGATAGGTGAGAAGCGCAGTGACCTGCAAATCCAAATGGATCTTTTGGAAAAGTCCATAGAACTGCTGAAACTGGAAACGAATTGGAAGGATGGTGGTGATAATATGATCTGACATTCCCATAATTCCATTTAAGACTAATTTTAGATTTCTATTGTTAAATGTAAATACATTTTAATGTTTTATCATGTCATAAATTTTGTAAAGTTCAAAGCTTTGTTTAAAATCGACAAGCCACTGTCATACATACCGCGTTTCCAATAATCAAATGTAACCACTTTTAGCTTGTCATTTTACCAAGTGATCGGAAGAAACAGCATATGTATTTACATAATGAATGTGTGGAAATCTTGCTATGTAACAAAGGAGATTTCGGCTACTCGTCCGGCACTGTTACTTCTCTTCAACGTGAACCCAATCGAAGGCTTAAAGGAAATTGTCACTCAAAAATTTGTACATATTTAAGATAAGAAAAATGAAATAGTTGATTTTGTAGTGAAATAAGGAAGTAACTTTAGTATTATTATTATTTTAGACTAAAAGAATCATCTGGACTTGAAGAAACTTTGTATATATATATATATATTTTATATATTTCTAGGTGTATATATTCTCGCGTACAGTATTGGGCAAACGACATAATCAATGCGAACTTTTTTTTTAACGCTCCTTACCTCTGTTGTTTTCTTAAGTGTTAAAATCATCTCTTTGTAATTGCATTGTACCTAATCTTTCACTTAAACCAGTGTTTCCTGTATTATTTCCACGTCACATGCCTTGTTGCTTCAGCAACAACTACATGCGTTGATCCGAGTATTGAGATCAGGTCATATAGTATCTGCTGCTATATGGATGTGGTACCTGGTCACTTTTATGAGGAAACTGCAAATCTTTCTCAATAGGGTTCTACGCTTCATCTTAAGGATATTCTGGCCAAATTGTATCCTTAACGAACAGTTTTATCAGAGAGCGGGCTACTGGCTATAGGCAAAACCGCTCGACGACGAAAGTGGCGACAGGTCCATAGATAACCAATCGATGCAAGGAAACCCACTTACGCAGGATGGCAGGATGCGAGGCGGTCCTAGGAGTACGTGGTGCAGAACACTTAAGAAGAAAGCACAGCAATTGAGAAAAAAGTTGGGGAGAGCTGTGGCACATTTCTAGAAATCGCACACGAAGGCGCGTAGTTATTGTAGAAGTTGTGGAGACTTTGTTGCTTTTTATCATTGTATATAAATGCTAATTATTCTGTGGTTGGAGACTTTAAAGTACGATATTAATCACAAGAGTATGAAGCGCTGTTGTGTCCAGTAGTTAATGGCCTGTTATGTTGATTTTTTGCGTGTGTACAAGACACGAAATAATAGTACTGATATTTAATTATTTTATACTGGTAGTTGCTATATAGCGATATGAAAAGAGGTTAATGTTTATTTTTCCTAAGATGTGGGTGCGAAACATTCTTATTTAATATTTCGTAGTTTTTCACAGAAGAGAACGCTCTGATGATTTGCAGGTAGATAGTTGATTACATTGAATAGTTTCTCAATAATGTGGACTCGGACCTTTGTTCATCTATGAACGTCTGTTCAGGACTACTCAATTACGATGCATTATTTTTTACAGTGTTGTGTAGGGTCAACTGACTATACGAAATTTTCACAAAAAAAAAACGATAACTTCCTTTGAACTTTTGCCAACGTTTAAGGAACAGAGTGACAAAAGATACAGTTTGAGAAGACTATTAAGTGATTGGTATGCGGTTCTGATATTTGATATAGTCGAATATTCATTAATTATTACTGTCAGTTGGTTTGTATATATGATATGAAACCATCGCAATAAAAGTGTTATAAAATGTATTCTTTTTTGTGAGTGATTCGAAAAGTTACACTGCTTATGTGACCAACCCATACAATTTCCATAAGGTACCTTCAAATCGTGTAAAAGTATGTAATGTATCTTAAAGTCAATTTTTTTATATGGAAACATTGACATATAAATAGCTTCTGTACATATAGTAATACAGTAGAGTATTTTTTCCTGATGGCCTAATGGCGTAAAAACACTTGAACAGATGGGGATGGAACTTTTTGTTTTGAAATGTTTCTAAAGACTCCCAGAAGGACATAGACTATATTTTTTTTCTAAGCATACTCTTAAGGAGCGTTTCTGTAATTTTTAATTTCTTACTGACCTCAACCTCTTATTATTCAAGTAATTCTTGGTCAATACAAAAACAAAATAATACATATTAAGGTCAAAACATTTAAACCTATCAATCAGCTTTCTGCTTCATCTAGAAGCTGAACTACAGACCAAAATCTTACACGATCAAATTAAATTAATTTTCTTAAATTGAAAGAAATTAAGAACGATTGTTACTGATCGTTGTTCTGCAGGTGGTACATCGAAATCATAATTACTTGAACAAACAATGTGTGTTTGTTTTCTCTGTTGGATCGGAACGAGGGAGAAATACGAGTAAGTTCAATTAAAAATTAAATTATTCAAATCACATTCTGGAAGTTCATCTTCAACTACCAGTCATCGGAATATCGCTAAAACTTTAGGAAGTAATGCTGTAACAGTGTTGCTATGACGTCCTAGGTCCAAATCTGTAGGCAATCAAATCGGACGATTGGAAAATTACCCGCACACTGTTGCAGACTATTCGCTTTTTCACAACGAGCCTTATACAAATGAGCATATTAAGCGATATGTTCAGTACTTAATATGCTTAATACTTACATACTTATGCTCAACCTGCTCAATTAGTAAAGGAGTCCCTCCGATCATACGGTGTCGAAGGCCTTCTCCAAGTCAATCAGGCATTCATACCTACATTGATTCTTTCTCGAATGGATATCCGACACTAGTTTAGACGCGACATGTATTGTATTATGCATATATATGTATATATTCCTTATCATAGATATCACTGCTAATGTTTTCGGGTATATTAAATACAGTCATCGGGGATATCCATCGTAGAAGCTTCTGTCATCTGTATTTCTTTAATTGTACCTACTGAATGTAAAAAATCAGTTACAAATAATATTAAAATAGTTTCAATATTGCTGGCGTAAATGACATTGTATATATGTACATTGTTTCCATTTTTCCCGCCATGGAACAAAGGAACTTGAGATGTTGAAAAACACGCATGAAGTTAAACACTAGTAGTCAGCTTTGCCGCTTTGCTATGATCGTAGCAAAACTACACTCTCCCTAAATATGTACATATGTACCTCAATTTTGCTATGCTCTTTTGAAGGACGAACTATCAACTATTTTTGTAACTCACACAATCCCATATGAAAGAATTAAACGAACACATTTAAAATATATTTGGGACTTAATTTGCTGCGCGGATTTATTCCTTAGTAAGAACACTGTTAGCAGTGCGTCAATGTAATTTACATTTAAAAAAATAAATAAATAAATAATTAGTTGGCATAAGCAGCCGATTGAGGGCCAAGGCCTTGCTTCTCACAACTGTACGTGTTGTGCGTAATATGTACATATATTACGCACGTAAAACGTAGACTCTGTACGTTTGTCAGATCTTCGCAATAGATGGGGCCGTGAAAAAACGTTGATGGTATTTCCCTGGACTCGAACTTGGAACACTGAGCCACGGCTCTCAACCTTTATACTCTTAGGATTTTGTAATTGATTTCAAGTTCGAACTACTTACCCAATCTAATATACGGCACAATTGTGCGAAATTCGCAGTTAGGCGTGACCTTCGGTTGCCTACGCTGATCAATCTAAATTGTAATGATACACATTCAAAAATTAATTTATTTAATTAAATATATCTCTTATTTAAAGGTGTCCTTTGCGAACTCATTTCTAGTACATTTACAAAACAATGGCTTAATTTAACCGCATAATAAATTATTGACAAGCATTATAGTTTACATAAGTGAGCAAAATAAATCTTACACAATACAATATTTACAAAAGTTTAACCTACATAAATTACGTCTATGGTACTATCTAAGGCACTGTGACCTTCAAGAACCGTCTTGGGTCACCAATTTTTGGATCAAATCTAACTACGACCTGATCGTTACCCGCTTCGCCAACTTCTAGAAATGAATTCCAATCTGCTAGGAAATAAAATCCGTTCTTCTTTGGCGGCGGTGAAGGATCCTCAGTAATGGGATCTGGACCTCCGAAAGAGTCTTCCAAATCAGCTAGAGAACCATTTCTTGGTTCCTCTTCGGTCGTAGATGATGGATCTTCTGTTGTGGTGATGGGTGAAATGGTCGTCAATTCACTTTCAGTACTATTTAAGTCCAAGTCTAAATTAAACCGTGTTGGTTCCGAAGTGGATTCAGATGCACTTTGTCGTTTGATGTCATTTTTTTGTGAATCTGCGACACTGGTTACTGGATCAGGGCCTTGTGCTCGAATACTACTGCTCAAATTGAAATTATTTAAATCTACCGTTTTGAGCATGTCAGCAGTAAGACTAACATTAAGTCGTTCTAATTCACGTAAGTTATTCAGCAGTTTTGTGAGCTGAGCTAGGTCTTCTTGGTCTTGCACGTTGTTTGTATCGGAATCATTAACGTTAGTGTCGATTCTCTTGATGGGTTGCTCTTTAGCCTTACTAGATACACTCACTTCTGGAATAGGAAGTTCTGTTTTCACATCAATATCGATTTCTTTTTCCGTCGGCTTGGGAGTGTTGCTAGGTTCACTAGTATCTTCTGGTTTTATTTGTTTTCGTTTCCGGTTAACGATTCCAAAGCGGTTAAGGTAGTGCTCGACCTCAGGCTGAACACGAATCTCCTCCCCAATGTTCAGGGGCTGGAACTCGAGGTATGCATCTGTATTTGGTCTTGGTGGTAATGTTCTTGTAAAGTCTGCAATGTCAATAGTCCCTGGGTAACGATCTGATTGTTTAATACTGCTTATCATCGCAGGTTTAACTGATTGGTAGTAGTCCTCCAATTTGAATCTTTTGGTTGACTGAGTTTGCATACCCATTCCCATACTATGAAGAATTCCCGATAGATCTGGCATGGGTGTAAATTTCTGTTGAGGTTTATTTTGGTTCCACTCTCCTTCCAATAGCGACCAATTGTTATCCTTTGCGCTGTAGGAACTGCTATAGCGTGTCCCTTTATTTTGGTCCTCCTCAATATTAGGAAGTAGTGGCAGATTTGTTACAGGTTCCTGCACCGGTAATTGAGCGGTGGTCAATTGTGATATCTTAAATGGGGATTGAGCTGGATGATAGGTTGTTGGGTTAGGATTCTTTTTTTCTTTCAACCGAAACGATGGCTTGTAAGTAGTAGCAGCCAGGTTACCAACTTCGACTACTTCGATTTTCCCCGATGGAACAGAGGCCGGTGTTTGGAATTTTTGTGGCTGGGGAATGGAGTACGAGTCAATCACCTTAGTTATCGGTGGACGCGTGTAGAGTTCCTGAAAGAAAGTAAAATTAGCAATGAATTATATGCAGGTAAGTACGTGCGATTTTACTTGTAGATTTTCCTCTGTGGTATTATCTGTATTGTATGGCAGCACCAACATCAGGGCACGCATATAGTCAGCGCGGTTTTCATCACCGCTTTGAAGGCTTTTTTGGTACTCTTCTTTGGTGACTTGTTCGAAGAGCTCTTCAATTTCGCCTCTGGTAAAGAAATTGTATAGTTTGTTACTTGAAGTTATGAAAAACGTACTTAAATAGTAATGATAAATCTAAAAAGAATCTTATTTTCATTAACGTTGCTTCTACATAATAATTAAAACATATACAAAATCTCATGCTCATTAGATTTGGTTCTAACTAATTTTTTGTTAAGGTTTTTAATAAAGGAGAAAGAGAGAATTCTGTTGCTGAAAATAATAGAGGCGTTTAGATCAAATAAAACATATGTTAAAAAGTAAAAACTGAAATTTATTTATAAAATACGATTAAGCATGTGTATCAAACCCAAAGCCTTGACTTTGTAAATATTTCTAACAAATACAAATGCAATTTTTATAAAATTCTCTTCAACCAAATTTTTTCGGCTCTTTACACAATTGTTGCGTTTTATTTTCCAGGCGATCTGATCGTGATTCATGATCATGATAACGAGCCGTGAATTCTCTTCGCGTTATCTGTTTCCTATAAACTTTTCTCTTAGTTTTATTAAATAAAGTATATCTATCACATGCATTTTTTCTGTATCATAAATTAAATCCTGCCAAAACCGAAATGATGAAATTTAGCACTAATAACAGAAGTAAGCATGAATTCTGACTTTAATTAAAGGGTATGAAATTTTTAAAGGTCTATAGAAATTTTCATCATAAAATATATATATTTAATAAAAAATTTGCTTTATTTTTGCTTTGTACATACTATATCGGGAGTTCATGCATCAATTTCAAAGGTTATCAAGTAAACGGTTATTGTTATAACCTTTACAAGAGCAAACTTTTCAACGAATATTGATACTATTTATTCAATTTGGTGCATAAGGAATAGAAAAATATGGCAAGAATTTTTCTTTCTTTTGCTGATTTGTGTAATGAGTCCAAGTCCAGTTCCACATATGCTCTAGAAAAACGAACGAGCGAACCTTAGCTTTCTTAGCAACTCCCTGACTTTAGATTAAAACACTTCTCTAGCAGTTGATAAATGAAATATAAATGATACATACTGCTATGTTACAACAAACTCTAATTAAAGGAGATACGAATCGGGTTGAGAAAAAAAAACTGTATTTTATTTTCATCCATATGGATTATTGGTTTCTATACATTCCAACAGTAGTACGTCATCTAGCTTTCTATAAGGATCTCTTTTCCAGATCCAAATAGTTAGTTCATGCTATTTCTCATTACATTAGATACGTTTTTATTCGTGACTGTGGTGTAATTGTCCACGATAGTCAAACTTTCATGTTGCCAGATTAGACTTTGAACTACTAGAAGCTTTTACCACAACTCAGAGCCTAAACTTTTCGTTGTTCTGGAATGCTATATCTTCATGGTTTGATTTATAGAGATCATGGGTGATAATAAAACACGGCTAATAATTTAAGCGATGAGTATGGCTACTTCTTCAACTTCTGCCAAAGCTGCAAAGAAAGATATGTATATTTTTCATTATCTTCGTAGAAATTTATCTGTAATTGCGAAAACCAGGCATTGTGCTATATATAAACCCTTAATTGAAAACCTACGACAAAAAGATTGAGATCCATATCGCTTACGTAAAATCGACATGCTGGGTTTGGTTTATTTCCCATTCAATTGTATAATACTTTAAAGATTGAGTAAATTATTTTTTCGTTTAAGTAATTCCGTTAATTTATTTTCTTTCCATCTTCAATAAAACATAAGATGGTTGCCACAAATGCAGCACCTCAAAAACAAATGCGAATCGAGAGTTCTAAGGAACTTTTGTGAAGACCTGGTAAGAATTTTTCAATAGAACTGTTTCTGGAGAATTGGGCATGAGACATGGATTCAACATTATGACTTTGAAAGCATACTGGAGTCCATGCAGTGGAACAATGAAAACAACACTATCTTGCTTAAGAAAGTTTATCTAAAATATTTTATAAAATTACTGCAAAACAAGGAATAAATAATTATATATTAAATTACACAATGTTTTAGAAGAAAGAGAGAAAAAGCTCCAAAATCTAATTAAATAAAACACTATGTACATATTTATAGTTTGCGCCATATTAGTTTGACATATGTAGGTACATACATAGGTACATGATAATTTTAATACGAAGTGTATAGAAATTGAAATCCTAATTAGGAACTGTTACCGTCTTAGCTCTCGAGCTAGTATTAAATTAAAAAACATGTTAGCAGATCTTAAAAGTTCAGTGCGCTTATAAGGGATATTTTATAATTCTCTTTGAATGTAAATAAGTACATACGTAAGAACATACATAGTATACACATGTGTATAATCATAAACAGCCTTTATGAATGTTTTCATTTTTACATTTGATTACAATTTTGAATATATTTTATTAAAAACAAAATATTTATTATTTACCGTGTTAGCCTCGGTAATGTTGGATCTTCCTGAAGTATTTTGTGAACTTGATCAATTGTAGATGCCACGTCTGGAGTCTTTGTTCTTTGAGATGTTGCACTAATTGACTGCAGGGTACTTGAATGTGTTTGAATTGCAGGGTATGCCGCCATTCTATGAGCAACTGCCATTAGCATAACTATGTGAAAAAGTATGTGCTTCAGAAACATGTTGATCTGTAAGAAAGAGAAAAAAATTAATTTATTTATCATAGTGGAACTCCTCAGTGAGTTCGTCTAAATAATCTAATCTAAATCTAAAATAATCTAACCCCGTCTATAAGACCTGCCCATCGTCCTCGACATCATTATACAGTATCGTGCCAAAGTACAAGATTCAACTTTTATAGAACTAGCATTGTCTCATTAAAATAATTTATGTTTTATCTAACGTACATGGTGACCGCACAGATCACCTGTCTCAAGGTCTACCACTTCTTGAACTAGCCGCTGACACCTTTGCATGAAAAGATAAGTATACGAAATACCCCAATGATGGGGTCTAATTTGTATAAAAAAAAAAAACATTTTTGTGGCAATGGTTTTTGTGATGTTTGCGATTGATAGCACTTGGTAGAGTGTCGCTTAAACGTTTGTATTTTAAATCAGATTCACAATCTACAATTGACTTTAATGCGATAAGGCCTTAAGATAAATTTTAAATTTTATTATCATATTACTTAATTGAAATGCGTTAATTACTCATTGTTTCCCTTGACTATAATGCGCCATTTGATTAAATTACGCGTTTGGTTGAGCAATTCATTCATATTGTTGCCTTATACAGTAGATTGACGCAAATCAGTGCTGTGTTTCATGAGATATTAATCAATTACAGTGATAGAGAAGCTTCAAAAAGTCTATTGATTCTGGCTGTCTATCTGCCTCTGTGTGCTGAAGAAAGGTCGATTCGGCGCCGATCAGCTGAATTGAGTTAACCTTGCATATTTTACGGTTGCATTTGGGCCTACACCCATATAAGATTGTGTTGATGCAAGAATTGAAGTCGGACGACAACAGCCAAAGCCGTAAGTTTGCTAATTGGGCGCTAGAACAGTGATCCGGATTTTGGGTAGAAAAAAAAATCTTCTCGAACAAAGTCCATTTTTCGCTCCACTGTGTTGGCATAGCCGCTGAATTTCGTTCCAGTTATTAGAGCGAGCACAATCCACAAGTGTTCGACCACGCATCCACAAAAAATTGACTATTTGGGCGGTTTATGGCTTGACGGCATCATCTTTCGAAACGAGAAAGGAAACGTCCTTACTGTCAATTGCCTCAAGTATAAAGCGATATTAACCGACTTTCTATATTCAGAGCTCTACAACATCGATATATCCAAGCAGTGGTTCCAACAACATGACGCTGCATGCCACCCAAACGACGCAACGCTCTAAATATAGTTTGGGAGCAATTTGGTGACTGGGCTGTCTCACGACGAGCGTTCATCTATTGGACGCCGTGATCATGCAACTTGATACCACTTGATTATTATTTCTGGGGCTACGTTAAGTCCTTAGTACGAGTATACTCTAACAAGCTAACCACTTTGAAGGGGCTTAAAATTAACTTTCGAGACGCTATTGCCGAAATAACGCCGAATCAAAAAAAAGTCCGAGTCAATCAAATTGGACCGATCGCTTGAGTGATGTCTCTTTTCATCGATCATATCTGGAGAAGTGCAACAAAATATGCATTCTTCGTGGACTTTAAGGTGGACTTTTTTTTTTAAAAGATCAGACCTTTTCTATACGATAAGTAATATTGAACTGTCAACAAAGTGTTAAAAGTTATTCAAAACCTTTATGAGGAAAAGAAGACTTAGGTATGTTGTGGAAATGTCCGTTAAATATCAAATTGGTTTGAGAAGAATACTTATATAAGTTCAACTGAGTTTAATAATGTGTCCGCTTCTCTTCTGCTTACTTAGATGACGTCAAAAGATTTTGATCAGAAGGAATCATGTTTGATATAAGATACTTCCTTATGATGACGACATTGACTTCTTACCTATAGTAATGTAGGTGATGATTAACAACCTACGTCAATACCAATTCAAAATATGTAATTTCGATAGCTGGAAAACACTCGATGCACAATAATTCAAAGTTTTTCAGTGCATGCGTCAGATTAAGCAACCAGCTTAATGTCTACATACCAGAGTATGTAGTAGAAGTAGTTTGGAAATATACAGTGTGAACAAATGCAGCAAAGTAGATCTAGTATTACATATAATCAATTGATAGACTGCGAACATAAATAAAAAAGGAAATCGGGTTATAAGTTGCAAGATTTCCGTAACAGAGTTCGAACGCGTTTCAAAATTCTTACAACTTACAGCAAAAAGACAAAATTTACGTAAGTAAAAAGCTTGCGGTGTTATTTATACCAGAAAATTAACATGGTTCAGTGGTTGGTGCGTTGGATTACTGTGCATGGGGTTCCAGGTGCGGATCCCAGAAAATATCACCAACGTTTTTCATGACCCCACCGCTTGCTAGCGTTCAAGATTATTAAGAGAAAGCTTTTTACACACTTTTCACAACACTTTGCTCTTCGGATACATCATAAAACTATAGGTCCCTTGCATATCTGCAGATAAACATGTGTATACCGCGCGTATTTAATAATCGGCACAATACATAATTTTTCTTTGTTTTTACATCTGCTTAATCCTGGAAAGCTATGCATATTTTACGCAAACTGAAGTTATATATACATTGCTTAATTGACAAAGTTCACTCCTTATGCTAAAACATGAAATACAACTCTTAAACACATTTTTAACGAATGAACCAGATTTATGGACAATATTGAGTGGCGTTGTACAAGGACAGAGCCAGAGACGTTTTACAGGTTAAGAAAAATTATACAACATATAGGTAATTCTTCTACTCCAGGATTGAACAAAATAATTACACAATTACGATTCTTTCTTTAATCTGTAAGCCCACAGACTATTGTAGTTAACGTTCTTTTTATGCAATATGCGTGAAATAAACGTTGCATTACGAACCAGTGTAACTCGGTTACGATAACCTATTCTGCGACTGTAGTATTAAGTTATAAAATACACAGCTCTCAATACATAATGCTGGGTAGTAGAAATATCGGCAATTTGTGAATCGAGTTCTATGGGTAATCAAGTTTTGATCATTTACCTGCTCCATTAAATGATCGTCATCGCTGTCACTTCAATTTACATAAACGAGCGAGTACTTAAAAACCTGACCTAGCCTTCCATCGAAACTATTATGAACGAGGCAGTTACTTAACGCTTTTGTATTTATTACTGGTCATTACTCCGTAGTTCAATTTTTTTACAATTCGTCAAGGCAACTCGTTATACGGTATATATGGAGGTACTTCTTTCATGTAAAACACTGCATACATTTCCCCCACATCTGATACTGGAATGGGTCGATTGCCATCCACTTCAGTGTATGTGGGATAAAAGATTCTAGATACTTCAGTAAAATTAGCCGCAATTGCTGCCGCTTGTTCACTTTTACTAAATCCAATAAATGTAACCATGGGCATTTTCATACTTTGTGCCACACGGTAGGCGCCGTGAAACAATATCGGCATCCAATCCGTTGAGTCATTTTCTGTGCCATTCTGTTCTGTACACATCTCAAAGATGTGCATCGACCCAGTGGGATATTGCAATTGAGCGTCGGCTTCTGATATCATTTTACGAGTTAGTGCAAGAAGTGAATTGAGCTTGTTATTCTTTGAGACCAAACGGATTGCTGTCCTAAATACATACCAACACAATACACAATGGCAAACATAATTTAACTTGTATATTAAATTACACAAACCAAGATCTCATTGCTCTAGTCATTGTTTTCATTATTACAGCTGCCATAATTTCATCGTTTTCTTCATTGAGAATTACCACACTGCTTTGGTCACCGAAAATATGATTCAAATACAAGTCATGATCTTCTGCGTAGTTTTGTTCGTCTGTGTACTTAACCATTGCACATATAATACTATTCTCTATGTAATTTTTCACTGCGAATTTCTTGACCTTATCCTCAAGCGTTGAATCAATGTCAGACAGAATATAACCATCATATTTTTCCCAAATTACTGGATCGGGCATTTTTAGAATTTACGTAGAACTTTAATTTATTAGAAGATTAATTTGCTTTTATGAGATATGAACATATATTTCACTGAGATTTTGATAAACTACGAATTCACACGTTCAGTTTAAAACAAAGAACGCTGCTTCTAATGTGAATTTGTATGATTTTGAATGCATACTCATACATTGACATAGATAAAATAAAATGATGTATATTATGGCTAGCAATATTTTTCATCAATTTTGAACGTGATTCGAATTCGTAACTCGATCCCGATTCGAACACTGATCGAAAGTTTATCAACTGAATACGAAACATTGATAATACAAATTTTATAAACAAATAATACTAATTCTTAGGAACTAAGTCAGTATTTGTTGAAAAATGTTCAAAATCCGCCTAGTACCTCGCCCACTTTTTGAGATTATTATTTTGGAGTCATTTTATAAGAAAATTGAAAGAATGAACAAATTTTAAAACAAGTTCTTTGGGGAAAGAACGATCTACGAGTATATATTGTAGGTTTTATATATGTTTTTTATTTTGTCACGGGAAATATTTTGAGATTCCAACTTCTTATCTTCGATTTGGTTATTTGTCTCGCGGGGCAGCAAAAAAAATCTGGTTATCATAATTTCTGCTCTTTCGTACATTTCATATCATTTGCAATCAAAGATTATACTTTCTAGCGGGATAAAGCAATCTTCCGATCTGTGATAAGACTGTGGAAGATCTATAGATTTTTATAGGCCTACAAATATAGGCCAATTTTCCTAAAAAAAAAAAGACATTTCTGATCCCACTCCTAGATTTTCTTCCGACCTTAGCGGAACTGCTTTAGACATGTCGAATTTGAGTAGATAGACATGACCACTGTATGCCTTCAGTTATATTTGATTTGATTCGTTTCTACGTACGTTTGTAAATTTCTAGATTAGTTGAGAAAGATATAAATAAAAGATTTTATTTCTACATCATTCTGAAATACGTCAATTTCAATTCATTGCCGCAATATTCCATTAAAAAAACGACTACTTACGTTACTTCTTTCATCAACAAATTTTGAAATTTATCTTCTTATTAAACACGCACGAAACTCAAACTCATCGAGAATGTGTCGCGAGCCTTAGTAGCATATATGTATGTATGTAAATGCATTTAAATACTAAATCATCCAAACACAAACCCACAACTTAAATGGAACTCAATGTAAAAGGATGATGATCTTGGCAATAATTCCCCTTGTGTTTCTTTCTCAATTCGGAAGTAGAAAAATGTAACTTAATTAAAGTTAAAGTTGGCCTTGATATTCAAACTACTGAAATTCGAAAACGGTTTAAGAGTAAGCATGATAGATGATAGAAAGAAGAGGTTATGGTCAAAACCACGGGATAACGTTCTGTTTTAATTTATAACTTTTTCATTATAACGCTTTTCGAAAGGTAACAAACTATTCAGTAGCTAAATTTGCGTAATCAGCATTCCTGCGACATTTCTCTAATCAAATTGGAAATAAATATTGACACACTGCACCAATTCTATCCTACATCTTCTTATCGCACGCTCTGTTTATTTGTAAAAGGATATTAATATCCCCTTTGGCATACGGTGATTATAAAGGATGTACAGGCAATTCATTTCGCATTGAAACCTATTCGTGTCACTAAAGCAAACCTCTCATGCAATTTCTTAACATCGAAACAGAATTTGGAAACTAGTTTGACTCATTGCCAATTAACATCAGTTACAAGCAATCTGTATAAAGATAATTATGGCAGTCGGCTTTCAAATAGGTATGTAGTTTTTAATTATTATTGTTGTAGCGATTAAAAACTCAAGTTCGCACTCCAACTCTTTTAATCTTAAACATTCGAAATTAGGGTACGTACCTCTATATTGTTGTGTATTCCAAGGTGTATGAATAATATTTATATCGTTCTTCCTTTTAATTTAATTTAACTAACAATTCTTAAGAGTCAGAATGACGCTATCATATCTTAAAACATACAAGTACATATGACTAGTGACTTTTCTTTTCCACACATGCAAACTTTTTAACCCGATTGATTTCTAAAAAAAAAACTATTTACATGCAATTAAACGAAAAACATTTAATCATAACCACAAAGAGATGACACAAAAATCAATCTTGACTTTCACCACCTTCGTCGTCAATAAATTGATTTGGTTCAACACTATGGAATGTCGCAGTATGGAAAGTAACAGTAAATGGTGCAATTGAATCACTCTGGTCACTAAGTACTCTATTCACGCACTATACACAAGTCGTAGCTTATTCACACACGGGCTATAATTCGATGTCTTGCGCTCCGCTGAATTGATTGACAGATATCATAGAAATTAAATCACCGTATTACAATTTGTTCATACAGTTTACTAATGAACACCAAAGTTATACGTATAATTTTGCGTCAGCCCGAATTGAAGAAAATACGAAGACTGAATGCGGTTTACCGACAGCCAAGCTAAGATAGGCTGAAATTGTTCAGCCCGCGCTTCAGGTGGGGTGCATGGGAGCTTAAATGGTGCTCTTGTTGCACCTGTGATTCATCAACTTCCTGCACTAGGTAGGTAACAGGTAGAAAAATTAAGAGACTTCGAAGACTTGACGAGTCTCTCTTAACCAAAAACTTGTTTCGTACGTCGGTATGTATTGCATAATGATTATAGTTATATTCGGGCAAGAGCATAGTTTAGATAGAGAGGAACCTTGGTCGGCAGTTGATTTGATATTTTAAAATTTTGAATGAATTTCGTGTTGACGGACAATATGGTAATAAGAAGATTATGTGGGAATTATATAATTCGGAAGTGAACTGGGTTGTATCTCTGTTATTTTTTGAAAAGTCTGAGCTAAGGCATTGAAATTATGGCAAGGGCAAGGTAATGATCGACTGAATAGTAATTCTGATTGACTGACCAAATTTAACCCGTTTTGGACAATAATACTAACGACCACATCTGTATTTATCCAATGGATTTTTATTTACTTAATTTATTTTCCCCGTATGCATAAAATAATGCATTGCATAAAATACAGCTTTCTGCTTCAAGGTATTTTTCATTTTTAATATTTTATTTTTCTTATTTACGTTAATAAAAATTACAATCCCTAATTAGCCCTTTCTTTCAAGTACACTCACATCTAAGTACATATATAAATAAGAAATTTAAAAATTTCAATATAAAGCCCTCATAAAGCAGACATCATCTTCTATGATGTAGTAAAAACAATAAAGTCTGCATTTTACTATGCGTGACCCGGGGGCTTGACATTGATTCTATACTAAGGCGTGAAACAGAAATGAGGTCAGATTAAATCATCCAAATACATAAGTATGTATTGCTATTTCTAAAAAATGGTAAACAAATAAAATTGGTCACTCGTCTTGGTCCATATATGCTGGTTATTTAAACAGCGAAAACCCACGGAAAGAAAAAACCTGTAGCTCGTGAAGTGATAAGAAAAAGACTCCAATGGAGCCAGCCAGCATTCAATATTTTTATGCCGGTAGTTGGATGGGTAGGTGGATGGAAGCCTTCAACTGGTTTCATACCTACGGTGGAAAGAGAGAAGGCCTTGCATAACCTTTTTCGTATTTATTTGTTGTGCTTTTATCTCTCTTTCTTTTAGCGCAAATATCTACGTCAACAGTTGAATTGGATTGGCTTTATGCAAAAAGTAAAGTTACACTTCAACTTTCTCTTCATGCTACATTATGGTTTCTCGTGAGCATTCAAAATCTCCACCCCGATGCACAGCGAGTGAATGCTTAGATAATCGAGGGTTTTTTCTTATTTCCCTGTTAATTGCGGTCCGTCTTCGTGTTATAATCGTTAAGTTAGCTCACAGTCGCAAGGTCGATCTGTAATGTTTGTAGGTAGTTCTTCCCACCGAAGATTGCGTTACGATTTCAAGTGAAAACCTTTCACCTCGAATCGCAAATATAATAAACACCTTCTGTGATAAAGCAGTTTTTTAAGCATGCGATTGAAATGCAAGTACTCTGTTGTAGAAAAAAAAAAAAAACTTCCGTATGCATGCCGTTTCCCCTGGTTGTTACTTTTGGGATGGAGATGCGTCAGATGGCAGGTTTTTACGTGCGTTTTCTTGGCCTTGCTTTCGATCTCTTTCCTGAGTTGTCTTCATATAGGCGCTTAATTTCTCCTCGTTTAGCGAGTTGCTGTGAGGTATGGCCAAAGTTGAGAAATTTTTTGATTATTAGATAGAGGAGTCTAGGAGAAACTATGACGGAAAAAGAGTTGCTAGATTCAAGTTTAAATGGAATCGTATTCCGATTTTGTGTCATTTCATTTTGTATGTACATCATAACATATTTATATACATATGTATGTACATACGTGTAAGTATGCTGGTAGATTTTAGTTTAAGAAGCTACTGAAGCTCATGAAATTTTGAAAGAAACTTTAGTTAAGATGTGACGTATGTATGTGTATATTATAATTACCATAACAAAATGGTGTAAATTGAACATTAGATTGCCGCGTTGCCATATTGTTTGTTAATATATATTTACGAATACATATACTTTTTAATTTTAATAGATATGTATTTGTATCTTAATAATTGTACATAGTAAACTGGGGTTTCAAGTTTGATTGCAGGAAAATACCATCTACAATACCTCTTTTGAACGTCTTAATAATATTCAAGACAGTTTTTAAAAAAATATTATACACGTATTATTCTATAGCCAACTAGCTGGACCTGGCACAACTCCGTTTGGCCCGCAACAGTTGGCCAGGCCACCAATGTCGACAAATCAACTGTCAGATGTTTTTCCGGCATTTTCTTTCTGCCTTAACCTAAAATACATCAATATGAACAAAACAAAAAAAGGTCGTAAAAACGACCTAGCAGTTATTGAATTATAACGTCATCGAAAACTGTTTGCATTGCGTTGTTTCGCTTTCTCTTCTTTGTAGCTCTAGTCTCCTTAACTCTTTTCTCCTAACAAGAGAAAAAAATTGCATCTGGCTTCCATTCATTTGACTAGTCTTTGGCTTTACATTGTCCTCCTATATTGGTCATAATCCGTACAATGACGACACGCAAACGAGAAAAAAAATTGCATTTGTCCTACGTTTTTACTTGCACCTATAATATAGGGCAAGTATTGGATTCGTGCAAAAATTCGAACTCGAGATAACAATGAATTCTGACATTACGATGATAGAGAAGCTCGAAAAAGTGGGTCTGCCGATTCTGTCTGTCTGTCTGTCTGTCTGTCTGTCTGTCTGTCTGTCGGTCTGTCTGTCTGTCTGTCTGTGTGTATGTACGCTGGACTGCAGCCTAAACGGCTAGACCGATTTGCTTCAAACTTCATATCTGAGCTCTGTAGGGTCGCAATTCGAGGCGAAATCGGAATTTTTGTTCTAGCCCTGTTATTAACGGTACTTTACTTAAGGCCAATTTCACAAAAAGACGATTTTCTCGAAAACGGCTCTAACGATTTTGATTAAATTTCATATTCGAGTTAGTCTAGACAAATGCTATAAGATGGCGTACCACGTTTTTGGCTAAAAATACGTATAACTGATTTTAGAAACATGGCTATTTCTCGGCTAAAACTCAATGGATTTTTATCAAAATCGAAATGTGGGAAGGATTAAGTGTTTAATAAAATGTGGCATTTAAACTTATGCAAAATTTTTAAAAATATTTTTTGAAATTTTTTTGTTATTAAAAATTGATGCATTTCTAACTAACAGCATATAGGTGCAAGTACGTACGACCCAGTCGTGCACATTTTTTTTACTATCTAATCGCGTACTCATGGCTTTAATGTCAAGTCAAAATTAGAAAAAAAGTGCTTAAGTTGATGCTACAGGTTAAGTTTAATACTAAAATACTTTAACCGTTAAATTTTAAGCTTGACCAATTAGTAATACTATCTTCCGGACAAGAAACAAGCATAAATCTGATACTAAATTATCCATACTTAAAAACTTATCACACAATGAGTGAAATATAAGAAAACCAAATAACACCACTGTACACATTTTTGCGGAACTTGTTTGCAAAACAAATTAACCTTTTGACCGATGACTTATGTACATAAGTCCTCAATTGAAGTAAAACAAAAAATTTAAATGATTACGATGCCATGGGTATTTAGTAACCTCTAAGAAAAAAAATACTTATTATTTTGTCATTTTGAAAAATTGATTTTTGTATAGCCTTTTGATGCAAATACCTTTTGTGCGATGGTGATGCACGGTAAGACTCTCTATAGCAGGGGCGTCCAACTAAAACTCCTTTAGTGCCACTTTTTTGTTTGGAGTATGACAGCGGGCCACACCAGAAGAACATAAATGTGTTTTCCAATAGGGATTTCCGAACTTTGAGAGGTGATTGCGACAATATTGCTAAGGTTACATCTGTCAAATTAGCTGTTCTTTATTTGATCTGCTTTTCAAAATCAACATGAAGTGCTATAGAAAAAAACAGCTTTTCGTAAAAATTTTGGGAAAGTACGAAAACGGAACTAATGCATACCATACATTTTAAAGGGTGACCAGATACCAATGATTGTTTTTCCAATTGTGATGTTCAGCAGCTCTCAAAGTTACCAATGACATCCAGCTGTAAAATATTCAGTAAGCTAGTCCATTTCATCGTGCATTGCTTCAAGCTTGCCGAACAAACCTCCTTAGTCAAATTGGACACCACCTACATATGTAGAATAAATACTAAAACCTAATACCACCCGAGTTTTGAATACCTCTATACCAACTATTTCCTATCCCTTCTTCTATCTTCTAATTTACCTATCGCCATTATTTCGATGTCGTGTCGAATAGTGGCCTTACAAAGCGCAGATATGAAGTTTGAAGTAAATTGGTTCAGCCGCGTAGGTTACGTATTCTATCATCGTAGTGTCAGATTTGTGTCAAATTCGAATCGAACAGTAGAGAAAACAAATTAATGATTCAACAATTAAAAGCGAAATATGTAATTATTTGAAAAAAATATGAAAAAAAAAGAAAATGATTTTGTGATATGTGTATCGAAAAATTTAATAATAATTTAAGGTAACTATATACTCATGTGCATATACATATGTATTGTGTTATTCATAATGACTTCTGGGACACCCTGTATTAAGAAAAATTAACCTTATTACAAAAATGTAACATCTCATGTCAGCGTTAAGTTAGTTCCCGAATTTAACTAATTGTACTTCACTTTGCACTTAATTACATATTTTTAATAATTTATAATTTAGTTTGTGCACGTACGGCTTCTGATACATATGAATGTACATTACATATCTATGTACATTACATATAATATATAAAAGCAATAACAACTTATCTGTTTTATTTCTTATAAAAAAGTTCCGCTACATTCTATGTAATGAAATGGACTACAGTTAAGAGAATATGTCAAATGTTATTGATAGACAGCCTCTTCATCTTTGGGTTTCTGTCAGTTTGCATGTATTATGTAAGCGATCAGTATCAGTTCATTATAATAAATAAAAAGTTGTCCAAACAGTTGTGTCCCTGTGTGATAGACTATGTTGGAAGTGTGGTGTAAAATACTTGTGATTTATTTAATTTTAGCGTTCTCCGCAGATTTGTGTATTCAGGTAAGCCTATTGATTCCAGCGAAAAAATCTACAATCATCTTAAAAAATCATTGGAGGAACACATTTTGCGGAGCTTGATCTTACAGTTCGAGTAGAAAACAACGAAATACTCATTCAATAAATTATTTATTTACTCTAAAATATGTATCTGGATAAATACAGATTTAATACTATGAATGAAAACTGGAGTAAAATCATATCCGTCCAAAAGTGAAATAGTGGAAAATTCGGTACAATAAAGAAAGCATCGAGATCTTAATAAGTGGTTCCCCCTTAAAAGCATTTAGCACAAGCAAATGCACATAAGTACATATGTGTTCTCGGTATAATATTCCAACCTCGAACCCCAGGAACAGTTGGAAAACGCACGCTTATTAGATTAAAGTTTACTGTTTATGTTCTTAACTAATAATAGAATATGCAATTTTAGGCTCAAAATGCAACTTCAAAAAATGCTAAACCACAAATCGATGAGAAGAAGCTCAAGGAAATCGCTGCAATCAGGGATAAGCTTAATAAGGCTTTCGAAAAAGATGTAGATATGAAGACAAGTGGCGGGGATGTGAGTTAAAGCGCATATCAAGAAAACATTTCTTTGCTCATGCTATCTATTTTAGGGCGTCATTGTTCAACCGGATTGGACACAAGGGGATGGCAAATCTAAAGGCTCCACAAAAGTCGTTGTGACAGACAAGAAATTAAAGGATGCTGCGGCCATTCGAGATGAAATTCAGAACGCAATACAAAGTAATACATATGTCAAGGGCGAGGGATTTAATGCCTCAGAAGCAGACCATTATCTGGGAATTAAACATCGTAGTAAGAATGTTCTTTCGAAGATGGTTGGTTCAGCAAAAGAAACCTACAGCAATGAAGAGGTAGGAGCCAGTTTTGAAAAGGAAATGGAGGTGGGACTGCCAAATGTCGTAGACAGTAGTGCGCTTGAAGATGATGTCGACTTGGAGAAACTAAAACGATTGGAGATATCTAAAAGACGGACCCGAGAAGTCTTAGTACTCAGAGAAATAGTTGAAGATCTCAGCTTTGACCTCGGAGAAGATGTTAAGGAGTGGGAGCATTTCAAGGACGATGGACAGGAGTATTTCATTGGTCTAAGAGATATAGACCTATTAGTTATTCGAAAAGATGTCATGAAGTACGAGAAGGGTCATGTGGTAAATGTAGGATCTCCAATACAGTATCTCGAAACTTTTAGCTCATGGAATACAGAAACAAGGCAGCAACAAGGTGTAATTCTGACAGCTGTTTATGAAAAGGTTTTGTGGTTTAAGGTTAATAGCGACGAGCCATTCTGGCATTGGTCTATTGGTATACCAATAAATGCATTACGATATTTTAGAATTGACCAAAAAGAATTCTTGGCAGTGTCTTCAGACCAATCCTCTAGCACAGGTTCCTTTTTTTTAAACATCTATCAATTCAATTTAAAATTGAAGGAATTTTGGATAGCGCAAAAAATTCAACTTGAGCATTCAAGTTCAGAAATCACATTTCTGGATACGGGAAGGGACGTGGTACTCGCTGTCGTTCAAAACAATACTGTGGGAATATTCACATTTAACCCACGTTCTGAAATTGGTGATCACATCAAGTTTGAGCTGAAGAGCACTGTAGAATCAGAAGGCATTCGATCAGTTTCTGGATTTCAAATGGGAGGCTATTCTTACCTAGCACTGGGTGGCTTTAGTCCTCAAATCCTTCATTATACGCGTGGTGAATTCGTTCCAAAGACTATACTTGGTCAAAACTTTGGACTAGTGGAAATGTTCCTTCCAGTTCCCGCTCGCACATACCGAGATGATTTAATTCTGCTTGTACAACATCGCGTGGACTTTGAATCTCATAATTTGGTTGTATTGGAAACCCTCATCTGGGATGGGGAAGTCTTTGAAGCTACTCCTCCTGCACCATGCATTATTGGAAATCATACAATTGCCCACGGAGTAAGTTGTATGTTGGATGTTCAGCGTGATGCAGGCATTAAAGGATCTGCTATACTTAAACGTGATAACGATATATTCATCATTGTTCCTAGGCACAATGCAGAATCTGGACTTTATCAACTTAAAACGGAGCTTTTGGCTAAAAATTCGGAACTTCTGGACTTACAGGAGATTTTCGATTATTTAAAAGAATGGGTTAAGGAACAAGAGGAGCTGACAGAGGAGGCATATAAGTTTCTACAAGAGGCAAGCACTGGTTCTGATGAACAAATTGACTTCACCAAACTTGTCAGCTTAAAAACACCAGAGTTAGACTTTAATGGTGAAATTGGTCAAATTTTCGTAAACGAGTACGAATGGACAGATGAGGACATTCAAGTAGACTTGGAAGACATTATTGGTGCAATTGAAAGGCTTGAAATGGAATTAGGCCATGATGATGACATTGTTCGTAACCGCAGGGAGTTAACTTACGACACCCTGGATTTTGATAATGTCCATGCCGAGGAACTTTTGCTTCAGCTAATAAATGGGAAACAGTCATATTTAAAAGATTCTGAGCTTACATTTGATGGTACTGTGAGCTTCGAAAGTTTAAAGGTATTGGATGAGATTCGACTTAGTTCAGCTCGATATATAAGAAATGACTTTATGGAAGTGGATGGGGACATAAAGTTTGATGAAATCAATGGAATCGCATGGAATGATCTGATGAATGATATTGTTTTTAGAAATAGTCCTTTAGAACTCGGAGAGCTTCATGTAGATGGGGTATATGCTTTGTAAAGATTCTAGTACTTTCTTTCTGATACATTTTCATATTCTAGGAGGTAATAGTCGAACTTAATATGGCAATCAATAAGCTGAATAGTCTTCAATTTCCTGGTGATTATTTGTGGTCAAGTGGACCACTTTCAAGTACTTTCGGAGCTGAGAAAAGATTTTATGGCCATCTGACGGTCAACGCCGTAGATACAGAAGGTTTGATTAATGGAGTCAGTCCCTTTGATATCATCACACTTTCCGAATCAGAGACTATCCCTGGCTTGACAGTCTTTGCACAGCTGGAAGTCTCGGAAAGAATGGAGGTAAGTTTTCCTAATGACAATATTTCTCCAGACCAAATACTCGCTTACCTTAGAGCCGTATTTAATTATAACAATCGATTATACATATTTCTCCTTTCAGGTTAACGGATCCGTTCATGGTAGAGGTCTTCATGACTTCCTTTCCAATCCTTCACTCTTAGACACAAATATTATCCATTCTCCATGCACATTTTATAGCCTTGAAGTTAAAGGACCAATCCATATATCCGACAAATTTAATGGCATTGAACTAGATAACGTTTTAAACGATATTGTATACCTCCCAAATACGAAAGGCGAACAAATTTCTATACAATCGAAGAAAACTTTTAATTCCGTCTTATTTGGATCGCGTTTGGCGATAAGAGACAATTCATTGAATGGGATACCTTTACAAACATTTGTTACTAAAAGTTCGGAGCAGGAGCTCGATCTGAAGAGCATTTCAGGAAATGTTTACTTTAATAATCTAACAGTCTCAAAGCAGTACGACTCCGTTGATGTTAGCTCATTGGCTAGAGATTCAGTGACTGTTGAAGAAGATAGAATGACGAATGCAGAAATTCAATTTGTTGATGGTATTTGGGCCAATTCAATTGAGATAGTCGAATCTCTTAATAATCATCACAACTTTAAAACTCTTCAAGAAGACATGGAACTTGAAGAAGCCGTATTCAACGAATTGGTAGCATCTAACGTCATATCTGAATGTGATATTACTGGCGATGGGACGATAAACAATATAAATTTGAAGGATGGTAGAACTTCTAAAATTTCGAAGCTCCATGTACACGAGTTGATTTTGGAAAGTGGCCTGCAAGTGGAGTTCTTGCATAATATAAACGCTAGAGTTCTTTTGTCGTTTCTGGAAAAGATCGATAATATTCCCGCCATGATCCTCGAGGGTAAGATCCTTGTTGATCATATCCACGTCATTGGAGACGTTCAACTGAATAAATTGAATGGACATAGCTTCGATGAAGACATTCAAATGACCACTATTTGGTTGAATCGACCGAACTTAATGCAAACAAAAGTGGAATTCGACGAACCGATTGCAATAAGTGGTCATCTTATAGTCAATGGTTCTCTAAATAAAATTGATTTTCCAATGCTAATAACAGACATTGCGTTCAAGTCGGAAAATCAGTTGGTCATAACTGCCGGAAAACGCTTCTTAGCCGAAATGAAAGTTCTTGGCGACGCAAATATCGAAAGTGTTAATGAACTACCACTCATCGATGTGGCCACAAAACAAACCGTTGAACAGTTTCAAGGAACTGTGCATATCAATGGGGACCTCTTCGTTGATAATTTAGAAATTATTGGCTTTTTAAATAATTATCCAATCGGAGGTTTTGCGAAATCATATCGATATGATGAGGAACTAAAATCCATGGTATTCCTAGGTGAGATCGTGTTTCACGGATATGTCGATTTTGAAAATCTCTACATTCATGGGCAGTTGACTTCGATAGGCAATGTTAATGAATTCTTCGAGAATATCGTGTACAAGAACAAAATTTGCATGCTTAAAGGGAAAACGACTTTCACGGGAAACGTTACAGTCGAGAAAGGCGCATATATAAAGAACTTGAATGGCTATAATGTAATGCAGCTGATGAAAAATATAGTTTTCATAAACGATCCCGGGCCAATTGTTATTTCTGCTCCTGTTTTGTTTAAGGACGTAGTTCAAGCAAAGGATATAACAGTAAAAGGATCTCTAAATGCTACAAACTTAATGGGATGTTCTTTAAGAGAATGGATGACAGATACTCTTAGAGTTGACCAAGCAGTTGATATAAATGGTGAGTAACCAATATATGTACATCCAAATTCTGGTTGTAATGCTTTTTGTTTTAGGAGTCCTGCTTTTTGCTGAAGGAGTACTGGATGGGAACTCAGTCCATACTGTATACTTAAACGGAATGGACATGGATTATGTAGTAACGCTGCACACACCGCAGAATATATCAGGCTATGTGAGTTTTTCGGATATGTACCTTGTGGAGTCTATCGATAGTGGGGGATTGGTCAATGGAGTTGACTTGCTGCAGGAGATAGAGAATACTTTAATGGTAAGACACGAGGTTTATTTTTATTCACAACAATGTTAGCCAAAGGATTCGTGCAAATTTTAAATCTCGAGATTTCTATTTTGAAATAATCATTATAGATAAATCAGAAAAATGTGTACAAAGATATAGCCTAAACGTAGTTAAATCAAACTTCATATCCAGGGGTGGTTGGGTACCTCCCGACAATTTCTGTTGTAAAATTTACAGATGTGATTTTTGCTTCGTCTGTAAATTTACAATATTGTATGTGTATAGCTACATGTATACCTATATGTAACGTACTGTGTCCATTTTTTTATATTCTACATTCCGCAATGATTAAAATTGTTTTATGTGCTCTTGAATAAATAATTTTCATTTCCAGATAAATGGCAACCAACACATAACCACGCCACTTACAATGCAATCGTGTCACGTGATTGGATCTTTAGAAACCAATAACATCATCAGCGAGTCAAAGGATCTTCGGAATTTAGCAATTCTTCACGAAAATCTCGACTTTTATTCGCCAATGTTTTTTAGGAAAGTATCTACTAAAAATGTGATAACAAATGACATGATCTCAGGTATTGATTTCAATCAGTGGCATCGAGACTCTTTATGGACGGAAGCTCGAAATAACATGATTGTAACAGGCAATTGGTCCATAAAGGACCTTTACGTGCATTCATCCTTCCTCTTCAGTGGAGTTACAGCAGATAAGATGAAAAAGACTTTAGCATATTCCAATAGTGATCTGCAGCAACAGTATGCACAGCTCTATGAAGCTTTCACGGGTCTCTGTCATAGAAGCCAAGAACTCTTTAGCAAAGCACAGAACAGGATCTATTTTCTAAAACATATTGAGTATTCCTTTAGTCTCCAAGAGCATCAATATATAAATGGAGTATTTTATGTTACCGACACTTACCACAACTATTTAATAGTAAATATTAAATGCCAATCAAAAATCTTCTTGTGGGACGTGCCAAATAATGTCTTTAAACTAATAAGTGAATTCAACTCAGGAATTGTAAAGGAAATCATTGCTGTACCAAGCAAGGGTGAAAAACTTCATCTTGTAACAAATATTAAGAGTGGAGAGTACGAGTGCACCTATGCGGGTGTAAATTCATGGCATTTTGATCGAGAAAGAGTTAACCATTTGAGAAGCTTTAACGACGTTGATATTTCCATGATACATCATCCATTGCAAACTTTAGACAAATTTTATGCTATCGATGAAAGAACGGGAAAAGTTTTACAGCTGACATCAAATTCAACCGAGAAGCACAGTTGGAATCTTCCACCCAGTGACTTTGGCTTGTACAGATTCCTACCAAATGATGCCGATTTGGGTATAGCCTTAGCCAATGGTCATCAGATTCTTCTTCTCAATGAACCATCTCGTCGCCGATTTAGGAGTAAACGAGATAGTTTAGTGAACCGTCAGGCGCAGTATGAGTTCAAAACACGATCTGAAATACCTGTTGGTAAGGCATTGAGTTTCTCTGACTTTCGTAATGTGATCGAAAGAACGCTTCGAGATTTGATTCGACGTTTAAATGTTCAACTAACTGATATAGGATTTACCCTCTCAGAGGGGGAACTTCAAGATGAACATCTTTACAGAGATTTTATGGATATTCTTGAAGAGATTTACGAGCAAAAGTTTTTACCGTCCGATAAATTTGCCGATTTTCGCATAGAACTTATCGAATTTTCATCTAACCCTGCACAAATTTTAGCTGCTCGAATCGTTTTAGTTGTTTGGCCGGTTCTAAAAGAACTAGAAGAAGTTCATAATAACCTGCGCAGCACTGACCATGATCACCCAATTTGCACAGGCATTTTCAATTCATTACGTTCGGCGGTTTACGATGTTCTTCAAATAGCCAAATTCTTAAGGAAAAATCAAACTGACTCCAGCGGAGCTGCTAACATTACTCAGATCACAACGCGTATTCAAGAATTTCAAATGAAAATCCTCGAAATAATCGATAACCTTGATGGGGAACATCATCATAATGTAGAAGAGCTTAAAGATGCACCTCCATCTTCTCCTGAAGCTCCTACTCAAGTGCATCTTTTGCGCGTTAATGCTACGGTCCCGAATCCTCTGGATGAACCATTCATTGGTCAAGCGATCCCGGAAAGAAATCTCTTAGCAGCTGATAGCCCCCACTTACCAGCAAGGGGTGCTGGAGAGATTGTATCCATAAAGACGGGAATGTCAGGAAACTATAGGTCTCTAATTGCCATCACTGAACCTAAGGACCATGTTATTGATGGAGAAAATGACTCTGTAAAGATATTCTTTGATGTTATCACTGGCAGCCTTTTTCAGACGTTACCCGCCTACAAGCCAAGCTGTTTGGCAGCGGCCCGTTTTCTAGATGAGAGCTTACTGGCCTTTGTTGAAGACAAATATCTGATTCGTGTACTAACTTATAAGGGCATACGAGGATTTGTTGAGTTTGTTAGATTCAAAGTTGAAGAAGAAGTTTCTAGTTTGAATTTTGTTAGTGTGCCTAAGGAAATGGGATATAGATGTTTGAGAAACTTTTTAATGGTCAGCGGAGGCAGCAAAGTCGACTTTTTCGAGGTTATAATGGTTGGGAAATGTGGTTTTGAAACTAACATTGAATGCAGTAAACAGGATCTTTATTAAGAATGTTTTTTTTTTTATTTTCAAATTTGTAAATATATGTAAATAAATTTTTAGGTTAAGTCTAAAAATTGTTTTCTTTTTATTTTTATAAAATAAAATAAAGAATTGTGTTTTTCGAGACATGTGTACTAATCTACATAACCAAGAATTGGCGTGGATAATATGGAGTACACCCAAAAAAAAGGTGCTTTAAAAATAGAGTAAAACGCTGTAGATTCTACTGCATTCATTGTCAGAATCGACCCGACAATTTTCGTTGAAAATTTTACAGAGGGGTGGTTGTAAATTTAACAATCTAGTTGTGAAAATAACAGCAAAAATTGTAGATTTCACAGCACTTTGCCGTCGAACAGCTGTAGAACAGCTGTAGAAACAACAACAACAAAAATCGCTTTCATATCGCACCACTTAAGCTTAAAGTTCTAATTTATTGGTATGGTGCGAGAAATGGGTGGAAATAGCTTTTACAATCCAATTAGATGGTTCTTGTCCAAGAAATACTTAGTGTGTGTTTAAACCGAATTATATAATTTAATTTACTTACAAAATGTGAAAAATGTTTGGATCTGGCTGGGGTTGAACTTGGAACCTCTTACTCGGCGACAGCATACACTACCACAACGAATATTTTCAAATGGTATCTACTTTTTACGTTTTCGTAACAGATGCCGAATTTACAACTTGTTGTAATTTCTACAGCTCCTGCTGTAGTTACCACAGTAAATAGCTGCAAATTCTACAACATTTTGATGTAGATTTTACAAATTCATTTCTGTAGATTTAACAACCGAAATTGACAACGCGCTGTTTATTTTACAATTGGGGATTGTAGTTGATTTGACAACTTTGTCGTAAAAATGAATGCATTCCATGTAAAATCTACAAAAAATTTGTTAATTCAACCAGACTCGCTGTTAATTACACAAATCTACAATGAATTGTTAAATCGACTGCCTTCAATTGAATTGACTTAGGTTCATAAACATCAGCTAAGCTAATGATTCTTCAAACAAGAATCAATATGATCCATCTACAGAAATTAAGTGACTTAAATTTATTTCTTTTATAATTCACTGACTTCACCTGATTTAATGTGAATTCACTTTAGACTTCAACTTACATTAAGTGAAGTCAGTAAAGAATGCAATCATTTGACTTCAATTCAATGATTGCTAAGAATTGAATGCATGAATCACTGACTTCGAATGAATCGTGAACTATATTTGTTTTCAAATACCAGTCATTTGTGTAAAAAAAAAAATACTTTAAATCATTGCTAGATGAGGTCAATGAATTAAACTGTTAAAAGATTTAGTTCTTTTACAACTCTTGTCTTCAAACGACCCAGTCGTGCAATCAAAGTAATACATTATATAATATAACAAGGTTATTAAATACAAATTGGTAACAACAGTGATTTTGTTATTATTGATAACAAAGTGATTGTGGACCACAATGTTTCCCAATATTTGAAGTTTGTACTGTAATTTTTTTTATTCCAGAACTCGCAAAAACAACCAAGGAATGGACAAAAAGGTAAAACCGAAATCTCAATATTCCAAAAATCTCAAAAGCAAAACTTCAAACGCGTTTTTCTCAAAATAGAAAAAATCGACGTAGACGGTTACGACTTGTGAGTTGTGATCACTGAATTGTGTTCCGTAGTAAAGTTATAATTGCAATAGCAGTCTTCTTTTAGGCTAATCTGTATAATTATAAATATGTTATACCACAAGTGTGTCCATGATTATGATTATGATTAGTTAGGATATGAACCTACAATTTAAGGAATACCAATAGGTGGCGCTGGTTGACCGGAGTAAATTTATTTTTTAGCACATCAATGAGAAGCACTGTGAGGATAACTATTAAATTTCAATGAAATCATGAATTTTGAGTTCCACTTAGCTACAATCAATGTGATACAAAAAATTAATGCGTATATGAGAAGCGTATTACATTTTATGAGGATGAAATTTCCCTAATTAGCATCAATTTCTTAGAGTCAAACTCTAAAGCTATAAATAAATGAGAAATGTTTGCTTACTGTAGGCAAGAAGATGACTTTGTTGCTTTGTTACGGCTAAAATGCATTACATTGGATTTAGTGTTGGGAATCTAATTTCATAGTCTAGGAGTGCAACCTTGAAAAATCAGTAGAGCAAATCGTCATATTGTTAATTTAGAAATTATAGGACTATTAAATACTGACAATGTAATCAGGAGACTAAAACTATAGAAATAAGGTTATATTTTCAAATAAAAAATAAATCTAGAAATCCGACAAACAGCGGATCTTTCTTCATAATTTTGCAGATATTTCAGAAATAAATTGCTGATTTGTCTAACAACTAAGTGCAATGACAAAAGTCAGTTCCCCCGGCCATCTTTAAGAACTACATATACAAAAGTAGTGAATTTTTTTATGTGAATACACTCCAATTTGGCTGTCACCTAGATTGATCCCGATTTTCGTCAACCAAAATTTACGCGTTTATATGAATCGTATAAACAAATCAAGTGAAACCCTAGCGTCAACCAACAGCTTAATTCAGTCAACCAACGGTTCAGGATCGAGCAAAATTTACACTTAAGATTTCGTTTTCACAGTTAATATTTAAGGGTAGTTTAGTTAAGTCATGAATTGAGTGTCATCGGGAACCAGTTATGGAATATATTTGATTGTGATTTAACACAAATGTAAAAATAAATTAGTTTTCATCGTTCGAAGTGTTTTCTTTTCAAAAAACAGAATATGAAAATTAAAAAAAAAAGACATGCTGAAGGAAAACAAAAAATATATACATATTCGCATGACTCTTTTACGTCTATGCACATCGTATAACTTCTCCTCAACTTTTTTCCAACTGCGGTATCTCCATCCGGACCATTCATGCGTTATGTTGTCCTCGGGCTCGGGTTCTATCATTCTGGGCTAACGGGTTCTATTCCATAGTTATTTATGGAACTGTAACCTTTTCGAAATGTGGGACTAATCTACTGCTATCTATGTCTCGTTGGATGTCTCTACCTCTCTGGTAGAAGTGTTCGTTAGAGATACAGGTGCGCCAAAAAAAGTCCTTAAGATCCTCAGACACATTTTAACGAACTTTTGGAGCTTTCTTGTGATATTAATGGTAACTTTACGCCAACGACAACTATGTTTTCACTGAATCAACGCTTAAGCCACGATATTCGAAGGCTTAAGTTAAACCACTACTTAACTAGAGTTTATCGTTCACTATGAAAACAAAATTTGTGTTTATCCTGAGTTGATCCTAGGATCGACACTTAAGCTCACACTGTGAAAACAGGCATTAAGATCGTATTGCGAAAATGGGACATAAGAATTTAAAAAAAAAAGTTTTTATGTTTTTTTTTTTATTTATTTATTAAATATTTTATTCTGAAAATTGATTTACGCTTTTGCGGCAATCGTGTAATTCTATCGTTATACATTTTTTTTTACTTTATTTTGAACGGAGATATCAATAATATTTTCGAAGTTACTATCGTTACAAGAAATAAATGTTAAAAATAAAAAAAAACATGATTTTTTATACAATTGACAATTTCTTCTGAATTTGCAATATTTCGTTCAATGGAACTTCGACTAATCATTTGGAATTAATATCTTTTCTTTTTTTTAACTATCGCGACATATTTTGTTTAATGTTGTAATATTGCTCTTATATAAAATACTATTTAAGCTACTTCCACAATTCTTAAGTAACTGTGGAAAGAAATTATTAAACATAGATATACATACATATACTATATATGTACATATGTAGGTATGTACAATTTATTAAATATTCTGTACTGTATGTACCTACTTGTGCTAATGCTCTTTGCTACTATTAGATCTGTCCCTTTCGTAAGATAAAATGCCACAATTGGTCGAGAAGCTTCTTTTTTAAAAAAAAATTGACGTGTTGTCTGGCAGCATTTGTATGAAATTTCATTTGACATCTCACTCACTAACATATCTGTTCATTGGACCTTAGCAGAATTACCATCCACTACTTTCTCTTACATTAAAACAAAACAAAAAAAGTGCCGCCTATCCATATTCCAATGTGGATTGTTGTCTGAGCTAAAAATAGAATCCAGTTTTATTGAAACTCCAAATTCTGTTATATGCCAGTGCATTAGTGCACGTGCCGAAGAGAGATGCCAATATAAACATGCACAGTTCTGTTGGGCATGCAATGCCATTTGTAAACATTTTGTGGAACTTATCTCCCTCCCACACACTCTCGAGCAGAAGTCTCTTAAACCGGTGTTTACTGTGTAGTGAATTACGCACTACACAACCGTCTGCGATATCTACTCTACATAAGTGTAGCTACCGGGCTTTGGTCTTTGGATCCATCGCCCTTGCCGTTTCCCGCTAGCCTTGAGTGGATATCATATCAATCTATTTTTTTCTCTTTATTCATTTAGCAGTATGCCGGGCCGAGCGCACATGCACTCCAGCATTTTCAGCATTTACAGCAACAACAACGTACGATGTTGGTAGAGTAGACATGATGATTCCGTGTTAAATTGTGTGGTGTGGTGGTGTATGACTGCTGGGACAGACAGAACACAGAACAGACTCGTGTCGAGTTGGATTCGATTGAATCCTTTAGTTCGTTTCGTTTGTTGTGCGGTGAATGACTGGTTGGAGTGTTGCCGTCCGTTAAAAGGATGCATAGTGGAGTGTTCTTATTAGCGCGCGCGATAAAATAATTATATAGTGCGTGTGACAAGGTGTGTAAAAGCAAAGAATGTGTAGTTTGCTCGTACATAAAAAGTGAACTACATACCTAATTATCCAAAGAAAAAATATGCCAAAAAATTCGCCCCAGTGTTTTGATGAAAAGTAAAGGAAAAATTCAGGAAAAGGGTGTGTTCAAGTGAAAAACGTAATATCACAGTTTTCCTATAGAAGGCACATATCAAAAGGATTAACAGTTATATTAGGAATAACACTACGAGGGGGAATAGATAATTTCTTAGAATTTCCACGAAAAGTAAGTCCATTTAAATATTTTCTTATTTTTCCGGCAAAATGACATTGAAAATTTGGTATAATGGGGGTGGCAACAAGGACATTTCTGATGCTGAAAGATGCTAGTTCCATTGCAGTATCCACTAGCACCACCCTTTTCACCAAATTATTCTTTACTTTGGCAATTTCCATATTTTCACGCTGCGAATCTGTTATCCCTTGAAGGGGTGGCCAAAAAACAAATTGTTTTTTAGAAATTGGGTGTTCAACTTAAATGACATATTTTTGTGGAAAAATCGATAAATGTTTTCAAATTGTACTGCATTTGTGTGTGTGTTGGTAGAACTTCTCTGTTGTGTGAGTGCGACAGGATTCTGTGCAGCAGCAGCTGGTAAATATAGTTTCAACTGAAATCATAATACGGAAGAGGGTGGACTATGGACCAACATTTTTAGTATTTCTTTTTATTTGTTTGACATATGGCTAGGTATACTGGCAAGTTTTTTTTTTTTTTTATAATTAACTAACTAAATTTTGTTGTATTTGTAGTAAGTTTTGGATAAGTGTGGTGTCCCGTGGAAGTTTTTAATTTTAGGTAGGAAGGTATTTTTGTTTGCAAAGGTCGTTCACACTTATCCGACTAGAGTGTGAGTTATACATATTTAATTTACCTACATTCAGATACTGCAGTGATACAAAGTAGGATTTCAATACATAGTAGTTGACAGCGTCTAATAGAGGGCATCGATTGTGTACTGACAAATAAGTTCCTTGTTCTACAAGTTGCTGCGGAGAGGTAGAGATTTGTGTGAATTTAATGGTGAATTCCATTGATTGTTTCCGGAAATAAAATTTGTCTGATACCTATGTACATATTATGCACATACATATGTATGTATGTAGTTGATGTGATAGATACCAGTGTTCACAGATTGTGGGGAAAAAAGGGGAATCTGTCTTAAAAAGGGAGAAAATGCATATTTGAAATATGACATTCGATATCACAAAATATTGTTATAATAAGTCACCAAGACGTTTAAATCTTCTTTCTCAAGGAATGATTTGCTATACCGAACAGCGTAAAAAAATGAATTACGTACTGAACCTATTATGACAAATATAACATTTTCTTTTTTTGAGGGATCTGTTGTCCACAAAATTAGATGATGACAAGGATATGTTTCCGAAGCTTACAAAACTTGTAGAATTCATTTTCTGTCTTCCGCAAACGAAACAAACTTCAGAATTCTACATATGTAGACCAAACAAATTTTAAAAATAATCGAATTGTGCTGAATTTAAAGTTGAGAAGGAATGCCACACTTCACAATTCAAAAATATACCTGTAAAAATAGAATATATATAAACCTTATCGATGTATCCGTTTGGATTGGAACAATCGAAATTCATGTCTCATGTCAAGTCCATCCCTAATAGGTATGTTAATATTCTGTGCAAAGACGTATACTATGAAGGTATCGCCTTCGATCGTACTTTTTTAATATTTTGGATTTTTTTCGGAACGGACCCCTCGGTAAGTCTCCATGTTCTATATGTAATAAATACATATGTCTATGCTCTATCATGTGATGTTATTTATGTTTTTCTACATGTTTAATTAATCCCTGTAGTCTTATTGACATATGTATGCAAAATGATCAATTTGTGTTTGTTATATTTTTGTTTAAAAATAGGAATATTGGAGGAAAAATAGACAAAAGATAAGGGGAAAAAAGGCACTGAATACTATGAATACAGTAGAACCCCGTTTATCCGAGGTAATGTGGGGAAGGGGTGCCTCGGATAATCGAAAATTCGGATAACACGGAAGACATAAAGGATTTAAAAAATTTCAATTATTTTCTACGTATTTTGAAAGGTGAAATCAAATTTATTCGTCTCCTTCCGTTTTATCCGAATTTTTCCGTATTATCCGAACCCATTCAGTAGCCCGGATAATGCGGAGGGCCGGATAATCGAAGGCCGGATAACCGGGGTTCTACTGTAGTGAAAAGTTGATACGTAGGCACCAATTTAATGTTGATATTGATCGTATGTAAATAAATATATATGCATGTATAAGTACATACATTAGAACATACTAATATAAATATGTATAATATATGTATATCTTATTCTGCATAAATAACTTAAAGTATATAGTCTAGGATCCCTGGTAAATCATTCTGAGGATCGATCACCAAGATCGGCTAGACGTTATTTATTATCAGAGAAAAGACAAGTACGATTTCGAAATGAAAAATGCACCACAGTGCGTCTAAAGCGATTGAGACTTATGGAAAATGTACATACATGAAATGTTGGATCCTCAAGTCTCAATTTGCTATGAGCTAAGCTTAGCCTCTTCTCTTTGACTATCTGTCAAAGCTTCTTACCGAACTCGCTAACAGTTGCTTTTATATCAGCCCCTGGTTCAAATGTTCCCACTTCGCCGTGTAAAATCTAGCTGTCAATCAGGGCTGTAAAAGATTGCAATAATTGCGGAAGTTATACTAAGAATTCACGTCGATTTGTTTCAATTCAATGACTTCAATAAAGATAAAATAAATAAGTCACCATTCATTTTGAAGTCATGACTGCAGCCATCATTTTTAGCATTCAGAATGGTAAAGTCAGAAAGAATGCAATCATTTTGATTGTTCTGCATTCTTTGAAGTCACTTGAAATCATTAGCATTCACTGATTGCATTCAGTTCCTTGAATCAAAACTTATGTGTAAGTACGTTTCGATTTTTAATGTATCGCAGTTTACTATTTCGAATGAATACTAACAAAAACCAAAAAAAAAAATACTGTAAAGTACCTACAAACAAAACGAAATTTTCTCCGAAAACTCCCGAAATACCCTGAGAACTGGCAATCCTACCTGTGCAATATGAGAACAGTTGATTTAAAATATGTACATACTGCAAACGTGTATCAATCGGATTTGGCAATGGAAACATGAGATCATATGCCGGCAAAACGGTCACGATTAAAGAAAGCATTATCTTCTGCCAGCTAGTACAGCACAAGCTGACAAAACATCTTTGGAAGTAAATGAAAATTTTTCAACTTTTTTGTGTGGACTTTTTCTTCAAATAACCAAGTCCTTTTATTCTTATGGTGACAGCGCAGAAAAACTTTGAGAATCAATCAGTTGACACTTAAATATCTAGGTTAATTATTAAGACCTCTCAATCGAGCAGCCATCCTATTTATAAATAAATCAATGATTCGAAATCATCACCACGAATATAAATATACAAAGAAATTTGTTTGCTTTACTGCCTTAAAAGCGGGCATGCTATGATTAATCAACATCTAATTGAGAAACAGAATGCATAAAACAAAGGAGTGGTCTTCGGAACATCTCACTCTGTATTGTTGTTTCAAGGTCGATGTGCATATACAACCCATACATATCGACTTATACATTTCAATTTGTTTATTACTTATATAAATAATTGATTGTATGGTCTCTGGTTTTTACAGATGGTTACTCTTATACTCTGTCTAAAGTGAAGTCAAATTTCATTTGAGAAGAAGTGACTCAGTTTTACACTCAGGTCATCTTTTGAAATCTCATCAATAGTTTTCTTTTTTTTTTTAATCTGGACACTAAGTACGGTTCTCGTCCAATTTTTCTGAAATTTCAATTTATGCGTTCTTCCAGGTCATTTTAAAAAAAATTATAAACTTGTATCTGCAATCGCTAAGCATACAATAACATTCCTATAGTATGTGGGTGGATGATGTCACATTTAAAAGCCATCTTATAGGGCACACTTATCAATTTTGAGCTACAACCGGTTTTTGTGTAAATAAGAAAATATAAAAGTATTGATGATTGTGATCAGCATTCGAATTTATATCGATCTTGTAGTCTGTCCTGTCTTTCCCGTTGAATATATGTACCTATACGGATGCGCAGTGTGTAATTACGATACATACCAATGTATATTATTATGAGAGTTCTCTTCGGACTAAAAGTGTAAACACATATTATTATTAATCCCAATTTATACTGATGTGCATTTTTATTTTTACTAAAGGGTTCTTCTTCCTAGTCCAATAATACTTACATAGTTACTTAATTTTGAAGTTGCCATAACAAGGAGAACCTTTCCGTGCGTTCTTAGGAAGTCTCACAAAATTGTTCCTTAGCAAGAAAAACTCGTTTTGATTTACATTAGTTGTAAAGGATAGAATAACGTTGTTAGCAGATAATTTTTCCTTATGAATCATGGAAATTTTTACCAAACCATAAATTTTTACTATATTAAAATAAAAAGATAATTAAAAGATTTGAAACGATAAATTCCCAATTATACATTCAGATAATTAGATAATGGTAAAATTTAATATAAGAAGTGGTTCAGTGGTTATTGTGTTGGACTACTGTACTACTGTCAATAAAAAGATTCTCGAAAAAACCGTCTAACCTTCAGATACAGCATAAAACTGTAGATCCCTTATGTACGTGCAGAAACGTATACCACGCACAACGCGTATGGGTTCGTAATTCATAAATCTTTGGTTGAAATTTAGTAAGAAGTACTTAATTATGGTAGCGGCTTCTTACTTCTAAAGAAGTAAAGTCGCAACTGTAATCAACTCATCAAAATTACGACGAAGCGTTTACAGGCCTGACTGTATAATCTTATACTACAGCAATGGAAAATCGTTCAGTTTGCCCAAATCTGATAAATGGCAACACGCATGCAGACCTCAGGTCCAGCGAATATACACTAAAGGACAGTGGTGGCGTTGCAGTCTGAGAGTGTTTCTCAACTCGATCGGATTCAATCTCGAGAGTTAAGGGAGTAATTGTGTTCGAAGACGGAAAGTACAGTGAAATAAAGTCCAAAATGAATTTTTGACTTTATTACATTTTCAGAAGTGCAATAAAGTCCTTGGACATTATTGTACTCAGCTATTTTAAAGAAAAAGACGAATACTCGTAGAATAAAACAGAAAACATCTCACCCTTGGATGAAGTTCCGAACTTTACATACAAAAGCCTCGCACCCACTCCAAATCCTACAGTGATCCTAAGCAGGGGGTTACAGGGGCAGCATGTCCCCCCATACAAATGCCACTGTCATATGTTATACATGCTGCCCTGTAGGATTTGGAGTGTGTGCGAGGCTTTTGTATGTAAAGTTCGGAACCGCCCCCTTTTTTTCTCAATACAATTCTCCCCATATATTTGCTATTTCGACATTATTTCCACTTCTATTTGGACTTTATTGCACTTCTGAAAATGCAATAAAATCCAAAATTCGTTTTGGCACGCGTATCATTGATTCGCGATCACTGCGATATGGTATAAAAAGTAGGAAGATATTTTAAAAACTTTTATTGATAATACCACTGCAATTATTTTAAGTAAGGATTAAGCCGTAAGATCTGTGGCCCCAAGGAATAATCACCTAAGTCGACTTTAGAAGGAAATGAGTTAAGTGTACCACAATGTTTCCCAATATTTAAAGCATGCACTGTAAATTGTTTGTTTCAAAACTCACAAAACCAACCAATGTATGGTCAAAAAACCACTTTCGCTGAAAATCAAAACTTCAAACGAAAGTTCTCAAAAACTCTCAAAACTGGAAAAATCGACTTAGGTGGTTATTGCTTGTGGCCGCAGAAATATCAAAATATTGTATATAAAATTTTTTTTTTAATTTCCTCGTATGTCGTAAGGGTATATTCATATTGATACAAGGTTATAACATATAGAAATATTAAAGATAAACCCACTAAAGTATATATGTAAACATATAAATGATCAGCATCACTAGCTGAGTCGATTGAGTAATGTCCGTCCGTCCGTCTGTCTGTCTTCACCAGTTTTTAGGCCTTCAATTTTGGTCTAAGTGTAAACAATTTTCAAATCCGCCCACTGAGCCGCCCATTTTGAAAAAAATAAATACTTTTTTCAGTAATTTTACATGAAACTTGATAGAACTTATTCGTGTTTTGGAGTAAATTTAAAAAAAAAACTTTTTTATACAGGAAAGGGATAGGTATCATACGATCCGCTCTAGACGAATTGTAGCATTTTCATTTTAATAAAATATTTTTTTTGTTAATAAAATATAGTACGTATTCAAAGCTTCTAAAATTATGTATGTATATAACATATTAGTTTAATTTTTGTTTCTGTGAAATATTTAACAGATTGTAATACGAATTTATATCCTTTGTAGCAAATGTTTTGCACTGGACTGTACAGTGCACATGCGATCCATCCTTATAATTTATATAAATATAAACATAATTGCATATTAAGCAATAGGCTAAGAAATCTGCAACGGTAAGTAATATTAAAATGTTGTTGACAGGATGGATTGATGAAACAATAAATCTGTGAGAAGGGGCAAAATTATGTGCGTAAACTGCTCTGTTTATTTTGTATAAATTTTTAAAGATTTTTTTTTGAGAGCAGAAGTATATTGTATTTCACCTGTTTTTTTGTACTGCAACATTTAATTGTCTCATTTTGGTCTTGGTGTCAATGTGATTTGTAGGGCAATGTGTAATTTAGCCCACTGTTTGTTGATTTTGACTTCGTTTTGAATATAAAGACAAGTAAATATCTGTTTATATCTCTGCATTTTATCTTATCTGCAAGGCCAATACGCTCTTCATGAGACTGTTTAGTCAGCTAGGTGTTTACCCAAGAATTTGCAAATTTTATTTTTAATTTGTTGACGTAAGCAACGATTTTAATAAAAAAAAAACCGCATTAAGCTTTGCTTATATATCAAAATAGAAGAAAGATACTTTAAATGTAAAATTTTACACGTAAGAACGTTAACGTTGGTAAAATAAATTAAAGTACCTTCAGTTTTATGCCGTATTTGAAGAGCATAGTTTTTTGATAGTAATATTCTTGCATGATATTTTCTAGGATTCGAACTTTGGAATTTGGTGTGGGCACTGTAGAATCTTTTCAACTTTTATTCGTTACTGTTTAACCATAATTAATGTATTCACATAGTGGACCTGGCTAATCCATTCAGTGAGGGAACAGCTTACTAAAAAGATTTCATAGAACTTTAACATGTTCAGATAAAAGCTGATCTTCAATATCTGCCAGAATTTCTTACAACTAATACAATTTTTACCATGTCATAAGCGTTTCGAAAATAATTAATGGTATTTGTAGATTCAGTGCCCTAGAAGTTTTTTTTTTCGAAAACAAGACAAAAACGTAAAAATATCTCATATAATACCTATGATTGAATATACATTAGATATTTGAACGTTCAGGCACTTTGGACTTGACGTACAACAGAGTAGTATTCGTATTCCTTAGTTGCTTCTTAAGAAAGTCTTACTATATGCACACAAAATCTATATAAGAGGGCGGTTATTAATTGATTCCTTGCAAATCGAAATTCTCCTTTCGTTCGTTCCTTTAGTGAATGGATCTCATTCATATCCTTCCTTACAACTTACATTAGATTGATTAGAATTAAAAAAAAAACCGCCGCTAATTGAATTCTCACACAGTTTTCTGTCTGCTAGCAGGATTGAGAGCAATAAACTATCATGAGCCGATAGGGTAATACTCTACAAAACGTGGAATAAGTTATTATGACATAGGTTAACCTGATGGGGGACCGTTTCAGAATGCAATTCCATTGGAAATGGGTCATTCGAGAATTGGGGTTGCTGGCTTTGCGTTCGCTTTTCACATTTGTTTCGTTTTTGTTTCCCATTAATTCACCTCCTTTCTTTTGGATGACAAATGCATCGCTGGTAGTACAAAGCACTTAACAATCCAGAGTGAGGGTTGAAATGTTTTCTCATAAAGTCGATGACCCTTTTTGTGGGAAAGTAGAATCGCAGATTGGATTTTTTACTTCTTGATGATGGTTGTGCTTGTGGCTGATGATAATATTTGTGGTGCAGAGTAAACTGTAAGTCTTGCCTTAATTCGGTATCAGACACTTTCTAGGAAAAAAAATATTTGAAGGAATATATAATTGTGGTCTAAGTATTCCCAAGATGTGGCGCTTTATCATCAAACTACCAAGAATAATTACGATCTCTGCCATCAATTTTATATTTCCTCGTGGCTCCTAGCGCCTTTAGCGTGTAATTTCTGACAATGTGTCTCAACTTTTGAACAACTCCACTGTTTCTTTGTTGATTTTTTGACGCCATGTACCTCTAGGGCCGACGTGTATTCTGTCATCGTGAGTGTAAGCTGGTTCCATTGAATCGTGTGGCTAGCTATGGACCTGACACCTACATACTTGTTCGGAAAGTGTTATCAATCAATGTCCTTCGGTCGTTGTTTTGAACCGTTTATGACCTGTTCTCCGATAAAGCTGTTCGATTGAGATACGATTTGATCAGAAAATCTTATTAACGAACGTTGCCAGCTTTGTGGTAATAATAGTGATTATTATTCATATACCAGCGCGGACTTAATGTTGGTGTGGGACATTTGTAGCTTGGTGTTAACGGCAATTGCATTACTTTGCCAAATTTTGGATAGCCTCCCAAGTGCAGCTTTGGCTTTGACTATTCAGGTGGTTATATTCAGCTCGGTTCCCCAATCTCTTGAAACAATACTTCAAAGGTATTCGACACGATGTGGGCTTTCAACCGTTTGCAAAGCAAAACTTTGGACTATATATTCGCGCCAAATCAAAACGCTGTTATGAGCAAAATGGTAGCGAACAAGTGTTCAGGAAGACTTTCGAAGTGGAACATTTTCAAAACTTAAGACTATAGTCGAGCACAAAACATTGTTTTCTTTTTTAAGGTTAAGTGCAATTGCATACGTAATTCAATAAAAAGGAGAGTAAAAGGATTCCATTGCAGTGTACTATAGGAGCTGACTACTTTGAATCTTATGATCGAAGAAACAAGACAAATGGCTTGTTCGGGTCAATAACTAAGTTCTTTACATCTCCATGCGCAAAGCCAAGCTTAAATAGTCATACTTACTTACTAATGTGCCGCTACAGTCCGGGGTGGACCTGGACCTGAACCTAAAAACCTCTCCAGCCAAACCCGGTTACGAGCCAGCTCCCTCCAGTTGTGAACGATTATCTTGTACAGGCCGTATAAGTCGGCGTTATATCTTCTTCAGACAGAACCAAACATCACTCGAAGAACTTTTCTCTCAAAACCACCAAGGGCATCCTCGTCCGATTTTGTCAAAGTTCATGCCTCAGTAACAAATACGCACAGTGATGAAGTCATTACCTTAAGTTGTAACTTAAATATTTTATTTTTAATTCATTATAATTTCTCCCGAAGAGCTGTTAAAAAAAAATTCATAGAAAACCTAAAATAAAAATCACATATCACTGTTGATTGACATCTCAAGAACGTTTCTTACATCCTTCATATTTATGGAAACTTATAATGAGTAATTGTTCCCTTCACCACTAATTGCAGCCAAGTAAACCGCGGAAGCGATGATTGTAATTGAGCTTGAGATCAATTGAAATGCATAATAGAAATTCTGTTGGAACAAGTTTATCTTTTAAGTATGAGACATTTTTATGTCATTGAATTTTTCTGTGAGTGTAAATTTCATGATGTGGAATAAATTAAATATTATATATAAAATATAAGGAAACGAGCTAGGTATATGAATTTGCTTTAGAAATACTATTTTTTTTGATAGGTAAGTAGCAAGATTCTCTGTCAAGTCTGCAGGCCCAGAGGTCAGCCACTTGAGTATCCAGTAGCCAGCCCCGTTTGTAAATTATGTTTTTATTCTGTTACGCATTTAAAAAGTATTTAACCATCATTTCAACACACTCCCGATTTGCCTTCCATATTGGAAAATTTTCCTCTCTAATAATTTTCAAAGCTTAAAGTAATATTTAAAACTATTATCCAGGGTTACAGCTCAATAGGGTATATTGTAAACGAAATATAAACGGTTGACATTAGAAAACCTTTTTTCTATACTCAGTCACTCATTATATCTTTATATTAACAGGCGACTGACTACTGAAAATACGGAATAAAAACATTACACGCCATCACCATGTATATACATACCTATGTAAACATAGCCTCTTATCAAGTTGGCTGTCAATGCATCACCGGTGATCACAACAAAAGTCACTCCCTACAGGCTAGTGTATCGCCAGTGATCACAACAAAAAATGTTCTCAGGTTAATTAACAATTCAGATCTTTTGCACTAGCAATAGAAGGCGTGTTACATAGCTCAAAATGTTCTGAGGAGTTAGAGATTTGTGAGTGTATCACCCGTAATATTTACATACATACATACATATGTACCTAAATTGTCAAATGGGGTAATATTTTTGGTACGATCTCCAGTGTTACATTGTTCTTCTGGTGGACGACCTTTGCTGTGATCACATACATACATACTCACATCTGTAAAAGGTAGTTCAAGGATGTATTTTCAACTTCCGTACAATAAACAATAAGTCTTAATATTCACGGATAAAAGTATGCAAATGCAAACATGAAATTAGGAATGAGTTGGAGACAGCTTAAACTTGCTGTTGCAGAAGTCCGAGCAAGATGGCGCACAGACGTTGTTGACGCCCTATGTCGGCCGAGGCGTTAAAGTATAGCAGGATTTATCACTGACCCTGTACTGCGCTGTTCAGTACAGAAAATAGCAGGTTTTGCGTTTAATGAGAACAAATATCGTCCATAAGTGTTTTTACTTGCACCGATACGTAGTATAGGGCAAGTTTTGGATTCGTGAAAAAATTCGACCTCGAGATAACAATGAATTCTGACATTACGATGATAGAGAAGCTCGAAAAAGTGGGTCTGCCAATTCTGTCTGTCTGTCTGTCTGTCTGTCTGTCTGTCTGTCTGTCTGTCGGTCTGTCTGTCTGTCGGTCTGTCTGTGTGTATGTACGCTGGACTGCAGCCTAAACGGCTAGACCGATTTGCTTCAAACTTCATATCTGAGCTCTGTAGGGTCGCAGTTCGAGGCGAAATCGGAATTTTTGTTCTAGCCCTGTTATTAACGGTACTTTACTTAAGGCCAATTTCACAAAAAGACGATTTTCTCGAAAACGGCTCTAACGATTTTGATTAAATTTCATATTCGAGTTAGTCTAGACAAATGCTATAAGATGGCGTACCACGTTTTTCGCTAAAAATACTTATAACGGTACTTTTCTTATTAACTGATTTTAGAAACATGACTATTTCTCGGCTAAAACTCAATGGATTTTTATCAAAATCGAAATGTGGGCAGGATTAAATGTTTAATAAAATGTGGCATTTAAACTTAGGCAAAATTTTTAAAAAAATTTTTTTATTAAAAATGTATGCATTTCTAACTAACAGCATATAGGTGCAAGTACGTACGACCCAGTCGTGCACATTTTTTTTTTGTTCAATGGGTCTGTACTGCACAATCCTGCTTTGGTCCTCTATAGGCCGAATACTTATTTAGTAATTTGTACCCAGCTCTGCCCGCATCTTATTGGCGTAGAACCAATCGGAAAAATGTATACAAGAACGGTAAGTGACCTAAAATTTATTTATCATTTTCTCAGTGAATATATGTACAAAAATCAGTATGTCTTGATGCAAGAAACATCACCGTCCATATTGTTAGGAACACATGTTAGGTTGTTGTTATCAAAACGTATTCTTAGGCGATACAAAATTGACTATTTTTATATTCTCTCCCTCTGGGCTCTTCAGAAACCAAGTAGGTTTATAGGAAAAGTAGGTACTTAGATGCAAAAATATGTAGGTATGTAGATTAGGTAGGTATATACATATATAAAAACAAATTTTGAGAATGTAAAACTTCATTATTGTCATCGCTAATCTATTTAAGTCCCTAAGCAACAGATGTGAGTCATATCTTAAATGTTCTGCATAATAAAATATTGTCATGCTCTCCAACTTTTCATCCTAAGGAGATTTATTCCCATAAGTTAGTGACAGAATCGTTATGCTCAGTCGTTGATCGTTTCAACGCAACATTTTATCCTTGTGCATATTTTTACATATTATCTTTCTGTAGTTCCCCATGCTGGATATAATTAAGACTATAAATCTGTTATACATATCTTTTTTTAGCTCAAACCTATAATCAATCTATATTAAGAGTCTAAGCACATTGTCGCCACATCGTATTAGTTTCTTAGAAACTCCAGGCGACGTTAGTATGGTTTTTCCTTTTACGTTGTGACGTTTTTCAAAATAAAACCATTTTTCCCTTTTTTTTGTTATTTTAGTTATTCCATTGTACATAACGACACATGGAAAGTGCAATAAACCACCCTAAATTGCCGCTATGGGATTTCACTGACACGATATTCATATGAATTCTTTAGCTAAGCTAAATATAAAAATGACACATTTGACGCAATTACATGTGGTGACTCCATTGAGTCATGTGTTTTTAAACTGTGATGCTATTCATCTTAAATCTATAATCAAGGGATCACCCTATACAGCAATAAATCAAAGACTACTAAGATGCCCTAAATGGGAGAAATTATGAGAAAAAGAGAATAACTTGTAAGCCCACGTTGGTTAAGGTAACAAAATCCACAGTGCCAATTCTTATGTAGGTAGACCGGTTGGCTTGCCACCGACCAAGTTTATGGGGGCCCGACCAAGACAACCAACATGGTTGCCAAAGATAAACTCAATCATTTCTTTCCTCTTAGTTAAAGCAATGAAAATGAAAATAAAAAACAATATGCAATACATAGGTAAATACATACATACATATCAATGTCAAGAACTTAGTCAAAAATAAGAGTAAAAGTATGAGAGTCACCGATGTGGGATTATCTCTGAGGTATTTGTATGTTTGCAATACATTGATGCTAATATCAATTATATAATGGTACATATAATTTAAGACTGCTTATCATTTGCCTATTGCATTGTGTGGATTAGGGCCAAAAGTGTCCAGCTTTGTTCAGTGTTTCATCCTACAACGATAATACGCTTAGGTCGAAAACGATTACCAACAGTGTTGCTTCTTGTATTAAAATGTATTGTTTCTATTGTTACCTATGTATTAATTCTATTTCAACTATACAGTACCGATTTAAAAACACAATGCTCTTGGTGACAAGTCAGGGAACGAAAAAAAATAGTTTTAGTTTTTAGCTCTTAAATCAAAAACTAGACCTACATACATATGTGACGATATGTATTAAAGCTGTGCTCATTTTAGCAACAAATGAATGCAAATAAAAACTAAAGTGCACGACTGGGTCGACGTACTTGCACCTTTGAGCTGATAGTTGGAAAAGAATGAACTTTAAACAAAGAATTATATGAACCAATATTTTTTTTAAATTCTTCATAAAATTAAATACCGTATTTTTGTATTCATTAGATTTTGCTCACGTTTTGATTTTGACCACAATCCATTTAATATTAACCAAGAAATGGCCATATTTCTAAAACCAGTTAATAAGTAAAGTACCGTTAGGTATACACTTTTTTAGCCAAAAATTTGGTACGCCATTCTACGACATTTGTCTAGACCAGCTCAAATATGAAATTTAGTCAAAATCTTTAAAGCCGTTTTCGAGTAAACCGATTTTTTGTTAAGTTGGCTATAAGTAAAGTACCGTTCTAAGCAATTTTGGCCCAAAACGTTGTATGCTATTTTATTAGACTTCAGAAGACTAGCATAAATATAAAATTTAAACAAAATCGTTAGAGCCATTTTCGAGCTAATTGGCTAAAACCGCTTGACCCTAAGAAGAGTACCGTTATTATCAATTTCAGCCAAAAATTTGGGAAACCATCTTTTAGCATTAGCATAGTTTTATACACACTAAAAATTTGAATGAAAGCGGTTGAGCCGTTTTTTAACAAACCGGCGTTTAACCAAATTGGCCTTAAGTGCCGTTATAACAAATTTTTGCCAAAATCTTGTAAGTAAAGTGCCGTTATTAACGCTTTTGGCCAAAAATTGTGTACGCCATCTTATAGCAATTTTCCTATTTTCCACTAGCCGAAATATGAAATTTAAAAAAAGTCGTAGGAACCGTTTTCCAGCAAATCAGCTTTTTGTTAAATTGGCCTTAAGTAAAGTACTGTTAATATTAGGGCTAGAACAAAATTCCAATTTCACCTCTAGGGATTACCCTACAGACCCTAGATATGAAGTTTGATCAAAATTCGTTTACCCGTTTAGGCTGTAGCCTCTCTGACAGACAGACAGAATTTTCAGACCCACTTTTTTCTATAAAGGTAATATCAGAATTTATCAAACTCCCGAGATCGAAAATTTTCACGAATCCAAAATTTGCCCTATACTATGTATCGGTGCAAGTAAAAACGCGTTTTTTCATATATAAATATAAGTCCCATCATGGCGATTTAAGTCCGGAAAATAGCATGGCAGGAATAGGATTCTTAAATACATGTACATATTTCTTACTTATGCCATTTATCGCTTTATGGGTCCTAATATGTGCAGTTTTGGGAAATGTACCTCAGTTTTTCCTAACTTCTACAATTTGTCGTGGCCGTGGCATACATCAACAGTGTAGCCAAAGTGTTTGATTTAGGATTTATGAATACGTTGAATTCTGCCATTTCCCAACGATAAAGACTATTTGAACCTACATGTCCTACATATATCGAGTAAATATGTATGTATACCTACGAGTTGTCATTTGCATCGCTTCAGAATAATTGAAGCTATTACTATTGGCATGAAGTAATATCGCCCTCTCCCTTTTCAGTGCTCGTTGCAATTTCTGGCATTTCTTGCCTCGAAAAACTTCAGTGCTAACAAATACAAGCATTTCCAAGCATCGCTGAATGCATCTTGAGCTGGCCCTTATCTTAAATAACCAAAGAACTTTCTAAGCCTTTCACTGCGTGTTGAGTGAAGCTGCAAATACATACCTACCAATTCTTCAGCAATCATATAAACGCTTCTGCTGCTGTCAGTACTTGGCAAATTGTACTTGTAACGTGACATCCCACTCACATCAACGTCAGGCGCTGCGAGTCCCTAACTAAATCGTAGGAGCCATTTTCGCACAAATTAGCTTAAACCGCTTTATCCTTAAAAAAAATGAACCGTTATACGCACTTTTGGTCCACAATTTTTTAAGCCATTTATTTTCGATTTTTACTCCAATGTGGGAACTTCAATAATACGATTTTAAGAATAATCGAGAATAATAAGTTCCGTTAAAATCGAAATCGATTAAGCCATTTTCATGCAAATCGGGTTTTTGTAAAAAGAATTTATAAGTAAAGTACTGTTGCTAATAATTTTAGTAAGAAATTTTATATGTCATCGGATTATAATTTCCTAATCTAAATCGAATATGAGATTACACCAAAATTATTATAGCCATTTTCGAGAAAATCTTATTTTTGTAATATTGGCCTTAAGTAAAGTACCGTTAATAATAAGGGTAAAATAAAGATTTCAATTTCGACACTAGGGATTTACCCACAGACCCTAGATATGAAGTTTGATCAAAATCCGTCCGCCGTTTACGCTGTATTGTTGTTTTGTTTATATCAATAACGTAACAAGGCTGTGATAAATTGACGGACAGACAGACATCGTATCAAATTTATGTGTAAGTGTTTGGTCTTTCCGTTTATGGTCCGGAACACTAAAAAACAAAAGCAAAGTCAAAGTCAGTAGCTATATTAATGACATCATACATTGTTTAAGTAGCAAATATGTTCCAAACATAAAATGTAGATGGTGCAATAGGAATCGTCGGAAACAAATGTTCGTAACACTGTAGAGTTCAAGGGTAAAAATTAAATAAATGTTCTACTTAACACTCGGTAAAGCAATACGACGCCACAAAAAATCCCATAAACTTGACATTCTTGGGGGAAAAATGTTTTAGCTATACAACGAGACCAAGTCTCCTTAACTCATGTGACAAATAATTACATTTACTACTTTAACCCAGTTTTGGTTAGGACATTTGGCGCCTTGGTTTTTTTTTTTTTGCTTGGCGCATCATTTTGGGATTAAATCGATTCTACTTTTGGGTGTGTTTGTGGTCAAGTAATAGTTTCGATTATTGAGTGAACTCCCCATCACAACATTTATTTGTTTATTTATTCTTTCGGTTATTCATCCCCAGCTAAACAGAGTTCAGACAACGCTTCGAATGACTATAAATCTTAATTTTCATCAAAATTTCTTCCGAAGCGTAGGAACTTCAGTTTTCTTCTCATGTTGGACGTAAAACGATATTTATATCTCCTAAGTGCAAAAAGATAATAATAAAAGAAACATGGCCACAGGACATTGAACTGTAAGGCGCAGAATAATGTATGTATGTATGTACGTGTTTTCTTGGTGCCGGAACACACAAGAGGGCGAAGATGAATCTCCACTTGAATTACTTCTACATACTTGAGACAGAAACTCATCAGCTTTAGTGGGTTGAAGCTGAAAAAAAAATTATCAATAAAATCGAAAATTCACGTCCCGTTTATCCCTGTCGATATTTTCAGAGACTAAATGTAGATTTTAGCGTGAATGTGAAACAAAACAACCATATGTATTGCATGGCTAAAATAAAATCTTAAAATTATGCGCGATTTTATTTTTCTGTCATATTGATTTTAGAATCGGCTTTTTCTTTTTTAATTGCACATTGATGGTACAAATATTTGCGTAAAATTTCTATAAGTAACGGTAAAGCAATTTCAGGAATAAAATTAAATTACGCTTACTGCTCCAGAATGCTACTACTCACTTTTAAAGAACTAGAAAGGGACAGTAGAATCGCATTAAATTAAAAGTCTAGCCCTAATAACTTCTCAACTTACATATGGCTTCTTTATATGTACAGTTGCTAATAACGTGCACAATACGATTGCATGAGCAAAGGTAAACTAAACTTCCCCTATAACCAGATTAGAATTTGGATACAAGTAGTCAACACACACAGCAGGCAGCACAGGAAGCCCAAAAACAAGTAAGGCAAAAAAAAGGAATTATGACGAAATGATTCATAATTCTCTGCAGTGTCTGTCCATGTCCCCAATTCGATGATGTCACGCTTGAAATTAAACCATTTCGCGAGCTAAAAATAAAACAAAACCGTGAACGATGATAAAAATACAAGTCCATTAAAGGAAGTTTGATTCGTAATTGATTGAAGGAGTCAGGTAGGTACTTACAAGGTTCATTTAGTATTTTTATGATTTTTAGGTTTTATTTGGTTTAATGGTTTTGAAATACGTATACATATAGTGAGGCCCTACAAATCACCAAATCTCCACACTTTCCAAAATGTTTGTATCAAAGACGATTTTAATAGTCGGCTTTAATGCTAGTTTAAAGCTAAATTATAATTTATAAAAATACTTTGCATTGAAAATTGGTAAAAACGTGTTTTTCATAATGAACTACTAAATGGTTTTCCAATAGCGATATCCGAACTTTCGCAGGTGATTGCCGCCATATTGTTGAAGCTACATCTGTCAAATTAAATAAAAATAAATAAATAATTATTAAGCCGGAAGCAGCCCATAGAGGGCCAAGACCTAGCTCTTCACAACTGTACATGTTGTGCGTGGTATACATTTCTGCATGTGCTGAAGGGACCTACAGTTTTATGTCGTATCCTAAGGGGGGAGGGGTTTTGAGAAGTTTTCTCATGACAGTTATACTCTTGAATGTTTGTCATGCACTCGGAAGAGGTGGGGCCGTGAAAAAATTTGTGATGGTATTTTTCTGGATTCGAACTGGGAACCCCTTGCGCAGTAGTCCATCGCACTAATCACTGAGCCACGGCACCCACAAATTGGCGGTCCTTTATTCAGTCCGTCTTGCAGTATCAACAGCATGTTCAAATGATTAAATTATTCTATGAAAGTGGGCTTTCTGTTCACGCGCTTCCCTTGTTTTATAGCCGCCATAATTTCACTTTCAAGAAGACTATTCGCAACCTGGTGGATAAATTCGACCGAAAACTCTACCAAAAATATCCCCGCTATCCGTGAGAGTGTACAGGACAATCCGAGACAGACTCGGAATTTCGCAAACAGCAAATTGGCGAGTTCTTCGATGTTTTTGACCTATGTACATCCATACAAGATTCAACTGACCCAGGGGCTTTAAGTCAATTACCATAGACGACGCCACTTGTTCGAGGACAGTGCTCTCGAGTAATATTAAGTTGACTCCAATTTCGGTCGAAAAATCATATTCAGCGACGAGGCCCATTTCTGGATGAATAATTTTGTCACCAAGCAAAATTGTCGAATTTGGGGCGGTAGCAATCCACACGAGATTCACCAAATTATCAATAATAACCAATTGATGATTTGGACACCGACGACATTTCACAGGACGTGCCAAACAATCCACATTTTGCAAAAGTGATTTATGAAAATGGATATCTCAAGAAGAAGCGACGTGAATTAGGCACCAATATAGTGTAGTGCTTTACTGTAAATTGAGTTTACTATAAATTGAATTTTCATTTAGAAATTTTTCCAAAACACAAATGCAGACAACAATCCCAAGTCAACCTCAAACTATACAATGAAAATGTAATAGTCTCCAGGACAAAAAATTGACTAGATTTTAGTGAAGTCTAACGAGGAGCACCAAATAATACTTCCATGAGGAGTAGCAAATTAAAGCGCACAAGGAATGTATGCAGAGCTCCACTTCCCTAATATTTCTTAGTGGTTCGTAAATTTTTTAGACTTTTAGAAATACATAAGTACTTCTTAAATCTAGTAAATCGTTTTCTCTTCCAGCGGGTTTTAGCAGTATAGCGGCTAGCAAATTCTTTGCGCAGGGAACGCTGCCAGTGCAGTTTAAGTCGGCTGTACTTCTTTGTTAAATTTTAAAAGGCGTTTTTTAGAAGTGACTGATATCTATTACAGTTTGTTGTTGGAATCACGTTTTGAATCTTAAAGAACCTTGTAAAAAAACGTTTTTCTAAATTTGGTAATTGATATCCAAATTGTTACAAATTGATTACAAAGGTACATCACCCTGCTATCACGCAGTCACGTCCGAGAGTTTTTATTTTTCTTTGAAAATAAAGCGATGCAATAGAACGAGTCTCGCGTCATTCTGTATTGTTTCCTACATTTACAACGATTGGATTTTTTTTTTGACAATTCGCGCTAGATTCGCCTCGCTCTCACGCTATATTGTGAATCGGGCATGAGTTGTAAATCAAGATTAGGAAGAAGTATAAGCGATGCAAAAACCAGATGCTTGCATGAAGCAGATGCTGGCAAAATATTTTGCACAAACATAAGTTAGTTTAGTACTTCCGCACGCAAATCCCATTCATATCCATCCACTTATGACTCGTGCTTCAATGCACCGTTTATTTAAAATACATTCACTGACTCAATTGAGTTTACATCCTTCCACCCCGCTTAATCGAAGATCTGTTTTGAACACCCTTCTATTATATTATGATCTTTAATGCGGGTGTGCCATCATGCGGAAGTGATGCATGCAAAGTACTTACATACATTTGTACATATGTGCTATTCCTTTAAAGAATTTTTATGTGAAAAATCTGAATGTTTCGGGGAGCAGAGCTTTAACAAAATATTATATAAACAGGAAATATATATGGAAAGGTGATACTCGCATCTCGGGAACAGGCTGCTATGCATCACCCATTTCATAAGTCATCAAATCCAATGTGAACGTTTCTTAACGAGTACCTACTTAGTCAGACTACATCTAAAAATATGAACAAAAAAGTCTTCGAAAGTCGGACAAACTGCTATTCAAAGTTCGCTGCACTGCGATTCAGATCAGTGGAGCCATGTCTCACCCAGTTTCCTAGTGATGGGTGTGTAACTTGAGACATCCATGAGCTCGTAGACGGCGCGTGTGAAATGAACTGTCAACATTAGAACCAGACTGCTCTTGCAGTAAATACGATGGAGCCTTTACTTCTGCAGTCCCAGCATACTTACCGATTTGTAGCGCATCAACGCATTCGTAATGCCCATTCGTTCATACTCGTGTATGTATGTATATATGTGTAAGGTTTAAGATATTGTAACGTAAGAAATTATGGCTATGTGGCAATGATGAAAGCGAAAATTAGAGCAAAACAAAAATGCACTGGGTGGTTAGGCGATTAGGTGGCATCGAAATCAAATCAAGTATGCCGTGGAGCATGCGGTATGCGGTTGCAAAAGATTTGGCCAGGCGGTACTCAACCGTGAGCTGGGTGCATGATATTGTATTGTTGCCAAATCCTGTTAAAAGGTTTTGAAGAATTACGTGAAACGAATAAATAAACTGAAGGGTTCCTAAGTAGAATTTAACAATGTAATCGATTTTGTTTTAAGGTAATCTAATCGGCTAGTGTTGGATAAGCATTTTGAGCAAGTATTAATAATCTGATTTTGATTGCATTCATAGTAGCGTACTTAAATTGTTTAGTCCTCTAGGTGTTCAGTCTGTTTATATTTGGCAAAATTTAGAATAACACTTTTTTTAAATATGTATTTTCCTTGTTTTAAATTAAACTGTGGGCTTAGAAACATATTCCTTTTAAAGGGAAGGGAGTATACAAATATAGGTTTTTCATAGTGTACAACTTTGTTATTTAGATATAACTAGAAATGATTTTAAAATACATATTTTAATTAAGCATTAAATAATAAAGCATACCTTATTATTCAGTTCGAGATTAACTCTCAAAAGCACAAGACGTGTTCTGCAAGTGTTTCTCTGTGAACTACATACATATATTCCCTTTGCGTTTCTCGTATCGTATCGCAAAATTTCTAAACGCGCAAGATCGCCCACTAGTTCCGGGGGTAACCTATTATCCTCCGAAAAAAAACTTAAAACTAATATGAGTGTCAAAAATAGAGACTCCAGGGCTAATTACTGGAGTCCCCTGCAAACATTGCCTGACAGTGATAGTGAAAATATGGATGACATTGTTACACCCACGTCCCCAAAAATAAAAATACCTCCCATAAAACTTCTGCAAAAACCGTGCGAATATGTGCATAATTTCATGAAAGAAAATAACATATCCGAATATTCAATTAAAAAAATGTCTATTGGCATAAAAATTATGTGTGAGTCTTTAGATTCATATAAAATAGTTATTAATAAGTTAAAAGAAGAAAAGTGCCAATTTTTTTCACACGATTTAAAAGGTGAAAGAGCTTTCAAAGCAGTTCTGTATGGGTTAGGAACTGTTGACGCTTAAGTAAGTTCTCGAATAAAGATTGTTGGATTGATTGATTGGTGAAGGCACAATATATTTCCAGTCTAACTCACTAAAATATTATGATAATTTATTGTAATAAAAAAAAATATTGAATAATTTTTTTCCAAATTAACTTTTCCTGAGAGAAAGAAAATCCTTAAAACCACCTCTAAACCATTATTAATATAAGTCTACTTATTATTAAAAGTCTACTAATTTTTTTAAGCATATTTTTGTGTGTTTCTTTTAAGATGAATAGTGGAAAATAACATACTTTGCACTGTGGTAAAATATACCATCGGATCTAAGCTCTCTGTACCAAAAACATTTTTCGTAGCTTTTAAATGCCAAAACTGGCGACATTAAATCTGTCAAATGTACGTTATAAAGGCAATCGCACACTGCGATATGTTTTTTTAGTTTTAGTATACACTTTTTCGATATGAACTTACAAAGCAATGGCTTTTATAAAAAAAAAATAAAAATTACGAACGCTTCTTATAGCAATCCGTTTTTATGCCATAAAACCAAAATCCCAAATCATATTTTTTTCTATGGTGGGAGTTAAGTATAAACATTAATTTATCCTACGAATTAGGCGATAAATAAATAAAACGTCCCAAACTGAATCATCTTCATTCCGCACCAACATAACATTTATTTTAAAGGCTAGATCACCCTTTCTCTTTGTCAGCATCAAACTCGAAATGCGTTTGCGTACGTCTGCTATTTATTCTAGCGTTGATCAGTGACAGATGGTATCCTCATTGTTGATGACACAGATCACAACACGATCGCGTCATATGCATGTGTAGCGAGAGAGAGTATTAGACAAGAGATGACAGCGGGCCGCGATATGCACGAAATATGAAACAGATACCCACAGCCCGATAACCCAATAAAGAATACTAAAAGGAGGAAAAATAAAACGCCTATTGCCTATTCACCTGGATGATCATATTATGTAGTGGTCTTGACCAAAGAACAACAACACTGCATCCACAATAGGCACGCGCTATCCGACCACACCAGTATTTGACAGCAGCATGAGGCCAATGTCAGTGTCATTGGGAGGGATCGTAAATGTGTATCTATTTTCATATACATACTTTTCCCCGTGCGTTGGATGGCGTGCAGTCGATTACATTTTAAGTGCTGCATGCTATGTCGTTAAGGCTGCTGTCATGTTTGGAATGCTGTTGTTGGCAACTTGCCTACGAAATTTAGTGCGTTTGGGATTAGGAGTTTAAGCAGAAGGAATAGTGGAAGAAGTTCTTTCGTGATGGCGAATGACAGACGGCTTCGGTGGTATATTGTTGAATTGATTTTAATAACTTTTAGGGCTTATGGTTGTGGGGACACTTTTTTTCTTGAATGTGACTACAGTTTATGTCACATAATGGACCGCTTTTATTACGATTTTGTTCTGGTCACTCATCAAATTATGTACTTCGTGTATCGCAATATAGCCATGAAATTCGATGCACTACAACATGTTATCTCAAAAACCTCGAAAACGTTGATGATGTTTGCCCACACTTTGGACAAATGATCCTTCATATTATATAATTAATACTATCAAAACAAAAGCGTGGACCGGGTCTCAAACGAACAGCATAATTAGCCCTAGAAACGTGGGGTGCAGTAGGTATTCTCCAATCATTGTCAATGACGAAAATAAACAACATTTTCTTACGCAGTAAAATCATATCTACTCATTTTCAATTAATTGTACCATTAGCTTGAATGTATTTATTTTATATTTATATTTCGAAGTAAAAATCACAAATAAAATTGGTTAACCGATATACAATTTAGTGCCTTAAATTATTGCTTAATTTTGATTTAAAATGCGGCGGGGAGTAGAACTCAACAAAACACGGAAATGTGTTGATCGGATGATACACGGTTCTAGGGTTAAAGAACCTAGAGACATATATAACAGTACCCTGACCAAAATAAATGTTCAGTTCCGAATGACAAAGCAGGTAAAAAATATACCAGTTTTTGCAAATGGTGCATTGCAATGAATAATATCAACAACTTTTTATACTCTTTCACAAAAAGGAAAGAAAAATCCGTAACGATTTCCAACAACAATGCCACATTGCATATATGATGGAATCGAAATTAACTCAAAAAAATTAATTGAGAGCGATGAGTATAAAAAATTGTCTGGATATACAGTATCCACTGTCACACGAAAAGTGGGACAACCCAAAAAATGCGTCGAGCTAACTTTTTAGAACCAAACAAATTCATGTCTACTTTTCGGACTATTTTAATAGCCGTGTTTTTTCGAAAGCGTATAGCCACCTCTGAATAAAATGTCCATACTCACTTTTATACTCACTTCTAATTTTTAGCTTCAAAATGCCATAGACTATATTGTAGAAAACAACTATTAATGAATAAATCGTACTACGCCATCTATGTTGCGACTTTTTCCACACTTTATGTTCACTTTTGGTTTCTGAGTAATTTATGTTCACCTTTCGTTTTGTTTTTGCGGAAAAGCGGCTATTCACTTTCGAAAAAACACGGCTATTATTTAACTTATTCATATACAAATACTTTATGTATGTTTATTCAGAAATATGTGATTACATAAATATGACAGAATTATATTAAGCACCTTAGTAGGTCATGACGAACCCTATGACAGAAAAACATGAACAGTGTCACCTGTCACCTAAGATTTCAATCGTTCTACAGGGACTGAGTAAATCCTCGAGTTGGTTCTGTAATTTACCTCCACTAGATTCCTCTACAATCTAGTAACTGCCAGCATGTATGTTAATATATTTCTAGAAATGCTGTTACTATATACATATGTAAGTCCGCAAGTTTCATAGGAATGCCTAGGTTCACATCTTTTGAATAAGTATCGGACCCTGTTCCCTCATTGCTCTTAGCGCTCTAAAAAAATTGCTATATGTGAATTATAAAAATCCTCTGCAGCTCGCAAAGTAGTAAGCATCAACAGTGTTTCTCAATATTTTTTGACTATTTTCGGCCCAGGAGTCTCCCAATCTCCTGATAAAGTTGAAAGCAATTTTGAAAGCTTTGAAGCTTTGCTGGATTCCGTAATATACCTTTCTCGATATTATTTTGATTGGACGGACCAACTCCTATCCCTTATTCGCGGACTTATAGAGGTTGTCCATCTCGTTCTAAAGGTCTGTTGCTGAAAATAAGCAATATCTGACTTAAGCCTCCTTAATTTGTAATCAGGGAAACACATATGTACATAATAAATTCTTAGAACATGGTATTATGCCATTTAAATACTTAAATGCATATATATACGTACACACATTTCATATGTGCTCCTATGTATTCGTTTTTTAGGCTTTTTGTATACGTATACATTCCAAAATCAGAAAACGAAATGAAAACAAGCGGAGGAAATATTTGTAGCTAATATTTACATTGAATGGCATCCGTCTGACTCAATGTTTATTGGTGCAGTTATTCAACCCTCCGGCTAAATGATTTGCAAACAATTTTCGTCTGAATTTCGGGCACTGAAGAAATGTAAACAACGAACGTACGAAAAGGGAACGCATTTTACAGGAATACTTTCCATTCTCTTGTATCATACATGCTCTTGGCTGCTATCCAACAGCTAAGAACTCATGTTTTGCCTTTGAGTAGGTTCAAAGTCAAATGTCATGTGAAGATTTAACTTCCGGAGAGAATTTTTGTATAAAAACCATCTTTAATATATCATATTATATCATTTGTCATTTAGACTTTCGCATAGAAAGGTTGTTTTTAAAATGAACATACGCACTAACAAAATGATATTTTGTCAAAATGTGCTTGTTTTCTTATGTCATATAGGTCATGCGAAATGCAAATAAACTTAAAAAAAGGCCAGAGGAAAAGAATACACATGACGACATATTTGAGATTTTGCCTTATGGATAACCATACTCAGATGCATATCTAATTGCAGATGTCTGCGAACCACCATTCTTCAGATGAAAAGGAACCCCAATCCAAGATAAACATAAACTTCCGCTTCCTATTTGTATTATTCGTCCTGCATTATTTTTATTTGTAGCTTTCCTTAAACTCATCTTGATTTTCCTTTAAAGCATCGTATAAAGAGTCAGCTATTGTTTTAAAAACAGGTATTGTAAATTGTACACATCCTCGTTTGACAGAGGCCTTACTCTATAGGGCGAAGATTATTCTATAGATTGCTTGTAGTACTCGTCGTCACAACCCTTAGGGCTGTTGATGTCGCGTAGTCCACTTTTGCATAAATGACACCTCACTGTCTGTGAGGATGCTTACCGGCGTTTTCTTATCGTTGGAGGTTATAGCGCATGGCAGATGAAGCAATTTTTTAATTGTCTGTTAGTTTTTTTTTTAATTTAAAGAATTATTCAGGATTCATTCATACCTATGTATGTATTATACATATATACTTTAGTAGATGCTTTGAGTGAAGATAAATTGAAAACAATAGATTCACTTCATGGATTAACAAGAAATATTTTTGATGCAAATGTCGAAATAGTATTACAGAGGAAACAGCGAAAAAAAAGAAAATTTGAATGGTGTCTGTCTGCCTGTCCGTCAGAATGTCACAGCCTCCTATCTTCTGAACTGTTTTGAATATAGAGGTGAAACTTTTAGTAACTAAGGTGCTTTTGAGGCACCCTATTGTATAAAGGGTAAGAACTTTTCTTTTTTGTTTTCTGTCACGTAATATGTATATCAAAGAAAAGAATTCGTAAAAAGATTTTTTTGTTTAACCAAATTTTTATTAGGGTAGAACGAAAATTAATTTGTCCAGCCGAACCCAAATGGCGAGTTTCCGGCCCTTCAAATGATCAAGAAGCTGCAGTTATTAAGTTTATTTAATCTTTTAAGGTTGTCGGCGAAGATCCTTACGCAAAGTTCGTAATACTGTGGACTGAGGATTTCCCGATTCGAGTCAAAGGTCAGTGTGGAATCGACTGATTGGCTCATTATGAACTAAAGCACTTAGGGCTACGATAGTCATATATACATACATAGATATAGAAATATAATCCCCGAGAGATATTATTATTATTTTTTTTAAAACATATAAAATTAAAATTCAGGCATCATATTATGTTGGACTATTTGCATAAGACTTTATCTAAAAAGTCAGACTGCACCGTGTGGATCCAAACGAAGTTTCTTCATTCATGGATACATAGATTGGAAAGCGCAAGTCCGTGTTGGTAACGCTACAATACAATTGAAGGGTAATGGAGTCATATGTATGCACAGAAGCAATGACCTTTTACTAGCGTGATATCACACAATATACTACAAACTTACAACCAAGCAAAGAATAAAAAAGGTACATACTATGTATTATGCCTCTATGGAGGCATTTATGAAAGGATAACAAAATGCAGCATTCACAACTTTTTGTTTTAATTTGACGGGCGAGAAACTAAACTTCAATTTAAACAAAACCATTTATTTATTCAATTGTTTAAAATATTATTCAAGTAACACATACTTTATAGAGATGCCTTAAAAAGTTTAAATGTATTAAAATAGCTTTATAGTGATTCTTTGGTGACATAAAATAATGTGAGGCATGCCGCGCGAAACAATTTGGGATTAATTGTGTGAAAGATAGGTAAAGATGGCAATTTTCGGTAATGATAGTAGCACATGCTATGACAGTTCTAATATTATGATAACTATAGAAAAATGTTACAAAGGAGAATATTTTACTTGAAGCGACGACAGGTGTAGGGCAAAGAAATGGGTAGGTAGTTAAACAATGAGAAACACTTTATTTGTATCGCTTTAAACGTAGGTTTCACGTTGATAAGGGAGTGCCTTGCGAAAGTAAGATGTTCGTGATTTGCTAAATGAAAATAAGACATTAATAGACTCGTTAATGAATAAAAATGTTTATATTTAAAAAAAAATATAACTGCTCAATTATATATTTGTGTCTACATATGTACATATATGATATAATAGGTATACGTGGATAAACATTTATCAGTGTATAGGAGCTCAGAAAATGTGTCAAGAGAATTTAAAAAAATGTTTTAACATGTATGTAAGTACCTCATTACCTCTTTTTAACCTGGCACCCTTGGCCTGAAAATATTTCCGTAATTTGAGGGTGAATAGCGAGGTATTCTTGATGTCGGAATGTATGAGTCGCAACACCTTTTATTAGTTGCTGCTCCTTTTTGTTGTTAAACAAATTTACCTGCCAATATTACAGAAAAAATGTGTCCTGCCATTCGGACGAAGTATCGACATATTGGGAAAAAGTAGCATGTTTTAAATTGATTTCTTATAAAATTATATGTATTACATGGGCTTTTTCGTAGCAACTCCAGAGGACAGATTTATTAACCTTTCCTCCATTCAATGACCCAATACATTTTTATTTACACAATGGGTCGCAGTCATATCTTCCAAGCATTCTGTTAATTATGTGGGTGCCGTAGCGTAGCGATTAGTGCGTTGGACTACTGCGCAAGGGGTTCCAAGTTCGAATCCAGAAAAATACCATCAAAAGTTTTTTCACGGCCCCACCTCTTCCGAGTGTCAAACAAACATTCAAGAGTATTACTGTCATGAGAAAGCTTCTCAAAACTCTCTGCCCTTTGGATACGGCATAAAACTGTAGGTCCTTTCCGTACGTGCAGAAATGTATACCACGCACAACATTTACAGCTGTGAGGAGCTAGGCCTTGGCAGTGTATAGACTGCTTACGGCCTGATATTTATTTTTTATTCTGTTAATTATATGTAGTAACATTTAGTATGTGTTATAGTATATTTTGGCCAAAGTAGTTTCACAAAAAATGTTTCCTCTAAAGTTTGTAGTCCTGCAAAATACATAAAATAAATTCGATCTGTTTAAAACTTGAATTATTTAAACAAATTCTTCTATGCTCCTTAATAATGGACATTTCCTAATATACATAGTATTAACAATGTGCTTGTTATGAACAAATTAAATACATATAATTGATTATAAGTTATGAGTAGGTTCACACCTCCTTTTACTATACTTTATTTGTTACGAAGCAGGGAGATACATTTTTTTAAAATAGCGTAAACCTTGTTAAATAGCTTAAATTATTTGTCCAACATAATTAGGTTAAAACCTCGATCTCCACCCATGGAACTACACTCGTAAACAATGTGGCAATTATTTGTTGTCTGTCAGTGGGCAGGCACGCAACCCTGAGGTGATTTAAGGACATAGAAATTCTACCCCACTTAGAAGTTGATCCGCGGTCGGCGACGGACGTTTGGTGGTTGTCGAGTGTGCAATAAATTCATAATTGAGTGGTTTGACCGTCTGGCTTTTATTGATTTTTCCACTCACGCAAGAGGTGAAGTGGGGTGCGGTCTGTCAAAATAGAAATGGTGTGTGGTCGACACCCTACCCCTTTAAGCATGGTAGGATAACTTTGAATTTTGTGAAAAAGTATATCCGGCCTTGAATGTGTAAATGAACTATAATATTTTTAAATCTTGGCATGTCGCGTGTCGCTTGTCTCTTGTTGGTGTCTAAGTGATACCTTAACACTTAGCAGGAAAATGTATTGCTAGTTAGGTATTTGTATTGGGAGTGACTCACTCCTATAACAAGGAAGTCAAAGTCTATGAGCATGTTTGACCGCAATTATCTCTTGGTGATTCATTGTACGTTACGCAATTTGTTATGTAGAGCACTTATGTATGTAGAGCTCACTTAATGAAATACCACACACATGCATGGCTATGAGCAAAAAAATTCGAAAAAATTTAGTAGAACTTCATTTTATTGAGTAATGTCATTACGTACTGTAAACAAACACAATTAACTTATAATATATATACAAATGGGACAGAAAAGTCCAAAAAAGCCCAAAGTGTTCAAAACACCTTAATTCAAAAATTGATATCTGATTAGAATAGCTTGAATGCCTTGAAAGACTCGATATCTTCAAAGCCCTTTAATTAAAGGGTTTCTACTTAATTTATTTTATGTTTAAGTACTCTTTTTTTTATAAAAGTTCATTAATAATCTTATCCTTTTATTTTCTTCACATTAAGAGTTTAGAGTTCTTAATATCCAGGTAAGAGGCTACCTGGCTTATTTCTCTTACTTCTCAAGTCTAAACAATAAAGCTCCCTGTATTGTATATCAACCACTAAAGATAACCAATTGCACATGTTTTATATTAAATCATAGTACTTTTGGAACTTGGGATTACCCGAGTAAAATCCGCAGTACTACTCTATGCTTATTAATTTTTGAGTACCATAAGGTTATACATTTTGTTTAACACTTATCTTAAGTCCGTATCACTTCTAGCTTCTTGCATCACATAAACATTATTGTATAAAAATTTTAAGTTGACTGGATTAATGGATGTGCCTGATCAACAAATATTGATGTAAAGTGGTATTTCTATTAAAAGTCCGCCTTACCATATGCAATTTAAAGAAGACGAACTTTCGATTTTGTAATTCGCCTAGACGCATGCAACGTAATTTTATAAATGTTAAGTTACACTGGTATACAGAAATGCTTCCATTAAATTTCTATATAGGTGCGCCATTTATTGAACTTCTTGCAGTTTATAACTTGGAGTCTGATAATTTTGAAAATTACTTAACAAAATTAACTTGAATTATTATATATTTACTAACTAAATGGCAAATGTTCATATGATGCAAATATTGTATAAAACATGAGTGACACTAAGTTGAAAAATGAAATTTAAAATTGCTTAGAGAAGATAGATAGGAGAATAAAATAATTCATTTCATATTAAAGTTAATAAGTAAATGTTGTTTGGCGGATATACATCAGTAATAATAAACGTATGGAAATGCTACATTCCGCCTGGAGCGGATCGTGTGATACCCTATCTCTTTCCTATATACAGACATGCATATGTAAATACATATGTAGATATGACTATGCATTTTGCCACTTCCACCTGAAACTCTCATAAATTTGTGCTTAAATATATTTTATAAAATCACACCAAAACAATTATTTTTTTAAAAAGTGGGTGAGGTGGTGGGCGGATTTCAAAAATATTTGAACATGTAAACAAGTCTGCGCCTTAGCATTGATATTATTTGATTGAAATCGAATAAAAATTGATTTTAAATTAAATTTTTAGAAACCCCCCCTAAAAAGTGGGCGTGGCCATATACAATATATGAAAGATTTGTAGAGTAAGTGAATATCTACATATTTGCTTAAGTAAGTTTTTTTCGAGTTTCATACAAAAGTGCTGAAAAAAGTAATTTTTTCGAAAAGTGGGCGGGTTTTAAAAAATTTTACACTTGTATTGCTTACTTTTCCAGGGATCTCGTATACAAAATTTTATGAACCTAGCTCAAAATTTAAGGCCCGAAAACTGGTGACACACGGACAGACGGACGGACGGACATTGCTCAATCGACTCGGCTAGTGTTCCTGATCATTTATATATATACTTTATGTGGTCTATCTTTAATATTTCTCTATGTTACAAACTATGTTTCAAACTTAATATACCCTTAGGATAGGGTATAAAAATACGAGAATTTTATAATTGTTCATAGTTAACTAATATTAAAAGTTAACTTGTATTTGGATCTGCATTCTTTACTGTAGGCAAAAAATAACTTATAAAGGTACATTCGTACTTTACTTTTTAGATTTTCATTAGGCTCAAGTATTTAACTTAGCAATTTATTTCGCAAACCATAAGAAATTATATGTGCTGATTTGACGGTCTTATGGCAGCAGAACTATGTACCTAAGTGACAGCCTTATCCAGCGCTCGACAGTCAACACACACATTTCCCCTGCCCGCATATTTATTAAAACAGTGGAGCCTAAATTGTCTGAGAATAGATGTGAACTTGCGTTTGATCGAGAAACACTTCTGTGGCTTGAATTAAGTATGGAAGAAGTCTTAAGATATTTTGATGTCCGATATCACCATCTCAGTCAATTCTGGATTACATTTGGGCTTACATTGTTTTACCAACCAGGAGTAAGACATAAGTAATGTCTGTGTATTTTGAACGCATTTTATTAACAGTACTGAGGTATTATCATGTCTAAAGCCAATGTTGGAATAGTGCTAAAAAATCTACTGACACATATGCAGAACGAACCTTGAATATGGGAAAAAACTAACTACGATGACCGACTTTAACCACAGAAGGAATGATCGTTAAACTTTAGAATCTATTACCCTGTAGGTTTATAGACCTCTTTTTTTATGTAATTTTAGCATATTTCAAAGGGACTAGACTTTTGATATCAAATTTTTGAAAATTTACCACTGACAAGAGTTGGGTTTTAGCAGTAATTGCTGCGGGATGATTAAAAAAATATTCTTACCGTAGGAGATTTTAAGCCAAACAAAAATGTTATATTTTTTATTACTTTTCCACGTATGTTGTTTTAACAATCACCGATTCACTGTCAAACGACCCGAAGTTGACTTAACCCTTGTACTAAGGATAATTTCCAAGCTAATTTTAGACTTAAGTATGTTTCAAACCTGCTTTTAAACGAATTATTGTTGTCCTAGCCTAATCAAATCTAAACATACACTTCAAATCAAATGGGCATTAACCTTTCAATTCCTCTCATATGGTGAAACAGTCGATCAGTCAACCGGTTCCAACTTCACATTTTCCTTTCACTCTTTTTCAATGCCTAACCAACGCAAACAATAATCTCATCAATCTGCCAATTTCTTCAAAATCACTCAAATCACTTAAAATGTTTCCACATTCCTCCGACTAGGTGCAACATTCTTCTACGCGTTGGTTTTTTTTTTTTTTACCAAAAGTAGGTATTTACCTCCAAAGTGCATGACTAACGCCAATGGAAAAGACTATCTCCAAAAATTAGAAAAAAGTCAAAAACTTGTCAATAAAATATGGTAACGTATTCATCGAGTTGGAGGAGCTGAATTCTTCATAGTGCCTCAGCGAAGATGAAAGTTCGATAGTCTCATAATTTCACGCAGATGACATGGGCCCAGTTGGTCAGCGGTACTGCGGGCTTGCGGTTTGGAATGCAAATTTTATTTGGCTATTAAAAAAACAATAAATAAACGCCACCAATTTAGTAATAATATTGACACTTTAGGTGTTTTGGCCGTTGCGAGACGGTTTCTTATGCTGAATTATGTGAGATGGATGCCATCAATCGCATTGCGCTTTCGATTTCAGCATTTGGAATTTCTACTTGCATCTATAACTTAAGGGGTAAGTCTTGGTTTGTTAAAGATTTTGGTGGTGTTTTTTTTTTTGCTGCACGTATAACACAATATAAGTCAGCTTTTCCAATTCAAAGTCAAGCGACGGTTAAGACTTAAAAAGCTAAACATTTCAGAGGCTTGTAAAATGAAAGCCAAATTATAACTTGGCTTACTCAAAATTTGTAGGGAAAAGTCAATTTTGACTCACGTTGTTTCTGAAATAAACGATTCAATTGAGAATTTATTGATGCGAGGCTTAATTTACAATTTGTACTTAAATGTACCTTATATATATACATATGTATATATACTCGTATATATTACAAGATTAGTCACATTCAACAAAAAAATTCAAATGTTGGCACTAGATACGATGAATTGCTATGCTTCTTTGTTGTCCCGATGGGAATTGTTGCCTGTATTCTGTTTCTTCCCTGCCATGATGACATAATCTTGGGGCGTCTATGATGAAATGAATGAATTCCACTTCAATTATTTCAGTCTAAGTGATTACTTGGGCTATTTAACCAAATATCATCAAAATCTGCTTATCTATTAAAATAAGTTTCAGCAACAATTTTTCGCATTTATAAATTCAATTAGTTGGTCGAGCCTGTTGACAAAAGACTACCACACATACATATGTATGTACAATTTACAGCCGTGTGCAACGAATCGAAGTTTACACTGTCTCTTTCTTAAAAAAAAGTAAAATAAAATCGTACTGTTATAACCGGCTGTTATATTTTTCAAACTGCAGGAACATACGACCCTGAACGCCACTTTATTTTCTTTTTTCGGCGGGGAGACGGTATCATCAAAGCAAATGGGAAATACAACACACACACCATACTATCATTTAAAATTCATTATTTTTTGCTGATATTTTCGTAGTTTTGTTTTTATTAACTTGATAGTTCGGGATTTCTTACATATTTTTTTTGTTGACAAAAAATAATGCTTACAATTCGTTAACACGACAGCTGTGAATTGTTTTAATTCACATTATTTAGTCAAGTTATTTAATAGTCTTCTCCTTTGACTACCACGCTAAGCGATCTCCAAAGTGAAAATGTCAAATGTTTCTTAAACACATACACTTGTACATAAATAATCCGTGTCAAGAAAAGGCCTATGTATATGTCAAGTAATCTAATGTGACCACGTCGTCAATATAAATTGCGCGAGTAGCACTAAAGTAATACTTAAACAAATGTGTAACTGCATATTAATTTATTCTAAGACTTGTTTAGCACCAGAATGAAAATATTTTTGTTCTTCTAGTGTTTTCAATTTTTGCATTTTTGTACTTAGGACAACAATTGTACTCAGGACAATCGAACTCTGATCGCGATTAAGTATCTGTATGTCAAAGTATAGGGTAATGGATATAGAAGAATCAACGGTGTTTTTAACCTAGCACGAGCATCTGGAAAACATATTAAATTTTAGTTTTATTCATATCTCTACAATGTTAATTATAAAAATCGAGTAAGTGTTTTTGAAATTTGATATACTAGGCCAAGTATGGAACATACATAGACTTTTAAAGTCATTAACTAGGATGTTTTCTATCTCATTTCCCGTGACCTGGCACCCAAAAATGAGTCAGCTAATTATATCTTGCGGCTCAACCAAAAGGGCTCGCAGCTGTAAGCCAAAGACTTGCTTACCCAATGAGGATTTTTGCCGCAGCTAGAGCCTCGATAACATAGCATTTACATAGTGCCATAGTGCCGAAGTCATAGGATATGTCATCTAGATAATCAAAGCTCTGGGGTACGGCTCATACCAAAAGCCTCAGCTAAATTTGTGAGCAGTGCGTGTCCGTGTACAACAGAGCCCGAAGTACCTGTGTATCGGTACCAAACATGTACGGGAAAGACCTTTTTACCAAACTACCAACGCATAAGCAAGTAATGGCCTGATCTTACCCATCTGGATCACAATGCACTTCCATAAAGCCGAGAGTGACATGGATGTTTTTGATGCAACATGTGGTGACAGCCTTTAGTACTGGCTGAATGTCATGATCCTCCTCCTCTTAAAGAGAACAAATTCTAGGAGCCCATTCCTAGTACACCAATCATCGATCGATTTCTAAAGTTACCTACCTACACGTTAGCACATACAGTTCTTAGGCATGTACCAAAAAAAGCACGGCATCGTCATCCGCATATGCATACGGCTGGATGTCAGAATAATTGAGAGTTGTTAATAAAGAGTCTACCACCATGCCCTATAACAGGAGGACTTTCCTCTGTGGTAAGCCCCTATTTACAAACAACGCATACTCGCCACAATCCGCCTTCCCAACTAATGTTCTACAATACCAATGTTTCATCCAAACCATGACACCTGCGATAGATACACAATCACTATCAGAATTCGATTCTTCTTGTTGGCCTGAGTGCGCAAGTACAAAAATGTAAAATTAATAAGAGAAATAAAAATATTTTTCCATTCCTAACTCCACGAGGGACATTTCAGAAACATTTCACAAATGTTTTATTCGATCTGGACAGAGATAACTAATAAGATTTGCACACGAGTCCATACTTTATAAGTAATAAAAATCATGTAAATAAAGTAATTAGTCAAATTGTACTTGATGTGTTGTGCAAGTGATATAACACTAACGGTAAATTTTTTGTTAGCTGCTGACCCTCTTTCATAGCCATCTTCACTCCCAATTTGGCGCCAACACCGTGGGTAGGTTGATGTGCAATTCATGAGGACAGACGTGCGGTGGACAAATTACAATATGTATGCAATGGAATATAATTTCTTTTGCCCATACTTTGTCTATTAAGTAAACAAAAAGAAAAAAAAATGAATACACGGTTGACATTTCCCTACCGCAAAAAATCGGCAAGAAATCGATTGCTGTTTCATCAGCCTCCCAAAGCAAATCAATCAAGCTTACCATTTCCCAGACATTGTCATCTTGTGGTAGCATTACAAAGAATTGCTGATTGTAGTTTGTTGCATCACATGTTGGTCTAGTCTGGCCGACGACCGACCGACAAGTCACTTCTTTTTATTAAGGCAATCGAAATTTATGGTAAACAAAAATTATTCAATCAAGCCAAAGCAGATGCGAAGGCAGCAGTAGCAACATAAACAGCAACAGTGGCAAAACTGCAACCACCATCGCCGAGATGATGATTTATTTCCTGGTTTCTTCTCTGAGAAGACAGAGAATCCAGTCATACTACTTGAATGGATTTTGTGTAAAAGTTGTTTTGTTATAGAAAATGCAATCAAAACACGCCACGTTTGCGCTGTGACAGATGAGAGCTCATCGTTGGACGAAATGATGCAATGCAATTTGCCAAAATGTGAAACAATTCCTCAAGAGTTACCTTTTCCAACTAAAGTGACAAGTTTTTTTTTTATAAAATCGTTTGTCGGAATGACGAACTAATAGTGCAGTAGAGGTCCATAAAACGAACGACCATCTCGAGCCGTCGTTACACCACTTGCTCTCAACGACTCGTATGTAAAACTTAGTTTAGTTGGCTATAAATAAAGCACTTTTATTACCAATTTCGGCCAAAAACGTGGTATGCAATCTTACAGTCTAAATATGAAATTTAAAGAAAATATTGGAGCCGTTTTTGAACAAATTGGCTGAAACCCATTAATCCTCTGGAAAATACCGATATACCCACTTTTGGCCTAAACAGGTGTAAGTACGAACGATTCAGTTGTGCACTCTATTTTTTGTTGGTCTGCATATAAATTGGCTAAAAAGGGTCCAAGAAATTAAATTCATTGGTACCATTTTCTGCGGGCTTCCACATAATGTATACATACCGAAAATTTTAGCTCTCTATGTTAAAAAGTTTCAAGACTGTACAGGTACACTTATGGGTTAAGTATTCCATCAAATTTCAGCTCTTACCGGTTCCGGTCCATTTGAAAATCTCTGAACCAAGGAACTAAAACAAAACTCGAACTAAACCAAACATTGACTGTGGATAATTTTTCACCGAGCTAAAAGAAAACGTGTTTGTGATAATAGCTGCAGGACAATGTACAAATTTCCATTCTAGTTTGGACTAAGACGAAACAGAGTTACATGGAATTTATCTAATTTAACCGATAGACTTCTATGCGGCATTCGAAACTAGATTAGATTAAAGACCACTCCAGGAACGAAGTGGATTAAGTCGGAAATGGGATTCCCAGGATTCGCCATAAAGTAGGCTACACACTATCAGTTTTCAACTGACAGTATTGCTAAATTGATGGAAAACTGATAGTGTGTAGATAGAACTGATCAATGAGGATGGAACTGATGGCGAGGGTTGAATTTTTTCGTGGATTTTGCTGGTGCAGGTAGACTTCATGATATGGCATTTTGTCGAGCGAGGGTCATATTTGATAGTCCAGGCTTCTGTGTCCCACATCTTTCGAATTAGATTACAGTGCGTAAAAATTTTTGCCTGCGCCCAAAGAAGAAAAACCCAAAAATAAACAAAAAAAACTGGAACTGATGAGGATTGAATTTTTTCGTGGATTTTGCTGGAGGGACGGAGAATGCTGCATGTATGTGTATAATGAGAGGTAGATTTCATGATTTGGGTCGAGCGAGGGTCATATTTGATAGTCCAGGCTTCTGTGTCCCGGATCTTTCCACTTTTTCACACACTTTTTTTTGTTGTTAGTGCAATAATAATACATACACACAGGCAGACAGACAGACAGACAGACAGACAGAATCGCCCGACCTACTTGTGCGTAAAAATTGTTGCCTGCGCCCAAAAAAGACAAAAGAAAATGAACAAAAAAAAAGGAGAAAACCTTCGAAAAACAGACGAACCACCTGGAATGATAGTGTGTAGCCTGGAATGAATTGATGAGAACTGACAGTCCAGGACTGTCAGTTGAAAACTGATAGTGTGTAGCCTACTTAAGTAGCATATGCCTTAACTTTTGAACATTCTCCAACATAAAGTTACTATAGCTTTAATTGTAAAATTATATTTATTCTTGTAATTGAAAACTCTTACGACATGCAGTTATTTCGCAACAATTTAAATCCGCCTGGAGCTAATTCACTTACACACATTTTAGGCCAATTAGTAAGAAATTTGCCCATATCTCTGGCCGGCTATTATCTCGCCTTTTCTGTTCAAGTTCAACCCTTGAGCTAAAGTAAACTATGTATGTGTATATCACCACTTTAATCGCCTGCAAATACCTGTTTTGAGTTGATTTGATTTTGCGCACCTTTGCTAAACAGAATGACCTAAATGTAAACATACCTTAACAGCCTCTTGCAAACTCTCTGGGCTCAATTGGACCGGAACATAATCGCATACCATAATAACCTTATACTCCAATTGTGTGCACACATTTGTAAAAACTAAGTCTGCTAATTGAGTTTGTGGTACACAAATACCATTGTCCACATCTAATCAATCCCAAATTGCTCTCACAATCAGGTAAACCGCAACTGCGGAGATTCCACTTCCTTGGGGGCGTCTAAAAGCTTGAACCACCACCAATTATTCGTACAACCAAAGACGAGAAAAAAAAAACATGTTGTACGAGACGTTGCGATTATTATTTAACGCAGCGTGGTTACGCCACATCTATGATGTAACTCCATACGCAGCTAGGCTAAAATATGCAGCTTACTGCTAGCGGTGGACCTACATGAAATCCTGTAATCGTCGCTGGCAGCGGGGCCAGGTAGGGAGACACTTTTTGTAGATTGCGCACGAATTGCGTACTTGAGGAACTGATTGTATTACATTAGATAATCCTTTTGGCTCTGATAGTAGCAATAAATTGTGGTTGGGAGTTTAGGGATCTGCTTTTAATGGCGAGTCGATGTAAATTTTGTTGACATGGTGGTATAAGCGGTTAATTTCGATATCAAAAGGTAGGTGGATAGTAAAGTTCGGTTTATATTCCCTCGTAAAATATGCGATATTTCTTTAATGAACTTCAGGTGTTATCTTTAAGAGTGGTTGGCCGGTAGATAATAAGTGAAGTACATACATATACAGCTGTGTTCAAAATAATAGGAGCGGTATTTCACATAATAAAACAAAACGAATTTTGATAAGTTTTCTATTTTTTTTTTTTTGGTTTTTGTGGATTAGAAAATAAAATTAGCTTTATTTAGCAACATTTTTTAGGAAACACATAAACATAACTTAAAAACTAGATTTAAAAAAAATAAAAGTATATTTCAGGTCATTAAACTCGTTGTTCAAAAAAATAGGAGTGCTTATAAAAAACATGAATATTTAACATAATAAAATTAAAAAAACTAAAAATCAATTCATAGTTAAGCTTAGATAGTTCAATACTTTGTAGAGTATCCTTTATTTTTCAAAACGGCCTCACACCGTCGTGGCATAAGGTCCACAAGTTATTTACAACAAGTGGGCGTTATTTTATGCCAGGCTTCCTTAACAACCCTCCAAAGCTGTTGTTTATTAGTCAGTTTAGCATCAGCAACAAATTTTTTGACATCACACCACAATTTTTCGATCGGATTCAGGTCTGGTGATTGTGGTGGCCAATCCATGACTTGAATACCTTGACCCGAAACCACTCTTTAGCCGTTTTACTGGCGTGCTTCGGGTTGTTGTCTTGCTGAGACACCCATTTTAAGGGCAATTCATTCTCTGCATACGGAAGCATAACATCTTCAAGGATTTTAACATCAACATGTTGATCCATGATGCCCTTTATTTGATGTATGGGCCCAACTCCGTAATAAGAAAAACATCCCCAAACGTTTATCTTTGCACCACCATGTTTTACGGTTTTTCCCGTGTACTGTGGTAAATATTCTGTTTTGGGCGGACGAGGAACGTATTGTTGAGAACCAGTTCCACCAAATAGGACCATTTTACTTTCGTCAGTCCAAAGAATATTGCGCCATTTCGCCGCAGGCCAATCGGTATGGTTTTTGGCAAATTTGATACGTGTTTGCAGATGGCTTTTTGTTGAGAATGGGGCCTTGCGCGGGCTTCGGGCGAAAAGTTTATTTTCTAAAAGCCTTCTGCGAATCGTAACATCTCTAACAGGAAGCTGAAACTTATCCAATATGGCCTTGGAAGATGCCGCTGGATTGTTTTTAGAGTAGCTTACTATCAACCGGTCATCAGCTTTGAATGCTTTGCGTTTTCTTCTCCGTGTTTCTGGCTTTTCCGTGTACTTTAAGACTTTTGCAATGGTTGGGACTCCACATCCGAGTGTTTTTTGGCTTTCCGAGTAGGTATTTCCCATTTGACGCATTTACAGATAAGTTCTCGTTTTTCTTCACGTGTATGCTTTCGTCGTCCCACTACTATCAGTTTTTGTATAAAAAGTAAAACAAAATACTTGAAATAATATTTTAATAAAGAAAGATGTTGGTTTCACACTTTTTGATGCAATACACTTAAATAAATTAATTTTTTTCAAAACACTCCTATTATTATGAACACCACTTTTCTGTGCGCAGTCACTTTTTTGAATAAAATCCTCGAACGCGTAAGCGCAACTGTACATATTTTTACTAATTTTTCTTCTCAAATACCGTTAGAATGTTTACCAAAATGTTTTCACAGCCTGTGCGAAAAAATGTTTCCCAGGAAAGCATTTAAAGTGATTCTAACGTTGCACTCCTATTATTTTGAACACAACTGTATGTATATTGTTGAGTCACTTGTTACAAATCCTGGTAAAAGTAAAACTTGCAAAAAAAGACTGATACATACTACTGATGCTCATTATGATTCAACGGTTTTATCGTGGTATTGATTAGTATAAAATTACGATTCCGGCTGCTTTTGACCCCTTGTGGTTTACCTGCAGGAACTTATACATACTCATGGTCTACCTGCAGAAACATGTAACATAGTACATGAAGAAATATGAATTAGCAATTTAAAAAAAATTCTCACTTATACAGTTTCTGGGCAAATATAAAAAATTGGCAAAGTATTAAGTCAACACATTGCATCTAGCCCTGTTTCCACGCGATCTCTATAATTTGTAAACTAAGCTGGACTAATACCATGTTTCCACCGAACCCAAAATCTTGTGGTTTGGATGAACTTTTGCCGAGACCTCAGTGAGCCGTTCCCACAAAGTCGAAATCATTTCGAACCTCATTGTATGTCCATATTGAAACAAACAAAGCAACAGCTGTGTGTTGACTGTTGCAATTAGTGTTGGGACTTAAGAGTGGGCAAATTGAGAAACCAAAAAGTGATCCATTTTTAAAACATATACATATATGTCATAATCTGATCATGGGTAACTAGCTTTTGACAAATTAGGCATAAAAGAATAACAATCTCAGATGGGCTCTTGGTGCAGGGACATAAGTCCCAGGGACATAACTCCCAAATATTTTTTTTGGGACTTATGTCCCACTTAAATGGGACTTAAGTCCCACATTTTATTTGGGACTTATATCCCACCCCATCGGGACATAAGTCCCAATTTTATTTTGGAGAAAATGGGACATAAGTCCCAAATTATGTAAGAGTTAATATATAATTAAAAAAAGAAGTACCTTTAACTAAATAAACCAGATTTTTTAACATAAAGAAAAAGTTTAGAACTTTCCTTGTCCTTTCTCATTGCTGTCATAAAATGTTTGATTCTTGAAGCCTTTCGCCTAAGTTCAGCATTAGGATATATTTTCTTTAGCCCATTTCGAAGGCTCTGTTCGAAATCAGTAGTGAAGGAAGCGGGACGAAAATTGAATATGTTCGCTTCAATAAACTGAAACATATGTACATACATTTCTTCAGACTTGCTACTCATTAGCGAGTAGAGAAAAGGATATACCTTAAAAGAGGAATAAACGGATATATTTTAGTTTTTGAGAATTTAAGAAAAGAATCTTATAAAATAAAAGTTTTTGAGAATATGTATGTGAAAAGAAACTCGATTCTCGAAACTCGAAAATCGCGCGATTTTTATTTTTATTTTCTCAAATTCTCTAAAACTATAATTTTATAAGTTTCTTTTCACATACATATTCTCAAAAACTTTCATTTTATAAGATTCTTTTCTTAAATTCTGTATTACGAAGAAAAATAATGCAGCTAGCTACTACTTACATGTTCCGCATGGGCTATATACACAATTATTAATTGCCTACATCCACAAGATGGAAGAACATTAAACGTCCCATCAATTAAAAAATGTCGTTCTGATTGTGGTAACGTTTCAATTAGTTCTACGATTTTAGGTGCCAGAAATATTGTGTACCCGAATTTAGTTTCTAAAATCGTGTGTTTATAAAAAGTTTTTTCTTTATTATATCTGGACATGCCGTAGTTTGACAGAACATTTTCGTTTGAAAATGCTTCCTTTATTTCCCTAAGGTTACGTGGCGGTTTTGGTAAAATATCACTTTTTAATCGATTCATGTGCCGCTTAACAGAAGAATACTGAACTAAGTGCGCTGCATCAGCCATTTTTAAGCGCTTTGACTCAAAGATTTGTTTGGCCGTTGTTCTCCTTTTTTGAGGAAGTGAACAATCGCTTTTAATTGAATGTACCAACTTCATCATACTTCAGCATACTTCGGTATATTTCAATTCTCTAAAAAAACAATGTAAGGTGGGACATAACTCCCAAATACTTTTTTTGGGACTTTTGTCCCGATGGGGTGGGATATAAGTCCCAAATAAAATGTGGGACTTAAGTCCCATTTAAGTGGGACATAAGTCCCAAAAAAAATATTTGGGAGTTATGTCCCTGGGACTTATGTCCCTGCGCCCTCTTAAATACGCACTCAAACAACTCGACTGCGCTGGTGAGGTATGCTTACTCTCCATTATGGACTTCAATCAAATGACAGCAGGCATCATGAGGGAGGCAGATGTCGCGTCGTCGTTTTGAAGCTGAACATAGCCAAAATAAACTGATTGCATTGAATTGAAACAAACTCATCGCCTCAAATTTGCATCGCTGAGCAACCAGTAGAGAGAAAATAAACTTTCTAGTATTGTCCCGATGGCGAAATCGAACTATGTAGATACAGCCAATCGAATAGGCAAAGCCAAGTCTGCGTTTGCTGTCCAGAATCTGGCAGAGTAATGCAACAAGTAACAATTAAGACTAAGAAAAAAAACTTATTTAAGAAGCTTAGTAAATGTATTTTATTGGGAACAATTAAGAAACTGATAAATTTAGCACTTTTGAAAATAAACAATTACAAATATGTACATGGTAAAAAATGCACATGTACATATGCCAAAACACATATAGAGTAGCTCATTTCTTACCAGTAGTTACGTAAAGAAAACCCTTTCACCAACAAACACATGAACAAATAATTTCTCAAAATGAAAAACAAAAAATCGGGATCAACTTGAAATTCATCACTCGGCCTTTTCGGTCCCCTTCCTCAGTCATCCGCAAAGTTCAACATAAATTTGTGGTAAATACCTCTGCAGAAGGCGAATCGTTAACGATAAGAAAATGCCTGCGAAAAAGATAGTTGTCGAATGAAAGTGAAAAGGAAACAAAAATGAAAGAAGTAGGAGTGGCGGTGGAACTTTCGATTGATATGGACATTAATTGGAATGGCTACTATAAAGCAAGCCATAAAAAGGCCTACACTGTGCAAAATAACAATCATTTTGTAATTTAATATTCAGTTAATTTTTATTTGTTGTTACTCTTACAGACACAATATTTATTGTAAGCATTAATCTCTTCTTCTTTTTTTTGAATGAGAGAAAATGAAAGCATTGGACGTTTGACGTACTAGAAACCTTTACAATGACAATGATGATAAGTCGTGTAGTCTTAATTATTTTTTTTTTACAGAAAAAAAGTTTAATTGTTAAAGACCACCTAACTACGTTATAATTCAAATACCTTACAACTTATTTATTAAATCACTGGAGATCAGATGGCATGTATTACAATAATAAATAATAATTAGTGAATTGGGTGCAAACAGCGATACGTTAATTGATTCTGTAACGTGTTTGAAAAGAGAGTTCATCATTTATCTTCAAATGTATTATATTTTTACTTTCATGTGTTGTTGCTTGTTGTAAAGGGAATCTTTATAGCTTTAGTTTCGGTTTAAAAATATTCTATAATAAAACAGTTACTGAGATTGATGAATAATTTGGAAAAGTTAGTCCTCTATGTGGTTGTATAATAAAAATTGAGGTTAATCAGTTCGTTAATACCTGAGTATTAGTTGTTCCTTAATGTAATACAAACAGCTGCCGCAATCACTTCTTTATATTTAATCTCGAATAGCATGTTTTTTCATACTTCCTATTATATATACAGTATTGTCTCACTAATCTGAATCACCTTTAATCCGAATATCACGCTAATCCGAACCTATATTTGTTCTCATTATGTACTCTACAATCCGAACCTACCCCAATATTTGTATTTCGAATTCGAACGAAAAAAAACTACCTACAAACGCATTAATTGTCACAGTAACTCATTCTTATAATTTATTAATGCTTCCCGGCTGCTTGTTTAGCTTTTATAAAAATATCTACGCATTTATGATTGTTTTAAGGAGCAAAAAATCCAGCTCATCCTGTACTTATTATTCCGAATTATGCGATAATCCGAATACCCTCTTGCAATAATTGATTCGCAGACATTACTGTATTTTAATGTAAAAATCAAGAATATTTTAAATAAGTAATTAAGAATAAATGCCAATTAAAAAATCGTCTGAAACACTGTTGCACAAAACAGTTGAACACAATGCCTACATATCTAAAAATAAGAAACTCTAGGGCCCTATTTCACCAACCTTGTCATTTGATAATTTAAAATTTTTCAAAAATTTTTTACTACAAATGCGAAGTTTTGACAACTTTTTATTTTGGGCATTTTTATAATTTTGGGATGAGTACTATACCGTTAATGAAGACAAGCCATCTGGGTACTGTTGATTAAAAAAAACTGTTGGTATTCGGTTCGCCTGCCAGACGCTGCTTAATCTATGAGTCATTAGCTAACTTCAAAGAAAAACCACGTAAATATCGAAAAACAAATATGTCATACAAAAGTAGTTTTAGTAGTTTTAAATTTTCTCAAAAACTAGAAGACGTAAAACCATTCGGAATTTTTGTGAATTGATATAAGCATTGACCACAATTTTGTAAAAAATTGGTATAAAGGTTTTTTTTTTTTAATTTTTTATCAAAGTTTTGATGCAAATTTTTCAAAAACTATTGCTATAAATTATTTAATATAAATTTGCGATTAAATGACAGGTTTTTTGGCTTTCAAAATCGGTATAATACTTCATTGTGAGTGTTGCCGGTGGTTTGGTTTTTTTTTTTTTCATTTTAAGTCAAAAAATTGTAACTTTAAATTGACCCTACCTCCTACACGGGGCGAGATAGACCCCCCCTCCCATAATAAAAAAATACTTGGTTTTGACCCCTCTATAGAAACCGTTATTAATTTTTGGCGCCAAAGTTATCGTACTCTTCCCGTTGTGAAGTGAAAAGTGCAGGTGTTTCACCAATTAAAAACCTAACTTTACATTTGTTATCGTATTTTGCAAAGTTGCAAATTTTACATTTGTATATACATATGTATATGTATATTTAATTGCACCCAGCGTTTTTATGAACCCGGTTAAATCGCTGTTGCACTGGTATTATTCCATTCACTTAAAGAATAAGCACTGTTTTCTTAAATTGAAATATATGTAGATATACCAGATTATAATTCGCTGCCAAACGTGAGTTCCTTAATACCCTTGCACCGTGCACCCTCGCCAGCTTATGGGTATAGAAAGATCGGTGCGGCACGCATACTATCATTGCATTCAATAAATGCATTCCATGTCTATTCACAAACTCCTTTTCATCAATGTAAATCATCATACCGTCAACGCAGCCAGTTACATAATGTAATCTTCCTTGCAAAAAGTTGGGTAGCTATTTCCGAATAATTATCCGGCCAGGAAATAGTGTTTGTAAGAAATTCATCGATTATTGCGTCCGAAACTAGGTGTAATACACCAGTCTGCAGACTGTTGCTTAACTTATTCCGGGCACAGCAGCTGAAGGCCAATATCACTCCATTTCTAATCTAACATAAAGTACATAGAAATTGTTGAAAGGGGCTAAAAAATTATTTCTTTGGCAAAGGTTTAGCTTACGTTCAATTTTTGACATAACAAATTCAATACTTGTCTTTGTTAAACGGAAGCTTTTCAGGGTTGAAAAGTTATTTCCAATTAAAAATTGTTATTTTTATTATTGGCCTTAATTTTACAACTCTTTGTATAATATTAATACCCCCGTTGTCTTCAAAATGTGCTTCGAAACGTTTCATTTAATATTTATAATTATTTCCACCAAATGTCACAACAAAAGCTCAATTGAAAATTAATTTTTTTCTGATTTATTATTGGCAAATTTTGAAACAAAATGGAAAAATTCTTTGCAAACTGACAATACTTTGCAGCCTACTTGCCAATTTGAAATTTTGTGTTTGGTGAAACAGAATTTGCAAAGATGAATTGAAAAGTTGAAAAGTACAAAGTGAAAAGTGTTTGGTGAAACAGAGCCTATAAATATAAATTATTTACATATGTACTTATAGTGTGTGGCAAAACTAAACCAACTTTTAGTATATTATCTTTCTTTCTACTTTGCATGTAGACAAAAAGTTATGTGAATAGACAATAATCAGGAAACCGATAAGACTATCGGGTATAACATTGACACCAGTCAACGAAGTTAAGTAACTTGGAGTCCACTTAGATGAAGCACATGGACGAAGTCTAGCGGGGAAAGTCTGGGGATGCTACCCCACCATTATGAAGCCCACGATCACTTCTGGAGAAATTGTATAGACAGAGAGAACCGGTATGGTCACGCCGAAAAAAGCTTAATATAGTGCAAAATCGGACATGTATCTGCATCACAAGGGTTATGAGAACCTGTCCAACTGCTGCCATAGAGGTTCTATTGCGATCAACTCTTCTGAATCTCACAGTTACGGAATATGTAAGTAATACTATTCTTAAATGGCTAAAGAAGAAATAGGAAGGGAGAGATGCATAACATCAAAACAATTTGATGAACTACTATAAAGTACCATTTAAAGAAATGACAACATCAGGAAATTTAAGTTTCCATAGAAAGTCCAGAACACATTCTTAAATCTCGTGTGGCATTGACCCACAAAAGAACTAAATACTTGGGCAAGTATTCTCATCTACGTGAGCTCAACTATCTCGAAACAAAGTGGTTGAGTTCACTTTGTTGGAAACATTACTAAATCGAAGCAAGTTCAATATTTTGCTAAATGGATTTACGTTAGTTCTGCAACTGTGTCAAAACTTTACCCACCCTAAATCGGAAACGGCAAAAGCATCAACAAGACCTCGACGTATGTATGTATACAATACAATTACCCAAAATCAGTAAATCCCTTCGTATTTTGGAAGATCTATGCGTTCCAAATATCAACCCACTGCCCTAAATCTTCTTAGAATATCTGGGAAAACACTCGAAAAGGTGTAAAACTTTTACCCACGAACCATACCCACAAGCAATATGATAAATCTATCTAAAAATCAATACACATAAGTCACGTTCGAAACGATAACAAATGCTATTGCTTTCACCTGCTACTGAAAGAAAATAAAACCCATAACCTTGACCGAGAGCACTCGATTTACTAATTAAAATCGTGGTTACGGCAATAGTTTCCGGCATTTACTGTCAATAGTTCAATAATGTGTCTATCTTGCCCCCGGTTCCTGCTGCGATGATGGGACGACACACATTTTCTCCATTAAGTTGTAGGTGCAACTACCGATTTTCAATGGTCACTTGACAGCCGAATTGAAGAGTCATCAAATGTCAGGCACATGACTTGCCTATGCAAGTTACCTGTAGTCTTTATAGTTTCACGACACGGAGTATTTCGGTTGTGTTTATTACTTTTTTTTTGTTGTTGGTGCTTGGTTTACGATTGTATTTATGAATTGGCCCGGGGTCCGAGACTGACACATTGGCAGTTAGTGCAGGTGATCGCTGCACGATCTAGACTGAATCCTAGTCGGTTTCATAGCTTCTTTTACTGTCACGCCGGTGTGAAATGAGCTCACGCACACCAGCTCAATGGTTTAGAGGGACGCCCTGAATACCAATTGCATAGTGGTGGCGTTTCACGGCGTTGTCGGTGCACTTAAGGTGGTTGCCGAGGTCTTATTTATTGCCCATTGGTTAAACTTTCCCATTGGCTTTTGATGACACATTGACTTAACGTTGAACGGATCATAATGTGAGACTATGAATCTGGAAATTGAAAACGAGGCTGCAAAAGAGGCGGGGAAGATTTCTAGTAGGTATGTTTGACATGAATCGCCAATTAAGTTTCGCTTTCTAATGGTTCTCTGAGTATAGGGGTGATTTTGTTAACTGCGATTCTTTTTTTTTATTCTATTTACTTCATGTGTGGATATTTACGTTTGGTTGTTTTCTTTTGTTTTTGTTGGACAACACAAATTAAAGTCGTTAAAGGTTTTTTTACTTGCAAAAATTCGAACTCGAGATTACAATGAATTCTGACACTATGATGATAGAAAAGCTCGAAAAAGTAGGTCTGCCGATTCTGTCTCTTTGTCCGTCATTCTGTATGTATGACTACAGCTTAAACGGGTGGAATGATTTGCACAAACTTCATATCTGGTACCTGTTGTGTATTCCCCAGAGGGAACATTGGAATTTTCCTTCTACCCCTATTATAAACTGTACTTTACTTAGGACCAATTTAAAAAAAAAAAAAACACGATTTTCCCGAAAACGGCTCTGACGATTTTAATTAAATTTCATATTTGAGTTAGTCTAGCGAAATGCTAAAAGATGGCGTATCACGTTTTTGGCTAAAATACGTATAACGGTACTTTTCTCATTAATTGGTTCTAAAAATATGGCTTTTTTTGGTTAATGCTGAACGGATTTCGCTCAAAATCTTATTTTTTTTCTTAAATTCATTTTTTTTTTTAATTTAAAATGAATTCATGTTCAACTAATAGCACAAAGGTGAAAGTACGTACGACCCAGTCGTGCGCTTTATTGATTTTTGCTTTTAATGCGATGAATGTGCAATTGGCCCGTGATGCGGATCTTGGTGAGATAGCGCGTTGAATAAATTAAGAATAACTGTTTAGTTTTTCTATTGCACGTATTTTGCGTCAAGAGGATTGAAGGAACTCATAGCAGTCATCATAAAGCGTCCCAATCGAGTACACAATGGATATATGTAAATACCTTATACAAAGTAATACCAATAAGGCCGACACAGTGTTGATATCATAAATGTTTCGTCTCGCCTTTTTCGGAAAACTACAGCACATTTGCTTGTTACATATCTATGTATATTGGTAAGTATGTATTACCCCCCTTACCCGAAAGCTGACTTAAGTTGTGGACGCATCTCAAGACTTTATGTCAAGTAGTGCTATATTTTACTTGCTTATGACACATAGACAGCTAATTAGCATGTGGAATTCATATAGTTTTTATGGCTTAACTTTTAGTTGGTACAGAACACTTAAAATTAAGACTTAGCATAATAACAATAGTTTTTTTTTCTTCTATTTCTTTACAGGCTATTACTGGAATATCTCTTTACGAAGGTACTTTTCTACACTTAACAGGTCGTTTAAAATTAGTTTCTATTTTAAATCTCGTTTAGTTTATTTCCTTGGATAATTTAGTGTTTCAAACTACATAATTTATGCGTTGAAATATTTTATATTTGCATCTACGAAATCTCTTTTTTTATTACTTACATAAATGCAAATTCAGCTAACCCTTCCAGTTTAAAAAGCAGCGGAAATCCCTTTTATGTAATGGGCCGTTAAAACTAAATTCCAGCAATAACGCTGTCCTTGCTCTTCATTTATAGGTACATTCATAGTGCTTTCATACAATTTTACGATTAGTATCTACATACTTATATGGGTACTCGTTGGAAGAAGTTCACATTTACCTCAAACGATAAATTTGATGCATTTAATAGAATCTTTTTACGACAATGAGATAAGGCAAGCGAACTTCGGCAGGTCTGCGTGAAACCCTTTGAAATAGCAATTGCATTAACTGGCGAGAATTGTTTCTTTGGCGCAATGACTAGATACAGCAACATCATACATAAATACATCGGTAAATGTCAGTAAATTTTATTAATTGAAGAAAAGATTTAGATTCAATTATAGATTAATGATCAAATTTTGCTAGTAATAGAACTAATCGAATAATTTCATGGTTTCGTTATCCTACTCTACTCGTACGAGGGGCGTTTTTAAGTTCGCAGAATGGGGAAAAGAAGTGAAATAAAAATGCATGTTTATTTTTGCCCAAAAACATACATTTGCCTGATTAGTTTATATACAGTGTTGGCCAAAACTAAAGCAACTAATACACCTCACAATTGTTTTAAGATTTAACAAGTGCTTATGACCCAGAATATTTTTATATATTGATTAGTATATAGAATCAATAAACACTCTTATGAGTAAATTAAAAAAACAATAAATACAAAACTGAATTAAGGTCCATTTTCGGCTGGCCAAAACTAAAGCAACTTTTCGTTTCTTTCTTCAAAAAACGATTTTCTGTTACGGAAAACAAAAAGTAACCGTTGTTTTGAGTATTTACTGCTATAGAAATGCTGCCAATGAACAAACAAGAAAAAATTGGACGATTTTCGGGTATAATTTTGCTGCAGAAGACATAAAAAGCGGCTCTAACTTATTTTGTAAAAATGGTAAGGAATAGTATTCTGAACGGACAAAAAAAAAATTTTGATTTTGAATATGGAATAACACAAGGAAATATATGCTATATTCTACTCATAAATCAGTGAAACGTCGTTTAATTTAGGACGCACCGGAAAGATAAATATGTGATAAGAAAGATTAGGAGCAATCTATTCATGTCATCTGAGAGTTGAGATACGAATTGAAAATGAATATCCGCACCAGAACGATTCGTCGAAGGGCAGTGAATGGTGGTCTTTCATTTTTCAACGTCGTGAAGAAACCTTTTATTTCGGTCAAAAACAGAACGGCTTAATTCAAATTTGCAACAGGCCACATCAACTGGGCAGTGTCTAAATGGAAGACAGCTCTATTCTCTGATGAATACAAATTCAATATTAAGAGATCGGATGGATTTCGACGTCTTTGACGGCTTCGACTTCTCGATATTCGATGGGTATGGTCAAACATGGAGGAGGCTATGTCATGGTCCGGAGATGCTTCCATGGATATGGAATTGGGCCAATCTATAAAATAGATGGAATTATGAACCGATTTGTGTACAAAACTATCCTGTAAGGCGTTATGCTGCCACATGTCGAAGAGGAGTTGCCTTTGAAATGGGTACTTCCACAATATACCGCACCTAAACATACCTCAAAACTTGTAAAAAAATTGGTTTCAGGATAGAAAATTTGGGATTATGGAATGGTCTCCGGAACTTTATGCTATAGAAAACCTCTTGGAGATCGTAGATCGGAGAATAGTTCGGGATACATATCGAAATAGGCCTTTAAACTCAGGTCAAGGAGGCATGGAATAATATCCCCAGTTCCATAATTTAAAATATTTTCGATAGTATGCCTAGGAGGTGTGCAGCGGTGATCTGTAATAATGTTTTTGCATTAAAACATTGAGTTTAACACAACGAATTCGGATATAAATACAATTTTAGTATGGAGTTGCTTTAGTTTTGTCCAGCTGAAAATCGGCATACTTTAGTATTATTTATTTTTTCTTCGTTTTTGTTATAAATAAATGGATTTTTTTTTATAATCTAATTTTGGAATGTAACCACTACATTCCTACATACAAATTTTAAGGAATATATTTTCATTTGAGCAATTTTACTCATGTGTTTGTTGTCTGTGTTTAAGTTGCTTTAGTTTTGGCCAACACTGTATGTACCTACTATATATTTCAATTATTTAAAGTGTATCTAAACTTATTCTCCCTTTTTTAATTTCGGGAAAAGATCCTGTTTAGTTTTTCTATTGCATTAAAGATCCAAGGGCATTCATATCCCCTTTGACATTTGCAGATTATAAAAAAATAAGAGGGGGAGACCTTTGATAAATTTTATTTTATTTTAGAAGACTAGTATTCTCCGGTTGTGTAGAAGATTTTTTTTTTTTTAAATTTATTACCGGAACCTCTTCTGAGTCCCAAAAACGATCGCCCTGATTTTTCTGGCAGACTGTGACACTTTAAATTTCTTTTACGGTATGCTTTTTTTTGTACGACTGTATGAACTCATCAATTATGATAATTCGGATCAATACTCCCACCTTATCTTCGAAAAACGCTCGTGAACACTCCTGCGCGGTACTCGATGTTTTCTATATTCTGCACTTTCTTCCCGCTTGAGTTAAACTTAGTCGACTATAGTTCAAAAGCTAATGGCTCGTTTAAAGAAAAGCTGTAACCTTATAAATATCGTAGACGCACATACATATGTATATATTAAACATTGTGCATAAACCTTTCCCTTTGTTCATGTTATAGGTTGAAATGTAAAGCACCTTCAATTTTACCTAGCATTTTTATAATTATATATATTTTTTACATTCGTCAGCTTACAACAGGTGAGCGCACTTATCATTGCATTTTTTAATTCCACAAAGTAAGTCTTGAAATAACTAAATTAGGTTGAAGAAATTGAAATTTTCCAGAATAGGTACACACATACGTAAACAATTTGTATATTTACGCTACTAAATGTTCTGCCCTATATGTACGTGTAGCTCGCATCTAGTTTTACAAAAACTGTATGATATTATATTATATATTTTGAGAACATTCTATTATCGAAAATACCACCTTTTGTAAATTTGCTTTCCAACAAGTTCATACCGTGTATTCAAGTTATGAACAAAAATATCAAACCAGATTACAGCATCAGGATAGAAACCTGCCCGGTCTTTTATATACATACACTGTGAACTAAGAGCGAACGCAAAAAATCATATGCAACCAAGAATTTAAACACCACCCATGGGAAAAACGAAGGGATAATACAGTCATCCGCCGGAATCAGTTTCATAAAGAGAATCATTCCGGATTGGATCGGATGGATTTCCTTCTTAAGACATAATTATTTTGTAAGCATTTCAAGAACTACCCATTGAAATTGTTTTTAGAAATGTGTTATAAATAATAATAAATATCGACTGGCATGTCCGTCAGTCCGGTTGTCACCAGTTTTGGGTCTTAAATTTTGAACTATGTATTTGGTCAATGAACATTTTTAAGTCAATTTGTTTATCTTGTAAATTTTACATGAAACTGGAAAAAAATACAAATAAGATAATAGTAGCAGCAAAGTTAAAAAATATCAAAATTCGCCCACTGATACGCCTGATTGCACATTAGACTTCTTTACACTAGACTTAATTCCATACCACCACTTGTACAAACGTTAGTTTTTTAAGTCTGTTGAGGATTTTCATTAAGTAGATTTTTTTGTTATACACTATCCTAAGGGTGTATTAAGTTTGATACATAGTTTGTTATAAACTAAAAGAAATATTAAAGATAAACTCAAAAAAGTACATGATCATAATCACTAGCCGAGTCGATTGAGCTATGTTCTTCGTCCATCCGTCTAGGTCAATGAAATTTTGTATACGAAGTTCTTGAAAAAAATAAGCAATACAAGTGATTTTTTTCTTAAATCAGGCCCCTGACACGCCCACTTTCCAAAAAATTCATATTATTCAGGATTTTTACATGATAGTCGAAAAAACTTTCCTAAGCAAATATATAGGCATTTACTTTCTTGATGGCCACTTCCACTTTTAGGGGCGCAAGGCAATAACTTGTGACCCGTGACGTGATATCGATCCAATAATGCTCTGAATTCATGTGCAATTTCTCGTTAAAAATTCCCATTGTGACACGTAGCGCCGTTCTGTTGAATCCCATGCTGTCATTGTCTATATCCTGTAATTGGGGCCAAAGGAATTTGGTTATCATTGACCGATAGCATTCTCAAAGAAGTATGGAGCGATCATGCCGTCAGTCCAAAATCCAGAATAAACAGTGACGTTATCCGGATGTTTTGCAATTCGGTGGATTTTGCGTGGATTATTATCGTCCCCATTCATACATCATATATACCTACTATCAATATTTCCCAAACATGTGGGTACTTTTACTCTTTTTCCTTTAGTGCATCGCTGATTGATGGGCATATTGGTTTTGTGTAAAGAGGTCATAGACACTGGTCTATCCCAATATCTAGTATTTTCTCCGCTATTTTTAGGAACAATGGAGTAATGCTTTTTGGGGTTACTCCGGCAACTCGCCGATCTACGACGTTTCTTGCGTGTGAATGTTTTCCAGCTTTTTGGGAAATAACTTTACTCAAAGCTGATTTGGGTGTTGATCGACAGTGGTGTAAATTTTCAGGCACGTTTTTGTCCCCTTCTTCTGAAGAAGAAAACACTTTGTAGAAGAAAAAAGTTAGAGGGCGATCTTATTGTAAACTTAATTAGTAGTTAACAATTTATTATATGTCGTTTAAAAATTCATGTACATACATATGTTCATATTTACAAGTACCTACGATGCACTGTGTTTTCTTAAACTAATTGGCGATCTGAGTATATATATTTTTTCATAAATAAACTGCTATTTCACTGTAATTTAACGCATCCATCGTCTTGAGTAGCCATGCTATCTAAGCTAAGAATGTATCTACTTTATTTTGTAGTACTTTCTTTCGATAGATATGATTGTGCAGCTTTTCTATATCTTATCTCGAAGCACTTTAAAATCGCTCCCAGATGCATGCTTAGATGTAATTATAATACGTGGCCCATATAATGCACGTTAATCTCTTTTCATTTCTTTGTTACGATAATTGAACTAAGCCATTCTCTTTGTAACCCATTTTCAATAAAAAAAAAAAATGATTACAGAGAAGAATGCATTTCATTTTAAGGTCACCTACAATGGGTGAATACCAAATATTTTGATCTTCACTTAGAAAAATAAATCAAATCTATTTTACCATTTGGGCTCCCACGGATTCCATTACAATGCAGTGTAGATATTTATTGTTCGTTACTGTAGTTCCATGGGAAATGTGATCGGCCGCCAAAGATAATAAGCACCGATACCAGATGGAAATAACTCAGTAGGACATGATGCTGAGTAAGGGTGTATTAATATTGCAGTACCTACATATCGTGTTAAAAGTTTTTATGTTCACAATAACCATTTCGATGGAGATAAAGAAAGTTTCACATCTCTGAAGCCATACCCAAACTGCGCTGAACTATATTCGACCTTAAAACAAAACAAATAGTCTGGTCGTTATTTTTTTTTAACGATTATAATTTTGCTACTTTAACCTGTCCATCGTATGTGCAGCAGGTAGACCGGCAGTTGTAAATACAACATGCACTGGCTTACCATACCCTTATGCGTTACATCGAAAGTTCTTAATCGGAGAAAGTTTTTCTTGTGTAGTTTTAACTATGAGCAGCAGTTGGACGCACGTACGCAAATTGTCAATTAAACATGGGTTCGTTTTAAATTTCAACACAGAAAACCAAACGACGACGCGTCGACCCGTTGACAAGTGATTTCTGCACCTAGATACTGGTAGTATGTCACAACACATACTGCTTCAGGCGCAGAAATGTTTGGTTGATGATGGACTACTTCTTCGTCTATCTAACGAGTGTATCAGTGCAGACTTCTTTGCCGCATGGCTAAGAGGGAATTTCACAAAACATACATACGTGTATGCTGGTTCGGAAGTACAACTGGGCAATCTAGACATCACCTGTGCTCAACATGATTTTCGTGGCAACCAGCTAATTGTGGGTATACTGTTTTAAGCGGAAAAGTATTTTGCGGTTCATTTCTTAATACTATACACCTACTGTGCGAGCCATTAGTTTGTGAATTCGATAGTAAAATCAGTTTAGGGTATTTTGTAGATTATTTATTGCCAACCGTTCTGAGTGAGGTGCTTCAACAACGAACTCTTTTGACCGATTATATTAATTGTAAAGCCTGGACTGAAAACTATTTTAAGCATTATTACCTCGAGATGAGTTTGCGTTTAAATCTTGAATGGATTTTGTTGTGAAATTGTAGCTGACTGTTATGAGAACAGTTAAAGTATATTGATACGTTTGTTTGCCTTAAAAATTAACAAGCCGTTGACAGCGATAGAAGATTAATTGGGTAAGGGAGTATTTTTGAGTGCTATTGTGGACTTGTATTTTTTACTGACTCTCATGCCCATCCACGTTAAGGTTGTGATCTATGAGCTAGTAGTTTAAATTGACAATTTTCTTATAAGACGTTACACAAAACAATGTTCTCTTCGCGAGACTCCAAGTGCTTTTGTGACTGTGGCTTTAAGGTCACGATGCACGGTAGTCCTGACAAAACTAATTATATAGGTACTAAGAGCAAAGACAATGTCAACGAAAGTGTTGTGAGATTTGCTATATACGCATACACTGACATTTTATATAATAAATAACACGAACATATTTTTCTGCTGAAATATTAATTTTATGCTTAGAAAAGACAAAAAACGAAAATGTTCAAAATATAAAAAAATTAATTAATATCTAAAAAATTTGAATGAATAAATAGATATAAATAACATGCATGCAAATTAATAAGAAAATATATAATACATTCATAACTATATTACCTACAATTGATATAATATGTAGATATAAGTAAGTTGATAACATTACCAAAAGCTGAACCAATGGTTTCTGTAGAACATTTTCTTGTGTGCCTGTGCGTTTATTTGAGCAAAAATTACCCAACGATTTTTAACAATGTTTTTTACAGTGGCATTGATGGGAGTCGTCTATCATTCAAAAGCTAAGTTGGTGAGTAAATTAAACGTATAAGAAATAATAGTTGGCCCTCAACTATTATTGCAATGAGCGTGCGATAACTAATGGTATAATTGAACAAAAGTTCTGCTCGCACTCTGTCGAAAGCTGACCGCACTCATAAGTGTATTATTTAGTAAAGGCGACTTCGACACGATGCCGTCATTCTTAGCGCTCCGCAAGTGATGTGCGAATGAAACAGCTCTCTACTTACATATAAGAGCCAAAAGTGAACTAAAATTCGGCGAAACCAAGCAAAAAATCATAATAGGTACAATAAACAAATTATGTGTATTCGCATAACTGCGTATGCCAGCGTCAACATATGGTTTTTTTGCTTTAAAAAAACATAACCTGGTTTCCATCATGTTGCATATCCAAATAAAACGAATTTTACAAGAACTATATGTGTTTTTGTTAGATTGGTCCTAGGAAGAGTACCGTTGATAATAGGACTTGAACGAAAATTCTAATTTCTCATTCAGCGACCATACAACATGTCACTCGTTTAGTTATTCTCTCCTATGCATATCGAGTTCTTTTTTTCATAAATTCAGTACTGGCGCTATATTAAAAGTTATTTAAAATAAAACCAGTGAAAAAATGCTACAATCCGCCTGGAGCGGATCGTATGATACCCTATCCCTATCTTATTTGGTCGTTTCAGTGGGAGATGGAAAATGTATTCACAAAATTTTCTATTTTGCCCTATAAACTAATATTTTTACTCGAAAATTAATTTTTGAAGTAAACGCCCCTAAAAAGTGGGCGTGGTCATATACAATGTACAGACGATTTGTAGATTTAGTGGATATCTACATATTTGCTCAAGTAAGTTTTTTCGAGTTTCATATGAAAATAGTGAAAAAATGTGATTTTTTTGAAAAGTGGGCGTGTCAGTAGGCGGATTTTAAAATTTTTTACACTTGTATTGCTTACTTTTCCAAAGACCTGGTGTACAAAATTTTATCAACCTAGCTCAAAATTTAAGGCCCAAAAACTGGTGACACACAGACGGACGGACATAGCTCAATCGACTCGGCTAGTGATGCTGATCATTTATATATATACTTTATTGGGTCTATCTGCAATATTTCTCTATGTTACAAACTATGTAATCAAACTTACCTTTAGGATAGGGTATAAATATAAAATTGGGCAAGTGCGAGGAGGGCCTCGTGCAATAGTGTTCCGGACATTTTATATTGTCATTAACTAGAAGGCGATTTATTCATATCCCGCATAGGTACACCTAATACTGGTTTTGATATGAATAATGTAACGTCTTGTACGTAGGTATGTCCTAGTAGTACTGAGCTAAGATTCCAGTCCATTTTAACTTACAATTTCAATATAAAACATGGCGTACCAAGCTTTTGGATAAAAATGCATGTAACGGTAGTTTGCTTGTTAAATGGTTTAAGTAAAGCCAAACACTGGCAATACTTGACAGGCGAAAGAATACAGCATTTAGAGTTTTAAAAATTTAAGAGAAAGATATTTTTGAAAAAAAAAACAAAATTAAAAAAAAATTTAGTTTTTTAAACTTATATCTACTATTATCTACTGTAAAAATTATTTGGATAACATAAGAACTGGGGAAGATACAGTGGGGTAACTAGATAACCCATTTTTTTAATTTTTCTCAGAAAACATATAAAATACAGGTATTTTCGTATTGTTTTTACAAATTTTACAAGCTTTTTTGTTCAACAAATTTTGTCAGAAAAAAATATTTCTTGCATATATGGAGCCGTTGCAAAATTCTCTTTAGTTTGATATGCCACGTGATGGGGAACAAAATAATTTTTTTTTGCCCTTCATACAAGGTGCCCAAAAAAAGGCTCCCAAAATGAAACTCATTACCGCCATCTTGTGCAGGCCTGCACATAATGTATACATAGCGAAAGTTTCAGCTCTCTATGTCTAACGGTTCAAAAGTTACAGGGCTGTGACAGACTGACGGACAGACGGACAGACAGACACCGTATCAAACCCATAAGTGTTCCGTCTTACCTTTTAAGGTCCGGAACACTAAAAAAACAAAACACTTTTAGTTTTAGTGTTTGGTAGAGTAGGGTAGACTGGGTACGGTTGAAACAATTTTTCTTCTATCTATTTTTCTTTTATCTTACGTTGTATCGAATTTAATTCATTTTTTATTTGAAAAAATGCCACACTTTAACAATATTTTATCTGTTCGTATAATATGGTTCCAAACAAATGAGCCAATAGTACTCCTCGTCTTCTGAACATGAAGATTCTTCTGGGGTTTTATTTTTTTAAGTTTTCGTAGTTTTTTTGTGTGTTATATATTCCAGTTGTCCAGAAATCCGGCTTGTTAGTTCGTCGATGTTAACGCTATTGGCATAGCCGTTGCCACAATTCGAGGAATTTCGTAAAGCGTCATTGTTTTGCCTGGATGATTTCTCATCCAGGTGTCACAAGTCGAATTCACTGCTTTTTTGAGTGGCCCATAAGCGAAACCTCGTCATAAACCGCTTTGTAGGCTGACAAGTCCGCATTTCCTACGACAGGAACGTTCCTGCATATCACTTTATTATATTCAAAACTCTTTTCTGCACGCAAAAAAATAGCACTCAACACACTCACTTAAATACTACTCACACAACAAAGAAAAATTAAAAAACAAAAAAACTTTTACTTGTCAAAAAAATTAAGACTTCTCTGTCCACAACCGAGCAATGCGACGATCATATCAAGACTCAATATCGTGAATAAACTGGTTTCTGCTTAATTCTCTCATACACATTGCGCGAACTGTTTCTGAGATATTTGCGTTGTGTCAACCGTCCTGTGTTTCAACCGTACCCAGTCTACCCTAATCTTAAATCTCAACTTTCACTTACTTAGGGGCGATTTTGTTAAAAAACAAATTGACGATTTCCTTAGAATAATATTCCTTAGAATAACTTAAGTTTAGACGGCTTTAGAACACAATGAATTTCACAAATATTTACAAAACGCAAAATAACACATATATACACATATATACACAAGAAAAAAAAAATCAGCTTTACACATACCTGAGTTTGATGGCTTTTATAAGAAAAATTAAAACAATGTTCAAGTTTTCAGACATTTTTTGCACGTAAAACACACTACAAACATTCATCTGATTAATCACTTATGCTATCAGTGAGCATATGTATGTAGGTGCTCGTATGTATGTATATCTCTGGTTCTGATCCATTTTTCATCGAATGTAACTATGATAACGCCTTAGGACAGTTAGTTTATAATGAGTTAGATATTTGAGTTGGTACTCGAAAATAAAGCAAATGGACCCAAAATGAGAATTTTAATTTTTCATTTTTACAAACTTTTTGGCTATTCTGCTCCACAGTGCGGCGTTGCGGGTACAGCCAATATTTTTTTGTATAAATATTACCGCATTTTGTTAAAACTAATTTTTTTATTTCTTACCTTGCACTAGTAGCCGAATTTTAATTTATCATGATGTGGTAACTGACGCGTGTAGGTAATTAAAAGTTTTATATCTACGCAGATATCACTGATGATCAGAAATTTCAAATGGACATATCTACTTAGACTGCTTATCTGCTTATCTACATATATAGGTCTATACAAGTTTCTGTTTAAATTCCTAACACCATCTATTGAAATACCACGCATTTTTTTCCAAATGATCAAAGAAGAAACAAATTAAAAAATTACTTTCAAGCAAAAGTTGTTGTGCAATGCATTTTATTTTAATCGCTAATTGCAATGGCAACAAGTTAACTTTGAAAAGATCGTTTGGTCAACTTTAATTGCTCTTAAACAAGTTTTGTATTGTTGCCGTTAATGTATACATGCAAATCTATATGTACTTGCTGTTGCATATTTTAATTTCTTCCTCATCGCGAATGTAGTTAGTTTTAAAGCGGTTCCATTATTATATGGTAGGCTTTAATTTAAAGTTTGCATTCACCTATTAAAACCAAAGAAAATTCTAGCAATAATAGTTAAGCTTAAATTGTTATACCATTAAGGTCAAAAATAGATAAAATAGTTATTAACTAGATTTCACCATCATTTCGGTATATGCATCCTATAAAAGAATTTAAAAAGTTTGCTTAAATTCGCACATCAAGGCTTGGAAGTGTAACTCAGGTTTCAGGGACACGCGTGCAAGCCTTGGAAATATAGATACATATTAAAAATACAGATAAATAGGTAATAATACTACAAGTAAGATAGCTTTGTAAACAGATGTATAAGGCACAACTCAGCAGGATGAAGGCAAATTAAACGGGTGATCCCTGCCGTGTAATAGAAATATATCTGCAATTCCTTGCTATCTTTTAGCACATGAGAATGTGATTACCCTTGGAGATTTTGACGGGGGACTTCGTTGTTGCAAAGCATCTTCATGTGCAATGCCTAAAGGAGACTATCATCTATGGTGCTTGCTGAGAGAATGTCCTGTGCTACGTCGTATCAGGCGGCTTATGCAAAGATATACATACATACATATATCCATATATGTATACATTAGGAGAGTTAGATATGAACATTTCTAAATCGATAAAATAATTAAAGTTCACCATTGTGTCGTGCGCAAAATACGTTCATATATACATATGCTTATGTACATATGTATGGTTAATGCAATTATTCAAATCATATTCCAGAACTTTAGAACATGACTTAGATGTAAGTATAATAGTCGTTTAAGCACATACCTTACTAAGCCCTTATTAAGCATAGAAGAATATCATAATGTATTTTCATATGTGTGTTTGTTTATACATATGTATTTGGGTGCCATGGACTACAGTCCAAGGGGTTCCAAGTTCAGATACAGGAAAATATCACCTAAGTTATTTTAAGGCCTCATCTGTTCCAAACGGCTGATAAACATCCAAGATTATTTACTGTCCTAAGAATTATTCTCAAAAATCCTCTCCCCTTCGGATACGGCATCAAACTGTAAGTTCCTTCTGTATGTGTACAAATATATATCACGCGCAACACGTACAGTTGTAAGAAGCTATGTATATGCCGCCTATTTATGTTATTCCAAGATCAATCAATAGTTTTTCACGGATCTACCTCTTGCGAGTGTCTGACAAACATCCAGGAAATGAGTCATGAGAAAGCTTTTCAAAAAGTTCTTCTGCCCTTCGGCATATACCTCTAGCTCCCTTCCATGCGTGCAGGATTGTATACCACGCACAACACGTTTGGCTGTGAAAAAGCTAGTCCTTGGACCTCTTTACGTCCTGAAGCTCCAAAAAGTAAACGGGCATATGTTATTCCATAAATGTTTAAAGCTCGGATCCATTACAAAATCCACAGTTTCTACTTCAATTTGCCGACATTTCAGCCTGTAATAGACTTCAAGTCCTTTAATTAAATAGCAACAGGCATATTGCTAAAACTCCCGGAAATTTAAAGGTCTACTTCTTATGGACTACAGCAAAATGAAGTTCCGTGGGCCAACATTTTCGTCCATAACAGTAAAATTTTCGAAAGAACGACTTGGAGGCTTGTCACGTTTTACACCAACTCACACTATCAAAGCTGTTCATTTTCATTTCCAAGACAGACAACCTTATTTTAACACTTTTCATTGCCGGGTTATAACATTTTGGAAATGATGAAATCAAATAGCCACCTACTCTGGAGCCAATTAGAAGAAGTTCATATGTCTACAAAACCTGTCATTGTACGTGCCTATTTCAATACGTCATTATACATACTTATTTGAATACGCCATGATACCATAAACCATAAAGACAAAGTTAAATATACACATAGGGTTAGCAAACAAGAAAAATGCTTACTAAACTAAAACTAAAAACATACCTCTTGCAAACAACATCTCGTTAGTTCATGGATTGGAAATGAAATCTTGTCATTTTCCCAATTTTAAGTTAAAAAATCAACTTGCCATCTACGGTGCTAACAAGCGACAGCAAAAGTGCGCATACAAAAGACAAAAACGAAAAAAAAACGACCTGCACGTGGATAGATCTTATTACGGCTACGGTATAATCTGGGTGAAATATTTGTCCGTTGCTCATGGTATTGTATTTTCACTGCAATAAAGAATTAAATGTACATACACAAATTTTTCGAAATTGTTTGCTGTACGACTTGCTGCGTAACTGATATTAACGACACTTTATCTCGGCAAAATCTCTTGTGCAGCTTTGTCCCAGAAACAAGAAACTCAACTCTGTCTATGTCTAACTTTCGATGACCTCTCCAAAAGCAACACACTCCCAAATGATGACCAAGCACAATAAAAGCCACCAACAACCATACTACACCAGATGCGGTGTCAAGTTTTAGTCACGCTTTTCAAATACCAAACCATCCGCGCGAAAACCCACCAAGAGAAAAAAGATGTGCAAATGTGTCTTTTTATATCTGATGCTGGGAGAGATGATCACCCTCACTCAAAAGTGCATCACGCATATCACCGTATTTGGGCTCTCACTTCGGAAAAGGCCACAATGGGTAGAGTTAAATTGCAGCCTATAGTGCGGTGGAAGGCGGGACAGCACGGGCTTCTGTTGGAATGGCGCATTCTTCTTTAAATTTTGCAAAGTTGAATCCGACGAAGTAAAAGTTTCACCTGCCATGGGCAAACTTTACCTTTTTTTTTATTTTTTTATTTTGTCAATTTTTTGGTGCAACGCACCTGGGACAGGTACAACGCGAACAGTGAAGGCCATAAAATGATACCCATACAACTCGAAGAGAGACTCAAGAGAAACCCAACTAATATATACAATAGTATGGCCTCTTTCATTCTCTCTTTGGTTTTTTAATTCTGCTTTGTCTTCTTCGTCATCGTCTACTACTTACCTTTACAAGAAGTGAATCGCACAGAACGTGTGTCGTACACCTGTGCACACTCGATAGCGGTTTAACATTACTTAAATCAATTCATTCACAGGCGTCGATCTAAGCGAACGTGTCGCCGCTGTCGCTATCCTCGTCGTTCCACAACGCGCCCAACTTACGTCTTGTAATCACAGTGAAAATATGTTTTTGTGAGGCAGAAACAAGTGACGGGTCCTTGTGATTTTTTTATAATATATAAACAAAAAAAATACCAATATTGTATCTTTAAAGTTACGTATACGACCCAGTGTCATGTACTTATTGCTTACCACCTGAAATGTAAACCTGTGTTTGATGCCGCTCGAAAGAAAGCAGGAAAAATATTTGTTGTAAATCATTTCAAAAAAATTGAGATTGTATGAAAAATTGTTTTTTATTTTGGTGTTTTTTCTTTCAAAAAGAGAAATAAACGAACGAGAAAATGTAGCTTCAACTTACATGTCTTTTCGCGTACAGTGTTGTTGATTAATGGTTATTGAGTCGAATTTTTAAGACGTGTTCTGTTTGAACGGTGCCGGACATTGTGCAATTAATAGAGTAGAAGATAACTGTAAACTTAATTAAATTGCTTGACCGATAATTTTACTTTCATTCTCGTTAAAATTGTTTTTTTTTTTTTTTTTTTTTGATGTTCATCTTCTTGTATCGACCGCAACTAGTTGCATTCGCGGACTGATGATGGTAGACCGGTGTTGCACTTTCTTTTAAAGTGAAGTATTTAGTGCGTATCTAGGAATAGTGCGGTTGTCGAGTTATAACAATAATTCTTTTTTACAATTTAAATTGGAGTAATCAACGAAAATTGCAGACAAATTATTGATAGTGCAAGATGTGTACAAAAAATCAAATAAATATCCTAATGGAGAAACTGAATACGGTAAATAATTTTTTTATCTTTCTAGATAGTTTTCCTTCATCCATACTAAGCTTATATATGGCAACAGTCAAAGCCGAACGTATAAATGCAAAAAGTTCTGGCATTTAAATATCTATCTATAGGAACTGACCGTTTATATACATATTTTATAATTGAGCAATTTATAACCTATATTATATAGATACTCTTTAAAACCAACTTGAGAACGCATTGGTATTGAATCTGCAATTCTAAGACCTACTGAATCCAACCAAAGTCTAAGCCAACAAAAATAGTGTACTTATGTCAATTTTTACTTGCACCTATAATATAGGGCAAGTATTGGATTCGTGCAAAAATTCGAACTCGAGATAACAATGAATTCTGACATTACGATGATAGAGAAGCTCGAAAAAGTGGGTCTGCCGATTCTGCCTGTCAGTCTTTGTGTACATATGTACACATGTACGCTGGACCCCAGCCTAAACGACTGAGTCGATTTGCGTCAAACTTCATATCTGACCTCTCTAGGGTCACAACTCGAGGTGAAATCCGAATTTTTGTTCTAGCCATGTTATTATTTGTACTTTACATAAGGCCAACTTAACAAAAATATGATTTTCTGGAAAATGGCTCTAACGATTTTGATTAAATATCATATTATTCAAAATTTATTCATTTTTTACTAACAGCATATATGTAGGTGCAAACATGTACGAACGATCCAGTTGTGCACTTTAATTTTTATGAGCTGTTCCTCATTAACGATAGGTTTGTTTTGGCCTTAAATTTGTATAATAAAAATGTTTCGACTGGTCAAACTTAACAGATCGAACTAAATCCCATAACTGTGTTTATAAAACATGAGTAGAATTAAATCAGATTTCATATTATTATAAAAACATGTCTTGTCAGCTGATTAAAATAGCTGAACTGACCGAAAAATATCTATACCTTAAATATTGCTTTAGTTCCTTGGCAAGGTGGAAAAGCAAAGCAGAACTTTCGTTAGCTGTTAATGAACAACATTTGTCTTAACCTAAAAGCTTTAAACCGGAATAACGCTTACAAATTGGGCAAATTTATCTTCAAATTCTTCTACTTAAATGTGTTCGGTAACAAACAAAAGTATAATATCTGCAATGAGAATAATCCTCAAGAGGTTTCGGTTCTCAGCAACTTACTGTTTGGTGTAATTTACATGGTTCAGACATCATGGTCCATACATCCTTGAAAATGAGGCTTTAATGAATATTACTTTCAATGATAATCGTCAAGCGTTTAGTTTGAAATTAATGTGCGGCTCAAAAAATGAGCCCACCGAAGAAATACATAGAAATATGTATACACCATATGAAACCGACAAATTTCACATTGATACCAATACCTGTAAAGTCAATCAGCACAACATTTAGTTCCACCTGTGATGAGAAATCATAAAATTACCAGCCTGCAGCTCTTTTTATCGGTCAGCTATATTTGAAAAATCGCTTTTAGTCATTCAGTTTACCAAGCTTATCCACAGTATGGTTTTCAATCCACTTTCATTAGAGTTCAGCTTTAAAATGAAATGAGCATTTTATTCCGCAAACAACTAGGACTAGGACTTTTTACTTGCTACGATACCTGGTATACGGCAAGTTTTGGTTTCGTGAAAATTATCGATCTCCAGATTTTGATAAATTCTGATATTAATATCTCTATAAACAGAGAAGTCGAAAAAAGTTTCTCTGACAATTCTGTCTTTCTATCCGCGAGGCTACAGCCTAAAAGGGTGAACTGAGTTTGATCAAGGCTCGTATCTCATGTCTGTGGGGTAATCTCTAGAGGGGAAATTGAAATTTTTGTTTAAGCACTTATAACGATACTTAACTTAAAGCCAATTTGACACATAAACGATTTGGTTAAAAACGGCTTTAACGATTTTATTTAAATTTTATATTTGAGTTAGTCTAGGCAAAAACTTTAAGATGGCGTACCACGTTTGTGGCTAAAAATAGTGTATAACGATACTTTGCTAAATAACTGGTTTAGAAATGTGGCCATTTCTTGGTTAATGCTCAATGGATGTTGGTCAAAATTTAAAATGTAAGGAAAATTTAACGTATACAAAAATATGAAGACTTTAAAAGAAATATTTTCTCATGTGCATAAAGGTGCAAATACGTACGACCCACTTTATTACTTTACACCCTGATCTCTATGTTGGTATAATATCCGTCGGCTAAATATTCGTGTCTGGTCGATCAAAGTTCTCTAAAGAAAAATATGAAATTAAACTCCCCGATACGGCATGACATTTAGAACAGATTAAAAAATGTTAAACTTAAGGCGAACTCTTAGTCTGTCTAGAGTTGCATTGTTCAAAGTATAAATCCGAATGAATTTTGAACAAGCCAGAAGACATTGTAATGATCATTTTCCCCCTGAAAGTAAAGCAATGGAAATGTTACGAGTAGCCCAAATTTTTGGTGTTCTAAGAAATATAAGTATACTACACTTTTTGGGAATTAAGATCTTTCATCGGCTGGCTGATTTTCTTTGCTCAGAAATATAGAAGAAAAGTAAGATAGATAAAAAAGCATGCACAGAATTTGTGAGTAAGAAAAACAGTTTTTTTTTTTTTTTTAATCTAATGGGATTGATCAAGTGTTCCATACAACGCTTTAAGTCTGCAGTGCAGCATATCAATGCTGGCGTTCTCTTAGACTGTCCTGTCCCGACTTTCTTTTTTATCTCTTGGATACAACATCTTACCCAAATCATTCCTTTGGTGTTGATAATACCCGCAGTTTTTCATATGTATTACCTTACTTACATTTCTGTTTTTCCGCAGCAGAAAAGTGAAATTTAATGCATCCGAAAAGTCATTTTCTCTCAAGCAAAACGTATACCCTCAATCATTACCCATGATCTTCCATCATCATACATCATCTCATATGTATACGACAAACTGTCTACGATTCCTTAAGGAATCCTTTCCAAATCTAAAGTATACCCGCAATACATAATTAGAAACAAACCAGTATATTACATATTAAGAATTCCAACTTAGTACTTACAAACAAACTCGCATGAATTCCGATAATCAGCGCATTGGAATTGTAGCACTTCAGCTCTATTTGAATTCTCAACTTCTTCCGCGAGTTTACTTTTGAAGTAGATAGTAGGTATTTATTGTTTTCTGAGTTGGCGAAAAGGCTACAGTCTTACAAGTTACGGAAATTCAACTATTCTATCGCACTCCCAAGTCAATGTTAACTAAACAAAGACTTCTGAGAAGACCTTACTTGATTCTCAGTTGGCCTTGTTATTTGGCTTAAATCACTCTCGGTTCTATTACTGGCTTAATCTGAACGAGAGCTTAATAACTAAACCCCCAAAAATCCATCATTTCCTGCTGCCATTCAAATTAATCAAAACAATCGGCCATAAATACAACCAAAGGTCAACAAATTTCATCTCGTATTACTTTTCTCTTTTTCGATTAAAGTTCATATCTTTTTACCTTCAATCGGTTATGTGCGATGAATTCATAAACCTGTTAATAGCAATATTGCTGGGCGATAACCACCATATGCAGATATTAAGACAAACGAGTGAGCACTGTTTTGACTGTAGGTTCATTTCACTTTTATTCAAAGTGCCTGGAAGAAAACTGGGTGAACGGGCCTCAAATACAAAATTTGTTAGAAAGTGATGGCCGCACTCACTTAAGACGTGTCTTGGATTGACAAACGATTGATTGTTTATAAATTTTCTTTTCTTCTTTTAGCCGGAGTTTCATTCTTCGTTTATATATTCTTTGCGCTTTTTGCATCGGGAGAAAACTTAATGTAGGGCATGGTGCGCAACGTTGGGCTGAATACTAAACTTGAATTTATCGATTTATTTATTATGTTTTCTGGCAGGGAAAAGTAGGTGAGGGAAAATTCGCATCGACCCTAATCAAGAAGTAAATTGACGAACGATCACAGAGTAATCAGTCATCTAAATCATCGTCATGTTAATAATTAAATTACAATCATAAAATTAATTTAAATGCCGCAGCCATATGCACAATGCGTGCACCGCTATACACGCTGAATTGGCCAAACTTTAACTTAATAGGCATACATACATTTGTCTATCTTCGAATTGATTAACCGGTTTGGTCTTGTTCTAAAAGACTTGTTTCAGGCTGCAGATACAACTGCGAGTTCTGCTTACAAATTGTTGTATCGCTTCGTTGCTTGTCGCTACCCGGTTGCTCTACGAGTATCTCCAGATAGACAGACACGCTGTGCAACTCAACAGTTATGTGCTAATACGCTGTTGTTAGTTTAATTTATCGCTGTGGAACATGAAAGTCAGCTTAAGAGACACATCTCTAGCTTTAGGTAGCTCAGGCATAGCCCACAGTCAACAAACGATAATGTTCTCAAAACAATCATTTTAATCGATTAGATACAACAATAGATAATCGACTGCGATCTCATTGAGGCAGGTATTCTTCGAAGAATTGGTCGTATGCCTTGGCATTTGATTGCTCTTTTATTCTGAGACAGTTCAATTGTATTCATCTCTTTGTCTTTTCTTTCTTTGAAGTGCAAGATGTTGCATTTTATGGATATTGCAAATGTCAACAGAGTAGAAAATCATCTTGTCGTGGTCTAGTTGGATTTAATTGATTTTTCCTTTGTTTTATATAAATTACTTTTGGCACACAAGCACGAGTCTTGTAATAATTTACTCCTACATAAATAAAAGTCGCGAAAAGATGAGTTTTTAAAAAAATAAGTTTGTAGCTTATACTTTAGTGTAATGTCCCTAAAAACCTAACATTTTAATTATTATAATGATATATTTAGTGAATAATTCTTGAAAAACTGAAAAACAGGATAAGCCTGTGAAAATTCGTCCATTTACAAAATATTTTCAAAGAACAGGATAAACTTTTATTAGATATTGAAAATTTTCTAAATATGTACATATTTTTTTATAAAAATATAGCAACCGTTTCATAGACGAACGATAATAGAGTAATAGACAGAAATCTTTGTCAATTTGACGTTTGGCTCCCCAAGCACCGATTTTGAATGGCTTCTGACTCTCCGGCAAAATCAAATGGCAGCTTATGCACACATTCTTAATCAGTATTAGTTTTAATGGGCGCAGCCTTTTTATGGAGTCAACTGACAACATGTGGTGTTCAGCAGGAAAGAAGGAAAAAACACGACATAGTATAGTTACGTCTCTATCACACGTTCGTTCACATTATTTATACAACGTGGCACGCCGAAAGTAAGCCACCGTTAGCTTGCGCATAACTTTTCACTACATATTCCTTGATGTGACTCCGTATGACTCCGTAAGTCCGTACATCGAAAAAAGTGTCTGTGCCATCTATCTGTTTGCTTGTGCGAGAAGCTATCTACAGCTTAAACTGGTGGACGGATTTTAATCATACTTCATATCTGGATTACCCCATTTTTAGAAGCGAGTTTTTCTTTATATTAACGGTACTTTACTTTGAAAACCCTATAAAAAAAAATATTCTCGAAAACGGCCGTAGCATGACTTTGGGCTAAATAGTTAATAACAATACTTTACCCAGTAATCTAAAGTGTGCAATTACTCGTGTACTCCTAAATCGATTTTATAAAAAACCAGTGAAAAAATGCTACAATCCGACTAGAGCGGATCGTATGATACCCTATCCCTACCTTATTTGGTCGTGTCAGTAGGAGGTGGAAAATGTATTCACAAAATTTTTTATTTTCCCTATAAACTAATATTTTTACTCAAAAATTTAATTTTTGAAGTAAACGCCCCTAAAAAGTGGGCGTGGCCATATACAATGTACAGACGATTTGTAGATTTAGTGGATATCTACATATTTGCTCAAGTAAGTTTTTGCGAGTTTCATATGAAAATAGTGAAAAAGGGGATTTTTTAAAAGTGGGCGTGTCAGTAGACGGATTTTAAAAATGTTTAGACTTGTATTGCTTACTTTTCCAAGGACCTCGTATACAAAATTTCATCAACCAAACTCAAAATTTAATGCCCAAAAACTGGTGACATACGGACGGACGGACGGACGGACATGGCTTAATCGACTCGGCTATTGATGCTGATCATTTATATATATAATTTGTTGGGTCTATCTTTAATATTTCTATATGTTACAAACTATGTGTCAAACTTAATATACCCTTAGGATAGGGTATAAAAATAGATTGAACGAGCACTTGATATAACTTAGTAAGTACCACCATTAACCGTTCAGTATTGCTCATACATAAATTAAGAAAATACATAGATAAGCATAAGACATTAGTATGTCTTGTAAAATTATAGAAAATGCAGTTTTTCGAAAAGTGTAGACCAAGGTTTACACTTTCACGGTACATTTTTTCCACAAGAAGGTTCAGAATGTCAAATGCGACCACTTCCACGCAACATTGTTATGGAATGGGTGTATGACCCATGGCTTGAATCGTTTATTCTAGGTTGGATACTTGTTGTACGCTTCTCATTAGATCCGCAAAAGCTTACTAATTTGTCGTACTTCCCGACCAGTTACTCTCCTTACAAGATATCTATCATAAATAGTATCTGATGTCAACAAGAATCAACCATGCAAAAACTTCGACAGATGTACGAGTTGATGCTGGAAATTATGCCACACACATAAGTACATACTCCCATACGAATTGGACAGTAGGTACATTTCACTCGTGTGTACATTTGATTTGAACTTGTTCTTGCACAAAACTTGAAATGAAGGTGTATGCTGCACACACTTCACATTCAAGTGCTCCAATATCAATCATTAGCTGATGTTTTTTGCTGAATTTGATTGATAAATCACTTAAGGAATCAAGAATGAATGACACTAAAACTGGTTTTATATTAGTTTTGATTCTTCTTAGATATTATGGGTTGTTATTGAAGTTCAAAAGGAATGAGGAAGTGAAGTATGGGATTTTTGATTTAATTTAGTGTACGCGATTGATATACATATGTACGTAAATATATATGTATTCGAATAGCAATTGGAAAATCTAATTTACAATTTATTTTTTATTTACAGAAATCAAAACACGTTTAAAACTATGTACCTTAAATAACTTAACTATCGTGAACTAACTTTATAGACTTACTTAACTTAATTCTTAAACAATGGCGTTGATTTTAACCTAACTAATATATTTACATACATATATTTAATATTTTGGGCTAGTTTTTCAGTGCGAAATCATTCTAATCTCAAGGTTAAACTTGAGTTGTTTAAAATTATGTTTTTCAATTTTTTTCACTCCGAGTTAACCCAGCAAATTTGCTGTGCTCTGCAAATATACATATATACATAAATATTTTTGACAGATATTAAGAATAAACAGCAAGTAAAGCGAGCGACTTTGTTTAAATTTTTGTGAAAATTAAAAAAAAAAAAAACTACGTGTTGTTGGTATATTGTTATTTTTGTGCCAATTTTGCTTTTCAAAAACAATCAGAATGAAAAACATTGACTTTGAAAAACAATACAATGGCAGTGATACCAAATCAAATGTGTTAAAATTAACCCTACACTGAAAAACTGCTTCGCGAGATAACTCTGGATTAATTTCAACCCCCAGCTAGATAAATCTGGTTTCAGCATTTAAAAACGGGGCCTTAGACTAATGAAAACTTTATTAAAAAAAAAGTTAGTGTAAACTTTTATCTATGTACAAATCTAAATATTACTTTAAAATACTCCTAGTTGATTATAATTTTCCATATATTACAATACTCTTAACACTGCATGTGAATTTGTTAGACACTAAATTTACTTTTAATAAAAGTAAAGCTTGTAAAACTAATGTTTTAATCAGTCATATCGTAAATAAAAATTTACCAGAATTTTTCAATTTCTCAAAAAAATTGCTCCAAAGCAAAAAGAAAAAACATGTAGAATTCCGAGTAAAAATACCGTCAGATTTGCCGATAATTCTTAATAGGAAAAGTATGTTGCCAAGTTACATGCCTGATCAAGGAACAACATTTTACTTCTCATTACACTGCATCCATATTCTGAAACCAATGGCATTAAACTTTGAACACTAAAACTAAAAATTCGTCTACTTGTTTAAAAATGGTTGAATGATAAATAAATCCTATTTTAATGTACAGTACTCTACAACTTACTTAACTAATTTTGTTTGAAATTTTTATTGACTTACAATAAATTTAAATTTATAATTTATAATCAATAAAATAACTGCTTCGCATACTTTTGTGTCCGTTGTGCTCATCAAGAGAGATGCTACGAAACGATCTCGTAACTTTACCTTACCACTTTCTTCAAATTCCAAAAGCGACATAAGGTGCAAATAATGATTTATACTCGTACAGTGTTTTTGATGTTTTTTTTTTTTTTTTTTTTTTTTTGAGGTCATTGCGTGGGTGGCGATAATCTATAAAATTTCAAAACTATTAAGTTACCAACTTACTTGCTCCGAAATGACTTTTGGGCTTTTTTGCAACCGCTTGGAATCAGTTTATTTCATCTAAAGAAGAATAATAAAAATAAAAGTTACGATTGCCATCCGCTATGAAAATTTCACTTTTCAAAAGCATGTATACAACCGCACCGTTAACTTTAACTCGTAATTGATGGTTGTAGGTGTGTGCGAACCCATGATAGCAAAAAAAAAAAACAGAAGATAAATTATTAACACCACAATCTTGGATTAATAATAATAGTCAACCGACTTTCAAGCGGGCGCCGCCGCAAAGTTTTTTTTTTGATTGGCGCGCCAACTGTCACAAACTTTATGACTGGGAAACCTTTCACTTGGCCATTCGAATTGTTATGACTTGAACGCACTCTCTTAAGATGCACTAATCGGATGAATATAATTACGATTCTCTCCATAATTAAGTAAACTGGTTAAATAAGTAAGTAATTACAGTTCAGTGAAATTGCAATAATAGATAGACAGGTATCCTCTGACGGCATGGAGACGCGTCGCTTGACCCAGTGCGAGGAATAATTCTGTTGCTCAAATAATATGCATAAGCGCACTAGCAGGAGCAAATTGTGAATTAACTTCAGGCTCTAAGTGAAAGTAGTAGGGTTAGAAGTCTTCCACTAAATGTTTATAACGATTTACATATATAAAGACTTCCCTCGGTTAAATAACAATAGTCTGATGGGTAACACATAGTCCAAAACATTTTGGCCTGGGGTGTGCTTGTTGCATTTATTTTTAAATTAGCTCTTCTCATGTTGTTGCAAAATACATACATATATGCATATGTACATACATCTTTCTAAATAATGCATGTCATCATATTTCCTAGCCATTAAATACCAGGAAGCCTAGTCATTCTACATAAAATATATACATAAGTGTTCAACAGAATGCCTGAATTATATACTTTGCAGGTAACATACATATATGTACATATGTACATACGATTATATATTATAATGCGAAATCAGGTAAAATCAGACCGTGATTAGCGTACATGGTTTAGATTTTTAGTAACATTTTAGTCGAACACCCAGACTAAACATATGAAATGGCTACAATCCGTTTGGAGCGGATCGTATGATACCCTATCCCTTTCCTATGCACATACTAGCTCCTTCTTCCACCAATATACTTCCATAAGCAACTTTTTTTTTAAATATTTTATAAAACTACTCCAAAACATTTTGTAAATTTTTCAACATATACTGTATTTTGCTCCCAAGAAGTGCTATTATTTCTATAAAACCTTCAAAAAAAATTGTTTGATAAAAACGCCCCTAAAACCTGGGCGTGGCCATACACAATGTACTGAAGACATGTAGGGTAAGAGAATATCTACATATTACCTTAAGTACCTTTATCGAGTTGCATGTAAAATTACTGAAAACACTGATTTTTTCGTAAAGTGGGCGGATTTTAAAAATGTTTACACTTGTATTGTACTTTTCCAAAGGACCTCGTATACAAAATTTCATCAACCTAGCTCAAAATGGCTCAATCGACTCGGCTACTATTGCTGATCATTTATATATATACTTTATGTGGTCTATCTTCAATATTTCTCCATGTTACAAACTATGTATCAAACTTAAAATACCCTTAGGATAGGGTATAAAAATAGATTTTACTTGCACCGATACGTAAAGACAAGTTTTGGATTCATGACATTTTTCGAACTCGAGATTTTGACCTGGGGTCTGTGGGATAATTAAAATTAAATTTTTTTGATTTAGCCCAAATATTAACGGTACTTTATTTAAGGCTTATTTGACACAAAAACGATTTGCTCGAAAACAGCTCCAGTGATTTTTTTTTAAATTTTATTATTTCGACTAGTTTAGGAAAGTGCTATAAGATAACATTGGTTATAACGGCACTTAAGGCCAATCTGGTTCAAAGCCGGTTGTTTTAAAAACGGGCCAACCGATTTCATTCAGATTTTCAATATACAGTAATGTCTCGCTAATCCGAATCAATTATTGCAAGGGGATATTCGGATTATCGAATTATTCGGAATAATGAGTACAGCATGAGCTGGTTATTAAACAAAAAATCGGGGTAGGTTCGGATTGTAGAATACATAATGAGAAAAAATAGAAGTTCGGATTAGCTCGATATTCGGATTAAAGGTGGTTCGGATTAGTGAGACATTACTGTATATAAAATTGAGCTAATGCTGTAAGATGCCGTTCCACTTTTTGTGGCTAAAAGAGAGAGTAACGGTACTTTTCTTAGCGTCAAAGGGTTTTAGCTAATTCGCTCGAAAACGGCTTAAACGAAGTCTAATAAAATAGCGTACCACACTTTCGACTAAAATTACTTAGAGCGGTACTTACCCTTAGTCAACGCAACAAAAAATCGGTTTTTTCGAAAACGGTTCAAACGATTAAATTTCATGCCTGAGTTAGTCCAGGCAAATGTTATAAGATGGCGTACCAGCTTTTTAGCTTAAGAAAATACGTATAACGGTACTTTCTTAATAACTAGTTATAAAAATATGGCCATTTCTCATTTAATACTCAATGTGTTTTGTTCAAAATCAAAACGCGTATAATTTGTTTCTTAAAGTTCCTTCATTTTCAATTGGACCGTACGATACAGTCGTGCACCTTATTCTTTTTAAGTATCAATAAAAACATGTCTCTACTACACGATACATTTTCAGGTTATGTTATGCCTTGCTTTACCTTATGCGAAGTGCATGAAGATTTTTAAATCTGTGCCAACACATTAAATATAGTATATAAAGGCGTGTTCTAAGTTTATAAATGCTAGCTAAGTAATTACTTAATATTAAATTAATTATGCAATATTTGAATAAAGTATTAATATATTTTTCTTTCTTAATTTCAGGTAAGCAAATAACATAAGCCTATTATCAATACTGAATATAGCGGTATACAGAAGTGTGAGTGTGTGAAAAGTAAAGAAACTATTATTAATATGATGATGAGTTCTAACCATTTTTGTGGCTTATTGTATAAAATCGAATATAATTAATATTTCGCTACTGTTTTTACAACAATGTAGTCCGATGGCGGGTGTGAGTATTTACATATACAGAGCTGTTCTGAATAATAGAGAAGCGGAAGAACTAAAGCCAGAGAAGAGAAGATGAAGACAGAGTATCTGCAAAATCGTTAAACCTCTGCTAGATATACTCTACATACATGTTAACGTATTTAATATATTTCTATTGTACAAACACTCCCTTGTGATATTTCTTTATAATAATTTGAAACTATTCTGCAAAGTATCATTACAAAAAATCGCAATACAAAAGCAGAATTTCGCTTTTCGCTAAAATTTCAATTATTGCATCTTGAATGCGTTTTTTTTTTTTTAATTTTTTTATCAATCGGTGTACGACTCACCTGTCAATCATTTCCAATAAATTGTTCATGGACCCTCGGATTTACCTTTTTTCATCAATTTGTTCCTCTGATACTAGCTTTCTCTACCAAGGATGTATTTCTACTCTCTTCCGTCCGTGTGTCTATAAATCCTGACGTCAATTATCAAGCATTCAATTGAGGACCCTTTCACTTTTCCATTACTAGGCTTTTTCTCAATGAATTTCCATCACTGGTAAAGACGCAGTCTACTCGTTTCCAATATACATACAAAAAATAACACACACATTCTGTTAATGATGCAGATCACACTCATAACAATTACCGAATGGTCCACCGCACGCCGCGGTCTTGCTCTTGGTCTGTGCGGACTAATAAAAGCGAAATTAACAACTTGAATATGAATTTCATATTTTTCCGATCGATGCAAATGCTGCAAACTCACCATAGTTACTTTTGATGCAAACTCTTCCGCTGAGGTGGTTCGAGAAAGTTGTTGTCTCGGTGAATGTTGACCACTTGACTTTGACGTCTTTGAAGTGTACTTTTTAACCTCTGGCACCATGTACAAAATCACTGATCTCTATGAAATTTCGCATTGACGGCAAAATTTCACACAATTTAGTATAAAACAATAAAATGAACTGGCAGCAATGAGCACTGCGTATGCAAATTTTGTAAAAATATGTATCTGAATCTTTTTTGGATCATTATGATATTTTCAATGTCAGCATTGACCGTGCCTCTTTGTTGTTATGTCACGGTGTATAGTGCCTATGTTGGGAATTAATGTCGATTTGGAATTTCTTTCAGCTGATGACACAAAGCAAAACAATGTTTCATCTCGAAAGAAGATGAAGCGATAAATCGTGGAATGACGGTCGCATTTTTGATACGTGCGACTGCATAACATGTTGTTCATTTAAGAAAAACAATAACAGTCCGGTAAAGTTGGCTGTACCTCTAAACTTTTCATCTGTGTTTCGTAAACTAACAAATAACCATGTCAAATCGAACTAATTACCATACTAAATGATCAATTTAAAGATATCAACCAATGCAATATTGCAGTGACAAATCGACACAAAACTGTGAAAAGCTTATAGGCACGCCATTACATCAGCAGCAAATAAGCGATCGTTTAAACACTCTTGTTTTAGTGTTTATATTGTTTATTATTGTAATTTTTTTTTTAAAGAAAGTCGTAAAAGGTAATTTCGATTAATTTTAATAAGAGGACGGAAGTAAATAAATGAACATTAATTTGTGAGATTTTAGTGGCGTCATAAGTATAATTAATTGATTATACTTTGTAAGCTACCGCAGAGGCGCATCGCCTCGTATACGGACGGTTGACATAATTTGACAATTGTTTAAAGATAACAATACGTTTCTTAAGACGCTCCTCGAATAATTTCAGAAAGAGCCTAATTACGATTCCTACAACTAGGGAGTTCACACGAGATTTAGCAAAATAAGATTCTGCAATCTACTGTCATGATCTATTTTGACAAATCGGATGGAAGTGCATGGACAACCGGAGTAGAACTTCTGCTAACTCCGGCAGCTCGTCAAAGCCTCATGTCCTGTACTGTAATCCTCACAGTTGAATTCCAGAGTATAGTATGAAAAGATATACATATCTACAGATAAATAATTTTATTTTCAATAGAAAGATTTTATATTGATGCACGATATTGTCGTCTGTCTTCTTAATAAATTTAAACAAACCATTTTGCCACAACAAAAACTAATATAGAATAACATAAATTATTCAGTTTTAAATTGAAGGTATGCGAATAAAAGTACGTTTTTTGGTTGGTACAATCAATTATCAGTTATCACTTCATCATCAGTCAAGGCATTAACTCGAAATATCTTCCTTCTTACGTCACTCAGGATCGGATATCTTCCTATATAATGAATAATACCTTCCCTCTCTTGCAGATTTCACATGGGGTATATATGATGCGTAGGTCCTTTCTGTTTACTTTATAGCTAATTTTCTCAATCCGACTGTATATCACCCTTTATACTGAGCTAGGGGCTTCATCTAAATATCTTCTTCGTCTGTTTATCCGGCTTAGCAATGAGGTCATGCAATTTAGGCTGAAAGTTGTGAGGTTGGTATATTTAGTGCTATGAATGGGTAATCCACTTGCGTCTTAAAAGTTTTAATAAAGAAAGGATATAATTGAGCTTCTAGCACAATCGTATAGTTTGGTGGATTCGACGGGAGACCCATACCTGTGCCGCATATAATATGATGAATTCTTGATTGTAGTGCCATTTTTATTGTACCAACTTCGGCTTCTTCCTCTTTTAAAAATCATGAAATTGGTTTCGCTAAGGTTGATTTCTAACCTCTATAATATAATATTATGTAATCAATCTTCTAATTGGGACATCGCAATAGTGATGAAGGATCTTCCTGCTAATCTAAGTATCAAACAAAATAAACTTAAATTAGTCACGGAAGTTCAAGACTTTAGAGAACGAAATGACAGTGGTGACCGGTTGAGACGGGTTCTAACACCTGGGGCGGAATCCTCTAAGCTGATAGTTGATAGTCGCATTTTTGATAGTCAAAGTTGATAATCAGTCTCTGTTAGCTCTCCGTAAAACGATCACAAAAATTTATTTAAAACTTGGTAGCACAGTTTTTCGGAATGTCATTTTCTTGTCTGTGTGATTTATTAAACAAAAAAAAATGTACATGTGTAATGAAAATATTATTTATATTGAATGAAGTTTAGAAAAATTAGTTTGCAGTTAGATCATCTCCATGTCCCGGATTCGTACAGGTTCTCTTCTCGGTGTGGTTATGCGATGCGCCGAATGTGACTGACTTTGAGGATTATAAACCGCTTGTTCCGGAAGAGGCACATTGTGTGAATAGCAAATATTGTGTAGGGCAGCACAAACGTTAACAATTTCAGCTACCCTTGACGGTGCATATCTACATTTTCTTTCGTCGAGTATTACACGCCATCGACCTAACAAAAAAGAAGCATAGAATGATGGTAGACGATGTTTATAGCATACCAACTTTTTAACTGCCCAATACAGCGTTCAAGAATTCTGCTGGCCTTAGAATGGACTATGTGAAATTGAGTCTCAGGTGAACTTTCTTCAGCGCTATCCTATATTTTTCAAGGAAAATTACTTTGGTTGATTCCGTCGGGACAAAGTTAATGAATATTGGACACAATTTTGACTGCATTTTCTTAATAACAATAATACTATCACTTCTAGGATAGTACTTTGCCCCATTGGTGCAAACCAGTCAGCACCAACTTGCCTTTGGTAACCTCCACCACCAAGTAAATTTAGTGTTGTAGTCAGTTGCAGAATTGGTGGTATATATGAGCCCCGTGTTCCATTTGATATGTCCAACAGCCGCAAGACATACATAAAAGCTTCCTTTGTCAATCGTACATTTTTTAAAAATCTAAATAAAAAAATATATGTATGCATTGGTTGGTACCTTCTTGCATTGGATTTGGAAGGTCCAAAATATTTGAGTTTTTTCTCAAATTACAGGGAAGCAGTCGTACATTCGAATTATTATCATTTGTGCTATAAAATAATTGCAAAGAGGTAAGCATTTTCGTAGCACTTCGCAAATTACACTAATAAATGTAAAACACAGATGAAAATGACACCTAAATAGCTATCACACAAAAACGATAGAAAAAATGTGATAATCACGGTGATTGTCACCTTAGAGAGAGCAAAAGCGATGATTGTGATAGTCAACAATCAACTATCAGCTTAGGGGATTCCGCCCCTGGTCAATCACATTTTTTTGGCATACGACGATATCTTCGTCAAATTGATAACAGTAACTATCGATTAAGATAACAAAAGCAAAACATTTTTCTGCAACATGATTTTAATAATTTCCAATAGACATTCTTTATTATTTCCACGCTATGGAATTTATAAAATCCATTTTTACTTCCTTCCCACTTAAAAAAAAGATTTATTTAGATGGTAGCTCCTGTCTATGCGGGAGAAAAATTAGAGAAAGGCATTCAAAGCATCGGTGATTTGAAGTAGCGGAAGCTTGTAAAGATTAAGAGGCGATGCACGTTCAATCCGACATTGATAGCCTGGAGGTGATTTGCTCAACTTTCTGATCGCACTTTCTTTGTGAATTATTAAAGTTAAATGCACTCTAACTTCCGGTACCAAATTGGTTCATTGAAGATATTTGAGCGGAATAAATGTTACATAAAACATTGTTTCGATCACAAACATTTTACAAGTAATCTATTTTTACATAAATCATTTTACATTGTAGATTTATGATATATATCTACATATATGTATGTCTGTAATGACCATGTATGACCATGATCTATATACATAGATCACAACATGAAAATAAAACATATCAGATCAACGAAAGGTTTGGGTTCTGAGTTGTGGCAAAAGCTTCTCCTAGAATGTGACATTTGAAAAGCTCATTAAGCACGAAGTTGTCATGCAACTGAATATTTTTTTTATGAGCATTTGATGCGCACGATTTTTTTAAATGAAGTATTTGCCGGATTTGAAATGGCAACTCACCTCAAATGGCTACTAATCACTTACAAGATCTCATAAATTCGAAGTTATTACCAATAATTATTAATTAATATTTGCTGAATATTAATTTATTTGAATAACGTTTGGTTTTCAAATAGTATTTCATCTAGCAACGTGGACTTTGGACTATTGTGGACAATTACACTACAGTCACGAATGAAGATGTAATCTAGTGAGAAAAAGCATTAACTAACTGCTTAGATCTCGAAAAGAGATCCTGATAGAGAGCTAGATCTCGTACTGTTGTTGTAATGCATAGAAACCAATGATTCATACGGATAATGGGTACTAATAAAATTCAACTATATTCTACTAAATGGTTGTCATCCATACTATTTTTTTTATATATTTTGTTCAAATCTTTGCCATTAAATGTTTTTATTTTCAGTTCATTACACTAGTTACTTAACTTACATTGGTTTATCCAGTACCTGCTTGAATTAGCTAGGCGTAAATTATATCGGCAATTATTTGAAGTAAATTTGCCAACTATGGTACTGTTAAACATTTCAACCGTGTTGCTTAAATTTTAAAATAGTTTTTAACTAAAAACAAGCAAAAAAGAACTTGGACTGTGATGCGTCCTAAAATAATACTCATGTTTTATTTCGTTTACATTTCTGCTGTAGGAATTCGACTAAACTGAGCAATGTTAAACAGTGTCTTATAAAACAGGGCGTTATGTTAAAACAATTCAAGATCAAAAGTTCGTAGAATTTAAACGTATCTTAAATATCAACTATGCTAACTACGTAAACCATGATACATACATATCTCCACCAGGCATTCGCATCTTCTTTTTTTTACAAACTTAACCAATTGACACTTGCAAGTATAGTACATATTTAAACCTACAGAAGAAAAAGGCAATATGACTGCGTTCAATGAACCACGCTAAATACTGACTGCAAAATGTGTTTCCCACATAATTAGACCATGGCATTTTGACCAAGAAATTTTTGCAGCAACAAAAAAGTACAGTTTCGAAATTTGCATTTAATTATTCAGACAATTTTGTAATAAATTTGTTTTAGATACGCTCTACACCTTTAGATACGGTGGCTAGTAGTGGGTATTATTCCAAATTATCAGCTTTATGGTTGAGCGATTTTCACGCTGATTTATGGGTTCTCTTACATGGGAGCACTTGCAATACTTAAAGTGCACTGGTGCGGATATAACCAGGTGATATACGACGCTGTTTTATTGCTGAGACTTAATTTTTCATTATGTACTTTGACTTTAAACTGGCGTACTATACTTGGCCAAATGGAAACAAACGTTTATATCATCAGAATTTTGTCAGTGCAGATATGTATGTATGTATGAGTTGATATTAAATATACTCTAATCTTTCTGGAGGAGTAAAACTTGTTGCAGTTAGTCATCATTGAAATTTAAAACAAAGATGTTCTTATAATAAGGTTCGGACAGACTCGCGTGGCGTAATTTAAATAATTATAACAATATTAACAATGGAAACAAGTTGACCTTAAAAAAAGACTCCAATATTCATGAATTCATTTAATTCTTTTTGGACGCAGACATGGACGCATAAGCTTTATTATTCATTTGATTATGTTTTTCTTCACAGAAAGTTAAGTTTGTGAAAAAACATAGATTAATCTATTGTCATTAACAATACACAAAATGCATGATTAGAATTAGAATGATAAATTTGGTATGTACTGTTATATGTATAACAAATGAACGTACAGATAATAAAGTTGCATAGATATCGTAATAAAATATGCCACTTTTCCGGGGGAATGAGATTTACTACTACGTCCCAGTTCGATCGAACTCTTTCGATTCATGCATGGGACATGATTTCCTTACATGTTGCTTTTGCTGAGTTCTCTCTCATGCTTATTTTGAGATTCGAATGAGAAGTCAATTCTTTCGAATGCTTCTATGGATTTTTGTGTATTTTGTTATTCTAATGAAAAAGGTTCATTTTCGAATGATACCACGAACTGAACTTAATCGTTAAGTTCAGCTGTTTGACATTTTTTTATATGGGGTGACCATACTTAGTTTATAAATAATTTTGTAGAGATATTGATAAGTTTTATTTGAGGCGTTTAAGCCCAAAATTTAAGTAATACTTTTTTGATATATGTTTTCTAATTTTGCTATGAAATTTCATATCTACAATATGAAAACCAAACGCGGAAACGAAATAAATATTAAAACAATATACAAACATATTTATACACAAGTTTCTCCTACCAATGTACTTAATTGTCTGCGGTATGACTTTTTGGACCATCATGTTAGAACTCTTGATTTAAAGAAAGACGTTTCATATTTGCTGTTTAGACTACATATAGAGAACATACATCTTCAGCGAAGTCAAGAAGTTTGAGTTCGGATGTATACCTCCGCTTTCCGTCAAACAAACAGTGGTGGCAGATCGATTCTTGCCAAACCCCACTTCGGATTTCGAATTCCTTAGACAGTCTTTCTCTGTGGCAAAGATGACATGTGGGCCCATCATATGAAACCTACTAATTTATCTGGAATACCTCCTGCACAAGGCAACCGATTGACATTCGAAAATGCCTTTTCGAAATAGAAATGCTTGTGAAGTACCGATAAATATTCAACACACTATATGATGATCCGCAGGGCTATGATGTAGAAGTAGCAATATGATCTAGAGCGGAAACCTACTTGTTCGGCGTTGAGTGTTTCTTCGCGGTGTTATTTGAGTTGCTCCAGGATGATTCAAACAATTATCTTGTCCGCAGCAGGAAGCAGGCAGGTGCCTCTTCAGTTTTCGCACTGCATAAGGTTGCCTTTTTAGGGAGCTTGACCATCAATCACCCTTTTTCTTACAGTCCGGAACACTCTGGGCTTCCCAAGTTTTCCCAACAAACTGGAGCAATTCGGTAGCTCGAAAATGCCCATCGGGTCAAGTCGGTTATGATCATTCATCCTTACTAAGTGTTTTGATGAAAATCGGGCATTTATTTCTATGAACAGTTCGAATTAAAGCCGAAGCAAAATGAGCAGATCACCATCCGATATGAGCAACGACACCCTTTGAATTTTCACTGTGTTAAACTTCGGCGACCTATACTCTTTGGTTATTTTGCAGTACAAGTGCATATGTAGTCCCATGGCATACATAACAATGTAATAATTAATTCATACACTATTATGTACAGAGACGATCACTATATGAAGGAGTTTTCTTTAAAAATATATTTTTATCCATTTTTTTAGGAATTATGAACCGACAAATATTTATATTTTTCTACAAATTAAACACCCTGATTCATTTCTTTACAATAAACTCAAAAAGTTTTATTGAAGTAAATATCTATACCTACTGACGGTTATAAATTAATAATTTTTGTTATTGCTAATTCTTAAACAGGTAGTACTTAATCCTTAAAGAAACTATCATTATTTTTAATACGTGAGTTCAATTTCTCCGAATTTCTTAAAGTAGTTCCCACAATTAAAAAATCGCCAAATGCTCCTCATAGTTGGGTATATCCCGCAGACATCTTTCAATGGCTACAACGACTATCAATTACAAAACCAAAGAAATCATGTGCATCGTTTTTTTTTTTTTTTTATTTATTTACTCATCATCATCAACCTTGACAGCTACAAGTGTCTGTAAAGATGCTATTGACGAATGATGGACTCCGGTAAGATTGACCGATCCCCGCACCATTAACATGCATCGGGTGATTCGAGTTAATTAAGAGAAGTAAAAAAAAAATACTAAAGTTTCGCATGCTCTGCGGCGATGTGAATGATGTTTTTTCTTATCCATTTTTTTCTTAGAGTTAAGACAAGAAATATTCATCACGACTGTCGATGAAAGTGAATTTTTTATTCACCTTATTTCTTTCCATTTATTTATTTTCTTTAATGTGGCATTTTGAAAATGCTTAGAAGCACCTGCGTACGTTTAGAAAGTGAAAATGAAAGTTCTGTCTTATGCAATCGGTGCTTTTTAGTATTTTATGAGTTCTAAAGGTGTTCACTACCCGAAATGTCTTCTGAATTTTACTAAATTACATAAGGGTCCTGGCAGGAAACAGATTTGTCATCCATTAAACTTTACGTTTAGTGCTGTTTTGAAATCCATCGTTCATTTGAATCACAGCAGTTAACTGCTAGTAATCGACTGGCGAAGTCTCCAACGTTCCGTGTTTATTCATTACAGTCACCGTAGGAACATAAAACAGGCGTGTGCGTCCAATTTTTAGCAAACAAATCCACTAAACCTCACGATCGCCAGTGCGGTAGTCAATTATCTTTTTTTGTAATTTTCACTTTCATTAAAAAAAAAATGTATCTTGTAGATTCGAAATGGTTAACTTTCCATTTCAATTAAGATATTTGTAAGTAAATTGGTTTCCAATAAGTGTATTCGCCATCGCCCGCATTGACTAATGAAGATGTACACAGCGTGTCGATATGGATCTTAGACACATGCTGTGATCGGTCTGAGGTGTGTATCTGTTTATTGCAATTTAATAGGTTCATTGGACCGGAATTCGATCGTATGGATTAAATTTTTGGAAGACAGATACGGGATAATAAAATATTAAAATAAATAAACGATTTTCACTATTACTTGGGAAATTTAGTTTGTGTCATCTCCTCTCAGGTCACAGGTGATCACTCATCATTGATTGATAAAAAACGTGATTTTTATAACATATTATATAAAATGTGAAACTTACTGACTTTTGTTATTATAAAATAAAGATGGTTTCCACCGTTCTAAAACAAGTTACAATATTAAGAACAGAATATTTCTTATCTGCCAGAGCCTGTAATTTTAAGTTTAAATAGTTGTCCATTCCCTGCTACTAGCTACATTACAACTCCATCCGATTTATTTACTGCAACATCCCCAGTTCAGCCTCTACCCGCGAATTTCAAATGTATAAAGTGCATATGTGTATATCTTAATATGGCAAATAAATCCAACACTCGTTTCAGTAAGGCTAGCTAAATGTCCTGACCCAAAAATACGTTAGTCTTACGTTTTCTATAATATTAGCTTATGACTAATTAAATATACAAAATGAAGTATGTATGAAGTACTAAAAACTGTCATTCAAAAGTCTGGTAGAGCCAAAATTCTTGAAAAGTCTATTGATAATACTTAAGATATTTGCAAAACCTGTGTAGATAATGACGTCGACGTGAAATCTTAAAAATCCCTCCAATGTCAATGCAAACACTTTGCTTATCTTTAGCAAAAACAAAAAACATTTATGTACATATGTATGTATATCTGCAAAAAAATATGTATCTATTGTGTCAAGAACTCCCGCTAGCACAACAGATATCTCAAGAACTGTATCTAATCTAGTTTAAACAATTTAAACTTGTATCAATTTATTTATTTATTTTTTCTCCATTTCCGAATCGTCTCTAGATAACTGAAGGTTACCAAAAAACAAGACAACAGCGCAGCAAGATGTCAAGATGATTTCATTTAGATGAAAAAAAAAAATCCAAAAAGCAGTAACGATTAGATAGATACATGATCATCAGCAGCTATCTGCTAATTATATTGTCTCTTGAAAATCCTTTTGGGTTTTTTGTTGTATTCCATTTTAATAATCAGCAGTTTGTCATGGATCGCGAATAGGTGTAGAGCAACGTCGGCCAACGTAATTTATTATACGGAGTGATATTAAAAATATATACATATATTGCAAATTTATTCCACATAGTTACGCATAGAATGCGGAAGAAATTCAAGTGCAGTGTAGAAGAATTTAGAATTTATTGTGGTTACTAAGACGTGGGTATTTCTAAACCCCTTGTGGTGGTTATGCGACACATTTCCAAAGAAAAAATATTGCAATATAACAATGGACCAGATGTATCTTTGCACTAGAACACATTTGAATTCTGTGTACATACGGTGAACTGCTCTGCACCACGACTCCATTACGAGATCGGAATCGGTTGTGGTTTAACACAGGCCATCAAGTTAATTGATGTGATGTGATTGTGACAGGTGCATTGAAGTAATTCTCATTGAACTTTGTGTATAATCTTATTTGGATACATCTGGTACAAAATGTCAAACACGGTGAGATACCATAACATAATAACGCATCATCGCCTATTTTTAGAATATTTACAATTTAATTATTTTTGAGCCAAATTCCGGGTAATTATCACCTTTGAAATGTATCATGAGCCATCATCTTATTTGGCTTACATATGGCATTGTTTTTATAAACATTAGCATTACCTATTCATTAGCAAGCTTTTAACTGTAACCGATACTAATTAATTCAAACCCGACTGTGGGGCAATGGGGAGACATAGTTTGCATTTGCTACCGGTTTTATATTCTGAGCAAAAAAAAAATTGCTGAAAATCTTGTTTTTTTTTGTATTTATTTTTTGGGCCAAGAGCTAAATCTATTTAAATATATACAAATAAGTAGAACTAACGGATCCAATATGCTTGTGGTATGAAATAGTGATCCCACATTAGGACCTTCTTATGCTTGCAAATTTATGCAATGTATTCGGCACTAATATGGGTATGCAACTAAAGCAGTCATCTGAAACGACATAATTAAGGTCATTCACGCGATTCCTAATGCAAATTAAAATAGCCAGCTAATTTCATTTTAACAAATGTATGTTTTACGAAAATACTTTGTTTGTGATTAAAAATTTGTAGTTGAGTTCTAAAAGAACAAATTTGTAGTTAAAACTTATATTTGGTGATATAGGCCACAAATTGTACATTTTAATAAGTTGTAGCCTGGACAACTTCACAGGTCTCCCCTAGTATAGGTCCCCTGCACTTCCGTGATTCTATTATGCTAATCCTAATTATCTCCAAATACATATGTAGTCCGTGGCACATTTGATAGTGACAAGAATCATGTATGTAGCTCCAACCATTTTTCAATTATACCAATAAGTTTTTTGAGATGGTATATTTTCAGTGATATTTCAATGATTTCGGTCTCATTATAAGTTGAACGTTTGTACATAACATCAACAAAGTTGAGAAATGTCTGGTACGATTAAAATCAAATGTCATTTAATTTTTCGGGACGGAGCTAATGGTTAATGGCTAATACCCCACTTTACTTTCATAAGAAAGTTTTTTTTTTTTTTTCAAAAAGACTGCTCTTCTGACATGGCATAGAACAGTAGGTTCCTTTTATGCGTGCTGAAATATACATATACGAGGTGTGTTCAAAAAGTATCGCGAATTTTGTGTTTTTTCAAAAATTATTTATTTATTCATGAATATCTATTTTGTGAGCAGGGGCGTTATCGTGGTGCAAAAGCCAATTTTTGTTCTTCCACAAATCCGGGCGTTTCTGGCGGATTGCTTCGCGCAAATTGCGCATAACTTGCAGGTAATATTCCTTATTGACCGTTCTACCCTGTGGCAAGAACTCATGATGCACCACGCCCCTGTAATCGAAGAAAACTGTCAGCAAAACTTTCATCCATTTTTTGAATAGGTAAAAATCGAAGACGATCCAAAACACGTGCAAGCAAAGTAGCTGTCAACAATTAAGTGAACATTCAAAATGGCCGAGCTTGTAGGCATGAGTGAGAGACATGAGTACCAACATAACGCCACAAAAAAATCGAAATTCGAATATACGTAACCCGCGAAAATTCAAAATTCGCGATACTTTTTGAACACACCTCGTATATATTTATCGCCCACAACTGGGATAGACTTTGGCTAGTTATTTTCTTATTAGATTCTCTACCGAATAGGATTTTAACAAACCCAACGCTGGTGCTCCATAGCAAAAATGTACTGCGCTACTGTCTGAAATACTTGTTCTTATTTGAGCAATACTTAAGCAAATTTTCACGTTCGCTGAGTTCTCATTCGCTGAGCTTAGCAGTTTCTCAATAAAATGTAACTTAAATGTCGACGTTAATCAAAACTTTACTTATGGGCAATTTTACAAAAATTCAATTTTTTTAAAACGGCTCTAAAGATTTTGATTAAATTCATATTTAAGTAATTCCAGGCAAGTGATATAATATGGTGTACCACGCTTTTCTCTAAAATCCAACGGTAATTTTCTAATTAACTGGTCTTAGAAACGACCCATTCGTGTACTTTATTTACTTTAAATATTCACCGAATTGAAAAATGCAAACTATTCCTCATTTAAACTACCTACAATTTTTATCGAATTTTTGAAGAAGAACGTAGGAGTATAAATTTGCTTGCCGAAAGAAAATAAAATAAAAATTCTTTATACATATACAGTGTTGGCCAAAACTAAAGCAACTTAAACACAGACAACAAAAACACATGAGTAAAATTTCATAAATGAAAATATATTTGTAAAAAAATCCACTTATTTATAACAACAACAAAGAAAATAACAAATAATACTAAGATATGCCAATTTTCTGCTGGACAAAACTAAAGCAACTCCATAATAGAATAATGTATGATATTTATTTTAAATTTTTTTGTGGTAAACTCAATATTATTTTAGATCACCGCTGCACACTTGCTAGGCATACTCTCCAAAATATTTCTTCTTCTGCAGCAAAATTATACCCGAAAACTCGCCAATTTTTTCTTCTTTGTTTATTGGCAGTATTTCTATAGCAGTGAATACTTAAAACAACGGTTACTTTTTGTTTTCCGTAACAGAAAATCGTTTTTAAAAGAAAGGAACGAAAAGTAGCTTTAGTTTTGACCAGCCGAAAATTGACATAAATTCAGTTTTGTATTTTTTTTTAAATTACTCATAACACTGTTATTGATTTTATTTACTAATCTCTAATATTCAGGGGTTTCAGAAAAAAATACATATTAAAATATTCTGCCAAATAAACACTTGTTAAATTTAAAAACAATTATGAGATGTATAAGTTGCTTTAGTTTTGGGCAACACTGTATGTTTTGTTCTTTTTATTTTATAACCTTAAAAAAGGGATATGAATACCATTTTACTGATTAATATGGTACGGGCTAATTTGGAATAGAAAAAAAGGAATTGGAAAGGGTTTGTGTAGTTATTGTTCAAACTCAGGTGTTGTTAGGTGTTTTAAGTAGTTGTGTGTGATTTTTGCATTCGTTCGTAATTCACAGTTTCTTTTTCGCTTACTGTGAAACCTAAATTGCTTTGGGAATTGAACACCAAACTATTCATTCATTCAATTGCAGAATACGCTACCGCTACACCGTTATAAAAAAAATAAATAAAACTTAATTACTTCTCTTTTGCATGTTTATTAATTAAATTGTTTATAGTTGAATTGTCTTTAAAAATAAATTTAAATAAGTTGAAGTCTTGAAGTCTAGTGGCAAGTTTTTAAGACTTCAATTGAATGCCAATGGTTTCAAGTGACTTCAGTGTGACATCAGAGAATGCAGTGCAGTCACAAAGAATTCATTCTTATCTAGAAATATAATATTCCCTTTAAATGAGTTTTTTGATCAAAAATGGTTCAATGACCATTTTTATTTCATTTGTATTTATGTATGTATTTAAAAAGCTTCGAATAATCTTCTTTCTTAAATTGATTTGTCTGCCTAATCCAAAGATATTAGTTCGGTAAACCAAATAACTATTTTCCTTAACATATGCAAAAAGGGGCTAATCAAATCCCTTTTCTAATTCAGTTATCTACTGTTTTGATTTGCATTAGTATACATAATGTATATATATCTCTCACCAAGACTCATTTTACATTAATAGCCATAAATATTTCCCTATACATATTTACATTTATTTATTAAACTAAATTCTAAGTAAGTGGTTTGCGCGCTTTTAATGAAACTTGTATAAACAAAATAAGACTTTAAAACTGTTTCATTGCCCAATAAAAATCACACATTCGATTCAGTTGGTACATACATATATGTATAACTAAATTCCATGCCGCCATTCACTTTTAATTTTTCTTAAAACTTCGTAGAAATATTGGTTTCTTATTTTATTCGCCCATTACCGGTTCCAATTAAGCACTCGAACTTACTGTGAATATGCTCACATTAAGTGTTCCGATAAATGCATTCAAGGTTTTCATACCCAACTAGTATCCTAACCTAAGCACACACGAATCAACTGAAATCGCATACAAATCAGTTTTGCTTGACCATTGCCGAAAAAAAAACACACAAATAAATTGCGAAAGCCCAATCGGCAAGTTTTGGAGCAAATTAGATATGCATATCTTGTTTATTTACTCCACACACATTAATTTATTGGCAGAGAAAAACACAGTAAAAAGAAGTAATTAATCACTCTTAAATTACCGTCAGCCATAGAGACAGTGTTAACTGCCCATTGCCACTTGGTCAAGAGTACAAAATAAAAACACACAAATATGAATATTCACCTTGATATTGAGATTTATTCCATACTCACCTTCAGATGGGTTTATTTCTGTTTTTCTTTTGTATCTGATAAATATTTTCTTTGACTTTATTAAGCAATATAATTTTTTTCATCTAGCAAATCGTTTTCGAACCCATTACCGCGCAAACGCCATCAATATGAACATAAACTAGTAACAGGTTTGCTTTGTGTTACCTTTATGGTTCAAGTATTTTAATTGATATTCAGATATTTTCTTAGCATTTAAATAATGCATGAAGAATTAGAAAAAGGAAAAAGCCAACATTTCAGAAGAACAAAGAGAAGGAAAAATCTTCTAAATGTCAGTATTAATGTGGCAACGGAATGGGGTATAGATCTTAATATAAGCTTTAGAAAAGAGCCATGATCTGTGCTGGCACATTGCAATTACCAATTCGCTAGAGGGTTAAACTACTTTATTCTATGAAAGGTGAACATGCAGCAAAATATCACTTTAAGCTCTGTATCACCACCGAAGACAGCAGGTTGATCGGCGGCGATTGTTGCCGGGGAGTGTGCAAGTGAGAAGATAGGTGCAGTAGTCTTGCGATTGGAAGTGCATTACCTCGTGTAGAGATCAATGGCTAATGTCAATAGGTGGGGTTTGATAATATTTATCGTAGATACAAAGTGTTTTATATCGCATAAGTAGTCGAACTATATTAATTAAAGTACACCTAAACAATTTTCTGTAAATTCTACTACGTTCAATATCATAACTCAACAGGCATTTTTCTGTTTTAAATTTAACACAGAAATTTGTAGAGTCGATTGTGACTTCGAATGTAGCAGAATGGACAGCAATTTTGCTTGTGTATACAAGCAAGGAAATATGGCAACATCCTATCATTAAAGATCAGCACGGAAATGTCTAAATTAATTTTTTTCGTGCAGTTGCATAAAGGTGTATCTACCCACTACAAAAAAAATAGATAAAATAAAAATCAATTTAATAGTGTTCAAATTTTTAGAGAGAGGAACTTTTACATCTTAGTTACTCACCTTGCTGCAAAGGAACAACCAACGGGGTTTAGATGAGCTTAAATGTTTGGTTTTCTAAAATATTAAATCGATTATTAGTTGGGAATGTATTGGGACTACGTTTATTTTAAATAAGTGAATTCTAGTGAAACGAGCAATTTTAATATTTTATTAAATATTGCACATTGGTCCAATTTTAGGACGTAGGTAAACACTATGCTCTATAAGTCCAAATGCCGAAAATGCTTATGTATATTGTATATGTATATGTATTACCGCAATGGTAAAAGCTACAGTCAAATCGAGGAACTGCCACTCCTCAATATTTGCGTTTTCAACTATCGGAATCGCCGGCAAAAATCGAAACATTTTTCCACACCATCCCAAAATACACACAATTAAAACATAAAATTCAGTACCAACTATCCTCGGTATATACTCGGTATCAAACTTACGTTAGTGCTTCATGAAGAAATTACTTAAAGAGTTTAAGCATCAACTTTTTTTTTTTGATATTAATCGATGAAGAAATCAACCATTATGTAGAACCTTTTTTATTTTTAAACTTCGTCTCCTTACGAAAATATTTTGGCAAACAATAAAAATGTTTTACTTTATTAAAATCTACGAATTCAAGATAGTTTCCCAATTACGACAATGTTTTCTCAAAGCAAAGAGGGCGGTTGAATAAGTTCTTACTTTCGTATTCATTAAATTTGAAATATGGTAGTTCGGATTGGCATGCACGTGGATTTGAAGCATATGTTGCATTCATTAACATACCTTACCACAAATCATAGCACACAAATGATGTCATACACCCCACTACAAAAGCAAAATACATTTCGCCGGTTGTGGGGAAAAAAAATTCATCACGTGGACCGAAGAAAAAACTCGTTTGTTAATCAGCAATACTAACTTAAATTATTGTCCAACAAGTCTTATTCCGCGACAATTAAAACTTCTTGCCTTGCAGACACGTGCTTACTTCAGAAACGTTTTATGATATCTACATACTGGCAGAAATAACTTCCCAGTACCAGATTAACATAACTCCAAGTACAGTTTTGAAATCTAGTTTCCCGATGTCTCATATTTGATTTTATAGTCGAGGAAGATAACACGTGATCTATGTATGCATCTAGGAGGAGTATCGCTAAAGTGTTTTTTCCTGGTTCAGGTATCAAACTGCCAATGCGGAAGACAGACAAGTCCTCTCATTTTTCCGCGGGCATTAAATTAGTACAATGTTTGTGTAACTGATTTATACAATAAAAACTACTGCTTAAGTTTTTAGTAAGAGGTTGATTAGTCCATTCAGTGATGCCAGATTTTTCTTTATCAAATTCCCAATTTTTTTGGAAATTTATAAAATGTGTTGATATGTTATTATATGGAAGAGTAACAGAAGAACCATAATTATATCATATCCAACGAACTTACTTAAGGTTCCAGTTTTCCTCAAACGGTTCTCAAACACTGTGTTAACTCAACTGTGTTCCGTACTTCTTTTTAAAGCAACAGGAACCCATTTTTAGACTACTTTTTCTCATATTCCCCGTCCAATGATATATTCCCAAAATGGGGAAATTTTCCACATCTGGCATCGCTAGGCCATCCCATTTCCTTAATAAAGTAATAATTCTGATCAATTATAATAAAATTGAAATTATAGAGCAACATCAAAAAATGTAAGTTTTACCGAATAAAAAATAAAGAAATTAACAGAAAGCAGGAATTACCCATTATTTTGATCTAGTAAAACTGACATCCCCTCACACTTAGATAATAAATGGATCTTCATATGCTCATCAATATATTACCTATTATTTTGATCAACACTAAACATATTTACTAAATAAAACTTAGTGGCAAAATGCGTATTTTTCCCTCTACCGCCCGAAATTTTCAACCAATTTAATAGATTTTTCAAAAATGTAGCTAATTTCTATACAAAGAAAAGATGAGCCTAGGTTTTGTTCCATTAGATAAAAAATTAGTTTAAAATGTAAAATGTAATGTTTCCTGAAACATTTCAGAAATTTTTCACTCGGTCTAGACGCTTTGTTTTCCAATGGGAAGTTTTTTAATGGGAAAATAATTATGTTTCTCAAGCTTTAAGTGTAGAAAAAATGCAATCTTGTGTTATCGTCCTGCACAAATACACCAGCCCCTGATCCTTGATCGGTTTTGGAACCATGCGTAAAAAAAAAAACATACACTCCATTCCTGGCTCAGACACTGGTAGAAGCCAGTCCTAAATACAAAAAAGAGAGTCTATCATCATCCACCACCTCCTGTGGCGTCCCCTATTCCCACCACACAACACATATTGGCCAGACTCTGGCAGCACTACAAATGTTCTATTCATTAGCGTTGGCCTTTTCAACAGTACCAATGTTTCATCCACACTACTGTGCCTAGCCGAGTTCCACATGCAGTCAATTGTTGAATTGTCCGAATGATAATGACCATCGCAAATTCGATCCAGTACTCGGACATACAGATACACAATCACTATCAGAATTGGACTCCTGTTCTTGTCCTGAGTTCAGAAATGCAAAAATCTTAAATTTAACACTATTTTTCTGCACGTAAAGCTTGAGAAACAAAATTTTTTTCCCTTTTAAAATGAAAAACGTGAAACATTTCATAAACATTTAATAAATGCTTCACAGAGCGTCCAGACCGAGTTAAATATTTCTGAAACATTTATTAAACATTTATGAAATATTTTAGAAACAAATAAATGTTTATGAAATATTTTTTAAATGTTTCAGAAATGTTTCGCTCGGTCTAGGTTTCTCACCTTAATGCACGAAAACTGCTCACAGATGGATGGACATACCGATATCGTTCAATCGGCTCGGCTAACGGACGGACTTTTTTTTCACACTTGTTTTGCTTCATCTTCCAGACACGTCATATGCGAAATTGTATTAACCCAAGTCAAAATTTAATAGTCAAAACGCTTATTGCACTGATTCAAATACATACATACGTACATAATATGTATAGTATAATGCTTATTTGCGATGCACAAATAATTCTAATGCTTTGCTGATAGAAAATTAGTATCATAAGTAATTTAATAATTTAGAACGCACTGTTTACTTCACTTCAAATCGCATTTCCGAAAAAATCATCTGGAGTTTTTTTTTCTGAATAAAATCCTTTTTTTTATTCTTTAGCGGTGTAGTAAATAATAATTTCACCTCCACTCTCTGTAAGTACATTTTATAAAATATTTAAAAAAAAAATAAAATATTTACTCACTTTCGTTCTCCTTCCTTTTGACTGCAAAGTCAACATCGCATCCAGTTTTTTTTTGTTTTTTTTCTTTAATATTTGCCACCAGTTTGATCAACTTTGTATTAAGGAACACTTAATGTTGAGAGTACTGCCAATTGTTTGCATTAATAAACAGTTTAAAAAGCATCGTGATTACTTCAAATGTATGTAATTATAAAAAAAATCAAGACGCCACCAAGAAAAAGAGAAAAGGTTGAGATTTTTTTGAATAAGAACTTGAAATTTTGAACTAGAGAAAGGCGTGAGAAAAAATACAGTTTAATTGTATTTTGAATATGTATCAATAAATAGCGAAATCCGATATAAAACATACACGAAAGAGTGTGGTAAATTGTGACAGCGTTATTTTTTATAAAAATGTCAAAAACGAACTGCAAAAAAAAGAAGCAAAACATGTTAACGCATCAAACTTGGAGACAAAAGCACGCATGCAATCATGTCATCGTTTGACTAATTATAGCAATTACTAATCGGTCCACATCAACCGCCTAGTTCTGCTGACAAATTAATGCATTTTTAACTCACTCCCTTCAGTAAGTGTGCATAAATCTAAGTGGAATTTCCCACCCAACAACAATTTGTTAAACAAGAACCATTGCCATCTAGACACCACCAACAGTGCTGTTGCTCTAAACAAAGAATAAATCAAAAGAGGTGGAGTTGATGTTGTGGTCGGTCAATTGGAGCACGTAGACAATTTCAAGTGCATACCACGTCCGACATCGTATGCGTACTCTTTCGACCGACGTCATGTATCAAGGTCGCATAATAATCACTGTCTGAGAAAAAATCCAACTAGGGCTGGTGGATTCCATTCCGGTTCCTTATTTGAATGGCGTCCAAAGTAATTTATCAATTTGACCAAAAATGTAGGCACAGATATAGGTCATAAAGTCTATGATATTATTTAATAGAACATACCTACTTAAATATACAATTTAGCAATTAAAGATACGCAATAATTATGAGAATTTTTTAAGGGTAGCTTAAAGCAGTTTCTACTACCTCGGCGCAGGTTACCTTCGCAGAATATATATCACTCTGCAAGTTGATTAGCCGGGGATATTAAACTGAAAACATATGCCGTTCTTAGCGAGGTAGACCGGTTCTTTATGTAAAAATCCAGTTAATTAGTATCTATTTTTTGATAATTTCTGACATTTTTCACACAGTTTAGTTCTGAGCGTTTTGCCTTTTTGGGTCAGCCAGCAAATATACTTTATAGCATCTACAGAATGCAAACAAAACTAGATTCGAATACTAGGTATCTACGTATCTGTTTCGATGAGCATACTCGCATCTAGAATACATTGACCCAGATTTCATTTATATAACTGTGTCTCTGCTGCGGTCCATTGCTTATGCAAACTCTTGTCGTTTGTTTTCCATAGAAGAATGTTTTTTTCATAATGCTCTTCGAATCTGTTTGTAATGGGAACATTGACGTAATATAGTTGCATACCTACTTCTTTAGTTGTATCGTTTTTCGCATAATACCAGTAGAAGAACTCTTTGTTATTCTTGGCTCTTGATCTAAGATAAAACTGAAATTCGAAGATTTATGTAATCAGATGTGCTGTCATATAATAAGCGAATGAAAACAGGTTTCGGTTGTTTAATGTAGGTCGGAGAGTGTATCTAACAATTATGCAAGCTGTGTATGGAATTTGCTCTTCAAAGGTCACTGTATAGTTCAGTGGAATTGCTGATCATTTGAGAAATTTTATACACTTTAATGTGTGTATCATGCAAATGTTTGTTTTGATAAGTATTTTCTGATAATACTCGTAGCATGCTTTGGTCAGAGTATAAGCCGAAAGAGATGTCTGACTGAAGTCAAAAATACTATCCCGATACCTTCACCCTCGCTTCATAGTACAATATACAACTCGGCAACAGAAAATGATTAACCGTGAATCTATAAAACTCAGCAATCTCAGTAGGTAAAAGCATTACCGACACCATCCTCGAAAAAAAAATTCATAAGTACATGAAACAGCTTTTGCCCATAAATGTTGAAACAAGCAAAGTAGTCACTTATTGTTTCTCGTGCAATACGGTGTATGATACGTACGAGTATAGGACACTCATTTTAAGTGTTCCAGACCTTGAAAGGTAAGAACACTTATGCGTTTGATACGGTGTCTGTCTGCCCATCACGCACAAATGAATTTGCACCTTGTATGATGGACAAAAATAAATTATTTTGCTTCCCATCATGTGGCATCTCGTATTAAAGGGAATTTTGTAAGGGCTCCATATACATATGTAGAAAATATTTTTTTTTGATAAAATTTGATTTTAGATTGATTTCTAGAAAATCGCACAGAATTTCTTCTTCAATTCTCTTCTCTTGCTGCTACTTTATTTGATTTCTATTGTAAAAAAAAGTACGTGACTGGATCGTACGTTTTCGATCCTCAAAGCTAATATTTAAAAATAAATTTGTTTTAATTTTTTTTTTGTTTTTAAAATTTTGAATGTGACATTCCGTAGCATGTCAAATAGTGCTCGTTTTTTGTTTTTGATCGAAATCCATGAAATATGAACCGTGAAATAACCATTTTTGTAAGACCATTAACGAAGCAAAGTACCAAAAATGTGGTGAGCCATTCGAAAATGTGAGCCATAAAAATCTTGAGTTAGTTTCGATAAGTATTAAAAGATCGCGTTTTTAGTTAAAAGTATGACTCATAAAAATATATTTGACTCTCACTGAAAAGGAGCTCTGAAGCCGGTAATGTCTGCTACTGTTCCATTACATGTTCAGCTGATCTGCCTTATACATATATCCAATTAGTGCAACCCGACCAGAAAATCTTCGACGAAATTCACGTTGAGACAAAACAACCGACCGATTATTTGTCAAAAATATTGACACCTCCGCCTATTTTAGGGAATATGCGGGCAGCGAAATTGCTAGTAGTTGATTTTGTAATGAAACGTCATAGACTTTTCGATCAAAGAATGAAAAATTTGGTGCTCAAGTCCTAACCATAAATCCACTCAATTTTCACAGTGACAAAATGAATTAATTTGCTCGAAAAGCACTTCGTTTACTTCAACGCGAACACGAAAAAAATATTGTAAATTACAAATGAAGGCAATAGTCAGATAAAAAATTTATAAAAATCTGAGTTATAAATACCACTTATCGGTTTATGCAAGTGATTACTTTAACAATTTATATATTATATTGTATAAGCATTCCCTTTTAGTCTTATAAGTATATATATACCTGTGGTGCGGTACACCTTATAGGTAATTTTGTGTAGATATCGTTTGCTATGAGAGAATATTGTCAAATTTATTATGACTCTCTAGTAAAAGCATAACTTTTTTGGAAAAGTTGCTAACCTTTTTGTACTTATTATTTATGCATGTTTTATGACGCGCTACGATCTTAGGCGTGTATTTAAGCATATCCTTCTTTCTGAGTTTTTAGTTAAACTTTTTAGTGCAATCATCATTAATATTATTATTTATTTAATTATTTGTCTGAGATACGTTGTTGTTATCGTTCCTTTTCCCATCGACATTAATGCACGACTACCACTTGACAAAAATGTTTTCTAATTCTTGGTCAGAATCTCGTCGAGCCTTTCTCTATATAACAAATCTTTTAGAAACTATTATTTTATTCGAGCAAACGAATTATATGGATTTTAAAACCAACAGAGTAAAAAAAATTACCAGATTTGGTCAAAAAAAACATTATCAAAGCGGCAACCATACATTAATGGTTTCTAACGCCTCAGAAGTATTACTCCTAGTCTAAATAAATTGAAATGTTTTTCTATATCTTTGAACCTAACAGCAGCAGATTTTAAATACATTTTTTCACAATTAATATTCGATGTTTTAGTTCCATATTACAGAATTAACATTCACAACGAACAATACACCAAATAACGGTTAAATTCTCCTTAAAATATGTATAAGGAACTAAATTCGCAGATTCCCACAAAGAGAAGGTACCTACTGTAATAAACAGAAGTGGCCATACCGATTTGCAATGAATCGTACATCCGGGCTCATAATAAATAAAGAAAAAATGCAGTTAACAATATAAACCAATCATAGATCTATGCATAGTACACATCCACGCGACTCTAGATTAATTGCATTAAATTTCCATATGAAAACATCAATTTACCACCAAGAGCAACGGAAAGTCACTATCATTGACCCATCGTCTAAAGACAACAGTTGCTGTCGGTCGCACAAACAGGTTGAACTACATACATACATTTTTGATTACACTATATTCAGCTGATCGTGAAACTGACCTTAGCATAAATACACATTAAATCAGCATTATCGAGCGCCATCTATGGACATGTCGCTTGAAAGGTTGTACAGAGGTTGTCAGTGCATCGTCTCTAGTACAATTTACGGATGAAGGTTTATTGTAGGTAGGTTTCCAGTAAAATATTCAGTAATACACAAAAACAATGTGTAATCTGATTTGAAAGTAGTTTTTGTCTTCAACTCCCTTAGTATAAAGTTATATAACTAGTAGAAATTCCCTAGCGAGTTTCATAAAGAAATAAATTTGCCAATATTATATGTGATTTACATATCACACTTTGCCGAAAAGCGCTAAAAATTAGATAAATAGATAATGTTTAGGCTAAAATAACTCAAAGTAGCCAAAGATTATAATTTACCTTAAAGACCTTTAGACCTTAATTTATTATCCTAAATCGGTATTATTGTGGTAACCCTTCAATAAATGTGTGGTTATTATGTCAGCTTTAGAACTTTGTAATACATGCAGATTGTATTAATGCAAAGTGCTAGTTTACTTTCTATCTTCGTAGTGATATTTAATATTTTAGTAGCCAATATTTTGCTTTTACTGGCAGGTACGGTGCAGAATTCATTCCTTCGAAATACTCAATTGAATTCGAAATCACACTGTCATCATGTAAGTGGTTTAGCACTGTAACGAAATGTACTCTTCATCCGAAGTAAGAAGGCTACCGTCTAGACTCTTCACCGGGTGTTGCTTGCAGTTCTGACCCACAATGACCTCCTTAATGATAGTATAAACAGTCCTACTGTTGTACCTGCTTGCTGCTTCTTCAGCCTTTCCATATATTTTTTACAAAATCTTGAGCTTCAAGCTCATTTCTCTCTAGGCAATGCAATCTCTAAGCGGGGGCACTTGGGGAGCCTTGAGCCTGCCTATGTTTAACAAGCTTGAACAGTTGCTCTTGATGGATGTAGGACGAAGGTGTAACTGAGCTAGCATAAGACAGTGATCTCAGCTCTATACGATGGCCCGGTTAGGCGTTTGGTTGCAGACGGAGCCTAAATCACTATAAATATGAGGCTTGTGAAAAAAAAAAAAAAATGGGATGCCAATAGGCTTGCTGAATACTATGGCAATCAGATGGTCCTAAAACAAGTGAAAAAGTTTATTTACCAACAAAAATATTGCAAGCAAACTAGATACTTGAACTTAGAAGTGAAGATGTGAGAACTATAACCAGACACTGTTCGATCAGTACTATTTAGCCAAACTTCCTTCTAAATTTCAAATTTGCTTCAATCCATGTCAGACGGTAGACCCCATAGAATGTATAATTTTACTGAACTACACATCCGTGCACATGGACATAGTACACATATGTGTGTATATACCTACCAATTGTCTGGGTTACTGTACAAATGTGTACAAAGTTTACTTCTCATGGATAGCTGAAAATGTTTTTGCCTTTCAAATTATGCGAAGAAAGGTTTAGCGATTTTATTCAACAGCAAATTGATTGCACAATTACCACACTATATTAAATAAATTAATTTTCACAATTGTCTGCCCACTTCCTATCTGTTGAAAGACTTTCACCCGTGTCGTGGGATATCTTCTGATTGTTGCTATGCATTTGTGTCTTATTTGCACAACTTTCAAAATGTATTACAATTATATCACACCAGGGTGACTGCTAACTATGATACGTTTAACGCCCGTCAGACAGCAAAAATTAAAACTGAATTTAAAATCCTATAGGTAACAAGTTTTCCGCATTCTCTCCTCAATTTTGACTCTTTTTCTCTCTTCATTTCTACGGAGGGAATTTTCCATCAAACTGGATATCGCGTGCACTGCAACACTTTTATTCCCCTAATTACCAAGTCACCACATTTAATCGGTGAAAATTTTAAATCTGTCGTTGGAATGATTTCCTTTTTTATTAAAAGAGTGAAATTTGATTAAAGGCTGCTTGAAGCTATAAATTAATACAATATTTAGTAACTTTGTGAATGGAATGACAAAATAATGTAATTGCTGTTTGAAATGTAGATGACAACATTACATAACCTATTAGCTGGTTTACGATGGATTATATCTCGGATAATTCTTAGATTCCAGCCACTTAGATACTTTGTTGACCCTACTATGTTGGACGGATCAACAAAACCCTGAAAATTAACACAAATTCCATTTTTTTGTCAATCATCTTTCATAAGAACATACCAATGTGTCGTTTTTGACATTAGTTATACATATATGTACACATACATATATCATAGTAGATATTAAAGATTAATTATTTTATTTTTAATCTGGATATTGATAAATGCTGTGAGCATTTCTTTTTGCTCACATCGATATATTTGAGTAGAGTTCCCAGTTCCCGTTAATTGTAAATAAGTAAATAATCTTATGTAGTTGTTATAGACTCTCAATTAAAAAATAAACTAATCGGCAACTGCAAACAAATAAAACAAACATGCATACATACGTATGTACGTTCATTTCAATGATAAAGACACAAGTATGTAAAATAAAAGCTCTTTGAATACGGCACCTGTGCATCTCTTTTATCATCGAGTTCGAGTGGGCTTTTCCTTAATGAGCAGTTGAAATCAATTTTTGTTTATGTCTATATTTGCGCGATGTACACATTCGTCAAAATTCACTGTGTTTCATTTTGATGCTTAAGTTGATGAAGATGTTGGTGTGTTGATATTGATATTTCTCTCAAATTCACTACACTTACTAATAAGAGTTTTATTTTATTTACAGACATTCCAGACGTGTCCAATCAATTGTACTGCCGATCCAGATACCATCAGTACAGACAACGAAACACCTCCAAGAACGGTCAGCACAGGTGTAACAAAGCGCCAGGCGCCACCTCCACCACCGCTACAGGCGCAACAAGCAGCTACAATCATCAATATAAATAGTCTTCAGCAACCTCAACAACAGAATTCGGAATCGCAATCCCATTCGTCACCGTTTTATGCGCATTTAGACTTTGCTTCGTTGCGATCGCGCTTACACGAATTAAATTGCCTTGACGGCTTACAACGATATTTACACACAGATGGTGGCCGTAATAGAAGAAAGGACGAAACCGCGGGCTCAGGGAACAATTACGCGAATAATATACTAGAATATAATTACGGACAGGGAGGAAGTACTCACCCAAAAGAAACTCCATTGCATAAGTTCTATCGGGCGCAGCAGCAGAAAAAGATGCCGGCGTTTCGGGGAAAACGGGGTTGGTGTGGATGTTTTCAGGTTAGTTAATGCTCTCTAACTAATTGGTTGGTTGAAATAAAAATAGGTAGACATTTTGAATTCAACCGAACAATAGTAAATAGTTTGATGTCAGCTGCAAAAAAAAGCACTTATAACCACAAATTTGGTATGTCTTCTTATAGGGTTTCAGAAAGCTAGGTTTAGTTAAAACTTCAAACGAAATCGTTCTTGCCATTTTTGGGCAAATCGGCTTTAACATTTGGCTTAATACTTAAATATGAAATTGAAGCAAAAGCACGGTTAGCAAAGCGCAAAGTTATTCACTCGCAGAATGTTAACAATTCGGCATGATTTCTCCGACTATTAGGCGCCGAGTTCTAATAGCTTATATTAAAAAGCCTAAAATACCATTTTCCAGAGTGACAGAATTTACGATAAAAACAATATTAAAAGATAGATTTAGATATTGGTATTTGACATCAGCCAGATACAGGAAATGTAGTCTTAATGTAGAAGTATAGAAGGCTGATGAACCAATCCAATTATTACATTCGTGATTACATTCGGACTTTGAGTGTATACCCACTTTTCCACACGAAGCAAAAACAAACTATACTCTATGCCAACTATGATTGAAATGAGAAGTGAGTATAAAAGTGAGAATGGAAGTTTTATTAAGAGCTCGCTAAACACTTTTCAATGAAACACGTCTATAGATCAAAAAGTAGGTCTGGCAATTTTGTTTGCCTGTCTAACCGTTTAATTTAGAGAGTGAAAACAGTAGAGGACTCATAAACTGCAATCAAATTAATTTGAATCAGTTAAACTAATCGCTCGTTTGAAATAGACACATTAACTGACTTTGTGCGTAAAAATCTGTTTTTGTACAATATTCGGAATCCTGCTTAGGACTTTAATATGATATCCCTCTTTAAACTTTTCAGGAAATCATTTGAAACGGAGATGTAAATTTTTAAAAGACACAAATGGAACTAGACTCTCGCTCTGTCGCTGGTAGCGATATGAGGTTTTCAAATATTTTACGACGAAAAGACTACACTACCGTAAAATTTGTAGATTAAAAGAATGCAACAATTTCAAATTCGCAACAAGTCCACACTCGACAACAAATTCTAGTCGAAAGAAGAATGACATTTAATTCGACTTGTCATTTGCACAGAATCAAATAAAAGTCGATTCGACTCGAAATGCAGAATAGACATGATTATGTTTATAATAAAGAGATTTTCACCTAACGGAGTCTAATGCTGATTTAAAGTCTACAAGGAAGGGATATGTATACACAACCAAAAAATAGTTTTATAAAAATAGAGGAAAATGCTGTAGATTCTATGACCCTACACTTTATGTTCTAAATTTTACAGAGGTGTAGTTGTATTGAATTGAAGCTTTAAAGCTTTTATTTACTGGTGTGGTGAGAGGAATGGCTGGAAATAGTTTTCATAATCCAATAAGATGGTTGTTGTCAAAATAACTGCCTCATTGCTATACCAATTTATGCTTCTTCTGTAGCTTACAATATTTTTTTACCTGTTTATGTTGAAGTTCACATAGTGTATGTTTAAATTATAAATTGTACTTTCTGTGGAGAAAATTTATTGGATGGGAGTCAACATGGTTTCCACTTTTAATGTACCTACCTACGTAGGCTTATTTTAGGTTAACTTTTTTTTTCTACATAAAGCAACATGGATGCCGAATCTACAATTTATTGTAATTTCTACACCTCCTGCTACAGTAAATAGCTATAAATTGAAAAATATTTTGATGTAGATTTCATATCATAGAAGCGAAAATAACAATGAGATTGTAGTTGTTTTAACAACTTAAAAACAAAGCTGTAAAACCTACAAAAATTTAAACAGATTCGTTTTTAAATACACAAATCTGCAATGAAATTGTAAAATCTACTACCTTAAGTTGTAAAATTTACAGCACATATTTTTTTGGGTGCACTACATTTCATAACTATATCACCACGCGTGTTTTTGAATTTCTTTAAGATTAAATTATTTTCTTTTGTAGATAACGGTTTTCACTTAAAAAAGTAAATAGAATGAAAACAATTTAATGAATAAAAAAAAATTCCAGTATCATTTCTAAGAGAAAAGACAAATAAACAGTTGGCTAGGCTTTAAAAACCTATAATTTTTTCATGAAAAGTTTTAAGTAGGACCTCCTTTGTATCCCACTAAAGTGAAAATCGTTTTATTCAAATCGTTGCCTGTTTGCACATTGCTTTTGCGAGGGCGGTACGTGCTCTTACTAATCGCTAAAAGGCGAACGATTTTTTCGAAGCTTATCTTTTGAGTTTAGGCATATCTTGAACGCAGTTGAAGCAAGCAAGCAAGGCAAGTATTTCTGAACTATGGACGGAGTTCTAATTCTAACCCATTTGAAGAGCTAAGTTTGACGTCTAGTGAGGACTTGTATGAATTGTATTGTACTTGAATGAACTCTTCGGTTGGAATTTTACATGGGCGGAGGAGAAGATTCGCTTAAATAACTCACTTAGTGGACATCAACTGTCTTCGGAAGCATTTCATTCATACAATTTCTCCCTAACTGCTCTGCACCATGTTTGCTTAGGACAAAGTTGTCACCTCTCATGGCACCTGTAGTGGACGGCAATCTTAAGTTGACCCGGATGTTCGTAGTGCTAAGGGCTTTTGCTTTGACTGTGTTTATTTTGTGCTACACTTTGTTTGCTTCAGTTTGAAGATTGTGGGTAATCAAACAAAGGTCAGCGTAGTAAAAATGTTTAATGTCGGTTTCGATAGGTTTCACTCAAGAATTCTCTTCTTCTGAATTCCAATCGATCATGCAATTTGTCTTCCGATCAACTGTTTATGTGTTGGTTAGCCGCCATATTCCTTGTTTTTGTTTTATGACTGAAAAATCGCTGAGCCCTTTAACAGCCAATGTAAAAAAGTAGTAGTTCTAGTTCAAATACACACATAATGTATATACACACATATGTAGATATACAATTAATTTTAATTTTTTTTCTTTCCGTAATTTACCGGTCATTCCTGCACGTGTGCTGTGCGTAAAGCTAATTTCATCTTGTTTGACATGCCTGTAGACATAAACCATTACTTATTTTCTGACCAAATGAAAGCTGAAACCAAACTGTCTAAGCTTCGACTAATCCAACCATCAAATAGCTTACCATACCCACTCAATGGCTCTTGATCAACTACCCGGTGCACAGAGATCAATTACAGATCAATAAATAAAAAAATTTCCGTCGTGTGCCGTACACCGTCGCCGTGTATCTTTCTTATTTGCATTGCCAAGTACTTTCTACGCAAATGTAAAAATTCAACAGCGCATTGGCCTGTAGAATAGTCAGCTTGCATCGATTGAACTGGTATTAATCCAGCGCCAGCCATCTGGGAACCGTGTTCAGTTTCCATTAGTTTAGGTTCAATTAATAATACAAATAGATACAGCAATGTTTGTTGTCTCAGACAAAAGAGATAAAGTTGTGTATGATGTCGATACTTGTCGGTGCTTAAAAATATTTTTTTTTTTAATTTTGTTTAGTTTTATTTAAAACAAAATTAACTAAAGTTTACAATTTAACAAAAAATTGTTGTACAAATTTAATGTTTGTAAATGCATGCATTAAATGTTGAGGTGTCTAAGCTACATTCAGTTTAGACCTCAGCTCCGTCCTATGTTTAAGACTGCTTTGCGCCTTAGCTTCGCATTTCGTACGGTTTATTACTCAGACAGGATGTCACTTGGGATGAACTGCGCATATAAATTGTCCGTATGTAGCCCTTAGTACTCTACATTATGTGTTTTAGCCGCCTTATTTACTAACGGTATTACAATTGTATAGTATAGTTAGTTACTTCATTTCTCTACTCAATCCCTCACTCACGTCTATCCGATTTTCTATAAATCCCACATTTATCTAGAGTAAAGTCAGATCTTCCAAGTCTCTACGTGAGCCTATGAATATTGAAAAGTCTGCCTTCCAACTCCAGAGTTTTAATGCCAAGCTCATTTGAAGGCTGAACTTTATCTAATCTTAAGACATCTTATTATTTTCATGACATTTATCTCCTATTCATTTTTTCTCTTTGCAGGATGACGAACCACCTGAAATATGCGTGGTTGAAGGAGCATTCACTTTACAAACACTCACGCCCACCCAACCGATGCCGTCTGTCGACGAACTGGACACTAAATTTGCAGAGCTTGTTGAAGAGTTGGATCTTACGGCTCCCAATAAGGAAGCAATGTTAAGTCTTCCGCCGCAGAAAAAATGGCAAATATACTGTTCCCGAAAGAATCCGCTGGACACAACTGATGGCAATACCGCAACAGTCACGCTACCACCGACAGCGGATCACTACATCGAACGTCTAAAGGACATAGCCATACACATTTCTTTAAATCCCGATGATTCGCCGTGCCATGAATATAGTACAAGGATCGAGCCGCACACGGCATTCTTGGACGCTCTTAAGACTGCGTTGCGCACATCAGCACACAGCTTTGTGTTGCGCTTTGTTGAATTGCAGGGTTTGCCTGCGTTGCTGAATCTCCTACAAAATTTGGATATTCGTGTGGCGAACAGTTCCCTGCACACTAGTCTTATTGGATGCATCAAAGCATTGATGAATAATTCCGTATGTTTTACAATCCCCACCATATGTTGGTAGACTTTCTAACTTTTACTTTCAGACTGGCCGTGCTCATGTGCTAGCCCATCCAACCAGTATCGATACCATTGCACGTTCCTTAGCGGCGGACAATATTAAAACCAAAGTAGCAGCATTAGAAATTCTTGGAGCAGTATGCTTGGTACCCGGAGGTCACAAGAAAGTTCTCACAGCGATGCTAAATTTCCAAGAGTTTGCGGCAGAGCGTACGAGATTTCAAGTGAGTGGCATATTTTCCATTAAAATATTACTTAATTATACTTTTTGTGATTCAGGGAATCTTAAACGATTTGGATCGTTCTACTGGAGCTTACCGCGATGATGTAAATCTGAAGACGGCCATTATGTCCTTCATTAATGCCGTTCTTAACTACGGTCCAGGACAAGAGAATCTAGAATTCAGACTGCACTTGCGGTATGAGTTTTTGATGTTGGGCATTCAGCCGGTGATCGATAAATTAAGAAAACACGAGAATGAAACCTTAGATAGGCATCTGGTATGATCGACATATCAATTTAAGAGTTTAATAATAAGACCGTTTTTTTTATAGGACTTTTTTGAAATGGTGCGTGCTGAAGATGAAAAGGAACTATCGAGAAAATTCAACCATGAGCATGTGGACACCAAAAGTGCAACGACTATGTTTGATTTCTTGAGACGAAAGCTCAGTCATTCGCCTGCTTATCCACATTTGTTATCATTGCTTCAGCATATGATGTTGCTCCCATGTAAGTTGTTATACTCTTTTTAAAAGAGTGTATTAAGTTTGACTCGAAGTGTGTAACACAGAGAAATATTGAAATTATCGCCCAAAAGGTTTATAAATACATATATGTATACATAGCCGATTCGATTGAGCCATGTCCCTCTGTCTGTCGTAAGCTCTGGGACCTTAAATTTAAATCTAAGTCGAAAAAAAATGTACGCGAAATCTTTGGGGAAAGGTACAGTACCTACAAGTGCGAACATTTTCCCATTAACACGTCCTCTTCTCACGTAACTTTCATTTTTCTGTAACCATACGTTATACATGATCACGCCCTCTTATTTGGAAAATGTCAAAAAGAGCCTTGGGAAACTTCACCCTCGACTCATTGAACAAAATATTTTTCTTGTCATCTCTTAGAATTTTCCTAATCTTTTGCACTTATGCGAGTCAAGCATCAAAAGCCTAAGGAAACGTGACCGTAGGTCACACGATATAAGTAGCCAGCCATCCTCAGCGCTTCGTACGGTGGCAAAAGTGAACGAAAATCAACGAAACTATGCGTATACAAGTATACAAATTATGTGTATTCGCATGACTACGTACAGGCGCGTATAGAGCCTTAATTCAATTATCGTTGGCCCACAAAGCAAAGCAGATATAGATTTTCTTATGCATGAAATCTGATATTAATCCTATAGCTATAGATTTTGATACTATAGTTGAAAATACCCCCACAAACATATTTTTCGGAAGTGTTTTGTGATTCGCTCTATGATCATCCTTATACTTGGCACAGTAGGCAGACACAGAGTGGGCGTTGGGCGGGTATATGTAGTTGTCAACGGAAAAAATCAGGGTGGTCTGCACTGCATATATATATATGGTAGAAATTATTTCCATCTTTCTTCTGCCTGTCGTTTGAAGTCCAGCACTATGCTAGTTACGCTTGCTTTGATTTTATGGAATCGAATGGTTCTTTTAGCAGCTTGTATATGGTCGATTTGTTAGTTAAAATCTAGTTTTGCTTTTACTTGCACTTCCTTTTGGAACGCACTGACGTGGTTATTAAGTCTAAATGCTTCTAGTTTCAGATTCTGAACAAAACAAAGATAGCCGATTCCACGCTTTTGTCTATTTCTAATTTTATGTGGTATCAGTGGGGAATTGATAAAAATACAAATCGTTCCGAATCTTCGAAATGCATTAGGTCCTTTCGCGTACATTTTTGGATTCAAATTTCTTGCGTACTAAAATCCGTAGAATGGGAAAATTATTCTATCGTGAGCATTGTCTTCTGTGAAAAACTACGAAAATTCTCTCTAGTCGAACAGGTTTTGTTGAAAATTCGTTAAAGCTCATAAAATTTGGCTGTTATGGCAGAGTATGTGAACGGACCTCCTATTAATCCCAATGGGCCTTGGTTCCATGAATTTAGATTGATTAATAATTGCTTTAAATTCAACATAGTTGGTAACAAGTGCTTCTAAATTGTATATGGTCTACCTTCAATCGCTCTTCTTTAAGTTTCGTCCATCTGTCTATCAGTTTTGTATAATTCGCTGTTTTATCTGAAATTTGTTTTTGTACGTACTCATCAGAGCTTCTACCAGATCTTTATTTTGATTAGACGTTATGGCTTCTTTTTCCATATCCTAAACCAATACCAAGCCTAGTACTCTAAGTCAGATTTCGTTACAAAGCAAGATACTCGCTCGAGTGGAGTCAGCTAAATTAAGATGACTTAAATTGCTCGAAAGTAGCAATTGCTGTAGTTTCATTTCTCATGTGAAATTTATTTTCAGACACTGGTCATTGTACACAGCACTGGCTTATGTTTGATCGCATTGTTCAGCAAATTGTTCTCCAAACTGAGGAACGACCACGAAGCGAGATCGATCCAGATGATGTTAACAAGGAAAACCTCCAATCACCGGTCCAAGATCCAGATGTATCACCACTCCATATCAATGTAAAAGAAATTGTTCAACTACTTGTCAAAGAAGAAGAACTAACAGCTGCACGAAAGCGTGCTGATGAGCTCGAACGAGAAAACTTTGAGGTTCAGTCGCGTTTAGCAAAAAAGGAACAGGAACTGGACCTTCGAATGCAAGAGAAAGAAGATTTGGAAACTAGTTTGGCCCGCATGCGAGAACGCCTGGAAAAAGAAAGTGCTAATCATTCTCAAGCTGTGCAAAGAGCTCAAAACGCCGAAATGAAGGCTGAAGACCTGCAACATCGTCTTATGACGGAACAACAGGAGAGAACAAGATTGGAAAGACTTGTAACAGAGGGTAGTATTCCAGATGATCAAAAAGTTGCCGGGTTAACCGGATGCAACGGTGCTGTGTCACCACCACCTCCGCCAGCGCCAAAGTTTATACCTCCTCCACCGCCACCAATGGCAGCGGCACCACCTCCGCCACCACCATGCCCAGGTGCTCCACCACCACCAACGGTCACACAGGGTAAGCTTATTATTAGATTTCTCATGTAAATTCATAAAATCTTTAAAATTATCCACTATTTAGTTCCTCCAGCGCCAAAGATTGAGGTCGTTAAGAAGAACGTACCACAACCCGCCAATCCGTTGAAAAGCTTCAACTGGTCAAAGCTTCCCGATGCCAAAGTACAGGGTACCGTCTGGAGTGAGTTAGATGAATCAAAATGGTATACCAACATGGAACTTGATAGTATAGATAAATTGTTCTCTGCATACCAAAAGAACGGTGTCACAGTAAGCTTTGGAAATAAGGATTACATCTTAAATCTAATTTTATTGTATCTTCTAGAATGATGGATCTATTGAAGATCTACGGATGATGGGTAAGAACCGGGCCAAGATTCTTTCAGTGATTGATGGACGACGTGCACAAAACTGTACTATTTTGCTCAGTAAATTGAAAATGACTGATGAGGAAATCTCAAAGTATGATTCTTTTAGACAATTTTTGATATGTATATCTATAATATGATTATTTTACAGAGCGATTCTCTCAATGGACTGCAGCGAGCAACTGCCAATAGATATGGTTGAGCAACTTTTAAAATTCACTCCATCTGCAGAGGAGCGGGCACTTTTAGATGAACATAGCGAGGATATTGAATCATTGGCGAGAGCTGATCGATTCCTTTACGAAATCTCAAAGTTAGTTTTATTTTTAATATGCCAAATTTAATTCCTACCTTTGGGGTGTCTTCGAAGAAAATATATCCACTTGCAAAAGCACTTCTTTGTCTCCAGATATCCCTTTAATCTGGTTGCAGAAAACTATTACCTCTTTAGAAATTCCTCTGACTGGTCACCGGTCATCACACACTACGATAATTATTAAATAGTTTTATTCTCCACTCCAAAGTACTTAACTGAAGCCAAGCCGATATTTTGCGATACTTAAGTATTAGTGGAGTGGATATATTTTTCTATAAGTAGAATAACAAACCTTATGAGAAAATTTGTATCCCAAAATTAATAGAAGAAGGAGAAGATCTCACTCAACATGTTTTTAGTGTTCTGGGCATACAAATTCAAAGGCGGAAAACTTATGGGTTTGAAAAGGGGTCTGTCTGTTTAAGTATACTTATCGTTACATGTAAACAAAACTTTAAGTTGGAAGCCATCGAGGTGGACAAGTTGTACAACATGTCTTGCGACTAAACAAATTTGCCGTAAGCTGGATTTAAAACGCTCTGAGATTTTTATTTCTCGAAACAGGTTGTATATGAGCATCACAATTAAAGGTGTGGGGATGAGGAAGAGGAGGAGCCCATACCTCACCTTCCTTCTGCTCTCTCTCCCATAGAAGAAAGCTTCAATTACAATTACTGGTTTAAGTGAATAACAAAGTTTTACTCGAAAAGCTGATACTAGTTTAGGAATCCCTTGTCCAAAGCTGACTTAGAAAACATTTATAGATATATAAATTTATTATATTTTCTTTCACAGGATTCCGCATTACGAGCAACGATTAAAAAGCCTTCACTATAAGAAACGTTTTATGATCACCGTTAATGATCTTATACCTCGTATAACAAGTGTTATGGAAGCTTCTCGAGAGGTGGCACGCTCAAGACGCCTTCGCAAATTGCTCGAACTAGTGCTCGCATTAGGTAATTTGTCTCTATATTAACGTTTGAGTTAAATCTAAACTATTATTATTTTTAAGGCAACTATATGAATCGTGGCGCCCGTGGCAACGCTTCTGGCTTCCGATTGGCTTCCCTTAATCGCTTAGCTGATACCAAATCCAGTGCTGCTAAAGGCACAACTCTTCTTCACTATCTAGTGCAAGTAATCGATAAGAAATTCAAAGATCTACTCAAACTCGAGGAGGACATCCCACATGTACGTGTCGCATGCAAAGTGTCCCTTGGTGAAATGGATAAAGACATTCAAATGCTCCGTACTGGTCTGACTGAGGTCTCGCGAGAAATCGAATTTCATCGAAGTTCGGGTCCTGCACAGCAAGGCGATCGATTCTTGCCAGTGATGCGTGAATTCCATGCACAAGCATCGGTCCGGTTTGCCGAGTTAGAAGACCAGTTCCAAGACATGAAGACCCGTTTCGATCGAGCGGTGAGACTTTTCGGTGAAGATGGCTCTGTTGTACAACCAGATGAATTCTTTGGAATCTTTGATGCTTTCCTTGCGGCTTTTTCTGAAGCACGGCAGGATAACGATAACTTCCGCAAACGCCAAGAGGAAGAGGAGAAACGTGCCAAACAAGAAGCTGAATTGAAAAAACGGACCATAGAGCGCAAAAATAAAGAAGGCCTTATGAGCTCTGTGGCTAGAAATCTAGGCTTCAAATCGAGCTCAAATGGCAAGGAAGCCTCACCGGTAAAAGGTGACAACAATAAGGGGGAATTCGATGATCTAATCTCGGCTCTGCGAACGGGAGATGTTTTTGGAGAGGACATGGCTAAATTCAAAAGATCTCGCAAAACCCGTCTGGGTAATGGTAGCACATCGCCCCCAAGGCACAGTCTACATCGGGAGGAAAGTCGCGAGCGAACTGTTCGTCGGCAGTAACGAATCTTTTATAATTAGGTCATTAGATTAGAGTATTAACTTTGGCTACATACACATATACATACTCGTGTTATATTTTGTATACTTGATATATATGTAGGTCGATACTGAAACGTTGTTAAAAGAAGAACGCGTTAACTTATTTATTTAATATAAGCGAGTTGTTTGAATCTTTTTTATATGTGAACACCATAAGGGGCTCTGGAAACCGGAATCTTTTTGTAAATTAAATAAAAGCTGTAATAATTTTTTACTGTTGGAATACATACCTACAAACCGCGAAGAACGTAAATCGTAAAATCAATTTCTTGTAATAAAAGTACGCGCATAATTTTTCTCAGCTTGTTGTAATATACTTCAGTTATGAACACCTTTTTTGTGTAATTAACTTAGTTTTAACAATTATTGTACCTTTATATAAATAATATTGTATTACCTCCTTAAATCCTTGTTAAACATTTGATTTTTCCAATATGGAAAGAGGAATTTAGAAATTTATTAAAAACATAAATACCTTTTGTACTTTTCATAAGTTTTTGTGAAACGAAAAGATAAGGAAATAATAATGAACTATGAATTATTGCAATAACATTTTTATGGATACCAGAAATATTATTATGGAACTCTTTATATACAAATTAAATTATAAACAAATCAAATAAATAAAATATGAAAAAAAACGTAAACCACTTAAAAAATTATTGATTGAGTTAGTCTCTGCAGTTTCTTCGAACCATATCTAAATGCTAGCTTTGCAAAGTTGGAAAAGCTGTGCAAGTGAAAGTTTAAGGCCGATATTCAGCGACCAATGTTACACTAAGAGCCCCATGAACCTATTCACCTACCGCTATTATTGGACATTAGCGGCCGCTGATGATCTTTATGATTGGTGCCAACCAACTAACTGCAGAGAGTATCTAATATTATGAGCCTGTTTAAACATTCGGTATCTTCTAACTATTCACGCACATTCACATTCATTCCATAAAATCAATAGTTACGCTCACACTTTTATATCTCATAGTATAATGAATATTAAACGCGCATTTTAAAAAAGGCAATGAATATTTAGAATGACTCGTGCTGTTGACAAACTTGTAATGCCCTAGAACAAGATTTTTAGGTAGTAATTTGCAATAGAAATTTCAAGCGAAGCTTATTTCTTATTTATTTATTTCACAACTCTTATCCACATGAACTATGAACACTCTGAATGAATGCGAATTTAACTTCGTTATCATTTCTTACATGATTCATACTTGCTCGTTTTCTGCATACGTAAGGCTATAAAAAGCTCCTTTTCTAGCGATTGGTTCACAACTCCAAATGAGTAAATTCAGCTATCTGGCCCGAAAAGCACACTAAACAAACTCCCTGTTGACGAATGTCTTCAAAAATTGGCTGGCTGATCGGAACTGCAGAATCCAGGTTGTTTGTCGCGAAGCGCATTTTTGGGCGAACACATTTTGGGAACAACTTCCTCCAAGTCAGATAACTGTTTTTGATTGTACTGTCCCCCTCCTGTTGCGGTACAAACTTTTTTATTGTGCTGGAGTTTAATCTTAACTTTGTATTTAGTATCTCTTCAAACCTAAAAAAATAGTTACAAACAAATGCATCTACATAACATTTTTTTTGAAAAAATTTTTTGCCACTCCTCTCCACTTCTAGTAGGTGGGCCAAGACAATTCTGAGACACGGCTATTTCATCCCATTTGCAATTAATATCACTTTTTGTAAGGCTCTTTGTGAATGATTTTGCCAAAGGAATATTCTTCCCCATTTCATTCACCAACTGTTTAAATTGTCTCCTCTTTGTAACCTTCATTCTGAAAAATACCATAACTGACATTTTCTTTTATTTTGTTTATTAAAAATTAAATTTACATACTTTTCAATAACACTTTATTACACAGGAAAATTATCAACGACAAACTTCATCACAAAACGTTTCACACAATACCGACGATCGTCGTTGCGACAAAAGTCGTTAATTTTTCATCGCCAATGCCAAACATTTTCGTCGTTTTTTTAGAGTCGTGCACGTCGACGGCAATAAATGTGATTATAAATTGAAAACCTAAGTAAATTAACAACATTAGTAGTGTGAATCATGATATATTTGTTTACATAAGGGGAGGTAAACAATTACAATGGCAAACAAAATTTTTAACTCTCCGCACTTTCGAAACAAAATAATTTTTTTGCAAATTTGACTACTTCCTCTTCATCCCTTTCATTGGAAACATCATACAATACATGTACATACATATGTATGTATTTTTACCAAATTCACACAACTTTTTTTTCTATTCATGAATAACTGATAAATGAAAACGCTTTTGGAGCCTGAGTTGTCAAAAAAATTATGTTGCTTCTTTAGCTCAGACACACCAGAGCTCTGCATTATTGTTTCTTTGTTCGTTCAGAGCGTGCTCAGAGTGCGCTCGAAGAACTCAAAATAAATTAATCGAGCATTCAGGGCAAAAGCTTAGCACCACATTTTTTAGCATTTGACAGAAGGGAAAACAACGGAAATCCATGAAAAGTGACTGTTCTAAATCGACTGCGAGTCGGGTCGGTGAAAAATCTAGATAACATAGTTAATTCAACCGACAGGCTCGAATTTTTTTTTCGATAGCGACACACTTCTACATATGTATATACATATCTATTTTTTTGACAGCTCCCAATTAATTTATTATCGAGGAAAGGTTTCGTGTTTTGGAAAAGTTGAAATCAAACAAATAATATTAAATAAAATACCTACGTTAAATATTGAGTACTTCATAACCAGCAACAAAGACGAATGAAAAGAAAACAAAAAGAAATAATAGACTCCTTTTCTGTTGTTAAAGATTTTTTTAGAATTTGTGTTGTATATATTTTACTAAATTATTTATTTACCCGCTATTTGTTCATCACTAGGTAGGTATGAGTATATAAAAAAAATGTGCACGACTGGATCGTACGTACTTGCACCTATATGCTCTTAGTTGGATGTGCACAAATTTTTAATAAAAAAAAAAATTTTAATTTTTGGATAAGTTTAAATGCCACATTTTGTTAAACATTAAATCTGGGCCACATTTCGATTTTCATGGAAATCCATTGATTTTTAGCCGAGAAATAGCCATATTTCTAAAACCAGTTAATAAGAAAAGTACCGTTATACGTATTTTTAGCCAAAAACGTGGTACGCCATGTTATAGCATTTCTCTAGACTAACTCAAATATGAAATTTAATCAAAATCGTTAGAGCCGTTTTCGAGAAAATCATGTTTTTGTAAAATTGGCCTTAAGTAAAGTACCGTTAATAATAGGGCTAGAACTAAAATTCCAATTTCCCCTCTGGAGAATACACAACAGACCCCAGATATGAAGTTTGAAGGAAATCGGTCCACCCGTTTGGGCTGTAGTCGAGCGTACATACATACAGAGTGACGGACAGACAGACAGACAGACAGACAGACAGACAGACAGAATCGGCAGACCCACTTTTTCGAGCTTCTCTATCATCGTAATGTCAGAATTCATTGTTATCTCGATTTCGAATTTTTGCACGAATCCAATACTTGTCCTATATTATAGGTGCAAGTAAAAACATTTTAATTAATTTAATATATGTAACTTATTCAAACAAAAGAATCTGTATTGAATACATAACCCTGTTTTTAAATACATATAAATATTGATACAAAACAATGCGTAACAGGAGTTAAGAAAATTTGATAACTGTCTAGTCTGCGACAGCCCGATAACGATCAACAGCTGATGAACTACAACACAACTCGCATCAGTAACAAAACGTCTCCAATACCCCAGTCCAGAATACATATGTATGTGCAAAACAAACTTAATTGAAGTTCTGTTGAACTAGTGTTCAGTTTTATTTGCGCCAATTGATCGCAATTTACCATCTACCGCTTATAAGGGATGCGTATAGGTTTTGTAAAAACATGATGTTCTATTTTAAATACTTCAGTATTTGTATAGGGTTTTGATTGGGTGGGCGACTCACCCCGAGTCAAGCAAAGGAAGCATAAAGAAAATGTCACTTTAATTTTAATAATTTGATCCTATGTCAAGCCTTACAAGGGCATATTTAGTATTATTACAGAAGTATTATTACATTCCAATTGTTAGTTTAATGGTAACGAAGCCCGCTTTGAGCTCGAGGCATGGGAGATAATAATTTCGTGGAGCACACACCAGTAAAGCTTCTGATTGAGAAACTCTCCTTTCCTACATAATCCAACTCCCTAATATCTGTGACTATGTTCAGTTCTGTAGAAAGCGCCACAAAACAGTTCATAATGTAACATGTAACACGCAATTATGTTAACATATCTACTCTCTTCAATCTCGTCCAACATCGCTAACCATCTTAGCGATGCTTCTCTGGCCTCCCAGTTTCGATATTGCTTAGTTTCCAACTGACAAACGCTTCTCTACTGTTCTGCGCCACGTACTCCTCCGACCGCCGTATCCGGTACGAGGAGTATCCTGCGATCCCGGGTAGGCGGGTTTCATTGCATGACTTGGTTAGCTATGGACCTATCACCCTTTCAGAGAGTGTGACCACTCCACTGCCACTTTCGTCGTCGTATGGCTGTACCTAAATATTCATGGCCCGTTCTCTGATAAAGCTGTTCGTTAGAGATACGGTTTGACCTGAATATTCTTAAGATGTACCGCAGGCACCTATTGACAAACGTGTGCAACTTCCTCGTGATAGCGATGGTCACTCTCAAGGTACCACATTCATATAGCAGCACAGATTCAACGTTGGAACGGAACAGTCGTAGCTTAGTGTTTAAGCTTATTGCATTACTTCGCTAAAACTGTTGATATTATCCTAAATGCAGATTTGGTTTTCCCTATTCGGCTGGCTATATCTAGTTCGGTTCCGCCATCGGTTGAGACAATACTCCCAAGGTATTGGAAACTCTCTACTCTCTCAACCGTTTGTCCAGCAATGCATATGTGTACGAGTTGATGAGTTCGGTCCTAGTCTGATCATTTTTGTTTTTGCGAAGGTTATTTTCAGCCCAACGACGTATCCTTCCTTCTCTCTCCACATTTGCTGTCACTTGGCAAAGGTTCATAATTCTGTAAGACAGTAGGCATACATCATCGGCGTAGTCGAGGTGCTTGAGTTCAGATGTATGAGTCCATCGAAACATATTATTCTTTAAAGTAAACATAATATGTACATTTACGTATATGTATGATATATGTACGAGTATGTATATAAAAATAAAAATGAGTCCCTAGCAGGTGAGCGGTTATTTTTATTATTTAGGTTTGTGGGTTGGCAGAGGAAACAAAACACTGACCCATTGTGTCACCCAAAGGGGGTTTAGAAAAGTACCAACTGCCCATTTAACCCATAAATATCTGCAACAACTGCCCATGGTTGTACTTACTACTTAAATTTAAATTCCTATCCTAAGGATATATTAAGTGTGATACATAGTTTGTAACATAGAGAAATATTGCAGACTGACCCAATAAAGTATATACTGTACATATATGTATATATATATACTGATCATTTATCAGTATCAAAAGCCTATTCGATTGAGACATGTCCGTCCGTCCGTCTGTCCGTCTGTCTCACAAGTTTTTGGGACTTACATTTTGAGCTAGGACAATGAATATTTCACACTTAGGATATCGGAAAACTCAGGTTTTGGAATAATCTTAAGAGACTCTAAAAAAGAAAACACTTAGAAAAAGGATCCGCTACAGACGGATTGTAGCATTTTCATTTTCATAGAATAGCTGATGTATTTCATGAATTTATTTCAAACAAAAGATTCGCAAAGTTGAAACATTTTTATTATGAAAAGCGTATATTTGTTAACTATGAATAATGATTTTTGGTACACACACGCCTTTAAATTTTATGTTTAGAATCGCAAAGGGTGAGTCATCTATTATTATCGTTTTGTTGTAGGCTATCGCTTTTATTCTCTTTTCGTCAACATATTCGCGTTCTTAAATGACGTCATGGACAGCGACAGAGAAATTAAAACTGAGGCAGAAGTCATCTAGTCTCCAAAAAATTCAATTAGTTTGTCAGTAACAGCCAAGTGCTCTGGAGAAAAGGTTTAATATTAAAATGAAAGTAAAGTTGTTTGTGTTTATAACTGTTTTAAATTTAGGTTTGATAAGTGCTCTAAAAGTTTCATGTGTAAACGAAGATAATCAGGACGTTGATTGGTAAAAGTGTGAAGCAAAGTACATTGAAACTATTATATTACATATTGGTTTCCTAGGTATTATTTATACAAGTTGCCTAAGCATCATTCCAACTCGATTGAAAGTGACCAAACTGGACTTCGATACAGTTACGTTACATCAGAAACATTTCAAAAACAAAATTGGCAGCTGTCCGATGTCCTGATCAATGAAACCGGAAGCTTCCCCGGTCGTACTTTAACTAAATTATTCAATGACACTGAGATTCTTTTAATTGCCTACAACGATGAGGTACCGGATGGTCCGACAGACTTTGAAAATGGTCACACCAAGGGAGTTGTGGCTACCGATGGTGTTAATGCCATTTGGCTAGTCCATTCTGTGCCGAAGTATCCAAAAATTCCAATTTATACTTATCCTACCACAGGAGAGCATTTCGGTCAGAGTTTCCTTTGTATAACCTTAAATGCGACATCTCAAATGGATGTCGTACTCAACCAGTTACTATTCAACGAACCTAACATTTACTTCTCGCGTATTCCTGACCGACTGTCAGGAAGATATCCGGCCATAGATAAGATCATAGCTAAGCAATGGAGATCGACGGCACCCTTTCAAAGTCTTGTTGAACTCCGTTCTTTAAATGGCACAGTGTTCAAATCGTTTGCTAAAGGCCGGAATTTCAATGCAGAGCTTTATGAAGATTGGATTGCACCTACGTTAGATATTGATTTGTTAGTTGAGAGTTGGAGAAATGGAGGTGGAAAGTTACCCTCAGATTGTACGAGAAAGGATAAGTATGTTTTTCAATCAAAGAAATAAAAAAAGTGATGATCATTTTAAATTTTCGTAGAGTATATAACGTTGCAATGATTGCTAATAATGAGATGCAGTTTGCTTTTAAGTCTACTATGGATCACTCTAAGTGGGCAGTAGCCAGCAACGAAGAAGAAGATTGGATATGCGTGGGTGATATCAATAGAGCTGTAAGTACAAGTGAAAGTATTGAAACGTTGGTGTTTATAATAAATACAATTTTTTTATAGGAACATCAATTTGTGCGTGGAGGCGGATCTGTTTGTCAGAAAAATCGACTGATGGCTAATATCTACCGACATGTGGTTGACAGTTTCGAAAAATGTAGTAAAAATTAAAAAAGTATTGTAAGTAATAATTTATAAAATAAAAAAATAAAGAGTTGTAAAACACGACTTGTGGTTACGAATATGTATTTACAATACAAAGTTTAAGTATACAACCTAAGAAGGTTCTTGGCATGTACGCTCTGATCGCGTGAGCCTGTTTGATAATAGCTTTGGAAATTAGTTAGATTAGGACCCATTGCTTGGCTTATATTATTAAAAGTACCTTAGGATAGGGTATATTAATGAACAAGTAATGCAAAAAGGTATAATAAATAAATGAATGGAAATAAAAAATAAATCAATATGAAATCGTAAATAAAAAATAAATAATAAGTAAAATCAAATATAAGTATATAAATTTATATTATTAAATAAACAAAATTACGTTTTTAAATGGCACATACATTAAATGATCTTACAGTCAACAAAAGTAAAGAATAATTAAGTGGCAAAATAATACACCCAAAAAAAAAGCGCTGTAGATTTTACAATTGAAGGCAGTAGATTTAACAATTCCTTGTAGATTTGTGTATTTAACAGCGAATCTGGTTAAATTAACAAATTTTTGTAGATTTTACAGCGAATGCATTCATTTTTACAACAATGTTGTTAAATCAACTACAATCCCCAATTGTTAAATCAACAGCGCGTTGTCAATTTCGGCTGTTAAATCTACAGATATGAATTTGTAAAATCTACATCAAAATGTTGTAGAATCTACAGCTATTTACTGTAGTAACTACAGCAGGAGCTGTAGAAATTACAACAAGTTGTAGATTCAGCATCTATTACGAAAACGTAAAATGATAGATAGATAAAGAAAGATAGATACCATTTGAGAATATTCGCATGGAAATTTTCAGAGGCCATGGCGTTGTGGTAGTGTATGCAGTCGCCAAGTAAGAGGTTCCAAGTTCAACCCCAGCCAGATCCAAACATTTTTCACATTTTGTAGGTAAATTAAATTATATAATTCGGTTTAAATACACACTAAGTATTTCTTGGACAAGAACCATCTAATTGGATTGTAAAAGCTATTTCCACCCCATTTCTCGCACCATACCAATAAATTAGAACTTTAAGCTTATGTGGTACTATGAAAGCGATTTTTTTTACATGCAAATTGTTGTTGTTTCTACAGCTGTTCTACAATTTTTTGGATACTCATTGAACTCTTGTGAACCCCATAAGACAGGAAGAAAATTAAACATTCGAAAATATTCTTTGTTGATGCCTGGTACTTCGTTAATTAAAGAAGCATATTCTCCAATGGAACTAAAAAGGTCTACTATTAAAGATATACTCACTTTTATAAAGGAGGTTGTAGGTCTTTTAGTTGAACTTTGATACAATATATCTTTCAGGTCGTGGTATTACAGCCAAGCGGGTATAAGTTTTACAAGGGAGAAGAAACTATTTACACAACATTTAAATCCAAAATCGTAGACTATTAAATTTCAACGGATGGGGATAAATTTCCTCGAAAGAAGACTAAAATTTTATAAGAGTAATTGAACGTAAAACTGCAAACAAATTAAAGTTCCTTGATTTGACAGTTTCACAAACCAGCCCAAGGAAATCGCTTGCACTAAAATTCGTAGCATGCAAACTGTCTCAAGTGAGAAACATAATCAACATTTGGCAGCATATGCACGCAGATGTAAACCCATGAATACACACAATCTTATGAGCCAACACATAATAAGCCCAGCGTCGATTGGGTCAGTTTTCGGGCGCATTTGACAGTTGGTGTAGATTACCCACCCCTCTGTGTTTACATTAATGATTTCTCTCATATTTACTTATATTTTATATTTGAAAATGTTCAAATGATTACTGCTTTCATTCTCGTTTTATTAAATTTCTGCTACTATCCATTTTTTACGCGAAAAATAAGAACTAAACACCAACAACGACAGGGAAAAACATATGAAAAGGCTACAAACGGTCTAGAGCGGATCGTATGGTACCCTATCCCTTTACTGTATGTATAAATTTTTTTTTAAAACCTTATCAAATTACTCCAAAACACGAATTTTCTCAATAAGTGGGTGTGGTAGTGGGCGGATTTTAATTTTTTTCAGTATATACTGTATTTTGTTCCTTAGAAGGGATATTATTCGAATAAAAACGTCAAAAACAGTTTTTTTGACTAAAAAAATGCCCCTAAAATGTAGGCGTCGTCGAACATAATATGGAAGATTTATAGAGTAAATTTTTTCGAGTTTCATATGAAAATACTGAAAAAACTTAATTTTTTGAAAAGTGGGCGTGTCAGTGGGCGGATTTTGAAAATGTTTACACTTGTATTGCTTACTTTTGTAAGGACCTCGTAAACAAAATTTCATCGACCTAGCTCAAAATTTAAGGCCCGAAACTGGTGACACACAGATCGATCAGAATAAATATAGTTCAGCCACTGTGCATTATTTTCAATGATTCTTTAAGTCGCGGTGAGTTTTTGGACTGCTGGAAAAGTTATTTTATTACTCCGATCCATAAGTCTGGAACTAGGAGAGCCATCGAGAATTATAGACCTATAGCCAAGCTTCCTTTGATTCCCAAAATATTCGAGGCTATTGTGAAAAAAAAGTTGTATGATGTTCTGCGTAATCAAATTTCAGATTGTCAGCATGGTTTTGTTACCGGAAGGTCTACAACTACGACTCTAGTAATTTTTACTAAGTACTGCCTTCGTAACATGGAAGAGTGACTTCAGGTGGATTCAATTTATACCGATTTTTCCAAGGCATTTGATCGAGTTCAACATAATTTTTTAATAAAAAGTTGGAATTAATTGGATTTCATTAAAGTATACTAAAGTGGATAAGTAGCTACTTAACTAACCGTAGGCAGTATGTTAAGATAGGTTCAGTGATTTTGAAAGAAATTCAAAATTTTTCTGGGGTACCTCAGGGTAGTCATTGAGGTCCATTATTATTTATATTATTTATAAATGACTTACCCTCATATATCTCTAGTTCTGGCTGTCTTCTTTATGCAGATGACTTGAAAGTCTATAAGTTTATTAAGTCTTTCTCAGATGTGCTACATCTTCAATAATATACAATTCGATAATATTGCACGTTGGTGTGAAACCAATGGTTTACATTTAGTAAATGCTCAGTGTCATCATATCATAGAATTAAATCTCCTATAATATACGAATATATAATTCACGGCTCCAAATTGAAAAGGACCTCCAACCAAAAAGACCTTGGAGTAATTTTTGACACGCACCTATGTTTTTCTGCACATATTGATTACATTATTTCTAAAACCAGTTCAATGGCGGGATATGTGTCTCGCAATTCTAAAGACTTTAAGGATTCATATACTCTGAAATCCTTGTATATTTCTTTGGTACGCTCCTTACTTGAATATTGTTGTGTTGTATGGAATCCGTATTATTGCAATAGTTCTATCCGTATCAAGAGAATTCAAAAGCGATTTACAAGATTTGCTCTTCGAAAGTTGTCGTGGGGCGATAATAATTTGCCCACTTATGAAGATGCGCTTTAAATGATCTTAAATCTCTTGAAAAGAGACTGGTATACTATTCAGTTCTTTTTGCTCGTTATGTTTTAACTGGGCATATTGAATGTCCAATACTGCTATCTTTATTTAATGTTTATGTTCCGGCTCGTAATTTGCGACCTAGAGATAACGACTTCTTTTATGTTTCCTGACATAGAACTAATTATCCTGAAAATGATCCGATAAATGTTGCATGTATTAATTATAATAAACTGGATATTGTTATTGATTTTACTTTAGACAAAAATGTTTGTAAAAATAGAATTATTAATTTTTTTTATAATTTTGATTTTATTTCAAATACATATGTACATATTTAATATTATTTTTGTAGTCTATAAAGTTAAAGATACTTGGAGATGAATAAATAAATAAATATTTTCAGAACAAAACGTAAATTTGTGATTTATATTTCAGCAAATGCCAAATAACATATATGTAAGTGGCATTTAGTACATACTTATTAGTAGATACACATTTTGCGAGCGATTTATCACAATGAGCTCGAGAATCGCAAAAGGTGTGTTCGTGAACATTCCTGTCGTTTGACAAATTAAAAAAGCAATACAGGTCCTTTCTTTTTTGCATAATTTTGTGAAAAAAGCAATACATCGTTCAAAGTGTTAAGGTGTCCTTCATACATATATGAAAAGAAGTATGTACTCATTTGCATATTAATGCATTTTTTAACGTCATAACTTTTAGAATTGTGTTTATACAAAACAGAAAATGTATGTATGTAGCATGTAATATTCCAAATATGAAAAACGTTGCCAGTTCTTTGGGTAATCAAATGAGGATGTTCAGAAATATGTTATGTTTATAAGAAATTGCAAAAAGCAATACAAAAAATATATTGCAATACAAAGGAAAAGTGAGCAATACGGCAACACGGCTTTTGCAATACGTTCAACAGCACTGCTCGTGAAATGAAGAATGAAAAATTGCTGTGAAAAAAAAAATTATCACTTTACAGATTCACAAATCGGGAATGTGAGTGGCCCCCGGCCACTGTGTCATGGGGAGGCGCACTCACTGACTGCATTTCTCTTAACGACATCCTTGAAAGCTACAAGTACGAGGAGGAAGAGAGCCCACTGGTCACGTGCACGTGTCCTGCACTAACCAATATGAATGAGGCCACTCTGAGTGAAAATTTATATAACGATTTAATTTGATACAGTCTCGTCTGTAGGGTCAAACTAAACTCATCCATAAAACAAAGCAAATTGATTAAAATGGTAACCCACCCACCTTATTCATACAGTGGACCTATCCATGCTTGTCGAGGGCGTTTTAGAACTAACCAATTGCAGGCATGAAAATGCCTATATGAGACATGACATTTGTGTACATAATTTAAGTACGAAGTATATTTAAAGAGTTAATGCTGATTAGATTATACGTAGGAACATAAGTCAGTTCGCTATCTTTTAAGATGAGTTAACATCCTACTCATTTTAAGGCAGTCATCCTCATTATCGTCATAATTTAAATCAAAGCCAAGAAAAACAACAACTGCAATTAATTTGAACAAATTTCTTAGTCCGAAGATGCAAAGTTTTTTCTTTTAACTGTAAACAAGTAGAAGCACCCATAATTTGTTTCCGGTGAAGAATATCCACCCCATTCTATCATTAGGGAATGAAATCATTTTTCTCATTTCTCCAGCGCATAGAATAACGATGAAAGAGAAACCCCCACGAAAACTTTTTCGTTGCAATTATTTTTTATAAGTTTTGTGGAAAAGTTTTCTGCTTTCTCTATGGCTACCTTTTCTTGTACTCTTAAAGAAAAGTTTGTAATTAAAATTCCCCACGATTTTGTTAGATTCGAATGAGCACAGGAGACAAATCATCATTTTAAAATGTTTTGCAAATAAATTAAAAGAATTTTCATGGCTGCACGTTGTCAAGAATCCTTAACCTCATCGTATCCCAGCAATACGAGCATGTTGGATGAAGACTCATTATGAATTCAATCTGAGCAATTATTTGGTGAAGTTGCGGCATTTGTCCGCGGCACAGTGAATGAAATGCAAAAATTCGCTGAGTTTTCCTTTAATTATGCATGCACATGAAAAGATCATCGCAGCTCGATGACGTCCTCTTTGTTCTGCTGTTACAAGGATGTGCTGTGCACATATGTGATTCAATTACGAAAGCGTACATAAAAACTTGCTTCTAACTAACAGCGATGAGAAAATGTCGCCTATTATACTTGGCAGGTGTAAGACCTATACTCAGAAAAATCCTTAAGGAATATGCTTACCACTTTGGAATGAAAATCTGAAGATTTTGCTTTCCCTTTGCCAAGTGAAAAGAGGGATGCAAATAAAGGGAGTATTGTAGTGGGCGTATGCGCTCGAGTGGGGGAGAAGAAGACACATCGAAGAACTTATGCAAATATGTTTTGTATAAAAAAGGCGTTTCCCAATTGAATGAATGCTCCGTATATGCCTAGGCACAGACTGGGGTGGTAGGTTATTATGTATATTTTAATATTCGAGACTATATGGGGTGGCATTTTTTATTTACCCAACTCCCAATTCACTTTGAGTCCTTTTCTTTTGTCCTGATTCAAAAAGGCGTGCCACATTTGAATGGGTGTATTAACATACAAAAATTTCATCTAAATTGCCTTGATTTAAACTAACGACAAATTTGAAAACTATTTCATACCATTAAAGTAGCCTACAGTAGCCTACAAATGCACATGGAGAATTATAAAATCTGATATATAATGTTATGGCGAAAAACTAATAATCTTGTGGGTCGTACCGAAACCGAAAGTACGCCTCGGATAAGGACTGATTTAATGATGACGACTTTTAGCTTTTATACCGGACAAAGACAGAATTCTGGAATGTTTAGACGGTCCTTGACTCGGGAAAAGAAGGATTACACTGGAGGACTCATCAACTTGTCCATTGTACTAGCAGAAAGCATCCCCTTTTACTGTATAAATTTTCTCGTCTTCTTAATAAATTCGAGTAGGCCGAAGAGCACTCACCACATCCGCACCTAGCATCATATAGGTAGGTACACATAGGAAGTCTTCTGAGACAGCAAGAATGCCGCGGATTTCTCACTGACGTCTCGGAGCATCCGTTTAGTCAGCCTACATCCAGAAGAGTTATACCACACAATTTTGTTCATGAGAAACACAAACATTTTTTTCATATTTTTCATATTTTTTGTTTTCTATAAAACAATCGATTTCAATCAAATAATAGGCGTGTTTTTTTGGTATTCTATATAGGCTTAACATATATTTTCGATATTAAACACACTAACAACTCAACCTATATAGAATAACGAAATCTGGATAATTATTCAGCATTATTTCCTTAGCCGCAATAAAAACTGTGCTCCCAAATTGTTTTATTTCGATTGTATCGAAAAATGATATCGTCATTCATAAAAAAAAATGAAATCAAGAAAATATGTGTTCGGAAGAGAAAATGTAAGTAAAACCTAAAATATAAAATTTATCTACGATTTTATTGTTATTAGCAAACGGAAAACATGGGCAAAAGAGGAGGTGTTGGCATTGCTGAATTTAAAATAATTAAATGTCATTACACAGTGCTTCCAAACTGCGGTGTTGAAATTCCTTAGCCCCGATAGGGGTTTGCAAATACTTTTTTAAGCCTATATAGAATACCAAAAAAACACGCCTAATATCAATGTAGAAGCAGACTTGTGTACATGCTCAAATATTTTTAAAATCCGCCCATCACCACGCCAACTCTTTGAAAAAAAAGATTGTTTTGATGCGATTTCATTAAAAAAAAATATAAATACAAATTATGTAAGTTTCTGGTGGAAATGGAAAAATGCATAGTCATACCTACATACATACATACAAGATCCAGGCGGATTGTAGGATTTTTATATATGTTTTTATTTGCGACTATAACATAGGATGTATTAGATGTATGTATTATTATATTAGATTCATGCAGATTTTTGATCTCGAGTTTTTGATGAATTCGTACATTACCATTCTGTCCGAAAAAGTAAGTCTGCCGAAGTGCACAAAGCTACCGCCTAAGCGGGTGGACAAATTTTGATCAAACTTCATATCTAGGGTAGGTTTGGGTAATCCCTAGAGGCAATATTGAAATTTTTGTTATAGCCCTATCTTACATATATTCGATTTGGACTAAGAAATTTCAATTAGATGACATATAAAGTTTCTTACCAAAATTGCAACTTGAGTCCAACGATTTCGTTTAAATTATACACTGAGACTAGTTCAGACATGTGAAATAAAATAAAATATTTTATCACATTTTGGCCAAAAGTTTTTGTAACGGGACATATGGTCAGTTTGGTTAAAAGACCATTTTCTTGAAAATGGATTTAACGATTTTATTAAAGTTTTTTACATTAGATTACAAATCGCAAATCCTTTAAAATGGCTTGCAAAATGTTTGACCAAAAATCCGTTTAACGTACTTTTCCAAGGAATAAGGGGTTTAAGCCAATTGTTTCGAAAATGGCTCCAACGATTTCGTTTAAATTTCATATTTAAACTAGCTTAGTAAAGTTCTATAAAATGAGTAACCACGTTTTTGGCCAAAATTATTAACAAAAGTACTCTGGTTATAGCCAACTTAACAAAATGTATTTTTTCTCGTAAATAGCTCCTATGATTTCATTTAAGTTGTATACGCTAACTTGTCTAAGCCCTCAAGAAAATGTTTGTCATTCATCTCTTCAAAATGTTCATTTATTTCGGCTTTAAGCTCCTTATCATCGGTAAATTGCTTCCCCCAATTTTTTTTTTAAGCCTGGGGACAATATGATATCCATTTATACTCATGTTTAAATAATAATTTTTTTTAAATCAAGAGACCGACCATCTCAAGACCTCAAGATCTGTTTAATTGTTCTTCGCGACTTTGCATGCTAAGAAATACCATTGTTTACCCATTAGCTATTTTAATATTTTGCCCTTTTTACTAACTTTTGTGTGATAGATGGATCGTTGTAAGCGAAATTATATGTAATAAGAAATTCAACTTGTAAAAATTGTTGGAAGATCAATTGATCGAGTTCAAAAACTCCTTGGAAAGCGAAGATAAAATTTATAGCAGTAGTTACGGACTATGTTTTCGATAGCATTGAGCTTGATAATGGCAACAGATTGAACACTGTTTTGTGAAAAGATAACAAGTGTGTGCGCCTGGCATCTACATATGTTGGTATTGAAACTTTCGCAAGGACAAATTTTGATCAACAAACAGCGAAGTCACCTCGATATGATAGAAAGCAGAAAAAAGTCATTGAAATCAACTGCCTGCAAATCATCCGAAAATACAATGTTCACATGGGTGGAGTTGATCTTATGGACAGACTTATGGGTCGATATCACATTCGAACTAAGAGTCGTGATATTATGATTAGACTCCTCTGCCATTTTGTGGACATGGCCGCTACGAATGCATTCATTTTATACAAACGCATACATATTGAGAAATCGAATTATTTGATGAACAATGTGTCCGAGTAAGACACCTTCTGCAGCTTCCACAATTTCGTGAGGAAATGCTGGACCTGTTAACTGCAAAGAAAAACGGCTTTTAGTTCGAGAATTATCGGCTCAAATTAAAATTGTAACTCATTTGCAAGATAATAACTAATATAATATTACAATTTACAAACAAACATCAAGAAAGAAAAAATAACTAAAAATAAGAACTTCTTAACATAATGTTATGTTATGTGATGTAAATTGCAAATATTCCATTTTGCCGATATTCGGTCGTTTTGAAATTATTTTTGTTAAATTTTTGTAACGTTTAATGCTAGATTTTTTTAGGACTGGTTCTTCACCACTATTTAATTTTCGTAATGTTGTTTTCACGACAATCATTTCTTTCGACAGATCTTCAATCAAATCGTACAAGCCAGATCTTTTTCTGCTAACTATGCTTTTGAGGTGGCGATGCCAGGCTTCGACACAGTTCTGTGTTCGAGGGAAATTTGTCTTAAAACAATCGGCAACTGATCAAAACTCAGATTCATATTTTCTTTTATTACCGACAACATAGTTCTTTTTGAACCAACAACAAAGTTTTCTGAAATTATTATCATCAAAACTTCTGCTTAGCTCAGAAAAGTAAGTGGGTATTTCTTCCTTTTCAGCATCCTGACGTATAAACTGAATGTCTTATTATTGCCATATATCCTTTGAAGCCTTTCTTTTTGTACCCTCCTCCAAATTGTTTGCCCGAAATGAAACAAACATCCTTGGAAATGGGCAGAAGGGAAATAAGGTTTTGCTGTCAAATAGATGGTACTTTCAAAATCAGAAATGATTCTTAACGGATTTATATCTCTTTCAAGCGCCAAGCGAAATAATTCATAAAAGAACTCATTATAAGCCTGCGAAGAAACCAGAGGCACAACCTGTCCATCTATAAGTCCTTGTATACTAAATAATTGACGCATAATAGATTGAACAACATAAAATGTTCCATCCATTAGCCAACACTGACTTTCCCCCAAAGCCTTTAGTGAGGTTGTAGTTCCCAGAATTATATTTTTTTCGCCATTAAATAATTTCTCGCTTAAAACAAAGACTTCACCTTCTATAGTTGATAGCTCTTCGGGAATATTAATTGATGTTAAATCGACTGGTTCAGCACGAGTTTTATTTATGTGACGAATTCGAATACCTTCCTTTTTTGAGCGCCTTTACAATACTTTCCCGAGCTATTTGCGACGGTTGCAAAGATGTTGAACTTGCCATGTGCTTTAAGTTGTTATCAGCAATACAAATATTCAATTTAAGTACTACGGGGTCATGATTGTGGGTCGATGTAAATTTCTGAAGTTCGTGCTTCTTATTAATTTTTTTTGTGACCACAACACTTTTGCAAAAATATTCCCTCCGTTTCGCACAAGACCATCTAGATTCTTCTTTTTTTGTTCTTGAATGCAAATGGTAGTCATACCCGTCAATAAACAATTTTTCTTTGCCCTTCTGTGATTTGATTGCTTTAATTTCCATTGCTGCCGATTTGATGCTTCTCCGCCAAATGCCAATGACGCGATAAGCGGTAAAACTTGTTTGCGAAAACATTTGTATGAATCGATAAGCGGTACATGTACAATCGGTATGTACAATCATCGTCATCTACTGTGCACGTTTGTACTTGGGGATAGTCAACTCAGGTATTTTTCAAAAGTTGTGGATTTTGGGGTTTGGGGATTTTGCACTTGTGTATTATGTAGGTATCCCTAGACAGTTGCATTCCGTTGATGGCTTTATTAACTGCTGAAACTTTACTTCATTTACTTCACTTTACATAGGTACATACCTTCTTTTTTGTATGTGCGGACATAAACATTAAGTAATTCCATTAATTCATTGGACCAAACCCTTGGACCTTTTTCGAACAAAAATTAACCACTGAAACCAATCAAGGGTCCTTACTTAAAGTAATATCATGTTGCAATCAACAGCATACATATGTACACAGAATATTTTGACGATGTACATTCATATTTCAATAAGTGCATGTCAATAAAGGCAAAAACTTAGACAACTTCATTTTGCTACCCACTCAGTCCACCGGTTCCACGGCCAACCCATTCACATTCTCGAACGATTTCACAAACAGTATTACCGCTTTTTGAAATATTCTAACGATTCATCATCATTCTCTCTCAGTCAGTCGCATTCAACAAGCTGCAACGCCGCCATACTTTGCAGTGAGAAAAAAAAATGTTTGCTTCGCATTTTTATTTTCCAGATTTGAGTTGAGTTTTTTTTTAGTGCTTCCATTCAGGCCCTGAGAGCCGATTAATTAGCGAGTACTCGTTATCTTGCGATTTGCCTTTAAATACGAACGAACTCGAGTGCAAATAGGATGTACGAAGGATATTGCATGTAATTGCAGATTTGTGGGTTGTTTTCCGGATGGGTTGGCTCTCCTTTTTTTTGCTTTTAAAATACTGTTTTACATTTTGCAACGTTTTCTATGGTTTTTCACGCAAATTTTGCAGAGAAAAACCAGTGAGTTGGGAGGCAAATTGAAAGGATTTACGGGGAAGAATTTTCATGGATGAAATAATTTTTTTAATCGGAAAATAGATACATTTTCTATGAATGGCTGAAGAGGCTTTCCGTTTGTCATATGATGCGCGGGTCTGTAGAATAGGCGAGGTATTTCTGTGTTCAAAATGCGGAAAGAGTTTTCATTAGATGAAAAAAAAAGCAAAACGCAAACAAAGTCAGGTTTTTAAATATTCTGCAATATTCTTCAGAAATGTTGCATGTGTTGTACGTTGATGTTGGGTCATTATGACAAGGGGACTTCAAAAGTAATACTTTGGAAAAGGTAGTTACCTAGAGTACAACTGCAACTAGAAGTTCCTTTACGGTGAATAGACCAATATCAAGTTTGGCACATGTTTTAAAGGTGGTGTAAAATTCAAGTAAGGCACCTCAAAGAATATGTACATACATATGTATGGTATATGAACATGGACGTCCCTTGTGCCATCTGTGTTCTTTTGCCTTAAATTGAAAGATATCTGGTTTTTTTTTTTTTTGCAAAGAAGGTGTGAAAACTTTTTTTTTAATGTTCAACGTGTACTTTCTACAATTTATACTCTCTCTGTCGTTGTTATGTCAGAATTGATTGCAAAAACAATTCAATCCATTTAAGGTTTTTGTTTTATTTCGACACATGCATGCTCCTGATTCTGAGACAGTTTACAGATGGTATATATATGATATACATACATACGTAGTCTTAATAGAAGTAGTAAAATTTGTTCCTGAAGCATATAAACTATACACATATAAGTATAAAATATCTCTGTAAAATCTGCGGTAACGATAATTCCGTTAAAAGCATTCTTATAGGGGAAAAATATCTATCTTTCTAAAAGAAAATACCATTTAACTTCATCTAGCTATTGATTATGTAAGAATCAATGCTATAAACATGTACGTTTCTATATGTAAATACAAAAATCCCATTGTGCCTATGGGTTCTCTCATTAAAAATACAATAAACGAGATTCAAGTTGCCGAACAATCTGTCTACATCGTATGATCTGGTAAATTAAGCATAGATACACTCTTTTGTTCTCTACACGCAGCGTCAAGCACCTCCTTATTTTTTTTAGAAAAAAGTGACAAAAAATCACCCCTTCTTAAATCGTCCTAAAAATGATTTCTGGAGAAGTAATCTCTAATTTTAAATAAAAGTTAAAATATCGTTAAGCCTAATAGCCTAAGGGTAACGTTTCGCATTATCCTTTGCACCCCCTTGAAGACTTTTCACTTTGTTTTCACCATCCCCTGCTAGAATAACGTACAGACATTTATTTCTACCTCCATCTATTACCTTAGCACCACTTCTGCTATTTGTCCTCGTTTATCGACTTATGTTCCTTTACCCGATGTTTGGTTTGTCACTCCAGGCATACGCGCACAAAATGCACCAAGCAGAAACAACAATTTAGGATTGAACTGTCTCGGTGTGTTTTGTGGTTCTTATACTGCTATGAATAAGGATTTCACTTGTGCACAATTGTGGTAAGTTTGTGTATACATATGTATGTATTTGTGTATGTACATTCATTCTGTGGGAAACATTTTTTCCTCATTTAAGGAAGTCTTTACGGGAGGGTGAACGGGCAATATTTCGAAATCATTAGGATTGTGAAAAGTTTATAAACCAAAACAGATGCAAATTGGCTTTTGAAAAACAATTACTTTGCCCTTACATCCATTGTACTTAAGGGCAGATTGTTCATATAGTAGCTAATACATCATTATGTAGGTACCTGTAGGTATAAGTTTTTAATAAAAACAAATAGCGTTTAAAGATTTCAGATTTGGGACAACTAGAATTAAAGGTCAATCTTACTGGTAGACACCAAATACGTACACAAATAGTTCGATGTTAAAAGCTGTACTAAAACTACGTATAGGACCTCATCAAATATGAAATTTAATTGAAGTCGTATATACTATACTTTCCGCCAAGAATTTTGTATGCCATATTATATAAAAATTCAAATAAAATCGGTCTTTAGTCAAAATGGCTTCGTCCCATTATTATATATATACATACATATGTACAAAGCTCAAAGCTTCAGCAAGTATTTTTTTCAACTATCTTATAAAACTACTCCATCACTGTTTTAAAATGTTCCAACATGTACTGTATTTTGTTCTTAAAAAGTGATATTATTTTGATGAAACCGTCGAAAACCAGTTTTTTGAGAAAAAAGCGCCCCTAAAAAGCAGGCGTGGTCGTACACAATATACGGTAGATATGTAAGTAACTTTTATCGAGTTTCGGTAAAATTTTATATCGAGGCTAATAAAGAGACGAGCAATAGTACGGCTTAACACATTTGGGTCGAAAGTTCCTATAACGCTACAACATGCATAATTTACGTATGTACATTTGTGTGTCGGTCGTACGACCTACTACATCTTTCGGCAAAAAAACAACTTTTCCAGTAATATTAGAAGAAAAATTCAAAAAAAAAGGGGCGAGTTATAGCCATCATTTAAATCAAAGTTGTAAAAAAATTAAATCATTTCAGAATTTAACTCATTTGATTTATCTTCGAAAATGTTTAACCCATGAATTAAACTAAAGACTTCAACTTCAAAATATGAAACCAACATTCATTTTGAAGTCATTGATTGGGAATTCATTATCGTGAAATCAAAGATTACATTCAATGAATGCATTCGTTTGCCACTTCAGTGAAGTCATTAAAGTCTTTTTGAAGTCATCGCAGTGATTGCATTCATTTTGAAATTATGAAATAGTTGAAGTCATTTTGAATTCATTGAAATCATTTTGAAGTCATTTCGGTTCAATTATATTAAAAAGAAAAAAAAAAGACTTCAAAATGACTTCAATGAATTCAAATTGACTTCAAATATTTTACGACTTCAAAATGAATGCAATGGCTTTACTGAAGTCAAAAATGAATGCATTCAATTGAATGCAATCTTTGATTTAACGAAAATGAATTCTAAATTAATGATTTCAAAACGAATGGTGATTTCGAAGTTGAAGTCTTTAGTTGAATTCATATGATTGAAGTCAATACGAAGAAGTTTTTCCTGTGACTTCAACGAATGCAATCTCAAATGAATGCATTCTTTTACAACTCTGATTTAAATGCATCATTGATTCCCAATTTTAAGACGATTGAGCAAACAATATTGACTTTAATTGGTATCAATATAAAGCTTATCACTTGTTCAATTCTTAAACAAAAAAGATACTCAATTATACTTAAATTTTTTCTTAAAATTAACTTTTATTAATATTCCGATTTTAATCGATTTCAAACAACTGATTTTTGTTTCTATAATTTGGAACACTAATGTGTTCGATTCCCTTTCTGTTCTCATCTGTCAGTTTGCTTTCAATGATCAACTGTTGTTTGTTCCAATGACGCATTTGAATGATAGCTATGACTGGCCCCTTACTGAGCAAAGCTGTACACATTTATCCACTCTATAAATCGTTCGCATAATATGAAATGCTTGTTTTTAAGCATACGAAACTTTTTTATAAACAAAAAAGACATATTATTTTCCCATAGATACACATACATATTATCCATAAAGGATCTTAAATGTAATACACTGATTCTACAAATAACTAAATGCACTCAGCCAATAAATCTATACTTTTCGCAACAATCTCGCATTCAAAATCAGTTGATATAAAATAGAAATTGAGTTGATTGTGACAAGTGTAATCAATAATGATACATTTATTGTAAGTCACATGAGTAGATCCAATTATGCTATTGACACAAACTTATCAATTGCTAAAATTTATGCAGTGTACCTTATAATTTAGCCTCTAGTACGGAAAACCCAACCCACAAAGTGTAATGATTTATTCAACAATTTTCACAAGGGTTATAATTTAAAACACAAAAAGAAACATCTAAGTAGCTTAGATAATTTCGGTGTGATAGTATCGAACGAATTCATCCCCTCAGCAGCAACGGATTATTATGTGTTTATAAATTTTCTGTCAATGATTGTCTGTGATTGTAATGAGCACTTGTTGTAACAAATCCATGTATTTTACGGTTAATTTACCACCAATTGATGATTACAGTGCGGCAATGAAGTTGGCTTCCTGCCTAATTCAAGGGGTGGATTTTTGAGCTACTGCATTTTAAATGCGTGCCACCCTTGCCAAGGCGCAGTGTCGTGTCTATAATTAAAGGGGATGAAAACAACAAATTGTAAATAATAAAAGCACTTGTTTGATTGAATAGGGATGGCAAATCAGTGATACGACTTCAGGACTAAGGAGTTTATTCAAAGAGTTTGCTCCCTTGATAAATTTTAGAAGGATTTGCATAAAGGTATCGAACTAATTCGCTAGAATAAATTTTCAAGGTAGACAATACCAACGAAGGGCTCAAATACGTTATGGCAACGCACGGGGAGAAACCCACTGGGCAACCTGCGATGAAAGTGTTTCGATCAATGGCTCGTCCTTTTTTCCGCTGCAGTATGTAATATCGTAACACCGGTTTCACAAAGTTTCTTAAGTCAATGCTATTATTAAACTGGTTGACCCAATCGGCTTCACTCGTAGTCACGTCTATCAATTATTATTACATAGAAAGCAAGTACTATCGATTGAATATAGTTTTCAGAGATCTTAACATCAAATTTCTTCTGTTCACATTTGAGAAGTTACTATTACTTGTTCTGAATTAAGCAAGGTTAATAGCAGTTTCAGCTGACACTATAAAGACTGGGCTATAACCAATAAATGGTTGAACAGCATCAACCATTGGTTATGGTCCACATTCACAGCCCATGGTTCATACAACACAAGATATTCTTCTACACATAACTGACATTCTTCTATGACATAACAGTAGTTATGTTAAGTGTACAAGGTCAAAACCAATTTGGATGACATCGTTTCCTTGGTAATAAGCAAATAGCACTACACATGTGCATATACATACGAAACAGTTGTACACTTTATGTTTTTGATTTGTAAAATGCATACGTACCTACATATGTATATACACATATGTACATATGTTTATATATTTTTACTTGCAATTACCAATAAAGACAAGATAGTATCAAATGGCATACGGACGGATCCAAAATAGAAACATATAAAATTGCTACAATCCGTCTGGAGCGGATCGTGTGATACCCTATCCCTTTTCTATATACATATGTATAGCTCATTTTTCCACCAATAAACTTGTTTCAAAAACCTGAATTTTCTCAAAAAGGGGGCAAATTTTGAAAATTTTCCAGCATATATAAAATTTTGTTCCTAAGAAGTGATATTTTTGAACATTTTGAAATTGCCGAAAACAGGTTTTTTTAAGACAAATGCCCCTTAAATGTAGGCGTGGCCGTACACAATGTGTAGAAGATATATAGACTAAAGAAATATCAGATGACAGATAGAAGCAAATATGTAGATATTTCTTTCTTCTAGTCTACATATCTCCCAAAAATATTTTTTCACCAATTTCACATGAAACTTGACAAAACTTACTGAAGCAAATATTTATGTAGATATTTCTTTAATCTACATATCTTCCAAAAACTATGTATGGCCACGCACTCATTTTGGGGGCTTTTTTCTTAACCCTCATCTGGATTTCAGTTTTACATACAAATAAGTTGTTCGTGTGTAAAATTTACACTGTGACTGAAAATCGTTATTTTTTCCGCAAAATTAAAGAATTTATATACACTAGTTTAAAAGAACTTCTTTATTTTTCATTAAAAAAATCCATCAATAGCTTATTTGTCTTCGGTACCTAGCTCAATTTTTCGGGTACATAACCTTCATCTGAATTGCTTTCGTATGGATTATAGTCATCACTTGCAAACCCATCAAGCCACGAAGTATAGACTTTACTACATTTTTTTTTTAAATTTTTATAGTAAAATATTCAGCACACACTGTACACAGTATATGATAAATTGAACCTAACATTTTATGAAACATATAAGCCGCATCATAAATAAATAATGAGAATAACGGACTTCGAAAGATCATAGTGTAAATTTTAAGCTGAACACCCGATTAGGGAAATTTTTTGCAGAACTACAATAGGGCATCTGGTGCTCAGTTTCAATTTCATCAAAGTAACATCACTTCTTAGGAACAAATATTAATATTTGTTGAAACATTTTCTAAATCTGCCCACTTTTTGAGAAAATTCGGGATTTTCAAGCAAGTATATTGGCAGAAAAAGGAGCTAAATATAGAAAAGGAGTAGGGTATCAAACGATCTCCTCCAGACGGATTGTATATGTTTTTTAGTTTTTATTAATACATATCTCGTTATTTTTAAGAAATACAAATATATACAATTAAAAAACCAACAAAGAAATTAATAATACCTACTCATTCAGATGCTGAAAAAAAGGAAATTAAAATCCAAAATTCTACGTAAATATGCGCTTTCAAATATTAATGAAACTAACAAATTTGTCTTATACAATAAGTTTAACAGTATATTTTAAGCAATACGACGCATAAAACCTGAATTGCTCATTTTTGGTGTGCCGGACCTTAAAAGGAAAGACGGAACAATTATGGGTTTGATACGGTGTCTGTGTGTGCCCTGGAACTTTTGAACCGTTTGACGTAGTGAGCTGGAACCCAAAATCATTTCGATATTACGTTTAAATACAAATCCAATTTTCATCCATATCTGTCAAGTAGTTCTCGTCCAGCACACTCTTTTCTGCTTGCGATTTAATGCGTTTGACTGCTAATAAGAAGAAGGGTTTGGGATGCGTTCTGACTCATTGAATAGGAGGTTGTACTTTAATTCTAATTTGCTGTGATAGTTTTCACAAACTAGTGCTGTTCTGTTCTGTGATGTGCTACTTTTTCAGTTAGTGATCAAAGCTTATAGTTTATTAACAAATGAGATAAATGTGAAAACCAACTATTTTCCCCTATTTCCGAACACGTGTTTCCTAAAACCGAACAAAAGGTTGCCTAATTTCGAACAATTAAATAATAGTCAATTTCAAGTACATACTACTTACTTAAAACCCAATTTGAGGTATTACTGTAGAGGTCGTACTGATTTAATTTTAAGAAAATAAAAGTAATAATTTATTGAATTTACAAAAAAAAAAGCTCAAAAGGGATAAGGAACTACCTACATAAGTATGTACTTATGACTGTTATAACTTTTATAGTAAATATTATCAGTTATTTTATATTGGTACCAGGCATTACCCAATTATTTAAAAGAGGAACAAAACGAATTAGAGATAATTAATTTTTTTAAATAATCATATTTATTAAATTATTATTCTTCTGCTTATGGGGAAGTTTTTGAACAAAGTTTAGCAAAGTACAAATGATACCATCAGCTGAATAAGTCGCAGCCGAAATTTTTCAATTCATCATCTTCTGGGTCCATGTCCAGGTTATCGTCGCATTGTCCACATATTTGTTTCTCGCGAAATATGTCCAAAAAGTTAGTTTTTCTTGTATTTTGATGGTTTGTGTGTTATTTGTTTAATTTAATTCCTCTCCAATCCAATATTGGTTCATATAAAACTCTTTCCATTTCCACCAGGAAATAATGGGCAATTTAATTGATAATTGAAACTCGGTAAAAATTGGGTTCCTTTTCTCGAACAGTCCAAAACAACAATAATTACCAGTGTTTTTATTTACAGAACTTCATGAAATATTATGAACTAAAGCACTAATTTCATAAAAAAAAACAAAGTTAAGCCGTATGAACGAGGCGGCCAATCGACTTGCCTATTTCTTGAGATAACACGCTCACCATACTTACTCTTCAATAAATCGGTTGTAACGTGTGCTGTGTGGCTTGTGGCACCATCCTGTTGAAAGCACATGTCGTCCAAGTCCATATCTTCCAATTCGGGCCAAAAATCATGGCGCGAGAACGCTGACCATTCACAGTAACGTGACGATCATTATCGTCGACGAAAAAAATATGGCCTAATAACGCCGCCGGCATGCAAACCGTACCAAACAGTTTTTTTTAGTGGATGACGTGGTGATTCATGAAGCATATGTGGATTTTCACCCGACCAATAACGCATATTTTGCTTATTGACGAATCCATTGAGCCAAAAATGAGCTTCGTCAGTGAAGATTATTTTGCGATGAAATTCATCATCTTAGCGCATCTTCTCCAGAACCCAATCGGAGAACGTACGTCGGCTTCAAATCTTGAGTCAACTTGATCTTGTATGAGTGTAAACCAAGATTTCGCAAAATACTCCATAATGTGGTCTGAGCGATGCCCAATTCTTGAGAACGTCGTGGAATTGACTGATTTGGATCGTTTTCTACGGACGCCTGAACGGCAGCAATATTTTCGACACTTCGACCAACCCGTTGTCTTACTGAATATGTAGACTCAAATGTTTGCACTAAACTTGCTATTGCCTGCCTACTAGGGCGAGAATTACGACCGAAAATTGGAGTTAACGCTCTTAAAGTTGCGATCACCGACTCCAAATTTTGGTAGCAAATTTTTATAATTTGTAGACGTGTACTTTACTACATATGATGAAAATGTTAAGTTTACTGAATAAATTGACAGTGAGAGTTTGATGATTAGTGAAACAGTGCGTTCACAAATTAAATTCAAAGGCCTCAAGTCCCCATTGGAAAACCCTTTGTTGCACACGATTAGATTTTGCTCGCAGCATAATAATTTTGTTCCTTCACATTCCTTTTCTAATAAAACGAATAATTCACCTTCAAGATGCATCAAATCTTTGGGTATATTAATGCCATCTACGTTTTCCGTTTCTTTTTTCGATGTCGCTCGAACACGAGATTTTGGGATGGATGGTCTGATAGATGGCTCACATTCCACTACACTATCACGTATAATTTCCGACGGGCTCAAACTTAACGCTTCTGCATCTTCCTTAATATTCGTATTTGATTTGCAAATTTGTACATTACACGAATCAGGGTTATAGCAATGCTCTAAAGTTCTTTTTTTTTTTAAATAAAATGTTTCCCATCTGATAGAGTTATATGGACATTTCTCTTGCAAAATGTATTTTTCCTCTCCAACACAATAACTCCATCGGAAAATTTCACGCAGAAAGCGGAATTCCGATACGCTCCCGTTTATCCCGTTTAGCTCTTATACACTTCATTTCATAACTATGTATGTATATCACCACGCATGTTTTGCATTTCTTTAAGATTTTAATGATTTTTTTTTGTAAATAGCGGTTATTACCTGAAAGAGTAATAAGAATGCAAACAATTTTAGAAAAAGGAGAAAAGTTCCATCATCTTTTCAAAGAAAAGAGATAAAAAAACAGTTTTTTTAATTTTTCATAACTATATAACCATTTCGGCTTAAAAACATTGATTGATTTTATGCTGATTTATGATGAACCACGATTTAGATGCTCTGTTGGAGTAATTCCTTATTTTGATTTTACCAAAAATGGTAGAATTTGAGTTTCAAGGACACCAACATACTCATTGCTATTCATTCCAGCGGATGGGAAGGCGATCTTGACTTTGCATTGGTTTCGAATCTCAAAAGCTAATACCAAACATTTTTTTTTCACAGCCCCACTTCATAGGAGTGTCTGATAAACATCAGAGAAAGCTGATCAAAAACCTGCACCTCAGTCCTACACAACACTTTTTAACTATGAGAAGCTAGACCATTTTTATACTATAGCCGCTAGAGGGAGGTGGATAACATTTTTTCTAAATCTAAATCATATTGGATTAGTTTCGTACCGTTTTTGTGTCATATGAAAGAAAGAAAAAAACATAAAGATGTTAGAATTTCCCTCTCGTTCTATTTTTGCCAATACTTATGTTTCATTCGTTCATTACTAAATAACCGAGACATCTAAAAGTGCATGAGCTGTGAGACAAATATTGTTTTTTTAATTGATGGGTTTTTGGTTCTGTGAATGCAATCACCAATGCACCAATACTTTTGTGCGAACGGGTCAAAATTATCGAATCAATCACGATTGACACAATTCTAGAATTATCCCCTTCTGTCATAGATGTTTTAAAATCTTCCCATCAATGGAATAGGTCTGACTACATTTTGTATAGAGATAATAGAACAAAATAAAAAAATTTTTTGCTCTTATTTTGGACATGGTATTATTTTTGTTTTTAGTTCAAACTTTTTTTTTTACCAATATTTTTTTACTTACCAATATAACTTACCTATTGGATTTAATAAAAGTAGCATCATCTCAAGCCAACAGCATTATAATGAAATTATATCCAATAAATGAGCTCCTGTCTTTATTATACTTTTAGTTGAAAGCTTCGAAATAAAATCCGCATTTTAAGTAATCCACATTTTTTAAGTAATCTTACTTGAAACTCGATGAGTTAATGATCCTGATCAACGTATTTGTGGATAGGTACCCTGTTAAGAACACTTTAAAATTTGTATTTCCCTTGCTTCTTGTTCCAAATTCTTTAGCCAAACACCTGAAAATGTTAATAAAAACCTCCAAGTACAATATTAAGTAACCGATTTTATTATTTCTGTATTTTCGAACATAGTATTGCACACAAAATCGGAAGAATATTTTATTTATATGTTTATATTTACATTATTTTTGTACATTCAAGACTATCATATAAAAACAAATAATATTTTAGCTTTAGAGGGGACAACCGTGAACATAACTGACATTCCTAAATATTGCAGCCGCTGCAGCAGACGTAAGGAAAGTACAAGGATTTGCAGGTGAAAAAGATGATAACGATGTCGGGCAGCATCCTAGCGCGGCGGAGTTTCCATGTTCGCCCGAAAACTCTTTCTCTAACGATGCTTGATGACGCAACTGTTCCAGTCGCAACTGATTTTGTCGCTTCCATTTTGTTCTATAGGAATTTAGAAAATTAACAACAAAATAGATTTATTTCAATTTTTATCTTACCTCCTATTTTGATACCAAGTCTTCACCTGGGTTTCAGAGAGATTAAGAGTATCTGCGACATCACTTCGATCTGCGACTGACAGATACTTTTGACAGCGGAATTTTCTCTCCAAGTAAGCCAATTGTGCATGTGTAAAAGCTGTTCTCCGGCGACGTGGTTTACGACCCGATTTACCTAAATTTGTTTTATGATCATTTGAGCTATGTCCTTCAGGTGAAGACAAGTTATTAGAATCAGCACTTGACTCATTGCTAAGTAGATTTCTGTTTTGCAGGTGAGGACTGTTAAATTGCATGTCGTTGTGGCAATTTACTATTCCAGATTCGGGGGAAGATCGGTCCTCGATATCAATTTCCGTGTTGTCATCTGATATATCCGATTCTAATATAGAATAAAGTTAACAAGAAACATTACATACGTGTGTATAATGTATAGACATAAATAATATTGATACATACAAACAATGACCGTTTTTTACTAAAACAAACTCAAACAAAAGATATGAAACAAGGATCGAAATCATAAAACTAATTTTAAATTTGTTCCTTTTTACTTGGACCTATGTATAATATAGAACAAGAATCGTTAAAACCGATAGAAATTAATTCTGACATTACGACAATAGGGTAGCTCGAAACATTGCCCAGCAACAAATTCCATAAGGCATGTAAGGCTAAGGGATTTATAAGGGAAATACAGAATCACAATGCCTTATTTCATACCTTATTATAATATATACATACATATATCTATAATTAAAAACAAAATATGAGTCATCACTCATCTGCATTCGAACTTGTTCTACTTTGTCTCAAATTTTTTTCTTTTTCTGCGAGCAGCAAAGGGGATATGAATACCCTTATACTGAATATTCAGGGCACGGACTTTAAGAACAAGGGGAAAGAGGAACAGAGGAGGAACCTTTGCACATTGGCTTCGAGTGCTTAGAGGCTGTAGTGATGAGGGAATACGAATACCTGTCGTTCGGCTTATGAACGAATATCTGTATTTAACAAGATTGTTATTCTAGTGGTGAATGTTGTATAGTGCGGTTCAGTAATATAAGGAGTGAAAGAAAAAAGTGTATTTAGAAAAGTATAGAAAATAAAATAATTGGAAAGTACAAAACCAAATTTTTTGATTCAAAACTGTACTGGATAGTCTTTTTTTAATAATTTATTATACCTAATTAAAATCACATAATTGTAAAATTTTTTTTGTTATTTAATTTAGAAGTAGTTCATCATGCGTATGGCTCGTATGGGGACTATGTCAATGCTCTAAAAACAGCTTTAAAAAGTTAAAAATAGAGGAGGAAGGAAGGTTATACCATCTTTGCTTAAATTAATTTAATATTTGTTTAACTTTTGTGGGTGCCGTGGCTCAGTGGTTAGTGCGTTGGACTACTGCGCAAGCGGTTCCGAGTTCGAATCCAGGAAATTACCACCAAAGTTTTTTTCACGGCCCCACCTCTTGCGAGCGTCTGACAAACATCCAAGAGTATTTACTGTCATGAGAAAGCTTCTCAAAAACCCCCCTGCCCTTCGGATAAGGCATAAAACTGTAGGTCCCTTCTGTACGTTCAGAAATGTATACCACGCACAATACGTATAGCTGTGAGAAGCTAGGCCTTGGCCCTCTATGGGCTGCTTACGGCCTAATATTTATTTATTATTTATTTTTTTGTTTAACTTTTATTTTACATACATATGTATGTATATGATCTAACTATTTTTCAGTGAAGTACAATTATTTTTGTTTCATTTATTTTTTTTTTAAACGTACATATGTGCACATATTTAATCAAAACGGTGGCTGGGCCGATTTACTTCAAACATGCCTGTAGGGTCATAATTAGAGGAGAAATCGGTTTATACTCGCCCTATTGTTAACGGTATTTTAGTTAAGGCCAGTTTTATATAAAAAAAAAAAAAATTGGTAAGTGCGAGGAGGGCCTCGTGCAATAGTGTTCCGGACATTTTATATTGTCATTAAATAGAAGGCAATTTATTCATATCCTGCATAGGTACACCTGATACTGGTTTTGATATGAATAATGTAATGCCTTGTACGTAGGTATGTCCTAGTAATACTGAGCTGTGATTCCAGTCCATTTTAACTTACACTTTCAATATAAAACATGGCGTACCAAGCTTTTGGATAAAAATGTATGTAACGGTACTTTGCTTGTTAAATGGTTTAAGTAAAGCAAAACACTGGCAATACTCGACATGCGAAGGAATACAGCATTTAGAGTTTTAAAAATTTAAGAAAAAAATATTTTTGAAAAAAAAAAAACAAAATTAAAAATTTTTGAATGCTGTTTTCAAAAGCAGCATACAGCTAACATATACGATCCATTCGTGCAAATGACTTTGTTTTTGAAAAATCGAAATCGAATGAGGTAGTAGCAGGAGAAGAGAATATAGGGAAGCCCATGCGCTCTTCTTAAATCTGTAACTCGGGAACTACTTGGCGGATTTAGATGAAACTTGAAATTTAAGCAAATTGTAGTATCAAAATGATCTACTGTAAAAATTATTTCGATAACATAAAAACTGGGGGAGATACAGTGGGGTAACTAGATACCCCATTTTTTTAATTTTTCTCAGAAAATATATAAAATACAGAAATTTTCATATTGTTTTTACAATCTACACAAAATTCTACGTATCTCCAATTTTTTTCATATTTTTACCACTTATGGTCTGGCCGCTAGGGGGGGGGGGGGACAACATTTTTCAAATGTTTGGCAAGATTTTTTGTTCAACAAATTTTGCCAGAAAAAAATATTTTTTACATATATGGAGCCCTTGCAAAATTCTCTTTAATTTGATATGCCACATGATGGGGAACAAAATAATTTTTTTTTGCCCTTCATACAAAGTGCCCAAAAAAGGGCTCCCAAAATTAAATTCATTGCCGCCATCTTGTGCAGGCTTCCACATAATGTACACATAGCGAAAGTTTCAGCTCTCTATGTCTAACGGTTCAAAAGTTACAGGTCTGTGACAGACTGACGGACAGACAGACACCGTATCAAACCCATAAGTGTTCCGTCTTACCTTTTAAGGTCCGGAACACTAAAAAAACCTTTTATCGGCTCTAACGATTTTTATTTAATTTCTTATATGAGTTGATCTCACCAAGTGTTATAAGATGGCGTACCTCTAACTTATTGGCTAAAAATACGCATAACGGTACTTTCTTATTAACTGGTTTTAGAAATATCAGTATTTCTAGGTTAATAGTCAATAGATCTCGCTAAAAATTTAAATGTTGGCAAAATTTAACATGTGCTGAAACATGGCATTAAGTCTTATAAACCATTTTTAAGATTTTTGTTTTTCTTAAATTATATATACGTTTATTTTTAATTCTAATTTATTTTCAACAAACAGCTTGATCATGCCTTAATAAAATGTATCTCATTTTAGGTTGGTCTTTCTAATGCCTTAAGTAAAGGACGTCCCTTAGAGTTCTGCAACATGGGCAGTTCTTCCCTTTTCCAATATAGTCTCTCTGGGCAATTCGTTTTTCGTCGTCGCCTGTTCTGGAGCTTCATATGAAATTTTTTTGTCTCATCTGGTTTGAGTCTTACTCAGCATGTGGTTGCCCTTCACTAGTGCTTTCTGCACTTCTGTAATGTCGTTGCTTCGGGCCACATATTCACCGACTTTTTTAACATTAGTAGCGAGCGAGTAGCTTTCTGCTTCATTAGGACCTGGGCTACAGATCAGAATCTAACGCGATGAAATTAGATTTACGAGTATTTTCTCAAATCAGAAGAAATTCAGACCAATTATGAATAAAATTCGCCCGAACTCTTTCTCTTATTGAGTTTCCCGGTATTATAAACAATGATCGAAAGGGAAAGAGAAAAGTTCTCCCTGTTATTAATAACTTTCCTATGGAAATTTGGACAGAATTTCGCTCGAACCTTTTCCGTCATTTTTATAGGGCAAGAAATCGCCGATTTGTCGCAAGATCTTGAAATGTATTATATTTGCTTAAATTTGGATGAAAATATTTATTAGCGTGCATGTATTTATACATATTTGTAGGTCGTCCTGTTGGAATCACATGTCGTTAAGACCAACAACCATATCATACAATTGGGCCCACCGTTAACTGTGATGGCCTAGCTAACGTGGCAGAAGAACGCCACAAGTCTAAAATGCATACAAAACAGTGCCTTTCTCTTTAAACATTGTGATTTAGTGGATCTCGTATAGATTATTATATTATATTCCCAAATTGTTGATGAACCCATTCATGCCTTCGTCGCCCATTTTTCGATCGAAGTTGAGGTCAACTTTCAACTGCTCGAGAGGCTAGCTAGCGAGCCAAAGGCGTTGACTCTGGATTGTTGGGGAATTGTGCACTAAAACAATTAACTCGAATTTATCCAACACGTTGAAAATAGTCTCCTCAAAAGGACGACTATGGCGACTAGAAAATGAGGGCAGCATGCAAAATTTTGCTTGAACAGAAGACCCACAGCTTTTTGACCATTTTAGTCTGACAAAAAATGGCTTTTACTGCAACTTCTGTCGATCATACGTAAAAAAGTTGCTTTGCTTACTTTTTAGGAAATTTTTTAGGGATAAAAAGTTCATAAAAAAAAAATTATTAAGAAAAAATTTTGAGAAAAATGCATTTTAAGTAAAAAAAACTGGAACAAATATTCTTATTGAGTTTGCAAAATTTGTCTTTGCAAAATGTACAAAACCTTTTTTGTACCGCTATAAAGCTTAGAAGTTATAGCGTTTAAAGTGGCTCCAAATTAGAGGTCACCCAGTTTAGTGCGCTATAACTTGAAATGGAGTGAGAATAGACCCGCCTGCCATACAATTTTTTGTTCGGAATCTCCCCTTAAAGGATTATACTGCTTAACTGGGACACCTCGTATTCTTTAATAAAATATGGTAATTTTATTTTTCGAATGGCATGAGATTTTTCAAGGAAGGATGCTGTAGAAAAGTTTGCAAACCACTACTTTAGACGGTGAGCCAAGGCGAACACGGGTTCAGCTAGTTGGTCATAAAAATAAAAAGATCGATGTCAATGATACTTTGTTTTAATCTAATGATTATTGACATTGATCTGATGTTCTATGTTCTTATCCTTGAAATGCATATTTATTTTTCCAAACTCTGGATGTCATATCCTAGTGTACCTATACATACATGATATTGATTTTGGATCATATTAATCAAGTATTAACCAAGAAATAACTATTTTAGTAGATCCGTGACACGCTACATATTTTAACCAATATCGTGATATGCTATTTACCTAAACTAACACAAATATGAAATTAAGTTTAAATCATTGCAGCCGTTTCCAAGTAAATCAAATGGTCGTCATAAATATGGCTCACTTAAAATGCCTTCAATGTCAGGGACTAACTATTTTACATACTTGAAAAATGGATCACATACTCAAATTTAACATAGAATTTTAACAATAGTTTCCCAGTGCTTCCAACTGTTATACTTCGCCCTTAAAGGCTTTTGTACTTTTATCGCAACATGTTTTCATAAAAAATAAGAAAATGGCCGGTTTAAAAACCCACAAAAAAATTACTACTTTTCGATTTCTTAAGCCACTAACTTAAAACCGTCAAACATATTTTCAATTGTACCTACGATTTTTTTAATTAAATTGATTTTGGAGCGTTAAGATGTAAGCATTTAGTGAATATGTATATTTATTTCATAGCTATTCTCGTAAAAGGCCGAATTCCAACAGCGCTGTAGGCGTAACACTAAAAATGCGCACACTCATTAACATCCTACTGTGCTCCATTAAAAAGGAAAACTTGACTCGTGCAAACGCTCGCCGACCCATTGTAGGAATATTAAATTTAACATGCATACCTATTCTAACGAGTTAAAAGGAAATTTCCACACACAAATCATTACCGCAAAAATAAATCTCGAAAACGGTCGTCCTATTATTACGCACAACATATTTCAGAATATCTACAGCATCTCAATCCTAACAAAGCTCTAAATGTATCTCCAGTGGGCGTCGTCGAGCACTCCAACTGTTCCACTTATCTTCCATTCGAATAAAGAAATACATTAAAATCATAAAAAAAGGACTTATTCAATTTCCAATTGTTCGCCGGAGATAACCCATACGTCAATTTGATTCACGTGCTTCCTTCGATTGTTTCCTGATTGAGTTCTCTAACAGGATCTCACGTGTGTGGTGCAACGGGGCGGCCGATGCGAAGAAAGTGGTAGCAAGTAATACTCATCCACGTATGTATGTGTGAGCTTGCGTTGGTATACATCTTTCTTTCCCATCCTTATTCCATCGGAAAGAATTGGCAAAAAGTCACGTCAAAAAAATTTTATATCGCCTCTTTTTTTTATTCATTTTCCGATATATTTGCTGTAATATCCACTTGAACTAGAGAGACATGTGTGTTTGCAAGTTCTACATACATATGCTTTTGAGCATTAATTGGAATATTGTTGATTGGCACTTGCCACCTTTTCGATGACTTTATCTAACAATGGTAAAAGTATTTATGAATTCACTCAAAATGTTATGTAGTATATAACACTTTATATAGTGTGTAAACACAATTAAACTTTGTATGTGTTGTGTCGAGTTGACAGTTGACAGTAAAGTTTGCCATTGAATTCGCATCGGTCCAGCCGCTTAGGTTTATTGGACAGTATGTTAACAAAAAGTGTCGAATTATATCTCTTCTTTTACTTGCACCTACAATTTAAGGCATTCGTGAACAAATTCGATCTCGAGATAATAATTCTGACATTACGTTGATAGACAAACTCTGCACACAATCAAAAATTAAAGAAATTAGCCATTCTAACCCTAAAAATAACTCAAATAAGCTATGAAAAGGTGAAAGCAAGCCTTAAAGAACTTGGCGAATTGTGAGGATGAAGGAAAACTTACTCATCAAGCTCAAAGGATCAACTACCTCGTAAGTTATAAAGTTCAAGAACAAGGTTAAGGTTAGGTTACGTAAGGTGTGCCGCCGCACTCAAGTCAGAGAAGAAATGTAATCCCTTGCCCATTTAATCTATATTATGCCTAAGAACTAGAGACGTAATCTGTTATTTGTGATTTGATGAAATACCGGATACGGAATATCCGAAATTCTTTGGCCGGATAGCGGATATATACATATGTGGTCGAATATACTCAGCCTTATTTTGAGATTCGAATTCATTCGAAAGTGAGTCGAATTCGCATAGACTGTATTTTGACTTTCTAATGCATAGAAAGAATAGAAAGTTCATCCAAACATTCGAAAGTTAATTGGTTGGGCGTATTTTGGGATTCTATTCATTCGAAACAAATGTCATTTTTCATTCGAACAAATTTTCCTGGCGCATAGATTAACAAACACGTAAATATAGTGAGATATTTTTAATATTATCTAGAAAATTAAATGAAGTAACTTTAATTGACAAAATTAATTGATTACCAACAATTGTCGGTATAGGTCACGTTCTAATTAGAAAAACTGGTGGCCGGCAATTCGTATAAATAAAATAGTCCCACTCAAGTTCTATGTAAACAAAACTCCAAAGGAAAGACGAGTGAATGCACGAAATTATTTTGCAACTTTATTTTTTACTCTTGTTTAACATTTTCTATGATGTCCTATTCATTTGTACTGTCCACAAAAGAAAGCAGCATTTTATTTTATCTAAAAACAAATCACCGAGCAAATGTTTACTTTACTACTGACAGCACTCAAAGTAAAGGTAGAGTGACCAGATTCGTGCCGAGTGTATGGTGGGAGAGAGTTGTAATTAAATATACATGTATGTTATTTTATTTTGCTTTGTTTTCGTGTTCGATATTATTATAGGTATACAAAACATGTTTCATAAAATGTCTTACTTAGTTTTCGTCTTTAAACTCGTAAAAGTGTAACTAATAAAAATATTTCCAAAGAAAGAGAAGAGTTGTAACGCAAAAAAAGCAAGGTATGGTCAACCTGTATTAAAAGAAATGTCAAACAGCTGACTTTGAGGGTTAAATTTATTTAAGTTCATTTTACGTTATCATTCGAAAATGAACCTTTTTCATTCGAATCTCAAAATACACAAAAATCTTTCGAATGAATAATAGAGACATTCGAAAGAATTGACTATTCATTCGAATCGCAAAATAAGCATCACTGTCGATAGCCAGCTTTTTACGTTAAATGCTTGTATATGGTCCCCTTATTAAATCACGATGCCTTTATCCCATCCAGGGACGAGGTGTAGAAAAATAGAAGTTACTTTCAAGAAAAAATCTGCGAAACCCGATGGACATCGAACAAGGCCAAATATGTAGATCGTTTCTATCTATAAAGAGACAGAAAGCATGTCCTAAAGTCTAGACCAAGAGAAAATTTCTCACCTCCCTAGTGGAATAAAGAACTAGCCGTAATCTGGCCAAAGGAACGAAATCTGACTGTGAGTGGGGACTATAAAAAGCCAGTTAGAGGAAATTTAAGAATGTCACGCAAAAGCAACAAACTTGGCAAACCTTTTGTAATGCAATAACTGATACAGAAGCGAGACTTAGAAAAGTTATTACTAGGGAATCTTAAAGATCCTGAAGAGTATTGGCCAGAATCCATTTCGGATTCTCTGTACACGCACTTCCCGGGTTGTACGACTGTGCTACGAAACTTGGGATACATATAGGTATAGGTATAGATGTGGATCTGGTTACAGAAGAATGAATAGGGTGGACATTTGTATCAATCTCTTCCTACAAATCTCCGGGCTTAGATGGAATTATCCCGATCATGTTGCAGAAGACAACCAGAATAATAACTCCTGTACTCAAAGATCTGTTCAGTTTGAAGCATTAGTGCATACCAATGAAATGGAGAGAGGTTAAGGTCCCAAAACCGAGAAGGACTTCCGTCCAATCAGTTCTATATCTTTTATCCTCCCAATATTTGAAAGAGTGATCAACAGAAATGTATATCCATAGCAAACTGCACATAGGGGAAATCCCTTGTAGCCCTTGTATCCCTTGTAGTACACACTAGCCGCATTTCCTGACATTGAAGGAGCCTAACTGACGCGTTAAGAAGAGCATTGAGTATACTTAATATTGATAACATCTTGGAAAAATGAATCGCTGAATTTGGAGGTACAAAACTATATGTGTACGCCTCTAGAGGAACCCGTCAAGGCGGAGTCATCTCGTCACTTCCCTGGGTCATCGTTTGAATTGAAGTCCCGTAGCTACTAGAAACATTTGTTAAAATCGTAGCCTATGTAGACGATGTGGTGCGAAGCAAGTTCCTCCCCACTCTTAGTGAGCAAATCAATGGAGCATTAAGAACCCTTGATAGATGGCCTAGGAATTACGGCCTTACTGCCAACCCGCAAAAAAATGACTTGGTTTTGTTCGCCAATAAAAGGACAGCAGATTCCATATCTTTTGGGGATACTCCCCTCAGACTCTCAGACAACGCAAGATACCTGGGAATTATACTCGATGGAAAACTCATCTGGAAATTGATTATCAGCGAAAGAGTCAAAAAAGCCTTCTATGCAGGAAAATTTTCCGGGGAACCTGAGGACCTTCTTCTAAAACAATTCTTTGAATGTACACGGCAAATATAAGAACCATTCCGATCAATGGCCTCGTATGGTGGCCAGCGCTAGAGAAGACCAACTACTTGATGGCTCTCACAAAAGTACAAAGCCTAGCGTGGGCTCCGTGAAATAAGGCCACGTGAATTTAGACCGCGGTCAACATTTCATCCCCCCATTGTAGAAAATGAGAATCTCAACATGCCTTGCTACATGTGAACTTTTAGTTAATTCGAAGGAAAGTGCAATTAGGTGAACTTGCTGGCATAGACGTCAATTGCCTTCACCGCTTCATAGTAATCTTCTACTGGATATTCGATCCGATCGATAACACAACGGGCCTCTCTGGCCTAATTGTGGCTGTACTCACTGGAGCCAAACAATCTAACCTAACATAACCTAAACTTAAATTGGTAATAATTCCATAACATTTGTAAAGCAGTTCATTTAATTTACATATGACACTGACCCTTAACCAGAATTAGCAGCATATCCATTGTGGATACCGACATTTTTAAAGTGTCACTTTTAACTAAATACAAAAAAAAAAAAACGTATCATTACAGCACAACAAAAAAAACTTAGCGCCTTCTCATAGATGCATATCACCTTTCCATAAAAAAAAGTGTTAAATGTAGAAAACTGTTTCCCCTCCTCAGGCAACAGTGCATTTATAGTAAAACACATTTTAAAACTCATAAAGAACACAAATGAGTAAACATTACGCGTTTTTGTCCTCCAACATTGTCATCATCTCATTAATTACCACTAAAAGGATCTGCTTAATCCTCCGTGTTTAGTAGATGGATCCGAGTGCACCGTACGTTGGTATTCATATCGCACCATCCCGCCTCGAGCAGAATAAGCAATTCTTCACGTACAGTGCAATTAGAAGTTAAAATACTCTCCGTTTTATTTGAATTTTGTATTCATACTCCTAGCAAAGAGGACGAACGTGACAAATTGCATGATGACACATCGACTGCATTGTCTTATTCCCGCATTCAGAATGTTCTAATTATCCCCTGAAGGTCCTGTTCAAGTCCATAATCATGTTCTGTGAGCTTCGTTGTGATTCCTTGGTACTTTGACGTTGCACTCTCCTAAAACATGCTGAGAGTATTTGAATATAGTATATGAATAGAAAAATTCATTACTACAAGGCAAGACTTTTGTTGTTCATCTGAGATTTAGTACTTTAGTTATATCAGTAGAATAATTCATCAAACAAACATATTTTTTACTAACATTGCATGTATGCGGTATGAATACAAAATTATTTAGGGAAACTGTTCTAATCACTTGCCATCTCAATTGTACTCACATAAACTTTGTTCTTGTGCAGTTACTAAAGAATTTTAAGGAAAAAAATGTTTAAACATTTAATTAAGCTCTGTAAAGGTGCGTCCAGACCGAGCGAAACATTTCTGAAACATTTATTAAATATTTCATAAACATTTCATAAACATTTCTGAAACATTTATTTGTTTCTGAAATGTTTCAGAAATGTTTCACTCGGTCTGGACGCTTTGTGAAACATTTATTAAATGTTTATGAAATGATTCACGTTTTCCATTTTAAATGGGAAAATAATATTGTTTCTCAAGCTTTACGTGCAGAAAAAAAGTGTTAAATTTAAGATTTTTGCATTTCTGAACTCAGGACAAGAACAGGAATCCAATTATGATACTGATTGTGTATCTGTCTGTCCGTGTATAGGGTAATGGCTCTTTACTGATACGAATTTGCGATGGTCATTATCATTCACATAGGACCATTGGACAATGCAACAATTGACTGCATGTGGAACTCAGCTAGGCGCATTGGTGTGGATGAAACTTTGGTACTGTTGAAAAAGCCAACGCTAGAATAGAACATTTTGACAGAGTCTGGCCAATATGTGTTGTGTGGTGGAAATAGGGGAGGCCACAGGAGGTAGTGGATGATATTAGACTTTTTTTTTTGTATTCAGGACTGGCTTCTACCAGTAGCTGAACCAGGAATGGAGTGCAGGTTTTTTTTCACGGATGGTTCCAAAACCGATCAAGGATCAGGGGCTGGTGTATTTGTGGAGGACGATAACACAAGATTTTTTGCATTTTTCTGCATTTAAAGATTTGTGCATTTTTTCTGCACTTAAAGGTTGAGAAACAAAATTATTTTCCCAAATAAAAATGGAAAACGTGAAACATTTCACAAACATTTCGCTTGTGCTTATAGCACATTTAAACTTTGGAGTTTAATGAAAATCGTATGTGGGGATCTTGAGATTTCCTTGTATGAATTTTGAATTTGAATCGGTGATTGTTAATACAACATAAGTAACATTTTTATTTTTCTTGTCTTTCCTGACAAAATTTGGACGATGTGGCATAATTCGCAATTTTAACTCTGCAATCTGTTTAGGGATATTCTTGCGAGTTTAAAACAGTTAAAGGATTTGAAAAAATATTCTTAACGTAGGAGATTTTAGCCAAACAAAAATGTTATTTTTTTTTATTATTTTTTCACTTATGTTTTAACAATCACCAATTCATTTGCGGATGGATTTTCCAATTATTTTTGACCATTTATAGGCAATAATATGGATTAGGCTTATTTATTACTTCCGTTGAAATGTTTGTTTGATTTACGTGTTCGAAACATCAATGGATTTTTTTGATATATTTGAACATTTTAATACATTTGATACATTTGAATCAAAATGAAGTTAAATTTTTACTTGCACATATAATATAGGGCAAGTATTGGATTCGTGCGATTGGATTCGAACCCGAGATAACAATGAATTCTGAGATTACGATGATAGGGAAGCTCCAAAAAGTGGGTCTGCCGATTCTGTCTGTCTGTCTGCCTGACTGTCTGTCTGTGTGTATGTACGCTGGACTGCAGCCTAAACGGCTGAACCGTTTTGCTTCAAACTTCATATCTGAGCTCTGTAGTGTCGCAATTCGAGGCGAAATGAATTTTTGTTTTAGCCCCGTTATTAACAGTACTTTACTTAAGGCCAATTTCACAAAAAGACGATTTTCTCGAAAACGGCTCTAACGATTTTGATTAAATTTTATATTCGAGTTTGTCTAGGCAAATGCTATAAGATGGCGTACCACGTTTTTGGCTTAAAATACGTATAACGGTACTTTTCTTGTTAACTGATTTTAGAAATATGGCTTTTCTCGGCTAAAACTTAATGGATTTTCATCAAAATCGAAATGTGAGCAAGATTAAATGTTAATTAAAATAAATAATATTTATTGATATTATATATATAAATAAATTTAAACTTATGCAAAATTTTTAAAAATATTGTTTCAAAAATTTATTATTTATTATTTCCTTTTTTTTTACTAAAAATTTATTAATTTCCAACTAACAGCATATAGGTGCAAGTAGATCCAGTCGTGCACTTTATTTTTAAAGTTATCGGCAACTCTAGCTTAGAGGTTGGATCTCGTAAAGTGGTATAACGTTGTTCTCTTTTTCTCTCTCTGAATGCAAAACGTGAGGTCGAGGTAAAGGCAACATAGTGATAGGATAATTCGATTTCCTATATTTTAACTCATAAACGTCAGGCAATTTGGTGTTTTACAAAAAAAGGATTTCTATTGTGTATATACTTGACCAAATGATATAATATGAAACGAGCAAAACAAGAACTTGCTTTCTTGGAAGTCCAAAAAAAAAAACGAGGAACAGATGTGAAGTTGATTGGTCACCAAACGGTTACCCAGGTCCAAGATCGACCGCCTGAGAGATTTCACAGTGCGCCAACAACTGAAGCACCTCTCCTTACATATGTATGTGGAATGGAAACGACTGATTGTGTACTTACTATCAGTCCCTTAATTCCAAAATCTAGCTGTGAAAACCCTATCACTGTGTGGCTTCCTATAGCAGCCCTCCAACTCCATATCTATGAGAACTCATCTTCTGGAACACAACCGTATTACGTGTTGAGGATTATTACTATAAACCGCATATAGAAATCTTATCTCACTTAATCCCAAAATATATTTATATATTTTGCATGGATTTAAAAAAAACTGCATATACCAAACTTCGTACCTATTTAAAATCTAACAGTAATCTCAAGCAGGGGGAAATGTCTACATTTGTTTCACGACACCGATAGAAACGTCCTAGACCAGTAAGGCAATAAGGATCTGTGTCAGGTAGAAGTTCAGCTCTCCACGTTTCCTTTTGATTCAAAAGAAGGAAGGAATGATTTTAATATTGGGGATCAATCTCTGTCCTACCTTATCATTTGTTCAGCTTTGTTCTTCGTGGTACTTCATTATCACTTCGACTCGTCACTGTTGGCATTGTTGTCCTGCTGGCACGATATTGTCCTGCTTACAACTTCTTTAACGAGGAGGTCTGTTGGCACTACTCCAGTCACTACATATGCCTCGTCGTAAGAGGTTGTTCAAAAGCCGCTTCATATTCTAAATGCATTGATTCTGTAAACTGCTTCACTCTTTCTACTGCATGATTTCGTATATATTGCCCTTCTTCTGCTGCTGATTAGTACTACTAACTCCGCCTTTTCCTCCGCTAGTCGTAGGTTTATGCTTACTATACCATTTCGATGGCTTTATTGCAGTCATGCGTTAACTCTTCAAAAAGTTTGGGCAATACAACGATCGCTATATCGTCAGCGAAGCCAACTATTTTCGACGATCTCTGGATTCGAAGTTTGAGAACGTTACATAAAGAACCTCGTAACATCAGTTCACTCTAAGATCGCTGCATCCAACCTTCAAACAACGTACACTGGTATGTCCTTTGTTCCTCTTCTCCCGTTTTCTAAACGACCGTTCCATGAAAAACAGCATAAGCATTCCATGCATGAGAATCGGACCTAATATGTAATTCATAGACCAAGACCTCCTCTGCGGGCCTCCAGAGCAACCGTCTTCATATAGACCACTGTTCATGCTAGACACAGTAGGAATAGTGCTAGAGAAAATAATCCGCGACGGACTGTACCAGTACACCGAAGGAAAAAATGAACTGTCCAACCTACAATACGGTTTCACAAAGAAACGAATCACAACCCATGCGATACAAGCAGTTTGCAAAATAGCACGCGAAGCCATATCGGGGACCAGATGGAAATGAGGAAAAAGCAGTACTGCGCCGTCGTTACCCGTTAATATAATAGCAGCGCGAGAGCCTATCGAACTAGAGGTCAGAATAGAAGCATGCATGCAGAATAGCGACAATGAGGAAAGAAGCACAATCAAAGCGACTGCAAAAATAGAATGGCACCAACCCCACCTGAAAATGGCCGGTGGACCTACAAACTGCTGCTAAATATCGAAGGGTGGACCAAGACAAGAAAACACGGGGAGGTAGACTTCTACCTCACTCAATTTCTGACAGGACATGGAAGTTTTCGAGAATACCTTCACAAATACAATATCGCAGATGATCCTTTTTGCCGATACTTTGAAGGGAAAGTCCAAAACGCGGATCACGTCCTTGTAGAGTGCAAAAAGTATGAGCCTGCGAGAAACACTCTAGAACGAGTGATTAGGAATGCGGTAACCCCAAGGAGCCTAATAGGTTTCATGCTTTCAAGAAGAGAAGCATGGGAAATAGCCGACAACATTATCGCAAGCATTATGCAAAAACCAATCACAAAGAGCCGAAGAAGAATAAAGCCCTGAAACATAACGAAGAAGACAGGACGTCGAAAACCTGCCCCTAGGAAGGAATGCCTTGATCAGCGGTACCGTAGGGGGCAACAGGACAGTTTTGGGGGCGGGGGCTTAGCACGTAAACATGCTAGAGTATGGAGTCGGGCATAACTTCGTAGCACGAGCTGCGAGTAACCATAAAGAGTCCATCGCCTCCAGCGCATCAAAAAAAAAAAAAAATCGGACCTAATATCACTAATGCCACTCTATTTTAGCTATCCGTAGGCCTTATGTGCACTCTACCTTTTTGTAGTTATTATGGGGAGCTAGAGATTTCCTGGCGCGTTCAACTACATTCTTTCTCTATTAGTGCTTATAAAGATTTAAACTATTTGAAAGTCTAAGAGCGGTCTCTAAGCTGCTAGCAGGTGAAATCAAGAAGTTTATGTTTGTTCACATACATTCGCTTTCCTATTAACGAAAAGAGTTTATCGGTCCATCTCATATCATAATGCATAACAGCTTTTGCATTACGTTTTCTCACAGTTACTAAAACAAGTAACTTGATTGCACAGAGAAGAAGGGCCTCTTGTTTGTTGCATGTTGCGAAATGCGACAGTAAGTTGCTATAGCATAGGATTCCAGGCGGCGAAGCATCATGATTTAGCCCATGATCCATCAGAGTTCATGAAAACACTTAATACCATTGGCGCTTTCCAAACGACCTTGCATAGACCAAAGAACTCAGTCATATTGTCAATAATATGACAAAAACACCAGATTCTAAGTCTGACTTTCGCAATATCAATATATTTGCCTTGGTTTTAAAATTTTAAGTACATAAGGATATTTAAATATTATTTAATTTGTCTAACTAAATTATTAAATATTTCTTAATTTTGCTTTACCTTTAAAGTACATATGCCAAGGTATGGTAACAGAAATAGTGAGTTTTCAGAAAAAGTAGCTACCATTTTGATTTCTGTATTCCTTTTTAAGTTTTTTAAAGTTTTGTAATCCCTTTTCAAGAAGGTATTTAAAGAAAACTAAACATAATTCCACTAACTCAACGAAAGTTAATCAATGGACTACCATTCGAAAAGATCTCATGAGGAATCGTCATTCAATAATCAAAAGCATATGATACAGGGTCCACCCGCCAAAAATCCACGATGTCCCCAATTGTTGTGGACTTTTGACACTGCGTCACTTCGGACTTACATAATTACTTGGATATTAAAAAATGTTGGCTTTCTGATGAAAGCTGGTTTAAAAAAAAAAACAAGTTCTTTAGAAAAACATTAACACAAATTTCTTTACTGAATCACTAATGCCCGGTTTCACAGTGGAAGCTTAAGCCGCAATTTAGCTAAGTAAAACGCTGGGTTTAAGTTTTCGCTTAAGTTTTTCGGGTTTCACAGTTAAATGACTGAAAATAGTGACTTAGTTAAGCCAAATACATATAAGAAGTGATTGTGAATAGTTTGTGGGTAATTAACAACTGTGAATTGATCCGAGATGTCAAATAGAAAAATGGCGTCGAAAAATTAAAAAAAATTTGAATTCAAATTCAATGTCGGCTGCAGAGATATATTTCGAGGCTCAGGTGTTATAAAAAAAAATACATTAATTTAAAAAAGGCGTCAAAAAAAAGTCCACGGGCGGTGGACCAGAAATAAAAGTTTCAAGTGATGTAACAATATTGTAAAAGAATAGTATTTTACAGGATTAGGTTCATGTTCATAAACAAAGTAGTTACATGAAACAAAGGTAATGTGCTAATGCTGGTAACATCGAATGATGAATTTTGCTCTGACAGTAGTTAAGCCACCAAAATCGGCAGCTTAAGTTTTATCAATATTTGAGCAGGGTTTATCCCTTAAGCTGACACTGTGAAACACCTAGATGAGTTAAACCGTAGCTTAAGCTCCAGCTGAGGCTAAAGCTCGCACTGTAAAACCGGGTATAAGTAATGAAATAATTTTGATTTCAATAAAAAATGTTAACAAACTTAATATACCGGTAGAATAGGGTAAAATTACTCTATATCAATTTAAATTATCAAAAAAAATTACATGTAAACTTAAATTACCTATCACTGTGTAGGATATTTGACATAAAAACAGGAAGTTACCTACTAGTAATGGGTGATTCATTTAGAGCTACTGATTTGTCTTTGAATTTTTGACAGATGGCGATTGACGAGTGAGTCATATTAGCTGTCATAATATTTTTATTCTGTACCGTTCGCCATTTCCTCACAAAAACTGTTAGCCTGGCACAGCATCTATACATTATTCAGCTGTATTACGAAAATCAGCTTTCTACGGGGAATGTGTTTCGTGCACTTAGAGCAAACTATGGTTCAGCGATGAGGCACATTCTGGCTTAATGGGTACGTCAATAAGTACAATTGCCGTGTTTGGTAATCCCGAAGGGATTGAAGAACTGCCATTACATCCAGACAAAACAACAAGTTATTAAAAAACGGCTATAACGTAAATGTCAAAGCGGCCCGCTATCGCGCCATGCCTCGAATTAAAGCCCTTGATCTCCAGGTCATTTGGTCCCAACAATACGGCACCACACAGCCTATGAACGAAGGCTGTCAACGAAAATTGAAACTTTAATAACAAAGAAATAAAGTTAATCCAGTACTTTATTTAATTTTCAAAAAAGTGTCTCTAAATTATACTTTATACTTTTATTGTGTAGGTAATAACCACTCATGTTTTTAACAAAGTTTCTATTTATAACACGGAAACTGGCTACCATAATTTTTTTCCCCGACTCTTATTTGAATCTTTGAATTTCTAATCTTTGAAAATACCCTTAATTGTTCATCTTAACAAAATTTATTTCCAAATTTGTATATCTAAATTTATTTTGAAGTTTTATTGTATATTTTGCAATTGTTTAAAATTGCTTAAAAAAAATATTAAGTCTAAAGCTACTATTAGGCGATATGTTGAATCAGAATACGTATGCTGGAAAATATGTCCCAAACACAACAAATCGTCTAATAGCGGAACTTCTGTCATTATATGTACATATGCTAAAAGGCGTTTGTTGATAAATTTATTCGCTAGTCAGCATATGTATGTTGGCGACCTGAACATATCGTGTATAACCCCTTTTGGGACTGTATGCTAATATTCTGTCAAATTTTCGTCGTATGCTCAGTCGTATGATGTATGCTGACGAGCTAAAGTAGACTCATTAACAAACAACACATTTTTCAGCATACATACATAATTTTGAACTTGATTTTTGTCAAAATTTTTTATTTTTTTATAAAAATAATTATTTTTTAGTGTTCCGAACCTTAAAATGAAAAACGGAATACTTATGGGTTTGATACGGTGTCTATCTGTCCGTCTGTCCGTCAGTCTGTTATAGCCCTGTAACTTTTGAACCGTTAGACATAGAGAGCTGAAACTTTCGCTATGTATACATTATGTTGAAGCCCGCACAAGATGGTGGCATATAATAATTGATAAGAATAATTGTTTTCTGACAAAATTTGTTGTTTTTTATAGTAAGGTAAAGTGGACCAACCTGTGTGTCTCCTTTAACACGAATTTGGCTAAGCAGCGCGCCAGTTAATGCGGCCAAGCCACCAACGAATCGACTGAGCCCGTTTGGAAGTATTTCAAACAAATGCTGTTTCTAGAAGTTAACGATAACCATCATTCAACGAAATCGATTTCGTCAATGGTTTTGGTAAATTTTTCTCGCTTCCACATAGCTATACTTGGGTTTTTTTCCCTAGAATTGCAGGAAATCGATAAATACAACACGCACGTAGCTAAAATCACGATCTGTAAATTTTCCAGCAAATTTTCTTCAAATTTTTCAGCATATCGAATTTAACATATCGGCTTCATATGCCCTAAAAAAAATATGATAGCAAATTGTTTGTTAGCATATGCTATTAACAAACAATTTGCTGTTTTGGGACAAATGCAGCATATCGTGTAATAGGGCATCATACACCTGATGAACATATGCCTATTTGCTTAGAATTTTTAGCATATGATTGTTATCATACATATGTTCAATCATCATATCGTCTAATACTAGCTGAAAACAAATGATGGTAATTAATATACATAAATAAATATGAAATACTAAATATTTGAACTCTTTAACCATTCGAAGACCGAGGCTGCATAATTATTTAAAATTAACATAAAACTAAAGCCCATTTTGGACTTGTTCCAGTTATATCCATTATTATTTATTCACTTTTATGTATGTATATATGTATGTATGTATATCTTTTTTGAACGTCATTATTTTATTTTTAAATTTAAAATGCACTTAGCCGAAAAGATCAAACTATAAGATACAAGCAATGTTCACATCTTGATCCTTAAAAAATAAATGCTACTTTAAAAAACTTAGCTGTTTATTTGAATAAAACTCCAGTAACAGCTTATATGATCAACCCATGCTGTGAGCAGAAAGGCACCAGGAAAAATTTAATTTACATGTATATTTTGGCTGTGAACTGTCAAACAGAGCGGCGAATAATAGTTATATAATTATATAATAATATTTATATACAATATAATCCTCACCTAATTTATCTACGGACGTGAACCACACACTTTATAAATAGTACTCTATAAAAACTCTACTTACTTACATATTTAGAATTCAAATAAAGTTTCAATCCAATAAATCAAAAAATAAAAATAAAAATCAGTGAGGCCGTAAAGGAACTTTATCCGTCGGAGAATATGCAAATATCAACCTACCGTCGTCATGTTTTTGATGTCGACTTATTAAATCCCCAAGTAAGTCTCGAATTAGGAAGGACTTCGCACTTTGTTGATGCATTGTTTTTCCTTACTCGGAAAGCGAATGCTTTTCGTAAATATCACAACTTTCACACTTTCCAAATCACTTTATTTTTAAGATATTCTCTTCACTTTGTCCCGACGGATTAGTTTAACTTTAAACGATGCAAACGGACGATTTCGACTGAAAATCCAAAAACCGTTATTGTGTCATCTAACCGATTCACATCCAAAGCTAAACTGGATATTAAAAACCTTTTTGCTGGCATACAGCAAAATAAAGTTAAGCTTCAGCCTGTGTGGTTGTGTGTGTGAAAATTAAAATTGCGGAAAACTGCTACTAAACGATTCTTCCCGTCAAATAGTTCCGCGCAATCGAATTGCAAAAAAAAACATCAAATAACCTTGCTGAATGATGACGTGCGACGAACACTAATGAACTTATGCGAATGAAACGGCACAGGGGTTAAATGTGCTCCATAAAACACCACAGTTATACAAACATACATGTCATGTGCGGCGCATTTGTCGTTATTTAATCAACTGCAACATATCCTTGATGGTATGATGCCAGCGCCAGATCACATCGTCACATCGACATGCAGCCACCCTCTATTTGCGCGTTAGCCATTTTGTAAAACGGATGTTTTTCCGCAAAATAGTGTAGTTATTTCTTTTTCGCGCACTTGTTGGTCTATCTGGTTTTACCCCCTCAACGTGGGGGAGTGGTATGCCATAGCGTAATCGTTATCTCTGATTGGTTGTGCGATTAACATCCCCTGTTGGTTTCCGGCATTTTATAGATGTATTCTTTAAACGAAATCCTTTTTCTGTCAAGGGATGCAAATGTTTATGGTAGCGATTGCCCAGAAAATCTTGTGGTTTGTATACCGACATTTATACATGGTTACACGTAATTTTGGATATTTTTTTTTTGTATTATTATTTTTGGAGGACTATTTTCTCGTATGCGAGTTAATAGGACGACTGTTGAGCTTAAATCTGTTTACTTACGAAGGAGAGTGTTTCTGATTGCAATTGATACCATTTTGCGTTTAAATTTAGACTGAAAGGTGGAAATTATATTTAATGCGTGTTGTATCATTGCAGATGCACAGGGTGATACGGAAAAATAATAAAATAAAGTGGAGAAGTCCTACAAACTTGCACCTACATATATTTATTATTATAAAACCAACGACTATTAATAAAAGATATCAGGTTTTGTGAGTAAAACTTTGTTTAGCTGGCTTTAAATAAAGTACCGTTATTTCCAACTTTGGCAAAAAAAAACGTGGTATTCTCTCTCATACGACTTTAAAAATTAAAACTAACCAACATTGTCTAGCTATTGTACAGCTAATTAATTATTTTCTTAAGTTAGCTATAACTAAGGTTCCGTTATTATCAATTTTGGCCGAAAATGTGGAATGCAATCTTATAGGACGTTATGAGTATACTCTGAGTAAAGAAAATCGTTCAAGCCGTTTTCCACACTTCAAACTACGTTTTGTTAAATTGGCTATAAGCAAAGTAATGTTATTAACAATTTTGGCCAAAAACGTGCTATGCCAGTTTATAAACGAAATCGTTGGAGCCGTTTACTGGAACGCCATTTTATGGGACCTTACCAAACTAGTTTTAATATAAAATTTTAAGAAAGCCGTTAGAACAAATTGGCTAAGACTCCTTAATCCTTGAAAAAATACCGCTATACAACTTTTGGCCAAAAATTGTTTAAGCCATTTTATACCATTACCGATTTGTAATCTAATGTAGGAATTTTACTGAAATCGATTTAAATAAAATCGTATTGCATTCGCTGTTAAACCTACAAAAATCTGTTAATTTGAAAAAATTCGTGATCAAATATTTATTTACAGCGCATATTTTTTTTTTTTTTTTTTTTGTGCAATCTTATAAGCCAACACCTAATATGCTCAGTGTCGATTCTTTAAGTTTTCGTCACTTTAATCAGTCTGCTCTGGTCCATTTAATAACACATTGGGTGTTGCTGCTGTGCTAATGTGTTTCCCATCATAGTAGAAACACATTGAAACAGCAACAGCCAACAGCAGAGGCATATTCACCGATATGATGTGATGTGAAACACGTTAAACACAGCAACGACAATAGAACAGAATGTGATTTTCAATACAACACAACAGACTCAGCACGATAACACCAACAACAACTTCAACTTTAACAGCAGATTTAGGTCTAACGTTGAAGTTGCTGCTGCTGTTGCTGTGGTCAATGTGTTCTTTTACATTGAAGAACATTGGTTCTAAAAATTTCCCCACGGTTGTCAAAATGGCTGTTGCTGTGTCAATGTGTTTCTACTATCACAGCATTGGGGTATTTGGGCCTACTCTTGTACTTACTGTTGACTGTTGCTGTGTCAAGGTGTTTCTGCTATAAATTCCAAACCTATTGAATTAGATACAAAAATGTTTTTGGGACAAAACTGTACATACATTATGTATGTCCACTCTTTGTACCGTGGATATATTTATACCAGTGGGTATTTATTAATTTCTTTTTAGTGTTTTCTTGAACCCAATCCAGATATTCATTGCCATAAATTCAAAGGCTTTTTTGAAGCTTTTTAAAGTTTTCATTTTCACTGCAGTTGCTTTACTGATTACTTGAAAGCTTGCTATCATCTCTTGCGCTCCTCAATATTTCTTGAGATCCTATTCGGGATAATCTGTTATCTATAGATATACATATGTATGTATATAAAAATGGTGTGAAAAATGTATAGTAATTCATCAATTGAGAACGGCTGGGCCGATTTGGCTTATTTTTTTTCAGTTGTTCGTAATTGCCAGGAGAAGGTTTTACGAAAGAAAATTCTGGGAAAACCCTCCAGAAAATTCGTGAATTGAAAAAATCGAAAGTTGAATTATTGTATGGAATTTTGTGTGCAATTGTTCCGGAATGGCTTTTCGAAAGGAAAAATGGAAAATTCTTAGTTAATCTCGGAAAAATTCCGGAAGAACTCGAAAAGTTTAAATTTTTCTTTCGACGAAATTTTGCATTTTATCACATGATTTGATGATTTTGGACGATGTAAAGGTGGGAAATTCGTTGTGAAGCTTCGAAAATTTCTTTACGTATACATATATAGGTATAATCACGTCCACATTTAGTTTTGTTAGTTTTTAATCAACTTCAAAATTCGAAATGTTACTGATAACTGATAAGAAACAGAATAGACCTACTGATTTACGCAATGAGTAAGAAAAGGGCAGAACGAAGTCTGCCGGGCCAGCTAGTGAACCATAAAAAACAACGATTATAAAAAAAATTATAATTGGTATTCCGTATTTTTTATTGTATAAATCTCTGTTATTGAACTGGAATCTGTTACGAACCTGTTAAAACAAAGTAGGCTTGATACGGTAATTGAACGCATTTGTACCAAAAATATTGAAATTCAGATTGAAAAAGTAAGTTTTAAATAGATACTTAATATGTTATTGTGTAACAATTCTTTCGACAATCGGAAAATAGTTTCCAACCTCGAGTACAGTGCTGGGGATAATTTTTCATACAAGCCCTAATTTAAGTAAGACTTTCTGATTTTATAATGCAAATGTCCGCTACATTGGGTTTTATACATTAACGGATTTGGAAACATCACAATACATATACCATATGTTAACTTGCGAAATATTTGCGTGTTTTTACAAATTCGTATGCTGCATTTATGTATATGTTGTGCCTAGTTCTGCTTGAAAAAATCAACTGTAAAATTGTGTTTTGAAGGTTGTAAAGGTGAAAATAGAAGAAAATGGTGAAAACTTTCGGAAACACTTCAAACAATAAGTGACCTCTAGAAATTGTTCACAGAAAATTTTAATAAAACATTACGGGAATTTAGCGCATTATAAGTTCAAGGTATGGACATGTGATAGTTATTACAAAGAAGGGAGGCTGAAACACAAGAGTGGTGTTGGAAGAAAACCCCCAATTATACCTGTTGAGTTGAATAAAAAATTCAATTACTTTAATGTTCGCAAAGAGGTAAATTTTCTAGGATTAAAGTATTGTGTTGCACAGCGAAAGCACCTTTTGAGAAAACATATACAAACAAAGACTTGACATAGCAAGAAAATATAAGAAAGAGACAATAGAATTTTCGAAAAAGTAATTTTCTTTCATAAGATTAAGTACTAGCTCTTAAGAAGCATGTAACGCCACAATTAAACACGCGGGTGGGAATGGGGGGAGGGGGGCATAACATGGAGTGAGAAGTCTAGAATTTGCTGAGGAAAATATGTAACACAAACAATATTTCACCATCAATTAAAAAGGTAAAGTTCGGGCAAAATTGTAGCTAAAAGAAGCAAAAATAAAAAAGTGAAATAGCATGGGCCCTAGCATAACAGAAAATCTGCCCGCACATTTCTTAAAATAGGCGCAGCCTAAATTGTATCATATGTACACACAGCAACTACTACTTTTTTCAAAAGTTTTCCCTACATGAACTTATAAAAACAAGTAAAAAATATTATAGGTATAAATATTTTATTAAAAATATTTTTTATGAATAAATAAATGAATGAAATGAATAAAAATAAAAATTCAGTTTCAGAGAATATTTTGTATGTATGTATGTACGTAAAGCTATGCATTTAAAAATAAAAATTTAAAAAAAATACTTAGGTATGGCAATAAATAATTAGGCATTTTTTACATTTATATGTATCGCCATCTTTATTTTAATTAAATTTAATAATACTATATTTTAATTATTTTCAAATTCATGTACCGGCTTAGAACAACAACTGACGAATTTTGCAATTCGGGCCATAATTTGTTTCGTTTGTTATCATTGTTTCAAATCTGCTGAAGATTCGTTTGGATTTGGCATTGGCATAAGGTAAAATAAGAATGTACTTTACAAGCGTGCAAATATTACTAATCTGCACGCGATAATGGTTAAATTTCATTCCTAGTACAATTATCGAAATTTTTAATGGTGAAAAATTACTATTAAAAATTAACGAAAAATATGGAATTCATTTCCCCTATAAATTTTCTAGTACCAAGAAAAAAAATCCCTAGTTCTGGCAACACCCGGCAGCGGCACCCTTGTACTGTCGACCGAAATACCAAAAACTGCACTTGAATGGGAGACGTCTCATTTAATTTTGCTGAAACATCAGAACGTAGATGCGTTTTTGGGTGAATTTGCTGAACAATATTGAATCTGTCGAACAATATTGACTGGCTAATTTAGTTTGTCTATACTCCTGTCAAGTGTTACTGTATCCTTACATTTATAAACTCATAAGTACACACATAGACATGTAAATATCAAACTCAATATACCCTCAAAATACTCTATAAATACATACATGAAAAATATGCAATCTGCCTGGAACAGAACTATTAGACCAATCTCACCAGTTTACTCCAAAACCGCTCAAAAGTTTTGTTTAAAGTTGGACATTGTGGTTACATTTGGTAAATTGGCATACCATACAATACAAACGATTCGTGGAACCTAAGATGGTCTGCTTTAGAATTAAATATTTAAAAAAATGCTAGGCAAATTATTAAAACTTTCTTTGTTATTCACACATACATTATAAATACGCCATAAGTCAATTTACATTTCCGTAAGTACATTTATCACCTTCAACTTTAAAACAATAACTCACGGAGACATTACATTATATTAAAAACGTTTATCATAGTGCTCAAGCGCTACAATTGCAGCACCAAGCAGATGAAGAGAGCCCGTAACAAGAACATCAATCTTTTCATTTTGAAATCTTTTCGCCAAATATGAAAATGTTTCTATGACTGTTGCAAATGATTTGCTGTGATCACCACTACTATCCCCGGTCAATTCTCGCCAGCTTCTATCATGGTATTCAGCTCGGAGTAATTGATCATGGTTAGTACTGCTCATGGAATACAGATCATCAGACGAATTATGTTCCAACGCAATATTAGGCACAAAGCAAGCAAAATTAAAAGAAACTCGATTATGTAAAGCTTGCAATAGTGCTTTGGAGTCACGGTCGCCAGTTGCATTGAAAATAAGAACCTTAGGATAAGACCTACAAAAGAAAAGCAATTAACTCCTGAAATTTTATTTCGATAAAATGAACAAACCTGTCTTTAGTAGCGGTTTCAAACCATTCACTGCAAATGTCTATGCTCTCCAAAGTGTGTGCCCCATCCAAATGAATTCTACAAATAAAACATTTATTTTGTGCTGGAAATAATACATAGATATGTCTATACCTGAAATTATGAAAATCCACGGTCTGACAACGTCCAGGCCAAATACAGTTATTTAGACCCTCAAGAACTTTATCCGAAACTGTCATGATAGCATTATCGGTGAGAACGGAGGATGATAGACCATTAAGACTTTTGCTTCTATAAAGTCTAAGCCAATTGTACGCCAATTGAATAGCAAGTGAGCCATTTAGTAGCACCATTTTATTGAGCTTAGATAAATCAATATTTTTCGGCCAGTGATATTTTGAGATGTCAGGAACTTTTATTAGACTGGCCTAAAATGAAAAGGATATTCAAAATTAATTTCTATTTTAACTCTTAACAAACTTTGGAGTTTCGATTGACAATCAACAATTTTGAATTTTTATAATTGGTATTTGATGCCGTTATTAATTAAAATGCTGATTGAAGAGAGTCAATTTTGGAAAATATTTAAAGAAAACAATTCATTCAGTTATCTTGAACGAACTGAATCGACCTGAATTAACTAGACTGAATAAGAATTTTCGTGAATTTGTCGTAACTGTCATAGATTGTTTCATTTTATCCATTACCTTATTATATCTAAAATTATCATCAAGATCAAGTGGATTGTACTTTAAAATGTTAACTCCAATGTCCAGTATTTTGGTCTAGGGAAATTTGTGAATTTTATATCGTTTACTTGCTTCATATTGTTTTATCTATTTTGAATAAATTCTAACAGCTAAGTGCTCGAACCTAAGCAAACTTTCAACAAACGAAACACTGTCTTGAATTTCCGATTAGCAGAGAAACAAGAGAATGGAAGTATTTCAAAAATTCCTAGAACGTACCAAACCACCTATACTCTTAATACATTTATATGGCGAGTTGAAACCAGGTTTAAACTGGCTTGAAATTCATATAAACGCACATCGAGTTCAAATGGAGCTAACTCAACTCTGCTAGCAGAGCTGGGTCGAGTTAGAAAAATGCATGTTTACATGGGTTGAGGAGTCGGAATGACATGTGCGTGTATGTTGTTTCTCCTTTTTCACTTTCTCTGGGGTCGGAAACCAGTTTTTGTTTTCGTTGCGAATAAGTTCTTTTTTATTTGGCATTATGAAATATTTTGTTTTAGTTAGCAAAACAACAAAATAAAAAAAAAATGTATTCACAAAATTTTGTATTTTACCCTATAAACAAATATTTTCACTCGAAAATTAATTTTTGAAGTAAACGCCCCTAAAAAGTAGGCGTGGCCATATATAATGTATAGACGATTTGTAGATTAAGTGGATATCTACATATTTGCTCAAGTAAGTTTTTTCGAGTTTCATATGAAAATAGTGAAAAAAGGTAATTTTTTTGAAAAGTGGGCGTGTCAGTGGGCGGATTTTAAAATTTTTTACACTTGTATTGCTTACTTTTCCAAGGACCTCGTATGAAAAATTTCATCAACCTAGCTCAGAATTTAAGGCTCAAAAACTGGTGACATACGGACGGACGGACGGACATGGCTATGACAAACTATGTATCAAACTTAATATACCCTTAGGATAGGGTATAATAAAAGAATGACTGAGTACTCATCTATCAGTTCAACCCCATTTCGATCTTTCAATTTTTTAACTTGGTGTGCAGAAAAACCTAGATCGAAATATCAACTCGATTTCGACTCGATCCTGTATATAAACGTAGTATCAGAAAAATAGTCAGTACAGTACAGGCCTTAGGGATGATTTTTTTTCGCACATTGGTGCTTGTAAATTTTCGCATGCCACTCAATTTCGAAAATTGCCACTGAAATATAAATCAAGACAGTGTTGCACATTAGGAAATCGTAGTAAACCGCTAGAGCTTTTTCTCTGTTTTTTTTTTTTTTCAAAGAGCTTTGTGCTTGTAATTGAATTTGAGTATGTGAGGGAGTTGCCATTATGCCGTTTGCTTAACAAATTCTTCACTTTTTACGCTTTAAATGAAGACCTGATTTTGAAGCATTTTATTCATTCGTGATAAAATAAGTGATCAAATAAATGCGTTGTGTTGACACTGGGCATACCATGATATAAAACACAAGTCGTACCTCCCCGCGAGGCAGTTAGTTTTTAACATTAATATATACATACATATATTTTAAATTAAATTTTCTACAACACACTAGAATTTCATTAAAATTAATGCAGTGCTTATTTTCTTTATTTTATTCAATAAATAGTTTCCTTTTTAAATCATCAGATGGAAACCCTATGGGTATTGCTCTCTGATTTATAGCGATGTGCCTGGTTTACTATGGCAACCCTGCTAGAGCCTTAAAGAGTGACATACTTATACGATCTAATGCATCAAGACAGAGAGGCAAATATAGGTATTATCTTTCAAGATTCTGTTGCATTTCGTTACAATCCAGTTATCGAATCCTTAATAAAATCAGTTATTAACTTTAAAATATAGTATATCAGCATACCAGAATAAATTGCACCCCAATATTATTTTAAGAAGTAGTTTCTGCTTAATATTCTGCTTAAGATCCATGACTCAAGAGTCACCCTGTAGAAGCAGTCTATATGTATCAATATTAATCTTTTTCTACTACTGAATTTTATTAAAACTAAGCTTTCAATAGTGACTACGAATTTAATATGCACTTTTGTTGGTCAAAAGACATACAGAAACAGCCGATATTTATCGATCGTTAATGTGATCACGAATGTGTTGTACATTGCATATAACATAATATTATCTTTGTATAAATAAAACAAACTCACATTCTTTTCCACGGCCATCTTTTTGATAATTTCCAAACACACTGGTTGACTGACATTGGTGTAAACACTTGAAGAGTTTTTTATAATTCCAGCTTTCTGCCTTGCGATTTCTTCAATCGTATCACCCAAAATGTTAGTGTGTTCCAAACCGAGAGATGTAATACCAACCGTTGAGGTGTTTCTGTGAACAAAATAATATTAACTATAACTCTAGGTTGTTACAAAAATGTTGGTTGATTTTGCCATTTATCCGTTATCTACCTAACCAAAAATAACAAGCATATTGCCTTTCGATTAAAGATACGAACTTGACTTGCAATTCCAAATATTTTCAAATGAAACAAAAAAAAAAACTTAAACAAATTACTGTTGAGATAAAATAAGTGTTGATAATAAGAAAAATTAACTATCAAATTATATAAAGTATCAGTTGATATAACTGAATTCCACTATAAAATTTTGGCGGTTCATACATTGGAATATTTCATTTAACTGAGTGTTCATACATATACATATATGTATGTGTGAGACTTTACAGTAATATTTTTTAACCAATCACAATATTAACCTTCTGATAGTGTATAAACAATGACGTGTAGTTTTGATTTAAGAAAAAAGACGGAAAATTATATTTACTTTTGCTCAACCCACTACTATGGATCATAATGATATGCGATACAATTACAATAATGACAATTCAACGGCAACAATATTTTAGAGAGAACTTTACAATATTATTTCATTACCTGACAATATTTGTGCAGTCATATTCGCCACCGATACCAACTTCTAGAATGGCCACATCTACCTCTTCCTCAAGAAAAATATGGAAACACAGTATTGTTAAAAAATTAAAGTATGCCGGCATGTCATTTTCAGTTTCTTTGTGTTTTTTAAGTCTATTGAAAACTGTCCAAAAACTTTCAGTAAATCTCTTCTTAGCAATTGGTTTTCCATTGATGCGTATACGTTCTGTTACTGAAACCAAATGTGGAGAACTGAAAAACCCTGTTCGAATACCATATTCTCGGAGAATTGATTCTGTTAAGGCGCACGTTGAACCCTGAAAAGTAAAATTAAATTTTATTAAAAGAATGCTAAGTTCATTTAAATTAAAAATATAGTCGTATTTCGTTAAATTTATGTATAAAAACCACCTTCACCTTATTTCACTACTGATGCTGAATTTACAGAAGTGACATATTCTTCAAATTGTTACGTGACAGTAACGCAATTGCCAAATAATGTAAGGCGAAAGAAAATATGGTGGTAATTTAAAAATATATAGTTGAATTTTAATCAACATTTTGTACTCGTACACAGGTCCGGCCCGAGTCAATTGAGCGCCCTGTGCGAGCCTTACCTCGAGCGCCCCATTTTTCAGTCTTCGCAAACCCATACAGTACGATTTTCAGTGAATCTCTAGCTCTAATCTCTCTCAGATTTAAATTGAGAACTTCCAATCAGATGACACATAGAGTTTCATACCAAAATCGTTAACACCAATACTTTGCTTATAATTTTTTCTGGTTTGCTTATAGCCAAATTACCAGAATGTAATTTTTCTGGAAAACGGCTAAAATGGTTTTCTTTAATTGTAGCGAATTTCTTTAATTTGAATTCGTTACCTTCCCAGAAGAATGTATTAAGCGACAATTTTTTAGAAAATGTTTTTTTGGCATACTTTTATAAATTGTACCAAGCGCGACGTTTACATCTTGGCTTGTCATCTCTACCATTGATACAAACGATACCCGAGAAGTTTTATTTGTTTCCTGTAAAATTTTGAAAATTTCGCTTAACACATTCTTCCAGGAAGGTATCGAATAGGTGAACTGTATATTTTTGTGTGTTCTATCAGCTTTTCGAGCTTAAGATTATTTTGGTAACTTTTTGCATCATTTAGTAACGTACGACCCAGACGTGTACATTATTTATTGATGATTTTGTTTTGTAGCTTTTGCACAACGGGTATGTCTGATACCAAATTGGCTTTATTATGTTGTGGAATAAAAGTTTGTTGTCGATTGATAGTCAAAACAAAGTGGGTCAATGCGTGGATCCTCCAGTGATAACATGTTTGAAGTTATTACTTAGTATAGCGTCTATTTGTTTTTTTTTTCTTGTCCTTTTTTAGTTGTAAGCAATTTGCACCTATACTCAGTCCAACATAAATTGTCAGTACACGTCTTATTGGAGAGCTTTTTAGAAATCAGTAGCGTTTCTATTCTAAAATCTTTTAATGTTTTGCACTTTGTACTCATACATTTTTCCCTCTTTTTGGGTTCAATTTTCAGTACGTTGAAAAATACATAAAATACAAAATGGGTACAATAGGACGTTTACTTTTTACTTTCAAGCAATGCATAATATTTTTTCACATTTTTGCTAGTTTTAAATGTTACTGCGGCAACCCTGTAAGAGCTTTTGTTAGAATACGGGAAACAAAAGAGTGCGAATGAAAGACAAACATCCCTATCTTCCCTGTACTGACAATTTATGTTGGACATAGTATAGTAATGTCAGATATATAACCTGTGTTTTGAGTACCACTGATTGTGGGCTTTGACGGGAGGTAAAGTGGAGATATTATAAGTGGTCCTTATGAGTCGTTTTATTCATGAAGACTTTTTCGGACATTAACCTAATATCAATAGAAATATCTTTCATAGACTGTTTTATTTCTAACTCACGTTGAATTAGGCCATCAGCGAATATGGAATATGACGATTTTCAACTTTTTACTATGCTTGTCCATTTATTTTTTGTTATCATCAAAGTGATATGAAAATAATCATTACACTTATAAATTTTTATTATGAGTTGTTTCTTTATAGTATTATAAGAAAGACAGATGCAGACTTGCAAAGTGATTAAGTATTTAGGGACTGATTCTATGTTCAATTCCTTGGTACTTGTACTTTAAAATTTCAAGTACCAGTACCGGGACTTGTATTTTTACTTGCGATTCCTTCGAAGTACTTGAAAAATTTAATCTTGAGTACTTAAATAATTGAGTAATTGTACTTGATTTCTTTCAATTACTTTAATTTTCTTTTAAGTACTGTCAATTCGGTCTGTAAGAGACAGAATATCTGTGTGGATGTGGACTATAGCCGCCTGGGCCGATTTACCGATTTGAGGTGAAATATGAATTTTTGTTCTGGTGAATAGTTTTACTCTTGTACTGCTTATTTTTCTAAACACTTCGGAAACAAAACTTCATCGAACTAGCTTAAAATTTAAGAATCGAAAACTGGTGATACACAGCCGAATGGACATAACTCAATCGACCAGGCTAATTATTCTGGTAATTTTTATATGTTTGTAGGTATATACGCTGTAGAGCCGTTTTATATTACTTATTACCCATAAAGCAGCTCTGATTCTATGTTGGAGCGGAACTGTCACAGCTTTGTACTTAAACTGATAACATTGCTTCCCAACTTTTGAATAACATTCTAAATGCAGCTTTGACCTTCCTGGTTCCCTCACCGCTGTTAACCGAGGCGACACTTCCTAGATATGGAAAGTTGTGAACTTACTCGACTTCTTCACCGGTTTGTTAAGTTGGTCGCGGGTGTTGAATGCATTATTATACATTTTGAGCCCCACATTGTTTGCCATAGCTTGTAGATTTTGGGCCATCAAATGAAGGTCTATTTTCCGATGTGAAAGGTAACCAACGTTGTCAGTGCAGTCAAGTGTTTACAATAAGACACAAGCAGTACTATCAAGTACTTGATCAGTTCTTCGATTCTCTTAAAACATGAGCTAGAAGTACTTGGAAGTGCATACTTGAAAGTACTTGGAAGTACTTGAAAGTACTGCTTAAGTACTTGGAAGTACTGCTCAATAACTTGGAAGTACTCAATTATTGCACCTAAATTCTTGCACCATGGCTTCTAATACGAACGCGCGCATTTGCGCCTAAATAATAGCAGGAACTAGAAAAATGCAGCATGTCACGTATTTTCTTGCGAATTACAGTCGCGGCGATTATTTAATCGCATTCGTATTATAGACGTATGTATATAATTTGCGTATTCGTATTATAATTTGCGATTAAAAAATTGTGGTTTTTTCTGTCGCTGCTACGCGGACTGCCATTTCCTACAGCGACTACGATTTTTTAATCACTGCGACAGAAAATCGCATGTGCGCGCCTTATTCAGGTTCATGTTGCTTGGGATTTGGTAAACATTGTTGAAAGGCATAATTTTAAAAGGAATCGGTTTATAAGGACGTCGGCTTACAGTGGACGTCCAATATAACGAATGATTTAATGTTTGAAATCATTCGCTAAAACGAAAATGTTCGTTATATCGAGCAATTTTTTGCATATCTTTTACATTATTCATTAAAAATTAGTGCATATTTTTCATCTGTAAATGTTCCTTTTATGTAAAACTTAATTTCACTGTACTTTTACTTGAGAGGACTAAAGTCCTGAAATACGTAATTACTTTACAGCTCTGCTTAGGGCCCACAAGGGGATACAGGAAATAAGTAAGTAAATGAACGCAAAACAAATCAAAGCTTACACTGTAGGTTTGTTCATTTTAACAACCTCTTAGCACGAATTGTTTTCAAAACAAGTTTTGAGGCTTGTAAAACCCTAATAAGTAAACGAGTATTTCCCGACATATTTAAAACGTTCGCTTACATATATACATACATACATATACATATATACTTAGCATAAATCCAAATGCAAATAATTAGCAAACAATTGTATGATAAAGTAGGTATGTGCGCCAAGTCGTAAACTTCATAGCAGTTGTGTGTTGCTCGGAATATACATAAGTGTAACTTAATCCCTTACTGTACAACACTACTGTACATAATACATATGTAGATACATTCAAATATGTAAACAAATTTGAACTTTAACCATGTCTTATCTTCTTATACTGACCAATGTGTATGAAGCACGACGACATTATTATTTCATTTATTTCGTACTATCAATTACAATAGTATTAATTTCAAAATATATACATAGATATGTTTTGCTTTGAAATTCGATTGAATTCTTGTTGTATTTTACTCCTCACTCTTTCCATTTGTTTCAATTAATACGCTGTTTCACTTACCTTGCCCTTCGTTCCAGTAACGTGTATCACTGAAAGCTTATCCAAATCATGTAGAGTGATCCCACTTCGATTAAGATATTTAATTGTTGAACTTAAAGTTGTCTGCCGTCTCTTAAAAATTATCGACTGCCGAATATTTGCCGCGTTTGACTGCAAACTGTTAAGAGCTTGAATAGCCTCCTGATAAAACAAAAAACAATAAAAAGTATCATGTCCCAAGGCGAGTTTATTATCACATTTTTTTTGTAATTAATACTTCACAAAACTTACCTCGTAAGCGTTAAATTCCTCGTTTTTTAATGGAGGTGCAGCTCCCAGCGAAGATCCTAATCTTAATTTTTGTAGCATGGCGACTGTGCAACGCGGTCGTACTGACGCTAAACTATATTGCAGGAACATTATAAGAGCACAGTGGATAGAAACAACGTATACGATAAGATAGGCTTTAGAAGTATTACTTTATTTCACATTCCGGTTCTGTGTGGCTCTCTATTTTGGATACATAAACAAAAACATATTGAAATAATTAGTGATTGTGTTTTATTTCAAAGCATATGTTGTATTATCAGCACAAAATATTGTATACCATGACTATAATAGAAACAAGCTAAATTTAAGAGAACCGAAACAAACAACAGTAGAGTTGGTACATGTGTACCCACCGTAAATAAAAAAATGACAGTAATTTGAAGTGCTAGTACCGATATGAAGCCCTTACCAACAATATCAATATTAGTATGGTTTGAAACAAGGGCTTTGCTGTTCAAATTCTGTCTTTCTTAAATCGAATTGCCATTATAGACCAATTTATTTATTTTTTATCTATGTGCATGCATATAATATATGCATATTATGTATATTATTATGAAATTTCTAACGCTAACACACCTAGTACTCTTTACTATTAGTTATTTTGTATATTTTGGTAGCATCAATTAAGTGGGTAAATCATTCACAGGCTTCTACTGTAATATGTTCAACGCATTACTATCTCCCTTCACCTAATTTAAAAGAAGAAAGACGTGCAGAAATAAATCGCCCAAAACAAAATCATCCGAATTCCAAAAATAAACATTCAGCCAAAAAGAGGGTACCTACATAAAATATCCGATCAAAAACTAATGAAGTGGTTTTGGAGTGTTCGAGAAAACGAACCTTATTTTTACCGAGTTTCCTATCCCGAACACAACATTATTTCCTAAAACTAGTGCGCCCATACCAATTATTTCCTGGTGGAAATGGAAAGAGTTTTATATGAACAAATATTGGATTGAAGAGGAAAGAAGGAATTAAATTAAACAAATAACAAACAACCCAAAAAAAGAAAAAACAAGAAAAACTAAAATGTTAGACATACATATTTTGCAAGAAACAAATATGCGATGCTAGGATAACCTGGACATGGACCCAAAATATGCTGGATTGGATGTCGGGTGCGACTTATGCAGCTGATGGTATCATTTTATTTGTACCAATTTTTGTTCAAAAACTTTCCAAGAAGCAAAAGAAGATTAATTTAATAATTATGATTATTTAAAAAAATTTATTAAGTGTGTGGGTATCTATTAATTTTTTGGGTAATGCCTGGTAACAATACAAAATAGCTGATAATATTAACTATAAACGTTGTAACAGTCATATGTTTTTTTTGAAAATTCAAAGAATTCTTACTTTTATTTTCTTAAAATTAAATCAGTACGACCTCTATAGTATTACCCCAAAGTTGTTTTTTAAATAGTATGTACTTGAAATTGATATTCTAGACAAACTTATACCTATTATTTAGGTGTTCGAAATTAGGCAACCTTTTGTTCGGCTTTAGGAAACACGCGTTTGGAAATAGGGGAAAATTGTTGCTTTTCATATTTATAATTCATATTAATAAATTATAATAAAAAATGAAATCATCTACACGAGGCTTAGTAAAATTTAAGTTTTTCTTTTAAATAAAATCAAAACTATGCTTCTAGCCATTTTATAAATATGTACTATTTATTTTTCGAAATCCGTAAACTATTCGAGAATAAGGGACTCTACCCTATATCATGCAATTATTTCTTAATTCTTTTTTAAATTATATATACACATGTACATATCGCACATGCATTACAAAAATGTCACAACTAAAAAGCGATATAATTGACACTAAAAAGGCTCTTTCAACTTAAGCCTAACATATTTTTCAAAAGTGCATTAACTTACATTAATTCCTAGACCTGCAGGTAGCACCTGTGTCACAATAAGCTCTTTAAGCAAAGTCAAAGTACCTTCAAAAAAAAGAAAAAATTAAGTTTTTGAAATGTGTCACTTTTGAAATAGACGTACGATATGTATATTATATGTACATGTATGTACATATGCAAAACTAAATCAAATCAATGAAAAAGGAAAAAAACCTACTCATAAACATTTTCCAACCTTAGCTTAAAGAAAAGTAAACAGTCCAATTTTTCGTGCCCTTCTGTTAAAAAAAAATATTCTGAAATATTCTATTCTCTTCAACCACAAAAAAGCTTTAAGAACAAAAAGAGCATCACTAAGAGAAACGGACGCCAAGTCAACTCAACACGTGTTTTTTGACAGCTAGCATTATTCCAATTACAATCATATGGTTATTCCAGGCCAAATGATTTTCCAATGATGAAATCAAATAAAAAGTAAACTACTAAGTCATACTAAGAACAACAGATAATCTAATACAGTTAATAAGAAAACGGTGGTAAACACCACCCATAATATATACCACATTAAAATGAAGCGCCAGTTACCAATGGACAGTGACACGGACTCTACAGCGTCCCTTTCTCAGGAGACCTTAACGTAAACAATTAAAGCTATTTTTCTAAACAATTAACAATTTACTTGTATTTCATGCTCCTCTGGCACCACTAAGTCTACCAAACAATTCAAACACAAATTATTTCTTATTTTTCACAGTAATCGCTTGGGAAAATGCGAAGTTTGCGCAGCCGAAGACGCCAGGTACACTTGCCCCAAATGCGAGGTTAAAACTTGTAGTTTACCCTGCTTGCAAGTACATAAAAAAGAGCTTAGTTGCAGTGGCATACGGGATCGCACAAAATTCATTCCATTAAAGAAAATGACTAAAATGGACTTTATGAGTGATTACTACTTCTTAGAGGAATGCACCAGGTTCGTGGAGGATCGTAAGCGCGACAGACTCAAGCGTTACACACGTTATAATAAAATCCTGCCGACGACATTATTTCGTTTGAGAAACGCTGCGGCTACTCGGAAGACAGTACTGCGGTTTTTACTAGAAAACTTCTTACGGCACAAGGAAAACACTTCCTACTTAGATTGGAAGCATCAAATAATTTACTGGAGAGTAGACTGGGTTTTTACAAATGCAGCGAATATGCGGTTTGTTGATAAAAAATGTTGCGAAGATAGAACTTTAGCAGATCTGCTGGATAAGTATGTAAATACAGAAAATCCTGAACTTGTGCCGCAGAAAAAGTGTCTAGAGTACTATCAGGCTAAGGGAATTGGAAATTTAAAGATCTTACTGAAAGCTGAGGGCGTCAAAAAGTGTCGGAATAGATTCTACCGATTGGATTGTTCAAAAACCCTTAAAGAGAATTTGGCCGGAAAAGTTATTGTTGAGTATCCATGCATTCATGTAATCTACGAAAAGAACTCATTAGTGTTCGACGTCATCGACAGTGGTAAGTGAACTACTGACCTTTTATCACCTTTTTACTTAAAGTTAATGTAGCACTACAAGTTATAACTACAAAAGAACTAGCTAGCCATTAAAAACGCCTGCGTAGTGCGTATGTATGTTATTGTTTGAAAATCTGGCCAAACTGGCTTGGAAGAATGCAGCAATATTTTTGTAGATTTTATTTTAGATTCAAAAATGTAGGTGCACTTATTTTTCACAATTATGGATAAGGTGATAAAAACAGGTACTGCTAATGAAAAATTAATTAATCTTACTTTATTTTCAATACATACATACATATATAATATGTATATTAGAGTGTTCCGTCCGTGTATGAACAATTTTTTTTTCGAGCTACACTATCGTAAGAAGTATCAAAATTTGTGTAATTTTTGTATACACATTACAAAAAAGTACAGTATTAGATTTGCTTGTCATTCTTACTGCTCTACCCCACTTTGAAGTTTTGCATAAAACAAAGAAGAAAACAAAATAAACAAAAGAGTTATAATAATAAAAAAAAAAACAATTAGAATTTAAACTTGTTTTTGTGTCCGAAATTTGGCATCTCTGCTCGAGGTTGCAACCTAGTTCCAATAGTTCTAGAAGTAGCGTGAGGCCTCTGTTACCAGTTTAACGAATCTTTCTGATTGTGTGTGACAAGGAGAGTCCACGATTTCCAAGATCTTATCTTTTACCATAATTTGAAGGTCCTCATTAGTAATATGTCGAAGAGCTAGCGGTGTTGAACCTCACAGTCGTTCCACAATAATTTAGGTGTAATCTCTAGCAGAGAAGTTGATTTTCGTTAAATATCCTGCATTCAGTGCTACGTTTAGGTTTTTTAGCTTTTATTATTCTTTGCAATGCCAACTCCTGAATGTGTTCTCTATCGTCAAACACCATACTGACAAGTAGATTTTCGTGCTGCGTAAAATAAGAATTTCTTTCGATAACAGAATCCACACAGATCTAAGATTTTCGGGTAAAAATCGAGAGTACATAACCAGTTGAAATATATGTTTGGCTCAAGTACAGAAACCAGTTCATGCAGCTTGACTTATCTCATAAAGGTATTTTCGATCCGTACTTAATTCATGGAACATATTTTTATGACAAATTTCCAACCACCTTACAAAAAGACCCCGCCAATGTCAATAAGCCGTATCTATCACAGACCTTGGCAACTGTGGGCAATGGTAAGGGTTCCGATTCGCCGTTGAATTTGATGGTGTCTTTGTCGAGGTTTAATCTTCGTTTTGTTTCTTTGGTTCGACAAAAAAACTTGATGGGAACACTCTAAGGGACAAGAATAAAATGAAGTAGATTTACAAACAACAATGGCGAAAAGCTTCTCAGATCACTGCAACAAACCCTTCAGCTTGTTTTCAGAACTAACATTTTGTTTGATTTTGTGGTATCTTTTTAAAATCGGATTTCAGTAATTAAATAACTCGTTCCTCAGTCACGATTGTCATTAAAGCTTTGGTCCAATGCATTATATATCAATTTCAGTTCGTTCTTGACAAATAAAATACATTTTCTTTGTATGGTCCCTATATAGCACAAGTTCTCATTACTGCTCGAGTTCATTATTTAAAAATTAAGATTCGCTTTTGACGGTTTTTTTTTTTAGCATAACACTCGCGAAACCTAACAAATTCGAAGTTGCTGCTAACGTGTTGGCCTAATGAATAGGATTATTGTTTGTGAAACGAACAGTAAATGAGATGTTGTGCATTTTATTTCGTCCACGCTATAGTAAATGAAACGTTATATTCGAGTGCAATTTGTGATTGCTTTAACGTTACTCTTTCTACTTTGTACTGCAGTCAGACTAGGTTAAGTGAAGATATATAAAACTATAGCTTTTCAACAATCGTTAATCCACAATGTCGCGCTCCATGTACATGTAATGAGGTATTTGCATGTAGTCAGGTACTTTCCGATATCGGGCTCAAGCTGTGGTAGTTTTGAAACCATCTTCAGCCCGTACAGTTGCGTCTCTTTTTACCCCGTGTCTATTTGATTTACCAATGTTAACCAGGGGCTGAATTACCGCAATCGATCATTTAGTGCTTAGGACTTGTGTATTCATATATTTATTGATGACAACAAAAGTGTTTGAATATAATGAAGGACGATAATGTCATCTGAAATTTCGATATTGAATGCTTAAATTACGAGAGCTGCAAAACCAAATCCCCACATTTCAATGACGAGTTATAATTCTGCCTCAGGTTCTGGACTTCGGTTGTGGGTATACATGTGGGTGGCCACGGTGTAGTGGTTATGTATTCAGTCATTCAATGCTGGTTTGTGAAAACGGTCAAATAAGTTAACTTAATTTTCAAGTTTTTCTTGTTCAATTCGTTCAATTTCTTTTTGGTAATTATAGCTCTTTGTGAGAGAATTTTACCCTCTCTCTTTGAAGTCTGACAATCTATGAATTTTAGTACAAAAATTAAGCAAACTGACCTATTCTGTTGAGAACTGGCTACAGCAATATCGTTTTAAAAACTTTGAAATGATGATTGACGCTCCTTATAAGTAATATCGTAATTTGCAGTGTTGTACAACTCATTCACATTTCTTTGATGTTTTTGAATTCAGCCTTAATCTTACAAATTTACAATAACAAAATAAAAACTCAGGTTTAAACCCCGAATACCCCCGAAAAATGGGTTAACTCACTCCACACTGCAGCAATCTCAATTTAAACGCAAAATGACACATTATTTGACTTGAGTGAAATTAGGAATTGAATTAGTATAGGAACAGACAGTGAATTTCGATTGGTTTCGAAATCGAAAAGTCGATTCGACTCGAAATGCAGAATAAGCATTAGAGAAATTGTCTCAGAGGACTTAAAAAAATTATCTGATCAGACTTTATTAAGGGCTTACGCCTCATATATGTAAGCCACTATTTTGCAACAATAACACCTTTTTACTATTACAGATGATGACCTCGAAGCTGAATCTAATTCATATCGGAAAACTCTTGAAAGGCTGACCAAAACAGACAATTTAGATCCAAATGAATCATGCCACAACGATACAGATACAAAGGAAAAGTTACAAAAGGAAATAATTGAAAAGAAACGTGCAGACCGTCGACGCAAACGTGAACAACTCGAAAAGGAACCAAACAATTACTTATTTTCGGATGAAAAACTGTGGGATGAAATCTCATCGTCATCCGACTCGGACGGAAATGTAACTGAGGAAGAAGACAAACCTGCCTGCAGTTCCGTGTGCAGGCAAAGATAAACACATAAATCAAGAGTGATATATGTTATAGAAGAATTTTGGAATTTTTAGGTTTATTTTACATTGTATGCTCACGAAAAAAAAAACTGTAATATTAAGTTTGAAGTATAAAAGTCGGTTTTTTAGTTCGTATATGAAATGGTCTTACCGTAGTTATGTTTACCATATTTACATTAGATTTCTATTGGTGAAATATATACATTTTATTTTAAATTGTTTGATGTATATATTTTTAAATAATTTATGCACAGTGTGTTCGTTTTTATATCGTTTCTTTCTTCTTCTTCTTAAAGTACCCAAAAATATAATATAAACACTATAACTACTATTCCAGCAGCTGCTGCCTTCACATACATTGATTTGCGATTTAAATAAGTTGCGTCTTTTTTATATTTCTGTGACATCATGGAGAGGTTTTGAGTTTTAGTATCAAGTTCTGCAATGAAAGGAGTATAGGTTTTGTACAGTTTTTTTTTTATAATAAAAAATAATTACCAGATAGGACAGTTCCTCTTTGCAGTACATCATCGATATTTTGAACCTGGAAAAATTTAAAAAGATTTCTTTTTATATTTCTGCAAAATTTATTAAAGAAATCTATATCTATATATGTAAACAAAAATCAAATGCTGGTCGTTGGTCATCGCATCACTTGAGAACAGGTGGTCCGAATTGGCTCATACATTTTCTCATTCTCAAAATGTTCGTAAAAGTTTGAATAAGCTTCTTACGGAAAGAAAAAAATGGAAAAGTTGCCTGGAATTTGAAATCGGTTGATCAATTGCAAGGTCGTTTTTGGTTCTGTTCTTTCCGAAGAAGATTTTGTGAAAGTGTGGTTAGTCCAAACTTGAAAGATGGTATGATTTTGGACCTGATAGACGATATTGTAGTTCGCAACGTTTCTTATTAGTAAGACATTGATTTTCACCGTGAGTAAGGTTAGTTTAAAGTACAAAGTCTTTTTTGGTTTGACCTATAGTCCCAAATTGACAGAACTGATTAGAATACTGTTGGCAAAACAGCAAGAGGATAGGGGAAAGAAAAATAACCTATAAAAATGTTGAAATAAGAGTTAACAATTATTATTGGTTGCCTTCAATAACCTTCTTCCGGTATTTGAGCGCATTAATTGCGTAGTTCTATACCATATCCCATCCTTGGTCACCGTTCAAAATACTCATTGTACACGTGTAAACCAAAAAAAACTTTTGCAGACTTTTTAAAAACTGGATATACATAGCAATGAAGTGCATTACATCTTCTCACTGTTTTAAGTTACTTAGATGACAAAAAAAGGAAGGTCTGGTCGATGCGGTATATAATTTAGGTTAGTTAACTCCCCTTGTAATTTAAATATACCTAGTTCTTGTAATGTCTGTTGGGTAGCAGCTCAAAAAAAAATATTAACCATGTGGTTCATTCTACTATAGTGCATTCTATGTTGTTTCTTGGGTTTCATATCTGCAATTTCAAACATGATACTCCCTAGCTTTTCCAGTAGCACGTTGAACTTTCATCTTAATGATGTTTTGGTTGAAATGGTAGATCAATGATCCGGAAAAGCAGGATCATAACCCTCCCACTTTACTGCATTGCCACTGCCTGAAAGGCTTGCCGTGCAAGTATTTAGGACACTATAACTGCCTTTTAGTTTTGAATAATTAGAGGGCACTACTTATCATATCTTGGAACCGTATATACAGTGCATATACCTACATATTGTTTCCATTTCTTCTTCTTTCTGTGAGTTAAAATATGTACATATTTACTAACTCTACCGAACAGCAAAACTGAAAGATAGTCGCAATAATACAATCCTAACATATTAATACATCTTTTACTAGCACCTATAATATTAGGCAAGGATTGGATTACGTTGATGATAGAGAAGCTGGAAAAAGTAGGTCTACCTGACTGTATGCATGTATACCTGAAGCTGTTTGCTTTAAACTTCATATCTGCGGTTTGTTGCATGGTCTCTAGGGGGAAAAGGAAAAGAACTAGAGTCCTGCACGTAACATAGTTGAGCTAATAGGAGATACAATGGAAGAAAGAGACACCGGCACCAAAATTTACTCTCGCTCTCGGGAGAAAGAGTTTCCCAGGAAGTTAGTTTCCAAGTGAGTTCTGTTTGATGCATTCAATGCGTTCTGAAACGCCAATGAAATTAATCAGCGTTTTCTGTACATCACATTAGCTTCCCAAAGCAGTGGTGCAACATCAATGTTTGGTGTTTCTAAATTGACACAATGCTTTTGTGGCTGATCTTCGTTTTAATACATTTTCCAAAATAATATTTGACGTGTCACGCATAAAAGTGGTGTCCAGATATGTACATAATTTAATAGCAAATATAAGCCCCATGTAAAATGTACGATAAATCCAATAACCGTCTATATGAATGCATACGGGTACTGTACTTCACTGCATATTTTATTCATAGCACTCATGCGAGAAAGTGCACTGTCAAAAGGAGCAGCCAAACGAACACACTGTTTGATTTCATTCCCACAAGTGACTGCTTACTTTGAACAAAATGTGTTAAGTACATATTCAAAATGCACTGCGTACACCGATTAAGGTACGATGCACCCATTGGAATGATTGTAATAGGTTTCTTTATCGCGCAAGAAAAGACAAAAGACGAAAAGAAAGACGCCTCACAAAATATCAAAAATAAGCGAACCGAAAACATTTCAAAACAAATTACCTAAATCTTAACAAGACCAATAATAAATAAATTTATGTCTATGAATATTTTTATTTTTCAATCACGATAGGCAATTAGTAATTATTTCATCATTATGCATAGATGTGCGATGTTGACTCAGAACGATAGCAAGATCTTAAAACTAGCCTTTGACCTTATTTCTTACTAACAATAACAACTCACCATTATTCTCTGCACGTCTTGTAGCTGTGTATTTATTGTGTTTATGTTTCTCCTTCGGTCTGTAAGTTGCTTTTTGGCTTTTTGTATATAAACATCGAATTCAATAAATGCATAAGGACGTGTTACCGAGTTTACTCGTCTGCCGTATGTGCCATGGAACTCCTGGGCAAGATCTTCCAGATAATTAAATGCTAACCGCTTCGAATACATTTTATCACACATCACGAGATAGCATACATCGTTTTCTATCAAGTAACTGAAAGAAAAATGCATTTAAACTTGCTGCTTAATTAAGAACAAATGGTAATCTTACTGGAATAGATACGGCCCTGTTTCAATACTACATCTAGCTGGGGAATGCGATCCGAGCTTTCGGAAAAGCATCTTTGCTTGATTTTGATATTCTAATATGCTGCGACCCGACTGTTAACATTGGAATCGTTAGTTAAAGTTTAATATTTAAAGAAAAGAAAAAAACAAATACTTGTTCGTCATCCTGCATTGTACCGACCAGTGGAAGCCCGTCAATCACTCGTGCTATCATCGTTAGTAGAGCCATTTTAGGGATTTGTTTTCAGCGAAAATTTATTTATTTAAAATCGCTTGTATTCATCAAAGCATAACATTTGCTTGAGTATTGTAGAAGATTGTTTCCACGAAAATTTCTCAGTTGAAAACACTCGTCTCGGTGATAGCGTATTCCCAGCAACACGTCAGCTACGTCAAATTCGTGGAGAAATACACGAAAACAACAAACGTCAAATACGACCAGCTGTAGTAGCCGTTGTCCGAATAGCGCTGCCATCAGTAGAAAGAAACATTTAAGGCCGTGCTATAATGTGAAATTTATTTCAATAATTTTCCGTTAGTTTCACTCAAAAATTCACTCCTTCTGGCTGTCACTTGAGTTATTGAATGATCATTTTGCCATGATTTAGAAAACCGATTCTAGGAAAGTCTTTCCCATTCTCTTGTAGAATTCGACATTTATTTACGAAAGTGTCCCAAGATATCTCGCAGCGAGAATGCATTATGCTAGATCTACTCTATGACATAAATGATTTAGTGTTATGAGTTCCGATCTGAGCCGTAACAGCATCAATGTCGTTTTCCATTGAATTCACTCAATTATTCCCTTCTTCTGGATGCCAATGGAAAATGTAATTTGTCTTCCGCTCAAGTGTACGTATATGTATTGCTGAAAAAGTGCTGGAAAATTTATGTGCGATAGTATATTTTGAGTATCTTCCGAAATGAAATCGGGAAGCGAAAATCTCTCCCAGAATATGTTTACGAAGAGCCAATGGAACATCACTGGCAGAGTTTTTTTCTCTTCGGAAGACAAAATAAAAATTTCTTTTTACCTAATGCGCCATGTTGCATTCTATGAAATTTTGCTCGTGGAGACCACAAATAGTCACCAATTTTTTTTAACTCGAATACCTAAGACGAACACATATACGACTTTGTAATAACCAATTGCGAATATAGGCGGATTCGATTGACTTATTCGAGTTCAAGAATACCGGTGAGTACTCTATGAAACTTTGCTTTGCATCCAAACCTCAGAGGTTTCATTATTGAGGTTTCGAAACCTACGTAAAATCTCCTTGCGTTCATCCGTCCGTAAGAGGAAATCGAACAAGCCTAAGCGTGAACTTCAGTTTATTTTGGTGTTCATTTTAAGCCGTCAAAATCAGGGATCGAAAATACCGGGTATTTCGATTTTTTTTGTAAAAAAGGCCAGCAGTAATTAAGGTTGTAAATTTAAAAGAAGTATATCTGGTTGTTGCTGATGAAGATCCCTGTCGATTTCTGGTATGCCTTTAAAAACTTAACCCATTTTGAAAGGGGGCCAACTAAAATTAGTATTTTTAGCCACATAACATAAGTGGCCAAATGAAACAATTATTTTAATCTTTTATAGTTACTGAGCAGATGGAAACTGGTTGAGTTGAACATTTATTTTTCTAGCGAAAACAAAAAAGTTCATTTGGCCCAATATTATTTCTGGTCAAAACAAATCGATTTAATGGACCCAATATTTTTCTAGGCCATCGAAAATGGGCAAAACAGGCTTTTAATTTTTTTGGGTGAAATATTGGTCTCTTATTATATCTACATAATATTTTAAGCTAAGACAAACTGCATTTAAAATTGTAAAGATAAAAAGTAAAAACGATGATATACATATTTACAAATATATGTAGGCATGTACACACGTATTTGATGAACGAATATTACAACTCGGAGCTTTAAAAGTAAAGGGTTTTTTCTACTAATTTGTATTTACCCAAAAAAATATTGTGTTGATTGGCCTCGGGTTAAAATAATCGGGTTAAAATAACCCATTTATTACGCAAAAACGTAAATTATGTTTTATGTATCAGGTTTCATTGGCCCAAAAAAAAAAATTGGGTGGAATGAACCCATTTACTTTGGCCAAAAAAATAGATTGTAGAGAAAAACAAGCACTTTGGACCTCTTATTAAATTGAGCCACAAATACCTGTTTTTTCCGCCTTTTTAAAAAAATGGGTCAATTGGGTTCGGTCTCTGGTCAAAATATTATATGTCAAAGCAACTGCGGCTAGTGTTGGGACTTCTACCAATTATATTTATATAACTTACATACATATAAATTGTATGCATTGTTTAATATGTTTGTTGCATTTATGGTATATTTCAAAAATCGACCAAATTTTGGCTTCCCACCACTTTAAAATGGACGGACAATGACATTCGAAATGATTTCGACTAGGCGGGAACGGCTACTGAGGTTTCGTTTATCCAAACCTCGATATTTCGGTTCGGTGGTATAAAGTAGAGCACGTTTCGTTATAACGTAATTAACCCAATACTTCCATAAAACGTAGTAAATGAACTAAGTGAATCGAAACAAACAAAAGCTGTTCGTATTTTCGCCATTTGCTGTCAAAAAGTATAAACCGTGATATTTAGATATTTTATTTGCTTTTTAAAGTTTTAATTGTGATTAAATGGAGGTTCTTACGCATATGGAAATGTATGTATATGTATTGTAGGTTTTTGATTTTAAGGATAAGTAAAAAGCTCTATATTGCCACGTTTATATGAGTGAATCGTATTAAAATTCAATTCAAATAGAATTGACTCGATACGATCACAAAATTCTCAGTTAGAGAATGATGAGAGAGAAATTACTCGTGGTTAAGGGGGTTGTATTTTTCATACGAATGAGGTATACTATAGGGTCATAAAACTAAAATGGCTAATAGGGGTAAATTGTATGTCGAACGTAACTCTGCACATAAGTGAAATAGTGTTATGGCACAAGTTCTATTAATTTTTAACTCAATTCGCTCATATAAACGGGGTATTTGTTTATTACTTTTTAATTCTACCTGTTCGTTTTATCTTCTAGCACGTTTTAGCATTTAGCGAGCACCTGAAGTAGGGAACGCGGGCATTGAATCAGATGTCTCCCAAAACACTATGAATATGCTCAAATGAAGACAAATTACTCCACGCGGACAAGATAACAAGGAAAGTAAACATTACGAACAATATATCTGCGACACGAATAAACCCATACTTATTATAATAGAGGGACATCTTCGTTCGACTTGACTTTTAGCGTCTTCAAACTGTAATTGTACTAGGTTTATGGGAAATAAATTTAGCCTAAGAAAATGTCCCACTCAGTAAGACGCCGAGAGCCAACAGTTTTTTAACATTTTTTTTAATTATCTTAGGCAAAAGTTTGAATTAATCGCTGCTAGAACACTTTGCTATATATTAGATTTTAAAATATAGCTCGGTTGCTCATTTACATCCCTGCTGAGGACTTTCCATTTCTTATATAACTATCCTACTTCCACTTCCATTAATATACATAATAATTTTTTGTTTTCTTTTCTCTTCTCATGACAGGTGAGAAAACGAAAATCAAAGTTCCAAGTTGGCAGTAAAATTTCGTGGCTGTAAGATACTGCATTATATTTGCCAATTTTCCTACCTGGGAACTCGACATTTATATACCTAAATATTGCTAAAAACTCTTCAACTATTCCGAAACTGTAGATTTCTGTAAAATTCGTGTGATTTCCCTAAAATATTGACTTGCAAATTGTGGATCTAGGTAAATTACTTATTCTGTGTGGTTATTCCTTGGGTGAAAGTTGTTAAAAAAAAAAGAAAAAAAACTTGTTTTCATCGCAAAAGCGAAACCAACATCATATTCATTTACTCGCACGTTAGCAAGAGACAAAACTATGCATGTATAACAGTTTGTGCCAGCAAAACAAAAGTTTTTCCAAGACAGAGACAACTACTACTCATCTGTCAACTTGGCACCAGAAGACTTGACTTTTTCACCACTTCGTGTGTCGTTTTTGTGTGAGATTTTTTTCGCTTTGTAAAGAAAAATTTGCAAATTTGTAAAATTATCGGTCGATTCGGAAGGATTTGTTTGGAAATCTGTAATTCGAAGGCTGCATGTTAGCTTTTAGTAAGTGTGCGGGTACTTCTTACGCAAAAAGAGCTCTTGGTTTGAAAAACTAGATAGTAAGCAGCCAGACGAAAACATCCACGTAAACTGGTCAAACGTCATTACCCTGCAAAATAAGCTCTGCTGCGAATCGCCCCATTGCACTTAAGAGAGCTGATTACTTCCTGGCCTCGCAATCGCGACGGTAAGTACGCAGCCGAACCAGTTAAGTGAGGCTGGAAAATGCTGAAAAAGTGATTTGGATACTGAAGGGGATAAGTTCTTTCGACTGCATGTTGGGCGTCAAGAAAACGAACGAAAAATCGATAATAGAATTAATTAAAACAAGGGACGTAAATGTCGTCGTCGTGGGGTCCACACTGCCAACCGGCTAATATGGTCAAACAATCACCGTCTGTGCCACTGCAACAGCAGCAACAGACGCAGCAGGTGGGAGTCGGCGTTCCTGGTACTCATGGTATCGGTGGTCAATTTAGTTCTCAGGTAAATTGATATTTATTTAGCGACCAGTTTTTACCTACAGTATCTATGAACAGTGTGTTAGGCAAAATGAACAATTTAGCTCGAATTTTTGCTGCTTCGAACTATTGGATAATTTTGCATACATAGACAAAGACCACTATTAACTCTTGTTTTTTTTTTTTGTTTTATGATGGTCGATAAGTGCTTTCAAGATACATACGTAGCTTATAAAGACAATTTAACATACGAGTAAATGTAGGTAGGGACATGAGCAAAAGATAGCTATAAGGAACAATAATCGAGGTACATAATTCACATTTTCTCAATGTGCATTTGGATATTTTAAAACAAGAAACTGAATTAAAACCAGGAAAGGTAGTTCTCATTTCTTTTAACACTGCATCACATTTTATTCATAATCATATAAGATAATAATGATCTCAAGAGTTGTGAGTGAGCGGCATCCTCATTTTTATTTCGCTCTTCAGGACTCCTTTTCTGAATATTTTTTTCCATATGGGAACCCTCTTGGGTCGGAGATATATTTTTGACTTTGTACTTTATTAAGTGACTAGGTTAGGTTCAAAAGGGTTATGAGTTCATCATAAAGCACTAGGCACCATAATGGGCCCATCGCGATCCCTTTAGTGAGTTTTAAAATGGCAGAAAGAAACCTAAAGCCTAAATTACGTCGCCCAAGCATTTGATTGCCCTGCAGAAATTGAGTAGGTCCTTCTGTTGGTTACATGAACCTTCCCAGATGTAAAAACCTATTTCTACTTAGAAGTACCGTCGCATTCGCACAGAATGTGTGTAATATTCTCAGAGAAGCGTAGGTCTTCACAATACCTGTAAATATCAGATTCTAAAAGGACTAATCTATTGGCATGTCTTCTCAAAATACAATGTCCAGAGAGGATCCCAATCGTAGTCCTAATTTGTGATCTCCCTTATTTATTTTCCGGCTGATTTTAACCGAATTCAATTTGAGCTCAGGTGTTTTTGACTTTACAAGTTATTACCACGATATATTGGATCAGCATATGCTTTATGGTTGATGTCATACCATCTCTCTTTACGCTGACTCTGAAAATGCTTACTTTGATTTAGTTCGTTGGAACGACCTCACCTCTTGTTACTTTATTCAGGGCACTCATTCAAAGAATGATTATCATCCGGGCGATAGTACGAGTAGTAAACGATCGCGTCATCAATTTGCTTTGCGTAACTTTATGACTATCTTCGCATCTCTCGTTTATTTTATACGATGTTTTAGAACCGTTAGTATCTTTTCGAACTGTATCTTTTCACTGTGTTAATGTTTTTTACTAACTTTGCATTTCCAAGTATAACATAAGTGTTTGTTTATTTCTGCATCACATTTATACACAACTCTGATTGAAAGAGAAACAATTATATAAATTTGAACATATATTGTTTTTTTCTACAGCCCCCTTGGCCTCAAAACTATAACCAAATACCGATGCAACCAGTTCAGCAGCCCCCGCAAAACAATTGGACTCAAAATTCAATTGGCAATGCATACCAGCAGCAAAGTGTTATTCCATCAGCTCTGCCACAAACTGCTGCACAAAATAACTGGCCACAACAAGATTTAAATCCACCGACAATTACAGGACATTCTCAGCCAGCCTTGCCGACTTCAGGGTACTTTTTGAATCAAGAAAATTTCATTCAGACTCAGCAACAGAATCAGCATTCAAACATTCAACAATCATACCCTCATCCACAACAATATCTGCAAAATGTTCAGCAACCCGCGGAGGTACAACCACTTTCTACGACTGGCACTGCCGTTAGTTATTCCCGTCAAAGTACCCAACAAATGGATAACGTGAACGTGCAGGAAACTCCAGAGTACTTCGATAATAACGCTAATAATAATAATAATAATAATAATAACAATAACAACAATAATAATGATGGCTGGGGTGATTGGGATTGGAACGACAGTGGTGTTCAACAACAGCAGCAGCCACCTTCAGTTCTCCCTGTGACAGATAGCTTACAAAGTACTTCAAATGCTATTGCAGACAGTTTTCGGACGGAAACCAATGATAACTGGCAATGGGGTCCTATTGAGGAAAACACACAAGGAAATAATTTAATTCTTGATGATCTTCATCAGAATTCTCAACAACCTCCTCCGCAAGACTTGGTTGAAAACATGCTTCCTTCACCACCGGCAAACTTTAGAGCAACAAGCGCAACAGTAGCGCCATCACAACAAAAAGCAACAACTATACAGTCCGCTTTGCCCGGCATACAGCATCAATCTATACATTCGTCGCCAGTGGCAATAAAACCAACAAATTTGCCTCTTAATGATGTATCGCAAACTTCGGAAGCTGTACTGAGTAATAACACTATACCTAGTCCAGTGTATGTGTCTCAAGCGAAACCTGTTTCTAAGCCACCACGACAGTATGCGAGCCCACCTGGGGCCACCAGCGACGTTGTAAATACTATTGGCCCTACAACACCTCCACATGCATTTCAAAATAGACCAGAACCTCAATTAAATCCGAGTGCAGTTGTTACGCCACCACCATTATCAGCAGCAGTGCCTCTTCCATCAAAGACGACAGGTGCGTCTACTGCCGGAGCTAACAATCCCTTTAAAAGAGCTGGCTTGGCTCAACACCATCGTGCTGGAATTGTTCCAACTCCGCTAAATTCACAACAACCCAATATAGTGATGCCGCCTGCTCAATTTTATGTACCTCCACCACCACCTCCGGAAGATTTCGCTAATCCTGTTGTGGAAAACCATGAAGTGATTGCTCCAGATAATTCAGAAATTTTGCATGAGAATCAAGAAATTGCGCCTAATAACGATCGCAATGAATACCTTCAGACAAGTCATTTGTCTGAGATCGGTAGTCATACGAATACTACATATAACATCGAAATGCAGGAGCAGAATAACGAATCTGATGATTTCCCCCCACCAGGTTTATCTAGACTGGTATTGGGTCAACCGGAGAACGAAACCCGCCAAGTACCTGGAACTGAGGTGGAAAGCAGTTTAAATATCGAACGGCAAGCAGATGGTGAAGACACTGATCCCACACCACAACGATCTACTTTTACGCCATCCGCGGACAGCCAAAGTAATGTTACATCTCATCAAATTGATATAACAGGCGATCGTAATTTATATTTGGTTCCAGGGGAGAGTGATGTTCATGAACAGAGGGTTGTTACTGGTCTGGAAAATGGTTCGTCTGTAACTGCCCCGGCTCCTCCAATCCAAGTTGAGCAAAGAGAAGTTGAACTCGATGGGGAAAATATTGAAGATCAACAGCACCCTTCGCAAGCGTCGCAACATATACACTCGACCCAAAATCATCATCATCGTGCTACTAGCCCTGTGCAAACAAGTCGTGATGAACCTCTGGAAGGAGCGAATAGTCTTGATCGTCGGGTACAAGGAAGTCAACATACTAATCACGAAACCGAGTCGAACATGACTGTGGAAACAAATGCAAAAGATCTCTCTAACATATCCACCGGAAATGACGAGAGCGATCAACGTGACCGTGACCATCACTATGGAAAAACTCGACGTGGGGCTGGGGAAGACATTAAGAAACGACGTCCTGGAAACGAATTAAAGGAAAAACGATATTTAAGCGAAGAATCCGATTTCTCTAGTGATAGAGAACGACGCCGATATCGCGAAGGCAGCGTACGCAGCGAACGCGATAGGGATCGAGATAGTAAAGAGCGTAAGAGACGCGATAAACGAGACCGTGAAATCGGAGGCGATCGTGATGGAGATCGTTACAGAGGAGACGATCGCGAAAATAGATACCGCGAAAAAAAATATTACCGTGATCGTGAGGGTAAACCAGAACGCGGTGGCAGATATGGAAGTGGTCGGTATGATGCTGACTCGAAATATGAAACAGAAGGATCCGCACGTCACGAACGGCGTAGAGGTGATCGCAGTGAGAGAAGTGATCGCGTTGATCGTGATACTTATGAGGACTATCGTAGATATCGCAAATACAACAATAGGGAGGAACGTGACATTCACGAAAGAAGAGGTGGTGGTCGTACTGATGTGGATAGACGCCGTAGCGAAAAAGAATTCAGGGATGATCGCGATTCGCGTCGTCATAAAGAATCCCGAGAGAAGCCACGCAATGAATATGAGGAATACCGTAAAACCAGCAGTCGAAATAATCGAGACAGTGACATTGAAAAAGAATCCCGTCTACGTGAGAAAGATCCTCGCTATGCCGCGCATAATATGTATAGTGGTTATCCCGGATATGGATATGATCAATACGCCGCTTACTATTATGAGCAGATGCTACGCACCAATCCTCAAGCTTATTCTGAGTGGTACAAAAAATACTTTGGACACGGACAGGCACCAGAGTCTATTACAAATGAAGGGCGAGAATCGGTGCATTCGGGACGTAGCTCAGCTAACAATGAAAAAGATAGGTGAGTTTTTTTTTTTTTTTTTATTTTTTTTGTTTGTTCTTGTACATTTTTTTAACACATAACAATTTGGTAGTTGTGGCTTTGGATTATTATTTATTTATATTCACAAACCAAGCGAATCAGAGATTTTGTAAATAAACTAACTTGAAAAAATCGTCTGACTAAGGTGTTATTGCAAAATTTGAAACGATTTTTTGTTCGATGTGTATCTAGTTTCGATTGAACTCTAGCAGAATGTCACAAATCCAATAAATCATTTAGCGTGAATTACACTAACCGTAGTTATGTGGCTTGAATTCTCAAATTTGTGTACAAAAGCTTAAAAGTGTATGGTCCGGTGTTTTGTGGGTATTTTATACATACATTTATGTTAGTATGTGTATTCCGTGTGACCTTTGCCTTTGTTTTTGCTTTTACCTTATTGTCTCTCTTCCCTTTATTATTAAATTAATCAGTTGAAAACAAAAGATTTCAACAGAATCCATTTATACAAATAAAAACATGAGTATTTAAATGTCTACCATGAATAAGGATTTATTGAACATACGGGCTTACATAGGGATATTTACTATACAGTTTTATATTCTGCCTTAATTAGTAGAGCTAATCAAAACTGAACAGACTTGCTTAAAGTGTAATATACCATTGAAAAGAAAGGTTAAGTCACTTTCTATTTCCTCAGTAATCTGTTTAAAAGTAAAGGGCAGTTATAGCTATCATTGAAATGCACCATTAGAAATTTTGTTTTCCGATTTTAAGCCGATTAAGCAAACAACATTAGCGTCGATTGGTATCAAAATAAAGCTAAATTACCTGTAGAATTACAAAATAAAAAGAGTTTATAGGTGCACACCAAGCCCTTTATGATGAGCAACCACTTGTAGTTTCCATTAAAACTGAACTATCGCCACATTTTCTCCTTTAGAGTTCTATTAAACCGCTCAACAATTGATGCTTTCAATGTGCTATACGTTGAATAATGATTAATATTGTACATTTTCATCAAAAAGGTAAGTTTAAAGGCAAACAGCTTTTAAAAATTAACGAGTTTGATCATAACTGAGATCTAAAAATCCCTTTTTTAACTTTTTTAAAAATTTACAGAATAGTGCACAAGGCATGTGCCAAATCAAGTCTTTATATGTCACTTATACACTGAAATTCTTTTAAATGCTTGAAACGTCGACTTCCAATTTGGTAGTTATGAAGCTTTTAAATTCTGGGAAATAACCATCTACCTATATAGAACACTATTGAATGAAAATATCAGCATTTCATTATGTGACAGATTGTATGTCATTTTTAACACTGATTTCTTTTGAAATAAGAGAGATAGGACAGATTTTATTAGACCATACATTTACAGATATATTTTTTACAATAAGAAATGCATTAATACAAAAAACGGCGAAAATGCATTCATGTCATTCCAATACGATAAGAGTATCATTAGATGATAAACAGTTTTTGTTTTACTTTTGGATTCCATCATTTAACCGCCTCTCAAGAATCACAATCTGGCAATATGTACGAGTATTTATAAAGTAACTAGCTGAACCCGGCATAACTCCGTTTTACCTGTAACCGTTGGCCACCAGACTGCATATATGTCATGCGTTGAAACTTTAAAATTCAATACATACCTAATTATCGTTTCGATAATTCATTGATAGAAATTTATATACAAATATCGCGCACGCAAATCAACTGTCATATATCGATACACCCAGCGCCAACTATGTTCTGTAAAATGCAAAAAAGGAAAATTTTCTTCCTCTATAAACCTAAAGTACAGCAATACGAACAAAATAAAAAAAGAATCATGAAAATCGGCGCAGCGGTTATCAAGTTATAACGTCATCGAGCTTCACCCGAAAGAATTGTATATATAGAAGATTCTACATAATTAGAATCAAATATTTTTGAAGCTGCAATACTTGATCTGAGAAACTAACCAAAATATTGATCCTTTTGTATATTGTGCTCACACTTCCTATAAAATGTTCACCTTAAAAACACAGATTATGAGATCGCACTAAAAATAATGAGGACTGTTTGTTTGCTACTTGGAGTATCGCGAATAATTCGATCTTATTCCCCCTTTTATGCAAATTAGATATTATTAGATATTATTAGCAAAATCAAAAAGTGTAAGTTTTACCCAATAAAATACAAAGAAAATAACAGAAAAGCAGGATTACTATTATTTTGAACCAGTAAAACCTGACATCCCCACACACTTTGAGCTGCAATACAATAAATTGATCTTCATATGAGAATATATCATACCTTATTACCTATTATTTTAACCACTTGCTGGTTGGCCTCGAGGCCACCGGCTGTAAGGTGGTTGCTTATGCGGATGACGTTGCCTTAATATTCTCTGGGAAATTCCCAGATACTCTCAGGGACCTCACATATAACGCCCTCAAACTGCTCACTACTTGGGCCGCCCAATGTGAACTTGTGGTCAACCCTCAAAAGACCAAACTAGTCCTCTTCACAAGGAAATATAACATCCCTATTATAAACCCCCCACGTTAAATGGCATTAAGCTTGTTTTTTCCGATAAAGCCAAATTCTTGGGTCTCATTTTGGACAGGAAATTCAACTGGAAAGCCAACATTATAGAACGTGTCAAGAAGGCCAGTACTGCCCTGTACTTATGTACAAGAGCGATTGGTACAAGATGGGGACTAAAACCTCACGCCACCCTCGGCTATATACGTCTGTTGTCAGACCTATACTTCTTTATGGCGTGTCCGTCTGGTGGACAGCTCTTCTAAAGATTGTTAACCTCTCTCTCCTGGGAAAAGTTTAATGAGCTGCATGTATTTGCATATGTGGAGCCCTAAGAACTGCTCCTTCCTCAGCTGTAGGTACCATTCTTCACCTACTGCCCCTAGACATCGTCAGCAAACAAATAGCGGCCTCAACCGCAACCCGTTTGTCGGCCTCTTCCCAGTGGCTGTCTCTCAACTTTGGCCACTCCTTCGTTCTTAATGAATTTAACCTCATGGATGTAACTACCGACTACATCCCCGCTAAACTCATCTTTGGTCAGAACTTCCGCACATCAATCCCAGCTCGTGAAACATGGTCTAATGTGGAGCAGGTGGATGTCGGAACGATTCACATCTACACTGATGGATCTAAGACCTCAGACGGAGTTGGTGGTGGTGTATACTCCTCTATGCTTAACTTAAGCATCTCCTTCCGCCTCCCTGATCATTGTAGCGTTTTCCAGTCGGAAATTATGGCAATCAAAGAAGCCCTGTCATGGCTGAAGTGTAATGTAATATCTGCCACGGATATTAGCATTTTCACAGACAGTCAGGCTGCCATTAAATCTCTGGAATCACCCACAACCACATCAATGGTCGTAAAAGATTACCGTTCATCTCTGATGGAGATCTCGGAACAATATAACATTCACCTATGTTGGGTGCCAGGCCATAGGGATATTCCAGGAAACTGTAAGGCTGATGAAATTGCCAAACTTGGCACTACCCTCCTACCCTACTGAATCCGTAAGGACGGGAATTGGTATGCCAATTGCTACCTGTAATCACCTGCTCAAACTTGATGCTATAAGGAAAGCCAATGCTCGCTGGGCTCATTGCCCCTTTAGGATCTCGAGAGAGCTCTGGCCTAACCTTAACCAGAAACGTTCAAAAGAACTGTTGCTTCTGAAGCGTCCAGACCTGAGCACCATCATCGGTGTCCTCACAGGACACTGCCTAATTGGCCTACACGCTAGACGTCTGGGCCTCCCATCTAACGATTTCGTCTAATCCGAACTCGTCGGAGTTGCAGGGACGAGGAGGAGGAAGAAGAAACGATTCCTCATCTTCTCTGTAACTGCCTTGCCTTAGCGTCAAGAAGAAACCTCCACCTGGGGTCCTTCTTCTTTGACGACCTCTGTTACCTGACTGGTGTACCCATCACGCACCTTCTACGCTTTATTAAAAGCTCCGGTTGGTTCTTTTGACCCAGTGGCAGAATCTCTTCTAAGTGTAATTGTGTCTGGTAATCTATTTGTACTGGTCCTCTGTCTCTCATTGTAGTGTCGTGGTTTTTAGTACTTGGCTGTGAATATTGCAGATCCGGTGGTATCACAATGGGCCTTTTAGGCCTAAGTGAGCTGGTGCCCATCTGTATCGGGCGCTTGCTGCCACGCTAACCTAACCTACCTATTATTTTGATCAGCACAATACCCTCTACCGCCCGGAGAAAATGTAGGCAATTACTGTACAAAGAAAAGATGACAGCCTATAATGTGTTGGATTAGATGAAAAAAAAAAGAATAAGGTGTAATGATAATAGTGTATTAAGTGGGGAAAAAGTTAAATTTACGTCATTTACACAGCTCTAATTAAGAAATGGCCAATAACATGTAATAACAATAAACATACGAAAAGGCTACGATTCGCCTGGAGCAGATCGTGTGATACTCTATCCCTTTCCTATGATATACCTATATACAGACATATGTAGCTCCTTCCGCCAAAAAACTAGCCAATTTTTTTCCAAATTTCTTATAAAATTACTCCAAAACACTATGGTATTGAGCGGATTCTAAAAATCTTTGGATATGTTTGCAACTGCGCTCCTTAGAATTCATATTATTTGATAGAAATCAAAGAAAAATTGTTTTTTTTTTTTTTTAAGAAAACCGCCCTTAAAAGTGGCGGATAATTTGTAGAACAAGTAATATCCACATACTGACTTAAGAAAGTTTTTTTTTCGAGTTTCATGTAAAAATACTGAAAGAAGTGAATTTTTCGAAAAGTGGGCGTACATCTTCTTATAGCTCGCTGGGTCATAGGCCAACCGACACTTAGCCTATTTTATAGCGCGGGAGGATGGCATTCGTCAGTTTTCATTGGTACTTTCCGCAGAATTTTGCAGATAACACCACGAATAAATAAGAGAGTAGGGCTTACTAACAGAGCTGCATTTTTCGGCTGCAGAGCCTCTCTCTCCGCTTGACATCTGTCGGAAAAATAAAAACAACTGTCGGTTTATAATATAATGTGAGTTTTTAGTTGACAAATATGTCCAATCTGTTTATTTTTAAAAAGGGTTGTATTTACCATATACATAACTTGTTAGTACTACTACATTTCTGCTATACTTAGTCATATATACAAATGAACAAAAAATCGTTTCCTTCAAATCTCTGCTGTCTTGCATAAGTAAGTTTATTGCACACATTTTAATTTCGCACACTTTTACTATTTTTATTTTTGCATTAGTCTTACCACTTCCAAAATTAATTTAACCTTTGTGTTTATATCTTCTAAAACGTTACTATAAAAACATTCGCAATTATCAGCCGTCATTACATTACAATCATTTAAATAACATCAGTGAAGATAATCATAAATTTATTTACTTTGCTAAAATAAAGGCGTAAATTTCAGTAAACCTAACGTAAAGATTTAACGAATCTTTTTTATATTTTCTTCAGCCGCAAGTGGTATAGTTTAGATCTAAAACAGCATACAAAATCGAATTGTTAAAATTTTACAACATTTTCTTTTGGAATTAAGAATTCGAAAACATTTATTGTTGAAAACACATTAATTTAGGTATTCCATGCAACATCATCAATACATTCCACATCCCAAGGATTATCATCGGCATTTTATGCAACCAGACTCGTTATCAGTCAACTCCACGATGATAGAATCTCAACAACAATATCCAGGTGGCTACGGCCTAAGTGGTGGACCATCAACAGGGAATCTATCGCAAATAAATCATTTGCCCGGAGGCGGTTACTATACGTCAACAACACGATCATTTTATGCCCGCAGTGAATACTCTGAATCAAGGTGCTTACATCACATTAATTTGTAAAAAAAAAAAAAAAAAAATGTTCCAAAAAGTATATAAAAAATTGCAAACAACAGCAACAGTGGGTTAATTGTCTGCACTTGTTTGCTGTTTTTCAATTCGATTAACGGTCGTACTCTACATATATTTAAAGTAGGAAACAGTACAATTTATGAGATGAGATCAGTTACATTATTCTCGGATTTATGTATTATTAGTTGTTTTCCTATAATGCTAATGCCTTTTCTTTGTATTTGAATTGTTACTGCTTGTTAGTAATCATTCTTCGAAATGTTTGTAAGGCTTTGGCGATATATTAAACTTGAAATTGTTTATAATAATACTTTAAGCTAACTTTAAGGATTATTTATTTTATTACTGGAAAACTGGAGAAATAATCTAAGTATTTCACCTTTGCCAGACTAAAAAAATCTAACATCTTAAGCTGTAATATGGGTGAAATCTTACGGGGTTATATGGTGTAACATTAGTAATTCTTTACTTGCACCTATAACATAAGGCAAGTATTGGATTCGTGCAGATTTTCTATCTCGAGATTTTGATGTATTTGGACATTAACATAGTAGAGAAGTTCGAAAAAGTGGGTCTGCCGATGCCGTCTGTCTGTCTGTGCACGAATCTACAGCCTAAATGGGTTGAAGGATTTTTATCAAACTTCATAATTAGGGTCTTTTGGGTAATCCCTAGAGGCGAAATTGAAATTTTTGTTTCGACCCCATTATTAACGGTACTTTTTTTTCAGGCCAACGCTGTATTAAATTTCATATTTGATTTATATTGAACATTTTCCAATCCAATGCCAATTATGCCAATTTATTTAAAAGACGATTACATTACATTACAAATCGTAAATGCTATAAAATGGCTTACAAAATTGTTTGGCTAAAAGTGCGAATAACAGTACTTAGGTTTAAGTTTAAGAGGTTTTAGCCAGTTTGCTCGAAAACGGCTCCAACGATTTCGTTTAAATTTGATATTTGAATTACTTTTATGGAGTCGTATAAAATGGCGTATCACGCTTTTGGCAAAAATTGTTAATATTGGTACTTTGCTTATCGCCAACTTAGCAAAATGCCATTTTCATATAAACGGCTAAGACAGTGTTGGTTAAATTTCACATTTAAGCTACCAACATTTCATTACCAACTTAACAAAGTTTTGTATATTTCTATCTTTTTTTGGATATCTACTGCACAATAAACGTTAAGATATAGGTGCAAGTTTGTACGACCTAGTCGTGCACTTTATTTTTTATAAATTTGGGATTCCAGATAAATAAAAAGTATTTTATTATATGGATTGAAATCTTCATAAATTCACATTAACGTACATATATCGGTGCATGTTTTTAGCCGATATAAAATTAGAAATTATTATAATTATTAAATAAATATTTTAATTATTTTTGTTTATTTTAAAAATCCTTGGTTGTTAAATTTTTTAAACTTTATATGTATCAGACTTTTTACCGAAAATTGCAAAGATGAGTAAAATCGATTTACTAAACGTTGAGCCTAAACCTATGCCTTCTTCCTCATCATTCTAAAATTAGGATTCACGTACAGTAGTTTTCTTTATAGATCATTGACTAAGCATTTATTATATACATACATAATAACTTTTGTTTAGAACATTTTTGTCCCTTAACACCCGACACTGTTGCATTTTTAAGTCGCAACTTGAAATAGCTTTTCAAGTCATCCAATTCTTTTAACAGCTAAAAATATATATCACAATTTTAATTACAAACTGCTGTAGCATTGCTGGAATCCCTCCAAACATATTTGTTTAAGGAAACAAGGAGATGTCTGCTATAGCCTAATACAAATTAAAAGATTTATTGAGCGAAAAAGAAACCATTACTTGATTTAAAATGCTTGTTATTATGAAAAAGACTGCAGCTGCTAGTGTTCTAAAGCCACTGCTGGGGTTGAATTATTTGGACACATGAAGATCATAGAAAGAATTCCTTTGGTGTCCGTTCCAGCAGTATTCTTCTCAATATTCATCCCTAACATAATAACTCTCCATCACCACTTCGAGGTCGGTATTCCAAACCGGAGTTCCTGGAACAATCATCAAATTCCTTCTTGAACAGAGTGGTACACTGACAGCTCGAAGGGGTCTGGAGTGATTATCTCCGATCAAAGGTACAGACAGTAAACCGACTCGACTCAAAAAACGACAGCTCCCGAACAATTTAAACGCCTATTATAATTAAGCTAGGGAATAGCACAAAAGATCTACCTAGGTCACAGCCTTGATATTCCTAAAAAAATGATTTATTATGATTGATTACAAGTTGTTTGGTTCAGATTTTATGATCGTGGGTTAAAGGGCGTGGGTTAAAGGGACTTTCTGTTGATCATAAAATTACAACCTATGAGTATTATATTAAGTACATGTAAGAAAGGTTTTATTATTACGTAATATTTAAGTAATATATATCATATCATTTTAAATGTCCTAGTTCATCCCATATTGCTATTTTTATTTTTTCATTTGTGCTTTGCTTGCATCGCCATTCTCATTCTTGTTTATTTTCCTCGTGTATCGCTCTTAGTTTTATAGGTTCTATTATTTTGTTTTTTATTACATGGGCATGGATAATTTGTTGTTTTATCTAATATCACTAGAATATTTTTTTACAAATTAAATTTCTTTGATTACTCTAGGCGAGACAATTTATCATTGAATTTAATTGATGCTACAAGCTCTTCAATTCAACAAGATCCACAGCGCCTTACGCCATTTAAGTTTACAAGCGGCCATCCGATTATTTCATTAGGACCAGGCTTAATGGTTGCTGTGAAGCCAAAATACTCTTCTAATGGTGTAACAAATGTTGTGAAGATATTTAAATTGGGTGCCAATGATGCTACCAACAAGCTGTTTCAATCGTTCCCCGGCCCTTTGGTTCGTGGTCTTACTCACAAAAAGACCATCATCGAATTTTGTGAGGAACAAATACGATTGGGACCATTTTCCTCAATTAATGGATCGAGACATAACTCATTAAATAGCCTGTCAGTGGCAGGTCAAACTTATAAGCCTTCATTTACACTGATGTGGAATTTGTTGATTCTACTGCTTCGACAGAATGGAGTATGTTTTTTGAGCAAAACAAGTTTTAACGTAGAGCCATTTTACTTATATTACTTTATTGCAGATGGTTGTGGGAACTGATATAGCCGAGCTGTTAATAAAAAATCAACAACAATTCCCATTTGAAAGTCCACAAAATTCAGTGACATCATCATTGAACCGCCGTGAATCTTTACAATCAGATGAGCAACGGAAATCTAAAGAGAACACACCAAGTGATGCAGAGCCGGAGGTTGATGAATTGGTACCAGATGATCGTGATGAATCCGATGAGGCATCGTCAAAAGCATCTACACTAACCGAAGAAGAAATAACAGAAAAGTTCCGAAACTATTTGCTTTATGGAAATGTTAATGAAGCTTTAGATTGGGCGACAGATAATAATCTGTGGGGACATGCTTTGTTTTTAGCGTCCAAAGTTGATAGACGCTCGCATGCAAATGTAATGATGAAGTTTGCAAATAAATTGAGTTTAAACGATCCACTGCAAACGTTGTACCAATTGATGAGCGGTCGTACCCCATCTAGTGTCACAAGTGTTCAAGATGAAAAGTGGGGAGATTGGCGTCCACATTTAGCCATGATTCTATCGAATACCTCCCAAAAGCCGGAATTAGATAGAAAAGCGATTACTACTCTTGGAGACTCGTTACTAAATCGGGGAGATTTATTTGCTGCGCATTTCTGCTACTTGATGGCACAAGTTGGTTTTAGTAAATATCCGGAGGAAAAGAGCGACACTATGATGACGCAGAATTCAGTTCGGTACGTACTTTAGTTTAGTTGATTTATTTTGCTGGTGATACTCTTTGATTTATGAGCCAGTAAATTCATTTAGAATAAAGAAAAGAAGGAAAAGCCTAATAGGTGTTTGTTTGCCAACCCATTTCTGCTCGATCTGTTATAAGTATTTTGCAGTATGATTTTACTGAATGTCGAAAGACGGAAGGTACCCCTTTTCTTAAAAGTCTTAAAGATTTCCAGGCAGCGATCTTGCAGCACATAGGGGTTGAGTAACTACGGAGTTCACAATTTTAGCTTTTTGTTGATTTTAACTTTTATTGAGCGAGCTACAGTGCTCAGTATTCTGGACCAGTATTTTTTTCAGTACTGCCGTCTGCCTCGATCTAATTGATGGCAAAAGTATTTAATCAATATTTGTTGTGTAATTCGCAAAGCCATTGGCAAAATGTTATTTGAGCCGGCTTTTGAAAGGTTTTTGGTCGAACGAAAACTCTATATATTGCTTTAATTTAATTTAATTTATTTTTATTTTGCTTTAATATACATTTTAGACTCGTTCTTTTGGGTTCATCACATAACAAAGAATTCGAAGAATTTGCTATAAACGAATCAATTATGATGACTGAGGTGTACGAATATGCATGTTCATTAAATGATGATAAATTTTCTCTAGTGGAATTTCAGGTTTGATTTTTGATTGTTTGGAAAAAAAAAGTACGCTTAATAATCGTTTGTCCTTTATAGCCTTACAAATTTTTACTTGGTACAAGAATGCTAGATTACGGATACCAATTGAAATGTTTGATGTACATGGAGCAAATTTCTTTGCACATTCAACGTGACCCAACAAAATATGAACCTGTATTTATTAATCAGGTATGATCATTGATTTTAAATGAAATGATACGCATTTCTATTGGTTTAAAATTGTAGGTATATGAGCTTGCTGATCGACTGAAATACTATGATCCTGTTCTCGAAAAATCAATGGATGAAGTCCAAATGGATGGTAGTCCAAATTATTTAAATGGAGTGCCTTTAGAAGAGCAAAAATGGCTACAGAATTTGCGCTCATTAGCTACAGAATATGTGGTACCAAAAATGTGCGAAACAAAATAATTTGTTTACTTCATTGCTTGTATTTATTTTATAGGTTCCAATGTCCTCTCAAGAATTAAATCAAGATTACCATCAAACATCAAATGCGATTGATCAACAATTTTCAGAAATCAATCGGCAATTTAATGAGCTGAATTTGCAATATAACAACGGTGGCGGCTCCCTGCAAGAGCAGCAACAGCAACAGCAATATCAAACACAGACTGAGTCTACTGAAGTGCAATATATTTCTCAACCGGATAGTGGAAATCATATGTCAGCAATAAATGAACAGCAGTATCCTCAGATCTATAATCCGAAAGAAACACAGCCTGTCGGAGTCGATGGGTCAGGGTATGATAATGGATATAATATGCAGCAAAATGAAGCATATCAGCAACAACAAAATACGTATGACCCACAACAACAACCGGTGTACGATCAGCAGCAAACACAAGCTTATCCCACATATGGACAGGACGAACAACAACAACTACAACAACAGCAGCAACAAAATTCGTACGAATATTGGGCCAATTCGAATCAGACACAAAACGATGAGGTACGCTAAAGTAGTATTTTGTATTTGGCATACGACCGGTGGGAGTATTTAGTGAAAAATTGTTTTGCGCTAAGTATACATAGGCTATGCAAGTAGTAACTGATCACCTCGATTCTGGTTGGTTATTTTTATGTCGCCAGTTATGGTTGTCATGGAAATGCTATTTTCAGAGCGTTTAAAACTCAAGCCAAAAATAAACATTTAAAATAGAGAATGCGACAATCTTAACATAACTAGAATCGAGGTTCATGTGTACATACGAAGTAGGACAATGCGAATTCTACTATGACGACTTCAAATGCTTACGAAAGGAGGGTATAGAGTAAATATTTTGCATTCGCTTTTCTTTAAAAAGGGAAGAGAATATGAATAATTCAATTTCAAACTTTGATCAACGTATTTTAATACTTCTAATGAGTTCATTTCATATTTGGTTCAGCTTAAGTAATTGCCTAATTAAAACGGTACTACAGTTATATGTTATCTAAGAGAAAAGATGATTTCTTCTTTGAATTTCTTCAAATCTTTCAAAGTTTTTAGAACTAAATAATTAAAAGTAAACAGCAAATATAAGTTTGCAAGTTTATATTGCCGTTGAAATTACAATATCTGTATATACAGTCAGACTAATCATCAATTTTCAAAAAAAAAATTACTCCTAAGCAAACACAGACAACAGGTAAAAATCCGAGGTCAAATTCGTCGGAATTGGCTATAATCCTGAATAAAGGATTAATACACAATCTAATCATATTGTTTAGGAGAGCAAATCCAGAGTATATCTATTATAATGGATATAATCTGGAAAACCCCCGCGAATGTCCTATTTTGTATTTCATATGTATTGTATTATACTATAAATATCTTTCCTAAATGTTGACACAAGTTAAGTAAGTTTGTATCTAAGTAATAACTTTTGTCCTCTCCTATTAATACGCTATTGGAATGCAGCCAGATGATAATAAAATTGTCTCGAAATCACCTTCAGTATCAGATAACTCAGATTCAGTGATTAGTACTAAAAAAAGTATATCGAAACCCGTTAAGAGTTCACAGAAAGTAACCCATTTAAACTCATCAACCACTCAAATGAAAACCGATATAAAAAGTGCACCAAATTATCCCGTTGAAACTACAAAAAAACAACAAGAGTTAAAAAATTTCAATTTTTCACCAATCGAACGAAACTCGAGAATAAAGCAGGAATCAATCGTAAATCACAAATTGATATCAACAACATCTTCCATTAGTGGCAGCTTAAAAGTAGAACAACAACAGCAACAACTGCCTTACCTTACAAACACAGATGTAAGTAATCAGATAGTAAAGCGAAACAACACATTAACTGCACCGATAAAAACAACAAGTCAATGTAAAAGCAAAACGCTTTCGCTTATTACTCGTAATGTAGCCGATCAGCAACTGGTAACGAAATTAAACGCAAATAACAGAGACTCTTTTACGCCTTCTGCTGTAGCTAAAATAACTTATGTTCCAATTGGTAGTGAAATTGTGGCAAATAGTAAACGAGTAAATTTTGATTTATCCAAGTCGAATAAGAAGAATCAAACTTCTATGTCGGATCCTTCTTGTAGTAGTAAAATTGTCAGTAGTAATACAAATAAGATAACAAATCAAGCCTTAATGAAACGCAAATCGGAGGTATCTCGAAATTACAAAAGTATTGTTTTTAATGGTACGTATCCCATTGATATGCCCTTGAATAGCCGTTTTGATGCCATTTTGGAAGATTATGATGCGGAAGCACACAAGGAAGTTCTGTATAATGATTATGATGATGACGAAGATGACGATGAAGATGATTACGACGACGACGACGACGACGACGACGGTGATGAAGATTATGATCTCGAAAATGAGGAATACAACGAAAATGAGCACACGGCATGGACAATGCAAGAACTTTATAATGATCCGTCGATACCTTTGAATTATAAGAAAATGTGTAGTGATATAGAGGGTAGTTTAACGAATTTTGAAAAATTCCTAGATAGCAAAAGTGTAGTAAGAGAAAAAGAAGTGCGTACGTTTGATATCGATGGTCCTATCATTGAAAAAAAGAAAAATATGTAGGTTAATACAGAGTTGTATGTATTTATGTATAGTGATACAAGTATTTTTTCAACAACTAAACATACCTATTTCGGTAAAAAAATATATAACTTATTGCAATTACAAAACATGCAATGATAATGCATCTAGTGGTGTTTAGTGAATTCGTAGTTGAACAGCTTGAATTCACAATTCTTTTTTTCTCACAAGTAATAATAATTACCATCTCAAGTCTCTAAGTTCTGATAAAAAAGATGCTCAGAATCATGTTCCCAGCATCGACAACGACTAGGTCGTAGAAATTTGCACCTATATCTGTACGTTGCATATGCAGTTGAGATCCATAAAACCAACGATCTATAATATAATATCAAGTACCTTGATTTAAATTTTTAATTAGCACTTTTGGCCAAAAAAGAAATTCATTAGAACCATTTACGAGAAAAATTACATTTTGTTAAGTTGGCTATAAGCAAATTACTGTTGTTTAATTTGTCTCTCTTAAAAATAATGACTTCAACTGACTCTTTCACGTATATTTTTAAAAATTTCTTATAAACATATTTGATACCGAAAAGTATAATATACTCGTACATATGTATTAAAACGAAATAGGTATCGATGCATTTTGAGCCATAAAAAATTGGAATTTTGTGGAAAATTAAACTACACTGAATGAATGACTTCATCGTCATAGTGCTTATAAAATGCAATTTATATATTGGGTCCATTTAGTGCGTTAATTTTGAATTAATGCTTTAATTTGGTCGTCCAGCCCAATTGGTCGACCAGAACGTTCATCATCTTTGAGTGAAAAATTGCTACCACGGAATTTTTAAACCAATTCTGACAAGTTCGTTCTGTTAAGCAATCATAACCATAAACTTCACATATCTCTTTAAGCCTCAGCAGCTTTCTTGCCATTTCGGAAATAAAACAGTAAAATTCAGGCATACCCCGGTTAATGTCGTTAATGCGTTCTTGTAAAACACGGCGTTCAACGACAACGTTGTGCGGGGCGAAGAATAGCAAAGGCTGAAATGACGTTACAGCAAAAACACGCAACATTAAGCGAGGTATGGTAACAATTCGTTACCGACGTTAAAGCGAAACACCGTTGTGCCGGGTAACGTTAACCCGGGTATAACTGTATGCCCAAAATGTTCGTTTTTGCACTCTACGATAAAATAAACACTGAAATTACAGTTTTAAACCAAATAACACGCGATTTGCTTCAAAAGAAAGCCAGAGACCCAGCAATCAAATGTCAAGAGAAAAAAATTCTAACAGTAATATAAAAGACATTTGACAAGACATAACTCCACCTATGGTTGAAACCGAAATTACTTTTTTGCCAACCCAATATTTTAATTGGTGAAGATTTTGAAAACATTTACTGTAAATATACCTTGTTGACTTTTATTTAATAAAATTCCGTTTCTTCAGTTAAAACGTAAAAATACGATAAGTTATTCAAAGATAAGCTACTTTAATCCCACACATACAATTTTTTTCTTGTACTTGTCTGTTCTCTCCTATCACTCCCTGAAAAACGTTGATCAACTTTTGCCTTCGTGGAAAAATTGGAATGTAAGAAGCTTATCAAAGATCTGTAATTCTGTCCGTATCTGTATGTATCTTACAATTGTATAGACAAATTATACATATAGTTGCAAATCCTAGCACAAAATAATCATAAATGACGAGAAGAACATTCGCAGTAGGTACCCTTGAAATTATAAATTTAATTATGTTAGAAGTAACTGGTACTTTCGTTAAGGAGCTATGCGCGTTTAACATGGGTGTCAAATAAGCTGAGAGCCACTGTATATCGTTTTGATTTAGCTTCTGCTTCAAGGTAGTTTTGCAAATAATAATCATATTCAAATAGATTCAAAGATTCTATTTCGAATTTCTAAAACTACCAGAAAAACATTTTTCAAAAAGTGTTTGGATATAAAAAGTTTAGCTTGTACTATAGAATACGTTTGTATAATCGGCAACAAAATCAAGTGGACGGCTGAAAAGCATCAATCCAATTGGACCATTAATAACGCAGTTAAGAACAATACATAAAAAATGTGTATATAAAAATGAGTTTTTAGAGCTAAAAAATAATCCATGTTGGGAAACTAACACCCCATTATTTGTGGTCCATAATTGTTTTTTTTTTTTTTAGTATTATTTCATAGGATGTTTTTTGTTTAGCAATTTGTAAGTATAAATGTATAAGCCATATGTTTAATTAAAAGGTTACAGGGAATCTATGGAAGAATTTAGGAATTATCTTAAAGTACAGGCTCATAGGTGTTTTTTTTTAAATGTTTGCCACTATCACTATCATAACAAATTAAAACTTCATAGATAATGAAAACACTTGAAGGGTGCTCTTATTGCTCAGTTTTTCATCAGAAAATCAAACAGAAGATTTAATTCAGCAAAAATACAATACTAAAACAATACCACTATATATACCAATATCTGAAAAGAGCTACATATGTTTATAATTAAATTTTATATCTATTTGGAAATGTATGCTATAAATATTCTTTGTATTTATAAAATTAAACAATAAACAAAACTTATCTGTAGACTGGCGTGTGAAGTTGTTTTGTCTTTTTAATCATGTTGCATTAATATCATCTATTTTATAATATTTTCTTTTATTTTGTTTTTATTTAAATAGTCAACAAAATATATTGTTTACTAATTAAGTATTTTCATTTTTATTTTACAATTTATTGCTTTAAAAATGCTTTAATGTGTATTACACTTAAGACTAGATATTTCTTATTCCTTAGCAGTTACTAATAAAATGCTCTCTGTACAGGCTTTCATACAATAGGCACACGCATTAGAATGCATTGGATATCTTCTTATAAAACGGATAGAAAGTATGGAATATTCAACCTGAATTTCTACACAACACTTATTTTCAGAATTAGTATATCGAAATGACGAGAAACAACAAGTTTTTTCATTTGATTAGTTGTCAAGCAATATGTTTGTTGTGTGTTTATTGTATGACCATACTTTGCTTTTAAGTAGGAGTATATGTTCCATACAACATCCACACGATGGTTCGAATAGTGGGGTCTATTTATTATGCCATCTAAGTTCAATGCTAATACTATTCACTCGGTAGGGAAGTCTAATCATATATTTTTTGTTGTTTTCACATTTATGTGCTTAGTGCGTCAGTGCGTGACACCTACTTAGAAGTTCAGCGGTGAATTTTTCGTACTGTGGTAATTTAATATCAAGAGCATTAAAAATGCTGATTTCAACTGAAATGTAGTGTCATACGGGCTTAAAATCTTCTCTTTGCATATGACTTTCACTAATTAATTAAAATGTTTCAGGAACTCGGAGTCATTATTAATTGCCAATTACTATATGTTGAGTATTCATTTATTTTAACATAAAATTATTGAATAACGTTTGGTTTGGCTATAGTGGACAATTACACCACAGGCATAAATGAACATTTAATTTAGTGAGAGAAAGCATGAACTAACTATTTGATCTGATAGAAAGCTAGATCTCGTACTGTTGTTGTAATGCATAGAAGCCAATGATCCATATGGATCAAGGGTGATAATAGAATACGGCTAATGTTGACTTGGTAAGTGCTTATGGTATTTACCGTACATGGAGCATATTTGAATTTCGTTATAACATACGGTTTTTTGTTGGCTTTAATTGGTATTTATAATTTTACCTTAAATAATTTGTTTACTTTTAAAATTTTTTTGTTAGTGTCCAAAATGTTATTTTATTTAATAATTAGAATAAGTGATATTAAACAAAAAATTGTAGATAAATTACATAAAAAAGCTCAATTAAAAAATAACTTTAGACTACACGTCCAACAATATCGATGCCCAACTCATTATCGCAAAAGCCTGGGTTTTATAACGATTCACGGCCGGATGAGTCATCGAGCAAAGGCAATGATACAAAGAGGGCGGACAATCAGGGATCTTCGGCTGGAGGAACGAAAACTGATACAAAGAATCAATTAAAAGGGTTTGTACATACTTTTCTATTAAAAAAAAATTATAAAATATGACATAAATGATGAAATTCGTAATAGTGGGCAGAGCTCTAATCAAAACTCGGGTTGGTTCGGTGGTATATGGAACAAGCTTTCATTAAAACCGAAAAATCAAATGATCTTACCTGATGATAAGAATCCGGCCATTGTATGGGATCCTGAAAAGAAGAAGTGGGTGAACACAGATGGCGATGAGGAGGGTGACGAGAGTTTGAAACCGCCTCCGAAAATGAGTGACCTAATGCCTAGAGCTCAACAGCATTCTCAAGTTCCACAGCAACAGGATCGGCACGATGTTGTTCCCCAGCAAATGCAGCTACAGCCCCCACAGCCGATACCCAGTCCGGGAGCTATGCAGACGTATAGTGCGACGTCGTCATCAGCTGCTCAAACGCCTGGGGAGCAAACAAAACAACCAAGTTTGCAATCGAATATGTTTAAAATGCAGAGAAATAGAAGTAAGTTGCACTTTTTTTTGAATCTTTTGTTTTGTTAGTTGTGAGAGAGTTATCGAGTATAAAGTACAAAATTTGTATGTAGAGTGTTTGGGAAAATATTTTCATTATTTCTATCATTATTTCTCATTATTTAAGATTTAAGTGCAAGTTCGCACTAAACAGTAGCGGTTAATCATTATTTTTCTTTAAAACCAAGTTAAAGCAATATAAAAAGTTTGATAAGGAAATAGAAACAATCAGAACTAGGTTGAGTTCATTCTTGTAAAAATACCGCAGCTGTTCAGATCATGAATGTATAAAGACTACATTACCATTCCAGCTTTATTGGTATCACTTGCGTTCATAAGCATCAAATGACAGCCCTTTTTTTTTTTTGCAAATTTGCAGCAGTTTTTGTTGTTGATCTCTTTTTGCCTCCACTGTAACGTATTCTCGTCGAAAATTTTAGCGGCCAACGAAGTTGTGTCAATAAGCTATAAAATTTGTGGAACCATCTACCTTCACGTCTCAAAGTTCATTATCGAGTATCGTACGTCATTTATGGAGAGATCGGACCAATTTAATATTCAATATTAGCTGCCATGGCACAAAGACATTCCGGTCTAGTTCCGAATTAGAAATAAATAAGAGGTATCTTCAGTGCCTACTCATAAACTCCAGCTGGGACTTAATGCTGTTCACAAAACCAACTTCGCTTGGAAAATTGTCTGGTTATCCCAAATAATAGAAGGAATTTAAGAATCAATAGTATCACAATGGTCCAGGATTGATATAGTGTATATTGGTGATTGACTGCTTGATCATGCATAAGCATAGTTCATTTTTGCGTAGACAGCGACGAGCTGTTGAGAAGTTAATGAGAGTTCCATTTTGAGAGTTCCAGTGCGAGAGCGATTCTTTTCGTTCCCATCTGCTGAGCTCTATTCTGATCTGATTAGTTTGTGGACCACAAAAAGGTTCAGAACCAATGAAAGGAGCCTGAGAACCTTGTCTGGCAAGCTCATCGGCGGCTTCGTTGCCAGGGATGCCCCTGTATCCAGATACTTGACCCTGCAAGATAGATTGGAGACAGTTTTCAAACTAGCTTGTTGAGAGTCTTGAGTGCTGCTTGGCTGTCTGATATGAGATCTTCGGAGGTTTCTTCTAATGCATTCTCTGGCACAGAGCTCGATAGCGTGGACTTCTGCCTGAAAGATAGTGCTTGTTTGTCCTAGCGGAACAGTTAATTTGTAGTTTGGACCAGAGATTCCAGGTCCAGACCCACTTGACATTTTACATTTAATTTCACTTATATAAATTTATTTCTTAAAAACCGCACGTACTCTCACTCAGCAATTACTTGAAAATGAATGATTGAAGCCTCATGCTTGATGTGTGTATATTCAACGTCAAAAATAATTTACTAATACACTCTCGCATGCTTGATGAGTTATTGAGCAGTGTAAATGCCGCTTAAGTGGCTCGAGGCACGAGCAGCTTCTCTAACACTAACATAACCTATAAGAAACAAAATTGTTCGCCGAAAACCTTTATTAAGTCTCTTTCTTAAAGCTTGTCATATTATAATATATAAAAATATATTTCTCATTTTACAGCCTTGAAAAATTCATATGTAGATGTCTTTAATCCATCTGGTGCCGCCCCCAAACCAACGGAACAAGTCTTAGCGCCCGTTATGCCACCTGCAGCCGTTCCTGCTGGTGGATTCTTTATACCAGGTGCTGCTCCCGGTGACGGTTCATATCAGCAGACCCAGCCTGCTCAAGAAGTGAGTTCAAATGGTTGATAGATGATTTATTTTGTTTCATGTCCCTCTCTTATATTTTAGGGTGTTCCGCAGTTCTACAACCCGAACCAATTCGGCGGCTATCAGCAATAGTTGTAATTATGTACTTTTGAAAAAAGAACCGATTTCCAAGCTATCAAATACTTAAAAAAAATAAACAAGTATACATAACATATATTAATATAGATTAAAAGTGAAGCAAACAATATTAATTATGTAAAAATAGGCTGTTAACCAATTTTACTGGAAGATCGAAATTTACAAAACATCAAACAAATGACATCAATCAAGATGCAAAATTTCATTAAAAAAAATATTTTTAATTGTTGAATAGTTTTAATTTTAATAACAGAACAAGGGAAAAATTAAAAAAAAAATATTCGAAACTATGTTACATGTGTAAAAAAGATTTATTAGAATTAATTTTCATTTGAAAGTTTTTGTATTTGGTTTTTGTTTGTGCATGGAATAAATATGATCTTTATTTTTATTTAATAGTCGAATAGAAAAACAGGAGATGTAGATAGAAATAAATACAATCAGCACATTTGTGTTAAAAGTAAATTATTGGCACTATGTAATTCGCAAACTAGTTTTTTTTCTTCGTTATTTAATTATAGCGCAATAAAATATTTATGTATCTATATATGTATATGTGTATATCAGTTGTTTATGTTTTCAATTAGCATTTATATCTTTAGTTAATTACAACATTTATATTGTTCTTTTTGTCATTTTCGTTTAAATTTGGTGCAGGAGTTTTATTTTTTTGTATTTTTTCTTTAATTTGGTTTTTTCATTACTTTTTTTTTTTTTTTGCTTCTCGAGAAAAAATGTTCTGAACAAAAGGACAAAACAACAACAACTAAAAGACAAGATATTAACTTATATACATTTTAAAGAGAAACGTATTTCCTCAATTACATATTCCTTGATACCTTAAAAGTGTTTATTATACATTGGTGTATAATAAATTGATGTATAAATACATACAATTGACCTTTCATAAAACTTGATTGTCAACAGCGATCCACGCAAAAGAATTATTTAAATAAGTAGCATTCAAATTAATTACGATTATTTGTAAACGAAAACCAATAAATAAATATATTATATAAACAAAATAGAAAATTTATTATAAAAATTAAGCAAGCATACATACATTTTGAATAATAAAATCATTTAATAAATAAAATTAATAGAAAATCTATTTATTCTATTACCTTATAGTCTGCTACACAAATGGTTTTTTATAACTTATGTAAAAACATAAGTTTTAAATGTTTCAAATTGAGAGGTTGTGTGAATGATGATAACGCGGTTTTGTTATCTATCAATAACGTTGCAGGCCAACTTCTACTTGGATTCCGGATAGTCTGGATAAGTTAACAAATCTTTTACATTGAAAATCTTATTTTCATAAAAAAAATTTCTTCTTATACATATATACTATGTTCACCCCTATCGTGTGATCCGTCGGAATCGAGTTTCACTTCACCTATTCCATTACCTTTCACTTTCTACGACGAGATATTTGGTTAAAATAGTTTTACTAATGGCGTGTGGATCAATGGGTTATGTGTTGGATTGATTTGATCTATTTTCCAGGATAGATTTTAGAGGATAGGATTCCATCTAAGTTTTTCTAATGAACTTCACTTCATTATCAACTTCAAGCAGTGCTGCAAGTTTTACGTCTGAGTTTGTACAAAAAAATTCTCGTTATTAATTAAAAATTAAAAATTATAGAAATTTAAGGGAAAAGTCGGAAAATGGAAGGATATATCAGAACAATTTGGAATATCAGGTAAGTACCAAAATAATTAATTAATAATTAATTAAATATTGTTCGTTGTCGCCCACGTCTCTAAAAAAAAAACAGACGCGACTCTTTGGCATTGGCGATGAAAAATCAATCACGTCCTCGACAAAAGTCGTCTGAAATCTATATGGAATGCAAGTGTTCAGAGAGTCGCGTCGTTTTGTGAAATTTCGAACGCCTCGAAATCGTTTGAAATTTCACATTGCGTAAAATGAGATATGTTATTCGAGTGAAATCTTTCTCGAGGGAAATTCAGAATAAGGGTGAATACAACTACTGTTAAAAATGTGTATTTATGTACTTACTTTTCTTTTAATAATATTTTGTATACAAAATCCACAGCGCATTAAGTTTTTCTTCTCATTCCCAAACGTTTAAGACAAAAAGAAATTAAACAATTATTTTAGCTGTCATTAAAATTTGAGAGTGAAATAAAACACACGTTTGTCGTTATATGTATGATTTTATTTAGTATTTCTTGTTTTATCGGTTCACTTTACAATGAGGATTAATGGTGTATAACAAAAATAACAATATCACTAAAATAATAATTACAAACAAAAACAAACTTTCTAACAAAGAAAAAAAAGTAGATAAGTAATAATAAATAATTTATATTTACATTCGGAAAAATAAAATAAATCATATTATTGATCTTTGTTTATTATATTCTGTTAAAAAAGACGTAGAGTAAAGTAAGTAAAATATATTCATAATTAATACACATAATGAATATTTTGCTTTTGCTTTTATTATTATTATTATGTCTGTATTACCCATATAAGTTGTGTTTACATTATGTATATGCATATTTTTTTTTTTATATATATATATATATACATATATATTTTTTGTTTTAATTGCCTACATTATGTATAAAGTATTAAGTTTTGGAATCAATAATTTTCCATACGATGGGTTATTATGGGGTTCTTATGCAGTTAAATATACATCTTGGAATGAAATTATAAGGAAGGTATAAATGTATACTCATATAACATAAATAAAGAGTTTTAATTCATTGTCGACTCTTAAAGGATAGATGTGCGTTTAGGGCGTAATCCGTCTAATATGTTGTTCCTTTCACTGCTCGCTTGTCTTAAAACAAACAAATAACTAAAAAAAAATGCCCTAAGAGTTTGTAATTTCATATAAGGCAAGTTTTTATTCTTATTGCAGTTGAATTCGAGCTGGCTTGGAAAGAAATTATGTAAAGTCTATGATTTAAATAAGGAGATACAATTTCAATCAATATCATGTCCTTTATTTCTTTTTCTATTAGCTCAAGGTTAGAAGTTATTGCTGTAATATAAGTATTACATTTATAAATAGCAGATCGCATAATTGATGCAATGAGTGCATATTACATACATACTTGTATGAACTAAGCGATTCCAATTTTATCTAGATTGGCTAGTAGGAAAATGGAAATGCAAATCACCAAGTCAAAGCGAAGCATAAGGTTAACATAGACTCAAATGCATACATATGTATGTTTACTGTTTCTAAAGTCCAAACTTCGCAGTAACTGCGAACGTTTGGAGAAATATTTTAATACAGTTCCGTGATTTCCAGGATCACTAACCTTGAAAAAGTCATAATGATTTTAAATTAAGAGGAATGATTTATTTGTACACACATACGTACGTACATATGAGGAATGAGAAGTTTTATTTTATTTTTCATAATGTGCTGATTAACGATGTACTTCATTAGCCTTCCAAAATATAATGTAAGCAAGTGACAAACTTAATGAATTGAAAGTAATCTTGGCCAGTGATTTAAATATTAGTAAAAAAAAAATCATACTTCTGTAAAAAGTACAACTGATTTATATTGCCTTACTTTTCTGTTGCCATACATTTTTTTTTTTTTTGCAAAAACTTCTTAGAAGCACTAATATTCAAACGAAAATATCTGTAGAAAAAAATAAGTTTTAAAAGTGATTTTACACGACAGGATTTTTTTTAGTTATTTTTGTCAATCGTTTCTTAGAGATATACAATATTGAAGTGCTTTCTTGCCTATTGGAATATATGTTACAAAGAGATCTAATAGTGATATTAAGTTTTGGACATCCCGTATATTTGTAGATTTCAGTCATTTAAAATGTTCAATGATAAAACTAGGTAAGAAAAAACAAAATAAGAACAAAACAAACGAATTAGGGACTTCCTTTATAATAGCGATCATAAATTATTAAAGTTCTAAAAGAAAATAATTCTTAAAACTTTGATCTACACTTTTCACTCCAAGGTGTAGTGTAATGTATCAAAATTTATCTCATAGATACAATAAAAAAGTAATAATATAGAACGCATTTCTGAATTCAATTGATATTATTATTTAAATATATTTCATACAATAATTTACAGTTTTATTTCTATAAAAACAATAGAAATTAAGCGTTTAAGCCATATTATCAACAAACAAACAAAAATATACGTTCAAAGTTATTTTGAAGTTAAAAAAAATATTAATGCTACATTTTATTTATTTGAATACACCTAGTCCCAGTACTCATACTATTGTTGTTACATTTTATTAATTCACAGTAATTGCAGGAAATATCCTTCGATTAAATATTAGTTATGATACACTTAACTAAGTTTATTTAATTAAATTACATCACCTCAGTGCTTACAATTACAGGGAATGGATATTTTTGGGTTTTTCTATAATTTGTATCTGTACTACATTTCATATGTATGGTTTACACTTGTATTATTGGGTTTCAACTTCAACAATCACTGTCATGTTGAATTTAGTGGTAAGGTTTTAAATGTTCTACATAGTTTTCCGGTATTAAGCCAGTTTTACCATTGAGGGTTCCCTGGAGCCAGCCTGGTTCATGTGAAAAACGTACTGAAAAAAAGAACATAAAAATTGTATCAAATCTAGTAAAAATGAAAATGATATATGTATATGTAGGTATAAAATATAATATATGCTAAGTTTTGTTTTCCTGAACATTTACGATGATGAGATTTTGACATTACCTTTATAGACAGGGGGAAAAATTGTTTGGAAATTCTGTCTGTATATTACCCTACACCCTTAATTGGTTTTGATCTTATCTGGGGTCTAATTTTGTTTTAACGCTATTATTAATGGTGGAAATATGTAGGTAATAATACGGAATTTAAAAGTTATCCTAACGATACTTAGCCTAATTTGACTAAAAGACTATTTGTTCAAAGCCTCCTAAAACAATTTCATTTACAGTTTTGTAACAGATTAAATTAACAAAATTGTATAACATAAAACTCTAAATGTTGGCCAATAACGCGTTTAACTGTACTTTTCTCTAGGACTAATGGATTAGACGCGATTCGCTCGAAAATTTCATAAATTCCTATAGAATGGAATACCACATTTTTGTCCAAATATATTAAGAACGGTACCTCAGCTAACTTAGCAAAAACAGCTTTTTCTTAAAAACGGATCTAACAATTTCGTTTAAGTTTCACACTTATGTACATTATGTCACATAAAATGCCGTGCCATGTATTTGGTCAAAAATGCTAAGAATGGTATTGTCTAAAGGCTCTATCTAGAAAATTTCTGATTTTGAGATAAATGCATATTTGATATCTGATCTGATATGATTGTCTCCGATTTATTGGTTTTTTTTTTTTTTGTATTTTTATATCTTCAAATAGGGATAAAAGGTGTTAAAATCCTAGATTTAAGGGACGCTATCTTTCTCAAATAGATGCCAAAACCCGAACGAAAACTAGATTCATGAAACCAAAAGCAAGGGAGCAAGAAACAAAGCAAATATTAAATGCTATTAAATACATAACTGCATCAACTGACCAACGTCCTATTTCAGATGAATTTCGTAGTTCGACATTTACAATGTAGATGGTACACACATTAGAGTAGAGTCAAAATAAGATTTGCTTTCTGTCGAAATTGTATTCCCTGTTTTTTTTTTTTTTTTTTTGAATTAAGTATGGAGGACGGTTCGCGCTGACGTAAAAAAGAGGACGTTCGGCAACCCTATCTTCAAAAAAGGTACAAGATCCCATTTTCTAGAAGCACTAAGTACACCAATAATTTTTTTTTTTTTAAGCCCTATCTTTAAGTGCTTGGGTAACTACGGCTTTCTTTCAATAATATCTAATTGTCTAAGTTTTTTTTTTAAGTTTTCTATTGAAGACTAAATTAATGGTTATCATACCAGTTTCGTCTTCGCGGTGAAGTTTTGAGTTTAACCCGTAAGAATGCAAAAAAAATCCATCTGTTTAACTTCAGATATTCGTCAGTTTTTGACAAGTTACGTGGATTTATTTTTTAATGTGTAAGTTAAGAAAAATAAATTGATCTAGTTAAAGAAATTACGTTTATAATTTAATACTTTTGCTCATTAGTGTTCCGGATCTTAAAAGGAAAGACAGAACACTTATAGGTTTGATATGTGCCGTAAAATTGAAACCTAATATCACCTGAGTTTTAAATACCACTACACCAACTCTTTCCTATCCCTTCTTCTCTCTTCCAAATTAACTAACGCCCGTGCCCTGTTAATCAGTAAAAGGGTATTCATATCCCCTTTGGTATATGCAAATTATAAAAAAATCTATTATATATGAAAATTCTGACTGCATGTTTGTGGGCGCATAACTTTTGAACCACTTCTCCTACATTGCTCATATTCGCATCATAGCCATGTTCAGCAAAGTAAGAATAAGGTCACACATACTGACACGACAACTTTTGGAAGACAAACAAAATCGTTTTTTTGTCATTTACTTTAATAAAATTCCAATTTTCGACGACATTAAAAAAAGTTTGTGTCGACTTCCTTCAAATAAAATCAATTCTTAGGAATAATATACATTACATATATGTATGTTAAATCATTTTCAAAATCAAAAGAAATCGGGTTTTGAGTAATTGCATAAAATATTGGAAAAACAACAATCAATATTGGATATTGGACTCCATATAAAAGGAAACGGGGAGCATACGAACCATTCCAGACGGATTCTATAAAAGCATTTATACAATATGTTTTATAAGTTTCTTGGGTTTGTAGTCACGCATAAAATGTTGTGTATGTGTGATCGCATATTTGTTTTCCACATGTCAGAAAAAATAACTAACACCAATCCGATTCTGCATCATCGCTTTATATGTGTTTCATTAATACACAATAATTTGGTTCGCAATGTTTCTTATTTGTATTGCTGCGGGACTGTTCCGCGAAACGTGTTTCGACACGCAAGTGGACGCAGAATGTCCCGCAATTCATCTTTTATGTTCCGCAATGTTCCGCCAGATGATTGTTTATTGAATTTAAATGTTAAATCATCTTTAACTATTGTACAACCATAACTTTTTATCATCTAAAGCAGGAGTGTCAAACTTTAAGTCACTTAGTGCCACTTTTTTTTTTTTTTTTTTTTTTTTAAAAGTATGGCAACGGGACACATTAAAAAACAGAATGGGTTTTCCAATACGGATTTCTGAGCTTTGACAGCTGATTGCGATCCTATTGTTGAGGCTACATTTGTCAAATTGGCTGTTCTTTATTTAGTCTGCTTTGCCAAATCAAAAAATAAATAAATAAATATTAGCCCGCAAGCAGCCCATAGAGGGCCAAGGGCTAGCTTCTCACAACTGTACAAGTTGTGCCTGGTATACATTTCGGCACATACAGAAGGGGGCCCTACAGTGTAACGCTGTATCCGAAGGGCAGAGGGGGTTTTGAGAAGCTTTCTCATGACAGTTATACTCTTGAATGTTTGTCAGACGCTCGGAAGAGGTGGGGCTGTGAAAAAAACTTTTGATGGTATTTTTCTGGATTCGAACTTAGAACCCCTTGCGCAGTAGTCCAACGCACTAACCACTGAGCCACGGCACCCCCATTTTTTTGCTAAATCAACGTGAAGAATATCTAACAGAGTTCAACAACATTTATGAAAGTGGAGCTTCTGTTCGAGCAACATTTCCAGCGCTTCGCTTGTCGAATTCTTGATATCGAGATCCACCAAATTGCAATACATCCAGAGGATGTCATTCTTTGAGCTGTCAGCATCATTGGTCCATACGTCTTGAGAACGAAGTTGGCCAGGCCATCACCGTCAACGGCGAGCGCTATCGGTCGATGATAACCAATTTCTTTTGGCTTTAATTGGATGAAACCGATGACACTTGGTTTCAACAGGACGGCGCTACGTGCCACACAGCTTTAAGTGCAATCTCTTCTTAACTTTCGTTGCATTCTCGTACTCCGTTTTAGATGCGAGTTAAGTAAGTTCAGTTTTCTTGTCTAATTTCACTTTGTAAAATATTTTGGGTGGATTTTTTAGGAAAGCAGCGCTTCTCTTTTAGTCACTTAAAATCTACCTACATATATCGCCCGTAATAACATACATTCCAGTTATCACATAGCTTCTTCACCCAATTTCATAAAAATGTCACTCTCTTTCAAATGAGTTCAATCGAAATGCACATGAAATTAGAGTATTATTGAATTGATGTCACGGGCCACAAGTTGTTGTCGCTCGGGCCAGTCATGGTATATATACATATGTATAAATGATCAGCATCACTAACCGAGTCGATTAAGCCATGTCCGTCCGTGTGTCACCAGGTTTTGGGCCGTAAAATTTTGAGGCATAAAAACCTGAAGTTTTGATGGGAGTATGGAAAGTGTCCCGCAGTGAATTTTTTCATATCTGACATCCCCAAGAGCCAGGTAGTACATTATAATATGAGAAATATGTTAGCTCGTAAAAATATTTTTTTTTATTTCTGAATTATTAAAAACAAAAATTATTGATTTAGGGTAAATAGATGTGCGGTAATTTTGTTTAACCTAAAATGCACCACCTTGGACTGAAAACTTAACTGAAATTAACTTCGTGTATGCGATAAGATGACCAACATGCTCCTATACTCTGGTTGTACGCGTTGGTAATAAATGTTTTGTTAAGTATTGTTGGAATAATTTTATGCCACACTGTTTTTATAGCAATAATCTTGTAAATACCACACTTTATGTACAACACTGTATATATATCAGAAAGCAGCACAATAAACGCTCTCTTGTCATCTAACAGTCGAACTGAACAGTTTATTTTATCAGTTTTATTTAAGGCGTGACTCCGTGATGCTCAGAAATTGACCAAGCTGTGCACCCCTGCTCAACACCCACTACGATTTCGTAGAGAAAAACAAAGATACTGAATTACATTTCAGGGCTGATACATGTTGAGTCAGCAAATTATGACTACGACCCACCTGCTAATGTAGCCATACAACTAACACCCAAGTAGTGAGTTGAGCTTCTATAAAACGGTATTAACTTACCATTTGTAATAATTTGATTTGGTTCAAAAGACAACTCCCCTTCGCTTTCTCCTAAGCACGCATACAGAGTACGCACCCGCCTGTACATAAAAAAATAAACAATTTCTCAATTGAAATTTAACATTCCATTATTATATGTGAACTTACGCCGTTCCTGCGTTCAGATCCCTTTTTATCTGATTCACATCCTTGGTCCGGTGGACTTTCTTTGGCACATAATCTCCGGCCGTTGGTACTGCCGCTGTAGCAGCACTAGAAGTTACAACTACATCATCACAGCTATTTGCGTTTGAAGCCACTCCCAACAGATTTGATATAGATCCGGCAACACCCACTTGTCCTTGGTGCGTCGAATAATCAATGGACCCTCTTTGTTTATCCCTTGAGGATGACACAGAATCACACACTGACTCATTCGAACTACTTGTTGAGTGCATTCGATCGTTCGAATCACCTCGAATAGATCCTGGATAATGTTTTGCTTGAGCGTAGCTTAGGTGTGAACGCGTGTGCGTAGTATTTGGACCGTAAAGTTGCTCGGTTCGCATAGCCAGCGGAGGTGGGGATAAATTAACACGATTACTTGGTGGGCTAGGACCATTGAATGTATGACCTCCACCCGGTTGGGCGGCGAGATATTCATGACGTAGAGTTGTCGCATTAGCTGGGGTAGCGTGGTGAGCTATTAAAGGGCCGTTTGCGCCCGGTAATACAGTACCACCGACAGTAGTATACACTGACGGATCCCGCCGCACGCTAATATCACTCTCGGATAATGTCATGTGAGACATTTGATGATGATTGGATTTATTTTGATGAACTGGCGCACTGGGAGCCATACCTTTGGTACCGGCTGTTCCGTTGGTACTAACCGCTGACGCACTACTGCTTGGCTGATAGATCATGCCATTCGGAATGTTTTGCAGCGAAGAAGACATCGGTTGTTCGGTGTAATTCGATTTAGCTACAACACGATAGACTTGTTGTTGGGGCGAATACATAGTCGGCCGACTCCCTACTGCTGGACCTCCAATTTGATGTGCTCTTGGAACTCTCGCCGGCGGACTGGAATTTGCTGTGGGGTTAATGGCAGCAAGCGTTCCCGGCGAATTGTTAAAAATCAAGTCATAGTTTTCGATTAGAATGTTTATTACAATGTTGTTGAACTTGATATCCAAAATGGCAGCAACGGTCTCCTCCTGCGGTCGCAGAAGTGTTGGTCCAAAAACGACGCCCAAGTTAAACACGGACATCTTGTTCTTTTCGTATTTTCGGGAAACCCTGCAAACAAAATAAATTATTTAGCGTATGCCATCCCATTTTTACAATAATTATATACACCCGTACTCAGTTAAGTGCTTTGTAACCATCTCCAGCATTGTGAAATTCTGTTGTGGCAGTTTGTGAACTAATTTATGAACTTCGTGAACTCGTTGCTTAAGATTGTCTTGTTCTTTGAACATAGAAGATAGAATCATATTAAAATAAATCTATCAATCGAATTACCAGGAATATATGTACTTACTTGCCGCCTCAATAAAGCCACTATGATACCGATACGTCATCAATGGCTCATTTAAATTTCTCAAGTATGTCTTTAGTGCACTTGCTATCGTATTACTCTCCATAAGATCTCTATATTGTTCTTCACTAAATACTACATCAGTCTTTTTCTTATCCATGCCAAGTGAGAGTAGCTTGGTTATTTTTGTACCCACACCGCTTTTCCGATATATTCCCTCTTCTTCAAGCCCCCGATTCTCCAATACCTCGATACATTTACGAACGAATGCGAACCCCGTCTCGTCCAGCTGATATTCTTCTGAGCCTTTTGTTTTACCAGGAGTTAGATATGTCTATAAATATAAAACAAAAAGCAACCTCTTAGACTTTTAGGAAATAATATACAAATGTTTAAACTTACTGGTTCCGTTCCATCCATTGCATTAATCCACGCTTTGCGGTCCTCCTCGCTGAGTGCTTGAAATGTATACACAATACCAGGTTTTTCTTTGAATGTCAGATCAAAACAGAATCGTTTCTCAAATTCGGATGCTCTTCGTTGACACGAAATCAATGTAAGCTTTTCGTCATTAGATTCCGGACGCCCGGATATCTGATTGAATTGTAACATTGTGAACTCCTTCTTTTGCTTCTTGTATGTGCAGTAGTATTTGGTCCATGTTGCTTTAAATGGCTCTAGAAGGGAGATTTTCAAAATGGAACCTTTTTCAGAGTTTTCAAAAATCAGTTTTCAATGTATTTTTTGTTTTAGTTTATGCAAAACAGTCTGTATTGTAGACTTACTCTTTTCCATTAAAAATAAATAGCCACGTTTTGTGAACTTCTCCTCCGGTTTCTGTAAATAAAGGAAACATGACTTTTTTCATATACCATATCGTACACCAATTTATGTCCTTCTTAAATTAGGTACTTTAATTCCGAACACCAAGGAAGCGTGATAAAGACTAAAGGCCCCACCATATTCAACATTGGAAATAACTCTTTCTGGGTGAAATGCAGTATATTTAGTACAAATGTCAATTAGAATCCAGTATATTCTGTCAAACTATTTTCATTATTTTATTACCGGCAGATGTTGTTCTGCTCTCTGCATACTCATAGAGCCAATCAAAATGTCTTAACAACAAGAAACATTGCGAACTAAAATATTCATCAGGAAAGGAAATATGGAAAATAAATATACGACAAAGCACAAAAAAGACGTTCCCTTAATTGAAAATTTGAGCTCAATTGGTTCGGTGGTTTTGGAATCTATAGAATCCACACAAACATCTATCGGGTCAAAAACTATACTATTTTTCAAACTCTCATTCAAAAAAATTCATTCGGAGATTAGTGTTTAGGAATATAGTGACTCGTTGGAGTGTATTACCACCCGAATCACCGAATCACATACGTTTGTGGGCAGATCGCAAAACAAAGACCGTGCAAATTGATCAACTGTCAACCGACGTCAACTTGCTACAATTGTTGCGCACTTAGGGCAACTTATTGGCATTTTTCCTGAATTTTCCGTAAAGCCATCGCTCGTATCGTAACTTATGGTCTCGAGTTCAAAAATCTAATGGAAAAATACTTTGTTTTTTTCCGAATTTAGCAAAGTTCCGAGCAATTTTCCTAATTTTCCGGGCGGAGACCAACGAACAGCATTTCATTTTTATTTATATACATATATAGATAGCAGAAGAAGATAGATATACATAGAAATAAGAAGATTCAAAAAGATTACAACATATTTTTATTAATCTGAGTTTGTGCTCAGTTCCGAACTACATTGATATCAGATCGTCAGCTGACTGCGCCTCTTTCTGTTATTGTTAAAAAGCATATTTGTCCTAAGACGATAGTTTTCGCAACAAATCTGGTTGCGTTTTTAAAAAAAGGCAAGGCGATTCCGCTTTATGTTGCATTCGACTTGCAATATGGAAGATAGAATGGTAACATGAATCTTCGATGACTCTTGTTTCCAAATTTTCTTCGATTTTCCGAAAGCCCGCTCGACCTGTTTCATGATTCAGGAAAATATAAAATATATTTGATGAACTTCTGGTGTTTCTTTTATATTTTTAATATTCGTAGTACGTACAAAATCTAAAATATATGAAAATCCAGTATCTCGACCTCGAATTCAGTATGGTATTGGAAAATTCAGTACAGGTGGTATCATTAGCGTATACCCTTATATCAAAGACAGTGAGGAAAAAGATAAATGTAGTTTATTTCTTTAATTGATATATATCCTCTATATATATAAAAATGAATGTTTTTTCTGGATGTCCTTTTTAGAATCGTAAACTATGCATTTGATCATGTGATGATCTTTGGTTGTCATGCACAACCCCACGAAGGGTTCTGAGTTGGACCAATTTTCGTCAGATGGCGTCACTGTCATTCCAATGAATTTCATATATTGCCGTGATTTGAATTGAAACTAAAACAGCGAACGAATGATGACATTTCGAGTTGTGGGTGAGATAAGAATTTAGGTAAATTGTGAATCATGTCCGGCTCGCACTGAACAGACAATATTGTCGTTTTTCGAATAGTTTCGTGCATTTCATTGTGAGTTAAATTAATTAAGATAAATCTATATTAAGCAATTGCCAAACATATGTCGGCAATCAAAATCAACGAATATATTATTGAATATTGTTGTATGCAACGCGCGCATGGTACAGCTAGTTATATATAAAAATATTCTACAACGTACTAAAAATTCATTAAAATTCATTCAGTTTTGATTTTATAGTCTATTATCTTCTCCATCTTCTTTTAAATTTATTAGATGGCAACCCTATGGGTGATGCTCACTAATTTGTGACGATGTGTCAGGTAGAATATGGCAACACTGTAAGAGGAACACAATTGTACGAGCTAATGCAACAAAACACAGACGCAAACATCCTATCTTCCTTGTACTGATTATTATTTTTAGACAAAGTATAGAATTTGCCAACTAAACTGAACGTAATGGTCCTAAATTAAATGAAGTGGGTGTGAGAATTGCGGAACACGTCAAAATTTATTGTTTCGTTTCTTAAATGCTTTCCGGTGGAGTCGCCACCTCTCTCAGTCTACAGTGTGGCGGCCTACATCCTTAAAAAACTGAATGATCTGAAGTGCTAAAATTTCCCGGATTGGGCTTTGCGAGAGTTTTAAAAAATCCTCGATTTCATAGAAAAAGCATCTTCACCGATGAAACTCATTTTTGACTTTATGACTTTGTTAATATAAGCAAAATATTTGTTATTGGGCAGCAACAAACCCACATGTACTTCAAGAGACACTTTTGAATCCACAAAAAGTGACCGTGTGGTGTGGATTTCATGCCTGAGGAGTGTAATTTGACCGAATTTTTCATCGATGAAAATGATTGCAATGGAGTTCGCTATCATGCAATGTTAGAACATTATTTCTGGCCAGAATTGGATAGACTTGGCATCAGTAATATGTGGTAAGAACAAGAAGTTGCCACAGACCGACACATTCGATCTTTTTATGGGGTTACGTTAAGTCGGTGCTAGCCTACATCGTTAGAGGAGCTCAGGAACAATATGGAACATGAAATTGTCAACTTTCCGACTGATATATGGGGCGTGCTTGCGGTATTTATTATAGTTCGATTTCATGTCCTTGTAGAAAAATCCTTTACATACATAAACATATTCAACTTACCGTTTTCTTTTCCATATATTTGCTTTTTAATTCATTGACTTTTTCCCTAGCTTCTTCAAAATTTTCCCGAGTCTTTTTTATATCCAATCAGCAATAAAAAACGAGTTAAACATGAAATAAGAATTTGGTTAGACGTTTCATATGCAAACAAATAACAATCAAAAAATACTCACCTTTTGAACTTTATGTCTTAGATCTGTTAAATAGTCCTTATTATCCTCACCCTGATCATGTGCAGTGTGATAAAATACCAACCATCCTGATATAAACGCAAGTAATATTTCTACAAATTCAAATTTTATCCGCTCTTGTACTTCCTGTATTCGTAAGACATAACTAAGTGATTCTTGGATGTATTCACGTTCATGCATTCCTAAACTTGCATCAGCCTAAAAAAGTAAACACAAAATGTTATACATTAAAAAAAATCAAATGAATAGAATGTAATTAAATCTATACCAAATTTGTACTATTTGATGACCTAACAAAAATCATATGTAGTTCAGAAAAAGTATTTCTCTAATTGTGAGTTACAGAAAAAACGTGTGATAATTCAATTGCTTCATTTAACTCAAACACAACAAATTATTGTAAGAAATAAGCAGCCTAAGGTCGATTAAGGTCTAGCGTTTCAACACCATGTGCACGATATATGTACACTTACGCACGTTGACCTACAGTTTTATGCAGTATCCGAAGGGCAGATTTTTACAGGTGTAAACATTTTAAAGTCATCCTACTGACACGCCCACTTTTTGCGAATTATACTTGAAACTGTAGATATTCGTTTAGGTTTAGGGGTGTTTGTAGAAATAAAAAAACGTACTAGACCCATAAGAGTTTCGCTTTTCCTTTGCTAAAAAAAGGTTAAAAAAAATATCGAGCAAAGGTTCATATTAATGTATGCTAAATATGGCAAAAAGTCTACACAAACAAAAAAGAAAAACTTTAATGCTCAAATTATGGGTTTACAACTATATCTCGAAAAATATAATGTAGAAAACAAAAATCGCAAAATAAAAAATCTAGAAAAAAACTTGAATTACAATGGCACAATGCATACACAGTCGAATGTGTATAGGAGGGCATGCTGCCCCTCCGTAACCCCCCTGATTGGGGTCACTGTATGTAAAGTTTCTTTATGTCCATTTTTCGCTTAAAAATTCGTATTTGGGGTCCTTTTCGAGGAAGAAAATTTACATTTCGCAGTACAATAGAGGAATTTAAAAATTTCGGAAACAAATTGCTTTTTGAGATTTTGAGATATGGTCTTTCGAGATTTTAATACTTTCTGGATTTTGTCCGTTAAAATTTTTTGTTTTCGAGATTTATAGAATGTATTTTCGAGATTTTTTTCATTCTAGCTAACGTCATGAAGACTCAAATTACAGTACGATTATACAAAAAGAGTTTTCTAAGGAATACCGAAAACCTGTATGAATATTATAATCACGATTGCTTTTCACAAAATGATAAACATCCAAAATATCGCAGTCGAAATGGTATAGAGACGTTAAATTGGCCTTCGCGAGATCGGAATGTGAATTCAATAGAAAATATGTTTACTTTAATAAAGACACAGAGACTTATGGGAGAAAAGTAGTCACCCACAACCAAACAATTTGTGCAGTTCTTGAAGCAAATTTCAAAAGACCCTAATTTGCTAACATCGTGTTTTTGCGGCCTTGCAATTAACATCAGTTGATATTAAGCTCCATACAAACAGATCTAAAAACAAAAAAAAAAAAAAAACAAAATTATACCCACACAAAAAAAATTCGGGGACGAAAAGGTTAAGACCAATTTTACAAAAATTTGATTTTCTCGAAAACGGCTCTAACAATTTTGACTAAATCTCATATTCGAATTATATGGGAAAGTTCCAATCAGTTGACATATAAAATTTCTTACCAAAATTGTTAATAACAGTACTTTACTTATACATTTCTCTGCAAAAAGTCGATTTGCGCGAAAACGGCTTGTTGTACCGGCACTTAGGGCCAATTTGGCTAAGAGACGATTTTCTTGAAAACTAATCCGTTCTCACAAATGATATAAAATGGCTTAAAAAAATTGTTGGCTAAAATAGCGCATAACGGTACTTGTTTTTAAGAATTAGAGGTGACTTTTTGTGCTTCTAGATGAGCTTAACCTAAATTATATTGAATATATATATTTTTTAAATTGATCCATAAACATTCATAATGAACAATAGTAGATTCAAGATCTTTAAGTGACTTCCCGTTGATTGCTCTCAATTATCACTTCATTATCATGATTCACGACTATGGCTTGAGGACGCCGAAACAGCTCACCATATAAGAAAACATTTACACATCATATCTTCTACGACCGAAGAGCAGGGATTTGAATTAGAAAACGAATATGAGAAACTGAGAGTACTGTCAACAGCAAAGGAGTATGACAAAAAATGGGGAAGAGAGTCGAAGCAACAAAACAGAGCTCTGTGAAGCACTATACCTGGTGGTACCCAAATTCGCGGGAATAGAGTCAGGTACGCGTTAGTTTCGGGTATCGGGTACCAAATAGTTGCAATCAACTTTTGATTGAGTACAGAATTCATAGATTGGTGTTGGAAGAATGTATGAAATTGAAAATCCGCATCAAAACGAGAACCCGCAACGAAACGAGTATCCGCAACGAATCGGGTGCCCGGCAATAGCCGGTAAAGCGGGTATCCTGGTATAAAGAGCACTAGCTACATACATATTGCCGGTCTTTGAGGAGGTTTCGTAAACTTAAATATTTCATAAGTAACGTTTTCCTAACTTCGGAAGTAAGGGTCCGAACAATGGGTTTATAATTGGCAGTGGAGATCCCTTTGAATAAATGCAATTTTCCATCTTCTCAGAAAGAGAAAACATAATCTTCGAAGTATAATAATATTAACTACCCATGAAATCAATTATTTAAAAAAGAATTTCTTTTGTCTTTTTATATTATTTATTTGTGTATACTTATAAGGGCAGTTGGTTTTAAATAGAATTAAAAATAAATTCGTTTCAAATAGAAGCGCTACAGAGTGGAAATCTTAAGTTCGTATCAAGTCCAGCATACTTACTGACAGGATTTACAAACCTTTTATTAACTCGTCATTAGGCAAAATATTCGGAGCTGATTTTGAGTTTAGGTGATTGGTGTCTGGAGGTCGGCGCCATTGCTCGTAGACACAGCATATCTTATTAGGGTCATTTTGTTTTTTTTTTTTTTTTGTGGCAACCAGAGAGTTGGAAGCCTTAGCACCGTTTACACCAAGAGATGTTTAAGTGAATTCCCTTCCAATATTTAGGGTGGTATGAACGAAAAACATTCTATCATAAATACGTATGTATGTACGAAGATAGTTAACCATAATGCAAAAAAGCCATTTATAATTAAGTAAAATCTGACAACATCCATCTAACCATCCAACTTTTTCTAACAAAAAAGGCTTCTGATGATTAAATTTATTAAGAAAGACAAACATACAAGAATACTGGTTCATGTATTTTAAATCAATAAATAAATTAATGTCTCACCGCATACTAGAGAATTATCAATGTTGTCTCTGAATAAGTCTTCAATTCACTTATGTTATAGTCTTTAGATATAATCCTATTTCTTTTTTATCAGCCATTTCTTTCACTGAATAATCACATAAATAATAAAAACAAACAAATAAAATTCCTTCAGATTAACGTCTCACATAAATTTCTTAGATTAGGTCATCATCAGGGTAACGCAGAACGGTACATATTATTTTTACTTTCGCCACAACTTTTTAAATGTCTGCACTATAAAATTATTTGATTCACTACAAAAAAAAACACAATTTTTTTTGCTATTTTTCGATCTTTTCCAATCCAAAATCAGATTTTATCAATTGAAAAGGATAGAAACAAAAAAACGAAAGCCCCCGTAAACTGCAAAGATATATTTTCAATAAGAATACGTGCTTATTTAATTGCAGGACGAAAATACAAACACAAAATTATCTGCAAAAGAGAGAAGAAAAAAGAAAAAGGAAACAGGCATAAGCACATCCACCACCACATCGAATGAAAAGAAAAATTATTTGAAGAGGAAAGCTCGTTATAGTCTACGCAACGCCCCTTCATTTAGTGGACTAGATTTTTTCGCATCCTTTTCATCTATTACAAAATTAAATAACAATCAGGACATGAATAATGGAAAAATTTAACACATTCGATAGGCTAAAAATATTCAGATAAATTGTTAAGCTATGTTTAGACTGAGGACTTTTTACTTCGATGTTTAGTAAACGCCAAATTCAATTTCGTCAGATCTTTTAGTTTAAAGTTCTTCCTTTGAATTTTGAACATGTAAGAAGAAGTATTATGCAGAAGCAGAAAAATAGAGAAAACAAAAAATTAGTTAAAAGCGGACAAAAACATGTGCAATAAAGTGCACGACTGGGTCGTACGTACTTGCACCGTTATGCTGGTAGTTGGAAGTTAATTGACTTTTAAATTCTTTATAATTTTGAAGGCTATATTTTTGCATACATTAAATTTTGTTCTCATTTGATTTTGACCTAAATCCATTGAGTTATATGTTTCTAAAACAAAGTACCATTCTACTCATTTTTAACCAAAAACGCCATCTTATAGCATTTGCCTAGACCTGAACTAACTGAAATGTGAAATTTTAACAAAATCGTTAGAGCCGTTTTCGAGTAAACTGATGTTTAGTGAAGTTGGTTCTAAGTTAAGTACTGTTTTGAGCAATTTTGGCTAAAAACGTGGTAGGCCATTTTATTACACTTTACAAGACTAGCATAAATATAAAATTTAAACAAAGTAGGAAAAGTACCGTTATTATAAGTTTTAGCAAAAAAAAAAAGTGGAACGCCATCATATATCATTAGCCCAGTTTTATGTGTTAAAAATTTTAAAGAAATCGGTCGACCCGTTTTTTTAGCAAACAGGCTTTTAAACAAATTGGCCTTAAATGCGGTTGTAACAACTTCTGGCCAAAGTTTTGTAAGCCATTTTGTATGGCATTTAAACTTATATAAAATTTTTAAAAATATTTTTTTTTTCCAAAATTTAATAATTTTTTTTTTTAATATTTATTCATTTTTAACAACCAGCATATATGCAGGTGCAAGTACGAAGAGCCAGTCGTAAACTTTATTTTAACTAGAATCAAGTTTTTAGATTCAACTATATAAAGTTATAAATTGTTAAGTTAACCCACAGAACGTATTTTATATAGATAACGCTCGTATATTTTTTCAAACTAGAAACTGTATGTTTCAGCCAGAAATTAGGATCGATTTGAAGAAACAGTATTTTTTGCAGAATAATTTTTATTCACTGAAAACTTAAAATAAAGCAAACTATACACCCAGCGATTCATTTCCATTATCATTATTTTTTTTTTTTTTTTTTGAGTTCTTATTAAATAAAATTAATTAAACCCCAATTTTTGCTTGATTCCTACAAAAAATAATACTACTTAAAAACCGTTAATCTGAATAAAACTAAGGTTTGATAAGATCGATTGAAATGGAACAAGGATGTACATCGCAGGGAGCAACTTACTTCTTCGATGCTGCACCTGGCCTAGAGTTTTAATAGCTCCTATGTCTTTGCTCTTTCGTACATTAGAGCCAAGTATATATACTTTCTAGCGGCTTAAGGGCTCTGACGAGACTGTGGAAGATATGAGACAGCGTTTGATAGCATCACAGGAAAGAGTTGGGGAGAACTGAGGAACATTTCCAGAAATCGCACGAAATTTTGATAATTACTAGTAATATCTATTTGCATATACATTTTGGCCAAGCATTTTGTTTATAGTCGACCTTAAATTCTGCGAAGACTTTTCATAGACTCTGAACCAAGTGTTGGAACTAACGTACTACACATAAACGGTGTACGAAATTAAACAACGAAACAGAAAAAAATAAGCATCTCTTTGCATATTATTTCAAAATATGTTTACCATTCAAAAGAAGAAATTTTAGAGCAAGATTATTGAAGTGGTTGACAAGTAAGTATAAATTTAAACGACAGATAAATGTAGATTTTAAAATGTTTTTGAAGTAGAATAGACCATTTAGTTTTAATAAATAATATTTTTTCTATTTTTTTCCTTAAGAATTCAAACAAACTCTTATCCTTTCACACGAAGTACATTTTGCTATTGCACTGTTTTACCCTAAATGATTTCATAACGAGACCATACCTTGAAATAAATATAAGCAGAAAGTATTTTGAAAAGTAAATATCCTAAAAGCTCTTACATGCGCACAACTCATTACCTTTGCCATCCCCTTTCATGTTTTTCTTAGGTCGGAAGTAAAATTACGGTCGATAGCATCGAATGCAAAATAATATAAAAGAAATTTAGTTTATCTTTTATGCCGGCAACCTTAGCAGCGCCGGTTAAGAATATTTTACAGTCTGTTCAATAAAAAAAGGTTTACTCTTCGAAGCAAAATTAAGGTTTGTATTAAAAAAAACATAATAATATTATTATATAACGAAGAACATTAATGGACATAAGAATAGCAATTGCTAAAATTATGCTCAATTTAAACGAGGTTGGTTTACCGGCTTCCCGGTTTTGGTTCACTTCGTCACTGAGGCCAAACAAATGCTGGTGTTTTCGCAATTGTGGGATTCAGTTTGTTTTTCGTCCCTTTTTTCTGCGATTCAACACGATGTTGTTTTGCTATATGTTTAAAATGAAACGACATGATTTCAAAATGTTTTAAATCCATTTCGCTCAAACTTCATATCATAAGTCTGTGGGAAAAATCCCTAGAGGCGAAATTGAAATTTTTGTTGTAAGCTTTTTATTAACGGTACTTTACTTAAGGCCAATTTTACAAAAATTAGAATTTTTCAAAAACGTTAGAGCCGTTTTTGAGTCTAATTTTTATTAAATCTCATATTTTATTTAGATTGCAAAATTACAATCAAATGACATTTCTGACAATCTCTTAAATTTATTTCTAGTAACAGACATGTCATGTCATCTTATCGCTGACGTACCACAATTTCCCTAAAATTGGTTGTAACAGTAGTTATAGTTTATTTGGATAAAAGACGATTTTCTTGAAATCGGTTTAAACGATCTCATTAAAATTAATCACATAAAATTAAAGATGAGAAATGCTATACAATAGTTTTAAATATAAATGACCAAAAGTGCGTACTTTTTCGAGGATTAAGGGGTTTTAGCCCGTTTGCGCGAATAACGCATCTAATAATATGATTTTTACAACATTTTCAATCGTTTGGAGAAAACTTCTGGTGATAAGTTCTCGCACTCTTATTTAATATGAGTGTTCTAGAATATGTAGCTTGACCTGAAAAAAACTCCAAAGAAATGGAGTGGTCAAATCGGGCGATTTTGCCGTTAAATGCAAACCGCTAAAGCAAGCCTTAAGCCCATAAACAGCTGTGTTTGGGGTTGCATCGTTCTATTGAAGTAACATTTTCTCCAGTCATCAATTTGCGGCAGTAAATACGCGTTTATTATGGTTCTATATCTCTCACCGGTCACAATTCAAAGTTGACGGTTCTTTTGCGACATTTTCAGACACAGCGTCAATATTCTTGCCAGAAAGAGCACGATCACGACGAGCACTTCTGACGTCTCTTCTGTCACGAGTTGCTCCAGACTCTTTCAGGTGAGCGGCAAAAGGTCTTAGTGTATATCTTCTAACACAAAATTTATTAAAAATATTAAGCGACATTTGCTTTTCTTTTTAACTTAATGAACAACACAATCAAACTGTATTTAAAGAAAAGTATGTATATTCCTTGGTGAATATGTAAAATTTGTACGGGGAAACATGAGACATCGTATCATGTTTTTATTTGATTTTTTTAACGAAGATAAAAGTTGTCCAATTTTGAAGAGCTATAAATATTGAACGGTTCATCCAATCAAAAAAATTTTGAAGCTCTGTTTATTTCCGTCTGAGATTTTTTTAATTTTAAAATTTTAATTCAGCCATCGAAAATTTTAATTTTGCCACGACTTTTCCCATTTCGGACCCCAGTGTGGCGGCGCAGAAATGTTTTGCGCTGACTGTCTATAGCAAAATAAGTTAAGACTCCGCTGTATTTTTAAATGTATTATTCAATTTCCGGTTACAGGTCAAGAAGTTCAATCAAACCGAAATAGTTTGGTAATTCTCATTACACATTTTTGTAATAGGTTTTAACAAAATAATAAACGTTCTATCGGCGAATAATGCACATTTTCGAAACATATATGTGAGGGGGAAGCATTTAAATGTTCAAATTAAAAAAAATTATCTAACTATTGGACAAATTTGTTCTGTAAATAGAAAGGTTGACTCTTTTTGGAAAATATTGAATCTATAATCCTTACCTCTTGAATTGTGTTTTCTGGTTTTTTTGTTGACATATTTAGAAATCTTTCCTGTGACTGACAAAATTTCTCCGTCTTTTTGTCAAATTTCTTTTTATTCTCTTTAACTCCACCGATTTGCTTTTTTCGAAAATCCTCAAGACGTTCGATAATCTGATCATTTGCTAGTTTCAACTGTAAATGAAAATAAGAAGAAAGATATTAATAACACATTACATAACGACATAAGTTATGTTGCAATATTTTAGAAGAATACATATGTGAAAAAAAAATTTATTGAATATCCTTATTAGTCAAAAAGGAAGAAAAAAACAGCTTAATTCATAAAAACTCAAAGAAGCGTAGTGTTTCCTATTATCCTTGAAGGCGAGGGAGGTAAAATGTGATTTTTCAAAATTTGGGGCTAAAGTGAAAGAAATTGATTATATAAATGCCTTAAATTCAGCATGTAACACATTTATATAATAAATAATTAAAAATAGTTAATTATTGACACAAAATAACATATCCTTTATCCTCTCATATAAAATAAATTTATAGTATAATTAAAATTATTAATATTAATTAATAAATATAATACATTTATATAATAAATAATTAAAAATAATTCATTTTTATTTTAATTAATTAATTTTTATTTTTTTTTGCATGCACTTCAAATTGGACCCCTACCAGGATATGCAATTGCGTCTGCGTCATTTTAAAGCACATTTTTGTGTGTTTGGACCGATCAAGAATGGTTTGAGTTTTGGATTGCTGTCATAAGTTGCTGCTAATAGATTTTTATATTTACTTATTTAATAATTATAATAATAAAGCACGGTATTCGATATGGACTGAAAGCATTAAGAAAAAAACATATTTTCTATTAATAATAAGAAAGTCGAGTTTGGGTAAAATTTGATGATCTAAGTATCAGTGTGGCAAGCACGGGTTATGTCAAAAACGCCCGTTCTGGTGGCAATGGGACAGGGGTTAATTTCCAACCGCGCATTACATACATATTTGATTCCTTTAATATATTTACAGATTCCGGCGGCGGAGTAACACCATTGCAAAATGAGTGTGGTTCTTTAAATTCGTTTTGAAAGTGTTTTCTTAGTTACTTGGTAACTCTCCCAAAACGGCCGAAAATGTATCAAATAAACTTAAAATCAAAAGAACATTTTTTTAAAGTAAAAAACATTTATGAAAAAAGGGATGTTAAGAATGCGGTAATGTCAATGATGATATCTTAAGATATTTGTGTATCCCTTCTATAATTTTGGCAACACGGAGTACCCCTCGTCATATATATTAAATAAACGAAAAATAAAATTCATTCATATTAACATATAAATAAAATAAATAAGAGAAGGATGGAATTCTGTATGTTGAGACATCAGATCATCATAACTGGATTCTCTGGTTGTTAATTTCAATCTGAGAAGAGGTTCCACTTACTGTCTACAAATGCTGAAAAAGTAACTTCACATACATAAATATAAAGTTGGAAAGGCAAGATCTATTTCAAGACCTTCTCTGTTAAAACCAGATACACATGTTGCATTTGCAACGAAAATGCTGTTAAAGTACACTCCTTATGTTTACTTTTCAAGAATTCGTCTGAAGCTAATTCCAACAATTGCTATTCTTCTGCATGCGATAAGTCTGCTGGCATGGATGTTGTATTAATGTTGAAAGTAAGCTATCGGGTGCAGCGCCGCGTATGCCCACCAAAAGCTTGCCGTCCCCCCGAGGTTACGCGTACCACACTTTAGGAAACACTGCTATAGCACAATAAAGAAACTTGTTAATTGTTTCGAAAAAAACACACAATTGTAGATTTGTGTATTTGACATCAAATCTGTTGAAATTAACAATTTTTTGTAGGTTTTACATCGAATGCAATCATTTTTACAATGAAGTTGTTAAAACAACTGCAATCTCCATCTGTAAATTTAACAGAGCGTTGTCAATTAAATCTGAATTTGTATCAATTTATAAAATCTACATCAAAATTTTGTGGAATGTGTGTTGTTGGTTTCAACCCGATAGGTGGCGCCTACTTTTGTATGGATTCTATAAACTCCGAAGCCACCGAAGCCATTGAACTTAAGTTTTCGAGCAATACTAGGTATTTGTCCGCGTGTTTGTTTGAAGTTTAGATCCGTTAGGTGGCACTGTAGGCAAGTGATTTTAATGTAGCCAGTTTTAGAGGCTTAAACTGTGAGTTGGTCAATGAAATTCCATACTTGCGTATGTTTTAAGATCGTTTTTCCCAATAAAACAGTATTTTTTTGTCTGATCAATTGGTATTCTAGTATTTTATCATTGAAAAAAATCAATAATACGCTCATTTTTCTTAATAATACTCTAATTTTTTTTTTATTACAAAAAATAGAAAATAAATTACAGAATTCATTTTAAACCAGTGAAAAATGCTACAGTTCGCCTGGAGCGAATCGTATGATACCCTATCCCTATCTTATTTGGTCGTGTCAGTGGGCGGTGGAAAATGAATTCACAAAATTTTCTATTTTGCCTTATAAACTAATATTTTTACTCGAAAATTAACTTTTGAAGTAAACGCCCCTAAAAAGTGGGCGTGGCCATATACAATATATAGACGATTTGTGGATTAAGTGAATATCTACATATTTGCCCAAGTAAGTTTTTTCGAGTTTCATATGAAAATAGTGAAAAAAAGTGTTTTTTTTGAAAAGTGGGCGTGTCAGTGGGCGGATTTTAAAAATTTTTACACTTGTATTGCTTACTTTTCCGAAGACCTCGTATACAAAATTTCATCAACCTAGCTCAAAATTTAAGGCCCAAAAACTGGTGACATACGGACGGACGGACGGACGGACATAGCTCAATCGACTCGGCTAGTGATGCTGATCATTTATATATATAGTTTATTGGGTCTATCTGTAATATTTCTCTATGTTACAAACTATGTATCAAACTTAATATACCCTTAGGATAGGGTATAAAAATTGGGCAAGTGCGAGGAGGGCCTCGTGCAATAGTGTTCCGGACATTTTATATTGTCATTAAATAGAGGGCAATTTATTCATATCCTGCATAGGCACACCTAATACTGGTTTTGATATATAACGTAGGTATATCCTAATAATACTATGCTGAGATTCCAGTCCATTTTAACTTGCACTTTCGATATAAAACTTGTATTGAATTCGTGCAAGAATTGGAACTCGATATATCAAACAATATAGGGGACATTGAAATTTTTGTTCTAGCCCTACTCTTAGAGTTCCTTCCCGTAGCGCCATTTTCACAAACACGGAGTTTTTTCCAAAATGGTTTCAACGATTTTGATAAAATTTCATATTTTGGTTAGTTTAGGCGTACCAAGCATTTGGATAAAAATGCATGTAACGGTACTTTGCTTTCTAAATGGTTTAAGCAAAGCAAAACACTGGCAATACGTGACATGCGAAGCAATACAGCATTTAGAGTTTTAAAAATTTATGAAAAAAATATTTTTGAAAAAAAAAAACCAAAACTAAAAAAAAATGTAGTTTTTTAAACTTATTGAGTTTTTAATAGCAGCATAGAGCTAACATATACGATCCATTTGTGCAAATAACTTTGTTTTTGAAAATCGAAATATTTCTTACATATATGGAGCCCTTGCAAAATTCTCTTTAATTTGATATGTCACATGATGGGGAACAAAATACATTTTTTTTTGCCCTTCATACAAAGTGCCCAAAAAAGGGCTCCCAAAATTAAATTCATTGCCGCCATCTTGTGCGGGCTTCCACATAATGTATACATAGCGAAAGTTTCAGCTCTCTATGTCTAACGGTTCAAAAGTTACAGGGCTGTGACAGATTGACGGTTCCGTCCGTCCGTCTTTACTTTTAAGGTCCGGAACACTAAAAAGAATAGACAATGGCATACATAAGTGCCGTCTGTCGAAAATTGACAATTTGTTAACAATTTTTGTATTTAAATAGAAGGTAAGCTAGGCAAAAAGAAAAATTCAAAGATTAATGTAGCTATTTCGGTAGTTGAGGGCATAGATGCAGTAAAGCTAGAGTTTATGCCATCCCATATTTCCATTTAGAATTAATTTGGCCTCTTCTAATGAGAGAGTAGCCGACGTAGTTTCTAACAATATTGGACATACTGCTATGAACTTTGTCTATGTGGCATGTAGTTGAGGTTTAGTATTTCCGTTCGCGCCTTAAATATTATATTTACTTTTTGATTTGGGGTCAATTCGTTTTTGAAGTAGTTGCTCGAGCCAAGAGCGTGGTTGAGATACTTGTATGTAATACGAGAGAATGACGTTTTGGCTCTTTCTATAAAGCTACGATAAAGAGAATCAAATCAAAACTCTAAATTACCAACTTCAGTAAGATGTCAATCATCCTGATTCATAAAAATTCACCACAATATTCCACCAGCGGAATATCGCAGCTTGACTGCAGCTGCTGTTAATGTTTGCATGTGTGCTGGTATGTGGGCGCAGTAAAATAATCATGTTATCAACCTCAGTGTTTACTCTTCTTTACAAGTTGAAAAATGTCTTTATCAATGCGAACATTCAGCACGTTTTTAATTTTATAATATATTTCATGTATGAGTCATCAAAAGTTGAAGGAGAAATAAAAATAAATAATAGTAATTCTTCAATTTGTTACGCCCGTATTAATCACATTTCGCAAAACTCGAACAAAAACTAGCTTTCAGTAACAATAGGTTCCTTTCAAGTTTTGTGAAAATTTACCCAAACTGGCAAATCTACAAAAAATCTGTATTATTCACGTTTGAATGCAAAACTAGATAAGGTCTTATAAAGAATTTCTCATTTTAAGGCTATAGAGATAACTTTTCGAGTCATAAAATGAGTTTACTGCTTTCAGAGAATATTTTCTTCTGAAGGATTTTCTTACTTCAACGTTTGGAATACTTTTAAAACAGATCATTTAATTTCATTTGTTTTCACTTTTTTTTGGAGGAGATAGGCTTGAATTTCTACCACTTACTGATAACGCTGACAGGATCAATATGGATTTCAATGCTTTTCGTAAAGGGTAGAGTTTTCCCTTTTGGTAAGTATTATTAGTTTGGCTTCTATTATTGGTTGATCTGCTCTTTGATAACTTTTATACTAATGACTCTTGTTATTGAGGTATAAGTATTTTTATTGAACGAGCATTTTGGCGTAATAAGGTGCACTTATCGTTGATTTACGGTTCTGTATGCATACAGATCGAGTGCAGAGGAGCCTTTAATATGTCAATTAGTCTATACTGTGTCTTAAAGACAATACATTTATTGAATAAGTAAATACCAGAAGCAACGTTTCAAAGCCGGGTATTGACGCCGCTAGGTCTCTGGAAAGGAGAAAACATGCGCGAACTTTTGCATAGTGATTTGAAACGGACTAATATACTATATTTGACCACAGAGTAATGAACCACAACAACAAATAACCTTAAAAAGCATTCTAGGTATCGAGAATGGCAGTCATAAAATTCATTTTTTTTCCATTTCTAAATTGTACATAAAACATGACATAAGACTTGTTTTGTAAAAAAATACAGGCGTTAGGATCCTTGATCTCGATTTAGTGACCGACCACATTCTAGAATTTTTTTAGAAATTTAAAAAATTTTATTTGATAATTTATGAAAAGTAGAAAGGTATATTAGTTAAAGTTTAGGAAACCTATCGCAGTTTGTAAGTAAAATTATGGAAAAACAAGCATGCAAAACAATATTAAACTGCAGATTATCTTGAGCTTATATACAACGCTAAATACGAAAATAAATTCAAGTAAAAATATATATGTAAATATGGAACTGCCTTTACTCAATTGACTGCGGTCGTTAACGGTTGAATGATTCGTGTGGTTAACCGCAAGTATAACTTCCCAATATACTCATAGATATAATTAGTTTTTACATAAAATATCACAGCTGACGACAATGAACCCGCTTAATGTAACAATACAACAAGCTTTAACAACATATTATGTAAATTTGTTTTAGACATATTTTTCAATAGGTATATTTCAGCGATTGATAGGTACATATGTACATATGTAATTATGGAGGATAGTGCCACCCATGAGTGGTAATTCATTTTTACAAAGTTCTAGCACGTAATGCATACTGATTGAACCACATATCCGTATCGGAATTGATGCTACATTGTTGAAGTAACGTTTGGCCTTGACTACAAGGCGAAAACACTATAATCCGCCTGAAGAGGATCGTGTTATAGCCTATCCTTTTTTATAAATGTTAAGAAAAACGCCCCTAAAAAGTAGGCGTGGCCATATACAATGTTTGGGCGTTTTGTAGAGTATGTAAATAGCTACAGAATTGCTCTTATAAGTTTTGTCAAGTTTTATGTAAAATTACTGAAAAATGGGAATTTTTGGAAAAGTGGGCGTGTCAGTGGGCGGGAATTTTTTGAAAATTTTTACACATGCTCTGTCCCGATATCCAAAGACCTCATATACAAAGTTTCATTGTTCTAGCTCAAAATTTAAGGCCCAAAAACTGGTGACAGACAGACGGACATGGCTCAATTGAAACGGCTATAGATACTGATCATTTGCATATATATGATACATATATACTTTATTGGATCTGAATGCAATATTTCTCTATGTTACAAGCTATGTATATAACTTAATGTACCCTTAGGGAAGGGTATAAATATCGAATGTCCCTAATTTGTTTATATTTATTTCGAAGTACTACTTCAATTGTTTATAAATATACATTGTAAAAAAAAAAACATATATCTATTCAGTTTCTACCTAGTTCATCTTGCGCAAGGGAGACATTCCAGAAAAAACACATGGCTATTATAAATGTTACATACGATGGTAAGTAGCCATCAAACTTTGAGGTTAGAAGATATTGCATTAAAAACAAAGAAGGAGTGGGGGAAGAAAAAAATTGCCTTATAAAAGGTATGACATTTTCTTACACCTGCGCACAACTCAGCATTATTGGAAATGAAGTGCAGGAAGCGTAGTCTCAAATAACTGCGATGTTGCAGCAGAATGGGGAGGCAAATGCTGCGTTAGGAATGCTATGAAAATCTGGAAAAAACAATGTTCTTAGCTGAAAAACCACTACCGGTGCTACAACGCAAAATTAGTAGTGCTCTATGAAAGCAGAAAGAAGATAGATACAATTAACGCTAAGGATACGATTTTTTGTCTCAATCGTATTTTCTGTGGACAACTTTATTAGAGAATGATCCAGGAATCTATAGACTATACTATACGTAAAAGAATGTAGGAGTTGATGAGGTTATGGTAAATGGTTACTCACGCAGGCAGATCAGCGGGAAGTCCTAGAAAAATGGGACACATAATAATTGAGTAGGAATGAAGTTCTTTGAAATGAGTTCAAGCGCGGACTCTAACAAACATTTATTATACAGTGTACGCTCTATATAACGAATCGTCAAGTGACTACAAAATTAATTCGCTATAGAGAGATTTCGTTATATAAATTTAAAAAAAAAAAAGCGTCAATGTATGTATTGCACTCAGAGAAAAATCGCAAGCTAAGATCCAGTATGATCAGACTTGTTTTTATTTTTTTTTATTCTTACGTGCTAAATCTTAATATGACACCCATAATTCTTGTTGTAATATCATTATTCTAAAAACAAATTTTAATTCTCAAATTAAGAACAAAAAACTTGATTTTAGATTACACATCCTCTATATTAATATCTTTAAATCTAATTTCAATCTTATTGTCGTAAATTAAGCTCGCCATAATCTCGAGTTAGGTTTTTGTCTTAAAATAAGCCAAAACAATCTTAAAATTGTACAGTTAAAACAAATTAAGAACAAAACTCAGAGAAAAATCGCAAGCTAAAATCCAGTATGATTTGATTTCGCCGTCGCGTTGGGTTTAGTTGTGTGCTTCTTCGTCGGTTTTAAAATCGTAAGTGAATTAAAGTTTCAAAATGTGTGAAAATGAAAACATAGTTAAAACTATTGACTTAGAAGTAAATGGAAATGAACTGGAATTTTTGCTTGGGGATGATAGCGCAACCAGTTTAATTTTCCATAGCGAAAACCAAACTATTGAAGTCTGCTCCCAGGAACACAATGATGACCAACATTTAAGGGACCTGCTAAAAAAATTCGACTTGGAATACATTTTTGATTATTTAAAAGGTAAGTTATTATTCACATACAATGTATAGAAAATGCCCAAAAGAAAATCAGCAAAAGCCTGTGTAAATAGAAGAGGTACCAAGGAATTGTACTTCCACTTTTACTACAGTCCCAATGTACGTGATTACTTTACAGGTCTGGTTACAATCAGAATAGCAAAACATGTGAACTTATTTTGGATTTTTCAACTAATTTTATAATCTTTGTTTTAAGATGCAAATGTTACATTTAGGAGCTTAAAATATATTCAAAAAGATGATTTAAAAGAAGCAGTGCCACATCTTGGTTTACGTGTTGAATTTCGTGAAAAATTATTTGCCTGGAGAAAATCTGAGGTAAAGGCTGTTACGACTTAATACAAAAGGATTGATTCTAACATCTTTTATTAGTTTGGAATCGATGACGAAACATTATCTGTGCCGACAAAAGTCACGGATTGGTTGCAAAACCACGCAAGCCCTTCAACTGATAGTAGTTTTTTACGAGTACATGGAAGAATCCTAAGCAAGGTAAATAACGCATAACGACATTTACGTTAGGTATTTTATTGCAAACAAAAATATCTATTTAGGATTTAACTGAACTCTTAAACGGAACGTCTAGAGGAAAGGCGGTACTTGCCTATGCAACCGAAAATCAAAAACTTACAGCCTCTCATAGGGATGATATAATTAATATTATTGTTGAAGACGTCATAACCAATAATATTGCGCTTAAGCCAGAAAACTTTTTTCAACTTACAAATGAAATTTGTTCAGTTTTTCCAATTGAAAACGATTTAAAGGTATTTTTCCGAAAACAAAATTAAAACGATTAATAATTAATTATAATATATAATGTAAATAGTATGTAAGTTAAATTTAAAATAAATGATTAAATAAAAAATTGTTTCTTTTATTGTTGACTGAACTGCATGCCTTTCTTTATTCTTTTAATAGGTGTCTTATAAGATTTGTTGAAAAATGAATGTATTTCTTTCTTAAATTCCAGAAAGACCGAAAATACACATATGAAAAAAATAAAACCCAGAAATTCGTACAGTAATTTAGGGTTTAGATCTTGGATACTTAAAATAAATTTGTTTCAGGCATGATTTAAGAACCACATTCTTAAAATAATCACGAAGTAGTATTAAAACAAGCCGCTTAAGCTTACTAAAAACAATCTTAAAATGAGATTTTTGCTCTTGTTTGAAGAATTTTCTACTCATTTTAAGTCGGATTCATTCTTATTCCCGGCGTTTTCGAGCTTAATTTGAGCTAACAATGGTCCAAAACGTAGCTTTTGTATTCTTAAAATAAATTTGTTTCAGGCTTAATTTAAGAACCACATTCTTAAAATAATCGCAAAACAGTATTAAAGTAAGAATGTTAAGCTAATCAAAAATGAGCTTAAAATAAGATTTTTGTACTTGGGTTAAGATTTTCCGAGTTTACCATACTTTCGTCAACGAATAGGCTTGAAATATCACTGATATTCTTGATTTTAGCTCGTTTTTTTTTTCTGAGTGTACTTATTTAAGTGTAAAATACTCAAAGCGATATGCAATGAATCTCTATAAATTCACACATGGCAGTTTTTTCAAAGCCAAGTAAACAAACGCCATCAGTTCTAGTGCACTAAAAATCAAAAACAAAACGTGGATTTCACATCTACATATTTTCGATTTCATAACGCGATATGAAGTTGGCTATATGTAAATCTAGTACCATAGCTACAAAAACATACTAGCTGCCTCAAATAGCTAATTATGCAATTTTTATTTGGAAAATATATAATTCAAAAAGAATAATTCGTTCGAAACAAAAAAAAAAAATAAATAAAATAAATATTAGGCCGTAAGCAGCCCATAGAGGGCCAAGACCTAGCTTCTTACACCTGTACATGTTGTGCGTTGTATACATTTGGCATAGCGAAACTAAAGCAACAATAAATGCCGGTAATAAGTTCTATATATATATAAGTTCTAGGTTTACAGAAAATTTCGTTATACAAGAAGTTTGTTATGGAAAGCTTACTCTGTAAACAAAACAATAATGTACATTTACCGCATTGCATACACATAACCGCGTTCACAGTATGGCCCGTAGTAACGTAAGCGTATTCATTACGATTCGTCAAACTGAGAACATATGGATATGTAAATGTAAAAAGACTTTCCAAAAGGTTTTCATAATTTTTTCCTAATAACAGATTTTTCAAAGTAAAAACTCAAAGAGGAACGATTTGGATCTTATGCATCTTATGAAATTTATTAAAAGGGACAAGCTAAGGGAAAATATTTTAAAACAAATTCTAATAAACCTTAAAAAAGATAAACGCCGTGTCTCAGTGATAAGTACAATGGACCATTGTGTACGAGATTTAAGGTTTGAATCCCAGAAGACACCAATATGTTCTTTCACTAACCAATCTATTGCGAGAGTCGTACAAACATCCAAGAGTTTTATTCGACATAAAGAAGCTTCAGATTCGGCGATTATATATACCGCGCACAAAAATTATAGTTGTGAGAAGCTTGTGCTTGGCCCTATGGCCCAATATTTACATGGTCCAAGTTCAAAAGTATAGCCTCTAGTAAAGTTTACTACATTTTCAAGGCAAAATTATTGAAAATGTATTCCTTAGATATGTTAGTAATTATAATATTGATAACTGAAAAATATAACTCCTTCTTAACTCTCCCTTCTTGGATACGAGTTCAATTTGAACTTCTACTTCGGCCTTCCAGACCGCCGTAGCATTTTCAGGCAGTACTACTAACAACCAAAATAACTTTGTCTTGACTTAGGTAAAAGAGACTTAAGCATTTTAGCACAGATAATCAAGCGGCCATTAGATCGCTTCAACCGTTAAGAATAGTCCTAGATCACAGCGAAGGTCATTCTAGATGGCTGTTTGTCTCGTAAGCAAACCTCAGAAAAATATAATATCCCTGAAAGAATAGTAGTCTGTCTAAACCTCCACGGAAATATAGCCTGGTCTGAAAAAGGGAACATTCTTCTCAACTGATGACTTTGTCATCGAGACTTGAACACCGATAATGGGGTGGTCTTACGGGATATTCCCCATTTGGTCTTTACGCTAGCCATTTAGGTTGCTCAGCAATCTGATTTTGATTATTCGTTTTCATGTTGCTATAAGTCTTAATAGTTTTTAGTAGTTATATCAATTGTATTTCCTCCTGTAGTGAGGGTTATGATCATTTGGGTTTCGACATTACCTATTCTGATTCCACAAAAAATCATTATTTCATGATTCATATCTATTTTTATTGATATCTACTCTTTTCATTTCAGATATGAAAATTCTTATCTCTTTCTCTACTCTCTTTTTACAGAGGGTAGAAATATTTGTTTTTAAGATTATTTGATTATCATAAAAATTAATATAAGTAACTTACCATATGTTCTCGATGATCTTCAATACTTTCAATAATAGTTCCAAAATGTGTTAAGCTATCACTTATCACCATTTCATCATCTGTTTGTGCTGTGCCGATGCATTCGAAATTGAACTCCTTCAAACTTTTTGCTAACTGGCATTGTCGTTGCGATAAAACTGAAATAAAAAAAGACTTAATAATTAATTTGCAATAATTTACAATAGTACAAAAAATAAGTGCTAGTTTTAATTTTGACCAAAAATGTGGTATCTTATAGGTCCATCACAAAATTACTCCAAATATGAAATTTAATTTAAAGAATGTAGTTGGAGCCGTTTTCGATCAAATTGGGCAAAAACCCATTGCTCCTTGAAAAAATACCGTTATACGCATTTCTAACCAAACGTTTTTTATGCCATTTTTTAGAAGTACTGTTTTAAACAATTTTGGTAAGAAATTACATTCCCATTTTTTTATATTCTCAGATCAAGAGGAACAATCTCATTCAAAACACTATTTACCGCATTGCTAGGTCAAAATCAAATGAGTCTTATAACATATGCAAACAAGTCTCCAGGTCACTGAATAATATATTTGTTACGGAGCAGCTTTTGTACTCGTAAGCAGAGTTCACAAAAGTGCGGTCTACACCAGATATAGTAGGTACATACTTATGTACGCAAATATTCAGCGATCGAAACCATATTAGGAAATTTGGTTTTAGTGGATATCTAATAAACTATCCCAAAAGTCGCCAAAATTTTGAAAAAGTTTACAATTTAGGATATTTCGAAAAAGTAGTCGCCTGGTGTCCCGGAAGCTAAAAAGACGCCAATTTGCGACTTTAGTTGCCTAACGGCAACGCTGCTACGTATCGATGTAAGTAAAAAACCTTACGGTGTTATTTTTCGGTGGGTGGAAGACAAACTGAGTTCGAAACGAACTCCATCGAAGCCTCCTTCAAAGTTGGCCACTGCTTTGCGAACATTTGCTGGTAACACCTTCAATTTAAAAAAAATAATAATAAAACATTTAAAAACAAAAAAAAAAACAATTCCCTTACTTTGAGTGGAATGTGTTTTCCCGCACGACTCAAAATGACATTACTCGCCCGCCATATGACACACGTAATAACAACTGAAGTCGAAAATATCCTCTATTCTACTACAGACTACAAATAAAATGGAATGTGCTATGCTCCGAGTCGTTCGCAACTAAGACTATCGAAAACGACAAAAAAACCAGTGAAAAATGCTACAATCCGCCTGGAGCGAATCGTATGATACCCTATCCCTATCTTATTTGGTCGTGTCAGTGGGCGGTGGAAAATGTATTCACAAAATTTTCTATTTTTTTTTCTATAAACTAATATTTTTACTTGAAAATTAATTTTTGAAGTAAACGCCCCTAAAAAGTGGGCGTGGCCATATACAATGTATAGACGATTTGTAGATTAAGTGGATATCTACATATTTGCCCAATTAAGTTTTTTCGAGTTTCATATGAAAATAGTGAAATAAGGTGATTTTTTTGAAAAGTGGGTGTGTCAGTGGGCGGATTTTAAAAATTTTTACACTTGTTCTGTCCCGATTTCCAAAGACCTCGCATACAAAGTTTATTTGACCTAGCTCAAAATTTAAGGCCCAAGAACTGGTGACAGACAGACGGACAGACGGACGGACAGACGGACGGACATGGCTCAATCGAATTGGCTATTGATACTGATCATTTATATATATACTTTATTGGGTCTGTCTGCAATATTTCTCTATGTTACAAACTATGTATCAAACTTAATATACCCTCAGGATAGGGTATAATAATTGGATTGTATATTATTTCAACTTGGTAAATTCAATGCATCTACAAATACAGTCAGTCATCGAAGTCACTTAACACAGTGTTTTCGAAGGGTATACAAACGGAGTGAAATGTTAATGTTGATGTCTATATGTGAAAGTTAAGGATTACGATGATTATGGGAAGGGCGACTATATTCCAGCTTAGACGTCTTATATATGCCAAGCGAGTTCGAGGTCTTTCAGAAGTCAGAAATCTTCATTAAAGCAATGCACAATTGCTTGCATGCTTTTTGAATTAAAACACTTTAAAACCACAACTTTTTCACACCTCTAAAATCAAATTGTTCGGGTCCAAAATGTTAGCATTTTTCAAATACTAGCCTATACACAAATAACGGTTAAGTATGGTATGCTGAACATATACTCTAAATAAAGTATTAAATTGGAAAACAATTTATTAATAAATAATATAATTATTATTTCTAATTAAAAAAAAAACGAATAACTGAAATTACGTTGTTAATGTTGCATACGCAATCTCAAAGCACCTAACAAAAAACAAATATGAAATTCAAACGATATCATTAGTTACATATTACGGTACATATATGTTAATGTTTAGAGCCATTTTTGAGCAAATTGCCTATTTATAAAATTCCGTTAACAGTAGTTAAATCAACATTTTATTTAAAACGAAATGGAATTAAAAATATAGAAGGATGCGACTCAATTATACTGCATTTATGGGTGAGTTAAATAAATTGTAAACATGTTGTCCAAAAACTGAAATATTCTTTATAAATATATATTTATGAAGTTATGAACACAAAACATAGTTGCATGGATACAGCAGTCATGCATTGGCAAAAATGAGTTAATAAATGTAAATACAATTGATTGTGATTTCGATGAAAGATACATCATTTGTTTCATAATTTAGGTCAAAATAGCTTTCGGTAAACATATTTTACCGATACTTTGCAATACGCTCATGCCTTATTCCTGCAACTTTGCATCATCGGAAAGACACATGCCAATTCAACAGTATGCTGATTGTCTTTTTACTTTTATGAACACCAGTGCTGCTAAACTTGTGCAATAATTTTGCAGCTTATTATTGTAAATAATGAACGGAAATATTGCAGCACTGCAGTTTTTTTACATTTACAACCTCAGCCTATATTTTCCATAAAATAAACCACCTGTTAACATAGACACATAAATTGGCAGAATCACGTTATTTTAATTTTAATAACCTACTCGTAAATAAAATAAATATTAGGCCATAAGTAGTTCGTAAGGGACAGTGTCTAGGTTCTCACAAGAGCACCTACAGTTCTGAACCCTATCCGAAGGGCAGCGGAATTTTATTTTCTCGTCACAGTACCGTTGAATATTTGTCGGACGCTTGCAAAATGTGGGGCCAAGGAAAAACGTTAATGGATTTATCTGAATTTAAATTTGGAGCCCACTTTGGACTACTGTAGTCCAAAACACTAACCAATGATCCACGATACTTTCATAGTAACGTCAAAATACACTGAAATAAAAACTAAACCTTTTCAAGTGAATATATTTATTACAAAACTTACAAATGTTTTAATAAATATATAAACAAAAAAATAATAAAAAAAATTTTGGTTTAGTACTAATTTCTAATTGCAAATAAAGGTTTAATGTGTAAGTGCCAAATTAGAGCATTATCGAAAAAAAAAATCTACAGTGAGAAAATTCGATTCACATTTGTTGTTTAATAATGTTTGCCTTAGCACTCGATTTGGAAACTTTTTTCAGCAAGCTTGATTGAAAGTCATTTATGCAATGAAACGAGTAAATAACATGCGGATATTTAAAAAGTAAATGATAAATTCATTAAAAGTTATAAAAGATACATTTTAAAGGACTTCCTTAATGTGCGATAAAAGGAATACAGTCGAATTTAATTCAAGAGAATTAGGTTTATAGTGAAATTCGTTTATTTTTGTTTTGAAATACCAAAAACAACTGAACTAATTTTGGCGTAACGTGTCGAAATACAGTTTTTATTTGAGGAAGGTAGAAAACAACTAAAATAGCAAAAAGGATTTTGCGCGTTTTACAGTACAAAAAGCCATTAAACTATGCAGCTAGATTAATGAAAAAAAGATTACCACGCTTGGCTCCGACCGATTTTTTATAACATCTTCGAACAAAAATAAAAAAAAAATGCCGTCTTAGCTTGCTTCTGAGCTGGCAAACGATCGAGAAAATAAATAACTCAACTTCAAAAACTCTTACATAGAATAAGACTAAGGGAGTTGGAAAGGAAAGCCGTGACTCTCGGAAAGTGTGGATGGAAAAACATGTGCATTTCACTGAAGAATATTGCTACAATAGGCGTGTTTTTTGGTATTCTATATAGGCTTAAAAAATATTTCCCATATTAAATACACTAACAACTCAACCTATATAGAATAACGAAATCTGGATAACTATCGAGCCTTATTTCCTTAGCCACAATAAAAACTGTGCTCCCAAATTGTTTTATTTCGATCGTATCGAAAAATGATACCGAAAATGTCAAAAATTATTGAACAGACAGCAGTAGTCATTCATAAAAATAAATTAAATCAAGAAAAGATTTGTTCTGAAGAGAAAATGTAAGTTAAACCTAAAATAAAAAAATTATTTACGATTTTATTGTTATTAGCAAATGGAAAACATGGGCAAGTGTTGGGATTGTTGAAGTGCTATCTTGCCAGTGCTTCCAAACTGCGATGTTTAAATTCTTTAGCCCCGATAGGCGTTTATTTTATTTGCAAATACCAAAAAAACGCCTAATATACTACGATCAAATGAATCTAACTTTGAGGTACGTTTCTTTATGTATCCCTTTTAGTTATAGCATCAACAATTTTCACTAATTTTTATGTTCTCCTGGTGAATTTCAATTTTTAAATATGTATCTTTCTTTTTGAAAAAAAAAAAAAAAAAATCAGGTATGTGACCCTGGTGTGACATTTATAGCACGATGGGTTGGAGAAGAGTACAACCCAAAATGCGTGCTACCGACTCTTAAGCACAACGGAGGCAGTATAATAATCTGGGGATGCATGGCTACCATCGGTGTGGATGATGGTCGAAGCAACACTCGCAAGTGCATGAATGTGTTGACTATCTGTTTCCAACATTTTTAGGGACATCAACATTGAAACTGCCAAATTCCAAAAAGATAATTTACCCTAATCTAATATATAGAGCTGCTTATGTGGCGTGCCCAGTCCCCTGATCTCAACCCTGTAGAACATACATGGTATATTCTTAAGCGTATGATTAAGGAGCATACGTTTTCAAAAAATAAATACTTAAAAAATAAATAATCAAAAAGTGTTACAGTAATAGGCGAATCTTGTGCTTCCCGCCCCTTGGAAGTAAGAGACATATGTATGTATAGTCATTAGTCAGACGTATTATGTCTTGGTCCACGAAAAAATGCACTAAATTTGTAACAAAAATTCCGTCCCACAGAAGAATTTCCACCCAAAGTGCAGAATTTAAGTTCAAAACTCATTTTATCTGGTTTTCGAAAGGGTAGAACTTTTTTTATTAAAATAAATATTGAATTAAACAATTCACTTTATTTTTCTAGAAATCTTGTACACATCTAGTACAATCTATAACAATCTAGTACAGCTTAGTCTCTTCTCTACGACTAGTTGTTAAGGGTTTCTATCGATCTCTTTCATAAAGAACTCACTGACACTTCCTTTTACATTGGCCACTGTTTTCTAGCGGATTCCAATTCACAGTTGGGACTCTAGATGACAATGATCTAGTCAATTCTAGATCAGTCCACCCGTTTCAAGGTGTATAATTGGTTTAAGTTTTTTTTTTTTTGTTTTTTATTAATTCTAAACTAATGTGATGATGCATATGTAAATTTTATAAATCGCCGGTGGTGAACATTTTTTATTAGTTCACCTGCACTACAATACTTTTCTAATTTTTTAAAATTTAAATATGTAGTGTTGACACCTGAAATCAAACATTTCACTTAATAATAGAACTATAACTGCACTAGGGCGTCGCATGCATGGAATCATAACCCATCGATAAGAGCAGGCGCTACACGCTATACACTCAGCGCCTGAGAATCCCACAGAACGAAACTTTAGACTAAACAAACTTTCCATCTGCAAGACTTTCCATCTTATTTGGTTATCGGGCTACAGAGGAATCACAGATGCACTTGCAAAATTAAAGTCAGAAACTATTTCCTTAAGCCTGGAATGATTATTTTTTAAAAGTTTGCCAAAAGTAAGTACCTACGTCTTTGAAAAGAAAACTAAGATGGAAAACATATAGACTTGCTAATTACATAATGCCGTGGTTCAGTGATTAATGCGTTGGAATACTGTGCAAGTGACTCCAAATCGATCCAGGAAAATTCCATCGAAATCTCTATTTCTTGTGAGTATTACTAGCATGAGAAAACTTAACAAAAAAAATAATCCATGTGCCCTTCGGATACGGCATAAAACTTTAGGTCCCTTCTGTACGTGCTGAAACACAACCATAAACTGCTGACGGCTTAGTATTTTTTGTTTAATTACAATTCGTATGGTCATCACATGACCCGCACAGCTATTACAACAGAATATTGCTGAAAATAATTTAACTAAATCAGTTCCGTTCACTTCATTAAGAGCATGCTTTAGGGTAATGAAACTCTGTCTGAGGGCTTGGGAAAACAAAACACTTTTATAGTTTGCACAATTAAAAAAAATACAATTTCAATTATAGATATTTGATTAAATATTTGTCATGATTTGATATTTGTCATGAATGAAAACCTACAAGCTTGTAAATTGTTCTTCTTTTAGAGTAAGTACATACAGTGTTGGCCAAAACTAAAGCCACTTAGACACAGACAACAAGCACATGAGGAAAATTGCATAAATGAAAATAAATTTCATACAATTTTTATACAGAAATGTAGCGAGTACATTCACAAACTAAATTGTAAAACCCCAAATTCTCCATCCTGAAACCACTTTTTTTACAAGTTTTGAGGTATATTTAGGTTCGGTATCCTGTGGAAAGACCCATTTCAAAGGCAACTCCTCCTCGACGTGTAGCAGAATAACGTCTTACAGTATAGTTTTGTACACAAATCGGTTCATAATTCCATCTACTTTATGGATTGGGCCAATTACATATCCAGAGAAGCAACCCCAGACCACGCCATAGCGTCCTCCATGTTTTACCGTACCAAACGAATATCGAGAATTATTGCTGACCCGGCAAGACGGTCAAAATCTCTCCAATCCCTTCATATTGAATTTGTATTCATCAGAGAATAGAGCTGTCTTCCATTTAGACACTCCAGTTGATGTGGTCAGTTGCAAATTTGAATTTAGCCGTTCTGTTTCAACTCACTGGATGACATGAATAGATCACTCCTGATCTTCCTTATCAGATATTTATCTTTCCAGTGCGTCCTAACTCTTGGCCTATCACGTCGGTGAATCGTTTTGACGGATTTGTTGACTTTATAATATTTAATTAAACGACGTATCACTGATTTATGAATAGAATATAAGCGTAGATTTGCTTGTGTAATTCCATAATCATAATCAGAAATTTTTTTGCTGCCCCTTCAGAATACTATTCCTTGCCATTTAACAAATTATGTTAATATTTATTATATCTTGTTTGTTCACTGGCAGTATTTCTATAGCAGTAAATACTCAAAACAACGATTACTTTTTGTTTTCCGTAACAGAAAATCGTTTTTAGAAGAAAGGAAAAAAGTTGCTTTAGTTATGAGATATCGGAAAAAAATAAATACTAAAATATTGTACCTAATAAACACTTGTTAAATCTTAAAACAATTGTGAGATGTATAAGTTGCTTTAGTTTTGGCCAACACTGTATGTACTTCATATTCCGTCCATGTAGTGAAAATATCTTTCTGTGTTCATTTCTTTGCCAATGACTGTAAGTAAAAAAAAATATACCTTCCCTATGTGAGTACTTACGCCACTTGTTAGGAACAATTCATTCTGGGCTTTCAACTTAAAAAAAAAAAAAAAAAACTTAACAAAACCTTAGCAAAAAGCGTCTGTTGTGCTTTGATCACACAAGTGGGCTTTTAAGCAAAATACCTATATGTGTGTCTGGTAGTTGTCACACCTGTTGCATGTACACAACCTTGAAATTATCTAATTTCAGAAACTTTTTTTTACTTTTTATTTACAATTTTTTCAAATAGAAAAAATGTGAATTTTAGACTATTGCAGAGCTAGAATGAAGTAATGGTCTCTGTGTGAATACAGGTAACACTATATAGCATGACGCTGTTTTATTAAACTATTAGCTTAGTGATTTGAAATGGTAGGAGGATATTGTTAATTGTATGTTTATTGTGTTATTCTAGTTACAAAAAATCTTACATGTGTAAGTTGCAATTACTGAGGTTTTGTCTATGTCTATGACATTATCATTTCTCCGTGTACAAACTACATTGTAGAAACGCAAGTATTTTTTGTTGCTAAATACTGAATTCATGGCGTGAAGTTAAAATACTTTAAAAAAATTATAAATTTTACAATGAGCATGATCGATATTCTATTAATCTCCTCGTATTTTGTAGCATTAATCCAAATGCCACTTCGTTAAAACAAAGTACATACACCAAATTTGTCATTGTCAATCCATTGACTAATACAAAATATGTATATGTGTATGTATGCGTATACAAATTTTCAATTCAATGCACATACGCAGAGCATTCACCGGCTTAATTCCTTATATACATACATCCCAAGCGAAAGCAGGTTAATCATTTGTATGCAAAGAAGCGCTAAATACTTCCAAAATAGTATAAATGGTCGCACCGACTAAAAATCCACACATTATGCTGAGTGAAATTCCTTACTTTCCATGCAGCAGCTCCGTTCGAAGTCAGAATCGCCCTTGAACCCCGTCATCAGAGAATAGCAAACGAACAAAGGAAGGAATAACGAATGGGTTACGAAAAAAGTGAGACTATTTGTCTTTCCAAAACTGCTAGAGAAAACCAAGAAAAGTGAAAACGTTGAATACCCAATTAGTCTCGAACTGAATTTCAGCGCCAAGAAACGATAACCCGTTGTGAAGTTAGTAATCGTTAAGATAGTACTGCAGACAACAGACAATCCAGATACCTATTGAAAGCCATGACGTAATTTTCAAATTTCTATGCGATGATCATACTTATTAACAGGTGGGTGTCAAATTTGAAAAAAAAAAAAAATAATAATGCAAATTCGCGATGTAAGCATGCATGTACGAGTATGTAAGTAAGTATTTTGTTTTGCTTGAAATTGTGACCATGTTAGAAGGTTCCAAAGATTTACTGCGAGTTTGAGGTTTTTATTTTTAATAATATAAGCCAATAAGTCAGATTATGAACAGTGTGTCCTTGAACATCTACAAGGAATAGTTGATACTTGAGTTTTTCGGTTTAGTTATTAGATTAATGTTGAATAATTACATAAATCAGTTACATATACATTTTATGCTTTAGTTTATATTTGACGAAAAACTTTGTATGCAAAACTGCTTCGTGTCATCGCAACGCAGTTTTAGTGTGGTCGTGTGGTTCTGTTAACGTATTAAGTCTTTCCGCATCACATAAACCGATTAGGAAATGTACAGAAAAAAGTCATCAATCCCTGCTAGATAACGTCACGCTTAAATTGAAATGGGAACTCTTTCTAGCTGCCTGCAGAGCAGTACAAACATATGCGGCGCAAGTATGGGGGTATTCTTGGTTCGAGGAAAGATATTTTATAAAGCGTATATTAAAAGTGCCAGAGTACACTCCAAACTATGTGATAGCATAAGAAACTGGAGCGGAAGAAGGCCATATTTACGCTTTGAACGTACATATGCATTATATTGCAAAGACGCTGTTTGAATATAATACAGAAACACTTCTACATATGTAAATTATCAAAGTTGATAAAGACTAAAAGGCTTTTATGATTCAAAGAGCTTCAAAGGTTGGGGTCAGATGTTGGTCTAAACTAGGATAATGAACCGAATCTACAAAAATCAAAAATCAAGATTTTATTAAAGGCATACTGCAATGACACCAACTTGCAAAGAGAGATTAGTTGGATTATAAAAGCGCGAGGAGAACTAAGCTAGGGAATTTAGATGCAAATACTTCAATATTAATGTGCTCTGGGAAAACGAATTAATTAATATTTTAAATGGAGGCTTAGATGAAAATTTGAAAAATATTCTTTATTATATAACTTCCGCTTTAAATTATAGGAAGCATACGTATAATAGAAGAATTTGATTAAATTACACAAGAATGAATTGAAAGTAAACAGGCATCTCCACCAACAGACGAATGTGCTTAATTTTATGTATCATATATTTTTTGGAGCAAAAGTACTTTTTTTTTTTAAATTATTATTTGAAAATAATGAACTTTATTATTAATATTATATTATTATATACTAGCTGGACGCGGCATAACTCCATTTTGCCCGTAACCGTTGACCACCAGACTGTAAAAATGTCGTTCGCTTTGACGTCGTTGATTTGAATGTACATAACGCAGGCTTGACTGAACATTAAAACTTTGAAATTTAATACCTAAGTAATTGTTAATCGAAACGAATTCATTGATAGATATTTATATACAAATATCGCGCATACAAACCAACTGTCATATATCGACACCCTCAACGCCAACTATGTTTTGGAAAATGCGAAAAATGCAATAAATGCGAATTTCCTAAATTTTCTTTCTCTATAAACCTAAAGTACAGCAATACGAACAAAATAAAAAAAGAATCATGAAAATGGTCCAGCGCTTATCGAGTTATAACGTCATCGAGCTTCACCCCGAAGGAATTATGCCCGATTCACAATACCGCTTTGTCTGCTTCCCGTTGAGAACTTTGACACAAAGCTGAGATTGGAACATATGATATGCGTGTATCCAATCACGATCACGCTTTGAGCGCGTTGCTTTCGGTTGCAAACGTAAGAGACTCGTAAATACACCTAAGAACATTACTCAGAGCGAAGCGGAAATCGAAACAATTGAACTTTTGCTGCGCTTTGAAGTTTTTGAGAATTTATTTGTATTCAAATTTGGAAAAAAAACGTAAGTCATTTTTTAATAATTTTTTAAAATCATATTTTCCATTTAATTTGTCAACAAAATACAGCTGACCGACAATTCAAAAAAGAAAATGACAGAAGCCATGTTCCCGTAATGATTGTCAAAACGAAGCAGACAAAGCAGACAAATTTTTTATTATTATTCCAGTAATATTATGAATCAAAACGCACATTAAAGCAGGCTTAGGGAATAGAGTTCAACCGTTATGGTTTGACAACTGCACTCGATTAAAACATCATAAGGGCAAATTTAAGATATTTAATAACGAAAGAGAAACGTTAAAAATGTGGGGTAGTTTGTCAAACTAATGGATTTGCAAATAATATATTTTTTTTGTTTTTATTTATTTTAAATACAGTTCTGAAAAAAAAAATACCCATGTTTATCGTCAAAGAATTATTTGATTTTTTTGCAAGTTGCAAATCTTTCGTCCGATACTGTTAGCCTTTCGTTTAAGATTATGCGTCATCGATATCAGTATGAGAATAAAGTATTTTTTTTTTGATAAGATAAGAGGATTAAGGTAATAATGAAATATGAAGAAGCGATAGTCGATATCACAGAAATGAAGTGATAATCAAAAGTCGAATCAGTATAGAGTTTATAAGCAATTCGATGCATTCCTTATGTGGATCCCTATATTCGCTAGGGAAATTTGTTTAAAATAAAAAAAACATAATTCTGTTTATCAAAATCTATTGCTTCTTATAATATATTTAAAGTCTCTGATCAAAGTCTATACATATGTATAATATTATAAGACTTCAAACGCAGAACAAAATTTTGGGCCGATTTGACTTTGTTCTACCACCCATCAATAGGAGCAGCAACATTTAAATTGATTTAATACATAATACAAATCAATATTAATTTTTTTTTTTTTTTTTTCAAACTCTGGATACATGCAAATGATTGGTTATGTGAGGGTGTAATTCAGCCTCTACTTTTTTTTTACACAAATATTGTCAAGCAACATTAAGTAAACAATAGCCTTGCTTTTTTTGAAACAGCAGCCAGCAGTTCATTTGAATAATCCGTGTGACTTCGGTGTTATGATATTAGCTGTCAACAAAATATGTGTTCGTGGCTATGTTCGTGAATTACAATATAAATTCTTTTTATGTTTTTTTCACCACTCTCTTTTAAACTTCAGCTTCCTTAACCCTAGACGTCGAACACTAAAGTTATTTTTTAATTATCTCTTTGCACTGCTTTCCGATCGCAATTCCTTTTCGTGTATTTTTATACCCTATCCTAAGGGTATATTAAGTTTGATACATAGTTTGTAACATAGAGAAATATTGAAGATAGACCACATAAAGTATATATATAAATGATCAGCATCACTAGCCGAGTCGATTGAGCTATGTCCGTCCGTCCGTCCGTCCGTCCGTCCGTCTGTCACCTGTTTTTGGGCCTTAAATTTTGAGCTAGGACAATGAAATTTTGTATACGGAGTCCTTGTACATCGGGACAGAACAAGTGTAAAAATTTTTAAAATCCGCCCACTGTCACGCCCACTTTTCAAAAAAATCACCTTTTTTCACTATTTTCATATGAAACTCGAAAAAACTTACTTGAGCAAATATGTAGATATCCACTAAATCTACAAATTGTCTATACATTGTATATGGCCACGCCCACTTTTTAGGGGCGTTTACTTCAAAAATTATTTTTCGAGTAAAAATATAAGTTTATAGGGCAAAATAGAAAATTTTGTGAATACATTTTCCACCGCCCACTGAAACGACCAAATAAGATAGGGATAGGGTATCATATGATCCGCTCCAGGCGGATTGTAGCATTTTTCACTGGTTATAACCAAATTTGATAAATATGTGTAATCAAAATTGAGATGAATTTGAAAACAATTTCACTTCAATTTTGTTTGGCCTAATAAGGACCATTGTACAAGATAACTTATAACTGGATCATTACTACGAACACTCCCTATTGCACCAAAAAAATTTTACAGTGATACCAACGTCTTTAAATAAAAACCATTGCTCTCACGTAATGCGTTGTCGAAATCCTAGGCAGCACCTCTCTTACGGCGGATGAAATCAATAGTTGTCTTGTTTTAAGTGTAAAATTTGTCTCTACTGGCTGCGGAGCTTTCAAAAAAACACGGCAAATAAAAGAGTAATCGAAATTTAATAAGATACGTACATGAAGGTCGTTTATATGCATTCGCTAGAACTGTAAGTGTGTGCGCTAATTAAATAATTCTTCACGGCGAGAAAATTTAAGATTTAAATTTCTTGATTCAATTCAAATATCTGCAACATGCTCAAAGTTGTTGGAATATAATATTAACGTTTCTTTAAAAAAAAAAGTTCAGTAGATTGAACTGGTTTGAAAGGCTATAAGGATAAGGACCCCTTAATATTTCAATTATATCGTGGATACATATGTATGTAAAACAAAATTAAAACCATTTGCAATATAATCATCCAAGGCGCAAGTACGTACGGTCGAGTAGTGCAATTTCAACTAGTTTGTTCTTGGAAGACATCACCAAATGTATCATTTGTTTTATACACCTTGATTATCATCCACATTTGAACTATTAGTAAACTGACCAAAGTAAAATAGAGTGTATTTTGTGTAAAAAAAATAAATTTAATTGTTTTTGTTTTTTAAAACATGGGGAAAAAACTACAGGTGTTACACAACGTCAAGTAACGTTGAGATTAGGTGTAGTTAGGAAATTAAATGAATTACCGTTACCGGCTTCTCTTTTACTACATCTTTTTAATCGTGCATGCCTCCTACAAACTGATTTAACAGTGTGTGTGTGCACTTATTAGTCAGCTCGACAGAAAAACACGTCGACATAAGATCAACCTTCTGTCAGGTAGTTTGACTCACCAAACAAGAAAGTTGCTGTCGTCATCATTATCAGCTCAGAATAAACAATATTTTTCTCCATTAAGCTCCGTCGCGATAGTTACCATTTAAATCGTCAGTGAGTGGGTGTCCCATCTCTATATGACGAGAATTACTTTACAACGCCGAACAAGGCAAACTATCTGAAGGTAGGAAAAAGCCACTGAAATGGATTGTTCGATTTTTCGATAAAAATAATATTTTTGAGGCATCGCCTCTTGATATGATCTAAACTTCAAAAAGACACTATATATCTATATACTCTCTTTATCAGAGAATGAAACAGAAAAAGGTTCTATTTATTTGAAACACATGTTTCAGGCAGTCAAAAAAAAACAAGATGTGTAGATCTCGGTGCCTCTCCTAATTGCAAACAATGTCCAACTTGAAAGGCTATCTGTCCGTGTGGTAGAAGAAATGAAAAGTTCGTAACGTACCGTACAGTAAGTGCTAATGTCTACATTTAAAAATGCTTACAAAACTGCCCACTAAAGCTTATGAACATCCGGAGTTGCACCAAATAATAAAATATTATATTTAAAATATATAAATATTGGGCTTTCATGAAAGCTTAATTAAAGTAAAGTGCAAAAGCCGATACATTTTTGGAGATCGAAAAGCAGTTTATTAACGAAGATGTGCAAAACATCATGAGTACTAATGTCAAAACTGAAATTCGCATATGTTGTGCTGGAGAAGAATAATTTAAAATATTATACGCAATTTTTAAGACATCATTTTTGATACAACTAAATGAAATCGCTTTAAGTTTGAGTAAAAGTTGTTATTTTTAAATCTTTCATTTCCCAATTTTAAGTGTAACATACTACATTGCCGGCACAGCTGTTTTTTTTTTTTCATTCAATCGAAATACATGTGTACGTAGTTTTTCTGATATCTCATATGTCATCATAAATGACGCTAGCTACTAGCATTTAACAAACTGAATGCTTCCTCATGTGAACTACCATATTTTCATCTGTTCATATCACTGCAGTCTAACAGCAAGTTCGAAATACTCATTAAACCGCACCTAAAATTTCGAAAAAAAAAAGTTATTTGTTTAAAAATTACACGGATAATTTTTCCACACTGCTATAGCTGATAAGTTATTGAGATAAGATAAAGGGGGTATTTTTAACGATAACGATAAAGAACGAAGAAAAATATTTATTACTTGATATGTACCTTCGATTTCTTTATTCCCCTTAAATTTATTTTCGCGCCTGACTCTAAAAATTTTATTTAGGCAATAGACAGCAGATAATATTAGCCGTGTTTAATTATCACCTATGATCTATACAGATGACACAATGGAAATAAAACAGTCCAGATCAAGGAAAAATGTAAGTTCCGTCTTGTGGTAATAGTTTGACATTTATGTACATAGTTTTCTCAAAATATGACGTTTGAAAAACACGTTATTATTAATTGATTTTCACTATTTTCCTGAATATTAAATTATTTGAACATACAATTTATTGAATAACGTTTGGTTTGCAAAGAATACATATTTTGTATTCTGATCTGGCAACATGGACGCTTGATCTGAAGCTGTACCCTCGTGCACAGACAGACAGACGGACGGAATCGGCAGGCCCACTTTTTTAGACTTCTCTATTATAGTAATGTCCAAGTTCATCAAAATCTCGAGATCGAAAATCTGCACGAATCCAATACGAGCCCTATGTTGTAGGTGCAAGTACAAAGGTAAATGCTTCTCTCGGCACGCACTTAACGTAGAGTGTTGTGCAAAACAAACGCAACAAATTTAATTTGCACACATAAATGTGAATATTTTTTTATCCAAAGCACTTTCAAAAAAACCAAAAACGTACAACTATGCAGTAACGAAACAGCAACATAGTAGTGTACTTATTCACTTATTTTGGAAACGTTTATCTGCAACTCGTCGCTTTAGTATCCCAAAGAGATTTTCAATGGGATTCAAGACAGGTGATCACGCTGGTCAATCAAGAACTTGCCCCAAACTGTCTTTTGACCAGTCCTTAACCAGCTTCAATGTGTGCTTCGGGTCTCCAAAATACTTTTTTATGCCAAACGATCCATTATCCCCACAATATTGTGAAAGTGTTCAACACGATAGGCTGAAAAGTATGTGCATCTATTACACTACCATCACAATTCTTTGTTGATACCTTGCAGCTCTGATGATTGAGTCTGACTCCTTTACACTGTGATACCTTACTGTGCAGATACCATCTGCATTGACCAAATTGAAGTCAGATTCGTCACTGAAAAGGCAGCTCTGCATTTTTCTATGAACCAATTCAGATGCATTTTTGCAAAATTTAATCTATTAATTAAAAAAAGTAGCTTTGTTTAGGTTTTCTGCTTTAAAAACGACATTTTTTGAAAATCACCTTTTCTACAAATGTCTTTTCTTAAGCATTGGCTTTTTTGCTGGCCTGTAACTTTTCAAATCGTTTTCCAAAGCTTTTCTTCGAACAGTGCTAAGATTAAACCTTAAATTTAGTGAAGCCACACTATTTTCGAAAGACAGAAATGGTTATTTTTAGGAAAAGCACGCATTTGTTTGATCCGCCTTCTCTGTCGTTTTTCGAGGTCGACCACCCAAATGTGCTGTAGTTACATTTTCCATTGTTTTAAACTTTTTTACTAAATGCGATATAGTGGATCAGTTTATATAAAATATTTTAGCAATCGAAATTTCAATCTCTCTATTTCAAAAATTCGTAATTTTGAAGATTTTATGTGATCGGTTAAACTATTTCGGGCCATTGTTTTAGCTCCACAAAGATATCCTTTGGACTGACCCAGGATTAACTTCTTTAAACGTAATTGAGAACTTATGAGAATTTGGAAAAATCCCGCTAGAAATTTCGCCTTGTTTTTAAAATCTAACACTTTGTTGCTTTAGTTTTGCACTGTCACAAGTTATATGTTTTAGCTTTTGTTTTAAATTCTTTGCAAGTAAATTGTTATTGCTTTAGAATATACCCTATTATGTTTGTACTTTATTATTACATAGATGTGCATTTTTAGTTTTCCACAAAAAGCGTGAACAAAAAAAATATTTACATTTGTATGCGCAAGGTGAGTTTGTTGCGTTTGTTTTGCACAACACTGTATGCTTTCTATTCTAACTTTTTTCACATAACTAAATAAATTTAATTAAATGTGAAAAATAAATAAATTCTTTAATTCTCTGGTAGAGGTAATGGAGAACGTTATTTATTATCTTATAAATACATATACACTGTCGGACAGAATAAAGTGCACAAGCAGTTTATTCATTTTCAAAATTCTGTTAGTAAGAAGGAAAGAGCATTTATGACTCAAATGTTATGTTCTGACGTCACCTACATATGCCTTTCACAGTTTTGTGAAAACTAGTGGTTAATAGCTTTTGTTAATTTTTTATCAGTGGTAGAAATTATGCAGCAGTTGTATTTAGCACGCGACAAAATAAAGTGAATTTTGTGTTTTGTGTGCACAGCGCTGGAATATTTTCAAAATTTTTACGATTTCTCAAGACATAAAGGTAGAAGCATTTAATCAAAATTTGACATCTCATTTTTAATGGTACGTTTTGTTTTATTCGGTAGGATTTGGTATCAAATCGCTTATACCCTTAGTGAAGGAATTGCTTGTTTCGGATCGTCAAAGTGGTTTGACATTCCAAAAACTAGCAAAAAAATACGAAGTTTCAATTTCTGGAGCGGTCTTAACTTTCCAAAAACGAGGAATAGTTGCCAGATTTAAGAGTTCTTGCAGAAGGAAGCGAAAAACCACAGCAAGAGAAGACCCGAAAATGAATATTGAAGCTAAGAAAACTCTTTATCTTCCGCCGGACATATTCAAGACACTCTGTAATCAAATATAGTACTCAGAACAGTGCAAAGGCGACTCCAGAAAAGCGGCTTTAAAAGCTTTGTTGTGAAGAAAAAGCCTATGTCCACAGCAAAATGATTTATTACGTCAATATTATTAAGAAAAATTTAGCTCATGCCGCTCCAAGAATGGCTTTGGAAAGTTATATTTTTCCAATAAAATAACGACCCAAAGCATACAAGCACATTAGCCAGCGAGTTTTTTTTACCCAAAATAATGTTGATATATTGGAGTGGCCACATCTTTTTCCAGACCTTGTCCCAATTGAGCACCTTTGGTCCATTTAGAATGAAAGTTGCGACAGTAGTTCAAAATAAAGGAGAAGCCACTTTTCATTTCTAAATCTGAATTTAAAAGATTTTATATGTTTTTCTTACTTGATTTGGATTTGCACTTTATTTTGTCTTCTTCCATGAATTTTCTTTTTTTTAAATTGCAGTATCTTATAGTTGTGCAGTTCAATTTTGTAAAAAAAAAGGGTCCAACTATTATAAATATATAAGAAAGTATTTAAAAAAAAGAAATAATTAAAAAACCTAGCGTATTAACGCTAAAAAAACTGTGAAACGCTTCTAAGCTTAGATTTGCACTTTATTTTGTCCGACAGTGTATAATATCGAACAATAACTTCAGTCAATTGTCCTCCAAAGCTTTTGATATCCAGATTAATTTAAAAATGTTAAGATGTGTGAGAGATTTTTTTTTATGTTATTCTGTCTCGACCATACATTCGGTCTAATAATCGTAGAAGAATTATAAGGTGACAAATATGGGAAACCGTGTTTCAATTGTATTATCTTCTCAAAGCCGACTTACAGTTGAAATGGAAAAAAATTGTCGATATTTCTTTATTCATGTCATGATTAAGAACATGTTAACACCTAGTGCGATTAGAACCTCACTGAGTTTCTAATATTTAAGAGAGAAAAAAGTAGATATTTGAAATAAAGAGGGGCGACAGCTCATGTAAGAGCCTCGGGAGTAGTTTTTCTTTCAATGAATAATTCCCTATTTGTCATATCATACTTGTACTAACACATCAACACACTGTCTGTTTCGTTTTCGATTTTATTCATATGAACCTCAATACCGGAGATAGAAAAAATAGTCCAAGCTAAACCGGGACTCAAATCTCAATTTCTTTCGTTTCCTGCTCCATAATGGCGATGCCAATGTGTTTCCAACTGCTACTTTCACTTTACTGTATCACATTTATTCGTAATCATTTCTTTCAGTTGATGATTATTTAAAAGAAAAATTACTTCAGTACAAATTAGATCACAGCAAAAGTTAAGCCGTGTTTCCTTAGTCAGTATGTGTAGACCTGGTACGTGTACATACATATGAAACTGATTACTTGCACCACGGCTGCCTATGTGCATCCTCACGATGTAGATTATAAAAAAGTATTTTTATGTTCTTTTAGGATTCGCTGGTCGAATCTCTACGTGTTAAAAAGTTTTATTTATGTTCACTGGATGAAACTATTCAGGGGGAATCGATAGTCTGGAAGCCCATAGAAGACAGACCTTGTCTAAATATGTAATATACTTAAGCGGAGTCTTTAAATCCGGTTATGAAAAAATAGTATTTTGTTAGGTTAGCTCTAAAACCTTGTTATAGGAATAGGAAATTAAATCGAAAGGAGGTTTGTTAGTTTGTTTTGAAGCAATGTACCGTTATTAGCCATTTCGGCCATCTTATAAGCCTTAAGTAATGTTGTCAATATATTAAACTTTGGTACCGTGGCTCAGTGGTAAATGCGTTGGACTACTGCGCATAAGGTTTCAATCCAGATATAAACCATCAAAGTTTTTTCACGGCCCCACTTCTTGCGATCGTCTGACAAACATCCAAGAGTATTAATGTCATGAAAGCTTCTCAAAAAACTGTAGGTCACTTCTGAACATGCAGAAATGTATACCACGCACAACACGCACAGTTGTGGGAAGCTAGATCTTGGCCCTCTATGGCCATGATAGCAGAGTTCTCGTCGAGCGTACTCTGAACCGAGCGTCTCAGAGCGCTCTGAGTTGTCTGTGAAACACACTTGAGCACTTACCTGTCATTTGATTATCAACCATATGTTTAACTGTTATGAAAGTTAAGCCGGGCGCTTTTCATAGATAATATTATAAGTAATTATCCTTTATTAGGATATTATTTACTTTTGTTTGTTTGTTTTCCATTCTATCAAGCGGGAAAAATGTCGGGTTCAGCTTTTGCCCTGAATGATCGGTGAATTTATTCCGAGCTCATAGAGCGCACTCTAAACAGGCTCTGAACGAAAAAGAAACACGATTTTTTGTTTTAAAACTCAAGATCTGTTCTTAACTAAATCGCCTATTGCAATTCGATATTCCTTTTTTTAATTTTTGTTGCTTTCAAGATTTATTTTCTTCTACATTTTTATTTCGTGATTCTAGTTGTGTAAATTTTTGTTTTCTATGTTATATTTTTCGAGATATCGAGGTAAATCCGTTGCACATATGTACATACATGGCGGAGTCGGGTGAGTGCGATAATAGAGCAACCTTCCGGCCAGTCTTGGCTTGTCACAAATATAAAGATCATAATAAAGAAACACATATTAATTCCAGAAATTGCGTATTATTTTAGTTGATTCTGAAGAATCATTCGATATTAAACCACGAGATCTGACACTAAAACAAAGAGGAAGAGATTGATAGAAGTGAAAATCAAAGTTTGTTTACACCATTATATGTTCTTAGGCCTTCTTCCGCTTCTCTGATCTACTCAGGCATTTTGTTTTATTTTTTTTTTTTTTGATACCATGATTGTTTTTTACCTTCAAGAAATTTGTATCGATAAAATTGAACTAAACAAGTGGAAAAAAAAACTTGGACACAAGTGTTCACGACCAAGTTGTACACCTAATTTTAATTCATACGCATGCACTCTTTCAAAAATTCATTTATTCTAAACTCGTTTTCTACGCGAAACTGGGGGTGGCTAATTAAATAATTTTTGTTTTTCTTTTATTTTTGAATCCTTGAAACTTCCGCAAATATTTCGGCGTAACAATGACAAACATCAGCTCTTTCTCTGTAGATACGATACTTGTATGACTTGTTGCTTGTCAAACAAAATCAACTTACTTTGAATTGTCAATACAATACCCAAATGACGTAAATAAATATTAAATGAAACCAAAACCAAAAAAAAATCTTCTGAGTCATCTGAAAAATTCCAATTTGATGATTTAATAACCATTCATTTTTATTTACCAAGCGACATTGACCGCATCCGTCCTCTACAAAGTCATATGAATTAATCAAAGCGCTGCCCAAATTTAGGCTTTAGTCGTCAGCGTTGATTTTTTTCATCAAAACCAAAGTATGTACTTAGTAATTATAATCATAGCCCCAAACACAAGTAATATATGAGGCTCCTTACTAATTATGAATTCCAGTGGAGTGGAAAACCTTCCTTATCAGTGTTGAAGATGTGTAGGTATTTATGGTTTTGTCACAGTTGTAACAGACAAATAACCTACGTATATAAAAACTTTTAAAAAGAAATAATAAAAAAAATCTAAATGCTGTTAGGGTAAACCACACCAAAAGTAAAACCAGAGCTACCGAATGCATTATGCAAAGAAAGTTATATATTTGGATTGAAATAAATAAAAGAAACGCGACCTTCGCACTTCGTGCTCCGTATAACTAGAGCACCCACTTTAAAAATTGTGACAACAACGTCATGCCTCAATGATCAGAATAAAGATATATGTATATGTGCATATACCTACATACATCATTCGAAATAAAAACATACACATATGTACATAAGTACATGTATATGTATTTGCTCTGTTCCTTTCACCTGTCGTTCTTTTGTCACTACCTGTGATATATGCAGTTTAGATTTTGACTTTTTTGTTCAGTCTTATGAATCATGTAGAATTTAAATAAAATGTGTGTCGACAAGTTCTTTGAAATACCTATACTAGTATTGCGAAAAATAAAGATTGGAATGGCTTTAAAATTCATATTTGATTTTCACTTTATCCATTCAAATTAAAAATATTGGTATGTATATTGAAGTAACTTTCACTTTCAAAACGCAAACCGTTAAGAAAAAAGTTTGGTGGAGCAAGGCTTTTTAAAGATCTGCTTTGTTCTATTTAAAAAAAAAAAACACATAATTCAAATTTTATTCTATCCGTTTAAGAACTTTTGGCTAAAAAATTGAAATGTCGAATCAAAGCATTTGACTAATGTAATGAAATCTGAAATTTAAACAAATTCTTAGAGCTTTTTGCAAATCGTGTTTTATCCGAATCGACTATGCCATTACATTTTACATTTTTTGCCAAAATGTTGTAAGTACACTAGCACAAATATGAAATTTCAACAAAATCGTTAGACCAAATAACTTGCGAAATTAGCTACAGCACTATACCATTTTAAGCACGTTTGAAAGTAAAAAGCACATGACTATATGCTGCTTATATGTATATATATACATATGTACATTATTCATTGAATGAATTAATATTATAATCTGAAATTTTGTACTTGTTTTTCCAAAAAAAAAAAAAAAAAGTTTTATTTGGAAAATTTCAGATATTTGGCAAGCCTGGTGTGAATTTTGTGAGACGAAGGATTGGTAAAAAGTACAACCCAAAATGGTACTAAATCTTAAGCACGATAAAGGCAGTATAATGATTTAGGGATGCATGGCTGCCAGCGGTGTGGGTGTAGTGCATGGGAATGATGGTGGAAGGGACCCGGGAAAGTGCATAAATGTAGTGAAAGATGTGCTTCAACTGTCTTTTTCCAACATTTTTAGGGTCACCAACATGGAAAATGTCAAATTCCAACAGATCTCTACCCTATGGAACTTCATGGTATATACTAAAGCGTATGATCCAGTAGCACACTATTACATCAAAAGAAGTACTTCAAAATGTGTTGCAGCAAATTTGGAGTGATATTTCCTTCAAAGAGTTAGCACTTTGCTCAAAAAACTTACTACAGTCATAAATACCGTAAACCGTCCAACGAAATATTAATTATCTCCAAAAAAAATTATTATCACATCTGCTTACTTTTGTTTCATTTAACTTTTTGTTTTTTCAAGATATATTAACGAATATATAAAAAATAATTAAATTTTTGAAAAAAAATATTTTTAAAAATTTTGCATGAATTTAAATGCCACTATTTATTAAACATTTCGATTTTGATGAAAATCCATTGAGTTTTAGCCGATAAATAGCCATATTTCTAAAATCAGTTAATAAGAAAAGTACCGTTATACGTATTTTTGGCCAAAAACTCGGTACGTCATCTTATAGTATTTGTCTAGACTAACTTGAATATATATTTTTTTTTTTTTTTTTTTTTTTTTTTTTTTTTTCGTGGGTAGGTAAAAACCTTCATAGGCACTACGAGGACCGGCCGCGCGTGCTCATAGTAGTGTGAGATTCTTACTCACTAAAAAACCTCCCATTTCCGGCTAGACTACGACTAAGTTCCCTTAACAAGTAGTTCACGCTTCTATAGTAATCGTGTTTGGCAGGTTACCTTCCAACGAAAGCACCTACAATACCGTAATAATAAGCGGTTTCTCCTTATGACGCTAGATCCAACGGTCTCGTTCGTTGTAGTCGGCGCGCAAGGTTTGTCTGATCCAGAGTTCGGATTATTTCGTTATTGCAATGTTCATTAAGACGAGTGCGAAGCTTGCGAGCAAAGTTTCTCACCTCGTCGGTCACGGTTGCGATTCCTAAATCTCGATGTAAGTCGCTATTTCTTATGTACCATGGAGCATCTACGATTGCTCTTAGTGTCTTATTTTGAAAAGTTTCTAAAATAGATATATTGTTTGGTTTAGTACAGCCCCAAAGTTGTATACCGTACGTCCAAGATGGTTTTAGCACTTGCTTATACAAAAGCAGTTTGTTATATACGCTTAATTTCGAAGATCGTCCGATAAGCCAATTCATTTCTCGTAGCTTGATTTCGAGCTCGTCGCGTTTCTTTTTAACGTGTGGCTTCCACTTAAGTTTTGCGTCTAGGGTCATGCCTAGATATTTCGCCTCGTTGGCGTACGGGATTTGTACCGAGTTAATAAAGAGTGGTAAGTTGTTTACCCTTTTGTAAGTAAAAGTTACATGCGTTGATTTAGTCTCGTTAAGGACGATTCGCCAGGTCTTCGTCCACTTGCATATTTTGTCCAAAGCGCGTTGGAGTTTTCCCGTTGATAATTCGACTGTTTTATCCGTGGCGAGGATTGCCGTGTCGTCGGCGAATGTGGCTACAGTCGTTGTCTTGAATATGAAATTTAATCAAAATCGTTAGAGCCATTTTCGAGAAAATCGTCTTTTTGTGAAATTGGCCTTAAGTAAAGTACCGTTAATAACAGGGTTAGAACAAAAATTCCGATTTCGCCTCGAATTGCGACCCTGCAGAGCTCAGATATGAAGTTTGAAACAAATCGGTCCAGCCGCTTCTCTATCATCGTAATGTCCGAATTCATTGTTATCTCGAGTTCGAATTTTTGCACGAATCCAATACTTGCCCTATATTATAGGTGGAAGTAAAAATCTTTGGTCACTTGGGACGACTTATTTTTAATAGATCAAAAATCTTTATCTCAATTTACTTCTGAGGTGACAAACGGTCGAGGAAAAAACAGCTTCAAGAAGTAGGTAAAAAAACATGTGTATAGCACTGAAGAGAATTGGTTCAATATACTACGGTCAGATGAATATAACTTTTACGATTCTACGGTACGATTCTTTATGTATCACTCTTAATTTTAACATTAACAATTTTATCTAATTTTGGTGTTCTCTTGGTAAATTAACATTTTTTAAATGCCTTTCTTTTTTAAAAAAAAAAATATGTATTTACCAACCCTAGTGTGACTTTTGTGAGACGAAGGGTTGGCGAAAAGCAGGTACCGAATCATAAGCACGATTTAGCCAATACAATGATCTAAGGATGCTAGCAACATTTTTAGGGACACCAACATGAGAAATGTCAAATTCCAACGAGACAATGCACCCTGACACAAATCAGCCCTAACTATGAATTTAGTATGATTTAAGGAAAATAGTGTAGGCTTAAGAGGCCTGCCCAGCCCCGGCTTTGACTGTAGAATCATAAATGTAGAACATCTATGTGTGCCTATATTCTAAAGCGTAAGATCGATTTTCTAAAGATCTCGTATACAAAACTTTTTTATTGGCCGTGCTAAATACTTATGGCCGAAAATTGCTGACAGAAATACGGATATATGTACCTCAATCGACTCGGCAAAAGGTATTTCGGTACATAGTAATACACTACATACTCTATTGAGTTACTATGTATCCTTAAGATAGTGTATACAAATTTACATAGGAAACCTGAAATATTAACTTACTCTTCATATATCTAATATATGTATTACATTTATATTTAGTCGCAGATAAGTACTTTAGGATTGTTCTTGTGATTCAATCCAATCGAAATGTATGTAGTTTGTCGTTTTCGAATTAGTCTTCCAATTAACTAATTTGTATATTGTGTATAAACAACAGTACGTGTATTTTATATTTATATTTTACGGAAGTGATAATTTTCATAATAAATCGTAGATATGTATAAATTTACATATACTTAAATAAATAAACAAAGCAAAGTAATTCTGTAACAGATGCATATGTCAGTATGTCAGTATCTGCGCATACTTAATTACTTATGGATAACTTAAAGAAACCAAACTATACACAGAAACTGCTTACGATATAAATTCGATGTACAAATGGAGAAAATAAACAGAACAGCAATCAGAGAACTGCGCAACGAAAGAACTCTCGAATTTCCGCGAATAATCGTACATACTCGTACATAGCTACTATCAACAATAATAGATACGTATTTTTTATCTCTATTTCATTTCGTTGTTCTTCCGTCCGTCGATTTTGTTTTCAATCGTTTGTTGTCGTCAGCTAGCCATATATTTTTCTTCTCTTTCAATTAAACAGATTCAATTTCGAGCGGCTTATTTTTAAACGAAAGATAAAACTTATCGTGCCACAGTTAAATGAAACTCATATGTATACATATGCATGACTCTTATTTATTCGTGGTGGAATCATGCAGATTCTTTCGGAAAAATGCATTTTTTGTACACGCTTTCGATAGCATTAGGATGTCTATAAAATACTGCGACTAAAACTTTAAATTGTGTCTATATATAACGCGATTTTGCGTATTTTGAGAAAAGAATTCTTAGCGTCATAGAAAAAAAATGGGCAAGTGCGAAGAGGGCCTCGTGCAATAGTGTTCCGGACATTTTATATTGTCATTAAATAGAGGGCAATTTATTCATATCCTGCATAAGCACACCTAATACTGGTTTTGATATATAACGTAGGTATGTCCTAGTAATACTGTGCTGAGATTCCAGTCCATTTTAAATTGCACTTTCGATGTAAAACATGTATTGAATTCGTGCAAAAATTGGAACTCGAGATATTAAACAATTCTGAAATTACGTTGATAGAGAAGGTCGTTAGAGTGTGCCTGCCGATTCTGTTTGTCTGTCTCTATGACGAGTGAATCAATTTACTTTAAACTTCATGTTAGGGAGCTATTGCATTGCCACTAAAGGGGACATTGAAATTTTTGTTCTAGCCCTACTCTTAGAGTTACTTCACGTAGAGCCATTTTCATAAACACGGAGTTTTCTCCAAAATGGTTTCAACGATTATGATAAAATTTCATAATTAAGTTAGTTTAGGCGTACCAAGCTTTTGGATAAAAATGCATGTAACGGTACTTTGCTTATTAAATGGGGGGGAGGACAACATTTTTCAAATGTTTGGAAAGCTTTTTGTTCAAAAATTTTGTCAGAAAAAAATATTTCCTACATATATGGAGCCCTAGCAAAATTCTCTTTAATTTGATATGCCACATGATGGGAAACAAAACAATTTTTTTTTTTGCCCTTCATACAAGGTGTTCAAAAAAGGGCCCCCAAAATGAAATTCATTGCCGCCATCTTGTGCGGGCTTCCACATAATGTATACATAGCGAAAATTTCAGCTCTCTATGTCTAACGGTTCAAAAGTTACAGGGCTGTGACAGACTGACGGACAGACGGACAGACAGACACCGTATCAAACCCATAAGTGTTCCGTCTTTCCTTTTAAGGTCCGGAACACTAAAAACTATATAGTTAGAATTGCACAACATGTGCACACCGAATCTCGCAGGCATATGTAGGTACATATACATATAACCAGAAAATGAAATTCAGAAAAACAAATGTATAAGTATTCATTGAATACAAATTTTGAATAAAATCGGTGGATACACAAATTTTCCAATGATTAATAAGTATAGGAAGTATGTACCTACAAACGTGGTACGCAATCTTATGGCATTTATTAATACTCATCCCAGTTTAAACATAATGGTTACGAGCCGTTTAATACAGAGACAACTCAAGAGACCCCAGATATGGAGTTTGTAATAAATTGGTCTAGCCACGTAGGCTGCAGTCCAATAGACCGTTTTTTTTATTCCTATAGGGAACTCCAAACTTTGACAGGTATTTGCGCCCATATTGTGGAAGCTACATCTGTCAAATTGGCTGTTATTTATTTAATCTGTCTTTCCTACGTGGAAATTTATAGCATTCAACAAGTGCAAATGGTTAAATTCTTATTGAAAGTGTATCTTCTAGTCAAACAACATTTCGCTCACTTCGCGTTACCGAAACGCGAGATCTGCCGAAAATATTTCCGCTGTCCGTGCAGAAGAAGCCGAGACAGTCAATTCCGTGCCACGCACAAGAACTCGGCTTTTTGCAGACTACAGCTTGGCAAATTTCGCCTACACCCGTATAATATTCAACTGACCCAGGGGCTCAAAGTTGATGACCAAAGACAACGTCGTTTGCTCGTTGCCTGAGCTCTAAAGTAGTTGGAAGTTGACCCCATTTTCAGTCGAAAAATCATATTCATCGACGAGACCTATTTACGGATAAACGGATTCGTCCACAACCAAAATTGTCCAATTTTAAACAATAACAATCCACATTAGATCCAAATGCAATGCCTCTAGTGAAAGTCACTGTATGCAGTGGATTAGCGGCATTATGTGGAATGGTGGCATCATCGGTTCATACTTCTCTGAGAACGATGTTGACCAGGCCATCAACGTAAACGGCGAGCGCTATCGGTAGATGATAACCAATTTCTTTTGGGCCCATTTAGATGATGTGAATACCGACATGCGGTTTCAACAAGACGGTGCTACGAGACACACATGGCACAATTGGTATATTGCACGACCGATTTCCGAACATGGTTGTCTCACGCGGAAGCGATGTAAATTAGATACCGAGATTGTGAAATTTGACCTCTTGTGAGGTTTATTTATGTCATAGGTGTATGCCAATAAACCACAAAACAACAAGTGCGCTTAAGGCCAACATAATGAATGGTAATTGGTCAAATTCTGCCTGATTTATGCGCCAGAAGTATCAAAAAATTGGACGTTTCGGGTACGAGAAACCCAATGAAACTGCGGCGGACTGTTAAATGATGTTAGGTACATATATTTCTTACATGGGCGTTCTAAAAAAACACAAAATTTTAATGATATTTCATTCACAGTTGGATTTATTCAAATTTAAAGATAGAAAACGTTTAATGTAATGCCCTTTATATATGTATGTATTTTTTGTAATAACGAGAACGCTCTAATTTATTTTATTCATTTTCCTAAATCTATTTTAATACTTATTCATATCCTTGAATAGCGCTATACGTATGGGCATGATGAACTGATCATCTACATGCACCTGTAAGGCTTAAAAAGGGGTATCCCAACAAAGGATAGTTTAGTGAAAAATTGATTAGATAGTGTTAAGAACGGTGCAGTAAAATAAGGCCCGCGGAAATAAAATGTGGGTTATTTCTCATTTTTCGGGAAATAAGATCCGCAGGCTTTATTTCCCGCGAGATAATGTATTCCAACTTTGGGCGGCGTAATACCTTATAAATTGATGTCAGATCAGTTGGGGTAAAATATGGAATCCTAGTCATTTTGCTGCATTTTTGACCTCGAACATGTGACCGTTCCATCAGAGAGGATTATTGATTATTGAGTACCAACGTGGATAATGGTTGGGGGCTTCGGCTTCGCTTGAGTGACAGGAGACAGCATTATTTTTTTTGTATCCATTAAATTCCGCCCTGTTGGTTCAACCCTATTTGATTATGTTTTCAAGATCGGAATTTAATCAGTTTAACATACATTGCCATTCCTCTTCTACGGGCGAAGAGCAGAGATGTGAGCTGACGAACGTATGGACTGAGGGATGGATTGTATTACAGCAGGCAAGAGATCATTTATAAAAGTGAGAAAAACATTTGAAGAAAGAGTTGAGCCGCGATGGCTCATCAGCATTTATGTGGTCGATAAAAGAGGGTGTAAGTAAATTTCAAAGAAACTCTATTTGTTTTTCTAAATTCTCTTCATAGTTTTTGATAAATTTTTTATCATGCATAGTAGCCTAACGACTTTCTATATTCTAATGATTAAGATTACATGGCAATAGCTGTAGCCTATAATGTATGAGTGCCCCATATTTTCAGATTTCTCAGAAACGCTATATAAGGTCTTAAAAAATATTTGCTTCCAGCTAGATACTTATATTATGTTAAGCTACAATACGGTAGTTTGTTGGGCCGGTACTTATAAAAATTATTTACAACCTCTTCTAGTTTCCTAAAAACAGATTATAAGAATAATTTGGAATAACAAGACGATACGAACACAGCTTCTTGCTATTTTCTAGTTCCGCTTTGCTTCCGCTAAAGCATTTGTACTTTCATAAAATCCTAAATTTTTTCTTAAGAAGTGGATATACTTCTGAAGAGATGGATATGCTTTAAATCGCAATACTTCTGCATACACTCTACGCAGTAGTGAGAGAAATCTTGAATACGTCCCAGCTTACAATACTCATCCCTTTTTGAACTTTTATACATCAGTAGGTCCCAGAAAGGATGTATTCGCTCAACATATCCATTTTTCAGGAAGATTAAGAGTTGGCTTTTTAACCATGATTTTTAAACAACCAAAGAAATACCGAGAATTTTAGCTTAAATTAGATTAATTTTTGGCTGATTTTATAATTTATTCCATTTACGTTGAAATTAATTTTTGTTTATTGTTTTTTTTTTTTTTTATATTTATCCACACCCCAAAACTCTCCTTTTTACTTTGATGTTTAGAAATGATACTCTCGATACTTGTCCGTTAGGCAACAGATTGTATCCAATTTTGTTTTTTTTTCTTCTATATTAAAAAAAAACACTTGTAATTATTCTATTATGTAATGGCACTATGAATTATTTTAAAGATTCAAATTTTGGTTTGTATTTTGAATGTTGAAGAAGAAAATAATTGAAATTAAATTGACTGCCGTCATTTTGGGGAACTCAAACATAATGTCTTCAGCTCTTGATGCCACACGTTTCCAAAGTTGTGTCAGACTGTCAGATACTGTCACTTTTCTCTACGCCAAATGGTTCAAAAGTTACAAGTCTGTAATGGGCTGATAGACTAAGTATTTTGAATCTACATATATCTTTTTTTAAGTGGCGGAACACTGAAAACAACTTTTCATTGCTTTCACTTAAGAATTCACTACCTAAATTCCGATGAATCATCAACTTCGTAGCCAGCTCAAAAGTGTTTGTGCGTTGGTGAAGTGTCATATTTCTTGTTTTTGTTTTCACAACTAATGATGACTGAACCATATGACATAAGTTCTGTTTTAGCGTCTTCTGTATTAAAATCTCCCTTAGGAATGGAGCGTGTTCCTGAGAGTAATGATTAGATATACGGTTTTCAAACTGCCCTCGAGATACATGAAGGTGGGCGTGAAGTCGTATTTTAATAGGGTTGTTAGTGGCTCGGATGTTTTAAAGAAATAGGATAACTGTGGATGCCGCGTTTTAATGCTAAGTACATAAAACTACTGGCGTTGCTTAGGTTCCAAATTCGACTCACTTAAATCAGCCAGTAATTACATATTTCTTAAATATACTTACGGATTTTAATTCATAGAACCGGTACAAGGATCATATTAATTTTCCTATTGAATTCTGTAGGGCAATTAATTCAGTGGTATTTAACTACTGTAAAATTGAAATAAATCCCGGCAAGACGGCGTACAGTTGTTTACGGTACTTTAAGCGAAGACGACACCAATTTGTCTTGAAGTGAATGACTACAAGTCGAAGTATAGTACATGTTGTCTGTTATCTGTCCAATGGCAAATACCTGCTAGCTAGTGATGTGCAAATATCTAAATAAATCAGATTCATACCTCCAGAATAAAAGACCGGACCCCCAGTACAAAGATTAAATAGTCGCGTATGCCGGAAAATCGGGTCTCAGGCGACACATTTGAGGATCCGGGTGATTAAACTCCTTTTTTGGTAGTTAAACCATAATAGAGCGATTTGAAGAGCTTTGTTTACATATGTACATACATATGTATGTAAATATGTAGATTGTGCATTTATCATTTATTGACAGGTTTTATTGTGACAAATTGATTATAAACAGTCAAGAAGGTGAATAAATGGATAAAGGAAAAATATACATGCGTAGGTACCTTTATACTGTTATAAGCAAAGAATAAAGTGGATTAGGGAGGTTTTGTTTTAGTCGGTCGATGTCATCCCAAAACATTTTTATTACAATTCTGTCTTTTATGGAACAGTTCAAAACAAAGTTTAACACTGAGTACCTATACCTAGTTTGCTAACAAAATCGCAAATTCATCTGACACGATAAACAAAAAGGTTAAAAACTTTGTTTTCTTTTTGGTTGGTGGCATCAATGCAAAACTTTGAAACGCCCTATATTAAAAACATCACACATACATTTCATCAGTAACTGTAGTTTGATAGTACATAACTGTATGCAAGTAGGTACATAATGTACGTTTCCATGTGTCTCCTTTTAGTAATAATATATTTATATAAAATAGAGTAAATAAAAATATTGAATTCAATTTGTTTACTTTGTTAAAACAACCTGTTGTTACAACAAAACATATAAATGGTAACACATGACTATACTCGCAATAAAATAACATCCTAAATCCGCCCACAAAATTAAGTAAGTAGTCATACACATTACATACATACATACATACGTGCATACATATTGTGAAGAGAAACAGACACTGAACTACAACTCACCTTTAGCTGCATTCATTAGGTCCTTGACCTCCTTGATAATCCTCTTTATTTGATGACTAGTGTGATCCAATTCTTTCTCGTGTCGTGTCAAATTATCCCGAAACTCTGGACTATCCACTATGCATTCCTCAAATTCGAGTGGCTCCAGCCCACGACGCGTACCACCACCCATTTTTCCGTTCTTCATTATTTACATGCAAATAACGCAAAAACAGAAAAATATCGAAATCGCGAACCAATTTTAATACGAATAAATTTCTTTTTAAAATCAGTGTGTAGGTGTATGTATAATTTACATAATACAACAAATTTTTTTAAGCAAAGCATAAATCGGAAGAAATATAAATAAATGAATGAAAATCACAGCAGAAAGATTTATACTTTTTTCTTTTTCTTTTTTTAACTTTCAACTCTTTCAACAACAAAGAAGACACAAATTAACACTACTACTGCTGGAAGATGACGATGTGATCATAATTGTTGATTTTGCATTATGACGATTGTAGATATGGAGTTGCTTTTGTTGTTGTTGTTGTGCAAAAGAAACGAAAATATGTAAAAGATGAGATGATAAAAAAAAACTCAAATTTTCCTCAATGATTCGAAACTATGGGTGTAATTTGTTTTTCCCTCTTTTTTTTTATTGAAAATCGCAAAAACTATGCAACTGGAAAAATAAGCTTCCACTTATTTGAAACATTTTGACGTTTCTCTCGATGATGATGATAACTGTGCTTGCGTGTGTGTGTGTGTCGAAGCCTTCGCCCAGTTTCAGTAGTGTGTGCCGTGGTGTGGTGCAATTCATTCGTCAATCGACATCAACCACAACTTGTTTGTGTTAGTGTTGAGATCATGGAATTCCAGATTTCAAGTCTTGCAAAAAAAATTCCATGTCAGAAAACACAGCAAGTTTTCATTTCCATAAACGTATTATTATATTTTAGAGATGAAACCAAAACAAAACCAGAAAGAACAGAGGAGAAGCAACACATAAAATATTTAAATCTAAGCAAAATTCAAGAAAATTATTTTACATTTGGATTGGGGAATTTTCTTTAATATTCTGTCGCGGCAACTGATATCGCGCACTCAACTAGCTATGTTTTTCTTTCTCCCGTTTTGTTTCTTTTATTTTTTTTTTTTGTTTTCTATTTGTTCACTTCACTCCGTAAATTAATCGAGGCAAGCAACTTTTCAAAATCCATTAAAAACAACGAGAAAATCACAAAAAATGAAAGGAAAATGAAAATAAAAAATATTTTGGCATGAAAGTGTGCGTGCTAACAATAGTCGCCGTCGTTGTATTAGTACAACTTGTCTGCTGTGTAGGGTGCACTCGTCTTCGTTATCAATCACGATTTTAGGCGCACTGATAAATGTGTGCTTTCCGTTGCAGAAATAAACAAAAAATCACATTTTATTGAATGTTATTAAATTATTTTCGCGATTACAAATGAAAGAGTTCGTTTAAAATGGCAAAAACAATGAAGAAACACCCAAAAAGTTGGTCAAAGAAACGCTGACACTTCACACTAAACCCCGACAGCTCGCAATGAACTGAAATGAACTTATGGAACTGTGGTGAAGTGAGAAAACAAATTTCTCCAGTGTTTTTCATTTTGTTTTGTTGTAGCCTTCGTACTTTCATCCCACTGGAAATATATACAACGGCGTTTACATGCTGACTCTTTACACTGTAGTAATAACGAATAAAGTATTTATTGGTCATATTCAGAGAATTTGTTAATTTAGTTATTTATGAAAAATATCACTACTAAGCTCGAACTGTCAACTCTTACGATTTTCAGTGCTGATAGTCTGCATGATAAAACCTGGCAAAACTTTACTTTATGGAAAAATTCTCAAAATTAACTCTTTTTTTTTTCTTTTAATCGTATAGATTTGGGTATGCTGTAATCTATACGATTACATTAAGTTAATTTTAAGAATGTTTCCAAAAAGTAAAATCTAACCCAAAACCTTATACGAAATTACCATAGCAGAGTAAAAGGACTTTTGTCGTAAGAAATTTTAGTAATAAATAAATTCGCATTCGGCTATGACGTCACGAAAAATGCCGCATGTGGTCTATCTTTCGGAAAAAAATATGAATAATATGCAAGACAGTAGGATTTTGTCCCAAGTTGAAGAAGCTGTGCAACCATGATAGCATGCTTTGGGTACCACATGGAAGATGTCCGCATGTACCTGATATTATGTAATTTGCCCGTGCCAGTGTGGCTTCCGGTCCGGCTGATAGACAATAAACCAAATTTTGACACTGACAAATCCTGGAAAAGACAATCGAATTTCAAGTCAAAACTCACCAGCTTTTCGTCGACTTTAGAACCGTCTATGAGAGCATTCATCGTCTCGAGCTCTAGGCGATGGGCCTCGAAAACACGCGATGCTTTCAGCTCTTCCAAACGTTGACCGAATCCAAGCAAGGAGATGCGCTATCATGTAATTTCCTCAATATCGTATTGGAGCAGATAGTGCGTAGGGCAGGTGTCAACACGAAAGGCAATATCTTTCACGCAGACGATATTGAGATCGTCTGAAGATCCCGGCAAGATTACCGAAAATTAGAAGGAGTGCTCTCAGCCGCTCATTACATATGCGAATTTGACAGTTGGTAGAAATTACCCACCTCTCTGTGTTTACGCATAAATGATTTCTCTCATATTTGCTTATATTTTATATTTGGAAATGTTCGAATGATTACTGCTTTCATTCTCGTTTTATTAAATTACTATCCATTTTTTAAAATAAAAATAAAATGTAAACACCAACAACGGCGGAGAAAACCAGTGAGAAAATGCTACAATCCGCCTGGAGCGGATCGTTGATACCCTATCCCTATCTTATTTGGTTGTGTCAGTGGACGGTGGAAAATGTATTTACAATATTTTCTATTTTGCCCTATAAACTAATATTTTTACTCGAAAAATAATTTTTGAAGTACACGCCCCTAAAAAGTAGGCGTGGCCGTATACAATGTATAGACGATTTGTAGATTAAGTGGATATCTACATATTTTCTCATACAAAATTTCATCAACCTAGCTCAAAATTTAAGGCCCAAAAACTTGTGGCATACGGACGGACGGACGGACATGGCTCAATCGACTTGGCTACTGATGCTGATCATTTATATATATACTTTATGTGGTCTATCTTCAATATTTCTCTATGTTACAAACTATGTATCAAACTTAATATACCCTTAGGATAGTGTATAAACATCCGAAAGATCATAACCTTGTTGCGTAAAGATAACGCCAGATTATAAAAACAAATAACCTCACATTAAGCGACCCAATTGATATCCAACTATTTCGCCAAATCCTGGTCTAACTATTCAGATGATAAAAACTTCTCTGTGGACTTCTTACAGGCTAAGACCCCCGCAATAAACATGCTTATTTCGATCCAGAATAAATCGCCGTCTACAACTAAATATGATAGAGCTACCAATTAATCGAATAAAGTTGTCTTTTGCCCCGGTATGTACCGCATATCTAAACAACCCACCCATCTTGAAACATCGCCTTATAACTATACCTTCGATAAAAGTACTATTCCGCAAATATGGAAAATTGCCACAGTCATTCCAATGCAAAAACCAAATAAGACAGCTATCGAAGTCCATAACTTTAACCCTATATCTCTTTTACATTGTACTAGCAGGATCTTACAAAAAATTATATGCAATAGATTACTTTGGTTTCTCGAAAGAAGCAATTTAATAGACTGAAATCAAGTTGCTTTTAAAGACGGTCGTAGCACATTTGATGCACTTTTGTGCATTGATAAATATGTTTCAACAGCATTGTCAACGACAAATCACGTCTCAATTCTTTTTATTGATTTCGAGAAAGCTTTTGATAGAATCGGGATACATATCCTACTTAACAAACTTATTTAATGGGAGATTGGTCCAAAAATGTTTAATTATATTAATGCACAGACAATTTCGAATAAAAATAAATAAAACCCTTTCAGGTGTAAACGAATTAAAAATGGTATCCCGCAACGATCACCACTTTCAGTAATTACGCTCTAAATCATCTCTATAACTTAGAAAGCCGTAATATTATGCATCTATTAGACCCTACGAGATTCTAGGACAACACTGACAACAAATATGCTCGTAGAAGATGGTCAACCTTCAGTTGATGATAGAATCGATTACCTTAGTTCAGTCCTAATCTACAAACTCGTCTCTTCACCTAAGCTTCCCGTAACATCCGTGGTCAAACAAGTTCTCAATCTCGACACATCCCAGTTGTCCCAACTTTAAACATCAACAAAGAATCAGTATATCCGCCTTGGCTGATTTCCCAAAACTCTATCATCACAGATCTTACAGCTCTCGCAAAGAACTCTACGAGTAACGACGTTTAAGCCCGTATGACACTACATTTTTTTGTATTTTTAATGTGATTGATATTAATTTAGAGCAGTACGAAAAATTCACCACTGAAATTCTCAGTAGGTGTGAGTGTTTACGCACTGAGCCCATAAACGTGAAAATGTCAAAAAATATACTTTAAAAATGTACCTCTTACCACATTAATCAGCCGCTGGCAGCTTTTTTTTTGACACATCTGCATTGAGCAGCGAAATTTGAAAATAAGTTATGGCACTGTACAGTTGCTTGCAAAAAAAAAATTTTGCTTTTCGTAAAAACAAGCTCGCTCTTTTTCACGCGAAGCTGACACTTTACCATTATTAAGTCTGTAAAAAAGTAAAAAATACGAAAAAAATGTAGTATCATACGGGCTTTACAAAGCCAACTATAAAGACATAACTTCCTACTACACAGAAAAACATATGAAAAGGCTACAATCCGTCTAGATCGGATCGTATGATACCCTATCCCTTTCCTGTTTACAAACTTTTTTATTTATATCTTATCACATTACTCCAAAACATGAATTTTCTAAATAAGTGGGTGTGTCATTGGGTGGATTTTGAAAATGTTTACACTTGTATTGCTGACTTTTGCAAGGACCTCGTATACAAAATTTCATCGATCTAGCTCAAAAATAAATGCCCAAAAACTGGTGAAGTTGGAGACGGACGTACGGACATAGCTCAATCGACTCGGCTAGTGATCCTGATCATTTATATATGTATATACTTTATTGGGTCTATCTGTAAAATTTTTCTATGTTACAAACTATGTATTAAACTTAAAGTACTGGTACATATATCGAAGTTACAACACACCAGACTACCAGAGGATTATACCACTTAAAATCCCTTAGTTTTGAGAATTTTATTGCTGTTGAAAAGTGGTCATTTTATTTTGGTCTGCATGCAATATCTATGTTACTAAAGGGTGGTTAAATCTTAAGGGCCGATGTTGAATGCAAGCCACACCTAAACGACAATTTTTTTTCTGCATTTCATTTGACATTTCTCAATTTCAGAGTAACTCAATTTGAACCATGGAAACATACGCAATCGAGCAACGCATTAAAGTTATTCAGACTTATTATGAAAATGGGCGTTCAAATCAAAATGCATATCGTGCACTTCGTGATTTTTTCGCTCAATTTAATCGTCCAAATGTGCGTACAATCGGAAAAATCGTGCAAAAATTTAAGCAAACCGGGTCTGTAGGAGATGTGAAAACACCAGTGCATGCTCGTACAGCTCGTACTGCAGAAAATATTGCTGCTGTTCGCGATAGTGTGGCTGAAGAGCCGTCCACCTCAATTCGTCGTCGTGCCCAACAATTGCACCTCTCACGCTCGTCATTGATGAACATTATGCATAAAGACTGGCATTTACGCGCTTACAAGATGCAATTGACTCAAGAACTCACGTGGTGGCGATGTCAATTGGCCGCCAAGATCATGTGATTTGACACCGTTGGAATTCTTTCTTTGGGGTTATTTGAAAGAAAAGGTGTACGTCGATAAGCCAGCAACAATTCAAGAGCTAAAGGATGAGATAATTCGGCACATTAACGGCATAGAACCTTAAGCCATCCTCATCGAAAATTTGGACCATCGGATGGAGGTGTGTCGCCGAGGTCGCGGCAGCCATTTGGCCGATATTTTGTTCCATACATAATTAAACCATACCAATATTATCATAATAAAAAGAAATGACAATAATTTCCTAAATAATTTGTGTTTTATTCAAAATTAACATCGGCCCTTAAAACTTAACTACCCTTTATATTAGCCGTGTTTGTTTTGCTACGAAGTGAAGTGAAGTACGAGGATTCTACGGTTTCCGGGGCGCCAAGATTTGAAAACGCCATTTTATAGATCTTGACGAAATAAGAACAAAATAAAATGTGCAAAAAAATCGATATTTCAATATTGGCGTTTGAAAAATCATTTTTCTCTATGAAAAATTACCGAATTTGGAATTTTGGAATTACATAATTATTTTGTCACCGTACAAAAATTATGTTGCATAACTTTCGGCGCAAACCTAGTATCTAAAGTACTTCTAAAAAAAATGATTCGCAGCTGCCAGATTTGTAATATTTTGAAGGTTGGTACGCTCGTTTACGCGCAGGGATATTTGATTGAATTTTATTTGAATGTGTAATAAGCAAAATGAATAAATTGCAAGTGATCAGAAAGTAATCAAATATGTACATGGATAATGGCATGTATCAATAATTGGGCGCTAGATTTCATTCACTGGTCCATATAAACTACACATGGTGCAGCAGTAGTGTGACTGTTATGTGGACAACAACCTTGTAAGCCCTTATAACGATCAGCTTTTTTATGCCGAAATGTCGTATATATATTTTTCCGGCGGTTGTGCTGAAAATCTTCTCTTCCAGTCACATAAAATACAAGGAGCACAACCGTTTCCTCATTTGTCCAATTTTGTTCCTTAGTTTTGTTTACCTTTTTTTGTATGAAGAAGGGGAGCTGTTACAGCCCTATAATATGCTTTGTTTATAAATTCACATCTGTACCCAGTCTTAATCAAATCTGCCTAATGCTATGCCCACATTAGAGAAATTAATATGTTCGCACCTATTCGTATGCACCACCAATTCAACAAATTCGAATTTTCTCTCTTGATATGTAGAATGGTCGAAAAATGAGGGTTTGTAAGTCTCCATTGTCATTCACAATATAGACAAATTAATTTTTAATTTACCTTTTCTAAAGCCATTACTAGCATTACTAGCATGAGACATTTGTGCGAGTTTTATAGCTATGAAATAAAATGAATATGAAAATAGTCTTATTAACACACGCGAATTCGCTTAATGTTCGAATACTTATAATGAATCTGTGATATAATTGTTAATTGTTATTTTTCAGTAGTAAAGTAGCAATAAACCAAATCTCTGTAAATTGTGCAATCTAGTCTATAAGAACTGTACTATTCGAGCTACAATAAAGATATCTATCTATTTGCTTAATGGAGCGTAGTCATACTCGTAACAAATTTGGCAAAATATTTTTGTTTTTTTTTTTTTGCCGAAGGACCCGAGGCGAGCTTAGCAGCTTAATTATAAATGAAATTCATAACGCTTAATAATAAAAATATTTTAGCTTCGTTTTAAGTTATTGAACTACATATAGACTACATGTATGTTACTTAAAAAATATAAATTCATCAAGGCAGATGGGATTAAAAAAATGTTTATACCCTATCCTAAGGGTATATTAAGTTTGATACATAGTTTGTAACATAGAGAAATATTAAAAAATCACTTTTTTTCACCATTTTCATATAAACCTGGAAAAAACTTACTTGAGCAAATATGTAGATATCCACTTAATCTACAAATCGTCTATACGTTGTATATGGCCACGCCCACTTTTTAGGGGCGTTTACTTCAAAAATTAATTTTTGAGTAAAAATATTAGTTTATAGGGCAAAATAGAAAATTTTGTGAATAAATTTTCCACCGCCCACTAGGGATAGGGTATCATACGATCCGCTCCAGGCGGATTGTAGCATTTTTTCACTGGTTTATAATTATTTTCATACGGCTTTCGATACTAAAATTGTTTCATCATGCTAACGGTTGCATTACCGATGTAGAAAATTAAATATTGCAGGACTTCAGACCTCTCAAGTATAAGTGTCAGGTGTTGGTACTTGTACTTCAGTACTCTGGTACTGTAAGTATTTTTCAAGAATTTAGGTGTACTACTAAGCAGTAGTTTCAAGTAGTTGAGTAGTACTTCCAAGTACTTAAGTAGTACTTTCAAGTACTTGAGTAGTACTTCCGAGTACTTATGTAGTACTTTCTAGCCCATATTTCAAGGGAATCGAAAAACTAACCAAGTACAGTGGACATCCAATACCCATATAACGCATTTTCGATATAACGAACGTGTATAAAAAATTTCAAATTTGGCTTACTAAAGTTTTGTTTTATGTAATATTGTGACTCTTAGTATATTTTCTCATGTGTTGAATTCAATTTTTCAGGAACATTTACAGATGAAAAATATGCACTAATTTTCAATGAACATTGTAAGAGATCAATGTCAAGTCACTCGATATAACGAACACTTTCGTTTTAGCGAACGACTTCAAACATTGTATCATTCGTTATATTGAACATCCACTGTATTTAAAAGTACTGCACAAGTACATGGACCCTTGTAGAGTCTTTGCCTAAAACATCGTTGCCTTCCATCCTGTTCAGTCCCGGGCCCGCTGCTTCCAGTTGTAAAGACCAAGTTTTCTGGCATACGCGACAGCTTGGTCTTTGTACCTGAGGTTCGGTCTTCCTCTCCGTCTCGAACCTGGGGGCTGGGATTCGAATATACTTTTGGCTGCAGCATTGTTGCCCATTCTCTCGATGTATTTTTCGCTCAAAGGTGCTCAATATTTGCTCAGCTTTCTAACTTATCGTCCAGCACTCGGCTCCATACAGTCGAGATGGTAGGATGAGCGTTCTACAGATCATTAATTTGGTCTGTCGAGTTAGAAGTTTTGAACCCAGCTGTTTTGCCAAACCGAAGTAGCAGCGCTGTGCTAGGGTTATTTTTCGTTGGATCTCTACAAAAGTGTCATTTGTAGGATTAATATTTTTTCCGATGTAGGTGAACTCCTTAACTACCTCGAACTTATAGTTATCAACAGTGACGCTCTACCTAATGTTTTGGACAGATAAATTTTTGTTTGTTGATAACATATTCTTCGTCTTACCCTCGTTCACTACAAGACCAAATCGTTTCACCAGCTCATTAATAGCCGTAAACACCTCTACGAAGGCTTGCCGGGATCTTCCGATGATGTCAATATCGTCTGCGTATCCAAGCAGTTGGACGGATTTGTGAAAGATAGTGTCTTCCGTGTTAATACCTGCTCTACATATGGGTAAGTTAAGACAGTATCCCGAATCGGGCCATCGCCTGGTAGAGTTCAAGACGATGAATGCTTTCTATTCGACTTGAAATTCGTCGGTCTTTTCCAGGATTTGTCTGAGTGTGAAAATGTTGTCTATTGTCGATCTTCCTGGGGCGGAAGCCACACTGGTACGTGCCGATTAGTGTGTTGCAGAAAGGTTTTAGACGTTCACACAATACGTTGGATAGGATCTTATATGCAACATTTAACAAGGATATGCTTCGGTAGTTCTTACAAGACATATGGTCATATAGAGCTGATACACCAGTCGTCGGGCATGCGTTCCTGCACCCATACTTAGTTAATGACTTGATGCACCCTACCAAGACATCACCTCCGTATTTAAAGCGTTCAGCTGGAAGTCCATCAGAGACAGCAGCTTTGTTATTATTTTATTTTCTGATGGCTTCATTAACTTCTACGATACTGGGTGTGGGCGTTGGTTCTTCATTGACTGCAGGTAGGTTCTCTTCTTGCCTTATCACTCCCTCTATTTGCTGCCTGTTAAGCAACCGCTGAAAGTGTTGCCTAAACACATCAACGATTCCCTGTGCGTCGGTGACTAGGCTGCCTTCACTATTTCGTAGAGCCTGCGGTCCTTGTTTGTAGCCAGCTGCAAGCTGCTTGGCTTTCCGATTAAATATCGGGATGTTGTAGCGCTCGCGATACTCCTCGATGTCCTTGAGAAACTGCAACTGTATCCGTTAGGCAACGTCATTAATTCGACTTTCCGCTCATTTTCATTTTACTTCCATACGTAGAGCGCTAAAGATATGAAATAGGGTCACGTTTCCTTAATGCAATAAAAGTTGCCCTTGGCTTTTGACAGCGCGCGAGCCGAATTTTCGTTCGATTATAACATTAGCTATTACCCGCTTAATGAGACTATGTTTGAGGGCTTAAGAGGCAATCATTATAAACTTCAGTTGAACTAACCTGATATGAAAACCAAACGAAATCCCACTTTACTCTTTTGCCCACTATGAACTTAAGCAAACTTAATAATTTGTCAAAGAAGGAAAAAAGAAAACTATGCTAAATTAAATAAAATAGTCCCAAAACTGCAACTTCATTTGAACTCGATGTACGTTTATATGAATTTCAAGCGGGAATGAATGTGGCTTCAAATCTTCATATAAATACAGTATATGATCTGATATAGTGGAGCAAGTCTAATATTTACTTACTATATTTGGTACTTTGGTAGTTAATGTTGCTGTGCTAGTTTCTTTCTTATTCAAGCATACTGTTGCTGTCTGGCAGCACTGTTTACAACTCCGAAAAAGTTATTTCCCCCCATTTGTTTTTAGTGTGGCACTACCTTCCAGTTGTGCTTTCCAGATGTTTACTCTATCCTAGGAAAGAACCTCTTTTAAGCTTATGCATTTTTTTATTGGAGAGTTCTAATTTCTTCCCAGTTTGAGAGCCTATCCTATAATAAGACGTATCTGCAGAACCACCCTAATTCTACTGGAATTTTAGAAAAATCCTTTAATCCTACCACTATTGATAAATCGTAAAACAGTTGTACCTTAATTTGTAAAATTTTCTTTAGAAAGGGGAAAATATCAATACGATCAAACCACCCCTCTCATTCTACATTTTAGCACATCCTACAACCATGCCCCTCATTAACATACATTCAAATCGATCTCTACACAATTCGCGCTGAAGCGACAAGCCGCCGCGACTACCTATCCATCGCCACATAACATTTTATTTCCATTTTCTTTCAAAATTCGGAATTGAATTCATCGAGCAAGTCAGTTTTGTGGAATATACACACGGCATAAGTTTTGTGTTTTTTTTTATTTTCAATCTAGAAACGTTACCCAAGTGAATAGTAAATCCACCCTAAAATGAGTGTATCACGTAATATAAATACAGGTATAGTGAATTTTCATATCGTAATTACTTAATATTTTGTGAGACGGATGTTAAAAGAAAAGTATTATTCAACGAAAGATAACCATTGTCCGCAATCGCAATCTCAAATGCCCCAGCCAGTAGTAGAAGAGAAAAAATGGCGGTGCACCAAAATGAACAACGGGGAACATGATTCGCTGGTGATTTCTCCACACCCAAAAACAGGAGAAGGAGTATTGAGCCGTTTGAGTGAAAACGAGGAATTAATAACCCCCAACCCGCCAAAGCTGTGTACAACCAAATTATCCAACCAGGCACATCCTCGCGTTTGTAGAGCATTTTTCGTGCGACTGGCAGATGAATCTCCGAAAAGAAATTTCGGTGAACAATCGGATTCATCGACTTATGACAGCTTTAATTGCCTCGAAACGGGTAAGAGTTTTTTTTCTTTTTTCTTCTCTTAAGTTATTAAAATTTATGGCAATAAAACACAATTTATTTAAGTCGTATTGTATGTAAGCTTTACGGAAGGAAATTTTTCCTTAACATAATCCATTGGTACCCACCTACCCAGCGAATGTGTGTGTCATCCGCAAATCACAACGCGTCCAAACTCGTTCACGTTCCAATTTGAACTGAGATGACCAAGGCAGGGTGGTGAAACGAAATATGTACAGACAGTGTTCGGACTTTACTGCAATTGCAGTAGATCTACTGCGATTTTGGCAAATATTTCAAATCTGCTGCGCCACTGCGCTTGACTTGAAATCTACTGCGATTTTTGAATGTGAAAACGGTTGAAAATTTGATGTTTTCTAGATGAAAAGCGTAACACAATCTAGAAAAAATGTAAACTTATTGATGGAAAATTTCTTTTAAGAACTGAATTTAACTGAAAATGAATCAGTTATTAAAAATTTTATAAAAAAATAATTTCGTGCAAAGAATTGTGATTAAATTTACTTTAAACTGTGCAATTTAAGTTTGTTTTAACCTTATTTTATCGTAAAAAATATATGTGTATAAATCTAAACCCCAGTATTGTTGTATTTTTTGCAACAAAAACAAATCTGCTGCGAAAAATACGGATCTGCTGCACTTTCTGTAAGAATCTACTGCAAAATTTTAGTATTGAAGTCCGAACCCTGTGTACAGAACATGCCTGCATTGAGGTCGTAGTCTCGTAGTATATGTGACATTAGGTGTGTTTGCGTGGAGCCGTTTGGATAAAGTAAAAAACTAAACCATGCTTAAATATGGGGATCTCCTTTGGATAACTGGTTGATGACGTGAAGGCCGAAGAGTCGATTTTATAAATAAAATGTGGCTTCTATTGCGTCGTGAAGGTTTTTTTCTTTTTGTCAAATTCTTCCCCGAGCACGTCCTATTCGTAAATATTTCCTGTAGGGTGAAATAGTATATGTACAGCTTTATCAATTGGTGTGTCGGACAGGGCGGCATGATATCGTTTTTTATTATCAACTTATAAATAAAGGCGGAAACACAAACTCAAGTTTTTTTTATAGATATAGCAGATTTCAGCATACGTGGTAGTGACATTTGTAGAAAAAAACCTGTAGACCAATATTTAAACTTTAAATTTATTTAATTTTTAATTTTAATTTAGTGATTGTGTTTTATACTCTATAAAAAGGGTGTACTTACTTATTAAGTTATATAAATATATAGTTTGTAACATATGTAAATATTAAAGATAGCCCCAATAAAGTAAATATGTATGTATGTAAATGGCATGAGTAACCAAGTCGATTGAGTCATGTCCATGAGTCCGTTTATATCATCCGTTTTCAAGCCTTAAATTTTAAGTTAGATAAATGAAATTTTGTATACGAGGTCCTTGGAAAAGTAAGCAATACGAATATAAACAATTTTAAAATCACCTCACTGACACTCCCACTTTTTGAAAAATTTACTTTTTTCAGTATTTTTATATGAAGCTCAAGAAAAACTTTCTTAAGCAATTCATTCAATATATATTCACTTATAAATCTCCCATACTTTGTGGAAAGCCACGCCCAGTTTTTAGAGGCGTTTTTCCTGAAAAACACTCTTCGATTTCTTTCAAATAATATTAATTCTTGAGAGCAAAGTTGAATGCATATACTCGTACCAGTGTTGCAATTAATTTTTGACAATTAACAATTAATTTAATTACTAATTGCAATAACAAAGTTAATTGTTAATTGTGGTTTCGACAAATCAAAGCTGAAAAATGACTAATTCTTTACACTGACTGACCAACAGCGTTAGCTTTCGGCCCCTTTTTACTAATTTTTTACAGAATTGACGCATTAATTTCTCTTTTAACCATGTATTTCAATAATGTACATTTACTCACCCCATCAACATTTATGTAGTGAGTGCTTTTCTTTCGTATACATACCTACTTCATTGATATTCATATTTCTCATATTTGGAACGATATCCCTTTGTTCCTATTCTTTGATGTTCTGTGCATTACACTGTGCTCTATCGGCATTACTTGTTTTGGAAGATAAGGAATTAGAAGAGGGTCTTCCTACCCAAGTTTAATACCGAAGGTAAGGGACTCGGCTACAAAGAATTAAATGTTAATACAGTCAAAATTACTTATAAAGACATCGGTTATAACAACCAAATACTTCAGTTCCTTGAAGATCGTTATAACCGATTTTGATTGAATTGGAATCACAACTTTATTTTTGTTATTCTTTTTTTATTTTTATAATTACTTTTTACCAAAAGGAACTGATTTAGTTATTTTTTATTAATATATAAGCTTAACTTTGTTATTAACAAATAAATTACATAAAAATAAGGAAAACATTACTTGTTTCACCAAATTTGGTTCTTCGATTTTATATGGGACCCTTTTCCTTCGGCAGCGATCCTTTTTAGGACCCTTCCCGATATTTTTCAGAGGTAACACTGCTGACCAACCCTCTTATATAGCAAACAAAAATAATATATGTATAGTGGGATTTCATATTCTAGTTACAATTCATGATCCGACAAAGAAAACATGAGCATTTCGCACGCCATCACAAAGTCAAAGTCAAATTAAGACATTAGTGCAAGTGACGGTGTTTCATTTATACTAAATATTTATTTATAAGAAAACGAGGAGACGGGTGTACAAAATTTCTATTGCGAATGGGATTAAAAAAAACAATTAACTCGCAACAATTAAATTGATACAATTAATTTTTCATTCAGCTTGTCAAATTCATCCTTGTCACTTTTTAGGATCTTAAATACTTGGAACTCCTTCCTCCTTTAAACTTTAATAGTTGTTGCTATTAATGTACATACATGTAGAGATTCTATGATATATACAGGTGTTTGTGTGCTGAACACTATCGAAAGATTTTTCGTAGACCGTGACATAAATACATATGTAAGTCCTGATTTACCTCCATACATCTTCACGCGAAACGGGCCTTATTTTGTTCTTTTGTTCTTTAATCCAAATTGAGTGTCATGATTCTTCAAGTTGCTCTGCGTGTTATTTACTATTTTTTTTTAGTGTTCCGGACCTTAAAAGGAAAGACGGAAAACTTATGAGCTTGATACGGTGTCTGTCTGTCCTTCTGTCCGTCAGTCTGTCACAGCCCTGTAACTTTTGAATCGTTAAGACATAGAGAGCCGAAACTTTCGCTATGTATAAATTATGTGGAAGCCCGCACAAGATGGAGGGAATAAATTTCATTTTGGGGGCCCTTTTTTGGGCACCTTGTATGAATAGTAGCTCTATGCTGCTATTGAAAACTAAATAAGTTTAAAAAACTATAATTTTTTTTAATTTTTTTTTTTTTTTTTTTTGAAAAATATTTTTATTTTTTTAATTTTAAAAACTCTAAATGCTGTATTCCTTCGCATGTCAAGTATTGCCAGTGTTTTGCTTTACTTAAACCATTTAACAAGCAAAGTACCATTACATGCATTTATATCCAGAAGCTTGGTACGCCTAAACTAACTGAAATATGAAAATTTATCAAAATCGCTGAAACCATTTTGGAGAAAACTCCGTGTTTGTACGTGAAGTAACTCTAAGAGTAGGGCTAGAACAAAAATTTCAATGTCCCCTTTAGTGGCAATGCAATAGCTCCCTAACATGAAGTTTAAAGTAAATTGATTCACTCGTCATACAGACAGACAAACAGAATCGACAGACACACTATAACGAGCTTCTTTATCAACGTAATTTCATGCAATGCAGTAGGTATTGTATTCGAATCGACAAATGATTAGTTTCAGTGATTAATATCAATAGGTCCGTTCGCGTACCCTCCTAAAACAGCGAATTTTTACGAAATTTTACGTAAAGCTGTTCGCGTACGTATGTTTCGTAGTTTTTTACAGAAGAGAGCGCGCTTACGAGAGAATAAGAAATTTCCCCAAGCTACGAATTTTAGTGCAAGAAATTTCTGAATGACTGGGATTGCGATTCCCAATTGGATGTGTGTATGTTTCACATCGTTGACCCCTTTGACCCCAAATATGCATAATAATAATATTGAAAGTATGGTGATTTAATAAAGTACATACATACATATGTATATAAAACTTTTGAACAAATATGTCAATGGATTATTTCTTTTTACTGTTTTGCAGATATATGCCGTGATTCTAGTGATACGGATTCAAACTCATCTTTTACATCCGGAAACATTCAAACCACAATCAAAGTTGTAGAATACGAAGTCGCAAGTGCAAGCAACAGCGAAGACCTATTTTCTAATGATTCTTCAAGTGGAACAGATGTAAGAAAATATTTTGTTTTTATTTGTTGAGGTCAGTGTAGTATAATGTTGGCATTGCATTTTAGGATTTCATCTTAGCTGCCGTCGCCAAAGCCATCTGTGACACTTCGAAATGTTCAAGTGATTTCGCTGATACGGAAGAAGACTCCTCCGATACCGATACGACTTATGATTCTGAGTTTAGCTCAGCAGATTATTGGGTGTGTGTAAAATGCAAGAATAAGCAAAACAATCCAATGTTCCGGTACTGTGAGAAATGTTATCAGGTAATTATCCGAAGAAGTACTTGAATCTATAACAGCGTATATTTTTAAAAAGTATATCGTTTCATATGTACATATATATATTATATTTGTATAATAGGAGGTGAAATGTTTGCCTTACATAATCAGTGAAATATTTTAAATGCACTCAAATCTATTTGTTCAGTATTCATTCTTGACTAAAAGCTGACTATGAAAATAAATTAATAATTTAGCGGGGTGTGAGTAAAATATAGTGATCATAAATGCTTGACATGTGTGAACATTTTTTTTTTCGTTTGTGTCATTTCTCATTTTACGTGTTACACTTACAATTTGTGAGGATTATTTATTCGAGAAGCCTGCGTCATCGACATTTGCTTTAGCGTTTCTATGCATTACTACAACAGTTCGTGATCTAGCTTTCTATCCGGATCTATTTTCGAGATCCAAAAATTAATTCATGCTATTCATGACTGTGTTGTAATTGTCCACGATAGTCAAAGATTAGAATATGAAATATTCTTTGCAAACCAAACGTTATTCAATAATATGTATGTTAAAATAAATTAACATTCAGCAAACTGTAATTAAATCCGGCAAAATACTTTTCTCGAAAATATCGAACGCATCGAATTCTAATTAAAAAAAAAAATTTCAGTCGGATTGCAACTTCGTGCTTAGGCTGGCCATTCACTACACAAAATAACTGCGGAAATTGACATTTTAACCGATTTTAAAAATTATCTGCGAATGTAGCATGTTTTTGATGAACTTCTATTGAAATTGACACCTTTTGTAGAAAACAAGACACTATTATGAGAAAAGCAATTTCTGCTTCTCATCGCTTATCATCGAGATTACGGTTTTTAGCCAGCGGAAATAGTTTTGAAGATTTGAAATTCTTGACAATTTTTTCCGCAAGCAGTTATATTTTTTATACAGTTCAAGAAATTCTCTCCTGAATTTTTTTTTCGTCAGAAGTCATTCACCCTATTATAACAGGCGTTTAACTTAGTATCGGTATTCTGCGACTTAAACGCCATGGACTTACATTCCACATAGTTTCCACAACAACAGCTCTTATTGAAGGCAATTTCCTTGTTAATTTAACTCTGTATTTAGGTTATGTTGGGTGTGTGATGGAATAGGAACACAACACACGCACTCTAAAGTGAGAAAAATAATCAACATTTGCCTGCATATGCACGCAGATGTAAACCCACGAATACACATGATCTTATGGGCCAACACATAATAAGCTTAGTCCCTTTCGGAAACATTACCGAACATTAGGGAGAGCGCTCTCAGCCGCTCTGTGCATATGCGAATTTGGCAGTTGATAGAAATAACCCACCCTTATGTGTTTACATTAATGTTTTCTCTCATATTCGCTTATATTTTATATTTGGAAATGTGCGAATGATTACTGCTTTCATTCTCTTTTTATTAAATTTCTGCTACTGTGCATTTTTTACGCGAAAAATTAAAACTAAAAACCAAAAACGGGAGAGAAAAAAACTGTAGATTGTGTATGTGGGTAAAAGTATTAGTATTATGGTCAGTGGTTGGAAATGACAGTACATAAGTAAACATTTCGGTCGGTTATGACATTAGCTTATGCTCCCCAATGTTGATTATGTTCAGTCCTTAACACTCTGAGATACTAAAAAGGTTAATTGTGCTTACTCAGTTATGACATTAGCTTATGCTCCCCAATGTTGATTATGTTCAGTCCTTAACACTCTAAGATACTAAAAAGGTTAATTGTGCTTACTCTTTAAAAGGAATGTCATAGAAAACAATGAAAGATGCAAAAAGTGCTGGGGGTACACATCATTAAAATTTATTCGACTTCTGAAATGTTAGCAAAATTTACTAATCTTATTTATCATCTCTCTCTGAGAGATCCGTGAGCCTCTTCTTAACCACCTCTGACTTGACTGTACAAAAAAAAAATTGTTGCCAGAGTAGGATGCTTTTCAATTCACTCTACCAGGCGTTTCATTTCTTTTTAATTTGTTATTTTTACCCTTGAATGAAAATAAATAAATAAATTAGTGAAATCTAATCTAAATGAGTTGAAGATTTAAGCAAAATACACATTTTTGTTGCTTGCCGTTTACAAATTTCCAAACGACCATAAATGTCGTTTTGTGAGACTAAAACATATATAGAATGACGATGAAGTTTGTTCCGCGACCGTTGCCGCATAAACTAATTCGACATGAGTCGTTCATTACTAGGCAACCAAAGTCTTTTATCCATAAATGTTGGCCGGTGCGATGTTTCATTACTACTTATGTATATCTCCTAAAGGCATATACATATGTAAATACGAGGGGAGTTTAAAATATTCTCTGTATCGACATAAAGAAAAACGCGAATTAAATTAAAACTGTTTTTATTTTTTACTATAATCTTCTTTTACAATAATACATTAATAACATCTTGAGATTAACTTGTCGAAGCCCTCAAAAATGGTTTTCATTCATCAGCAAATCGCTTCACCCAAATATTTTTTCAGACCTGGATGGGTTCAGACTATAAGAATATCTTCGAAACTACAATCTCGCACAGCACCCTTAGAAACAACGTCCCGTGTGCTCCGGAGTGTTGTCATTGAGGTGCAACAAGCCAGCAGTCAGTTTAACCCGTCTTTTATTTTTTATTCCTTCCCGTAAATGACCCAAAGTTGATGCGTGAGATGTGGCGTTTACAGACAGAGTCACCGTGAATTTCGTCGAGCCATCTTGTGGCACTGCATGAACTCCTGTTTGCTCTCAGATTCATAATGATGTTTTATCCCCAGTAAAGATTCTATGAAAAATTCTTACCGGGACTTCGCTACACAGCTCCGAAAATTCGTTACAAAGCTCGATTCGCATTTTTTCTGAGGTGCGGTGAGCATTCGTAGCATTCATCTTAAGTTTAACATTGGAAAAAAATCAAATTCATAATCACAGCCAAACGAAATTTTGCAGTAATGCACTTGAATAACGGAATTACTAAAATCAATATATAATTTATTCATTTCTTTGGAGTATCCCCCAATACCGAGAATATTTTGAGCTCCCCTCGTATGCATATAAGAATTTGGACATTTCCTCTTTCGCTATTGAAGGAGAACACTAGTCGAGTTCTTCGGCCGGCCTCTTGATCATTGAAGAACTGGCCAACTTCGATAAAGTGTCGTATATAGTTCTATGCGAAAATTCATGTTTTAAATGCATAGTGTTGCATCTTTAGCGCTTTTAAATGTATGATGCATACCTATATGCTATAGTATGCATTGTAGGATTAAGAAAATCAAGTCGAACGCAGGCCACGATTTCACAACAAACACTCAGATACACAATGGGTGTGTTCAGGATTCTAGTCACTAATATGTTAGTGAAGTCTAGAATTCTAAACGCTTAAACTCACTGCATATGCAGTTGACATTTTCTCATCATAATTGGATGTACACTACGTAGTTTCACTGAGGCTTTGTGAATTGAGCTTTTTTACAGAATTGTTTAGAATGAAAAAGGACACAAAAAGTATAAAAATGGATAAGATACAATTTTTTTAAGTCAGATTACATGCACATAAATATGTGCTAAGTCCGGTATTACACGGCGCATGTTTAGCCTTGCATGAATGAAGTGCGAAAGAGAAAGGAAGAAAGAAAAAATGAAACAGAAATAAATCTTTCTCGACATGCGCGGGTAGGATATTCCTTGCATGTTTTTGACGTTTCTCTTTCTCCTTCTTCGTTGTTTTTCGAATTTGCTTCACTTCGTTTTTCTTCTTTGGTAAACAAACATCTTTAATATGGCTATGGCTAAAAAAAATGTAATGAAATGGACTAAAGCCTTAACATGCGAGTTGATTTTCAATTATGAAATGAATCTAATAAATTGTTGAAATCATTCACTGCCTCCATTTTCGTATTTTTATTATTTTTTTTAAAATTACTAAACCGAACACCGAAACACCGAACGAACAACGAAAATTGAAATGAAAGATAGCTGTCAAACAATGCACAATACTGAAAAATCAGAGAAGTCTTCGTGTAATAATGAGCGCAACACCGAATGACACTTCAAAACAAAATAACCGAGAACTGCGCATTAAATACATGCGCCGTGTAATATCGGACTAATAAAGTAAACTATGAATATGTATTTGCATTATAGACCAAGTTATTCTTCTCATAAACGATTTTCCGAGTCAATAATGCACGCAATTTGCATGATCTAAAGATGTGTTGAACACCGATATCCCAATTACACTAAAATAATTCTTCCTTCAAAAGGATTTTGTTCCATTTTAGCTTACTAAAAATTTTAGTACATCCGCCGGGGAGGTATACTACTTTGTTTTGCCGCCATTTTTGTAAACATTAGTCTTGACAGTTTATATTTGGCAGTCGTGAAGTAGACACGTGGAAAATTTATTATGGAAAATAGTGGCCGCCTCACATATGCCAATAGGATGTTACAGCTAGCCCATGAAAACCCCGATTTTAATGAAAAAATCATGAAATTGAATTGATATGTGAATAAACAGAATAGTCGGTTCTGGGCAATGGAAAACCCTCAAATTATTCATCAGTCACCTTTGCATCCATTAAAAGTAACAGTCTGGTGTGCAATTTGGTCAGGAAGAATCATTGGACCTTACTTCTTTGAAAATGAAAACGGCGTAACGGTAACTGTGAATGAGGAGCGATATCGTGATAGGATTGAAAACTTTTTAACGCCACAACTGCATGCTTTGGGCTTGATTAACATGTGGTATCAGCAAGACGGTGCCACATCGCATACAGCCAGGATAACACTGGAATTACTGCGAGACCTCTTTCCACAACAAGTTATTTAAAAAAATGGTGATGTTGATTGGCCTCCACGGTCGCCTGATTTGACTGCTCCTGACTTCTTTTTGTGGGGATATCTGAAGAGCAAGGTTTATGCAAACAAACCAGAAACGCTTGAGCAATTCAAACAAAATATTCGTGATGAAATTAATGAAATACCGCGTGAAATGTGTGAGAATGTAATGAAAAATGTGCTCAAAAGGGCTCGCATTTGTGAGACTAGCAGAGGCGGACATTTACCTAATGTTGTATTCCATATATAATTGCCGACATTAAATAAAACATTTATCAATGTAAGATACATTCTCTTTCATTTAATCACAAATTATAAACAAACAAAGTAGTATACCTTCCCGGCGGACACCCTGTATTTACGCGTTAAATATCTTCGTAGTTGATTATTTTTATTTGATTCCTCCAAATAACAATTCATACATTGATAAAACTATATTTCTATTCATTTATCAGAATTATTACAAAAAACTCTAAAGTACAGCCATTCCCCAAATAATTGCCAGCAGAAGCAGCTGCTTTATGACATTTCTCAAATTCACTAATATATTAGTCGAAAATTTTTCATTAATAATCCAGTCCCTACCTCACAAAAAGTTCACTAGTTTTGCAGTGCATTTGGAGGCTCTCAACCAATCAGATCGACCAAATCTGACTTCACTTACATAGTGACTAGAATCCTGAACACACGCAATGCTTCAATGAGCAGTTTACATTCAAACTTTTTTTTATATTGTAAAACAATTACTTCCACGAAAGCTAGTGGTGTTTTAATCATATGCTCCATTACTATTTAAAAAGCCATACCAAATGTGAATGGCAACAATTTATCAGCAACTACTTAAAAAAAATATTATTGGTAGTAGTAAAATTACAGAGGAACTAATCACCATACACCATGCATACAAAGCATTAAACTTCACATATTTCACATACATTGTACAAACATTTCACTTCATATAAACATATATACATACATAAAATATTATTTTTTCACTGTTATTTATGTAGGATTTTTTTTATATTTTTGTTTCTTTGTTATTAACGTGTGGTGTAGCTTAGGCATGTTTGTTATCGTTCAGCATCATATTAGTGGAAAATCCTAATTTTGTAATTTGATGTAATGTAGTTGTGGATGGATTTACTACCAAGGACAGTAACATGTGCAGCAGTATTCATAACTAACTTCAGAAGTTAATCATTTACTTACGATTATTCTATTATTCAACTTATAACGATTTAAACCGAAAAAAAAACATTTACATTGAAAAGACTTCCATGGAAGCATAAAAAATATAAAAAAATATACATAACAAAAAATATAAACAAATGAATGAAATAAATAGAAAAAGAACTAAAAAGAAAAAAAAACGAACTAAAAGAATAACATTAACATTAAAAAATAAAAAATAAAATATTAAATTTCATAAAAAGAAAATAAAAGAAAAGAAAAAAAAAAGAAAAAAAAGAAAACAAATAATGTAACAGTTTCAATATAAAGCTAAAACTAACAATCTATAATTTTGTGTCTTTACAGATCCGAAAGACCCATTTTCCACCTCGCCCTCGTCTTCGTAGAAGTCGGACAACAATTAAGCGACATAGATCCTCTCCAGGTTTCCCACCTATACAGCGGTCAGCCACAATAACTGAAATAGATGAAACTGTAAAAAAAAGTAGAAAGGAAGACATACCCAAGGAACTGATCAATTGCATAACACCAACATCATCCAGCACTTCTGTGCAGAGCGGATCAATAGGTTCACCCGGTAGGTTATTGGTTGGTTTATCAAAGAACCAATTGAATAGTACTGCTGAGAGCAGTAGTGATGACGATAACAATGAAAGACAATTTTATAGAAAGTTAAATGGCACTCCGAATGATAACGAGAGCAAATACAGTAAATGTTTCCCTAGTTTAGGAACCATAATGAACAACAAAAACGTTAATGAACAAAAACCCGCCCCACGATTTCGAATGGCAACAAAGAGAAAACTTCAATCAAAGTGCAAGACTTTAGCAAAAAGAAAGTGTGATGAACTGAAGGCAATTCCCTCTCGTGGCCCTAGTGATTCTGAGATTGAGACTGATTTTGTTTTAAGTCAATCCGTATGTAGTAGTACGCAGGGTACTCAAAAAGATTCTGGTTTTAGTTCGGCTCCGTCGAGCCAAGAAAGAAAATCTTCTAGTGAACACCAAAACGATGAAGATTATGTCTTGGACGATGGTAACGGTGCTGAAAGTTCAGATACCGTTTGCGGAGAGCTTAATGACAGTGATATAGCCGAAATGTCGGAAGAAAAAAATTGTTTTACTAGTTCCTTAGAATTTGATCTTAATTCGCAGGAACACCCTTTGGGAAGACGTGTCTCCGATATCGCCTCCCATTCAACTTCAGAGCAACATGCCATATCACCCTTAGTACAAAGTGTATCTGAGTGTTCAGATGCTTATACAAATATAAAAGAGTCTGCAAGTAATTCAGAATTGCTAAAGGTCTCTCCATCCAAAAAGAGTAAACTAAGGACACTTGGACCAACAGTAGGAAAATCAACGTTAAATAATGATTTTTCTTCTTATGGTTCATGCATGACTTGTTTAACTGAACCAAAGAATGGAGTGTTCGTACACAGTAGGTTCCTCCACCTTTGCTGTTGCTATAAGTGCGCGGTCAAAATATGGAATAGGAACAAGAAATGTCCTATTTGTAATTGTGCGGTTAAAAACGTAATGAAATTGTTTGTTCATTGAAAGCATTTTCATAACGCAATGATAACGACGAGTCGGTTCAAGTAAATCCTAATGTTCGTTAACAAAAAGAATGTTATTTCTTTGTTTGTTTTAATTTTTTTTAGAACAAAAGCTGTTGTGATATTTATCTCCAATTAGTTGTTAAACTTATAAGCAAAACAACATGGCGATTTGTCAGAAATTGTCTTCCCAAACACCGCTATTTTTATGTTGTAAAAAATATAATGCAGTGTTTAAAACACCGAAAACTGTAAACTAAGAAAGCAATGAGCCTGCTAACATTGACTGAATTGGAAACACTCTAGATCACGTGTTACTGAAAAATTGGATGTTTTTACATATATCAGCATAAAGGTACAAAAGAGTGATGGATTGACATACATGTACGGCTTGGTAACATAAGTTCGCCCAAACATTTCCAATCGTTATAGGTAACTTATTTACCTTCATTTGAGAAAAAAAAAAACAAATCATTTAGTTTCCAAAGTGAATGTTAACATTGAGTGCAATATAGGTTCAATTTCCCTATCACATATGGGTTTGAAATATGTTTAAATAGTTCTATTAACCATCGTAAAAAACACGATTATTTTTCAAAGCACAGTTTTTTAAGCTTTCGAGTTTTATTGCAAGCGTTTCAGCACTTCAACAAAGTCTCACACATGGTGTTGTAAACATAATGCGGCATAAAACAAAGTATGACTGTTAACACCGTTCTATGTGTGGTGCATTGATCTTAATGCGATTAGAACATCTATCTGTAAAATGATTAAAGCTCCGTAGCTAAACTCCACAAAAGATTCCCTCTTTACATAAAAAAGAAAAATCAATTGATTATGTGTAGATGGCAACAATCGGTACTAGCTAAGAAGCTCATTTCGCAATTATGGCAATGTTGGAAATAATATTTTAGCGCCCGTCAGTGCGTGGATATGATATGTCAAAAGCCGGGATTATTAAATAGAAGGTATTTAATATATTTTAGATTCTAAATTACAAAAAAGAAATATACGTATAAATACATATGTATATATATAGACTGCATTGTTGTATTCTATGCTAATAGGATGTTTTTATATTATAACGAATTTAAAAGGAAAATACTGAAAAAAAGTTTTGGGAAATTAAAACAGATTAATTTATTAACAAAAATTACAAAAAAAAAAGAAAAAAAAAGGTAAAAAAACAAATACAAATAAACTATTTTCTTTACAGCAATTATTTGAGTTTTATTAAAGGACTATTTAAAGTATAATTTGGCCTTGTGATTTTGTCTAGTTGTGAATTAAACCTCTTCTGCAATTTTCGAATTTTAAAAATTAAAAAACATCCGTCGGAATTACGGATAATTCCGATTGAATTCACCGAGGAAATAACCCATTCATTTATAGATTTCGTTTGAAGGAAATCGTCCATTTTTCCGCAATCATGCCAATTGTAGAATCCGGCGGATTGACTGTGGAGAGATTCCATTCGATCCGCAGTGATTCACTTTATGCATTATAGAATCCGACGGATGACTATATTATCCGCAGTCTACATTATCCAAATCAGCTGATTACTGTCAAATAGAGGGAATGGTGGTTGATTTTTTTTCTTTCGTAACATACATAGGCAAATATTTATGATTTTGTGATTATTGTTACACAATATAAGTCGAAAACAAAAAAAATCTGTCGCACGTTTCGTGCATTCCAATGATATGTGTGTCCCAGTCAAACTTCACGCGTCTAAATTGTGTAAATGAATCTCATCGTTTCGTGTATCTACGAAACGATGGGAAGTGCGATCACGCAGTTTAGACTTTGTAAGTGAATCTCATTGTTTCGCGTATCTACGAAACGATGGAAACTGCAATCATGCAGTTTTTTTTGTATTTTTGGACTCCAGAAGTTTGGGTTGGAATAATTGACAATAATAGAATCTTTCTTTTTTATATAAGATAAAAAACTTATAGATAAGTAAGCAATTAAATTGAGAAATAAATAAAAGTTTATTAACTAAAAGTGTTTTCAAATAAATGAGTTATAAAAACGTAAACAGAATTAAGATTAACAATAATATAACAGCGATGCGAAGAAACTACAAGCAGTAAATATAAACAAGATAGTAACAAGCTCCGCGGACACTCTCTCTAAAGAAATAACTTTAACAATATGCAGGATTGAAGCCAGATTCAACCCCGATTGAAATTCATATAAGCGCATCGGATTGAAATGGGGTTGACTTAATACAACTCAGCTAGCAGAGTTAGAAAAATGCACGAAAAACATGGGTTGAGGAGTAGAAATGATATTTGTGTGTATGTTGTTTTTTCTTTCTCTGGGGTGGGAAACCAGTTTGTTTTCCTTGGGAAAAAATTCTTTCTTGTTTGGCATTGGGAAAAATTTTGTTTTAGTTAGCAAAACTACAAAAAAGGAACAAAAAACATATGCAAAGGCTACAATCCGTCTGGAGCGGATCGTTTGATACCCTATCCGTTTCCTGTATACAAAAGTTTTTTTCAATATCCTACCAAATTACTCCAAAACGTAAATTTGTTCAATAAGTGGGTGTGGTAGTAGTAGGCGGATTTAATTTTTTTCAATATATACTGCAGCTTGTTCCTTAGAACTGATAATGTTCTAATAAAAACGTCGAGAAACCCTTTTTCTTTTTAAACGCCCCTAAAATGTAGGCGTGGCCGAATATAATGTATCGAAGATTTGTAGAGTACAAAGATATCTACCTATTTGCTTGAGTAAGTTTTTTGGAGTTTCATATAAAAATACTGGAAAAAGTGCATTTTTTGAAAAGTGGGCGGATTTTAAAAATGTTTACACTTGTATTGCTCACTTTTGCAAGGACCTCGTATACAAAATTTCATCGACCTAGCTCAAAATTTAAGGCCCAAAAACTGGTGACACACAGACGGACGGACATAGCTCAATCGACTCAGCTAGTGATGCTGATCATTCATATATACACTTTATTGGGTCTATCTGTAATATTTCTCTATGTTACAAACTATGTATCAAACTTAATATACCCTTAGGATAGGGTATAAAAAGAAGAGTGGCTGTGTACTCATCTGTTCATCAGTTCAACCCCATTTCGATCTTTCAACCTTTCACTCGGTGTGCAAGAAAACCTAGATCGAAATCTCAACTCGATCCTGCATATAAACGAAGTAAGTGGTTCATTCCCATCAAAAGAAATTACCCCTTTTTTTTCTGACGTCACACGAATATTTTTCTCCTTTGTCTCTGTCCTATCTTTTGATCTTTCGATAACTACAGGCAAAGCTCGATTTGTGCACTATGTAAAATTTAGGCCATTTGCGGAAATCGAAAATTTGCGCAATTCGAATGCTCCCAAAATGAGTACAAAACAAAGATGATTTTAAGAAATTGAAAACCAAAAACAAGTATTTAGGTTTGTATCAACATTACGCTAACTGAACTAACATATTATTTATAAAAAATTGTTATTTGTCCTCAAAAAAAAAATTCAATTCGCACTAACCGCTCTATTTTCGCACAATTGTGTCTGCAAATCAAACAGTAGTTTTTTATTTTGTGTGTGCGGAATTCGAACATTTGCGCAAATCGAGCTTTTCCTGTACATATGTACATGGCCCTAAAAGTCCATTTTCAGCTTAGGGTCCTGCGAATACGAATGAGCGAATATTTTTACGTTTCATTCACAGCTACTTTTTTATCTAGTCGCTGCGATTTGCGATTTGTCGTATAGGTACGAGTATGTACCAAAGAAAAAAGAATTGTGATGTTAAATTCTTCCGAATGTTTTGTTCGTGCGTATCTGGAGTGCGTTTTACGTCTGTGGAATGTGTATAAAATCTTGCAGTTGTCAAGAAGCACTTGTTTATTCGCCGCTTTTTGACATCTATGGTCGCAGCCATTTTCTATATACAAATTGTTGTTGTTAATGGAATAACAATCGTCAAAAAATATTTTGCTCAAAAGGAATGAAAGAGATAACCCGACAAAATAATAGTTAGGTCTTGGTCTCGCGCTACTTGACATTTATTCACAAAGATGGTAATTAGGCTCCTCTTATTTTCAGCACTAAGGGGGCAGGAGAAGTTCGAGTTGACTGTTTTAGTTCAGTTCGTTTATGATTCGCTGGTCACTGAACTGTGAATATACCCTAAATCGAGTTGAATACGAATTCGATTAGGACATATATGTATGTATGTACACGGGGTAATTGATTCCCAATTCGATGCCAATCCGTACATGTAAACGGGATATATTCCACGAACAAAAAAAGGTTAAACTCAATTTTCTCAGTTACGCTCAAACTTAAGAAAAAAGTAAATGATGAGAGCTGTCAAAATAATTATATGACACAGTGTTTGTATGCAGGATTAAAGCGGTTCAACTCGGATTGAAATTTATATAATTTATTTATTTAAATTATAAACTCGACTCAGCTAACTTATCTTATTGGAATTGTCAAATTGTTGAATAGTGTGGGGTTAACATGAGTTTTTCCAACTCTGATGATGCGAAAGATTAGATTTGAAAACTTATTGAAAACAAAAGACTCCTTTAATAGTAGAAACACATTGACAGCAACAGCCAGCAGCAACTTTATCAGCATACAAAAAAAAACCTATGCTGTGGTGCGAAACACATTACCTGACAACAGCACACAACGTGTTTTTCAATGCAACACAACAGACTGAGCACGATAATACCAATAACAACTTCAACAGCCAATTTAGGACATAGACAAACTAATATAGACGGTCGTCTTCGGCCGATTTGACCGTTGGTTCCCACAAGAGCAAAAGTACCACGGATTTTGAATATATTCTGACGTTTCTGTCAAAATCAAATCGGAGCTCATGCACACATTCTCAATCCGCGGTACATTTCATGGGCGCAGACATTTTCGTGTACATTTTGTTGTTGTTAATTGAATGACAGTCTGCTGAAAATATGGTGTGCCAAAGGACAAAAAGGAATACCACGATTGTTTTTATAGTTACGTCTTGTTCGCACGTTCCGGTTGTCAAAGTTACTGTTGCTGTGTCAATGTGTTTCTACTATAAGATCTAACGTTGATGTTGATGTTGCTGTGGTGAATGTGTTTTGTTCCATTGGAGAGCATTAGCTCTAAAAATGTTCGCACGGTTGTCAAAGTTGCTGTTGCTGTGTCAGTGTACTTCTACTATCGAAAAGCTTTGTTCTGGGACGTTTGTACCTACCATTGCGATAGTAATCTGAGGGACACGCATCCTGTCCTTTATAGAATAATTACTATCTTGCTTAATTTTTATGAAAAATAACGAATGACTTTCTCTTAAATATTACTTTTGGAAGCGCGGAAATCGGTCGGTGAATACCTCCCTAGAGTAAAATTACAGATACATATCTTAATATAAGTGTGCCGAATTCAGGGCCGTTACTGTATACCAACGTTTTCACCAATGTCACTGCACATCTGCCTCTTTAATCATTCAATACTCGTCAACTTTATGTTTTGTTCTTTAAATTTGCTACATATGTATTTATATATATATGTAAACTACTCTTCTCTTTCAATTTTGATAAGCTCTATTACATTAATCTCATCTTCCCCTACCCTACACCCACGCGTATACATATTTCTAAACAGCCGGCATTTTTTTGTTTGGTGTGTGTGCTTGTACGACGTTCAGCGACTGCGTACTCAGTGGAACCTTAAATGATGCATCATGAATTTCTAAATAGAATTGTCATTTTTAGGCTTTATTCATGGGTATATTTATGTTGGTTGAGTAATTTTTTTTTATTTTCATTTCATACTCTAGTACATTAAAGCCAACATGAGTCATGTTAAAAAAATAAAATACTGCAAGCAAAGCAAATGAAATAGAACGGCAAAGTCAACAAATCACCAACGGCAACGACTCTGGTGTTGGTGGACTAGTTCAGCAATGAAACAACCGACAAATGGAACGTTGAACTTTCTTTTCCATTTGCCTTTGCGTTTGCACTGCACAGCGCGAAGCGTATACTTCTTTTCGCTGTTTCATCCATTGAACTCTTCAGTTAATTTTTAAACGTTCCCCGTTGAAGTTGGGTTCATTATTTAATTGCCGACAACCGTCCTATTCCTTGCTAATACCGCAAGTTTTTCTCAGTGAAATTTTAATATTTCAAGTTTTCTTTCAATTATTTTAACACCAAATCGAACTTAGTAAGTACAGGATTTCTTTATTTTGTTTCTGTATAAACAAAATGTTAATTTTTTATTTATCTCGTTACTTTATGTTAGACGATATGGTTTTTTTTCTTTTCTTCTAATGGGATTAATTTTTATGTCTAATTAGATTTTGTAAATAAGATTTTTTTGTTTTTTGTATTAAAATATCAGAAATATGTGAAATTGTTTACCAGCGGTGGCAGTAAATATTTACTATGTAAAAGCCGGTCGCTTGACGTGGGCGTAGCCCGACTTTAAAACAATGGAGTCAACAAAGCAATAATTGAATTGCTGTGATACTTTTGTATGACGAACCGCAAATATGTTTAAATTCAACTGTTTTTTTTATTTTGATATAATTCGAATTCCAGACGTGTGTGAATTTAGAAAAAATAAATAGATTTACGTCTGAAGTATATTGATTATTCTTCCATGCATAAATAGTCTGGGTATATTAAAACTGCCTAGTGGGCTTAGTATTCCCTTACTTTGTTTAAACTTTCTTCTTGAAATTAATGATATTGGAAATTTTTTTCCGCTTCCCGTGAAATCTCTGATAGATACTGTAAAAGAAAGTTGTTGGTCAAGGAAATTATACATACATACATAGAAGAATCATTTGTTTGTTTCCTCCTTATCTGCGGCAACCGAATGTCCCAAAATGTTAAAATTCACTGCAACTCTTATTTTGATAAGATTTCCGCTAGTCGATACGTCATTGTGTATACGGCACAACGGATTTAGGGTTGCTGGAACTTGGGCGTGGTAGACGTATCGCCGAATCCGATTTTAATCGATTACTATACATATGTACGAGTACATACATATGTAGTCGCAAAGGAAATGTATTCTTTGTCATAAAATGACTAATACGTTTATATTTCTTTTATCGAATAAACATGGGTTTTCATTAAAATTCATAACTTGCACCATGAATGGGGAATATGGCGATTGCAGCAACACAATGCACCGACTTCGATCGCAAATTCTATGCACACGAAAATAATTCGTCATCAGGAATACATAACGTTAAAGAAAATAGATCCTATACACATATGTATGTATACATATATTCCGATATCCTAAAAGATATCTCAAAGACTTTGTTCTTTATGTATATTTCGCAGTTAAAGAAAAGTTGAGTAGGATGACTGTTTTTAAGAGAAGTCTCTGTAGGTACATAGTAAGCTATGTTATGTACAAATGAAGGAACAAAGAAAGAAGTAAAGAAATTGCTAAGGCACTTTCCATTGTTTCTGATAAAGATTTTCGTCGAAATCGTTATAACATGTGTCGTTATGTATTTTATTATTCACTTCTTTCTTTTATTAATCAGAACGAGTAACAGCGTATTGCTCAATAGAAGAAGAAAAAAAAAATTATAAATGCATCAGCAGCATTAAGTGTGTCCTCAAAAGTAAGCAGATTTCATTTGTCCATATTATAGATACACTCACATGAGTCATGGTTACCGGTATTTTATCTGTGAATGACCCCGATTGGTGATGATTTATTTCATTTTATTCATCACAGTTCCATTCTTCTCTCTTGAGGTTTTCGTTTTTAAGTTTCTTTTTTTAGCTCGATTTTTGACGATTCAATTGGAGCGTTAAACGAAATACAAATTAAACCATTTGAAGCCCCGATTACAAAGTAGGAGATAGCATAGTAGAGAGAAGATGAAAATTGCACCAAGCAAAATGTGATATCTCGTGTGTCCATTGATGCTATTGATTTTTTCTTCTATTGTAAAGTTTCTTTACCAACTAGGTATACATATGCACTTGTTTTTAACACGAGTATTTGTCCGTGGTATAGTATACTATTGTTGAAGTTAAGATCGCTGTTAGGTGTATACATTTGTACTAAAAAAATCAACAACCGTAAAAGGAGCTTTGTTCTACGAGCTAAACGTTTCATTTTTTTTTACTTATTTTCTATTCGTAAGTATATAACCAAATATAGTAGTACGCATCAGAGGTTTCGTTGCACAACAGCGACGACAGAGAGAGGTAACTGGTTGACTGCCTACTTTTATGGCTATTAAGCGCGTTAGAATTGTAGGTTAAAAACTAGGCAATCGTCTGGATGTTTGTATGTTAATCATGTATATTTATGAGACAAATAGATTTCGGTTAGGCTAATAATGCATGCATGCACAAATGCACTTTGGAAGTTAGTCGAAAAACCGTTACACATATCGTTTAAATGAACGGTTTTCTTTTATTATTAATAAATAAAATTTATTATTTTTTACAAAATTATTCGAGTGTGGAACTATTGTTTTGCATAATTTGGAGAAATTAATTCTATTGAGTTTGAACACTTTTACAATTACGTCAAGTACATCTTATATAATAAATGTAGAAACATATGTATGTATTAATCATGTCGCTTGGCACTAATAACATCTATCTTCTCAAATTGTACAAAATCATCAACATATCTCAATTTAAGGCATCTGAAAAAGAGATTTGATTTTCAGAACTTGATGTAAAGACGTGATCATATCGGATATTCGCTTATTAAATGCGTTTCACATTTTGCAGTAAATTAAATATTTTTAATTTCATAGTGTATTGGATACACCACCCAAAATTTCACATGCCCTTTTATTAGAAATATCAGGCAACTGTAGAGCATTTTATTTTATTTGAACAAATGTTTTTGTATAAATGGATTCAAGGTAGACAGCAAATAAATTCTCATCGAGACTCACATTAATGTACCTACATAGAGAGGTGTACTGAAAACTGACGCGGGAAGGTTAATTTAATATTAAGAGAGAAAAACCGGTTATTTTCAGTTTTCCAAAACTTGCGTTTAAGGGTAATGAAAATGGAAACTGGGAGGAAAAAGCTGCACATTAAAAGATATGGAAGGCTAAATGCTATATCATAACCAGTGTAGTAACCTTATTATTCCTTTTGTTAGTATTTAGTCATGTGTGCCCATTTTTGTAAGTTTAATTACATATTTTCAAATCAACATGGGACTGTCTGTCTTAGTATGACCAAAACTAGTTTTATGTATTAATTGTAATCAAACGCATTAAATATAAATAGCTATATTTAATTATATAAGTCGCAAACAATTATGTTTTTTTTAAACAAATACGTAAACCACAAATTGGATGACTAACTCGAGTCTGATAAACATATAGATAGATTTTATCAATGAAAGAACTCACTGTCAAAGATATAGAGATAACAAAGACATAATTCATAAATAAAAAGCAAATTTTACCTATGATACCAGAATATACCTTCAGATATGAGTGAGCGGAAATTGATTTATAATTAACCAAAATTATTATAATTAAAAAAATATTTTCTCATAATGAATGCACAATTTCCCCCGTCACTTTTGTCTTCTTAAACTATATCATTGAATCGGTGCCAGATTTAATTTTGGTATATTTATTTAAGAATGAAGAGTAGAGACTATTCATTCCACCAGAGCTGCAGGAAACGAAAAAAAAAAAAACATTCTAGTCGTGGAATTTTATTATATTTATAATTTATTAGTTGAACATTTTTAAACCATCGCTAATATGTATGCATATATTGTACCTAGTTAACGCAGGCAAATTTATATTTTTCAGACGTGTATATTATTTAGAATCTACGTACGTTGGTTTATGAATAGAGGACTTATATTTCCCAACCTTTATTGCATTACTCTCCTTCCATATCTGTCGTTGCTTACCATTAGACTAAATTGTAAAAAATTACTTCTAATAAAAATGCTACATATTTTTTTAAGACCGCCAGCAAATCTATAAGACTTTTTTTTTTTAAATTTAAGGGATTCAAATGTGGTTTATACTGTGGATTTTAGAAATAAATATACATGTATAAATTGATTTTAATATGCACTAACTTTAATTTACTTCTGTTGTAGCTTATTATCAATCATGTCTGCACCAGCATTGAAAGATCTCCCAAAAGTAGCCACTGATCTTAAAAGCCAACTCGAGGGCTTCAATACAGAACAACTAAAGAACGCCGCTACGCAAGAAAAAGTTATCCTACCTAGCGCTGAAGGTAAATATGATCAATTATTTTATTATTATTACATACATATTATTATATATTTTTTTATCAAATGAGCTATTTAGTTCATTAAACCCTTGGTTGGCCGCCTGGTTGAACTAAGAAATTTGATCTTGATTTGATTGAGTATACCTTTTTTGAATATGACTACTCTTAAAGAAAGCTATTGTAACACAAGAAAAAATTAAGAAAATCTAAGTAGTATTATTTTTAGCTATAACTTATGAGAAAAAACATTTTTTTTAAAGTCTTATACATATACATAAATGGTATTTTTATGTTGCGTAGTAGTCAAGGAAGATAAGAGCAGTAACTGCCTACTGAAATAGATTTCTAATCTAGGTTTAAATATACAATGAAAGGGTGCGGTATTTGTTGTGATATGATGTAACGAAGTTTATATGTATGTATGTATAAAATGCTTCAATAGAAACATCTATATTGAAATCTTAAAATCAGTGTGGAACTCTTTCAAATTTCAAACACATTTTCGGTGCGGGGTGCTTCTGTTTCAAACATCTGAAACGATGTTTGATGATTGGCTTTAGGCAATATAACAATCCAATCGTGATTGATTTTCTAGCTTTAAAAAAATGTTTTAACGATTCCAATCACACATCTACTAATCAATCAATTACAATACTAAGTAAATAGCGTATGACAAATTGGAATATTATAATAGATAGCTTCAATGAATAAAAAGTTAGATTTATTATTTAATATTAGCATCAATGGTGAGATAAAACAAATGTGCAATAACAACCTTTTTAAAAGAGCTGCAGTCGACTCCCTGTAAGTCGAATTTTCACGGGATATCAAAATTAGTTCGAGGTAGAGAGAGTTTTGGAAAAATTCGAGTTAGACAGATTAATATTGTTTGTAAATATTTGTAATGAAAATAGACCAAGAGTCGAAAGAATGTATTCGTGTTAGAGTGAGTCGACGTATCTCTATGTTTCAGAAAAGGAAGAACAATTTTCACTCCGAAAAACTCGTCTTTGTTTTTTTAGCTCTATCGCTATAAATGCAGTATCTTTTTTTTAATTTTTGATTATCTGGGGTACAAAATTCTGAGTTTCCTTATTCTTCAATCCCTTCATACTTTATATATAGGGTGACCCGAAACTCTACGTTTAGCGGGCACCGGGTGTAAGGATGGATCAAACCCGTGTTTGTGACCACAGAACTTAAAAACGTGGCCTAGATTTTTATTATTTTTCTAAATATCGCTATTATTACTTAACCAAGCGAGATGGTTCTTTTTTTCTTATATTTCCCAGCACGGGTTTGATCCACCCTATTACCCGGTGCCCGATTGACGTTGAGTTTCGGGACACCCTGTACATGTTTTTACATTTAGACATTTTTTTTGAAAATCATTTGTCGAAGCTAATTCTTTCTCCTAGTATACAGAGTCTTTACGGCTAGACCGATATGCATCGTATATACGTCACATCTGAGCTCAGTGGGTTGGATTCTTAAGGGAAAACCGGGATTTTCCTTCTAGCTCTAATAATGGTTATTTCCTTAAAGCCATATAAAATCGAAATACTATTTGGGGTCAAATGCAAGAGCACATTAGTATATATGTTTGTACATAAATATGTGTATGAGTATCTATAATTAAAGAAAAGCGAAAATCTTTTTTTATAGAAATTAAACAAGAAAAACAGCATATGTCTTTACTGATGGACGTAGAAGGTTTTAGCGCAAGTGTTTTGAAACCTACAGAAACGATTGTAAAGTTGACACTTCCCACAGCTGAAGGTTTGACTAAATAAAAGCGTGTGTACACATTTATATGCAAAATGAAATTGTATTAAATATAATGTTTTAAGAAATATGTGCTATTTTTAACTCGAAAGTGCTAACAAATGCAGATTGTGATTGTTTTTTTTTTAATACATACTTGATATAGAAAAATTCAGATTATTATTCTCTTCAATTTAAAACGATCTATAACTATTCCATCAGTCATTTTTTGCTAGAGATGCTACTGACCTGGTCTATGCATAAATATATGCAGTATTTAGTTTAATTCGCTTTTTATAAAATACATTTTGTCGCTAGGAGTGCAATGTGTGTTTTCAATAATAAAACTGTATATATTGTGGCGTTCAATAACTTATTTTATGAAATATGATTAAACTGAATAAATAAAGAAAACGAATTGATTATTTTCACAGATGTTCAGGCTGAAAAAACTCAACAAAGTCTGTTTGCGGGTATTGCTGCGTTCGATCCAACCAAATTGAAACATGCTGAAACACAGGAAAAGAATCCACTTCCTGACAAAACAGGTAAATTTTGTATTAACGAAATAACAATGCAAATGCTTTTCATTATATTTTGCTTATGAAATGTTTTTAAAGTTCATTAACCACGATGACACCGAATTTAAGTTATCTTACACATCTTATCTTAATAGATGCGTTTTGTTCATTTGATTTTAAAGTAATATAGTTTATAGCTATGTTTACCGGAAACATTCAGACAGAATGATAAAAAGGGTTTAATCTTAGAATAATAGGTTAGAGTCAAGTTAATCTTAACTTATTTTATTTATATCTTATATAAAAAGGGCAACTGAAATCACAGAATAACAATATATTTAGATGTTTCAGTTTATTAAATCCCAGCTATAATAGAATATTTTAAACACTGTGTTCATTCTGTTTAGTAATAGACATATATTAGAAGGAACATTTTTTTAAAATTTAAGTGAAAAAGGAAACGAGACGATGACAATACCATCAGAGTTTTTTCACGGCCCAATATCTTGAGAGCGTCTGACAATTCTAGACTATAATTGTCATTAGAAAATGCTCTGCCCTTCGGCTACGAACATGTACATTCACAATATATAGGTCCTAGCCCTCTATTGGTTACTTGCAGCCTAATATTTATTGTTTTTTTTTTTTTTTTTTAAATAAATACTAATTTAATCATCAGCCTGTTTGACTATTTGGATAGTGTACACTAGGGCAGCCGGAAATATGCTCTTAAAAAACCGTTTATAGCGTTTTAAATATGCTCTAAAAAAGACGTAATCTGCTCTTAAAATATGCTCTAAAAACTATTGATAACTGGAAAAATCACGAATAATTAAACAAAAAATATTATTTTTAAATAATTTTTATTTGAAGAAACACAACTAAATAAGAAACAACTTAATTAAATAACTTAAATATATCGAAAATCAACTTGAGTTATAATTAATTTAAATTTTTGTTGCAATAAATACAAATAACTTTGCTTAAATTGAGAAATATAAGAGAAAACTTTGCCTATTTGCTCTAAAGACATTTTTGTACATAGAAAAACTTATTTCTACCTTAACGGATGTAATAGGCGCAAATTTAAATGCCATTATCTCAGAGACTGTGTATTCATGCACTGTTGAGTTTTGTCCGGACAGACAACTTAAAATTTCTTTTAAAATCTTAAAACCACGGTTTTTTACAAAACATTTGACATTTTGGTCTTTATTGTTCTCCCTATTTCGCAGTCAATAGAGCTACCTTTAATTTCTGCATCGTTGACTATGTCGATATATGCGGCAAGTTCTAGACCATTCGTTTCCAACTTCTTTAATGGATTTAGAAAAAAGCCGTAGTTTGCTGCCAAAACCACTAAGTCAGTTTTTAAATTACCTCATTCAAGTAATTCTTTGGCAGTTTGACAGCACCAGAATCCTCTTCATCGAATGAATGAAAATTGTTTAAAATTTTTTCATAATTTTCTGCATAGTATGAAAGTGCTTCTATCCAGGTTCCCCAGCGAGTTATAAAAATTCACAAATATGCCAAAATATGCTCTTAAAAGTGAAATATGCATTTATATCTAAAATATGCACAAATATGCTTAGTTTTGTATAAAACGTATTTCTGTGTAATCCAATTTTTCCTAAAAAAAACATTTTGCATATTTCCGGTTGCCCTAATCATCACCTTTCAATATATTGCCTTGTTCATTTGACGCTCGCGCATTTTTGTCGTGATAAGACACGAATGCTTGTATCGAGTTGTACCTTAAAAGAATCATATTAATTTTCATCCTAATACCCAACGGATTTTATCAGTCTAGAATCTTTGTTTAGGTCAGAATACATTAGATCTATACTCATCATCATTTTGTTTTATTATAAATAAATATATTATCTTTTCTACAGCTTCTTTTTATAGAAAAAAAAATAACTAACTTCTTAATAAATATTCTCTTAGCAATTGAGCTCGAAAAGGAAAAGAACAACTTCATTTCCGGAATTGAAAATTTCGATCCAGCAAAGTTGAAGCACACTGAGACATGTGAGAAGAATCCCCTGCCAACTAAAGAGATAATCGAAGAAGAGAAGAAAGCATAAACTGGAATGTATTAGATGCATTCATTCCAAAACTCTCCCATGTCGGAAGTTTTGTATTTATTATTTCATATTGGTAATATAACATTCGCCACAAAAATTAAATTGAATAGGATTAGTGCTTCTTGTGAGTCAGGGAAAAATATCTGCGTAGGGTGAATATTATTTGTAAAAGTGTATTCCATTCGAATCTTCCTTGTAACAAATATTCAAAGGAATGTTTTATTTTTTTATCAACACACTACAGTAACTAAAATAAAATGAGAAAACGATTTTTTATAAATTTTATATTAAAACAAAAATTGTATTAAAACAAACAAAAAAAGGAATAATAAACAAAATAATAAGCGAATAATAATGTATTTTTTATATTAAAATTAACCAACAAGTTTGTATTAACAATTTTATAAACATACTCTATTAGAAGCGAAATATTATAAAGATACATGCTGGAAAATTAAAGAAGAAAAAAATTATAAATGACTGCTTAATTGCAAATTTAAGGTATGATTTTAATATCGTAACCTACATCCTCCTACTGTATATATTCAACATATTCAACAACATGATCAATATTGGGTCAAGAGAAATCAACCATTATTGCGATAGTAACTTTATTTGGTAAACAAAAAGTTATATACAAAACCAAATGTTTATACTTTTCTAAACAACAAAGCATACGGTCAACAAATGAAGCCAAAATATATCAGTAAAATATAGAAACGAAACGGAAATCGTATAATTGTCTATTTTCTTTACAGTATATTTTTACAATTAATTTATAGAAATGTACGAATACATAATAAATTATACAAATACATTTGCGATTTATATATATATAAAAAAGACAGCAGTAGTAGTGAGTGTGTAACATTTTCACGGTTATAAAATTATACTAAACAATGTAATTGATATTTGGTGTAATAAATTAAGCTTTTTTACTTTATAGTTTTTTTGTTTTATTTACGCAGTATGAGATTACGAAATGACCTTTAGTTGCGTTGCTTTACCTCTTGGACCTTTTTGAACACCCTAAATTATTGATTGATTTTCGTTTGATTAATTGCGAAGGAATCTCATCCGAACTTAGTCTGTTCCCTCTTTTTGTGTGGTCACATTCACAATATTGCAATCAAAATGTCTACCAAAAAAAGGATTTTATAGTTCGAAAACCCTTTTGGCAAGTGCTCTACTATTGTTTTTCATTTTCAGGCTTCGCATAGACTTCGCACCTACTCCAATTCCAACAGTGACCCCCAGGAGGGTTGCACGGATCAGCAGCATGGTTACGAATCATGCACGCGTCGTTGCAGTGAAATGGGGCCCGCGGAAAAAATCCAGTGGACCTTATTTCTCGAAAAATGGGGAATAACACCCCTGGTCTTTATTTCCCTTTTTGTATTAAAGTCTGTGGCTTACTGCTTTTTAGTTATGCGTTTGATTGCAAATCAGGGATGGGAATAAAGTCCATAAATGTAAGTCCACAATGCAAAAACAGTGGAATATGTAACAGCTCTTAGGCTGAGAAAAACTTCTAGAATAAAAAATGCTTTGCATATACCGGACCTCACACCTATTCCAAATCCAACACTGATCACACCTATTCCAAATCCAACACTGATCCCAACCTACAATAAGTAAAGCTTAATTTAGTCTTTAAAAAATCACTCTTTATGCTCATTTCCTGCAAATAAAACTTAAATTTTATTAGCTAAATGTTTTATAATTTTTATATTTTTTCAAGCAATTTATATGTTATTATTAAGATAGTAATCAATAGGAGTAGAAAGTAAGTCTAAGAGATTATGTGGGCAATTGTTTTCGTACTGGAAACAATCACTTATCACACCATTTTCTTCAGCCTTGTATATTTTTGTTGGGAGTTTTTCATATGATGAAGTGCTCGGCCTACAATAAAAGGAATAATATTTAAAACTGTATCTATAATATTAATTTACGTGTTAATCTCTTTTACGAATTACTTAAGAATAAAGTACCCACAATTTCTTATACCAAATATTATTTTGATATTTGTTTGGTAAAACAAATTTAGTAAATCAAGAAATATTTTTTATTGAAATTAATAAAATTTAATTAAGTAATAATTGAATTGGTACAGAAACTTACGTGAGTAAAATGTGCATAATACTCCCAAGAACTCCATTATTTCTACCTAACATCGATGCATTGAACTCGCATATCAGTTTTAATAAACAAGCATCCCCTTTAAATCCTGAGCTGTAAATAATAAAAAAAGGTATAGTTTTATAACTAATTGCAGAGCTATAAAAATGGAAATAAACAAGGGGAATAGTTATAGAATAATGCATAATACAACATCTGTAATTTTAAAAGAGAGTTTAAAAAATCGCTGTAATTTTGCACACATTTATCCAGTTATCTTCAAACAATTTGACAAAGTCGAAGATTTTTTTTAAAAATCCTTAAAGCCGGTATGACACTAAATTGATGTTAATTTAGAGCAGTACGAAAAATTCACCACTGAAATTCTCAGTAGGTGTGAGTGTATACGCACTAAGCCCATAAACTTGAAAATGTAAAAAAATATTCTTTAAAAATGTACTCAACCACATTATTCAGCTGCTGGCAGCTTTTTTTTTTTGACATTTCTGCATTGGGTTTAGACTTTGTTGCTTGTTGTTCTTGCTTTCCAGCGAAATTTGAAAAAAAAATTATGGCACTGTACAGTGGCTTGCAAAAAAATAGCTCTGCTTTGTGCTGTGTTTTTCACGGTAAGCTGACACTTTGCCATTAAGTATGTAAAAAATATGAAAAAAGGTAGTATCATACGGGCTTAAAACCAAACTTGCGGTCTTTTTCATTCAAAGATGACACTTAAATATTATAAAGTATGCAATAAATGCGAAAAAAATTAGGCTTAACCCCGTATGAAACTAGATTTAAACGACGATATACATATTTACTTTCGATCCTTTTATTTAATAAAAAAGAATCTTTAGTAGGATACCTTAACGCTGAATTTATTAATTCAGAATTTCGTAGTAGCTAGGAACATTTACACCCGGAAAGACAAAATATAGTAAAAATTTCGGTTATATTTCCCTAGACAGACACATGTGTCAAGATTGTTGCTAAGATTTCTTTCTGTTATGTATAAGCTGAAAAATATTTTTTAGAAGTATGGTAATACGTAGCATTGCCTGTATCAAATTTTACGTGTTCACTAAATAAGGTTGCTTACTATTGACGATAGTTAACCCGCCCCTGGCTGATTTTCTTGGAAGCCTCAAAGCAGGGTAAAATATTTCGTCGGCCGTCATACAGGAACAATTTTCATACAGTGGATTTAAAAAATTGATTCAGCATAATAATTCACTATTTTCTTCAGCAAATTTTAGTTATTTTGTGGTGGAAAATCAATAACCTATAAGTCAAAATAAAAACCAGTGAAAAATGATACAATCCGCCTGGAGCGAATCGTATGATACCCTATCCCTATCTTATTTGGTCGTGTCAGTGGGCGGTGAAAAATTTATTCACAAAATTTTCTATTTTGCCCTAAAAACTAATATTTTTACTCGAAAATTAGTTTTTGAAGTAAACTCCCCTAAAAAGTGGGCGTGGCCATATACATTGTATAGACGATTTGTAGACTAAGAGGATATCTACATATTTGCCCAAGTAAGTTTTTTCGAGTTTCATATGAAAATAGTGAAAAAAAGTGATTTTTTTGAAAAGTGGGCATGTCAGTGGGCGGATTTTAAAAATTTTTACACTTGTATTGCTTACTTTTTCAAAGACCTCGTATACAAAATTTCATCCACCTAGCTCAAAATTTAAGGCCCAAAAACTGGTGACATACGGACGGACGGACGGACGGACGGACAGACGGACGGACGGACGGACATAGCTCAATCGACTCGGCTAGTGATGCTGATCATTTATATATATACTTTATTGGGTCTATCTGTAATATTTCTCTATGTTACAAACTATGTATCAAACTTAATATACCCTTAGGATAGGGTATAATCAGTTCATATGAAACTTGGACTTGGTGCAGAACTTCTCCCAACAAAACATTTTGTGTCCACTCTTATATAAAACACAGTAAAAATACATGTTTTAGATGAAATTTACATAATAAGAAAATTCAAACTTTCAAATTTGAGATTTGTGATTGTTTACACTTTCTTAAGTCTGCATTTCTCTCTAAGTTCATTGTTTATTTTCTAAATTTTATTTGTTTGTTTTTTCCTGTTTAAATTTAAACTACTTCCCATATAAAATAGTAAATGTAAGAGAGCTTCACTTAAACATTATTTGAGGATTTCTTATGGGAATTTCAATGGGATAGCTGCCAACCAAAAATTCTATAGTACTATTCGGCTTCAAAAAAAATCCCGAAGGTGTCGCACAACGCAATTTACCAAGTGCCAACTAAGCGTCTACCGTTTATTCGAATTGTTATGTGTTTCTTACTTAGCCCTGCTAGTTAGTATTTTTATCTACTGAGTTAGTTTTAAATAGGTATAAAAAAAAAACAAAACATTCTTACATAGGTTCAACCAGCTTCTAAAATTGAAACTTTCTGAATAGAACCGAAAATAATAAAATAAAGAAATTCGATATCTACTTATTTTTTTTTGTCACCACTGTACCTATATTTATATATACATACATAATATGTCCTAACAGATGTCGCACCATAAGTGAGGTTTACTTACATTTTAAGTTTATCTCGCAATATTCGGTAAATCCCTCGTCTAGTAATTAATGCCTTTGGCTTTGTTGATTTCTTTTTGCTTTGTAATTTATCGTCACCAACAATATTGGGATCAGAGTTTGATTTTTTCCTACCCGTTTCTTCCACTGGTTCTGCATCGACATAATTTGCCTCAATTTCGTCAACATTCATTTCTTCTTCTACTGATGTAAACTGTAATTAAATTTACAATCAGAACCTATTTTTAATAATATTTTTTTCAGAAATCTGATACTTGCTCTCTGCCATGGTCCGGGAATAATAGTTTGTGCATCACCTGGCAAGTTATAATTGGCTTCAAAATTATATGAAACAAAAACATTGCGATGAGGAATATTTAATGGTACCGCAATAGCTGCAAAGATCTACAAAAAGATAGAATTTCATTTTAATTGGTATGGTATAGAGCATAGAATACCTAAATCATAGACTACCTCAATTTCTGAAATATATCTATAGTGCATAATGTATTATGCATTCTGAATCACATTTTCAAGTCCACTGTTCGAAAATTGCTCCTGTATGAGGACTGGCGTAAGATTTAACACTATTTTGAGGCTACCAACAAAATCTGACAGAGGGCGGGTTACCTATCATCAATATGCCAACCACCGTCATTGCTGGCAATATTCTATGTAACAGCAATATGTCATTACACATACAGATATGAAAATGTATTCAGAGGATTATTACTTTCGAATGTTAAAAAATCAATTGTTTCCCTTTTCCGTTTATCTGACAAAGTATTGTAGTTTCGCATCTTTTCGTACGAAAAGTCTTTTTTGAATTGGGATAATTCTCTATCGACATATTATGAGATTTGACATTATTAATTTTTCTTTCAAAGTTCTCGAAAAAATTAAAATTTTTGAATATGTACTCCCATAATATTCAACTTATGAAATTGACTGTACTTAAGGAAGCTGAATGTAGATTTTTGCTATTATAGCCGGCTATTATAGTTCAATGTGAAGTAGCGTGCTACTAAATCTAACTAAAAATTTGCACAAAACTATAAAGCAATATGCCCAAAAGTCCACTTATATGGTTTGACACATTCGCTTCCCCAAATTATACCTTCTTAAGTCTGCACTTTATAAGTAGAATCCTAATCTTTCGATGATATCTGGCTATAAATACTTACATATTTTAATAAGCAGCAAAATTACAATTTTTGGGGAGAAAAATCAATTTAATCTAAAGAGTTACCACTTGAACTTTAACACGATCGCAACGGAATGTGAACACGTCTTCTAAGGCTTTTCCTTAATTCTACAAATGTAATCAAATTTGAATCTGATCTGGCGTAGAGCACCATGCTCGTTGCTGCATATCGTGCGATAAATTAATTTATGAATTGAATTGTTCCTTTATGTTTTTAACCCCTTTGATGATTTTAAACCCCTTTATGTAACAAAGTTTAATAAAAAAGTATTATTTTTGTTCTCAATAAAAACCTCTTAAAAATTTTTTTTTTTTTTTTTTTCCGAGGGTAGGTGAAAATCTTCAAAAAGACACTATGAGGATCGCCAGCGCGTGCTCATAGTAGTGTGGGATTCTTACCCACTAAAAAACCTCCCTTCAACAAACTATTGTATTTGTTGGTTTTTATTGTTACTACAACTAAGTGTTCGACTTATCAAGCAGTTTTCTTCTCACGAAATAAGAACATTTGGCAGGTTAGCTTCCCATTAGAAACTCCTGCTAGTTCCGCAGTTTAGACGCGGTTACTTATCGCGCCAGGTCTAGAGGTTTAGTTCTTTGAAGACGGCGCAGTAGATTACTTTCATCCAAAACTTGAAGGACTGTGATATTAACGTGACTTTCTAGTCGAATTTTATGCTTTCTCGCGTAGTTTCTAATTTCATCTACGATTGTTTTAATGCCGAGATCTCTGTGGATATCGTTATTTCGAATATACCATGGCGCATTAACAATTCCTCTTAGCACTTTGTTTTCAAAGGTTTGTAGAATGTTTATATTACTTATTTTGGTACAACCCCAGAGTTGTATACCATAAGTCCATACTGGTTTTAGCACTTGCTTGTACAAAAGCAGTTTGTTCTCTATATTAAGTTTGGAATATTTTCCAAGTAACCAATACATATCTCTATATTTATTTTCTAGTTCTTTGCGTTTTTTCTTTACATGCGATTTCCATTTAAGCTTTGCATCAAGTGTCATTCCAAGGTATTTAGCCTCGTTTGCGAACGGAATTTGAACCGAGTTCGAAAAAATCGGCAAATAATTGATTTTCTTATTAGTAAAATTTACATGCACAGATTTGGTCTCATTAAGTGCTATTCGCCAAACCTTTGTCCATTCATTTACTCTATCCAATGCCTCTTGCAATTTTTCGGTAGTCTCTTCGACCGTTTTACCTACTGCCAATATAGCAGTATCATCGGCGAAAGTGGCTAACTTCGTTCCTTCCACTTGCGGTATATCACGAGTGTATAGTAGATATAAAAGTGGACCAAGAACACTTCCTTGCGGCACCCCAGCCATTATTTCCTTAAAATCCGAATATTCATTTCCACATTTGACACGGAATACTCTATTCGTAAGGTAGTTTCTTAGAATATTATATAAGTGTTCTGGCAAAACTTGTCGTAATTTAAATTTTAAGCCTTCGTGCCAGACCTTGTCAAAAGCTTGAGATACGTCAAGAAATACGCTTGAACAAATCTTTTTTTCTTCAAGAGATCTTTCGATTACATCTGTTATTCTATGAACTTGTTCAACTGTAGAATGCTTACTTCTGAATCCGAATTGATGATCCGGGATGAGATGCTTTTCTTCTATTATCGGCTGTATTCTTCTAATTAAAATTCTCTCGAATACTTTAGATATAATTGGAAGAAGTGAAATCGGTCTATATGACGATTTTTCCGCTACTTTCCATTGGCTGGGAATATGTTCAAGTCTAAACGCGGCGTTTATAATAAAGAGAAGCTTAATTAAAGCTTTTCTTGGCAGTGCCTTAAGAACCTCTCCCGTGATTAAGTCGTATCCAGGAGCTTTCTTGGGTTTGAGTTTCTTAATTTCGTCCTTAAGTTCGGTTAGTGTTGCATATCTTATTGCAATATTGTCTATATCCGACGTATTTGCATCTTGAGCAAGAGCTTGTCCGTCAAATGGCTTAAAAGTATCTTCCAAATGCATTGCAAAAATTTGTGCTTTTTCTTTATCATGCCTGGCCCATTCGTATTGATTTTTCCTGATTGGTGCGGTTTGTATTATAGGCTTTTTAATACCCTTTATAGCTTTCCAAAGCGAATAATTCGAATCTTTTTCTGCCGATAAGCTTTCAAGGTAAGTTTCTATTTCTTTGTTTTTTAGATCTTTAATAGCCTTTTTTAGTGAGTTGCACAACCGATTAAGGTGTGATTTATGCTGCGGAGCCCGACTTTGTTGCCATTTCTTACGCGCTTTTCTCTTTTCTTTAATCATCTCTTGTATTTCCACGGGATAAGTTTGAACATTACTGACCGGCATTTTCTTTTGCTTTGAAGTATTTTTCCACGCGGCACTTTGTAAGATATCAACGAACCGATCAACTTCTATTTCAAGTTCATACGGTGTTTTAAGAGATACCCTCAGATCGATATTTACTTCTATATCTTTTTTGAAGTTACTCCAATTAGTTCTCGCGCTGGTTAATCTGGCCATTCTTTCTTTTTTAATTAGAGCTTCGCTTACGGTCATAATGATTGGAGAATGATCAGAGGAGAGGTCAAAGCTTTCTTCAACTTTTATAAAGTTGCCTGATATTCCTTTAACAACAAAGAAATCGATCAGATCCGGTATCTTATTTCTATCAGTCGGCCAATATGTTGGTTTACCCGTCGAGTGAAAATTGCAACCGTTTTGCATACCCGCATTATAGAGCACCCTACCTTTCTGAGAGGCGTGCCTTGAACCCCAGAAAGGGTGTTTCGCGTTGAAGTCGCCACCAATAATAAAATTTGGTTTAAGGAAGTTAAAAATGTTTGTGAAATCTCTTTCCTCAACCTTACAGCGCGATGGGCAATATATAGACGAAACAGTGAATGTGAAATGTCTATTTCTAACGCGAACCGTGCTTACTTGCATTGATTCTAATTCAATTTTTACTTCTGCTGAGTGTTCAATACATTCTTTTATAAACAAAGATGATCCGCCTCTGGCCCTTTCCGATGGGTGGAAAGCGTGGTACACGTTATATCCCCTTATATTGACGCACGATAATTTTGTCAGATGGGTTTCACAGACCAGGCAAATATCAATATCTTTTTCTCGTATAAATATTTCTAACTCGTCGAGTCTTTGAATGAGCCCGTTGGCGTTCCATGTAACAATTTTAAGCGTTTCTTTCATATTCTGTTTTGATTACGCGTGTTCTGTATGCTGTTTTCAAGAGCAACTATTCTTTCGAAAACTAATATATTAGTTTTGCATTGCTCTTCGAGCTTTGCAAGAATTATGGAAAGCACGTGGGATACAGGGTCTTGTGTACTGTCCCTTTTATTGTTTTCCAATGTCACAACTCGCCCGGGAGTATTTACGTTACTGTTACGATGGTTTTTCGCGCTGGGTACCCGTGAGTTCTCAGTCATGTATGTCACCGCTTGGGCGTAAGACTGCACGCCAGTGTTCGATGAACTTGATTCTGACACATTTTCTGTGCTAGTTTTAGGTTTTTTTTTATTTACCGGCTTTAAGTCAGTATTGGTGGATTTTATATTTATCGCTGCTTTTTTGGTAGCAGTTTTGGATATACTTTGTTTCGCATTTCGCATGGAATTTTTAAGCGTATCGCGTCTTTTTTGGAGCTCTTTCGCTACTTCGCAACCCCGATAGTTCGCTGGATGCTTTCCTTGGCAGTTTATACAAAGTGCTGGCGTCTGCTTATTTGTCTTACACTCTTCCGATAAATGTTTACCTGCGCATTTCACGCAACGCGGTTCTTTCTGGCAGTAAGTCTGCGTATGGTTGAATCCTTGGCAACGCTTACACTGCGGGATCGACCTGGAGTTCTTACGCATAGGTTCGATTTTGACCACGATGTTAAGAATAGACTTAATACCATATATTAAATCCTTTTTTTCGTCTTTATCAAAGCTTAGCATAAATAGTGGAAGTCCACGCTTAACTAATTTATCCTGATCGCCCTCAGACTGCTGCTTTTCCTTTTTGATAATATTAACGGCATCTAGAATGTTAAAGCCTTTGTCTTTAAGGTCGTTCATAATATCTTCCTTAGTGCACGAGGGGTGAAGTCCCCTTGCTATTACACGCATTGGTCTTTCTGACTTGTTTTCATAAGTATACCACTGAATTTTTTCGGTATTCAATTTACGGGATACTGCTCGGTAACCTTCGGCATCATCAACGTTAATTTTCCACATATTGTTACGGAAAGACGTGACCTTAAACTGTGATGTCACAGTACTTTTAAGGAGGCAGTGTAACTTATTATAGTCCGTAATTCCAATGACGTTAATCGGTGGCGGAGGACGTGATTTCTTTTGATAATGATTTTCTGGCAAAATTTTGTTTTTTTCATATTTTTGTGGCTCGACTTCAGGTGAGGAACCTGCTTTGCGTTTTTTGCTAGGTCTTTTCTTTTCGATCCAGTTCGTTTCCCGTGCTAGCTCTTCTTCATCAGTATGGTACTCATGACTAGATGAGCGGTGTGGGCTATCTGCATTTTCCTTTTGTGGACACGTGTTTCTTAAGGCATTATTTTCTTTCCTTAATAAGTCTAACTCTTTCTTAAGCTCTCGGTAGAGCAGTTCCATTTCGGTAAGCTTGGTACGGAGTTCGCCGTTTTCCTCCTCAACGCTTTTAATTTTCACTGAGTCCCTAAGTTTTTCACGCGCTTGCGCTTCCGGCGGACTTCGTTTTCCGGAGACAGTCGATCTTGCTGGTGGAGATCGAGATACCCTTGTACTTTTACAGAAGGGATTTATTAGTTGCAATAAATGGCTCTCCCCAGAATCCATAGAGCCGACCTCAGAAGAGGGTGGATTTTCCAGTGTAACTGGACTGCCACCTGGGGTATTTAATCGCTTAGTTTTATTCATTGCATATTTGTGTATACGCTACGCTCGGTATACGGAGGTTGGATTTTAGTCGCCTCTTACGACAGGCATGCCTACCTCGGGTATATTCTAACCCCTACCCGAAGGGGTGCCTCTTAAAAATACGAATGGTGAGTGATGCTCGCTGCAAAAGTTTCCAACATTAACAACCTTAGATAGGCCTCTCAAACTATCAAAACTGTCAGTTTATATGTATGTCATATCCATGTCTTAGGAGCACATTAATGTAGATTTTGCTGGGTCCTTTCAAAAGGTGAAGTACCCTTTTGTAATGCGGAACGATTCAATCGTTGCATTCGTTGATATTTTCACTTTGGAGGGATTGTCAAAAAATAAAGTGTATAATAGATAATAGCACTCAGTTTACATCTTCAGTGCTCTAATATGTCTGTCATAGTAGCTTAGGGACTTAGAACTTTACTGTCTGCCATTTTACCTAACACTAAGAGTTAGAGCACAAAGAAGAAGACCAGCTTGGGTGACACTAAGCTCAGCATCGATGAACCTATTTTTGCGCGGCAATATCTACGTGAAAAGAGATAGGTCGCTGAAAAGGTTTTAAGACCTTTGGAAGACGAATGTATCTGGTGCAACCATTAAATTAATGATGTCGTACGTCACACAAACCAAATTCGTACTCGTACTGCGATGAAGAAGAAGCAATTGACTTAAAACATGCAAGTAGTAATCATTACCATTCTAAAGCAATTTCAAATTTCGTTGACTCCGTTATGAACACTCAGAACTGCTACGCACCCAGTCCTCTAACGGTTGAACTAAACTCATAAGGAACCAGTGAAAAAATGCTACAATCCGGCTGGAGCGGATCGTATGATACCCTATCACTATCTTATTTGGTGGTGTCAGTGGGCGGTGGAAAATGTATTCACAAAATTTTCTATTACTTTTCCAAAGACCTCGTATACAAAATTTCATCAACCTAGCTCAAAATTTAAGGCCCAAAAACTGGGCATGGCTTAATCGACTCGGCTATAGATGCTGATCATTTATATACTTACTTTGTTGGATCTATGTTTAATATTTCTATATGTTACAAACTATGTGTCAAACTTAATATACCGTTAGTATAGGGTATAAAAATAGGTCCTGACGCCGAAACATTGTAAGACAATACCACCAGATGTTTCAACCCCATTTAGCTCATCAGATATAGCTGGAGCTCCGGTAGTCCCTAGTAACACCAAGGAGATTTTAGCGGTTGAGAAATAATCAGGTCAGTTTTTTTTCCAGCTAAGCGAATTGGTATTGATGCACTCTGCACATGTGTCCAGAATTCATCAACAATATTAGATAGACCTGTCAATCTATTAAAATTGTCAGTTTATATGTCAGTTTGTATGTCAATATATATTTCTTTTTATACCCTATCCTGAGGGTATATTAAGTTTGATACATAGTTTGAAACATACAGAAATATTGAAGATAGACCACATAAAGTATATAGATAAATGATCAGCATCAGTAGCCGAGTAGATTGACCCATGTCCGTCCATCTGTCCGTCCGTCCGTCCGTATGTCACCAGTTTTTAGGGTTTAATTTTTGAGCTAGGTTGATGAAATTTTGTATACGAGGTCCTTGGAAAAGTAAGCAATACAATTGTAACAATTTACAAAATCCGTCCACTACCACACCCACTTTTCGAAAAAATCATTTTTTCAGTGATTTTACATCAAGCTCGATAAAACTTACTTAAGGTAATATGTAGATATTCTTTTACCCTACATATCTGCAGTACATTGTGTATAGCCACGACCAGTTTTTAGTGGCATTTTTTATCAAAAAAAAAAGTTTATTGAAGGTTTTATCGTAATAATAGCACTTCTTGGGAGCAAAATACAGTATATGTTTGAAACTTTATAAAATCCGCCTACTACCATGCCCACTTATTGAGAAAATTCGTGTTTTAGAGTAATTTGATAAGATATTGAAAAAAACTTTTGTATACAGGATCCGCTCTAGACGGATTGAAGCCTTTTTATATGTTTCATCATTTCTTTGTTACCAAAAGTAATTTAATTAAATTATAATGAAATAAACTCTAGAACTGTGAACTTGTAACAGTTATTATTAAAGTAATTTCTAATGATGGCAAGTAAATAAGTGCTACTATTAGTAAGTAATTTGTATCTTGCAGATGACATACACAGTGCCATAAGACCAACAGAAACCAGGCCGTGACTTGTACTATTTAGCTCCAATTTAATGTACCTAAGGTTTACGAGTAATAACAATTACTGTAAAAAAGTTATAGCAACTCTTTTTCCTATTGAATGTTCCACTTACACCAAATTAACACATTCGGTAAAGGGGATTTGAATTGTTGTTTATAAACAGCCATGCATATGTACACATATGTATGTACATTGGTTTAAAGCTCAATTAGCAGTTCAATTTCTATAAACATTCTGATTTATCATACAATCCCGTTATGTCTAATGAAGGCCCTATAACTTTCTGTATTACTTATCCATTTTTACTTGCACCTTTAATATAGGGCAAGTAGGTATTGAATTCTTGCAAAAAATCGAACTCGAGATATTAATTCTGACATTGACATCTATGACTCAGAAAAGTAGGTCTGCTAATTCTGTTTGTCTGTCTGTCTGTCTGTCTACTGTGTGTGCCCGAGGCTACAGCCTGAACGGGTTGACGGATATCGATCAAACTTTATATCTAAGGCCGAAATTTAATATTTTTTAAGCCCTAATATTAACGGTACTTTAGCAATTTGACAAAAATAAGATTTTATCGAAAACGGCTTCAACGATTTCTAAAAAATCTCACATTTTATTTAGATTGAGAAATTTCAATTAAATAAAATAGGTAAATTAGTTTTTTTTTATTTTGCAAAAATTACACGAAAAGGGTTCACACGATTTTGTTCAAATTCCACACTGAGACTAGTACAGAAATATGCAATAAGAGGAGGTACCACATTTTGACCAAAAGTTGTTATTCCCATACAAATGGACAATTTGGCTAAAAGGCAATTTTCTTCAAAAAGGATAAAACGATTTAAACTGGCTTAAAAATTGTTTGACCAAAAGTGCGTATCACGGTACTTTTCCAAGAATTAAATTTAAAGCATGTAATGTAACATATACCTATGTATATATGTACATTGTGTACACTATAATTTTATAAGATGAAGAGAATAAAAAGAATGACTTTCAGAGCTCAGAAGTCAACAACTTTTTTTAATCATTAAAATAAATGAATTAATAAATGGAGCGGATTATATTATACCCTATCCTTTTCCTAAGGATCCCCAACATATATTATGTTTTTATTGTTGTTAAGTTTTTTTCTTAAAATTTTTTACAAAATAACGCAAGACAGGATTTTTTTTTTAATGGGGCGTGTCAGCAAGCAGAGATGCAAAATCTGGTGGCACACAAGCGAAAAGATCTAGCTTCAATAATCCTAGAACACAAGCTACACAAACTAATAATTTAGTTCGTGTACATGTTTGTTTTGATCACGATCTCCTTAACTAAACTACCTAAAAATAAAAATATTAGGCCATAAGCAGCCCATAGAGGCCTAGCTATATGTGTTGTGCGTGATATTAAATGTATAATGTCTCTATATTGAGAACTTTAAGAGTTCACCTTCATATGTTGTTTTAACAATAATCGATTCTTGTTCTGTTTGAAATTTCGTCCGGTGGACTTTCGAAATACAAAAATTATGTCATGTATGACTTTGTGTTTGCAATACCAAAAATCATTATGAAAGTTAGACTCAAAATAAATATAAGGATCTTACTCCATACGCTGAATTTCCTGGATATATGTATGCCACACACGATTTTACACAAGCGCAAATAATTATGGTAAAGATACTTAATAATCGTTTTCTTAGTACCATTTTAAAATTCGATAATTTATGATAATACCAAGAAACGAGAGCACTCCGAGATGTGTTGTTTAAGCAAAGCAACTGATTCAACTCAATGCCCAAGTGGAAGTGTCTATTGTAAAATACCCTACTTCTTACCATATAATAGATGTTCTTCAGTTACTTCCACTTGGTCTGTTTACAAATCTTTAAACGATAATGAGAAATATACACAACCGAAACCAGTCAGTGAATAATAAATCCTTATTAAAAAAAAATTGGGTCTTTAAGAAGTCAGTTTATAGTGTACTTCTGCCGGTTAAGAATGCTTTTCTGTCGCGAGTTACTACTCTTTTTATTTGCTTCTTGTGGAATTGTAGCCAGCATGGGGCAAGCCACAGGCTCCACGCATCGTAGGAAAAGTAGAAGTTTAATATTTCCTCCAACTACACCAACTCGCTTGCAGGTACGTCTTTAAAATTAATTTTATTTATGTTCTTTATTATAGCTTTTTAATTCGATTGTGTTAATCTAGTTTATATGTGGTATTGGAATCCCGGTAGAAGACTTACATTATGAATCGGTTACATCAGGCTATGTATTCAAAGCTGAATATTTTTTGCCTACAAATGCGACTGAACTCCACCCAAATTATTTAAAACCACAAACAATACACAGACGAAGAAGTATGAATGAATATACACATAACAATAAGTTTAACACAAAACTGAACGATTTATCCACATACCGCTGGACCATATACAAGGCAATGGAACAATTGGCAGACAGGTTCGTAATAACGTTGATTACATATGTACATATTCTTGAATTCTTAAAATCGGACACGAAAATTTATAGAGTTGAGTGCCACACTCCATTTGGAGCTCAGTAACATGTCCACCTTTCTCTATGTTGCTCCTATATACAAAAAAATAGTGATCGTCGATACTTTTTTAGCAGTGTTGTAATTAATCCAATTTCTGGCTCCATGAAATAAGGCCGCGTGAATTTAGACCACGATGGAAAGATGAAACTTGACCGCACGGTCTAAATTCGTCAGAGGATATGAATTTAAACCGCGATCGATTAATTTCATTTCTCAATCGCAGACATGTATCATTTTCATAATGAATTTTGAACGCCCATACAAAGTCATCCGTGGCCTAATTTAACGCGGTCTAAATTCCATCTCCTCCAATTCCTTTCCATGATCGTGTCTATTGATGACAGTCCTTTAATTACTCATTGTTTGGGAATTACTGAGCCTTTTTTTTAAATGTACCCTTGACAAAATTTTATTCAGATTTTTTGAGTACTGTTCAGCTGAGTTCCAAAACGCAGAAAACAAAATTTAAATACGACAGTGTTACACTTTACTGCGCATTTACAACGCAGCCGTGATGTTTTGAATACATTTTACTTTGCATTAATTTGACATTTCGGAACGTATTTTATATAGTGCTCAGGGAACTAAAAGTGAAAGAGATGGAAAGAAGTGTTTTTGATGAGGATTTTAACTTTTTAACCGTTTTCATTTTAATTCTGCCGTTAGATACCAGAGTACTTTTTCATTCTCCAACATTATCATGGCAAACTTCCAACTCAATCAAATTTTGAAAAAATATAGGTATTAAATGTTTGGCAAATCCCACGGATATATCCAACAGCTATGCTAGTTTATCAATGAAAACGTTTTTAAAAATTCGCAGAAAAAGAGGTGCAGCAGTTTTATCATCACAAAAACCTAAGCTATTCCGAAGGGAGATTTCTAAATCTTTACATTTTTTTAAAAATATTGAAACATATCCTGATGATTTTTTCTACAGTCATTTCAAATGAAAGCATAAGAAAAAGTGGATGCGCAGTTAATTCTGACTTTGTAAACATTTTCTTTTTTGATTTCCGGAGCACATGATTGCGTTATGGAACACAACCTTCCTTTTGCTAAATATTGATTATAATATTAAATGCATCTTATTATATTTTATATATTTAATAAATCAAATAGTAATTAAAACTGAAAGTATTTTAATACTTGGGTAATATTTTCTTTTTCAGAATGGGAATGGTAGGACGAGCTTGTGTTCTTAAAAGTATATGTGAATCAGCAAGTGTACCATTTCATCGTGCAAGTGGCATACTGAGTGAAATAGCACACATCGTTATGACGTAAGACTAACGCATGGTACATAAATTAAAATTAAAATTAATCATTAAATTAAATATAGACCGTCCACATCCTTTGACGCTATTCATCATCACGCTAACAATGAATATCTACATGCAGAAAAGTTGGGAAGATCTGGAAGTTCTTGTTCACATGTGTTTGCAGAATGTCAACAATCTTTAATGGAACGAGTTTCTACTATATTAAACTTTTCCCGCAATATTCTTAATGTTTCATAAGTACAAACAAATAAATAATAGAAAATGGACTAAAAAACGGTTTTATTTTTTTCGTAACGAATTCATAATTTCATACACGGGCGTTGATATGAAGTCCAAAATATTTTCTGGACACTTCTTACTATAATGAGCACATTTTGATGCTTCGCCATCAAATTCAGCCTTGTAATAAGCCTCCGGAATTCCTTCGTCTTTAGATGAGCTTGGCCTGAAAATATTTAAAGTTTGATTAGTACGTTAACACTTTGTAAATAAAACTGGTAGTTGGAAATGAATAATTTTTTAATAAGAAAAATTTAGTTTTTGAAAAAATATTTTTAAAAATTTTGTAGAAGTTTAAATCTTAATCTTGCCCACATTTTGATTTTAAGGGAAATCCATTGAGTTTAAGACGAGACCAACCAACTTTTAAAACCAGTTAATTAAAAAAGTACCGTTATACGTCTTTTTAGCCAAAAACGTGATACGCAATGTTTTAGCATTTCTCTAGACTAATTCAAATATGAATGTTAATCAAAATCTCTAGAGCCGTTTTCGAGTAAATCGTCTTTTTGTGAAATTGGCCTTAAGTAAAGTACCGTAAATAATGGGAATAGAACGAAAATTCCAATTTGGCGTAGAATTGCGACCCTACAGAGCTCAGATATGAAGTTTGAAGCAAATCGGCCCAGCCGTTTAGGCTGTGTACATACACACACAGACAGACAGACAGACAAACAGACAGACGGACAGACAGAAAGAATCGGTAGACCCACTTTTCCGAGCTTCTCTATCATCGTAATGTCAGAATTCATTGTTATCTCGAGTTCGAATTTTTCATGAATCCATAACTTGCCCTATATTATAGGTACAAGTTTTTAAATACAGGGTGTGTTTTATGTTAAAAAAATAGCAATTGAATTTTTTTTTTTTATAATGTACATACATATATTACTGATGTACAGGGATTTTGGTGTAGTTGTATTTGAAATTCAGGTGATATTAAGATTCAATATTAATTTTACATAGGTGGTGTCCAAATGGATTGGGGAGAGTTGTACATGATTTTTCTATTCGTATATAATTCGTAGAATTTTTTTCGCGATCGTGTTCAAATACAGTAAGTGCTTTCTGATTGAATCATTTTAATTTGTGAATTTCACAGAAAAGATTAATGATAAAAAATTGCTTAAAGCTGAAATTGTAGCAACTTCAGCAGCAGGGGGATAGAGCTTGATGATTGATTGATTGCAGCATATTTTTCGACGTGACAAGAGTAAGGAACAGTTAAACCATTAATAAAATCATCAAAGAGCTGAGAGGTAGCCGAGGCTCTACCCAACCAGAGAAAAGCTTAGACGATATGTTCATTGTTCATATCGGGTGAGGATCAACTCAAGAAATGGAAGAAGCATTTTGGTTCGGTTCTGAACCGAGTATTTGCCAGCAATATGCACCCAAGTCCATGTAGGGAAATGCCCGAACTCGTAACACAGCCCACAGTAAGGATGATCAAAGCACTGAAAACTAATAAGGCAGTAGGACTTAACTGCATATTCGCGGAACTTTTTTTTTCCGCGGTGCCAACGGTATCAGCTGAGCTACTACTCCCACTTGTTGGCAGAAACTGGGACAGTTTATCGATATTTCCCACAGTTTTAGAAAAGAATGATCGTCAGCTCTCTAAAAAGGCTTCCAATACCTTAAGGGCAATTACTCTTCTTAAGGATTTTCAGCCAATCGGTATCTCAAACAAACAGCTTTATCAGAGAACGGGCCAGGAACCAATAATCACAACCATACAACGATGAAAGTGGCAGTGGATTTGTCACTTTTTTTTTTGGAAAGGTGACAGATCCATATATCTATTGCGACACAATGGAATCCGCTTACACAGAGTAACAGGATAAGTAGCGGGCCTAGGTGTATATGTCGCAGAAGAGAGCACGACAACTTAAAAAGAGAGCTGAAGCACATTGCCAGAAACCCTACAGGATGATGCATAAACGTTGTAGAGACCTTAGAACCCATAATGATATGTAGAATGTTGCATACCAAAACTATGCTATATAAAATGTTCAAAGGTTATTCTTTTATCTTACGCAAATATGATGTGAAAAATAGATCCCAAAAAGCCATTGATATCTCTAATTCCAGAAGCATTTGTTTCACAGATCATTCGAAGTAAACAACTTTCTCCATTGAATCCGTGCCTGTTGAGAAAAACGATTATTTTTGTGACGCCTTTAACTGTGAAATAATATCTTGATTAAGGTTTAATTAAACAAGATTTTAACATACATTTCGAATTTTTTTATAAGCATGCTATAAAATATTCTTCTTGACAACAGCGATCTTCTTTCACGATTCTTAGATTTTTCTTCTGTTGCTTTGTCATCTTCAGTAAACGTAACGTTCCCCAGTGAAGATTGTGAATCTATAATTGTAGTTGTGACATTACCAGATTCTGACGGGTTCGCAGCTGGTGTGTCTTTCATACGTCGCAGCTCGTTGTCAGAAAACTCGAACATCTAAATAAAAACAGAAGTAAGTTAGTGAAATCATGCTAAGGTTCTGAATGAAAAGAAACATCATTGTTAGCTGATTAGAGCTTATATTATTCATATGCTAAGTCCATAAATTAAGGCCAACGTTTTAACCCAATTATCAAAAATGTGTGATACATGCAGAGCAAAAATGTTTGATTATAAGAGGTTGGTTATTATTTATATACAAAAAATATATCCTATGCGTCAATTCTAGTCATCGTCTTTTCAAAAAGTTGGCCAGTTTTTGGGCATATTTAGAATTTAGAATTTTTTTCGGAAAAAAGCGCCTCGAAAATGGGCGCTTCAGACATAATGAATGAAATATTTATACAGCATCTATATATATGTACATATGTATGTGGTTTTTTTTTTTTTTTTTTGATAAAAGTGAGCTATTATTCCAAGACTTCGCATAAATTCATCATCAGTAATTGATGATAGAGAAATAGTCAGAAGGTTAGCTCAGTCAGTAGTTAGTGAATTGGACTACTGTGCACAGTGAATCGTTTCATACATGCTAGACGTTAAAAAAAATCAACTCATTTTAATTTTGTAATACATGCCATTCCGTTAACAGTTAACCACTGTTATAGAAACTGTACTTCAAAAAAGCTTACTAGGATCTAGCTGGGAGTAATCATTGGTTTGGTGGACGTGATTTTGTTACGTGATTTTGGAACTTGATACAACAATCGGTTTCAAAAATATTAATTTTAGATACCGATTCGTTTTTAGAATCAAAGATGGTTAAATTGCTAATTATAAAGGGTGGTGAAATTTTAAGGGCCGATGTTGAATGTGAACCACACCTAAACGTCAAGTCTTTTTCTGCATTTCATTTGACATTTCTCAATTTCAGACTAACTCAATTTGAACCATAGAAAAATACACAATCGAGCAACGCGTTAAAGTTATTCTGGCTCATTATGAAAATGGGCGTTCAAATCGAAATGCATATGGTGTACTTCGTGATTTTTTCGGTCAATTGCGTACAATCGGAAAAATCGTGCAAACATTTGAGCAAACCGGGTCTGTGGGAGATGTGAAAACACTAGTGCATGCTCGTACAGTTCGTACTGCAGAAAATATTGCTGCTGTTCGCGATAGTGTGGCTGAATAGCCGTCCACCTCAACTTGTCGGCGTGCTCAACAATTGCACCTCTCACGCTCGTCGTTGATGAACATTATGCATAAAGACTTGCATTTACGCGCTTACAAGATGCAATTGACTTAAGAACTAAAGCCTCTTGACCATTTCAAACGTCGTCAGAATGGTGGCAAGAAATGGCAACAGTGGATGATCAATTTTCGAAGAAAATCATCTTCAATGATGAGGCACATTTTCACCTCAGTGGATTCGTCAACAAGCAGAATTGCCGTATTTGGGCGAATGATAATCCAAGACTGATTGTCGAAAAACCAATGCACCCACAAAGAGTGACTGTTTGGTGCGGTTTATGGGCTGGCGGCATCATCGGGCCGTATTTTTTCCAAAATGAGGCCGGTCAGGCAGTTACTGTGAATGGTGTTCGCTATCGTGAGATGATAACGATCTTTTTATGTCCCGAATAAGAATATATGCACAGAATACAGGACGGTGCCACTTGCCAAACACCTAACGAAACAATGGCTCTTTTGCGCGACAAATTCAATGGCCGTGTTAATTCACGTGGTGGCAACAATTCAAGAGCTAAATGATGAGATAATTCGGCACATTAACAGCATAGAACCTCAATTATGCCTCAGTGTCATCGAAAATTTGGACCATCGGATGGAGGTGTGCCGCCGAAGTCGATGCGGCCATTTGGCTGATATTTTGTTCCATACATAATTGAACCATACCAATATAATCATAATAAAAAGAAATAATAATAATTTGTGTTTTATTCAAAATCAACATCGGCCCTTAAAACTTAACCACCCTTTATGACGTGGAATAGGTCAGTTATGGTGGTGCTAAACCTAGTAAAATGAACAGTGTAGTAAATAAAAAAGTTCCACGGCCTGAGTTTTATGAGTATGGTTTGTCAAGTCTACATGCATGGTTGAACGTGAAAAAGTGGGCTATCTAGGAAAAAAAAAGACAAACTAGAAAAACAAACAAGAAAAAACACAAGCACGTTTAAAATCTGTTATAGGCTTCGTTGTGGATAATCGTAAACTAGGTTTTGGCAATACAAATGAAGCGAAAATCACCAGCAAAGTGCGGACATATGTAACTCGATTAGATGAGAATCTTATAAAATATTTGTACATATACTATTCTAAGTTGTATTTCATCAGGCTATAACAGTGATGTTCCCCTTTGAAATATATTTATTAGAAAGAAAAAGACTTTATTTATAGTTATATAGTTGGTATGCTATGCATATTAGCATTCACAGATGTTTATACGATGCCATTGGTGTGATAAAGCAGTGCATAGTCCCGATTATCTAAAGAGGTCCAGGAAGAACAAATACAATATAAATACTATTCTATACGCTTTTGATAACATGAGATCCTATTATTAATTCTTTTCGAGAAAGACCTTTTCAGAAATGCTTGCCTTGCCTTGCCTGCTTAATGCCACATGAAGTCTTAAAATGTTTAATTCAACCTGAAAGAACAACCTGTATCAATAACCAGTGAAGGCAATTTGAAGCCTGATAGTACATGTTGATAAAATTAATAAAATAGGCTACGCCTTTCTTCATTAGTATTTTCAAAAATAAAAAAAAATCTTAAGTTTGAAATTCTATTAGATATTTTTAAAATAATTGTAGTAACTTGTGTAAATGATACGGTAGGAATTCTAGCTTACTCTTTTTGCATCACTTTTGCGTAAAATTCTCTCTTCTTGGGGCGAGAGGGTGAAGGGTGGGTGTTAGACCCCCCTTCCATACAACTTATTTCTTGACTAGGGTCAAACTATCCATCTAACGATAACACAGAATTTTTTACGTTTAGAATGTATGAAACGGTTCACTGTGCACTTGAAGAATACGGTACTGTTTTATAACCCTATAAAGTGAATTGAGTTCTTAGTTAACAAGATATGTATCTGGAATAAAGAATGGATAATCAAGTAAAGTAGCTGATAATCCAGAACTATTGCAACAGACTTAATTAACACCTATGTAAGTATCCTTTATTAATGCTTTTCTTAATATCGTCGGTATATGAAAGATTTGTAGATTAATTGAATATCGACATATTTGCTTAAGTAGGTTTTTTGAGTTTTATATAAAAGTACTGAAAAAAGTGTTTTTTTTTTTCCAAAAGTGGGAGTGCCAATGGGCAGATTTAAAAAAAAAAATACGTCTTTTTATTTGTATTGCTTACTTTTCCAAGGACCTCGTATACAAAATTTAATCAACCTAGTTCAAAATTTAAGGCCCGAAAAGACGGACGGACGGACGGACATGGCTCAATCGACTCGGCTACTGATGCCGATCATTTATTTATGTATATACTTAATATGGTCTATTTTTAATATTTCTCTATGTTAGAAACTATGTATCAAACTTAATATACCCTTAGGATAGGGTATGAAAGTAATTGAAGCTGCTTTACCGCAGCAAGACACTGATATTTTTCAGAAAATGACGATAATGAAGGTCAAAATGTACGAGTATGTGCACAAAGTGATGTACACATATGCTTGAATTTTAATATTCTACATTTCTTTTTGCTTTAAGATATTTGAAACGTTTCATTACTTGCTGCCACTACGATAAAGTTATAATTATAAGCTAAAAACCTCTTCCGGTTATTCTATGTATGAGCGATATATTGGAAATTCAATCAATTCTTTGAGTATGCTGCTAGTAGCTGCGATAGAAAGTGAGGCGAAAGAAAATCTCCATATACAAAAAAAATTAGGAGAATAAAAGTAAGCGCTTAACTCTTCAACCTTAAATAAATCTGTAAATCCAACTTTTATACAAACAATTGCTAATATTATTAGATTCCTATAGTTTCCAATTGAAATGCAACAAACTGGTTATCAATTTTGACTTTTATAAGTAGTTGATTTTACCGAAAGAGTTGTAATATCAACATACATAATATACATGTATATTAATGTTATTATTACTATTATTATAGTTGTTTTCAAATGCAGTTTACTCGATAGATTCAACAGATAATTAGGTAGTTGATTTAACAATTGTGCAAGATCGTAAATTTAACGTTTTAAGCTATTAGCTGAAAATCGAGACCGGAAAATGTTGAATTGACTGTCGTTTTCGGTAATTTCAACAACATCTTTTTCTCCCTGTAGTAAACCAAAACACGAGCAGTACTTGACATGGCGAAGAAAAAAATTTAAAAAAAATATATCTTTTAAAACTTATTTAGTTTTCAATAGCAGTACAGAACCAATATCTACAATCCATTCGTGAAAATTATTTAATTCTTGGAAAATCGAAATCGAATGAAGTAGCAGCAAGAGATACTCTGTAATTCGAAAAGTACTTTCCGGATTTGGATGAAACTTAGAATTTAAAATGTAATTTTTTTTTTGGATTACATGGAAATAGGGCGGATACAGTGGGGTGATTTGGGATGATTTTTTTTTATTTTTCTCAGAAAATATTTAACATAGAGGAATTTTCGTATTTATCTGCACAAAATTTTACGTACCCCCAATTTTTTTCATATTTTTAGCACTTATGGTCTGACCGCTAGGCCGCTAAGTTTGGTAATCATTTTTGTTCAACAAATTTTGTAAGAAAACATATTTTCTACATATAAGTATGTAGGATTGCAAAAATCTCTTTAATTTGATATCCCACATGATGGGGAGCAAAATAATTTTTGTTTATGTTTTGTTTTATTCATGCAAGGTGCCCAAAAAAGTGCGCCCAAAATGAAATTCATTACAACCATCTTGTGCGGGCTCCTACATAATGTATACATAGTGAAAGTTTCAGCGCTCTATCATTAACGGCTTAAAAGTTACATGACCGTGACCAACAGACGGACAGATAGACACCGTATCAAACCCATAAGTATACCGTCTTTCCTTTTAAGGTCCGGAACACTAAAAAGTTTGTTAACATGGCTCTGGAACGCCCACCGTTGACCAGAACGTTGTTCCCAGCCTCATTTTCGAAGTCTCACACTCTCGGCTACAGCAACCGAACCATGGGTGTTGTCCACTAGCATACCAGTCCCACAAACGTTTTATTACAAAGCGTACTTGGGTGTTTCATTTCGCCAAAACTTTTTATCAAAAAACACACTGTTTGGGCTACACAGCACTCACTTTGGAAATAAGTTTTTATAACCTATGATTTAAAAAGAAACCACTAGATGGCCCACCCTGTATGTAGAGTAAAAGAATATCAACACATTGGCTTTAACGAGTTTTGCATTTTTCAAAAGTAGGCGTATTAGTGGGTGGACTTAATGAAAATTAACTCATGTACTGTTTTCTTTACCAAGGATCTCCTACACAAAATTTCATCTACCCAGCTTAGTTATACCTAAATCACTTACTTATAGTGCAACATATTGGCTCAAAACTTCACAGGGACAGTTAGGGGCCAATACCGAAGATTACTTGACTTACTAAATTTGAGTTCAATTGTTTCTATAGAATTCATATGTAAAAGGGCGTTATCTATTGGGTCTTAAACTACACTACCTTTCAAGTTGGAACCAATCATACACATTCACAAAATTCTATTCAAATCGGTTATATGGTTTCGGAGATTGTCATTTTAATTTTTTGCCAAAAAATTTAAATTATCCCTTGGTTTTTAATTTTGGAAAAAAATAAAAATTTAGATTATCGTATCATAAACTAAAAAAAAGTTTTGGTTTCCACCACACCCGCCTTCTTTGATGATAAAAAAAATGTATTCTTGATTGAAACTAACAAATAAATGCTTTTTGTGAATTCATTTTAAAAATTGATAGTCAAATTTTGTAATAAGACTGCCTATACCTAAAAGCACACAAGAACTGCTACAACCGGTAGCTTTATGATGCTAATATGACTTGACTTATACGAGGTACTCCTTACTCCTTAATAAGTCTTTTAATTTGAGACTTTGATAAAACCCATTCATTACTAAATATGTGTGCTCATTGATTGAGCCCTAACTTGTTCTTAATATACTTTACTAAAAGAAAAACTTACCGCAGGCAGCTGCCAATTAGCTGGTAAATTATAATTGGCTTCAAAATTGTATGAAACGAAAACATTTCTATGAGGTCCCAAATCGATTGGAACTGCAATCGCTCCAAATATCTGTAGTGTAGTAAACGAAAAGTTTGTGCTGTTTTACAGAATGATTTAAGACATATTCCGAATTATTTAAACTTACGCCATACGCACTGTTTGCGGGAAAGAAAACTGCACCATTTAAAAGGCGTATACTTATACACAATATAATCAGTACTCCGAAGCAAGTAGACATTATGGTTAGATTATCGAAATGAAATGCACAATGAACTGCTTTTAAATTGTAAAAAAAATATCAATAAATAAATAAACTTTGCAGTTTGAATGGCAACAACGAAATGGTGAGACAGTACCTAGAGAACCTTCGCAAGACAGGAGATTCCACAAACAGTGAAATGTGACAAATCGTCTCAATTAGAGATGCTGTAAAAATTATAAAACCAAACAGTTTAATTTAAACTTTTCTTTTTCTTTCGCTGCCCTATATACAAAGATTCTGTTTTTACTGGGCTGCACCAGTGTTAATTGTATTGGTCATAAGTAAAAGTTTCTGTTCTATTTTGTTAATATTTATGAAGCCTGTTTTGACGAACAAAATTATTGTTTTGCTTAGACTTTGCACTTGTCACTATACGTTTATACGCCAGTCTATAGAAGCACATTTTTACCATCTTAGGTAAGTGTTTTTGTTTTTGTTTTTAGAAGACATTGCAAACCAATCTTTTGCTTGACAAGAATCGTAAAACTTGTGAAATACTACCTGGTGATGGACATCGATATGGCTGTGAATATTTATTATTTATTAAACAATTAAAAATCCTCATGTTATAATTGAGAAAATCAACTTCTATAATAAGATGTACATACATACTCATATTCATAAATAAGAACACACTATGTATGCAGATACTTTAATATAGAATCATAGTTCAATGGAAATTTTATTTAAAAATCCTTCGGGACAAACTTCTTTATATTTGTGACACTTGCTATTATAGCCGAGTTCTTCTGCCTCATACACGGACAATGGTAAATTCTCCTCTGCTGAAGAAGTAGGCCTGAAAAAAAAAAGGATTTTTACAACAAATGTTACATTTAAATAAGTCTATGTACATTTAAGTATATGTAAAGGGCTCATGCTAGATATTTGTCCACCTTAAGTTTACTAAATATAAGTTGAAACTAATATACATACTTCTTGGAATAAAGTATAAAAAATGTACTGAAAATAAAAAATACAAATATGCATATCCAGTGTTCGGACTTTAAAAAAAAAATTTGAAATCTGCTGCGCCACTGCGCTTGACTTGCAATCTACTGCGATTTTTGAAATGTGAAAACCGTTGAAAACTTGATGTTTTCTTGATGTTTAATAGAAAAAATAAACTGAAATTTATATACAACTAGCTACATATATTAATGAAGTTCCTAAAGAAACATAAATTTATTGATGGCAAATTTCTTTTAAGAACTGAATTTAACTGAAAATTAATCAGTTATTAAACATTTTATAAAAAAATGAATTTCGTACAAAGATTTGTGATTTAATTTAGTTTAAAACGTGCAATTTATGTTTGTTTCAACCTTATTTTATCGTAAAAATATATGTGTATAAATCTAAACTCCATTATTGTTGTATTTTTTCTTCAACAAAAAAACCTGCTGCGAAAAATATAGATCTGCTGCACTTATTGTAAGAATCTACTGCTAAATTTTGTTATTGAAGTCCATATACATAAGCAGCTAATAGAAATCCTAGGACTAGCTTCTCATAACCATACGTTTTCAGCACATTCCTACACGTAAAGAAGGGTCCTACATTCGAAAGGCAAAGGGTTTTTGAGAAGTTTCTTACAACAGTAATTCTCTGTGTTCATATTTGATCGCTGATCATATTTTTTCCCGGATTTCAACTTGGAACGCAATGCGTATAGCACATGAGGTAATTTCTACAATCATCGATAAATAATTGTAATACGTACATAAAAAGCACATGAAAGATGCTGCCTAAGACTCCATTGGATTGGTACAGGCTCGATTCGGCAACTTCGCAGATAGTACGCAAGAGGCATTCTGTACCATTAAATCCGAAAAGTTCTAAATATCCTGAAACGCAGTGATAAAAATTTGTCCTCGTGTACAATGATCGCTTCTTTTTACCACCATCGATCAGTGTAACATTGTTACCAACATCACTGAACATCCCGCTTAAATTCCACTGTAAAAATATAAAAATCATATAAGGTATAAAAATTCAAATAGCTACACAAAAATTACCTTTTCTATTAGAGTGTAGTGGGTGTCGTTTGGTGGCAATCCGTAATTTGTTTCCAAATTGAATGCTACATAAACATTCCGATTACTTAGTTCTAGTGGAACTGCAACCGCAGCTAAGTACTTTGTGTAGGAATATTTTTTTAATACTTTTGATGTTATTTTAAAATAATTTACATTATATCGTGTTTAGTTTATGGGTTACTTACGCCAAATGAATTGCCTCTGGTGAATGCGAGTGTGCGTTTGATTCGTTCACAATTTATACTTCCAAATCGCAAAAAGAAGTGTAGTATGGCTATACCTATACATGTGAGAAGGATTTTGTTGCACTGTACCTCCATTCTCGTCTCTGGTTGGAATACGAATAAACCTTTAGTATTTGGTCATGACTGAGCTAATGATCTATTTTGCAGAGTTTGTAGCGAAGAACTACTTGTTAATTAATTGAAGATATGAATGTAACGAGTAATGCACGAATAATGCACTTAAAAGAGAATGCCAAATTGCATTTGTATAAGTAGGTATGTATTTTACGGACAATTTTGACTTAAACTGAGAGTTAAATAAGTTGTAATATACATTTGCAGTTGCGGGTTAATTTAAACAATTATGTGTTTTAAAACATCGCACAGTGGTTTCCCCTATAGGACAAAAGGTAGGATGCAAATATATTTTGTTGCAAATGATGTCTCTGATAACGGTTCATTCTAAATTAGCCATCTGAGAGAAGTTGTTCATAGAATGATTTTTTGTAGACGTTGGCGATTTTTAGTGCAGATTTTTTTCACTACTTTTAAATTAGATTTATATTTTTACTTGCACCGATACGTAGTATAGGACAAGCTTTGGATTCGTGAATATTTTCGATCTCGGGATTTTGATAAATTGTGATATAACCTTTATAAAGAAGTCGAAAAAATCGGGTCTGAAAATTCCGTCTGTCTGGCTGTTTGTCAGTCTGTCAGCGAGGCTACAGCCTAAACGGGTAAACGGATTTTGATCAAATTATATCTACGGTCTGAGGGGTAATTCCTAGGGGCGAAATAAATGTTTGCCCTAGCCCTAATATTAACGGTACTTTACTTGAGGCTAATTTAACAAAACACTCATTTTTTTTAATTCAATATTTCGGCTAGTTTAACAAAGATGGCATACCATATTTTTGGCCAAAAGCGTTAATAACGGTAATTTACTTATAGCCAAATTGGTAAAAAACGGATTTGCTGGAAAACAGCCATACCGATTTAGTTTAAGCTTTATTTTAAATCGAGTTTTGATACATGCTATAAAATGGCTTACAAAATTTTGCCCAAAATTTGTTATAATGGCACTTAAGGCCAATTTGGTTAAAAGCCGGTTTGTTTAAAGCAAATTTTTAGAGTGTATAAAACTGTGCTAATAATAACGGTACTTTCTTAGGGTCAAGCGGATTTATCCAATTTGCTCGAAAACGTCTTAAACGATTTTGTTTAAATTTTATATTTATGCTAGTCTTGTGAACTCTAATAAAATAGCGTACCACGTTTTTAGACCAAATTGCTAAGAACGGTATTTTACTTATAGCAAACTTAACAAAAAATAAAGATTTTGATTGACCTAGTCTAGACAAGTGGCATAAAATGGCGTACTACGTTTTTGGCTGAAAAACCGTAAAACGGTACTTTACTTATTAACTGGTTTTAGAAATATAACCTTTTCTCGGTTAATATTCAATGGATTTTGGTCAAAAACAAAACGTGAACAAAATTTAATGAATACAAAAATATGGCATTTAATTTTATGAAGAATTTAAAAAAAAAATATTTTTTCATATAACTAAACTTCATTAATTTCCAACTAACAGCCCAAAGGTGCAAGTACGTAGAGTACACGTGCACTTTATTTTTTGTGACCTAGGTTGTAGAAATGTCAGAAAGAACCTCAGAACCCAAATCTTATCGTCCAAACATTTGATTGCCCTGCAGTAATTGAGTAGGTCCATCGGTTAGTTCCACTAAAGAATATTGATATAAAAATCTACTATTTCTAGAAGTGCCCTCATATTCACAGAGAATGTGCGGAATATCCTCCGAGGTATGTAGATCCTCACAATACCTATAAATATCCGACTCTGATAATCCAAATCGATCATAGTCCTAATTTGTGATCTCCCTAGCTTAATGATTTCACTTGTTCTTTTATGGTTAATATCTGACCCTTATTCTGGATACCCTATGTTCCTCCAGATTAGCCAATCTGCATTGAGCCATATTGTGTATAGAATTGATGATACTGCTTCTGAAAAAACACAGGAGCGTCCCGCAGCTTTTTTGACCAGTCTATCGGCGCATTCGTTACCGCCAATATGTTCTATTAATGCCTTGAGCATTGCGCGGCAATCCCTGTCTGGCTCAGATTTGATGACAAAAGACTCTAGCGCTTTGAACGCAGCTTGCATGTCAATGAAGATGGCAATATCCTTATATGTATATATTATTATGAGATATTGATCCCTTTTAACAACCTATTGTTAAATGAATCCAATTTAATTATATCAAGCATATTTAAAGGTAAAATAAAATATATATGTAATATATTTTTTTAGAAAGAAAAAATCATCAAACTAACGGTGTTTAGATAAGCCTCTCTTTTTTTTAAATATACACCATAAACGTTTCCTGGTTTAAATTAGGATTAAAGCTAACAGTGACATCATTAGTTGCGATTGTAAACCTCATTACTAATCTATTAAAAAAATATATATGTACTGATAATACATATATGATATTTATAGAGGTACACGTTTCTTTTTTAAACCGAAAAACATATTTTATGTACAATAAAATATCACAGCAAAATCCCATATTATCACCACTGAGAGTATGGTAGCAACATAGCCTACTTAGTAAATAGGTCCAAAACATGAATAGTCCGGAATTTTTATTCTGAACTATACTAAATGTTTATTGTAATGTACCCACACCGAATCATAGAGCTTTAACTGGTTACAGCGTCAGCAAGAACGGTAGCACGAACTCAACCGACTCTTATGTTGGTGTTAATTAAAATCCCATGAAACACAATTCTAGACTACGACCAAGACAACTCCGCTAAGAAAATGCAACTTTAGTTTCTGATTCCTATAGACAATGTAAACTTCTTGTACACACTTGTCGGATTGTTTTTAGTGTTCTTTCGAGTTTGTTAGCAGAATCATCATTATTAAGCGTGTTGTACACTAAGTGCGGCAAGATACAAATAAATCAGAAAAAGAAAAACAAAATGGTGGTTCAGAAATTAGCCTTACTTATTCTTATCATGTGCATAAAACACACAACATTAGGTCAAAATGAGACTACTTCACACGATATTAGCAAGAGATTTATTCCGCCGCTTATAGTTTTTCCTCCAACAGCACCCACTCGTGTCCAGGTATGGCATTTACCTATTATGTTTCAGAAATATAATTTTAAGTTAACTTTATCATAGCTTATTTTCGGTGTTGGTATTCCTGTAGACAATCTTAATTTTGAATCCCTAACAAACGGTTGGGTACTTAAATATGAGTACTTTCTACCATCAAATGCAACCCAGCTGTATATCCCGGCCCGACTAAACATATCTGGAAGAAGCATTCCGGATGAAAAAAGAAAAATTGAAAAGTACGATGTTGAAGCTGTGCAAATTGATACCGGATTTGATGGGAGTGATCTGGATTCAAATGGCGGCAGCGACATTACTGCCAATGACTTGGATGAATTTGACACTGACTTTGATGAATTATCTGAAATTCGAGAGAGTGAACAAAAAAATCGGTCAAAGTACCGGTGGGCCATTTATAAGGCTTTGGAAGCTGCTGTCGACAGGTAAAAACTTTGGGCCTCTAGCAAATGATTCAATTCATTATTCATTTATTAAAATTTGCGCAGAAAAAATCTGGTTGGCAGATCGTGTCTATTAAAGAGTATTTGTGAAGTAGCAGGAACACCTTTTCACTATCAAAATGGTCTCTATGCTGAATTGATACGCATTCTTTTGACGTAAGTTTTCAAGATATTTCTGTTGTTGTTTGCTTTAATTAGATACATTTTAGGCCCTCGGCATCCGTGGATGAGCTGTCAACACATTCCGATAACGAATACTTCCATGCAGAGGTGCTGGGAAAATCTGGAGCACCTTGTGATATGATGTTTAAGGACTGTAAAAATTCGTTGCTGGATATTTTTTCGAATGTTTTGAATGTGAGCGATGATCTAATGGACATTTTTGGATAAATAAAGGATGGATTACTTAATGACCTAGTTTGTTTGTCATGTGTTGCTCTTTCTATCGATATGCCAGTTTTATTTCGTGGACAGACGGACAAACAGAATCTGTTTGAATTGTGTCTTACATTTTTAATATCCAGCCAGCAAAGTTAGTTCTGTGTCGGAAGGCTTACAAATCTGTAATAAGTTCAAATTTCTGAGGCGGAAGAGTTAGTTTTGTGATAGAAGCTCTAAGAATGAACTTGTTAGATTCGCGTTCTTCGTTTTCTCAAATCGATGCTGCGTTTTTCTTCAAAAGTGCACCAAGATTATCTTATTTTGAAAACAGTAATAAAAAGATTAAAAAACGATTTGATGTTTATAAGATATTACGAGAGTACAATTTTAAGTGGACAACAAGTGGTATAGCATGCCTAGCGACTAAACAAACTTGGCCTAAGCTGGATTTGAAAAGTTCTCAGGTTTTGATTTCTATCAACAGGTTGCATATCGGCACCACAATAGGTGTCATCTTTGGACACTGTCTAATATGCAAGCACGCAACAAGGCTAAGCCTTTTCGCAAACGACGTTTGCAGAATCTGCAGGGATGAAGAAAAAGAGGAAACTATTCCCTACTCCCAGAGAAGGCTGCTTCACTTAGGAACTTCATACTATAACGACTTAGAAGATCTAAATAATATAGACATAAAAAGTCTCTCTCTGCTAGGATTACGCCATTGACGATTTGCGTTAATATTTACGCTTTTTGAGCTCCAATCGACATCAATGGTGTAAAGGCACAATTTTTTCACGTCAATCTACGCCAATTTGGTTGACCCTCTGATTTTCCCCAATTTCCGTCAACTAAAATTTACGCAATTAGATATATCAATCGTGTAAACGAATCTATTCAAATATAAGCGTCAACCTACAGCTCAATTGCGTCAACCAAATGGTTGACCACTCGAGCGTCAACCACAGGTGTCAATTTCAGATCAATTTTAAACAAAATTGACATATCTCGTAATTTTTTTTTGCGCTTTCCAAACATGTACAAAGCTGCTGCCTTAATTGTTTTTCACTTTTGGACATACCTTTTATTCGATTCTAATCGAAAACAAATATTTATTAACAAAAAAAATATTTTATTCTGAAAAAAATGTTGTCGGGAAATTCATTTATTACTAATGACAGCAAGCGTCAACCAATAGTCAATTCACCCAAAAAAAATAAGTGCTTTGTATTTTACATTGAAGGCAGTAGATTTTACAATTCATTAATTAACAAATTTTTGTAGATTTTGCATTCATTTTTACAATAAAGTTGTAGGATAGGGTATAAAAATGGGTTGGAATCTCAATACAGTAGAGGATATAGATACGTTCTCTTAGTTTTAGCGTTTGGTAAAGTAACTAAAAAGGAAAACTTTCAGTGAGTATTTATTTATTTATTTATTTATTTATTTATTTACTGAAGCTTAGTAGAACCTGCAACTGAATTCTAACAAAACCTATTAATTCTAACTAAACTAAAATAAATATCTTATTATTCAAGAAACGTAAGCTTACTTCAGTAACAAAGGTTCTCAGGTTAATCAATTCTAACCAATCTTCGCAGGGCGGTAGGATATAGTTGTCTGCCCATATGAGACCGTGTAAAGCAAAACGTGAAACCTACACTACACAGATTAAATTCTAAGGGAGTGAGTGACCTGAAAAGGTTACCAAACTTGGCTGGCGTACTCAAGGAGTCGCCTGACAAAAGTAATGTATAGCGATATTGTAACGTAAAGGTTACTTACTTTCTAATCTCCTGCATTCCCTTGTGGGACTAAGAGGCCTCTATTATGCCATAATGTACGGTTTCTGACAATGTTCTCCTCAACTTTTTCCCAACTGCCGTGCCTCCATCTCGAACCGTTCTGCGCCATGTTCTGCTCGGACCGCCGGGTATTCTGCCATCCTGCGTTAACGGATTCCATTACATAGCATGTTTAGCTATGGAACTGTCACCTTATCGGAGTGTGTGACTTTCATCTTGGATGATCGTGCCTTTAGGTTCCTGACCCGTTCTCTTGTACACTGAAAAAAATAAATTAATGAACTGCAATCATACAGCGAAATCCATTAATTTTTAAGAAGAAATCATGTATTTTATGTACAGATTCTTAAAACAAAATCTTGGTTTTATGATCAATTCATTAATCGTATGAAATTGCATTCATAAAAATATTTGTATGGCAGATTTGAAGAATGAACCGCTGATTCATATTTTAATGAATTTATTCATAAGTTTATGAACTGTTCATAAACAGCCGACTATGATTTTTAAGAATAAACACATTGGATTAATGAACATATTCATTATATTAAAGAAAAATGATTCATTAAGAAGAACCTATGCGCACTAAAAGTCAAGTCAAGTCAACAACCCCACCCAAGGAGAATTCTGTAAAAACTAGTTCCACCATTTCTCTCTCACCACACCATTTTTTTTTTCCTCTGATGAATGCAATGAATCGACTCATTATGTCTAAGAAATTTTTCTTATTCATATATAATGTATATATACATACGTAAACAATTAATATCGTTGAATGAATATTATTCATTATTTTAATAAAAACAATTCATAGCTGTATGAATACATAAATTTATAAATTTATGAACTGAGATTCATGTTATTAATGAATTCGATGTTTAGTTCACTTTTAATGCACTTTTTTATTCAGTATTTTTTCATTTAAATTGCGTACCTTTTTGGTTCAGTGTAGAGGTGATTAGAGATACGGTTGGGCCAGAAAATACTTAAGATGTTACGTAGCTACCTGTTAACGAAAGCTTGCAGCTTTCTTGTGATGTTGATGGTTACTCTCCAAGTGCGGAACAGTCTCAGCTTGGTGTTTAAGCTAATTGCATTGCTTCGCCATACCTTGTACAACATACCGAACGCAAATTTCGCTTTGGAAATTCCGTTAGCTATATCCAGTTCGGTTCCACCGTCAGTCGAGACAATAATCCCAAGATACAGAAAATCGTCTACTCCCTCTACCGCTTGTCCAGCAATTCATATTTGAGCTGATGAGGTTGTACCAAGGCTGATAACTTAAGTTTTACCGTATTAATTGGCAGCCCGACGACGCCTGTCTCTCTCTTCACATCAGCTGTCATTTGGTGGAGATCCATAATTCTATGAGAAAGTAAGCATACACCGTCAGCGTAGTCAATATGCTTACTTCAGTTGGGATGTAAGATCCATCGCATTGCTCCGTTTCCCGTCAACAAAGCTGCACGAAGCACATCGCCAATTATCAAAAGGAATAGAATTGGTGAAAGAACGCAACCTTGTGTTACGCCACTTTGGATCTCGAATTCCTCTGACAACCTTCCTTTGTGTAGGACGTGATATTTTGAGCCTTGATAATAGCAATTAATTTATCTGGGATACTTTTCTTGCGTAAGGTACGTCAAAAAGCGCCCTCCCATATAACACCCAAATCATGCATAAAGGAGATTGTGGGAATAGAATCTTAAAGAAAGTAGTAAAATCTGTGGGGAGGGGGCAGGTTGACATTTACTGGCGTTACGTTCTTAAAAGTTATTGAATCACCAAGTGTAGAATAAATTTAGGTCGTTTTCATGTCGTCCGCGTAAATTGACGGATCAAAGTACTAAATGATGTGACAAACGTCCTTACCTACTTCTAGTGCCTGCAGTGTCTGTCTTAGAGACAAATTCGGTTAGGTTAGTAGTTGTGGACCTACCTTTTAAAAAACAGTGCTGTTGTCGAGAAAAAATGACATATTACATACATTACAGTGTTCATATGAAAACCATTTGGGTGTATGGAAGATATGATTAATATTGCCTTCTATTAATTGACAATATGAAACCAGAAGGTGTGTTATTAATTTCTTCTAGATATTTAAGATATCTAAGATATAATATTAAGTATGTATGCTACGTAGTCAAGAATACATTTCCACACTGAAATTTCATCCGTGTTTCCTTTAACATGGATTATTTCACGCTGCACGTTTTGTAAACGTTAATGAATCCAAGTACTCCACCAACCTCAACTCTTCGTGTACCATTGTAAACAAAAACAATTATCATCTGCTATCGAACTATTTAAGTCTTACAACAAGAAATTTTGCAAGAGATTTCGAGTCAGTCTGAAATCATTAACCATGGTGGTAGTATATTTATTTATTCTTCTTTCTTTAAGTTGGGATCCAGTTGGTGCGCATGGAATAAGTAGACGATATTTACTCTTTCCTCGTCAAGCTCCCACTAGGCATCAAGTACATAAATTCAATCGATATTTGCTCATCGAATTAAAATTACTGTTTAATTTAGTTCATTGCTGGAATCGGTATTCCTGCTGATCTTGAATATGAGTCCTTAACAGTTGGATATGTGTTAAAGGCGATGTTCTACTTACCGTGGAATGCCACAACATTTCGGAAAAATCCTTTTATTCCAGAGTATCAAAGGTATTTGCATACGCCACAGATACTACAACATAAAACAACACGATGGAGTGTATACGCTACATTTGAGAGTATAATTGATAAGTAAGTGGATTAATCGGACATTACGCATTTTTTTCCAATGAGGCCAATAAATAAAACAACTATGGACCTAGATATTATTGTTTCCAGCTTAGTTTAAATTTTTTTCTTATTTCATACTGACTAAATATGTATATTTTAGTGATTTAATAACTACACATTAATTATATATTTCCATAGATATGGATACAACGGCACAGAATGTGTCTTAGAGGCCATTTGTGAAACAAATTTATTAATATTCACGGAAAATAGTTCAATTTTAGGTGAACTACTTCATATACTCTTAACGTGAGTAGATATTTAATATTAATTGTTGATAATAATTACTTGAGTCCATAGGCCTTCAACATCGCATGATAATTTACACAAAGGCTCACTGAGGTACCTCGAGGCAGAAAAACAAGGCAAAAATGGTCAGTGCGAAAACTTTCACTGTGGCTTTTCAATTATAAAAACAATTTCGAAAATTTTTTAAAATAATATATAGATAAATACAATAAATAAATGCATACATAGTGTCTTCTCATTCAATGATCTGGGTTGAGTGGTTGAATTGACATTTGGCTTTGCGTGTGTGTTTTTCTCTACTTATGGATGGATATGGATTGCTTTATGTTTGGCCGCTGTACTCATCTGTCCCAATTTTTTACCTTATATGCTAACTTCTGAGTATTAATAAGAATATGACTTCTCAATCTACAATCCGTTCGGAGCGGATCGTATGATACCCTTTCCCTATCCTGGTATAAATAGGTACATAGCTCGTTTTTCCACCTTTCCTACATAAATACATAGCTCGTTTTTCCACCTGTATACTTATTTAAGCAAGTTTTTTTTTCAAATATCTTAAAAAACTTTTCTTTTTCTTTTATATAACTACTCCAAAACACGAATTTTTTCAATAACTGGGCTTGGTAGTTGGCGGATTTTGTCAATTTTTCAACATATACTGTATTTTGCTCGATAAAACCGTCGAAAAGAAGTATTGAAGATGTGTAGGGTAAGAGAGTATCTACAATACGAGTATATGTATATTAGCTTAAATAAGTTTAATCGAGTTTCATGTAAAATTACTGAAAAAAGTAAATTTTTCGAAAAGTGGGCGTGACAGTGGGCGGATTTTGAAATATTTTACACTTGTTTTTAAGGCCCAAAAACTGGTGACATCTGGTATTGATACTAATCATTTAAACATATACTTTGTTGTGCCTATGTACTTTATTTCTCTATGTTACAAACTATATATCAAACTTTATATACCCTAGGGATAGGGTATAAAAAGAGTAAAACTAATAATTGCGGATTCTATAAAACACCCGCTTTGAGTCTCCATGTCCATTGTCTGTTGATCGACTCGAGGACAAAAATAGAGATAAGGGTTCTTCGCACACCCTTGAGGAGCTTGAAGATCATCAGATATTATATACCTTTCTCCACTTGTCAATAGTAAAAATCAAAGTGACTTTTCACGAGCTGAAGTTAACGAATCAGTATCCTTATATCCTCTGGGTGCGAAGATTAGTACCGTCACTAGCGAGCACGAAGCCAAGCAGTCGGCGGACGTCAAAGATAAATATATTTATATAGTATATGAATGTGTATATACTTACTTACTTACGAGTGCTCCGACCCGATATACATACATATGTATATGTACATCTAGCAGAGTAATATATTTTTATACGAGAGTTATCCAATGCGTTAGGATTTGAATTCGAAATGACCCGTATAGGATTCAAGACCCTGAAACGGTTTAGTAAGTGGTTCGCTTACTGATAAAACGTGTACTTCTTCGGTTCCCTCCAAAAAAAAACTTTTGTTTTAATAACAAATTTAACACAATTCTAAGGCAATTCAAAATCGCTCTCCCACCATAGTTGATAATGCTTTTAAGTAGATCGCGATCTCTCGAACAAAACTTCCATCGCTTCATACAATTCGAGCTCGAAAGTTTTAATGTTCCATTTTGCATTGAAATTTTTAGCAAACCACTGATGCCAAGTTTTTATAACATTTAATGACTAAGTTCCTCAATTTTAGATTTTGAACCAAATTTTAGGCCATTTTTTAAATAATTTCATAATTTTAAGGCTTGTGACTTTTTTCAAAGAAAGTCGAAAATCTCAAATGTTAGCAAAAAGTAGCAGACAAATTTCACATTTTCTCAAAATACATACATATATACTACCGATTCAACAGAACTATAATTTTCAGGTTAATTACGAATTATAGACTTAATTAATTAAAATTAATGTTTCAATATAACACACAAATTCCAATAATTTAATAAAATTTAATTTTAAGAAAATCTCAATTAATTTTCGATGCTCAACTGTATATTTGCGAACATAAACTGATACCAAACAGTGTTATTGAAAACAATCGTGCGATTCTCAGTGTTTTGTTGACCTATTTCACCTACTCTCGAAAAAAGGGCAAAATTTAATGCAAAGAACGTGTGAAAAATTAAAATACCTATGTGTCTATTTGTAAATGCACATACAAATATAATTACAAAATTACTCAATTTAAACACAATTCCTTGTGCTTGCCACTTAAAAGTATTACTAGCACAGTCGCACCACCTGCCAGAAACGAAAAACTCAACTAGCCCAGACTGAGTAGGGAGAATTGTACTAAAAGTCATTTCAAATCACGTTTTCCGCAAAGCAAGACCGGTCGTTGTTGTGAATTTTTCATTGGTTATACTTATAATTTCCTCGTGAATTTTGTTTTAAGAAATCAGTGAAAAGAATAACCAACGTAAGTTTTTCTCCTAATAATTTCATGAATTCCATTCAAAATCATTTATTTCATTAAAAAGACGTGCACATAATTAGATAACCTCAAATTCTTATTGGATAGATCTTTCTGGAATCTGTCACTGATAAGAATGTCGGCCTGAGTAGTAGTTAAATTTCTTTCTTTTATCTTCCCTTAACAGATTTTTTTTTTTTAAATATAGGCTCTGAAAAGATAGAATTTGTCTAAATACGAAAAAGTGTTGGATTACGAAATACGAGTTTTCCTTCACTACTGGTTGAGATTGTGAAATACTGAAAGTATTGGGATTGAAAACATGTGCTGCCTTTAATTGGTTGTTACCATATGATATGATTGCACTTGCTATTAGACTGTTCATTAATGGAGTTTCTAGAACTAGGGCTAAAGCACATTCCAATAATTTGATTTACATTTGTTTTTTTGTCTTGTATCTATGACGTAATAACAGGATGAAAATATGTATTTCTTTGCATTTGTAAAGAAATGTACATATAACGAGAAGTTATATAATACTGGAAAGGAGTTCATTCTTGAATGGCAAATTGCAAGTTTATTCAAAGTTCAGGGTAACCAGGATTGCCACTTTTATATGAATCCGCAGTAGCGGTCTGAAGTCCAAAGAATTTTATCAATAAAGTACCAAGAGAAAGCAATTTTAATCCTTCGGTGCATACCTACGCACCTCATTCCTCCCCGGTGGGAGGACGGAGGGTTGATTTTTTATGAACGTTTGATTTTTAATATAAAGCACTGACTGCTGCTTTGTAAAATATGTCTGGTACCTACCTCCTTTATAAAAAAAAAAAAAACTAGACAATACATTATGTAGTCGATTAGCCGAAAAATAATCTGATTTTGTTAAATATCTATGCATATCATATACCTTTTTGTTATATATATACTGTATGCATTGGAGACCCTATATAAATGTTTCATATACAAATATATTACATGAAATATAATAAATACATTACTTTTGGCACGTTTCATTTTGTCTATGCTAGTTACGTGCATATAATTTACTTGGAATCTTTGTCTATGCTAGTTACGTGCATATAATTTACTTGGAATCTAGTATTTATTAAAATCATGAAAACAGTTTGAATATTCCTCATCCGTGCACCTTGCTTAGCGCCTCTCGTGGATTTATCTAAATGGCGAAGTATTTGGGAATATAGCTAGCACCGTAGTGTGTCCCATCTACACAGTACAGTCAATTTTTGACCCGTTCTCTGATAAAGGAACTTCGTTGGACTACTGCTCCAGGGGTTTCAAGTTCGAATCCAGAAAAATAAAACTTCCGTTCTCTTCTGTACATGCATAAAGGGATACCGCGCACAACATGTATAGTTGTTAGAAGCTGGACCTTGGCCCTCTATTGACTGCATGGTAGACAATATAATCACTGACTTAAAAGACTTCAACTAAGTGAATGCATTCACCGACTTCAACAGCATTCATCAGTGAATGCTAGTGACTTCAAAGAACGCAGAGCATTTAAAAAAGATTGCATTCTTTCAGACTTCACCATTCTGAATGTTAAAATTGAATGCTGCGGTCATGACACTTCGAAATGAATGGTGATTTATTTTTTTTTTATCTGAAGTCTGTTGAAGTCATTGGGTGTGTTCAGGATTCTAGTCACTAATATGTTAGTGGAGTCTACAATTCTGAACGCTCAAACTTGATATTCCCTCGTCATATGTAATTGGATGTAGACTACGTAGTTTCACCTGGGATTTTTTTGTGAATAGAGTTTTTTTTCAGAATTGTTAGGAATGAAAAAGGACACAAAAAGTATAAAAATGGACTATAATAAGATGCAATTTTGTTTAAGTGGGATTACATGCACATAAATATGTGCTAATAAAGTAAACTATGAATATTTACATTATAGAACAAGTTATTCTTCTCATAAACGATTTTCCCGAGTCAATGCACGCAATTTGCCTGATCTAAAGATGTGTTGAACACCGATATCCCAATTAAATTAAAATAATTATTCCTTCAAAAGAATTTTCTTCCATTTTAGCTGACTAAAAATTCTAATATTTACGCGTTAAATATCTTCGTAGTTGATTATTTTTATTTAATCCAGTCCCTCCTTCACAAAAGGTCACTAGTTTTGCAGTGCATTTGCATGCTCTCAACCAATCAGATCGACCAAATCTGACTTCACTACGTAGTGACTAGAATCCTGAACACACACATTGAATTGAAACAAATCTACGTGAATTGTTAGTATGACTTTATGTGAATGCTTTCCGCAATGATTGACTTCTTTTACAGCTCTGCAATGTAGTTCTCTACACTCGTGGAAATTCACAAACGTCAAACATTTGTGCAGTGATGCTACATTACTGCTTATTTGCGATGTTAATGCTTTGCACAAATGATGCTGATTTGATAGAAAATTTCGTTAGCGCATTTTTTAAAGTCCTTTTTGCACTTATATGGATGTTCTGTTAAACCCAAAAAATTCCTTTACTAGAGAAGTTGGTATACAGTTGGTAATACATACTGCTCTTGGCAACACAGCCCTGATTTTGTTGATGGCGTTCTGTGATGGGAGCTCCGCATCTTATTTGGCCAATCTATCGGTGCATTCATTACCCTCAATATCACACTGTTCAGGAACCTAGCATAATCTTACATAATCATTGCATTGCACGGCAATCTCTGCTTCATATTTGATGCCAAAAGATGGCGCTATTATTGATCCCATCTCAAGTAGCAGCTTTGAGCACGGCTAGAAACTATGCCTGGAAAAACACTGCATGGGTCCAGGAGTTTTAGAAATATTTCTAGGTTCAAGTGTTTTGAATGAATACCTGACTCATAGGATTTAAACCCATGTGTAAAAATAACAATTTCATTCTAAAGGGAAACTGCGATACGCTACTTCGTACGGAATATCAAAGTCAATGAAACCTAAAATATCATCCGATTTCTCCTGAGTTTCGGTTAACGTGTTTCTATGAATGGGGCTGTGCCCTATGCTACTATCCTTAAAGAATCCTATGTGTCTGAGCCGAAACGTACCTCTTTAAGCCTGTAATTGTATTGAAAGTCGAGCAGCAAAAGGTCTAAAAACATCTCAAGTGCTGTAGTGGGCGTGGTACGCAAAGTGTCCGTAATAGCAACACTCGCTGATCTTTGTACCGTCGTCAACTTATCCTTTATGTACCTTTTAGTAGTTGCCGTCCACCATACTAGAGCTCGATACGTGCGTATGGGTCTAACTACCGTGACGTGTAACCAGTGCATAACGACTAGTTTCAGGCATAGGCAACATATAATATAAATGAAAATGAAGTATTGGTGCAAGAATTCGAACTTGAGATATTAATCAATTCTGACAGTACGATGATAGAGAAGCTCGAGAAAGTAGGTCTGCCAATTCCGTCTGTCCGTCTGTCTGTGTGTTACTGTGACTACAGCCTGAATCAAACTAATCAAACTTTATTTCTAGGGTCTTTGTGATAATCGCTAGAGACGAAATTGAATTTTTTTAGTTGTTTTAGTCCTATTATTAACGGTACTTTACGTATGGCCAATTTCACAAAAATTTGATTTTATCAAAACCGGCTCTAACGATTCTGTCTAAATCTCATATTCAATTAAGATTGAAAAATTCTAATCAGGTGACATACAAAAGTTCTTACCAAAATTGTTAACAACAATACTTTACTTATGATTTTTTTTTTTAAATTCCAATTTGCGCGAAAACGGCTGAAACTAGTTCGTTTAAATTCTACACTGATAGTACAGAAACGTGCAATAAGATGATTTACCACATTTTGGCCGAAAGTTTTTGTATCGGTTCTTATGACCAATTTGGCTAAAAAAACAATTTTCATAAAAACGGATCAAACGATTTTATTAAAGTTCTCACATTAGATTAAAAGTAAAAATATATTAGTTGTTGGTTTTATGGATCTGCACAAAAAACTTATAGATACATACATATATGAAGGTGCAAGTCGTGCAATTTTTTTTTTCGTTCGGAGGAAACGGTATCAGTTTTACTATCTATCTTATATTCATGTACTCTGTCTTGTACACAGGACTTCATTGTTTCAATTTAACGCTTGATTAGTAGGCTTTCTAGACGACCCACGCTTTTAAGCATGTTGGCGTATTGTGCTTATTCTGGAGAATGGTTTTTTAAAGCTTGAAGTGGTCACGTTTTCACGAGTGTAAAAAGAGATAAGGAAAATAAATTTTAATATGGTCAAGCAAATCGATCTTTTTTTTTAAATTGGCTCTCTTTAAAAAAATATATATAGGCATAAGCAGATAATAATAAAAGGTCGCAATCGACCAGACAGGAAGATAGTATTACAAGACCCACTTGTTTCAACTTCTCTATAATTGCAATGTCAAAATGCATCAAAACTTCGGGGTCAAATTTTCAGTAGAGAAATCAAAAACTGATATTTAGATAAAACACCTTTCCGTATGTAATATAACAACATAATATTTGATCCGAAAAAAAGTTGGTGTTTTTCCTGTGACCACTGTACATTTATTATTAATTTTTACTCTACAGATGTATCGCCTGCCAGCTACATTGTCTCGTCTCTCTATTGCACGTCAGTACGCCGTACGTCATTTGTCTTCGAAAGATGTCAGATTCGGTGCCGAGGTCCGTGCTCTTATGCTTCAAGGAGTCGACATTTTAGCCGATGCCGTCGCTGTAACAATGGGCCCCAAGGGACGCAATGTCATTATTGAGCAGTCATGGGGTTCCCCAAAGATCACAAAGGATGGTGTCACCGTAGCTAAATCAATTGAATTGAAAGACAAATTCCAAAATATTGGAGCCAAGTTGGTGCAAGACGTTGCCAATAACACCAACGAGGAAGCTGGTGATGGTACCACCACCGCCACAGTTCTAGCTCGTGCTATTGCCAAAGAGGGATTTGAGAAAATCTCGAAGGGAGCTAATCCTGTTGAAATTCGTCGTGGTGTAATGATTGCTGTTGAAGCTGTTAAGGACAATCTAAAAGCTATGTCTCGACCAGTGAACACACCCGAAGAAATTGCTCAGGTGGCCACAATCTCCGCTAATGGTGATACAGCTATTGGTAACCTTATTAGCGAAGCCATGAAAAAGGTCGGACGTGATGGTGTCATCACAGTAAAGGACGGCAAAACTTTAACCGATGAATTGGAAGTAATTGAAGGCATGAAATTCGACAGAGGCTACATTTCGCCATATTTCATAAACTCTTCGAAGGGTGCCAGAGTTGAATTCCAAGATGCCTTGGTTTTGTTCTCCGAAAAGAAGATCTCTTCCGTGCAGTCTATTATTCCCGCCCTTGAGTTGGCTAATGCTCAAAGAAAACCTTTAGTGATTATTGCAGAAGATATTGATGGAGAAGCTTTGAGTACCTTAGTGGTGAACCGTTTGAAGATTGGTCTTCAAGTTGCAGCTGTAAAAGCCCCAGGATTTGGTGATAATAGGAAATCAACATTGACAGATATGGCCATTTCCTCCGGTGGTATTGTGTTCGGTGATGATGCCAACTTGGTAAAATTGGAAGACGTTCAGATCGGTGATCTGGGTAAAGTTGGTGAAGTAGTCATCACAAAGGACGACACACTTTTGTTGAAGGGCAAGGGCAAGAAGGAAGACATCGACAGACGTGTGCAACAAATTAGGGATCAAATTGATGAGACCACATCTGACTATGAAAAAGAAAAATTACAGGAACGTCTGGCCCGCTTGGCATCTGGAGTTGCATTATTGCGTGTTGGCGGCTCAAGTGAAGTTGAAGTGAACGAAAAGAAGGATCGTGTTAATGACGCATTGAATGCCACCCGAGCTGCCGTTGAAGAGGGTATTGTTCCCGGAGGTGGCACTGCTTTGCTTCGCTGCATTCCCAAATTAGATGGCCTTAAGGGAGCAAATGAAGATCAGGTAAAAAGAAAACATTGAGCTTAATAATTAATTTTTATATTCATACATAGGTATATTTTTTTTTTTAGAACATGGGAATCGATATTGTTCGCCGTTCTCTACGTATGCCATGCATGACCATCGCTAAAAATGCAGGCGTTGATGGCGCCATGGTCGTAGCCAAGGTTGAAGTTAAAGAAGGCGATTGGGGTTACGATGCATTGAAGGGCGAATATGGTAATCTTATCGAAAAAGGTATAATTGATCCAACCAAAGTAGTGCGAACTGCTTTGACGGATGCGTCTGGTGTCGCATCCCTTCTAACGACAGCTGAAGCTGTTGTTACTGATTCGCCGAAGGAAGAATCTGCGGGTGGTATGCCTGCTATGGGTGGTATGGGAGGCATGGGTGGTATGGGCGGAATGGGCGGTATGATGTAAGCTTTGCAACTTTCATCCAACACATCATCACTGCTGTTCTTAGATATAAAATGTACCTCTTTCGTTTTATTTTTCTTAAAACAAAAAAAAAATTCCGTTTATTTTCTTATGTTACTTCCATTATTATATACATATTATATATGTAAAATAAAGCAAATCAATTGTACTTCGGCTCACATACCGCATGTTTTGATCTAAAGACTTGCATTAGTATCAGAAGATGATTAATTCATTTCGACGTGTGTACTGTGTAGAATTAATTTGCTTAAAATAATAGCTTTTAGTTACCTTTAAATTAGAAAATCGTGTTTTAGAAAACCTGTTAAATTGCATTTATCTTTACGGGTTTTTTAGTTTATGCATACATACATACATACATGGACGCCTTGTTACGGGATTAATATAATACGATGTTTTTAAAAGATTTTATTTTGTTTTTTTAATTATAAATAAATGTAAATATTACTGGCGTCAAAACCAAATTGACCAGTGGTTCTACTTTCAATTAAGACTATTATTTCAGAAAGAATAAAAAAAGGTCCATCCCATACATATACGCTTTTGAGTATTGGGGAATCTAATCACAGTGGCAATTTGATCAGAAAGAGGAAGTAGAAACTGGCATAAAGCTGGGCATCCACGATCACTCATGAATGTCACTCCCGCAGTGTTGATATTTTTTTCCTTTTTTTTCGTTTCGCCATCCACTATAATTCATGAATGTCACAGGTCGACGTTCAAATGTAAAGTGAGAAAAGAATGACATTCATCGCCATCCACTATCACTCAAGAATGTAGAATTCAAAAATGTTTGATTTCTCTCGCGCCTGAATGCGCACTCTGACATGCAGCCCCATCCACAGGCATTCATGAGTGCGCAAGCACGAAGAATGTCATTCATGAGTGATCGTGGATGCCCAGCTTAACGTAACGGTCCCATCTATCTTGTATTTCCTGTTTCCTCATGCCAATATACATATTTCTTCTGTATTTTCCTACGAAAACCCTGTAATCCGATGCAGGCATCATTTCAACGCAAAACTCCCTATTTAACCATTACACTTATGTACAAACTCACCACTAAACATATTTCTTACCAAGATTGAAAAGCTTTAATTATTTTTTACCTGGAAACACATTTGTTTACAGTTTTTTAATTTTTAAAAATGGCTAAGACCACAAAAGAAAAGTGTGTTTTTAACGAAAACCTTAGAGCAAAATATGCATTTTCGAAAAAAAAAAAAAAAAAAAAAAAAAAAAAAACCAAATCAGATAGTGGTATTATGTGCAGGCAGTGCAAAGGCATGTTTTCGATAGCTTTAGGTGGAAATGCAGACTTTATTTGACATTTAAAAACAAACATCTGTCAGCAGTGTCTGCAGCATCTACAAGCAAATGGATCAATTCATTTTTCCCATCCCCATTCGATTGTTGCAATGGAAGGTACCTGACCAGCTTCAAATCTTCTGATCGTGGCATAAAAATATTTCGCTCTTAAACTAGTTGTCAATATTTTCGCTCCACGAATTAGTAAAATTCTTTACGAAGAATTAAAGCAGTGTCATTTCATTTCTGTTTATGTGAACACATCAAATCACGATTCGAACATTTTTTTTTTTCAAATTTATCCTGTATTTCAGCGAAACAAATATGGGTAAGAAGAAAAGGGTAAGTAATAAAAAATCTTTATGTACATCTACCCTACTTAAGATAAAGAAAAAAAAATAAACAAAAAATTTTCTGAATCTTTTAAGAGACAGAAAACGACAGTGCACAAGCTAGCATTATATGTAGCTGTTTTTTCGCCGGCCATTTTACGTATTTTTTTCTGTGGGATGTATGTAGATCGTAAGTAAAATAACACTCAAGACGTTTCGCTCCCATAATACCGACACCTAATCGCCAGTAATTCCCCACGACTCAAAAAACAGTCGACCACCACTCGTAATATGGATGAGTGGTTCGAATTGTTGTACTGTACTGTAACCCATTTTTTAGCGCAAATTTTGCAATATATATTTGATGTGTTAGGTTTTTGTATGTAAGCGTAACTGTAGAACCTCCTATCATCAAAAACTCATGTCGTTTTCCATTGGTTTCACTCAACAATTCTCTTGAACGAATGAAACCAAAGTGTTGGCAGGAATGGAACAAAAAGAAAATTGGAATTTTGTTATGGTTTTTTTTCCATATGACATTAATAATATACTTGTCTCACTTTCGACAACAGGATACATCAACGAAGAACGGAACGAAACCAATCCAATACCAAGATCGAATTGAGCCTGTTTAGATGATGACTCAAAACTCGGTTATGTCGGTAGTTTGTGGGTAAGAAGAGATGGGGAGAGTCATGAAGAAAATATAAAAATCGAGGAGAGTCGCGTTCTACATCCGAAATGTTCCGTCCCAATTCCATTTTATCATTACTATATAGTTCGATCGTTGAGCAGGATGGTTCGCGCATTAACATGAGTACTTGACGAGAGAACAAACAAAAAATGCAGAAGTGTTTCAATTTACTCATTCCCTCCCCTAAACTTTATCAAAGTAGTGCAGGAGTGAGCACTATAGCATGTAGACACGACATTACTCTTTACTACGTAGTCTAGAGTCATCATATAAACAGGCTCATTGGGATAGATGATCGTTTTTTTGAGCCAATACAATATACCTGCCTCTATCATTGACCGAATCATTTTCGAAACCAATACATGAACAATCCGGTAATCAAATTTGAACGATGTTCTAATGTTTATCATAGCCAAACTAATGTAGACGGTTGTCTTTACGTACCCCACCCGAACATTTTGTAAAGTACGCCGATTTTATTATTCCTACGGTTTTTTTCTCTTCGGAAGATAAAAGGAAGACTTCTTTTTGCTGAATGGAAAATGACATTAAAATATTCTCATAGAGAATGCATTCGCAGAATAGAATTCAGAAAAAAGAATTCACATTTTTGATTTAAAAATGTCTGGAATTTAAAAGGAAACGTAAAACATATTAGTTTGAAGTCAATGATTCATGCATTCACTGAATTGAAATCATATCGGAAATCAATTAAATTTATTTCATATGAGTTGAAGTCAGCAATGAATTTAAATATTTCATTGAAGTCAGTAGTGACTTCACTTCAAATTACACAGTTAAGGTCAATTCAACTGAGGACTTAAAAGGCGAATAGAATTAAAGCCTATTATCGGTATTGCGGATTTTTATTGATGTTGATATTTTTCTATTTTATAGAAATATCAATTCTATCGAAAATAAATGGTAGACTTTCTTTTCAAAGTAGAGCAAAAAAAGGAAAAAAATTGATAACGGGGAAAATAAGTAAGTATATTTAGAATTATATTCAAGTTAAAATATATTTTTTGTAAAATAGAAGCGATTTGTAAAAAGCAAGAGACAAACGAGCAATGGAGAACAGAAATGAGTGCAGAATCTGAAAAGACAAGCCAGTTTATTGAAGAAAAAGTTCCAACACACCTTCTAAGTTTCGGTTTTATATCTTGCAAGAGATTACTTGTTTTGAGACAAAACTTGTTTTGTTAGACTAAAATTGTTTTTAAACCTAAAATAAACAATAATTATTAAAGTGAGTGCAACGGAAAATACATAAGTATTTCACATACATAATGCACACATTGTCATCCATGTCTAGAGGATTGGACGAGGATTGTCTTAATTTCCTTCTGTATCGAACTGTTGTCACAATTTCAGCTCGTCGTACATCCTCATCATCAAAAGTTATAAACATAAACAAAACAGACGGGGATTTTACATTTCAGTTGAAAGCTCCATGTGCTTTTCTTTTCTATTTCAAAAAGTCGATTCTATTACAGAAATTCTATTGAACCTCGCAAGTCGAAATACCAATCTTTAATAAAGATTAATTTTTTACTAGCTTTATAATTTGGTCCGCCAAACAAAAATTAACATGATTCCTCCACTGAAATCAAGTAAGTTCAAATTATTTTACTGCTTTATCCTCGTAAAAATTCGTAAGATTTCGTAAAAATTCGCTGATTTGGGAGGGTACGTGAACAAAGTGCACATAAAGTGCAGTAGTGGGCACTACAACGTGTACTTACACACGACATGACTACATGCCTACCACAAATAACCTATAATGTATAAATTTAGGTTATTTGTGATGTCTACTAAGAGCACTTTCAGAGTCGGAGTCTCCCTGTGTGAAAGTGCACTAAGTAGTCGAGAGTAATCATCTAAACAACGACTTACATATGTACGTATGTGAACAAAGAGTAATCTTTACTTTACGTGACCTTTTAAACTTACTCCGTTTGTAAACAGAGTCGAGGTGTCGAGTCGGGATCGAGATCGATTCGATCTGGGTATTTCTGCACACCGAGATGAAAGATTAAGAAGTTCAACTGGTTGAGCACTCGTTCGTGATTTTCTTCATTTTTTTTATTTTTGAATCAACCCCATTTCAAATCCGATGTGCGTTTATATATATTTCAACCCGGGTTAAACGTGGCTTCAACTCTGCATATAACCTCAATAACAGATGCTTAAGATTTAAACATACCCTGTGTAGGCGATTACTCTTGAAGTAGTATAGGAGTCATGTCGTGTGTACACTCTGTAGCTCCTAAAACTTTGATTTAGTTTAGGAGTGGTAAGACCGGCTATTCACTACACAAAATAAAATTTTCCTTTCATCTTCGCATTTGCTTTATACTGCGTTGCACAAATAACTTCTAATAGATAGTCCACTCTCCCCCACTCTTCCCTAAAACACCAAAAGTTGAGAGAACTAAAATCCTCACTTTATTTTGTATCGGTGAATTCATTTGATTTGAGCAATTTGAAGTTTTATCAGCCCATCTACAGGTCCAAAAAAGGATTATGTAGCTGGCGTGTTAAAATCGAATTCTTAACGAGGTGAAGATCTATTTTGTCAAATTTTATTTATTTATTGTTATTTGTGCTGCGTTGTGAGGTTATGTCTATGGAAGTATTGTTTACTTACATCTCAAATACATAAATCAATCGCAGAAAGAAGAGTAGAAATTAAAATGGTTTCAGAAATATGGCTATTTCTCGGTTAAAACTTAATAGCTTCATCAAAATCGAAATGTGGTCGAGATAAAAATTGGCACTTAAAGTTAAGCAACATTTTAAAAAAGGTTTTTTAAAAGAAATGTAATATTTTTTTTATTATTACAAATTTATTCATTTCCAACTAATAGCAATTATACAGGTTTAAGTACGCACGATCTAGTCGTGAACTTTGTTTTAGTACAACTGCAATTAAGCTTTAAGTTCAGGACTTTTCACAAATTGTTCTGACAAGTAAACACACAATTGATTGAGAGATACAGATTCGATGAGCGTCAGCATTCAGTTCGATGGAGCTGCAAGCCGTGTATCTGCCTTTCACAGCGATTCAAGATACAAGCTTCAGATTCACATTCTGAGCAGCCCTTAAGAGTCCATTGTTTCTACTCAATTTGTCAAAGTTCGACCGCGTGAACGCAGCATTGTGAATTGGGCATTACACCTCACGAATGTAGCCACTAACACTCTTATCAACTAGGGGCTATGAAAATTCTGCTGCCGATATAATGCTGGGGATTGTACAAATGAACTACTGACTGCGGAGATTTAAAAAAAAATGTGCACGACTGGGTCGTACGTACTTGCACCTACATATATGCTGGTAGTTGGAAATGAATCTTAAAAAAAATTTACAATAGATTTTTTAAAAAAAAAATTTTTTAATTTTGTATAAGTTTAAATGGCATATATTATTAAACATTTAATCTTGCCTACATTTCGATTTTTATGGAAATCCAATGAGTTTTAGCCGAGAAATAGCCAAATTTCTAAAACCAGTTAATAAGAAAAGTACCGTTATACGTATTTTTAGCCAAAAACGTGGTACGCCATGTTATAGCATTTCTCTAGACTAACTCAAATATGAAATTTAATCAAAATCGTTAGAACCGTTTTCGAGAAAATCATGTTTTTGTAAAATTGGCCTTAAGTAAAGTACCGTTAATAATAGGGCTAGAACTAAAATTCCGATTTCCCCTCTGGAGAATACACAACAGACCCCAGATATGAAGTTTGAAGGAAATCGGTCCACCCGTTTGGGCTGTAGTCGAGCGTACATACATACAGAGTGACGGACAGACAGACAGACAGACAGAATCGGCAGACCCACTTTTTCGAGCTTCTCTATCATCGTAATGTCAGAATTCATTGTTATCTCGAGTTCGAATTTTTGCACGAATCCAATACTTGCCCTATATTATAGGTGCAAGTAATAAAAAAACACGACTAATGTCGTAATAGAAATCTGTATTTCCTAAAAAACATGTTAACGTCTATAACATTAATACAAAAATGTGCACGTCATTCGCACAGAATTCATAAAGTGTTTTTCACACACACCAATACGTATAAATAATTAAAAAAAAAAAGTCAAATAGGTTAAGTTAATGTGGGTTAATCTTTAGCTATAGCTTGTATTAAGCTTTAAATAAATAAATATAAAATGATCTGTTTGACATTCTGGACCCCTCCATTTTGCCAGGTATACGAAACTCCGTGCACTGTTACAGACCTTATTCTGCCATCGAAAAACATCACAACCGCTTGACAGATCTCATATATTTGCCCAACGAATTTTCTTGGAATTAAATTCGCAGCACGCGGAATTCCTTACGTGGTTTTCCATTAGTTTGACTCAAGAATTCTCTTCTCCTGAATTCCAATGGAAGATCCATTTTGTCTTCCGCTCAACTGTTTATGTGTAGGTGAACCGTGATATTTGTTGTTTTTGTTTTTACAATGAAAGTGTCTTTTTAGAGGCCTAGAACTTTAGGTGGAAATAAAAAGACAGAAAAATATTTTTAATATGAATGAGATTGACTTTAATCACACGAAAAAAGACATATGTATAACTTGAAAATGTTATGATTATGACATATCAGATCAATAAAATAAATCGAATTAAAATATACAATACTTGTTATATAAATCTTTATGAAAGGTTGAGATGCTGAGAATAATCGCTGGGGTACACCTTACCCCATATTAATGCTGCCACACACGCTCCTGAATTCGTTGCAATTCGCTTCAATGTACCGATTCTTATTTTGTATCTATTCCATTCGTTTCCATCACTAGCTACTCGTTTCATGTGCCACTTTGATTGGGTACTAAACTAAGTAATTTTAGTGGTACTAAAAGATAAGAAACATGGCTGCCATGACCTGACTTGGTTCGAGACTTTTACGGAGTGTTTTATCTGTTGCTTCTAAATGCTAAATGAGTGTATTATAGTTACTATTTAAACAATTTGTTAAACAAATCTCGTTATTTTGGATTAACTAAATGTTTGTATATATACGTCCAGCTCTCACGCAAATGACTGAAAAACATGAATGAAAGCGTCGTGTCATAAGTTTTCTTTTTTTTCCTTCTGTCGGTTCTTCGTCGCCGAGGAGAGAACCATCAAAAAAAAAAAAAAGAGTGAAAAATAAACGGAAGAACAAAACGAGCGAGTGTGTGAAAAGAAATCCAAGATAGAAAAATATATATTTCCTTTAAAATTTTTCGACGAATTTTGTCTCCATATTTTTTTTTTTACTTTCCTGCTCCTTTTTCTGTGTTCTTTTTTTTATTTCAATGTAAAGTAAGGTTCTGTAGCAAAAATCCTTTGTTTAGAAAAAACATGGATTCGGGGATATAGTAATCTAGTGGAGACGGACTGACCGACCGCTTGTGTAGAATTTGACCAACATGTGACCTCATTTATGTCATTTTCTCTGTACAACAAATTGTTGAACTATTTCCGAGTGTAATTATAAATCACCGCCGCTGTCTGTCTCTACCAGCATCATCATCATTATTGTCGTAGTCGGTCGAGTTACTATATATTGTCCTCCCCAATTGATCGTTTTTGTGTAAAGAACAAGAACAAAGTTTATTAATATACGCATACACCACGCATCATTCCAACAAGACTATGGGGCTGCTGCTGCTCTGCTGAAGGAATAACCACAAATGGGGAAAATGCGATAAATATCCACTGGTTTTTTTCTTTTTTTTTGTCCCTTATATGTCATACGGAAAGTTCTTAAAATAAAAATTCCTTTGGGTTGAGCAGCTCTGTGCTTGCACTACTCTCTTGCTGCGAATGTGCTGAAAACATTCATAGCATAGTCTTCTATACATACATATGTATGGTTTTTTTTACTTGTAATTTTTTAACGTGACTCATTTGATGAAAATATTTCCAGTTTTTATGTGATAGAGGGTGAAAATAAATCATAATTCCAGTGGCCGAAGAAAAATGCAAAATATAAGCTAATTATAACCCCTTCCCATTTTATCTTGGATAAAAAAAAAAAACTTAAATCTAATTTGTTTCAAAGAAAACGTGAAATTTAAAAATTATAGGATTATGTGCAAGACTAAAAGAGAAAAACACAAAAACATAAAAATAGAGATTAGTGGAGTAAAAACTTATAAAACATCACCCACTAAGTGCTTTGTGTTTTGCTAATTTTTTGTTATTATAGTTGTTCCTGATTTCTGGTTACCATAGGGGTGGGTAGCTTTTACACTCAGAAGAAGAGGTGCATAAAAAACCCATACAAAAAGAAACAAATATTTACAAATTATGAAAGTGCGTCAAACGTTATTTAGTGTTTAACTCAGGAAGAGGAACAAGGGTGTAAAAATGCAAACAACGGAAATCAGCAGTGACTGTTCGAGATACATTCTGCAGGTAATTACATAGTATTTAATTTGAATGAATTTGTATAAAAAGCCACATGTTCATGCCGGCGGATTTTTTGAAAAGTAGGTAAATCCATAAATGTATCTTAGTTTGTTAAATAGTATTTTATGAGTATCACATGCACCAGAATCCTATGTAAGAGGTAGTGGAAGAACTGTTCTGCAATTAAATGAGGGACTTACCATATTTCAATAGAGCAAAAGGCATCATACAAGATAATTTGTGAACGGTCAACTAAAAGTGCAATCGATGCACACAGTAGTATACTATTGCCCAGGTTTATTGTTACATAGATAGAGGCCTTAGTTTACAGTTAATGCATAGAACAAATAGTTAATAGTTTTAGTTTAATTACAATCTGTACTATATTTTGATATCATAGCGGCCAAATAAAACCAGAAACAAAAAAATACTACCTACATCCGTTTTTCTCCAAATTATTCAATCCTGGTAAACATACATCCGGTATCTTCCCTTAAACCGTAAAAACAAGGCGGCTGTCTATCAGACTATTTAAAAATCATATCCAGTATTGGACAAAACAATAAGGCCACCAAATAAACTTTTGAATATCATTAAAAAAAAGTTAATATTTTTCAACTAGAGTATATTTTTTTCATATTACAGCTAGGTACCTACATATTTTAATGAAGAAAGATTAAAAACAACTCCTTTTTGTTCCGGAAAACATGTGAAGAAGAGAACAAAATAATAAGACAATTTTTTCAAAATGTTGAGAGTTCATAATAAAGCGGTTATTATCTTTTAATATTCTGCTCCATTACTCTTTTTCTAGGCAAATTTTCCAGGGATTTGTACATCATAAAATCTAAATTATCGTTTTCCAGATATTGTGCATAAACTGCCACTTATGGTATCTTCTACTTAGCATATGGGAGCAATAGCTCCGCCAATATTTGGGCGTACAAATGCTCGTATTTCTTATCCAAAATAGTGGCCCATAAGTCTTCCGCCTCCATGGCTGACGCTTTCGGTACTGTGGCTGGTATACTAAATTGATTGGACCCATGATCCCCCATCTGATCTCACCAAATTTAAAATCGTCGGCCCAAAATATTTCGTCACTTTTTGTTTTAGTTTTCTGAGCTTTTCCATTCTAGGTGTTGTTCAGCTAATTGCTTGCAATTCTTCGAGGTCTTTTGGTAAGAAGTGATACCTCCCTGCGACTGCTTCCAAAGAGATTTTGGGGAATTTAAGGTACCATGAAAGATTATTTGACGGCCTTTCGTCGTGGCTTACTTCCTACGTGAGTTTTTGAATCTAATCTTTTTCGGTTGTGGAATAGTGATGTCCGGGAGCCCTACTGCCTGTTTAAATAATATGATACATATAATACATATGTATGTAGTTGTTTTTATATATTTTTTACTTAAATTAGTATAGGTACTTGAAAAATAGAATTAAATCGAACCTTGCAATCGAAAAAAAAAATTGTGCACAAACGAACTGCTCTTAGTGTTTTGTCCGCTTGCCGTGGCAATTCCTTAACGTTTATTTTGTATTATTGCTTTCATTACGCGATATATTTTAAGCATCAAAAAAGTACAGTTACCAAAGACCATAAAATATCGCGACAGACTGTCACAGTTTTGTAATTTCATTTTAATGAGAAAGGGACAGTTTTTTAAGGTTTTCCTAGTGTTCTTATTGTTTTGTTCTTAACTGTATATACATATAATACTATAAAGTGGTACCAGTAGTACATATATGTAAATAGTGGGTCATCTAGTGGTTTCTTTTTAAATCATAGGGTATTTTGACACTGACAGCTGTTTCCCACTCAAATTCTTGAAAAAAAGTCAGTATCAAACCTCCACGGAACGAAATGACTCGATTTACGATTGAAAAATGTTGGGAAATATTGAATGTGTCCCGCAGAGAGTGCCAGTTTGGTGCGGATTGTGGAGTGGACCATTTTTATTCGAAAATGAGGCTGGGAACAACGTTTCTGTCAACAGTCGGCGTAACAGAGCCATATTAACCGACTTTATTTTTTAACTGAAATTGAAGACATGGATTTGGACGACTGGGGCGTCATATCACAAAGCCCATGCCACAATCACTCTTTTGAGCACCAAATTCCCAAATCGTGTTATCAGCCGTCTTAGCGATGTCAATTCGACGGCTTGGAGCTGCGATTTGACGCCTTTGGACTTTTTTTGTGGAGAACCGTGAAGGACCGATGTTATGCCAACAATCCGGATACGATTCAAACACTTAAGCCCAATATCATTCAAGTAATCCGTGAGTTACACCCCGAAACCATCAACAAGGTCTTGGAAAATTCGAGTTACTGCGCAGCCTTCCGGGGCAACCGCTTGAACGACGTTGTGTTCCATAATTAATGGGAATGTTTGCTCTTACTAATAAAGCCTAAATACTTGGAAAAAAAATTAACTTTGTTTATTTTATTGCAATTATTTCAAAATAAACTTGTATTTGGCCGATTTTTACTTGGATATTCTCCATTAAGTGGAAAATTTGTTAATTTTTTTTCTATATGGAAATACATATTGGTCTCCATATATTCACATATATCTACACATATGTATGTATATAAAAAAGGTCTTCGATAATTCCGCTTGATGGTGTTAAAGTGTTTTTGCCTTTGTTTTATCCGTCCAAATGATACTATTTGTCGAACTGTGATAGCTTTTCACTCTCTTGGCTTCTTCTTTTTCTTAACAGCGAGGTTATGTTCCGGTATAGAAGGATCAAGCCCTCCCACTTTGGTCCACTGGTGGAATTTGTTGTTTTAATTGCAGGATGTTTTCCGATTTCGGATTACTTGGCACAGTCAGGTTTTTTTTGCACCTGCACCTTGATATTGCTCTTTTGACGTGGTTCAAAGAATCTCTTTTGTGTACATGATAGTAATAGTACAAATGAACCCGTTCTGCTTTATTTATTTGTGAAAGGCTTTTTTACATAAAGACTCTCCCGAATCTTTAAACTTCTTATTCTATAAAAGTTTTGCTACACCAGATGTCATACGACGCATCTCTATCTCATATGCCAGTAATTTGTTTTCATACCTTTTGTCCATTGTCGATCATAATGAGCCCTATGTGAGCGCTGTGCATGCAACTGCCTTGTAAAGACAATTTTCATCTTAGCTTATTCGAGTGGGTGCCGTGGCTCAGTGGTTAGTGCGTTGGACTACTGCGCAAGGGGTTCTAAGTTCGAATCCAGAAAAATACCATCAAAAGTTTTTACACGGCCCCACCTCTTCCGAGTGTCTGACAAACATTCAAGAGTATTCACTGTCATGAGAAAGCTTCTCAAAACCCCCCTGCCTTTCGGATACGGCGTAAAACTGTAGGTCCCTTCTGTATGTGCCGAAATGTATACCACGCACAACATGTACAGTTGTGAGAAGCTAGCCCTTGGCCCTCTATGGGCTGCTTACGGGCTAATATTTATTTATTTTTATTTATTCGAGTAATATCATAAAATTGATTAAATGAAATTAACTCTCAAAATCAGTTTGCCATTTGTTTTATATGTCGATCGATCCTTTTTTTGTGAGAAGTTTTTGTTGTAATTAAAACGTTTATTTTATTTATTTATTTATATATTCATCCAGCAGATATTCAACTGCACATTTAAATTCAGACCGCAAAGCTAATTTGTTAAAAAATCTAAGTATAATCAATTTACACGTTATAAGGACATTTAGATCTAAGGAACATATGGTTTTGAATATTACAAAATTTATTTAATTTTTATTTCTAATATATGTACTAATATTATGTCGGACATCTTTGTATACAATACCGTTTTAAGCTGAATTTTTTACGAAAGGGGGTAATCTAAGGCTCCACCCGGCACGGGTACGCCTATGACTCGTAGTGATTTTTAATTTTAGTCATAAAACTCAAAGCATTGAGACAAATTTCTTACTTGCCACTTAACCATTGAAGCATGTTTAATGTGAATACAATTGAGGTACATATGTATATTATAATTTAAAATTATTCTCATCGTTTTATTTCGGATACGTTTCATCCACAGTATTCTACTAACAAATTACTTGTTTGGATAATTTTTTGATTATGTAATCTATATGTGTATTTAATGTTAATTACCAGTTAATTTTTACACCTTAAAATTTAATTTGTTCACCTTGATCCAAAATTTCATCGTCGACTGTTAAGTTTTATCTGTTTAAATAATATTTAAGTCATACATCCATTTTTTTACTTTTTATCCAGATGTTCAATCCATGTAGATTCTCTAGTAGTTTTTGTTTGCAGTTTTCGAAGCTTTTTCTTTAAATGAATAGCTGGTCGTTCTGTTCTGTGAATAGTGCAATCGGAAAGAATTTCAATGTAAATATAGTTTATATATGTACACACATATGTGATAAACAGTAACGCTCCAAGCAGAGATCCCTGATGAACCACTAGAAGTTAAAAGAAAAAATGTTTCATGAAAAACATGAAAATACTTCCATCCGTCTGGAGCGGATCGTATGATACCCTATCCCTTTCCTATACACATATCTCCAATAAACTTGCTTGAAAAAGTTTTTTTCATTTATTTTTATTTATTACTTCAAAACGTGGATTTTCTCAAAAATTGGGCATGGTAGTCAGCTGATTTGGATTATTTTACACTATTTTGTGATATTATTCCAAGAAACCGTCGAAAATCAGTGTGTTGAGAAATTGAGTACGGTCAAAATCAAAATACTATATACACCCTTATTCTGAATTTCGATAGAGAAAGATTTCATTCGAGTAACAAATTTCGTTCGAATGAATCTTTTTTATTCTATGTTTTGAGTGAGAGGAGTTCATTATCAAATAAACAAATCTAATGAATTTCATTTTCGAAATATTTTTATGAAAAACAAAATAAAAAAAGGCTTTGATGCTTGTAAACATCTATGTATTTGACATGAATTGGCCAGAAAGAAGCCATAATGACATTATTTGTTCCAAATTTTCTATGATGGATCGCTTCTCCGGTCCACACACTTCGGACTCTGCAACAATTTCTGCTCGAATGAAAAAAAGATATTTTATTCGACTCGAGTGAAGCCTAGAATATAGTAAGTGAATGAATAATCGATGAAGCATGGTAGCATTATTTTGACATTCGAATGTCGAATGGGAGTAGTCTATATTTAGACTTTCGAATGAATAAGAAGTTTATCAAATTTATTTAGCCCTATTATTAACGGTACTTTACTAATGGCCAGTTTCACAAAAAATAGATTTTCTCGGAAGCGGCTCTATAGATTTTGACTAAATCTCATATTCAATTAAGATTGAAAAATTCCAATCAGATGATATGCAAAATTTCTTACCAACACTTTATTTATATATTTTTTTTTAGAGTCGATATGCGCGAAAACGGGTCAAACGATTTCGTTCAAATTCTACAATGAGATTAGTACGGAAACGTGCAATAAGATGACTTACCACATTTTGGCCTTAAGTTGTAACGGTAATAATGGCCAATTTCAATGCAGTCAATGCAGTCACTAAGTTGTTACCTCAAATTCGTTTTCACTTAGTATGTGCTTAAAAATTTACGCTCTAGACAAACTTATAGCTAGAATCTAAGTGTTCGGAATTAGGCAACCTTCTGTTCGATTTTAGGAAACAAGCGTTCGGAAATAGGGGAAAATGGTTGTTTTTCATATTTATCTCATTTGTTAATAAAATGTAATAATATATGAAATCACCTATATGAGGTTTAAGAGAATTTGAGTTTTTCTTTCAAATAAAATCGCATCTATGCTACTAGGCCTATAGTAAACATTTTATACAGACTATTCATTTTTAGAAGTCCGTAAACTGTTCGAGAATAGGGGTGTCATTCTATTTCTTTATTTCCTTTGTTCCATTTGGATACCAAAAGAGTGAATTCGGGATGGAAAACATTTAAGCTATTCCAGTACGGAGAATTTTTGTAGTTTTTCACATAATAGAGCGCTTACGTACTAAGAAATTTCCCCTTGCTACCGATTTTTGTGCAAGAAATTACTTTGGGTTGATTTATGAAAACTGTAAATTTAGCGTGTTTTAAACTTTTTCTTGTTCAACCCGTTCGATTACTTTGTCGTACCTTTAGCTCTCTCAGATAGAAGTGTATCCCCATTCTTTGAAATTTGACAATCTACGAATTTTTCTGCAAAAATTACGCGAACGGACCTATGAGATCCTCAATGCAATTATGGGTGTACTTAGAATTTGACAGCGCGCGAGCATAAGTTTCGTTCTATTATGACATTAGCTATCGCATGCGTAATGCAATTATGGTTGGGGCATTAAGGCCCGTAGTAATGCCAATACACATAATTTGTATACTGCACCCATTAAGATTCTGACTCTTTCGCTCAGTTTCGTCGAGTTTTCGTTTGGTTTTACTTCCGTACGTAGGGAGCGGTTTTATTCGCACATTCCGTACGGAGCGATGAGGCTGAGTACATCGTGTATGACGATATATCATATGTTCACGTTTCCTTAAAGCAACTATTTCTGCGATCGGATTTTAACAGCGCTTGAGCAGAATTTTCGTTTGATTATGATATGACATTTGTATTGCACGCGTAATGTAATTATGGCCTTTAGAAATTTGATAAACTGTGAATTTTGGTGCCGAAAGTGTGGGCACCGACCTAATAATAGTGTAATTTATATTTTCTTTATTCTGTCTCCCTCGTTTTCGAATTGCTGAACTATAGAAATTCTACTGCGAGTATGTATATGGTTGAAGAAAATTAACAAAATGGAATGTTGTCCATATGGATCATTGCTCTGCATTACAACAACAGTACGGGATCTAGCTCTCTATCAGGATCTATTTTCTAGATCCAAATAGTTCATGCTATTTGTCACTAGGTTACATTTTCATTCATGACTGTGGTGTAATTGTCCACGATAGTCAAACATCCATGTTGGCAGATTAGGATATGAAATATTGTTTGCAAACCAAACATTATTCAATATTTTGCATGTTCAAATAAATTAATACTTAGCAAAAAGTAATCAACAATTAGTAATAACTTCAATTTTCTGAAATCTTGTAAGTGATTAATAACCTTTTGAGGTCTGTTGCCATTTCAAATCCGACAAAATACTTTTCTGAAAAAAAACGATCACATTAAATTGTCAAGCATGGCAACTTTATGCTTAATGAGTTTTTCAAATTTCACATTCTAAGAGAAGCTTTTACCACAACTCAGAACCTAAACTTTTCGTTGATATGGTATATTTTATAACTTGCACCGATACGTAGTATAGGGCAAGTTTTGGATTCGTAAAAATTTTCGATCTCGGGATTTTTGATAAATTCTGATATTACCTTTATAGAGAAGTCAAAAAAATTCTGTCTGTCAGCGAGGCTGCAGCCTAAACGGGTTAACGAATTTTGATCAAACTTCATATCTAGGGTCTGTGGTGTAATCCCTAGGGGCGAAATTGAATTTGTTCTAGCCCTAATATTAACGGTACTTTACTTAAGGCCAATTTAACAAAAAGCAGATTTTCTGGAAAGCAGTTCCTACGATTTATTTTAAATTTTATTTTTCAGCTAGTTTGGCAAAGATGGTTGTTTCACATTTTTGGCCAAAAGCGTTAATAACAGTACTTTATTTATAGCCAAATTGTTAAAAAACTGATTTGCTGGAAAACGGCTATACCAACTTTGTTTAAACTCCTGAATCGAGCTTAAATACATGCTATAAAATGGCTTAGAACATTTTGGCCATCATTTTTTATAACGGCACTTAAGGCCAATTTGGTTAAAGGCCGGTTTGTTAAAATTCAGTATGTATAAAACTGTGCTAATGCTAAAAGATGGCGTTCCAAATTTAATAACGGTACTTTTCTTAGGGTCAAGCGGTTTTAGCCAATTTTTTCGAAAACGGCTCTAACGATTTTGATTGAATTTTATACTTATGCTAGACTTGTGAAGTCTAATAAAATGGCGTACCACATTTTTGGCCGAAATTGCTTATAACGGTACTTTACTAATAGCAAACTTAACAAAAAAACGGTTTACTCGAAAACGGCTCTAAGGATTTTGACTAAATTTCATATGATTTGACATATGTCATAAAATGGCGTACCACGTTTTTGGGTAAAAAAAAAGCGTATAACGGTACTTTACTTATTAACTGGTTTTAGAAATATGGCCATTTCTCGGTTAATATTCAATGGATTTTGGTCAAAATTTAATCAATACAAAAATTTGTCATTTTATATATAATTTAGGGGGGTTCACATTCTCAAATTTGTTTGACAAGCACGGTATGATGAATGAAAATTATTAGCGTTCACATTTATCAAACATTAATTTCCAGTATAATTTCAATCATGACGTACGTTTTGATTGCAGCACTTGTAATCGACAAAATTTTAGAAGATAAATTTAAGAAAGAAGAAAAAAAGCAAATAAATAAGAGGAAGCGAGTTTGGACTAAGGACTGGATAAAAAAAGGGCCAACATTTTCTTCTTTTAATTTGCTGGACGAAGTAAAATTGACGTCATCAGGATGACTATATAGAAATTATCTGCGGATGAACGCAGAAACTTATGAGAATCGTTGGCGAAAGTAAGACTTACATCGTACGACAAAATACGAAGCTGAGAGATTGTATTTCACCCAACGAACGACTTTATGCTACATTGTGATTTCTTGCAACACAACGGGGCGAAGTTATTCCGATTTGAAATTCTGCACATATGTACATACTTCGCCAAATCTACTCTCAGTATAATAGTTATTGAAACATGTAGAGTTTTAAGAAAAGTTTTAACAAATTTTATTAATAAGTAACGCTAAAACATATTATATATATATAGTCTTCACTTTTTTTCCTCAGTAAATATCAAAAAAATCTCGCCAAAATTCGCAATTTCCAGATACAGCCATTTTATATTATTTATTTTATGAACCGGTGCAGTTGAAAACTTTTTGAAAATAAAATTTTCCTTTCGGCTTGACAAACACACTTGTACATACATATGTTCTTCTTATTGGGGGGCTTCACATTCTCAAATTTGTTTGTCATTCATTCCAACTAACAGAACAAAGGTGCAAGTACGTACGACCCAGTCGTGCCCTTTGTTTTTATGGTGTGATCTATATAATATAGATCATGAGTGATAATAAAACACGGTTATTATGTCGACCAATCTTCCATAATTATATGTATGTAATGTATATTATTTACATACATACATAAGGGTTTCTATTTAGCATATTCTTTCTTTAAATTTGGCACGGTCTGTGTAGCACATAGCGTCGTCCTGTTGAAACCACATGTTGTCGTTATCCATATCATCCAATTGGGCCCAATCGGTTTTTATTGACTGATAGCGCTCGTCTTTGACGGTGGTGGCCTGGCCAACGTGTCGTTCTGAAAGGAGTATGGACCGATGATGTCGCCAGTCTATAATCGGCACCAAACAGTAACTTTCTTTAGATATTGCAATTTGGTGGATCTTATGTTATCTTCACAAATTCGAAAATTTTGCTTGTTGAGGAACTTACCCAGCCTCGTCGCTGAATATGATTTTTCGACAGCAATTGGGGTCAACTTCCAACTGCTCTAGAGCCCAGACAGCGAAAAAACAGCGTTTCCTATGGTCATTACCTTTGAGCTCCTTGAATATTGTACGGGTGTAGGCGCAAGTCATATGCACGGCGTTGAAACTTCAACAATATGACCTCAATCACCTGTCAAAGTTCTGAAATCATTTACATATGGTGGTGGAATTGCAGATTTTTAGGGAAGTTTTTCGGTAAAATATATTCTCATTGTATTGTAGTACTAGACTTACTATTGACAATCATTTATCATGTAATTTTTAAATTTTCATTTATAGGTACTGGATTTAAATTTGTGAAGAATAAAATATTACAATTTATATTTACGAAAATTATTTCTATTCTAGGTTTATGTAGGCGCTCTCTCACTTCACTATGAGGCTCTCAGTGTAGAAGCTTCGAAACAAACGACTGCAGAGGAAATTGTATCTTGCATAGTTGAGCGCTTAGGCTTGCTCGGAAGCAACTATGAACTGGCTGAAGTTGCAGGCGAGTGCAAAGAAAGGCGTTTGGCTCCTGAGGAAAAACCCGTATCTGTGATGTTGCTATGGCCAATGCACTCGGATAGAGACTTTCATAGGTAGAAAATATATTAAAATGATTAGTTTTAATTATTAACCATTTTTTTTTTACTTTTTTTTTTAAAGATTTTACTTAAGAGAATCACAAAGTGACATCACCTGGTTAGACAGTTATGGTCTTGATTCACAAATCTTTCGAGATTTCATACCGTTCCTTCTACAGCCCGAAAATAGAGAGTATCCCGATTTGTGCCAATTACCAGGTAAATACAAATTTTAAAATATATTAATAATGCGCCGCATCTTCTAAGATTATGGGTGGCAATAGCAACTGTTTCACTCTTACATGTACAGCACCTTTTTTCCAACCAAAAAATTAAATTGCTGAAATTTAAACTTCCTTTTTGATTAAGATCCTGATATTAAGCATTGGATTTATAGTCGCGGCATTTCATAGCTAAAAAAAGCACTTAAGTATTTGAACATGAACGTGAAAAAATACTGCGAATTACACCAACGAATGTAAAAATTACACCCAACTTTCTCCCCAGTCAAATTGGATACCACCGGAGAATTATTGTATCTTGGCTCTTTGGACTACATCCACATCATAGAATTTGCGGTTGTATCTTCTCTTCCATTCGCCATCCTCGCATATGGGGTCTAATATCCGACGAAGTATTTTTCGCTCGAAAGAGCTCAATATAGCCGAATAACCGAAGTAGCTGCGGTTTGCTAAGCTTATTCTTCGTCGGATACGTCTACAAAGCTGTCATTTGCACGATTTATATTTGTTGCGATATAGGTGAACTTCCTAACTACCTCGAAATCATAGTTAACAACAGTGACGTTATGCCCAATGTTTTGGACAGATATTTTTTAGTGTTTCGGACCTTAAAAGGAAAAACGGAACACTTATGGGTATGATACGTTGTCCGTCTGTCCGTCATTTGTTGTTGATAATATATAAATACTTCGTCTTGTCCTCATTCATTTCAAGATCAAATTTTTTTTCGCCTGCTCTTCAATTGCCGTAAACGCCATGTCAATATCGTCTGCGTATCCCAGCAGATGGACAGATTTCTTAAAGATAGTGCCTTCCGTGTTTACACCTGCCCTGCTCACTATCTGCTCCAACACGATATTGAAGAAGTCACATGACAGTGCATCTCCTTGCCTTAATCCGGTACACGTTTATAAGAGCTCAGAAGATCAATTTCCAAGTTGCACATTTTCCAGGGTTACGCGACACATCTGGATAAGTTTTAACGGTATACCTAATTGGGATCGCCTAATAATTCCCTTCGACTCGAATTTCTATAAAAGATCCAATATGCCTCTCTTTTAAGGCCTGCTCCTGATGGCATCAGTCCGGCTGACATCCGCTGTTATTTTGAAAGGTAGCTGTCTATGTCTTTATTCCAAATGTTGGAACCATGTGCACACCATGTATAGCTTATGATTTCCAATGTTCCTTGTTTGGATATATCTAGTATTTTAATCAAGTATGAACCGTATTGACGTCAAAACTATTTTCCTTTCGCCTTAATCAATACGATAACATATTAAACTAGAACTAATACTTAAAATCGACTCAGTATAGCTCCGCAGCCATATTTAACATCATATTTTCTATTTCAGACTTAAATGAATCAACTCTATTGGAAAACTTAAGACAGCGCTTTGAAGCTGGATACATTTATACCTATGTCGGGAGCATACTCATCGCCGTAAATCCGTTCAAATTCTACCCTATTTATAATCCAAAATATGTAAGACTGTATCAAAATCAAAGAATAGGCCCGATTCTTCCGCCACACATATTTGCAATTGCTGATAATGCATACTACTCAATGCTAAAAGAAAATAGGAATCAAGTAAGCTCGAATTATATTCTTAAACAACCATAAATTCTACATGTTTTTTTTTATTAATTGCTTTGAATAGTGTATAGTAATAAGCGGTGAAAGTGGATCAGGGAAAACAGAGAGCACAAATTTCCTTCTCCATCATCTTACTGCTCTGTCTCAAAAGGGATCCCACGGATCTGGTGTGGAACAAACTATTCTAAGCGCTGGACCAGTACTGGAAGCATTTGGCAATGCCAAGACTGCCCACAATAATAATTCCAGTAGATTTGGAAAATTTATTCAAGTATGCATTCCCTTCACTTCCTCTTTAAAAATTACAAAAATACTAAATACTATATTATTTGCAGGTTAATTACAGAGAAAATGGAATGGTCCAAGGAGCAATAGTTCAAAAGTATTTATTGGAAAAAAGTCGAATAGTCTCACAGGTATATTTTTTAGAATATTTGCACATAAACATACATAATAACATGTGGTGTTGAATCGGAGTTTTGTTTTTAATTTTTATACATTAATATTTTTTTTTAAATGAATATCGAAGGAGAATTAGAAGATTATATTCGCGCATAGCGAATTTTCCTGAACAAATTTTAGAAGTAAAGTATCATTTAGAGACTCGCTATTTTATAAAATTGACATTCAAGAAAGTAACGCGATAGGCTAAAATATTTGGCTGTGGGATAAGGGTCTTGAACCCCGGATATGAAGTTTCAAGCTAAGTCGTTCAAACTTCAGTGCAAATAAAATAAAGAACATCTATCTGTAACCAAAATAAGTTTCCTTCATAATTAAAACTATTTTATTGATATTAAAAGAATCGATCCGATCGATTAATAAATTTTGGTCGAACTGTGTCTTTAAAGAGTTAAAAATTAAATACCTACATTAACCGAAGCCAAAACAATTGCTGTGATGTGATTTCTTTAAAATCATACTTGAGCGGATTATGCGCAATTCACAAGCATTTGCGCGTTTGCAATTATTGAATCAGAAGCGGCCGAAATGGGTTTAGCGATAAACTTGGCAAAACTAATTACAAGAAGGCGCAATCAACATCGACGAATTGGACAAAACGTCACAGTGGGCAGCAATTTTGAGGTAGTAATGGACTTTTTCTACCTTGACTCCGCTATTAAGTCTGGCAGTCATACCAGCAAAGAAATCAAACGAAGAATAACCCTTGCCATCTAAGAAAAAAAAAAATAATGCTTTTGAAAACTCTTGTCTACACATTAAGCTGCTCGTGCCAAACTTTGAGTTTATTATAGCCATGGTTTCAACGTTCCTTAACTCAACTTCTCTGCGCTACATTCGTTTATTTTTGTGGAAGTCCACTTATTTTGTTTACTCTTTTTTTGTTTGTTACTTAGCGCAAGATACTATGGGTAGACGGTGCTCCTTCAAAGCTTTTGTTAGATTAATCATATAAATTCTGTCATCATCTTTTTTTCACATTCGATTCAAGAGATAGAAATCTAAAAATAACGCATTTGATATTTGACGAAAATCAGAGAATACTAGCATACATATGTGCGATTGGAGCATGATCTTGTACAGCAAAAATAAACAAATTGACCGAGTTCCCAACACCTCTCTAATCAAGCTGCTAGAATACTTTTGCACCGGGATGACAGATTTTGTCCTAGAGAATCTAGAGGCCAATTCCAAAAAAAAAATAATTCTCGACTTAGATAGAGGAATAGATAGCTGTTACTTTCTAAGAACAGATAAATAGATGTGGGAAGCTTCTGTGTGATCGCAAATCATCATTTGTTTTATGCAGTATTTGTAAATTTGTTTGTTTCAAAGACAAATGTAAGTTATTTATGAACATACATACAGTGGTGGACACGTAAATAGCGACACACTCGCATTTCTGCCAGTAAAAAGACGGTATTTCGTCGGGTAATTAAACAAGAGACCTTCTACTTATATTATTTGTTAGAGCTCAAAACGTTAATAGGAAAGGTGATGTTATTTTCCTAAAGATAATAAAAAAATATATACGCAACGTAAATAGCAAATTATATTGCATTGCGTTAAAATTATGAAATACCTTTCGGGACAAACTCTTGTCGGAAACCCTTTTTTCTTCACCATAGCTCTGATAAAGCTTTTAGAAATAGATTTCCAAGTGTTTTGAATCTTGTTCCACAAATCAGTTGTATTTCGTGGTTTTACTGTGATGTTCCACATCATTCTACAGGTTCTCCATCCGATTCAGATCGAAAGATTGAGCTGGCTTCTTTAAAACGTTGACATTTTGAAGGCTAAGGTAAGGCGAGAAGTGTGCTTAGGACCGTTGTTGTGTAAAAAAAAGCCATTTTTGTGGCATATCTGCTTCGGCAAACTTAAAAAACACTGCTTTTGTATACCTTTAGAGCTCGGAAATGGTTAGGCTGTAGGTAGACTCTCCTCCTTATCTTTGGTTTTCCTTGGCCTTTAAGCTCTTGCAACATTTTTATCATTGTCATAAAGGTCCAAATCATTAAAGGTATTAAAAATAACCTTTGGGAAGCTTTATATTTCAGTAACCATAGAAGCGCTGGCCATCATATACGCAATATGACCCTCTTGCCATCTCTAGGTACATCTTCAGATATTAAATATTACTTCGAACTAATGACAAAAATACTAACATCCAAATTAAATTATTACTAAACAACATAAAATATAACTAGAATCACCAAATATAAATGCGTGGCCAGAAAAAAATACGTCCTTTCACGCTGCAATCAATATTTTCAGTGATTGCTATCATGATAGCGCTGAAACTTTAACATATATATGCTTAAAATTGTTACCAAATTGCTACATACTTAACGGGAAATGAAATTTAAACAACTTGCGAAGGAAATGTGCTGTGTCCACCACTGTATATGCACATATGCATTTTTATGATTGCGCAATTGAGATTAAACATGATTGCACAAGTGAGATTAAACATATTAAATTCAATAGAAATAATATGCTTATAATGAATTCCTTATTACTATGTATTTTTCAATAAAAATATTTATCATATTTTAAATGTTTTGCTTATTTTCTTCACAGGGTCCTTATGAGAGGAACTACCACGTCTTCTACTACTTACTCTCTGGAGCTACAGAACCAGAACGTGAATCACTGTATCTTCTTGAAGCGGATAAGTACAATTACTTAAACTCAAAGAATCTTACGTTGGAGAACTGCAATGAGAAATATGAGTTCTCTCGTCTCAAACAAAGTATGGAAATGGTTGGATTTTCTTCGGAAAAACAACGTCGACTGTTTAATGTTTTGTCGGCGGTATTACTACTGGGGAACGTGGAGTTCTTTCCAAAAAAATCAACATACCATCACGACGAAAGTGTACAAGTGCGAAATTTAGATGTTGTAGCCATTATATCGGAATTGTTAAAAGTTAAACAAGATACTTTGTTGGCAGCGTTAACGTCAAAACGCGTAAAAGCAAGTGGAGAGACGTTGATAATGCAATATAAGCTGCCCGAAGCCATAGCGGCTAGGGATGCGTTAGCTAAGTGTCTATATGGTGCTTTATTTGATTGGATTGTTTTGCAAGTAAGTGTGTCGCTAGAAGTATACTATATGTACATGCTTAAAGGTAGGTAGTGAAAATAGAGTAAATAAACTTCAACCGCTCAATCCTTTTTAAAGGTCATGAAATCTTATCGTGGAGCAGTGCAAACTTTGGTATAATGGAAAGTTACAAATTTGTTATTATTTTGATTAGCATTCAAGAAATTAAAACATACGACGAATGGCCTATCAATTGATATGGTGTTTGTTTGGCCGTCTGTCAGTCTGTCATAGCCGTGTAATTTTCGATACTGAACTGAATCTTTTAGTTAAAATTGTTTGAATTTTTGAAGAAAGGAAGTGTAATTACTACCTCAACAAGAAACTGGAAGTAAAAAAAAGACGAAGGTAGCAAGAATCATCCATAAAAACATTATTGTAGCCCTTAATGATTAGGCATCGGACGAGAACGTTCCTATTTTGTGTTCCCATATAGCCGGTCCTCCCTTTTAGCACTTTGTACTGTGCACTTTGTTACACAATATAAGCCGTTACACAATTTCGTGCATTCCAATGATATGTGAGTCCCAGCCAAACTTCACGCAGTCTAGATTGTGTAAAGGAATCTCATCGTTTCGCGTATCTACGAAACAATGGGAACTGCAATCATGCAGTTTTTTTTTTTTTTGTATTTTTGGACTCCAGAAGTTTAGGTTGGAATGATTGACGGAACAGAGTGTGATATAGTTCGGTGCGGTTAAGTCGCATTTTTATTCGGGTGTAAATAAAGCAAAAACCGTGTGCTTAAATAGTAACCCATAACGTAAACTATTGAATCTTTCTTCTCATATAAGATACAAACTTATAGATAACTAAGCAATTAAATTGAGAAATAAATAAAAGTTTATTAACTAAAAGTATTTTCAAATAAATGGGTTATAAAAACGTGAACAAAGTTAACATTAACAATATTATAACAGCGATGCGAAGAAACTACAAGCAATAAATATAAACAAGTTAGTAACAAGCTCCGCGAACATTCTCTCTGACGCGATAACTTTAACAACTTTAAAAAATCATATTTCCATTATTTTAAATATATGAATCTCAGTAACTCAAATTTGTTTTCTGTCAAAGGTCAACCACGCTTTACTCAACAAAGATCAGACACCCCACACTGGTCATTCAATTGGAGTACTTGACATTTTTGGTTTTGAAGATTTTGGCCCACAGAACAGTTTTGAGCAACTGTGTATTAACTATGCAAATGAACATTTGCAGTATTATTTTAATTTGGTTAGTATTTCATTTTACTAAGATTATATTGCTTATTAAAATACATCCATCTAACAACAGCACGTATTTAAATATGAGCAAAACGAATACAAGCGCGAAGACATCAAGTGGAGTGATATTGAGTTTATGGACAACTCAGGATGCCTGCAATTATTTGAGTCGAAACCCACAGGGCTCCTTTGTATCTTAGATGATCTATGCAAGTACGTACCTCAGTTTGTTTTATTATTATTTTTATTATATTACCTATTCTAAACTTAGTTTTCCTGGAGCGACCAATGAGACACTGTTGCAAAAATTTAATAGTGTTCATAAGGACAATAAGTTCTATGAGAAACCTCAGCGCAAAGAGAATGCCTTTATTATCAAACATTATGCTGGAAAAGTGAAATATCAGGTAATATAAATTTGTTTTCCAAATTACTTTAAAATATGATTAATTTTGTTTTTACTTTTTAACTTAGGTTGTTGAAATGAGAGAAAAGAACTTAGATCTCATGCGACAGGATATTGTAAGCGTACTCAAAAATTCCAGTATGGCGTTTGTGCGAGAACTTGTTGGTGCAGATCCTGTTGCAGTCTTCCGTTGGGCTATTATCCGAGCATTCTTTCGTAGTTATTTTGCTTTTAGAAATGCCGGTAGTAAGCATAGAAAGGAAAGAACTGATTACGCTTTAAATAAGTATAGCGGAAAGAATCGTTACCGCCAGCAAAACGACATTATTTTGAGGTATGTGCACTCTTTATTTGGAAATGTTTTAAATTCAAAGTATATCTAATACACGCAACCCACCACTGCATTGTAGCCATTCACAATTTAGTAGTATGTATTTATATTATGTTAAAATACAATTAAAGAGGCATTGCATTTTGTTGAAATAAATTAAGTACACATGTGTGTTGGGTTGGGTTTAGTATAATAAGTCTACTTTGTATAGATAAAACTTCATGATTTATACCGTAAAGCAATACGTTATAGACTCTAATAAATAAGCTGCGAATCCTTGTGTTTCTCGTTAAATTACACAACGACTTTTCGAATTTATATTCCAACATGATTCATCCCTTTATTCAATCAGTTGTAAATTGTAAAAAGTATGCTGTCCTTTAGTTTCTTAATGATTATAATTCAACGTCATTTCAAAGGTGTAGTTTTCATCATCTTATTGCTTTTAATGCAGGAATAAATATAAAATTTTTAAATCAGTTTTCTTCCAGTTTCGATAATGATTAAAGGGACGAAACGTGCCTAATGTTGTGCGATGCCAGTCATCTTAATTGCAATAAATTTTGTGAAACGGGAAGATAACTGATGAAGAAAACTGATTTTGGAATAACAAAAATATGTAGTTTCCTGTAGAGCAACATACAGAAGTGTTATGGGCTCGTTTAATTTTACATCCTATCCAAAGATATATTAAGTTTGATACATACATAGTTTGTAACATAGAAAAATATTAAAGATAGACCACATAAAGTATTTATATAACTGATCAGCAACACTAGTCGAGTCGATTGGGCCATTTCCGTCCGTCCATCCGCTCGTCCGTGTGTCACCAGTTTTTGGGCCCTAAATTTTTAGCTATTCTGATGAAATTTTGTACACGAGGTCGTTGTAAAAGTAAGCAATACAAGTGTAACATCTTTTAAAATCCGGAAACGGGTAGGGTATAACACGATCCGCTCCATTCAGATTGTAGCATTTCTTATGGGCCAGTTATAGCTATCAATTGAATAGCAACAATATTGGCTTTAGTTGGTATCAAAAACAAGCTTACAAAAACAATCTATACGTGACTACCAACATTTTCAATGATGCATTTAAATAATAGCTATAACTGGCCCCTTAAGGTCCAATCACAGCTCAAGAAGAACTGGCGTGAATGAGCGAACTGCGAACTTTCCCTTTCTAGCCCATTTAAAAGCAGACAATTGAAAGTTTTACTATTCCGAAAGAAGAGAGCTTAATTTATCCAACGATTCATTTAAAGTTTGATTGTATATAATTAGGTTCTGCAAAGAAATTAACAATTATTCTGAAACGAAATCCAAATTTGCACGACTAAAACATTCAGGGGAGTTTAAACTCACAATCTTTTTTTATTTAGTAAATTGTCAAATGAATGAAATGTCAAAATTTGCGAATATTCTACCGTTTGTGTTCGCAGTTCGCTGAGCTGTAAATGAACCTTCAGTGGTAGGTTGTTCTTTCTATGCTCATATGCATGTGGCGTGTTAATTCCCTGTACATATTGTACGTATGTATTAATTGCTGAAAAATGGGTTTTTTAGTAACGTATCATACCACCTTTACTTCGGTTCATAAAAAAATTAAGCTGAAAATACATAGTGCATGATCGACGAAAAAAGTAATTGACTAGTTATCGATTGAATCCCAAAATCCCAATAGATTATTTAAATAATCTTGAGTAGACTTTCCTCTTGTCCAATGCTAAGAAACACAAATCAACTGATATCGGGAGTTATATTTTCTATGGTATATTGTTTCCTGGATAACCAATTGAACAATAAATATTAATAACTATGCGAATAGATAAAGATGCAATTTATTATGTATTTTTTTTTTTTTTTCATATTGACACTGCCATGTGCACATTTCAAAATTAACAAAAATTGTATAACATACCAATTGGATTTTTTTGTGTACTCATTATACATTTTTGATATAGCCATCTAGTGACAGTTTCATCTGTAAATCTAACAATAAATAGAATTGCGTAAGTCAAACAAATAGCAGTGTTGAGTGTACAAAACAAATTTTATTGTTGCTACTCAATTTTTCATTGCATGGTGTTGTTTCTATTGTTGTTTGTGAACCAATGCTTCTTTGTTTATAGTTGAACGTAATTCGCATTTTATTTAATTTTATGTTTTTTGCATCTTTTTTCGTTATTTATTATTTGTCTTTTTTTTTAATTCTGTTTTTGTGTAGTAAAAAAAGTAACCTTAAAAATGAGTTGCCTAATGCACCAAATCAACTACCGACTAATGCGTGCCGTAACACCAGAAGATCATGGTCAAGTATTGCATTTAATAATAAAAATTTCCCTGATGGTAAACTTGTGTACGAGAGCAGTCAAGCTGGCGTTAATGAAAACAGTTCTAATAAATTGTTTTCCAAAAATTATTCAAGATTTGAGCGCTCGAGTCAGGAGGTTATGGCTAAAGCATCGCAAATTGTTCAGTAAGATGTTTTCTTCCTTTCTTTTCATAGAAGCTTTTCCAAAAAAAAAAAAAAAAATGTTCAAATGTTGTTTGTTATGTATTGACTGATACAATTCTAAAAATGTTTGGATTTCGTTTTAAATCCATATGATTAGTAAATATGTCTGCAGCCTATCACATGAGTTATATTCTTTTGTTTTATACAGGAAAAATAAATCCTTCCGTCCGAGAGAAAGACCAAAGAAGGGACTTAAAAATCTTCAAACTGTTAAAATGATGACTGCTGGCACAAATTTATTCAACCAAACTGGGATAAAAACACGCAAACAACCCCTGACAGTTACAGCACAGTTTCAAAATTCTTTATCTGCACTTATGGAAACGCTGAATCAGGTAAGTGTTCTGTTGACAGTTCTATAATTTACATTACACAATTATTAATTGAAGGCAAATCCATTCTTCATACGATGTATCAAATCCAATGCACAAAAAATACCAAACAAATTTGACGAAATGACGGTTGTAAGACAAGTAAGTTTAATTTATATAAATTGGTAATACATACTATAGAAACTATTTAATTATTTTTTCTCCAAGTTGCGGTACACTGGAATGTTGGAGACTGTTCGTATACGAAGGGCCGGTTACAATGTTCGCCTAACTTACGAAGAGTTTATACAACTTTATAGAATATTACTACCAAAGGGCTTGGTCAGTTCCCAAAAAGATGTTAAGGATTTCCTCAGTACTATGGACTTGAATAAGCAACATTATCAGCTGGGTATGTTTTAGGTTGAACACAACTAATTTGTATATTTGATAACGAAATTCCAATTGCAACATACAAGTTTTACCATCGATTTTAGCTACGTAACAAAAACGCACAAACTTATTCAACGCGTTATAGTCAACTAGCCATCTGCTTTTACAGATAATTTCACTGTGTGAACTGTATAAGCCACACCATTAACTCAATTTGTATTTTCACTTGCAACAATAATTATGCTTATTATGAGATTCAAATGAATAGTCAATTCTTTCGAATGTCTATTCATTCGAAATATTTTTGTGTTTTCGACATTCGATTGAAAAGGCTTGGTTTTCGAATGATAACACAAAATTAATTGAAATAAATTTAACTCTCTCATCTCTAATAAATTCGTCTGTAGAAATATTACATTCCTTAATAGCTATTCTACAACGCGTTTATAGAAGAAATTTGAGTTATACCTTTTATAAACCATGTTTTGCAAATCGAGCACGAAAACAAAGCAAAATAAAATAATATACGTACTTGGGATGTTCTTTAAAAATGTTGCAATAAGATGTCCCCTGCAATTAATTTTTTCATAGAACAAAGTTTGAACTAGACTAATTTTATTCTAAATTTAAGAATTTTGAAATATGGACCACCACTGCAAAAAGATCTGTATAAAATGATGTTGTCCCCAGCGCAGGAATTCGCACTTCTTGATTAAATATCATTAGCTTCAGGATGGCTTTACAAACGCTAACATAGCTTAGCTATGTACAAGATAACTGTTTTGTTTATTAGTAATTCCAATCAATAATTAAGAGTACTTTTTTAATTATTAAGAGAACGTAATTTTGTGTTTTTTCCAAAAATAATTAAAATGTTTTGAGAAAATGAATAGTGTAAATCATTCAAAACTGTTTAAAAATTAAAATTTGATGCATTTTGTTCGTCATACCAGCTGACTGTCAAATTTGCATACGAAAGAGCGAATGGATTGATGATTCGCACTTTCGGAAGTAAGCAAAAGTAATTGAAAACTTAACCAATCGAAGCTAAAAGCTATTGCTCACACAATTCAAAACCTATTTATACGCACTGTTTTGGAAGTGATCGAACGAAATCACTCCTCTACCTAGGTTTCATCCCGCACTTTCTGCACTAAAATTCGCAGCTTTCCAAATTTCAAAAAGTGGTAAGATGGCGTTTTTGGCTTAAAATGAAATATGGTTATTTCTCGCTTAGTATCCAATGGATTTCGCTCAAAATCGAAATGTGGTCAAGATTTCATGTTTGATAAAATGCGGCTTAAATCTTCTGTATTAATTTACTTCAAATTATCTTTCCAGTCAACAACATCACAACCATTTAACAGCACTCATATTTCTGCCGAAAGCATTTTTTTGGACTAAAATTCACATTATTCTGATCATATATAAACAAACATATGTCTATCAATGTATAATATTGTATAACTTCTTTCAATTTCACAGGTGCAACAAAGATTTATATGAGAGAGTCCCAGAAAATGCGATTAGATATTAAATTGCACACGAAAATAATCGACAGCATCGTTTTAATTCAAAGATGGTTTCGTGGAATTCTTCAAAGGAAGAAATTTTTACTCTATAAGAGTGCTGCCATTACTATTCAGTCTTATTGGAGAATGACACTGGCCCAAGAAAAACTTACTCGCAACCGTCAACGTTGGAATGCAGCAGTTATAATCCAGTCATACTGGAAAATGTTTAAACAAAAGACATGTTATCATAAACTTAGATTTGGTATTGTAATTGTTCAGGCCCATGCCCGCGGTACACTAGCTAGACTACATTATAGGAATCACAAAATGGTTAGTGCAATTATTCTTTCAATTTGTTTGTTATTAAAATGGAAATATTTTTAGCGCTTGCAAAAGGAAAGAAGTCGATTGAGATGTACTCAAAGCTTACCCAGCACTGACAGGTAAGAATATAAAACCTATTGCATAGGTGTATGAATATAAAGAACTCCTAATATAATTTTTAGAACGTTTAGTGAAATCTACAAATCAGAAGATGTAAAACGCTCTTTCCAAAGGCCTCATCACAGCTTGGACAGCAACTACGATGAAAAAACGATGCCAGTAATTAAACACAGTTTAGAAGCATCACTGCTTGAATCACAAGATAATGAAGTACTACAAAAGGCTGGCAACCAATTGAGAAATCTTATGATTTTGTCCGGCAACAATAATCGATCAATGCCATTGCCACTAGGCAACGATTATGCTTTGCATCAAAACTTTGATATCAAATTACATTTTAGACCAACCACTGGTGAGGGTACCGAAAAAGGAAAGCAATTTTATCCAAATAGTGATGCGACTGGGCGATATATTGAGAAGAGCCCCGATAATTTAAAAAGGTACGTCAATGTTAAGTGCATAATATATTTTGTTTGTAATTTTTATATCTACGTAGATATACGTAGGTCCTGCCTTGCCAGATTTTTGTCAGCAACATCGAATTATTATTATTCTTAAATAGAAAAGTGTTCTTTAATTAACATTTCTATCGTGTTGGATTTATTGTTATCGCGCAAGAATGGGAGGGATATTCTGTCTTATAAGTTCGCAAAAAATGTCTTAAAATAACTTTTTGACATTTTCAGGATTTAATCCGCGGACTTTTTGCATTGCTCAACGCTATAACCATTTTTACACGAATCTTTCAAAGTCTTTCCCATAGATCATATATGAACCGATATATACCCGATCCCTATTTAGACTAAAACAGATAAAAAACCGAGATATTTTCCATGATCGGTACATTAGCATTCTATGCAAAACGGAATACTTTTTTTTACATTGTCTGTGGTCATCATTAGAGTTGGACTTACTCATTTCCAGTTTTAACTAGGTTAGGTTAACTTAGCCCAAGAAAATGTGCATTGTATTAACTACATATTTGGTAGACCGGAAGCTGGTGCCCGGGAAGCTTGAAGTTGCTCAGTAGAGTGACTGACTTAAATCTGAATATCGAGATACAGACAGAAAGGTAGATAGAGCTAACGAGTATTGGAGGTGACTGATGCAATCGAACCCTTGGTACTGTTATGCAATCGCGATTGATTCAGTTGAGCCTATACATACACAACGTAGGAGTAGATGACTAATATAATCGAATGCTATTATGCAATTGGTTTTGGCTGGGTAGTATGACTGATTCAGGATATGGGACGGTCACCCATCGCCCCCTTAAAATTTTTATCAGAATCCGTTCTCAAGTTAGAGAATAGCACATAGAATTCCTTTATAATTCTCTTCTCTTGTTAGCCTTTATTCAATTTCGCATAACGAATGATAACTGAAAAAGAGTTGGGGAGAGCTGGGGTACATTGGCACTAATCGCACGCATAGGCGTTGTAGAGGCGCAGAGATTGGTATTGTGCCTATCTATCTGTTTTACATAGTTTTATCATTAGTATTTTATAAAAGCCTATAAAATAACTTTACATTCAGGAGTAATAAGCTCAAGCCCAACAATTAACAAATCTGTTGAAGATGACAGTTTTTGTACATAACCTTAAATAACTTTTCTTTTAATCCTATATTTCAGACATGAACTCAGTAAAACTCCAGTTTGTAGAACAGATTCCGGCCCAGTTAGCTACTATAATATGGATTACGAAGACATCGGTGACTATAATATGATAAAAACTGACAATCAGCAATGCATTATCCCAACGAAAAAAGACTATAGTCTTACAACAAAACTAAATCCAATCGAGGGAACCTCACAAAATGTTAGTGATATTATCGCAGGGCAACAACACCATGGAATTTATCACCCGAATGATTCACAAAATTCCCAGCAATCTGTAGACGAAGAAGTCAACTCAAACTATTCTAAACATTATGAAAATATAAACGTCATGCCTGACACTCACTCCAATTATCAATTAAAGACAAGTCCACATCATGCAAGTTCCTATCCGCAAAAGCATTACACCGTTGATGAAAGTATGTCACCGAAAGCATCGCAAGCTACGGGAGCAGGTAGCACTGCCTCGACCTCGGTACCTAAAGGCAAAGCCGCAGCTCTCTTGGGATCGATATCAGAAGATCAAGCACAGTATGCAATGACTAGTCGCTTGAATAAGCAACCAAAAAGTCGGCGAGTCAAATCGAATTTGAGTGATGACTTAACTTCAGCAGAAGTAATAGCACCACGGTTTCATAAATCATATGATCCACCTTCGGAGAGACTTCGTCGGCGCAACTCAGATCCCAGTACCAATAAAGTTCCATTGCTAGAAGTTAATCGAGGAAATGACATGTATCAATCATCAACACAAATCAACATAGCTGGGCATAGATTTCGAAAAGCCGCTCGTATCGGTAAAGCGGAAAAATGTGCGAGCTGTGAAGAAAGTGACGCTTTTGTCAATGAAGGTTACCGCTGTTTGGATTGCAAAGTACTAGTACATACAAAATGCATTCAAAATGGAGGCGTCAAGACATTGATATGCGAAGCGAAGCGATCGAAACGAATGCGAAAAGGAAATGACAAGACTATGACTCCAAACTCAAAGCATTCCGCAAGAGAATATACAGATTCCACGGATAGAATCATAAGCGACGCTAAGGAATTAAATTTAATGCAAGATTTCATAACTCAAAAAATCTATAAAATGGATGAAAGCGAAGGCGAGAAATCATCAGAAGTAGACAGAGTATTCAAACAAGCATTGCGAGCTTTCAAGGACAATCTAGTGACACAGTACAGTGTGGCACATAAACAAAACTCCGATTCGCTAAATATTAAGTATAGAGATTTAATTGATAATTTTGGTCAAGTCATGGAAACGTGTTGTGGCAAACAGAATGATTTTCCATTGACAATGGGAGTGAATGCATTTCGTGGTTTTATGAATGAGTTCATGAATTCCAGGGAAACAGAAAAACCAAAGGCGAAGAGGAAAAAAGAAAAGAAGAGAAAGGTTGAGGAACACACAAGCTACAACGGTACTGAAAAGCTTAAATTTAATATTAATTATTATACTAATGTTTTTTTTTTTTACAGGACATACATTCCAACTAACGATAATTAATATACCAACAGCTTGTGAAATTTGTCAGCTTTTTCTTTTATGGCCAATTGAACGAGGTTTGGTAAGTAATTCTTTTTATATATTTGTGCAAAGGTGAACAACGTGTCACACTTGGGAGGAATAGGGCGTTAAGCACTGCTGTGTGCCGTCTTGTTCAAAATTCTGATAAAGATCGTCGGCTTAGTTAAGATAAATTTCATTGTTGCCTGCTGGTAATGCTGCACAGAGTAAAATAAAATAAATATTAGGCGGTAAGCAGCCCATAGAGGGCCAAGGCCTTGCTTCTCACAACTGTACATGTTGCGCGTGGTATACATTTGTGCACGTACAGAAGGGACCTACAGTTTTTGCTGTATCCGAAGGGCAGAGGGGTTTTGAGAAGCTTTCTCATGACAGTTATACTCTTGATTGTTTGTCAGACATTCGGAAGAAGTGAGGCCGTGAAAAAACGTTTGATGGTATTTTTCTGGACTCAAACTTAGAATTCCTTACGCAGTAGTCCAACGCACTAACCACTGAGCCACGGCTCCCACAATGCTGCACAGAGTACATCGCTGATAATCACCAAGAACAATAGTAGTGACAGTATGTACCATTGACGTACTTCACCTTCCATTCAAAATTCGACCACACTGGTTGGCCATTATGATTACCGTGACTATGTCCTTTTTCCACTTCTGTGAAAAGTTTTACTTTCCCCCCAATCCTCTCAGGGCTATCGAACATTTTTGTTCCCTGGAAATTATTCCTCCTATCGTGAATTTCCATCGAAATTTTCTTCACCCGGAACCTGAAAATAGTGTCGAATGTCTTTACAGTTATCAATAAAGCTAATATTCACGAGATTTTTGAAAATACATATTCGTTTTGAAATAGAAAATTGTGTTTTTTTGGGTAGTTAATAAACGTAGGCGCGCATCGTCCTCTTTTTGACCCAGTGCGGTGAAAGTCGTACGACCCAAATATGAGTATAGATTTTTCCAAAAAATTACAATTTTGTTACCGATGAAATGTTCAAAGCTGAACTCACCGAGTTCCTCATCCTTGAGCTCGCTACTGAGGCGTGAGTCAACCCATACCGCACAGAGATTATCATTATGGTGACCAAAACCCATCAGGTCCTCGACGAAAACGGATGTCACATTCGTAAACGTTTCAATTTTGACGCCAGCTGTATTAAATTTTACGCCGGCAAAATGGCCACTCGCGGCTTTTGCGTCATTTTTCAGGTTTAATCACTTCATTAAAAGTTGACCGGATGATTGGCTGTGCGTTATATGTGTTATGGTGTGCTCCGATTCATCATGCAGTCAGGCGCCAAGTTGTTGTGTCCGGAAAGTCTAAGAAATTCGTCGATGGTGTGATGATCCATTCGATGATCCATGCAACGATTATGTGAAGACTGCCAATCGTCATGTGAAGTTTTAGGTATCAAGATAATTTTACCAATTGTTTCTGTCGTCGAGTCCAAGGAGGAGAAGATCCTCCTGGCTCCAGAAACGAAATATAAAATCTTGCCCCCAACCAAACTGTTGGAGAAGGTTGTGGAGTCATATAAGAGCAGTCATTTTTCCGGGCGAAATTTTTTCCCTAGTTCGAAATTCATTCACAAGGCCTATGTTTTGAAAATGAGAAATATTTCGGGGAGATTTAAATTTATTTACGTTAGCCCTGAATATCGCTGAGGATATAAATTAATCTTTCTCAGGTCTTGGGTAATTCGAGAATTCAGCTCATACAAATCCTTTAACAGATTAATTTTTGTTTACAACTTTCAATCAAATATTTCAATAACGCATTTTACAAATGTTGAAAATAGTATGTGATTAATTTTTCTGAATTTTTTAATCTTTTATGCTAGTCGAAAGCCGTGGTCGCCAATGCTAACATTGCCTCTTAATAAAGTTGATAGTAATAATAATATGTAATAATATAAATAGAGCAACAATCAAAGTTCTAGGAAACGGTTCAGTTATATTCTCAAAAATAAATGCTAACCTACTAACCTCACTCTTAACGTGATCCAAACTTTGATATTTTTTTTTAATGATAAACCCGCACATCGTTGCATATTAATATTTATTTTTATGGTAGCAATTCTATGTTATTATAAACACAAACTAATTCTTGTCTCTTTATGACCTACTTGTGGTTCATATTTACATATATCACATGTATATATTTTTTTCATTAAAGATTTTTGTTTTTATTTGCAGGTTTGTCAGAATTGTCGTCTAACCTGTCACAAAAAATGTTATCAAAAAGCTTCGTCGTGTAACAAAACATCTTCTACCCACGGTGGATGCGTTTCGTCACAATCAAGTATAACTGACTCAAAACTGTTTGGTGTGCCATTAACGGATTTATGTTTAGCTGAAGGAGCTAAAATCCCCATACAAATCGAACAACTTATTACGAAAATAGAAATGTTAGCGCTCTATACGGAAGGAATTTACCGCAAAAGTGGTGTTAATTCGAAAATTCGGGAGCTCAAACAAAAAATGTCTGAGACACCAGTTGGTTCTGAAATTGATTATGAGTCATATAACGTACATGTGTTAGCCAATGTTTTGAAATCATTTTTACGTGAAATGCCCGAACCGCTGTTAACATTCGATCGGTACGATGATTTTCTTCGAGCATCCGACTTACCTGATACGAACGTTCGTGTTCAGACTCTGCTATCGTTGATTAAAAAACTCCCGTCGGCACATCATTTCCTCTTAGAGCGTTTAATTTTCCATTTGGCTCTGGTAGCACAAAGAGAAAAACACAATCGCATGTCAGCGAGTTCTTTGTCTATAGTATTTGCTCCTTGTGTTTTGCGAACAAATCGATTAGTACCTGCGCAAGATAGTCTTAATGATATCGGTAGACAAACAAAGTGCATGGAAACTCTGATCACACAAAAAATGCTTAATGTTAAGAGTACACTAGCTGATATAGATACTTTGGATACCGCAGCACACACAGCTACTACCAGGTTAAGTACTTTACGTAGTTCGAAAGTGTTCTCTCCTGAGGAGTTGACGCAGCGTTCATCGCAAATCGAGACTGAAACTGAAGAGATGATATTAGAGGGACATATTCAAGAGATTCGTAAAGAGAAAGCATTATTGACTTCTGCATTGCCCAACTTGGTACGAGCTACTTCAGATGATGATTTGCTATCAACCGATTTGGATGGAGAAGGAGGCAGTTTGGATGATTTAAGCACGGGCAAAGATAAAGACAATCATTCATTAGCCGAATGTAAAGAATTCAAAGACAGTATTGATTCAGCATTCGGAGTTTCAGATGGGGATAATAGTTCCAGTCAAAGAGGATTCGATGAAAAACAAATGCAACTGCACGAGCAACAACAGTCGTTAGCACATCCCGTGCAACAGCATCATTATGATGCAGATACAGCAAGCGATTCCATAGTATTAAGCTATAATCTGCGAGATCAAAACATCGATTATATTTCCAGCCCCAGGCATCATACTTCCTTAGATCACGAAGTTACATCATCTGGTTACCCTTCATCGATGAAGAACTATTCTTCCACTCCCAAAGCAACATGCAATAGTTTCACAGGCAATGGAACACGACGATCGGGAAGTCAACAGAATCTCAGTTATTCCATGACACATGCGTCGGCTGCAATTGCGGGACCGAGTGGTATGAATTATACCGCAATGAGTCAATCGGGTAAACCAATGGCTGTTCGTAGTATGTCAAGTGGGTATGATACCACAACAATACATTTACTCCCAAATGCTCCGCAATGTACTTCTGCAGCTGAGGGAATACAATTGCTTTCCGCTATCCCATCATCTTCCGCATCATCATCGTCATCACCAAATGTAGTAGCAGGGACGACTCTCTCTACGTCATCACTGTCAACACCTTATACCAGTAGCAATAAAGTAGCAAGTATTATAGAAGGCGGCAATATAAAAACGACTCGAAAGAAAAAAAAACAGGAAAGTTTGGACGATGAACCTATTATGGTGTAAGTTCTAAATTCTATGTTATATTCTATCGTTAGATATTCATGTGTAACTTTACATATATACATGATATAGTATGTATATGTATATATATATATTTAAATATATATATGTATATGTATAAATATAATAAATAATTTTAGGCACTGATTCATTACAAAAATTAAATTTTAAACCCGAAAAATAAAAAAGTGTATGCATTATGTATAACAAGTATTTTTAATCTTATATATTCAAACACATACAAAGTTTAAACTTATGTTATTAATTAATTCACTAATAAAAGACATTGTTTTTTAAAGGAAATCGGACCCATAAAGTCAAAATAAAAGTACATTCTTTTTTTTTTTTGCACAGCAAATTTTGCTGTGTTTGATGCTCGTTTAAAAAAAAAAATACATATTTATTTGGCTGTTACTAAGAAAACATAGAAAAGGACGAACTATTTTACAGGAAATAAACTTAAGGTATAGAGCTCTAAAATTATGGAATGTAAACTTTTTCCTCTGAATTCTACATGTTATATGGTTTGCTAAGGATTTGCTCATTTTCGAATTCGAATTCGAATATTCCAAAGGTAACATTATCAGCAATAGATTTGATTATGCTGCAAAATTGTTGGTACGCACACTAATGCTTAATATACATACATATATTCTTTTAAATGGACCTATGCTCTTGCCTTGGCACCTTTCTAAATAAAACTTAATTCGATTCTACTTTAAATTTGTATTCAGTATGGAAATAAACGCAGACAGAACCTCAGGGCGGTTTCAATTTGATCTCTACCAAGTTATATGCCTTATAATTGTAGTAAAAAACCAGTGAAAAATGCTACAATCGCCTGGAGCGAATCGTATGATACCCTATCCCTATCTTATTTGGTCGTGTCAGTGGGCGGTGGAAAATGTATTCACAAAATTTTCTATTTTGCCTTATAAACTAATATTTTTACTTGAAAATTAATTTTTTGAAGTAAACGCCCTTAAAAAGCGGGCGTGGCCATATACAATGTATAGACGATTTGTAGATTAAGTGGATATCTACATATTTGCTTAAGAAAGTTTTTTCGAGTTTCATATGAAAATAGTGAAAAAAGGTGATTTTTTTTTTAAAGTGGGCATGTCAGTGGGCGGATTTTTAAAATTTTTACACTTGTATTGCTTACTTTTCCAAAGACCTCATATACAAAATTTCATCAACCTAGCTCAAAATTTAAGGCCCAAAAACTGGTGACATACGGACGGACATAGCTCAATCGACTCGGCTAGTGATGCTGATCATTTATATATATACTTTATTGGGTCTATCTGTAATATTTCTCCATGTTACAAACTATATATCAAACTTAATATACCCTTAGGATAGGGTATCATACGATTCGCTCCAGGCGGATTGTAGCATTTTTCACTGGTTTTTCTACAATATTTGTCGCCATGCAGCGTCATACCATGACCGAGCTTTCGCCATGTTTCGCTGATTTGGTTAGACTTTTTTTTTACTTTTTACTTTTTACTTTTTTTTCTTATAAAATTATTGATTTTTTTTTTTCAAAAGTGAGCGCGGATTTGGAAGTTCTTTACTTGTACTGCTTACTATTAGTTTTAGTTTTTTTTTGTTTTTAAATAGAATTATAATCACATTTCTTGGCTCGTAGATTGCTCATTAAACTTTTTTTACCCTATCCTAAGGGTATATTAAGTTTGATACATAGTTTGTAACATAGAGAAATATGTACATATGTATGTAAATTATCAACATCACTAGCCGAGTCAATTAAGACATGTCCGTCCGTCCGTCTGTCTGTCACCAATTTTTGGGTCTTAAATTTAGAGCTAGATGGATGAAATCTTGTATACTTGGGAAAGGAAGCAGTACAAATGTAAAAATTTGCAAAATTCGACCGCTGCCAAATCCACTTTTCGAAAAAATCACTTTTCAGTAATTTTACATGAAACTCGATAAAACTTACTTAAGCTAATTTGTAGATATTCTCTTACCCGTATAACACGACCCCAAGCTTTTAAGAATGTCTTCGCACGCAAAAGAAAATGCACTCTGTTAGACATAAGATATTATTGCTTGGCGATGTATTTTATGATTTTCGTGTAGCCTCTTATGTTGCAGATATTTTTGGAAGCGGTGGGTCTAAAAAGGTTCTGAAATTTTGTGCATGCATCACATTGGTCTTTTTTGGTTTGTGGAATGATAAGTTGTATTCGGTGGTATAAATTTTAGTGTATCTTTAGTTGTTTCTTTATATAAACTATACATTTTATGCAAATTAAATCCAGCCTGTAAGAATTGTTTTTGAGTAGATGCCTGACGCAGTGTTATTCAATACAAGGATGCGTGATCAATTACGCACTGAAATTTTAAGTCAATCTGCCTAGTTAAAATACCGTTTGAATTTTCAGCAGTGCACTCTCATTTAAGATGTACCAAATGAGAATTCTTTGTCCTTACGAATCGTATTGGCTTGAATTTAAATTGGACTTAAACCATTTTGGATTTTTTGTATTGAATCTTGAAATTGTATGGAAAATTGTTCTGTTCCATGCAATCAGGTGTTTTTGAACAATTTGGAATGCGGTTCCCTCTAAATATTTGGCTCTTAGAACAAAGAGGGTGTAGATTATGTGATAATTCGAATGAAATACACTAAAACGGATTTCGGATTCGGGAAGAGCACCCTCAAATTAGTGTAACTGCATTATTAACTCATTTTCGAAAAAAGTGGACATAGAACAACAATGTGGCTTTGTGCTGACGATAGGTATGCGTCAAACTTTATACAGTGCGTTTCATACTATATATAACCTTTCTTATACATTTCACCTGTTTTGCATTTTGGAAATATTTATCATCAGTTCAGATATAAATTGAAATAAAAATCAGTCAGTTTTTTCAATTAAAAAAATATATTTTTGCGATTTATTGAAATTTTATGAATTTAAGCGTTTCATATTTATAACCCATGTTTTAGTTTCTTAACATAGGAAAACCAATGAAAAAGTCTAATAATTTATTTGAGATCTTTTAACCTCTTTTGCATTGATTTTATCACGTTTTCCAGCGGTGTAGGTTCAATTTTTTCCCATTCTTCAATAAGTGTATTTTGAACTTTTTATTGTTCAGCCTATTCGTTTACTGTTTCGTAATTTTAGCTCTTTCTAAGAGAATTTTACTCCCACTCTTTGAAATTTGATAATCTACGAATTTTAGTGCGAAAAGTACGCGAACGGACCTAATATGTAGTGCTCATTCAATTATGATGCGAAAATGTCAACTGCTTATGCAGTGAGTTCGAGCGTCACTTTTGCTTACTTTCGAAAGTGCGAATCCATTTGCTCAGTCAGTCAGCTGGGGATAATTCTTCGTTAGGCAGAGACTCCACAAGGGTCGGGAGCCCTTTAAGTAAGTAAAGTTCTTAAGCCCGTATGATGACACAACATTTTTTTAAACGTGAAAATGTCAAAATATTGTTTCAAAATAACCTCTAACATCTAACAGCATTGAATTTACATTTAGATGTTTCTGGTTGACAGCTATATTTGAAAATAAATTATGATAGTGTGTAGCAGCTTTGCTTTTCGTAAAAACAAACTTGCTGTCTTTTTCACATGCAGCTGACACTTCGGCATAGGAAGCCTAAAACATTTAAAAAGTTTAAGTGAATGGTTTGTGAGAGGTACCTAAGACGAATTTAAATGGCCTGTAGATTTCGCAAATTTGTTTGGAATAAGTTTACTTTCCTGAAGTTATGAGTTACTTGCTCTCATTTCAAATAAATTGCATGCATCCTATAATCTCTTTCAGCGTATTTTTCGAAACCGCTTTCGGCTTATGTTCTTCTCCTCGCAATTGACTATAGCAAATCCATATGAATACATTGTTAATACATATATATATATACGAATAAATTTATTATTTTCCCAATAATGCCTTAATAAAAAATCGAAAAAGCAGTTTTCGTATAATATCCTACTAAAATCAATTTATTTTTAAATTAATAACGTTCGGTGAGGCAATTCAATTTCTTTCGGATCTTTAATGACATTTTTTTCGTAGCATAGCTTACTTTCATAGATTTGTTATGACGGATTGTGTGTCAGAAGTGACAATTCTACCCATAATGGATTATAGTAAATTTTAACCTATGGATGTAGAAGTACACAAGTACGATCCACCCAGCGGAACATTCTTCTTTGGTTTGGCCTTATTTATAATGAGGAGATAAATGAGTTAAATTAGCAAAGAAATCAAAATAATATTGGAGAGGAAAAGATAACATATGGTTACATTCTCTATTTGAAGGAATAATAAAATAAAATAAACGATGCTTTAAATTAAACCATTGAAGTTTGTTTTCTTAAATGCGTTAAAGATTTTGTGGTGAAGCTCTTACAATAGCAATATTCTATGAAACTAATCAAATTATAGTTTTTACCACCTTCTATGTTTTTTGTTTTTTAAATTTACTATATTCTATGTTTTTTATTAGCTGATTATCCATTATTATGTTGAATCGACAGTTCACTGACAGTTTTCAAAGCCTTGTTTCAAAAAGGATTTCAATAAATTAAAACGTATAATGTTCATTATTTTCGTATAAAACATTATCACAACACTAATATGCCGTTAATATGTAAAAGAAAAGAAATAAATAATAAAATATTTTTTCAACATAACAATATATTTACCGCCTTTACTGTCTTGATATTAAAATATTAATATAACATAAACATTTTATTAAACGTGAAATAGTGATAGTTTTGAATAAGCTACGTCGTATAAAAGAAATAAAACAAATTTAATACTCTTTAGCAAAAGTTGTTCTTTTTTATACACAAACTAAAATTTTAAATACATGTACATGTATAGATACGTATAAGTCAAATGAATCTCTTTTTTTTTGTATCCATTAAAACTTTTTCGTCTATATGAGAATTAACTTGCAATTGACACAAACGTGATGGAAAGAAAATGGAGAATTAATAATAAACAATGTAAGTTTTAATTATAGTTGATCAACATTATTTTTTTATTACTATTATATATATTTTATGTAAGTGACCAAGTCAATATTTAGGTTTCACTATTTGTACAGTATACTTTCATTTATTTTGTTAAATAAAGTGGTAAAATAAATATTGTTTTCTTGTTTTTAGTATAACGCTGTTTAGGACTTCCTTTAATATAAAATAGGCCTCGCAATATTTAGGAGTCAATCAATATTTTTGAAGTTAAGGCTTGAAATACGTATAAACGCAAATCGAATTCAATTCAGCTGGCTCGTGTACTCGTGTTTTTTTTTCTCTGTTTGACGGCTATTACACGGCCCATGTTTGTGCACTTTTAGATATAGGCCAACGAAATTTCGAGACACTCGAAAGTGAAGTAGAGAGAGATGAGAAATAAACGAGGTAGCCTCGGCATTATTTAATACTTATTTTAAGCGAAAAAAGAACTTATAATAAGCCTTAAGTAAGGTTTTATTTAATGCTTATGCTAAGCAATAAATAAGGTATGTTAAAGGTATGTCAACGTATACCTGATCTCGTAGGACATGGCCTGTGTTAGAGTAAGGTATAAAATAAGGTATGTTGTATGAGATTTAATATCCCTTACTAATAACAACTCTTACATGCTAAGGAATAAAATGCACTGTAGTAAGCCTTAAATAAGGCTTATGCTTTTTGCTGGGTCGGCCCACAAAGACACCAACAGAGAATTAGTATAAACACATTGACACAGCAACAGCCAGCAGCAACTAAAACCAGTTAATAAGAAAAGTACCATTATACGCATTTCTAGCCAAAAACGTGGTACATACGCCATCTATTAGCATTTATCTATAAGTTAACCCAAATATGAAATTTAATCAAAATCTTTAGAGCAGTTTTGCAAGAAAATCGTCTTTTTGTGAAATTGGTCATAAGTAAAGTACCGTTAATAACAGGGCTAGAAAAAAAAATCCGATTTCGATTGTGACCTTACAGAGTTCGGATATGAAGTTTGAAGCAACAGTCGTTTAATATGTATAGTATATATAAATATGTAGGCACATACCTGCCAAATAGTAGGGTGGCATGTAAGGTCGGCCCCCTCTCGTAGTCGGCCCAGCGCCGAAGAATAATGCTTAGTTAATGCATTTGTAAAACACACATGCAATTTTTTTTACAAAAGGTTAAAATATTTCCTGTCTCCGTGCAAAAAATTGTTACAATGCAGCTGCTAGTTTGTTCGTTAAAATTGTCACATTGATTCAAGTTCTGAAAAGTCTGGGTTTAAGTGGTAAAAAATAGTGAAATGATTTATAAAAAAGTCTTAAGAGCAGTGAAATATGGACGTTAAGAGCATTTTATTATATTTATCTTATAAATATATTCTTTTTAGTGTTTATTGAACACAAATCTAACAAAAAATATTATTTTAAATAAAACAGTTCAAATGCAAAAATTGCCAATTAATTTTCCTAAAATGGCTAACTAATATTGACAGCTGTCAATCTTTTTCGTTGATCAAACAAATAATGTAGAGCAATACTGAAGAATTTTAAATCGCTCACTGACTGCATTGTTTTAAAGTAAAAAGTAGGTAAACGTCCTATTGTACCCATCGCGCACTGGAAATTGAACTCATAGGGAGAGAAAAATGTATGCGTACAAAGTGCATAATATTAAAAGATATAATAGAATAGAAAACATCTTACAATTTTGTAACTGCATTTTAACGTATTTTCCACACATAAAAGAAATAATGTATCAGATCAAAACAAGATCACCACGGTAACACTTATCATTAAGAAAGCTCTAAAACCAAAAGCTCCTCAATAGAAACCCAAGGAAAAAAAACTGAACGAGTTACAAAACGGACAATTGTTAACTCTGATTTATAAAAGGGGTTGAATTGCAGCAGCACCCTCAGATGTGCGCTGTTGGATCTACATCAGATACAAATGGATACATTTTATGCGAGGTTTCTATCAATTTAGTATGGTGCAAAATAATGGCACGCTACTGATTTCTAAAAAGCTCTCCTATAATGCGTGTACTGACAATTTATGTTGGACAGAGTATAGATTTTTTTATCGTTTTCGACTCCCGACAAACGTTATTGGAGTGAATGTTCAAAAGGGAAAAAGAAAATACATATATTTTCATTGTCTTGAACTTTTCACTGTCACCTTTTTTTGGGGAGATTTAAACAAATTCTCAAATTGTCTCCTAAATTCTATAAAATATTTGAAAAATGGAAGTATTTTGTTTGAAAATAATTATGGCATTAGGGATGGATTCAAAAACGTTACAAAAATGCGCATAAGTTGCAGCACTGCAAACTTCTTCTTTTATATTTCTGTTTCTCCCTTCAATCGCAAAAATTGGGCGTGGCCATATACAATGTACGCAAGATATGTATATAAAAGACAATTACCGCAATCTAAGAAGTGCGATGAAATGGGGCTGGCAAAAGGAAGATGAAAAGGTGGGACATTTATTACGGCCCGGCGGCTGCTACAGACAACAAGGACAGCGTCTATTCGGGTGCGGATTTGTCATTGGAGGCAGACTTCTTCAAAAAGTTTTGAGTTTAAGGCATGTGGACGAGCATAACTATCCGTATTAAAGCTTAATTCGCCAGCATTAGCCTTACATGCAATCACGCCCCTAAAAAGAACGAATTCTACCAGCTCATGGACAGCACAAGACGTACGAGCAAAGCCCTAGCCACAATCTTAAAACTGTCGTAGGTGATTTTAACGCAAATAGTACCACGATCGGAAATTCCACAGCCTGCACGAAACCACATCCGACAACGTTCGACTTTGCGTCTATTCCCGGACTTTCTGCACCAAAATTCGCAGTTTTTCAAATTTCCAAAGTGGGGGTAAAATTCTCTCATAAAAAGACAAATTCCCAATAATATACAGGAACGGGTTGAACAAAAGACCTGTCCACTTTTTAGACGTCACTCATTTTTGTATTGAACTACTTCAAATTATTTTGCCAGGCAACAACAACACAACAGTTTTATAGAACTCATATTTTTGGCCAAAGACATTTCTTGAACTAAAGTTCGAAGCATTGGGATTAATTTTACTCTTTCGTGAGCTCTCCCTTCTGATAAAGTACACAACTTTAACGTGTGGAAACAGAAATTCATTTTTCGCAGATTGTCGTATTTTTAGTCTGTGTAAATTTACCTCTTAACTCTAATGCCCTGTTTCAAAGTGCGAGCTTAAGCCTCAGCTGTAGCTTAAGCTACGGTTTAACTTATCTTGGTGTTTCACAGTGTCGGCTTTAAGCTGGGCATCCACGATCACTCATGAATGTCTGTGGATGGGACTGCGTGTCAGAGTGCACATTTATGCGAGAAGGAATTCAAACATATTCGAATTCCGCACTCTTGAGTGATAGTGGATGGCGATGAATGTCATTCTTTTCTCACTTTGAATTTGACCGTGAACCGGTGCACATGGGAATAGCAGTGAACGAGGACAGAGAGTTTTGGCGAGAACTTATTGTCCTGTGGCAAGAAATCGTAATGTTGCTGCAAGGCGTTGTGTGGGAGATATAGAATCTCTCATTACTGTGTCTTTCTTTTGTATTAATGGCGCGATCATATCCAGCAACTATGTGAGTGTTTAAAGACCAGTTCTAAGATAATTTTTATAATCTATTGGACAGGCTACCTCTTGTTCCTTCAAAAGGTTTTCATGAGTACACGTTTGCCTTTTAAGTAACCAATCCTTCGTCCAATGTTTATGTTACATTTTTTTCTGTCACTTAGAATCCTGCAAAATGACAATCAATGCCAAGGCGTAATCCGTGTGAAGAACCTTCTATCTCCGAAAAAAATATCAATACTCCGGGAGTGTCATTCATAAGTGATCGTGGATGCCCAGCTTAAGCGGTAAACCCTGCTCAATGCTCGCTTTTCCTCCGCATACATATTTATTTTTTTACGCCATTTTTAAATTATCGTATTATTTTTTTTTAAACACCTGAGCCTCGAAATATACATATCTCTGCAGCCGGCATTGAATTCAATTTAATTTTTTTTTTTAATTTTTTCACGCCATTTTTCTATTTGACATCTCCGATCAATTCACAGTAGTTAATTACCCACAAACTATTCACAATCACTTCTTAGCTTAGCCACAATTTTTAAATGACTATGTAAGCCGAAAAACTTAAAACCTGCGTTCTACTTAGCTAAGCTGCGGCTTAAGCTTTTACTGTGAAACCGGGCATAACTGCTCTATTTATCAACAAAACTAAATTTCAAGTAAATTAAACAAGTCATTATTTACGAAATAAATTTAATTTTTTCGTGACCATTTTTATTCGATTTCTCTCATTACTATACAGCTTTTAAAATATTTTGCACAAATAAATGTATATATGTATATAAAAACTTTATGTGAATAACTACTTCTTATTAGATTTGAATATAGAGTGAATAACTATACTTTATTTCACTAGACTACTGATAAAACAAAGAAAACAAGAAAAAAAATGGTTACCTTGGAAAACAATATTGTACGCATAAAATGCACAGTAGAAAATTACAAACCTCCATATGTAGGTTACTTATTAAACAAACAAAACAAATCATATTGATATCATTAAGATTAATGGAAAGGAAATAGTTATATAATGATTTACTGTTTAGTATTTTTCTCCTTAATACTTTTCAATTTGCCTCATTTCCGACGAATTTTGTTTAGAATTTATTTGATTCGTGTATATGTGTTTTGGCGTCACATCAATTACTGTTCCTTGTGGGGAATCTACGTAACTACCCGCTGTGATTTTGTCCATATTCAATTCGTATAGGCCATTGATAGTTGGCGAGACCATTTCCAAAATGTCTTTATCTAGCCACATATGATCATCGGTTTCTGCTGCTGATTTTACTGTATTTAGATTTTGTATATTGAATCCACTGGTTTGTATTTGCTGTCTATTGCCTTGTAAGTTTTCAGCAGCGCTTTCCAAATTCGTTTTAATCGGGTTCTTCTTTGATAAGTACCAATTATCATCATCTACTTCGTCTAAGAAATCTGAATGGGTTAGTTTCATTTTCTTACATTTTGGCTCTCCTAATGAAGCTGGTGTGTAAGAATTGCTTGTCTTGCACACAGCTGTGCCCTCGCGTTCCATGTTGAATTCAACTGCTGATACGATATCGCTCATGTTGACTTCCTCGTCAAAGATATCAGTGCTCTGATCTTTATTGTTGAATAAGAGGTTTCTACGGTTTTGTAGAATCGTTTCTTGAACGGCTTCTTCGAGATCACCTTCTTTTGGGTTTTGTCCCAGTTTTAAATTTGGAGCAGCAACTAGCGCTAAGCTGAGCAGCAATACCATTAAGCAAGTGGTGGGCTGCGTTGTTTTATTTGTTCCCTTTGTCAGAAGTGATTGCAACTTTTTCATTTGCGATACAAGGTTCTGATTTTGATTCTGTAATTGTTTTATTCTCTTCATGAGTGTTTGGTTTTCCTCGGTGCACTGTTTTACACGTTCTTCTAGACCATCTACATATTCCTTTTTGCGCTTTCGAGAGTCCTGAGCAGATATTTTGTTACGAATCTTGCGCCGTATTCTTTTCAGTTCACGCTCTTCATGTTTCGTTAACGGGTAATGGGTTGGTAGAGTTATTCCTTCTTTACTAAGAAGTCGTTTTTCTTCGGGTGTAAGAACGAGCTTAGGATATGGTGCTTCTGGATCATGCACATAATCATCATTGTCGTAACCGTCTTCAATGATAATGCTCTCGGAATCTGAGGAGTTTTCGATGAATTGATCATCTTTTTCTGAAATGCAAACCAAAAATATTTAATTTAAATTTTTAAAGAATAGTCAAGATTGTATCAACCTAGAAAGTGTCATTTTGAATGTAATTTGAAAGCTAATGTTATTTACAATTAATTTCTAATTTGTCTTCAGGTAGGTACATATTAAGATTTAGTGATTATAGATCCCAAGTAATAAATATTTTACTCTATTTGGACAATCTCGTTCTCGTGGCATAGAGCCAATTATACAAAAGTTATGTGTATAAGAAGAAATAGAAACAGTGTAAAGAATGAAATAGAAATAAAAACATACATAATGTATGATGTGAATATTAATATAGGAGAGATAAAGAAATCTTTTCGCTGAGACTTAATTTATGTAGATTGTTAGTTAGGGTATAGTCCCCATATGTACAGAGAGTTGGACCTAGTTATTGTCTCCTGCACTCTGAGCAGGTATAACAGAGTGTACCGAATTTTCTAACAATTGTTTTATGATTTTCCCTGAGGAGTTACACCGACCAAATTATCTTCTCAGTATGTGTATGCGTTTGGCTACATTAGCTCATTAAATTGCTTGCGAGATGATGACTATCAAAATCTAAATATATGAAATATGTATGGTTAGCATAAGCGAAACTTATGTAAGTTTAACTTTCTTTATATTTCAGCGTAGATCTTAGTTAAAAAAATTAAATTGAACTCTTTTTCAATTCTGTGCAGTAGTTCTTTTTTGATGCGCCTTCAACTAAATGTACACACAGACAGAGAACATTTTTATAAAACATATTTTTGACTCATGCGTAGTTTCAGAAAGAGTTTAACTAAACCTTAACGAGAGCTTAAACTTTTGGTTGACTAAACGCAGTTGTGGAAGACGTGTTTAAGACCTTTTTTCTTCTTATTCGTAAACGTTTTGAGATATGATAAAAAATAATGCTTTATTGTTAAAACTCTCAACAACTACCAACTTCTGCAACTCTCACGTAATTTGTTCTTAAGTATCTTCAATGTAAAGAAACTGTTCACCTACGGTTTATGTATATAACTACAACTATAGAATTGCACAATATACATATATCACGCTTTGTTATATTTTCTCTCCTTGTACTCAGTTAAATTAAAAGTTAACAACTTCTCAAGATCATTAATTGCAAAACGCCTCTTGCACAGAGGAAGGCTGTCTGAGGAATTCGAAGTCCAAAGTGGGGTTCGACAAGGCTGCATACTTGCACCAATACTGTTTTTATTCGTGATTAGCGATGTGCTGAATGCAGCCTTATCAACAGGAAATAGAGGAACTCGATGGACTCTTACATCTGAACTCAAGCACCTCGACTACGCCGATGATGTATGTCTTCTGTCTCACAGAATAATGGACCTTCACCAAATGACAGCAAATGTGGAGAGGGAAGCAGACGTCGTTGGCTTGAAAATCAACTCGGCAAAACCAAAAATGATCAGCATAGGATCGAACTCATCAACTCATGTATGCATGGCTGGACAAATAGTTGAGAGAGTAGAGACCTTGGGAGTATTGTCTCAACCGATGGCGGAACCGAATTGGATATAGCCAGTCGAATAGGTTAATCAAATTCTGGAATCCTATCCACAGTTTGGCAAAGTAGCCTAAACACCAAGCTACGACTGTTCCGTTCCAACGTTGAATCCGTGCTGCTATATGGATGTGGTACCTGTAGAGTGACCGTCAGTATCACTAGGAAGCTGCAAACGTTTGTCAATAGGTGCCTGCGCTACATCTTAAGGATATTCTTACCAAACCGTATCTCTAACGAACAGTTTTTCCATAGCTAACCAAGCGATGCAATGGAACCCGCTTACCCAGGACGGCAGGACAGTGGCGCAGAACAGTGGGGAAGGAAGCACGGCAACTGGGAAAGAGTTGGGGGGAGCTGAGGCACATTTCCAGAAATCGCACACGATGGCGCGTAGGCGTTGTAGAGGCCCTAGGACCCACTTTTTTTTATACAGGATTTAAGTAACTAAAACGACTAAAAAACGAATCAAATATGACAAAGCTAGTCCATGAGTATTTTTCATGCAGATCCTGATCTTTCGCGTTTTATTCCTTGGCCATTTTAACTTGAATTCACAAAATTGTAGGTAGTTCCTATTTATTTGAACATAATCTAAACTGTTTATTCTAGATTTAATAATCTCGTCAATCATATTAACTAACCTGGGTATTAGTACATAAAAACCACAACATCAACAATAGATATTATTCAACAGGACAATCATGTAAGAAACCAATACTTCTATCTGCTTGGATATTTGTTTTAATGTAAGTTTTTAATTCTAAACATGTATTAGGACATGTATTATGATACTTTCAACTTACCTTCACTTTTTAGGTCTAAAGATTGGAACAGTTTTTGCTTTCCAATATGTTTTATTTGAAAGTTATGATTTGCTTCAACTGGCTCACTGATTTTGGGAGCTGTGGAACGAACAGCTGTTGTGTTTACAATCTTAAATGTCTTCAATTCTTTCACATCCTGCAGCGAAACTGGTATTAGTATAGATCTTGGATTAGAGTTCTGTACGCGAACGATTTTTTTCACTGTAAATATAATAATACTGTTAGTAATTCATGTAAAATAGATATTAAATGTACGCACTTTCCGCTAATTTAGCTTTGTTTAAAAACAGCGTGCCCGGTTTGGCTTGGATCTTTGCGCCGCTATTTGAGTTCTTTACTTGTATTGTCACAGGCTTGTTGTTTGAAGCGGTGAACATTTGAGGTGAGAGCTTAACTATCTTAATTTCATTCCCACGAACACCATTCACAATTGTTTGTTGTCGAAAGTTCTGCTGCGGGTGATATTGTAGCTTTTGTGGTTGCATAGGATTTGAATTTGTTTGGACAGTGTTTGTCAAAGTCATTACTTGGGGTACTTTCTGAACTATTACTTTTGGTTTCTGTTCATTGCATATCCTTTTCGCTGCGGGTTGATTAAGTTCTATGCCCTTTTCTACAGACGACCTGCTGCCCTCTCTTTCACTAATCGAAGGACTGGGGGAAGCTGGGCTTAGCGGTTCATATGGTGGACTCATTTCTCTGAGGTGAAATTTTATTTATTAATTAATATAAATACAAAAGTACAATATACATATATGAACTTGTATACTTTTATCCAATTTACTTGAAATAATATAATATTAGGAAATAAACTTGCAGTTGCAAGTCCAATGGAGCAGATCCAATGGACAGAATTTATTTCATAAAACAAATTCCAGTTTGTGTCTTTTCAGCTTTAGTTAAAACTACTCTGTTTTAATTTTTACAGAGGAAGAATTGAATTTTATGTTTTTACAGTGGGAATTTGTTTTATACTCGTACAATATTTTTATTTCTTCTTCAAATAACTCACACTTCAAGGTTATCCGATGAAAGGCCACTATCAGATGAATTACTGGAGATGTTGTTTTCTTGTGATAACAAAGGTTCGGGTAATGAAGGCACATTGATTTCATAGTCTTCTGCTTCCATTTTCATATGTTCAGTAAAGTCTTCTAAAGTACCGAAACCCTCTTGATGATCATTTAAATTGTTCAGAAAGTCCATTGGAAATATGGAATCCAGTATATCATCAGTACTGGATGACCAATTTTCATCCTAAAACAAGTAAATTAATAAATTGTCAAATAATTAATTAATTCAATACTGGGAGCGATGTTTAAAGAAGTTTAATTATTATTTATTTATACATCCGATGTATAAATCACTAGTTTAAAATCAATCTCGAGCTTTCTACATTTAAAAAGAATTTCATGTCCAACGAAAGGTTCATAAAACACTTTTATGAGATTATAAGCGATTATGATGCAAATCAATGGGACATAATTTACACAGACGGCTCAAAGACCGAATTAGACGCAGTCTTTGCAGTTGTATATGCAAACAGTCATGTTTTAACCGCCGAGAAAATTCCAAATCCTCTCTACGCTTGTTGCAATCCCCAACACAAACCATCGGTCTGCAGTTATCTGTAAAACTCCAGACATCCATCATCATAAGTCAACATTCGAAACTGGCAATCACAGGAATAAAGGCTAACGAGCTAGCAGTCAGCGTAGCGAGAGATGCATCTTCGGGTCTAGATATTACAACTTACCCACCATTCAAAAACGATTTCACCAAATTACTAATCACACACTACGAACACAAAATAATAGAAGCATGGAACCTTTACACACATCACTACTCATCTATCAACTCTTAAGTTGCACTTACCTCATATCCTCTAAAAACATCACCTTAGATGAATAGATGCTTCCCCAGTATTTTCAAAATACATATGTGCATGCACCAAGTCATAAATCAAGTATGGGTGAAAAAACGCATGCCCGATGACTGAAGTATCAGCTCTATATAGTCTTTCTTAAAAAAAAAGACGATCCTATGAGCGAGGCATATCCCTATTAAATGTCGGATATATATTTTATCTAACGTATTTTGTGAACGGCTGAAACACTTCTGCAATACACTAATCAGCACGTACCAGTGTGGCTTCCAGGCAAGGAAGCACCGGATTAAGACGCTGTCATGTGATTTCTTCACTATCATATTAGAGCAGATAGTGCGTAGGGCAGTTGAAATCGCAGAAGGCACTCTCTTTCACAAATCTGTTCAAATGCTGGGAAACGAAAACGATATGCGAGAAGCTGCCTGGCACTGACAGTTGTGGCTTCAAAGATGACCAGTTCTTATTATGTTCTTGCTAAACTAATCCGGAGTTTATCCTATTCTTAGACAACTTAAACCCATGTCTAAACAAAAAAACTCGAGTTTATTAAATTATTAAACATAAGCTTTTTATGTCTCAAAAACTTCAAAAAATATTGTGACCGAAAAAAAACTATTTTGAGAATTTTTCGAATATTAGTGACAAATATTACAAATTTCTTTTCCTCTATGCCGGTACAGCTTTTCGTTCTGTGTTCTTTATCCGATGCCACTGCTTCCTTAGCTTGCAGATCCCCTGGATGTCTTTCCGTGCTGCTTTTTTTTTGTGAAAGCATCTTAACGCCTAAGTTTCTTTTATTGACTACGACTTTAAGCAACCTTCGGACCAATTCGCGCAGGATTTCTTTCTCTGCCTCTGACCAATCCTGCGACGAGTTAAACATTTGTCTAGCGGCCAAAACCCACCGAATGATTAGCGGCCTTTACACGCAAGTGCTTTACCACATGATTGGAGTGTACGCGCTAAATCACGCAGGAAAGATTTGCTCTACTAAGAGGAACGCTCGCCATCACTCGGTATTGAGCAAACTCTTTAGCGTGCGAAATCACGCATTCCTCGTGTTCGCGTGGTAAAGAACGGACGTGTAAAGCGGGCTATTGTGGTTTTATGGCTCAGTGACGACCTCAACTGTTAAGTATGCTCGAATTGTAGTAAAGTAAACATACATATGTAGATCCATAATGCATAAATGGCCGAATGTTTATGGGGGCATGCTATGGAGGACTATTGACCCATCTGGGTTATTTTATTTTATTTCATCTTTAGCTTTATATTTCTTGTTCATTTCAAAACATATGTATGTATGTACATATAGTTCGCTGTCAAAAAATGTTTTTGTAAAGGTGTGTCCAGACCAAGTGAAACATTTCTGAAACACTGTTTCGTGAAACATTTATTAAATGCTTATGAAATGTTTGAAGTTTTACATTTTAAATGGGAAAATGTTTTTGTTTCTCAAGCTTTAAGTGCAGAAAAAATGCAGTCTTGTGTTATCGTCCTCCACAAATACACCAGCCCCTGATCCTTGATCGGTTTTGGAACAATCCGTAAAAAAAACCTACACTCCATTCCTGGCTCAGACACTGGTAGAAGCTAATCCTGAATACAAAAAAGAGAGTCTATCATCATCCACTACCTCCTGTGGCCTCCCCTATTTCCACCACACAACACATATTGGCCAGACTCTGCCAGCACTACAAATGTTCTATTCATTAGCTTTGGTCTTTTCAACAGTAAAAATGTTTCATCCACATCATTGCGTTTAGCCGAGTTCCACGATTGTTGCATTGTCCAAAGATCCCTCTTTGTGATTGATAATGTAAAGTGTCCAGACCGAATGAAACATTTCAGAAACAAAAAAAATGTTTCAGAAATGTTTATGAAATATTTAATAAATGTTTCGCACGGTCTGGACCCACCTTAAGAGACTAAATCAAATTTGTAGTAAAATAAACTCGGGTCTAATTAAACAGAGCTGACAAATTGGGCCAATTTGCGCTATTTTAGAACAATTTGGTTTATTCAATGTTATGCTTTGCAAAATGTGCGCAAAGTTTGCGTTCTAGAATGGGCTCATTCTTTATGAATACCAGCTGTGTTTAAGCGTTGTAATAACTTTAGACTCCAGATCAGTTAGAATCGGGTTTAAAATACATACAACTATGAATATGGGCCAAAAATATGGGTTTATTACTATTTTTTATTTGTTTTACCGGTTGACGCATTGTACCATTTTCACATACGCTTGTTATTTCAGATGTGATAACTGGAAAAGGTAAAGAGATCTCCAAGTTAAAAAGTTAAGCAAAAACAATAACCCAATACAACCAGAATTTTAAATTTGGGTATCTCAACTATATGTATATATATATATACATATATGTATGCACTTATAGAGGGCTTAGAGCTGTACCGAACCAAGTCATAAAAAAAATCCAAAAATATTTCTAAATTCTTCGCAAAGTTAAACTCTATTCAGGTCTGTGCTCAACTAAGTGAAAAAGGGTTTCGTTCCTAAGTTACAGCAAAAAGATCAGGTCAATGATTCGTATTTTCCATATCTTTTGAAGAAGTTTCTTTACTTTATCTCTTAATATCTTCGAGCTCTCTGTTTGTGACTTGGCTCGGTACAGCTGTGAGTCATCCATATATCGTTTTATACAACACGATTTTAAAGTTCCCTGAAGATCTTTGCACCCATGCCAGAGGTTTCTGAAGTTTTCAAATACAATCGCAGAAGTCGCTGTATTGCTCTTACTAGTATGCATACATATGCATTCACTATTAATGGATGGTGTTCTTATCTTCATTGATTTCATAGTTATCTGGTAAGAGATTAAATACGAATAGGAAAAATACGCATTAAATGCAAAATGTTTTAGTCACATGGAAATATGAGAGCTAGGTTAGGTGCTTAAAGAAATATCGATATACCTATGGTGACGCATAACCCGGTTTGCATCAGGTACTTTCTAAACTACCGTAAACATATTGTTATTTCACAATAATTCTGATGTTAGTTGACTAATTTTTGCAATACATAAAATAATTGATAAACAAAATCGGCTTAGGCGCAATTGGCAATCATGTTATTTGATGAATTTGGATGCATCAGCGCTGGTAAAACACCTACACTTGAACTCTCATTAGGCACCTAGAAAACTGAAATTCACACCAATAAGAACTCAATTCACTAAAAACTGAAGCGTTTTGCTACCAATGCTATCGAGGATATAGATACCTTTGTTCCATTTTTGAACTCTCATTAATTATGCTCCTAGCAAACAACACCCATTCGCCCCCAATACTCCGGCACAAAAAAAATACATTCACTGTGAAGTCTCTACCTCACAAAATTGCGTGCGTCATCTTTTCTTATAAGACGAACATAAAGAACCCACAGTTCTGCAATATTTCATCATTTACTACGTACCATAGCTTCAGGTGCACATTTCGGTAGCCGGGTATCAAATAAATCCTCTTTTAAGCCAAAATCCTCATCATTATGCCTGACGAAGGAAAAATCCATTGTTTTGTTGACTTAATTTCCGACACGTATGCCGAAAAACTAGGGCACGGATAGTAGTCGCGATATCGACAATTAAATCGCGGGTTTTTCAGAAAAAATCACTGGAGTTTTCCTTTATATTCCTTTATGGTTTGTTTATATTATTTATTTTTAGCCCGTAGTATTAGTTTTATAAACATAATTCGAAAATTTCCTCATTTTCTTTCCAACGTGGAACTTGGACGTCAATTATTGAAAATTTAATGAATTAAGGGATGACAACTGACAAAAAAAAGTTTTCTGTACAAAATGTAATAGAATTTTCTAAGGTGTAGAACACATCTGCAACTTATGTGACAAGTTTATACAGTGATTTCCATCATAATAGAGGCACTTCTCTTAATATTTTAAGTTGCGAAATTGGGACTCGGTAAAGTGTATTCCACGCTACCTGATGGAGATTTTTCGCACCCGAATTTATGGATTATTTTGCCTACAAGTGATATCCTCATACAAAATTCCTAGTGAAATCCAAAAATTGGAGTTCTTTTAAGAGTTAATCTATTTATTTTATATTTTTCGTTCAATTTCATATTTTTCTTTCAAAAACATTTCAATTAAATGTTTTTTGTATTAAAATTCCGTTATGAAAAGCGTAAGTGTATGAAACAAGTGAAATATTGGTAAAAAACAAAGATTATTATTGAAAAAATGCTTCAAAATATGTAAACAAATCACTTCATTAAGTGAGGAGATTGAACCAATTGGTGTTTTTTTATTATTATTATGTGCAGATTTTGCTTTTTAGGCTTTTCTCTTTTCAGTTTTTTTGTTTTTCTGTTGAAATTCTTAAAAAAAAAACTTCGATTTTTACGCTTTATAATGAAAATTAATGATGCCTGAATTTGAACCATTAAATTGGTTCTTAGTGCAGGAAGTAATAAAATAAATGCGTTGTGGCGTTACTGGGTATATCCTTATGACAAAACCTATTATTTTACCGCAAGGTGGTGAGGAAAGAGAAAAATCGAATTATAGGTTCCTTTAATTCATAGTAGCATTGATACATCAAAACGTGGGTACCGTACGTTTAAATCAGCAGAAGGTAACCTTATGGGTTATGCTCTCTGAATTGTGGCGGATGTGTCAAAGCTTTAAAGAGTGACAACTTATACAATCTAATGCAACAAGACAGAGATGCAAAGATCGTATCTTCCCTGTACTGACTATTTTTCTGGGACAGAGTATAGAGTCCATTTCAAATCACTGTGCAACTGGAAAAAACTACTAACTACCAACTAACTAGGCCCAAAAATTAGTTAGTTGGTTCGTTTTTATTTAGCTTCGTACAGCCATTTCAAACATTTACATTTCTTACAATTTTAAATTACATATATGTGGACTAATAGTATCAAAAACAGAATAAAAGGATGTAAGAAATGAAAACAAATTTTGTGATTGAGGTCGACAGTTGCATAAAGTGCAGGAGGATCTACTCTACGTAGCAGGTGTTGAGGACTTGAGGACTAGTATCCACCAATCGAAGCCTAGCGAAGATGGCGTTAGTGGTAAGTGATTGAGGTAGATGTAGAACAGATAGAATGCAAACGAAAGATAGTTTACTTCTGTTTGGTGGTTTTGGTATTCCCTCCAAAGTTTCAGTTTAATTTGTAGTTGCCTTGAGATAATGACCCAGATTTATATTCAAGTTTTTGGTAATAAGTTTTTATCAAACATCTTTGATTATGGACCAATTAGTTTAAGAATATCTGTTTTCAAATGAAAAAAAGGAATAAAATTTATGAAGTATTTGAGATTTACTGGAAATTTGATAGGTATCAAAACAACGATAACACTAACAACTAAAATTCACTAAAAATTCACAGCTGATCAAAAATTTTGATTTTTGATCACGATAATACCGAGTTAACGATTAATTTGATAATTGTCAATTATCGTATTGATATTTGAGAACCGAAATAAGGCTGTTAGTAAAAAAGTAAAATGAGAGTATGGGCATATTAAGGGCGTTGTAGGCTGCTTTGTCGTAGTACTCGTTATCGTTACCCTGTAGTATCGCTACGCGACCGAAGAAGGATATATCTACCTTTGGCGGCTTCTAGAATAGCAGTTGTACCGTATCCACAGCGGGAACACCTGCCAACGCGACTTTGTTATCTGTTTTTGAGCCATTTAAAGTATATTTAAAAATCTTCATCCTTTAGTTTGAAATCTCTATTCAAATACCTAGGCCGATCCGTCGCGACAATGCTGCCGAAGAATAGAAATTGTCTTTAGCACGGTAGAGGATTTTTAGCCATTTCTTCCCATGATTAGTAGTTTGAAGCTCTGACCACTGAGCCAATAAACCATTACATTACAGGAACTAAGTCATCTTTAATTTACTTCATTTATTAAAAAAAAAAGAGAAATCTTATTTTCGTTTACAGAAAATACATATATATATTTGTACACTTTGGTGTTCTTAAACTAAAAGCCTTTCGATTTCCTGCTGAATTGAAGTGATTTGTGATTTCAGTTGGGAACCTTCGTTTGTTGTAACTGAACAGGCAACAATAGGACGGGATACGCCACAAGCACGACCCAGTGCTTGCTTTGATCGAACGAACACATAAGGAACGTTCTTGTCCTCGCACAAGAGCGGCAAATGCAAAAGGATTTCAATCGGCTCAGCGTCTGCGGCCATAACAATAATATCGGCGAGACCACGGTTTAGGGTTTTGGTAGCCTCATTCGCCCCCTTCCGTAACTGATTGTAGTTAAGTGCTTGCTGCAGCAGGTTCATAATCTTGGTCGTTAGTTGGGCATCGGCCAATGGGAATGCTTTCGGGTTCACTTCTTCAGTCTACAAGTAAATAAACTATGAATACACCCGCATTCAGTGATTTTTATATATTTACCATATTTAGTTTTTCTATGTTCAGATTTATTGTTAGTTAGTATTTTAAATGCAACCTCTCGGCTTTGTGCTTCACTGAGGGCAGAAAAAGAAAATATTCCGGAAAAAAACGTTTGGAAACAACCGCACGCGTTTTGAGTTTGACAGATCAGTCGTCCATGCGGTTCCATGTGCAGTCGTTCAGGAAATTGTTTCGAATGGGTGTATTCAGTGGGGACTTTTGTCTATTTGTGAACGGATGTGAGTTTAGGCACTGAGTCCTTATCTCTGTAATTCGAACCAATGCAATATAATAATAATAAGTGAAAGCATATATTATTGTAAAACGATTTTTATTGGCATAGGCCTTAATCACACGAGCAAGTCTTGCAATCGACGGTTTTTACGGTATTTACTTGCACTAACACTAACTAATTCTGATATTCCCTTAAAAAATATATATATTTTAATAAGGACAGTGAGTGTGTAAGAGCCTGTTTTGATGATGACTCTTGACTACGTAGTAAAGAGTAATGTCGTGTCTACATGCAGTAGTGCTCACTCCTGCACTACTTTGATAAAGTATAGGGGAGGGAATGAGTAAATTAAAAAACTTCTGTATTTTTTGTGCGATCTCTCGTCCAAGTACTCATTTTATGTGTGAACTACCCCCCTCAACGATCGAATTAGTAACAGTGTTGCCACAATGATACCAAAGTATCAAGAGTGATACTTTTTAATCTTAATTTCGACTTGATACTTCGGTTTCTGTAAAATGCCTATTTTGATACTTTTTAATTCCGACAACAAAATACTATAATATGCCAGGCAATACTCTTATTCACTGAACTGTGAGTTAGTTTTCCGTCCTTTTTTTGATAATTTACTTAAATATTCTTGTTGTCGACTTGGCGCCTGTTTGGATGGATATATTTTTTTTGTAAAAGACTTGAGAATATTCATGTTATTTTAGCCATTATAGCTTATCTTCATTTTTTTAGTATTAACAAAATAATAAAAATGGTAGTTTTACTAATAATTTCTATTATGATACCTTTTGATACTTTTCTTCTGACTGCGGAGATACTTTTTTCCAAAGTCTTGCGGCAACACTGATTAGTAATGATAAAATGGAATAGGAACGGAACATTTCGGATGTAGAACGCGACTCTCCTCGATTTTTCTATTTTCTTCATGACTCTCCCCCTCTCTTTACCCCTCACTCTTTTTACCCACAAACTACCGACATAACCGAGTTTTGAGTCAACATCTTAACAGGCTCTAATGTGAGTTTTATATGGTTAGCTAGCACAGATTGACACTAGAAAAATTGCATTCAGCGCCACTAAGTGGCATTTTTATGTACCCTGACACAGACATAGTTTGTTTTTACTAAAGGCCGTTCGGTATAAAACGTATGCAAAACAAAGATGAGTGTTACAAAAAGAAAAAGAAATGAAATTTTTTGTTAACAAACTTTTTTTAATCCAAATTTGATATCGAAATATGTATGTTTCTAAATAAAAACCATTTATGTGTCTCTAGACCTAAGAAATGTTTTTCTTTTAATTTTTTAAAACGTGTTATTTTAATTAAATAATGCTTTGATTTCAAAATCACATGTAGAGCAATGTAAATTTGAGTTACAAATGCAAATTGTTAAGAATGGAAAGTGGAACAAGTCATGTTGACCAAATAACCTCCCATTTCCAAGGGACGTTACGGCCGCCTCATGAAAGTAAAAAAAAACATTAGAAGTCGGTCTATTTGAGAAATATTACTTCGTTTGTTAGCCTTTTTCTCATTTTTTGTAATGCGAATTAAGCAACAACATAGTAATTTACAAATACAATGTACATACATATGTAGATTTGTCGACATCTATATATATATTTAAAAGAGACTATGTTTGCAAGGCAGAATGTGTCTAAAACAATAGACACTGATGAGGAAGACATAAAAAAATCTTTTCAAATATAATAAATAAAATATAATTTTTCGTTTCACCTCTCAATTCTCCACTTTTGGAAGGACAAATTGGATTTTCGACAACACCAATAGGATAACATAAAATTCATTGAACACATGAGAGTAGAAATACACAATAGCTCGGTTCATGTTACTTCACAAAACAGCGAATTTTAACTAAATTTTAGAAATTTTTACGAAAAACTGTACGATTGCAAATGCTTGCTTTCAGTTGATTCGTAAAAACTGTAAAATATACTAAATCAGTGTATTTAGTAGAGCTGTGTCATTCCTTAAAATTTGGTAATCCGATCGATCATATATTAGTTTCGAAAATGATTCGGTCATTCCAATCAATCATTCAATCGTTCAATGATAGAGACAGATACAAGACAACGATCATCAATACCAATCAGATTTTCGTATTGAATTGGTTCATTCTACTGATGTATCGTGTTGTCAAAAGTGAGACAACATTACGTCATATGCAAAAGAAAAAAAACATAACGAAATTCAAATTTTCTTTTTGTTCCATTATTGCCAATACTTTTGTTTCGTTTGTTCACTACAAATAACAGAGACAACTGGAAGTGCATAAGTTTTGAAACAAATATTGGTTTTGTGATTGATTGGTTTGGGGTTGTCTTTACGTTCCCCACCCGAAAATTTTGTAGAGTACGCTGATTTGAATTTTCCTATCTGTGAATACATGTGACATGAACGTGCGAACAAGACGTAGCTATAAAAATAATCGTGGTGTCCCTTTTTTTCGTTTTGCAGACCACATTTTTAGCAGACTGTCATTCAATTAACAACAACGAAATGTACAGGCAAATGGCTGCGCCCATGAAATGTACCGCGGATTGAGAATGCGTGTTCAGGATTCTAGTCACTACGTAGTGAAGTTAGATTTGGTCGATCTGATTGGTTGAGAGCCTGTAAATGCACTGTAAATCTATAGTGAACTTTTTTAGGTAGCGACTGGATTATTAGTGAAAAATTTTCGACTAATATATTAGTGAATTTGAGAAATGTCATAAAGCAGCGGCTTCGGCTGGCAATTATTTGGGAAATGGCTGTACTTTAGAGTTTTTTGTGATAATTCTGAAATTTTGAATAGAAATAGAGTTTTATCAAAGTATGAATTGTTATTTGGAGGAATAAAATAAAAAGAATCAACTAAATGAAAAACCGAAGATATTTAACGCGTAAATATTTAAATTTTTATTTAGTTAAAATGGAACAAAATTCGGTTAAAGGAATAATTATTTTAATTTGATTGGGATACCTTGTGCAACACATCTTCAGATCATACAAAGTGCGTGCATTATTGACTCTGAAAATCGTTTATTAGAAGTATAACTTGGACTATAATATAAATATTCCTAGTTTACTTTCTTAACACATATTTATGTGCATGTAATCCCACTTAAAAAATTGCATCCTATTTGTAGTCTATTTTTATATTTTTGTGCCCATTGCATCCTAGCAATTCTGTAAAAAAAAACTCAATTCACAAAGAAATCTTCAGTGAAACTACGTAGTGTACATCCAATTATGACGAGGAAATGTCAATTGCATATGCAGTGAGTTTGAGCGTTCAGAATTCTAGACTTCACTAACATATTAGTGACTAAATTCCTGAACACACCCAATGTGTGCGTGAGATCCGATTTGATTTTGAAGGAAGCGTCAGAATACATTCAAAATCCATAGTTTTGGTCTTGTGGGAACCAACTGTCAAATCTATATTAGTTTGTCTATGGAATATACATGATATGTGTGGCACAAACAAAAGTGCTCTTGTATAATTTTACTTCTACAAATAATTGTAATAGATTCACAGTAGCTTCAACTGCTTTCTTTGTACATCATAGTACCTCCATCTATATGTGATATGTGGCAATGGGATACAACTTGTTAGAACCATAGAACAGGTGTACCAATACCTTCATTTCAATACCAATCAGAAAAAAACAATAAAATTGTGCCCTCTCTTTTCATCGCAGGAAAATTTTCTTCATACAATTCGCCATTTTGCAAAGTAGCTCGGTCGTACGGATGCGGGTGCATTAAATATTTTCTTCTTTGCAAAAGCACTGTTAAAAACAAAACAAAATTAATCTCGAAAATCACTTCGTCGCGTCGCGAAATTAAAATAAAAAGATATTTGCAGCAAAAACGGCCACGGAACAACTGCAAAAAAGAGCAATCGCCCGTAGAAACGAAAAAATACAGACAAAAAAAATTGTGTACCACTGACCTCAGGACCACCAGCAGCATTCTGTCAGAAAATATTTCGTGAAAAAGAAAAAAAGTTATGCCCAGTCCAGATTTATAAAAAAAAAAATAAAAATTCGATACCCAGTGGCGTGAAAAAACGACTCAACGATCGAATCGACAGTGGAATTGTGCAAATGCTTGAAAAAGAAAATTTTTCTCAGCTACGTTATAGAGAAAGAAGTGCAAACGATTGATTTTTCTGCTTGGTATTCTGCTTCCAACCCCTTAAAGTGCAAATAAAACTGAAATTCCAGCAGATTTACTCGCAACACACAGTTTTCGTGCAATACAAGTTAAAATCAAGGTGATTACGAAATCGCCATCCCCCAAAAGTAGAAGCATAAAGTGAAAAAAATTGTGTTCAATAGTGTGATAAAAAAAAGTAAAATTAAATTGTACTACTAAATCCCAACTAACTCACACACCTCATTCCTCATCTCATTATCTCCGCCTTCATTAACTAACTACTATAGTAAAAAAAATAAATATACTGATTTACAGTGGTGTTCGATTGTTTTCCACTGGAAAACAAATTAAACAACACAAGAGGCATTATTGCGTGTTGAGTGTAATTAGAATAGAATCAACTCTCGTTGGCGAGAGTTGCGTTATTTTTACGACTATCGGTTGAGTAAAAATCTGTCAAAATTGCTAAAGCGATATTTCAATTTTTAAAAAAGCAAAAAAATAAAAAGATCGCTAACACCCTGGACTTAGTAAAGGATAACAACGCCGCGATCGAAGATCACTTGCATCCGTCGGGAGCCGTAGCCGCTCAATCTTCTTCTTCGAATTCACCAATTCCATCACCATCCTCACCACCTCACCATAAACATCACCACCATCATCATCACTCGCCATCACAGTCCACTTCCATTTCACCATCATCCACTACTTCAGCATCGGTGATAGGAGCAGGAGGAGCAGGAGCAGCCGGAACCAGCCCAGCAACAGCATCGTCATCGTCCAAGGATAATTTGAAGAAAACTTTATCGTCACTAGTTCCTTTAACATCGTCCTCTTCCACCGCCTCAACATCAAAAATGGGTAACAACGCTACAACATCATCCAATAAGAAGGTCGACGCTGCCGAAACGGTCAAAGAATTCCTCGAACAGGCCAAAGAGGAGTTTGAGGACAAGTGGCGTCGTAATCCGACCAATACTGCAGCTTTGGACGACTTTGAGAGGATCAAAACGCTCGGAACCGGCTCATTCGGACGTGTTATGATAGTTCAGCATAAGCCTACCAAAGATTACTATGCCATGAAGATCCTTGATAAGCAAAAAGTTGTCAAACTGAAGCAGGTTGAGCATACTCTCAATGAAAAACGTATTCTACAAGCAATATCGTTTCCGTTCTTGGTTAGCCTGCGATATCATTTTAAGGATAATTCGAATTTGTACATGGTGCTCGAATATGTACCCGGTGGTGAGATGTTTTCGCACCTCCGTAAAGTAGGAAGGTTCTCAGAGCCCCACTCTCGTTTCTATGCCGCACAAATTGTGCTCGCTTTCGAGTATCTTCACTATCTGGATCTGATTTATCGAGACTTGAAGCCAGAGAATCTATTAATAGACTCGCAAGGTTATCTGAAAGTGACGGACTTTGGTTTTGCCAAGCGAGTCAAGGGTCGTACATGGACACTGTGCGGTACACCTGAATACCTAGCCCCAGAGATAATCCTAAGTAAGGGCTATAATAAAGCGGTCGACTGGTGGGCGTTGGGTGTTCTTGTCTATGAAATGGCGGCCGGTTATCCTCCCTTTTTTGCCGACCAACCGATTCAAATCTATGAGAAAATTGTTTCAGGTAAAGTGCGCTTTCCATCGCACTTTGGTTCAGATTTGAAAGATCTGCTGCGTAATCTACTTCAAGTAGATCTTACAAAGCGTTATGGCAATTTGAAAGCTGGTGTCAATGATATCAAGAACCAAAAATGGTTTGCATCGACAGATTGGATTGCCATATTCCAGAAAAAGATTGAGGCGCCATTCATACCCAGGTGTAAGGGACCAGGCGACACTAGTAATTTCGACGATTATGAGGAGGAAGTTCTGCGAATTAGCAGTACTGAAAAGTGCGCCAAGGAGTTTGCTGAATTTTAAATTTTTACTACTCACACACAAACACATACAAAAAAAGCAAAAAAAAAAAAAAAAAAAAAAAATAAGAAATTTAAAATTAAATTAAAAAAAAAGAGTCATTCAGTAATTTATAGTAAAAAAAAGTGTCAGAAACGTTGTTGTTGTCATCATTTAATCAGAAAAAGAAATAAAAAGTAAATAGTTGTGTGTTAAGCAAAAATTAGTAGCATTAGCAGCTGAGAGGAGCATCACAATCGCCATTTGTCGTCGTTCTCCTGCCTCCCGCCCCCCGTATCAAAAACATTTATTATGACCATAAATTATAATCATCACTTCCAAGAGCTATCATCAAAATCAAATCTCATCTGTGTATATCAACTGTGAAAGAGACAAAGAGAAAGAGAAAAAGAGAGTGATAGAGAGAGAGAGAGAGAGAGAGAGGGGCAACAATTGTCAACCTGAAATTAAACACCAAACCAAACAACAAACAACTAACTGGGCAGCACACTAGACGCAAAAAAGTTCCCAACAACAAAATAAATACAAAGTAAGTTTATTCTTTTATTTACTGTGAAGATATGTATGTATTTATAATATTTTTTTTTAATTTAATTATCACTAAATTTTTAATATTGGAAAAAGAATATGAGATGGCCACTATTTCTGAAATGTATAAATAGGTATTTATTATATTTTGTTACTTATCTTTTTTATTGGTAGAATCGTGCTAATATTTCCAAAATCAAAGTGGTATAATTTGTGAGATTGCATTTAAAACAGGCTTAATTTTCTGATATTTGTATGTAGGTATGTATATACACCCTCACATCATATCGTGCGTGACCATTCCCCGAAGATTAGCTTTATTGAGCGCAGCTGCCGTCACATTGTTCGCTTGCTAGCAAACCTAGCTAAAACAAACTACCTATGTAATCGACACTAAATGGGGAAGTTTTCCAAATTTCAGATTTGTTTATTGTTTAATCATTTCTGCTGTCAACAATCGAACGGGAGTCTTAGAATATGGAATATTGTGAGATTCTAATATTTTGCTATGATTTTCCAATGTCTCCTAACGTCTATACTTATTCTTATACCTGTATACTAAATATCGACTTACTTGTACCTTTGACCTTGACTTACTTGCTTCATTATGAGTTTTCGGTCTTCCAAGATGTTTTTACATATTTTCCGACACATTTTTTGCCACAATTTAAATGTATTTCCTAATGCTAATGCGAAAAAGTTATTTGAGTCTTTAAACTAAAAAGTGCACTCAGGGCCCTGATGTTTAGTTTTTGATTTATTCATTCATTCATTATACTATGTATAATTGATTTGTTAAAGCTATTAGTATGAACAATACGCAAATAGTAATTACTAATTAGTAATGGTGTTTTACATCAAACCCTAACGTAAGGGTATAATAATAATAATAGGTTAATAACATGAAGATGTACCTACTAAAGAAAGACAGAATAGTATGTGCATTTACATATAAACATATAAGGTATAATTGATCAGCACTACCAGCAGAGCATTGAATCGTGTCCGCTCGTTGTACCATCCGATTGTCACTAGTTTTTGGGAGTGAAATTTTGAGCTAGTTGCATTAGAACAGCGCTGCGGTTGGCCAGGGCAAATACAAAGAAGGTCAAGAAAATGTTTTTCCTCTTTGTTGTATCTGCAACTTCCGTAAAGGCGAAGGGCATATCGGACTGTTTTTTATAAGGACTTTGGTGCACCGATGAGAATAAGTTTCGGTATAACCAATTCTTTTGAGTGACCTTAGTCTAATTTATTCAAAGTTGCTTGAAGATGTTGCACGTTGAACTGATTTCCAAAAGGCACTTTGATAAATTGATGGTACCTTTGCTTAGCTTTGCAGTTTCCTGGAATTTTTCTATGGCCTGGCATAGATTCGCCAAGCATAGGTGAATGGTAAATTTATTCACCTCACACGTTTACTTAAGCCTCGATTTTGTGCTTCTTTTTTCTTAGTGTGCACTCTAAGTTTAGGATAAATTGACTGCGCAGGCTGAGTAAGAACTAATATACATATGTGTTTTTGCATTTAACCGGAGGGAAAACTATGAAAAAAGAATTCAAATGGCAAGCCTCGGCATGTAGGTTTAGCGTAGTAAGAACTAAAATTTAATAAATAATTATTAATTGATAATATGCATACATTTTATTAACTTTAATTGATTGTTTGCGTGAATAGTAGATGCCTCTGTATAGATAAAAGGTAGTTTAGTGTGATAGAAGCTTCTAAAACTTTAAAACAAGGGCACAATGGATACAAATAGAAGTTGGCAGATAACGTAATTTCTAAATGTATTATATCATGCTCACCTAAGTAGCATTATCTAACCTTTAATGTACAATTCCTTTTTATCCTTTCAAAGTAAATTTGCATTTATTATGTGGCAATATCCTGATAGATGATAGTCATCACAGCCGACTATCTATAGGTAAATAAAGAGGCACAATGGATTTTCCCTATTGCGATAAAGAGATAATAATGAAAGCTTCAGATATCCAAACTAATCAATTTCTGTCATTCATAAAATGCGTTGTTTTTAAATACAAAGGTTATTTTGAAGACCAGCAACACCAATTAATTGGGGGAAATTTTGAACTTGAAAATATATTGTGCTACAGTTAAGCTATCAATTTCGATTATAAATACTCACCTCACGCTAGTAACAAAATTGAAGTTAGCATAATGCGTTTGATAAATAATTCTGTCATAATTGACCTCTGTGAGTAAGTGTAAGCGTTTAATATTGTTTATCTTGATCTTTGTGATATTAAGATCTCCGCAATTAACTGTGTAACTGATTGCCTAGTTTGTGTAATACGGATGCACTTACCGAAACTATGTAGCTCAAATATGAAATTAAAATGAATGTTCGGTTAATAATTGGACTATAGAGCCGATTTGCATTTATTTGTGACCCTATAGACATAAAGAGTTTAAATCAAAATGATTTAGCCGTACATAGATCAGTATTAATAGCCGATTCGATTGTCCGACCGTCTGTCCGTCTTTCTGTCACCAGTTATTGGGTGAATTGTTACATTTTGAGCTAGAACAATGAAATTTTGTATACGAAGTCTTCGGATATTGGGACAGAACAAGTGTAAACATTTTCTAAATATGCCCACTGACACGCCCACTTTTCGAAAAATTCACTTTTAACATGCATACATACTTACTCTACAAATCTTCCATTCAATGTATATGACCACGCACACATTTTAGGGGCGTTTTTCTCAAAAAACTTGTTCGGTAGATTACTAGAACAATATCACTTTTCAGAAACAAAATTTAATATATGAGCGAAAACAAAGGTTTGTATTATAGCCTTTGGCTTGGATTCTTTAAGTTTTCGGTCACTTTGGCTCGTTTCCTTTCGCTCCTTCGTATGGAAATTTGGCAGTCAGTTGCGAAAATTCGAAAATAACCTACAAAATGCATCCAATTTAAATTTTTCAAATAATCTTGGTATGTAACTAATTTTCTCAAAACTATTAAAAGATTTTTATTTAAAAGCATTAAATTAAACGGCGAAACACCCTGTATTTGACAGATGCTTCCGAATACATAATGTATCATCGATATGTACTCATATTATGAGCAACTTATGGAAATACCTGCACTGAAAAAGAAAACTTAACGTAAAATTTTGACATTCTCCTTCCTATTGCTTGCGCATATTATAGTTCTGCCTTTTGTCATAGTGAACAGCGTCTTCTTTATCCTATGTATCGAAGGCATTGGGTCGATGAAGTGGACTTGCGGAAATATTTTCTGTTCAAGAACTAGACCTTTTGTGCGAATATTCTTCAAATTGACGTGAATTGGTTAGCGGTAGGCGGTCTTACAGTTATGAAGCGCTAAATAAATCGAGTTTAAACTTCTTGATTTAAATCCCTATTTAACCCATCGGGCTTAATGTATGCTCTTGAATAAACATAAATGAATATTGCTTTAAAAAATGCGGTTAAGTCGTACTTAAATTTGATTTACATCCAAACTAAAGTTATTGCAGTTTTAAGATATTGTACTTTTCGACAGACACATCAAATATCGAAAAAAAATTTGTATTTGAATATTTAATATTTAAATATGAAAATTTAGTGCTACATACATATTGATATGGTATGTCTTGTATACATATCTTCTATTCTGTATGTTAACAAGTTCATTCAAATTTTTAAAATTATTCAGCCCTATCGTGGAATCCGTCGGATCAGAGATTGCCTGTATCTATTCGAATCACGTGAACATTAAAACGCTATCGTGAGACTCGTCAGATACTCTCCCTTACCGACCAGTATTGTTTATTAGGAAGTCCTATTGTAACAGCTCGACGTGAAGAGTAAGTCCGGAAAATATTTTGGAACTAAAAGAAGCGACGTTGAATTTCGTGCACCAAGAATTTGTTTTAAAACAATTTCATAAAATGCTTTAGCCTCTGTAAAAGAGCTTTTTCCTAAGTTTCGGAGGTTTTCACATCTAAGCTGTCCCCTGGCTCAAAGTTTTTAATCTCTCCAGCACAGAAGTAAGCGGCGTGCTTACGGTTTTTTAATGATAGAAGCTATGCAATATACAATGAAATTACTTCAGACTTAAAATGTATTCACGTTACCGAAATGTGAATAGTTCACATCTATGGAATGCACGATGCTAATTGTTCATTATAGTAGATCGATTGTATTCAAATTTATCTTTTAGAACCTTTGTTAAAGAACTCATTACTTCAATTTATCATAGGTATAGGGCAGTTATTGCTTTCTAAATTTGTATTCCCTATCCAAAGTTTTATACAAAGTAAGCAAAATAAGTTTGAAATTTTCTCAAATCCTCCCACTTTTCGAAAAAAATTATTTATTTTTTAGTATCTTTATGTGAAGCTGGAAAAAAAATTATCAAGCAAATATGTAGATATTTACTTACTTTATAAATCTCTTATATTTGGTATATGACCACGCCCACTGTCTAGGGTTTTATTTTTTTTTAAACCAGTCTTTCTTTGATTTCCTTCAAATAATATCATTTCTTCGGAACAAATTTGAGTATGTGTTTAAAAACTTTTTAGATCCGCTTCCTACAACACAAAATTTTATAAGAAATTTAAAAAAAAAGGCAAGTTAATTAGTGGAAAGAGCTATTTCCGTATGTATGTAAGGGATGGGGTGTAAGGGAGGGGATACAGAGGAATTACAGCACTTTCACTGAACCCTAGTTAGTAATTTTGCTGTTTCCCTTCTTTCGTTCTGCTGCCAAAGTTTATTCAAAGAAGCTTTCTTAAAGATTGCGTAGTTAAAGTAGTAAAAACTCAAATTTACGTTTAATCCAAGTGAGCTGTATTCGTGTTCCTTTCTACTCTATCATCAGCATCATTATTATCACCGCCTTACTCAAGATAACGCCTATTTTAAGCTAATTTAACGTCTCGAAGTAATGAAACATAATTGAAAGTTAGTCACCCTAAAATTAAAGAGGAGGAAAAGAAAAATACTTGTGTGCATAAAAAAGTGAGATAAGAAAAATTGAAATACCACTTGTTTATTTTGAGGATGAAATAGCTCCTCGAGAAATTAACAAGTTGAATCCTAGAAAATTGAATTAGTTTTGTACGAAAAAGCAAACAAAATCATTAAATTGTCATCATCATCTGGTAGGGATGAAATCAGTAAAATCCTATTCAAATGTTTGTACTTCTGTGGTCATTAGGTTTTTTTTTTTTTTTTGCTTAACCAAAGGTAAATACAAACATGCGCAACCAGCATCACGGAACCGTGTGGTATGAAATTTTGTTTCCATTTTCGCAAATTGAAATTCAAATTATTGGTTCGAAAAAGTGCAAAGAGAAAAAGGGGGAGAATGGGCGAAATATGCGAACGCAATTAGCAAGTAAAACAATGTTTTGTTTGTCAAATGAAGAAAAAGGCCGAACCAATCATGAATTAATGTTAGCTAGCGCAATATAGACCCCTTATCACTTGTTCAAACAAATTTCTTTATTTCTGTATTTTTGTGATTAAGTGTTTGTATTTCTGTTGGTGTTGTTCCTTATTTTATCGCGGTTTAGTAGAGATGAAATTTTGTAATTGAAATTCTTAAAGCTTTTGTTGAAATGAGGAGTGGGATTTTCATTTTAATATAAATGTATCAGAGAAAGAAAGAAAGAAAAAAACGTTAGCTGGTTGTCTAATTATGTACCAACCGCTTAAAAAGTAAAGTAAAAAGGAAAGGGTGAAGGTATAGGGATTGTCTTTTCACTCATTCCCAACAAAACCACAGAACAGTGAAAATTGTGAAGGAAAATGTCAACTTTTCCATCGGGGAATTAAACCCCTCACAACGGAAGGTCGTAGTCGTAGTCGGCGTCGTTGTCGTTGTCGGCATTGTCAGCAAAAACTTAATAACGAGTGCTACTGGAGGTGATGAGATAGCAGCGGTCAGAGAAGAGAAGGGTGCCAACAATTTTACTTCAACTGTGCTTGGAAGACTGTCATTAGCTGTGTGTATTTCGAGTTTGTGTCAACCTAGAACAAAATAATGGAATATTAATGAAAAAAGGTGTGCCTACTCCTGGAATTTCAATTTACCGACACCAAGGAGTGGACTAGGAGCAAGAAAGGACAAATAGAAAAAACTTGGGCGACTAATTGATTTGTTGTTGAAGCGCGCACCTCTTTTCGCCTCATTGAAGACGCTTATTCATTTTTGCAACATTTGGTTAATCCATTTGCTTCCATCAATCTGTGTCTGACTGACTAACTACTCATAGAACGAACACTATCGTTCACTTTCCAAATTTAAATATCACAAATTCGACTTGATTTCATATAAGCAAATTCTGGCTGTATTCTATGGTAGTGCTTCTGCTGCCCACATGCTTTCTGCTTTCTGAACGCTTTTGTATCTTCTGACAGTCGTTGGTATTTCGGCGGCAGGCGGTGTAGACCGCACATGTCCAAAGGCAACAAATTATTGAAGCGCTCTCGGTGAGGAACATTCATCTACAGTGCTCACCAAAGGGGGCTATGTAAAATGAATTGAAATTGATGGCAATTATTATTTTCGATGCTGATTCTCTGATTTTAACTCTTGGTCTGTGGTGTTGGTCAAAGCAATAGAATCAATGCTATTAATATACATTTATCTATATATTTATTTATACGTTCAGATAATTGTTTGATGGGTGTATTCCGATTTTCGGACGTCGCCGACTAGATGAGTGAATTGAATTAATGAGGGCAAAATATGATTTAAGTTTAATAACATTTTTATTTAATACCAAGCTCTATGGGTACAAAGTGTGCTCGAATTTTTTATTTTATTGCTGAGTGTTTCGTTGTGGGAAGAAAATTTCGATAAAACAGGAAAAATTTATTTCGTGATATTGTCTAGAGGTGAAAAGGCTTTGGACGTTGGCATTGTCATCAAAAAAACACAAGGCATACAGCGATCACTAGGAGGACTTAAATATCTGAAACGAATTCGAAACCATCTCTCTCGAATAAATACCCTAAGGAATTTAAAAAGATCTCTGAACTGATTCTGTGAATCAACTTTCTAAGGTACCTAATTAAAGGAATAGCTACCAAGTAGGTACAACATTACGACAATAGCCGCGGATATTACTGCAGTATCTATAGGCATATGTGTCTTATAGTCCTAGTCTTTCAACCTTCCTTTGAAGGCAGTGACCTGAGTATTCTCATGACTGGCCTAATTTTAAATCTACCTAATTTGATGGCTTTTCTGATTTTCTACGGTTTACTTTCGGCCATAGTGCTTTGGGCGCCCTGTGTTCTTCTAGATTCTGTTAAGAATAACTTTTTTATTTTTTTGTAAAGTACATAGGTGCTTTATGGTGCCACTATCGGTGCATTCATTATCCTCCTACCCCCAGTGCCTAGGTACCCAACATAACCTTATACGGTTCTGCGTGCATATTGCCTTGAGCTCAGATTTGTTGAGAGGTGACTTAAAAAACTTAAGCGCAGTTAATGGATATAGTTAACCCACATTGTGTCCCTAGTTGTCACAAACTCATATGGTATACCGCAACCGGAAAAGTGAGCGTTCTACCAGTGTTTCTAGAACTATTGAACTGCATTCGGTCTAGGAGGTCTATCCGTTTTCCTAATGAAGCTGGAGACGATCGCATTCTTTGAACGCAAAGCCTGGAGTCTTCACTGGTTTCCGATATAGACTTTCCAAACTGGCTTCAAGACTACCTTCTGTTCTTCCTTACTTGATATTTAAACTCCCATTTTTATTTTCAGTATATTCATCGTCTTCGACCTTAACACTATTGTATTAAGTTCCAAACCTTTTCAGTTTCGAGACTAGCTCTTTGCATCACCAGGAAGGTTGAGATCTTTTGGAAGCAGGTTATACTTTCATATATGCCCCATTCACTGACCTACAGAGATAATCCAGCTAATTGTCAATATCAAGTGGTGAACTTATCCTTTTTATGTCTGTTGTCGGCTTCTAAAAATATTGTCTTTTCAAGTTTGAAAGCTGAGTTAGCTAAGTCTTTCCACTTGTGGTCTGTTGGAGATGTCTCTTCTATTAATCTCTCTCTCTAATAATCTCCACTTATCCACTGAAATGCGATCAGTACAGGAGGTCAAAGTAATGTCAAGAACCTCTTATCAGTTCCTAGTCCCACAAATGACTTATTGCAAATGGTGAGCTTAGCCTATAGAATAAAATCGAAAAGATAGATTGATGTCATTTACATCCATTACGGACCTCAAAGGGTGACGCTGAGACTAGGCAAAGTGGTCTATTTTGCGCAGCAGAGTTCAAGCTACCTGTGCTAGCAGCGCCTTCTTTGGCTTTTTTTTGTTAAACTTAATAGTGAGAGTACCAGACATCCCGCTTTACATCTAGCTATGTTATGGGGAGTATTAGCCAGCTCACCATTACTCTTTGACCCTGCTCATTGTTACCCTTGACCTCCGAAGTGATAGTGTAAACCTCCTCAATTCCTATAAGTGAGTGGGATATATGCATCCTCACTGCTGCTAGCCAGGAGCGGGGGAAGAGGGAAACAACATCAGCTCCAAGATAGGGAATTTCCACTTTGTATTTTATTTTATAGTGTTCCGAAGCTTAAAATAAAAGACAGAATATTTATGGGCTTGATACGATGCCTCTGTCCATCAGTCTGTCTGTCACAACCCTGTAATTTTTTAACTATTAAACATAGGGAGCTGAAACTTGCGTTATTCGGGTACCTTGTATGAAGGGCAACATTTTCTGCCTAAATTTGAGAAAATTGAAAAAAAAAGTATTTAGTCACGTAGAGTTTCTTTCACTCTCTTCTCTTGTTGCTCTTTCATTTGATGTCGATTAAAAATAACGTGCTGGACTGGATTGTACGTATTTGCTGCTCTATGCTATTAAGTTTTAAAATTTTTTTTGTTAATATAATAGAAACTCCAAAGTTAGAAAAAAAGTTTGTGCAAATTCTGATTTTTGAATGTTTTCAATTTTCAAGTGTTTTTTAACAAAGGAGATGACAATGTTTATTTATAGACGCATTCCTGGTCTTAACTCGATAATTACATTTAAACTCAAAACGTAATTTGAGTAAAATACATATGTAAATGCGTAAATGCTATTTTGTTCCTGATTTATATTTCTTTAGACTGTTTAGACAAATAAATTCTTTAGCTTGAAACTTGGAAAATTTTATATTCTATAATTTCCGAGCAATTCCATTAATTATCGAGCTTCGTCTGTATTTTTTTAAATTTTTTAAAACTTTGAATGCCATATTCTGCATGCCTGTCAAATATAATGTTTTGATTTTGATCGAAATCCATGAAATATTTACTGAGAAATAGTATTTTTTGTGAAACCACTGGGAGGATCAAAGACTTTCACAACGAACAAATAACTAACAGTAGACAATATTCAGATGTGATATTTTGTTAAGCGATTCATAGTTAAATATATAAGTAAGTTCTAACACTAAATATTTTAAATCGTTCAATTAACTTTCTTTAATCGAAAATTCCTGTGTCAATATTTGTTATCTAATAGGCAAATCAAACAGAAATATAAATAAATTCACTCTCAATTGTATGTATTTGCAAATATGTTAAAATGTTTCAACAAGTGTTGATCTGCGAGTCTAAAAATAATCACAACGACAAATAAAATAATATTAAAATATTAACGGCATAAAACATTCAGAGACAAGAGCTAAAGTAGTAGCACCAACAGCAGCAAACACACACCAACAGACAGAGAAAAAAAAAATACAGAAAATGTTTTTCCTCACGAAATTTTTCATATGACCTCCTCGCAATGACATTTATTTTTTTATTTTGCTAGATTTTATTTTATTATTTCTCTTTTTTTTTTGCTTTGTTTATTTTTTATTTAGCGACAAAATGGCGAAATGTTTTCCTTTCATCCCCTTCATGCAAATATTTGAACTTAATTACATACCTTTGCGTTTTTTGTTTGTTTTTCTTTCTTTCACTTTATTTATATGTGATGATAATATTTAAAAGAAATATTGTGTGGTTATTTTTAACTTATTAATTTTCACTTAAGATACTTTGGTTGGTTGGGTTATCTGTTGTATTTTCGTAATAAAATAAAATAGATGAAAATTACCGTTGAGTTGTTCATTTTGCCGGCACAATTGACGGGCGTGGGATAAAATGGCAAATGATTTTGGTTGTGCGATAATTGGTTTTGGTCGTTGCTTTAAATTGAGCAATTTATAAACATAGAGGAGTTATTTATTAAACTGATTATATTTTGTTATATACATATGTACCTCTGTTAAACGGTTACAAAAAAAGAGTCAGTATAATTGCTTAGGATTTATACCTTATAGAAGTGCTCAATAAAATTATTACACTTCATGATAATAATAATAATAAAGGACATCTAATCGTAAAATAGTATAATATTCAATGAGAAAAATTTAATTGATAAACACTTAATTGACGTTAAGTAATGGTCGAATAATTAAACTACCAAATAAGGTTGTTCAAGCGATAAAGTCTGTAGACTGCTTTTGTGGTTTGCTTTATCAAATTAAAGTTTCAGATTTCGGAAGAAAAATGGTATCAGAACTATAACTTTTTGATGATTTCGGTTTTCTTGGAGAAGTATAGAGATCTGCCTGCAAATGCGTCAGAGCTCTGCAAAAACTTGCACAGCCGCTGCATGACTTTGTATGGTGGGCAATCAATTCACTACATATACTCGTCTATTTGTATCATCAAATATGGTTACTCTTTATTTTCGTATCAATACCGAAACTTACATTTTTTCTCCTAAAGGTAAACAGAACACAGACTAAAAAAATACTTTTTAAAAATGATTTATTTGTGTCTACTTAAAGATTTTTTATCGGTTCATACATGGACAACTTGGTGTAGCTTAAACCGTTGGAGCCATTTTGTCCAAAAACGTGTAAAAACATATGAAAATGCTACAATCCGTCTGGTGCGGATCGTTTGATACCCTATCCTTTTTCTAAGTGCTTTTCTTTTCCAAATTATTCTAAAACATGAGTTTTCTCAAGAAATTTTGAAATTTTTTCAACATATATTAAATATTGTTCCTACGAAGTGATATTTTTCCAACGAAAACGCCGAAAAAAGAAAACCGCCCCTAAAAAATAGGTGTGGTAATATACAATATATGGAAGATTTGTAGAGTAAGAAAATCTCTACATATTTGTTTAAGTAAGTTTTTCTGAGTTTCATACAAAAATACTGAAGAAAATTAATTTTTCGAAAAGTGGGCGTGTCAGTGGGCGGAAAATTTTTACAATTGTTTTGTCCCGATATCCAAGGACCTCGCATACAAAGTTTCATTGTCCTAGCTCAAAATTTAAGGCCCAAAAACTGGTGACAGACAGACGGACGGACATAGATTAATCGACTCAGCTAGTGATGCTGATCATTTATATACATATATACTTTATTGGGTTTGTCTCTATGTTACAAACTATGTATCAAACTTAATATACCCTTAGGATAGGGTATAAAAAGACGCACTAAAATTCAATATATAGTGAACGATGTTATATAGTTATTCGTTATAAGGCGAAGCTTTTATTACCAAAAAGACAAAATACCTCTTTACCATCATTGACCAGGTCGGCCACTAGAAATTAGGAATGGGGTAAAAACTTAAAAATTTAAAAACCGAAAACGAGAGACCTACCCTTTGAGTTCTGGAAAAAATTGTGTTGGACTTTGGGTCCAGATGGCTTATGATTCAGTTGTAATCAAGCATGTAGCTTTTCCCATCAAAAAATTCGAGTCTAATAAGGTTTAATTAAGGGATATGGTTTTCGAGATTTTTGCACTTTCTGGATTTTGTTCGTTCGATATTTTTGCTTTCGTGAAAATGATCTCATGCATTATAGTTTTCGCAGGTCTTTTAAGGATATTGCCACTTTTTAGTGTTCCGGACCTTAAAAGGTAAGACGGAACACTTATGGGTTTGATACGGTGTCTGTCTGTCCGTCTGTCCGTCTGTCCGTCAGTCTGTCACAGCTATGTAACTTTTGAACCGATAGACATAGAGATGAAACTTTCGCTATGTATACATTATGTGGAAGCCTGCACAAGATGGCGGCAATAAATTTCATTTTTGGAGCCCTTTTTTGGGCACCTTGTATGAAGGGCAAAAAAAAATTATTTTGTTCCCCATCATGTGGCATATCAAATTAAAGAGAATTTTGCAAGGGCTCCATATATGTAAGAAATATTTTTTTCTGGCAAAATTTGTTGAACAAAAAAGCTTGCCAAACATTTGAAAAATGTTGTCCCCCCCCCCCTAGCGGCCAGACCATAAATGGTAAAAATATGAAAAAAATTGGAGATACGTAGAATTTAGTGTAGATTGTAAAAACAATACGAAAATTCCTGTATTTTATATATTTTCTGAGAAAAATTAAAAAAATGGGGCATCTAGTTACCCCACTGTATCTCCCCCAGTTTTTATGTTACTCAAATAATTTTTACAGCAGATCATTTTGATACTACGATTTGCTCAAGTTTTAAGTTTCATCTAAATCCGCTAAGTAGTTTCCGAGTTACAGATTTTAGAAGAGCGCGTGGTATTCCCTATAATCTCTTCTCTTGCTGCCACCTCATTCGATCTAGATTTTTTAATAACTAAGTCATTTGCACGAATGGATCGTATATGTTAGCTCTATGCTGCTTTTGAAAACTAAATAAATTTAAAAAACTAATTTTTTTTTAATTTTTTTTTTTTTTTTTTTTAATTTTTTTTCTTAATTTTTAAAACTCTAAATGCTGTATTCCTTCGCATGTCAAGTATTGCCAGTGTTTTGCTTTACTTAAACCATTTAACAAGCAAAGTACCGTTATATTCATTTTTATCCAAAAGCTTGGTACGACTTGTTTTATATTGAAAGTGTAAGTTAAAATGGACTGGAATCTCAGCTCAGTATTACTAGGACATATTAGGTGTACCTATGCAGGATATGAATAAATTGCCTTCTATTTAATAACAATATAAAATGTCCGGAACACTATTGCACGAGGCCCTCCTCGCACTTACCCAATTTTTTATTCTCTTGCTTTACATTCTTTGGTTTGAATTTTTTTTTTGTTATTTGGTAATTTGTTACCTCTACCAAGTTATTAAATAATAAAAAAAATAATACAGGTTATACATCACAATATGTTAATAGAAAATAGATAAACTATTTCGTTCCGGGACTGTATGCTACCAAACTCAAAGACTTCGGTCTGCTTATTTGTATAATTAGCTTAGCTTAACTTGCATTTTACTATGATTCAATTGCTTCGGCAAATCAATTGTATACTGCTGACAACTTAAATGCGTCTGACCTGCAAATACCTAACATACATACACTCTTGTTATTTATAAATTTTAATTTAAAATGTTTGAGGGTATGATGCTTTTATCGCAGCGTTTTCTACGCGGGAAATTATCCTAATTTAGCGTTACAAACCTGCACACCGACAGTGTAGATCGTAAAATTCCTATATTCGGTGGGTAGCTTCTATCGCCATTTTACACACGTTCTCCCTTCTGTCAGTTAAAATGCTATAGGAAATCCTATGAACTCGAATATATTTTAAGTAAATTGCTTCATAAAATATTTTCTTTCGATGAAATTGAGATGGATGCATCAATTGAAAGAAGAATAAAAATCGTAAAACTCGCCCACGTTTTTTATGATATTGATGGTAAAACAGAGATTAAATGGTTTTCTAAATGAAATTAATAATTTTATCTTTGTAGCGCATTTAAGTATTTTCAAGCACAATAATGTAAACACGTTGAAAATATGTAAAAACTTCTAAGTTACACGAGTACTAATTTTGTAAAAAAAACCGAACACGAAATGTCAATAAATTTTGACATTTATATAGGATAATAGGAAAATTATGTCTGTTAACTCTATCTATGTGAAAATTAGGTTTTTTAACTCTATACATATGTATAAACGATAGATTGCATTTTAGGTCGATCGAAAAAAATTATAGACCCGAATCTAACTGATCTGGAATTCAAAGTTAATACATGCTATTTTTCGTATTGTAAAACTTGGTAATTTACAAATTGACGCTGCACCCATTCTGTTGTAGTAAGCCCAATCCATACGGAAGAAGTTAGAAGAAGAAACGGTTGAGCAAACAAACGCTGAGTTTATCTGGAGACATGTGTAACGACTAACGTAGCGTTCTCTATGAAGGTCAGAAGAGATCATCATCTTTGGTTAGAATCAGCCGTTATAACGCACGTTATAACACATTGAGCCATTGGTCTTTACGTGGGGCCACTCGGTATGCTATAAAATGACCATTCCAGAAGTTTTAGGGACGACGAAGAAGCCGAAACTATTCGTTATCTGATTATCCTGCTCTAACTGACAGAAGAATGAGAACTCTTGGTATTCATTTCTTCTCGGAGCTAGATGACTTAGGTAACGTAGAGCAGCTGAAGCTTCAAGACCCACGGACTGACACACACATAAGTGTTCCGTCTTTCATTTTAAGGTCCGGAACACTAAAAAAAATGAGGTGAACCTATAAACGGCCACAGGCTATCTTCTTGCACCTACAAATGTTGTGTAGGTCTTTTGCAGTATCTGTCGGGCAGAGGGTACTTGAAAAGCTTTTCTATGGCAGTAAATACATTTTCTCGAATAGTTGTCATACAATCAAATGTGTCTTGTATTCTCCAAACGGTACTAAGGGAATTACCTAGAGTACCTTATCGTTCTGAAGAATAAAATTATCGTGAACAAGCTTTTATTCATCCTCATGATGTTCAAACAACTCTATTGTTAGTATGAAACCCGTCGTATCGTGATAGTTTATACCCTATTTTTATACATATATATATGTAGGTATAATTATATTTCTAAAAGTAAACCTATTTGAAATTAAAGTGACATGTCATTACGTTCGAAATTATGTTAATCCAGAAATAGTAGCTTTTAATAAGCTACGGCACTCATATGTCAAAGAAAATGACATATCGTGCTACGAACCTTTTTCCACAAAAATATTTTACATTTCCGTCAGTTTTTGGTATTGAATTACTATGCTGGGGTTGGTATACAATCATCACACTGAAAGTTTTTTTGTCGTATGCTTCTGTGAGTATTCCTAATTTCATACAGAGAGTCATACATAAATAGTTAGTCCTTCCATTTTTAAATAATAATTTTCTATATATATTTGCTTTGTGCATGACCTCAAATTACGTGTCGATCTACGTTTGTGTGTGTTGGCATCTTTACTTACAGTGATAAATTTTTCCACTTCAATTCCATGGCATATTTTTGGACTACGACAATGTTGATGATGGGTACGCCAACGACGAATTTTTCCGCATCATCATCAACATCGTTATTATTATTATTATTACGAGTATCATCATCATTATTCAAAGGTATCCATTTAACTTTGCGTTTTCAAAATTCAAACCCAATGGAAAGCTATACAGGACGGGCAATACAACCATCCACCACAAATATGATAAAAATATATTTTGGATAAGCCACTTTTCTCTTGGTTAATGTGAGATAGTGGTGGCATATCAGGGAAGAAGAAGCAGAAAAAAAAAAAAAAAACACGAAAAATGTATCGTCAGTTGTCGGGCGTATACGCAACCTTTTTTGTTTTCTATTGTTGTTGTATCGCGTTTGCCACCTCGGTGTAATACGCACTCAAACACTACGTTGTGAGTATCGATTTTCGCATGTGTATGGGTCCTATCTCTCATACTAGCAAATTTAGCTGTATACATTCTCCTACGTGTTTACCCATTTAATTTGGTATTAAAACGAACGCGTGTACCGGTGGGGTAGATGTGTGATATAGTTTTGTTTGCTCCCGTTCGCATGCTTAGCATATAATATAGTGACTTTGAAGAAGGGTCAACATGACCATCAATGGCACAGGCACAAACAGAATCGAATATGAGTGTAGTATCCCTTCTGCGTCTTTTCCAACTGCCATTCTTTTCTTAGGTTTCTCTTTCTTTTGATTTGGTGTGAAGGAGTAAACGAGGAAAGAGATTCCGCAATTATTTAACCATGCTGGATTTTTTTAAGGGTGAGTTTTGTCTTAAGTGGATTCTAAAGAGAAACACATTTTAGCTGTCACGTTTCAGCAATGTATTTCTTGAGGTTGTTTTCCAAAGAAGACAGGAGAATCAATGATAGGGTCTTAGTGTAATTTATTTCCGAATTTTATCATTGAACGTAACTCTTTCATTTTCTTATTGTATATGCTAATCTATTGATACATATTATTTAAAGTGCGTCCATTAATTCATAATATCAAATAAACCATAGAAAAAAAAACAGATAGGTTTTTCATTGAATCCTTTAACGCTTGAGGGGCATAGGGCGTCAATTATTGGCCTTATGGAATGATGTCATTGGTTTGATAAAATAAATCTTAAAACTCTATAATTTTTGTTCGACTAACGTGGGATAGAGCACAGGAGCCAAGACTTAACTTGTCGTAAGTACACGTGTTTAGAGAGAGCCGCCTCATTAAAAGGATATTGAGATTTGTTAGCATTTATTCGTAGTTTCTTTTCTATGATGTTCGGTGGTATTGTTTTTTTTTTTAATAAAATACTAGATATGCTCCAGAACCGTTGTAAGTTTCATAGTATCATTGCAACATTGAAAAATGTCTCATGTTGTATCGCCTTTCCGTTCAAAATTTCACCGGAATACGGGTCAGGGTTTGAATGCACATTAGTTTATCGTCAAACCCAACCTAAGACGTACTGTTAAGTACAGAGATTCGTCTATAAGCCGAACGACAAGTATGTGAAATGATCTTGCAGACTTTGTGTTAACTCGCCCTTAAAACCTTCGAAAATTCAAAGCCAACGTAAACATATTTTGTATTAATTAATATATAAATTAGGTTCTCTTCTTTGGGAATAGTAAAATAGTCAAAAGTGCGTCCTTAAATGTGAACAAAATGATAAATACCTTTCCCCCATTAGCCGGTAACTAAGCTATGAATGGACCTTAATAATGATGCATTCAATATCCACTATGATAGTTTATTCGCTAGTAACTTAATTTCTTGTAATTTTACTGAATTATTACCTTTGCATATACATATGTACATATGAAAATAATTAGCTGGTTGTGCCAATTATAACCCTGTTGTACCTGTTGTATAAACTTTAGTCCAATTCCTCTTTGTCTCTTAGCTGATTAATGTATACCGAGAGGTTAGTATTAAAGTAAAACTGTGTTCTCTCTAATTTCAGTTAATCCTCAACAGCAATCCAGCAATAAACGTTTTTTGAACCTATTTGTAACTGGATTTCTCCTATTCTCGCATTTGGATGTTCTTTGTAAACGACCAGTATGTAATTTCATATATTACCTTTATCAGTGTTGCGCAATGTTATTAAGAATAAAGAAGTAAACAAGTTTAAGAAATTAAAAAAAAAAACAGAAACATTTTTCTCTAATTTTCTCTTTTAAGATCATTAGGCAAAAAAAGTGAGAAAAAGTCCGAATTAATCTAGAATTAAACAGAAAAGAAAATCTATTCAAAACTGAGTAGAAACAAAATTGATACAAAATTACTACTAAATGTATATGTTATAGCCCTTTGTAAAAAACAAAACAAGAAAACAACTTTAAGTCAATGTGAATGTGTAGAGAAAAAATAAAAAATAAAAACACTATAAATATATTAAAGAAACAAATTTATGAAATATAAAAAATGCAATATTTTTTAATTTAAAATAAATATAAAACAAAACAGAATAAAAAAACATTTTTATATATTTATTCATAAAAGTAAAAAAAAATAAACAACAAACAGAAAAAAAAAATTATTTACATTAAATTAGGAGTTTATAATAAATATGAACAAAGTAATATAACTTTGTTCCGTCTTTCATTAAGGCTGATGTTAGACTCAGCTTTAAAGTCTCAGCTCTGTCACATTTTCTTCTCTGTTCTCTTAATTATTTTTCTCCTTCAAAACAAAACAAAAAAAAAAAAAAAATAATGTAAAATATTTGTAAGCATGTAGGTAATTTATGATTTTAAATTTAAATGGTTAATAAAAAGAGAAAATAAACAAATCCTTTTAAAACTGATTTTTATGTGTATATGTGTAGGTATTATTGTTGTTATTTATTATATTTTATTTGTTTTCTTTTTCTTTATTATCATCTTTATTATATTGTGCAGACAAAATTTTTATTATCATTGTAAGTATAAAATTGAATGAAACTAACACATAATTACATATACATAAACACACATTTATTTAGAAATACATCTAGAAATATAGTGTCGAATCCAAAAATTAATTGTGGATAAAAACCTTACATATTTGCTATATTTAAATAAAACAAATACCTAGGCTGCAATTAACAAATATAATGAAACCTCCTAATCTAAATCGGGTCACAAAACCCTACAAAAAATACACCAATCCGAGAGACAAAAAATAATTTAACAAATATTAACCAAGTATACAATAATGAAAACAAAAAAATTAATTATAGTGGAACAAAGTTGTCGTTGTCGTAACATAAGATTTAAACTAGAACTTATAACAATAAAATTAAATAAAGTGCAAATCTTTGCAAGAAAAAGGAACAACCACAAAGTAATGTAGAACATTTAAATTATTGAAAAATTAATAAAACAAAAGAAAAAACAAATAAATGAATAAACAAATATCTATATTAGGTATATTTTCTTGTTTTTTTTTTTTTATTTTTGTTTTTGGTTTGTATACCACGTGTTTTTATTACATTTGTTCTAATGTATTAATGATATAAACTATACCTTAAAAACAGTTCAATAAGGAAACTAATTTCATTGTGAAAAAAAAAAAACAAAATGAAAAAGAAAAGAACAGAAAACATCAACATTTTATCATTTCATATAATTAATTAAATATATAAAGAACTAATTAAAGATAATAATAATAATAAAATAATAAAGAAAACAAAAATGCTATGTAAAGTTATGATTAAGACATACAAAATAAATCCAAAAGATAAAAATAAAAAAATAATTGAAAAATACAAACAAAATACATATATCTTTGATGTTTTATTTCTCATGCAACAATTTTCAAAAATATTCGTTTATCTCGTGACTATTTAGCAGATGTACATACATACGTATGTATACACGATTTTTCGAACTACGATGAAAGCTTAGATTTTATATTTAAACTCATTTCTAGTATTTGGACCTTTAAATTAAAAATTAAAATGAAGTAAATACAGCATATTTCCACTTAAAAATAGCTCTACGGTGAGCAAAACCAAACGCTAATGTGACGTCTTTGTGTGTGTCACATTGGCTCTATAAACAGACTGCAAATTTATATACACCAACGAGTCGACTATTTGCTTTGGTCTACGATCTTTCTGATCAACCGCCTGTAACTAAATATCACTAATTGTAAAAATAAACAAAAAAAAAAAATAAATTATCAAGATAACATAAATGCGAATATTTTCGTGGCAATGCTTGCTTTGGAGCCATGATATCCAAAATAACTTTGTTATTTATGCGAGGATTTTTATTTTAAATATGTATATGCTTTTTTTTTGTACTAATGTACTTATATTTTCAGGTCACAAAGAGTACCTCAAAATTGAAATAAAAATTTATCAAAAGTAACGTTGTTACATTATTGAATACAGCCTGCAACTTCGAAGCATAGATGTACATTCAGAACACATTTAATTAGTACGAAATGGTAAGCAACATTTGTATACTTAGATCAGCTTAGCAGTGAGAAGAAAGGTTAAAAAAAAAACTGTTCAGTTCATTTATAAAAACACATTTATTCTGTTCCATACGTATAAAAAAGAAAAACTTTTTTCCATATTTCTTTTTGCTTTCACTCATGGTGGGAAGCAATTTGGCACCCTAAATTTTTGGGGGCGTTTAAAAATAACAAAAAAAAAAAAAAAAGATGAAGAGAATAACGATGATTATAAAAAGATTTTGTGAAGAAGGAATTATGTCAAATTAATAATTAAAAAAAATAAGAATAAATATTTTATTTCAATTTTATTGGACACAGGCTCTCTGGCATAATGTCATTGTTTCTTTTCTTAGTACTGTAGAGGGGTTAATTCGAGCTAATGTGTAAGCCAATACATTCTCTTTGGGCAAAGTAGGGATGACAACATAGTTTCTATAGCCATAGAAAACTTTTCACGAATAAAATATGAGGAAAATATGCCTGAACACCCGTAGAACATGTGATAATCGAGAAACAAGAAATTTAATACAGTTACAGTAAGTAATTTTGATCTGCATACGTGTGATAATCAGTATGGCGGTTTTCTATAAATGATATGAAATCGCAGTGACCAGATACTTGTTTTGGCTGACTAATATTTTACTGAGTTCTACATAGACGTGCTGACGTGCATAATTTAAAGGAGCAAAACAAAAATTAATACTTGTTTGTTGTTGGTGTACACTGTCGGACAAGATAAAGTGCAAATCAAAGCTAACAAGCATTTCTTAGTTTTTGTAGCGATAGTACGTTAAGTTTTGATTTATTCTTTTTTTTTAAATACTTTCTTATATATTTTTATTTATTTCTTATATATTTATAACTGAACTGCAAAATTAAAAGATACTGCAATTAAAAAAAAAAGGAAATTCATGAAAAAAGACAAAATAAATTACAAATCCAAAAAAAGTAAGAAAAATATGCAAAATCTTTTAAGTAAGCTTTAGAAATGAAAAGAACTCAATAGCTAATGGTTTCTCCTTCATTTTAAACTACTGCCGCAGGTCGGTTGGGCATGCTGGAAACCAGGTTTTTTAACAAGTCCCCTTGGAATATTCTCCGATTTACTTTGGAGGCTTTCCCAAAAAGATGGTAAGTTGCGACGCTTATCTAATGGAATACTTTCATTCTAAATTGACCAAAGGTGCTCAACTGGGATAAGGTTTGGAAAAAGAGGTGGTCACTCCAATATATCAACATTATTTTGGGTAAAAAACTAGCTAGCTACTCTGTTGTATGCTTTAGGTCGTTATTTTATTGGGAAATATAACTTTCCAAAGCCATTCTTGAAGCGGAATAAGCTAAACTTTCCTTAATAATGTTGACGTAAGTTGGGCCCGTCATTTTGCTGTCGATTTTGACAAGATCTCCAACGCCGCTATAGGAGAAACATCTCCAAACCCTTATTAACCCTCCTTCGAATTTCATCGTTTTTTTGTACGCACCTTTGGCTGGGTCTTTCGGATGGTCTGCACCAAACTCGCTTTCTATTTTTTGAGAAGTTTGTAGTTTCTGGCCTTAAAAGAAACTTTTTTGCGAAAGTAAGGCGGTTTTTTAAATTTATTGCACGAAGCATAGGCTTTTTCTTCGCTTTTTAGGCCCCTTTTCTGGAGTCGCCTTTGTACTATTCTATGTATGTAATGCTTCTACCTTTTAATTTTTTGTCGATAGCGAAAAAATTATCTTAAAAAATCGTAAAATTTTTGAAAATATTCCAGCCCTCTGCCCATAAAACACAAAATGCACTTTATTTTGTCGCGTGCAAAAAACAACTGCTACATAATTTCTCCAACTGATAAAAAATTAACAAAAGCAAATAACCGTAGAAAATAACAACAGAATTTTGAAAATGAATCAACTGCTTTTGCACTTTATTTTGTCCGACAGTGTATATTACATCAGTGGTTGATATGAGATTTATCGTTTAATCACTTTCAACCATAAAATTCTTCTCGTTGATGCTCTTTTTTTCTATTTAGACTAACTTGCCATATATAAACAACAATAATTTGAATTTAGAAAACAACTTTGTATTACCTTCTACGTCCTTATTATCAATAAATAAATATAACGTGTTGGTTCGTTTATAAGAAAAGTTCAAAAACATGCGTCATTGTTTTTGTTTTCTTGTTTTAAGAAGTCTACTTGAATTAGTTTTAATTTTGTCAAGCCTGCCAATATTTATAATGCAAGTACTAAATACATATATATACATGTATGTATATATAATTTAAATGTTTAGATTATTATTCATTGATAAGAAACTTCAAGAAATCAGTTCTGTGAAAAATTAATACCAGCCACAAAAAGTCTGCTTTGTGGTTAAGTGCACTTATCTTTCATTATACCCTCTTTACCTTATAACACAAATACCTCTAAAAACTTTTATCATTCCACCGTACAAGTGTCTACAACAATTACTTGAACAAAACAAGCTCACAATAAATTCTACAAGTAATTACATTTATTACAGTCTCATAATATCATGTTGCACAGCACTTGAATTTCAAGTGAGTTATTTGTTAACTTCTCATCTCTAGGAGCGCCTACTCATACGTTGTGTGTAAAAAAAAAAAAAGCAGCAAGTGTGCTGCTTAAGACTAGCTGTATGCATTTAATTTTATTTCTATACATCGATTGTAGACTAAAGTTTTGCAATCGAGAAGAAATATGAACACACCAACCTCCATACTTGGTCCGAATAGTTTCTGAAGGTAAAATATCTTATGAATGAAGTCCAAGTAAGACTTCTCAGTAAAGTTTCAGTCATTTTTTCATATGCAGCTATCTTTAAAAATGGTGTCTGAAAAAAAAAAACAATATTTTTTTTCTCCATAATTTAGCGGTTCTAACAAAAACAAAAAAAAAAAAAAAAAACCTGGTACGTTTGTATATATAAACAGGTGGTTACGTCTGCAAGTATTTTAATTTAAACTTGAGCACGAATGATGACTGTGAATGTGTCATTTTCGGAGTATATAATTCAGTTTATTTATCGCCATCACATGCGGGCAACAGTGTAGTAAAAATGTATTCGTTCATTGGATGAAAGGTTGCGTCCCAAACATATTCATGCTTATTTTGAGATTCGAATGAAAAAGGTTCATTTTCGAATTATAACGCAAAATGAACTTAAATAAATTCACCTCTCAAAGTCAGCTGTTTGACATTTCCTTTAATACAGGTTGACCATACCTTGTTTTTTGCGTTAGAACTCCTCTCTTTCTTATTGAAATAGTTTTATTAGTTATACCTTGGCGCGTTCACAGATTAAAACTAAGTAATACATTTTAAGAAACATGTTTTGTATATTTTTAAAAATATCGAGCACGAAAATGAAATAAGAAATAAGAGTAAAAAAATAAATTTGAAAAACAATTTTGTGCATTCACTCATCTTTTCTTTGGAGTTTTGTTTACATAGAACTTGAGTTGGACTATTTCATTTATACGAATTGCCAACCACCAGTTTTTTTTAATTAGAACGTGACCTATACCGACAGAATCAGAAATTGTCAATTAAAATTACTTCATTTAATTTTCTACAAAAGATGTTACTATATTTACCAGTTTGTGAATCTATGCGCTAGGAAAATGTGTTCGAATGAAAAATGACATTTGTTTCGAATGAATAGAATCTTTCGAAAGTTTGGATAAATTTTCTATTCTTTCTATTCATTCGAAAGTCAAAATACAGTCTATGCGAATTCGACTCACTTTCGAATGAATTCGAATGTCAAAATAAGGTTGATTCATTGAATTTTTCCAGTAATAAAATTATGGAGATAACTGATAGTGTATACAATCATCCGATTGATTAAGGTACTCCAACAATTCGCCCACTTCAGCTTTGACGCCATTCATGGTGGGCATATACTACAGTAGTAGAGTATCAAATCTTTTCTCTTTGAGCCCAGAAAATCATGCCGTGTACTGTGTGTGGATTAAAATAAAGTTGTACATGCAATTTTCATGATAATCAATTTAAGTCATAATAAATGTTATTTTAACCATTCAAAATTGTGTGTCTAAAATTACTCGCATGTCCTACTTCCTGCCGAGACGCTTGTGTGAATTCGTCCCATGTACTTTGTTATTATTAATTAGGTGAGAAACTATCGTTAGATCAATGCAACTAATAAATATATGTAAATATGAAGCGGGAAAGGAAACTCTAATTGAGTAACAATGTGCAAAGAAATCTCAGCTCTTGAGTGATCTTATTATTAAAGATGTATTTAACATGCACACTTGTTTCAATTGCTTTTACATTCGTTTTAAATTACTTTGAAATGTGTGTTTCTATCTTTATATGAACAGCAACACGGTCGAGTGAGGGTGCACAGCTTGGAGGCACTTTTCATTGCACAGTTTCCATTAAGAAAGCCAAGTCAAAATGTGAATTGAAGCCATGTTGTTGCTCTGAGTTTCTATTACCTCGTGGTGTCCTTTTACGCGTTTACTTTCTTAGCACTGATTATGTTTATTTTAAGTCATGTGTACGTGTGTGGGTGGATGAAAGGGAGGCAATAAGAACAAGATTGTGTCGCCACAGTATAGGGTTTCATAATTAGCCAACTATTCGAAATGAAGGGTTTTGTTTACATCATGTGCGAATTGGGTTTATATTGATTCGGTTAAGTTGTGGCTTCTTATAGTTTGTTGAAAACTTGACCTTGCACTGACATTGAGAAATGAAGGGATAGTTAATTGGTGTCACTAATTGAACTAGGACAACAGTCAATTGCGAAATGTATGGATATAAGAAGTGAGCGCGTACAATTTTATTATTTTTGCTATAGGCTCCTTTTTAAGTAATATTAAATTTGAAAGTGTACCACAACAAAACTACATACATATATGTAATCGATGATTATTGTAAGGTAAAGTGTATTACAACAGCAGTATGTAATGCTCTCTGTGCTACTGTCATAGCGCTCTCGTTAGTATGTATTTCCATGCATCAGCAGTGCTGACCTGAATTATTGCATATTGCCGTGCACTGCACTGCACCAACAACTTTAAACTAACACACAAACAGCATTGAGTTCAATTCGTCTGAATAAAAAAAAATCCCAAACAGATATGTATAATGGCAAAAAAATATAAGTAGTAGCAACAAAAAAACTAATTCTCTTCAACATGCAATAAAATAATTTCGCAAGCCAGTGAGTACACGGTAAAGTCATTGCCACTTAACTGACGTTTACGTCAGTTTTAGCTAGTACTATGTGCAAATGTTCTTAGATTTAATACTTTTTACATATTTAAAAAAATTAAATTAATTCATATTTTCGAAATTTAATAAAAAAAAACTAAATGGAGACGAAAAATATCAAATTTAAGTACCTATTACTGTCAACGATCGTCATATGGTATAGCTAACACAGCTGCTATGCATTTCATTGTCAACGTAACGACAAAGTGGCTAATTAGTATGCGAGACAGGTAAACGCTGTGTTAGAGTGACTGTGGTTATCAGCATTTTGCAATAATATTTTCGGCGAATAAGCTCTACATGAGTTGAAATTTTAGTCTATACATTGCTGTTTTAGATGGTGTTTGAAGGCAGTTTTGGCTAAATCAAACAAAGGATCGTTTAGTTAGTTATTATTTTCATTGAAAATATATAAAATAAAATAAAAACAGGAGAACTTTTCATTAACGTCGAAGAATGCCGATTTTCCGTATGCTATAGCCAGACTTACGCTTTCTTTTGCAAATTTAGCAGATAAACAATTTATCTTCCTTTTTTAACGTAAGGTTGGAAGAAACTTGGTTTCATTCTGGAAGGATATAAAGCTTGCTATAAAGGCTGGAAAGTCTTTTTGGAAAATGAACCAAAATCAAAAATATTCAGTAAGGTGAGCCATTTCATTATGCCACGCCGAACGTGTTGAAAATATTAAGTCAGTTGTAGGCGATTTGTCACACCGTGAAAAAGTTTGAGCCTGAGCACATTTTCTTTTACCCACCAAGCAGACAGAGATGTAGTAACCAGTATGGAAGAAGACTCAGAAATGTCGATTTGGCACCGATTAAGTGAATTGGGAATCGCCAGGAAGTCAGTCCGGTTCATTTTGCGTTTGGATTAGGTCCTACATCTGTATAAGTTTGTGCTGGCGCAAGAATTAAAGTTGGACTAACAGTTGGAAATGTTGTCCGAAGATCTGGATTTTGGTCCAAAAATCATGTTCTCGGACGAGGCATTGTTGGAGTAAACACAATCTACAAGTATACAGCTTCAATGCATTCACAAAGATTGACTTTTTGATGTGGTTTATGGCATGGCGGCATCATCGAACCTTATTTCCTTCGAAATGAGAATGGAAAAACCGATTTTCAGTGTCCAGAGCTGGACAACATCGATATATTCCAGTTGTGGTTCTAGCAAGATGGGTGGCGCTACATCCCATACAAGCGACGCAACATTCCATTCGCGATCATGCGAATTGACACCACTCGATTATTTTCACTGGGGTACATCAAGTTCATAGTGTACGCTAACAAACCAACCATTTTGAATAAACTTGATGCCAACATATGAGACACCATTGCCGAAATAACGCCGAACATATTCGACCGAGTCATCAAAAATTGGACCGACTGACACTGCCAGCGAAGCCCAGGCAGCCATTTGAATGTTGTGTCACACATATTAGCATGAATGTAGCTTCAAAATAAAGCCAGAATTAATTTATTTATATCTCACACTGTTGTTGATGTATTTAATTTATAAACCCTCTCCTAAGGGTATATTAAGTTTGATACATAGTTTGTAACATAGAGAAATATATGTATATATATGTATATTAATATATAGAAAAAATACAGTATACGTTGAAAAACCCGCCCACTACCATGCCCACTTATTGAGAAAACTCGTGTTTTGGAGTAGTTTTATAAAATATTTGGAAAAATGTTCCTTAAGCAAGTATATTGGTGGAAGAAGAAGCTATATACATACATAGGAAAGGGATAGGGTATCATACGATCCGCTCCAAACAGATTGTAGTATTTTCAAATGTTTTTTCTATCGTTCTTTCCTAGTCACTCTGCACAAGCATATATAGTATGTATATATTTTGTAGGCTTCTACTCAGTTTATTAGTTAAAGCAAATCTGTTTTTCGTAGTTCGTACAGCTAAGGAATAAATGATTTTTCTGAAAACAATTATACAAAAATCCCCGGTAAGTAGCATTAATTTAAATGTATGTACGTATGACTAAATTAACCAGAAAAACAATTTCGAAAATCCCTCTTTACTGCTTTGCGGGGAAGACCCTGCTTTATTTTTATGTCTAAAGCCGCTGAACCATATTCATTTTGGCGCATTAAAAAACCATATGCTATGTCAATTTGACTTCTGATATTGGAGGGTATTTATCGAGGTATTTAGTCACTAATCATTACAGACTTATAATGAGGTAAGAGTATAAGTATTTACCTACATATATAACGTTCGCTACATATTATAAAAATATATTTTGGTTCTGCATATCCCTCATTAGGCTAGCATTGCCATACACTACAATTCCCTTGACAGTTTTCAAAGCTCAATCATCATATGCGTCAGTAGAATTCTCAGAACCACATCAACAGGGGTTATAGATACATATGTCTCTAGATATATAGCATGTTAAACATGAAAGTAAGTAGTCCAATTTTCGAGCTGGTCACTATACCTTTTTACAACTCCTGGGCGGTAAAAACCGTCAAATCTACGTTTGTAGCCTCCAGAATTGATTAGGAGGATGATATGGGACTTACATATATGTATGTGCTCTACAAATGGATCTACAATTGACACTGAATTGGGAGACAGTGTACCCCCAAGACTTAAACTTAAAGATCTTCATCCATCTTCTTAACCACAGATGCGTTTGAAAGGCATTTAAGAAGACCTTGTGGCTATCGCTGTTTTTACTGACTGTCAAGCTACCTACGATTCTAAAACTGGCCAACATACTCGTCAGGTATGGAAAAACTGTGTCCCTTTTGCTGAACGAACAACCCTCGTTAATTGCAGGAGTGCGGATTGCAATCTAAGCTGAATCAAAAAGTTTACAAATAAATAGGTTTCATTACAGAACTTTTTTTTTTATAATTTGCACATGCCAAAGGGAATATGAATACCCTTTTACTGAATCACAGGGAACGGGTGTTGTGGTTTTTGAAACTAAGGTGATATTAGGTTTCAATTTTTATTCTCCATGGGTGGTTTCCAATTTGACTGGGGAGAGAGTTGTGCGTGATTTTTGCATTCGTTCATAATTCACAGTACTTCTGCATCATTAGAAAATGGGCTTCTAAAAAACGACTTCTGCAGAAACTGCATGGATGAGTTTAAAAAGAGTAAAAACAAACTGTAGACTTCTAGTCAGGACAATACATAGAAACGAAACATCATTGTATTCAATACAATTTAATATTTATTTAACAGGGATATTTTTACGTGAAGCTTAACCCTTTTCACCACAATAAAACGAGTAACGCATTTGGGCGATACCCCTTTTTCTTTTCAAGCGAGAGACAATTATCTGGGCATTACTGTATAGCTTACAAGCTCCAAAAGTAAACCTAGTTTTTTTATTGCCAAAAAGAATAAATGTAATACATATCATACGTCGATTTAGCTTGTGTCAATTAGCATCAACTCGCTAAAAATCGTATAAATAAACATCTTTATAAAAATAGAAATGAACATAGCCGAAGTCATGAGGTGTCGAGACTTGTTGGTCGCAATTTGTGATATAAGGCGAGGTAAACTACACCCACATTTATCATTTTGGACATTTTAAAGAACTTTTCAGAGTATGTGATTAAAAAACCTTATAACTCCTTGTTTATCAGCTATCACCTTCTCTTGCCACGTGAGATGTGATCAAAAACGTGCTGCTTAACCTTCATGCATTAGCAGCATGCTTTTGCATAACTATCGTGTCATTAAACTGATCGTTAATTACAAAAATTGTATAGTTAAGTCAGTTGAATTTACGTGTATATACATATGTATACCTGTTTATCGTTCTTTTTTCTTAAAAGAACTTGCAGTCTAACTAGACCAAACCGGCCCCAGGCTTTCACTTTTTAAATGCATGTACCCAATTGCAAACAACATCTGGTCAACTAAAAAATAACACCAACATGCTGATATTGGGTAATAACCACTACTAAATTGTACAAAAAAAAAAAAAAAATATTACCACTTGTTGCAAGTTATCATCGTTACGTAACCGACGCGACGACTCGCAGCAGTTTTTCTTCATTCAATCATCTAAAGTGTTGATAGATATCGCTTAAAAGGGGGGGTTATCAATTTCACGTTTGCAAAAGGATCAGTCAATTTCTAGAGGCTAATTTTAAGTGCACCTGAATGTCTCTATGTACATAAAGTATGTATAGTAATATGCTTGTATATAATTTGGTGCAAGCTGTTTAATTCTGTATGCATTCGTTCTATTTTTTAATTTCTTGCTAAAAGTTTACTATTATTTTAAAATTCTTTTACGAGAGGGAGCAGCATGGACCATGATCCAAAGAGAATTTCTTAAATAGAATTATTTTGTGCATATTTTATTGACACTTGTTATCTCAGTTGTGCGAGATCATGCTTCTCTGGAATGTATTTGGATTTTTTATTTTCTACATGTCTGAAGGTATATACGAACATACATGCAGTGTACTAGGTTAAATAATATACATACATATGTATATAGGAGAACATACACGAACAAATTGTCTATGAATCTTGAATGCTAAAATGTATATTTTTTTTCGGTGGTTGAAATTATAATCCAAGCACGTACTTAGCCAAGGTCACGCTTCGTCTCCTAATCTAATCAGATATAGAGTATTTTTGTTGTCTACAAGCAGCCAACGATAAACCACTATCTCGTTAGGCAATTGTCTTTTTTATGCAATTGTTATTTTTATAGTTTAGTTTGAAGTATTTTTTTTTATAGATTTCTTAATTGACCGAACTTTACTCCATCTGACTGTATTTATTTGTAAATATTCTAAATAACAGACATAAACTCATACGAATTGCTTTTTAATCACGCCTATAACACGGGGCAAGTATCGGATTCGTGCATATTTTCTATTTCGAGATTTGGATTTGGAGATTACCATTGTATAGTTGTCAAAAAAAGTGGGTCTGCCAAATTCATCTGTCTGTATGTGCACGAAGCTACAGCCTAAACGGGTGGCCGAATTTTGATGGAATTTCAATTCAAGAGTCTGTGGGGTAATCCCTGGAGAAGAGCGAAATTTTTGTCTTAGCCCGTACTTTGTTTAAGGCCAATTTTTTTAAAAAAAATCTAATTTTCTCGAAAATGGCTTCAACGATTTTGAAAAAAATTTCATATTTAATTTAGATAGCAATCAATCAGAAGACATAAAATTCCTTGCCAAATTTTGAACAAGATTACTTTAGTTACTTATACAAATTTTGGCAAAAGCTGATTCGCCCGAAAACGACTCAAACGATTTCCTTAAAATGTAAACTTGTAAAGTAAAATGTTTGCCCGTAAGTGCATATAATTACACTTTACTAAAGATTAAGGGGTTAGGGCCGAATTGCTCGAAAACGGCTTGAACGATTTTTTCTAAATTTCATATCAAGACTAGTTTAATGAAGTCTTATAAAATGGCACATAACGTTTCTGGCCAAAATTGTTAATGATGGTACTTTGCTTATACACAACTTAAAAAAAGACATTTTTATATTACGGTTCTAACGATTTCGTTTGAATTTGATATTTGAACTACTTTTTGGAATACTATAAAATGTTGTACTATGTTTTTGGCTGAATGTGTTTATAACTTTGCTATGTACTTATAGTTATAGCCATTCACGAATCAAACGATTTTCTTTCGTAAAGCGCCATAAGGTTGTACACCACGTTTTTTGCCGAAATTGGTAATAACGGTACCTTATTTATAGTGAACTTAAAAAACTTGATATTATATAGCGCATAAAATGTATAGATAGATGTTTGCACTTTATTTTTTCTTTTTTAATTTTCCAATCTATAAAACAAAAAAATGCGGCAGTGAAGAATCAAAGTAAAAAGTATAATGAAAAGATATTTAATGGTGTAAATGCTAGCAGAAGAGCCATAGAAGGGTGTTCGACGAAAGAACAGAAAACCAATTCTGTATTATGTATGTATGTATATACTATTGGGTACGAGGTGGACATTTAAGAGAAGACAAGTTTAATTAAAGAAGACAATAAAAACACGGGAAAGGAAACAGAGGATACAAAGTCGATTTGGATTATCCTTCGAATGTGTCGCACGCGTATTTCATCATGTATGCGCGTAGCTGTTAATGAAAGACAGACTGCTCAAGGTTCTTCGCTGATGATTATACCCCCCGTATTCTTAGAAGGAAGGACTATTTATGTGCTTCATTAAGAATCTTCATGCTTGATAGCTGCTTGTGTTTTTATTAATAGTGGTATTTAGTAATTATTAATGCTGACATTGATGATACGCTCTGAATAATTTGAATGGACTTTAAATTAATTATACAAGCGAGTTTCTACACTTTTATTACATCTAAGGTTCTAGTTTTATTAGAAACGATGTTTCCTTTGTGAATTGTCGTTATCTATTTTTAGTAACATATCATGACATTGTTATTGTTCTTTCAGTGCAGATGGTATTAGTATTGAGGCTTAGAACATGAAGTTTAAAAATGCCAAATAACTTGTGTGTTATACAATACGAGTAAATGTTAAACATGTACCTAACTCCTAATCTGTTATTGACACCCACTCAGCCAGTACTTAGTTATGTATTAGTTAAAGAGCTTTATTTGGACTGTTTTAAATACTGTTGAGACAGGTGCTGGCAACCATATGTTATCTTGAAAACGCTAATCATTACTTATACACACCGTCTATTTTCAATTTCTTAAGATGTCTTTGACAAACAACAAATTAGCTGACAACGTTTCTACCACAATCAAAAAAATATAATTTTTTTTGAATGTATGAACATTATGTACCTAGCTATGTGTATAAACATTCAATATTCTCATTTCCTCCCGAAAGCCGAATTGGTTTGTTTTTCTATCGCTTTTAATGATGAACTGAGGTGTGAGGCAGCAGCCATACAACCGATAAGATAAGATTAAAAGAACCTCATTTCGTTCCCCGTCCAACTATGGTCTAATCTTGATGTATGCGCGCGTACATACGGACATTTTAATCAAGTTCGCTTAGAAAATGATTGTATGTATTATTATCAACATACGGTAGGGGTCTTATCTTTCAACAACAAAACCTACTCTAATTATTTCTGGTGCAAAGTTTCATCGTTCGTTCCCAACTCTTGGCAAAAGTAGGTTTCAATGGAAATGTGGGCCATTGATTGTGGCATACTATTGCAAGTAAAGCCCTTTTCCTTTATTCTAAACCCAGACGACACGATATAGTGATATCATACAGTGAAACTGTCAAGTGTCTTGGATTAGAGTTGCCATAGACGATGAAAAGGTGTTTTCCTAATCAACATTCTGAATATCGATTAATAATGAAAATAAAGGTAAAAATAAACAGATTCAATGATTGGTTTTTATGATGAATACAGAACACAGCACACAAGTTATAGGATATGGACGGAAGCTATAGGTAAACCAAAATTGGAATGAGCTTTTTACGGGGGTGTGTTAGCTGTTATCACTTATGGAAAATTAATTTTGTGAACACATGCACGAAGAGCCATCGAAACAGAAATATACATACATACATTTATAGTATATAGAGCATTGACTTCTGTGGTTTTTATGAAGGTTTGTTAGTCAATAAGAAGTATAAATGATTTATATTCTGTAAGTATGCATGCTTTAAATGAACTACTCGGAACCCTTTCATTTGTTTGATAAACTATGCTGTTCATTTTAACCGGCCATTGACAACAAAAATTCGGTTTACGCTACCGCAAGCATTTGTGAAATAATTGCGTGTTAATTTCAGGGTTGGAAAACTGCAAGAAAAATATTGAAAACACCTTGCTCTTTTTATCACTCGAAAATTATTACTGCACAAAATTTCAATCATTTAATTATTCTGTTTTCGATAAAGTCAAAAAGGAATTTATTTTCAATCAATCTGGCAAATAAACATAAATAACAAAAAATGTGCCTTCTGTTGTGTGAAACATATTCCACACAGCAATGACAACAGCAAACAACGTGTTTCTGCATGCAACAGAACAAACTGAGCACGGTAACTTCAACTTAACAGCCGATTTAGAACTTAAGGGCGAAACATAATCAACATTGGGAAGCATAAGCTAATGTCATAACTGACCGAAATGCTTCCTTATGTTCTGTCAACTCCGACCACTAAGCATAATACCTTTGCCCGCATAGCCACCCATCAAGACAATCTAAAATTTTTTTCTCCCTCGTTGTTGGTGTTTACATATTATTTTTCGTGTAAAAAATGGATAGTAGAAAAAATTTAATAAAACGAGAACGAAAATATAAGCAAAAATGAGAGAAACCATTAATGTAACCACATAGGGGTGGGTAATTTCTACCAACTGTCAAATTCGCATATGCAATGGGCGGCTGAGAGCGCTCTCCCTAATGTTCGGTAATGTTTCCGAAAGTGACCGAAAACTAAACTAATCGACGCTGTGCTTATTATGTGTTCGCGCATAAGATCGTGTGTATTCGTGGGCTTACATCTGCGTGCATATGCAGCCAAATGTTGATTATGTTTCTCACTTTAGGTCTAACGTTAAAGTTGCTGTTGCTGTTGCTGTGGTCAATGTGTTTCTACTATTAAACTTATGCCCCTTGTCCACTACGTGCGCAACGCATACAACCAATTTCATTCAACTGTTTCTTCAAATCGAACAAATTTATAACATCGTACACACATCTTGCCTAGATTGCAACGCAATTCTACAAAAAAATTGAAGATGTTCAGGTTGAACGCATCCCTAGAAGTGCTGCCAGAAAAATAATGTAAACTCGGTCAAATCTGACGGAATGACCGATTTTTTTCTTTTTTTAATTCGATCGAAAATTCCGGTCCAAGTTTTGTTTTTCCCGAATTCGGTCAAAAAACCGGTTAAAAGTATAAATGGAATAAAACAGCAATAAAAAAATCCTTCCCGACCTCAACTGACACGCGCACCAAGTACCTATTTTCTTTTAATTTCCAAAAAGAGTTTTTTTTCCACCCTTTCACACAAAGAAAGAAAGAAAACAAACAAATACGATGCATATTTAGCGGTTAATTTTCGTTTTTATAGAATTTTGTCCGGTCTATTGTATCGTGACTGTGAGCGTATGGGCTGGAACCATTCCAGTGGAATGTTGTTTTTCAATTTTGATTCAAAAATAACAGCACAAATTGGTTTTGTTTTCAACCAGAAATCATTGAGGTTTCAACTTAAGTAGAGTGTGATCGTTAGGTGTATAATAGTTTTGTTCAATTTAAAGAAATAGAAATTTCTTCATAGACACTATAAAATAATACTATTTTTAGCTGAAAAAAAATATTCCGGTCAAATCATTTCCTTCTTTCGGACAAAAATCGGTTTGACCGGATTTTGAAATTTTCTCCGGTCAAAGGAAAGAGTTTTCGGTCAGATTTGACCGGAATTCGGTCTCTGTTGAATAGCCTCCTGCACCTACTTGATCAACTCATTCAACTGTTCAATGGCCTCGTACACCGAATTGATCAACTTGTGTAATTTTGGCAAACAATTTGTTACTCGAGTTGATCAACTGCCTTTTCGGTTCGCAAAAAGTTTATGTACGCGTTGATACCCTCGTACACTAGACCAAGGATTGAATGTTTGTCAAATCATCCCAACGAAATATTTAAAAAATTGATCGACGCGTTGAACAAGTAATATAGGGCACATTATCTATAAAACCGTTGCTCAACGCGTTGCACAAGGATGTTAAACGAGTTACGAGTTAAGCAGAAGGGGGTTACATACACTAAAACATGCTACGCTTACTATTGATTTGATTTAACTCGTACCAGACATCAACCAAATTGTTTTCTCAACTTGGCCGTACCATGTTTTACTGTCTGTAGCCCCATTTAGAGTTGAATGGGTTGAATACGACGTAGTGTACGACGGACATTACATACGTAGGTACTTACATATATGTATTTTTGTTTTTTGGAAATCAGCAAATCTGTAAGAACACAATTAAAAAAACTAAAAATAATTTTTGCAAAGTAAAATACAGTGCAAGAATATTTATTGTTAAAAACTTCCATGCTACCTACCTAAAATTAAATAAACTTCAAATAAGCTTAACTATTTTGTTTGTTTGGCAAAACCTTGTACAGTTGTGAGAAGCTAGTTCTTTGCATAAGCCAAAATATGTCAAAGTGGTGGTGATTAGGGGGCTATTGAGGGCACAACCCACTTCCTAAGCCACTGCTCCGGTCTAAAATATGCAAGGTAAAAGTGAAAGTGAAATTTTGACTTAATGAATGCAGGGGTAAGGTAAAGTCCCGTACCGCGGAATATGGATACTACACTGGATCAGTCCTGGCCTGATGGCTACGAGGAAAATCTTCTTCCCTCCAGTCCACGCACCTAATATAACCTAACCTAACTGAATTTAGGGTGGGTGCGGTGACTCAGTGGTTAGTGCGTTGGACTACTGCGCAAGGGGTTCCAAGTTCGAATCCAGAAATCCACCTCTTCCGAGTGTCTGACAAACATTCAAGAGCATAATTGTCATGAGAAAGCTTCTCAAAAACCCCTCTGCTCTTCGGATACGGCATAAAACTGTAGATCCCTTCTGAACATGCAGAAATGTATACCACGCACAACATGTACAGTTGGGAGAAGTTAGGTCTTGGTCCTCTATGGGCTGCTTACGGCATATTATTTTTTTTTTTAACTGAATTTTTAGTGACGTTGATATGAACGCAACCGCACAATTCACACAATTTGTTGCTTGCGGCAGTGGATTTTCGATGTAAAATGTTAGACCGTGCGATTTTGAACCAGCATCGCAAGCGAATAAACACACACATGCATTATTTTTCTTTAAAAATGAACTACTTAAGTACTTACTTTTTAAGTACATAATTGGAATTCAATTTTCGAAGATTTAACTTTGGAGAACGAAAATTCGCATTACCAACTGATCGACGTGCATTTATTTTTTAGAAGAAGCCTGGTTACGAATACTTGCACTGGATAATGTTTTTTTAAACAACTTTTACAGTATAGCGTTTATTTAACCTTAAGCTGTCGTTTTTTTGGTTCAATTTTCCAACAGTTTTTTATTCCATAAAACGACTAACCTTGCCCATTGAATTGTTGCAACTCACATGTTAATATTTTCTGAAGGGCTGGGAAGAGCTGAGGTTTAAGACCATTAAGTAAGTATAAGTACTATTTTTGTTTATAAAGGGTAATTGATCTAATGATTAGGAAATGGTTGCTGCCATGCAGGTATTGTTCTGAAATAGTAGATAAATATGGGGCAAAAACTTATACATAATTATGTACGAGTATATCTTTTCTTCCTGAGCTATACTAAAACAATATCTTTTGGAGATTTCAACTTTCTTTTTCTACAACTTGATTAAGTAAATGTGAAATAAAAAAAAAAAACTACAGCATACTGGCACATAATCGTAAAAAAATGTTAAATATATTATATATTAAATATTAAATATGTATAGTTTATAATTTCGGCAATCTTTATACTGATTTTAGTTTTTCCTTCTTTTAAATTTCAGAACTTCATTTTCCAGAGTGCAGATCACGATTTTAGTTGCTTCCTACGACTGGTGTGCCTAGCTGTGGTATACATACTTATGGATTCTATACAAGGCATAAGCTCAATAATTTTTATCCCTGAATTTATGTTTCTTCTATTTTCTCTAAAGGGAAATAAAAAATCCCAAAACATCAATTACATCCGGTCTGTCGAATGCCAAGAAACAAAAACCCTTCAGCTAAAATAAAAGAGCTACAAAGTCAAAGGGAAGAAAATGAATCGATGAAACTCTAGAAAGCCACAATAGATGAAATTGTTGTTGCTCCTTACCCGCTGTAAGGACATTTTCTCAAAAGTAAAACAAATTTTTCTTGACATCAACAAGGAAAGTTTTATACCTTTCCAGGCTTCTAAACAAGCATTTCTTCCTCCTCAACGCATTCGCTTTTAGCTGACATCTACTGTTGTTACATTCGAAAGGTGATGTCCTTTGGAAACTTAAGTGCCAACTGCCTCTTGGGAGGCATCCCCTCGTCATTTTCTTCAACACTATATCTGCTGATGTTCATTTTCTTTACGTCCGTCTTCGCCTCCATAATGTGATGCGTCGTCATCGTTCTTTGTTATTCCATAACGTTACAGCAGCAGCCAACAAGTTGAAATTGCGTAACAGAAACACCAGCGGCCGTCGTCGTGTCCTTTTGTTTATTTGTTTGATTACTTTTCTCTTTTCAGTGTGTAGTGTAGAGAAATGTGTGTGGATACTGTGTCTCAAAGTGAAATCAATTGCAAAATAAGAACAAGAAAAAAGAGAGCAAAGGACCTTTTCTATTGACGTCATTCCTTGAGGATACCCTTACATTGCACATTACACGCTTAACCCGCCATTGTAGTAGTTGTACACATGGTGATTGTGTGTGAACCAAGAGAGATGTGCTTTACGTGTCGACCTTGCGCAAGTTTTTTTGCTCTTGATTCCCTGGATTTGTGTAAAAAAAAAAAACAGTGGGATGACGGATTCCTCAAAATTGTTGGAATTTTTATAGTTTCCATTCGTTTTTATAATCTTGCATCGATTTAGGTGTGTTCGTATGTATATGTGTACATATGAATGGCTGCATATGTTAAACTGGATTCTTTTCAGGTTCTGTGGATTTTGTCCTTGACGAAGATCAAACGTGAAGGAAAATGCAGTGAAGCTAAAATTAAGAACTTTGGCTGAGCGTTGGGGAACATGTTTTGGCAGAATTAATTCACAAACAACACATTATAAACGTTTAGTGACGTTCATAACTGAAGCACGATGCCACTGACGGCCTCCACAGTTCAATGTTTATACATTTGTCTATTGCTTTCCCGTGTCTCTATGTTGGATTTTTCCAAATGGTAACTTAAGGTGTTAAATAAAAAGATACATATTCACGCAAAGGATAAGTGTGTAAATCTTCCTTCTTATTATTATTTTTTATTTCTTTTTTTTTTTTTTTTTCTACACAACTGCTGTCATCCCACGCATTGCCTTGTCATATCCTTTATTTACACCACCAAACACAACTTACATTTTACGCCAGAAAAAAAAAATATTGGTATGCATGTTGGCATCTTGGCCCCCAAAAAATCTGGCACACAACACAGATAGAGAAACTTAAAAGAAAATGGAAAAAAGAGAAACTTGTGGAGTTGTTATAGTCGGATGGTTCTTCGTCCTTCGTGTCCTTTTGAACACAAAAAAAAAGTTCAATATGTACATAGGTATATATACAGATATCTGTATGTACGTATGTATTTCAGAATAACTCAACAGAATTGCTGCGCTGCTGTTTTTCTAGTTGGTGGGTGTTACTGCGGGAAAATTGCATGGATATTTATTTTCATTGCTTCATGAGTATGTGATTTTGTTTCGTTTTCATTCTTTTTTTACTTATTTTAATTATGTATCGAACACAAGAGGGGATGTGTACATCATTTGATTGATTGAATTTGTTCTCAAGGATAATTTTTATGCTGATTGGGCCACGGAAAATGGAAAATTTTAAGTATGTACTATACATTAGTTACCTTTCTATACTTTGTATATATGAATGTGCATATGTCTATCGTGGCAGTTACTACCCAAAGATGTTTATTGGTAGATGTTTTCAACTTTAAACACAATTATCCAACTATTTTTTGGATTTCTGTGACTATTCTAGGCTTTTCTAGACTTTACAGTAGATGTTAATAGAAATATCTATTATCGCGCCGTGATTAAATTCTTGCACTTGGAAGTTAATATGCTTGCGCAAACAAACCGAGCTGGAGGCTTTTTGCAGTTACTTTTTACCATCATTTGCTGTTTAAAATAACGGGTTTTCCAATAAAGATTTTTGAACTTTGACAAGTGATTACAGCCATATTGTTGAAGCTATATACATATGCCAAATTGGCTGTCATTTATTCAGTTTGTATTGTCAAATAAACAACATTTGCAAATGATTAAATTGTTTTATGAAAGTGGGTGTTCTGTTCAAGCAACATTTCGTGCGCCTCGCCCATTTTAAGAATTTGGACGAGATCTTTAGAACGAAATTCGAATGAATATATCGAAGCAACGAATTCCCGAATGTGCACCGCACGAAACGAAATCATATCAATCAGCAAACAGGTTCTTCAAGAAAAACAAGGCAGTGTATATTTTCTGCAGATTTGCTGCTTCTGCTAATACGGAGAGCTTAGCGTAGCGAACAATTTCCACAAGAATGGAAAAGGGGGAAACCCTTCGAAAACGGGAAACCTGTTGGATTGTGAAAACAGGCGTAGTATGACGTGTTTTGTCCGCCGCGGCGCGCCTTAGCCACAATAAGGCACGAATAATTCTGGAACGAATCAAGGAGCACTTCGACCTCGAAACAGGATTTCGTGCTGGATTCTCCTACGCTGACGATTTTTATCTACTCTCAGATAAAGGACCTGCATTTTCTAGCCCATATTTTATATACTTTGCCAAATTTTTGATAAACAGAGTTCTGAAAGTACAGGTTTTTTGCACATAAGTGGGCCCATAGAAAAAATTAATAACGCTCACAGAGAAAAGTTTTGTGTTAATATTTGCTAACATTTATTAAAAATAATCATTAAATACATATATTAAGTAAAGAATCATTCATATTTTAGCACAAAACAGACTCTAAAAGAACTTTTCTATTTTAGGTTGGTACATTGAAAAGCTCCAGGACTTCGTGTTCAATAACACTTTTCTTCCTTTTCAGAATGCACTTAAGACATGCTAGTAAAGGGTCTGAAGTTATCAACAGTATATGAAGAAGATCTGTCATTGTGTCCAACCGCGAAGTTCTTGTTTTCTTGTAAATAGTTGGCGATATTTTCTATTATCTTTATTTCTAGCTTTTTGCGCTTCCCCTGAAAGTTGACCAATCGGAAGAAGACAAGAAGCAATCACTTGTCTGCCATTAAACAATACTTTATGGACGCTTACTGTCATATTATACCACCCGTACTTCTCAAGATAAAAATCCCGAGTCCTTGTCGCACATATGTCAAAAGCATCTAAATTAATCGGAAACCCAGACCCACATAACAGTTCATTAATAATCGCTTAGTAGAAGGTTTAAGCTGCAAGCAAAACCGGTTTTTACATCAATCTGTGTAAGTCATTTTTAGTGTTCCGGACCTTAAAAGGTAAGACGGAACACTTATGGGTTTGATACGGTGTCTGTCTGTCCGTCTGTCCGTCTGTTCGTCTGTCCGTCAGTCTGTCACAGCCCTGTAACTTTTGAACCGATAGACATAGAGAGCTGAAACTTTCGCTATGTATACATTATGTGGAAGCCTGCACATGATGGCGGCAATGAATTTCATTTTGGGAGCCCTTTTTTGGGCACCTTGTATGAGGGGCAAAAAAAAATTATTTTGTTCCCCATCATGTGGCATATCAAATTAAAGAGAATTTTGCAAGGGCTCCATATATGTAAGAAATATTTTTTTCTGGCAAAATTTGTTGAACAAAAAAGCTCGCCAAACATTTGAAAAATGTTGTCCCCCCCCACCCCCCTAGCGGCCAGACCATAAATGGTAAAAATATGAAAAAAATTGGAGATACGTAGAATTTAGTGTAGATTGTAAAAACAATACGAAAATTCCTGTATTTTATATATTTTCTGAGAAAAATTAAAAAAAATGGGGCATCTAGTTACCCCACTGTATCTCCCCCAGTTTTCATGTTATCCAAATAATTTTTACAGCAGATCATTTTGATACTACGATTTGCTCAAGTTTTAAGTTTCATCTAAATCCGCTAAGTAGTTTCCGAGTTACAGATTTTAGAAGAGCGCGTGGTATTCCCTATAATCTCTTCTCTTGCTGCCACCTCATTCGATCTAGATTTTTTAATAACTAAGTCATTTGCACGAATGGATCGTATATGTTAGCTCTATGCTGCTTTTGAAAACTAAATAAGTTTAAAAAACTATTTTTTTTTTAATTTTGTTTTTTCAAAAATATTTTTTTTTTTTAATTTTTAAAACTCTAAATGCTGTATTCCTTCGCATGTCAAGTATTGCCAGTGTTTTGCTTTACTTAAACCATTTAACAAGCAAAGTACCGTTACATTCATTTTTATCCAAAAGCTTGGTACGCCATGTTTTATATTGAAAGTGTAAGTTAACATGGACTGGAATCTCAGCTCAGTATTACCATTGTATATAAATCTATACATCTATACAGATCTATACAGACATACCTACGCACAAGACATTACATTATTCATATCAAAACCAGTATTAGGTGTACCTATGCAGGATATGAATAAATTGCCTTCTATTTAATGACAATATAAAATGTCCGGAACACTATTGCACGAGGCCCTCCTCGCACTTACCCAATTTTTTTAATTAAATTCCGCTAAATGGGCGAATTCTCACACTGTGCGGCGGGGAGACAAATCAGTTGCGAAATACGCCATTCAGTGTAATCCCCTCACCTAAGCAGGCAGGGATACTCTAGGCAAACGGGTGGGTGCCGTGGCTCAGTTGTTAGTGCGTTGGACTACTGCGCAAGGGGTTCCAATCCCGAATCCAGGAAAATACCATGGAAGTTTTTCCACGGCCCCACTTCTTGCGAGCGTCTGACATCCAAGAGTATTTACTGTCATGAGAAAGTTTTAAAAAAACCCTCTGCTCTTCGGATACGGCATAAGACTCTAGGTCCCTTCTGTGTATCGGATATTTATATATATGATGTATGTAAATTTAAATTGAATAGCTTCAATCTATCACAGTAGGTGCAAGTACGTACGACCTAGTCATGCAATTTCAACTAGGTTTTATTGCATTTAAAGTTATAGAGTTAAATTCATCTACTGGTATTTGCAGAAATGAAAGGTTACTTACTCGTTGAAGAGGATTAATATGCAGTAATCTAGTTAAAAAAGACAGTCATCTTTTGTTATAAGCAGTATAAGTATTTACTAAAAATAGTTATTTTATAAGGATTTTAATACATTTCACAGTTAGTGGTATATTGGTATGTACTTGGAAACTCTTACGTTTTATGCCAATTTGACATACCTGATTGCCTACATACATATGAAATTTTAGAACTAAAAGGTCTTCGCTTAATAAGGTTAGAAATTCGAAATGGAATTCAGTTTTTATATTTTGCTTATATGTGTAGGTACCTACCATATATAACCACCCATTCTAATCTAATTCGCCTCTAAAACCACAATAAATCTTCTCTATGTAGTTTTAAAAAAAAAATATCTGTCCTACGAAATCAAACCAAAACTCTCCTTCCGAGAATATTGACTAAAACATTAATAAATTTTATCCCCTTTATCTATTCAATTAATGAAACCCGGGTGGTTTTCTCTCTGTGAGAGTCGAAATTCCCTAAAACCCGGTTACGTGACAAATGCCATAAGAAAAGTACCACCACCATCAGCACCACAACCACCATCAACAGCAGCAGCAGCACAGCCCTTCGCACACATTACTGCTAGCCCAAAATAACTTCCCTCTCAAAATCAATACTACGTACCTTTATTATTATTTCAATCCAGTCGTCGCCCCGCTTAATGAAAAGAAGAAGCATAGCGTTCCGGGAAAAGGAGGCTTCCCCTGTTTGAGTGTGTATACACACCTACATATTGATTTTCCTTCTGTTATTCCTCGAAAAAAGTAAGAAAATAATAATAATGAAAGGCTTCAGATATGTCTTACTTACAGTTTAAGTCGAAAAATTATATCGTATGCTTAAGGGCATCAAAAGCATAAGTGAATTATCTTAAAAAAAAAAAAGTGCCTTTTTTTCACTTAATCAATGACGTTCTTACCTGCATACCTATACACATGATCATCGCTAGCGGTAAGAGTAATTTACATATGAATATTTGGTCAGAATATTGCAGCAAATGCACAGGTGCCTTATAATTGCTCTGCCATCTATTAAATTAGGTCATTTATAAATAGGTTCTATTTCAGGCAACATAAGCAAATTTCTCGATACAACATAGAGAGAAAGAGAGAGAGAGACACAGAAAGAGAGATTTTTAGCGCACTAGATAAGGTAGCAATTGTGCTAAAACATAAAACTGCATAGATAATAAGGACACGTTTTACTAAAAGTCGCCAAAAACCCAAATTCAAGGCTGCACCATTCATTTGATGGCCGTGGGATCTATTATAACCTTTCTCATTTTCTAATCCATTTGGAGTAAGTAATACCTAATGACTGAGAGTAGCCGTGTCCATAAAAATCGAATAATATTAACTATAATTGAATGTGACACATCAGAGCTATCCATGGACTTATGGTACGTTTTTATTGACCATCCACCGCAAGTGCTCAGGACAATTTGCAAGGGTATTCAATAAACGAATATAAAATAATAAGTATGTATACATACATTTTTATATATATACATTTGTTTAAAGGCACAAATTGTGTGGCCCTGAACATAGTTCGCTCACCTGAACTTGTTACTTAGCCGAAATGTTGCGTGCTTAACTGTTGTATTAGGGACACGCATAAATTTCGTCTATATTTAATTAATAAATATTGATTGTGTAGGTATTGGATGATAAATTATGTCTTAGGTAGATAAGTATTTCCTCTTCATAGGCAGATTTATCTTTAAGAGAAATAACCAACCGTAAATGGTTGATATAGTTAATAAAAAGAATATATATGTTTCTAATGGTTACTCTAAGGGCACTATTTTGTGTAAATAGACATGTTTTCGTCACGTGACAACTATCTATTAATTAAAAAAAAAAAAAACAGAAAAGAAAAGGCAAAACAAAAATAAATTAATCAAGTGCTCCATTTCAAGTACATAAACAATCTACATGTTGACGGTGTACAATACACCTCCTTCCCTTATCCAACACCAATGAACACATACACATCCAGAAAAGATAGCTGTTAACGCTGGATTAATTATTGCTCAATGATTTGTTAAATTTCTTTTGATACAAAACATGTTCGAAATTAATGAAGAGGAAATTATAATAAGGAATCTTCTGCTCCACACACCTCCTCGGCATTGGTATCTCTACGACCGACCGTATTTTGACATAACATACTGAGGGTGCCGAGTTGAACTTTTCCATGCCATCGACAAAACCGAGCTTTCCCATTTAAGGACGACAGGCAGGACGACGAATATGACGAACAACCGCTTTACAATATGGTGTGCTTCTAAAAATACACCAACATCAGCACAAGCAGTAGCAGCCACCTCAGCACCGAAATGCTAAAGTGGATGGATATTCTTTGTGGCAGCTTTCAAAAACCCAATGGCTGTCGGTGTGGGTGTGGGTGGGGGTATATGTATATGGTTGTGGGGGGGCTGCTCTGATGGACTTGTGAATTTTGTGTATATAGTATACCCTCAGGGGGTGAAATTATAAATAATAACAGAATATTTGCGACCTGGAGATAGAGAGATGATGGTGGCAGATCGTTTGAGTGGTCTTTGTTGCACTTGAGCATCTTTAGATACGCTTTACGCCTTCGATGCCAGCACAAGCTTAATGTAAGGCAATATATCTTTGTAGGTACAAACAATTAATACAAGCGGATATTTTTAATACGGTAAATCATAAGCAAGGTGAAAGCATAGAAATATGTATATATATAGAACGATAAAATATATTTTACCAATTTATGTTTTTTGTATTCCCCCTTACTTTTCTATATGGAATTTTACGACAAGTTCTTAATAGGGAGGGTATGTGGACAAAATCACACCACAAGGGTAATGTCTCTGATGTAGAGAAAATTATTCTCTCGTTGGAGGAAAACATGCATTTATCTACAGCACGTGGCTTCAATGAAGTAGCGGAGGGAACGAAGTGGAACGAATGTGAAAAGAATATTACCCCTCAAGTGTAAAGTATACTGAATAAGAACTGAAGTTTGAACTTAACTGAAAGCATTTCGATAACCATTTGGAATTAACCGACTGACATACAGAGAGAATCAGCAAATTCGAAAGTTTAAAAAATGTCGTTTGTGGTCGCTGAATAGGATAAATGAGAAATTGGTTTTCGCAAAAGGTAAACCAACCAGCCCAATAGCTTTTGAGCAAATTAAACTTTTCTGATAAAAGTTTGCGCTTTCGGCTAAAAAGACTTAACATACAGTCGTACCACCAGAATAGAATCAGCTTCTGCTTAGAAAATATAATATACGTGTGACGTTTCTAATTTTGGAAGCTAATGTCAAATTCTGCGTTATGGTTTCTTCAGTGTAGTCATTTCCACAAGTTGTCCATAAACTATACTAAACTATGTATAGTTTTACCGCTTGATTTTATGTTCTTCTAAGAGTTCAATGGTTTTGAGAAAAATAACAATATAATTCATTCAAGACTGTTTTAAAATTTTAATTTGATGCATTTCGAATCATAGACAAACTAATATAGACGGTCGTCATCGGCCGATTTGACCGTTGGTTCCCACAAGAGCAAAAGTACCGCGGATTTTGAACGTCTTCTGACGTTTCTGTAAAAATCAAATCGGAGTTCACGCACACATTCTCAATCCGCGGTACATTTCATGGGCGCAGCCATTTTCCTGTACATTTTTTTGTTGTTAATTGAATGACAGTCTGCTAAAAATGTGGTGTGCAAAAGGAAAAAAGAGACACCACGATTGTTTTTATAGTTACGTCCTGTTTACACGTTCGGTCACATGTATTCACAGATAGGAAAATTCAAATCGGCGTACTTTACAAAATTTTCGGGTGGGGAACGTAAAGACGACGTTCTGCCTTTAGAGGCTCTAAAACAGGGGTGTCAAACTCAAACTCCTTAAGTGCCAATTTTTTTGTTTGAAGTATAGAGAATAGAGATTTCCGAACTTTCACAGGTGAGTTATAACGTTCAACAACAGTGCAAATAATAATTTTTTTTTATGAAAATGAGACCACTGTTCGAGCAAACTTTCGCACTCATTTCTGGAAGAATCGGTTATTCAACAAGTGAAAATATCGAATTGGGGACGATAATAATCCACACGATATCCACTGAATTGCAGTACCTACAGTAAAACTCACTAATTGGTGTGGATTTAGGACTGGTGGCATCATTGGTCCATACTTCCTTAAAAACGAATTTGACCAGTCCATTACCATCATTATGAAATTCAAATTCAAATTAGAGTTCAATTCACATGAAATTAGAGCATTATTGAATCGACGTTACTGGCCACAAGGTATTGTATTGTGGGCAAATTATGGCCTGTGGGTCGTATCTTTGACATGCCTCCTCTAAAAGGAGCCGCAAAACAAGGAAATGGTGCAGGGAATCAGCTTCACGGGAATTAACTTCAACATTGACTTTCCATTTCCACTTACTTACTTACTTAAAGAGCTCCCGACGCTTGTAGAGTCCCTGCCTGAGACATCGTTGCCTTCCATCCTCTGCGGATGGAATCGAATCTGCACACACTGCTTCCAGTTGTGAAGACCAAGTTTTCTGGCATCCGCGACAGCTTGATCTTTGTACCGGAGGTTCGGTCTTCTTCGCCGTCTCGAACCTGGGGGCTGGGATTCGAAGATCCTCTTGGCTGGAGCATTGTTGTCCATTCGCTCGATGTGGCCGAGCCAATGTAGTCTACGTATCTTGGCTTTTTGGACTACATCCACATCCTGGTAAAGCTCATAGAGCTCGCGGTTGTATCTTCTCCTCCATTCGCCCTCCTCGCATAAGGGACCTAATATCCGACGGAGTATTTTTCTTTCTTACTTATCGTCCAGCTTACTACCATACAGCAGGACTGGTAAGATGAGCATTCTATAGAGCATTCATTTGGTCCGTCGAGTTTTGAACCCAGTTGTTTCGCCAAACCGAAGTAGCAGCGGTTTGCTAGGATTATTCTTCGTCGGATCTCTACAAAGGTGTCATGTATAGGATTGATATTTGTTCCGAGGTAGGTGAACTCCTTAACTACCTCGAAATTGTAGTTATCAACAGTAACGTTCTGCCCAATGTTTGTTGATAACATATACTTGGTCTTGTCCTCATTCACTTCAAGACCAACTCGTTTCGCCTGCTCATCAATAGCCGTAAATGCCTCGACGACGGCTTGCCGGAATTTTTCGATGATGTCAATATCGTCTGCGTATCCCAGCAGTTGGACGGATTTGTGAAAGATAGTGCCTTCGTGTTGACACCTGCCCTGCTATCTGCTCCAACACGATATTGAAGAAATCACATGACGGCGCGTTTGGAAGACTTCCAAAGAGTTGTTTCCAAATTGCACTGAGCATCGTTTGCTTTCTAGCGTTACGCGACACATCTGGATCCATTTCCTTTTCCACTACCTTCACTTTAAGTGGAAAATTAATACAATTTTAGTTGTTTTCCCATGTTCCATACTACAGTCAAATGCAGGAGTAGTTTCTTTTTAGATCATAGGTTATTTTGACATTAACAGCTCTTTCAAGCTCGAAATCTTGTCAGAAAGTCAGTGTCATACCACGGCGAACGAAATGAGTCGTTTTACGCTTGAACAACGTTGGAAAATAGTAAAAACTTATTTCCAAAGTAAGTGCTGTGAAGTCCAAACGGTGCGTTTTTTGACAAGAAGTTTTGGTCGAAATGAAGCACCCACCGCTCCTGCTAAACGCAAGTGTGTCTAAAACTTGTGAGACTGGTATGCTAGTGAACAACACTCATTGTTCCCGTCGTCATACGGTGCGCTATAGAGCTATGTTTTTTTTTTTTACTGAAATTGAAGACATGGATTTGGATGACCTCTTGGTAGGCCATGCCACAATCGATCTTTTGCTCACCAAATTCCCAAATAATGTTATCAGCTGTCTTAGCCTTTTGACATTTTTTATGGGCAACAGCGAAGGGCCGATGTTAGGCTAACAATCCGGAAACGATTCAAGCACTTAAGGCCAATATCATCCAAGCAATTCGTGAGCTACAGCCTGGAAACATCAACAAGGTCTTGGAAGGTTGCCCCTTGAAGACCTTGTGTTCCATAATGGGAATGTTGGCTCTTACTAATAAAGCCATAATACATGGAAACAATTCAATTTTGTTCATTTTATTGCATTTTTAAAAAAAAAACTTGTATTTGGCCCAACCTGTATCCATTGCCATGGTTTGTCGGTTTCTTTGTCTGCGAATACCAGTATTTTGAAAGATTCTGCCTTCCGTGTTTACACATGACAGCGAATGAGATCCGGTGCGGGTTTGGAAAAGTTCTGCTCAGGTAAGTTGTTTTCAAATTTTAGAAAGCATCGTGTGCTCTCCGCAGCGTTACGTTAAGCGTCGGGATAGTAAAAGGATGTTCAGCTGGGAGTCAATTTATTTACTGTCTGGTGCGGTAAGAAGAAAGTCTTGTTGGTATTTTCTGAAACTCGAACCAGTATTCCAATACAACACTGAGCCACAGGGCCCACAGGAAAGTGGAGAAGCATGTACGCATAAATAAAACACGAATGCTCTTTTACAAAATTTATTGAAAAAAGGTACAAAAATTCGCAAAGAACGCAATATACGTCATGGGTTTAAATATATATAGCCTGTGAGCTCTTAGCCTAGTCGAGTCAGATCTCTTCTTCAGTTTGTTCCTCATCCCAATCCCAATCGTTAAACTGAAAGTCCTTAAAAGATCGTTAATTTAAATCTCAGTCTTATAGTCTAAATCAAGATCCACCTACATAATCCTCTGCAGACGAATGGGTTGGCAGAGAACATGGTGTACATGATATATAGGACACTCCAGTATTATGCCCTGTGCACTCACATCTTTGGCACGTGTTTGGTGCAGCAGTCTTGGCTACGCGTTTCGCGAAAATTCCTGCAAATCGTTTTATCGGATACCTACGTTCGGGTTGAAGTTTTCGGGCTGTGAACACAGATCCATTCGTTTCTAGGGCTAGAGGTGTACATAGTCCTAAATTGTCCTTAGGTATGTGAAGTTGTTTCCTAGTTTCGGCATCTCCTTCAAGGAATCTTTTTGAGTAGACGAGGTCGCGATCTAAACCGAAGAAGTGACGTAACTTGCGAGTTTTCTCGAAATCAAATTCTGTGTCGGCTAAAATATGAAGATTAACACCTTCCTCGAGCATGTATTGTAAGATTGAAGTAAAGTCAAACTAAAAGTGATAAAAAACGTGAAAAAAGAAAACCATGATTTGCTTTGAAATGCTACCTTCATTTCATGTGATGAACAATCGGAACACGAGAGCAAAATCAGGACTTTAGAAGCTGCTGGTCGGAATTTCAGATGAGTTGCAGCACTAATTGCCTGCAGAATATCGTTATTACTTCCATTAGCTACTTGAATGTGATCAAAGTATTTCTTCAGCTCATTGGTATCTGAAGTGAAAACTTGATTATGGTGGACTATGCTATGAGGTGCATCAAAGGGCTCCTGACCGCCGAATGTTAGCACAGCAAATCTGGGCAGCAATGGAGAAGAATTTTTTTTTTTTTATTTAGTCCAACTGGCTAGATCTATGTATGTATGTATTTACCTGTTGTTTGCAATTTTGGCAGCCGCTAATTCTTCTTCCAATGATGCTACTACTGTCATGATATTCTTCCCGAGTGTAAGGTTAGCATTACATGGCTTAGCCTCCACGATAAACACAATGTCAGCAGTTCTTGGTATATCTTCCTTTTTAAGTGTTATAAACGTTCCCTCGGGTACGTACGTTCCATTCAACAACTTGCAACTGATTTACAAAATATCACATGTTATAAGAGGAAATTTCATTGAATTCTATACTACTTACAAGATGCACTGATCAGGTACTCTCATTGGAATTTTAGCTGCAGCGCAGGCTTCTATGTAAGCTAACGCGGCGGTACAAATTCCCTTCACGGCCGGATTGTTATCTCCCATTGGATTTGAGTTCGCTCCTAGATCATGGCACATTTGCAAGAAAGGCAAAGGATTGACAGTGTCTGTGCAGGCCGATAGCATACCCGACATAAAGAAATGATCACAAGTCTGATAGATTTCCTCAGAAATTATTTGCCTTTTAGAAGATTTTGTTTGCTTGCATGACTGCAAGCCCCACGAGTCTGTAAACTCCTCGCCATCACCAACTACAGCATTACTCGATGTCATATACTCATCAAAATGTTCATTGTTTAAGGTCCCCAAGACTCCAGCCGTTTGTCCATAGTACCAGCCAGAAACCTCAAACCAACAGAGATCAAACTGAATATTACAATTGAGGCTAAAATCTTTCTCTGATTGCACAATGAGTATATCCATCTCACGATAGATCGTTAGAGCGCCGATGTGCAGGGGCAGCATTGGAGAAATATTGCCATCCACTGTTAAGGTCTTCAAAATGAGGTTATTAATAAATACACAGCTGACAAGTTTACTTGTAACTTACATCTTCTTCTAAATCGATTTCCAGTATTTGACTATCTGCTACTAGTGTAAGTTTTTTACTCGATCGCAGCCGATCTTTACTTGAGGTCTAGAAGAAATTGTTTCAGAGTTGTATTACTTTTCGATTGAAAGAACTTACTGAGGGTCCTAAAAGTAAAGTAAAGTTGCGTTGGAAGAAATCGTGGGTCAATAGGTAAGAACACTGATTATTATTTTCTTGTTCATTTGACTGAAGGTTCAAACCAACAAAACGCTTGTCAAAGGTCATGTAGTGGCGCGAACCAATAAGAAGAGCTCGTTCTGAAAGAAAGAGTTTTTCGTTATTATTTTTAGAGTTCCACACAAAGCTAGAAGAACATACCCGTGTAAGGAGGCAACCAGGTATTTGGATCCAGATGTGACTTGAAGCTATAAATATATTTCACAATCGATGCATTCGTACTCGAAAAGAAGTTCTGAGCATTCGATAAGAACTTGTACTCGGGAATTTCTTCAAATTTAGGCGTCTCATTAAAGGCATGCCATGACATTGGTAATTTTTGTTCCAAATCAATAATTCCAACTTCTGGATCAAATACGAATTTCGTTTTAGCTTCTCGATACATATCAGCGGTCTCAAGAGCATTCAATGCGTAATTTCTGAATTTATTTCTCAGTAGCGCGTACAATTGATGCAAACGGTATTCCAATTGTAATTCCTCGGCCAGCCATTCGAGTTTAGCTATTATTTCATTGGTTTTTTGAATGATGAACTGAATATGTTCTAATTTCTTGAGTCCTTTGATTTCCTCCCATATTTCGGTGAAAACTTCATTAAGCTCTTTACCGAATGGAACGAGCTTAAAGTACTTCTCTTTGATAAAGTTCCATGCGATGACGGAATATTTTTTGATGTTGGTTATGGCATCATTAGATTTAATATCTTTATAGAGGCGATCTATATCTTGAGTGAGGCTAGAAACTTTGTTAAAGTACGGAGATTCCGCCAGCTCATTTGTACGTTTATAAATAAAATCTGTAAGGCAATATTCCTGTATTGTATATGATTAATAACACAGGTTGCAAACTTACCAAAAACTTCTTTACTGAGGTTCCACACAGCCGATTCTATGTACGAAAGAAACCGGAACACATGTGGCTCAATCCGTTTGAGTACAGATTTCCAGTAATTGGACATCATAGTCGAAAATTTGTTCCACACATTTTGAACATATTTATTAAACGAAATGTGGAGATCCTTTACGAACTTGTCATATTTGTCGACACCCTTCTCCATGAGATCCGAAAGATAGCGTAGGGACTCACCGTGGAAAAATTTACTTATTGCCTCCAGAGCTTTATTGTAGGATGTCTTGATCTGAAACAAGGAATATTTTCGCAAAATTGTGCATAATTGTAATAGGTACTTACAGTCTCAATTAGCCACATGATATTCTTTCGAAGAGCCTTTCCCGAATCTCCCATAGCTAGCCATAGTTCTGAGAATATTTTTGGCAGCGATTCGATATGATCTCGAATATCCAATTCTTCCAGCACAGATAAGGTAAAGTTGACCAGGGTTTTTATATAGAAATCATTGGCTTCATATGACTGGTTGATAAACACACGAAGTTCTTCTAGATCTTCTTCCAATACGCTGAGTTCTCTGCAAAGTTTATATTTAAATATACACTCCAGTTTGTAAAAAGTTTGTACTTTACCCAACGTCATCTAAAAAGGATTGTGTGTGGATCCTCGCAGTACCCCATATGTCGTTGACAGACTCAACCGACTCACTGTACAGATCCTTGATCCAAAAATCAATGCCGTCCGAGAATGATGTATAGAAAGATGTGCCTATTGCTTGGAACTTTTCCTAAGGGAAGGACATAAATACAACTACAATTAAAGGATATATAGCAAACCTTTAGGTCGTCCTTTATCTTTGGTCTCCAATGGAATCGTCCAGTTATCAGTCGGGAATGATTCATCTTGAGATACGAACTCACATCGATTATTCTTATTTCTTCATAGTTTCTCCAGATATCCAAGAAGCCGCTTCTGGCATCGGGAATATAGCCAATCATTTGAAGATTTTGGCTTGAATCTTCTGTCAAGTTGAATTCCGCTCGTGCATACTTCTTTTCAAGATCCACATACACAAAACCCGTGTTGTTTAGATCAGGGTCATCCCAAACAGTCGCATTCAGGCCATAGAAGGGATACTTTCCATACGGAATTGCCCAGAATCGTACTTTGCGGTAAGGCGATGTTCTCTGTAATGAACATATAATACATTATGCTTGGTTCATACAATGGTATATTGCCTACAAACCTCATATTCGAATTCTCTTTTATTTAAGTCGACTTTAGCTAAAAATGATCCCTTCTTTTCAGGGTAGTGGCCACGTCTGTAGTATGCATCTGATTCAGTTTTATAGTAAGAAGCTTTTCCTGCAGCGGTTCCATGCACATTTACATCAAGAGTAGATGCTGGGTGGGTTACTATAACATCTAGAGTGTAATTGGTGAAGCCCTCGACAGAAGTAAGATCTCGTAAAAGAGCTTCGAATGTTACTAAATGTTCTGGATCTTCTGAGTAATCAACGATGAGGCTTGCCTTCAGTAAATCCACCAATCCTCTGTAGTATGAACCTTTAAATTCTACGTCCTATAAAAACAGAGTGCTAGAAACTCATCTATCGATATTGAGGTGCAAATTTACCTTCTCTAGGTATGGATGGCCAATGCTGAAAATAACAGTTTGATTGTCTTTATCGCATTGCCCTAATTGCTCGCTTTGCCATAGAAGACCAGCTCGTACCGTTTTCTTTTCATCAGGGTCAGGACTTGTAGTCCATTTGAACGATATATCTGAATCAAACTTTTCATCTGTTACATAATACCATCCTTCAGCTGAAAGGTTTCTTCTAGGATACGATAACTCAATCAAAAAGTTTTGTGATTCGTTTGTAGCCTGTAAATAAAATTTGCATACTGTTAATCCATTGGGTATTGATAGTTTGAATGTTCATACCGTGCTAGAGTTTCCAATTTCAAAGCTATACCCAATCCAAGCAGTGGGAGCTAGTTGAAGTTTAGTTTTGTGTTTGCTTTTCAAGTCTTTGTAGTCGTAGTCTGAGTTAAGGATAATTGTGCGGTTGGGGTGGATCGCAACAATCTTAAACTCCTGACCTGTATCTGTTGAATGTATATGAAGCTCACCGGTAAGATTTAATGCCTTTGCATTCCTTAGTTCGAATACTTCACAATGTTTCATATCCTGCAATGTTTGAATAAAAGAATCTGTTTGAATTCAAAGATGAATGATTGGACTCACATAATCTGGAAACTCTGCGTTCTTGTACTGTTTCGCGTGTACATAGTGAATTCCTAATGGCTTCAATTCATTTTCTAGGGTAATGTCGATGATATCTTTTTCAGACCCTACGCTTTGTTCAGTTTTGCAATTATATCGACCGTTAAGAACATTTTTATCATTGTAAACAACGTTTGCGTGTCCTTTGTTTATAAGTTGGCGCTCCTTCATGCTGTACTCAATATTCGCTCTGTGGCGGGTGGTGAGTGGCACTTCTATTTCTATTGTGCCTTGTAGATCCCGGTCGAGGTTTTGCGAAGCATAAGTACTATGCAGATTGAAAAAACCCGAATCAGCTGGCCAGGTTGCCTTCATGTATCGGATTGATTCCCCTCTACAAATAAATAGTCAAATATATAACAAAGCCTAGAATTAAAATGTTTGAATCATCTACCCTGTTGTGGTGAAATTAAAATCGCCCCGCAGCCAAGTAATGTTGAAAAATTGTGCTGTTCCATTTACATGGCCGTTCATGTTAGACAAGCTGTTGAAGGACACATCTAAATCCCCTAATCGTCGTGATGCCGGGTAGTCAAGGGTACACCTGAAATTTATCAGACAATATGGCGTGAAATACAAGTAAAATATGGGAACAAACATACATTAATTGATGGAAATCCTTCTCTATATCGTAATGGCCGCTAATAAATACTGTGTCTTCCTGGTACTTTGGTGTAATCAATTTAGCATAGAACTCTTTTCTGACCTCCTTCTTTCTAAGGACTTGGAAGTCTCCTTCGATTGTTGATATATTTGTAGCTTGACCCCACTGAATTCTACATAGACCTTGTAAATCGTCGACATTTCTGTAAGATGCACGCGTAAGGAATCTTCTCTTCGCTTCCTGTGACTCATATTTGCCTTCTACAAACACATTTATTGGCTCTTTTGTCATTAGATTTCCTCGATAGCGTACGCCTAGACTATGAAGGTCACCCAAGGGTTTGGGTAGTTGTACAGCTAAGCCGGCTTGAACATCATTGCCCGATAAGTAGGCTAGAGTTCCGTTCACCTCAAGATTCCATTTCGAGTCAACGCTTAGTTTTCCACCCGTCAAAAGTCGTTTGAAACTTTTATTTGGATTTAAGTATTTAGCACTAGCGTGCACTATACGTGGTTCTGCGTTCTCTCGTTCCATGTAGCTTTCAAGGATTAGCTGCATGTTCTGGGCTAAGATCCAAGACCAAGCGCAAGAGCCCCGACCAATTGTCTGTCCTATCTGGTACTCTCCCTCAACCTTTCCTGTGTCTTTTTGAATATTTACATTTGTTCCCAATCGAACAGACTCTATTCCCAGATTCCGCCATGGCGTTTGTAAGCCTATTTCTCCAATAAAGTGACCATTAGTTTTGGGCTGAACCTTTCCATTTATACTGATTCGAGAAATTTCTGGTTCAGTGGATTGAATTAAAATGTCCATGTCCCAATCCAACTTATTGCGGAAGGTGTATCCTCCAGATATCTGACACATTTTTCCATCTTCGATGGCGCTAAATTGAAAGCTCTTTCCTTGGTTATTGTCAGAATCCTTGATGGCCAATTCAATAACACCATCTGGACCACCTGCTTTTGGTTGAACCCGTAATCTGGTCTGTGCAGGAAACGCTTCGTTCATTTGTACAGTGCCGCTTATAATATAAACTGCCATATTCCGATACAAGTGGCCATTGACTAAATATTCATTCGGTTTACCCTGGTTCCGAGCCAATGTTCCATGCAGTGAGATATTTCGATAGTTTCTTAATGGAGTCCAAATTTCGACATTAAAGATATCTTTCTTTTTGCTTGCTCTGGATCCATATTCAATACGTTGACCATCTTGACTCACCATTGCGAGGTCGAAATTAAGGGCGGGATTGGGTCCTTTAGTGAGGAGAATTGAGCTTTCGGCTACTTTAAGTGGTAACATGGTTGTTTGTACTTTTCCTTTGGCGTTGATGATGTTGGCTGGATTAAGATTCCATCCTGATTCAATTTGAAGCTGTAACAATAGAATATTACAGTGACGGACGTAAAAGAATGTACATATGTATATAAATACCTTGTTTAAAGTTCCATTATCTTGAACTTCAAAGTGAATATCTATGACATTATCAGTCTCAGAAAAGTCTTTTTTAAAGTACGCTTTACAGGCATAGTGAGGGATGACGTTCGTATTCAGAATAATGCCAACCGAAGTCTCTAGGAAGTTCTCCTCAGCCTGTAATAGAAATATTTAATTTGAAATTTGAAATTGGCTTAAAACGATATTTTTGAGCTTACTTCAACAGATGCAGCTAAAGAAAGCATAGTGCTGGCTGTCCTGGAGGAAATATTTCCCCTCTGGATATTCTCTTCGAGCTCTACGAAAGCTTCAATTTCGATCTCTTTTAAAATTTCAAATGGTGTCTTTATCATTAATGATACATCGTGCTGTTTAACTTCGTTATCCTCTACACTCTTTGTATAATTAACCACGAAACCAAATTCTGTGGGAACTGTAATACCATTATCAACTACAAATTCAACTCGTTCTATAAAAAATTTATCCAAATCGATATGGTACTCAAAGATCGACTTAAGTGTCCGACAGGCGCTAAACGGGGTCCATAGGTTCAACACATTCTTGACATTCAACATATCAGGGTAGTATAATCGATCCTTGAAATCTATGCGACCCTGAGGAAGGATAGCTTCACCAACGATTATGTAAAAGTCGGATATTTCTTGAATATCCACCTGTCCTGTGATAGTAGGCCAAGTTAGAGTGTCAAGTTCTAAGTCGACATAGTACGTGAAATAATCATTGACATCATATTCATCTTCGTCATAGTCGTCCTCGTCTGTCGAGGCCTCTGGAGGTCGTAAGTCTTCGTCGTATAGCAGCTCGAGGTCCAACTTATTCGAGCTTATAAGGTTAAGCAATTTCGACTTTGGCTTTCCGTTAATTTTAATGCCCAACTTGTGTTTTGAAAGCTTACCATGTACCTCAACAATGAAAATATCTCGCTTAATCACTTTAACTATAAATCCATTTTGCTCGAATCCTACAAAAGGTGTATAGACTACATATGAATATTCGAAATCTGTAACGTTATGGAACCTCCATACTCCAGTGAATCCCAATGTGGAGTTATTTAAGCTTCCTCTGAGATCAACGGTATTCGTTTTAACCTTCCCAATAAAAGCTACCTCTCTGAAGTTTTCTATTGGCGTCGCTAGTATGAGTTTAACATCGAAATCGGAAAATGCATTGACCATGAATAAAACTTCGGCACCAAAAGCTATGGCCAGTGATCTAACTTCTGCCACTGCGTGCCGTCTCTTTTCACTCAGCCCAAATCGACAGTTGATTGTTCGGAATTTCTCTAGCGGGGTGGTGATATTAATTTCCAACATGTTGTCGGTGAATTTCTTGACATAGCCATCCATAGCTAATGTAAACTCTCGTATATCGAAATTAAGCGAAGCGGCACCTTGAATTCGACGATCGTCACTAAGGCTGAATCTAGTTGCCAGACCTCCTTTTCGATATCCTTCAAATGGACTGATCATAAGTACTGAACCGCTGATATTCTGATAACCATCCTTTTTAAGCAGTTCCCAGACAGACTTGACACTGTAAATTTTTAGGGTGTCATTGATGTCATTATACCGAAGATCAGCCTCAGAGTCAAACTTTTTCAGATCCTGCCAATGCTTCACCTTCACGGTAATTGTTGGAATGTCCTTTATAGTGCTATTTATGCCTAAGCCAAGGTTGAAGCTTATAATCGGTTCAGATATTTCATAATTGCTCTCATAGCCAAGTTGTAAACGTTGGTTTTCAGCCCAAAGAATGGACGAGTTTACGAGTATACGATTTTCATGATTATAGATACCTGCCTTGAGACTGTTCTTATACCAGCCTTCGAAAGGAGTGGAGAGTTCAGCCTGAATCCAATTATTGAATTCCTTTCCAGGAATGAAACCAGCGTCATAACTGAAGACAATCACATCATTCGTACCCCAAGCTCCTCGTGCTGAACCGTAATATTTCGGACCTCCTGCATAAATATCGAACCCGCAACTAAACGTGCGATCTGGGTATGTGAACATAAGGGTGGCATCGTATTTCCTATTGGCGGGATTATTGTACTCGGCATTGATTGCAAGCCTTTGGGAGGGATCCCTATTGGCATCCCATTTCACTTCGACGGAAAGCTCTTTTCGCTTGGGAATCGATAAAACGCCAATCATGAGGTGAATATCTCGGATTCTGAAAGTTAAGTTTGTTAGTTAATTTCCAGGTGGGTTTAATTTTGGGGAAAAAATACTTGTCCATATGAATCTCGACTTGCAAAAGTTTGGGCTGTTGTGATAGTAACTTTGCAGCCAACGAGTAGTCACGCTCTTTGATTTTCAATTTCACCTCAGCATTGGAGTTTGTTTTGTTTTCATTGCAATTGTATTGCAGTGTAAGACCGTAAGGGTCCTTGTTGTACTTAGCTTGAACATCAGCGAATACTAACAGTTGATTTCGACGAAAGATGAAATTGAATGATGTTACCTCAAACGAAGGACTCTCCACAAGCAATTTAAGATGATGGAGGACCTGAACACGGGAGCTTTTATCCTTGTAGTTACCCTTCACAGAAATGGAATGACCAGAGAACCAAGTACCATTAAAGTTTATCTGAAATAAGTTAACTGTTAAATATACAATGATTATAATTAGCTGAATCAGCTTTACCATATAATCTTGCTTTAATTTTTCTGTCAATCTCAGACGCACAGTACAAGAGTTGAATTCTGGAACTGTCAGGTTCATATAAGCATCAACGGCAAATAGATTTCGTCTTGGCAAATGAACAGAAAAAACCCCTGTCGCTTCTTTCTCAGGAGCATATTTAAGGCCAACAACGACGTTATGTTCAGTTCCGTTTTTACTGCGCTCTTCATGTCTATCAAGAAATGAGAAAATGAATTCTAAAACCAAATGACATCGTAGGAGACTAACTTCACTAAAATTCGAAAATCTATTTTGGACTTGGGTATATTTAGTTCAAGTGAGGCTCTGGTTCGTGAACCCTCCCACACATAGTCCTCGGAATGTGACCGAGCGAACACCAGACGAAGGCGACTTGTTTGATTTGGATCAATTGCATCTGGAACATTATTATACGTCACAACACCTTCAGTATGCCCTTGCAACGATAGCCATGTGGCATTTGAAGCAAAATTTAACTTCGAGTAAGCCGACGTCCTTAATTTCATGTTACCGTTATATTCGGTCTTCGATTTATCTCCTGTATTTGTGAGTTTTCCCTCGAAGTTCACCGTTTCAATTCGGTTTGCTTCAAACTGCAAGAAAAGAGTTTTTCAAAATTAAAGTTAGATTAGTTGGACGAGTAGGTAATATGGTAGTCTCACCCTATAGTTGATGGTCATATTGGTCGAGGTGCTAATTTCGCTTTTCACTACGATACCCTTAATCAAAGCTTGCAGCTTTTTGGTTTCAAAAGTCAGTTCAATATCGTTCTGTGATATACCGTTCTTTTCATTTATTCGCACAGTGCCTACGAGTCCGGTGATATTCTCTCCATTCACTGACATCAGAGCCTTAGGTTTGTATACCCAAGCATTTCGTTCTTGATATCTCTTCATCTCAACATTTAGATTGAAATTTTTACGTCCATTCGTGTCGATATAAACATCTAGCTTTCTATCGTCTGGATTTCCATTGTACAGCCCTCCAGCGGAATATGTCTGTGCACCGTTTATAAACCACACTGAAGCGTTGACAGCTGACGGAATAGTAGTAACGTTCGCCATCAGTACTCGCTTTACATCAGAATCTGGTGTCGTAAATATAAATGACCATTTGGAATCGTTTTTAATCTGTGCCCATTCATATTCGAAGACAAATTGTTTGGCACTGGGATCAGATTTTTCTAAGACCCAACTTATGTTAACTGGTCCACTAAGTAAGAGTCCAGGATAAGACACATCAGTGGCGTTGCTTACATCCGGTACACTAAATGAAGAGCAGATCTTCAAACCAATAGCTTGATCTAGAATTGGCCAAGTGCATGTGGTATTTGAGCTTCGTTTATCGATTCCAACCTGTGGAATTTCTTCTGATTCTTTCATAACTATCAGCTCTGATCTTGCACTGAATATCTCGTTTTTTTCTTGGGGCAAACTGAATTTCAGTGAAACTAAACTGGCACCGCGAACTTTTAACTTTGCTTCTACAGCAGAATTTGAGTATAAATTACTTTTAACCCGTATACCAGACAGGGCATAGAATGCATCTGATTGCATAGTGGTGATCACGTCAACTGACACACTGGTCTTCAATTTACCATCAATATCAAAATGCCAGTAGTCGGAAGCATCTCGCATCCGGTCTAAGCTTCCAGATAGTCTCAAATCAACGGAGGAAGCTCCAAAGGCATGAATTGCCAGTGGAAGACCAATCGCCATAGGTATATTGTAAGACGCGTCCAAAAACACGGTTGACTTGGAGTATGTTATTTCATTTCCAGAGAGAATTTTCGCTGCTTGGTGGAACGGATCTAGTTCCTTGGCTACAGCCATGACCTCAGCAAGTCCCTCTAGGGAATAGAATTTGAGGTCGTTTCCAAAAACCCTCAAACCGAAGGTAGCTTTAGGTTTATTGTAGTTGTAATTGAGCTTATAACCCAGATCATCAATGTTCTTTTCAATAGATTCCTTGCGATCGACAGAACGAGTATTTCGAGGTTTTGCAGGGTCCACGTCCTCTTCAAATTCATATTCTTCGTCATCGTCAGCATGAGATGTTTCGGTGACACCTACTTCGGCACTACGTTTGATTCGTAAAGGATCAAAGTCTAAAAGATTGTCGAGGGACTCTGCGAACAATTTAAATATAGTTTGCTTTGCATGTACTTAAACTCATTTCGTTCTTACCTTCATTCAGGGATGCCTTATCTCCTAACCACTTAGTCAAGAAGCCAAACCTTTTTCGAAAAAGGTCACGATTCAGTGGACCTTTCGGACCAAAAATAGATGAAGCTAACTCTTCGAAACCCTCAGCTCTTACAGACCATTCAAAGAAGTTTACAGATTGCCCGAAAAGATCTGCCGTAAAGTTTAACGTAGCCATGCGTGGCAAATAGGAGTCAGTGCCGAAAATTAAATTCATGTCCGTTGAGGTACCTAAAATTAAAATTAAAAGTTCACTCAATTTCAAAGTACAGAAGAAACCACTCGTTCTCACCGAAATTGTATTCATCGAAAAACAAGCTGTGTTCATAGTTTCTTGAGAACTTTCGAATATCAAGCTTAAATTTATCCGACAAGTCATCGTTAACCAAGAGACCTTGGCATTCAATGCGCACTGGCGAAGATGATTTGGCTAAATTCTTCAAATGTGACCAAACGTACGATCCCACTTGATTAATCTCTTCCCTTCGTAAGACCTCCTTTATAAAGTCTATAGCCTGATAGTCAGGACAACGCATAGCTTGAATATAGCTGAATATTCGAATTTCAGAGTTGATTGTCACATTGCCATAGGTTTCCAAGAAGAATTCTCTGTATTTCATACAGTTTACCCTTCGAAAGGCCAAAACACTTTGAAGGCGTATGTCGACTGGAGCTATGTTTTCCGTTATGATTTCTTTAAGTTGCTCAGCAAAGATTTCCGACAAGACCCCAATATTACCCAGACCCTTAAGAATAACCATTAAGCGGTCATGGGTACGTCTTTCGTTCTTATACATATTAAAGAGGTTCAAAAATTCAGTTTCGAGAAGGTTAATAATTTTTTTAATTTTTTTATTCGATCCACAGTCTGGGTTGTGTCTGCAAAAGCTGTTCACAACAGCCGTAGAGTCTAAAGTGTACTCTGCGTCGATCTTCTTTTTCGAAAAGTCCAGTATGGTGTAGATGGTCTCAAGAGTCTCCTCGTCTGGTCGTTGAATGTACGCCAACGATGTCATCCAATTGTGTGCCATATTTTTCGGTATAGAATTCGATATAATTTGATCACGCATAACTTGGTAGGATGCTGTACTGCCGATGTATGGTAGACTTTCGAGAACATGGTTTCTATATTTAATGAGAAAATGTAAAAAGTCGAATTTTAATCAAAACTCGTAGATAACAACAAGCGGTATAGCGCCAACTAATAAAACACGCGGTATCTCAAAGTTGAGATGACACACAAAGAATAAATTGTCTACTTTATATTGAGATAATGGATGATTATAAATATTTGGCTTTCTCAGAGATTAGCCCCCGTTCCATTCACAACTGCTGATAATTGTGACCACACAAGATCGGTTCATGCTTATTCACCATCTCCTTGGCCTTTATTACTGGTGTCTATTTTGAGTTTATTTATAGTTCACAGTTTTGGCGGGATTACTTACTTGCCATTGCTGCATATGCCCGCAGACCTTGCCAAAAGTTGGGTTAGTGCCTTATAATCTAAATGCTTCGTGGTTTGTAGAAAAGTGGTAAAAATATCTATGAACTCTCGTTGTATGTTGGGGAAGCCAACATTACACATTTGTTTGAGAAGATCTCTGGAGGCTTTTATTTCACCATGCGTTGGCTTTGTTGCTGGCGTATGATCAAAGAGAAGTGTCGAACGCTTCTCTATTAGGTGTTCATCTAGACAAAAAAAAAGCCTGTAAAGTATGCTATAAATAATTTTAAATTGTAAAAAAAACTTACCTTCATATGCAAAGAAGTCGCCTGAGCTGTAAGCTTCCTCGCTTTTAAGGACCAGTTTTGAGTGAGCTAATGTAACAGCTCCGGTTTGATTGTTTGAGAACGGAATCAACTGATGGCGCTCAAAACAACTAATTTCACGGTATATACTGTGATCAATGGTCATCTTCATGAAAGAATTGTAATTGTGTAAATATTTCAAGTTTCTTCAACTTATCTAAAGTTACTTACATTGCAATAACTACGCGAATTCAAAATTGGCCAAATGGTTTTGTCATCACGGAAGACATATGGTGTTGTTTGCAAAATAGAATGTGTCGATTGCCGGAAACGGCACGAGTAAAGATCTTTGGTTTTTTTGATGATTACATATGCATCATCAGTTCCTTCTAGTGAATAAGCTACATTACATTTTCCCGACACATCCGTTTCAGTAGTATTCAAGTCGACATCAAACCGAAGCATTGTGTTCTGTATAGATGAGATAATACCTTTCTTGAAGTTAAGCACCCACGATGGTTCCTCTTTATTTGGACACACTTCACTTATGACACCATCATGAAATGAAAACCTTAAACTGTACTTTTGTAGATCAACAGCTAAATCATTGCTCTTTGGGTGAAGATCCACATCGTCGGCTTCAGCCTCTGGGCTAGCATCCAGATTACCATAATCGTAGTAATCTACAAACGTAGTGCTTTCAGTTGGCTTTACAACTTCTTCTGTGATCTTTTCCCGCATCTGCACAGAACTCAGTGTCATAACACCTTCGCATGGCTTTGGAAATATAAGGTCTACTACTGCACGTATGTAGATATCCGAGGTGTTCTGACCAGTTAGCTCAAATTCACTTCGCAAATGAACATTGTAGTCATATTTATATCGATTTGAATCTGTGTAGCCAAATTTTGAGGTCTTAGCATCACACACAGGACGGCCACAAATTTTTGGATTTTTCAACGGATCTAGGATAAAAAAGAAACAATGTGCCTATATAATTTCGTGCGGTACTTTAAGTTTTTGTAAAATATTTTCTAGTGTTTCTCGCAACATTAAAATAAATAAATCTAAATTTGCCTCTCTAATATCCCGTTTCTATGCAGAATTCAACTCTGTTTCAAGACATTTTCGGGTTTACCTAGGTTTTCTTTACTCGTCCTAACTTAGAAAAGGTAAACCTAATGAATAATGAATAATTTCATATGCTTATGCTGATTCGGTGAGCAAAAGAGTTAAGATCTTTATTCGATTTTGTCGATTTTTAACATCCTAAAAAAAAATGAGTGTACAAGACTGGACGATATTTCAGTGGCCATTTGGTTAACGAGCAACACGAAGATCCTCTGTAACAAGCAATCGGATAAATTAGATAGGAAAAGACCACATCTAAGCTCTTCAATAACACCACGTATAACTTTGCACAATAAAATGGAGTTGAGTTAATGAGAAAACTAATAAACGATTGTGTGGGCGAAATTACCATGGTCAGTCTATGATAAAAGCACCTTGCAGATCTCATGAAACTAAGTCGCATTCACATAAGGAAATAAGCAGCCCATGAAGGGCTAAGATCTAGCTTATCACGACTATAAGTGTTGTACATGACAATAGTACTCCTGGATGTATTATATCCAACATTTATACTTACATATATGAGAACATCCATACTGCAACAACAGAGAGTCCTGTCCTACTCACTAAGTTACACAGATATGAGAAGTAGATGGATATAAGAAGCGTTGTAGTGAGAGAGAGATAGCGATATGACGCACAGCTGATAAGTGTCGGAATCACATCGCCTTTAAAAATACATTGTCAAGAAAAAGAAAGCAATACCAACCCCAGCCTCTATTGAAAATCAGTGTGACCTATTGCCATAAAAATCTAGGAAATTTTGAGTCAAATTATTTTTATTGGTTTAAGGCCGAACATCTGGTTTTATTATTTTTATGGAGGTCAAAGGAAATAAGAAACAATTGTTTTCATATTTTAGATGTAAAAGGGTTCACATTTAGTTTTAATTAGCAGAAAAGCCAAAAAATAGGTATAGAAAAATTTTCAATAAGGCGCAGCAGGTCACACTGACTAAAACGTGTTACGAGATGCACACAACGATGATCGGAGTCGCATCGCCTTTAAAAAAGCATTATGAAAACATCCCTAACCATTCGTCTTACACAGTAAGCCGCATATAGTGGTGCAGGTAAAATGTATTGTGTACTCTTTTTTTCACAAGGGGTCGTTGCATACGGGTTAAAGTGTATACTTTTGATCTACTTCCACTTATTATACAATTTAAAAAAGGTAATGTGCTAATGCAGGTAACATCGAATGATGAATTTTGCTCTGACAGTAGTTAAGCCGATAGTTAAGTAACCAAAATCGGCGGCTTAAGTTTTATCAATACTTGAGCAGGGTTTACCCCTTAAGCCGACACTGAAACACCAAGATGAGTTAAACCGTAGCTTAAGCTCCAGCTGAGGCTTAAGCTCGCACTGTGAAACCGGGTATTAATGCTGTATTCCTTCGCATGTCAAGCATTGCCAGTGTTTTGCTTTGCTTAAACCATTTAATAAGCAAAGTACCGTTTGCATTTTTATCCAAAAGGTTGGTACGCCGAAACTAACTGAAATATGAAATTTTATCAAAATCGTTGAAACCATTTTGGAGATAACTCCGTTTTTGTGAAAATGGCGCTACGTGAAGGAACTCTAAGAGTAGGACTAGAATAAAAATTTCAATGTCCCCTTTAGTAGCAATGCAATAGCTCTCTAACATGAAGTTTGAAATAAATTGATTCACTCGTCATACAGACAGACAAACAGAATCGGCAGACACACTATAACGAGCTTTTCTATCAACGTAATTTCAGAATTATTTAATATCTCGAGTTCCAATTTTTGCACGAATTCAATACATGTTTTATATTGAAAGAGCAAGTTAAATTGGACTGGAATCTCAGCACAGTATTACTAGGACATACATTGTTCATATCAAAACCAGTATCAGAATACGAATAATAATATTGCCTTCTATTTAATGACAATATTAAATGTCCGGAACACTATTGTATGAGGCCCTCACCGCACTTGCCCAATTTTTTTTATGTGCGTTTTACACTTCTTATGATATATGATTTTATCTACATATAAACGACCAAAAATCATTCAAAATCGACCCACCAATTAACTGAAATTAACTTTTTTTCCCACTGAAACTCAGCAAGTGGAATGATTTTTTGTAGTATATCTGTATCTTCTTTAGGAGCCCTTGACTGACGATTGACTCTGAAGCAGATGGCCGAGCAGTTCAACATTCACCTGTGTTGGGTGCCGGGGTATAGGGACATTCCAGGGAACTGTAAGAGCGATGAACTCGCCAGAGTAGGAACAACCTTACCTATTATTTTTTTATTTAAGAATTTAAGCTAAGAATTTTTTTTTCTTATTTGTATTGCATACTTTTTAAATATATTAAACATTTCCCTTTTGGAATTTAATTTAAATCAATAAATTAAAAATAAAATCAGTAAATAAATTCAATAATTATTATCATAATTTAAAAAAAATTAAATTTAAATAACTTATGAAATGTCAACATTCACTATTTAAAAATAATATAAAGTCTACTGTAAATAAAATAAATAAATAAATACTAGCCCGTAAGCAGCCCATAGAGGGCCAAGGGCTTGCTTCTCACAACTGTACATGTTGTGCGTGGTATGCATTTTGGCACATACAGAAGGGACCTTCAGTTTTACGCCGTATCCGAAGGGCAGAGGGGTTTTGAGAAGCTTTCTCATGACAGTTATATTCTTGAATGTTTGTCAGACACTCGGAAGAGGTGGGGCCGTGAAAAAACTTTTGATGGTATTTTTCTGGATTCGAAATTAGAACCCCTTGCGCAGTAGTCCAACGCACTAACCACTGAGACACGGTACCCACACGATGGTATGTTGTTAAGTAACTAATAAATATGAAATATGAAATTACGCTAAACAAACGCTGAACAAAACCAATGGCTACCTATATGCAAACAAAAATTAAAGCTGGATGCTATCGAGAGAACAAATCTTAGCTGGACAAGTGGTTACATGTCTGGCGACTAAATATATTTGACCTACGATGGATTTAAAACGCTCTAAGACTTTGATTTCTTTCAATATCATGATGCATATCAGCATCACAATAGGTGTCGTCACCGGAGACTGTCTAATAGGCAAACCCGCAACAAGGATAAACCTTTTCGCAAACGAGTTCTGCGACTACTTCTTTGTGTCCACACAGAGCTTAATTTAGGAGCAATGGATACGGCAATGGTGCAGTCTCATTTAATTTCATAAGAAATTATACAAAAATGCATTCTTGCGTTAATCTTAAATCGATTTCAGGAACTTACTTAAATTTCATCAGGAGAATAAAATTTACAGTTGAAGAGAGAACATTTTTTTTTTTAAATTTGAAAATTAAAATTCAATCATTTTCCTTTATTGTTAAGTGTAACCTAAATATTGTCAGATAGATAACATAAGCCCTTAATCGGATCAAAAAGTACTTCATTAAATGAGAAAAAAGAAAAAAATTGTGCGCCCAGCGTTACTTTCCACGAAAATACAACTTTTACCTTCCTTGTCTATATACTTATTTACTAACACAATACAACTAAAGGATATTCAATCCATAGTTGCAGGATCAATATCAATTCCGTCTTCTATAGTTTCAATGTTAATTAGAAGCATAAGTACACATGTAAGAGCAAAGTTTCACCCAACTTTAATGTAATGAAAATGAGCGGCGGAACTTACTGCAATAATGGCATGTGTGTTATATGTAGCTAATTGCTAATAATTAGTTCTCAGACTTTGCTGATTCTTTTATACTCGTCCTTTGCAATATAAGGTGGTACAAAAATTCTCATTTGACTTCCTAAGGCATTGATTTTGTTTGTAAACCAAGGCGAATCGGTTCTGTTTGTTGATGTTTATTTTACACGTTCTTTTTATTCCCTACCCAGGCTTATTAAGTTTGATACCTAGTTTGAAACATAGAGAAACAGTGAAGATTGACCAAGTACGGTATTGTGCACTATTGATGTCATTCCGTCCCTGTGTCACCAGTGTCTCAACTTTAAATTTTTAGCTGCTCGATGAAAATTTGTATAACAGTTTCTTGGTTGGTCTACCGAGTTCATTCAAATTTCTAATTTCTATAAAATGGGGCTAACGATGTAAAGTGACTACCGAATTGTTGGCTTGAAGTGAGAATAATGGTACTTTTCTTATGGTCAAGAGGTCATAGCCAGTTTGCTCGAAAACGGCTAGGATATTTATGCTAGTTTTTTGAAGTACCGCATTTTGGCTGAATCGTGCTTGAAACGGTACTTTACTTAGAGTCAACTCACTGATAAATCGCCCTTTTTTATAACGTTTGATTAAATTTCATATTTGATTTAGTCTAGATGCTATACGTTTTTGCTTATTAATTGATTCAAGATACATATGTGGCCATTTCTCGGTAAATACTCAATATTAAATCCAAATGTGAACAAAATTTTATGTATTATAATATGGCAGTGAAACTTATGAAGAATGTAACTGTAATTTTATTTTAAAGTTCATTCATTTTTAACTAACAGCATAAAGGTGCAAGTACGTATGACCCAGCCGTGCACTTTATTCTAATTGGGTTACGATTAATTCCATTTCCGATTTCTTGTCGCATGTTTAGTTTTGCGTTCGCCAAGACGTGTGACCGGATATCACATGATCTTATGGGTCAATGCAGTGCTCTCCAAAACTAATTCATCAATTTCGGTTATACATATAACCATGCATATTAACAGCAGAAGCTGTTCTGAAATAACTATGGTGAAACCATCTTTCCTCCGCAATGCATGCAACAAATAGTGACTTTGAGAGGATGGAATAGGTTTTGACGAGTTAGTTTTATTTATACCCACCAAGAATCTCGAGCTTCAATGGATATACAGGGTGGGCCAGCTAGTGGTTTCATTTTAAATCATAGGTTATTTTGACACTGACAGCTGTTTCTCGCTCGAAATCTTGACAGAAAGTTAAGTTAGTATCAGGGAAAGAAATAAGTCGCTTTATGCTAGAATAACGTTGGCAAATATTGAAACTTTATTTCCACAGTGAGTGCAGTGTAGCCCAAACAGTGCATTTTTTTGAAAAGAAGTTTTGGCCGAAATGAAGCATGAAGCACCGCGCCTGCTACATATAGGTATGCAAGTTTGTGCAAAAACTTCGTGAGCTAGTGGGCAAGACTCATGGTCGTCGACGAGAATGATGTGGCTGCTGTAGCCGAGAGAGTGGACTCAAATCACAAACATTAACTCGCCATCGATGATCGATCTCAACAGCTTAACATTTCACGCACTAGCCTGAGGAAAATTCTGCACAAAGATCTCGGATTATTCGCTCACAAGGACCAATTGACTCAGCATCAGCAATTAAAGGTACACGACCATCCGCTTCGTTATAGGAGCTTGAATTGGACAACGTTTTGGGCGAAAAATTTTCTTCTCTGACGAGGCGTATTTTCATGACGGCAGCTACATTAACAAACAAAATTGACGCATCTGAGGCTCGAAAACTCGCACGTTATTGTCGAGAAGCCAATGCATCTACAGAGAGTGACCACAGTACCAGTGAGTCTGCGGTAAGAACTATACGCCCAGAAGAGATTACCTTTTTTATCGACAGCCAGGCAGCTATAAATGCAATCAATTCTACTAAACCAAATCAAAGCTTGTGAAGTGCTGTCGCGAAGACCTTAAGGTTCTTGGTACACAGCACAAGATTCTCCTCTGCTGTACACGAGGGTGTCTCTGGCAATGCAAGCAAGGAAAGGCTTACCAGACTTACTAGAACATACTGATATCTCTGTAAACATCCCGTATTATGTTCTCAGGCTTGAAGCCATGAATTAGCCATGAGAGAGGTGTTCTTAAGGCATAACATTCTGCGGTACTATGTAAAGAAACTGCGTTGAACAGGAAAAGAACTCCTCTGCAGGATGGATGAGGATGTAGTGATGAGGAAGGTTTTCCCTCTGGATTCTAGCATTATAGAAACAAATTCCTCGGCAAATACTTCCTTCGCAATCTAGAAGATCCTCTAACCCAAACATTGACAAGATGCTGATAATAATATGATCTGAAATTAAGTAAGTAGCTCACTAAGAAGTTTTTAGACATTGCGAGGGCTAAAAGGGCAAGGGAGTACCATTTTCCCCCTGTTTTCTATACATACTTTAAGTCACTAAAGTTTAAATCAACAATGAGTTTAACTAAAACTGAAAGTAGCTTTTTGAAACTATTTTTTTTTTTTTTTCAAATATAAACTTTCCTTTACCTGCCCAGCTCGATCGATACATTTGATACATCAGGTCAGTTAGATGCATACAAAATTAACCAAATAACTCGAAGAAAAACATATTATTATTAAGTGGCCACACACCACACTTGTGTGCACACCGGTGTCATCTCACAGTGTGGCTTTCACCATACACATCACACTAATCGAGACACCGATACTAAAAATCAAACTACATATGGTGTGTGTGTGGTGTGAATGGACCGCTTTACGATTTTTCGAACAGACACCTACCTCTACCTTCCCCGGTCGATACACCTGACCTGAATAATACGTCAGATCAGCAAGATACACATAAAATCCACCAAATAACTCGAAGAAAAGCGGGTTATTAGTTTGCATAAGAGAGCGTGTATTGAACAGAGAGGTGTCAAACACAGTGAATAATAAGAAAAGAAAACAAATTTGTTCTATTGAGCGAGAAATTTTATAACCCGACACATTTCGGGATAGTTTTGTTGCTACCGCCTCGTGTTTCCCATGGAGTGTGTGGATTAAAAAATAGATGGACGTTGATGCATGCATATGAATGGGGGCGTACCGTAGAACGATACGATAGATATGATTTATACGGATTCATGTTGCTTAGGATTTGTTATACATTGTTGAAAGGTAGAATTTTTATTAAAAAGGTAGGACTCGGTAGGAATGACTTATAATGACCCCACGCCACTGGTACACATTCGATATCATATGTCGCAAACCATACACCTGTCTGAAAGTTACCTCCACACTAGTTCACTCTGACCTCTGATACGAATTTCATCGATATCGAATCAGATCCATCAGATGCTCCAACATCAGGGAACTTAAAACAAGAAATCAATTCCCATTGTTCATATTTATGAGTAGTCCTGCTTTAAAAATCGACCCAAATGTTAGGATATGATAATAAAATATTATCCAAAGGAAGGGTGCTATAAGGAAAAAAAATCGCTCAAGCGGCACGATAAAATTTCAGGAAAGTGGGTTAATGTATACACGGACGAGTAAATATCTTACCCCTACTGATAATATGTGTGACTTTCAATGAGACATGGAAGTTTTATTTTCAATGGCTATCCAGAACCAGACCCAGAACATGCAGGAAATCGTTCGTTGAATTCCTAATGGTCGGTGAATAGTGCTAAACCAAACGTGCAATGGTAAGCTGACAGTTAGCACAAGATACGAAGGGATATTGGAGTAAAGTATCATCGAAAGCATAACACTCGTGGTATTTAACTTTACAAATCAGTGATTTTGCAAGGAAGCAAGATTTTTTAAGCGTTTACATCGTAGGATTAAAGGTTTGCCAAGTTATTGTTTATGTGTACTTTTTTATTGAATATCAAAATCAGGAAGATTTTACTTTTGATAATACGCACCCGAGGGGAGTGTTTTTAATTGTACCCATAATAAAGAGTGTGTTTTTTTAGAAGGTAGAGAACTTTAAATTGAAATAAAACACAGAAAGATAATTTATGGCATTAATTTTTGAGTATGACTTCAAGCATGTAGCCGCCGCGGCTCATGGTGTAATCTGAATGTCCAATTTTCACTTTTCCCAGTAGATCAAGCTGCACTTCGGAAATGACACGTGGACTAGTGGCTTCCAAGTGCACAATTGTTTCTGGTTTATCAGCGTAAACGTGCGAAAATAACGGCCAGTTGCTTAGTAGAATGTCCTCCAATTATAGAGTGTTGCCGCATGGTTTTTACGCAAACGGTTAAGACTTATAAGTACTTGTTTTATTTAGCAAATTGTAACCCGCTGGAATGGATGTAGGATCGTATGTTATGCCCAACCTACAATGCATTTTTTATTTATAATAAAAATTCAATTAAGCTGAGAAAGCTTCTCATGCTTCCGTCAACCTCCTTTTATATACGAGGTGGTTTTATGTAGACAGCTGATTTCTAGGTGAATTCCAATACTTTCATCTCGTCCTTGACTAATCCATGGTAGCTCTTTTTAGGCATAACAAAGTTTATGAAAACGACCATGCCGGTGAACTGGCCGGTCAAGTGGCTAGTCCTCATTTGATCACTTGCGAAGCCATTTGAATCCCGCTCGGGATAATTAAGAGAACTACACTGTGGGCTAAAAAAAACCACTGCCAGACAGGAAACCCCCTTTAACTCTGTTGAAAAGATTTTAGGAAAGAGTAACAACAATTTCTTTTACGTTTAATCTCCACAGAGAGAAAGACTCCTCAATAAAACAGATTAATATCCATGCCCAATAAGTTTTGACATCAAAACGGCACCACGACTTTTACTTACCTACCTACATAAGGCACTGAGCACCGGTTAATCCCAAGAGGTAGGTTTTACATCACGCGAGAGCAACCAAACATAAAAATAACACTTTTTTAAAGCATTATTTTCGCTGTCGTTAATTCTCTTTTTGATTATACAGACACAATTGACTTTTTTTTTTGGATGGCTAACGACTAACAAAGTTCGATCAAATTGCGATCAGCCGCCGCTTTAGAAATTGTTCTTTTAGACGTCCGAAACAGACGAGGAGCTGATATCGGACAGGAACGAGATCACCATCTTTTGCTCGCCCAGATGCGCCTTCGTACTGCATCCGTCAACAGCAACCGCTCAAATCTGCTAAAAATTACCATTTCCAATACAAACAGGTAAAAGGATCGCCATATGCGCCAACAATTCAGGGACCATCTTGCCTCAGAACCAGAAACCATCAGCAGAACAATATAGAAAAACGCGGACGACCACTGGAAGACTGTGAAAAATGTATTCGAAACTGGGGCAACCACCTTCATCGGTAAAAGGCAGAAAAGTCACCGCATATGGCTTTCGGCAGATACCTGGAGACGGATCGATGAGCCTATAGTAATCAAGGTTCGTACTGCAGCGCCCTCAGCAGTAGAGAAAACCGAGCTATAAGTCCAATATTGCGTGAAAAGAAGGAAGTGCAGCGTAGGGTGAGGCGTGATAAGCGTCGGTACATCGATTCAATTGCCTCAATGGCTGAAGACGCAGCGAACAGGTGCGACAGTAGAACTGTGTATAACATCACCAAGGAGCTCACTGGTGGTCGGAACTCCAAACAACATCCAGTGAACAGTTTAGATGGTCAACTACTAGTATCGGATGAGGAACAGTTCACTAGATGGAGAGATCATTTCTCTGTAGTGATTTTGAATTCAAGTGAATATTCCGAAGCAACAAATTCCCGAATTCGCACCGTACCTCCCAGCAAAACCGAAAGAATTGCAGCAATTAGGTCCCTCAAAAAAAAAAAAAACATATATTGATGGCATCCCTGCGCCAAATACACCGGCTGATCTGCTAAACTCTCTCATACGGAGAGCATGAGACAGTGAAGAATTTTCGCAGGAATAGTAAAGAGGGAAACCTGGTGGACTGTGGAAACTGGAGAGGTATATGCGTTTTCCCGGCCGTAGCCAAAATAGTGGCTAAGATAATTCTGAAACGAGTCAAAGAACATCCAAATTTAACTCTCGATGTCGAACAGGCGTGCTTTCGCACTGGATCCTCCTGCATCGACCGCATAAGCACCTACCATCTTAGTAAAACTTATAGCTAAAGTGGTAGGTGTCACGTTTTAGACAATGGTAAGGTGTCAGAGGAATTTGAAGTTCAAAGTGGAGTACGTCAGGGGTACATACTGTCACCACTGTTTTTCTTGGAGGTAATTAGCAATGTACTCCGTCCATCATTGACGGGAGGAAACTATGGAATTCGTTGAACTATGACATCTTACTGTAAACACCTGAATTAAGCTCAGGATGTTTGCCTACTTTCACATCGGATAATGGACCTTTATCTGATGGCCCCCAATCTAGAAGCTGAGGCAAAATGGGGCTCAAAATAAACAGGACTAAAACAAAAGCCCTGAGTACTTCTAACGCCCGCGCTCAACTTAACATTGCCTGAGAGGAAGTCGAGAAAGTTGACAACTTTCTATATTTAGGAAGTGTGGTCTCTGCTAATCGTGGTGGCATCGAATTGGACGTAAGCAATAGAATCAGGAAGGCTAGAGGCAGCGTTCGGAATACTATTCAAAATCTGGAAAATGTTATCAGCTTAAGAACCAAGCTTCGACTATTTCGCTTCAACGTAGAATCGGTACTGCTTTATGGGTGCAGTACTTGGAAAGTGGACACCATTAACACATGGCTGCAAGTCTTCGTAAACAAATGTTTAAGAGTCATCTTGAGGATCTTTTGGCCTAACCGTATCTCCAATGAACAGCTTTATATGAGGTATGAGGAACCGATAAACATTACGAAGGAGAAAGTTTCAGTGGATTGGACCCAAGCAGGCAGAATAGCGGTTCGCCCTAGGCAAAGGTGGCGCAGAACAGTTGAGGAGGAATGGGGCTCTTTAGGAATGAGTTGGAGGCAGCTCAAACGCGTTGCAGAAGTCCGAACAAGTTGGCGCGCAGACGTTGTTGACGCCCTATGCCCCCGAGGGGTTAAAGGATCTATTTACTCAATTAACATTTTATGGACTTTATTTGAATTAAAAATTAAACAAAAATTTTCAAACTATTACCTCAAGTGCACGTACATTCATACATACATATGTATGACCCAGTCGTTTATTTTATTCTATTTTGTTGGCGTTAAATACCTACGTAATGTAGAAAAAATATAAAAATACTAGCAGACCCGTTGAACTTCGTCTCGTCCCAATTTAACGCATTCTGATAAACTCTAGAGTTATAATGAAGCACAGATAGTTCAAATTTTAACTTTGATTATTTGAATGGACCACGATAAAATGTTGTCAAATGTCAAATTTAATCCGGAATTTTCCAAGTTTCCCACTAAGAATTTTCTATTTTTCGAAAGGCCATTCCGTCATTGCACACACATTTCCATATACACATTTTTCTAATTTCCTGACATTTCCTGAGTGTTTTCCCAAAACTTATAAATTTTAATATAAACCTACTTGAATTTTCTCCAAAAGTGGGCGTGGTACTAGGCGGATTTTGATTTTTTTTCAACATATACATATTAAAATTTGTTCCTAAGAAGTGGTATTATTTCAATTAAATCGTAGAAAAACAGTTTTTTAAAGAAAAACGCCCCTAAAATGTAGACATGGCTGTACACAATGTATGGGAGAAATGTAGATTAAAAAAATATAGAGATATTTGCCTTTGTAAATTTTAAACTTGATTTCATGTAATTTTCGAAAAGTGGGCGTGTCAGTGGGCGGATTTTGAATATATTTACACTTGTTCTGTCCCGATATCCAAAGACCTCGCATACAAAGTTTCATTGTCCTAGCCCAAAAATTAAGGGCCAAAAACTGATGACAGACAGACGGACGAACATGGCTCAATCGAATCGGCTATTGATACTGATCATTTATATATATACTTTATTGGGTCTGTTTGCAATATTTCTCTATGTTACAAACTTAATATAAGTACCCTTAGGATATGGTATAAGAATGGAGCCAAATCGGCCCAGCCCTTCTCAACTGATGAAATACCTACTAAACATTTGTTCTCATCATTTTTATATACATAGATAATACATTTAAAACTTGCTTGCTCTCGATATTTTTATCAATTGAAAACCCTAGAATTTTCTATTTGAAATCAATTGTAAATTTCATTATATTTATTACAATTATTTTCGGTTCAAGATAAGCCAAGTGCCACATGGAAAAATGCCATACAATCTTGTTTTCGTATTGAGATTTCGTGATTAAATCTTCCGGAACGCATTATGTGTGAATCTATTTGTTTATTTAAAGATAGAGTGTACATTACTTTTTGCGACTTATAATACATATGTACATGCATTTCTCTTTGGTTAATATTTAACAGATAAAGTTATATTTTTAAAGAACAAACAAATGTGCTTTCAAATACAATTAACAAGTTTTGAAAAAAAAAAAATACCATAAATTTAAGTGCAATTACAAAAATATAGCCAAGAGAGCTCCAATTTTTGGTTTTTTGTCAATTTGTAGTATAAAGACGGGGAAATGTAAGAATAATTAAAGAATTCTTCCATCGATCGGCTAAAATAATGAATATTGTTGTGAAATATGCAGGAAAGCTTGAAATACACAGCCGGAAGAAGCTTGCGGTAATTTAAGACATCGGTAGTATGTAAGGCTTTGACTCAATACAGAATATTAACATTGATTTTCAAAATAAATTATAAAAAATTGTGGAACTATGGAGTATGACTATTTGGGGATGTGTTTTCCTGCTATAGGTTTGGGCCAATATATTGGATCGGAGGTACAACGGACCAGTTCTCTTGCCTTGACATATTCATGCTTACACATGCCCAGGATTCAAATGTGTCTTCCAAAAGAACAAATACTTGAGACATACAGCAGAACAGCCGTCAACAGTAGTTTCGGAATAATAGAATAGACTTCCTCAATTATTTTAAAAGCTTTTATGGTACTAATATTTTTATACCCTATCCTAAGGGTATATTAAGTTTGATACATAGTTTGTAACATAGAGAAATATTGCAGATAGACCCCATAAAGTATATATATAAATGATCAGCATCACTAGCCGAGTCGATTGAGCTATGTCCGTCCGTCCGTCCGTCCGTCCGTCCGTCCGTCCGTCCGTCCGTCCGTCCGTCTGTGTGTCACCAGTTTTTGGGCCTTAAATTTTGAGCTAGGTTGATGAAACTTTGTATACGAGGTCTTTGGAAAAGTAAGCAATACAAGTGTAAAAATTTTTAAAATCCGCCCACTGACACGCCCACTTTTCAAAAAAATCACTTTTTTTCACTATTTTCATATGAAACTCGAAAAAACTTACTTGGGCAAATATGTAGATATCCACTTAATCTACAAATCGTCTATACATTGTATATGGCCACGCCCACTTTTTAGGGGCGTTTACTTCAAAAATTAATTTTCGAGTAAAAATATTAATTTATTGGGCAAAATAGTCAAATTTTGTGAATACATTTTCCACCGCCCACTGACACGCCCAAATAAGATAGGGATAGGGTATCATACGATCCGCTCCAAGCGGATTGTAGCATTTTTCACTGGTTTTTTTTTTGAAAACAATCTCTTGATACATATTTCTTATTTTCGGTTAATACTAGTCCTAATAGTGTAGTGCTATTTTTTTGTTGGCAGTTGTAAATGTACAATTTTATATTTCCATATTTTATATTTTTGGCTAGAAATATGCAGTTACTTACATAAATATGCCCTTTATGCAAACATTTAATATCTTAATGCAATAATAAAACAATTTTGTGCAGGAAAAATCATACAAAATTACAATAGGCCTTCCAAGATTTAGATATTTTTCAATATACTAAACTTATACACAAACTTCCGTGTAATTAAGTTTTTCAATACAGCGATTATCAATTCTTCGAAAGGGATTGCTTTTATTACTATTTAACAATTCAAGGTCAATGTTATTAATCACAGATTCAAGGAATAGCAAAAGAAATCAATCAGTAGGTACTTACTTTGCCTCGCAGCATGAGCCAGTTGTAATCCAAATAATGCCAGTATAAGCAGGAAAGTATCCACATAATTCGGTCTCTTCATTCTTACAAAATTAGTTTCTTTAACAGTTCACTTCCTCACTTTTCAATTAAAATTTTATAATTCTTCCTTACAACATACTATCACTGAAAAAAAAAAAAATAATAATAAATGAAACAAAATTAATTAATATTACACAACATCAGAGTGCTCTGGCCTCTTTGAAAATCCTCAATTTCATTTCAATCACCCAAATAATTCAATCGGATTACATTCCTACTACCAGCAACCACCAAGACCACAAAAGCGATTAGTAATGAAATTACTCCCCAGTAGGTATGGGGTGAAAAAACTTTACAATCCTTGCATGCAATTTATAACCCGCACGTGCCAATTGGAATCCATGAGTTTATTTCAAAATTGATTTCTAGATTCAGTGGCTCGTTTAGAATCCCGTCACACACAAACAATTTACCGAATTGAAGCAACTAAATGAATTACGATAATTCTCGATTTGTTAGCGTGTAGATGACCCTATGTCATCTCTCGAGAGGCGATAAGGCCACAACTTCCGTGCGTTATCTCTAGCGTCTTATCACGAGCTCGATTGGAAATTTTGCGAATTTCCAAGTTTCTTGGACGAATACTATTTTACTTCCTTTTGGGAGGGGAACAAATTTTACTCTGTCCTGTGCTATTTCATAAGGATAGTGTTGTCGTGTCCCTTGCTAAACACAACAAGGAATTTATCTGCAGACCACGTATGGGGATAATTGCATCATAGACTTTATGTCGTTTTCACAGAATCATCCTTTTTACGTAAACGACGAACACAACAAAACAAGGATAATAGGACAAGTGGATGAATATAGTGTTTTTGTTTTATTATAATTTATTTTTTTCGTTGTTATTCACTACCTTCACTCGGTTTCATTCGAGATTACATCCTCGTGGGATAATTTCAAAAACTGAATGCAAAATTGTACGCGTCAGACTGTAGAGGCGAATATAGAGACGAAACTGGTGGAAAACCGTGCGAACGACCCGAGATGATGCGACCAACTAAAGTCCTGATAGCAGAGTACGTCTTGCTTCTGGGTTATATTCTGCTGAGCAATTGATAGAAAAAATCTCAGTTGCCCCGTTCGATGGTCATGATGATGCTTCCACTCACTATCTGACTCGCTTATCGCTATTGTATTGTATTGTATAGGAGGGTTTCCATTGTGAGTGTAAACGCCACCTTAGGAAGAGAGTAAGTACTGGAATGTAAGATAATTGTCAGACTTATCACTGCCGAGTGCCGAGTGCCGACAACGTAGGGGTTGTTTGTTGAAGATCACACAAAGAGAATGAAAGCCGGGAAAGAGAGCGAAAGCCGAAAGCCTGCTTATTGGGGTATGCACGAGTGACGAACAAATTGATTTGATTCATGCTTTTTGAACTTGGGGTTGGGGATGAGAAGGTGAATAAGAAGTGTGTTTTCACACCCTCTTCGGTTTAGCTGTGAAACTCTAACCGTCTGTGTGTGCGGTAGGGAAGTGATGGTGAATGGAATGAAATCACAGCACAGTACAAGAACAATTGAAAGTGATTTCCCGTAAATGATTGTAAAATTGTTTTGTGTGCTGGAATCAGGATGCATGGGAGGGCGGAAAGAGCTGCAGAGACTGCCATTTAATGCTGTGCATACACATGTTGCCTTTATAATCCAATATTTTTTAAGTGTCTATAGTAGGATTTAATGAGTGGGTGACGACGGTGGAACCCGCATTGTAAATAAGAACAATGGTCGCTGCATGATGGTACACACAAGGAATAGGTAATGTTAACGTCATTTAACCACTTATGCTGGACTGATAACTGTATTTGGCGTTAAACGCAGTTGAAAATATCTTAAGTAAATATCTATCTACTTAAAAAAAAGTGATTTAAATAGCGCCCTTCATTTTACTTTTTATCAATAGTATCTTTCTATATAGATATACGAGTATATGAGTGTTTGTATGCATATATCTTCATTTTCATTCAAGCACACAACATCATAGCTTTATCGTTCTTTTACTCGGTATGTGGGAGGCAGCTAAAGCGTTTGGAAATCATTCACTAAACTACCTAGGTCTCTGTAAAAATACCAAACATAGTGCCTATAGCTTCAGGATAGGACAAAAACTGTATGAGTTATCCATTGGTTATTATTATTCCGGACTTTCCTTGCTATCCTTTAAATTTATCTTGCCTCAATCTAAATTTTATTTTGTGAAAATATTCCAAATATTGCAGTAATAACTTAGAAAGTGCATCATAAAAAAAGGGATACACATACTCCCTTCGGTGAAACAAATGCTGCTGGGAAACTTTTCGAAGTGTAACATTTGCATAAAATGTGTATCGTGACGATGGGTGTGAAGCAATTGAGAATCTACTAGTAACATTCTGTGTAGAAAATAAGTTCTCTTCTCCTCTTTTCATATTTTATATCTAATATTGAGGTAGATGTGATATATAGTTTGGTTTTCCGATGTGTAATTGCAGCTGTACTTTATACACATAATACCAATTGAAATTCTAAGATAGAAGATATGTACATATGTATGGTCTGCTGCATACTAAAGAACAATTTTTGAATTTGAACTAGGTATATCAACTTGTTAATATGCAAATTTTTGGATTAGTTTGTTCGCATGAACTGGTCCAATTTTTTTTTATACAATCGAATCTCCATTGCGGAATTCGGGGAAATTAAATTTCTCTTCATCTCGTATACGATATTCTATAGAAACCACCAGAGACTCTGCTCTACCGAGATTTTTTTAAAAGCTGCCAGCTGTGTTCTTTTTTTTAGTATTCCGGATCTTAAAAGGTTTGGTACCCTGAACCGATAGACATAAAGAGCTGAAACTTGAATATTGTGGGAGTCCGAATAGTACGGTGGCAATAGCCATTTGCATTTGTCTAAACTAACTCAAATATGAAAAGTATTCCAAATTGTTTGTGATATTTTCAATAGAATCGTCTTTTTGTGAAATTGGCTTTAAAAAAAGTAAAAAAAATAAATAAATATTAAGCCACAAGCAGCCGCTAGAGGTCCAAACCCTAGCTTTTCAGAACTGTATGTAAAGAGCGGGCCATCTAGTGTTTTTTTTTAATTATAGGTTATTTTGACACTGACAGCTGTTTCCCACTCGAAATATTGAGACGCTTTATGCTTGAACAACGTTGGAAAATTTTGAAAACTTATTTCCAAAGTGAGTGCTGTGTACAGTGCTTTTTTTGAAAAGAAGTTTTGGCCGAAATCAAGAACGCACCGCGCTTGCAGTATGCAAGTTGGTGCAAAAAGTTCGTAAGACTGCTATGCTAGTGGACAATATACAAGGTCCCCGTCGTCGTACGGTGCGCACAGACGAGAATGTGGCTTCGAAAATGAAGCTGGGAACGTTTCGGACAACGGTGGGCGTTTTTTTTAAAGACATGGATTAGAACGACCTCTGATTCATGCAGAATGGCGCGCATTGCCATGCCATAATCGATCTTTTGCGCACCAAATTCCCAAATCGTGTTATCAGCAGGGATGGAAAATGGCATTCTTGAGTTGTACTTAAAACTATTTCAAGATTCTTTGAAATGAAATAATAATATAAAGTGAACTCAAAATATTCGAATTCCAAAAACATAACCAAACAAACATAAACGAGCAATACATTAACATAATTTAACATAAATGAATTTATAACAAAGCCTAACAAACAAAAATACTTAAGTTTTTAATCTATGAGCTCTTCAGACTTAATGCTCTCAATTTGTACATTTTGCCACTTATGTCGCATTCATAATTGATGAATTCATAACGTTACGAGTATAATAAATGTAAATAAATGTGTCATTCAATTTTTTTTACATTGTAATGTGATTTAGATTTCCAGCTTAAGCGTTACATAGTATCCTTTTAATTAAAACAAATGAAGATGATAATTTTTTTTAATTCAAACAAGTGTTCTATTTCTCTATTTTTTTGCAAATACAAATTTGAAAAAAATTTGGCGATATCAATTGGCCGCCTAGGAGTTCCGACTTGACCCCTTTGGACTTTTTTTTGTGGGGAACCGTGAAGGACCGATGTTATGCCAACAAACCGGAAACGATTCAAGCACTTTAAGGCCAATATCATCCAAGCAATCCATGAGCTGCACCCCGAAATCATCAACAAGGTCTTGGAAATTTGGAGTGACAGAATGCGAAGCCAGCCGAGGCAGCCACTTAAACGACGTTGTGTTACCTAATTAATGGGAATGCTTGCTCTTAGTAATAATGCCATAATACATGGAAAAAACATAGTTTTGTTTATTTTTTTGCTTTTTTAAAAAGAAAATTTGTATTTGGCCCACCCTGTACTGGCGATGCGTGGTATATTTTTGCACTTACAGAAGGGACCTACGGACCAGCGTTGTCTACTAAAGTCTTCTTTTGAAAATACATATCCTAAATTGGACACTTTTCCAAAATCTTTTCGACTTTTGGGACACTATTTTAAGTTTTTACTCATATCGAGTTTTTCTCTCTTTCTTAATACGATTTCAATCGAATTTACGTATGATATATGTATGTATGTATAATTGAAATTAACTAAACAAAGAAGCTAGGGATGTTGGACTCACATAAAGTTGGACACTAGTACTTTTATTTTATAAATACGTCAAAGCGAAAGGTTAAAAATGAAGACAAATTTGAATTTAAGAGCTTGGAATATGAAGGAAAAAATGGCCACATAAAAAAAAAGCAGCTCGATTATTCGGGATCTAGAGACTTGTTTGCATTTCTTTTAAGACCTATTTGCTTCCCGTGTCCTAAAAGGTGATTTGAAGGAGATTATTTGCTTTTTTTTTTTTTTTTTTTATAATTTACGCGTGCCAAAGGGGTTATGAATACCCTTAAACTGTTATTCAGGGCACGGGCGGTGGGGAAAAGGGGAAAGAAGAAGAAAGGAGGTACCGGTTCACGTTGGCCTTAAATGATTGGACGCTGAAGTGACGAGGAAATACAGAGCCTGGTAGATTATTCCACATTCGTGTAGTGCGGCTTATAAAAGAATCCCTATATTTGACAGTTCGACCGAAGTTGGGCTTAAGGGTAAACTGATGTGCATTCGTAGCATGACGTGTATTGCGGTTGAAATTATTAAGGGGCGGAATGCAATTGACTATTTCACTGGAGCATTTTTTATAAAAAAAAGCGATAAAAAAGGGAAAGGCAGGAGACATTTCTGCGATGTTCGAGTGAGACTATGGAGCTCACGATGTCTCTATCGCCTATTAATTTAAGCGCTCGATTCTGGACCCTATGAAGAATGTGCAAAACGGTCTTGGGTGCACCAGACCAGATATGGGCGTTGTACTCCAGCTTTGGGCGGATAATTGCCTTATAAATTGAGGCCAAATCAGACGGGGTGAAATATTTCTTGCATCGCTTAAGGAATCCTAGACATTTTGCATCTTCGAATATGTGATCGTTCCATCGGAGATGTTTATTGATACACATGCCGAGAATTGCAAGTCTTTCGGTTTCCGCGATGCAAGTACCATAGTGCTTTGATTTCAGAATAACGATATTGATGTTATTGTTGTTGCATTTTTGATAAAAATTCTGTGGGGACACTTTTTCAGCTCTGGATGACCTTTTTGGCAACTTTCTTAGAATTTTCAGGGGCTACCCTGGCCGTATTCTGCATGAGAAGCTTTCTCATATATATCTCAAATAGTTTTATATTTTTGGCAACGCACTAACCAATCAGCCAAGGCACTCACTTTTTTTAAAGAAAAGTTAACAACAGTTGCTGTGAATAAAGCGGGTCACTAAGTGGTAAATAGACCTTAAGAAATGGCATATTGTCTGCGGAAAAAAACGTTTCAAACATGTTTGCCGAGACAGTGTAATTCATATAACTTTTCACTTCGATAATTTGATGATGCCAAAATATTTTTTTTTTAATCATATTCCTGTGTTGAATTTTTGATTTTTATATACATGTACAACATAGACCAAGGCATTCGGTACCCTTTTAAATTTGTTAAAAAGTTTAATGAAATAAAAGTAAGCAGATATGATTAACAAATAGTTTTATTGAAGATAATTAATATTTTGTTGGACCATTTTTAGTATTTATGACTGTAGAATCGTTTTGGGCATAGAACATAGTGCTAACTGTGTATACGACACTCTTCCAAGGAAATATGACTCCAAACTTGACGTAACACAATTTTAACTACTTCTTTAGATGAAATCGTGTGCTGCTGGATCCTACGCTTTTGAATATATCATAGAAGTTCTATAGGGTTCAGTTTCGGGGACTAAATAAACCATTAAGCTCGTATTGCTTCTGTATTATTTCCATCATGTCACTTCATAGTTAGGGCTGATTTGTGGCAGGGTGCATTGTCTTGTTGGAATTTGGCATTTTCCGTATTGGTGTCCCTAAAAATGTTGGAAAATATAGTTGAACCACATCTTTCAACACATTTATGCACTTGCGGTTGCGAGAGTCATTTACACCATCACCCACATACATTTCATCCACACATTTTGGGTTGTACTCTTTGCCAACCTTTCGTCTCACCAGTGCTGCCAAATTGTAGAATTTTTTTTTAAAGCAGATATTTAAAAAATGTGAAATTAGAGAACATCAAAATTAGTTAACATTTAAGATGCTTAAAATAATTAAATAATGTTTCAGTAGTAAGATATAATGAATATCAAATCTCTGTAATGTAAAATGCGTGATAACAATGCTCTTTAAAAGTTTTTTTTTAATACGAAATAAAGATCTATCTTTCTATCTGAAAGTTAGATTCATTCATCCATTCGTATATTGAATTGAAATTCGAATTCGAAGTGTGTATTCTAGTTTTTCATCCGAGAGCGACGGCTTTTACTTGGCTTTGCATCCTTTAAGTCTAACATCCCCAAGTCTTCTTTCAACAATGCTTGAAAAAAAAAGAAGAAAATTTCCCCGATCCTTCAACAGCTCAGAAATAAGCCCAGATGACGCTTTCTTCGGATTTTTGATATTCCAAATTTGTCCTCCCGATGCGTGGTAAGTCTCTCCATCTGCCTGTCATGAATTATTAGGATTATCTTGGGTCCATTTCGAAAATATCCAGAATATCAAATTTCGAAGTTCATGAAAATTCGGTGATTCGAGAGGATTTAAGACAGGGGCCCAACTATGTAACTCGATTCTACTTTTGATTCTATTCTAAAGTGTTTTCCGATTCTAGTTTCAATTGGCACTATGTATGAAAGTAGAATCGAATGTTAGTAATGCCAACTTTTTCGCACCAAATTTTCGAATTTCGTTTGAGTATCGCATTTTACTGACATAAGGAAACGCCATACAGAGAAGCAAAACAATCATTAATTGAGGAAGCAATAACAAGGGTAAAATAATAAGCATATTTGTGGCTAAATAAAAAATTTTAAACAATCATTGAAGTAAAAGAGAAGATGGACAGTGTCGCAATTTAGTTTTGGGCTAATGAAAATGAGGAACACAAGGAACAAATTTATAGAAGGCGTATACGAGATGAATCCAATATTAGCTCTTTTGACAAACTCGTCCATGAAAAGTTTGAAGTTTTCCTGGCCTCTGGGGATTTTAAATATCCTTTCGATATATCAGGATGGTTTCGCATATATTAGACCATTGTCTCGAATTGAGATACTTTTGTGTTTGTGGTTTTAGATGATTCCCTAAGCCGAAAGTATATTTTGAATAAAATTATTATAAAATGATATATTTCATCAAATTTGTTCTTTATTTAATACATACCATTACATTACACTACACATTACAAATTTCCAATATTTTAAGTAAATTATACTTACATTTCGCTTATTTTTTGGGATGAATACGACCTGCTCGTAAACTAATTAGCATTAGAATAAAAAATTGCGAATGCGGATGACTTTGACAGGAACTTTCGAGATATGTGGTACCAATTTTCCGAAAAAGAAATGGCCATTCTAGATATGTTCGATTTTAGTTTTGTCAGAGGTTGCTATAGAAATACAGAGTTGCTATTTTGCGAATTCGATAATTTTAATTGTAGAATCGAGTTACATAGTTGGGCCCCAGAACTCTTATAAAAAACAAAACAAACCAGTGGAAAATGCTACAATCCGCCTGGAGCGGATCATATGATACCCTATCCCTATCTTATTTGGTCGTTTCAGTGGGCGGTGGAAAATGTATTCACAAAATTTTCTATTTTGCCCTATAAACTTATGTATATTTTTACTCGAAAAATAATTTTTGAAGTAAACGCCCCTAAAAAGTGGGCGTGGCCATAAACAATGTATAGACAATTTGTAGATTTAGTGGATATCTACATATTTGCTCAAGTAAGTTTTTTCGAGTTTCATATGAAAATAGTGAAAAAAGGTGATTTTTTTGAAAAGTGGGCGTGTCAGTGGGCGGATTTTAAAAATTTGTACACTTGTTCTGTCCCGATATCCAAAGACTTCGTATACAAAATTTCATTGTCCTAGCTCAAAATTTAAGGCCCAAAAACAGGTGACAGACGGACGGACGGACGGACGGACGGACGGACGGACATGTCTCAATCGAATCGGCTATTGGTACTGATCATTTATATATATACTTTATGGGGTCTGTCTGCAATATTTCTCTATGTTACAAACTATGTATCAAACTTAATATACCCTTAGGATAGGGTATAAAAATTACAGATACATATAAAATATCATCAACATCTTAAAGTCTACATATATTAATGCTTTAAAAAATTGCAAAAATTTCATTAAACACTAAATATCATGAAAATCTCCACTCTTTATAAAAATATAATTTTCATTATTAAATTGAAGAAATTTGTTTTCTTTACATCATTTTGATCAATTACTTCCCAAACATACTGTTGCTGTGTGCGATACCACTCCCCTCCATATTCAGCTAAATTAGATTTTGGAAACGTATTCCCCACTGCACCAAAAACTTTCATTCAAATTTATTGTAAGTTACCCTATTACATATCTACAACTACTTGGCTGAACCGATTCACGTGAAACATTTCATAAACATTTAATAAATGTTTCACAAAGCGTCCAGACTGAGTGAAACATTTCAAATGTTTATGAAATGTTTATGAAATATTTAATAAATGTTTCAGAGACCGAGTGAAACATTTCAAATGTTTATGAAATGTTTATGAAATATTTAAGAAATGTTTCAGAAATGTTTCGCTCGGTCTGGACGCACCTTTATAAACAAATTGATTGAAATACAGGGGCAAGTACATACGGCCTAATCGTGGAGTTTATTTTTGTTTTCTTGCAGATTTCCTTCGGACAGGAAGATATGTGGACATGATGCAAGAAAATTGATGTGCCAGGAAACAGTCGGCTGAGCATTTTACAATAGTGGTTCTCTTTTTTCTTGCAATGCACTTATAAAAATATTTACACTGCACAATACATACACACATTTCAAAGATATGCGGCAACCAACTATTTTCGATGGAAAAGAAACAGTGGACGAAACCAAATTAATTATTCAAAAATTTGTTGGTTAAGATAAATGTGCCAAAATCATTTCCAATTCAAGTGCAAGGAATAATCTTTCGCACCACAAAGATTGTGCTTTTAACAAGAGCAGAAGGTCATCAATCAATAAAAGTGTTTTCTTTCGAAGATTCAAAATCGAAATAAAACGCCTTATGTCTTAATATGTAGCATTTATTTGAAAAAAAAAATAATAATAATAAAAATAAAAATAGCAAAAAAAATATACAACAAATACAAAATGAGTCCATTTACATGTAATGGCATTTATTGCAAAAAAAAAAAAAAGTACAAAAGGAAATCGATAGTAACAACTTTTAAAAAATATATCGACATTGGCATTATGCTTGCAACATCAGATGAAAGCAAGCCGAAACATAGGGCCATAATTACGAACTCAAAAATACAAAGCATACGTACTTTTCGTCGACACCATATCCAAGTAACAAATGGATACAAATTACATTGTAGATGACAAAAACTAAATTGAAGGTTTTGAGACCTAATTAATTTAAATTTTTTTAAATGTAACCATCAAACTGTTTTGCTTACTTTAAAAACAAAGAAATACACATTTTTAACTTAATATGTTGCCAACGATATGTATACATGAAAAATAATCTAGTTGAAAATATCGAGACCCTATTGTACACATACATAATATATGTATATTATACAGCGTTAAATACTACATAAACCTTTACTTTGTGAGTGTGTTGTGAACAATTTCATTATATTTGAGAGAGTAATCCTTTGAGGATTGGTTAATTCTATATACATATAGCAAGCGCGGCAAAAGCACCTTAACATCCTAATCGTTCACTTGTATTTTTTTATATTTAGTATTTGGTGTATGTATTTTAACATCTAGGTACTTAAAACCTACATTTCAAATAATTTAAATTACTTTTTTTTTGTTTTTAATTTATCACAGAATCAATCGATTTTAATTTCAAAATTAATTTAGAGTTAAAGTGAAGCAGGAACTGGAACTATTCGATATTTATTTGTCTTGTGCCGAAAAATAAATAAATATCTAGCAAATGGGCAAAATTATCATTGAGCTATGCGTACTACATGCCAAATTATTAATAGCACCATTATTTTAACTGTCTTATATGTACCATGAAATACGTAAATATATTTTCATAATACTTTATCTAAAGACAAAACTAACATTCTATATAAACATACGCTTATTGATTTGATTAAAAACGAATATATCGTACACAGTATTATAAATGCCGTCTTGATAGAATTACAAATGTTTGCACTACGTGTTGAAAACCACATCAGCATTTGTAAGCTCTAATGGCGCTATTAATAATTGTGCTAGTGCATACAGTTTCGTAATGTTTTTAGTATGCATCTCTTACAAATTAATTTGAAAAAATGTTTGATCTATAACTCACATAATTATCTATACTATAACGACCACATTATTCACTCCGGGTGCAATTCAGATTTATATGAGTTTCAAACTACATTTTTTAAACCCAAAAATGTTAACCTATGTTCATAATATTCACTCCAAAGCATGCCTTAAACCTGATCTGTTAAAGATGTATTTAACTCGAATGTAAAACAGTTTAAACTTCTTTTTATACCAGTTTTAAAAATTACGCATTGTCAAGTATTACATGCGTTTACTATTTATTTTGTGCTAACTGATTGTAAGACCTATTTATCACTAATTCGATTTCTGCGAACAAATGTGACTTGAACAATAAAAATGAATGTTATGAAATTGATTTTTAATCCGAGTTAAAGTATGTATTTACTCTACAATTCAATTTAATCGTATGAAACGACGATCAGGTTCAAAAACAAGAGAATATAATAACCTTGGGTTTAATTTATGGGTTACACTCACTTTAATATATATGTAAAATTTTAACCCGTTTTAAAGCTAGTGAATAATATGGCCGTTAGTGATCATAAACGAAACTAGTTTTTTCCTGCTGTCTTTTAAACGTTCTTAACCCTAAATTTCAAATATTCGATAGAAAATAGAGAAAGGCCGCTGCTTCTGCGTCTGACAGCGAACGGAACACATCCGCAAAATCAACCATAACTTGGAAACAACCAATTCCAAAATTTTGTTATGGCCGAATCTCACCGAAGATAATATGATATGGGTTTAGTTTTTCCGTTCTTTGTCATTGTCGCCTTTACACCTATGAATAAAAAATAAATAATTTCATTTAATCTCATATATTTTGAGAGTTGAATCACATTTGACTTACCATCATAATCGGATGCATGGCTTACACCCATCATTTCCAATTCCCTAAACAATGCGCCTAGGCTAGATTTATCGTCTAAATATTGAGAATTGATGCGAATTGTTGGCGCCTTTGTTTTCTGAGTTTGAGTATGCCAAACTAATATCTCTGTGCAATTATTTCCTTTTGGTTCGATATCTTTTATAGTTAACGATATACTCTTAAGAAATGAGTCTTCTTCGTAGCCCGCCTTATAAGGCATAGTGGCATTTGGGTGGCGGGCCAAGTATTCGAGATTCACGGCAAACCCAGCCATATCAACAGGCCATCGCCGATTTCCAGGCCAGGAGTCAAAAAATCCAATCACCTTGCCCTACCATATAAAATAATGTAATAATGTAATTATTTACAATACCATATTACCTTTTGTACAACAGGTGTACTGACTGAAAACATTCCAATGAGCCCTACAGGAAACATTGAAACCTTTTTTGTGTCTCGGATTTCTGAGAACAATTTCAAATCGAACGTATTGTCATCATCACCGAAATATAAAACGCCCGATGTTTGTTGGTGATGGCGTAACCAGTTGAGCGCCGCTCGACGGTTGGCAACACCTCTTGGATTAGGAACCACGCTACGATACACATCGGGCATCGGACTAGAAATGTGTGTGTATGGTATACCTGGAAAAAAAATTAACAAAATTTGACGTTTTTTTCTTAATTTCATCAATAGTTTTACTTACCAAACTTATTAAATAGGAAATCCAAATATATATTACATTCAGCGTGATCATCCGCAATTATCCAATGAATCTTTGGTACATGCATTAATGTTTGACCCAGCCTGGTTAGTTCAGGAATTTGCTCGCGCCGTGGGTATGTTGGCGTAATGAAATATATTGTTGGCAGATCATCAAAATCACGTATCGGACGGTTTTGCACAAATTGCCTTGAGTCAGAAAAGTTCTCACTACATACAACTGAAGTGTCGTTTACAACAACGTTTAAGGTATCTTCTGTAATAATAAATATGGTCTAGTTTGTAGCATGGTGTAAGTATAAAATAATCATACATATACAATATAAGATTGATTAAAATTAATAGATATGATACCCAGTCCTTGCTTGTCAATTAATAAATTACAATAAATGTGCCCCTAATAGGAAACCATTATCACTTCGAATTATAGATCTATTTGTCGAATGGGGTGTATATTTACTATATGGAAAACACTGGGTAAGTCCTCTTTAGACAGTGGCACACCTTTGAAAAGAGAGAAAAGAAAGAAAACATTCTTTGAGCGTAAGCATTTACTCATTCGTACTTTGCATACAAACTAAATGTAATGGCATTGGGTGTAATAACTTGGAAAACTGATTTTCCTCACCATACGTACATATACGAAGAACCGCCTTAAAACGAACTCAAACTACTTAAATTCCAAAATATCAAACAAATTTCGTGACTATCGTCATCGTACAATAAACAGAACTGCTTTTCAATCTACACTCTATGACCAGCGTTAACCATTAACTAACCCCATAAAAAACTCCAACATTCTATAACTATACAATCGACCCTGCGACATGTAGCCTCTCTAGTGGATTGTGTGTGTTCGATTATTTTATGCCATTAAATGTATAAAAGATATTTGGGGCGCAGTTAACCAATCAGAAATATAAGTACAAGAGGGAATGTGGGAGTTATAATTCTTATGAATTCAGGAAAACCTAACCCATTTATTATATGACCTACCTTTATACAAGTTAATCGAAAGTCTCTATACATCAAAAAAGTTGAATTTTGATTTTTAAGGTACGTTTAGTATTGTTTTATTTTTGAGATGTTTAATATCATTTATAAATGATTTAAATTCAATTTTATAAACTTCAAATTTAATGAGAAGCAAAGAAAAAGAAAGATATCCCACGAATATGCAAAAAATCGATGTATTTTTGAACAGTTTCAAATATGCTTTAAACAAGGATTCGAATATAGTTGCATACTTTGGGGATCTTTTTATAGATGGCATTGTGAATGGTCTTGTTGCATACTTACAGGTGCAGATGAAAACATTTTTTAATGGAAGATATTATTTGCTAGTTTATTCCCACTTCAGTTAATTGTAGTAAATTAACGTGCAATAAAATTAGGTTCACCCCAAAAGCGTAATTAAACACCTGTTCTTATGGCAGATTCAAAATAAAAATTGTATTTGTTCGAACTAACTACTCGTACATACTAATGGGTATAGACGAACCAAATTAGACCGTCAACTTCGGGTCCTTAGAAATATTCGGTTCCCCAAATTAGACGGTCGACTCGAACTTCTCCTGTCTGTCACCTCATTACTGAAAACAGGTGGAGCCTATAGTTCCGTTCGCGTACTCTTTGCACTAAAATTCGTAGATAATCAAATTACGGAGAGTGGGGGTCAAATTCTCTTAGAGAGAGATAAAACTACGAAAAAGTAAACGAACGGGTTGAGCAAGAAAAAGTTGAAAATACATTGATTTGACAGCTTTGACAGTTTTCACAAACCAGCCCACAGAAATTTCTTGCACTAAAATTCGTAGCATGGGAAAATTTCTTACTCAATCGCGAACGCTCTCTTCTGCGAAAAACTACGAAAATTCTCCGTACGCGAACAGCTTTTCGTAAAAATTCGCTGTTTTAGGAGGGTACACGAACGGGCGCTATATTTCCCTGTTTGTGAATAAATGTGAAGTATCGTGTGACCAGGACCTAACTATAAATTTGACGAGTTATCTCTTTCTTTCTTTTTGATCGAAATATTTTTTTTAGGTTGGTATTCCATTAACAACAACAAATTTTACATACAGTATCTACAAAATGGCTGCGGCCAAAGCTGTCAGAACACAAATGCGTTTTCGGATGGATTTTAGCTTTTGGTGGTCTCATTTAGTTCTGATACGGCTCAATTGGGCAGCGACGCTGTACGACTTCCAGCCCGCAGCCGCTCATGAGGTTGCGAAAATTCTTTAAAATTGGCGTATTGAAACGCCCGGTTTTCATGTTCTTGAGTAATTTTATAGGAAATAAGAACAAATGCCTCAGACAAATACATTAGCGAGAGAACGACAGAGATTGATTCTAGACAATGGACAATTTTTATTGATAGTCCAGATTTTGGCTTAGTGGGAATTGTTTTTTTTAATTAACAACAATTACAATGTCGCAGTCGCTTTACGCTAACTTTCATCATAAGCGCAATTTAGAGCAGTCGGGTTCTGAGATTTCAAACACACAAATTCGTCAAGAAATGGGAGTAGAAATTTACTCCTTTTTATTCTTTTTGTTTGGTTTACAAATACCAAACTAAGAAACTAACTAGTTCGAATACGGATAGGTACTTTTCGTAGAGTGAAATTTCTAGTACAAGAATCTTTTTGGCCTGATTTTGTGTAAACTATCAAATCAATGTATTTTGAATTGTTTTCTTGTTCAACACTTTGATGTTTTTTCGTACTTTTAACTATAAAAGAGTTTTACACCCACACCTTGAAATTCAATAATATATGAATTTTAGTGGAAATAGTACTCGAACGAGGCAATTTTTGTTAAAAGAATATCTCATGGAAAAGATTTGAAGTCAATTTGTTTGAAATCGAACAGGTCAACGAATAATGGAATGACAAGAGAACAGGCAAACGCGAGTACTGAGTAGGGCAATAACAATTTTGTATTTAAATTTAAACAGAATAATTTAATTCCCTTCAATAGATTAGTTGTTTGATCAGTTATAATGCTTGTGGCACTATCTGATTAGAACGACATATCATTGATGTCAAGTCCATATAATTCTGGCCAAAAATAGTCTTTCAACATAGTCTTCCATTAATCGTAACACGATACGTTCCAAGCAGACCTCCAGCATGGAATCCACACCATACAATGATTTGTTTGGAGGCTCCATTGTTTTTTGAAGCATAGGTGGGTTTAGGGCGAAAATAAGCTCCATTGCTGAAGATAATTTTTCGATGAAATTGTTAGATTTTTTCACAGCTTAATAGAAGAAGAGCCAAATTTTATTTCGCTGAATTGAAATAAGCTGCCCCCAGCCACTTGTGTAATGTGTGTTATATTCATCGCACGAATGAAAGGGACTTACCGCAAGCTTCCATTCTGGATTTTGGAACAGCATTTGTATAACAAACAGTGGAAAATTGGAATAAGCACCCTTACAATTGCGAACTAGCGTTTCGATAGTAATTTTTAATAATTTGCAAACTTTGATCGCTTCAACTTCACCAATATAATATCATTGACTGACGTTTTGACATTGACAGAACATAAAAAAAAGTTTAACGATGCGTTTGTATTAAAATACAAATTTGTTGTCTCCATTGAAAAACCTTTTACTTTTTACTTTATGTATCTATCATCAGAAGGTCCCGCAACGCCTGAGATAATAATATCGGATTGCCATTATCTCTAGTATCAATATATCGAAGCGCAAATGCGACATTTTGAATTGGTTTTAATTCCCAATGCTTTGACATACTGGACATTTTATTTACATCTTAAATATGTTATAGTGCCGTGGGTATCCAATATTCAACATTGCTACATTAAACTCAGGTGAATACGCAGTGGAGCAGGATTACAATAAAATTATATATACATATGTACCTCAACCAATTGAGAATGTAAATTAAAGGGTTTTATGCATTCGATGCACGTCCAGGGAAGTATACAGCATATGACTCATATCATATATCGCCCCACTCGTATACGCCACAATAACAGTCGATAAAATTCTAAAGCGTTGCATTTGAGCAAAATTATATCCTACAAATTTACTAATTATCCTATCTTTGATCTACACCGCTACGGATGACATTTGATTTGAAAGAGCGTTTCATTGTGTTCGGTTTCATGATACATGCCATTAGTTACGGTCATTGGATTGTTCTGGTTTTGTTATGGAAGAAAAAGAACACCCATTAAAATGCATGCCACATGCATTGATTTTTTATTGATTAGAATTATTAAAGTATGTACATAAATGGTTTATTTATATGTAATCAAGGGGTGTGCTTAAAGTATATAGTTTGCTTTCGCGAACGTTATAAACATAATAAGAACCCTGTAGGTAATAAATAAGTTATAACATATGTAAGTGAACAAATGTAGCCAGTTCATGTAAGAACTGATTTGTGAACGACAAGTTGAAAAGAGACCTATAATTAAAAATTATACAACAATTATAATTGTTTATTAGGTATCGTGCAGCACATTTAATTATGTCATTGTGTAATGTACGCAGTTGACCTTGAACCTATTAGAATAAATAAAGTGCACGATTGCACCTATATCTATTAATTTTATGACCCATTTTTTAGTCTTAATGTGTAATTTCCAGTTTTAAGAAAAACGATTTAATTTTCTGCGAAAATATATGGAACTAGCTGGCGTTCTTCTGTCCTTTCCTTACTCACAGAAAATAAATATGTATTACCAATAAGAACCGTTGCAAACTAAAATATCGATCAGGAAAGGGCTTAGTCTTGAATAAAAACTGTAACAAAACTGAAAAGTGGGCGTGGTTATACGTAATGTACGAAGAATTTGTGAATAGAGCGAATTTCTACAAATTTGCTCATATAAGTTTGGACGATTTAGTGTAAAATAACTTAAGAAATGCACTTTTACTACCAAGGTCATTATTTAAGTATCTGCGTGAGCAGTTCTCAATATCTTTTTTGGTCGTGCAATTAATCAAATTTCAAACTATGCCGACTTGCTACAACTGTTGGACACGTACCTATTGGCATTTTCATGATTTGTCCGTAAAGTTGGCTATTTTGAAAGTACCATTATTAACCATTTGGCCAAAAAGGCGGTATGGGATTCATGCTGCCGCAGGGAGAAAAAAAGTATCACCAGGTATCATAATAGAAATTATGAGTCAAACAGCTATTAATCATTAAAAGACGGCAGAACAATAACTCACAATTCAGTTAATAAGGGGAATGGCTGGGCTTTTATAGTGTTTTGTTGTCGGAATTAAAAATGATCAAAATAGACATTTTAAACAAAACAAAGTATCATGTCGAAATGAAGACTAAAAAGTATCGCTTTTGATACTTTGGTATCATTGTAGCAACACTGATGGGCTTATAGGATTTTATGAAACTAGTCCAAATATGAAATTTACAATAAGCAAAATTGTTGGGATACGTTTTGGAGCAAATTTCCTCTTTAAAATATCGGTTTTCAAAAAAATTACATTACTATTTTTTGACCACAATTTGTAAGAGCTCGTCTAATGTCAAAATCAATATCTCTCGCACGAATGCAATATGTAACTTGCCCTATATTATAGGCGCACGATGACCCAGAGTTTAATAATTAAATCACCAGTTGAAAGGAAGGAATAAATCCCAAAATTTCCAAAAATGACATTTTGATGCAAATGTTATCTGTATCTCTGTACGTAGATGCATCTGTTAAATCCAAGAAAGATACAAGAAACTATTTTGATAACGGAAATATTTGTGATTTTAAAAAGCATTCGTTGGAAGAAGGTCTATTCAAAATCCGCCCACTGACACAATTTTTAAGAAAATGCTGTTTTTTCACTCATTTTGAATGAAACTCGAAGAAAACTTACATAGGCAAATAAGTAGGTACATATTCTTCTACTCTACATATCTTCCATACATAGTGGCCACACCTACTTTTTAGGGACGTTTTTCTCAAAAAAAAACTATTTTTCGAGGGTTCTATTAGAATATCACTTTTTAGGAACACAATACAGAATATGTATGTTGAAATATTTTCAAAATCAAATCACTTTTTTTTTATTTTCTATAACTTTACTATACTTTTTTACTAATTCCATTAATTTATTTACTTCTTCATAAGTAAAATTTGTTTTTCTTTTACCACTCGTATTTATTTTATTAATTTGTATTGTGTATTGTACACAAAACAGTTATACAAACAATAAACACAACTGAATGATAGAAAGCTTCGAAGTAAATGAGTTTGACATTGACATTGGCCTACAAAACCAACGAAAAAAGTTAAACCGAAGTTTAACTAAACGTTCGTTCAAGTTGCACTGTAAAACACTCACGGTTTAGGCGTTAGTTTAAACTGAGTTTAAACTCCAGGAGAGTTTAACTAAACCAAAGTTTAAACTCGCACTGTAAAGCCGGCCATTACTTAAATATGAAATTCTTAAATATTTGGTTAGAATTCAATTACTATCATAACGCTATCATAATAAAGGTGAACCAATATATAATATAAAATGTGGCTTATCAGATTTCACGTGTCTTATGTGAATGAACCTATTTAAAAGGCAAACAGAATCATTCATCGCATAGTGTCACGTATGACCATACTGTACAGCATTTTCTTTAATTAGTTCAATCAAGATTGGCCTTGGTAATCGTTAACACAACTAATGACCTTCACAAAGAAAAAAAAAACACTTTAATACTTCCCATTAAATATTGTATATCTATGTATTACATATAAGGAAATTGTATCCAAAAGAGAAGAATTACCGTTCTACTTTGCTATGTATGAACAGTGCAAATAAACGCTTCTTTTTGATTTTTTTTTTTTTTGTCATAAGACGATGACAATGAGCAATAAGTGATTAAACTGAACATCAAAGTTCATTAGCTTCATGTGCTAGATCTTTTATTTCTTAGAGTCGTCACGAATATTAATTGGATAGGTAATGGTAATGACTGAACGCAAAATTGTCGTGAAGCTTAAACTGATGGGTGAATAACGTTAAAATCGATTAAATGTAATCAGATGATTATTTGAAAGAAAAAAAAGAAAACAAATCAATAAACTTTGGCAAACATTTTCAAAAGAAATTTTACAAGGAAAAAATAAATGAAATGTGCTTAAGGAAGTCCTACATAGAAAAGAGATATTATATAATGATTTTATATTTGGACAATGGGAAGAGATTATATGCTCTTTCTGCATACTTTAAGGCGGCTTTTAACTCCATTAATAGAAGAACTATATTCTTCAAACTAAGCAACTAGGGAGTTTCGACGAAAATGCTTCGAGTTCCTTAAAACCATACTACCTTGTCCAACTGGTTTCAATCAAAAGTAGGAGTAAAGCAAGGCTGCCTTTTGAGTACTTTTCTTTTTTAATATTTATAGATGTTTTAGTAGCGCATCCTCCTGGAAGAATAACTCCGCTTGCAGGGCTTAAGATAATTATCTTACCCTATGCTGAAGACATCGTCTTCTAGCGAAATCTCCTAACTTGTTGCAAATCATGATTAATAGACTTCAACATGACTGAAACCTAAAATCGAAAGTGAAATCCAGCAAGGGCCTGGTAAAACAAAGACATTTAAAAAGTAAACAAATATAAATACCTAGAAGCCGAAACTCCGATATTTTTTTTTTTTTGGCGAATGGGTTAGATTGGAGATGAATAGCATATACAAAAGTACTCCACCATGACCTTAACGATTTAATATTTATAGTTATAAAACCAGAAAGGAATTATTACATTTAAATAATTTTCCATACAGATCCGAAAGGAATGCTGAATTTAAATTTCCTTGATTGGTTTTGGAACCATCCGTGAAAAAAAAAACCTACATTCCTGGCTCAGATACTGGTAGAAGTCAGTCCTGAATACAAAAAAGAGAGTCTATCATTATCCATCAACTCCTGTGGCCTCCCCTATTTCCACCACACAGCACATGTTGGCCAGACTCTGCAAGCACTGCAAATGTTATATTCATAAGCGTTGGCGTTTTTAACAGTACCAATGTTTCCTCTACACCATTGCGCCTAACCGAGTTCCACATGCAGTCAATTGTTGCATTGTCCAAAGCAACTATATGTGATTGATAATGACCATCGCAAATTCGTTCCAGTAAAGAGCCATTACCCTATACTCGGACAGACAGATACACAATCACTATCAGAATTGGATTCCTGTTCTTGTCCTGAGTTCAGAAATGCAAAAAATCTTAAATTTAACACTATTTTTCTGCACGTAAAGCTTGAGAAACAAAATTACAAAATTTCCATTTAAAATGGAAACATTTCATAAACATTTAATAAATGTTTCACAAAGCGTCCAGACATAAACATTTCTGAAACATTTATATGTTTCTGAAATGTTTCGTCCGGTCTGGACGCACCTTTACGTAGGAAGAAACTATCTGCATTCCAAATGACGTTAAATTAGACTATCCTGTATAACTCCTTGAAGTCTGCATTACAATACCGACAAAAAATAATAAACGAAGTGTTTTCAGTTAAAATAAAGTTGCAAAATAAAATATACAGCCCTATCATGAATAAAATGTTTTCCCGGAAATTTTTGGAAGTTTCAAAAAAATTTGCACCTGAGCACAAACAAAATACATGTAGAATTCCCAGGAAATTTTTCCGGGAAAATTGTATTCAAAATATGTAAAAATACTGATTGCAAAAGCCAATGCCTATTGTTGTGAACTTCTGGTTGGGCAGACATGATTATGCAGTTTTTGTTTTTTAAATCTTAGTTTTCGGTTGATTCGTAATTGTTTTCACATTTTACAAAACTCGAGAAAAACAACCTTTCATTAAAGCCCGGATCGTTTCCAGTTTTGTGAAAATTTACAAAATTAACTTTAAAAACCCAAAAAAGTTAAGCTTTTATAAGGCATTTCGAATTTTGAAGCTACAAAACTAGCTTTGTAAAGGGTAGAGACTTCTCGGTATGACACTTGTATATTGGTTGATTCACTCTTTGATAACTTTGCTACTAATAACTTTTGTTATCGAACGGGTTTTAAGGTTTAGATTGGATCTATTTCCTTGAAATCGAGTGGTTCTTATATCTTTTTGGTAATATATATCGTGGATTTACCAGACGAGTAGACAGATCTAGCCGGTCTTTAATATGTACATCAATTAGTTTATCCTTTGTCTTAAGAACAATACACTACTTAAGGTGCTTCGTATGGATGCTCAATTGTCGCTGGCTTTAAACGAAGTTCTTAAATTGCGGAAGAGGTCATTTCCATTTTGCTAAAGTGCAAAGTCATTGTCTTTTTTGAAGTAACGCTCCATCCTGGTTCATGACTTTCCGTGGCATCGTTTAAATTATTATTTTTCGTCGAAGATTATCTTCAAATCCCGTCAGTTTGGTTGTAAAAGCTGTCGTCGTCAATTTATGTTCGCGTTTTATTTGCTTGTAAATAATACCGAATGTAGTCAAAATTAGTACCACAAAGATTTCCTTTCCAGTTTTACGAATTTCGAGTTATGTACAAAATTAGTTTAAAGAATTCTAGTTTTAACGAACAAGCCGCCTGTAAATAATACCGGTATTGTTAAAACTTTAAACTCGAAACCCTTACTTCCAGGTTCCAGCTGTTTTACAAATTCAAGATGAGACAATTTTTTGCCTTTTCCTTGAGTAAGATAAAAAAATATTTTCTATTTTTGTTTTTTACGGACAGCACTAGCAACAAAATCGAATAATAACTATTGGTTCTGCTGTTTTTTTTTCAGGCCATAATGACATACAGCATTATTAACTTAAATTTAGAAAGAATAAATTTTTATGTTCTTTATCTACAAATCGATATCAATAATGATAAATGTATTACTATGATTATCGCCTTGAAAAATAAATCACTAATGTATATAGTCTTCTGATGGAAAAAATCTTAATTCAAGTTGACGGAAAACCGCATCTGATTAATTTCCATCAAAATTTTAAGCAAGTACTCTAAAAGGTTAAGGATCTAAGAAAAAACATGCATATGAAGATACTTTAATCCATCTGAGTCGGGTCGTATGATACCTTATCCCTTACCTATAGATCCATTGCCAACAGATCCGGCAATTTTTGAGAAAAAACTATTTTTAACGCCCAAAAAAGTAGGCGTGGCCATATACAGTGTATGGGAGATGTTTGTGATTTTACGGATTTTTTAAAATTTTTACACTTATACTACTTGTTCTACCAAAAACTTCGTATACAAAATTTCATCTAAATAACTTAAAATTTAGGTCTAAAAACGATACAGGCAGACGGACGGCGAGACGGTGTTCAAATTAATAACACTTTGCATAAGGTATAAGAAGGTGCACGATCATTAGGTCCAAGGTAATAAAGCTCAAATGAAAAATGGCGACGGTAAATAAAGAATTTTTGCAAGTCCATACATTTACACATACACATGTCAGAGTACGAAATTCTTGGGCTATCTGTGCTTCTTGATTTCGGCCATAAGACCTATCTTTCAAAGTGATATATTTAGCCCGAAATTTACAAACAATTATACATATTCAAATGGAAATAAACTTTAGGTCCTGCTATAATCTAAGCGGAGTGACTTTTTCCCGGAAAACTTTGGAGCAATTTACGCTCGGTCGGTGTTCGTAAAAAGGATACTGTAGACGTTATACCTGATCTCAACGAACTTAATAATGCTTTCTTATCAAACCCAATAGAAAACGCACCCTTTCTACCTAACCATCAAGATTCCCCTGAGCCCCGAACAGCTTTTGAATTCGAAGTAGTATCGAAACTTGATGTCATCAACATCATTCGGTCTTATACAAACCAGGTCGCCACCATATTTGTTTGAAAAGCTGCAATTTGCTCGTTCACCTAGAACATTTTGTCTTGTAACTCCCTCCTCGACGTATTTGAACTCCTCGCGTCATTTCTTCGTCTTTGCCACTAGACTCTGGAACTTCCTGCCTACAGCAATAAAACAAATAATTGTGGCCTCACAATTTAAAAATGCCGCCTTAAAGTATTTCACTAAAAATTGCAACAGCTGTCTAATTCTTACTTTCTTCTAAACTTTCCTTTTCCTTATTTCCTTCTCATTCTTCTTTAAAATTTAATTATTTTTCTATAAACAAATATTGTAAACTAACCATAATTTAAGTACTATAAACGACTAAGTCTTACTTGTACACCAAAGATTAAATAAACTAAACTAAACTAAACTTTTGGGTCCTTTGTCGGATTTATATCTATTATTCTCTTTGGGCTACACTATGTGTCTAATTGACGGCCTCCTTGGCACCACTTGGGTTTTATTCCGAAACGCCTGTCAGTGGTCCCGAAACCATTGCAGAGAAGAAGCCAAGAATGGACTTGATAATATTCGCATGATATTTGTACCAGTCGGAACCTTGGATTAGTTGCCATAAATATTTATAATCCGTATATGTCATCAACATCTATGTATATATGTATGCAATCAAATATTTGTTAGATTATCATTTTATGTATTAATTTCTTACTAATAACTTTACTTCGTTCTTAGCCTACAGATATACATCATATACATATACATACACAATATTTACACCACTCTAAGCAGAAGATTTTAAATTCAACCCAACAAATACATGCTCCATTTATTGTTGACACTGCTGTGAGTCAGCTTTTGTTCAAAATATATTTAGAAATACTCTTTTACACTTTTTTTTCTTGTCAGGGGATTCTTCCTTAATCTATGTGCCTAAGAATTAATTCGATAGCATTTCGTTACTATATTTACTATTCTTATCTGCTGTTCAGCTCCCGATTATTCCTAGTTTTATTTGCATTATATATTATTCAATTCAAGTGAAAACCATACAAGTTAAATGAATTTTTGATTAAGTGAAACGTCATCGTATTTTTATAGTAAAAAAAAAATAAACAACCCGCACAATAATAACAACCGGTTTATTAACCTGTTTCTGTTTCCTACATATTAGATGATTCTTCTTCAAAACGATGTCATTCAATTTTGACCATTATTATGTAATAATCTAGTTTTTTATGGCCTATAATTGCGGAGCGGGAATACAATATGATGCATTTCACGATAACAAAAGTGACAAAATCAGACGAAGAAAACTTTTTGTGTGCTCAGTGAGTAAACACTAAACGAGCAAATATGAATTGTCACCGATAACAATCGACACATTTCTGAAAAACAATTCCCAAAAGTTGTCTGACAAGCAGGAATAATAAATTTATTTTCATTCAATTCATATGTACAAAGATATGTATATCGAAACAATGGTGTTATTCGGTAACTTCAACAACAAGACAAAACCAGACGCCGAGTCTAGTGAAAGTGATCTCACGACCATTTGTACTGATTATTTATGTTTGAGACATTTTTTTTACCCCAATTTGATATTTTTGCAACTTCTACCACTCAAGCAAATGTGAAGAAATCTTGATCAATATTATCACAGTTTTAGTTTTTTCTTTATAACAAACAATAAAGGTTAACTGCAATAATTGTAGGTGCAAAGTTTTTTTTTTTTTAATTACCCTTACACGTTTCTTCTGAACCCAAATTTATGTAGGCATTACCATATGAAACAAGTTTTTATTTTTCCTATCTAATTATTTTAATAAATAGAAAGTTATAAGTATTAGTTTGCACCAGTTTTGTTGAAATAATTAAAAAGAACTTTAGGAGAACTGCTTAGTGATATTACTCATCCAAGTGGTCTTAAAAGTATTCATTTGTACTTTGCACGCGCTATAGTTACACAAATCTAAGTGATTTACATTTGCACATTAATTGGATGTGATTTTCGTTTTAGCTTGGATATGAGATAAATTAATTATCGGTTTAACCACCACCAAAGTGTTAATTTGAGCTATTTTCTATCTTCAATGTTCCTAGATTTCAATGTTAATTCACACGAAATGTAACACAGAAATGGAAAAAAAAATTAATGGAAAATCTGGCAAGATTAATGTTAATTATAAAAATAAAAGAAAATGTTTAGGGTTGCCACGTTTCCCATTAATCTTATAAAGTAAAAGAAAGTTTTTTCAAGAATATTTACATAGAAAAATGTATCGATGCGGTCAAGGTTAGCAAACAATTCGAATATACATACATTTCAGCAATTTTAGAAAGTATTCATTCAGGATATTAGAAAAAAAAACTACAACACATTATTTATTAGAAATGGGTATTAACCAAAGTAAACGTACTGTCTAATCCAATTGTCTATTATAAATAAGAACAATTTAAGATTCGGAAGAATCTAACCTACTTGTAAAGCATACATAGAAAATAGTTCGTGTGCCTCTTAAATGAAGTTTAGACAGAATAATTTACAAAGGAATACAAACGAAGAGAATAATACTGAAGAGAAATATTACCACTGTTCGTTCCAATCATATCCATTCAATTTTCAAGGTAAACAAGCTAGAGGTTACTATACAGAGCGCCAATCTAGATCCCTAAATTCAACCAATAACATAATTACCTAAGTATATATAAGTACAATCATAATAATACCAATAATGAAGTATCTTGACTTTTAGGGATAAATGTGTGAGGAACACAGCCACTACAGATTAAACTTCATTCTTTCATATGTGTACTAGTTCAATCTACCTATGCCAACCCAAAAATGAAGGATTAAAAATACTACTTCTGATTAACCATTAGAGATTTACATTAGATTTTATAGCTCGTTGTGCTTTTGGGAACTCTAGCAACGTGTTCTTGTGTACTTGATTTTAATACCTATTGTAAGGCAGCGACAAAAAACAGACAACGCTTGAACTCGGGTATATAATGATGAAATCAAAAAGTCTATAATAAGACACATTTCTCAAACAGATATTAGCTTTTAAAGCTACCAAAACTTCTTATTTGAGATTAGTATCTGCAGTACTAAATTTCAATACACTTTTCCAATGAACATGTGTTGTTTATCGGAACAAACCTATCCTGAATAAATACCTTTGGGAGCTGATTGTACAAGTAAAAATGCGACCATCGAAATAGAAGAAACACAACAAAATACAATCGATATGCTCTTGAATTTTGAAAGTAAAAGTATCTTTTTTTTTTATACACAATAGCTTGAGAAGTAATAGGCGATGGTGAAATGTGGCAACCCTACTCACTTTTTCGATGTGTTGAAGCCGGAGCAGCACCTGAGGCTGCAGCGGCAGCTGCAGCAGTTCTTGTAACAGACGACATGAACTCATTCTCGTCTCTGCTGTACCTCATTAGATGCATACTGCTGTGGCGTAGCAAACTGGTAGCGGCTAGATTACCTGATTGCGTCGAATTATCAGCCGATATCCAAATAACGTAAACAGCCACCAGGAAGACAATTATTAGAAAAGCCAATGAGTATTTTGTAACTGACCCAATAGTCAGGGTCGAGGGACGAGACTGGCTGCCCAATGGACGATACACTATTTTCTGCATTTTTGATAAGTAACACTTTTTCTTCGAAAGGGATTGTACATCGATTTGACTGTCCGCGAATGTTGCATTAGAAGTGCATTGTTTGAGAAAATCTATTCGAATTCTATTCGTTTTCACACACAGCACTATCTTTTTACTCCAGGAGACGATGAATTAGCCTCACGAAAGAATTTTGAGTGAGTTGCACCCCTGCGAAATATTCGGGGTTTTATTTTTTTGTTTTATGCAATTTTCAATAAATTTAAGGAAATAAACGCGATTCACCCGACCACAAACAGATAAGTTGACAGCTGCAAATTGACTGAGGACGAGTTGAGAAATGAAACCAATTCTAGTCGTTCAGCTCTGTTTGCTTTTATCATGTTTCTTCTTAAACTATAACCAGTAAGTTTGTTTAAACTGATTCAGAACACTTTTATGAATCACAGAGAAGTGTTATTAATTGGCCAAGGAAAATCAGAAAATATATCCAACATTTTATTTACAGTATGTAACAGTAACGTCATAAATTCATAATAAACACTTGGTCGTTTACAACAATTTGGTTCGTGAACATAACATAAATGCGTAAAATTTATTTTGGCCTATTCGGCGAAATCTTTTATTCTGCTATGAATTCCCATACATGAATTCGAACTGTCAAAAAATTTTTTATGATTTCCTTTTTTGGTATTTTGCCTGATAAAATCTGTTACAAAATCTGTGTGGCTTTGTGACTTTTATCATAAAAGATTTTATTTAAGTTTCAGTTTTTGAATGAAAATTTATATCTGTATAATAATTTGTCAATGAAAAGCTTGTATAAGCACACAAATGTAATGAAATGTCATGACTGAAACACAAACATAAGTAGATTAGATACAAATAAATTCACAATTTTCACTTGTTTTTGGAGTGACACCAATGCAGCATTAAGAGCTCAACAGAATGTGAATCTGTAGCTTGAATCTGTATCTGAAAATGAGCTGTCAAAAGTTGAATACATGTATAGCCGTGATTGCGAACACAATGTGTATCTGAATCGTGAATCTGTATCTTGAAGTTGAATAGCGCCCAACTTCGCGATACAGATTCACGATTGACTTTTAAAGATCTGCACGCATTGCTTGAACTTTCCTCATTTTGTTTTGTGAATTTGTGAAAAATGAGAGTCGACAAATTTAAATGAGGAATCGTTGTGGAATTTAGCAATTACAAGAAAATAAGCGAAAATATGTGCGTATGGAAAAAAATCTAAGGTTTTTGGTACACCGAATAAGTTATTTAATTTAATAATTTTTTGAGATTCTATCTATCTGTGTGTATTTACGCTGGAGTGCAGCGAACAATTTTAATTAAATTCAAACAAATGCTGTAAGATGACTTACCACGTTCTTGGCTAAAAATTCGTATTTCTTATTAGCTGGTTTCAGAAATATGGCTATTTCGGGACTAAAATTTAATGCCTTCATCAAAATCGAAATGTGATTCAATTTTTAATAAAAATACAGCAAAATGATTTTTTTTTTAATTATATTTTTTTTTTATAAGGGGGGTTCACATTCTCAAATATGCTTGACAAGCATGGTTTGACAAGCATCTTGGATGGATATCAAAATATTTTGATATTTTGCTTGCTTGACACACATGTTTGAGAATATGAACGCATTTTTGTCAAACCAGGAGGAAATTTCATTCTAAAGAATGTTGTCAACCTGTGCGCATTAAAGAAAAGGAAAAATAAGAAAAATGGCTGTAAGAGAACTGATGTTTGACAGCCTGTTTGATAAATGTGAACGGAAAATGGCTTCAACCCATCAACCATCATCAAGCCATGCTTGTCAAGCATATTTGAGAATGTGAACCCCCTATAATTAAAAATTTATTAATTTCCAACTAACAGCATATATGTAGATTTAAGTACGTACGACCTAGTCGTGAACTTTATTTTAGTACAGCTGCAATTAAGCAATCAATTCACGACTTATCGTGTGTCAGAATTTCGCTGCGTCTTTTTGACGTTTTTTCTTCTTCTCGTTCGTTATTTTTCTATTTCGCTTCATCATGACAGTTGTTTTAAGCCAATACAATATTTCTGTCTCTATCATTGAATGATTGATTAGAATGACCGAATCATTTTTGAAACCAATACATGAACGATCCGGTTATCAAATTTGAACGAATGACACAGCTCTACTTTTTAAACAAGTAGACGAATACACACTGTGTTACTTTTACACGTCGAGACACCAAACACGAAATATTTGATTTTGATTTTTCTCTAACTTCATTCACCATTATGCACGACACGAACTCAAAGCTGAGAACACAAAAATAAAGAAAATGGATATAATATACAATTCCGAACAAATTAAAGGAGAAAGAAAATAAATTCTACCCAACACATACAGCATTTATATCCAGGATTGAAGCTAGGTTCAAACCGGATTGAAATTCATATAAACGTATCGGTTTGAAATGGGGTTGACTCAACTCGACTCAGCTAGCAGAGCTGGGCCGAGTTGATAAAATGCACGAAAAACCTGGGTTGAAGAGTTGAAATGACATTTGTGTGCGTGTAGTTTTTCCTTTTTTTCTTTCTCTGGGGTGGGATACCAGTTTGTATTCGTTGCGAATAAGTTTTTTGTTGTTTGGCATTGGGAAATATTTTGTTTTGGTTAGCAAAACAACAAAATAGGAAAAAAAGAAAACAGTGACTGTGTACTCATCTGTCAGTTCAACCCTATTTCGATTTTTCAATCTTTCAACTCGGTGTGCAGAAAAACCTAGATCGAAATCTCAACTTGATCTCTCGATCCTGCATATGAACGTAGTAACAGGCTATCCTTTTTGGGTTATCTAACCTTCTTGTTAGTGATTAATTAGGTTGGGCATTTTAATTGTGGATGTTTGGGTTAAAAGGCCTACCGTATTTGCACTAAGCCCACAAATATGTACATATAACATTTTGTTTAATGCGTGGATTTGCTGAAACAGTTAGAGATAAATATGTATGTATCTATCTCCAAATCGGAAATTTTGTAGATAGGGCCTTTTCGAAAAAAACCGCAGAATTATCCTGATCCTCATTTTAAAATGTGTTTGATGTTGGCATTGAATTACCAAAAACACTGCAATTTAAAAAATTATTATGATACCCAACGACTGCTGTTAGTCGCCTCCGTTAAAGGAACCATGTGGATGATGATGTAAATAATTGTTTTGTTCATTTCTCAGCTTCAGGATAATATAGAAGGAAGTTTTATATTTCGAAAAGATCGAAGGCAAATTTACTAATTTCACCTATTTTTTTGTTTTTAAATCCGATAAGCAATTATTGAGTTAGAGCTGTATAAGTGACACTAACTTATCCCCATTTAATTCACTATTATCGTTAGTGCTTATTCCTTATTATATTTCAAGAGTTTTTTTTATTGATGGCACATATACAAAAGATAAGCTTACGATCAGTGCTGGAAGAAACATTAAAATCGGTGCAGAAATAAAGTATCAGGAGGGTTTAGAAACTTTCGCGTTAGCGGTTAGATACTTGTGATTAAGGGTCCGAACGCTGCCATACGTAGGTACTCAAGTTATGAGAATACACATAATTTTGTTGCACCCATAATAACGTTTCGCTCAATTTCGTCGAGTGTTCGTTCACTCTTGCTTCCTTACGTAGAGAACAGTTTCATTCGCAAATTTCGTATGGTATGGAGCGCTGATAATAGTTACATCGTGTACAAAGATATGACATGCGGTCACGTTTCCATAGGTCCGCTCCGCTCTGATTTTGACAGCCTGCAAGAAGAATTTTTGTTCGAATATGACATTAGCTATTGAACGTTTAATGCAATTATGGTTAGGGCTGTTTAAGCTGTGGGCATAGAAAAACAGCCCCTCTCAAGTAAAGGAAATTGATTAACCAATTTAAATTTAATAATTTCTATCATTACTATACATGACATAGAAAACTTTCCTGAATTGTACTAGATGTCTAAAGTTTACTATCGTCAGTAGAAAGAGTAGGCAAATTAATGCATTAAAACGAGACAATACTATAAATTCCAAAATTTCCCATAAATTTTCGAAATGGTATTTCATCCCATTCCCATTTAACATTCGATTCTCAGCATTTTCTTTTGTTTTTTTCATTCTCATCGTTGTGTCGTGCTGAAGAGAAAAAGATACACCAGACGGCCGAAAGATAAAAAAATCGACAACATAATAGTATCGTTGTGTGTGTGTGAAGTAGTGGATCGTCCATTCGTTTATTGTAACCCAGCGCAGAGGACACTAAGAAGAAAAGACAAAAAACATAAATAAGAACAATAGGATAAAACCAATAAAATGATATTCTAAACGATTTTCACTAGAAACCTCTTCTCATAAAAATTCAATTTTCGCCACTTACAAACCGTGTAAGCTAAACAAAAAAAGTGCCGCAGCAGAAAAAGCCAAGAACCTAGCAAAAAGCGAATCGAGGGAGGGAGAAGCAAAATCTGAAATAGTGTGTGCGAGACAAAGTTGCCGACCGAATAACACATAATACACACCCGTGAAAAAAAAAAAATCTGCATACTTTCAACATTCGCCTCACCGCAGCTTTATTTTTCCCTATTCGTTCCTCAATCGCACGAGTCCTTAGGCTCCTAACTCTTGCAGTATAAATTTACCTCTGCGGTTATACCTAAGTCCACCAGCAATTGTTGCCTAATCCTGCCCTGCAATGGACTGTCCACATTTAAGTGATAATTGCAAGATAAATCGCGGATTAATTAGAACAAAAAAGTGTCAGCTGATTGATGGACGGGGTGGTAGCAGTATAAGTAATACCAGCCCATTGGATGGGGGAGTGGTTCTTTCAGCAGACAGCACCAACAGTAGTTCCGTCCCAGGAGTGGTTACACCCGGCAGCAGCCAGCATCAGCAAAAATTATGGAAGTGTTCAGGTAATTCACAATTCCCCCCTTTTCCTACTCAGCCTGTTAGCTGCTGGTGTTCATTTCTATTCAGAAAGTGGCGAGAAGTAGTTATGAAAGGAAGCCACTTCAGAAATATGGACTTGGTTTTTCTTTTTCTATCTGTTTTTTTTTTTTTTTTGCTGTGTGTGCGTTTGTGTTCTGGGGAAGGTCATCAGAGTGAATGTCCCCGTAGTAGCCATGCCGTTACTATAGTTAACCTCGTCTAAACGCAACGAAATTATGTGATTATGCGAAAATCAATAGCTAATAATTTTTGTCATTCGGGTTGGAGTCATTGGCTGTTGGATAACGAATGTACTCGTCAGCGATGGCGTAGGAAGTAAGATATCTGAAAGGAACTGCTTCTGCGGAGACGACCTTCCACCGTTGAGTCGAGAAATAGGAATAAACGAGACGAACAGTGCGTCAAACTTGTATATCCGATTTGGGATTGGGAGCCTACATATTTACGGAGAGTAGACAAGTTTTGACGACGTCGACGATGTAGTTCGGTGTCGGTCGCTCTCGATTGTGCCATTGTGTAGAGATGTGCATATGGAAGTCTCCACAAAAGCAAAACAAACAAGTTTGGTACAATTTTTGTGCACAGTGATTTGCCTGAGGAAGGTGGAAAAATCTGTATATTTTTTGTTCATCGACTGAACTGAGCGGATATTATGCAAAATTATGCAAATGTTTATTATTGAGGACTCGGATTCTTTGTGCTATGTAATGAAATAAAACATATAGGTTAGTGTCTGTGGTTTGATATATAGAAAATGGATTTTCTTTTTATTTTGCGTAAAGGGATTTTCTTAAATATTCTCTACAGCGAATGTAGGCAGTAAAATGCAAAAAAAAAATCTTTGTCAATGCACCGTTTGGTAATTTTCACCAATGAGGAATTTTACTATGTACCTAATGTATATACTTTAAGTCAACACTTTTTTAAGCTCTATGATGCGATCATAAATTTCTTACTAATATTTGCAGACTTCCTTCCTTGCATTGAGTTTGAATCCCTTGTAAACTTGAAAGTGATGTACACAGTGGGGAAATAAATAAATTGGAATGAAACTTTCAGTATGTCAAGTACCTGCATACCTATTCACAATTTTTTTCATTGGAAAAAAAATTTATATGGAAAATTCCGACTCGCTTAAGGTTTTCCAGCTATTTAATCTCTTATGATATATACATATGTATATACATATATATTTTTTTAATTTTGAGGATAACTTGTGTTTGTAACCCATTCTAAGGATATATTAAGTTTGAAACATAGTTTGTAACATAGAGAAATATTGCAGATAGCCCCAATAAGATATATTTGATTGAGCCATGTCCGTCTGTATGTTACCAGTTTTTGAGCCTTAAATTTTGAGCTAGGACAATTAAATGAAATTTTGTATGCGAAGTCTTTGGATATCGGGACAGAACAAGTGTAAACATTTTCAAAATCCAGCCACTGACACACCCACTTTTCGAAAAATTCACTTTCTTCAGTATTTTTGTATGAAACTTACTTACTGAAATCTTAGTTAAGTAAATATGTAGAGATTTATTTACTCTACAAATCTTTTAGGGGCGGTTATCTAAAAAAAAAACAATTTGTTTGCGTTTTCATTAGAATAATATCAGTTCTTAGGAACAATATTTAATATATGTTGAACAATTTTCAAAATCCGCCCACTACCACGCCCAGTTTTTAAGAAAACACGGGTTTTGGAATAATTTTAAAAGATATTGGAAAAAAAAAAGCACTTAGAGTATCACACTTATTCATATGTTTTTCCATATTTTGGGAGTATGTGAACAAATATATACATACATATACATTTTCACCTAATTAGCGTTTACATAAAAAACTCAGGCTTGGAAGTTTATTCACTTGAAGTTTAAAACGAGAAGACGCATGCAAATGCACCCGCATGACAAATTAAAAAGTCTGGTAGGCTGGTTCGGTCAAAATCGACTAAATGCAAGCTCTTCCGAAAATATCAGCGCTATCAGTGAGAATCCAAGGTATTCAACAAGAACTCGGCCTTTCGCAGACAACAAATTGGCGATACAAGACTTGGCTCTTCGACCGTACAAGATTTAACTGACTCAAGAGCTCAAAGTTAATGCCATAGACTATGCCGTTTCTCCGCTGACTGGGCTATCGTGCAGTTAAAAGTTAACTTCAAAAGTTAGAAGTACCATAGGAACCACTGCTTTGGGTATACGTTAAGAAATTAGAAAAGCTATACAGTTTTACTTGCTCCCGTAAAATTTCGCAACGCCTTTGTGAAAGAATGAAGTTTAAAAATTAGGTAAAAACTTCAGGAAGACAATGAAACGAAAACAATTCCAATCGCATGCCTTTTTGCAAAAGTATTACGATGACATGATTTGCATTAATTATCTTCAATTGATTCTTCGACTTCGTCATCCGAGTCATTTTCAATTTGATCGATTTTACCTTTAGTGCGTCGGAGCACAGAGAGTAATTATGTCTTAGTAGATAGATAGGAGTGTATCCGAATTAAAAAAATATAACAAATGTGGCAAGCTTATAACTTTCCTTTTTATACCCTATCCTTAGGGTATATTAAGTTGGACACATAGTTTGTAACATATAGAAATATTAAAGATAGACCCAACAAAGTATGTATATAAATGATCAGCATCACTAGTCGAGTCGATTAAGCCATGTCCGTCCGTCCGTCCGTATGTCACCAGTTTTTGGGCCTTAAAATTTTGAGCTAGGTTGATGAAATTTTGTATACGAGGTCCTTGGAAAAGTAAGCAATACAAGTGTAAACATTTTTAAAATCCGCCCACTGACACGCCCACTTTTTAATATGAAACTCGAAAAAACTTACTTGAGCAAATATGTAGATATCCACTTAATCTACAAATCGTCTATACATAGCAGAAGCCACGCCTACTTTTTAGGGGCGTTTACTTCAAAAATTAATTTTCGAGTAAAAATATTAGTTTATAGGGCAAAATAGAAAATTTTGTGAATACATTTTTCACCGCCCATGGACACGACCAAATAAGATAGGGATAGGGTATCATAAGATCCGCTCCAGGCGGATTGTAGCATTTTTCACTGGTTGTAATGGTCAAGTTGTTTATTTCGATGTCGTTGAATTATTAAGGAATTAATTACTATACTAATGCTATTGCCTGTAATAAATTATCCTTTACAGAATGCAAATCGGACAAGAACAATTGGCTATGCCTGCACTGTGGATCAGTATTGTGTGGGCGATTTGAAAAAGCACATGCACTTAATCACTTTAAGGTGAAGAGTCATAAAGTTTGCATGAATACGTTAGATTATTCTGTATTTTGGTAAGTTATATAGGATGTAATACCTCAAAATTTTATTCGAGAGAAAATTTCAGTTACAAATGTGATGATTTTGTTATAAATGAAACCAATTATGTGGAGGAACTACGGCAGGAACTCAAAAATGAAGATGACTCCTGTTCAGAAACATCATCTTCGTCGAAATCACAACAAGAAACTGCGAGTGTATCATCCAATGACTCAGGTTGGGAAGACACCCCTAGACCAGGAAGAAAACTTCGACCACGTAAGCGTACAATCTCTAGCGAAAGTGGCGATAATGCAACGGCGAAAAGAAAGTCTCTGCGGAAGGTTTGTAATCTAAGAGATATGGCGACTTGTTTGCTCACGGTGGTATTTTTTGTTTTATCAAGCAGGTTGTAGGGTTAAGGAATCTTGGTAACACATGTTTTATGAATTCCGTTCTGCAATCGCTAAGCAATATTAAGGAATTCAGTTGCTATTTTAATGCACTTCCATGTCTAGAGCCTAGTGGCAAACAAAAGCAGCAAAGGGTCTACTGTTCGCGTAGCCTTAAAGAGAATATGAACGATGCGAACGTGGTCGAAGAGTTAAGAAAGGTGTTGATTAATCTTAGTAAAGGAGGCGATGGATCAAAAGCTATCTCACCCGAATGCCTCTTTCTTGTTATTTGGAAAGTAGTTCCTCAATTTCGTGGTCATCGACAGCACGACGCACACGAGTTCTTACGTTACATGCTCGATCGGTTACATACGGAATTGCAGCATCTAAGTGTAGATCCTGTTCCCTTGCAAGCTAATTCCAATGAATTGAAATCAGGAACAACAATAGGAAGCAATGGTAAGTCCATCGCGTATGGAAGTCTAAATACAATTGGTTCACCGTGCTACAAAGATGTCTCATCATCATCATTCACATTATCACCTTCATCGTCATCTTCGTCTACATCTCCTTCTACACCAGCGAATAGCAATTACAAGGGTGGACGCAGTTCGATTGTAACAAACGTTTTTGGTGGAACCCTGCAGAGTGAGGTGCGATGCCTGATTTGTGGAATGGAGAGTAAGAAGCACGATCCATTCTTAGACCTGTCGTTAGACATTCCAGAAAAATTCTACAAAGACTGTGCTGCGAATACTGTTCTAGGCGGTAGCGGCGGCGGTGGCGGCGGCGTTACTGGTGTGGTTGCTACGGACAGTTCTAGCTCAGCCGAACCCAAAATTAAACCAATTTGCAATATTAGTGACTGCTTGTCTAGTTTTACAGAGGTATACTCAAATGTAGTGGTTCTGTTATGGATTTCTAAGATTTTCTATTTTAGGTGGAAGAATTGGCTGAAACTGAACTGTATTATTGCAGCTCTTGTAAATGCAAGCAAAGATCGACAAAGCGCTTTTGGATTCGAAGGTTGCCTAACGTGCTTTGCCTGCATATAAAGCGCTTCAGGTGGAATAATTTTTTCAGGTATAAGTTTAGTTAAACTTTAAAGTCCATTTAAAACTAAGAAACACTATTTATAGAACTAAATTGGATTTGAGAATATCATTCCCAATTCAATCACTTGATATGTCGCAGTATGTCCTAAATAATATTCCAGAAACAAGGAGAACCAGTCAGTCTTGCAACGTTTACGACTTGGCCGCCGTTATTGTACACCATGGCAATGGGTTTGAACTTAGCATGCCATATGATTAGGTTATTTATTGAAATATATTTTTTTTTTTTTACAGTTCAAGCTGCGGTCATTACACTTCTTTTGCTATAAACAATGGCTCCTGGCTGCATTTTAACGATCATACAGTTAAAGAAGTTCCTTCATCGGCGGTTGCAGAATGCAAGCCATACATTCTCTTCTATATTAGGCGGGACGTCAATGGTAGTACAATCAACAGTTTAAACAATAAAAACTCATGAGATTCATAATGCGCTGATTAGTTTTTAGTTAGGTTTTAAGAGACTGATTTCCCCCAATATCCACTCTTTTGTATCCCTTATCCTTATCCCTAAATTTAATTGCTACCACCGTCTGGTGTGTACTGCTGCTGTCCCTGTGTATGGACGTGCATAGCGCAAGCACTGAAACAGCAGTGCATTAAAGGACTTTTTTTTATTTTAAAAGGGAGCCCTTTTAAAACTCGTCTTCGAGAAAAAAAAACCGTTGGAAGTATTAATGTAAATATTTATCTATATTATATAAAAAATCATAAATAAATTAACAATGGCATGTTAGTGCTCTGTTTTTTGCTTGTCAAATGCAAAGCATGGACTCTTTTTACTTTTTGTCTCCTTTTTTTTTTTTAAATAATAGAAAGAAATTAATTATGAAATGATTCGTTGAAATTTTCGTGAGAAAAACAAAATACAAACGAGTGCTAGACTATGAGATCTTGCTAATTTAGAACTGAAAACTTTCGAAACGTAGAAATTAAAATAACTTTGGCAGACCCACTATTTGGAGTTCAATACTTTATCAAAATTATATCTGAAAAATGTTATTAAAACTAAAATATAAATATAAATTGATTGGATGCAAACCTATTGTCAACTAAAGCAATTGAGGAAATAAATAAATGAGAAAAGAGCGGACAGATCGATTTGTTTTCTTATTATAAGTATTTACAGAGAATGAATAAGCATTCAAATATGTATGCTGTAAATTAAAACAATGGTGGGTAGGTATAGAGAAAACACTCAGGTTGCGAGCCTTGAGAAGGAAACAATGCACTGATGACATTTATTTATTATCATTTGATTATTATATATCAAATCTTATTTTGTGCATACGATACGATGTTCGTGGACCAAATCAAAGATAATATATGTATAATTTTATTGTATATAATTCTATTGTTTTGCGAAAGGGTATTCCGAAGTATAACATTAACACAAGAAAAAAAAATCAAAAACAAATACTTAAAAGCACTGAGAACGAATGAACTTTTACGAGCGAAGGCACTCTGAAAAGCGTGAGTGTTGTATTATACGCGTGTATTATCTATATTATCTTTAACCAAATGCACTGAGGCCAATAATTAACGAGAAGAAAAATTGATGTTTTTGACGGTCTTAAGATTCAGGTTCAAGTTTCCAACTAGGTACCATTCTTCACCTACTGCCCCTAGACATCGTCAGCAAAAAATAGCGCCCTCAACCATAACCTGTTTGTCGGCCTCTTTCCGCTCCTCCGTTCTTAATGAATTTAACCTCGTTGATGTAACCACCGACTACACCCCCGCTAAACTCAGCTTTGGTCAGAACTTCCGTACATCAATCCCAACTCGTAAAACATGGTCTGATGTGGAGCAGGTGGATGTCGGAACGATTCACATCTACACTGATGGATCTAAGACCTCAGACGGAGTTGGTGGTGGTGTATACTCCTCTATGCTTAACTTAAGCATATCCTTTCGCCTCCCTGATCATTGTAGCGTTTTTCAGGCGGAAATTATGGCAATTAAATAAGCCATGTCATGGCTAAACTGTAATGTACTATCTGCCACGGATATTAGCATTTTCACAGACAGTCAGGCAGCCATTAAATCTCTGGAATCACCCACAACCACATCAACGGTCGTAAAAGATTGCCGTTCATCTCTGATGGAGATCTCAGTGGCAGAACGTCTCCTCTCCTCTGTCCTCTGTCTCTCATTGCAGTGTCGTAGTTTATAGTAATTGGATGTGGTTATTGGAGATCCGGTGGTATCACAATGGGCCTTTTTGGCCTAAGTGAGCTGGTGCCCATCTGTATCTAGGCGCTAGCTGCCACGCTAACCTAACCTAACCTTCCAACTTTTCGCAGAGCATACAGCCATTTCTTTGAAGGTGCCGCCGATTTTTTTTCTCACCACGGTCAACTCATGTTTGTATGAAAAAAGAAGTATTTACATAAGACTTAACTTGATACATATTTAACTTAATTTAACCACAGCTAAACTATCAGTTAACACCAAGAATACTTCTGATGTTCTTAAATTGGAAGGGTCACAACACTCCATTAGAATGTGTTCTTTTTATAGTAAATGGAAATGAAATGCAAGCAAGAACTTTTAAACTTTTAAAAGTTTGAAAATGGTATCCGTGTCATCTGGAGCGCTTAAACAAAATATTAGGCATTTGTTTAGCTCAAGTTTAAATAGCTCACCCAACTGCCAAGACTGCGACTGCTTTTGATCGCTAGTTCTTGACAATCACACAGAAGGTGGCATGCAGCTGCTATAGTAGACAATTACCCCTATCGCAGAATCCGTCGTAATAGGTATTTTTCTACGAAGTACGAAAGTAATATCACAGAATCTATCGTAGAAGACATTTTGCTACGAATTGAAATTCAGTAAGGCAATACTATCACCGCTATCGGGGGATCCGTCGGATCTGAAATTCACTTCACCTATTTGATTCACGTGAACATAAAAATGCGATCGTAGAATCCTTCGGGTAATCTGTCTTACCGACCACTTGAGAACTAATAAATTGAATTGTGACATCTCATTTCACAAACATACATAATGTATGTATGTATGTTTTGCAAAAATTAAATCCAGAAAAAAGAATATATTTTATGTTTTTAATGCGAGATCGTTTGTTTTAACATCAGAACTAGACCTTGCCTCGAAGTACTCAATCTGTCCAACACAAAAGTTAGTGACGTGTTTACGATTTCTCCGAAACTCCCGTGTATCTTCTGGTCGTCTTTTTTTGTTTTGTCCTGACATTGACCGGATTTTCTTTCATTGCATAAGAAAATCTTTGTTCAAATCAAACATTAAAATAAGAAAACAAGTACATACAAATAAATTATTTACACATAAATTGTTCACTACTGGCGTCCTTTTTGCAACATACCTACATCATCAAATAACATCAGATCCGCAATGAAAAAGCTGCGGATATCAAATGCATGTGAGGTTCGATCCGTGCGTTTTCCACGATGCAGTGCAGTGAATCTTATTCACGTCGCCTACATGTGGATGCTTCATGTCTGCGGATTGCACGATGCAAATTTATAATTTTCCGTCCGACAGATTCCATGATTATTGATTTCCTTCGAATTCGTTACATTTGTTACGACTAATTCTGTAATAGAGGCAAATATGTTGTAGCCCTAGGCGTGTTGAGTAGTTACCTAATGCAAAGTGGCATTCCACGACGCCAATAGCCGTTCAGGTATATCTGTGCTCAAGTTGTTGCTTTGTTTAATTTGCAACAAAGGGCTAAGGTTAGCTTCTCACAACTGGATTAAATATTTTCCCAGTAAAAAGCACTAATTCGCATTTCGCTGGATTCAGACCCCTTCGTTTGACCCATTAGTACATGAGTCGCTCGCTAAATAAAGTGATCATCGTAGACCATTAAGTTGAAATGCTTACTTTTCAATGCGTCTAATAATTCACTGTTTACTACATATGTATAAGCCATACTGCTGTTTTCAATTATTTTAAATTAATTATGTTAAATTTCACATGAGATTTTGGAACAGAACTCAGTTTTTGACATCACCTATAATAGCAACTTGGCACATTATAGGATGTGTATATTACAAATCTTGTTTGATTAAAATTGCAAGCGCTTTGTAAGATGAAAATTTATATAGTAACACCATTCTCTTATCTCTTTTATATTGTCAATCGTTTTCGTTTCAGTTTGTATCGCTTTAAAATATTCTCATAACAGTCTGCCTTTTTCCCTATGTTGAAAGGGACACATTGCTTCTAATGCCTTTATCGGAAGCCGATTATACCGACGCAATCGTGTTTGTGTCGTCTTTCCCTTTTATGTCTATTAACATTTGAACACATTAAAAACATAAGTGGAAAGCAAAAATAAGAACATTTTTATAGACAATGATACTTACTAGTTTTGAAACATGTTGGTTGGTTAGTTGGTTGGCGTGGCAGCTGGCACCGGCTCACTTGAGCCTAAAAAGCCCATTGTGATACCACCGGATCTGTAATAACCCCAGCTAAATACTATAACTACGACACTACAGTGAGAGACAGAATACCAGTACAAATAGGCTACCAGACACAATCACACTTAGAAGAGGTTCTTCCGCTGAATCAGGAGAACCAACCGGAGCTTTTGATAAAGCGTAGAAGGTGCCTGATGGGTACACCAGTCAGGTCATAGAGGTCGTCAAAGAAGTTGACACATGTTAGATCTATTCAAATTTATATATAATATAAAATTGAACTAGTGGTTGTTTAAAAAATAAACCGAAATATCGACTAGTTTTGCTCCCATAATTCCGCTTACAAATTTGAACAAAACTAATGAAAATCTCACAAACGAAAACAATTTAACTATCAATCATTAGGAAATATTATAACACAAATCATTTTTGTAGGTACATTAAAAAATTAAAAGAAATGTTTTGCTACGGTATATGGTAACGTAAAACCAACCGCGAAGTCGAATTTAATTTAACCCTCAGTCCCATCGATCCGCTATTAGACCATTGCTGAGAAGATGATCTAATACATAGTTATGCTATCTTTATTCACAATCTTAATAAAAGCACTTCAACAATACTAATACCACAAGACTAGTGGTGAACGGGTTTGTAATGTGAAACGTTTAAATTATAAGAACACTACAAATTCGTACAAAGCACTGGATGAAGTCATCTTTCATACGCAAAAAAATGAAGAGTGTTTTTGGAATAAGTACTTACATATGTATAGCCCAGCTTATTTAACTCAAGTTTAAATAAAAACAAACATTAGGCATTCTCAATTCTCAAAGAAAATGTCCTCCTAATTAAAAACAAACAACACGTAGAATTCCGAGGAAAAAATTCGGTCCGAATTGCTGATAACCCTGATTGTCACCGTTTGGAGTATGTACTAGCGAAATAATCTTTGAGCAACCGTAATTTATTTTTTTGAGCTTAAATGAGTTGTAAAACACCTTTTAAATTTCGAAGGTTTTATTTTAATGATTTGTTTATGTTTTATTTTTCCTGGAGATTCTATTATAGGTCAGCCCCCGCTGTCTGCCTGAGATGTTTACATTGTCGCTGCCTACGAAATAATGAGCTATGCATGATCAAGCAGTCAAACCAATATACACTTTATCAATCCTTTGCACATGATTGAACAAAAATCAAAATATTTTGCTTCAAGCAGACAACGTATACGTGTTTTATTTTCACTAATACACTTTTACATGCTTAATGAGATTTTGACCTGTGTATATGGCGCCTAACAGAAGGAGACGGCAAATCAAAATTACCATTCATTGGCGAACCAAATTCGGAAACAAATGATTGTCGATTTTTCATAGGTTTATTTTATTCTTCATCGGTTAGGTTAAATTAGGGTCATGAGGTTGTCATAAGAACACTAGGCCCATCGCAATCCCTAGAATGGGCCTAATCGGAAGAATGGAATCTTAATCACGTCGCCCAAGCATTTGATTGGCCTACAGTAATTGAGTTAATCCCTCAGTTCCTTGAACCTACTTTTTCTAGATTACTAAAGAAGAACCTGCCTAGATATAAGGATCAGATTTCTAGAAGTGCGTAATGTCCTTCGAAGCCTGTAAATCATCACAATGGCTACAAATATCCGATTCTGATAATCCCAGTAGATTGGACTTCCTCAGAAGACAATGTCCATATTCCTGATTTGTGATCTTCATGCTTTAAGAATATTTGGCTACTGTGCATGGGGCTTCAAATTTGAATCTAGAAAAATACCATCAATGTTTTTTGACGGTTCGACCTTCTGCGAGTGTCTGACAAACATCTCATGAGTATAATCTGGGGCCTTCATCGGTTCTTATCGTAAATTACTTTCAGAGAAGTTTGACTTACGAAAAAAAAAAAAAAAACACCAAACAGGAGACAAAAAGAAAACAATCGATTTGAAACATTTACAAGTTAAATTATTTTATTGTTTAAAGTTATTGTACACACTTACATTACTTTAGTACATTGTACAAGTTTTTTTTTATTTTTATTTTTATTTTATTTCTCTCTTTTAGATACATTCAGTTTTATGTATACTTTTTTATAAATATATATATGTACTTTAAAGTATTTTTACGCAAATCCTGGAAAAGGGAAGATAAAAACAGTTAAAAAAATAAGGGAAAGAAAGATAGGGATTTATAGTAATAAATTAACACATTTATTTATTTATTTATTTATATGGTTTTGTGTATGTGAATATTATTCGTTCTTTTACACAAATATATAAGGATAAAAAATAACAAATTCACAAATGAGGAATGCTTGAGCAGATCCTCGCTTTCGTTCCGCCGCCTGTCAGCTGTGTACAAAAAATAAAATTGAATAATTGAATTTCGGATGTGCATGTGTTTTTTTTTTTGCGTTCTTACACGAATATTAAAGTAAAAATAAAAGAAAGTTGTAGATGTAGCTGCACAAAAGGGTACAGTGCGTCTACCTCGTCTGTGTTCGGTTTTTGGTGGTCTGCGAAGGATTTGCTTTAGCACACCGTATGCAAATGTAATCATCGTCTGCTTTGATTTGACTTCGATTGAGTCCAACACAGAACATATGGAACCACTCATTGCAGCCGCCGTCACACTGCACCCAATCAACTTCACGACCCGTTGGCTTGTGACAGTTCTCAGCACGGCATTCCTCCTCATCGTCCTCCTGTTGTGCCAGCTGAGCTCGCTGCGAAAGTTTCTTATTGGTAGCACGCTTCCGTTTTTTAGTGTTGCCACTTTTCGGTGTCTGCGTCGGTGTGTTGTTCTCCGTGTTATCTTCGGTTGGGATAATGGCTGTTTGCTTTACCGGCTCGGATCGGCGCCCTCCGATGGATTTTTTGTTATTGGACTGCTGCAGCTTGTTCGGGGTTGCTGTCTTCTTTCGTGGAACTGGACACAACATCGCGGGGTCTAAGGAGCGACGTTTTTTCAATGTAGCGTTGCTGCCACTACTGCTGCTCGAGTTGTTATTTGTGTGGTGGTGGACTAGGCTGTCGTTGGATTCTTCTGAGGGGAGGTTAAAAGTCTGCTGGTAATGGCTAAGGTCGGAGGCGTGTGGATTTGAGGTTTTAATTATCCGCCACAGTTCCTGTGAGACATCCAGTGAAACTTCGAGAAGGTCTCCCTCCATCATTAGTTCTTCTAATGCATTGCATTCAGTGTCAGTCAGTTTAATTTGAAGGTTCTTGCCGTTTTCTTCTTCTGGTTGATGGGAGGAGTCTTCATCACTAAAAGCATCTTCATCGATCCGAAGACGTCCCTCATCGTCGTCGTCGTCATCATCTTCATCTTCATCGTTGTCTGGATCTTCGCCATCAGAGATACTGGACTGCTTTTCAGGGTGGACTGGATTCTTTCTTTGCTGTTGCAACGTGCGGCGATTGGGTTTATCTGTTTTTCCTCTATTCCGTGTCAGAGCTTCTATTGTCAAAGCTATATCGGGATTGGCCAAAGCCTTTTGTGCACGTTCCTGCCAGCTCATAGCGCGTTCTGCTAGACACCTTAATGCTTCGTCTTCAGGCAATCGGATTGGTAGCTTTTGTAATGATACCAACAACGGTAGGATCGTTTCCAAGCGCGGTCGCTTTGATCGCACACAAGACGGGCACAGAAATTTCGGCTTAACTTGAATTCCATTAGCTACTGGCGATGGGCTGCCTGCCAATGTCGGGGTGCTTGAAGTAGATCTTGACTTGGAAGACCCCCCCTTGATGCAATCTTCATGGAACCAATCTTTACAGAGTTGACAATTGAACATAACACCCTGGAACTTGCTACTACAGAGACAATAGTCGTCTTTGAGTGGATTTTTCCCCATATTTTCACGTCTAAGCTCCCTCACATTACGAAGTTCCTTTTCTTCAGCCGCTTTAAAAGTTTCCAATATTTGTGCAGGATTTGGATTTTTTAGAAAATCCTCCTCAAACGGTGTTTTGCTTTCTGAATCACTACCAGCCGATTCTATTCGTGGCATAAGCACCTCCAACAGTGTGTAACGAGTGTTCTTTTTGAGGAATGCTTTTGCAGTGTTGTCTTTCCACTCTTTGGCGCTTTTTAAATGTCCTTGCATACGGAACAGCTCTTCAAGCTGTATGGGAATGTTTTTGCCACGTTGTACGATTTCCTCCAGTGTGTGACAGTATGGAAAGTGATCGTTGGCCTGCAATGCTTGAACAGACTTCAGCCACTCCTTGGCCTTCTTTATGGCGTCCTTGAGCGCTCCATACGATTGTAGATGCACATTTATTTCATCACCACTCTTCAAGAACTGTTCAATCTCAGGTAATTCGTGCTGAACACTACCACGAAAGTACTTAGCCGCTGTCTTCTCCCAAGTTTCAATTTGAGTCAAAATCTGTTGCAATGCTTTCAATTCCGTCTCTACAACTGGATCACTTGCTATCCTTTGACCAGTGCTTATAAGATTCTTGATATCGACAAGTGTCATTTTTACGGCTGAGTTTCTTAGCATTTCCGAACGCTTGCACCATTTGATAGCGTTTAATCGATCAGCCAATGCAGTCATTTCCTCCATCTCAATTCGAAGTGAACAACCCTCATCGATGAGTGCTTCTGTGATTTTTTCGTCCATCACGTCTGTTGGATTGGCCAACATATGTTTTGCCCGCTCGACAAAATCCTTGCCGATTGCGAGAAGCTCTCGAACACTGCGCCCTTCTTCGATTACACAGCAAAGGTTGTCGATTTCTTGTGCAAATAATCCAAGTTCTTCCATTGTCAACTTGTACTGAGCAGCATCTATTGAATGGTCCAAACGAGTGCGAACCTATTCCAGAGTAAATTGATAATGAGAGGAAATACATGAGTTTAAAATAAGGATGGGCTTCTTTATTATAAATGAAGTGTCGGAATTATAATAGGAAGCAGGTACACGGTGTTTTCACAACGTCCCTACAATACAATAACTTACCTTATTGATTCCCAATTGTTGTATTACAGTCACACATTTCTCCGCTTCCAGAACAGCTGCACTCAATCTATCAATCAGTGTTGAACTAGGAAACTTCTTGAGCTCAGCTTCTTTCATCAGATCTTGCAATTCAGCGAGTGTAGCCACAGTGGGTTTTTTTGTGTCTAGGATGTCACGGCATCGTGAAAGCCATCTTTCAAAGCTCTGAGCTTTTATTTTCAATTTATGGAGCATAAGGGGCATCTCGTCTAGCGTATACCGATACTGAAGAGTGTGTTTCTCGGGGGGACAAACACATAGCACTGTGTAATGCCTCAGGCATACAATCGAATTCGTGCACTCACAAGAAACTGCCGATAGGAAACATGTGGTATTACACTCCTGGCAGTGACGCTCGTCATCCGGAATCAGTTCAAAAGCTTTGCGTTCAGCTCGAGTTACTCCCCATTCAAGTAAACTTTTGCGCAATTTCTTCTCAGAATCCACCATTTCAACCATATCGATGTAGCAGGCTGTGGCAATACCAAATGTCAGCTTGTTTGGTTCCAGTGCCATCTTGCAGACAAGTTCGTCGTGCGAAAATACACAGAAGCGACGTAGAATCGAGTAATGATTGACGCACTCGCGTCCCATCTTTAACCAATCAGCTGGAGCAAAGTTAACGGCCTCGGCAAAGTTGTAGCCTTGGTTAAATCCAGCATGATACGCTCGTGGAAATGTGATAACAAATTCACCAGCATTCTGATCTGTGCGGAATACTGGAACACCATTGTTCATCAGGATGTTCGGGTTCATTATAGTCACCAGTTGATGGAGTAAATCTGGCTGTGAAGCAAATAATTCAGGAGCTGCTTTCTTCATAGTCTCTTCGAAAGCCTCTGCACATGAGCCTGGTACTCCGTACCATGTTTTCGGTTCACCCCAGTGCAGATAATTAATTGAGTAGCTCCAGTGATCCTCATTGTGCCAACAGAATGCGGCAAAACACATGCCCACATACATCCAGGGGGCATTCATTCCACTTATATCAGCATTAATGTGTCCTAAAATCGAGTCCTCAAGTAACGGAAGGTTATTCAAGTTCCACGGCGATTCGGCATATTCCTGATCACTTGGCAGAAGGTAAAGTGAGCTTTTTGTTGGAAATCCAGAGCCATGATCCATAGTATGGAGGTCTGCTCCATACTCCACAGTTACATCTTCATCAATTGACGATACAATGCGCCAGAATTCTCTTTCGACTAAATCTGTCGGCACCATGTGCACTGGCTTGCGGAAATAATCTGCCTTAAATTGGTCTGCCATTTCTCCGAACTGCTGAAGTGTATATTCTCGTTCAGCCTGCTCGAAACCAAACGCTTCTGTGGGCTTGCTCACTTCTTCTACCACGCATCTAGGACACAGCCATTCACCCTTTGGGATGGATGCCAGTGGTGGAATCAAACAGAACGTATGATAGCTATCATCGCATCCATCACAGAGAAGCATCGATTCTTCTACATCACCACGGTTACAGATATGACAAATATATTTCATCAGAGGATCTACCAGATTCACATTCTTGCCGCTTCCCGAATTCACTGCTATATCATTGAAAGTGGCCATGAGATTCCGTTTAAAGTCCTCTTTTGTTTCGATATGACCTGTAGCTGATGAACAAGATGGTGTCGCTCCCAAGCCACAGACTGCGCCTTTGCCCGAATTAGCAAAGCGCTTCGACCGGCGTGCCGTAGTTTCATTCGGTGGTGTAATCTGTTGCCGGGACACAATCTCGTGCGATTTGTAGTCCTTACCTGATTCAAAAGAAAATCAACACATACACATTTACATTTTCAATTGACACATCGATACAATCAAAGTCTTCTGCTGCGAGAGCAACGCAAGACACTTTACATATCTTATGACTTTGATTACGTAAGGAATAAAAATAGTTTTCAAAATAATTCGCAAGAAAAATAAGACTTACCGTCATCTGTGCCGACTGCGTCGGCTTCCAACTTCATATCGATGATCTTGCCCGATGTATACACGTTGAACGGGTGCAGAATCCTCTCATAGTGCGCCTTCAGTGTGGCTCCAACACTCTTACTCGATGGGTATGACATTCTATTGGCGACCTTCGCCCACTTTCTCTCCTTGGTTGTCTGTTCCATGCCACCTTCCTCCTGCACTACTCTGTGCAAAGTATACAGATCCAAGGCCTTTCTCTCGACCATGGGAATCTTCAGAGATGATCCTTGCAGCTCCCAGAACTTTGCAATCTGGTCGAGAAAGTTTAACTTTACCCGTGTCTTCGCCTCCAACTCGTTCAACCGCTGTACACGTGGAGTGAACTTTAACTTGTCCACATCCACAGCGAACGGTGGACGCCATTCAGGTGGTGGCAGAATCTTGGCAATGCCACATTTCTCGGCTATTTGTCGAATTTTACTGATGTACGCGAGTGGATTCTTAAACTCTTCCGTTGTTGGTCGAAATACCGGACACTCACGTGGCGTATCGAAGTGGAACTCTTCGTTTTTATTTTGCGAGAATGTCGATGACGAATGCGGCTGTGTGTGACAGGACTTACCTCGTGCGAACAACTTCTTCTTGGCTTCTTCCCCTGATACGTTTCCAGGAAGCGACGAACTAGAATCACTTGACGACGTTGAAGTACTCACTCGCTCGCTGTTCTTCTTTTCACTTCCACTGGCCGACTGAGACGTTCTGTTCCGCAGCCGCCTCTGTGGTGTCCCATTTGTTATTACACCACCACCAGAGGACAATGGGGAGCCCCCTACAGCTGCTCCCGAGGTGCCCAATGATGAAACTTCTGCGGCTGCTGCTTTGTTAACTTTCGTCGACATTTTTTTCATTGGAACTTTTTTTCTTCTTTTTCTTTAATTTTCCTTTAAAATTCTATTATTGTAGACTTTTTATTTTTTCTCTGGTTACAGCTAATTAATCCACATAGCATCCACAAACCATCTACCATCTTCTCTCGCACATTTTTTGTGCAATATTGGTTTTATAATAACTTTGACGACAAACTGTGTGCATTTTTTTCAACTTTTCCTCAAAAAAAAAAAAAAAAACTCGTCTCGCGAAAAAAATAGTCGCACTATTCGGGTGGACAGTGGACCGAGGGAGAAAATCCTAAAATTCACTTAAGTACAATGCTGTGTTTCTTTTGGCCAGCAACAAATTTTTTTGAGCAATTGCAAAGTAATTTTTCTAGTATCTAATAATTGTGTGTTAATTTTATTTTTCAGTTTGTTTTTTTTCTTTTTTGCTTTTTCGTCTTTTGTTTAAGAGGTTCGCGAGGCGCGCTGGAGATATGTGGGTATCGGCCGCGAGAGCCGATGGCAAAAGGTTTCCGTATATATTCACGTATTTTCGCTGCACAATGCTACATTTAAATGGCGATTCTGTGTTTTACATCAGTTTTTTGCTTATACTTGTGGGTAAAAAAAATTCACAATAAATTCACTCCTCCATTCTCGCGATACAACACCACAAATAAAATAATATATAAAAAAACACTCAAACTTTTTTACAGTAAATTGAATTATGGCGCATGTACGAAGTAGGCTGCGTTCAGGACCGACTGTTGCGGTAAGTGCTGCTATAATTTTTAGCACTCGAAAGCTTCGAAACTTCGCATAGGGTGTTGCAGTGATAAGCTTTTCTGTTTTGGATTTACATGGGAGGCACCATTATTCGTTTAATAATGAAATTCACTAAATTTTTTAATTAATTTGACATGATCAATCATTTTGATTGCTTTTTGTTCATTGAAATCTCTCTGAAGTCACTAACATTCATTGCATTCACTTGAAATTCATAAACATGAGCACTGAAAAGTCAGAGAGCACATAAATACGTGCTAGTAGATATTGGTGTATAGTTTTACTTATGTTGTTTTCCATTTTGTAATGCAGTTTGAAATGACAAAAAAATAGCAATTTAGAAGCGTTGGCTTCTTGGAATCATCGTTTAGGAAAGATTTTCCCTTCACGATTTAATTTCACTCAGAATACTCTGATGCATATAAGCTTTTTCATTGAACTACTTTTCAGTCACTTTTTATTGTAAGAAATAAAAACAAGGAATATGGCAGTTCACTAAAAAAAATACAGAGTTGATGGGAAGCCAAATTACATGTTCCATTGGAATTCAGAAGAAGTAATTTATTTAGTGAAAGTGATACTATTATAGTTAAAGATTGGTCGGTGAATACCGCTCTTGATATAGAAGATTAAAATCCATCTTTCAATTTTGAACAACCCTGTGTTGTAGTTGCGTAGGAGTCGCCATCTATGTGCAGGCTACCTGAACTACTCATTAGAACATTTACTATAAAAATCATATTTTGAAAAGTGTGGGAAAAGTGCAATCAGCTGGTTGTCATTTGTCAAATACCAGATAAAAATCCATGAGTTTATAAAATTTAGCTACAAGCATATGAGAAGAAGGATGAGGGAACAGTGAAAGGAAGCCGGTTTGGCATTATATTATATATTTTAAGGAAATAACTTATTATATCGGATGTACATACAATGCAATAGCTTTTATGTACATACTTTGTTTATAGAGTTGGAAATTACTTTGTTCCGGTAGTCAGAAACAGTATAATAATTATCGGGTGTTGAGTGCATTAATTAAAGTTCATATCAATTCTTAAATTACAGATATTTCAAAGTACCATAAGTTTTAATTTTGACAAAACTAAGCTCAAAATGATTTGGTTTCAGTTTTTTTTCTGGTTACGATTTGAAAAACAAATGTTAGTATGTGCATATGATTATGATTGTTGCATGCAATCTGTACTAAATTTCATGAAAAGCTTATTGTTATTCTAAGACGCAAACCCTCAAAATTGAAAAGCTTTAGAAATTAAGTTTATGTCATAGGGGACATTTAATTTGATAGGTAATTCTAGTTTATACTATAGAGAACCTAAATTACACAGACAACTCGAATTTCCCTCGGTACCGAAAACAGGCCACATCAGCAACAGCGGTTCAGCGGCACTATGAAAATTAAACACTTCAGATTCAGATTCCAGATCTACGAAAAGTTTAGTTTCTGAGTAGTGGTGAAGGCTTCTTTCAGAAAAAAGCTCATTTGGCACGAAGTTGCCATGAGTAAATTTTTTTAAATTGAGAATTTGATGTGTTTTTTTTTTTTCTAAAGAAAAGTATTTTGTCGGTTTCACCACAAATGGTTAGTAATCACTTACATGGTGTTAGAAATTCGAAGTTATTACTAGGTATACCACTAAATTTCTAATCTGGAAAAGAGATCGTGATGGAAAGCTAGAACTCGTACTGTTGGCGATAGGCCTTATGTACATCAAAGATTAGGCCTTGAGTTCAGAACTCGTCCATTATTTTTAGGCAGATGACTGAGATCATCAGAGAAAGAAGAATCAAGACAAAGTATTCTAACAAACAGGGCAGGTACATGTGTATGTCTGTATAGGGAAGGTGAATGAACTTTGTCTCCTTCTCTTTATCCACGCAACTTCTGCAAAAATTATTTGGTAGAAGATTCAAGAGTGGCCCGGTCACAGGCAGTGTTCTATAAAAGGACCTATCAGAATGCTGAGGTTAAAATGTTTTAAGAAGATTAATTCCTTTGAGCGCTCTAATCCAGAAAGGGGCATATTTCACTGCAGATATTGCATATGGTGCCATTTTACTAGAGGGTATTGGACCTACATATCAATTAAATCCAACCTGTAGCGAGGGCCATACCGAAGTCACATTTATCTGGAAAGTTTTCCCGAGTATTTTTGTTGGCGTGTTACCTGGAAAAGCCTTGTGGCTTGGTGGTGAATGTTGAATTGTCCAGACAGCTCCATAAAAGACGAGCAGCAATCGATGCTGACTTTAAGGGAAACATGGATAAATCCAGAGAATTTATGACGGCTTAGCTGTCGGCGAAGATAATATCCATAGTGGATACATCGTTACATCTCGGCTAGGTCAAGGTCTCCTTAATTGCTACCATTTTCGTATACATATACGCTACAATGGTCATGAAGACTTTGAATCCCTTCGCATAGAAATGGATTAAATTGACAATTACTTTATCATGTTCAACCCAGAATTTACGGGGAGAAATTGATAATCGAAAGTTCCGTCAGACCTTGAATTTAGCCAAGTTGAAGGACGGACCACTGGAAAGAGAATGGCGACAGTAAAGAGTAAAGGGCCATACTGACTTTTAGTTTTCTGCCATGCTAAAGAGTATTGGCTGAGTTCCCTGTCGAAAATAAGCCAATTTTAATGCGGTACTTTTTTGCACTGGAAGATATACACCGTGAATTAAGACTACCTATCTATTCTAAGTGTCAAACAAAAGTTGCTCGTTTAATTTAATACCAATATACAATTTCTTTGAATGGCATACAAATTAAGATGCACTTATTATTGAACTGTAAAATGACTCGATTTAACTAATGAGTTTCTTATCATAATAAAGTCATTAATCATCTGTCGTTGACTAAAACATACAGAAAACACTTATAAAAGGTACTGCTACACTGCCTTAAAATGTTCACTACGTTTCATAATGAAGGCTATGATAAAGTTCTTCTCGATTATTGTTTTTCTAACATTGTTCCACATGATGGTGCATGCTAATGAAAGTAATACACAAGAGCCTGAGACAATAGCGTTGGTCGCTACTAAGGCCGCAGGCGCAAGGACTTCTATTTACGGTAAGACTTATCAGCATCATCTTGCTGGCAACATATAAACATTTTTAAGTTGTTTGCAGATCCTTGCAACTTTAATCCCTTTGCAAATACTCCTTGTGCAACACTATGCATGAATTACGGTTATTCTAAGGGCGGTCTCTGCATTGGATATTATTGCTATTGCTATGTGTAAATATTATTTGTGTCTATTTTATATTTTACGTAAGTAAATAAAGTTGTGGTATTAAAGAATTTATTTTTAGTGAATAATAATCTACAGTACTTAGGTTCATTTTATTTTGCACTTGGAGCTGTTAAAATACTGAGTTTTTAGGCTTTAGAAGGAGAATTTATTGGAAAAAGAACAACGTAGGTTTTTTAGGGATAGGAAATACCACACATGAGGAGTGTTCCATACTATTGTCTCCCTCTCCACAAGCATTGCATATGGAAGCTTTTTTTTTATAATCTGCACATGTCAAAGGGGATATGATTTCCCTTTTACTGGTTAACAGGGCACTGGCGGTAGTTAATTTGGAAGAGAGAAGAAGGGATAGGAAAGAGTTGGAGTTGGTATTTGAAACTCAGGTGATATTAGGTTTCAATTTTTATTCTCCTTGGGTGATATCCATTTTTTTGACTGGGGAGAGAGTTGTGTATGATTTTTGCAATCGTTCGTAATTCATAGTATTTTTTTCGCGTTCATGTTGAAATACACTAAGTGTTTTCTGAGCGAATTATTTAACCAAGTTACTTCCAGGAGAGAAACGCTACACGCCCTGACCGGGGATACTTGAAGACACAACGCATGTTTGGGGCTAGACAAACTTTTTGCTAAGATTTTCATAGCAATTACCAACTGTTTTGAACCTATAAGTAAAAGGTTAAGCAATACCTTAAATGTAGCTGGACTGCCACTACAGACATACATATGTATGTAATATGACCTGTTCCTCATAATTAACACAACTTCAGGCCATTAGAATAGAAAAGATCTTCGTATGAAGGACAGAACCACAATTGTCCAATAGGTATTTCAGTGGTTCTTGGAGCCAATACGACTGCACTCCAGATCTGGATCAGAGCGGCGAGTACTACGAAAGTTGACCTCATATTTGCGTCGAACATGTAGCCCTGGTGTTATAGCCTCAGACAGGACCATAGTCATAAGATAAAGCTTCAGTTCGGCTTAAACCATAAGTCACCTTGTTTAAGTCAACGAAATGCTTTAATTGGACACCCTATTATATAGGCAGTGGTTAGTGCATTAGTGCGTTGGGTGCCGTGGCTCAGTGTATAGTGCGTTGGACTACTACGCAAGGGATTACAAGCTTTAATCCAAACAAATACTACCTCGTGCGGGCGTCTGACAAACATTCAAGAGTATAACTGTCATGACTCATGAGAAAACTTCTCGCAAGCCCTCTACACTTCGGCAACGGTAAAACTTTAGGTCCATTCTGTACGTGCAGAAATGTATACCACGCAAAACATGTATAGTTGGGAGAATCGAAGCCTTGTCCCTCTATGGGGTGCTTATTTTTTACGATATAGGCATCAGTCATCATGATGTGCAAGATTCAACAGTGCGTTTCTAGCAGCACTGCGGCTGCTTGCTTGGAAGAGCTCCAGTGTGCCCAACGAAATAGTTATTTGAAGTTTTGGGCAAGGATCAGCGCCATGTATTTACAAGAAAGATTCTTCCACCAAATAGTGGAAAAGGGATAGTGACACCTCTTAGTACCAGCTAAGTTCTCCTTCTCATAAAAAGAACAACTTTCTCTTTAAGAGGATTGACCGAAAGCCTATTCCGAGTAAACTATTCATCGATCATGATCAAGACAAACAGTAGTTCCTGTCGAGAGACTAGTTACCTTTACCAATTTAAGGTATGAAGGCGTTATTTAACACAGTGCACGGGTACAATTAGACATTAGCTAGGCCTTTCCGACCGCTCATTATAAAGTACCTTGGCACCACGTATACAACGTAATCCACTAATGATCGCTTGCTACGCACCCATATTTTGGATCGTTATTATGTCCAGCATTAAGACGGAGACTGCTGGACTGGAGGACTTTAGTGCACAGGGACAAACACAAGGACGTGTTTTTACTATGCATAAGCTTAAACTAGTGAAAGATTCCTTGGCAACAGAGTTGACTGCACCGACAATTTTTGTTCGCTTGTACTATGTCTGTTTGACGGGCGATCACAAGCTTTATGCATAATGTGAGGCATACAATACTCGCTGCAGGAAAAAGCAGTTTTTCTTACGTGCCTGTGTTGGCTGTTTGAAAGATGGGGAGCGTCGATTTCAGAGGATTATTCAACCCCGGCAGTAGTACCTTCCTCCTCGCGATGAAATGCTTGAAGGAAGTGCCGCGAGGATCAGGGGTAGAATGCGAGGTGGGTTTAGTGGGTATAAATCCCACACTATTACCGAGTACGGGCTCAGTTTCGTCTTTCAAAGATTCCCACTTCCTAACGTAAAACAAAAAAAAAAAAACCCTATTTCCATTTGACACTAAAACAAGGATGTTGTTAACAATGATGCTTTAGATCGCATTCGCTTCCTTTTCGCACCTAGCTCTTACAGATAAGAGTTCTCTTTCTTATCCTCTGTCTTTGGCTCTTGGACCAGATCTGATCACGTTCCGCCATCGCCAGTGTAGCCGATCTCCGAGCTCATCGAATGCCTTAAATTCCTGTTACCAAAAAAGAATTCAACACATTGTGCGCAGCGCAATAAAACAATATTGGGGAAAGGATACAGCGTTGTCGTTTAGGCTTCGAATTCCTCAAACAGCAGTAGCATACATGTGGATAAACCTCGACAAGGCACTGGATGATGATTTTCGTCACTTATTGTAGATCCACTTATTTCTCGCTTGCGAAAGCAAGAAAAAATTGTATATACAGCTCTTTGAAGACAATTCATTTTATTATTTATTTTTTTTTTTCGTTTCTAAAACACTGTAGTTTAACATATACATATGAATATTTTTTTTTTTAAATTAATAGAAATAATAAAATTAAAAACTTGTATTATATGATATTTTATCGAAAAGCCAAGCAGCTGGCAGCTGGCTACACTTCGAAATAGGGAAGGCAACCTAATCAGCGACGCACAGGGAATTGTGGATGTGTTTAAGCAACACTTCCAGCAGTTGCTTAACGGGCAGCAAATAGAGAGAGTGATAGGGCAAGACGAGAACCCACCTCCAGTCAATGAAGAACCAACGCCTCCACCCAGTATTGAAGAAGTTAATGTAGCCATCAGAAAATTGAAGAACAACAAAGCCGCTGGCTCTGATGGGCTTCCAGCTGAACTCTTTAAATACGGAGGTGATGTCTTGGTAGGGTGCATGCATCAAGTCATCAACCAAGTATGGGTGGAGGAACGCATGCCCGACTACTGGAGTATCAGCTCTATATGCCCTATCTTCAAAAAAGGCGATCCTATGTCTTGTAAGAATTACCGAGGCATATCCCTGTTAAATGTCGCATATAAGATCCTATCCAACGTATTGTGTGAACGTCTAAAACCTTTCTGAAGCACACTAATCGGAGCTCTTCTAAACGTGCATCGGATTCAGGCAAGGAGATGCGCTGTCATGTGATTTCTTCAATATCGTGTTGGAGCAGATAGTGCGCAGGGCAGGTGTCAACACGGAAGGCACTATCTTTCACAAATCCGTCCAACTGCTGGGATACGCAGACGATATTGATATCATCGGAAGATCCCGGCAAGCCGTCGTAGAGGCATTTACGGCCATTGATGAGCAGGCGAAACGAGTTGGTCTTGAAGTAAATGAGGACAAGACAAAGTATATGTTATCAACAAACAAAAATTTATCTGTCCAAAACATTGGGCAGAACGTCACTGTTGATAACTATAATTTCGAGGTAGTTAAGGAGTTCACCTACCTCGGAACAAATATTAATCCTACAAATGACACCTTTGTAGAGATCCGACGAAGTATAACCCTAGCAAACCGCTGCTACTTCGGTTTGGCGAAACAACTGGGTTCAAAACTCCTAACTCGACGGACCAAATTAATGCTCTACAGAACGCTCATCTTACCAGTCCTGCTGCGTAAGTATAAAGCTGCGTAAAATAATCCGTCGGATATTAGGTCCCCTATGCGAGGAGGGCGAATGGAGGAGAAGATACAACCGCGAACTCTATGAGCTGTACCAGGATATGGATGTAGTCCAAAAAGCCAAGATACGGCTCGGCCACATCGAGCGAATGGACAACAATGCTCCAGCCAAGAGGATCTTCGAATCGCAGCCCTCAGGTTCGAGACGGCGAAGAAGACCGAACCTCCGGTACAAAGACCAAGCTGTCGCGGATGCCAGAAAACTTGGTCTTCACAACTGGAAGCAGTGTGCTCGGGACCGCAGAGGCAACGATGTCTCAGGCAGGGACTCTTCAAAGGTCGGGAGCCCTTTGAGTGTAAGTGTATTATTTGACATAAAAGACAACAAAGTTACAGATTTTTTAGACGCGAGACCTCATATGGGCCCATAGTGCGTCGGTCGTCTATTCAAAATGTGATTGTTATTAATTCACTTGAAATAAAGCCATATAAGATGCGGTTAAATAGCTTGACTTTAAGATTAATTAGAAATTGGACAAGCCAGAACAATTTTAAGCTTGTGTTACAGTTGGGAACAGCTTTCTTGTACACTACTGATTCAAAATATATTTTTGTGTTCAGAATTATTTAAAAAAACAATAGATGTATATTTCGAGTGGTTACGTGCTTTAAGTGTTTTGTCTAATTTTCCCCAGCAACATTAATGGCAATTGCCAATAGTCCTCAGTTCAGACGCTCTTGAGACTCAAAAACAAAAGAAAACTAAAACAATTCAACATTGGGTACTGTAATAAATTGGATTACGGTCAAAGTTAGACCACTTATTGAATCCGCTTGTAAATCATTTCTTTAAAGCCCTGATAAGATAGTTTAGTAGGTCTAATGGGAAATCTGAACAAGGTTAACCGCGTCATAATAAATTTTACTCAAGTGCTACCTCAAGCAACTGTAATATTTTAAGACCCGTATTATCTTTTGGAAAATGAAGTCAATGCCAGTACAGCGTATATAAACCATCAATGAACTGCTAGATCGATAGTCTTTCACGTCTTTTACTATGTTCCGTTTAGTAGTTCTGTTCTGCCTTTTGGCTTTTGTTCAAAGTGCTAGGTTTCTACCTAAACCTATGCTAGATGGACGAATCGTTGGCGGTGTTGAGATCGATATATCTGAGGCACCACATCAGATATCATTGCAGCGCTATAGCAGCCATATCTGCGGAGGGTCCTTGATATCAGAAAGCCTTGTACTTACCGCTGCTCATTGTACAAGTGGAGCAAGTGCTGGTTCATTAAGGGTGCGCATTGGATCATCGAAGCATGCTAGTGGAGGTGTTCTTGTTGCTGTGAAGAAAATCAATCAACATGCGAAATACAACCCATCGACCATTGACTATGACTTTTCTATTCTCGAGTTAGAAAGCTACAACAGCACTAATTTGGTTTCGGGGATAGCTAAATTGCCAAAGCAGGGACAAGATGTTGCTGACGGAACTCCATTAGTTGTATCCGGATGGGGAAATACACAGAATTCTGCAGAATCCCGTGCCAATCTACGCGCAGCTATTGTGCCTAAAGCCAACCAGAAATCTTGTGACTCTTCGTACTCTAGATATGGTGGTGTGACGGATCGTATGATTTGTGCCGGACTTCAACAGGGCGGCAAGGATGCTTGCCAGGGCGATTCTGGTGGTCCATTGATGGATAAGGATACCTTAGTTGGTGTTGTATCATGGGGTTATGGATGTGCTGTGCCAAACTATCCCGGGGTTTACTCACGTGTTTCCTCAGTTCGCGATTGGATTAAGACTACGAGTGGTGTATAAAGCATACGAAGGAATGTATTCGAATTAAAAAAATGAAATAAATACAATTTGATAAAATTTAAATAAAAATGCTTTTTTATTACTCATGTTCAATAAAAATGCCGCAATCAGCTTTAACGTCTATTTCAATATTCAAAAATCGCTTTCGTCTCGTTTTCCTTTGCTTTGTCTTTGATTGACCCTATTTCGTTGGATACATTCAATTGACCCAAAATCAAATAGCAAATATGACATCGTGGTCCATTGTATGCCCGACTACTATGTCTGCCATGTTATCCAGTCGTATGTGCACCATAAACGGGCTCGGACAAAGTTTACTCTGAATGTTTACAGAAGCTCTTCGACTCCCACTTCACCATGAAATTGCCAAAAACTGGTCGAATCACCTGGTATAGTCGATGACCACCCGTCATTCATTGCACTCCCACGGTATGTTTGTTCAATGAGAGTGGCTTTAATAATGGAAAGTGGAATCATTCGTTCACTGTACAAAATCCTTTTAGCATTTGGTGGAAGAGCGAAGAGCAAGCTGTTTAATTTAAAGGATTTCGACGATTCAATGTGTGCCTATTCATCTAATGTATGTATAAATGTATTTCGCAAGAATATGGTTATAGGGTATAATTGTGTCTGGGTCAATTCCTTAAACTACACAAAACGAAGTTAGAGCCTTATGAGGAAAAAAAAGTATGATTTCTTGCAAAGAGCTTTCAGTGGACAAAAGCGAGTATCTTTAAGTTTGCATCAAGAGATAGTATATATTTATGATACCATCTACTCCTTTCTCTTTATTTTCATATTTTTTTTACCATCCTACTCTGCATTATCCATATCCTTATTCAATGCAAATAATGCTAAAACAAAAGCAGCGATAACATCAAGATTGTACATCCATATGTATGTACTTACCTTCCTTTTAAATTTCAGATTTGGAACCCATAATATGATTTTTGGACTAAGAGCCATCGACTAGCGTTAAAAGATAAATTCGCATCTCAGAGCGCACAATACACCAGAGTGATTTCGCAAACAGTAAGAAAAGTCAACTACGACGTGTAATTTAAGTCGCAGACTTTCAGAAGGAAGCCGTTTGTCATGAAAATAATTGGGCCTCACGAGCATCGCGCTCTTAAAGGAGAACGATATTCACCGACCACTTGAAATAAAGTTTGGCTCATATGGCCATTTGAGGGTTCAGTGAACTCATTTCAAAGTATATTGTGAAGTAGGTTCTGAAACTGAACATAGTAGCGGTGGCTTTTCTTTTGCAGAATCTTTCAGCAATAAGAAGTAATTTCGACTATTGGCCGACTGTAATCTTGTCTTTATTATATTATTATTATATTATTTTTGTGACGACTCGATGATTGTTGTCCTTGCCGACCATTGACTTATTTTGGCGGCTGTAAGTTCAGTTCCGTAAGAAGTACGATGTTGGCAGAAACTTTTTCTACTTCAACCTTTTTCACCCGTGTTAAGTGTTCATGAGGACTTGTATCCTAGCTAAAAAACATATTAAAGTATTTTTATGCCCTGATTTTTGCTCTGTCGGTTGCAAACAACAATTTTTGTATATCCTCAGTTTAAGTGGATCGAGACAGAACATTAGCACCTGAGGAGATACGAATGTTGATAGCATCAGTCACAACAAATGATAATCTGTTTCTGAGCTGCGATGCGAATGCGAGGCCAACGCTAGCACGAAAATCAATGAACGAGGTGGGTTCTTATTAGATCTTCTAGCGATTTCTAACCTTTTTGTTTGTAGTGTGAGAAATATTCCTACGTTCATCTTTCCGAGCACGGGAAATTTTAGAAGGTCGGAGCAACAATGATAACCTCAGAGTATCCAAACGTATGTCGTTTTCCGATCGTATAATGTGAACTTCGAGGTCGAGACTCCTAAGCTATACAGAAACCCTAAGAGAATTGACTGGAAGAAATTCGGTCAGATCATTAAATCTAAAATCCAGTGAATTTAATCAGTAGAGGTAGTGGAAGCCAAAATTAGAACCCTAAAAAAGGCCTTGGATACGGCTTTTAAAGTTTACTGTCCTAACAAATAAATTTCCTGTTTGGAGGAATGAAGGTTTGTCTAATCTTAGGAAGATTACTAGAGACATTTTGCATTATATACCTACAAGTGGTGCGTGTGGCAACATAATATCTATTATCGAAGTGCCAATTCTATGGACTTCTGTTAGCCCAATGTAATGATAAAGGACTCTGCTAGATTAAGTAAAATAACGTCCAAGAAGCAATAAAGTTTTTCTTTTATTAAGAGGCCGGATGGGATGCAAACACACGATTTTGAATGTATTCTGAAGTTTCCAGCAAAATCAAACTTTATATCAAAGTCCTCAAAATCTCAATTTTCTACCGGATTTACCGGTAAGGCTTGCCAACTATTCGAACAAATCGGGGCCCTCCCAAACGTTTTAGCCATCCTTATTGACCTCGAAGGAGTAACTCTCCACGCTGGCGCAGAGGTTCAGTATTTGTCTTGTTTAGGTGCCGAGTCGTAGCAACATCGAGCCCAATGACCGCACGGAGAGATTCATCAGGAGAAGAAGTTTGCTGATACAACCACTCCTACCTAACTACCTACATGATGCTATCGCTTCCAAAACCCGGGAATAAGTATCTGTAATAAAAACCGGATGGTTTTAATGGAAAATATATTTTATATTTTATAAATATTAGGGACTGGGACTGTGTCTGGTTCCCTAATCACAGATCAGAGCAGTGGGACCACTATCGGGACTAGACCACATTGTTTGTAAATTCAATTACGTCTCTATTTTGGCGAGGAGAGTTAGTTATACTCCATTGTCTCGTTTCTAATAATATTTGATACATTTTTACCCCAGTCTCCCATAAGCCTTCGAAATAAAGTTAAGAAAGGGGAATAAAGCACGAAGCTATTCTGTCCTTTGATAGTTGATTAACAACAACGCATTAACATATTTCATCGAGTAACCTTTTTGCTACATGGAAATAAGTGGCCTTACATTCGTTTTATGAATTAAAACATATCACAATTACTACGTTTATATGACCGGGTGGAGAGATCGGATTGAGTTTTAATCCACGTTTTTGCTGTAACCGGATTGAGGGATCGAGTTAGAATCGAATCCGCACAACATCTGGTCGCTACAAACAAAAAATTAAAGCGGATCGTATGATACCCTAATATAATATTATATTTTTTTTCAATATATACTGGGGTGGAATGCTCTAAGGTGATATTTGATAGTCGCATTTTTGATAGTCAAAGTTGATAATCACACTCTGTTAGCTCTCCGTAAAACGATCACAAAAAGTTATTTAAAACTTGGTAGCACAGTTTTTTAGCGTATTATCTATATTGAATGAAGTGTGGAAAAATTAGTTTGCAGCCAGATCATCTCTAATCATGTCCCGGTTTCGTACAACTTCTCTTCTCGGTGTGGTTATGCGATGCGCCGAATGTGACTGACTTTGAAGGTTATAAACCGCTTGTTCCGGAAGTGGCACATTGTATGAATAGTGCATATCTATATTTTCTTTCGTCGAGTATTATACGCCATTGACCTAAAAAAAAAGAAGCATGTAATGATGTTAGAAGATGTTTATAGCATACCCACTTTTTAACTGCCCAATACAGGGTTTAACAATGGCTATTTTAAACTGAGTCTCAGGTGAACTTTCTTCAGCGCTTTTGTAGGGCGTTAATAGGAAGACCTCCAGTGGATGGCCACTATCACCTATAAATTAGACGACGATTAGTTTCTAAGGAGAAACAACAAAGACTAATACTCTACGGTTAAAGATATTCTATTCTAAATGTAAATGTGTTCTATTTATCAAACTTAATATACCCTTAGGATAGGGTATAAATAGAATTGACTCGATCCGATCGCAGAATTGAGTTTTTCTATATAAACGCGGATCGAAAGATTGAGTTTGACAGATGGAGAAAAAGGAAATAAAGAAGTATAAGAAATCTCTTGCTCTTTCGTGTTAATACCCTATCCTAAGGGTATTACAGATAGACCCAATAAAGTATGTATATAAAAGAGCAGCATCACTAGCTGAGCCGATTGAGCTATGTCCATTCCGTCCTTCCGTGTGTCACCAGTTTTTGGACCTTAAATTTTGAACTAGGTTAATGAAAGTTTGTATACGAGGTCCTTGCAAATGTAAGCAATACAAGTGTAAAAAAATTTAAAATCCGCCCACTGCCACACCCACTTTTCGAAAAAAATCACTTTTTTCAGTTATTTTACATGAAACTCGATAGAACTTACTCAACGTAATATGTAGATATTCTCTTACCCTACATATCTTCAGAACATTATGTATGGCCACGCCCAGTTTTTAGGGGCGTTTTTTTTTTCATCAAAAAAATGTTTTTTGAAGGTTTTATCAAAATAATAGCATTTCTTGGGAGCAAAATACAGTATATGTTGAAAAATTTACAAAATCCGCCTACTACCACTCCCACTTAATGAGAAAATTTGTCTTTTGGAGTAGTTTTATGAAAAAATTGAAGAAAAAGATGCCTAAGTAAGTATATCGGTGGAAGAAGGAGCTAGTATATGTATAGGAAAGGGATAGGGTATCATACGATCCGCTCCAAATGGATTGTAGCCTTTTCATATATTTCAATTTGATTTGCGTTTATATGGTACTGAACCTGAATTGAATTCAGTTTCAATCTGCCATATCGACTTTACGTTTGCCATTCGGAGAGAAAAAAAATAAATGTAGCGCCACGTAATAAGAATCAAACTCGAAGCAGAAGTTGAAATGGGGTGAACTTTTGTGCGCTTTGACAGAAAAGCGCTCTTAAAGCGAATGGAATGTAACGAGACAAAGCAGAGGTCGAGGCGCTATTTTGTTTTGGGCATAAGGTTTCCATGATCAAAGGCATTGGTTTGGTTTTTAGCGAGGTCTTTGTGAATCCTATTATATGATGATGTGAGGTTTTTAATACTTTCACAGAATCTCTTTATGTTTATGATGATCTATTTGTACATATGTAAGTAGTTATTCATAGTACAACAATTCATGTGAACTAGACTTATTGTTTGTTAACTGAATACCTAAGAGGTCGTAATTAACGAACATAGAATTGCGGTTGTCTTTAAGAATTTTGTTAGATAACTGCAATTTTTTTATAAATTCATAGTATGGCAATTTAATGACTGGCGCAAACTAGAATTGGCCTCTTCCTTTTTGCTGTTGGAGACGAATTCCATTCAGATGGACCGATGGATTGGTCATCCGCAAATCAATGGTTTACATACATATGTATATACATACATAGTTCCACTTTTCGTTGTAACAAGTACCTATAAAGTTCCATAAATCTAGTTTCCAAATCCCTTTGGAAAGTCTACCGTAATTCAAATAAACATACTTGAAACACTATAAATCTCACCTTTGAGTCTATATATTAACCTTAATCTATTTAAACTCGTTTCAAAATTTCTAATTTTTCGTATGAACACATTCAATGGCAAAGTACATATATATTTTTCCTCAAATTCCCAGTATGCAGACTTTCATTCACGGATATTCATTTCAATTAGAGGACAGTAAAGAGTTGAGTTCGTTTGGCGCATTTCAGATATCATTATACGGATTGTAGTTCATACTATGTATATATGTATAGTCAGTGGAACGTATTAAGGTGAATTGGCTGTGTACAATTCTATTTAAATCAAAATGAATGGCATCATTCTACTGGTATCATTTATTCACTACTTAAACTTTGTCATCAGATGCAAGCTTTTCAAAATAAAATTTTTTTTCGGGAATATTTTACTACGCGATAATAAAAAATTGGGCAAGTGCGAGGAGGGCCTCGTGCAATAGTGTTCCGGACATTTTATATTGTCATTAAATAGAAGGCAATTTATTCATATCCTGCATAGGTACATCTAACACTGGTTTTGATATGAACTATGTAATGTCTTATCAACTCTATGAAGTCGTAAAATCAAAAGTACGTAGGCATGTCCTAGTAATACTGTGCTGAGATTCCAGTCCATTTTAGCTCGTTATAGTGTGTCTGCTGATTCTGTTTGTCTGTCTGTATGACGAGTGAATCAATTTACTTCAAACTTTATACTAGAGAGCTATTTCATGGCCCCTAAAGGGGACATTGAAATATTTGTTCTAGCCCTCTTAAAGTTCCTTCACGTAGCGCCATTTTCAAAAACACGAAGTTTTCTCCAAAATGGTTTCAAGTTTAGGTGTACTTTGCTTGTTAAATGGTTTAAGTAAAGTAAAACACTGACAATACTCGACATGCGGAGGAATACAGCATTTAGCGTTTTAAAATTTAAGAAAAATATATTTTTGAAAAAAAAAAATTAATTAAAAAAAAAATTATTTTTTTAAACTTACTTAGTTTTCAAAAGCAGCATAGAGCTAACATATACGATCCATTCGTGCAAATGACTTATTTTTTGAAAAATCGAAATAGAATGCAGTAGCAGCAAGAGAAGAGCTTATAGGGAAGTCCATGCGCTCTTCTAAAATCTGTAACTCGGGAACTACTTAGCGGATTTGGATGAAACTTGAAACTTGAGCAAATCGTAGTATCAAAATGACCTACTGTAAAAATTATTTGGATAACATAAAAACTGGGGGAGATACAGTGGGGTAACTAGATACCCCGTTTTCTTAATTTTTCTCAGAAAATATATAAAATACAGGAATTTTCGTATTGTTTTTACAATCTACACAAAATTCTACGTATCTCCAATTTTTTTCATATTTTTACCATTTATGGTCTGGCCGCTAGGGGTGGGGGGGACAACATTTTTCCAATGTTTGGCAAGCTTTTTTGTTCAACAAATTTTGTCAGAAAAAAATATTTCTTACATATATGGAGCCCTTGCAAAATTCTCTTTAATTTGATATGCCACATGATGGGGAACAAAATAATTTTTTTTTGCCCTTCATACAAGGTGCCCAAAAAAGGGCTCCCAAAAAGAAATTCATTGCCGCCATCTTGTGCAGGCTTCCACATAATGTATACATAGCGAAAGTTTCAGCTCTCTATGTCTAACGGTTCAAAAGTTACAGGGCTGTGACAGACTGACGGACAGACGGACAGACAGACACCGTATCAAACCCATAAGTGTTCCGTCTTACCTTATAAGGTCCGGAACACTAAAAAGTATAAATTAGATACACTCAAGCGAGAGCACTGTACTATGCATACACGTATGGATTTCAAATATTGATTACAACAACGAATGATAGATTCTTGATTTAATAATCTTAAACGAAGTTCAGTTTGAACTTTAATCGGGTCTTTATAGACAAAAAAAAAAAAACAATCACCTGGTAACACAATAGATATTCTGTTCAAGTTTATTTTTCTTTTTTTAAATGTTTATTGATTCTGCCAGTTTCTAATAAAGAAATTCGAATTTCATTGTACAAAGGCACGGAGCACAAGATAACTAACATAGACGCATCCAAATAGATCGCACGAGAATTTTGCTTACAGTTTAATCAGACAATCAGCTGACTTGCAACGATGCTGTAGGGGTTGAATATTCATTTTTGATATATCGAACATGTGGGATTCATTGTTAGGGTATAAAAGTTTTCCTATCCGAATTTTAGAATTTGCATTTTGCTTGGCTGCTTTATATGGGATTTTTGACTACATATTAGCCTGAGGATTAGTGCCAGATGTACTGTGTACACGATGGTAAAAAACGTAAACTACAACTCTGTGGCTTACAAACTAAAAAGTATTAAATGCAATTTTTTTGTAAAGAGTTCTTAACAAAGTACAAAACTGGGTTGTACGTATGTCGATGTTTGCACTTATGTACATGATAAATGGTTATGGTATTGCTTAAAATAAGAAGAAAAAAAAAATCGCTGGCCCTTTACGAACCTTCATCTAAATCAGACTAAGTTAGGTATCTTATAGTATTTGCATTGCCTAGTTTAAATATGAAAACGGCCTTTTCACCAGAAACATGGTTGTAGTTATTTACTTATCTCTTCTATGATTATACCCTATATTAAGTTTGACACATAGTTTGTAACATAGAGAAATATTAATGATAGACCTCATAAAGTATATATGTATATAAATGATCAGCATCCGTAGCTGAGTCGATTGAGCCATGTCTGTCCGTCCGTCCGTCCGTCTGTCTGTCACCAGTTTTGGGCCTTAAATTTTAAGCTAGATCGATGAAACTTTGTATACGAGATCCTTGAAAAAGTAAGCAATACAAGTGTGCCACGCCTAATTTTCGAAAAATGCACTTTTTTTTAGTAATTTTACATGAAACTCGATAGAACTTACTTAATCGAATATGTAGATATTCTTTAATTCAACACATCTTCCATACATAGTGTATGGCCACGCCCACGTTTGAGGGGCGTTTTTATCCAAAAACTGATTTTCGGCAGTTTTATCAAAATAATAGCACTTTTTAGTACAGTATATGTTGCAAAATTTTTGAAATCTGCCCACTACCACGCCCACTTATAGGGAAAATTCGTGTTTTGGAGTCATCCTATAAGATATTTGAAAAAAGTAGCTTAAGCAAGTAGGTGTATTGGTGGAAGAAGAAGCTAAGTGTATAGCAAAGGGAATGGAATTGAATATTTATATTTATATTTATTTAACACCCCAGATGTGTGGTAATTTAAAAGAAAAAAGTTTTTTGGGAGAGGACATCACACTAGAAAGTGCGCCTAGTTTTTCAAAAAAAAGGTCTGGCAATGTCGTCTATCTACCTGAGCACAAAGCTACAGCCTGAATGGATGAACGGGGTTTGATCACATTTCGTATCTGGGTGCTGTGGGGTAGGCAAAATTTAACTTTTTGTTTAAACCCAATATTACCGGTAAATAAGATATTTCTTTGAAAGCAGATCCAACTATGTTGATTAAATTTTGTATAAACTTTATATATTGAATAATTCTAATGAATTGCCATATAATATTTCTTACCAATAAATTGTTAATAACGGTATTTTACTTGTAGCGAATTAGACAAAAAGCCTATTTACGCGAAAACTACTGCAAAAATTTCCTTTAATTTTACACTGAAGCTAAAGGGTCCGCCAAATAACTTTTTGTTTTTGAAAATGCTATAAAAAAAAACTACTGAATATTTTCTGAAATTTCTTTTTACTTGCACCTATAATATAGGACAAGTATTGGATTCGTGCAAAAATTCGAACTCGAGATAACAATGAATTCTGACATTACGATGATAGAGAAGCTCGAAAAAGTAGGTCTGCCGATTCTGTCTGTCTGTCTGTCTGTCTGTCCGTCACTCTGTATGTATGTACGCTCGACTACAGCCCAAACGGGTGGACCGATTTCCTTCAAACTTCATATCTGGGGTCTGTTGTGTATTCTCCAGAGGGGAAATTGGAATTTTCGTTCTAGCCCTATTATTAACGGTACTTTACTTAAGGCCAATTTTATAAAAACATGATTTTCTCGAAAACGGCTCTAACGATTTTGATTAAATTTCATATTCGAGTTAGTCTGGGCAAATGCTATAAGATGGCGTACCACGTTTTTGGCTAAAAATACGTATAACGGTACTTTTCTTATTAACTGGTTTTAGAAATATGGCTATTTCTCGGCTAAAACTCAATGGATTTCCATCAAAATTGAAATGTGGGCAAGATTAAATGTTTAATAATATATGCCATTTAAACTTATACAAAATTAAAAAAAAAATTTTCAAAAATCTATTGTAATTTTTTTTTTTTTAAATTCATTTCCAACTACCAGCATATATGTAGGTGCAAGTACGTACGACCCAGTCGTGCACATTTTTTTATTTGAAAGTACAATCCTTTCGGTTAGTAATGGAAAATAATTTCATTCAAATGGCTGCCTCGGCTGGCCATGCAGTAGCCTACACGATCGGTCCAATTTTTAAGCACATTATCGATTGTGTGCAACTGTATTTTACCGATGGCTTCACGAATATTGTCCTTTAAAGCGTCAATTGTCTCTGGCTTGCCGGCGTAACACTTATCTTTTACGGCACCCCACAAATAATGGTCCAACGGTGTCAAATCGCAGCTCCGAGGTGGCCAAACGACATCAGCTCTGCGGCTGATAATGCGATCTTCAAAAACAGGGCGCAAAACATCGAGTGTAGCTTCGGCTGTGTGGCACGTAGCGTCGCGTCGTCCTGTTGAAACCAAATGTTGCCAATATCGTCCTCCTCAATTTTTGTGAACAAAAATTCGTTCAACATGGCCCGATAACGATCGCCATTGACTGTAACGGCCACTCCTTGCTCATTTTCGGAGAAAAATGGCCCAATTATGCCTCTGGACCAAAATCCGCACCAAGCAATGACTCGTTTTGGGTGTATCGGCTTTTCAATGTATGCGTGCGGGTTTTCTGTACCTCAAATGCGACAGTTTTGCTTGTTTACATACCCACCTTCATCTGAAAAGATGATTTTTTTTGGCAAAATCGGCACTTCTCTAAGTCGATCGCAGGCCCACTTAGCGAAGCGAAAACGCATTGGATGGTCAGTTGGCTTCAACTCCTGAACCAATTGGACTTTGTATGGCGTCATACCAAGGTCTTTATGCAAAATTCGTCTCAATGATGTCTCCGAAATGTTCAATTGTTGGGAACGACGGTGAATTGATGTTGATGGCGCTTCACGCACACTTTTTGCCACAGCAGCAATTTTCTCGGGTGTACGCACTGTTTTTTGTTTTTCACGCTTTGGTTTATCGATAAGGATGCCAGTTTCTTTCACTTTTTTCACAAGATAACAAACATACGGAGCTGACGGTGCTTCTCTTCTTCCAAAATCCGTACGCAATTTTCGCACACATTCTGCAACATTACCATGATTTTCAAAGTAATGTCGCAATATTTCCCAGCGTTGTTCAAGCGTATACACAACCATATTCGTTCAGCGGAAGGATAAAACTAATTATCTGTCATATCAGACATGAGCTAAGTGTTACCATTTACGCAATAAGTACTAGTTGAAAAAAAAAAAAAAAAACGTTAGATGGCGGACCCTATAGTATAGAGATGTGCAATAAGAAAATTTACCAAATTTTGGCCAAAGATGTTATAACAGTACTTATAACCAAAATGGTTAGTATTACGGTACTAAGGATTAAGGGGTTAGTCTCAATTCGCTTTAAAATGGATCAAACAATTTTATTTAAATTGCATGTACATATGTATAGACTAGATGGCATACCACGTTTTATTATTTATATATATTTTTTCCTATTGTACTTATCTGGTCACCTTCTAGTACAATTTTGATCGTGCCTAAAAATTGAATAACATTTTAAATGTGAAACTGAAAAACTTAAGTTTAAATATCCCATGGGGTTTTGTGAGATGTGGTATCTGCATTGAAATGGTGTATATGACAAATAGATCCTGTCTAAAAAAAAAAAAGCGACAGTAGTGCGGATAAATGTATCTCTAGATTCGCATGATATGCCCTTCCATGGACGGGGCAAACAGGACTTTGCAGGGTTTTTTTTACCCACTACACCTACGGGAAGAGAGAAAAACAGCGGACAGAAAAATAATATCAGGAAAAAAATCGAAAGAGAAAGACTCATCGAATTAATTTTCTAGTCACGTATTCTTTTTAATCCTGACAAGAATATTCCTTCCATAAAATTCTGTGTTCGTTTTTAGCCCCACTTCTATTTTTTGTATGTTATCCTTCTGCTACCTACCTATAAACAAACAAGATGAACATAGTTCACACACAGCAGCGAATGACAGTCAGACAGAATGAAAAAAAAAAAAAAAACAAAGAAGTGAAAAAGAAAAACATCCTTGATCCTTTTTTTGCTTTCGGTATTTTACTTATCCGTATCATATCCAAAGTATCCATTTTTCTATTTGGAGATATCATCGGGATACAAGACCATACTTTCATCTTGGTAGTTACAACATAAAAGAATCCCGCTTTTGGGAAGGATTACCACCAATTTTGAGAGGGGTTGGTTTTTAGCGGGCCAATTTTTTTTCTAACGTCCAATAGGTATCTATATACCGGTCGCTCATTTGTAAAACTATTCCTGTTTTCGCAATTTTTAGGTTTCATGTTTGTTTGACATTTTTGTGTATTCAAAACGGAGGCGATGCAGTGTTTGGGACAACTTTTCCGTTGTTGATTCAATGCAGAGTCATCCCTTTATGCATGCCTGAGCTTCAAGCAAGATATACGTACGTATTCCTAGAGGTGACATGGAGGTGAATTTTCTACTTGTGGAGGTATTTTTTTGTGTATTTAGGAAGTGGTATGTTTTTGTACCTAATCCAAAGGGTATATTAAATTTGACGCATACCTTGTAGCATAGAGAAATATTAATGATAGCTCCTACAAAATATTTATAATGGCTGATTCAATAAATTACAAAAAGTACGTTCGCGTACTTTTTGCACTAAAATTCGTAGATTATCAAATTTCAAAGAGTGGGGTCAAATTCTCTCAGAGAGAGTTAAAATTACGAAAAAGTAAACGAACGGGTTGAACAAGAATAAGTTGAAAATACACTGGTTTGACAGCTTTGAGTGTTTTCATAAACCAGCCCACAGAAATTTCTTGCACTAAAATTCGTAGCATGAGGAAATTTCTTAATCTCTCGTGAGCGCTATCTTCTGCAAAAATTCGCTGTTTTAGGAGGGTACGCGAACGGACCTAAAACATTAAATTCTATCAGATTTCTTTTATTATCAAAAAAAGAACAACTCCTGACAGTTACTTTTTTTTTTTAGAGATTATTGCTTTTAAATGTTGGCCGTAAGACAGTCCACTTTGAAGTTCAGTGACACGTCCGAACATTTCGAGTGGTTTTTGTTAGTCTGGCTGTGTGATATCCAGGATATATCCTGGAGATAACGCGCAACAAATAGTCGGTCATCATAGCGCGATAACGGGCTTCCTTTGTCATGTTCTAGTCGGTCTCGTTATTGAAGAAATATGGACTGATCGTTCTACCAGCCCATAAATTACACCAAACCGTTGTATTGCGTGAATGTAATGGCAGGACTACTAATCGGTTCTTGTGTTTTCGAGTAAAGGTTTTGATTTGGTCTTTACACGGTGGCGACTCCGAGATCTTATGCATTCAAAATTTCTTTTAGCCCTTTATTTTAACATGTTTGTTAAATATTGTAATTGGTTTTCTTGGTACAACCCCTGAGTTGTATGCCATACGTCCAGACCGGTTTAAGCACTTACCTATGTAAAAAAAGTTTGCTCTTTACACTAAGTTTGGAATATTTTCTAAGTAACTAGTAGATTTCTCTGTATTGACTTTCGAGTTCGTTGCGCTTTTTTCACATGCGGTTCTATTTCAATATGGCGTCACGCGTCGCGCGATTGCAATTTTTCGGTGGTTTCTTTGATAGTTTTGCCTATTGCTAACATGGCAAAGGTACCTACTGTGGTGCCTTCTTCTTATGGAGTATCACGAATTTACAAATGATACAAGAGCGGAGCTAGTATACTTCCTTGTGGTATTCCAGCTGCGTCTAGAAATACTCAAACAAACATTTTTTTCTCCAAAAGCTGTTTCAATTACATTGGTTATTCTATGCACTTGATCAATTGTAGAATGTTTGCATGCAAATCCGAATTGATGATCAGGGATAAGGCCATTTTCTTCTATAACTGGCTGTAACCGGATGAGTAATATCCTTTCGAAGACTTTAGACATAATCAGAAGAAACGAGATTGGTCTATATGATTTTTTTTCATTCAGTGGTTTGCCGGCTTTTGGAACATTATAACTTCCGCGACTTTCTACTGACTTGGAACATACTTTAGCCTTAGGCGGCGCTTATGATATGCAGAAATTTAGGTATAGCTTTCTAAAGCAATAAGTTCAGCTACCTCTATAATAACATAGTTATGTTAAGCTAAGAAATTAATAAAAAATAAGTTAATTAATTAATTTTCTTAAAAAAAATAACTGTCACTAGAAACAGGTCATGTTCCACCAGAAGCATAAACGTATCTTGATAATGCAGGATACATCCAGGATAGCCAAATGGTCCTATGTTCTATCACGCTTATCGTAGAGCAACAAATAAAACGGTAACCTAGGCTTAATCCAGTGAACCGGAAACTATCTAGAGGTATAGGTAGTATGGCTACATCTGCAAGAGATTCTGAAAATCAAGCAGATTCGGGAAAGTATTTCTGGCTAGATAATGTTGTGTAGCTTGTTTTGCCACTAGACTTGAATCAAGTAAAGCCTGGTAAAGCGTCATTTGCTGCACTGTTATTCGCTTTAAGTTTAGTTTAACTATTTTTTTCTTCTTTTTTGTTTTGTTTCTTGGTTCATTGTAAATATTGTAAAGTAAATTTAGAGCCAGAGTAACTAGCTTGTGTTGTTTTTAATTAGTACCTTCTATGCATTATTATTATATAATGTTTTTTTGTTTGTTTAATTTAGTCTTAGGGATTTTTTTTTATACATTTAAATATAAATAATATTTTGGATAAAAATAAAAGCAGAATATTTAATAATAAATACATACATCTTTTTTTTTAAATAAACATTTGACTGCTTTGTTGCCATTTTTGTTTGTAAAATTTTATGAATTTAAATTTTTTTGTTTTCTAAAATTGCTATTTAATTTTTTATGGATAAACTTTGTGTTATTGTAATTATCAAAATAAAAAAAGAACAATAAATACAAAGTTTTGATTTCGATTCAGTCAAAAGCGGTCATAATGATCTTCAAGTGCCGTTATAAGCGAATTCGTAATTAGCGATCATAACTGTATTTACATTCAATTCATTGGAATCGAAACCCTATATACCTCTATATTAAATTTGGGTTATATCTTCTATTCTTTGCACAGAACAACAAAGACTAGAAACAAAGGGATATCGTTCAAATATGAGAAACAAGAATATCAGTGTATGCGAAACGAAAAGCACTGACTAAGTGAATGTATGCATCTGTTATTTGGCGTTGGAACAAATACATCAACACAAATCGGTTGAATGAAAAATGAATGTACTGTACCAATTCGCAAAAAGGATCCAAAAAGGGTCGTATATTTCGAAGAGGGAGGTCCAAGGATCTGTGGCATCAAAAAACGGTCATTTTGCTTTGCAAGTCCGAAAGGTAACGCCAATGCGGTCATTGAATAAAAGCTTTGGTGCTCAAGTCCTGACTATACTATATTATTTTGTTTAGAAATAGCTTATTGTATTGTATTTCACAAAGCTTCAAGACACTATGAGGATCGCCAGCCCGTGCTCATAGTAGTATGGGATTCTTACCCACTAAAAAACTTCCCTTCAACAAACTATTGTATTTGTTGATTTTTATTGTTACTACAACTAAGTGTTCGACTTATCAAACAGTTTTCTTCTTACGAAATAAGAACATTTGGCAGGTTAGCTTCCCATTAGAAACTCCTGCTAGTTCCGCAGTAGAATGAATGCAAACGAAAAAAATAGTCGATTTGGACATCACCTATGCAGAACAAGTATTGAAAACTCATACGCAATGATTGTATAATGAAAATAAAATTGGATAAGGATATGTATGTATTATGTAGAGTTCTAAATAAAATGTAAGACTTATGCAGACAAGCCCATATCTAAAACTTTGCAGATACAAACCAATATGCACATAATGTTGTAAATATTCAAAAATGAAAATGAAAAAAGTTGATCTTCTTAGCCATGTACATATGTATGTACATCTTTTTTGGAATGAGCCAATTTCGGAGTTGCAGAAGTTTGATCGATCAAAAATCGTATGCCAGCTACAGCACCTTTGTAATAATTGTTCTGCTGTTATTTTCTCTCACGCTGAATTCAAAAATGAATTGCCTCTCTTTTTGTGATTTTCACAACACAGCATCAATAACATGTTACATATGTCGGTTGTTAATGTTAGTTAACCATATAGCATATCATTTTCATTTCATTTTCCGCATGGCTTGTTCCCTTTGTAGGAGTAATGCTTTCGCCGGTAGATTATACCCATCTATAAATTTACAAACCTCAAACCTGTGTTCAAATAATTTTAACTTAATACACAGCTATAGTCACTCGGAGACAATGAAATTAAAAATCCATACTTACTGGAACAATCCACATGGTACAAAAAATCCGTCTAGACTTTATGTACATACATATGTATCTCGTCTAACTCCATATAAATGTACATTCAAATTTTAAACTTCATTTGAGCGAAATACCTGCGTAAATGTGATTTCGTTTTTGGCTTATAATATTTGCTTGAAAATTGAATGTTTTATTATAATTTCCAAACTGTTCATACAAATAAAATTATATTTTATGTTGAAAAATTAACGAAATCTGTAAATTTTTGCAAAATAAATTGTCTTTTGAATAGTTTTATAAGAAATTTGGAAAAAACTTTCTTAAGGAAACATTTTGGCAAATCGAAGTTAAGGAATAGAGTAACATATGATCCGTAATGAATTGAAGCATTTTTTTATGTATTGTTTTTTTTTTATTTTCAAAAGCCCTAGGAAGACTACACTACTGTACGATTTTAGTTCTTTAGATATACATATTCCGGAAACTGACAGTGCAAATGTACATATGTATGTATGTAAAGTGTGGTTACCAGACGACATTACCATGAAAGCTTATTTGGATTAATTTTAGATAAACGTCGATATAGCAGATATTAATCTAATCTTATGTACTATCCGAAAGGTATATAAAGTGACGTTTAAAGCAGATGAAGATATATTAAAAAAAAAAAATGAGAGATTACCTATAATCATTTTTATCAAATTCGAGTAAATAGAGTAAATATAATGAGTTCATTCTCATAGGGGAATCACATTGTGCTTGATTCATGTATAAATGAGTCACTTGTATGGCATTTTTTCACATTAATCACGTTGGGAAACTAATTAAAAGGGGAATTGTCATAAAACAGCAATACGATGATCAGAACATCATTTGCTAGTTCAAAAGTTATTGATGAATTGATAACTATAGCATAGTTCTTGTTCTCAATATTTTGATTAGAGGAACTATTTTCTATAAGGAACAAAAGAAATATTCATGGAGTGAAGTTTATTGATATACCGTGATACTTTCGAGAAGATAATATGTCCCTGAAATGTATGTATTTTTATTTAATACTAACTGTGAGCCAGTAAACTGGAGGCTGATATGTACATGCATGTATGTATAAAGTGAGACTATATTTTTTCTTAGCGCATAACTAAATATCCTTCACCATGCACTCTTAAAATTTACAATAATTTATTCCTGGATTCAAAAATGTGTGTGGCTTTGTACGTGGTACAAAGTGCTCAGTGGTAAGTGTGTTGGATAACTTTGCATGGGTTACAGGATTCAAGTTTCCAAAACATTTTTTCACGGCCTCATCATCAGCTATTATTGTCATAACAAATCGTCTTAAGAAAATTCTGCTTTTTGGATACAATAGATAAAATTGCATCTTGTTTCTGTTTTCAGAATAATTTCTTAAAATTATTTCTTTTTTACTTGAACCTACATATGTAGGTACATATACATATGTATATATATACTGTATGGCCTCGTGATGGATTACGAACTCGAGATAACAATCAATTCTGATATTACGACGATAGAGAAGGTCGAAAAAGTGTGCCGATTCCGTCTGCCTGTGTGTCTGTCAGGTCGTCTAGCTATGTGGATGTACGCAACACTTAATTCTAAGCGGCTGGACCGATGTTCTTTAAACTTCATAACTGAGCAATGTGCCTCAGTTCTCCCTACCTTTTTTCCCAACTGCCGTGCCTTCATCTCGTAGGTCCTGCGCCGTGAAGAGCCCCGGTATTCTTCCATCCTGAGTTTACGGGTTTCATTGCACAGTAGTGTTAGATCGTGCCTTAAGGTACAGTTGGGCCAGAAAATTAGACGTTGCGCAGGCATCTGTTTGAAACTTTCTTGTGAAGTTGATGGTCACTCACCACGTGCTACATCCATATAACAGCATTGCGTCGCCATACCTTGGACAACATACTGAACGCAGATTTTGCTTTCGAAATTCTGTTTGCTATATCCAGTTTGGTTCCACCATCAGTGGAGACAATACTCCCAAGATACAGGAAATCGTTATATTTGAGCTGATGAGTTATTCCAAGTCCGACGACTGGCGCTTGGCTTTCTCTTCTCATCAACTGTCTTTTAGTGAAGATCTATAATCTATGTGAAAGTAAGTATACAACGTCAAGTCGATATGTTTCTAATTCTTTTAACGAACTTTCTCTGTATAGGACGTGACATAGGTAGATATTCACAATACTATAGGCTAGGTTAGGTTAGGTTTGTGGGTTGGAAGAGGAATCGAAATACCTCCGCCGCACTGAGATTGGAACTGACCCATTGTGTCATCCATAAGGGGGTTTAGAAAAACTTCCCTTGTCCATTTAACCCATAAATATCTGTAACAACTACCTCCATCCATCCCGATGTTCTGATGAAGTTCAATAACATGTCGGTGTTGGCGTTGGAGAGTTCTCCTAGATTCTAAAAGAAGTGTTTGCCGAGGAGTTTGTACCTGAAATGTTGGAGTCCAGGGCACTGGTAGAGGAAGTGGGTGGTATCCTCTACGACATCTTCATCGCTGCATCCTCTACAGAGTTCTTCTTTAGTGGGACGCAGTTTCTTTAGGTGGTACCGCAGAGTGTTGTGGCCCGTGAGTATCCCCACAAGCATGGACAGCGAAAGTCTTTTGTTGTTGGCCCTAATTGTTCACTTCTCTCGTAGCCAGTTTGCTTGCTTTAAGCCTGAGAACGCAGGGCGGGGTGCTTATGGAGAGGTCAGTCAGTTCTATTGGGTCCGATGAAGCTTTTCTTGCTAATGCGTCTGTCTTTTTATTTCCTGGGACACCTTCATGCCAATGGACCCTGTGTTCCAAGAACCTTAAGCTCTTGGCGACAGCAGTTCACAAGCTTGGATTTTATTTCTATGGTGCTAATTGCTTTGATAGCTGCCTGGCTGTCGATAAAGAAAGTGATACCTTCTGGCGGTATTGTTCTTAGGGAAGACTCACGAGCGGCTGTTGTCACTGCCAGGACTTCCGCTTGGAAAACACTGCTGTGGTCTGGAAGTCGTATAGATCTGGATATACCCAGTAATTCGGAGAAGATTCCGGATCCTACACCGGTGTCCATTTTTGATCCATCAGTGTAAATAGTTATGGATTCGGCATTTGGTATACGGCTGTTTTTCCATTCATCTCTGCTAGGGTAGGCTGAGGTACAATACTATAACTATTTATGATTCAATAAGAATATAGATTTTGCAAAGAAAATTAGATCTTAATGGCTCTGGATATCTCATTAAAGGGCAACTTGCAGGTCCTCACAACGCTCAACCAGCTAGCACAGCTGCCTTGTTGTCTCTGTAGATAGTGAACATCAGCATGTCATTGATTATTGCGTAAAAAATGTTAAATTCTGCAGAAACTTCGGTACGTCTAGTTCTTCTGGAATTATCTTCCTGCCGTTGGCTGTGTTCAATCCATTGCCAATTTCTCCTCCGTATTCTAATGTCTAAAGGTTCTTAGACCATTATCTGGTAAAGTTGTTCGTTGGGCCAAAATATCCTAAAGATGATATTTAAATATCTATTTACAATGGTTTACAGATTGCATGGGATCTTTATATGGGACCAGTGTACCAGGAGAATGCTTTCGTTTTTCGAAAGTTTGATGATCATCCCGCCTTCCACTCCTAGTAAAATTGTTCACTTCCCCACGCTGTCTGTATGAGCTGATCCGTTACTAGTTGTTGCTTCGAAATATTCATTCGATCTATCCTAATCGCCTCAACATCTAGTCAGCCGTTCCTCATAGGAAATGCTTGGAGTTCTGATCGTAAATGTACTCCTTGTGGTGTTATAGGCAGTCTGCAGTCCTTCTGCAGACCTTGAAACCAGTGTATCGATGTTGTGATATTTGGCACTACGACGTGGTTTCTGGTGGTTTGCCTTGCGCAAAGATGCGATTATTAATAATAATTATCCCCTGCACAGGGGAATTGGAGGTCTAAAATGGCATACGACAGGGTTGTATTCTGTCGCCGATTCTTTTTCTATTGCGTTGTGCTTTATGCAGCTATGGCAACTTCCCCATAGAATTATGGAACTCCAACAAATGACAGCAGGGGTCGAAGATAGCATACGTCGTCGGGCTGAAGATTAATACAGCCTTGGAACAAACTCATCGTCTCGAATTTGTATCCCTGAGCAACCGGTAGAGAGAATTTGTGGCCAGTATCTCTACCGATGGCAAAACCGAACTGGATATAGACAGCGGAATCGGCAAACCCAAGATTACCTTTGGAATGTTGTCTAGAATCTGGCGCTGAAATGCAGTCAGCATGAACACAAAGCTAAGACGACTTTTCAGATCTAATGTTGAGTCTGTGTTGTTATAAGTATGCAGCACTAGGAGAGTCATCGTTTCTTACTTATACTTATGTCCTGTTTCACCTTGTGGGCCCTAAGGCCTCTACAACGCCTACGCGCCATCGTGTGCGAGTTCTGTTGCCGTGCTTCCTTCTTACTTCCTGCGCCACGTGCTCCTAGGACTGCCGCGTATCAAGCTATCCTGGGTAAACGGGTTCCACTGCATCCTTGGTTAGCTATGGACCTGTCACCCTTTCGGAGACTATGGCAAATCCACCGACCTTTTTTTCAACTAACTATGTATACTTCTTGAAAATATAAGTATATTTACCATTTATATACTTATATTTTCACTCCGTTATGCACATGTACCTACTTACATACGTATGTACATACTTTCTTGTTAATATAGTTAAATATACATTGGAAAGCGTAGTCCCAGCTATTCTATAATTTTTTTAGAATTATATACTAATTTACTTTCTGCCGATTTTTATTTTTCAGAATTCGTCCGATTTCTCCTTCTTCTGTGCATACAAATGTCTTATTCGAATTGAATTCTGCAGGACAATTGGTTAAGCTAAAGCTTATTCGTCATTTTAATTCTACTGACTCTACTAGTAGTTCTACCTAAAATGTAGGCAATGAATCAAAGACTCTGCCACACCCTTGCATATGAATATCATTTGGCTTTTGTTCTGGAATTGTATTATCTTTTATAAGCCAAAAGTCAGTTGGTCGACCTACCTTATCATGTGTGCAATCATATGATTTTATCTTTAAAAGTTGTATTTTATATACCCTTTGGTGAATCACATATACGTATTTACTACCTTCGCAACTACCCTTGGGGTACTCAGTGTTGTGCACAACAAATGAAATTCCCAAATGATTTAATTACCTCCTTTGTAGTCCCTTTTTGGATACAATTTTCACACGCCTCCCGCATAAAGACAAACAAAAATAAAATCCTTTTTAACCTTCGCAAAATGTAATGTATTCCATGAATAGTAATTTTGTGCACATGCATATTCGCATTTCTGAATATTAACACAAAGTAAACAAACCTATTTATTGTATCCAAGTCTTTACATATAAATATGTATGTTTGCAGGCATGTATGTATGTACTTGTTTATGGGGAAAATGCCAGCAGCAGTGAGATTATACTCATTCACATACGCAGCGTCGTACCTATACTCGAAGTCTTATCTTGTGGTTGTACCTATAAAACCCCCTACTCACTTGTTGGCGATAGTTACTTCGCAATAGATACTTCTCCCTGCTAGTCAAGCGTTATTAAGTGAATTTAAAAATGTTTGTAAAGGTCATCGGAACATTATTGCTACTTGGATTTTTCTACGTGCAATTAGGTATATCGATTTCTAAATCAGGATTCAAGTGTATAATCTTCGACTTTTATATTTTTTCCATAAAAAGGTTCATCACTGCAATGTTACAGTTGCAGATCTCCGACAGAATGCAAAGCTTCCTCGCTACCGTCAATAACATGTAATGGGATTTATGCCAATGAAAGTTCCGACCACTTGGGAATTTACTATAAGGAAAATCTGACTAGTGCGATATCAAATAACTTTGAATGCTTCCACCACAATTTAACATCTGGTAAGAGACTAAAAATATTAACGTGACTACTCTATAAAACTATATTCCCAAAAATATGATAGTATAAATACAGTTTGGAAAAAAATAATGTATCCAGCAAACTTGCAAAAGCTTGATGAGTTCAAATTAGATACTATTTCTGTGACTTTTTGACTCAGTTTTCTCAACTTTGAACAAGTGAATAATTTTATATTTTCAATTTCAGTTAACACCAATGTAACATACAAAGGATGTATTTATCGTCAGGTCGAGCCCTGCAGTTTGTCCTTGAAGGATGGGTATACTAACTTGAAAACTGTTCGTTGCTTCAAATGCGGTGGCAATTTGTGTAACCCGGCGGGAACTTTCTCTTCTAGTATGGTAACGATGTTTGTGTCAATGCTTCTCCTTGCTACCTTCAAAGTTTTAAAAATGTGAAATCCTAATAATTTAGATATAATATAAGTCGATTTAGTTATTTTTTAGTAAATAAATTTGTACCTATTTTTTTTAGTTTTTTTTTCATATTTCATTGGCGTGCTAGTTATCGCAGCTTCGATACTGAGTTAATTAAAGATTCTAAAAGTGATATTGCCTTTTAATTTACAGTTACCTAATAAAGGAAGATAAGAAGCTTTTTACACGTACCAATGTGTGTGTGTATGAAAGATCCCATCGCAATGTCAAGTATTGCAAAATGTCTCATATTTACGTTTCCAAAAATTGATATGGAATGTATGTACATAACAACATACATTTGAGTTGTTTACAAAACTCATTACGTGGTTGCTGATTTAATTTTTACTCAGGAGAAGCTACAGTCAGAATGTTTGGTGGTGCAGTAGTGGCACGAATGCGATATGATATGTGTGCCTGAAGGAGGAAATCTATGGAAGGAAGTAATCAAGAACGTAGATTAAATTTGTCACACTAAAAGCATTTGGTGCCTGCATTCGTTCTCGTTCTCGTTGTCGTTCTCGATGTGATGCGGTATGAGTGTGAGGACAAATTATGCAGCAGACACTTAAAGGAGTCGAAAGAGATGATATAGTACATGATGTATAACCCAAACCATCTAACCACATAAATTGACTATGAATCTATGGAATGTTGTGCTGCAGAGCAGCGGTGTGAACAGAAATTTCAGATTAGTCGTATGTCTTATGACTAAATTTTGGCTTGGCAATGGTATATTATTTTGCATAAAATTTATTAGACCTACTAGAGTCTTTGGGAACATTTTGAAAATCGATTATCGTGCTGTGTTAGATTAGATTAGTTTAGGAGTCATCCCTCCCTAAATGGACTGAAGTGAGTTATTATTTTAAGAGGTGTAGCTTCTAGTTAAATCTATTTTTTATTTTTTCCTTTTAGTCGACATTTATTGTTCATTTGGCTATTGATTGTACTTTAAGATATCTTATCTTCTTTGTTTGGAAACTTTCGGTTTGAGGTAACTGTATTAACGTTAACAGCACGCAATTTAATAATGTTTCATATTTCAAGTACGTGCTTATGTACATTTGTGTTTGTTTTCCGGCTAATAAATTCCGGTTGGAAAATACGGACGTAGTATCAGCAGGTGGAAATATATAGCAGTTCAAGCTAACGATGACTCATAACTAGTATCAGACCCACACAGCTCTGTTTCATTGTTTATAAACTGATAGGAGGTTTTCAAGCTTCTTTTGATAAATTTGACATATAGTTTGTACCTATAGTTTTTGGGTCTTAAATTTTGAGATCGATCGATAAAGTTTTGTATACGAGTTCTTCGGAAAAGTAAGCAGTACAAAGTGGAAACGTTTCCAAAACTATTCCAGGCTCATCAGCTTTTCAGTTTTATTAAGATAATATCAATTTTTAGAAACAAAATGCATATAGCAAATGTGGAAAAGTTTCAAAATCTATCGACTGACGTATGACTTTGATTAATAATACGTGTACAAATTACGGTTGAGTTGAACCAACTTTCAAGTCTACCAACTCTACCACGTTATTAACCCCTTGTTGACTATGCTATAAAAAAAGAGTAAAAGTAATATTTTTTGAGATTAGGTAAAGCATTTTAGGATGGCAAACAAATTTTAAGAATTTTCAAGCATCTCTAAGGACGAAATTTGATGATGGTTGCTTAAAGGGCTGAAAAAACCAAAAGTTATAAAAATAAAATTGTTATTTATATATTTTTTAACTCTATTTGTTTTTCTTTCGAATAGATATACGTTAAGCATAAATCCTTTAACCACTTGGAAGACATAGGGCGTCAAAATCGCCTGCGCGCCATCTTGTTCGGACTTCTGTAATGCGTTTGAATTGCCTCCAACTCATTCCTAAAGAGCCCGATTCATCCTCAACTGTTCTGCGCCACGTATGCCTATGGTGACCCGCTATTCTGCCAGCCTGGGTAAGCGGATTCGACTGAATAGCATATTTCGCAATGGAATTATCTTCGCATCGTAGCGTGTGTCCAATCCACTGCCACTTTCTCCTTCGTATAGTAATGTCTATGGGTTCCTGGCCAGTTCTCATGTAAAGCTGTTCGTTGGAGATACATTTCGGCCAAAAGATCCTCAAGATGACGCTTAAACATTTGATTACGAAGACTTGCAGTCGGCGTGTGTTAATGGTGTCCACTTTCCAAGTACTGCACCCATAAAGCAGTACCGATTCTACATACGTTGGAGCGGAAGAGTCACAGCTTGGTTCTTAAGCTGATAACATAAATTTTTTCAAAGTTGTCAACTTTCTCGACTTCCTGTCAGGCAATGTTAAGTTGAGCGCGGGTGTTAGAAGTGCTCAGGGCTTTTTTGGCCGTGTTTATTTTGAGCCCCACTTTGTTTGCCTCAGCTCCTAGATTGTGGGCTATCAGATAAAGGTCCATTATCCGATGTGAAGGTAGGCAAACATCTTCAGCGTAATTCAGGTGTTTAAGGTAAGATGTCATAGTTTAACAAATTCCATAGTTTCCTTCATCGCTGAAGAAGAACAGTGGGGACAGTATGCACCCCTGACGTACTCCACTTTGAACTTCAAATTTCTCTGACACCTTACCATTATCTAAAACGTGACACCTACCACCTTAGCTATAAGTTTTACTGAGATGCCTCTCCTGCGCAATGCTAACCAGATAGCATCTGGATTCAAGCTGTCGAAAGCCTTCTCGAAGTCAATAAATAGTAGATGTAGCGGAGACCTATTATCGATGCATTGTTCTATTTTAATCCGTAAGGTGTATGTGGTCGATGCAGGAGGATCCAGCACAAAAGCCCGCCTGTTCGACATCGAGAGTTACCAGTTATAAAGAAAAATACCGTTATACGTAAGATGCTGCCATCTTACAGCATTTATCTAGACTAACTCATAGATAAAATTTATTCAAAATCACTAGAGCTGTTTTCGAGAAAATCGTCGTTTTGTGAAATTAGCCTTAAGTAAAGTACCGTTAATAACTTGGCTAGAACATAAATTTAGATTTCGCATCGAATAGTGAATGGGAGACAGAATCGGCACACCCACTTTTTCGAGCTTTTCTATCATCGTAATGTCAAAATTTATTGTTATCTCGAGTTCGGTTTTTTTTTTCACGAATCCAATACTTGCCCTTTATTATAGGTACAAGTAAAAATGTGCAATTTCCCTTACCAGTCCCGAAATGAACTGAATTGTGCGTAATGCAGGACTTACTCGGCTGACACATCTATCAGCATTGTCCGTATCTTCTAAACGTTCTTGGATTTGTTAGAACTAGTTAATTTTTACTTGCACCTATAACATAGTGTAAATATTGGATTCGTGAAGATTTTCGATCTCGAGATTTTGATGAATTTGGAGAACTGGGTCTGCCGATGCCGTCTGTCTGTCCGTCTTTTCCCTCCCGACCCTTGTAGAGCCCCTGCCTGAGACATCGTTGCCTTCCATCCTCTGCGGTCACGAGCACGCTGCTTCCAGTTGTGAAAACCAAGTTTTCTGGCATCCGCGACAGCTTGGTCTTTGTACCGGAGGTTCGGTCTTCTTCGCCGTCTCGAACCTGGGGGCTGTGATTCGAAGATCCTCTTGGCTGGAGCATTGTTGTCTATTCGCTCGATGTGGCCGAGCCAATGTGGTCTGCGTATCTTGGCTTTTTGGACTACATCCACATCCTGGTACAGCTCATAGAGTTCGCTTTTGTACCTTCTCCTCCATTCGCCCTCCTCGCATAGGGGACCTAATATCCGACGGAGTATTTTACGCTCGAAGGTGCCCAATATTTGCTTAGCTTTCTTACTTATCGTCCAGCACTCGGTTCCATACAGCAGGACTGGTAAGATGAGCGTTCTGTTGGACGCTTTTAAAAATTCCTATGAATAAAATTATTTACTTTCGATATTCATTGGGGTACATGCACGTATTTAAATATGGGCAAATATTTAAATGCGTAATTTATTTCCGTCTCCTTCCTCGTGTATGTGCCTAGGCTTTCATCACAGTCCTAAATCCATTGCTTTTAGCACCTGGCATAAGTGCTATGTATACCTGTGCATATCTGCAAAATAGAAAGCATCTGCCTTATTCAAATACTATGGTAAAAAATTAGTTTTAAAAATGAAAAATAAATAATAATACAAATAAATAAATAGGGGAAATCCCCTTCCCAATGAAGGTTATCTCCTAAAACTAAAGCTGAAGTTTGGAATACAATACTCGTACGTTTTTCTCGTTCACGAGAAATTTCACAACTTCTGCACTAGTCTCTTTGTTCTAAGCAAGAAATATATTGAGCTCCATTAACTTTTATGGCATTAGCCGTACTCCATGGTAAACTAGGCCAAGTATTCCGATTCGTAATACATAATAGACGATATCATTGATAGAGAAAAGGGCGAATTGGGATGCAGAGAAACAACTGTGAAAAGCGCATTCCAAAGACATAAATTCGAAACCACAAGTTGCTAACATTCCATGTAGCAGCCATAAATCCGTATTCAATCGCGATTTAAATAAAATAAAGTGGTTGTTCGTGGAACCCGTCGCTACCAGAACTTGTTCGCCCATTTTGCTTCCCCACTGCCAGATACCACCAGTCGAGGGATGCCCTTGCACTTGAGATTCAACAGGAACCATACCAAAGGCGAAGCAACCACATAACGAAAGCGTACGCGTTATAAGCAGATGCAATGCACAGTTCCACCACCGAAGCTGGTTTATTTATGTTTGTTGATTCCTGAACCCTGAACCCGCTCCCTCTTCGGGCTCCTTCATTTGTTTTGCAGTACCTTCCTTCGTAAACTAACACCTCCGCACCTGGTGAAGTTATGTCATTGCTCATTCCTCACATAAAATTCGAGTACGTACCACAAAACCTAACAGTCGTCGGTCGGTACCTAGGCTTGGTGCGGAAATCCTTCCACAAGGTAATGATTACTTTTACCGTAGGAATGAGAAGATTTGTGGAATACCAAGAGCGCACACAAAATGAATTCATCTTTTCCACACCTTTGATTTGCCACCATCACCATAGTTCTACGTTGCACTAGGCAACAAATCTTTTTGGTGGTGTACCAAACCAAGTGTCTGTGTACGGTGGGTGAATGAGGTGTTTATTGTCGAAAATAGCAAAGTAATCATCACCTAGTGGAGGATAATGAAAATTTGAGTCCTCCTTTCAAAGCATGCTACAATGCAGGGTGCATCGCATTGGACGAAGATTTCTGCATCTGTACGATCTACCGCCAGATAAGGTTTTCATAGAATTATCCTTCACAATAAAGGACCTCAATGGTCTTGGGAAAGCTTTCGATTATATGAAAATTATGGCATACTTGTTCAGCTCTACATTTTTACATTTTTTTTGTACATACATACACACGTGTATAGAAGGAGTGAAAGGAAAATAAATTTATACATAATTCAATTAGGGCGTCTGATTGTGTGTTGTTTAAAGATGTTTTGAATATTGATATTGGTGGTGTGCTTTTTATACAGCAATTTCTAATCGGCTTATATTATGAAAGAGAATTTGATTTGAATTTGTTGGCCTAGTAACAATATTTGTTTTTCAAGTTATAGGTACTCTTATTATTCAATGCTTTTCAGTTTTCAGTGCATAAGCTGTCCAATGTAATTTATAAATATTTTTTTTTGAATGTCTTTTAATGGGTTAGGCATGATAGGAAAAATAAGAGAAAATAACCGACCGATAAGGTACTAACTAATTAGTTAGAAAAACAACATTTATTTTTAACAACAAGGTATTCCTTACATGTGGGTGGGCGGCCATCGTGTAATGGTAGTGTATTTGGTCATTGAATGAAATGTTTTGTGCTGAAGTTAAGATACAGTAATAAAAACATATGAAAAGGCTATAATCCGTTTGGAGCGGATCGTATGATACCCTATCCCTTTCCTATGCACATACTAGCTCCTTCTTCCGCCAATATACTTCCTTAAGCACCTTTTTTTTCAAATATTTTATAAAACTACTCCAAAACACAAATTTCTCAATAAGTGGGCGTGGTAGTGGCCGGATTTGTAACTTGTTCAACATATACTGTATTTTGCTTCCAAGAAGTGCTATTATTTCGATAAGACCTTCAAAAACCTTTTTTTTTGATAAAAAAAAACTGGGCGTGGCCATAAACAATGTACTGAAGATATGTATGGTAAGAGAACTTCTACATATTACCTTAAGTAAGTTTTATCGAGTATAAGATTACTGAAAGTGGGTGTGGCAGTGGGCGAATTTTATAAAATTTTACACTTGTATTGCTTACTTTTGCAAAGACCTTCTATACAACCAAAGCGCAAACCTAGCTCAAACTTTAAGCCCTAAAAACTGGTGACATACGGATAGACGGACGGACATGGCTCAATCGACTCGGCTACTGATGCTGATCATTTATATATATATGTTACAATCTATGTATTAAACTTAATATACCCTTAGGATAGGGTATAATTAAATAATTTGCTCAGAAAGCAGTGTATTTGAAATACGCGAAAAAGAAACTGTGAATTATGAACGAATGCAAAAATCATACACAAGTCTCTCCTCAGTCAAATTGGATACTACGCATGGAAAATAAATATTGAAACCTGAAAATTGAATTGAAATTACATATTTTGTTTTTGAAAATTTCCCATGAAAGGTGATGTCAATACCAAGGTTTATATATAGAAGCAAAAAGATTGAGTTATTTGCGATAGAAATGTTGATTTATATTGCCTTTTTGACGGTGTTTCTAAAAAACAGTTCTTAAAACATGTCAATACCAATGGAGCCTGTCGAATTTCGGCTTTTTTGAAGCGTTCTTTTACACGAAGGCTTCCTGGCTTAATCACATACACCGAAAATGAGGTGTAAATGCTTTCCTTCAGTATAGTGGGTATTTTTCGGTCACATACGATAGCGGAGTTTTTCCCCAACTTCATCCACCCTACACTTACGCGATGATAGAAGTCATTATCACAATTTTGGTCGCTATTGATCGTAGATCCTAACTACTACGGAACCAATTTTTCTCCAAAACATCCATTAATACAACACGTGCTCGTAGCAGGAATGTTTGTTATTCACTTATGATAGCTCCATCTTCAGCAGAGAATATTTGATGTACTTTGCGGTTTGTCACCTTTCTTCCAAGCAAATAATCTGGGACTGGAATAAATAGCAAGGGACTCTTCTCTGGTAACTGACTGACTTTGATTGGGAACTCGTCGGTGACTCCTGCGAGGTATCCTACTCTTGTCAATGCTCTTTCATACATGCTCATGATCACACGCTCGTAGGTTGCTTTGGCAGTCATATTTGGTCACTTGGTTGTCTATCAAAGTTCTTTCAAAATCAATCACCATCTTATGAGATGGTTGAGATTATTTTCTACAGTCGGCCATCTAACACTCCTCAATGATGGAAGAATAGAGAAGAGAATCATGAGCCATATAAACCCAATGTCCTCTATCTTTTTGCAAAGAGCAGAGAATATCTCATTTGGTCCAACCGCATATAGTTTTATGGAGTACTTCACTGCATTCTTATCTTCTTCGACAGTAATGTCGGATACTCCGTTATAATTAGGAGCGGTTCTTGGAAAGTAGATGGATATATCTAGACCAACACAGTGTGTGTATGGTTGGAGCCACGAAGATTGTTAAACTAGGTATATCCTCCCTGGTAGCTGTCTACTAAGGAAACACGCCAGAAGTCTCGAGTTTTCAGACACGGATGCTTGCAGAGAGTGTCTTATGACATGACGCACATACTATGGGAATGTAGGGACATTGTTAGAAATATTGACTACAGGGGTAGATATTTATTTAATGACCTGAAAGAGGTTAACAGAACCTTATTAGAAATGATTTTCGAGCATTTAGGTTTCCCCTCGAGACCTCACTATAGTGCGTGATATTTGAACTTTACTTAACCTAACCTAATGAGTTAAAATATATGATTTGACATATCTACGTATAGAAGATCAATTTTATGTTTTATCTGTTTAATTTCGCTACAAAGTGTAGGATATACATATGCAGAATCTTAAATATTAATATGTCAAAAATAAAAAAACCTTTTCCTTAAATATTGACAGAATCGTGCATTTACACCAATCACTGAGGCTATTTTCCATCGCAATTTCAGTAATTGGCGAAATTATTAAAATATTGCCCTGAACGGCTCAAGAGATACCCATCATTGAATCATTATGCCACTCTTCATCGAAGAGACATACCACCACCATATCGGTCTTATCCGATGGTCACTTTAAATTCTTTTATTGATGGCTTCGCCAATGTGAATGTAGGTACTGCAAAAATTTGGCTTCACCCAAAGTGAGTTCACTCACGTGCTTGCCCTCTAACAAGCCCACGTCCGTCCAATATGTCCAACATTTTAATTCCCCCGGAAACATTGCATATGCGTGCCTTTATCCGATGCATTGCTGCCACTGCAACACAACAATGGACGACAACGATGATAATGATGATGACGATACCCAAAGATATCGCAATGGTGGCACCGATAATCATGGCTTTGCGAGAAAACTTCATTAAAAATAATTTTTTGCTTTCGTGCGATATGATTGGACGCACGCCGCCGCCGCCGCCGCCGGCTGTTGTGTGCAATGGATTTTTGACACTTTGACAGCTTTCTGGAAAATATTGGCAGCAATGATAATTTTATGGTTTATGGGTTAAAATATGTCTGGTGTCATTTTCAACGAGTAGCTGGAGTAAGAATCTGTAAACTGTGAACATGATGCATTTTAAATAAACAAAGAAACGCCCTCCACGATATTTCGACGGTGGTAGTGGAAAGACTTTGCATAAAGTGTTTATTTTGTCGAAAAGAAAAGTTTCGACAGACATACTAAGAGAATAGAGGTATAGCTGAATGTAGAGACAACCAAGCCCGTAACGTTGGAGCCTTTTGACAAACAAACTCAAATTTGTAATCACTATTCAGGAACGTCATATCACGGGTTCGAGATTTCTGGAAAGTAGAAAGTTGTCTGCAAATTTTCCCAGACGTGCACTTGCATTTCTAGTGCATTCTAAGTATAGCGAAACTTTTTTAATTGGATGTGATTTTTGTTTTTAGTTTTAGTTTCAGTTTAATTTTATCGTTCAAGCAATGACTTAGGGGATGCTTAATCATCTTCAGTTTTCCAATCGAGAGGAAAATCGTGGAATGAGGGTTTCCCTGCAATATGATACATGATTAAATCAATTTGCAGTTTTGTCAAACAAACAAAAATTAGCAATTCGATGACGATGAACATTTCAGTTTGAAAATCAAATACCATTGACATGTCATAGCTTTGTCTTTAGAACATTTGCGAATATGATATTCTAATTAAAAACTAATTTTTTTTATTGAATGTGTATAAATTAGATTCACTTTTAAATAAAAGCAAAAATAAACAAAATATGAGAGCTACTACATAAATAAATTAACAAGTACGAGTACGTTGAAAGAAATCTTTTTTTCAAGCACCTTTCTTGTTGAACTTTTAACTTCGTAAGAGCAAGGAATACAAAATGTAAACAGGACTCTCGTGGTGTAGATTTTAATATGCAAATGGATTTTCCAAACAACGAAACAAGAACCCTCAACTATTTAGCGCAAGTCAAGCAAGCAACTCAACATTTTCATCAACCTCATCATTCATCATTATCACGAGTGCGACTTTCACGGGCTGTAACTTTTTTTTTCTCTTTGTTTAAAGAAAAAAATGAAAAATAAGCTAAAAAATAATACAAAATCTGTTAATAGAAATCTTTACTCTGAATCGTGTACTAGGAAATGAATGTGAGATAAGTCCTTGTTTAGCCGGACGAGCAAATGATTACAGTAGACAGTGATAGAAAGCAGCGAAATTTCATTGCAGGTGAACGTACATACAATAGATTGCCCTTGCAACAAATGTTTGAGTTCCGGGCATCAGTTTAAAAGCGCGACTATCTAGAATGGATTATTATGTTTTTTTTTTATTCTATTTTTCTTTCTTGTTCATTCAGAAGTACATATTTGCACCTCAGGTTTCATCATAATGTATTCACAGTGCATACAAAATTGAAAATGTCCTGGCGCTTGGGCGGCGTCTTGATGGTGTTTTTTTTTTTTTTTTTTTTTTTTTTTTATGATGAATAATATCCTTAAACAAATGGCATCACGTAAGTGTACCATGATGGGATGCAAATTAGGTGAGTTGTAGATTCTATGCCCGCGGGTAGGTGTAAATATAAACACACCATATATACATACTCGTAGATGGGTACACTGCCAATGGGTGCGCTGGAAATCAAATTTTATGGGCTTACGAAGTTGAACTCTGAGCGAGTTTTGTATCGTCTGGAGGTGTAATTGAAGGAATGCATATCAGGCTGCGCTTCATATAATTATACCATTGTAGATTTTAGATAGAAAGGACAAGATCGAGTCGCCTCGTCACTATTGTGGCCTATTGTGGCTTGCCTTTTCATATAAGTCTATTCAAGATATCAGAGTTGGCGATATTTCTTCTGCTGCACGGCAGAATTGGCAGGCAATAGCAGTGACGAAATATCTGCTGATTCTACTTTCCCATTCTGTATATGTTGTCTGATGCTATCCCCATAACAATGGGATGTAAACAATCTTTCACGAGGCTAGGTTAGGTAGATGGGTGCCTTGTGTCCAGAAGGTCACTGCTCACTTAGACCCACAATTCGGGTCCATTGTGCCCAATCATTTAACCCTGGGAACGCTGTAATAAGGTCCGCTGTTAGAACCACCCAGATAGTAATATAAATCTCAAGAGGTCCACCAGCTCAACATTGCCTAAGTCCTCCAGCTCCGAGACGAAACGACTGCCAAGAGTTCTCTTTCTTCTAACAGATAGGGCAGGACAGTCACACAGCAGGTGACGAATAGATTCGGTTTCTTCTTCGTCTCTGCAGCTTCTACAATAGTCATTATGCAGCACACCGAGTCTCGTGCGTTATGACGACTGAGTTTAACCAGAGTTGATGATCTCTTCTTGCTAAAGGCCGGCCATAGAGCTCTAGCCGTTACGCATGTATCCAGATGAATCCAGTGTCTGTTTGCACGATTGATGGCTTCATCTTATACTTTTTTTTTTCAGTCACCGACTGGGGCTGCTACAAAGGGAAGGGCCCGCGATATGTGCAACGTCGACCCTTTCCTAGCAAGCTCATCCGCCTTCTCGTTTCCTTCGATATCCATATGCCCTGGTAACCAACTGAGGGTCATCGTATTAGCTCTGGATATCTCGTTTAAAAGTGATTTGCAGTTTCTCACCAGCCTCGACCGAATTATAGCAGAGTCCAGAGCCTTAATGGCTGCCTGGCTGTCTATACAGACAGTAATCGTTTTTACGACGATATTACTCTTGCGAATAATTTCAGCAGCCTGCGTAGTGACTTCGGCTTGAAAGACGCTGCAGTTGTCGTTTATTCTAAGGGAGCTGTTTATTCCTAGGGCTTCACAATAAACTCCGGCTCCTGTACCACTGTCCACTCCGTTTTCTGTTTAGTCCTCCAGTTCTTCCAGTAATTTCTGTCAGGAATCCTTGCATGGAATCTCCTTTCGAATGTTAACATCGGGTTCATATGATCTGTTTCCGTCAACATTTACGAGGTGGAGTCAGTCACAGATGAGGCAATAATATAGTAAAAGAATGGCTGGAGTTTGCTGCTCTGGAACCAGCTGCCTACAAGACTGAGGTTTTCTTAATAACCAGCCGCAAGACGGGTACATTGGCAATACAACAATAGATTATGTTTCAAAGCCTACGTCGAGTATGCAAGTAAGAAGGCATCGCTGATACAGGCTGCGCTCTACCGAATACTCCCGAACATCGGTAGACCGGGACACGCGCGTAGGATACGATATGGACAGGTGCACTGTCGACAAATGTATTCAAAATGTAATTTTTAATAAGCTTACAGGCTTAGCGCAATTGGAGTTATGAGCGGCTTCCAAACTATCTCCGATGATCTCGTTAATCGCGCAAACGAAATGCGAAGGGTGTACCTAAGGCGACCCTAGAACCGGCAAGACAAAGCAAGGCAAAGAAGATCAAGCGTAGTTCGGGAACACTATTACATCCATGGTGCAACCTAAAGAAAAAAACTTTATAACCAGCACATACAACTAAAAATACCTGGACCGAATCATGTAATACCCTATCCCTTTCCTATATACAGACATACATAGCCCCTTCCACCAATAACTTGCATAAATTTGTATTTCAATTTTTTTTTATAAAATTACTCCAAGACATTTTTTTTTTTTAAGTGGGTGGATTTAAAAAAAAAAAACAACATTTACTTAAGTTAGCTCCTAAAGGTGCGTCCAGACCGAGTGAAGCAGACGGACGGATGGATGGACATGGGTCAATCGACTACGAAATACATATACTTATGTAAGTACCTACTTACTGAGTGAGTTATTTAATTATTATATAAATTGAATGGATTTGGTTGAGACTTGAGAACCAAACATTTTGTGGCCAGCCACAAATTAAGTTTCAATGGAAATACTCAATAGTACTCCTATTCTCATAGATTTAATATTTTTCTTTAACTAGGGCTCTAATTATGGAATGAAGGAATGACTAGCACATACCATATAACATTTCAGAATTCGTTCCTGTCAACTTAACTGCATATGTAGAGCAAGATTTTGCATTTCTGTTAACGAATATTATTAGTTATGTGACCTAACCAGTCAGCAGTTGATGTTTAGTTTCGTTCTCAATTATATCGATCCTTTGCCCACATTCATGTATTTCTCTTCACATGTGCTACACATTACTTTCTTTAACTGGGAATTGTACATGAGTAGAGAGTTAAAACTCTCTAGAAATTCATAAGATTATTCGACACACAGTGACATTTCCCCACTTGCTGCTTAGATTTACTCAGTGTACAAGATGCACTCGCTACACATGCATCTAGAGTTCCTTAGCTCGCTCTCTTCCTTGCAAACAGAAACTAATTACGAAAGAATCTCTCAAAAGATTTAATTAGTTTCTCCTAAGGATCATGTTGTTAGCTTTGCACACAACTTGATAACGACAAGGCGCCAGAGTTTGCCACTCTTTCAGCTGCACAGTTGCTTTTTCCAGCAATATCCTTAAGTAGTTTGCGGTCTACCGTGAGGAAAAATCTTTTCCATCACCCCCATCATATCGTCATCGTACCTATAACAGGTATGAGTTTAAAACAAGTTGTGATGACGTTAACGAGGACAAAACTTCCTAGAGCCTCTCGAGTGATTTCCACCCGCCGCCGCAGCCGACGACTTTTGGTTCCGTTTTTCATACGAACCTAGTTACCACACATATGTACATATGTACATACATATCCAAGGCATGCCGTCGCCGTCGCCTTCTTCTTCTTCGTTGGTGTAATTTTCGACAATAATCCTCTCTCCGGGAGCGACGATGATGTAGCTAAAGAAGTTTACCTCTGTGTAGTGTTACAAATTGCTTAATAAATGTGTACATGGAAATTTTCCACCTGGGAGTGTGTTCTTGGTGACACACATCCTCAAAGGAATGATTTATGCGTAGCAATCCAGTGCATAAATTGCATGGAGATAAGGTTATGAGTTAGAAATATTGTACATAGCTTCGGTAAAGGATCAAATCAAGATGAGTAATTTTATTTCTTTAAGAAGTTTCTTCCCAACTAGTCCAAGGAGAAAGTTTTATGGGTGTATCCGCATTTGTCTAAGAATTAAACTTTTAGTATTAAATGAGTTTTGGAAAATTGATACATGCCCAGAAAATTTTACTAAGGGATGAATACTGTTGTCTTAGCAGATCTGAATGGACACATAATTGATTGATGTTGTGATTTAATCTGTAAGAACAAGGATTCATACAAAATTACATCTTCTTCAGTCATAACTTGCATAAAAATGAACATAGTTAATGTCTTGCTGTGTTTTGGTATAGATTTGAGTTATTTAAAATGATGTAGATACATGCGTTGTTATATTGCATATTGTAACAAAAATTCTGCAGTCATAGAAGACTTTGTGGAACATTCTAAAAGTGCAGAAATTGTATTCAAAACTCAATATTTGGGTGCAAAGGGGGTAGATTTTTTTAACTTTTTTTTTTTTCAAAAATTCTAAAATTTTTCTTGAAAATATTCAAGCAGGTTGTCGAAGTGGATAAGAAACAGTTCTGGATAAATTGCTGCATTTCTTTTGAGAGGGTTGGAAGGGTACAAGTGCAAATCAGGGTACAAGTGCAAATCAGGGTACAAGTGAAATCAAAACGCAAATTTTCTCAAAAGGGCGCGGCAGTAGATGGATTTATAAGAACCTTGTGTACAAAATTTCATCGGCCTAGCTCAAAATCTAAGGCCAAAAACTGGTTAACAATTACCCATCCTAGACTATATAAGCCGGGTCCTTTTTTGCGGACTGTAATACATATAAAGTTCCTTTTATTTCCTCACTATGGCTCCTATTGTGATTATCCATTAGCGATAGTTACGACAATATTGTCGATTGAGTCGACTAATTTTAGCATTGACATCAGTTTTTATGAAAGTTATCAGTGTTGCCGCAAGAGTTCGGAAAAAAGTATCTCTGCAGACAAAAGAAAAGTATCAAAAGGTATCATAAAAGGAATTATGAGTAAAAATACCATTGTTATTATTCTGTTGATATCGAAATAATGAAGACATGCGATAATGCCTAAAATAACATGAATATTCTCAAGTCTGTTACAAAAAATCTATCAATTCAAACCGGCGCCAAATAAAAATAAAATATAAAAAAATTACGTAATAATAACTCACAGTTCAATGAATAAGAGTATTGTCTGGCATATTATAATATTTTGTTGTTGAAAACGTATCAAAATAGTCATTTTACAGAAATCAAAGTATCACGTCGAAATTAAGATTAAAAATTATCACTTTTGATACTTTAATATCATTGTGGCAACACTGATTGACATTGTGTAACTCAATCGATAGTGAAATAGATTATTGTGAATAAATGTGTAAATATTGTGAATGCATCATGTTTTGACAGCTTTTGCTATTGTTTTCGTTTTCTATTTGTTTATAAATTTATTTTAAAGGATTATTTCAATTGAGTTGTGGTTTCATGATACTATAATTATGTCATGTCTTTAGATTTCCGATTGTCCAAACAAGCTTTTAAAGTAAAGTGGCCAGATTTATTTGAAGCAAAAGCTTCAAAACTTCGCAGAAATTATGATTTTTTTTTAATTAGAAACTAAAATAGTATGCAGTATTGCGACAAATGACATATTCATTTTTATTTTTTAAAAAAACAGACTTTATGACATTTTTTGTTTTGATTAGAAAAGAGATCAGTAAAAATGTACATTAGTCTCCTAAAAAAAAATTAGCCTAAATATTTCGACAAAGTTAAGGAAATAGCAAATAGTTTTTTAGAAAATTAAAACAAAAATAAAAATAAGTGTTTCAAATACCTACCTACATATGTATTAATTAAAAATTAAAAATGGATTCGTGTATTAGGATGCAGAATGAATTTTTGTAAGAATTTCATTATTATTTTTATTTTTTTCATAAAAAAATATTACAGTTTTATTTATTGCATGTAGAGACTTACAGACACTTTTATAAACGTGGAAAAGTTAGACAGTTATGGTCGCGGGACAGGTACCTCAAAAAGAGGACGTATGCTTACTTTATTTTAGAGATCTATTGATTGAAATAGAAACATTTATTTGTTTCTGAAAAGTTTATGTTTCGCACGTTGTGGACGCACCTTTACATTCCGATTTAATTTAGATTTTGAGAAGTCTTTGCATCATTTGGTAACTATTTTTCCGATTTTGGTCGCAATTTTTTTTTTTACCAAGTGGCAACCATGTATGTAAATTAATAAATAAATATTAGGCCGTAAGAAGCCTGAAAAGAACGTATTGTGCGTGGTATACATTTCTGTACGTACAGAAGGGACATTACGCCGTATCCGAAGGGCAGGGGGTTTTGAAAAGCTTTCTCATGACAGTAAATACTCTTGGATATTTGTCAGTCGCAAGGGGTGGGCCATGAAAAAAACGGTGATGGTATTTTCCTGGATTCGAACTTGGAACCGTGCGTGTAAAGGTCACTTTAAATTTCAATTTTATTTTAGCTAATGGCGTTCCGAATTTAAGGCAAAAAGCGTTTAGCGGTACGTTACTTATGTGTAACCAAATTGGTTAAAAGTGATTTTCTGGGAAATGGCTGTAAAGATTTTTTGAATGATATGCGTACATACATACATATGTAAACAAATATCCAATAAAAATGCTACCATAATAACTTGGCAGCCAATTTTCTCCAATATTGGCGGCCAAAATTATATGATTATGATACGAGGTTTCCTTCTGTGTGCGACATCTATATGAAGTAGATACTACTTAGTCATAAGTACCTACCTACTAGTTTTCTCTAGTGGAAACAATCATTAACTTTTGTGCATAAGGTATTCTCTTAAAGGAATGTAAGCTAAAATGCGGCTAACAAAATATTCCACATACGCCATAGTGTGTGTAAACATTTTCTGATTTATATATTTTTTTATTTCCTCCGACATTCATCCTAAGGTACTAAGTCATTCATTCCTCCTAATAATCAAAAGTAATGCACTACTTAAGATCCTGTGCTTGCTTTGCCTTCCCTTGGTAGGTATTTCTTGAAAACAAAATTAAAACTTTTCGTTTTAGGAACTTTTCTGCAAATATTTTTCAATTCCTAACTAACTTAAGATTGTTGACCATAACTAGCTAGTACTTTACTTATGTGGAAAAAAATCCACTGTCATCCAAAACGACTCCTGCAGGGTTTGTCTGAAAGCGAACGTAAACATGTTCGAGAAAAAAAATTTAGGGACAACTTTCGCTTAGTGCCGCACTTCAACGAACAAAAAAAAAAACCTTTACAAAAAAAAGAGTAACAAAAAAGTTAAAGCCTACGTGGCTTCGCTTTTTTTTTTTTTTATCGACATTCATGTCATGATGCAGAAGAATGCAGTTGTGTGTGCGAACCAGAACGTTGTGGGTAGGGAATAAGCACCAAATACGAAAGAAGTGGAAACGTGGTTCCGAAAATGTATTTCGATTGCAATTCTACTACTAGGAGTTTCCTTGTGCGGTAATAACATCGGACAACTAGTACGAATAGTTAGGAGTGTAAGAGCGGCACACAGCTCAGCTGAGGCAAAACGCAAGGAAAATTGGAAAATTTAATTAGAAAACTTTATCTCGATATAGAGGGTGTGTGCATCTGAATGTCTGAATGACCCTTTTGCGGCGGGAGGACACCAGCCAAAGAGCTGAGTGTGCTTCGAATGAAAAATACCGAGGAAAACATCCATTCTCTTCAACACTATGGATTTCGTCTTTCTCGCACAGATACACTGATTCGTAGAAAATATTTAATTTCCATTTTGGAAGTTTTCCATGAATTTAATTTGTTTGTCATATATATATTTTTTTGCCGTTCCATCTCGCTCGCAGTCGATTGCATTACAAGTGAAAGTATCGCAAGGACACTGATATTGGAGACGCTGATAGAATGGGAGCGTAACGCAGGGTTTCTTCATGAATGAATAATATTAAGGAAAAGGCAAAGAATAGTTTCTTCTAACTTGCGTTATCCTTGCCTTTGGTGACTACTTTTTTACGGGTTGTCTGCTGCCAGGGGACGTCTGGTGAATATTTAAGTATGCATTTTAGATTTTACAAAGTCGCTGAAGTCAAAAGAGATGTAGTGAGAAGTACTTGTATTGTTGAAAGAAACGTTTTCGAGTATAACCTTATTTGACTCCACTTTGAGTACAATTATCGTGGCCTATATGCATTATTGGTTGGACAAGTTAAAGTTAGTTTAATATCGCACAGGGATATAGACAGTGAGTCCTGCGAGGAAGGTAATAAGGGGTGGTGTCGATTATACACATGCGCTACAACCAAATTGTTATGGCCCGTCTACGATAAAAGGAGATCTGCTTATTTAAAAAAAAAAACGGAAATGCTACACTCCGCCTAGAGTGAATCGTGTGATACTCTATCCTTTTCATATACAGACATATGTATTAATGTAGCCTTTTCCACAAAAAACTTGCAAAGATATATATATGTATGTTTTTTATAAAATTACTACAAAAGAATTTTATTTTACCTTGTGTACAAAATTTCATCAACCTAGCTCAAAATTTTAGGCACAAAAACTGGTGACATACGGACGGACGGACATGGCTCAATCGGCTAGGCTACTGATGCTGATCATTTATGTATAAACTTTATATGGTCTATGTCTAACATTTCTCTACGTTACAAACTATGTATCGAACTTAATGTACCCTTAGGATAGGGCATAAAAAAACTAAGTCGCAGGACTGTACGAAAAGTTTTTAGCTTTGTGATAGGGCACTGCGTGATAGGCAATCATGCAGAACGGCTAGATATACCCCATAACGACTTTTGTAGATGTTTCAGTGGAGAGGAGGAAATAGAATCCATCTGGCATCCATGTGACTGTCCAGCATTGGCCGTGAAAAAAAAGATACCCTAGGGAGCTATTTTCTTCTATAGATGGATGATCTAGAAAAAATAGAGCTACCACTATTTATTCCGTTATGGTAGATATCTACGAGTATTTTCCATTTTTCTCTGTTCTGTTAGAGAACATTTAGTTCACAGAAAGTAAATAAAATATTACAAGTCCATTGTAAAAATTCATTAGCTTCTTAGCATAATAATTGTATAAAGGATAATTGCGCCAATTTAAATGCAAAGAAAATAGACAACTAAAACAAATTGCAAATCATCTCATCTTTTCCAATAGTCTGACGAGATTTGTTGAGGAGATAATTCCAAGATATCCTTAAACAATCAATGGTCCTTCGCTTTCTACTCTACTTCGTCAAGTGGTAATCGATATTCGAAGCCGAATACCTAGAAAACAAGAAATGCGAAATCTCCTCACTCAAACATCTATTACACCGACAAGCAGGCAATCATTCAGAGCCACTTCATCTATCAGGATAATTCAATGCGATAAATGCGGCTTAAAGTTGAATATGCATTTCAGCCGATTATGGCTTTTCAAACTTTATCTTGATATGAGTTTTGCAATCTTCGGAGGGGTTAGACGACGACGACGACGACGACGACGCCGTTCCATCGAATTTACAGCCTAATGGTAATGGTTCTTGAGATGATTTTGTCTCCAACCCCCACGGCTGTGTCCGCACACCCACATTCGCATGAAATAAATAGAAACAAGAATGGAAAACCCTTTTGTGTTATTATTTCATTTGGAAAAGAGGACGAATTGATGAAGGATGGAAAAAAAAGGAGAAACACAAAAAAATCGTATCAGATCCGATCAATTTGTTCGCTGAATTGCTTTAAGATTTTTCTTGGGTAGGGTGTACTTGGCTCTTCGACGCTTTCGAAGCATCCTTTTGTCATTCAAGTGAAGTCATCTATTCTTCGTCATCTGTGCAGCACAAAAGATGGATCACGGATTACGAAGAAAACAGCATTTTTCGATGTCGCTGGTTCTTATCTTTTTATTGTTGAGTTGATTGCCGAGGGGATAAGTATGTATCTTTCTTCTTTTTTTTTGTGTTGTATTATTGGATGCTGTTTATAGGGACAATATTTATTTGTAGGAGTAGATTTTGTGTGACTGCAAGTGGTAATCGTAAAGAAAAACAAATTGCGAAAGTATCATATTTCATGATGGTAAAGTAAAGCAATTGTATGTAAGTTGTGCTTATTTGAGAACTGTTTTGGATGGAAAAAAGGAAGTTATATGAGCTGTGTCATGCGAAAGAAAAAATGCAAGATCCGTCTAAGAAATGTGTTACTTACTTGCCTACTAAATAAAGCTTATTTTTACCAAAAATGTCAAATGTCAATGTCAAGTTTTACTGTTTATGACTTTATAAGAGTCTTCATTGTTCTTGGACTTAGTCGTTTATTAGGATAGAGCACGTGCCTCTCAGGCCACCTGGCGTGTCCGCAAATGGAGGCAACCGATGGAATATACCCGGCTTTGCTGCTACAGCTGCTGCTAACTTTGAAAAGTATTTTCACTGCTGAATTTGCACTAGGATATATCCCTACTTCTTAGCGCACAGTTAGAGTGGTATTTATTCCAAAAATTGGTAAAGATAACTACTCGCTTGCTAAAAATTTCAAACCTATCCGTTTGGGTTGCTTTTCGAATACATCCTCTACCGGAAATGCAACGCGCCTATCGGCGAGGAAAATCTTGTGAGACTATGCTGCAAAATCTGTGTCTCCAGAATTGACGACGCTCTTCGTCACCGAAAAATTCCTCTGAATCTTATTCGTCGGTTGGTGTGGAATGGTATCTCACGTAAATACGTGGTTGCCTCTATCGCCAAACTACAAAGAACGGTTTATCTCGGGTGCACCGGAGCCCTTCTGAGTACTCCAGGCTCTGCTCTAGACGCACTGCTGAATCACCCTCCTCTTAATACTTACATCATGTGGTATTCGTTAAAAGTCATTAACAGGCTCAGACGAGTTGGTATGAACCGCATTATGGCTTCGATAATCTTGCACAACACCTATCCTATGACTAAGCGTGGCGGAGTTCATCTTTTCTATTATTTTCTGCACTTAACTTGGTAGAAAATATAGTTCCTATAGTCAAAATACGGCACAGGTCAGGTTATGTTGAGTTAAATACCACTAGGTACCCTTGAGTTAATACGTTGTACTATCCTCATACTTACCATGTTCATATGGACTACTCCATGGAGCATTAGGTTTCACAAGTCTACTTTGCAACATTGTCTTGGATTACCGATAATCTGATCGTTCATGTGTTGGTTTTGAAAATGATTCGGTCATTCCAATCAATCATTCAATCGCTCAATGATAGAGGCAGATACAAAACAACGATCATCAGTCCCAATCAGATTTTCGTATTGGATTGGTTTCGTATCGTTCTTCGTTCATTCTTCTTATCTCTGTGTTGTCGAAAGTAAGACAAGTATATTCTTAATGTCATAAGCAAAAAACGATAAAGAAATTCCAATTTCATTTCGTTCATTACTAAATAACCGAAACAACTAAAAGTGCCTGAGTTGTGGGACAAGTATTGGTTTTGTGCTTAATTTAACCTACACCTACAGACTAAAGAACTATGTAAGTCGGCCATTGGTAGCAATATTCTACGGCCAACTAACCGTACTATGGGAATCGACGAGGGAGCTCTTTCTAAGAGCCACCAGAATTGTTGGTGCTGCCACTCGACGTCCTTTATATCTCGGATTTAAACCGGGAATCATTATAACTGTTTTAATATTTCAGTAACTATCGAATCGTTAGCCTTCATGTTAACGGTTGCCTTTCTTCTGAGCAATGAGGTCCTCTTACCATCTCTGGGTACATCTTTAGATATTTAATGTTACTTCAGACTATTACAAAAATACTGACTTATAAAATAAATTGTTACTAATAATTTAAACAAAAGAAAATATAACTACAATCACCAAATAGAAATGTATGCTATTTACGTACCCAGACAAAAATACGTAATTTCACGCGGCAATGAATGTTATTAGTAATTGCTATCACAATGTCGCTTAATATTTACCATAAGCTTAAGACGCATTCGATACTGAGTATATGTACTTAAAATTGTTACCGGATTTCGACAAACTTAACGGGAAATGCAATTCGAACAACTTACGACGGAAATGAGCTATTTATGTATCCACCAGTGTAAGTATTAAGCTTGAAGTTGGACACACATCTTTGATAGTTACTCCACCTCCCAATAGTGGTCTCCATACATTAGGCGTGAGGTAAGGTGCACTTAGTCTAAAGTTTTTCCAACTCCCAATAGAGGTCGTCCATACATTTGGCTTGAAGTTGGCCGCTCATTTTCGGTATTTCCTCGAACTCCCGATAGTGGTCTCAAATACATTTTGCTTGAAGTTGCCTGCACATCTTCGATATTTCCTCCAACTTTCAATAGAGGCCGTCTATACATTTAGCCTGAAGCTGGGCGCACATCTTCGGTAGTTGCTGCAACTCTCAATAGAGGGTTCCATACATTTAATTTAATGTTTTGATTTTATTTTTAGTTTAAGATGGCGAAGTGTTCTACATTATCTTGACTTAAATGCGCCCACTTATGCGTCTTAAAAAGTAAATGCCGTTTTCTTAAAAAAAAGCGTCTTTTCACGAGAAATTAAATGCCGTTTGAAAAAAGTGGCGTTAAAAATAATAGCTAGTGTAGCTAATGACAGGCATTCAAAAGACCTCTAATTACACATTTCAAATTCATCCGTACAGTTTACATAAGTATCAGAATTTGGTTAAACCATTTCTGTTAACGTGCTGTGATGGCTATATTTTAGAAGTGCCACTGATTCGGACGCGCCAATAATAGCCAAGATCTTTAGAAGCGACAATGGAGCGATGAAGCCGTTTTTGAAATGGAATGATGCCTTCATTCTCGATTGAAGCTTCACAGATTCAATTCCAATTGGGACCAATCTTGTTCTTAGGATTGTATGATAACGTGACCTTAATACCCAAACCTCTCTGGCGCAGCAAACACATGACGAGTGGCAGTCTCCACATAATCGTTGTATGGATCATCATAATGGATCGATCATCAAACACCCATAAAGGAGACTGAACTTCTTTATAAAGTTAACCTAGTCTCCACAACTGGAAGTAGCATGCTCAGGACCACAGAGATTGATAAGCTGTCGTGTCTGAGGCATAGGGTCAACAAACGTCCTCTTTTTGGAGGACATATCCTCTATAGTTTTAAAAATTATCCTCCATTTTCTCTAATTTTACATTGATTAGGTTTTGTCAAATAATGTGTCATTTTCCTGAAGTTTTTTGGAAGCAGTATTATCATCATTTGTAGTTCTTGTTCCTGCCTCCGGAAAATCGACAAGCAATTCAAGTTGGATGCGAAATTTGTCCTGCTTTTGCACTTGGACAATTTATTCTTTTCGTCTTCTATTTGTTAGGTAATGTCGCTACTTTTCACCACTAGATGAGTCTTTATTTTTGGAGTAGTTCTAGAAATATAACATGATCGGGTTGAACTTCCTGATAATGCAGTGCATTTTCTGATCATACTTTAGGTGTACGGAAATGAATTTTGGCCTGAAGATTGATTTTCAACTCTTTTAAAGGGTCTATTATATTTTTCTTAAATGTAAGCCTAATGGGTCTGCAGAATCAAGGTGATGTTGTACTCGGATTGTTCTACAAAGCGATGTCACATACATATGTATATAATTTTAAAAGATACACTAGATCCATAAATCCATCTCAGCGGTAAGAACACTAACTTTAAGGACTGGTAGCACTATATTTTCACTCAGCCCGATTTATTCCTATTTTTATACTATTTTAACAGCAGAATTCCTGCAAACACTCCTTCCATGTTTTGCCTACATAACCGTTAAATATTCTTAAACTTAAACGTTGTAGCTGGACGGAGGCAGAGGAAGTGCTCTACATCTCTAAAGATCGCCCGAGTCTAAACGAATGTTTGCTGAGATTAATTAGTCTCACTTGAGTTCTTCTTGAATTTGGAGCTCGCTTTGTTGTATTATTGAACATCATAATTGTGTATTGATCATAGTTTTAATATTTGTCTGAAGGACCCCTTTTATTTTCACTGCATTCATATATTTGTTAATTGGTCCTTTCTTGTCAGTTCATTTGCCTTTCCGCTGCCCGGTACATCTGTATGCTTCCTTCAATATGTGCAACAGAACAGTCTTCAAATTTAATAGTTTAATTATATTAATAGTACTCATTGAAACCTGTATAGGACAAAAGATCTATTGAAATCTAATTCCCACCTATGCACACTTCAAGGAGTCACTGCAAAAGCCTCTATTTGTATATCACTCCTCTTCAAGGACCAGTTTTTTGTAAATCTTTTTTTTTTTTTTGTTAGAAAGAACATCACTCAAGTGCCGAGCACTAACTCACTTCACCATTGAACTCAAACTTCAAACTGCATTTCTCATCTCCTTAATCGTCAACCTTTTTGCGCAAGTTTCTTCCTCTTCAACAAACTAACAAGGATACACCGTGGCAATGGCAAACTGGCCGTCATCTATCGTAGATCTCCTCTTCTGTGCTGCTTTCATCCGTTCGAAAACTGGACAACCTCACAAACACCAGTACACACTTTGAGTGTCGTGCTCGTGTGCACCACTGCACAAAGATATGAAAAGTGCTGCGGAAGTTTGTCTCCATCGTCTCGTAGTCTCGTCGTAGACAAACTTTGAATAATAAGTGCAAATCTACTTAAGTTAACGAAAACTCGTTAATTCTACATGTAAATCACCGTCGTCATCATCATCATATCCCCATCTCGTCCTTTGTGAACCCAATGTATGTTATGTAGGAGAGAGGTGGGTTTCTAGCTGCTGAGTGTAACTAACCCTTATTGCATACACATGCCTGGAAGGCGGTAGAATTTATTCTACTACCAACGTGTGCACAGCGGAGAACATGTGTGCCTGAGAAAAGAATTGCGAAAGAGTAGTGTGAAAAATGGTGTTTCCGTGGGCATCTCACCGAATTGTGTAAACGAGGGGTAGGGCGAGTGAGTAGTGGTCTTGTCGCATTTAAACACAGCTACCGAAGCACGAATAACACACAAAGCAGATAACATGTGGCTATGTGGATCGGGCTGACCATGACCAACAAACCAGCCATCCACCCACCGTTTTCAAACAGCGTTATAAAATTTCGAGATGCAATCTTATCCTGGCATCGTTTCGGATGGAAATCCTGCAGTTCTTGCTCCTGTAACGCGCTGCATGTTCAAAGTAATCATGGCTTACCTTGGACTATATTGTACTTTATAGCCGCAGGAGAGCAGAGAGTGTGTGTATTTGTGGAGGATATAACTAAACCAAAGGACGATGAAATATTTGTATTTTTTCAGAAAACACTGTTGAATTTTTTATATTTGTTCTATTCATTGCAAGACTCTGGAAATCCATTAATTAATTTGTGCACACACAATTGACTTTGAAACAAATGTGGCTTAGGTGTGGCATTTCATTTCCCACTGAAAGTGGAATCGGTTTTAATTTCTAAATCAAAAGTAAAATAGAAGTCCACAGAGCACATATATCAGAGCAAAATAGTTTACACCAAATATACACTTAAGTACAGAGCTACATGGCGTGTTTATTGGCCGATTTTGGAGACCATCCTACACTAGAGAACATAAAGTAGTTTGGCTGATATCGAATCAGTGGCTTTCATATACATAATTTATTTCTTTAAATTTAAAAATTTGCGTAAAACAGTCTAGAAGATGCGTTGAAAAATCTACTGCGGAAGATATTTGAAAATTCCAGTTATTTTACACCCAGCGTCATGACACATCACTGCTTCAGGACACTGTTACAGTAAAAGATGAGTAATTTGCAGACATGAATTTTTTTAAGAAATATGATATTTTTTTGATTTTGATTTTCTAGACTCCGCACAGTGGAGTATTTGAATCGAAAACCCGGCCAAAATGAGCGTATAAGAAATCTACAGTCCAAAAAGAATTCTTCGTATGGTCTTTTCTGTCGTTATACATTTCATTCCTGTGGCCATACACATGTACATACGTATGTCCTAATGGCTTATTCAGAGATTCCATACCTACAATGTAAGGGAGGTATCGTGAAGAAGTAAGTTTCTTGAATTCGATGTTTAGTCTATATGATTAAACGAATGAAAGGGGAAATTAAAACTCTCGTTCTAGGTATGTTATTAACGGTATTTTACTTAGAGTGATTTTAACAAAAAGAGGATTTTCTCGAAAATCCAACGATTTTAATTAAATTGTCTATTTCAGTCAGTTTAGGTAAATATTTTATTGGTGTATCAGGTTTTTGGTACTTTGCTTGGTTGATTTAAATTTTTTCAAATTTTTGACAAAGTTTTTCTTTCAACAAATTTTGTCTGAAATTTAAATCATAGGCAGTTCTATATTTAGCGGATGATATGGACTTTGGCAAAAAGGTTCTAGTACTAGGCCCATTTTTGGCTTATCGGCTATGTCAACAAGCAAATTTGATATAACTGGAGCGAACACAATCCATAAGTATTCGAGTAAGCATCAGTGGATCCACAGCTTGGTGCTGTTAATACCATGGCGGAATAATCGGACCTTATTTTTTTGGAAATGAGGACGGTTACATCAAGGGTCTCTCAGCGATGTTAACCGACTTTCTGGGGCAAGTCCTCGCCAACTTCGATGTATCCGAGATGGCGCTACGTGCAATGCTAGAAGTTGTTGAGGAGAAAATTGGCGACTGGGGCATCTCACAGCGATTTCTGGAATAACGCCGTATATTAAAGCACTGCCAGGGAAGTCAAAGCCCCCATTTGAATGATAATGATGTTGGCCAAGGTCTTTATGTAAAATTCACCACTGTATCGACTGAGAGAATCCCAATTCATATGACCGTCATGGAATAGCCTGATTCGGATCATTTTGAATTGAATTACTGAGCTGGCTATACACTTTTCAATAAAACACTTGCTTAGTATTAGGTGTGCAACTGAGTTCTCGCTGCTTATACCCAATCCTAAGGGTATATTAAGTTTGATACATAGTTTGTAGCATAGAGAAATATTGAAGATAGACCACATAAAGTATATACACATATACAGTGTTGGCCAAAACTAAAGCAACTTAAACACAGACAACAAACACATGAGTAAAATTGCTTAAATGAAAATATATTCCTTAAAATTTTTATGTAGGAATGTAGTGGTTACATTCCAAAATTAGATTATGAAAAAAAAAATCCATTTATTTATAACAAAAACAAAGAAAAAACAAATAATACTAAAATATGCCGATTTTCAGCTGGACAAAACTAAAGCAACTCCATACTAAAATTGTATTTATGTTCAAATTCGTTGTGTTAAACTCAATATTTTTATGCGAAAACATTATTTCAGATCACCGCTGCACACCTCCTAGGCATACTCTCCAAAATATTCTAAATTATGGAACTGGGGATATTATTCCATGCCTCCTTGACTCCTGATATGTATCCCGAACTATTCTCCGATCTACGATCTCCAAGAGGTTTTCTATAGGATAAAGTTCCGGAGACTGCGCAGGCCATTCCATAATCCCAAATTTTCTATCCTGAAACCAATTTTTTGCAAGTTTTGAGGTATGTTTAGGTGCGGTATACTGTGGAAGTACCCATTTCAAAGGCAACTCCTCTTCGACATGTGGCAGCATAACGCCTTACAGGATAGTTTTGTACACAAATCGGTTCATAATTCCATCTATTTTATGGATTGGGCTAATTCCATATTCATGGAAGCATCTCCGGACCATGACATAGCCTCCTCCATGTTTGACCATACCCATCGAATATCGAGAAGTAGGTGCTTCATTGCTGAGCCGTCAAAGACGTCGAAATCCATCCGATCTCTTAATATTGAATTTGTATTCATCAGAGAATAGAGCTGTCTTCCATTTAGACACTGTCCAGTTGATGTGGCCAGTTGCAAATTTGAATTAGGCCGTTCTGTTTTTGACCGAAATAAAAGGTTTCTTCCTGACACTGAAAAATGAAAGACCACCATTCACTGCCCTTCGACGAATCGTTCTGGTGCGGATATTCATGTTCAATTCGTATCTCAACTCTCAGATGACATGAATAGATTGCTCCTAATCTTTGTTATCACATATTTATCTTCTCGGTGCGTTCTAACTCCTGGCCTGCCACCTCGATGAATCATTTTGACGGATTTGCTGGCCTTATAATATTTAATTAAACGACGTTTCACTGATTTATGAGTAGAATATAGCATGAATTTCCTTGTGTAAATCCATATTCAAAATCAGAATTTTTTTTTGTCCGTTCAGAATACTATTCCTTGCCATTTTTACAAAATAAGTTAGGGCAGCTTTTTTAGTCTTCTGCAGAAAAATTATACCCGAAAATCGTCCAATTTTTTCTTGTTTGTTCATTGGCAGTATTTCTATAGCAGTATATACTCAAAACAACGGTTACTTTTTGTTTTCCGTAACAGAAAACCGTTTTTTGAAGAAAGAAACGAAAAGTTGCTTTAGTTTTGGCCAGCCGAAAATGGACCTTAATTCAGTTTTGTATTTATTATTTTTTTAATTTACTCATAAGAGTGTTTATTGATTCTATATACTAATCTATGATATTCAGAGATATCGGGAAAAATAAATATAAAAGTATTCTGGCTCATTAGCACTTGTTAAATCTTAAAACAATTGTGAGGTGTATTAGTTGCTTTAGTTTTGGCCAACACTGTAAATGATCAGCATCAGTAGCCGAGTCGATTGAGCCATGTCCGTATGTCACCAGTTTTTAGGGCTTAAAGTTTGAGCTAGGTTGATGAAATATTGTATACAAGGTCCTTGGAAAAGTAAGCAGTACAAGTGTAAACATTTTTAAAATCCGCCCACTGCCACACCCACTTTCCGGAAAAATCACTTTTTTCAGTAATCTTACATGAAACTCGATAAAACTAATTTGTAGATATTCTCTTACTCTACCCATCTTCCGTACATTGTGTATGACCACGCCCAGTTTTTAGGGGCGTTTTTATCAAAAAAATGTTTTTTGAAGGTTTTATCGAAATAATAGCACTTCTTGGGAGCAAAATGCAGTATATGTTGAAAAATTTACAAAATACGCTCATAAGTGGGCGTGGCACTTATTGAGAAAATTTGTGTTTTGGAGTAGTTTTATATTTTTTTGAAAAAAAGTTCCTTAAGAAGCTAGTATGTGCATAGGAGAGAGATAGGGTTTTATTTGTGAAAATGCTACTTTATTGTGACAAAATATGGTTACAAATGAATCATTCGAAGTATTGCCGATTGCTAGGTACATTTTTTTCCCACCTGAATATGGCGGGTGGGGTAGGACTTCCCATTCGGGCGTTTCATGGTAGTTTTTAACGGGTTTCTCAATTTTAAGTAGAGATTTGCCATGTCGAATCACTTTTTCGTGCCGCTGCTCGTATTGTGGCCGTTTTTTGCCCAGCGCTCGGCTAAATCGCATCAATTTATTTTATTATTTATTATTTAATACAGTTTCCCCAGTGATGGTTTCATCGAGCAATGCCTCTAATTCAGCGGATTTTGGCCTTCCTTCACGCGGACGGTCTTCAAATTGAAGTCACTCACTGCACGTTGTTTCACTTAGAGCAGTATCCCCGTAAAGTTTTTGTAATTCTCGATGTGCTTCAGCCGCCATTTTCTTCGAATGAAAGAAGAAAATCAACACTTCCCACAAATAACGGTTATTTGTCACAAAATCACACATTTTCAGACAACCAAAAGTAAATGACGCCAAAACAAAATCACTAATGACGCAAAACGGTTTGCTTATTGGATATTTAAAAATCAAACAGCACTTACTGCTGGAGCCATCTATTAAAAAACAGCGAGAACTTAGTTAGAACAATGATATAATCCCGTTTTGACTTTTTAATTTGCGAAGCCTGATCTGCTCTCAGAACGAGGAAGGTCTATGCTGTAAACGTATATTTTTAGACCCGGAGGAGCTAAGAAGCTAGATTGATTTTCATAGAGGGCTTAAAATTTATAGCTTTGACATCTGTCAAAAAAAAAAATAAATAAAATCCATCTTTGAAAAAGAAAAACACAAACTTGTAATTCTGTTATTTATTCAATTATATCTATCATTATATAAGGCTAAATTTAGTGTTTACATTTGTTTGTGTGTGTGGGTTTACCTTAATTTCGTTTTATTGAAACATTTTGTTTTTAATTTGCTTTAAAGTAAATTATAAATGCAAATAATGTCAGTTTCAATGTATATAACCATTTGTATATATATTTTAAATAAACTATCAAATCAACAAGCTTCAAATCACTTGGTAAATAAATACGACCCTCTATGATATCGTCTCACACTTTTGCTTAGAAATATTTAAATTGAGATATTTTTTTCTGCTGATTTATATTTTTTTACATTTTCGTTATCTTCATAATTAGTTTTTGTGTTATTTTTTTTTATTCTTTGTTTCTTGAAGAACCCTGCATGATTTCTTTTTGTTTTGTTTTGTTTTACGTTTAATAATTGAAGTCATCCACACTTGGATTTAAATGATTAAATTAAATTTTCACAATACATAACTATACACTAGTTTGATATAAATTTATTTATATGTATATAATATATATATATAGAGTTTTGTTTTGTATATAATTATATATGTTTTTTTTTGGGATATGTTGAAGAATTTCTGTTTTTGTGATGCTTTTGGCGGGGGCGGGAGATTTTAGAGCAAGTACATTAAATAAAGCGCAATAACAGCAAGCAGTCCACAAGTAGTAAGCCTCTTGGTTGACGCCGTTCCAGTTCTTAGGTCGTCTTCTCCTCCTTGAGCGGGCCATCCGAAGCCGGTGACGCCTGTCTTATCTAAGGAGGATTTTTGCTCAGATAAGCCAATGTCGTTTAGGTTCGATTGGTATCTAGTGTCTTTGGATGGTGAAATGGTTTTTTTTTTTTTGTATATAATAGCAAAGGTGAAAAAGGTGGGAAGTTGATCTCTAAAAAAATAATGCAAAAAAAAAGACCACCAACTTACTTTTGTCGATCCCAGTACCCTGGTAATTTGATTTAGATGGATCCTGATTTTGTCCATAATGATCCCATCTCGCTTCGGTAGTCTGTAGTCCGGATGACACCGTTGTTGGCGGATATGACACTGCAATGGAGACAAGTGGAAAGAAAAGTCCAATTAAAATCAATACAATCAATTTACGGCCCTCGCCCCGGTCGATTCAACTGGGTTGAGTAAGAAATGCGCACCACATTATGTGGGTTCCCAATGCGTGAATAATTAAAATTTGATTATTGGCCTGGAAATTATGTAAAATGCTAATTAACGGCGAAATAATTGTATGCTCATTCGTTGCAGATATTACCACATTTATCATAGACTATCGCGATTTGGGCTCGTTTGTGACAAATCAATTCTGCACGTGTGTGCCACAGTTGTCCACTGCACTGATTATTATCCCTTGGGATAGACATATGGTATTTCTGGATGAAAATGGCACGCATCATTGACTTTGATGCGTGTCGCGTTGATAGTGGTGGTGAAGGTGGTTGAACACACAACGTAGGTGCAACTCGTAACAGGCATACTGGTAAACCACTATGCTTACAGCTGATTGGAAAATGTGTTAAAATGTCGTGACCAGCAACTTCAAAGTTGCTACTATCATTTCATTTCAATATAATTTATAGAGTTTAATGATGAATGATGTTGGTGCAATCTGTTATACATGTCATCCAGTGAGGGGATTACTAATAGCTTGTTGCAATATTCAGTTTGATTTCTATACATATTTAGATCCCATTTGCATCCTACTTAGTTTATTAAAACTAAAATGTGAAATGGCCGACATAATGATCAGCAAAATCAAAGCAACGCGTACCATATGTCAAAGATTGCAATCAATCAAAAGTGCATCCACATTTCCCGACGTTGCTGTAAATAATTTGGTTACAAGATTTGTAATTTGGTGTGATTGGTCATGCGATCTAAGTTGGGTTCGTGTATCAGATTAAATTATATTAAAATAAAGAAATATTAGACCATAAGCGAAGCCGTGGGCTATCGTGCTCCTACATGCATATATGTATGTATAAACCTGGTCTTCTTTACTTAGCATATTTTAGGTTGCAGCGAAATTACTTTCAGATAAATAAATAAACGGAAAAGTAAATTTCATTTTCTTATGCGTCCATGCAGAACAGTTATAAATCTCCTTAAAGCATCGCTGATCTCACCACAATGACAATTCGCAACTCCTTTTACTATACATGAATTCCTATATACATATGTAGGAATCACGCAGGAGGAAGTGAAAACTATAATTGAAAACACAAATTGCATAGCACTAGGGAACGGTCTTTCGAATTCGGCAAGAACTGTACTCCAGCTATTCTAACAACATTGACAGTTGAATGCAATAAAATAATCGAGACTGCGAGTGTCCCAAGAAATTTCCAAAAAGTAATCATATTTCCACTTCACAAAAAGGGTGATTATAGCGACACATCAGGTTATGTTATATCTCTTAAATCTTATATCTTTATAGCACATCGTTTCAAATACGGCAGCCAAGTTGTTTACAACAGTGCTCTTCAATCGTCTTACATAATGGAGAGAAGGCATATGTATATATTTTATGCGAGTTACAGGTAGGTTTTAGGCAGTGTCTAGTGCATGTTTAACATTGCCAAATTTTATAGTAAAATATCACAAAAAAATTGACTATGTACTTATATACCGTGAATCTCTAACTTATAAACTTACCCAGCTTATTACATCAACCAAAGTAAATAATCCTTTAAAATGTATCAGCAAAAATAATGCAAAATGCTGGAATTTGGAAACTACATTTCGGATGAATTTGGATTAAAGATGAAAGTAAAACATATGAAAATGCTACAATCCGTCTGGAGCGGATCGTTTGATACCCTATCCTTTTCCTATGCACATAGTTTCTTCTTCCACCGTATATTGGTGCTTAAGCAACTTTTTTCAAATATATCATAAAATTACTCCAAAATACGAATTTTCTCAATAAGTAGTGGTAGTGGGCATACACATACTGTATTTTGTTCCTAAAACGTGCTATTATTTGGATTAAACTGTCGAAAATCAGTTTTTGGACAAAAACTGTATACTATATATGGAAGATATGTCGGGTACAAAAATATCTACCTATCTGCTTAGGTAAGTTTTTTTCGAGTTTCATTTAAAAATACTGAAAAAAAGTGAAATTTTTGATAAGTGGGCGTATCAATGGGCGGATTTTAAAAATGTTTACACTTGTATTGCTTACTTCTGCGAGGACCTTGAATACAAAATTTCATCGATCTAGCTCAAATATAAGGCCCAAAAACACACAGACGGACGGACTGACGGACATATGTAGCTCAATCGACTTGGATAGTGATGCTGATCATTTATATATATACTTTATTGGGTCTATCTGTAATATTTTTCTATGTTACAGACTATGTATCAAACTTAATATACTTACCCTTAGAATAGGGTATAAACAAGGAATGGGAAGTCTTGAGAGAGTATTTAGGAGTCTTAAGCACGAAGAATCGATGTACAGAAATATTTGCTACGTTTATATGAGCGGATTGAAAAAGGATCGACTTTTATTCCACGTTTTCGCTGTAATCGGATTGAAAGATCAAGTAAGAATCGAATCGAAAGAGGATTGAGTTTAACAGTCCATCTCCATTTTATTTGCATGCGTCCAACTATTTCTGAACCTCATTTTTTACTTTTTACTTTACTCCGCACAATATCTTTACGCTACGAACAAAAAACACCAAATGTATCTATATTTTTATATACATATATAAGTGTTCAAAACATGGATTGGACCAGTAGCGCAGCAAACAAGTTCGCAATGTAGCGCTTGCTTGCCCCAGTTAACTACATGTATAAATTCTTATACATGTAGGCCAAAACTGAAAGTGCAGTCTTATGCCTAGATTAGGTAACATGAGCTAGCAAACTGCGTTACTGAAACCAGCCCGCTGCGGAAACCTAAACAATACTTCGGATAAGGACTGATAACACGTTGACGACCTTTGGCTATCGTACCCAGACAAAGATTGGTTTCTGGAATTTGAAGACGCTCCTTGACTTTCAGAGTGAAGGACCTCAAAACGCCAGATTCCTTCAATTAGAGCATGAGTTCATGCGATATAAGCTGGACATATTGGGAGTGTGAAAGGCTTAGGATGGAGGAGCATTTTGCATCGGTTGTAAACCGAGTATTCGTCCGCAATATGCACCCAAGTCAGACTGAAGTGTAGTCCTTTGATAGTGTCAATCGGGAATTCATTTGGCGTGCCTTGCGCAGTAGAGGCATTCCTAATAAATTACTAGCAACTATCAAGGCTACATATAATGGCTCAACATGTCACGTCTTGCACAAGGCTGTCTGACGAATTCGAAGTCCAAAGTGGGGTTCGGCAAGGCTGCATACTTTCCCCAATTCCGTTTTTATTGTTGATTAGCGATGTGCTGAATGCGGTCTTTTCAACAGGAAATGGAGGAATTCGATGGACTCTTACATCTGAACTAAAGCACCTCGACTACGCCGATGATATATGCCTTCTATCTCACAAAATAATGGACCTTCACCAAATGACAGCCAATGTGGAGAGGGAACCAGGCGTTGTTGGGCTGAAAATCAACTCGGCAAAAACAAAAATGAACAGCCTGAGACCGAACTCATCAACTCATGAATGCATTGCTGGACAAATAGTGGAGAGAGTAGAGAGTTCCCAATACCTTGGGAGTATTGTCTCAACCGATGGCGGAACCGAACTGGATATAGCCAGCCGAATAGGTAAAGCAAAATCTGCGTTTGGAATGCTTTCCATAGTTTGGCGAAGTAATGCGGTTAAACCTTAAACACCAAGCTACGACTGTTCCGTTCCAACGTTGAATCCGTGTTGAATCCGTATATGGATGTGGTACCTGGAGAGTGACCGTCACTATCACAAGCAAGCTGCAAACGTTTGTCAATAGTTGCCTATAGGCACAACCGTACGACCACGAAAGTGGCAGTGGAGTGGTCACATACTCCGAAAGGGTGACAGATCCATAGCTAAAGAAGCCATGCAACGGAACTCGCTTACCTTGAATAGCAGGATACGCGGCGGTCCTAGGAGTATCTCCACAGCAACTAGAAAAGAGTTGAGGCACATTTCCAGAAATCGCACACGATGGGGCCTAGGCGTGGTAGAGGCCCTTACACATAATAGGATACAGGACACAAGTAAGTAAACTAAATTTGACACATAGTTTGTAGCATAGAGAAATATTGAAGATAGACCCAACAATATACTTAAATATATAAATGATCAGCATCACGAGCTGAGTCGATAAAACCATCTCTATCTGTCTGTCACCAGTTGTTAGGCCTTAAATTTGGAGCTACGCCAATGAAATTTGGTATACAAGATGCTTGGAAAAGTAAGCAGTGCCACGTCCACTGCCACATCCACTTTTCGAAAGTTTGTTTGTTTTAATTTTCTTTTTCCATCTATCAAACTCAAGCTTTTGATCCGCATTTATATGGAAAAACTACACATTATCGCAGAACATTTTGTGATCGGGACGAGTCAATCCTGTTTCAATCAAATCTGCGTTTATACGGCACTCAACCCGAATTGAATCCGGTTTCAAACATTGGACATTGTTTCGCGATTGCTTTATTAATAAAGAAACATTGTATTGAAGTTACAGAAAGTTATGAGTATCTAAATGGCAAACGTGACTGCTATTTTCTGAATATTTTTGATCTAAACGCACTAATTTACATAACCTTCATAATTAAGGGACTAAAAAAGACACTCAATGTACATTCATGAATGTACATGCTTGCAAATTTTCAATTAAGCTTCTGTCTCAGAAATATTAGACAAAATAGTGATTGATAGTTTTTTAAATGTTAATCTAGTAGTAGGGTGGCCACGGTGTAGTGGTAGTGTATTCGGTCATTGAATGGGAGGTTTGGCGATCAATTCCCGACCATGTCCATTCAATTTTCACAGTATTAAAATTATTTCAACATGAACGCGAAAGAAATACTGTGAATTACGAACGAATGCAAAAATCACACACAACTCTCTTCCCAATCGAATTGGATGCCACCGATGGAGAATAAACATTGAAACCTAATATCACCTGAGTTTCAAATACCACGACACCAACTCTTTCCTATCCTTTCTTCTCTCTTAACTAACGCCCGTGCCCTGCTAAGCAGTATAAGGGTATTCATATGCCCTTTGGCATGTGCAGATCTAGTAGTCCGCCTTCAGCCAAACCATTACTTAAATTTGATTACCTTAAAAACTATAAGCAAAATTGTATTGTATATAATGAAATTAATTTTCTTTTTTCATGAAATTAAAGTTGTACAGAAATATTAAGACATTAAAAACTGTCTCAAAAAATAGCGCGATGCACTCAGCCAGGAGGAGGAAATTCTGTTTCTCTTTTAGATTCGCATGTCGAGATTTCTACTCAATAAAGTCAGCATCCACTTAATTTCTGTTGTGCCTCGACTGTATCTTAGTTGTTCAAATGAAATATTTTTCAACTTAATGAGTTTATATCTTTCATTTCATTATCTCCATTGAACTCCTAATTATATAGTCACCAGCAGCCCGGTCTCTTGTAATTTATGAAAGGACGACCGCCAACTCTTGCACAACTTTTCAGTAAAATGTCCTTGAATAGACTCTGTTATCACAGCAAAATGTCTCCGTTTTGTTTTTACTTTCGTTTGCATAAGAAATTTAAAATATCCCAAAGGCGGCAAGACGATAATTTAAAGTAGGATATCAGATTTTCTTGTCGCTCCTTTCCATCTATTGCTATTATACCTTTTTATTTGATTTCTTTTCCAGCGCGACAAGATCGAAGATACTTTTTGCTAGTCATTCAAGTTGTCGCCTAGAGCCAGTTTACAAAGCGAAAGGGAGTGGCAGTGGGTGTTTCCCACCACGACGATGTCAGCCAAGAAGTGTTCGTCACATTAAAATTCGTTTGTCGCGCATCGAGCATGACATCCACACCAGCGTTGGCACCACAGCAGGAGGACAGAAGCTTTCTCTCCAATCGAACATATCGGAAATAGCATCTCAAAGTAGGACATGCACACACAGACAAAAGTGAAACAAGGCAGGATAACAGCGTAAGTTACAAAAATCGAATACAGCCAATAAACGACAAGTCGCGCATTAAACCTTTTGCCTGAAACATTACTCCGTTCGATGGCAGAGTAAAGAAAGAATAAAAGATTCCGCCAAGAGATACGGTGTTGGAACCAAAGTAATACCCTTCAAGCGACACATCCTAACTCGACTTTTAATATTCATCGTGAGCGAGTATGTATTACATAATGGCATCAATCTGCGTGGAATTTGAAATATATCCAAATAAGGTACATATGTATCCTACGGGTGCTAAACAAATGTCATAACTCATAGGAAGTGTTTTCTGTTTCTATGTTTTTTTTTTCTTTTTTGCTGTGATGATTTAATTTCCTTTATCCATTTCAAGTTATTTTGTGCCACCGATAAAGGATTAAACAAGAAATATATACTAAAGATCAACGTTTTCTGTAGGAAATAGAGACAGCTTTAATTGTAATGCTGACCTTAGAAAATGCTGGGTGATTATACCGCTCCACCATCAAGATTCATTGAAATGTTTTTACCTTTTTCAATGGGCAATGCGACGCCCAGTCGTTCTGTGAGATTTGCGCTCATAAAATCGAACACTTAATTGCTCCACAAAGGAACAACAACCTCTGATGCATGAATGTCACGTGCTTAACTCGCCTTTCTGAGTAAGGAAACACTCCAGGAAGGTGGTGAAACTTTTGTAATTTCTTTTTCTTCTTTGGTCCAAAAGATAAGGTTGATGGCCGATGGAGTTGAAACCTCTCACCTGAGAGCTGGGATTTTCCAAAGGATATTCCAAAGTTAAATGAGTCGAATCCTAGTAATTACGTGACTTCTTTGAGTGGGGAGATGGTTTTTTGACTTTGAGACTCTGCGGGGATTCAATATGAATCCCGATGACCCCTTAAGAAACAAAAGAACCAATGGAATTATGATTGCCATTTCGTTATTTCGAAATATTCTTATTTCCAATCACGTGGCAAGTTCTTTAGCAAAAGTTTGACTCTTAATGCCACACCGTAGGAGGGGACCGTAGGACCATTGCTGCTTATCTCAGATTTCAACAACAAATCTTAACATCAACAACATCTGCAGTTAGTTTCGGTTTCGTTTTCGTTTTGGTTTGGGTTTTTTTGAAAAAAGAAAACCCTCTGAAATGTTCGGTCCGTCGAGTGTTGTAAATTAAAAGTTTTCACTCAGGACTCTTTCCGTTTGGCAAGGATTTATGGGATAGCTTTCATGGTACTGGTTGTTGTACTATTGTATTCCTCAGCGTCGTTGTTGTCGTCGTTGGTACGTTTTCCGCATTTTCAACTTTCAACTGTGATGCTGTGTCTTTTGTTAACACACATATACACCCACTAGGAGTCATTTTCCCACACATACACTTATTTAGAGTATTTATCAAGGATAATTGCCAATAAATCAATTGTTCTCCCGATGTACCCAACTGTTATCGGTGTTTTGAAATCGCGTGCTTTTCACACTCTGTCTAGGAAAATCGGGAAATCCTAAAGGTGCTGGTGTTCGACTTCTCCTCACACATCCACAGGCACACAGAGTCGTTTGGCATTGAAATTGAGTTAAGGCACATAGCAGAAGGAGGATGCGAATGGTGAGATGTTTCGCTCCTAAATCCCCAAAGTATTCAAACAGTTGATTTGCTGTGACGATAAGGATGGTTGTTATCCTTTTTTTCTTTTTTTTTCTTATATATTTCGGTATGGACGGAGTGTTTGTCAGGGAAGTGTTGAGGAAATAACTTTTGTTGTCACTCTTGACAACGCAACGCATTCTTGTTAGTCTACACTTGAGAGTTTAACTTTTATGAGATGTTGGCAGTGGGAAGGAATTCCCGTCATGATAAATCGAAAAACAAATCACTGCAATGGAGTTCTAATCTTCTACACAATTTTCTGGCTGCGACAATCAGTTGAGTACCTTCCAACAGCCTTGCTCTATCTTTTATGTCTGCGGCAATTATTTTATATGCATTGCACTAATTTTCAATTTGGATTTTGGCGATGTACGAGACATTAAAGCAGCAGTAATAATGAAACCGCACCAATGAGAGGCACCCCCAAAAAAGGAAACAACAGCCACAGCAGCTCAATTTAATTATTTACGACAACAATTTCATGAATTTCATTAAAATCACTCACCAAAATGGTAAGGAAAAGGATGAGGGAGGTTGAAAGAGCGGAAAAGCCTGCAAAAGTTTATGTCTCATCGTAGGGGAAATATTTTCATTGCTTGTCGTCGTTGAAACGAGTGTAGTTATGTGCATACACATCCTTCACACGTCGTATAGAAGGCGGAAAAGTGGTAGCTATTAACCCGTTGCCGGCATATTCTGGTGTACTCGGCTATGATGAATGAATGAATGTAATGCACAGTATGTGGTGCAGTATTTGGATTTTCTCTTAAAGGTTAAAATACATAATATCTTTCTGTTAGAACCATCATACAGTGTACAAACTCATATATTGCATATATGTACATATGTACACTTTTGTGAATTCACGCCGGTTATTCTATAGCTGATTGTTGCAAGGTTTGGAACACAATATCACTTATGTCCACTTCGTTTGCTTAACGTATGGTGGACTCCGATTATTTGGTAGATTTTCAGATTAAGCTTATATTTCAATGATACAAAGGGATCCTTTAGTGAGATTACACTCTCTTTGTCCTGATTCTTTTTGAGTTGCCCCAGATAATCTGGTGTCCGGATTCAAGCGGAATGCTTTGCATAGTCCTTCTTAAGTCCAGAATGTATACAACTTACTTTTGTTTTTCCAAATTGATGTCTTCAAACTATCATGAGTAGTTATGTAAATCTATCGTCTAGTGCATTTCTAAAAAAATTATATGTGCACGTGACAGCGGTTAAACGAATCTTGCTTGTTGGTCACACTGTTGATGCGGAATTATGGCATCTTGCATGCACACTCTCATATCCATCCACTCACTATTTGCGGATTTTGGAATTGTCTAACACGTCGGCAAACTAAATTGGAAAATTTAATAGTGAGACTAACCGCCCTTCTTTCCGGTTTCGCCCACCATCCGACAGACAAGAACATATACGTGCTTCCGCAGAATTATGATTATTACTGTTACCATGAAATTGTTTGCATCATGTACCATATATTTTGTGTGGATGCGTTTAATTTAGTTATATGTCTGTCTGCTGCTGGCTTCGTCCTGCTTGTCGTGTATGTTTATGTGGGCGCTCGTTTTAGTGGTCATATATTGTGGCACTATTGTGGTATAATTCAACTACCCTCCCTCACTTACCATAAAGTCTGATGATTCCATCTGTTTCACCCCGCGGATTCTTTGCCACGCACTTATAAATTCCATCATCACCGCTGCTGACACTTAGGATGGTCAGCTTCATGTGTGTTTTGTAAACGGGCAATCCGACACTGGACTCAACTCTGAGGATAAAGACACATCACATGGGTATAAGAAGAAAAGGACAATGATTCAATTATGTACTAAATAACAACGATGATGAGACTTACTTGTATTTGTGTGAGTCATGTATGATTGGTCCCTCGCCACGTGTCCAATAATTGAGAGATGTCGGATGAGCTTCGGTGAAACATTCAATGGTCACGTTGAAACCTTCAGGAGCACCAACAAGTTGATGTGGTATTAGCAGCATTGGCGGAACTGAAATGCGTCAGTGTACAAAGGTCGAGAGGTAAAATGTATTAAATTAAATTGATAATTGCAATTAATTAGCACATTATATAGGTATACATATGTATGTATTTATACAAGTCGTATTCATAAACAGGTCAGGTAGTAATGGTGGTTGGTCCCTTTGGAAACCACACGTCCTTGTGTGGTTAAATATTTGGATTTGCTTTTTGTGCTCATTATTAGATTTGAATTAATGATGATTTTGTATTTATATTCGGTAGATACCGTGGTTAAAGCTCAAAACTTTAGAATTCATTAAGGACTCATCCCCATTAGCTGATTACTAACTTTTCGTTTGAAATAGAATTCAAATAAACTAACTTTTTCTCTTGCATTCAAATACCCTTTGAACCCTATTTATAGAAAGGAAAACAAAAACAAAAAAAAGAACTACACTTCGTTGTTGTTCCATCCTTAATGAGTCCCTAAGTTAACCTTACCTATTAAACCCACCGTTTTCCAATTATCATATTTTCTGCAAATACTTAATATATACTACCAATTGGTGAGGACGAACTGAAATCAGAAGTCAAGTTGAAGGATGATTTAAAAGTCAAACACTTTCGTACTTTTGTTGTTGATATTCGCCTTCCTCTCTTCAACTTCAACTTCAAGTTGAAGATGTTGTTCCCGCCGCTCTTCAGGGATTGGAGAGCAGCCAAAACGAGTGAGCAAAATAAGGAAACGTCCATTGTCTGGAGGATGACGACGACGACGACGACGACGGTTCGTGCGTGTGGTTAATCCTAGGATTTGGTATGAAACTTCCACTCCGATTTTAGTACCCGTTTGTTGGTTTTTTCCTTTGGTCAATTGCTTGTTCTATTTGACATCCTTAACGATGATAAAAAGTGATAGAAATACTGTAGACCCTGATGTTCATTTGGAGAAGTGCACTCGGGGAAAAAAAATTAAATATTTGTACTACAGTGCTTCTTCCTTCTGCTTATTGTATCCTTCTGACTACGGATTTGCCCTCGGGTGAATCCAAAGGAGCCTGATAAGTACCTATGTACATTGCCTTCCCACTCAGAGAGACAGAGGCATCGCTGACACTTTCAATCCGTGGATTGTTTAATGTTTCCGGAGCAAAATTAACAAATTGAAGTGGAAAAATTGAAAGGAGATCTGGGACAACAAGGGATACTTGGACAAGTGAAAAATCTATTTTTTATTGCTTCAACTCCCAACCGCCAAGAGATAATGCTTTGTTGTTGTACAGTGTAATATCCATCTGGGTTACATGCAAGGAATCGTGTTGTTTTCATCCCCTAATTGGCTGAGTATTTCTTGTTTTTTTTTTTTTTAGCTCTTTTTATTGAAGGAGTTCCAATGAATGTTTCATGGCGCTTGATGGGATTTAACAATGCCATAAAATGGCAATTTGCGTCGTTAAGAGTTTGCTGTTTGGGAGGGAATTAAAATTGACTGAGTTGACATTTGCAGGATGAGTAACAATTGCAGTGTACACTACTTCAGGTTGGTATTATACAAATATTTCAATATTTATCATGAAATAAAGAAGAATTGAATTGAATTCATAAGCAGTAATAGAAATTGAACGATTCGAAAACATGCAGTTATGGACAGTGACAGAAGTTATGACATTTGTTCAGTCAATGCATTTAAATAATGTACACGACTGGGTCGCACGTACTTGCACATTTAATTAATAAGTTTTATATGTGTTTGAGATTAAATAGAGTTCCATCTTTCCTTTTAAAGGCCAGAAACTGCATTTTGATAACTATGCAATTTTGGTCAAAACGGTGGCACGCTATTTTATAAGACTTTATAATACTAGCATAAATCTAAAATTTAAACAAAATCGTTAGAGCTGTTTTCGAGCAAATTGGCTAAAATCTGTTGACCATAAGAAAAGTACAGTTATTATCACTTTTAGCTAAAATGCGGAACTCAATCTTATAGCATTAGCTCAATTTTATACACACTGTAAATTTGAATGAAATCGGTTGACCCGTTTTTTAATAAACCGGCTTTTAACCAAATTGACCTTAAGTGCCTTGTATACCATTTTGTAACTTGGTCTATACTTTATTCAGTATCAAATTTAAACAAAATCGGTATAGCTATTTTCCAGCAAATCGGTTTTTTACCAATTTGGCTATAAGTAAAGTACCGTTATTGACTCTTTTAGCTAAACATGTGGTACGCCATCTTATAGCAATTTGCCAATATAGTCGAAATATAAAAACGTGGGAACCGTTTTAAAACAAAACTGTTTTTTTTTGTTAAATTGGCCATAAGTAAAGTACCGTTAATACTAGGACTAGAACAAAAATTTCAATTTATCCTTTAGGGATTACTCCACAGACCCTAGATACGAAGTTTGAACAAAATCCGTCCTTTCGTTTAGGCTGTAGCCTCGCTGACAGACAGAATTGCCAGACTAATTTTTTTCGACTTCTCTATCATCGTAATGTTAGAATTTATCACAAATAATAAAAAAAAAAAGACTTTCGGTGTATATTGGATTTTTTTTAAGGAAAAGGAAATCAGTAAAATTACATCAAATCCTTGAGGAAATCTTAGTGGCTCGAATGAACAAATTCAACTTACTTTTGGCGACAAGGAAATAAGAACGTTTTCATTCAAAACTGCATTATATTTTTAAGCTTCGCATTGATTCTGACCGACCCTCGGTAATGCTATATTATTCTTAGCTTAGGTTGGAGAAGGGACCCTAGATGTCATAATGGGGCCATCGTGTTCTCCATGTAAACCTAAGCCTTATTCCCCTGTAGAATTTAGATAAGATCTTTATATAGTTTTCTGGCGCACCAGAAGGGCAAAGGTTTTTTGAGAAGTTTTTAACTTACCTATATAACAGTAATAATCTTGGTTAATTTGTCAGACGCTCACAAGGGGTTTGGCCAACCAAACAACTAAAAATACCTACTTTTCTCTACAACCACTTAAAGTTTTCTACATGATCGTTTGACTTGGCACAGCAAGAGGAAAAACGTAAAGAAAGTTTTAAAAGTTCGTATAGCGCTCCAGTACTTTAGTTCCTTTCTATAGTGGATAAAAGGCTGGCTGACGGCCAGTTAGCACTTATTCTCTTCAAATTTTTTGAGAGGCAATCGCATACAGATGTATTGGTCGCCCTCGGAAGTTTACATTTTGTTAAGTTGGCTATAAGCAAAGTACCATTATTAACAATTTTGGCCAAAATCGTGGTACGCCATTTGATAGGACTTTACAAAACAAGATTAAATATGAAATTTAGAGAAAATCGGTAGAGCCGTTTTTTACGCAAATTGGCTAAAATCCCTTTATCCTTGAAAAAGTACCGTTATACGCACTTTTGGCCAACAATTTTCTAAGCTATTTAATAGCATTTGCGATTTGTAATTTAATGTGAGAACTTTAATGAAATCGTTTGATCCGTTTTCAATAAAATCGTATTTTAGCCAAATTGGCCATAAGTATCTACCGTTACAACGACACAAACATGTGGTACGTCATTTTATTGCACATGACTGTACTAGTCTCAGTGTATAATGTAAACAAAATCTTTGCAGCCGTTTTTGCGATAATCGCCGGTACTTTCGCAAATATATACAATGCTCCATTTGTATAGTGACAAGTGCAATACAGTAATACCAACCGCAAATCGGTAAAACCTATATGTACCTATTCTTTAAATATTTAAATTAATCAAAATCGATAGGTACTAATGGCCCTGGATATCAGAATCCTCAGATGATCTTCAGCCGGATTTCAAAGAGTTGAACCCAAACCAAAATATGGAAATGCATGTTTCTCCCACATCCAGGCTCAGTCTGTCCATGAAAACTTTTCTCTTCTTTTTCATTTCAACTAATTTAAAATCAAGCAACGTTCAATCACAGAAAACATCTGTTCGGAATACATAACCAAAAGAAGGGAAAAAAAATTCCTGACTACTCCAAGATTGTACATTTACAAGTAACGAACAAGCGTCTGGTGTCCTGCTGCCTGCACCCCATTCTCGTACACTGACTGTGTTGTTGACTTAAGCAGGAGAAATCAGTATTCTATGTTGGTTCCTATGTGCAGCAGCATATTTTACAGAAACAGAAATGATATGAAATAAGAAGAAACATAGAGCACATACATACGAATACCTATAACATCCTTCGTCCGTAGGTGGACAATCCGCCTGATAAACTGTCTTTCCTGTGTGCAATACTCATGACACAGGGACAGGATAATAATAAACATAAATAAGAATGCAAAGAAAAAAAAAAAAAAAGCAAAAAAGGCAACCAAAAGTTGCAGCATGTTAACAGGAATTTAAAGCAGATGTGACAAATGTGTATTTGGTATTCCTTTGGGGGACATGTGTCACAGGAATTGCGTCTAATCTGTGCCGAAGTTCGGACAGGACGGAGACAAGTAAAAGTAAACTTATAAAGCAGTTTGGAGCAAATCAAAAAGACATCAAAGGCATGTTTGGGAGATTATCCTTGCGGGGTTGTAAACATACAGTAATAGAACACAAATTCACACAAAATTGCTGATTATGTGTGATCCGATCCATCCTACTGTACATATGTGTGTGACCAAAAGGTGCTGTGTTGTTTCATTACCATTTTTATTCATTTTGAGTACGGAGAAAGAAAAGGACGCCATACAAAGGCATTTTTACAAGCTCAGTAGCACCTAATATTGGAGCCAACAATAGAGCCCGCAGCCGGAGATGGAAGTGATGAGATGTGAATTTCGTTTCGGGGGATTAAAAAATAACGTTGCCTGGCACACATCACACATTCTCAGAAATGTGTGTGTTATTTTTTTTTCCGGCTCAGTGTGTCCTTTTATGTAATCAACCTTTGTGCCTACAACAACGACGACGACGACATGTGAGAGGATCCAGAAAAAAAAGTACAAGAAAACAAACATTTGCACATCTATTGAGCGGAAGAAAGATCTAACACCAGTCCCAAATTGACACAGCATATCCTTTGTTAAAGCCCCCCCCCATTCCAATAAGTCCATGTCCACCCACCATCACTGTCATAAAAATGTCATAAAGCAAACATCATGTGCCTACTTACAGTCCACACTAACTTTTATACGCTTTGAAACTGTTGGTGGTACACCATTTGATGCGATGCATAAATAAGCTCCCATGTCCAATCTGGATATCCGGGTGATTTCGAGAGTATTGCCCTCCCATTCGTTCACTGAAAATGATATGAAATAAAAGCAAATGTCAGATTTTAGCTTCATTCTTTTCATGTTCACCGACCTACCAACATAATTTTTGTTAATTGCTATTTTTGAATTGTCATCTCTTTTCCATTTGATGACCGGTGTTGGGCTCCCCGATGCGCGACACCTGAGTGAGATATTTGAGCCCTCCCGGACAATTACGTCGCTGGAGCTGAGTGAATCATCGATATTTGGCGGCACTGAAACATAATTGAAAAAAATCAATAGTTTGTTGGTAAATTTAAATTATTTTTAATTAGGTGCTCATCAATTAAATTTAGATCCTGCGGGTCACAAACAAAGGAACCCCTTTATAATACCTGAATTATGTAGATTATAAGTTGTGCTTCTCTTCCCCCTTTCATATATCAATTTGTTAGACTGTCGGCGGGAGGGAATTATCAATGGAATTAGAAAACACTCAACATTGCTTACTTCCAATGGTTGGTGGAAGAGGATTGTGAAAGCTTATGTACCTGTCCCCAATTTGAGTTTTTGAGGCTGTACTTTTCGATATTACTATTATCAAATGAAGCAGGTGGGAAATATCCTTTTATAATACGTATACATACTTCAAATGGTATAGTACTACACTACACAAGTCTTGAGTTTTTTAGTAAAAACATTTTTTTATTTTGCTACAAGGATAGTAAACCAAGACAGGGATTATATTTTATTACTTAAAGGGCACCCAATTCATGAGCGGTTTCCTGTCATCCTCTGTCATTCAGGGCACACTGTTTCCAGTTGTAAAGATGAAGTTTTTGCTTTCGCGTGAGCTCGGGCTTAGGTTAAGTGGGATCGATGAGTGCCTTTTGACAAGAAAGTCACTGCTCATGTAGACCAACAAAATGGGTCCATTTCATTCTGGAAACGCTGTGATACGAAGCTCAGGAGGTTTATCACCTGATTATAGCTCGTGTTTTGTGTTGAAGGTTCGGTATTCTTGGCTGAACCCAATGATAAAGAAGTTTTCGTTCAGCTTCGAGCCAAATATTTTCTCTAATTTACTCCTTCTTGGCGTTACAATGAAGAATTGAACGTTCTGTAGAGCATTCATTGTTTTAACAACGCAAGTGCCAGCGATTTGGGAAAGTTATTCTTCGCTGGAGGACATATGTTTTTAGTTATCAACAGTGACGTTCTGTGAAATGTTTGGAATAGAAAATTGTTTTGTACTGTACTTTGTGTAGTCCTCATTGACTTGAAGAACAACTTCGATGACTTGCAGCGGCATTTCAATGGTATTAATAGTGTCTGCGCGTTCTAGTATTTAGATGTGCCGTCCAACATGAAAAAATCAAAGGGCAGCGCATCTTCGAACTGAAATTCTACGCTATTTCGAAGAGATTGCTTAACGTATTCTAATTTTAGAGAAATGGGGGCTGGCGATATGATTCTCCGTTCCTGCGTAAACATTGTGCAGTGTAATAAAGAGGGGAGAGCTGAAATCGTTTGCCCTGTGGGAGTTTTTTGTTATCCATGAAGTGAATTCTGGCTATTTGTCTTGACTCTCCTAAAATCTTCTCCAATTGCCTTCCTTATCAACTGCTCTGCCATGTATCTTGCCATCTTGAGTTACTTACTTACTCAAATGGCGCTACAGTGCTTAACCAACAAACTTCTTCAGCCATGTTGGTAGAGTTTTTTGTGCCACCTATAGATAGGTCTTTACTGCGTCGTCCATCCGAGGGGGATTCAAAGACGTTCTTAGCTGATCGCTGCCATATGCCATTTATGTAGTTCGCTATTGTATCTCCTTCTCTACTCTCCCTCTATACATATGGGACCAAGGATCAATCAAACAAAAAAAATTTCTCAAAATAACTAAGGGCACCGTCATCTGATTTTGTCAAAGTTCATGCCTCGGCGCCGTACAGCAGAACAGGTATGAATAATGTCTTATAAATAGTTACGTTCCTATTTCGAGATAGTGCTCTGTAACTTAATTGCCTTTTTACTCCATTGAACCGCTGATTGGCAAAAATGATTGTACCTCCGGCGTGTACTTGTGGGTTCCGTATAATTATTTTAAGTACTAGCTATATGTACAATACACATTAAAGAGATCGCATGATAACGCGTCACCCTGTCTAAGAACTTTCCTGACAGTGAACGGTTCGATGATGTTCTTACCAACTTTGATGACACAGCGGAAGTTCTCCATTGTCATTTGCGCAGTCGGACGATCTCGGCTCAATGTTTAGACGAGGCATGTGTCTGTATAACTCTTTTCTATACAAGCTGAACAATTCATATTAGTGAGGTTCAATTCATTGAATTATTTATATGAAATAATATGGTCGGGACTTGAGCACCAAACCTTTAATCCAATGACCATATAAGTTAACGACCTGATCACCGGCAGCATAATTTTTCCATCCAATGCACGCGCAATAACATGATATGCACGCGCAACGGATAATATTGCACCAAAAGGTATGTGACACCGGATCCGATTGCACAACGGAAAACAAATAATGCATCGGTTCCCATCGCAGGTCAAGCGGATTAGGAGATAAGTAGAAGTAGGAAATAATATTGTAGTTAGTTGTAATTTACCTTTCGTTTAATAAAGTTGTTTTTTTTAATAAAAACCCGGACTTAAAGAATTAATTGGCGCCCGAGCAGGGACAGTGGTTTAAGTTAATGTGAATTAGTGCTGTAAAAAAATAAGAGTAACCAAATAGTTACAAAAACCCAAATAACACAGTGCCGTGACAAAAAGTTTAAAGCAGTGTCTTGACGAAAAATAAAAATTGCCGAGAAAAAGCAAACTAAGTGCCGTAGAAAGCATAGTCAAACAGTGTCGTGTTAAAAAAATAAACTCGCCCTAAGAAAGCGAAGTGAAGTGCCGTAATAAGCATAGTGTTCAGCGCTCCACATTAACTAACTACTCCATCGAAGATTGAGTTTGGGTACCGGAGTCACCGCAGCAGCCAGCAACTCGCCGACGGACAAAACGGAAGCAGCCCCCTCAACGGTTGGAATAATTTACCACTGCACCCCAGAAATAATGAAATTACTAAGAATCTTATTGTAAGTCATTATTTTCAAATAGATCTTAAGACACATTAAGAAAAATGAAATTATCATTACGAGTCCTTTGAATAGAAATTATAACTCAGATTATAACTCACTACCTAAGAGTAGCCGTACATTTTAGAAAATTTAAATATTATTAAATGTCCTTTAAATAAAAATTACAACTCAAACTATAACTCACTACCCAAGAGTAACCGCACATTTTAAGAAAATTAAATTATAAATTACACACATTAAAATATAATTTTTTTACTGTAAAATCATGCCAGATAATAACGTATTAAGACCAAGTGTCCTCGATGGTGTTGTCCCATCTGCACCTAGTACCTCTAATCCTAATCCCAATCCAAACGTCAGTACTATGAATCAAATTGACTTAACGTCATTAATAAACCGGTCGGTAGCCGACGCTCTTGCCAGGCTCTCGACTGTATCCGAAGACCCTGATCGTTATGATCAAACCATCGACGCAAGCCAGGCAAGAAATCTTAACGATCTTGAAAAAATTCCGGACGTCGTCAAAAGTTTACGCGATTTCTCTGGCCAGCCGAATGAATTTGGGTCGTGGAAGAAAAGTGTAGACAGAATTTTAAAAATATACGAACCCATTCGCGGGTCTCCCAAATATTATGGAATCCTAAGTGTTATAAGAAACAAAATTACAGGGTTAGCCGACATAGCGCTCGAATCATATAACACCCCGCTTAATTGGCCCAAAATCTCTCGCTGTCTTATGCTACATTATGCCGATAAGAGGGATTTAGGCACCCTAGAGTATCAATTAACTACATTGATACAAAACAATTCGTCCATACCGGAATTCTACCAGCAAGTGTACCAACACTTATCCCTTATTTTGAATAAATTATCATCAATGGACCTAAGCAACGAATCGCTTACGGTTATGACCGAGTCTTATCGTCAAAAAGCACTGGATACCTTTATAAGGGGACTACGAGGTGATTTACCAAGGTTGCTGAGTATAAGAGAACCAGCAGACCTTCCCCAGGCTCTCCACCTATGTCTTAAGTTAGACAATGTTTATTTCAGGACTCAACATGCCATGAATAACCGAGGTTCAGCTATGCGACACGACACACTGGCACCACCACCAGTTCCTTCACGTAGAGCAGTGGCACCTGTGCCTGCTCCTAGGAACCAGTTCTTCCCTGAATTGGCTCATATTCCACAACCGTCTAAATCAACTAGGCCACCACAACTGCCTCCAAGGCAAAATAACTATTACCCTCCAAGACAAGGGCATCAATATAATCAAAACCCAGGCAATCAGGCAGGCAATTTCAGAAACTTGCCACCTAAACCACAACCCAGGCCTGAACCAATGGATACAGAAACCATATACTCTCGGAAAGTCAACTATCAGAATCGACCGAAACATAATTCATACGCTCAAAAAAGGCAATATTCGCAGCAGATCCATAGCCCCCAGCATCCGACAAAGGCCCAACGTCTTTATCACTTAGATGCGGAAAAGGATCCCCCTAATACTGAAATACCCCTTGATGATCCGCGACAGGATTATACTGAGTCCGTGAACGAATACACAGAACTTCAGTATGATGAGGAAATTGAATGTCTTTCTGAACCAGAAGATATTCATTTTTTAGACTAAAGAGCTCTTCGCTGCCCTTTTTCGAGTACACGGCGAAGAGCGGTAAAATTTTAAGATTTTTAGTGGACACTGGATCCAATAAGAACTATGTCCAGCCACGATATGTTAGAAATCCCATCTCAAATGAAACAGTATTTTACGCAAATTCCATCAGTGGTAATACGAAAGTCAGTCACCATGTAAATCTAAGCCTTTTCGGACCAGACGTTCCCGAAATAAAATTTTTTATCTTGCCAGGCCTGAAAACTTTTGATGGCATACTAGGTAATGATACCCTAAAGGAGCTTAACGCTATTATTTACACGAAAGGAAACTATTTCGTTATTAATAATAATCTAAAAATACCCCTGAAACAACAAAATTCACAATCAGTAAATTCAATTGACATAAATTCATCCCACTTAAGTTCAAGACAAACTAATAGGCTTCTCCATATAATAGAAAAATGTCCCACATTGTTCTCGGACCCTGATATGAAACTAACATACACCACTAGAGTCAAGGGAGAGATACGAACAACATCTAACGATCCGGTCTACTCAAAATCCTACCCATATCCCATGGCCCTAAAGGAAGAAGTAGACACACAAATTAGCCAGCTTCTAAAGGACGGAATTATTAGACCATCGAGGTCTCCATACAATTCGCCTGTATGGATTGTGTCAAAAAAACCAGACGCAACTGGTAACAAAAAATATAGAATGGTGATAGATTATCGTAAACTAAATACGATAACTATTCCCGACAGATATCCGATCCCAGAGATTAATGAGGTACTGTCGAATCTAGGCAATAACCAGTGGTTCACCACTATAGACCTAAAGAGTGGATTTCATCAAATACCTCTTAGGGAGTGCGATATAGAAAAGACCGCATTTTCAGTGAACAATGGCAAATACGAGTTCACACGTCTCCCATTCGGTCTCCGGAACGCACCCTCTATTTTCCAGCGTGCGCTAGATGATATTTTACGGGAACACATCGGTGTTAGATGCTACGTCTACATAGACGACATTATTATTTTTAGCAAGAATGAGGAAGATCATTACAGAGATCTAGAAATTGTCTTCAGAACTCTAGAAGCTGCAAATATGAAGATTCAACTAGATAAATCTAGTTTCTTACAAAGGCAAGTCGAGTTTTTAGGCTTCGTCATCTCTAAAGATGGCATTAAAACTAATCCGGAAAAGGTAAAAGCGATAGCCGAATTCCCTGCACCAAAGACCTTAAAGGATCTTAGATCATTCCTGGGCATGTCAGGATACTATCGCAGATTCATACGAGACTATGCCAAAATTGCGAAGCCCCTGACATCGCTTTTAAGAGGGGAAGAGGGTCGCATCTCCAAAACGCAATCAAAAATAAAACCAATAAATTTAGACCAGGCAGCTATTGAGTCATTCGAAAAAATTAAAAATACATTGATTTCCAACGAAATCATGCTTGCTTATCCCGATTATTCCAAAGAATTCCATTTGAACACTGATGCGTCAAATTACGCTATCGGTGCTGTACTCTCACAGGGCGACAGACCGATAACATTTTTATCCAGATCATTGAATAAGACAGAGGAAGCTTACGCCACGAATGAAAAGGAGATGCTCGCCATAATATGGGCACTCACTTCATTAAGAAATTTCCTATACGGATCCAAAAAAGTGAAAATATTCACCGACCACCAACCTCTAACATATGCCTTAAGCAACAAAAACTCGAACACCAAAATGAAGCGTTGGAAGGCTATACTTGAAGAATTCAACTATGAACTTCAATACAAACCTGGAAGAACCAACGTAGTGGCTGATGGTTTATCAAGGCGTCCACAAACTACTATAAATGCGTTAACCTCGACTGTTCACAGTGATGATAGCTCATCACACGACCTCATACCATCGGTCGAAGCTCCCATCAATGTATTCAAGAACCAGCTCATTCTTGATATAGGACATGAATCTAGTTACCAATTAAAGCAACCTTTTCCAAATTACTATCGTCACATATTCACAGAAACAACATACACTAAAGAAATGATAATAGGAATCTTCAAACGATATCTTAATCCCCACATAATTAACGGCCTCAAAACTGAGGAATCTGTAATGGGACTAATACAAACCATTTACCCCCTTCATTTCCGAGATTACAAAATAAGGTATACCCAGTCACAAGTAAATGACATCCCCACTGAAAATGATCAAGAAGAGATCATCCTGAACACTCACAGAAGAGCCCATAGGAATGCCAATGAAAACCGCCTTCAAATAATACAGAAGTACTACTTTCCCAAAATGAATGCTAGAATAAAAAATTTACTGAAGAAATGCAAAATATGTAAACAAAATAAATACGAAAGACATCCAAATAATATTAACATTAACTCCACACCAATTCCTTTATATCCAGGTCACATACTCCACATTGATATTTTCTCCACTCAAACTAACCTTGTTTTAACCGCCATTGACAAATTTTCGAAACTAGCACATGCCAAGATAATTGCATCTAGATCGGTGGAAGACCTACGGCAACCACTTAGAGACATTCTCTTTCATTTCGGCGTTCCAGAACTCGTGGTCGTTGATAATGAGAAGTCCTTAAACTCAGTATCACTTAAAGCAATGATGGAGGAACTAAACATAACCGTATTCAAGACTCCACCTTACAAAAGTGAGGTAAATGGGCAAGTGGAAAGGTTTCATTCCACTCTTGCAGAGATAATGCGCTGCATTAACAGCGAACAAAAGGTAACCCCATTCAGTGAACTTCTCGAAAAATCCATCTACGAGTACAACTCAACGATTCACTCAACAACTGGGAAAAAACCAGTAGAGATCTTCTATGGGCGCAGCCTAAGGGTTTCTCCCGAACAATTCGAAGAAGCTCGGAAAAGAACCATAGACATATTAAGAGAGAAACAACTCAAAGATATTAAGACTCATAACAAAAAGCGTAAACCTCCAAAAGATTACGAAATAGGTGAAGAAATTTTTGTTAAACACAATAAGCGTCTAGGCTCTAAATTGACTGTCAGATACACACCAGAAACTGTTAGGGAAAACAGGAATTCAACTGTCCTCACAGAGTCAGGGAGGATAGTCCACAAAAGTAACATCAGGAACTAAAATTTATCTATCCCCATTTCAGAATCTTTATACCCCTGGTGCACACCGAAGTGCAGATATTGGACTACTCGAATTCCCAAATCCTCGCAATAAACTCCGGAATAGCGAAAATTCAAGATGGAAACTTCAAATTGATTCATCTGATCAACCTGGACCAGTACCAAACGTTCATAGAACAGGCAAATCACACCCTCCATTCCATAATAACCGAAACCCATATCCTTTTCCCTCTCATCCGTTATGAAATAGACCAAATTAGGAATTTGCTTGATTACATAAAACCCAATAGAAATAAAAGGTCATTAAACTTCATAGGTACAGCGTGGAAATGGGTCGCTGGAAGCCCAGACCACGAAGATTTTATGCTCATTAAAAATGCAATAAACAATGTTATTGACAACAATGAAAACCAAATTGTGATAAACCAATTGTACAACGATAGAATTAATAATATAACTTCCATTACTAATAAAATACTACAGCAATTAAAAAATAGCAACATTTTATCCGATGAATTAGTACTAAGTTTGAAATATAAAATTAAGATAATAAAAGAAGAACTTGTTAACATTAAATACGCTATTCATTGGGCAAAAAATGGAATACTGAATTCTATGATCCTATCAAAAGAAGATGTAAACATTGCAATAACTACACTTAAGAAAGATAAAATACCATACAATACCATAGAAGAAGCACTCGAGTTCGCAAATGTAAAAATTTTTACCAATAGTACTTTACTCTTTTATATTGTCAATATTCCACTCACCGAATTGGAAATATGTCAAAAACTGTTAATAAAACCAATAAAAAGAAATAACAAGATAATTAAGCTACCAAATAATAATGAAAATCATGTACTCATATGCGAAGAGAAATTTTATAATGTTAAGAACAATTGTAGAACCTTTAATTCTTTATCAATTTGTAATTTAGAAGACTTAGTAGAAATAACTAACTCCAGCTGCATCCCGAACCTGCTGAAAAGCCAAAACTCATCCTGTCCGATAGTCAACAACCAGCATGTGCCAACAATACAACTCATCGAACCTGGTGCAATATTCCTAAACCAATACGACGACATCATCATAGTGGACGGAGCTGCCCATCTCCTCAACGGTACATTCCTTGTCAAATTCCACAATGCAACGGTCATCATTAAAGGTCAAGTCTACAGAGCCGAAGAAAGATCATCACTAGAAGCCCTACCAGCAGTTATTCAACCACAACCGCTGGAATCTGAAGTAGAACAACTCTTATCATTGGAAATGATAAACGAGCTGCACGTTAACAACACAAGACATATCCAGAAATTAGAAGTGGAAGGACGAATCCACAAACTGACCATGTATGGATCAGTAATAACTTTCGCAATAGCCCTGATCTTCGTTACCATCATAAGACGGAAGCATACGAAAATAACAATAAACCAACAAGAAAGTACCAGTGATCATATCCCCAACGCACCTGAAGTAATGAAAGAACCATCAACATCCCCAGCACCAATTTTCATCCCTCTAAACAATCAACCTCGTTTACCAAGATTTTACGAAGGACCATTTTTTTAGCTGAATGTGGGCATTCAGATTTAAGCGAGGAGGAGTTAACGACCTGATCACCGGCAGCATAATTTTTCCATCCAATGCACGCGCAATAACATGATATGCACGCGCAACGGATAATATTGCACCAAAAGGTATGTGACACCGGATCCGATTGCACAACGGGAAACAAATAATGCATCGGTTCCCATCGCAGGTCAAGCGGATTAGGAGATAAGTAGAAGTAGGAAATAATATTGTAGTTAGTTGTAATTTACCTTTCGTTTAATAAAGTTGTTTTTTTTAATAAAAACCCGGACTTAAAGAATTAATTTATACACTACGACTACACCGTGGCCACCCACTTGCTAACCTCATATGTATATAAAGGGTGGTTAAGTTTTAAGGGCCGATGTTGATTTTGAATAAAACACAAATTATTTATGAAATTATTGTCATTTCTTTTTATTATGATAATATTGGTATGGTTCAATTATGTATGGTACAAAATATCGGTCAAATCCTCCTTCCGATGGTCCAACTTTTTGGATGACGCTGAGGCATAATTGAGGTTCTATGAAGTTAATGTGCCGAATTATCTCATCCTTTAGCTCTTGAATTGTTGCTGGCTCATCAACGTACACCTTTTCTTTCAAATAACCCCAAAGAAAGAAGTCCATCGGTGTCAAATCACATGATCTTGGCGGCCAATTGACATCGCCACCACGTGAGATAACACGGTCATTGAATTTGTCGCGCAAAAGTGCCATTGTTTTCTTAGCTGTGTGGCAAGTGGCACCGTCCTGTTGAAACCACATATCTTCCAATTCGGGCCATAAAAAGTTCGTTTTCATCTCACGATAGCGAACACCATTCACAGTAACTGGTTGACCGGCCTCATTTTGGAAAAAGTACGGCCCATAAACCGCACCAAACAGTCACTCTTTGTGGGTGCATTGGTTTTTCGACAATTACTCTTTAATTAATGCGGCAATTCAGCTAATTGACGAATCCACAGAGGTGAAAATGTGTCTCATCACTGAAGATGATTTTCTTAGAAAATTTATCATCACTGTTGCCATTTCTTGCCACCATTCTGACCATGACGACGCTTAAAATGGTCAAGAGGCTTAGGTCTTGAGTCAATTGCATCTTGTTAGTGCGTAAATGCAAGTCTTTATGCATAATGTTCATCAATGACGAGCGTGAGAGGTGCAATTGTTGGGCACGACGACGAGTTGAGGTGGACGGCTCTTCAGCCACACTATCGCGAACAGCAGCAATATTTTCTGCAGTACGAGCTGTACGAGCATGCGCTGGTCTTTTCACATCTCCTACAGAACCGGTTTGCTCAAATTTTTGCATTTTTTACGATTAAATTGTCCGACAAAATCACGAAGTGCACGATATGCATTTTGATTTGAACGCCCATTTTCATAATAAGCCTGAATAACTTTAACGCGTTGCTCGATTGTGTATCTTTCCATGGTTCAAATTGAGTTAGTCTGAAATTGAGAAATGTCAAATGAAATGCAGAAAAAAACTTGACATTTAGGTGTGGTTCACATCCAACATCGGCCCTTAAAATTTAACTACCCCTTACATTATATAAATAGTCTGGAATATCATAGTAGGTATAAGTTTTTCTCAGATACTTGTTCGGACTTTAAATGACTAAAAACGACGACTGATGGTCAATAAAATTTTGTTACCATAAGGCTGCTCGGAAATTAGGTAGCTCCAGTGATAACATAAGTAGTTCAATTCACGAGGCTTACGGTCCTCCGGAGTAGAACGTAAGGTGCTGCGTCTTATGAAGCTCTTCATTTTGTGGGTCAAGGAAAGCCTTCACATTTTAGAATCCTATCATAATTGGAGTTAAATAGAAAAACTCGTCATCCCTCCTGAGAACATATTTTCAATAACACCATTGTCTCGCGTAGAATTTGGCAGTTTATATACTTGCAATGCCGGCCGGTGAAAGAAAGATTGTCCGTATGTCATGGTGAGTCATTGATAAGATGAAATAATCAAAAATTAAAAAATAAATAAATACGTTCGCAAAGTTAACCTTGAAATTACTTTCCATAGCAGTCTAATGCACTCTGAACATTATGTACTTATATTCAAGCACTGAACTCTCTTGGAAAAGTCTGGCTACTTCCTCCTTTTTAATCTCGAACAAACTCCAAATTGAAGAGTACACAAAATGGTAAATATTCCTTTCAATATTTGCTTACGAGATAAATCATCAATTTTAATGTGTGCATCGGGATTCAATATTTTATCGCACAGGCATGCCTCTGTGTTTGCCTTTGCTCTGATATATGAAAAGTAAATTTTCCTTTTACCTCAGACGCATATAAGACACGTCAACGTACAGGACGAGATAGAATAAGAAGAATTCTCAAAAAAAAAAAAAAAAGTACAATTTGAGAACATAGTCTGACGTCTAGGGCATGAATACTAACAACATCGGCTAACCATCGAATGAAACGATGAATTCATGTTTTGATAAGTTTGTAAAAACGTTCCTCCTTTTCTTTGCCATCCTTTGAGTACTAGGATGCTATTCTGTCTTCATACTTGTGAAATTTCTGCTCTACCGTCGAGATAATCCACTTGTACGGCAAACACTATGTAGTTATCCTGCACATTCACCTCAAACAACTACTGCTGCAGAGCAGACTTGTTTTCCTTCATCTCTCCGGGGACATCGTAACAAGTAAATGAAAGACTGGAGATAGAGTTTCTTCTTGGTTCTTGTTTGCCAAAGTCTAAATGAGTTCTTCCTTCTTTCTGGAGGTGGAGTGACACAGTACTACAACCGCTGAATATAGCACGGTGAGTAGGTAGATTAAGGAGCTTCCAGTTTGCCCCAGCGACACTTTTAAATTGAATAAATACAATTTTGAATAAATTTTTGTTTAGATCAAAGGACAACAACACGACGACTAGTATAACTTTTGTGGTCGTTATGGTTGTTGACTTGCTACGGCGCCACTACTACAACTTGACTCTCAATATAATGAAGAAATAATTACAAAATTTTCAACCATGGCTGGTCGCAGATAATGAGTATACCAGGAATTCAATTTGGCCCGCAGCAAGGACTCTTTTTTTCTGCGTTAGTATGACAAAGTAATGAATAGTAGCTTCTAAATAATAATTGTAGCATCTCCTTTGGCTTTTGTTTATTTGTTTTGGGATTTTTCGCAGAAGCAGAGATAACTTTCAGAGAGTAGCGTGATAATAATTTACGCGTCCTAGAAAATTGGCGAGGGTCCTTGTGCTTGAATCTTAAATTGAATTTGAATGGTATATTTTTGGTTTTACTTACCGACTACGTTTAAGTATCCGAACTGGGTTTTCGCTGTTACTGTGTTAATCTGGCACATGTATCGGCCCTTATCCTCCTCGTGGACATTGTTGATGTGAAGATACCATGTCCGGTGGCGGTCATGTTTGTCGTGGGTCACACTTATTCTGGGATTCCTTGTAATGACGTGATTATGCACTGTCAAAATTGCTGATTGCTCAAAGTGCATCCAGGCTACCTGTAAAGTAAGTGGAAACACGTGTGAACAGGACGGATAAGGCAAGTTGATATTTTAAAATGGGTCATGCAAGGGTGCGCAGCGCACTGCTGTGGATTAAAATATTAGGGTCAGTTTGGCTGAAATTGGAATTGTTGCTGGAGGCAGTGTAAACAAGCTGTTTAAGTGATTAGAAATTTTAATATCGTGGGGGAGTGTAGGAGAGCGTGGCGGGTTGGGTAATTAGTTGATGAGATCAGAAGAGGGGGAGGGTTCTTTGCACATAATTATGTGGCCGGTAACAAGGATATGCGAACTCAGCAAAAGTTTGAATACTAGCGCTCAAGGCTTTTCAAACTGATTGGCTTACACTTGGCGTATTATTGATTTGTTTGTTTACAGCAAGAACAAATAGTTAAAATTATACGACTAAATTTTAAGGTAATTTAATATTTGAATTTAACTTCTAGGTTCAAGCGTTGACCCCTAATTACATATATTGATTGACCCCTTTAAATTGAAAAAACTGTGCCATGGAATTTGAATCAAAGTGAAATATAAGGGCAGTTAGGCACAATGTTAGCACGTCTTCATTTGCATCAAGAAGTACCGGCAGATTTCTCGGTTTAGGATCATTCGTTCCCAATTTTTTGTGATGAGTATATATGAACGCTTCCGTGCTGATTGATGTTATGATCACAAGTTGCTGTGCAACTCCGTCACTTTTTTCTTCAAGCTGATTACTCTAATCTAAGACTGCAAGGGACCGAGGACACTTCCCTGTTGTACACCAACTTAAATTGGAGACTCTTCGGTAAGTCGTCAACTTGATGAGATCATCGCTCATAAGTTTGGAGATGAGAATCATGAGCCATTTGGGCTCGATGTCTTCCTTCTTTTTGCAGAACTCAAAGGGTATCTCATCCACAAGCCTACCTCGTTACGGTTAGGAGTGGCTCTTGAAAAGTATACGTGAGGAAACTGTTCGTTCAAAACTTTATCTTCCACAAAAATCTACGATTGTTAATAAATTTTGGATTTTGGTGAACGAATCTTCTGAGCATTTCTTGAACACAGTTGTGTAGTTTCTTCTGTCCACCACCATATTTCTTTTGTGGGTTGTCAGTGACCTAGTAAACATATCTAGCGGAGGCAGGTTGAGAATAGCCTCAATGCCTGTAGTTAAGCTTACTTAAACTAAGTTGTATATACCAAAACTCGCACCTATTCCAAATCCAACAGTGATTCCAGGGAGTTGCAGGGGGGCAGCATGCATGGACTTTATATCCATTTCTTATTGGCAGTAAAAACCCACAAATAAAAAGCAATAAAGGCAATGGACCTTAATACCACTTTAAAATGAAAATAAGGACCGCGGGTGTTATTTTTCGGGCCTTATTTCACTGCACCGAGTTTTGCTTAATGGATAAACAAGAAGAAGTTGCATTCATAATGTGTGTCCTGCAGATATGTTACCTAGCAACAAATATCCGAAAATGGGAACAAAATTAAACTTAATTTTGTGGCAGATATAATGAGGGAACATTCACCGATTGTTTTGACTGTTTTGCCTTCTCTAAAGTAAAGTTTTGGCGCCAACAAAATTCGACACCAAAAGGCGAATAGTGCTTCAACTAGAGCGTAGAGCGGGTCGTATGATACCCTATCCCTTTCCTGTATACAATTTTTACTTGCACCTATAATATAGGGCAAGTATTGGATTCGTGCAAAAATTCGAACTCGAGATAACAATGAATTCTGACATTACGATGATAGAGAAGCTCGAAAAAGTGGGTCTGCCGATTCTGTCTGTCTGTCTGTCGGTCTGTCTGTCTGTCTGTCTGTGTGTATGTACGCTGGACTGCAGCCTAAACGGCTGGACCGATTTGCTTCAAACTTCATATCTGAGCTCTGTAGGGTCGCAATTCGAGGCGAAATCGGAATTTTTGTTCTAGCCCTGTTATTAACGGTACTTTACTTAGAGCCAATTTCACAAAAAGACGATTTTCTCGAAAACGGCTCTAACGATTTTGATTAAATTTCATATTCGAGTTAGTCTAGATAAATGCTATAAGATGACGTACCACGTTTTTGGCTAAAAATACGTATAACGGTACTTTTCTTATTAACTGATTTTAGAAACATGGCTATTTCTCGGCTAAAACTCAATGGATTTTTATCAAAATCGAAATGTGGGCAGGATTAAATGTCTAATAAAATGTGGCATTTAAACTTATGCAAAATTTTTAAAAATATTTTTTTCAAATTTTTTTTTTATTAAAAATTGATGCATTTCTAACTAACAGCATATAGGTGCAAGTACGTACGACCCAGTCGTGCACATTTTTTTTTTAATATCTTATCAAATTACTCCAAAACATGAATCAATTGTTCGAATAAAAACGTCAAAAACTGTTTTTTTTTATAAAAACGCCCCTAAAATGTAGGCGTGGTCGAATATAATGTAAGGAAGATTACAAATTATGTTACAAACTATGTATCAAACTTACTATACCCTTAGGATATGGTATAAAAACACGTCAACTCAAGTCAATTGGCTGATAATTGTCAAAGTCGTTCATGGTGTTGGCATTCATGAATCTTTGAGTGCGTACTAGGCTCACATTCAAAGTATTAATTGAATTAAAGTATTCACAAAGGCAGTAAAATGTACATCTGATTAACGAGCCTTTCAAGGGCTTAAAAAGTAGTTACAAAATCCCGAACACTTCAAGTACAAACATCAAATGAACCACTCGAAACATTCACTGCTTTTTTCCAAATAGAGTGCCAGGCACCAATGTGTAAGGGTAGATAGTCATTTCTTGGAATGAATGTGAATGATAGCTTGCTTCAGATTCATGAGAGGCAATAAAATGTGAGCCCAGCTAATAGTTCTTGTGAAGGAATACGAATGTGTGTGCATACGCGAAAACCAGTGCATATTTCGAATGGCTCACAAAACGAGCTACTTGCTGCATGTCTCTGTCCCAAAAATCTTTGACTTAATTTGGAAGCTATTTTCCGTAATTTTTTCTAAGTCGGCAACCACTCTCATATTTTGCTATTATAACTTAACTGAGATGTATAAGACTATCATGCTTTTTTCCTTTCAGAGGTATCGAATTATGATTTGAAATAGATATTGCCAGAGTAGTTATGAAATCATTGGGCTTCATTCTAAGACAAACTGAATTCGGAAACCACTGCAATCAATAATGCTCAATATAAGTTCTTTTGAAAACTCTGACTAATCAGGAGGACTTAAAATTATACTTATTTGAACTTTTAAGTAATGAAAGTTGATAAACATAGAAAAGTTTTTGTTCCACTGATTTGTCAACCCCATTTTTAATGGCTGGTGTGAGTCTTTTACTTTGCTACACTGTCCCGAAGTAGTACCTACCTATCGCCACTAATGGATTTTTATGAAGTTTTTTAAAAGCTCATTTTTTTACCTCCAGACTCCTGTTGAGAAGGGATTCTGCATTCAAACTACAAAGGTATAACGTTCATTCCCATGTCAGCTTTAGAATACGAAAATATCCTCAAAATGCAGCAAAAAAAATCTGTAAAACTTTTTCCTTTTTTTATTTCACCTCCATCAAGAGAGTGCTAGTAGTTGCAACCAATTCGCACTACCACTGCAAAGCAACTGCAAATTCTACCAGTATCATCATCGTCCTTGTCGTCGTGTGATAGTTCGCGCGCATAGGTGCCACTTTAATAGTGCCTTTGCACTTTTAAATGCACAGGCAGGTGAATATATTCTTTATGTGGTTCATATTCTTTTCGACTACGTGTCAGCCAATAGCAGAAAATTTAAGTCAACATGGCCATAGTGGCGCAGGATTACCACTTGTTCCAGTCTCGGAAATATAGAAATTGCCTTTCTTGACAGATAGGTACAGATAGGTGTGAGATACAAAGCTCACACCGATGAAATGAGAAAATATCAAAATACGTAAAACAGAAAAAAAGATGTAACAAAAAAAAAGGAGGAAAAAAAAAAAAAATCGTGGTAAAAGGGACCAGTTATAAGGCTCAAATAAAGGAGCTGAGGTGTAAATGTTTTCATTTTGGAACTCATAGAAAGAAAACAGCTCGGGACGTGCACTGAATGCAGAAGTTTTTCCACACGCTCCGCCCCCTCCACTCTGGCGCTTTGTGTACACCTGGGGGAGATGTTTCCTGATACGAGGTATTATTTTAATGTGAACCTTCGACACCTACCTATTCCACCACTGAGAGAATATTTCTTACTGAAAGTTAACGAAACGAAAATTCTCTTCCTCTCATCACCTCATCTTATTCACTTTTCTATGAATGTTAGGTACGTCGTTCCATCACCACCACCACCACCACCATCATCATCAGGACTCCCAAAAACCAAAGAAAGAAAAAAAAAAACTCTATAAAGGTGGTGGACTTGAATGGCTTGTTCTACAAGACAAGTACGGTTTTCGTTAGCACATCGGTGTGAGAGAAGACAGTTGATTCAGAAGAATGTAATGCCACCCGCTTCAACTTCCGCATCTGAAGCTGGGGCGACGTGACTTTGGTTTTTATTATTTTTACTATTGCTTTCCCAGGAATGTCTGATTTTGTTGGGGGAATGGGGGTAAATCCCTGACTATAAGACGAGGGGATGTTACTTAATGCTTGGACATTGATTAAGCAATTCACTGTGTTCGGGTTATGAAACGTTGTTACAAATTGCTTCGGTTGGGTGAGGTTAGACCGAATATCTGATCAATACCTTGTAAGGAGGAGAGCAGAACTTACTCCTTTTTATTTTACGTGGAATTGCAAAGTTTTTTTTTGTTTTTCCTTGTTCTGAGTTTTCGTCGAGTACTTGAAAATGCTCTTTGGCACTGTGCATATGGTGGTGAAGAGGAGGAGATGCTGTTTAGCCCTGTAGGGTTTTTGCATGTACTTGCGATAGTATGCATTTGCTCTCAAACCGTACGGGATTATGAATGTATGAACAAGGTGAACTTTCTGGAGATTAAAATGAACAAGTATCAGTCGTTTGCATATCCTTGCAGATTACACGCAGGGAGGGTATACAGCTCTAACATTATGCCTTCGATCGATGGGGTTTGGTAACAGATTATGGTTATAATATTGTGCTACAAGGTGTCATGGAATATATCGCATACAACAAATGTCTTCGTGCCTTTTCCAGTCTATCTTATTGCAAGATAAGCTAAGTAATTGATGGTGTGAAAGTTTATTTCTAAGGTCGGATTAATGGTTGTCATAAGCATTTACATGAATATACAAATTTATTTTAAATCTGATCTGATTTATTAGATCACCACGGAAGTGATCACATTGTAGTGAATATAGCTTCCTTCTTTGACACATATCCTTCACATGTCGATGCACAAATAGTGCTTATATTAATTAGTAGTTTCGCCTAATTGACAGCGAATGGTAGTTCATGGCGTCTATGTTATTTTATTTGGTATTGTCATGTTTTTTGATTTAAAGTTCAAAGACAAACACCATCATGACAAGTTACAGCGTAGAGCAACAAGTAATTTTCAGAGATGAGACCCATTTGGAAGAACGGGTACGTCAGCAAGCTAAATTGTCGGATTTAAGACATACACGAGCTCCATTAAGTAGCAGTCCATCCGCAAAATTTAGTCTTCGATGTGAATTTTGGGCCGGTAGCATCCTCGGTCCTAACATCTTTGAAAACGACCTTGAACGACATGTGGATCTAACAGGATGGTGCTACGTGCCACACAATTGATGTCACAAAGGACATTTTCAACGAGAGAGTTCGGGGAAGGTTATTTTATGAGGAAGCGATCTAAACTGGCCACCGTGGTCATGTGATTTAACCCCGTTAGACTCTCTCTTGTGTGGTTACCGTATGGTGCAGGTCTGGGCTAAACCAGAGGGATCAAATACAGCATAATCCTTGTCGTCGCTTATGTCAGTCTGGCTCTCTCGGATGGGCGGCACTCAGCAAAGGAATCAATAAAAATAATTTTTCGTGGCGCTCAGCGCAATCTATAGACTGAGCAACCATACAATAAAGTGGAATAAGGATGGATCAAGAACTCTTGAGGAGACTAAAGTAGCGCTTTTTAAACCTGAATCAGGACATATCGAGTCCTTGGGCATATGTACCAGCATCTGCCATGCAGTAATATATGCCATGGATAGAGGTTCTCAAATCAATCTCGACAAAAGAAACACAAACTGTGTTATAGCAATAATGTCAAATAGTCAAGCCATCAAGGCATTTGACACCTATGTTATGAAGTCCAAGCTATTGTGGGAATGTCTACAACAGTTCTATGAGCTTAGTAGAACAAACTAAGTTTCATAACAATTCACATGGGAATAAAGGGTGATGATGGGATGGACACTTTACCATGAAAACGGACATTAGAATCCCTTACAGGCACTGAACTATTTTGCAGAATTAGTGATCATAAAATTAAAGCCGAATTCAGGAAACTAAAGGAAGTAAAGAGAACTGGAACGTTGAAGAATGCCTTAGACATGAGGAAAGCTAAGAAACTGTTGGGAAGCTGGCATTAGAAATGATTAGAAGGGTGCATTAACATGAGCAATAATCCACGTGTCCTTACTCTCCTCCTAACCGGACATTGTAGTCTGAAGAACACCTAAGGTACCTAGGCGTAGTTGAAGGAGGTTCCTGCAGGTTTTGCAACGGGTCTATAGAAACTCCAGAACACTCACTGAAGTCTTGTGACCCACAAAATATTCATATACCTGTTCAAGTATCAATTATCAGATGAAGAATTACCATCACTAAAGAAACCTAGTGTCACATGTCAAGGGCATGTGCAGATTGTATAAAAAAATAGTATGATTCCACTTCAAGAATGAGGCCAATCATAACATTACTCTTAATGGCGGCCATAAACGCGACATTATAGCGGACTGTTTCCTGGTTTAAATAGAGCTTTTGGTATCAACAAGAGGTTGCTATTGGCTACGCAGACATAAGTCTGTTGCGCGAACAATTTGGTGATCAGTTTATTAAGCGTTTGGGACCGATGACTTGGCTGCCTAGACTTTTTACTTTGGTGCTATGTTCAAAGTCTACATCGGCACAATTGGAATCCAACATCACTCGCGTTATTAGCCAGATAGAACTATAAATGTTAGGACACATAATCGAAAATTAAAACTTTAAAATAGACCACGTTAACCGCTGTAACGGTCAATACTTGAAAAAAGTTATTTTCAAAATATTGAATGTAAAGAGTTGAACTTTTGTTTGATAATACAAATGACCTGATAAAATTGATTTTTTAATACATTTTTTACTTTTGGAAAAAGTGCCTCGAATTGAATTACCCATCCACTTCTCATGCGTAACGTGGAAACGACTGCTTAGTTATCTAAGGCTTCATAGTATACTTGGAAAACTTTATGACAGTGTAGAAAATTATACACATGATATAATTTTATATACGGGTGTCCCGAAACCCAATGTCAAACGTGCACCGGGTGATAGGGTGGATCAAACCTGGACTGGGAACAATAAGAAAAAATTCTCCGGACCTTGGCCCGCTGGATTTCTTTTACTGGGGTTGCATAAACGAAATGGTTTATCTTCAATCAGTCGCTAATAGAGACGAACTTATCCACAAAATTTTTGAAGCAGGAGAAGAAATTAATGCAAGGAGATTCGGACGTCTGGTGAACAGATCTTTTCTGCGGGGATGCAGAGCCTGCATTCGCGCCGAGGGTAAACAACTTGAACATTTGCTTTCATACATCAAAAGAGTAAAGTATCATACTATAAAATTTTTCAGTCGGAATTTTAAATGCTCGAAAACGGTGCAAATGTTGATAGCAAGTTTTGTACCACTTTGAAATCTTGATGAAATTGGAAATTTTTCTAAATAACTTGCCGATGTTAGTGTGGTACATTTATTTTAAAATAAGAGCTGTCAAAGTTAGCTTCTAAAATTTTTTGGTCAAACTTTATTTTTCTTACGAAACTTACAGCATTTATTTTTGGATTTGTGATAGCGATACAATGTTTATTGAAGAATTTGTGAAAAAAGAAAAGAAAGTAGAATTTAGAAATTTGTGACCACAGAAAATAAAAATGTGGCCTAGGGTATCGATTTTCATTTATACTTTTGTAGTTAATTTATCTCATACATACATATATTTGTGTTTAGTTAGGGCGGCAACTCTGTTTGAGATGCAATAACTGAGTAATTACTTATCTCTTTCGAAATCTAATCTCTGACGAAAAAGAACCTTTGGCATTTAAAATATATATCCATCATCTGTTTAACTCTAACTCAACGGAGCACATTATCTTTTGTCCTACACGTAAGCTCCACATAAAATACTAACATCAGTAATATTTTTCAACCAACAATTAAAGTCTTCTTCTTTTTGAAGTGAAGCAACCCTTTTCAATAGAAAATCTAACAAAATCCCAACAAAACTTCATAAAAGCAAATGTTCCCTAGAGGGAAAAAAAAACGAAGAATAATGCATTGCAGGATCAACAGGACAAAGCTTCCACTATGCGAGAGTACATGGGAGTTGACATGTGGTACACGAGACACATCATCGCGAGTTTTGAAAAATTTCATCCCCCACCACCCACTGCTGGTGAATCACTGTAAAAGTCATTCAGGCGTGTAATTTACTTTTAGTGCTGCTATGCACTGGATGCAAGAATTCCAGAGTGGATTCATAAGCCGCATAAATGCGAACACAAAACTCTCCCACGTGGAAAATATGCAGAGAACAACAAGAAGCGAGTCGAAGAAATATCTATTCGAAACGGAAAACTAAAAGTATTATCCTCTTTCTAACCGACCACCGACCATCGGCACACCCATTTCAAATTGCAAATCATCTAGAATATTTTAAGTTATGTTGATACAGGACGCCTCACTCTCGGGGTCTTCACTAAGCATGTGTCAAATGCCTTTCTAAATTTGTTTCCGCTTTCAAGTAAACAAAAAAGGGACGAACAGAAATTCCGAAAAAAAATAAGAAGAAAATTTAACGAAACGGATAGTGGTTGATTTATGTCGTTCTAAACGTATCCCATATACAAAAGACAACAAAAAAGGACATAATTTGAATATTAAGTTACCAATGACATACCATGTTGACTTTTTGTGCTATCGGAATACTGATGTTCCTCGGGTGCACGGTGGCGAGGCGGTGGGGGTGGGCGGCCGCAATTCACTTTGGGATGAAGAGTGTGCTGCTCAAGCAAATACCTGCTCGTACATAAACGCTGCCGGTCCCTGCGATAGTCCTGCCTGTCACTCTGTTATTTATGACCACAAAATTAAGGCTATTCTCATGTATATTACTCTTGCTCCTGTGTGAATACGGCAGAGAGAGCAGCGAATGCCTTTAAGCAGGACAAATTAGTGGGCTTTATGATGAGGTGAGCAGATACCTATACACATACCAGTATTCGGTGTACAGGAGAAATTACGTAAATGGCATATCCTCGAGGTCGATTGGAGGATGGCGCACACACATTCACCATCATCAGTCTGATGGACTTTAATTGCTCGATAAATGTTTTGCTTCTGCCAACACCCCACCTGTCCAAGCCGCAGTGAAAAGGATAACAATAAAGTGGCAAACAATGAGGAAGCGAAAGGGCAATGCTTCGGGTCATTAATCTTACTTACTGAATTTTTGTCTTCTTTTTTTTTTGTTTTTTATTTAAAACAAAAAAAAAAAAAAAACATTTTTTACTCCTTTTTGTGGCTTCTTGCCGCTGTTGCAAATGATATTGATAAATGATATGGGAACACATCCAAAGTCAACCGAAGAAAGAAGTAGATACCTCTAACAACGCCAAATATATTCTGTTTTGGCACAACGGAATATTTTTCTCTTATTAACGCACACTAATTGATAATTGGAAAATCTTCTCTAAAACACCACTTAGGGTAAAGTTTTTTGATTAAAAAATGTTCTAAAGAGTGAAGAACTAGAGGTATGGGCACATCTCAACTTCATAGACTTTTGGCAAACATATTTGTAGGTCTACGTATAGTTTTTGAGTTCGTAGCTGATGATGTTGCACGTTTTGGCGTCGTTCATCGGTGCAAAATTCTTCCTATTTCTGTTCGAGAAAACAAAAAGGAATAAGACAACATTGCCTGGGTGGATAAGTTTGTTGGAAAAGTTTTTCACACGTTCCCAGAAATTCTTCTTCCGTTTGCCCTTGTTTTGATGAAGTCTCCTGCAGATTTCTGATGCAGAACGAACGATTTTCGGATAGACTGTGAGAATGGGTAGTACATCTTCGATTGTGTGTTGAAGGAGATCAAAAAAAAAAAAAGTATATTTCTGGCGAAAGTTAATAATAAAAGTCAGAGTCGTGTCGATAATTTAACTAAAATGGAAGTGAAATGTTCGATAGGAATTTTAATTTCGCAGACCCCGTGATGCAAGAATGAATAAAACTTTTATCAGACGAAATTCTTTTCATTTCACCTGGCAATCATTCAAACGTTTAAGGTACCTAACCCATATTCATTTTGGAACTTTGGCATTTAAAAAGGACTACATGAAGTGCAACCTTGCTATCGGTCACCGATTTAGAAGTAGAGAATACGACATCGACATCTGAAACTGATGAGAATGTAGAGATATGATCACCATCTTATGGTTCTAGGTGTATCATTGAGAAACAAAATTATTCCTCAGTGCCTCAGCAATTAGGAATTAAAAAGTATGAACATAAGCATTTTAATGAAAACGACGTATCAAGTTGATATAAAGATTAAAAAGTGTCTTTGGTAGAATTGTAGCAACACTGGTGTGGACGCAATCAATACCGCATTGCTCCCAACCATTATGTGCTGTTAAAAATGCCTTTACATCTGGAGCGCTAGAATGAAGAGAGTAACTAGAGGGGAACGACCGATAGCAGGTAAAATTTCTCATTGCTGTTATTTCAAAAACAGGAAGGAGCGATCTAGAATCCTTATATTGTAGTACAGAGTAGCAGACAACATGAAATGCGCAACTTTATTAATACGCTAGCTTTGCAAGCAGTGAATCAACAAAGGAATTAACAAAGCGCTGACAAGTGGTCGCGCTAGCTTTATATAACACTACGTATCTAAGTGGAAGGAATCTTGATAGTTTGACTCAATGGTAAACAATAGGAAACCTTTAAATTAGTACTAAAAATAGCTGATAACTTTCATAACATTTGGTAGCAGGCAATGATAGCAAAACTCCCCAAAAAAAGTGGACTAATCTAAAAGCCACATTTCAGGCTCAAAACAAACGGGTTTCAGGATCAACCACATTTCACCTAGTTAGACCTGCTATTTCAATTTCATCTAGTTAAATTTGCTATGCTTTAAGAAACGTTATGATTAAAGGCTGGAGCAGTATTGTACGAGGACCGCATCGCATTTGACTATTTTATCGAAAAAACTGGACATTTGTGAATTTCATATGCCTCGACAGTCCTGAATTCATAAGAATTGCCACGAATTGTGCATTCTTGTCAAATGCGTTTGTTACTCTGCTCTATTCTGACCATCAGATGATACATCGCATGAAGCGATTATACGAGAATCTGTCGGAGCCTAGCGGACAAATCCTGGAGATGTATTCCGCCTATCAGAGCGATTGTGTGCGCAAAAGGTGTCAATACAGCCACAGCGAATGAGACACTCAATAAAATACAAAGATGGGCATTTAGCAGGAGCTATAAGAACTGGTTCAGATATTGAGGTATTAAAGTTAACTCCTTGCCAACTTGTGGTTGAAGAAAGTGCAGGTAATGTAATTCTACGAATAGGCAAAGGAGGAAGAAGAAAGTGCACAACTTTAAAGAAATTTAATGTATTCCTTGAAAAAACAACCACTCTTGACCACACCTTGGGATGACACCATTAGAAAATTAAATTTTCAAATGAAAATTTCTTGCAAGACTTAGTAATAAGAAAAGTTGAAGCAATGAATCTTTAGATTGAAGTACAACGCAATAAAGTGGTCTTCCCAGGGTCTTTTACGCCGAAATATGCATATATACTAACAGATTTGATGAGGCAGTGAATCTAAAGTATCCAGAGGCTTTTCTGACAGACACAGACCATGAGAATATAAAAGAAAAGTATGTCGGATTGCGATTCTGGGATTCAGTCAGAACTTAGAGGAAAGCATTGCAAAAGCTGATGTAATTGAAAAACTAATAGTGATTGTAGAAGAATTCAATGCAGGCACTGAAGCGTTATTAGGATCAAGGAGTATTTAATTCTTTCTGAAAGAAAACCGAAATTAGCTTAGTTACTAGATTCTGAACGCTGGCGTCAGGTGAACATTCCATGAATTTCAAAAAATCAGCGATCGCATTCCAAAGGACGACTTTAGTTTTATTAAATATATAATATATATTCCAATTCTTCTGATGGTATCCCTGCATTGCTTGTGGTTTTGGTTGAAAGAAAACTTTGGATGGGGACAGCTCTACTACTAGCGAATATTACAAGTGTACGCTGAGACTAGTGGGTGCCGTGGCTCAGTGGTTACTGCGTTGGACTACTGCGCAAGGGGTTACAAGTTGGAATCCAGAAAAATACCATACAAAGTTTTTTTCACGGCCCCACCTCTTCCGAGTGTCTGACAAACATTCAAGAGTATTACTGTCATGAGAAAGCTTCTCAGAAATCCCTCTGCCCTTCGGATACGGCGGCATAAAACTGTAGGCCCCTTCTGTACATGCAGAAATGTATACCACGCACAATATGTACAGTTGTGAGAAGCTAGGTTTTGGTCCTCTATGGGCTGCTTACGTCTTAGTAATTTTACGCTGAGACTTACCATTGCTTTTTTAGTGTTCCGGACCTTAAAAGGATATGATACGGTGTCTGTCTGTTCGTCCGTCAGTCTGTCACAGCCCTGTAACTTTTGAACTGTTAGACATAGAGAGCTGAAACTCTCGCTATGTATACATTATATAGGAGCTCTCACAAGATGGAGGCAATAAATTTCATTTTGGGGGCCCTTTTTTGGGCACCTTGTGTGAAGGGCAAAACAAATTTTTTTTTATTTTTAATTAAAGAGAATTTTGCAAGGGCTCCATATATGTAAGAATTATTTTTTTCTGACAAAATTTGTTGAACAAAAAAGCTTGCCAAACATTTGAATTTGAAAAGGCTTACAAAAGTGTACACAAAAAAAATTTAATTAAATACCTACTCTCAGTTTATTTGATTATCCTTGCAGAAAAATATATCCTTTATGTCGTCAACTTGAGAACGTTTTTGTATTCCCTGAAGATGATGTAGCATAATGTGGCAGTAGCAATAAAATTATTACTTGATAAAAACTAAAAGAACTGCGTTTTAGGAATATTCAAGCTCTCATCCAAGCCATGAGGGCATTGAGCGGGACGAAATATCAGATTGTGTAGCAAGAAAATGTGCATGAAAAGTCTTAATATGAGACCACGTCCTCAAAGAAGAGTTCATGGAACAAAAGAAAGAAAACAGTTCTAAAACCTGTAACAGTACTCAAGGTATAAATCAAGTTAAGGAAATCCTAGGCAATTATAAACGAAAACATTCGAAGCATACATGAACCAGAGAAACAGGTATCCAGATGGGTCACTAATCACTAGGTATTCGGCATCTTTGGAACATGCTCACTCTTAGATTTGTAAAATATACTAGATGGTCTATTCTAAGGTTATGCCCATAATAAAACAATTCTCACTTCTCAGAGCAAGCGTGATTTTAGCATCATCACATAGTGACCATCGCGCCAATGGAACCGCCGCAATAAACTAAAAACAAAAAGAATAAAGCTGGTTGCCGGCGTCAATATGAGTTAAAACTTCATTCGGGTAAAAGCTGGTTAGAGTTTTCCAAGCCAGGAAGCGGCCCTTGTAGAGTCCCTGGCTGAGACATCGTTGCCTTCCATCCTCTGCGGTCCCGAGCACGCTGCTTCCAGTTGTGAAGACCAAGTTTTCTGGCATCCGCAACAGCTTGGTCTTTGTACCGGAGGTTCGGTCTTCTTCGCTATCTCGAACCTGGGGGCTGGGATTTGAAGATCCTCTTGCCTGGAGCATTGGTGTCCATTCGCTCGATGTGGCTGAGCCAATGTAGTCTGCTTATCTCGGCTGTACACCCTGGTACAGCTCATAAAGTTCGCGGTTGTATCTTCTCCTCCATACGCACTCCTCGCATAAGGAACCTAGTATCCGACGGAGTATTTTTCGCTCGAAGATGCCCAATATTTGCTCAGCTTTCTTACTTATCGTCCAGCACTCGGCTCCATGCAGCAGGACTGGTAAGATGAGCGTTCTGTAGAGCATTAATTTGGTCCGTCGAGTTAGGAGTTTTGAACCCAGTTGTTTCGCCAAACCGAAGTAGCAGCGGTTTGCTAGGGTTATTCTTCGTCGGATCTCTACGAAGGTGTCATTTGTAAGATTAATATTTGTTCCGAGGAAGGTGAACTCCTTAACTACCTCGAAGTTATAGGTATCAACAGTGAAGTTCTGCCCAATGTTTTGGATAGATAAATTTTTGTTTGTTGATAAAATATACTTCGTCTTGTCCTCATTCACTTCATCCCTCACGCTCACTATTCACCATACACATTATTTTTAACCAGTGAGCCGAGGTCTGAAAATCGAGAAAGCAAGACAAGTTTTGCTTACAAAGCTGTATCTGTTCGGTTTAAATGCATTATTAATTTTTATAAATCATAATTCACTTTAGAACTCTTCATCCTGGTGTCATATGTTTTTACATGAATAATGGCACTCTACCCAACTTTTAAGGACATCGAATATGTTGTTCCATAGTTGGTAGTTTCTAACTTATGTCATTGATGCTTCTCTAATAAGTAAAATTGGAAGTGTACCTCTATTGGAAATCCTCACATTTGCTTTGGCAATGGCATTGATATAATAATAATAGTTATTTCAAAAACGATTGCAGTAATTCCTCCTAGATGGTTTAGTTGTAAATTCAATTCAACAGAAAGCTCAGTTTATCCTTTGTGCTCGTTTGGATTTTTTTTTTTTGAGAAGTAAAATAATTTAATTTCATTTATGATAAAGAAACAGTAGACCTCAAAGCTCGGCCTGGTAATTGTACGAAGGGCAAGAACAAGGGAAAAATTACATAAATACCATGCAAAGAACTTGAAATGAGATTTGCTTAAGGGCAGCAAGCGAAAGGATGAGCATTCCTCATCTTTTTTTTTTTGTTTTTTATTCAAGAAGTGGAGACGGAGAAAGAAATCCTTTGAATTTGGAGAAAAAATTTCAGTTTAAAATTTGTTCGCATGTAAATTATGCAGAACCATCCTTTGGTTGGGTATGAGGAATATTTATTTCAAAATGCATGGTAAGTAGGCGAGAGAATCTGACTTAGGGCAGAGACTTTGCCAAAACTCCTGAACACACGATGTAGCGGTTAAACTGAGGAATGGTATGTGCGGTATGGATATCTAACCAACTTCTTGATGTAGTCTTCTGTATGAAAGGGTATTAAAGCGATTCAGAAATCACTTTATACTGAATAAACAGAGAAGTTTCATGAATTAATACCGAACGAAAATTTGGTTAAAAAAAGCAAAAAGAAAACAAGTCTAGGTAAAATTATCCCCGTGCATGAATTTTAAGCGGTAGCGGTAGGGTGATGAGAAACTTTAGAATTATGCGTTAACTCGCACGAGTTAATGTTAATAGCTAGGAACTGATATAGCTTGAAGGAAGACAAGTACTGAATTCATTTTAGGTTTGCTACAAGGTGAACGCAATGGCTCCATAGAAATCGCAGAAAGTAGTATAAATAGAACCTTCTCCTACAAACCAGTGATATTCTTGTCATAAATTAATTTGCATTTAATTAATTTTAATTACTAAACAATTTTTGGTGACTTATGACTGATAATCAAAAAAACGGTTTTGTCCGAGATTCTTTTCAAATTGTTTCTGTTTCTACATATATCTAATGCTAGAGCATTATCATGAATATCCAAACTCAAAACTCTTGAAAAAAATGACTGAACGATAATAATTACTGATTTACATTTAAGGTTTCAGAACCTGCAATAGACCATGTGTTTAACACTTTAGGAATTTTTGTAATAAGGGGTGACCAGAATTTAAATAAAACCACAACGCACAGTGGTTTCTCCCATACGACAGAAAAAAAGCAACAGTACTTTTTCTTGTACATTTTATAGTTGAGAAATATTCCAAATTTACATCAACAATCATTAAAACATTAATGTCATTTGTTTTCATTCTTGTTTTCCCATCTGAAGTGAGCGTATCACGTGTCATTGTATAAACCAAATTAATTATTAGCTCAATTTAAAGTGAAAACCTAAATTTACGCAAATATTTATAATGAAGTATTGAGTATTTTGTAATCTTGTAAGTGGATTCTTGTTATTTATTTTGACTGTTTCCAGTTTTTTTATTTTCATGTACCTTTACATAAAGTTTTAATATACATATCCCTGAATTTTGCCTAATGATTAAATTATATCCTAAATATGGAGAATAGATCCAGTTTTTTGAAAAAAGCTAATCACCCACAATCACAACTAACTGTACAACTAAGTTTTAATGTTGCGTAAGCGTATACGCAGCGATTGATTCATTAAGACCTATTTTTTTTTCAATTTTGTATAAAATACTTAAAATGAATTCGAATGTTAGAATCTTTATATGGCCTGAAAGAACAGTGTACGGCATTTACTTTTTAATTATCATTTTGTGTATATGTTGCCCGCGGTCACGTCGTTTATGGTACATTCTAAATGTCCAATTCTGGATCACTGCTTCCAGCGTTGCGACCGGTATTGATCGAATTAGGCCACTAATGTTGGCTTCTAAATCCTGGCACGTAACAGGCATAAGACTTTTAACTTCACATAACCCCAAAGACACGATCTACTTGGCCATAACGGCATAAGGCAATAACGCACTCAAAAGGTCGATGATGCACACCAAGTGTTGCTCGAAGCACACGAAAAACATTTTTTACAAAACGCTGATTTTCATATTACAGTTGAATTTGGAGACGTTGTTGAGGTGTGAGTCTTTTATTTAACCCATTTTGTAGCATGTATCTAAACTGGATTCAGTATAAAGTTCAAATAAAATCGGTACCGCCGTTTTCGAGCAAACCAGTTCTTTACCAATTTTTAAATGCTTTTGGCTAATAGTCTGGTACATCATGTTATTTGCCAAACTAGCCGAAAAAAAATCCTAGGAACCGTTTTCCAGCAAATTTGTTTTTTTTTTGTCAAATTGGCTTTAAGTAAAGTACCATTAACATAAGGGCTAAAATAAAAATTCCAATTTCGGCTCTACGGATTACCCCACAGACCCTAGATAAGAAGTTTGATCAAAATCCGCTAGCCCATTTAAGCTGTAGCCTCTCTGGTAGACAGACAGAGACTAAATTTTCAGACCCACTTTTTTTAACTTCTCTATAAACGTTATATCAGAATTCATCAAAATCCCGCGATCGAAATTTTTCACGAATCCAAAACTTGCCCTATACATACACGTATCGGCAAGTAAAAAATTCAAGCATTTGAGACTGTATATTTTTGACGCATCTCCCATATAACGAAAACCACTGTGCAGCGGTAAAAGAAGTAAAATTGATTTTGCTTTTATGTTGAAGCTTTATGCCATTATGTTGGCAGTGCTTCAAGTAGTCGGTATAATTGTGGATGACTTGGTCCAATATGTTCGGAGTTATTCCGGCAATAGCGCCTAGAATGTTGGATTCGAGAAATTCGAAATTCATCTTGCGTATTTATAATTGCGCCTAAAATTTAATAATATTTTTGAATAATTTACGCACGTTCGGGAAGCACGAATGTACGAAAAAATAGAAAACGCTAGTGAATAATTTGAAAGCAGGGTGTCAGTGGTAACTTTGACAGCAGCTAAAACATCAAAAGATCTAAGCAGACACATTTTTTTAATTTGTCACTATTCGTTCATTTCTTGTTAACTTCACGAACTCTATGAAGAAATATAGATAATGTAGATTTAAGAAAGGGGTATTGGGGCACTAAACCTGTTTATGTTTAGATATATTTTGCTCTTGTGTCTCCACTCCGATTGCTTTAGTGAAACGGAGTATCTTTACTGCATCCAGAGAAGATATGTCTTTCTTTGATAAGGTAACTCTACCTTTTGTGAATGATTGCTTCACATTTGACGAGGAGATAGATTAGATCTTGAATTATTGCTTATGCTTACAATAACCAGATAATGAGCTTGTCAAGATATAAAGACTGGCAGACATTACTTTATATGACCCAGTAGTCCTTTGACTTGTCTAATATGACTGGTATCATCCTAAAGTTTGTCCTGTTGTTCTCTTCTTAGCTCTTCCCATATATTTTGCAGGGTTATCTCGCAAATGAGTTTAGGTCTTAGGAACGAGTTTAGGGGCTTCCAACGCCTTTCTTGCTAGTGTGTTAGATAAAGTAAGAGGAAGAGCTCTGAGATTTTTATCTACGAGTAGCTTGTTAATTTTTATAAGCCATTCCCAAATAAGTCTACATTTTATCTCGTAGGAGCTCAGTGCCTTAAATACGGCTTTACTGTCCGACAGCATGAACTTCACTTCACGTTGATAACATCGGAGCTTCAACTGCTCAGGCACTAAATTTTGGTCCCGTAGCGTAGACAATTCCAACGTTTCATCAAGGTTCATTCATACAACGAAATCTGGTCTGCTTCCTCACAAGCCACTATTGGATGGGGCATCCAAACACATTCTTTGTGAATGTCCTGCAGTATATTGGTTAGTAAAACGTATTTTCTATAAGTAAATATGTCTGTCCGATCGTTTAAAACTCAGACCAACTCTAAGACCTTAGGTTGCAGTATCGTAGGGTGTACATGACGATGGTCATACATATGATAACTAATGCCCAAGAGTGAAGGTAATTTTTTGAGTGATATGCGGTTTCAAAGGACGGGGCTACATGCCACACGATTCCATTGCGCAAATGTTCCCTGACGAGATTTGGCGACATCTATTGCTTACCAACATAGTGTGATCTGATTCCGTGTAAATTCTGTGCGGGAAAACAGTTGGGATCTTGATAATAACTACTGATGTGACGACCATTAAGTCAATGTTATAATTCATACATAATGACACGAGTCCAAAATTTCAGTATTTTTTTGTAGACTACTGTATAACTCAGTTATATTGTCCCATCCCCGTTGAAAGCTAGGGTAAAGTTTTATTTTTCAAATGCAAATATTCATTCGTCGATATCATACACCTCTGGGGAAATAATATGCAGTCAGGAATCCTTTTAGAAGTCAATCCCCTGATCTGCAAAAAAATCTGCAAAAATAGATAAATATTTTTATAAGCGTACACAACGAGTGATACTTGGTAGGTCGTAGGTTCTCCTTTAAAATTCACGGACGAACAGGCACATTGGGAATTTGGGAGATCCTTAGGTAGTTTATACACAGCGATATGCACACAAGTCAATATATATATATTTTTTTTAAGCTTGTGACTTCTCTGTAGAAGAGGACTGAATTCTTGGAGCAGACCGATGCAATTCAGTTCGTTATTTTTTTTTTGCTTTTTCATGAAGGTTATGATGATATGACAAGGATTTGAAATGTTGTGTGTGAGGCTGGCGAAAGAAAACCTTTGAAGCGTTACGTTTGCTCTGACTTTGTTTTCTTTTTTTTTCGATTTTTTCCTGTCCAAGGAAAAGTAGGAAGAAATTGCTCACAACATAAACTTATCGCCAGTCTCTATCTGCGAAACAGAAGGAAATTGCATTATAGCATCACACATCCATCCATCTTTTGGATGTTTTTGCTTGGCAGCTTCTGACTTTTCGGTTGAGATATTTCCTTTCGAAAGAAGGCGTGCCTGTGTGTGTATGTCCTTGGTATGAGAATAAAGTCCGCAAGTTAACAAATCTTATGCGTTTTCAGAGAATTGAGTTTTTCTTGTAAAAGGGTCTAAATATTGGACTAGTCGGCATTCTCTACGGCACTGCTAGATGTGCCAGATAGAGTGTGTCCCCTAGGTAAAACATTCGCAAGTAATTCAAATTGTGAACCTGATATGCATATTAAAGAAGCCCCCAAGTGAAAAGTTTTTGGCTGCAGTTTGAATGCATTTAATGCGGTTCTTCTTTGAAATAAAGGAATACCCACTTACTCGCTGTCTTTTAACCGAAACAAAAAGGGACCTCCTCTGGCATCGCAGAGTACATCTTTACTGTTTACCAAATACTCGTATCGTGAGCTTCAGCAATAGTTTCGCAGAGAGAAAGAAAAAAAACAGGATTAAATAAAAACGAATTATATATTCCTAGCATGACTTTGCAGCCTTTCTGCATCGGTACTCTCCTTTCATCCCCAGATTGGGTTACCCACTTTTGTACTATGAACGAGCACACAAAGGGGACATGAGTTACACAAAGCGAAAGGGTAGAAAGGTGTTGGTGGAGGTATGATTTGTGTGCTGTAGCGAATGTTATAAAGGATGATCATCCTTTTCCGGCGGATGTTTTTAGTTGAAATACGATTAGCTTGGTGATAGTGTGTTGCTTTGTTCTAAAAAAACAAGATTGTGTTTTATGAATTACGCAGAAAAATGGATTTTAATAACTCTGTTGTTCTGTTTTTTATTTTTTTTATTCGCTTTACCCGTATAATACATTTTTTTCTTTTGATTTAGTTTAAGGTTTTGGATAATTTAGGATAGTGGACTAATAAAAGAACGAAAAGCCTTTTCTTCGCATCAAGGCGGGGCCATGATCCGGAATAGAAGGTTCAGAACAATCCCATTTGTTCTAAGAAAGTACCTGAAGGCTTTCCGGTTTCGGATCACTTCGTTCGCACTTTGCTCATTTGGGAAGCACTTTTTCATTCAAGTAAATGTCTGCACTAAGCCGATGTAGCGTGAGTACGACCGGCACAGATATTCTGTCTTTTTATACCTAGTTTATTCGCCCATACATCGAGTGCTCGTTGCAGGGATGTTTAGTCTTAACTGATGGTAGCTCCAAAGACAGCATAGTATAAGTTCTGTATTTTGGAGTTCGTCACTTTTCCGTCAAGCTGATTATGTAGGACTACAATACATAAAAAACGACTGGGGGCGTTCATCAAATACCCGTATCTGTAACTCTTGTTTTTCTTAGGAAAGTGGAACTGCTACACTTTTAAAGATGACTTTTAGTACAATGGGCCTAACAACCAAATTAAATACACAGCTTAAGTATAATCTGCACATTACCCAAAATGTGTGTACCAATAAAGACTTTAATAGTCGGGTTTAGTGTAAGTGTACCTACAGCTAAATATTAATGTACAGAAAAATGTTTAGAACGGAACGAAAGCGATAATTATTATCAATGATGATTCGAACAGAAAAAAAAGAAGTACACCCAAAAAAAAGCGCTGTAAATTTTACAATTGAAGGCAGTAGATTTAACAATTCATTGTAGATTTGTGTATTTAACAGCGAATCTGGGTAAATTAACAAATTTTTGTAGATTTTACAGCGAATGCATTCATTTTTACAAAAAAAAAGTTGTTAAATCAACTACAATCCCCAATTGTAAAATCAACAGCGCGTTGTCAGTTTCGGCTGTTAAATCTACAGATATGAATTTGTAAAATCTACATCAAAATGTTGTAGAATCTACAGCTATTTACTGTAGTAACTACAGCAGGAGCTGTAGAAATTACAACAAGTTGTAGATTCAGCATCTATTACGAAAACGTAAAAAGTAGATACCATTTGAGAATATTCGCATGATAACTTTTAGAGGCCATGGCGTTGTGGTAGTGTATGCAGCCGCCGAGTGAGAGGTTCCAAGTTCAACCCCAGCCAGATCCGAATATTTTTCACATTTTGTAAGTAAATTAAATTATATAATTCGGTTTAAACACACACTAAGTATTTCTTGGACAAGAACCATCTAATTGGATTGTAAAAGCTATTTCCACCCATTTCTCGCACCATACCAATAAATTAGAACTTTAAGCTTAAGTGGTGCTATGAAAGCGATTTTTTTTGTAGTTTCACAAGTGCTGTGAAATCTACAATTTTAGCAGTTATTTTCACAACTAGATTGTTAAATTTACAACCACCCCTCTGTAAAATTTACAACGAAAATTGTCGGGTCGATTCTGACAATGAATGCAGTAGTAGCGTTTTACTCTAATTTTACAGCATTTTTTTTTGGGTGTGCTCACATTTAGAAAGAAAAGCGGGTACCAAGAAACAGTATTTACCTCAGTGCATTGGCATCACGATTTAATATTCACAAGCCAAGAAAACGATCTTATCTCATCTTCAAACCAATGTTTTGTGGTAAATTCATTGAAAATGTAGCAGTTTCTTTTAAAGAGTGAGCTTTAAGTCAGCTGACTTTTATAACATTGTCAGAATACTTTGGACTAAAGTGTATACGTGTTAATATTTAAGTTGACAACTTTTTACTTGCACTCATAACATAGGGCAAGTATTGGATTCGTGCAGATTTTCGATCTCGAGATTTTGATGAGTTTGAACATTACAATTATAGAGAAGTCCAAAAGTCTCTGCCTGTCTGTGGACGGATTATTATTAAACTTCCTATCTAGGGTCTTTGGGACAATCCCTAGCGGGGAATAGAAATTTTTGTTTTAGCCCCATTATTAACCGTACTTTACATAAGGCCAATTTCACAAAAATACGATTTTCTTGAAAACGACCTAACGATTTGGATTAAATTTCATATTCGATTAAAACTAAGAAATTCTAATCAGATGACGTATATAATTTCTTACCAAAATTGTTAACAACAGTACTTTACTTAATTTTTTTTGCAAAAATCTGATCTGAGGCAACCGTTGAAACAACGTGTTGCGGCGACCTGTTGTGTTAATTGACTACACACGTGGCAACTGTCGCCGCAACAATGATACACTCGAAGCAACGGTTGCTGCAACATGCTGCAACCACATTTTGGCCAAAATTAGGTAGAACGGTAGTTATGGCCAATTTGGCTAAAAGACGATTTTCTTGAAAACGGATTTAATTAAAATTCTCTCATTAGATTAAAAATCGCTTTAAAATGGCGCTCAAAATTTTTGGCCAAAAGTGGATATATAGGTACTTTTCCACGAATAAAGCCGACTTTCTCGAAAACGGCTCCAACAATTTTTTTTAATTTCATATTTACACTAGTTTGGTAAAATCCTATAAAATTACATACCACGTTTTAGGCCGAAATTGTTAATAATGGAACCTTACGTTTAGCCAACTTAACAAAATCTTACTCAGAAAATGTACATTATAAATAAATTATTGGTTCTATGTATCTGAACTGCACATGAAACTTATAGATATATGTAGGTGCAAGTTAGTACGACCCAGTCGTGCACTTTATTTAAATCATTGTTAGTGATTCGTTGTTGGTAAAGCTTGAGAAACAAAATTATTTTCCCATTTAAAATGGAAAACGTGAAACATTTCATAAACATTTAATAAATGTTACATTTCTAAGGATTCTAAAATTCAAAGGAGACTACATCCTGAGATTTCTCGGAGTACGGAAGGACCGTCTGCGTAAAGTAGCCTTAAAACCGAGACTGGATAACTTCACCCCAGGAATGTCTAAATAAATAAATAAAGTCTTAATTATACCTAATCATTAGACATGTTTCCAACTGATAGCCAACATTGATTTAAAATGCCCAGAAGAGTTTCTACAAAAAGCGTCAGATCAATTGCAAAAAACTGCATACAGGCCCTTAAGTCAAAATATGGGGTGGCCACGGTGTAGTGGTAGTGTATTCGGTCATTGAATGAGAGGTTTAGTGATCAATTCCCGACCAAGTCCATTCAATTTTCACAGTATTAAAATTAAATAATTCGCTTGGAAAGTACTTTGTGTATTTCAACATGAACGCGAAAAAAATACTGTGAATTACGAATGAATGCAAAAATCACACACAACTCTCTCCCCAGTCAAATTGGAAACCACCCATGGAGAACAAAAAGTGGTTCTATTAAAAATTTTTCTAGAGGCGACAGAGAAGTCCAAATAAGGCTTTTTATAGAGGACCTTCATCTGTAAGAAAAAATGGCAAATTTCGAAAAAAAAAAAGCTAAGGTATTTCATATTTGAAGCTCTTTAATTCCACCTTAAGTAAGGAATACTGTATAAAGGTAATCAGGACTGATATGGGACATAAATTACGTAAGGATCTAATTACCAACATTCTTAAAGCACGCTTACAAGAATGACTATACCTACTCATTTGATCTTTGTGACTTTCCATATGATGGGCGCGTAATGCCTTTAAAAAAACATGGAGTTATGTTTCTGCCTCACCAAGCATATTGTTCACATAAACCGTCCTTTAATCGATGTTTTATATCCTTTCAAACCGCGAAGAGCTTCCGTCTATCGTAAATATCACCACGAGCAAATTAATTGCAATTGTGTGACGAAATTTTACTGCGACACCAAGTATGCCCTAAAATGTTCATCCTCGTCATTCTACAAGGAATCGCTTTCAATCCCCCACCGAGTTGAATGGAATCCTTTTTTTTTTTTTTTACTCTCATATCCATTGGAACCGTTTCGAATCTCAAGACCAACCAAAGCCAAATAACTTTGAACAAATAGTCACATGTATAAGTATATATGGGGGATTACTTAAATGATGTCTATGCGGCATTCACTTTAAACGGCGTCGACAGATTCAATATACAAGGCTCGGGAAAGCCTCGAGCTGTTCACACACCCCCTCTATTCGAGAAGGCAGGGGGGGGGGGGGGAGGGTGGCTAACTCGTAGTAATGTAATGTATCAGGCGATATGCGGAGACACCTTCTATGTGTGTGGGAACTGAAGAGTATTATATGTCTTGGCATAGCCGACGAGGAGACAGAGTGTTCAAGAAAAAAAATGAACAAGTCCCAGCAACCAATATTATCCTGTCATATATTCGTTATGAATATAAATTTCCCTCGGCGAGAATTTCCAGTACCATCACCACCACCACCACCACCATGAGTACCGCCGCTAGAGCCAACATAATAATAATAATATATTCCGGCATACTGCTTCCTTCCTTTCAGTTGGAGCTCTCTTCCACTCACTCTCTTGCGGAGCGTGGTGGCGGTTTCTTGTTGCTCCCCGCCAACGCACACTCACACACATGCTGTGTTTGGAGCGTGGTGTAATTTTTGACATATTTCGATTGTACCACGCTTTGCCGACATCCTCCAGCTCCCGCACCCGTCCCTTTTCACTCGGCGATGATGATGACAAAGTGGCAGAGCAACACATGAGCGTGCCTTGTTCGCTGAGTCACTGGAGGATAATTTCTTCCTTTTCGTCTTTGCAACATATGTGTCATATTGGGGGCTTTCGGGACTTAATGAAAAACTGCATATTGACACCTGCATTCGTCTTATTGCCTGGCTGCTTGTTTAATCAAGGATTCATTCCTTTTCCGACTTTAAATTAGATTCCAAAAATAAATCGGTCCCCACACACTACTCGCTTGTACTAGTCCTACCATTATGTCCTTGACACGCAGCTGTTTGCGCTCCCAACATATTGTAGATCATTCTACGCGACCAAGGAGCAAACAGCAATCGTTCAATGCAAAGACAAGATGAAATATAAGGATACAACCCAGTCACTCTATATGCAAAATAGGAAGAGGACCGCTCTTATATTAGCTCTACAAAATATGTATGAACGTCGAAGAATAAGATGATAAATCCTGCTGCAAAATTGAGAAAAAAAAAGTGTTTTGCACTGGAGCGCGCTCACTCTCCGTCTATTGCTTGTAATCATCGTTATTATAATCACCAAGCCATCATCATTAGCATCGCTCTATGTCGACATCGTTTTAATCATAAATGGCTTGTGGTTTTTGAAGTATACAATAGGGAGATAAAAGAGGCAAAAAAAGAGAGAGAAAAAAAAAGGATTTATATTGCAGGAAGGATAAAAAATAACGATAATGGATGCGATTGATTGCTAAGCATTAACTTGTCGATAGTACGTTTTGGTTTAGGTGCACTGGATTTACCCCCAGGGGAGGGTTGTCTCTTGTTGTGGCGTCCAGCGGAAAACTTTTTAAAGGAATTTAAATTTAAAGAGTTGCGACGGGCATAACATTTTTTTTATCTAAATATAAATCTTTGCGAAATAATTTACAAACTAGACGATACTACTTAATGGACATTTGATTTGATTCGAGGCTCGGAGCATCCTCAGACGTTTTTTTTTTTTAAACGATAAGGCAACTTTTATTAACTGCGAGACTTAAATTTATACAAGGTCTTTGGAAAACAGGAAAGATCAAGTGTGCTCATTTTAAAAATTCGCACGCTGCCACTCCCATTTTTAGAAAAACTATCTTTCTCACTTATTTTTGTACGATTTGTAGACTAAGTGGGTGTCTACATATTTGCTCAAGTAAGTTTTTTCGAGTTTCATATGAAAATAGTGAAAAAAGGTGATTTTTCTGAAAAGTGGGCGTGTCAGTGGGCGGATTTTAAATTTTTTTACACTTGTATTGCTTACTTTTCCAAAGTCCTCGTATACAAAATTTCATCAACCTAGCTTAAAATTTAAGGCCCAAAAACTGTTGACATACGGACGAACGGACGGACGGACATGGCTTAATCGACTCGGCTAGTGATGCTGATCATTTATATACATATATACTTTATGTGGTCTATCTTCTCAATGTTACAAACTAAGTATCAAACTTAATATACCCTTAGGATAGGGTATAATTAGGATAGGGTATAAAAAGTCGTATCACTTATTCAATTTTTCACATTCTAAAGGGTTTCCTAAATTTTAAGGGCCGATGTTGAATGTGAACCACACCTAAACGTCAACTTTTTTCTGCATTTCATTTGACATTTCTCAATTTCAGACTAACTCAATTTGAACCATGGAAAGATACACAATCGAGCAACGCGTTAAAGTTATTCAGGCTTATTATGAAAATGGGCGTTCAAATCAAAATGCATATCGTGCACTTCGTGATTTTGTCGGACAATTTAATCGTAAAAAATGCAAAAATTTGAGCAAACCGGTTCTGTAGGAGATGTGAAAAGACCAGCGCATGCTCGTACAGCTCGTACTGCAGAAAATATTGCTGCTGTTCGCGATAGTGTGGCTGAAGAGCCGTCCACCTCAACTCGTCGTCGTGCCCAACAATTGCACCTCTCACGCTCGTCATTGATGAACATTATGCATAAAGACTTGCATTTACGCACTAACAAGATGCAATTGACTCAAGACCTAAGCCTCTTGACCATTTCAAGCGTCTTCAGTGGTCAGAATGGTGGCAAGAAATGGCAACAATGATGATAAATTTTCTAAGAAAATCATCTTCAGTGATGAGACACATTTTCACCTCCGTGGATTCGTCAATTAGCTGAATTGCCGCATTAATTAAAGAGTGATTGTCGAAAAACCAATGCACCCACAAAGAGTGACTGTTTGGTGCGATTTATGGGCTGGCACCATCATCGGGCCGTATTTTATTCCAAAACGAGGCCGGTCAGGCAGTTACTGTGATGGTGCTCGCTATTTTAGTGGCCCGAATTCGTGTCACGTAGTGGCGATGTCAATTGGCCACCAAGATCATGTGATTTGACACCGTTGGACTTCTTTCTTTGGTGTTATTTGAAAGAAAAGGTGTACGTCGATAAGCCAGCAACAATAAAAGAGCTAAAGGATGAGATAATTCGGCACATTAATGGCATAGAACCTTAATTATGCTTCAGCGTCATCGAAAATTTGGATTATCGGATGGAGGTTCCATACATAATTGAACCATACCAATATTATCATAATAAAAAGAAATGACAATAATTTCCTAAATAATTTGTGTTTTATTCAAAATCAAGATTGGCCCTTAAAACTTAACCACCCTTTACTTATCAGCAGTACGCAGGTTGTGGAGACTCTTAAGAGTAAGAGAGTGGGCGGTCACGTTGTTGTGTTAAAACTAGATTGGAAGTACTTGTTACTTAAGTTAAGTTAACTTTTAAGCAACATCTGCAACATGAAGCAGAAAAGGCAGCAAGAACAGCTGCCCTGACAAGGATCATAAGAAAAGAATACATATGGCTAGAGTTGCGACGTTGATGATGCTGGGGCAATGAGCTCCAAATCATACACTAGAAAGGCAGAGGCAGTTCACAGAGTAGTGCTTGGAATAGTGCCGATAGATCTCCTCGTTAAAGAAGCCGAATGGCAATATTGAGCCAGAAGGAAACGAGTGGAAATGATGATGAAGTATCACTTTATCATGAAGGATGTAACCAACTAAATTAGACAGTCAACTTCGGTTCGTTCTACAGAATCGCTGCATCAAGCTAAAAACCACCGAAAATTGGTCATTGTATTCTGACGTTCAAGCTAAGTCAAATGGGAGCTCTCTATGGTCACACATACAAGCAACGATTTCGGTGGTTGGTTTGACAGCTATGGGTGCAGCCATTTTGTGCATACAATTTGTTGTTGTTGATGGCGAACGACTAACAAAGGCCTCGTAGGAGCAGCATCTCCCGATAGGTGCTGTTTCATTAAGTAGCGAGAAAGAGCCACTGCAGACGAACACCTAGCAGCTCTGTTAGTAAGCCCTACTCCCACCTCCTCGTGGTGCCATCTGGGAATTTCTTCGGAAATTGCTAACGGGAGAGGACGAATGGCGAGTTTCCTGCGCCACAAAACAGGATTAGTGTCGGTTGGTCTGGGGCCCAGCGAGCCTCAACTGTAAAAATTCATATTGCTCCGAAACGCAACAATACGCCTCGGATACGGACGGAAAACTTGTTGACGACCTTTGGCTATCGACAACGGACAACGATCGGATGCTGGAACGTTAAGACCCTCCTGGACTCACTCCATGAAGGGCCTTACAACGCCAGATTCCTCCAAATGGAGCGCGAATTCACACGATATAAAATAGACATCCTAGGGTTGAGCGAAATAAGATGGTTTGACGCTGGGGAATTCATCTCCCCAACAAAAAGCACTGTCATGCTCTACTCTGGTAAGCCAGCTGGAAGTTCACGGAGGTCTGGAGTGGGACTGGTGTTAACTCCAGCAGCGCGAAAAAGCCTCATATCCTGGAAGCCCCACAGCGACCGGATATTGACGGCCAGGTTTCAGAGTAGAGTAAGGAAGGTCACCATAATACAGTGCTACGCTCCGACCGATGATGCGGCTGAGGATATAAAAGATAATTTTTACAGTCATTTAGGCGCCGTCTTCAACCAGACACCAAACGGAGACATCGTAATTGTGATGGGGGATCTCAATGCCAAGGTAGGTAGCGACAACACTATGCTCAAACACGTGATGGGAGTTCACGGCCTTGGAGACCGAAACGACAACGGTGAGCGGTTTGTGGACTTCTGCAATACCAACCGCCTAGTCATTGGAGGTACGCTGTTTGAGCATAACACCTGCCACAAGATCACTTGGGTCTCGACTGACAGGCAGCGATCATCCAACCAGATCGACCACATTGCGATCAGCCGCCGCTTTAGAAATTGTCTCCTAGATGTCCGAAACAGACGTGGAGCGGACATCGGACAGGAGCGCGATCACCATCTTATGATAGCTCATTTACGCCTTCGCACTGCATCTGTCAATAGTAACCGCTCAAACTTGCTAAACAACGCCAGGTATAATACTGACAGGCTCAAGGTTCCCCAAGTGCGCCAACAGTTCAGGGACCACCTTGCCTTACAAGCAGAAGTAATCAGCAGATCATTACAGGAGAGCATGGATGACCACTGGAATGCTGTGAAAAATGCTTTTGCAACGGGGGCAAGCGCCTACGTCGGCAAGAGGCAGAAACACCACCGCACATGGCTTTCAGCAGATACCTGGAGACGGATCGAAGAGCGTACAGCAATAAAGGCTCGGATTGCAGCCGCCTCAGCAGTGGAGAAAACCGAGCTAGAAACCCAATATCGTGTGAAGAAGAAAGAAGTGCAGCGTAGTGTGAGGCGTGACAAACGTCAGTACATCGACACACTGGCTTCAAAGGCTGAAGAAGCAGCGAACAGATGCGACAGTAGGACTGTTTATAGTATCACCAAGGAGCTCACTGGTGGTCGGAGCTCCAAACAACACCCGGTGAAAAGTCTAGATGGCAGCCTTCTGATTTCGGATGAGGATCAGCTCGTTAGATGGAGAGAACATTTCGCCACAGTATTAAACCACTTAGGCGATGTCGATATGTTCTCAAATTTTAATGAGCATTCCGTAGCAACAAATTCCCGAATCCGCACCGCACCTCCCAGTAAGAACGAAATCATAACAGCGATCAGGTCCCTCAAGAAAAACAAAGCGGTTGGTATTGATGGCATCCCTGCCGAACTATTTCAAGCGGCGCCAAATATATCGGCAGATTTGCTGCATCCGCTAATACGGAGAGCTTGGGATAGCGAAGAGTTTCCACAGGAGTGGAAAAGAGGGATGATCATCAAACTTCCGAAAAAGGGAAACCTGATGGATTGTGGAAACTGGAGAGGTATTTGTGTTCTGCCAGCCGTAGCCAAAATAACTGCAAGAATAATTCTGGAAAGGATCAGGGAGCATTTAGATTCTACTCTCGACGTCGAACAAGCAGGCTTTCGTGCTGGATCCTCCTGCATCGACCATATTAATACGTTAAGGATCATAATCGAGCAATGCGTTGAGTACAGGTCTCCGCTACATCTGCTGTTTATCGACTTCGAGAAGGCCTTTGACAGTTTGAATAGAGATGCAATCTGGTTGGCCTTGTGCAGGAGAGGTATCCCAGAAAAACTCATTGCTATTATTAAGGCTACGTATGAGGGCAGTAAGTGTCACGTCTTGCACAATGGCAAGGTGTCAGAAGAATTTGAAGTCCAAAGCGGAGTACGTCAAGGATGCATACTGTCACCGCTGTTATTTTTAGTGGTTATCAGTGATGTTCTCCGTGCAGCATTGACGGAAGGAAATCATGGAATTCGCTGGACTATGACATCTTACCTCAAACACCTAGACTACGCTGACGATGTTTGTCTACTTTCACATCGGATAATGGACCTCCATCTTATGGTCCAGAATCTAGAAGCTGAGGCAAACAAAGTAGGGCTAAAAATTAACACAGCCAAAACAAAAGCCCTGAGCACTTCTGACACCAGCGCGCAACTTAACATTGCCGGACAGGAAGTCGAGAAAGTTGACAACTTTCTATACCTAGGAAGTGTGGTCTCGGCAAACCGTGGTGGCACTGAACTGGATGTGTGCAGCAGAATCGGGAAGGCCAAAGCTGCGTTCGGCATGCTGTCCACCATCTGGAAAAGCAATGTTATCAGCTTAAGAACCAAGCTACGACTGTTTCGCTCCAACGTAGAATCGGTACTGCTTTATGGGTGCAGTACTTGGAAAGTGGACACCATTAACACGCGCCGGCTGCAAGCCTTTGTAAACAAATGTTTAAGAATCATCTTGAGGATCTTTTGGCCGAACCGTATCTCCAATGAACAGCTTTATACGAGAACGGGCCAGGAACCTATAAACATTACGATACGAAGGAGAAAGTGGCAGTGGATTGGACACACCCTACGGCGCGAAGACAATTCCATTGCGAAATACGCTATGCAGTGGAATCCGCTCACCCAAGCAGGCAGAACAGCGGGACGCCCTAGGCAAACGTGGCGCAGAACAGTCGAGGAGGAATCGAGCTCTTTGGGAATGAGCTGGAGAGAGCTCAAACGCGTTGCAGAACTACGAACAAGATGGCGCGCAGGCGTTGTTGACGCCCTATGCCCCCCGAGGGGTTAAAGGATTAAAGTAAGTAAGTAAGTAATTTGTTGTTGTTAATGGAATAACAATCTACAAGAAAAATAGCTAGGTCTTGGTCACACGCTACTTCAAATTCATTCACAAACAGGAGAGTTTTCGATAACGAGGGGCAAAGCAACTTCAAGTTGACTGTCTTGTAGTCTATGCTTGGCAAACGTGTGGACTTAACCCCAAAGAACATCATCAGACTGATAATAAGAGTGCATACCATGGCAATCCTAATGGATAGCGGTATACCTTTGTTTGTCATGTGACGCTTGATAACCAGGTTAGGCTGAGCAGTGTTATGAGATCATCAAAGGAAATAAAGCGTTAAATTCTTAGACTCACGGGCCTTAAGTCTGTCGCCGTTAGTGGCTTTCTGCTTTAATTTTCAATGCTAATCTTTGATTAAAGTTTTTTTTTTTTGCGGACCTTGTTACCACTGTGTGGGTGTCGTGGTTCAGTAATTGGATTACTATAAATGGCGGTTTTGCTTTGAATTCGAGAATATGCTATCGAAATTTCACAGCTCCAATCACTATCATGAGAAATATCTCTGCCCACTGTTACGCATGTGCGAATGCTGTCCACTCGAACAGTTAGAGTTTTCGACAGAAGAAGCCTTTGATGTTATGACAGCTGTCAATCTGATCTAGCCGTCGAATAAAGAAGGTTATACATAGTTGAAGTTGAGCCTGTTTTATTCTTATAATCTTTGATTTTCTTTGACATCCTTTCATTGGGCCCTGCAAAATCCGCGATCTCGCAACAATACATTAGTTGTACAAATCTGAACAAAAATCGTATAGTAGATTCAGGCCATTATCCTTGTCGCAGATTTTAGCTTGCAGTGCTTTTTAATACTGCACTTTAAAGGCCTACAATCAGACGTATGTACATATAACGTCTCCTTGTCTCGTGTTTGGTTGTCAGAGCGCACATGCCATTGTCGTGCCTTGTTTATCGGCCGCTTTGTGCTTGACGGGAATACCACCAGCATAATTCGTCTATCATTCAGCTTACCATTGGCCTCCCTTTGAATGTACATAGAACTTCATTGTACATCTTCGATTAATCGATCCTGGCCAACTCTACGGCGGAAGTAACTCACCTGGAGGAAGTGCCGTCATTCTCTTTTGCAGGGAAAATTATGAAAATCCCTTCGGTGATGTAGTACAACAATTAATCACAAAATCCCCACTTCAGGGAGCTAATTACATGCTTATCGCAAGCACTTTTTATTACCATTATCTTGTTTTTTTTTTTCCAAAGTGTTTCCCCCCAGCATCCTGGCTCAAATTTTCAACTCCGCGGCGGCGGCTGTTGCCTGCCTGGTAGTTGCCTTTATACTTTACCCTTTTTTATGCTGCTCAATTCCGCAAATGACTGGGTGATGAGATCAGAGGCGCTTGAGATTTTTTCCCTCTCATTCGTCTTTTTCACGGATGATTGAAATTTTCCAACTGTCAAAAAGGACGAAAAAAAAAGAAGAAGAAAAACGCCAACCGCCGCAAAGATGCAAAAAGAAATCGCAAAGGATGGTTTTTTTTTTTGTCTATGCGCTCGGTGGTAAGGAATTTATGGGCGATGGGTGAAGATGAATTGCGAGTGCCAGTAATTTGCGACGGCGATGATGGTCGATAGATGATGACGATGATGATGATGATTTCACCCACGGGTATACGGCGCGCGCCCCCGCAAACAGATAATGGCGGTATCAGCGGATTATTATGTTTCAGTAGATACTCTCTCGTTGGGAGCTATATTGGGGGATTACAATTGTCGGAGGACAAAACTGGACCGGGACCGGGTAAATTTCCTTTATTTGTCTGCTAATGATGGCGAGCAGAATGGGGGGGAAAGGACGTGTCGGTCGAGTCGAACGTTTGCTAAATACATTCATAAATAGAGAAAGAAGATAAGACGATGCGAGGGACCGATAAGGGTGGCTAATTAATTGAAGTTCGTTTTTAGCTGAGGGTTAACGACAGGGGTGTTGCGCTCTAGTCAATTAAGTGGCAGAATTACTTGCGGTTAATAAGGGGTGACATTTAAGTGGCAGACCTAATTGGTGTTGAGGTTACATCGATGACACTTTGAATAGAATTATAACAGATTGTGAGTGGCACAGCACCTATAGAGTATGACTTACTTTGTACGATCCAAGATTTTTCACTGAACATCCAAGTTTGACATTTCGTCCTGCAGGTACTGTTACATTTTCAATATATTCCGTAAATTCGGGTTCCTCTGTAACCACTGCAAAGAGAAAGGAAAGAGAAAAGAAACACTGTGTTAAAAGATAAAATTACAAGACTCCTATTCTCTACTAAATAACCAAATCACGTGCATGCAATTGCATGGACCCCACAAACTCCCATTGCGGAAAGAAAAAAAAACATCTTTAGCCATCCCCCTCGATCGAGGACTCAAAAGACAATTCATAACTAATGGGAATATGTGCTGTGAGTATGAGTGTAGGTGGGGTAGTGACCGACCCATCTTCTTAAGGACGAACGACAAGCATATGTATGTGTTTTGAGGGGATAATTCAATTTGAATCGGGTGGTCCTCTGTGTAAAACTATTACTCCGGCAAGTAATACGGATTCTGTTGGACGACAGAGCATTGCTAATGCCATTGCCGATCCATTTTCATTCCAGGCATAAAATTAGGGATTGAATCTCCAGCAAAAAGGCGGAAGGCTCCACTGCTAGACACACACACACACATACACACAGAGATAGAGCATAGTATCTCCGGTGAAAGTGTACTGTGTCAGGCGACTCAGGATAAAATTTGATTTTGCTCCCCTGAAATGGTACTCCTGGGAATTAGGTTTGTTCCGAATTAGTAGTACACACACATAGGAGTAGTAGAATTTAAAAGTATGACGGAGAACAAGCAGCCTCTGGATGATGATGATGGGTCAGTGGATACGAGAAGGTCAAATTTCTTTCTTTCGTTTCGTCCTTTTTATTGCTTCTCATTTGAAATACCTTACCTAACCGCAGAAGAGGTGTACTATACATTGAGTTCAAAATTGAGGAACATTTTCCAAGGACTTGTGTGTCCTTCCCTTCGGGATTAATACGGTAATCACTCTGATTGCTGATGATATCATCGTCAGAGTTTCATCGTTTCATTGCGAGAGGGGGGGGAGAAGAGGAGATGAGCAATTTCCTTTTAAATTCGAATTTTATGATGGCCATCAATTTATTGGAGGCGATTTCGCTTATCTTTTTTTCTTGACGTCGACGTTGTAAGCATCTCGCTATATTAACTTTTGATTTAAATTCCAAGAAGGTCAGCGACACGGTGTATGATGTGAATGAACATACATTAGGTAGCATGCTTTAATTTTGGACAGTGCTGCTAAAATATTCATCACATCTAGAGTTTAATTCACTGAAGCCTAAAGTGGCAGGATAACTTTGGGTTCTATTGATGTTTTTTTTTTTTACATTTTATTACCTTTCGTGGGTGATAAAGCTGCGTGCATTGAAATTTTCCTATCACTTTTTAGGAAATGAGTTAATTTTTAAGCAATCAAGAATTGGAGCAAACGAATGTTTAAATCCTTCAAATCTGCAAGAGAAGAAAAGCTACGGGACATTCGACTCTACGCCAACGGGTTCAAAACTAACGTGGGTGTTCGCACCTGCAGGTTTTTTTCTGAGTCACTTAATGTCGGAAACTCCCTGTTGGTTGAAGTGCATATCTTCCAAACCAACTCTGCCATTAACCGAGCAGTACATACTATTTACGCGATGTAACTGAACTCAGTGCCATGAAGTAAATTCATATGCACTTTTGGTAGGTATTGCAATACAGTCTCTCTCAAAACAGATCTCTCGAAGATTATATGATTACTTTCAAAAGCTTTTCCATGACAAAAAGGAAGCCAGTGTCACAGTTCATGTGCGACTTTGACGAGAACCAGGACTTTCGATGAACTAGAGGAGGTGGCGCAAGTTATACTTTATAACCTAATAAGTGCCATGCAAAATGTTTTTGGTCTGACTCAACTCTCACTTTTTATGAGCTTTGACTCATTATTTTGTGACAATGCTTACGTACTGAGAGGTGCTTTATTTTTTTTCCATGCGAATCCTAGCTAAAGGTATAAAATTAGAGATTTGAAGCTTCGGAAAGAGTACAGGCTGTTACATATTAGTACCAACCGGCAGTTGAAAGAAGACGTTTAACTCCTAGAGGGGCGTGCCATGTTGTTCGAAGTTCTATACCAAGCTTGAGCTACATACATTTATAATAAAAGAAAGTGAGATGTGTCGATCCAATGCCACACTCTTCTGTGTATAGCAATGTTTAAGTATAACATCATCTATGTAAGTTAGAGAGCAACAGGCATAGCGTGGTTCTTAAGCTGATAACTGTGCTTGGATAGAATTTCAAAGTTTTAGCCTTCTGAACATACTCAGTTCAGTGTCACCACGTTATCTGAGACCAAACTTTGTAGAAAAAGAAAGTTTTAAAACTCTTGCATAATACCTATCTGCAGGACGTCATTACTACTTCCATACTTAGAAGACTAGAAGTGCCCTCACATTCACATAGTATGTGAGTGATATCATCTGAGGCGTGTAGATCCTCACAATACCTATGTACAAATATCCGATACCGAAAGTTCAATCCTTCTGCCGTTCCTGTGAAGGGAAAGTCCAAAACTTCGAACACGTCTTTGTAGAATGCAAAAGGCATGATACTGTTGTTGCTGATATGTTCTCCCTAGCTTGATGATTTCACCTGATCGTTTGTGGTTATTCTCTTGCAATGCAAATGTGGCCACAAGACTCTGCATATCCTATTAGCCCATCTGTGGTTAGCGAAGTTGTGTATACAATTAGTAACACTCCTGCAACACGCAGATATGCGCTGATACTGTTGATAACATGGGAGTGGCACAGTTCAACATCACAGGGTCCAGGTCAGCTACCCAGCATAATGTCTTAAATATTTCGCGGCAGTCCCTGACTAACTCAGATTTGATGACAAATGACTCATAAAGATAGTTCAACGCCATCAAGCTTAGGTAGGCTGAAGGTGTTTATCTTATACTTTCTTGTGAAAAGTACCAGTTTCGTTTTTTCGCGGTTGGCGTTTATTGCGCAGTCCCTTGCCCACTTTTTAAGCCACGACACTTAGAGTGTTAGGAATTTTTATTGGATAAGGTGACCACGTCATTAGTGTAAGAACACCTCCAATTTTTAGGACCCCCCCTCTAGTCGTATGTTTTGCAATGAAACTGTAACCCAGAGTAGAATTAATGTATCTTGTTTTGACCATTTAAACTATGCCAAACATAGCACAGTTCCAGAGCCCTTTTTACAAGTCTGACCTCAACATTATCGAAAGCTTCTTCCTTAAAGTGAAGGCTAGATTCAATTTTCCTTACCACCTCATGTAAGCCCGTTCCAACAGGGCACTTCATTGAAAGTACTACTCAATGAGAAGGTCGAAGAACGCTGAGAACGAATAACTTTATCAAAGGAGATACAATATCCCAAATGAGTCTGCGTTTCTTAGCGAAGGAAAGCAATTACCGCTGTGTTTGAGACCTTGCAAGAACGAACTGCCAAGTGTTTCGTGATTGTACAACCTGACTTTGCGAGTGGACATTTGTACACGTGATTGCAACCCAGTTGTACACTCCATTAATATTGCTTCTAGGGTAATAAATATTTCTTGCAGCTCATAGGCTTTCTAAACATGCCACTCATACAGTTTTCCAGCACCTTTAACAGCGGATTTTCCCACTCGCCGTCGCCACTTTCCGTTGTCATCGCATTTCAAAATGCTATCACCCTCCACTGCTACCACCCGATAGCCGCGTGAGACGGTCACATTATCCAAAATACATTCGATTGTGACCACATTTCAACAAGTCAATATCCTCTTACAAAAGGACACTTGGTCGGAGTTGTGTATCAATTCGGCGTGCTATACTGATGGTGGGTGGGGATGCTTCCTACCTTTGTTTGTTTGCTGAAGGAATTTTCGCATGTGATTAGAATTTCCAATTAAAATTTTCTATGTTCACATCCATAACCAATATGCTGCGCCATCGGTGAAAATTATGCAATGGATCCTGCGGCATCAGGGTGGCACAGCTACGCACCCACTTTTTCCCCCCGGCAGGTGTAGTAGAGCAGCATCAACTTGTAAAGCCTGCTATGTCAGTGAATATCGAAAATACAGCCGGAGAAAATCCCACGAGAGTGGGATGACAAAATGGAATAATAATGATAAAATAAGCTCCCAAGGATGCTCTAGAATTTGTGTGTGGGCTGGCGTGCTTGTGTACATGTATATGCCGAAGAAGTTATGCCCAACAAGAACAACAACAATTGTAAGTGTATAATAATGAAAGGACATTTCAATGATCTCATGTTGATGAGAACGATGCTGCTGTATGACACACAAGCACATATGTATCTGCATTTAAACAGGAATGCTGTAATATGCAACCGGCAGGAATGGTTTTGTTCCCATGGCCCACTCAGATCGTCCTCGGTTTGAATTAGGATAATTACATTGTGCGGGTAATTTTGTTAGCATTTAATGCTTAAGCAATTGTAAGGCAATGCAAATGTGTCGTCAGAGGCCGATTATCAAAGGAGTATTGTCAGAGAATCGCATTAATTTCCACTCGCTGGTCGCTCTCAGCATTGTGCAGCATGTAATCAGGTTGCTATGCTATTGGCAAATTACGTAGGAACTAGTTGTTGGACGCTGAAGGGATTCGTATTTGCCAAAGGAAGGCAGCGAATGACGCGGTTTTGTAAATTGGCCAGTTCGCCTAATTGAATAATGTTTGTATTAATACAGCATATGGTTTTAGTGTGTGGTTAACAGCTGCGTACCAAACTGCAATGGTTTGAGTAGCCAACGATTGACCCCGAGAGACTTGTTTATGTGGATCAAATATGTAAAAGGGAGTCGATTATGAGTGAGTTATCTTTGAGAGTGAATAATTATTTGGATTTTGAAACTAGAGACGGAGGACGAGTTGAATGAATTCATCCACTTTTTTATATTCGTTTGTAAAAAGGTTTTATTGGTAAAAAGAAACGCAGAAAAGGTTTTTTTTTCACAGCAACAGGTGTTTTTATTATTTTACAAACGCCACTTCTCTATCACTGAGGATCATCTTACCCCAAGCTCAAAATAGTCGAAGGAAACTCAAAAGTGGGAAAAGGTCTAAAAGCTTGATAACATGTTTCTTATAGAAAGGATGAACCAACAGCTAGTATTACAGTATTCATTAAATTAAAAACATACTTATTATGAAAGCATTCCAACTTCGTTCATCTGATCACCAGGACTTTTTTTGCAGGCGACCACCCGAAGGTAAAAATGATTGATGACTTTTAAAGAATAAGTTCGTTAATAGCCGCAATTTCAAGTTGAATGGTGCGTTTGAGACTCTGAATTGTCGCTGGGTTATTGACATAGACCTTATTTCATAAATAACTCCATAGATAAAAGTGTATAGGTGACACTAATCAGCATCTCTGCTAACCGAAATGATGCGAACTTTAAATTTCGTGTACAATAAATTGATTGATTCATGACTTGACATCATCCTGTTGCAATCAGAGATTTGAAAAAAAAAAAAAAAATGTTGCGGTTACATTTTCCAGTCACTGTAAGTGTCTCTCCAGCCTCATCATTCACATTCCCTTACAGTGGTGATGTTCTAGCGTGTATGTGCTGGCTGAGCATGCTGGTGCGGAGATCGACGCGATATCAAATCACTTTCTGCAAAACGCTTCACTATTACACGAATTGCGGACTCATTAGGCTGTTTATGTTGACCGAAAGATTCACGAATTTTACGAAATTTTACTTTTACAAATCGCCCATTTTCGAAGAAAGATTGTATAAAAAAAAAACGTTCATACTTAGTTAACGACTCCATGACTGAAATTGCCAAAGATAGTCATACACATAGTACTTGACATCTGTCAAAAAGATCTACTACATTAAGTTCAGTAAATGACAGAAATTGACAGCGAACACCCACATCATCTGTTGGCTCCGCCTTTATTTCAGCTGAAAATTAGTTTAATTTTTAAATTTTTATTGCACGATAAATTAATGTAATTTTGCATTAAGAGGCACAAAAGTAGTCCTATGGAACTTCGTAAGAACAATTTTAGAGTGCAATGTCGACAAAATCATACACTTTTGAGAAGATGGCATTTTGTCAAGTAGGCAAAGGCATTAGATAAAGTAACTTTATTAGCACTTTTGGCCAAGAAAGTGATACTCAATTTTCTAGGACTTAACTATAATATAAATATGAAATTTAAGCTGAATCTTTGAACCCGTTTTCGAGAAAGATTATTTTTTTTAAGCTGGCTTTTAGTAAGGTACGATGTTGGCAAAAACATGGCGTGCCATATTATTTAGATTTAAGGTTTAAAGAGAATCGTTGCTGTAGTTTCTAAGCTATTTTTCACTAACCTCTTAATCTTGGTATTGCAACTCATGTAGGTAAAAACTTATAAGAACAAGTTAAAAAAAAAATAAATCCATTCACGTTGGGTAGTTAAATATTATTTTTTTTAATTCATTTTTTTCAAGCTTTAATATCACAAACAAAATTATGCCTTAAATGTTACACTAAATAAAATAATTAAAAATATCTGCGGAGGTATCGGAAAACGGACGGCCAAAAAAATAGCAGTGCACCGAATATCTATTTTTAAATGTAACAAAAATTCAAAATAATGTCGTGAATTAAAGACCGTATTTTTTTGCACGCAGTTAATGCTTGGTTAATAGAATTTAACTGCAGCACAACGCCGTTGCATGGAGTTGACCAGGTTTTTACGCCTTTCTATTGATATAGACCTCCAAGACTGTTCCACAGCAGCCCAAAGTTCATTATTGTTAGATGGTTTAACACCAGCAAAATCCTTCCTGACATTGCACCAAAGATTGTCAATCAGGTTGAAGTTTGGACCCTGTGCAGGTCCATTCCATTCGTTCAGCCGGTAGATGGGCCTAAGACCATAAAAAAAACCACAATGATGGGTCCTTCATGTTTTATTGTTTTTGTTGTAAACTGAGGCCGTATTTGTCCTTGTCCACCATCTGGAAAAGCAATTTTATCAGCTTAAGAACCAAGCTACGACTGTTTCGCTCCAACGTAGAATCGGTACTGAGAAAGTGACAGTGGATTGGACACACCCTGCGGCGCGAAGACAATTCCATTGCAAAATACGTTATGCAGTGGAATCCGCTCACCCAAGCAGGCAGAACAGCGGGACGCCCTAGGCAAACGTGGCGCAGAACAGTCGAGGAGGAATCGAGCTCTTTGGGGATGAGCTGGAGAGAGCTCAAACGCGTTGCAGTACTACGAACAAGATGTGTATTTATGTATATTTATATATATTTATAAATTTATTTTAACTTCCACTTCTATTATTTTGACCGCAACTGTACGTATGTAATTACACTATCCGAAGGGTATATTACGTTTTGTACATAGTTTCTTACACAGAGATATTAAAGATACCGGATAAGGTATACCAGGTCTTTGGAAAAAAGTACAGTAAAAGTTTAAACATTTTCAAAATCTGTCCATTCACACGCCCACTTTTCAAAAACCAATTATTATAGTGGTGGAAAAAAAGGAATATGATGTTAGACGATTCGCTGCAGACGGATTTTAGCAATTACAAATGATTTTAATTCTTTTTGTGTATTTCTTAAAATTGATCTTATTTCTATAAAGTAGGAAATGTATAGAACTAAATTAAGTTCCTTAATTCATTTTGTTCGACCCAGATTTTCAACTGTCTACCCGTTAGGTTGAACCTTCGTGCACAGACAGACAAACAGATCCACTTTTTCCGTGTCCAAAATCATCAAAAACTCGAGATCGAAAATTGGCACCTCCCTTTATTATACTTATAGGTAGGTGCAAGTAAAAAGATAAAAGGATTAAAAACTTTGGTTTGTTTATCTTTCCGTGTACTAAAAATCCGCATTAAGAGCACGAACGAAAAAATCCGAAATGTTTTGCACAACACTGTATGTTTGGTTTGACATACACAGGGTGGGCCAACTTGGACTGACTGATTCGAAATGCTTATATTTTTTTGCAGATAATAAAAAATTTCATATTATTATCATACTCAATGCAATGCAATGCGAGTAAAAAATGTTGTACTTACGACAGTAAATGGAAACTTTATGAAAAATCTCATTATGAGAAATGAAGCACATTTTCATTTAAATGGATATGTCAGTAATCAGAACTGCCGAATTTGGGGTACCGAAAATCTGAGAGCATTTCATCAGCAACAATAACACGATCTCAAATGCACTGTTTGTGATCCAGAAACCATCTTTGGGGCGGTATGCCGGACAATGTTGGGAGAATTTTTACGCTCTCAATAATCGTGACATATGGTTCCAGCAAGATGGAGCAACAGCTCATACCGCAACAAGAGACACAATCGCGATTCTGCGATTATCGGTCACTCGAAGTTGGCACACACTGTAGTTTGTTATAGAGATAAATACACACATACTTTAGTGGACGTTATATAGTACACTTACTATATGTAATTCATTAGTACACCACCATCTGTTAGAGCTCTAAATCTTGAACCAGATTTGTATGCAAGGAAACATCTTTAAATTAAGATATAGTACAAGTGTCACATTACATTTAGATTACCCTTAATAAGGTATCACACAATCCCTTCCCGGTAGATTGTAGTACTTCCCATAAGTTTTTAATGTTTAAAGTGATCTTTCACTTGATTTCGTAATGGAAAATACGTTACGCAAGGTACCTATGTATAAGAAGAATCTGGAAGCTATGATCCTTTGACTGTCAGCCTCTTTGTATTCAATTACCATTCCATTACTGTAATTTCTTAATTGAAGCGGAAAAAAAAATCCATTCTCCTTGCAAACATCATGGTTGGCCAACGATTTAATTGTAATTTAATATTTTCATTTGTAATACATCCTGCACAGAGAAGTATCTCCTTTCGTTTTGCATCCTTCTAGCTGACCTCCACATTGCATACAAATTAAAATGCAATTTTATGAATATTTTGATGTGTTTTTCGCCAATGCCTTTTTTGCACTTTTTTTTTTTACCGTTTAACGTTTTTCGTTTCATGGTTTCATCGTTGCATACCATCCAGCGAGAGGTCTACCAAAAGAATGCAAAAAGGCAGCCACAAAACAGATGCCACTTTTTTCGCGTATTCTTCAGCAATTCAGGACGAAAAAAAAAAAAAAAACTCAATTGCATGGGCGATGGGCAACGCCGGCCGCATCGCACCGAATGTTCTGATTGCTCAGTCCACTGTAAGGACGAAATTGTTTTTCCACGATCTTTTTTTTAGCCATTATTGAAATTCGAAGGGATAGCGCCAGTTGAACTCTTGCCGCGCGAAAGGAATACATTGAACAATTTATGGACATTTTGTCAGTTGGTCAGTGTTGTTGTGTTTTCCCTGTGTTTTCGTCCTGCGGAAGGTCTGTTTTTTTCGTTTCCTGCTAATTTATGTTCTATCTAATAATAATAGTTGTAAAAAAATTGAGATACAAAAGCGCAAAATGAAACATTTTGTTTTTCGTTCTACCTAAAGTCTAGAAAATTTGTTGGTAGCTCTGGGGATCGGTACCCTTATAACTTATACTTAAGCCGGATTAAAGGTTATTGCATTTTCAACGATGGCATAAACTATAGTAACATACGTTCGTTATTGCTTGCACGGGGAGAAATTCTCCTCGATTCTCGATCTTACCTCTTTCAAGTGTCTTAAAAAAAAAAAAAAGAAAACCTCAACACTTGAACTAATTTTAATATGTACTTAAACCAATTTAAGAAATAAGCTTCAAGATTAAGAATCACTTTAATGTGAAACCCAGTGCTCCCATAATCATAACTATCCCGATGATACACTGAAAAAGAAATATCTATTTAAGAACACTTAAATTCTTACCGTTCGCCGAGGATGACGGCAGTCCTCCTCCCATGCCATTAATAAGAATTCCACCTCCGCCTGCACCAATACCTCCAGCTATACTGACACCACCTGATGCTCCTGCTGCTCCCGCCGACGATGATGAAGATTGTGGTATGATGCCATACGATGCGGAGGATATTTTATTTGTGGAGTCCCCCGCTGTTGCCGACAGCAGTAGGAGGGCCCCAATTAAACACCAGGGGCCCATCAGCTTAACACTTTACTACACTTCATTGTTTCTCAGAGAACACCAAGGAGAGCGAGCGAATTCTTCACTTTTTGAACTTTTAAGAGGGTGTTAACGATGGTGGCTGCTTTTTGGTTTCTTTCCACCCCACCAATACGAGTGGTGTTGCGCTACTTGCCGCCCCTCTCAGCCTGTCGAGATTTTCGATTACATTTATGAGAAGTTTGCATAGGAAGGACCTCCTCAAGTACCATGAATGTGAAGTGTGTGTATTTTTGTGCCAGAGTTTCTTGTTTCCTACACATACGCCATAAATGTCGGCTGGTTGGCCGACAATAAAGTTTTGTGGGGTTGAGCAAATTTTATTAACACTCTCTTAAGACTTTTCGGAAACTTCTTTCCGATTGAATTATGAAAGTTTTCGTCCGGTGGAAACGAGTCCGAAAGTCGTTCCCGTTCCCCGTCTTCGTACTACCAACCCCTGGAGAAGACTTTAAATCCCTCTTAGCACTTTGGAACCAAAACCCATTCAACTTCATAAATGATGTCGAATATAAATTCATTTAACAAATTATGTATCTGCTTTTGACCATAAAACGAAGACTAACCCTAACTCTCGTTTCCCGTTCCCTGTTCCCTCAACATATGGGAGCGGTATCAGCAGTCTGGTGCTGCTCTGAAATTGTGTCAACCAAAAAGATGGTCCGGCCAATTAAGACCAAAACATTGGGAAAGTTTCCTCACCATTCATTGTTATGGGTAGACGACAAGTGTTGTCGCTCTGGTTTTTCTTTGCATTCGCAATCCTCATCTATCCCTCCGGTTAGAAGGAACATGTTTTGAATACAAGTTGATAACTCCTCGTCGTCGGTCGTTGTGTTCCCACTGCAACAGGAAATTAAGTATTCTTCGAGCGCACACACCTTGGATTGCCTCAATTCCTAATTAAAAGGATTTATGTGCAGACGAAATTAAATATATAGGACAAGTATATGCGGAATTCCTTACGGATAAACATGCTGTTCGAGGTTGGTCGGTCTTAGTTGAGTAATGTGATTATTTCTTTTGAGGGCTTTTGCTTTTGTTTTTCTTATTTTTTTGTTGTTGCTTTTGTGGGGAGAAACAAAAATGTTTTTTTGATGTTTTCTTTGCTAGATTACAATATCTCTCTGTTGTGTACCTAATTTTTTTCTTTCTAAATTTTCTTATTTGAATATTAAAGAAGGAAAACTTTTGGTTGTCGTCTTGTATATTCGCAAATAAAAGTTGTCATCTTCTTTGGGGATTAAGAAATGCATTAATTATGAGGGTAAGTGGGTTTAAATTGGATTCATCAGAAAATGCAGAAGAGAGTTGGTTTGACGTTGTAATTAAGTCTGATGGTGGATGTCTCGTAGAAGAGTTGAAATTTTGATGATTTATCGTGATCTTATCTTAGAATTTGGAAGGAGTCCTGTATGTTGACAGCAGGGTTTTCGGGAATTTCGAAATGCCAAAGCAAATTTTTGATAATGTGTGCTGCATCAAGCAAGAGTAAGTGTAGATATCATATGAAGAAAAGAGTACTGTAGTTTGCTCTACTCAAGATGATATGTGCTTATGCCAGTGACCATATATGTACACATGAAGGAATCCGGCACTAGACAGCTTTAGCCTATTATTTCTACTGAAAAACTCTGAACAATTAAATGGAGTTCTTTTCAAGGGAAACAATAGTTGGTTCTATCTGTAGAGTTAGACTTCAATTCATACTTAAGTCAGAAGACAGTAATCTTATTTAGCTTATGTTACTGCTCAAATGCTAGAAAGTTTGATAGTGTCAATCGAAAATTTATTTGGCGTGCCTTGCGCAGGAGAGTCATTCTAGTTTGATTAATAGCAATTATTAAGACTACATGAGAGGAAGACTGTCTAAGGAATTAGATGTCCAAAGTGGAGTGCCGCAAGGCTGCATTCTTCCCCCATCATTGTTTGAATTGGTGATAGCGATATGCTAAAAGTGGCCTTATCAACGGAAAGTGGAGGAATTCGATGGACTCTTACATCTGAACTCAAACACCTCGACTACGCTTGACGGTGTATGCCTACTATCTCACAGAACCTTTATATTAATTAATGACAGAAAATGTGAAGCAGACGTTGTTGGGTTAAAAATCAACTTGGCAATAGCAAAAACGATCAGCTTAGGACCGAACTCATCAGGTCATATACATATGTAGTGCGACAAACGCTCGAGAGAGTTTCTAATACCTTGGGAGCATTGTCTCAAGCGATGATGTTACCGAACTGGGTATATCCAGGAAAATATTCAAACAAAGTCTTCGTTTGTGATGCCTTACACAATTTGCTAAAGAAATGCAATCAATTTAAAGACCAACCTGACAATGCTCCATTTCAACGTTGAGTTCGAACTGCTGTATGGATGTGGTACTTGGAGTTATATGCTGCTATCACGAGATCTTAAAAGATTTTCTGGCTAATTTGCACCTCCATCAAACGCCTTTATCAAAGAACTTGTCATGACATAATAAGCTCAAACATATGATGATGAGGAAGGGCAGCTAACTATGGGTTTCAATCTTTTTTTCGCAATTGTGTAGGAACGATGGTTAATAGTCTCGGAGTTCCAAAGATATTTCTTTAAAAATAAGTATTCAAACTGATCCGGTCCTGGGTAAGCAAACAAGAATAATATGTAAGTTAATTGCTCAAACTGGTATTCGTCCTTTCTTTATTTCTGATTCGCGCATTAATAAATTTCGTACCTAGATCACCGAATCATTCTACTAGTTTTATATTAAATAAGTCCATAAATATTTATTAAATTCACTTCATTACATTATGATTCTTTTAGATGAGAATCATATCCAGAGTGCCAGGCATAACTCCTCAAACAATTCTACACTGATAAATTTGAAACTTATAGGGATATTTACATTATCAATTCCTAGCATCCTAGCATCAACACAATTTTGTAATCACTCATTTTTCTGTGATACTCAATAGGTAAAGATGAAGCTTTATTGCAGATCAATTTTAGAAACTGATCATACATATATCTAAGCATTCTACACCTATTGGTCCCATTAGATCATTGTGGTAGTATGTTACTAAATGAAGTCTGCTATGTAGTACTTTTGTTCACCTAGGATCCATGCTTTCGAAAGAATTCATCTTGAATAAAGTTTATATTTAGCGATCAGTATAAATATCTTCCATATCTAGTGAACATATCAGCCATATCTTACATTATCATTAGTTGATAATGATGTTAAGCTACTCTCTGGTGTCTATAAGAAACGATCTACGATATTACTATTTAAACTATAGTTATTTTCAACTAAACCGAAATCCGAGATATCACAGAAACATTTTTAAGTAATGGATTTTGAAAAAATGTGTTCCCACCAGATATGGGCGACAATTTCGAAAAGATTGCTTGCTAGTTATCAAGCTTGATAGTTTTCAATTTGCAGTTGAGTGGTGCATACATTACAAGGTGCATCATATTGTTCAATTTTTTCAGTCTTCCAACTTCATTCCAGGAATTTATTCTAGGGATATTATTTCACCTTTCTTTGCATGGGAGACAATTAAATTACGACGAAAAGACTAAGTTTGACAAACTAATAACACTGGCAATTGACACTTCAGAAAACATCAACTCTTGACATCTGTTCTGTAGTGTCTTTTTGTCTGCTTTTGCCGTTTGTTCGTTTTCATGAACTGCCAACATATTTACATACATACATATATACAAATGTCTAATTGCGATGTGAAAAATTATGGAAAATCATATGGAATTGGTTGGGAGATCTTGAATTTCATTTCGGTGGAAGAGTACTATAAAAGGAAACAATGAGATCAAAAAAGATCACGCTACAGTGATTTGGAGGACCAAAATCATCTCTATACTCACATTCAAAATAATAATAATGATTTTAAGCTATTCGGAAGAGAAAACCAAACAATTTGAAACAATACTTTTATTGAATACTGTAACACGAGATAATATTGTAGGTTGCCTCACTTTGAGTGTGAGGTACTGCAGTTTAAACTACATACGTATATTTTTTGTCCATGATATTGCACATGCTCCGACTGCTACTCCCAATGTCTTGCTAAAAACATGAAAGAGACAGAAAAACCCAAAAAAAATTTCAGTGGTCCAAATCTCTATTAAATTTTGTAAGTGACTACGTACTATTATTCCATAACCGGGCAACAGTGGTCATAAGCTGTTACACTTCGGATTATCAGCTTCTAATTTTAACCAGGCGTAAGATTTTACACTTTAAACTCGTAACTTTCAATATAAACCTAAGCTACTTGAATATCTGATGTATCATACTTTTATTTCCAAGCTAAATACATCATCTATCCAAATTGTGTCCATTTACAGAGGACATGTCTCGATTGTAGCGGAAAGCATCCTTCTGAAGTCAAGCCTTTTTTAAGTAGCTTTTTTAACAAAATATATCTTTTTGCCGTCGGATCGCAAATAACTTTTATATTTAATACAAATTTTAAGTTTAAAATCGACTTAAAGCTACATTGCAAGGAATGGCGTTAATGGCCATGATTCACTTCTTGCTTAGCGGCATCTGAGCTCTTTAAGTACTAAAAACTAAAATATGATCTTATAGCGTCACACTACGAATTTTAAATTGACCAAAAAGTTTTAAGAAAAATTACCGCATCTTAAATGAAATTGGAAACTCTTCGTGGAAAATTGCATTTCGCTGCCCGTCCTTCCCCACAGGCACCATCACAATGTAATAGCAAATTTCTATCATAGTCAACTTTGGCAAAGGTTGACATGGAATTTTCCCTCTCGTCCTTATAACCCACGTTAAAACAGGAATATCAAGTAGATAAGTTTTCTCTTTTTTTTTTTCGTGGTAACAATTCGAAATGTAAATTTTGCAATTTTTGCTTAACAAAGGTCCCCAGAGGCAGAATTGAAAGAAGAATAAGAATACGAACGAATTCCTAGGCAAAAGTTGGCTAAAACAATTCGAATCGATAACCATCCAAAAAGAGTGGGAACTTTAAGTAAACATTTATAGCGCTTTAAGGGAATATATCTTAATCCAATGTCCATTTGTTATCCTTTGGATCATTTGATAATTTCGACTCTGGCACACTCACACACAACACGGACACGGAGGGTAAAAATAAAACCAATTATCATCCTTGCACTGGGGAGATAAATTGGATTTCATCACTTACACCAGCAGTAGTAACAATGCACACACATACACACACACACTGAGTGTCCCTGCACAACGACGTGGAACAACAAGAAAATATGCGATACTCTTTCTCACTGATTAGTCAATTTAGACGCGATTCATCCTTGTCAGCAGTGTTGGGCGCCACATAAACAAAACGCGATGACAAACTCGACACACACAGCCAGGACGACTCAACACATCACACTACTACTGTGCTTGCATTGCATGGCTAGACGAGAAGCAAAAAATAAAAAAAAAAAATACAACTTGCAATCATTTAATGATGAGAATTGCTTCCTTCCGAGAGCATACAAAAAGGACGACCGGCAAAATGTTCGAAATACCGTAATCCGGTTGTCGAATTTCTCACAGAAAATCACAAGCATTCACTTTGCAAGAGATAGATACGACCGTATCCTGCAGAATCCTTCGAGTAACTGGAGCTTTGCCAGCGTAGAATTTTCTAATAAACCTGAAATCGAATGTCACACACAGTCAAGCGCACAGCATGCACAGAGGGAGGCGAAAGTGATAACAGGCAAACATTTTCATTCATGGTTGTAGTTGGTAGTTGGTCGATCCTACTGGTCTTGCTCTACTCACCGCAATCACGGCTTGTTGGAAGCTGTCGAGTACAACGGTACAACACAACATCCCACAAGAATATCCTGCGGATTGACTTGGATACTGTTTGCGGGGGATGCTTAACATGACCACAATACTCGATGTTGGCTGGTTGTGGGTAAGTGCTCCTCCTCCCTCGGGCAAGAAATAAGCTTTTTCGGTCCACGGTGTTCTTATCATTGACTGCATGTTGGTTTTGTGGTGCCAGTGTCAGTTCTAGCGCCAGCGCTCATGTTCGATAGAACTTTTGGTTTGATGGAACATTTTAACTTGTAAAGCTTTTATGGCTACCGAAAAGGATGTGGATTGGGGACTCGGTGTTCCGTTGAATCCTGCTACTTCAGTGTGAAAAATAAGTGTTACCGTGACGGTTGGTGGAGATTGCTCAACTTTGGAAGGCACCTTATCTCCGATAGGAGCGGCGAAGTCTTTAAGGAAGAAGACTTGGTCGTCACACGTAGGCATATAAATCGTGCATTGGTGGAGCTTCTTCCTTGGGTTTTTATGATGTTTTTTTTTTTGCTTTGTTTCTTCCAACCCACAGAGGTTGTTGTTGGTGGCAGAAGCTTTCCTTTTTGTGATATGGCGATGATGATGAACACCTATGCGCATTGTGGGTTGTTTTGTAGCCAATCATTTCATTACGAAAGTTTCGGTGTCCTTGAAGGTGATTTTCTACATTTAAAATGCATTTGGGCTGGCCTCTGGAGTAGCTGGTTGCTGGTTGCTGTTTGTGTTATCGGATGGTGTTGACTTTTGTTAACGTTATGGGTGTTGTGTGTATTTATATTTATTTTTCCCAAGCTTTTAAAGGAATACATTTGCATTAAAAATATGAGGCAGACACCTACAAACATATGTACGTATTTCTTGGTTGGGAAATATTTCAACTGCTCCAATTTTAATGGGTGCATGGTATTTGTGCCAAGTTATTTGATATGAAATTTATTATTTTTGGTTGAAATAAAAGAGTTATTGCTGCAATATCTACGCGCACGCATATGTGCATCCAGGCAACAGTAAGTTAAAAGGGGGAATATTTTATTATATTTTACTCTCAATTTTTAATTAGTAGATAAATTTGTAAATTTTTTGACACTCTGGTTCCTTTTTACCTGCAGGCCAATGCGATTGGTTCTCTATTTTAAGCAGCAAACCCTGGATCTATTTTCAACTTTGTAAATTATTTAAATGTCTGTCAGCGGAAAATAAACAGTACTGATGATAAGTCAAGACTTCCAGGTCAAGCTTTCGATCTTGGAGCTTAATTAAACTTTATCCTAAAGAATATTATTCTTATATCGTTTTCAATTGCTCTTTTTATTCATCGTCAATAAAGAAAGTATGTACCTAATAATTTACCTAATAATTGGCTAAATAATCACCTTTTCTTTCCACAAACACCGCAGTTAAATATTCGTATCCAATGAACCCCGTTTTGTGATTTATCTATGATTCATATACCAAATGCATTTTAACTAAGGCACAAACCTTACCGATCGGAGACAACTTTTGATGACTGGCAGTTACCGCATCTTCATTAGCGTGGTTTCAAGACAGTTGAGGAAAAAAAGAAAAAATTCCAACTTCCACACCCCATAGTGAATAATATCCAATTCCCACGCCTCTAACTAGCTCTCCATCTATTGACACTTAGACCTGTTAGACAATTTTAGCGGGAGATAATTAAAATCTATATGAATCTTAATTTTCACATTTTAATATCGAAAACATTCAATAAGAAGAACGCCACTTTATCGACATCTCAGGATCATATTTCCTATCAATTGTAGCTGTGAGACACAACATTTAATAAGAAAATTAGATGGTCTCGTCAGACATCGACTTTAATCGAAATCTGTAGCTGAACTACTTGGATCGCGACTGCAACAATGGAATCTTTTGGAGCAAGGTGTGTAAGCGATCAAACGGTGGACTTGTGCACCAGGATGTTTCTAAAAAGAAAAAGATATCAGGAGTTCAAGTGTTCCTTAGTTAATTTACAAGAAAGTTCCTGGGCCCTGTTCCACCAACCACTTTTCACTTTGTACTTTGCAATTTAAATTTTCTAGTCCAATAGGTTAGCTCCCCGCGGTACTGAAAGCAATAAAGCTAACGAAACCGAAATTACGCGTCGGATAAGGATTGATTTAATGATGAATTTTTGCCGTTGTAACCGGACAAAGATAGGATTCTGGAATGTGAAGACGCTCCTTCAACTCGAGAGAGAATTCATGGAATATAGGCTAGATAACGTAGGGATTAGTGAATAAAGATGGTTAGAATCAGGATTATACAAGTGCCCAACGCGTGCTGCTATATTCCGGAAGACCAGCTGGTAGCCGACAAGAATACGGTGTGGGCTTACTATTGACATCAACAGCCCGCAAAAGCCTAATATCCTGGCTTCCATACGGCGACTCCATTTCCAATCCAACGTAGTGTAAAAAGAAGTTGGTGCAAGGGACTTAAGATTAAGACTTATTTCTTTGGCTGTTAAACATGAGCTTATGTCCAATTTTTGACAAAACACATTCAATATTCGTTCTTCTTAAACGGAAGCATTCCAGTGTTGAAAAATCATTCCCAATTTCAAAATTTGTCCTTAATTTTACAACTCTTTGTATACTGTTACCATCCTCGTCGTCTTCAAAAGTGCTTCAAAACGGTACTTTTAATATTTTTATTTATTTTCACCAACAATCACAAGAAAAGCTATACTGCACATTAAATTTTTTTCTTTGCATATTATTGAGAAATTTTTCAAAATTTTAAATGTAAAATACAAATATAATTTGTTTGGTGAAACGAAATGCAAAAATTCTTTCCAAACAGACAATACTCTGCATTTTGCAAAAATCTACTTGTCACTTTACAAATTTGTGTTTGGTGAAACGAATTTTGGAAAGAGGTACATTTTTTAAATTTTTCAAAAGAATAATTTTCCTTTTGCAAATTTGCGTTTGGTGAGACAGAATTTGAAAAGATAAAGTTAAAAAGTACAAAGTGAAAAGTCGTTGGTGAAACAGGGCTTGATCTAATTTTCTAATTCTAATAAAAGCATTTCAATAGTTTTTTTTTTTTAAACTTGATTGCAGTTTGATTATCCTTAAATGTGCTATTCGTTATTCATAATAACTTTCGTTACTAATCAACGGATCAAAGCTTTATTAACTTAAATGCTGAATTCGGCATTCAAAGCTGAATTTAGTAACAGTAGGAAATATTTTATGCTATTAACGTTCAAATTCTTGAAGTACAATCTTTAAACACTGTTAGAAAAACTTTGTATCAGAGCAAGATTATTTATTATGTGTTCAAAATAATATTAAGAATTAAGCGCTGATCAACTTTTTGATTGAGAACTAGTTAATCATAAATTAAAAGGCTATTTAAAAATCAAATGATTAAGGCAGTTAAATAAAATAAAGTAAATAATATTTTCGTGAAGTATACTATTATGTTTTTTTACCAGAGGTGGTCTGCAGTATATGTACATGTGTATATCCGTCCTTTGTCTTATTCTGTGTAAACTCAAATGCTATAAAATATTTCTTTAACACATACAGTATAAAATGAAAAGGAAATATTTACTTATTTATATTTTCGCCTTTCAAAAATTTTAGATTTCCCGTACGAAGAAAGATGCAAATTAATATCTGCGTACTTGACACTGTTGGCACTACATATTTGGGGATTTCTTAGACTTTGGGTACTTTCATTATCCCAATAAGGTAATACAAATGGGGTCAATGCGTAAAATCTGCTCTTGAATATACATATGACTTTTTATTTAACCTGCCTATACCCGCGTAAAAAAAAAAAAATACCCGCGCACGGTCTCTGGGACCGAAACTCAAGAGCCCGTAGTTTCTCTTCTACACCAAATATTTTTATAAAATTTATATCAATCAGTAGAGTGATATATTGTTAACGAAATAAAATAAGTTTATATTAGTTAATGGAGTTAACAAGTAAATAGCAGTCTTTTTTAAGCCTCTTAAAAAATTTACTTCCTCATATAGGGTACAAAAACTTGAACATAAAATGTTTATCTTTAAAAAAAAAAAAACTCCATTAGCTTAAAGCTAAAATGTAAAGGAACAATAAAAAAAATTAACATTAACCATTAGAGGTTTTTTAGTGGCAGTCGGGACAAACGATTATTGCATTTTCCAAACAAAACTAAGTCATGGAAAAAACACAATTGTATCGGATCTCTCAGTTATTTTTTTGACGAAAAATAATTGTAGCCACCAATTTTAGTATTATTAACCGTTACTGAAGATTTTGGTCCATCTAACTTATACTTATACATACATATACATATATCCGTCGTTCAACCAAGTCCTTCACATCCGAATCCGAATGTTCTTCGTCAAGCATCAACCTTATCCTTTATAAATCTCTTTCCAATGTTTAATATAATATACAGCTGTAAAACACAATAATTAAAAGACATATAAACGCATAAGTGGGTGCAGTGGCTCAGTGGTTAGTGCGTTGGACTAAAAATACCATCAAAAGTTTTTTCACTGCCCCACATCTTCCGAGTGTCTGACAAACATTCAAGAGTATAACTCTCAGAAAACTGATCAAAATCCCTCTGCCCTTCGGATGCGGCATAAAACTGTAGGTCCCTTCTGTACGTGCAGAAAGGTATACCATGCACAACATTTACAGTTGTAAGAAGCTAGGCCTTGGCCCTCTATGGGTTGCTTACGGCCTAATATTTATTTTTATTTTTTTATAAACGCATAAATATATGCATAAAAAAAAACTAAAAACTCAAATTTGTTATGCGCCGCCAGTCTCACAGTCCGAATGATGCCAGAAACTACTACACTTGCTCACCACACAAAAACTGAAACCACACTTAAATAAGAACACAAATCATAAAGCTACCATAAAGTATACTGCGCTAAATTGTACTGGTACTAAAATATTTGCGAAAAAGTAATTTGACGGTCTCACAGGACACTGTGCGTGTATAGGAAAGAAAGTGGTGTTTTCAAGCGCAACTCGAATCTATAAATTCTCTAAGATTTGAAACGTAACATTCGGAAGTCTGAGATGGAGTTCTGGTGAAAGACAAGATAATTAATACATTTTTTCGGTATTTTTTTAGTAAAATTATAATTATTTATTATAAAATCTGTTCATTTTTTGATTAAATGGCGTTAGTTCCCTCCACTTTGGAGCTGTAGAAGTGACTTAAAAAATTTGTTCCAAAGCAGTGCAGTCCAAAAATGAAATGAATGAAATATATTGTTTTTCAAAATGTTAACCAGACTCGGAGAAAAAAGATAAATCGTTAAGAAAACAATTAAAAAACTGAACACCTACTTTGAAAAAACAATTGATGAGTTAATATGTAAAAAAAAAAATCATTTTCTTCTAACTTGTTTTATGGTTTTATTAACCTTCCTAAATTTTTTCTATTTTTTGTTAATAGCTAGCTTACAACTTTTCATACTACTAGCAGCACTGCAAGCAGAATTTCTGCAGATATATTTTGGGCAAAAGCGTCAGACATTTTTTTTCTCTGTTTTGGAATCTGTTGTGGTTCTTATAAAGGTGGTTCTTATAAGGATTCTTATAAAGGTTATGAATGTATTTACATACTTATTTAAAATGCAACAAAATAGTTAATAATTACGGATCAGAGCAATTAGAAACGGTCAAAAAGCACCAGTACCTAGGAGTAATGGAAACAAGGTCTCTATCTCTTAGGTCAAAATATTAAGTGAAATTAACTTAATCCCAGTATTTTATGTTGGAGCTTCCAGTGTTAAATTTATTATGTTTTGGTCCTTATCAAAGGGTCACTTTTCGAATGGCTTATAATTCACTCACGCTTTGGTTACTTTATATAGGTAGTATGTATCTTAATCTTCACATAAAGGAACAGTATTTACCCAATTCGATGATGTCACTTTAGTTTATTGTTCAATGCAGTTCATTAATCTGAATCTGACAATGACAACCACTTACTCACTTATCATACGAGTACTTTTGTAATGTAAATCCCTACACAAATACAAAAAAATTTGTTCGAACAAAATTTGTTCGTTTCTCCTGATTATGGATCAACTTTAAACTTTAAAAAAATTATTTCCATCACCCTGTATCAAGGTACCACTGTTTGACTGCATTTCAATGAAAATGATGAAGATACCTAACATTTTTAAGGAAGAGATTTAGTTCATTTAAAAAATGCCTGACTTGGTAGCTCTGCAAGAAAAACTCTATAATTTTTCAGAGATTTGCGTTCACTTCTATTCTGAACCTGCTTGTTTACTTCTCATCTTAAAAGAGAATGGCCAAATTGCACATGAAACGCTCAACTTACCAAGACGATGCACTCCAAGAATTCCTGCACGCTCTTAAATCATCCCCCCAGACACATTTTGTTGCTGCCCTCGGGGGACATTTTTCTATTTTTATTCAGAGAATGTAAAATCAAGAAATCATCGAGAGTAAAAAAAATATATATTTCGTGTTTACGGAGGTGGAAAATTATACTCTTATTCGCTTATTATCCTGCAGGATTAAAACTAGCGCATCATCATGATGATGTTCTACCGATAAAATGGAATCGCAAACGATGACATCCTTAAACATTTTTCACCGCCCCATGGCTTTCAGTTTTTACTTGTTTTTTTTTGTTACAGAACCTGTAAAGGAAAAGCTCACAATAACAAACCAAGAGCAGAGAAAGAAAAAAACGGCAAGGCAAAAGCAAAAAGGATAAAAATGTTGAGATGGGCCATTAACAGGGGACTCATCAAATTTCTGACGTGGTTTGGACAAATCCTTCTTTGATGGAAATGGTGTGATTGCTATTTTCACTCCCCATTGTAAAATTTCCTTAAAAATGTGGGCAAAATTTACTCCGGCAGGGTGTACCTAGCTACAACGTCGTCGAAGGCAAAAGCGACCGAAAAAAGATGACAAAAATGATGATAAGAAATTTTCTACGTTAACCTTAGACTTTAGCAGCTTTCACGGTGAAGTGACTTGCCGAAGTGACTTGTAGTAGGCAAAGGGAGTGAGTTTTTCCCCTTCCCCCCACAGTGTGTCATCCCTAACTCCAGCGGAAGGACGACAATTTTCATTCTGCTCTTTTTTATGAATTTTTATTCTTTACCACCCACCTTTTGTATATAGCAAAGCTTCGCCTGCGAGAAGATTTTTATGGCTAATGTCAGTGTAATAATATTTCTTTTCAGTGTGATTTATTAAACTGCAATTTGTCAGCGGGATGTTGAGTCGCCTCTCTTCCCAGTTCCCGGGGCAGACAATCAAAATTCGATTTTCATTTTCATACTTTTGCTACAATTGTAAGCTGTTTAGGGACTGTAATTGGGGACTTAACTTCTCGGATTGGAACTAAAAAACATGCGTTATCCTGTTTGCTAAATCATACATAACAAGATGAACAATCAAGAGATAAAATCTAAATCCTTTATTTTTTGCGCTTTTCCTGTCCTGTCTCCTCTTCAGCTTTCGTTAGTCAGACAAATTTTCATTCATTTATCATTGTAAGTAGCTAAGGAGGGGTAAGTAACCCTATTCTTGGAGCTACAATATACATGCTATACATCTTAAGAAAGCATTTAGATCCTTTCATAGTACGTTGATTCTGTATAGTTCCTCGGGCTTACTTTGTCCATGTGAATGTTTTATTTAATCCTGAAAACGAAAGTTTTTGTTAGAATGGAGGATATCTATGAGAAAAGTTACCCAAGAAAGTTTCGATATTCGTTAAGCCGCATTTAATGAAAACAAAGGGGAAGATCTTTCTTCGGACAAAAACTATCTTATGAGATTGGAAAGGTATTTATACGGAGTGTGTTTGGTCAGATAGTTGGTCAGGTTGGTCGTTCTTTTGTTTATTGACATTGAGGTTTTGGCTTAAACTTTTAAATGTACTATATATCATATACTCAATGAGTGACTTGTTGAGTGAGAGTTAAATCCCTAAAAATTTAGTTTTGATAACCTAATAGGTACATGTAGGTACCTACTTCTATGATTTGGAAGACATCCAAACAGGTTCACCTGTAGGCTATCACGTGATTGCAGCCTTCGCGTCAGAGCAGTCAGATTGAGGGTATGTAAGGTCACAACTCATGTAGAATTGCTAATAGCGGTAGTAAGTCACCACTCTAAATAAATGAAACATAGATTATTACCAGCTATGTGTGGCCCAACTAAGAAGAATGCGGCTTATTGCCCGAACAGAATAGTCTGGCTGTATCGATAGTAATGAAGCTAGTACAAACTGTCAAAAATAAAATATGTACTTAAACCTTAAGTACGCAAACACAATGGGTCAGTGTAACTTATGTAGGACGACGAGTTTGACAGCATAGTAAAAAAAATTGAAGAATGCACAGCATTGTGGGCGAATATTTTTAGTGTGCAGTCACACCATTTTACAAGTACAAGTTTTAAGGGCCAATCTAATAATAATTGAATTAATGCTCTGGACGCTGTCGTACGTAGTCATGCGAATACACACAATTTGTATACTCCACCCGAAATGGCTTTTTGCTCACAAGTTATCGATGACTTTTGGTCCCATACGTAGAGAGCAGTCTCACTGAGATTGACAGATTGGGGGTTTACCACAGATTTAGGGGGTTTTCGTTCTAAAGTGAGAAATCTTAGGGCATTTGCATTTGTACTGTATTTATTTTCTAAAAACCTGGATACACAATCTGGGGGATTTCTCCGAAAAATATGCCAAATCTGGGGGTTTTTACGATTTGTCTGTAAGTACAATAAAAAATATTCGAAGTTTCAAATCAGATGTAAGCAATTCCTTTTTAACAGCGGTTGAGTGCATTACTTTAACTTCGAAATCATGTGCCATTTTCAAATGTTTGGTCAGTCTTATCTGGCATTCTCATATAGAACAAAGAATTTAGTGTAGGACGTAACCAGAAAACAAAGTACTTGCATCCAGAACGGGATCCAGGATCATGGAATGCTGACAAACTTGAAATAAATTAAATACATATGAACATTTATGTATGCACAGGTATATTAATATTACAAATCCAACTCCTGGGCGTACCCTATAACGCTATCACGCTAAAAAGTTGCGTTTTAACTTCTTCATATCTAGTTTTTTAGGGAGGTGAGTTTGATGTGAATCTACTTCACATGATTCAACAACTCGTGGTGGGCACACAATGGTAATACTGAAGCAGTAGTGCGAAGTTAAAGTTAAGTCAACTTATACTTCATGATACGCTGCTTTTCGGAAAAACTCCAATCCACATTAAACAGATCATAAGTTTCTTATAAAATTAAAAAAATTGGCTTCAGTGAGACACAAATAAATACATATAAAGGCGCAAGAAGGGGCTCTATAGAATAGGGATAGGGTATCACACAATCACAGCTATCAAAGCAATTACCGCCATAGAAATAAAATCCAAGCTTGTTCTACTCTGCTGGGTCCCTGGGTACGAGGGCGTCCTGGGAAATGAAAGGGCAGATGAATTGGCAAGGAAAGCTTCATCGGACCCACTTGAACTGACTGACCTCTCCATAAGCACCCCGCCCTGCGCTCTCAGGCTCGAGGCAGAGAGGCTGGCTATGAGAGAGGCGAACTTGAGATGGAAGTCCATAGACACTTGCAAAACTGCAAAACAACTATGGCCAACTTTTGACAAAGCAAGGACCGAGAGAATTATCCGCAAGGACAGACGTTCACTGTCCTTACTCGTGGGGATACTCACGGGCCACAACACTCTGCGGTACCACTTAAGGAAACTACGTCGGACGGAAGAAGAACTCTATAGAGGATGCGGCGATGAGGAGGTTATAGAGGACACTACCCACTTCCTCTGCCAATGCCCTGGACTCCAACATTCCAGGTACAAATTCCTCGGCAAGCACTTCTTTCAGGATTTAAGAGAACTCTCCAATGTTAATACCGACATGTTACTGAACTTCATCAGAACATCAGGATGGTTTGTATACAAGGATAACAAGTAAGTACAACCATGGGAGGTTTGTTGCAGATATTTATGGGTTAAATGGGCAAGGGGTACTTTTTATAAGCCCCCTATGGGTAACACAATGGGTCAGTGCTGACCTGAGTGCAGCGGAGGTTTTGTTTCCTCTGTCAACCCACATACCTAACCTAACCTATCACACAATCCGTTCCACACGAATTATTGCATTTCCGTATGGATTTTTAGTGTTCCGATCCTAAAAAAGGAAAGACGGAACACTTATGGGTTGTTTGATACGGTGTCTGTCTGTCCGTCTGTCCGTCAGTTTGTCACAGCCCTGTAACTTTTGAACCGTTAGACATAGAGAGCTGAAACTTTTGCTATGTATATATTATGTTCAAGCTCGCGCAAGATGGCGGCAATGAATTTTATTTTGGGAGCCCTTTTTTGGGCACCTTGTATGAAGGGCAAAAAGAAATTATTTTATTCCCCATCATGTCGCATATCAATTTAAAGAGAATTCAGCAAGGGCTTTATATATGTAACAAATATTTTTTTCTGGCAAAATTTGTTGAACAAAAAAGCTTGCCAAACATTTGAAAAATTAATTAAATTAAATGAATAAATTATTTAATAAGCAAAGTACCATTACATGCATTTTTATCCAAAAGCTTGGTACGCCTTAACGAACTGAAATATGAAGTTTTATTAAAATCGTTGAAACCATTTTGGAGAAAATTCCGTGTTTGTGAATATGGCGCTACGTGAAGGAACTCTTAGAGTAGGACTAGAAGAAAAATTTCAATGTCCCCTTTAGTGGCCATGCAATAGCTCCCTAACATGAAGTTTGAAATAAATTGATTCACTCGTCCTACAGACAGACAAACAGTATTGGCAGACACACTATAAAGAGCTTTTCTATCAACCTAATATCAGAATTTTTTAATATCTCGAGTTCCAATTTTTGCACGAATTCAATACATGTTTTATATCGAAAGTTCAAGTTAAAATGGACTGGAATGTCAGCTCAGTATTACTAGGACATACCTACGTACAAGACATTACATTATTCATATCAAAACCAGTATCAGGTGTACCTATGCAGGATATGAATAAATTGCCTTCTATTTAATGACAATATAAAATGTCCGGAACACTATTGCACGAGGCCCTCCTCGCACTTGCCCAATTTTATTTTATTAAAAAATATTGGAGTTTAGACGGCATTAAAAATCTTTACCTTAAAAATTTACCACGGTCGGGTAAGCAATTTCTGACTCATATAATAAATTCTTGCCTTAAACTACAGTACTTCCCCGATCGCTGGAAGATTGCAAAAATAATACCAGTTCCTAAGCCGTGCAAGCCACCAGAAGAACCTAGTAGCTACAGACCGATAAGTCTTCTCAGCGGTCTTAGCAAAATTTTTGAACGTATCCTGAAGAAGAAGTTATTAAAAGTAATTGAGGAAAAGAAGATATTTCCAAATGAACAATTCGGATTTAGAAGTCATCATAGTGCTATTCACCAAGTTTACAGAATTAAAAAATATGTTAAAAACGAAAGGTCACAAGGCAAGTCAACTGGTCTAGTACTCCTTGATATTGAAAAGGCATTTGATTCTGTGTGGCATGATGGCCTTGTTCACAAAATGTTGTCTTTTGGTTTTCCATCGTATTTAGTTAAAATTGTCCAAAGTTTTTTGTCAAATAGACGTTTTTTCGTGTGCATCAATAAATATCGTTCCGATCTAAAATATTTTTCTGCTGGTGTTCCTCAAGGCTCTGTCTTGGGCCCAATTTTATATAACATATTTACGTCTGACTTTCCTAAGCTTCCCTTCTGTGAATCAGCAATTTTTGCTGATGATACCGGTATATTCTCATCGCATGAATTTGGTCTCACAATTGAGACAAATCTGCAAAATGCTATCGAGATATTACTAGAATACTACAACAAGTGGAAAATTAAAGTAAACACCAGTAAAATACAAGCCATTTTCTTCACCAGGAAAAGAAAAGCTTGCTATTTACCCAGTAATCCACTTAATATTAGGGGAGAGACTATTATTTGGCAGTCATGTGTCAAATATCTAGGCATATACTTAGACAAACGGCTAACTTTTAAGGAACACTTTGCGAGAACAAATCAAAAAATCCAAATCGCAACTAAGATGCTTTATCCTTTCGTCAACAGAAGGTCGAAACTAAGCCATGGAAATAAACTAATACTTTATAAAGTAATATTTCAAGCCATACTGCTTTATGGATGCCAGGTATGGAATGATTGTGCAATGTGTCACAAAAAACAGTTGCAAATTACACAAAACAAGTTGCTCAAGATGATGCTTAATCTTTCTCGCTATCACTCCACAATAAACTTGCATTTTCAGGCGGATGTTGAATTGGTTTCTGATAGACTGAGCAAATTAAAAGAAAAATTTGTTAACAATTGTTATATGTCGGATAATCCATTAATCAACGAGTTAATCATGTAACTTTAGTACAAAACTGTTGTTACTATTATTTTTTAGTATTAATTCATTATTGATTACTTATTTATTTATTTATTTATTTATTCATTTGTTATTTATTATTTATTTATTTATTTCTTTATTTATTTATTTATTTTTTTTGTTATTTATTAATTATTATTTATTATTTAAAATTTTATTATTTATTTATTTATTTATTTATTTATTTATTTATTTATTTATTTATTTATTTTTTTTTTTTATTTATCAATTTATTTATTTATTTATTTATACATATATTTATTTATTATTCATTATTCGTTGACTGTTATTTATCATTATTTAATTATATGTTTTATTTATTTCTACTTGTTAAATGTACTTGTTATTTATTTTTTTAAAATACCTAAGATATTATTTATGTAATTATCCATATCATGTTATTCATTTTTCATATGCCTATGTATGTATATTTTTATTTTTATTTTTATTTTTTTTTTTCTCTCTTTAAATAAAGGTTTTTATCGTTGTTTTCCTTTGACATAAAAATTGTATAATAAAAGAAAGTTGAATATATTAAAGATAATGTTTCAGTAGAAAGATTGAATAAAAATATCAAATCTCTGTACTTTACTGTAAATTGGGCAATAACCTATGTAAGAAATTTTTATAACGAATAAATCTATCTATATCTATATATATTGGAGCCACTATTCATCTTCATCGTTGATATAAAAAAAAAGAAAAAAAATTTGTAAAAAGTATGAAAAGGGAAGGTAAAAAGATGAGGTAAGATGCAATGATGCTCATTCTCCATGGGCGGTGTCCAAATTGAGTAGGAAGAGTTGTATATGATTTTTGTTTTGTTTGTAGTTCATAGTATTTTCTTTTCAAAAATATAAGTACAGTTGCGACTAGAGCAGCGATCTTTTCATCAGATAAATTACCACTTCACCGTGGTCATCGTGACATTACTTGGGAATTTTTAAAAGATATGCAGGAAAATTAATGTCTCTTGAGATACGTCTCTATAGTTAACGTTACGGTCGAGTTTAAGACAAAACTAAGTTTGGTGTAGGACCCAGAGGAAGCAGGCCTAAACGGACGAATATAGTATCTCTCTATTCTTGTACTTTGTCATCAAAAATCATTGTGTACTTATTGATTCCATGTAACAATAGCTTTCCTTGTTTCCATTTTGTCTATGTAGGTACATAATTTGAAAGGACAATAGTCTCATACTAATTGGAAAACAATACATACCAATTCACTATTCCTCAAGTTAAAGTTTCGAAACTCATTTAATTCGAAAACTTGCCTAAATAACCATCCAATTGTATGGAACGTTTGCCAAGTTCCAACCCATGTCCGAGTCGTATTTTCTCTGATATATTTATTCCCACAAGGTGCCACAGAAAGTTTACTACTCAATATATCCCTCCGCCTGCCTGCCTGCCCAATACAACACGACACAGGTACATACAATACAATCACCTATTTCAATAAAACGAAAAATACCCCAAAGTCAAATACAATACTTGCGACAAGGAATCTAAATCATTTATTATTAAAGGCGCCAGAGTGCTACAACAACCACTTTGGTTTGCCTTTTTGGCAAAATATACCCCCAGGATGTTCATATGAGATGTCGTCGACATTGTCTGCCTGCCTCACTATTTACTTCTGACAATGGGAAAAGGGATGAACCCGTATAGTCTGGTAGACTTGTACGAAACCCAAACAATTGCCAACTCTTTTCGGGAGCACATGTCAACAATACTCTTGTTCATTGGCAGACACAACAGGCTCATTCCTAAATTGAGGTTGGGGGTGAACACTGAGCTGTTATAGGCTATTAAATTGCCCCCAAGGTCTTTTCTGTTATAAGGAAGGATATAAAAGAATTTGAGTCTCTATCGTCACCATGAAGATTAATTGTCCGCAAATAATTAAATGTGCTTAAAAGTATCTTGTTGGAGCTTGATAAGCGTCGAAAGCAATTAGCCACCACATCATCCTCATGACTATCACTCGCATGCAGAAAGTGCTACAGTAGAAGTATATGTATATGTCCTCCTTCGGCTAATTAGGGATTACAAAAAGATCTCCACTTCACCCACCCCACTCCCATTCTGTGGGGAGACGCAACAAGTTGACTGCGAGATAGGGAGCTCCCTTGTTTTTTTTTTTCCCCTATTCGCCTGTTGCCTTGTCATATGCGAGGGCAAAGAAAGGAACATTTGCCACACTCTGTTTCCTTGGTGTTTTGCACATTTTTCATTAGATGCCAACAACAATGGAATGTGTCGTATTGTGGTTGTGGTTAGGATGAGCCACTGAGTGCTGAGTGAACGTCAAAAGGATTTCCGTAATATGAGCAACGGGGGAGTTTGGGCTGCTGGGACTTCTGGAGCTGTTGGATTTTTCAAACAATGGTACTGGCACGTGCATAATACAATGCAACTCTCTAAGAGATTTAAGTCGTTCTTGTCTTTGCCTAGGACTTGGAGTGTTTTTAGTTGTGCTACGTGGAATACATGGTCTGGGAATTCAACAAGTTGAGGAACTTCTTAGACTGCCTACATGGCGCTGCTTCTTTAATGAACAATGATTTAAACACGAGAAATGTGGAAAGAAAAACACCCGCATTACTCCAATTGAATAGGATTTCAAAAGAGGACGTACAGTGGGTTTTAATAGTCAACGAAGAGAAAAGGACACAGATTTTTGTTGCACTATTTTTTACTGAATTTTGATTGCGAAATGCCATCCATTTTGTATAAGTGAGTTCCAGCTGGGAAGTGATTAAGGGGTATGGTTTATAACAAAGTGTTTGTTGTGATTATGCACTTCTATTTTCGGAATGAGTCTAATGTATAAATGGCACAATATGAGCATTAAACATTAAGAGACCCGATAAAAATGTAAGCAAGAAGTTCTATAGTGTCACGATTGTACTAAAATGTCTATGGTTAAGATTTTGCCAAAAACATATAGAACTCTGTCTCTCTATTTAATTGTAAATGAAAATCCAACCAAAAGATCCTCAGACGAGGCTCTTTGCAGCACATTTTGCAATCAGCTTACTATATATCTTGACTATCGATGTATAATAAACAGAAATATGGTTCTCGCAGGAAGACAGGAATCGACGAAACAAAAATATTTCAAGGACGTACAACGCTCAACTTTTTAAGTTTTCATACTGTGTTAGGTTGCCTTTTTAGTTGCACCGATGCGTAGTATAGGACAAGTTTTGAATTCGTGAAAATTTTCAACCTCGGGATTTTGATAAATTCTGATATTACCTTTATAGAGAAGTCAAAAAGAGTGGGCCTGAAAATTCTGTCTGTCTGTCAGCGAGGCCACAGCCTAAACGGGTAAACGGATTTTGATCAAACTTCATATCTAGGGTCTGTAAGGTAATCCCTAGAGGCAACATTGAAATTTTTGTTTTAGCCCTAATATTAACGGTACTTTATTTAGGGCCAATTTGACAAAAAACAGATTTGCTGGAAAACGGTCCTACGATTTTTTCAAATTTCATATTTCGGCTAGTTTGGCAAAGTGCTATTAGATGGCGTACTACATTTTTGGCCAAAACCGTTAATAACGGTACTTTACTTAGAGCGAAATTGGTAAAAACCTGATTTGATGAAAAACGGCCATACCGATTTTGTTCAAACCTTATGTTGAATCGAGTTTAGATACATGCTATTAAATGGCTTACAACATTTTGGCCAAAATTTGTTATACCGGAACTTAAGGCCAATTTGGTTAAAAACCGGTTTGTTAAAAAATGGATCAACCGATTTCATTCAATTTTTTAGTGTGTATAAAACTGGACTAATTCTAAAAGATGGCGTTCCAAATTTTTGGCTTAAAGTAATAATAACGGTGCTTTTCTTAAGGTCAAGCGTTTTCAGCCAATTTGCTGGAAAACGGCTTTAACGATTTTGTTTAAATTTTATATTTGAGCTAATCTAGACAAATGCCATAAAATGGCGTACCACGTTTTTAGCTAAAAAAGCGTATAACGGTACTTAACTTATTAACTGGTTTTAGAAATATGGCCATTTCTCGGTTAATGATTTTGGTCAAAATCAAAACGTGAACAATTTAATGAATACAGAAATAAGGCATTCAATTTTATGAAGAAGAATTAATTTTTTTTTTTTTTCAAATATGTAATTTTTTTTAAAGTTCGTTCATTTCCAACTAACAGCTCAAAGGTTCAAGTAAGTACGACCCAGTCGTGCACTTGTGCATTTTGCTTCTCTGGCAAATTCTCGGCCTCTCACTATCCTTCTATCTCTTGAGCTAATTCTTTCCTTCTTCGAAGATAAGAGTCAAGAACAAAGTTATTACGCTCAACGCTACAATGCAGATGTCCCATTTTCATGCGATATATGTAGCAAGATCCTTTCTGCTGCCAGAGTTTAAGGCACATAAAAATGAGGCCTTAAACGTTTATATTACCCGATACTTTTTGAGAAAAAAAAAATTATCATTGAACAAGAAACTTTCAAACTAAAATTGTTTTAAATAAATAGTTTGAAGTGTTTTTGTACCCACTGTGCAGTCATAGTCATTTGGTAACTGTTTGACTTCTTCCCAGAACTGGCATGCGTCTAGGTTTGTGTTAGCTTGTTAGCTCCCCAGTAGCTCTTCTCTGTACTTTGCCGCAAGCTAAACCTCATAACACACACACACACACACGCAAACAAATACGCTGTATTCTCCTGTTGAATTAACCATTAATGCTCACTTGGTTGGGAACAACAAAACCAGTCCGGTATGCCAAAATTACTTGGGTAGCATGTGTGGCCAATCCCACTCCAATGGAGGGCGAGATATACGTAGTATTCTTGTAAATTATGTGTGCATGAATGCTTGTTTGTGTTTGCTTAAGCCCGTTGTACCCCTTTGTCTATGTGCCTCCAGTGTAGTTGGACCGAAAAAAGGATGCTTAGATAGAAATTTCTTTCATAGAAAAGCTTTATTATTGTTTTCAACACTTGCCAGTAGTTTTGGCAATGTGATTTTACGTCCTTGGCAAGTTTATTTTGCCTTTTTTTTCTATTCTTTTTATGGACAGTAGAAAGGTTGTTTATGCAGCCACTGACCAGAAGAAGAAATATTCTATGAACAATATCTTAACTTTGCACAATAATTTTATATTAAAATGTAGGAACTTCAGTTTGTTTTTAGCTATATATTTTCCCATTATAATGCCACTCGAAACGATTTTAGATATTCCCTTTAAAGTATTCTTAATTGGGTTTGAGTCGTATTAAGTGGAGCATTTTACAGCTTAATTTACACCAGGCACAGTGTCCAAGACGGTTAAAACCAACTTCGTGCTGTGCTTTCAAACAAAACAGTCAACAATAAAACCCACAATAACCATATAACTTGACACTATGTGATAATCGTAAACAAAAATTGTTCGAAGCGGATGTGGATCTGTCTGGACTTTAGCAGAGAAGCAATTGCAAATAACAACACTAAAGCTACGGAAACAGATTGTACAAAACACTTCCCGACTTCAAATGAGTCATATCAAACACTTAAAAAGCCACAAAAATGACATAAAAAGTTCCGGCACAATCTTCAATCCCCTTACGGAATTTACCCTCAGGAACATAGAATGTGGTTCCGTGCGGAGTGTGTGAAAGTAGAAACTCACTGAAATAAGAAAGTTATGGTTCGGTTCCAAATCCACCCTTAAGCAGTCAGAATATACATGAAATGAATTTTTCGGTTCTGCCGAGATTTTCTAGAGAGTTAGTCTGCGGTTGGGATTTTTTTTTTCTTTGCTTTTTGATTTGTGCCATTTGAGTCATAAAAATAAAACTAGCTAGAAACCAACTTATGGTTGATGGAATTACCTTATATAGTGAAGGAGATACCTCGGGATTTCTTCAAAGTCTTCTGGGTTATGTTGACGATAGAGTCATATTAGGTGACTTCCAGGAAACGGTCCTGAGAAACCCAGAAATTTGCACAGAAATTTCTACGAAAGTGAGGTTAGAAGTAAGTGAAATTAAAATGAATACACAATAAATCAACTTCTGGTATGAGCAGCACTGGCTTTGTAGGATTCCTATGGATGTGCCGTCTGACACCATGACACCATGGCTCCAATTGCAGCGCATGTACGAGGTTGTATTTTTTTTGGGTAAGATGCGGCAAGATTTTGAACCTAGCTTCGAGTGTAATCCGGATTTGATTAGATGTGGAATTCAACATCATACGGCTAAATTATCATTGGCTTGTGCCTTCTTTACTTTAAATTCCTAACGGCCGCAAGCTACATACTTAGAAACATTTAAAAGGTCATAGTACATGTATGTGTAGTGACAGTTAAGCCACACTACGTAACGAAGTCAACAGGATGATGGACCTTCCCCAAATGACGGCGAATATGGAAAGGAAGACGGACGTAATTAATCTGAAAATCTTAACAAAATGTTGGCAAAAACTCAAATGATCTATGTATCTGTGATCGAACTCTGGACAAACAGTTGAAGGAGCGTTGTTTTAACCGATTGGCAAAGCATAGTCTGCGCTTGGGATGGCCTCAAGCCAAAACAGCTACGACTATTCCATTCCAAAGTTGAATACATACTGCTCTATATACAATACTACATATGCATGTGGACTTCGAAAGTGACCGCTACTACCACTATAAAACTGCAAAAGTTTATTATAAATATCAACAAAAAACAACATCTGTATTGGAGAACGGGCCAGTATATCTAACCATTCAATGGGAGGAGTGAGATTGTTAAACTTAACGTCATTGAGAACATCATCGACGGCGGCATTGGAAACCATGCTTAGTTTCATTCCGCTTGACATTTATTGTAGTAGTCTGGCAGCCAACAACAACTGCTATAAGATTGAGGGAAGGCCTCTATTCTGTCTCGATGGGAGGCTACCAATGGATTGACGGAAACGGATCACATGAACCCGATGTTAACATTCGAAAAGAGATTTAATGCAAGGATTCCTGACAGAAGTTACTGGAAGAACTGGAGGACTAAAAAGAAAAAGGAGCTGGAATGCACAGTGGTACAGGAGCCGTATATTGTGAAGCCCTAGGAGTAAACTGCTCCAAGCTGCTGAAATCATACGTGAGAGTAATATCGTCGGACAAACGATAACTGTCTATATAGACAGCCAGTGGACTCTGCTATAACTCGGTCGAGGCTGGTGAGAACCTGCAAATTACTAACCTGCAAACGAGATATCCAGAGCCAATACGGTGATCCTCAGTTGGGTACCAGGGCATATGAATATCGAAGGAAACGAGAAGGCGGATGAGCTTGCTAGGAAAGGGTCGACGTTGCACATATCGCGGGCCCTTCACTTTGTAGCAGCCCCAGTCAGTGCTTTAAAAAAAAAAGTAGAATATGAACCCATCGATCGTGCAAACAGACGCTGGATTTATCTGGATACATGTGTAACGGCTAGAGCTCTATGGCCAGCCTTTAGCAAGAAGAGATCATCAACTCTGGTTAAACTCAGTCGTCATAAAGCACGGGTCATTTCTGGCGTAATTACAGGTCCTTGTGTCATTGGCCTTCACGCAGAGAAAGTCGGTGTGCTGCATAATGACTATTGTAGAAGCTGCAGAGACGAATAAGAAATCGAATCTATTCGTCACCTGCTGTGTGACTGTCTTGCCCTATCTGTTAGAAGAAAGAGAACTCTTGGCAGTCGTTTCGTCTCGGAGCTGGAGGACTTAGGCAATGTTGAGCTGGTGGACCTCTTGAGATTTATATTACTATCTGGGTGGTTCTAACAGCGGACCTTATTACAGCGTTCCCAGCGTTAATGATTGGGCACAATGGACCCGAATTGTGGGTTTAAGTGAGCAGTGACCTTCTGGTCACAAGGCACCCATCTACCTAACCTAACCTAACCTTAAAGTCATGGCACGCGTAGTAAAGCTCAGCATTTTTTTACTAGATACAAGGTCTAATAGGCTCAATTCAAGACTATTGCCACAATAAACCAACAAGTCCAAAAATGCATTATTAATATTATTCAAGTCAATAATTCATTTTTGCAGTTGCAACTTGGAACTTGTGCAGCAACTATTAGATCTGTTCCCGCACTTTTTGCATCAAAACTCGTTGCTTGTCACTATTTCTAAAAGTGGGCGGTGAAATTCTCTTCGAGAGAAACAAATGTCAAAAAAATCGAAAAAAAATCCAATAATAAATTCTGATATGTACTACGAAGAAAAAAATTCTGTGAATTACGAACGAATGCAAAAATCACACACAACTCTCTCCCCAGTCAAATTGGAAACCACCCATGGAGAATAAAAATTGAAATCTAATATCACCTGAGTTTCAAATACCACCAAGAGTTGGTGTCTCTTTCCTATCCCTTCTTCTCTCTTCCAAATTAACTAACGCCCGTGCCCTGTTATCAGTAAAAGGGTATTCATATCCCCTAAGGTATGTGCAAATTATAAAAAAAAAAGTTATAAAGAAGCTCAAAAAACTTTCATAAAGGGGTCGTACAGGGTCGGCCTTAGTAACATATACGTCCTATCATAGGATACATTGATTTCCTATGTTTTAACTTATAAACATGAGGCGAAGCTTAAGTTCATCATCATTTTTGAGTTCATCATCATCTTGTAAATTTTGCGGAAAGCTTTTAAGAAGCCAGGTCTGCTCCCGCAATTATATGCAACAACTACATGGTTATAGAAAAAATACTATGAAATTCAGTTTATTTGGCAGCTTTGAAGTTCGTCTTCTTCTAAGCTATTAAGAATTCTGCAAGCTGGGGTTCACATACTCATTGAAAATAAATAACATGTGTCAATTTAAAAAAAGACAAAGGGAATGACCATAGCATTGCTACAGTCTTTCGTGCTTGTCAGCCATTGGATAAGGACTTTATGAGACACTTTTTAATTGTAAGCATTTGTTACAGTGAAATGTCCTCTAATTGCACATAAGAAAAAACTTCCGTTCTTATTCACTCTTGGACGCTTCATTGCTTATAGCCATGTCATCCGTCCAAACTCGTTTAGTCCTTAAGTAAACTTTTGCAAGTACATATCCTTCAAGCCAATAAACGTCTCTTGAATCGGTAACGAAGTTATCTACCTAAACTTTCGTCTGAAGAAGACTCAGCAACATCCAGTTCATTACTGCTACTAGCTATACAGTAATGTCATCTTCTCCTGTCACAGTTCAATGACTTTCGTTCGCATTTTGCAGTGTCAGTTGGGCTCTCCTCTGTTGGAGGAGACATGTTTTCTTAAAAATTCAACAATTTCCCATCATTCGAAAGATACCTTCTCCACAACCGGATTTGGGAATTTCAATTTCCATTTAATTGCCAAGCGACTCCCACTCGTGCACCCACACCGGTTCGCCTCATTATTAGAAGGGAAAACGACCTCTGGTGAATTGTTTACGCTCTGTCGATCATCTCAAATTGGAAAAAAATAAACAAACATTATTCTCATTCAATTGATGCCTGCAGCCGTAAAAATTGTATCAACACGCTTTTTATTATGTGTTTGACCTATGAGCGTTTTACTGTAGCGATTGGGTGGGATGGTGAAACCTTTGCCACCCCCTCCAATTGAATTAAAAGTAAATTGCTTTATTTTTGCGGTTACTTGTGGCATCCGCACAATTTTTCTCATTTCTCCAAAGTCAACCAGCCATCTCCCCCAAAAGTTGATTTATTCATCCACTTTAAGTCCTTTAAGATACACAAAGTTGTGTTGCTAATAAACATTACTGAAAGGAGGCGGCCGCTTGCAGCCAAAAAGGAAGCGGGCGCCGCCTGCCATGGCACTTCTTACAGACGATGACGACGACACTGGAATAAAATTATTTTTTTATGTTTCGGCGGAAACAATAACTACATTACGTTCTTCGGCTTTCCGTTGTGGTGTTGGAGGGGCAGGGTGGAGATAAAACTTTGCCGTCGTTCGTCCTGGATGCCATTGCGTGTGTTTTTCTTTGTGTATTCTAGTATTAAGTGATGAATGAATTTTCCGAAAGTTTGCGAATTTTCGCGTCATATGTCATTGATGGGTAAAACTTTCAGTCAAGCCTATAAAGAGTGGAACGCTTGTTGTATCTTAGACACCAGGAAGGAACAGGTTATCGAATTATTTGTTGAGATGATGAAAAGGAAATGAATAGCCTTGGAGCGACTTTTTGTGAAAGTTGTCATTATAGATTGCTTTATTTTAATGAAACTCCAATAAGAAGGCTTGTACAGAACAGCAATATAGTATTCTGCTTTGTAATGTATAAATGTAAATGCCCGCATATGCAAAGCTCAAACTGGATAACATCTAATAGCATCAGCTGTGGGGTAGATACACCACTATCTTCAAAGTCCCCCATTGACACACTGACATAGAGATTAATAAATCACAACGTGAACAGCTTTTTAAGTATCTAAGCATCGAGAGTATGTGCACATCTATTAGTTTATACAATTACCCATGTCTTACACAAAATTATGTCACACATTTGTCTGTTCTTTTGTTGCATCATAAATTATCTCTTGAGACACTGGACTCGAGATTATACTCACAGCAATGACAGTATCTATTTCCCAAGCATCAAATGGCATTCAAAATGACTGTAATTTTGAAAACATCATCCGCTTCCTTGGTTGTCCTTTAGATTTTCCAACTTCAACAAATGCACTTGATTAAATATCAACACCTCCCATCAAAACAATGGTAATACTCCTTGAATCCGCTTCAAATCCACCCCAGTTCATCCCTGAAAATCTCCTCTCACACAAATGTCTGGCAAGCACCAGAGACCCAGTAGTCCTTCTGCCGGATGCCGGACATAATGCCCATTTCTGCTGAGTATACTTTTGTTTGAGTGTGTGTTGTATGTCGAAACATATGCTCACTCGATTTGTTATTCAATTCGAAAATCTATGTTGTATCTAAGGGGTTGGTTCTCGGTTCTCGGTAGCTTGTCGTCTGCCTGCCCGGGATAGAAGAAGTAGTTTCTGGTATTTTGTTAAAGCTTGAAGAGATACATAAATTAGATAAAACGGTAACATTCGTCTAAGTTGACCAAAACCACCCTTTGGGAATGTTGGAGACTTTTTATTTTTATTTGTCCTGTTCTTGTTGTTTTCTGTTGCTCTTTGCCTTGTCTCGGAAGAGTTGAAATAGAAAGGAAAGGAATTGTTTAGTAGTGCACACGCCTTTTGAATTACAGTAGTGACTGACACACGTCTTGCAAGGAGTTGAAGTTGAAATTTTCCTCTTCTTTTTCCGAAAGGACGATAGGAAGAAAAAAAAAACGTTGCTCGTATGCTCTTTGAGATTTAGCTAGTAGATTGTTATTAGAGTTGCTAATGCATTCCGTCCAATTGAATTATTGCAAGCACCGACGACAAGGATAACGATCGTGTGTGCGTTCGTTAGTATGTTGTTCATAGTAATTCGTCTTTTTCTTATTCTGCTGCTGTTCCTTTTTGTTAAATTTACTTCTCCTTAGTTACATCACAGTACTTGGTGCGGAAATCGAATGTGAGTTTTGTTATATTTTTTATTTTTCCCCTTTTCACTCGGGAGCCTAACAAATTGTTTTAGCATGAATGAGAAAAAAAAAAAAAAAAAGAGGAAATGGAGATAGGAAACAGCAGAGGACGATATATCGTGAGAGTGGAAGCAAATCACAATAAAGGATATTCATTGAATCGATTGGTATTTGCCTGAATAATCTCTCAACACATCAGTTTCTGTTTTGGTTTTTATTTGAGTATTTGGCTTAGATCCTTTAACAAATCGTCGTTTGAATTTGTGGAAATTATCCAAGCCACAAAAAGGATTTAGATGAATGTTATTCCTACTAAAAGACAAAGGAATAAATTCGTGTTTAAGTGCTTAGAGAAAACATACAGTCATCGCAAAAAAAAAGCGGACAGTAAAGGCTTATCGTTGCAAGAGTTTAAAAAATAAATGCGCTTGAATAGAATTTTTTGAGTGCACATTTTGATTTAGACTGCGGATAGAAGATAGTGGGGGAAAGGTTTGCCGTAATTTTCAGCCGTATGCATTCAATTTTCAAAATCTATAATTAAAACGAATAATGAAAAAATTACTGTGAATTATAACCAAATTGAACAATTAAATTCTATCGTAATGAGAGATTTTTTTTACAATTTACGAGCGCCAAAAGGGTTATGATTACCGTCTTAATACTTATTTCTTACAAGGGAGAAAGAGGAAGAGATGAGAATAGAATACACAGATCTTTGATAGCAAATGATGTGGTATGTTACAACTTAAGCTTATTCCCACCCGAACTGCAACTAGGTAGGTATTTTATGAAACTTGACAATACGCAGGGCTGAAAGCTATAGTTTTTATTTATAGACGGTGGTCTCGCTTTGAAATTGTTTCGTTCCTTGGATAGTGTTCTTAAAATCTACACTATCATAAATAATTCTGATATACAAAAAGTATGTATATAGCCTGATGCTATGAAACCGAAGCTACAGCTGTGGCGCAAGTATTAGGTCAACTTTCAGGCTTCGATAAGAGTCTGGCCGGAAGTAGAGTGCAGACGTATTTTCGCCGATGGTTTTAGGCGGAGATCTTTGCTATCGCAGTACTTGTATCTATAGTGATAGCCATGATGCTGGACCTATACTTGAGGTCATACTTGCGCCGCAGTTGTAGCCTCGGTGTTATACATAAGGCCAGATATGTATGTAGGTGGGGCTCGAGATCATTAAAGCTCTAGTGCAGCTCATAGCGAAAGCTATTGTCAGCAGAAAGTGCACCACCTACTGTCACCACCCCTATTTACCCCACACAACGCTTATACAAGGTGGTGGGGGTTGCGTAGTCTTGTCATATCTATGCAAATGTGGCAAAAATACCAACTCAAGCGTACAAAAGATCTATTAGATAGAAACCGTGCTGATTTTGCAAGAATTCTTTCGACCAGTACTGGTCACTGGCCCTTTGCGATTCATGCGGCCAGAATAGGCACTAGGTTTAATGCTCACTGCCGCAGCAGTGTTTGTGCACGAGAAACAAAACTATTTTGTTATTTTAAATGGAAAACAAGAAATATTTCATAAACATTTCAGAAACGTTACACAAAGCGTCCAGACCAAACGAAACATTTCTGAAAGGTTTCAGAAACGCTCGGTCATCTAAGGTGCATCTAACCTTTAGGTACAAAACATCGTCAGCGTTTGGCAATGCTTCTTGTGTACGAGAATAGAGGACCAAGCAATTCTTTTGTACCAATTTGGATGCAATTGGCTGGTTAAGGCTTGTCGGAAGTCACCAAAAGGGGCAACTCTTGTCTACATATGTACATACATTCAAAGTTTGGAATGTACAGAACGTACTTGGGTACAGCGGACAAGGTTTAACTTTAGGCCAGTTAACGTCCTATAAGCTGAGGCCAGATCAGACGGAGTAAGTCTTGCAACGACGATTCTAGGTAGATCCATATTCGGTTGAATATGTCTATGGCTTAGCGCACAACTTTGAGCGTTTGTTGGGAGTGGACTGAGGTACCAGTTACGCGTACATCTACTTCAGTTCAGATTGCAGACAACATTTCAGTCAGGGCAGGTCAAGGCAGCCTTAATCGATCTTATTTCTGTCTAAATTCACAATAGCAATCTGGAAGATGGAAGATGGAGGAAGATCCTCCAAATAAGCTCTTCAAAACAACACTCTACGTTTAGCCTTATTTTAATTTTATTTTGTGTTAACGTTGGCTAAATTGGAAGGAAAGTGATAGTAAACTCAAGTGGTAGAAGACTTCACTATTTATTTTCCTGGGTGGTGTTCAAATTTTTGTACAGTGAATTGTATATAATTTTTGCATTCCTTTGTAATCCACAGCATTTTATTCGCATTCGTGTTGAAATACGTTTTGCGATTTCCGAGCAAATTATTTTTAATTTGACTAGTGCATGGAGCCTTTAATAAATGACCGAATATACTACCACTATCCGTCTGCGTTATTTTACTGAAAGAATGAAAAAGTTCTGTCCTCGGTTGTATGAGTTGAGTACACAGACCAACGGGAAAGGTCCCTTTATTTCTTGCGACTAGTGTACGTATTTATAAATGTCTACAAAGCACGAGCAATAGACGTCATCCCTCTTCAAGTGATAATCAAATCTATCGCAAGCAATAACTCAAAAGAAGTCCTTTCGTGTTCATGCTGTGTGCATGAATGAGGACACATGCTTCAGCAGTGGATGCCTAATACAATTGTCCTTAAGTATGTTCTCGTTCCTTTTTCAGTTTGCTTCGTGTTTTTTCATGAAGCCTTATTGGATAAGAAAAAAATTATTGAAGATGTTCTTTGTCAAATGAAGTTGCAAAAGGATATTAGAAGAGAACATTAAACCGATAGGAAATCCTGTCAATCATTTTTACCCGCCTCTTCTTTGTTCTCCTGCCTTCATGTGAGGGATCACAAGATAATATTCAATGAAAAGTGAAATATTTCGCAAGTTATTTAAATTGTTTTAGTTCGTTTTTTTTGCACGATGCTGGGAAGGATTAAGAATTGAATTTCACTCGGCGGCATTCGCTTTCAATTATTCACATCTTACACAGGTGAGTCTATGCTATTCTGCTGGAATTTTTTTCTTCTCCCAATTTTCACATAAGTGAAAAGGAATTTTCAATTCACACCTTCACCTTGGACGGAAAGAAGTGGAGAATTTGAAGATAGCCACCGGCATAGACACACAAATTTTTTTGCAAGTGTTTTCTTAGTGGGGGACTAGGTTTTTTTTCTGGTTTTTTGTGGTATGGTAAGGTGCGCTTCCATTTGTGGTTTTCCATTCACATTCCCTTTAAGTGTTTCTACACACAACGATCAGGGGATGCGGGGCATAGCAAAACGAAAGCTAGTAAGACAGGTGAAACAATGGACAGGATGATATCAGGGAGGATTTTAAATTAAAAAATTGCTGAAAATGTGAGAATGTAATTTATTTTAGCAATTTCCGACACTTTGGGCTTCTTCTTGCTTTTCATTGAGTCTGCAATTCTTTTTTTTGGGCTTGTGTCGTTTGTGAGCGGAGTTTTTAGAATAAAAAGTGTGGACTAACTTTGAGGTTTTAGAACGAAAAGTTGGATTTTAATTCAATCTACTGATGCGTATGATGAATTTATTGTTCAATTGGGATAGTACTTTGGGACACTTTGTGTTTTAGTAACTATTTTTTTCGATCAAGAGCGCAGTGTACACACCCGACTATTGTCTTCGAACTCTTATAGCCATGTATCAATACTTCCATTATAGGAGGTGATCAACACTGGGAAATACAACAGAACCAAAAATAGAATATACATAACTGGCTCTAAGCTCTTGTTCTTTATAAAAATGCTGATTGCAGTATTTTTCAACTCGAAATCATCACAGCCGTTACAAAGGCATTATCACTGACATATAGGCTATGTTATAGACGCTGCAGTAATAAGGTAGAAGTTTTTGGGTTGTCGTATGCCGGGAACCACAACATATTGAACGAAACTAAAAGGCCGCAGAGCTTGCAAAATAGAGGTCGGCGCTGCATGCATCACAGCTTCGTGCAACTGGTTGGCGTATGGGGGTAGATCCATAGCGATACTTTAGCACCAGCGTTGCCAGATTGGGAGGTTTCCCACCAGATTTAGGGTTTTTTTTTTATTGACGGATTTTCCATGATTACTTACATATATTTTTGACTGATTTTTATCTCTCGTGTAACTTCATGCGGAATTGTCACGCCAATGATCAAGTAACTGTATATCAAGTAACTCGAATATCGTCACAAAGTAAGCATAGTGGTGGGCAGATTTTGATTATTTTTTTTCAATCGAAAAAAGAAACAGTTTTTTAAGGATTTTTTTTTTGGAAAAAATAAATAGACACACGCTAAAAGAGTGGGCATGACTTAATATATTATAAAAGGGATTTATTAAGGGAATGAATATCTAGATAAATTTGCTTAGATACTTTTTTCCCCCTTGGTAGGATGATGAGTGCGTACAGCGGAAGAGGGTGACAGAAGATGTGCACAAGAAAGTGCTGTAGCGCAAAACAAGAGCAGCGTATCGTCCGCTGTAAGTGCTGGACGATAAGTAAGAAAGCTGAGCAAATATTGGGCACCTTCGAGCGAAAAATACTCCGTTGGATATTAGGTCCTTTATGCGAGGAGCGCGAATGGAGGAAAAGTACTCTATGAGCTGTACCAGGATGTGGATGTAGTCCAAAGAGCCAAGATACGCAGACTACATTGGCTCGGCCACATCGAGCGAATGGCCAAGAATGCTCCAGTCAAGACGATCTTCAAATCGCATCCCACAGGTTCGAGACAGCGATGAAGACCGAACCTCCGGTACAAAGACCAAGCTGTCGCGGATGCCAGAAAACTTGGTCTTCACAACTGGAAGCAGCGTGCTTGGGACCGCAGAGGATGTAAGGCAACTATGTCTCAGGCAAGGACTCTACAAGGGTCTGGAGCCCTTTATGTAAGTGAGTACTTTTTTTCCAGTTTTATGTTAATATGCTAAAAAAGTAAATTTTTCGAAAAGTGGGCATGTGAGTGGACAGATTGTGAAAATGTTTACACTTGTGCAGTAATTTAGTCCATCTTATTTCTCTGCATTACAACCTATGTTTGAAACGTAATATACCTTTAGGATAGGGTATACAAAAATCTGGAGTTTTTAGCCCAAAAAAATGTAAATCTGGGGGAACATTTTTGAGCATCTGACCAAGCTGTGTAGCACCAATAGCTCCTTCGTCTTTTTTCCCTGACAGAGGGTCGATAGTCCTAAACTTTTCTAATTTCTAACTTGCTGATAACTTCCGCTGTGCAAATTATAAAAGTAGGGCTTAACGGTTATCCGGTGTCTAGATCTGCCTTAACTCAGAAACTTGCAAGAAAAGAGATGAGTTATTTCTGTCTCATAATCAGAATTGCGTGACCCTTAATGCACCAGTGCGCCACAATAATATATGCAATGTTTCTAATTGGTAGTTATTCTGGCTCATGCTAGTTGCAGTTGGGCGATATTTGACTTGTTATTTATCATTTTCTCGGTATCAATTTTGGGTTTTAAAGAAATGGGTCAAAGAAATGAGGACGTTACCTACACAATGTATGTATGCCGCCCCAAAACAGACCCAACTTTTCAGTTCGCTCGATCCTTGCATTACAGTCTATGTTGCTGTGTTGACCATTAGCAGTTCCTTTACTTTCCCTGGTTCAAAAGCTTGGAATATGACGGACGTGATAGCCTTTATAACGGCCTGGCTATGAGTGGTAGATGGAAGGACATTAGTGCAGCAAGTACTTCGACTGGAGTATGATTCACCAATCAGGTAGAAATAAAAGAGAAAATCTTCACCACGGTTTGTGATTAAAACCACTTTTCACTTTCCTTTTTTCCCATTCCTCTCCTGATGGGAAACTGACAACGACACCTTGTCTAAAGATCGCTTTGGGTCTATCTACAAAGAGAAGTACTACCGATATAACTGGAAGAAAGGATGTATAACAGAATCATAAACAAAGTGGAATGCACCGAGCTCTTATCCAAAAAATCAATGCCAAGCTTAGATAAATAAAGAAGACAGAGCGCAAAAAACACAACAGGAAACAGAGCGGAAGTGATCGGGCACAAAGTTATATATCAAAATGTATTTACGCACAGACCGGCGGACATGTATGGAAATACATGCGCCCACAACTGAATGCAATACGTGTAAAAGCTAAAGGTAGCTGAGGCTAAAGTGTGGATATATCCTTTAGGCAAAAGCAGAGAACAAACTCTGAACCCTATGGCGAACCAGTGAACTGAAAAAAAAGCATAAATTGGAATACAGTCCCGCGGAGAGAATCATTGAAGTGTGCGTGGTGTGTGTTTAGTACGTTTTCGAATTCCTGGTATCGATTACTCCTGATTGCGAACAGTGGATTCAAGTGGCACTCGGGTCGTTTTTTAGTAGGTACTAAAAATACTATTTATCTCTAAGGCTGTACTTTGAAAATACGATCTGGATCTCTGGTTCAACCGATTAGTAAACTTGTTATTAATCGGCACAAAGCATTCAACATTCCAATAAACAAAAAAATGGGATCCAAAAGCACCTTCCAAAAATCGACTTCATCATATTTAGCAAATTTATTTCCCCCGAACATTGATCCTAAAGCGATGTACTCCTAAATCACAGTTCAAACAAATTGTCCACTTCAAAACTCTTTATCTCTACTCATCAATATTCCTTATCACCTTTTGCTCTTTGCCACTGTTTTTTTTTTTTGAATGGTCACCCTCACCTTCGACTAATTGGGGTCTTTTGGTCATGAATAATAGTGAAATTTTTCATCCTCCATACCGTTGGTTCCATCAATTCAAAAATCCTCGGGCTAAATAAATTTCACAAAATTCTACTAAACTGCCATCCCATTGCACGCTGACGACACAACGCACCTACCTACCTTAAGCACTTTGGCTTCATGTAGAAGTTTTTGGCAAAAATATCATCTAATCTTAATTACTTTTGTTTAATTACTTTCGCGATGACTTTCTCCGTAGACATTGAGAGGAGAAAAGGAGCAGAAGAGTTCCAGCGAAAACCTTTGGGCGTAATGTCAGTTCACTCTAAATTCGCTCTACTACCACCACCACCGACACCACTCTGCTACCTATCGAATGAAGTCATATTTATTCCGGAAAATACCTCGCAGTGTTTTTCTTTTCCACCAGTAGTACAACAAAAGAAAAAAACAAAAAACAAAAAGCCAACCAAAAAATATATCCAATTTTTTCCAGTTCTGCCCCATACCAATCTATCGCGATGGCGCCCAACGCAACGCCTCTACTCATGTAATCTGAAACATTTTTCCATTAACAAACATCCCCCCGGTGGTGATGCTGGAACAAGGTATAATTGACTTGGCTTGGAATGATAACGACCTGAAGATTAAAATCTTTTATTATACAAAACACACCAATCTTAAAATGGTAACGTCTGCTTTTGCTCCTTGCTCCTGTTAGGCCTATCCTTCAGCTTCAACCTGTGCCTGTGCCGACGCGCCGCACCGCGTCGTTGTTGTATATGGGCTCTTCTCCCTTGACATTTAAAATCTGTTTTTGTTACACATTTTTCTTCGTGGTGTTTTGCTTTCCGGTGTAAGAAAACATTAAGCGCTCTTTAAAGTGTGTGGGTAATGTGAGGCTGTAACTTAGTTACAAGGAGTTTCCTCTGTTGAAGTATGAGGCATGAGTGTTGTTCAGGCCTGGGGCTGCAAAGGTGCGGGAGGGTGTCCTTCTGACAAATTAACATAATAATAATTTTTATGATGGAAACTTTTGTCGTTTTAATTCGGCATCTTTTCTTTCCAAAAAAGGTGGGAAACAAAGGTGCAAATCAGCAAAATAGCCGAGAGGTTATTAAGTAGACTGGTGGCTTGCGTGTACTTAACTTAGGACAAATGGTGGGCTCGTACAAAAGGGTTGTAATTAGACGCCTCGGGGTAAGTAGGAGCTTAAAATACATAAATTGGGATTGGTATCCAGGGAATGCAATAATTATTAATGATCCAGAGAACAATATTGTAGATGGAAACAAATGACCTTAAGGGTCAGCAAATATTTTACAGGGACGTTGGCGATAAGAGAAGGGTACATTTCTTCCTAGTTTACATATAAACCTAACTCCTGTGGCCGTAGAGATTCCTTTTGGAAATTTAATTTATAATTCTATCGATTTGATTGCTCTAAAAGGATTTAGAATCAGTATCAGTCTTCTAGAAAAGCCGCGGGGTGAGTTATACTGTTGAACTCGGAATTATTTTCTTAAATAATGTAGTTATATATTAGGAAAATAATTTTGCGATAAATTGTATAAGAGGCAGATCTTCTTCTTCTTTCTTATCGTCAAGGTTATGATCCGGAATAGAAGGATCGCAACCCCTCCACAATACTATATTCCTACTGGTCTGCCTGTGCGGTTTTCCGGTTTGACCTCTAGCTTGCCACTTTCGGATCACTTCGTCACAGTAGCCAATCGAATGCTTGCATTTTTGTGATCCAATTGAATACGTTTGAATACGACAATATAAAATGATCCTGTCGTGTTCTCTGTATAGAAAGCAGAGCACTTTTCACACTTAGAAACACAACTCATATGTCTCTGTCTTTTTTGAACTGACACCATTTCCCTCACAATCAAATGCTCGTTGCAAGGATGTATATGGTCTTCTCTTATAAAAGCTCCATCGTCAGCGAGGAATAACTTGTGGACTTTGCTGATTTGAATGAAGTTGCTCTGAAGCTCTAGCTCTTGCGTAGAAAGGGCGTTCCAGATAAATTTTAAATATTATCAAGGCTGCATACGAAGGCGGTAAGTGTCCCTTCTTACACAATGGTAAGGTGTCTGCCTATTCTGAGGTCAAAAATGGAATACGTCAAGGGTGCATACTGACACCAGTATTCTTATTGGTGGTTATGAGCGTTCTACTTCCTGCAGCTTTAAAGGGAGGTAAATATGGAATGCGTTGGACTATGACATCTTACGTTAGACACCTTGACCAAGCTGAGGATGTTTATGTACTTTTACGTACGGTAATAGACTTTTATTTGATGGCCCACAATCTAGAAACTGGGACTTCGAACACAAGAAGTCGAGTAAGTTAACAGCTTTCTATGTTCGGAATGTTATCCAAATTCTGGAGAATTAATGTCATCAGTTTACCAAGCTGCTACTCCAAAGTAGAATCATCGGTACTGATTTATAGGTACAGTACTTCACAAACCAAACATTTGTACTAATAATAATCATCTTGACAAGTTTTTGGCCGAACTATATCTCCAACGAAAAACTTTATTAGAAAAAGGACTAACTCTATGAAGCAGATTGTGACAGCAGATTGGACATACCTTGTGGTGGGAAGACAACTCTATTTGCGAAATTAAAACTGAATTTCAGCACTAGTCTTTATTTCCAAACCCATTATCTGCTTCAGAGTCCTGCACGTTTCATCAATCCATTTCCAAAGAGCTTGAATGGTCTTCAACTACTCTGCCGCACATCGTATGAGTGTAACACATGGCTATGAATGTTTTTTAGAATGTATCTCAACAAAGTAGCGGCGGCCTAGTTTCACTTAGTATAATAGAATTTTGTTTCAGAAAAACGATCACGATCTGGTAGAGATAATTCCTGCCAAGGAAAGTTGCGCGATTAACCTGTGACGAAATGTTGAGTTAGACCTTCATCGTCAAAGCATACTGCCTTCAATGGAGTCACAGCTACCAAACGGATGTGTGCAAGTATATAAGGAAACAAAGACGGTAAAAAGGAATGAGTAACAGAGACCTTGAAGGAATATCACAACGGAAGAACCGGAGCACCTAAGTATCACAAAAACCGTGGATAAGATCAAAAAGAGTTACCACTAGATAGGATGCCAGAATGCACAAAACAGAATGACCCAAATCAATAAGCCCTAGAAAGATGCATGTACAACATCGGAGCGCAATTCGAAAGAATCGCAATGGACGCAGCAAGAAATTTTGCGACCCGTTTCCTTGGCAACAATTACGTCCTGCAAGAATTTCAAGCTTCAGCAAGTACTCTTGCCAAACCAAGAAGATAAAACTTGTGTAGATAGAAGGAAGGAAGAATATAGAGTCGCCAGTCTGCGACAAGGAATTGTGTGAAAGGCTGGCTGTAAACAACACGAGGACGACACCCAGGATGCCCATTGATGGCAGTTTAGTCGGACGTTAGAGGAGTACCTTAGGAAGGCCGTCGACAAGAGCTAACGATACTTGAGCATTCGTCGGTATCGGTTTGCAATTTTGGACACTGCATCGAATACACCAGCAAAGTCGACTTTTGGGTTCAAAATGAGACTCCCGGCTGATATTCGACAGCGAAAGAAGGACTTTATGGCCCAGTGGCTGAGCTGAGGACAAGAATATTTTTAGTGCTAACACATTACACATTGGTCCTTGGTTAACCCATCTGCTGTGAGTGAATCAGACCGTTGCATTTATACAGAATTATTCTGTCCGACTTAATAAAAATGCAATCCCAAAAAGCTATTCTCTACAATGTCGCATTTCTGAAATAGTTTACAACTTTTCAGAATGTGTGCGTGTGTGGCTCCAAGGCAATGAGCTCCAAAAATCATAACTATATCCCAATTCCATAAAAATTAATTTCCAATCAAACTCCAATAATAGAGCAAATAATTAATGAACTTCCATATCCACTAAGCACGATACCCGCAGAGCACACAGCGTACAGATCATAATCATCATTACAGCACACATAGAAGCAACCACAAGAGGAAACAATCAAGTTCATTAGAAAATGTTGTACGCTGCCGCCTCCCTAGTCCCTACCTACTCCCCAATTTTTCACATTTCGTAAATTCCTAGCCCCTTGCCCATCCTCTTCGGTGTCATTATATGCTTGCTGCAGCTAGATACCGCTTCTACTTCAGTTGAATGCTGTGCTATTCTCTTCTGTTCTGTTCTGTTCAGCTGCCATTAGGTCCTGGGGCCGCAAAGGATAGTGTTTAAATTTTTTAACACATGTTTCTCGTCGTTCTCTCTCTCATTCTCTCTGTGTGTCAATTTGCGGACAAGCTTCATCTCTGTTTCTTCTGTATCTATATAGCTGCCTTACATATAATAACATAGGTTATAGCTCGGGTTTGCGGTTTGGGATTATTGTGTGATGCAGCAGACAAAAAGCGAAACAAAGCAAGGATTCAAGGGGGCAAGTGGCAGCAGTGGAGGCTATGTGACGTGCATGGATGCAGCACACAGCAAACACACGAAATAGTCAGGGATTAGCAATATAAGCGGACGTGAGCAATTTAGATAAAATTCGGTTCGGAAAAGCCACTCACCACTTGGCAAAAAGCGGGCCAACCCCAACAACCGACACGGGAGGAAAATCTACCGAGATACAGATAGATGAAAGAATCGAATTTTTAACCCGAGGGGTCTGCGGACTGCCATAAAACTCAGTTTGTTCTGTCGAAGAGGATGACATGGTATGTGTGTGTATGTGTCTATACGAGTATCTTTTTAAAAGCGCTCCTTGCCATTTCAGTCTATAATTCAAGTTTATGTGCAGCACATTCCTGTGTTGATGGCTAATTGCACGAACAGAATTCATTTGGCCACCTAATGATGCCAAAACAGAGTAATTCTTACTTTTCTACAAGAATGAGAAGCAAATCGACGGCCGGTGATCATCACGCCCTCTCCTCTGCCCCACACAAACACACAGACACGAATTAAAACCGAAATCGGTGCTCTCGATTATTGAACCCCACAACTGGTATACAGTATACTGCAGGATGGCCCTTCGAGCAGCATGAATTGATTGCTGCATTGGCTTGGCAGGTCATGATGCGCCATCATCATCGTCATAGACATTCATCCTCCAAGCAACTCTAATTCCGGTACACTGGCGCAGTTCCTGTGTACTTCCGGAATGACTACGCGGTGATTTGATTAAAAATGTTTTTTTTTCTGCAATGTCCTTTTTCTCTTTCTCTACATAAATTGCCAATTGAAATTCGTTTTTTTTTTTTTTTCGAATTCAATCGGTAAGGATAGCTGTGCTACCGTTAATTGTTTCCCATTGGTTCTTGCAGTCTAGGAGGGGAAGAAAATTGATGGCTTCCTTCGGTGTTTCTATCTCCTGTTCGCTTTTATAAATGCCCCCATATGGTGGGAAGATAAACGTGGCACTGTGTCACGGAAATGATTATGCTACTGGTTCAGACTAATTAGGGTGATAATTAGTGGTGATTAAGTTTGGGGATATAATTGCTAAATTTAATAAGCCACCGAGCAGAGAACGTTAATTAACGTGGTTTCGGAATCCATATGGAGAAAATATGGGTAATCAAATCACCGAAAAGTTTAGAAATCCTTTACTCATCATCGTCATCATCATCATTGGAACGCAATCAGACCTAAGCCATATCAAACTCAAATTATACACTAAACAATTGACCCCCCCTATAATGCTTATATGCATGGGATCTACCACAAAAGACGTCATCGACACAACTTGTTATCTCATCAAGTTAATCACCATGTGTTCATGTAGTGCTCCTTCCAACTTTCCGTCATACTCCGGCTCTATAGTTCGTGCGGTTGGGGGGTAAAACCAAATTGCGGTCTACCGCAAAACAAAACTTGAATTAGCCTAAAGTCCTTTCTATTTCTCATTTTCTCATCCTCAATCCACTCCTCAGGTGGATTGCTGCTATACAAATATTTAAGTGTGGGTATGTAGCTATATATTATAGTTGGCAAAACAAACTGTTTTTGAATTAATACTTCCGAGCATCAGCTTCACCTGATGGGGTATTTTCCTTCCCCCTTTCTCCCTTGAAGACGATAATACGTTGGGTACAAATTTTAGTACACTAGCCTCTCTATGAATTCCAAAAATTTTAACACCGATTCAACGAGAGGATACCCCGGTTGGGGTATCCATGGAATACCATAGGATAAACTTAGAACAAGAATCCCAAATAAGGAATAAAAGTACAAACAACCGAAACAGTTTAGAAAGTGAAATCAGGAAGCTTGCCGCTGTGTGGTTGTGTGTAGCGAAACATATTTAAGGAAGTGTGTGGAGAGATTTAAATGCCGCAGGATATCTGGGCAGGAAATTACTTTGGGTTCGTGTGTGAGTGAGGATGTTAAGAGGTAGATAAAGTGACAAATTTTGTACGGTGGGAGACTTGTGAATATTTTAATGTTCAGCTACGGACCTTAATTTAATGGAACTTAATGGATGTTTTGTGTGAGAGTAATAACCTTGCGTTAAGTGGCCGTTGCTTTACAGTAAACAATTAATTTAGAAAGATATTCATCGCTGTATAATTATTCACTGATTTACAAAACGATGAGCATTTAAGTTGGGTTTTCTGATGGGTGGATTTGTATTTGTCTTTTTGGACGATTTTACTGCTTTTTGTGTTCACAATGCGAATCCTTAAGCGTCTCCTTTTGCATTTCCAGGATTAACTGACTTTTATAATGGCGGAAGATACATATGTATTTTTGCACTTATTACGCACTACCATGAATTATTTGGCTTGAACGGATAGGTTTAAATACCTTTACCTACAAATTTATTCTCCTTGGGTGGTATTCGAAATTATTGCGAAGAATTATGTGGGAATTTTGTTCATTTGATTGTAATTCACAGTATTGTTTCGCGTTCGTATTGGAATATTCTACAGTGGCATTTCTTTTGTACGAGGGGCGACTGATAAATTCGCGGCCTGATATACTCAAAATCGAGTTATCTTCTAATTATTGGTAACTAATAGTATGCATATCCATAATTAGAACTCGACTTGAATAACAGGTCAAAAATAGCACGAAGTTTAGAATAAAACTCTGAAGAATTTGGGTGAAATTTTGCTGATGCTACATGTATTAAAGCAAGCAGTATTTGCCAGTAAGTACTTACTAAAAATATATCCTGTGATTAATTTGTGTTATGCAATTCCTTTTCTAATTAAAAAAGATGTTGGAAAAAGTCGACGCAACGCCAGTCTTTATGGATGTGCAGCCTTAATGACTGGCTATATTTGTTTCAAAAATTGTAGGGTCACAATTCGAGACGACTAAACTGGAGTTTTCGTTCTAGCCCTATCATTAATGGTACTTTACTTATGGCTTTCTGGAAACATCTTTTACGGTTTTGATTAGATTTCATATTTGAATAAGTGCAGGCAAGTTCTATAAGATGGCGTATGGCAGTATATCTAATTTGAAGACAGTTCTAGTCTTCGATTAAACAAAATTTAAAATTAAGGAATCGGATAGATTTCGACGTTTTCGCATGCCATCAATGAAGCACCTAATTCTCGATATTCACTTAAAGCGGCAGTGTCATGGTTTGTGATGCTCCTCTGGACATGGTATTGGCCCGATCATTGTACAAAAAACATCTTCAAAGACCCTATGCTGCCACATGCCAAAGAGGAGTTGCCTTTCAAATGGATCATCAGGATAACGATCCAAAACATACCTTAAGACTTCTCAAAAAGTTATAAAATGGGCAGACTTAGTCATTATCAAGTCAGGTATTTTCCGCCGAAACAGCATAAAGAGCCCATAGGTACAGCTCTGCAACGTCTAGAGTTGCAGCGGATTGGTCAAACTCTCCGAAAAGTGATAGGTCCACTTATAAAAACATGATGTAATGGAAACCTCTTACTCACGATGGCAGGATACGCGGCGGTCTTGGAATTATATAGCGCACAATAGTGAAGAAGTAAGCACGTAAGAAGTGGAAAGAGTTGACACAAGATGGTGCCTAGGCATTGATGCTCTAGGATTCAAAAGGACATTACTGAGCCAAATCAAGTTTTCAGATACCGTCATGTGGCGCTTTTGCAGTATATATTCTTTGTGAGTTCCCAGTGCCCATATACATATTTAGTTTTAATGTATATTTACATATATGTAGTTGTAATGCATTTTAAGGAGCGTTATCGTCTCTTAATGCCCAACTGATAGGTACTTCTTATTGATAGCTTGGCCTTCTACAAGAAATGAATAATGCACAACTCCATAGTAATCCATGAAAATAGATTTTTTTACTGAAAACTATGTGTCTATCAGCAATAACCATCCGTTTTTAGCAGGAAAGCCGACACGGTCGACTTCAATTGATTGATTAAAACTATGAATAAATCGAGATGTTGGCCACCTTCCTTCATCGACATGTTCCTTAGTTATTGATGGCAATGCTTTACCAAAACGGCCATCTTTGGCGACATTTTCACACCCACCTAGAAAGCGTACATGTCAATCTTCAATCTGAAACCACTCTTTGCTTTAGTAGAACATCGCTACCAAATTATTTCTCCAATGTTTCTGTGCAGCAGGGTTGTAAAAGAATGCAATCTTTTGGGAATGTATTCTGTGATTTCTCATCAAAGACTTAAAAGAGTTCATTCAATTGACTTCACCTTTGGACTCGGACTTAAAAAATTAAATCATCATTCATATGACTGAACCAGTCATTTTAACCAAATCAAAGATTTGAAGTCACAAGAATTAAATCTTTGTGACTGCACTGCATTCTTTGAAGTCACACTGAAGTCACTAGCATTCCCTTCAAGACTTCATAGAAATTGATGGCAGTCTTTAAGATTTCACACTAATTTCTTTGAAGTATTTGAGACTTCGCTATGTTTTTGAAGTCATTTCGACCATAAAAAAGCAAAGACTTCAAAGAAATTAGTGTGCAGTCTTAAAGACTGCCATAAATTTGTATGAAGTCTTGAAGACTTTTGTGAAGTTTTAAAGACTTCAAATGAAAGCTAAGACTTGAAGTGAATGCTTGTGACTTCAGTGTGACTTCAAAGAATGCAGTACAGTCACAACGATTTAATTGTTGTGATGTCAAATCTCTGATTTGGTTAAAATGATTAGTTCAATCAAATCCTTCAAAATGAAGGGTGAAGTAAATCATGAATTCAAAATCAAAATTAAGCATTTCTGTTCTTTTACATCTCTGCTGTACAGTTCATTTAATTTTAGAAATTCGTTGCTTAGTTTTTGTGTCCGTTTCATTGTAACATGCATAGTACAGATAGTTTCGCTAAGGGGCGAAGGTTTTTAACTCGAATTCCAGTAACAAGATATCTCTTATCGGCTCTTGTACCCACAACCCACCATCTTATTCTTTCGGTAACTACATAAATTTCATAATCTGAAGATTATAAGTAGATTCCAAAGGAATTCTAGTTTGTTTAGTATCTGATCTGGCTAGCCGCCTTATGTGTTTTTTTAATAATCTATAGGTAGATACCCTGATATCGAAAGTCGCCGTTCGAGTAGTACCAGGAAGTGTGTAGTAGCGTGATATATATGCGGACTTATCTTGGTACACGACCTTAATAATTGCTGTGGCTTTTCTAACTTATTTGCCAACTTACTTCCTTATACTTTCTTACCACTTACGGCTACAGTGACTTCTGTAAAAGCTGCAAGATGTTGGACTTGGAGCTAAGTTTAGTATATAAAATAAGACCCAAGGGGACTCCGTTTTTTACAGTCAAGAATACTAATGCATTTTTTTAGGATTAAATACAAGACCACAGTCTTAAAGCCAAAAACGAACAAAAATAAACCTCAAAACGTATTACTTTGCAGGACTAATACTGCAAGGCTGATATACCCTGTGTTACCTATTATTGGTAAGCATGGATGGGAAAAGTTGGTGCAGTGATATTTGAAACTTAACTAGTTTCAATATTTACTCTCCATGGTTGATGTCCGATTTCACAATGTACGTAAGTTTTGCATTCGTTTATAATTCACAGACATTTTTCCACGTTATTGTTGAAATACACTAAGTAAACAAACGAAAGAATTATTCAGTTTTGTTACTGTGAAAAATATAGCTGTGGCTTGAACACCAAACCTTCAGTTCAACAACCGAATATACTAAAACATACATACATATGTATACTTATAAGAGAAGTTTTATTGCTTAGAGCAAAGGTATCCTTACAGGTTAGACTATCAGACAGAAACCGTGAGTGTATTGCAGATACAACGAAAAAGAACTATACACTCACTCCGCTACTTCTATTTTCCATCTAACAAAGATAATGCTCTGCAATAAAACCCCACCTTCACCACTTGACGTCCTGTTTTTAACTGATGAATTCAAATTCCTTGAAAGCTTTTCTATCGTCTTTCAAAAGAGAAAGCATTTCCCCAAAAAGGAGAGGATAATAACTTTCCCCTGCAGTAGAAAAATCCCTTTATTCTTAGGGGTAAAATTCGGAAATGGAGAAATATATCCCCTTCTCTCTTAAATCTCCTCCACTGAGCTATGCTTTCAATTGAGTGCGAGGATAAATGTACATCCTTACAACAGTCAATTGAATGACTTTCTTGTTTTGCTATTATTCTTAACCAATATTCTTAATCAAGTCCAACTGATTTACCTCAAAGTCTGTTCAATGCTTCCCATGATTTCCTGCGCGCAAAGTCCCTCCAATTAATTAATTACCCTCGATTTCTCTTCCTTCTCTTCCATTCCATAGAAAATCAGTTTCCCGCCTCGCTGGGAGTCTGGGCAATTAATTGACCTCAATTACACAGTTGAAGTATTTTTTCTATTCATTCTTTCCATTTAATATCCTGTCATGGATTTTGTATTTTCGCACAAAAGATGATCAGAGGAAAAAAAAAAAAAAGGAAATTTTATGATGATTAAGGACTTTTTGTTTTCTTAAAAGTTGCTTTAAGATGAAGTCATGAGAAAATATATGGATATCGTGTCGTGATATTAAAAGGCTCGAAAAGAGATGGCTTCGTATAGAATTTATGACGAGATGATGTTTTATTATCCTGGTAGTGTATCCATTTACTGCTGGAGGTTTGGATCGTTTAATAGATGGGAAATGTTATGTGTTGTAGAATTACTCTTGGTCTTGCTTGCAAATACTGTCGTATGGAATAGTAAACTGTCAACTTGGTGGGAATATTTTAACTGGATTTACGACTTTTGTATAAAATAAAGCAAAATATTTCTTTTCCAAAAAATTGTCTTCATGTGGTTGACATTTTCTTATAGACTGTTTTTTTTTAAGTATAAAACTTAAAAATGTAATTAATCAATTGAAAATCGTAGTAATGACTTGGCATTGGTTTAATGGGAAGATAATTTTGTGCCATTACTGATTACTGATTTCGGGCATATGAGCTGAATGGAACAAAACACAATGGAAGTCAAATTTTCTACCACTTTCTGAAGCAACTGAGGACGTAGAAAGTGGCGCACAATTTATCACCCAGCAGTTATTTTGTTCATAATTGAAAAACTTTGTTTCTGGTTTTGGATTATGATTATTTGATGTCTTAAATTAGTTTTTTATCAAATTGGGAAAACGATATGATTTTGACCCGATTTATGGCATTTTCCATTACTCTTCCAGAACTTCCGGGTGATAGGTCATCGCAGTCTTGACGAATATTCTCTTTGAGGGGTTTAACAGTCTGAAGTTTGTTGACATATAGACCGGTGATTTCAAAAAACCCCACAAGAATAAGTGTGGAACAGTTAAATCAGGCGGTCTTGCCAGCCAGTGTAAATTGCCACAACGATAAATTAGGCGACCCAAAAATGCAATTTGTGACAATCACCTAGCATAAAGATTCATTGTTAACGTGTATTTTTAATCTATTCACTTCACAACTATCAATCTAGAATTTAAATTTGCCGCCATTTGCAAAAACCATAGCATCTTTCGACAGAGTATAAGCAATATTCCGAATGTAATTGTCCCTGGTTTTTCGACAACTTTACAAATTCCCACAGAATACAATAAAAAGGTGTTATATCACACGATCTTTCCAGAGACTCTAATGTTCATACTTTTTGCAGAAATTTAGACCAATGTCAAACGCAGAAATTTAGCTTGCTGACGTGAGGATTCAAACAAACCTCACAGCTGCATGAGGATCAAGAGTAGTCGCATTTTCGGTCCATTCACCAAATATACAATGTACACAAGGGTCTAGGGACTTCAATTCCTGCACGAGCACGATTTTGTAACCTTATAAATTTGCTGCATAATTTTCTATAAAGCGGATGCACCAATATTGCTGTTCACGATAGCGAATCTTCTCATTTAAGTCCTCTTAAATACTATTTTCCACAGCAGTAACAACTTCTTGAGTGCGAACTATACGACATCTCTGTGCATATTATCCATTGGAGTACGGGTAGTCTGATAGCACTGATCCATCGTTATGCGATTTGCTTATTCAGATTGAATATTGTGGTTTCCATAGCTCAGTGGTACTGGGTTCAAGTTAACGCATTTCCATTAAGCGTTCCCTATATTAAAATTTGAATAAGACAAACTGTGTGAGAAGACTCATGTACATGTCATTATGTATGGAATATAAAATCATTCAAATGTCCTTCATTTTGTTGCTATAACTGTGGCGCATAAGTCAGCCTTAGTTTCACCAATGGCAGTGATTATGTTGGCTCTCAGGACCGTGGAGGTTTACAGATTATTTACGTAGACCTGTGACTTAAGAAAACCCCACAAGAAGAAGTCTAACGGGGTCACATCGCACGATCTCCAAATTAAGTCAATTATCATTGATCGATAGCGCTCGCCCGTGACGGTGATGGCCTGGTCAACGAGCGTCTTTTTAAAAAAAAAAGTATAGTCATATGATGCCGTCAGCTTAAAATCCACATCAAACTGTAACTTTCTCTGGATGTTATCACTTATTGACGAACCCATTCATCTAGAAATGGGCCTTGTCGCTAAATACGATTTTTTGACCGAAATCAGTTAAATCTAGCATGAGTCTTGTATAGGCCCAAGTTATGACGAAAAATTATCCAAGTTGTAGAATGTGAAAGGCCGAGTTCTTGAGAAGTTCTTCTTCTCACGGACAGATCTTGCGTTTTGTTGACCGATTGTTCACTGAACCGGTCCACTTGAATTTATCCGCATTGTCATAAAACAATTATGTACAAAATTCGCTCATGTTGTTGAATGCTACAACTCGACACACTAAATAAACGACATCCAATTCGACAGATGTAGCTTTACCAATATGGCCGCAAACACCTGTCAATGTTTAGAAGACCCTATTGGAAAACCCTGTACAAATGCAAGCAAATATCATCAGAGTTTTTCATGGTTCCAGCTTGTGCGTACATTTAAGAGCATTATTGTTATGAGAAGGTTGGTTAGCGTGGCAGCCAGCGCCCAGATACAGATGGGCACCAGCTCACTTAGGCCTTAAGAAGGTGCTTAATGGGTAGACCAGTCAGGTCACCGAGGTCGTCAAAGAAGAAGGACCGCAGGTGGAGGTCCAATTCCCGTCCTTACGGATTCAATTGGGAAGGTAGTGCCAAGTATGGCATTTTCAGCAGCCTTACAGTTCCCTGGAATATCCCTATGGCTTGGTGCCCAACATAGGTGAATGTTATATTGTTCCGAGATTTCTATCAGAGATGAACGGCAATCTTGTACCACACAGATAGTACATTACACTTCAGCCATAACAGGACTTCTTTGATTGCCATAATATCCGCCTGAAAAAAGCTACAATGATTAGGGAGCCGGAAGGAGATGCTTAAGTTAAGCAAAGAGGGGTATACACTACCACCAACTCCGTCTGAGTTCTTAGATCTATCAGTGTAGATGTGAATCGTTCCGACATCCACCTGCTCCGCATTAGACCATGTTTCACGAGCTGGGATTGATGTACAGAAGTTCCGACCAAAGCTGAGTTTAGCGGGGGTGTAGTCAGTGGTTACATCAATGAGGTTAAATTCATTAAGAACGGAGGAGTAGATTAGATAGGGATCTAATATTTACTTGTGAAGAGGACTAATTCGGACAGTTCTGCGAGCCGATGCAGCTCCCTCTGGCCTTCGTGGGTCGGGTGTTGTGATCGGTTCTTGATGGATATAAATAAAAAAAATCGCCCAAAATCGTACATGGAAAGTAATAGTAATTGTTGAAAAAAGATGACTTGAAATAAAAAATTAAAAATTATCATGGGAAAAAGAATTGCCAATGCTCTACAAAATACAGGTTGTACGTTTAAATTTACATATGAGTTAATACACAATGAGTTATCTGCAAAAAAGTGTAAATTAAGTGTCAAGAAGCAAACAGAACAAACAAATTTCATGGTTGGTTTCTAAACCATGCTTTAGCTTTGACAATAGGCGTATCAATTTGAGAGCACACACATGCACGTATTCATATATTGCTATATTGATAAAGCTGAATTTCTCCTGAAAAAACATCATTTTACTGGAAACAGACATAGGGTAGATTACGTTCATCAATATTGTACCCGCACTCATTGGCTTTACCATTTGGCACATGACCATTTCGCTTAAATTCACCATGAAAATCCCTTTAATCCTCCCGTCACGCAGGAAACCCCTTTAAACCGTTTCTTCTCATGGTTTGACAGCTGAAATAGCCACACGGTAAACCATAAAACAAACAATAAACTCCCTAAAAGCAAAAAAAAAGTCGAACCGATAGGTGGCAAAGCATCCTGACGCATCCCTTCCATGTACACAATCTGTCGAAATCGAATAAAATTGATGTGATTTCCCACACAGTTTCGATTTATAGTCATCACACATACATATGTATTTCGTTTCTCCTTTTTTTTTGTTTGCGCCCTACCCTGATGTGGTAATCGCTGCAGTGATTTGGGATCACGCTGTCGATTTGTGTACAACACAAAGTTTCAACTTGTCAGGAGAGTAGCCTTACGAGTTGTACACAGCCACACCATTTGTCCATCATCATCAACCACCGATTGACGACATCCGGAACGACATTAGGCCACCGGAAAAAAAAGAAGAGGAAAAACACCCGGCAATAACCCGTGTCACATTAGGCGGACTTTCTTCGTTAAAAGTTTATCCTTTAGGGCCTAATTGAATTTTCTCTGAAAAATCGTTGACCACAACATCAGGCAACAGACATAGAAGGAGAGTATTGCAATATGGGATAAGTTGAGAAAGGTCAAAAGAAAGTTTACGTTTTTTTTTTCCCTTTAGAGCTAGGCTAACAGCTGACCAACAACTACAAGATGATGACAACATTGAACGCAGATTGTTGTTACGACTTTTAAATGAAATTTTCGCTAAGAAAACTGTTGGCAAGGCCAACAAAAACCACTTCTTGTTGTGGTGTGAAATTACATTTTGGGCGAACTGGGAAAAGTTTCACGGTGGCAATCAAAACTACTGTGTTGATCGATTTTGCATCGTCATGGACCAATAAAGTAAACTTTCGAGTCGCCTTAGGGGGTTGGTGTTGCGCCCCTCACTCGCATCTATCCATTTTAGGTTGCAGCCAAAACAAATGCACAAACATGTCCATTAGAGCACACATTGGATGCTTATCAGGCAACTAGATAAATTGTGCACCAAACACTATCCAAACACCCTCACTTTGTATATCCCCGTTGAAGTTATTTTTTAAAGTTTACCGTCAACAATAGTCAGTGGGGGCAAACAGTGGAAAGCGTTGTATTTGGTAAACAATTTACACCACGTTTCAGAGAAAACCAATTGTCCTTTTAGAGGGTTTTGTCATAGATTGCTATTCTAGTCATACATAATGTCTGTCGCAGAGCAACGTTCTCATGTTAAAGGCATCAAAGGTGTTTGGCGAATCACAGCAAGAAAGCGGAAAAGAATTCCCACTTGCTCGTGAAATTTGAAGCACTTTTCTATAATTAATAAAATAAAACAAATGTTAAATCGAAAATGAGAGGCCATAGAATACTATCACTAGACCAATGCATACGAGTAGGAAGCGGAATTTCATAGAATCCTATTGCACTTGTTATAGATTTGCTCGTGGTAACACGGTGTAAAAGAAGAGATTGCAAAGTATAACACTTCGTGTTCCGAATCCTCGACCTCATTTGGGCAGTCCGGGCACTGGGGCGAACCGTCGTGTCCGAAAATGCAGGTATTTCCGATACCTGCCATGCCCGGGCAGCTACTGAGTAAAATTGTAGTTGCAATTCTCCCTCACTCTCGTTGCCCATGATTCTATTGTCGAGAATGCCCTTTCCTCTTTCTTTATACTTTTTGTCTCTTGCCGGTTCGAGGGTCACTTAAGGTACTCCCTTTATCTCGCTCGCAGGAATGTAGATTTTAACCATTCCGGATGACACGCAGGCTGCTTCGTCGGAAATAGTTCTAAAGCCGCTGATCATTCTGATTGAGCCGAGCCTATTAACTGATGATAGCTTTCTTTGGGCAGCGTATATGAAGTCCCAGCTGACAGTTACGAACAGCAAGATCATTAGAGCGCGTTCTGGTCCGCCGATGTTCGGGAGCATTTGAGAGAGCCTTCTGTATCTATCAACGATGCCTTCTTACTTTCATTAGCGACGTGTACGACGTTGTACCTACTTAATGTTCCTTAAGAGAGGACCCAGACCCGATAGTTGCAGGACTCCTGTGGGTACGTTCTAGTATTTAGCGCCATCGTCAGTATGAAAGCAGGTTATATGGTGTAAATGATCAGTTTGCCAAATTAGGCTGTCAATTAAGTGGGTACAATTGGCAATTAAGTGGGTACATATGGAGATGTTAAATCGCTGCGCCATACTCATCCCCATATTTACTTATGTATTTGATCGCTAGCAGCGAATCACGCGACGTAAATACCCTTCGCCATAAATACAACCTTAAACGCGTTCGTAACGTCGACCATTACAACTTCGCAGTATCCTTTCGTCCCCCCATCTCCACCTTTCTTTCTGTATTGGTTCAGCTGCTGTGTCTTCTACCGTCTTCATGGCGATTTCCTAAAGCCGTACTGGTGGTCTGGTTCTCCTCCGCCACCGCAAGCAGCCATATTAGGTTATGATGGGCCGCTTTTTGCCTTTTTTAAGTAGCACTAGATTTTGTAGTATCAGGTGCGGGAAAACTAGCATCCATCAAGCACCCTTGGATTGTTGTTATGAAGATGTCCGGCCTCATCTTAATAGCCGCCTCGACTACTTTATTTGGAATTCCATCCGGTCTAGGTGCTTTATTATTTGCAATTCTTTTGGCATGATTGACGGGATTTCCTCACGGCGAATTATGATCAAATTAACTTTTTTGACTGACAATTTCATATAAAATTGTCTAACATGCATTTGACTGATATGATTCTCCCTTAAGACGTTGGTGGCTTCCTTTGTCCATTTTATTTCGGTTGTAAACATAAATTCAGTATTCGAAAAGGAGATAAAAACATTGCCGTGTGGAAAAGAAAATCGGTAAGCTGTGAAAGATCGCTCTCCACTTTTAAAGAAGAACATATTCGCCAATATTTTGCCCCTGATTGCTATCACTGTCGTATGACTTATTTTCAAACTACTACAAAAGAAGGAAAGAAAGAAAAAAAATAGCTCGACGAAAACAACAGAAAAATCGAATTTTCCGGTTGCGCGCGGAAGTTCAGTTTCAAAGGTGGCCGTGAATGTAAAATGTATGAAAAAAAAGGAGAAAATTCCTACTTTTCGGTAAATTTATTGCGAGACGTAACTTTGGCGACATCTCGGCGCCTTTCCGTCCCCTTTATAGCTTGCGATTCCTCATATGGCGGTGTGTTGCTGTGCTGAGCTGCACTCCCACATTTACACGACCCACCATACACCATACTCCGGAAGACAACTCGCAGAGGTGTTATATTCCGCATCATTCCACATACAGCATCTAGCTCTACTACAAACCCAGTTGTTATTGTTGTTGTTGGAGCTTACTCCTCACATTTCCCTGATCCTTGTGATTTTCTACACAATAAATTTTACCAAGGGTTGTAGATGACTAAGGTTCAGTCAGCGTTTGCAGCTCGTAAATGTTTTTCGCGCAATTGAATTAAATCTTTTGTTAGACGATGAAGCTACTGTTGTTGGGGGCATATAAGGCATGTGCCGTCTATGAATTTCCTCATTATTGTAGTTAATTTTGCTACGGCCAAAAGAAGAGAGAGGAATTTATACATATTGGCTATAATGCCATTCTTCTAGGAGGCTTTTTCAAATCGAATTCACAGTCGGACATAAGAATTCAATCGCGACACTTACGAGCTAATAAAAAAAATATCTCATTCCACAGAGAATTGACTTAGGTTCGAGGACATAACATGGGTTCATTGTTCAATAAAAATTCCACTCCAGAGGATAATGTAGCAGAGCATGCACACCATGCTAGGACTGACAAGTATCGGTATTTGTAGTATGGCGGCAAATTGACGTTTCGAATCAATTAAGCGCTTGTATACATGGAAATCGGAAAAGATTTGTCTGTGTGCTGTGCTCTTTTTTTTTTTTTTTGTTTCACAAGAAAATACATACATACATATGTTATTTGCAATGCAACAGGACCATGTTTATCTAGGTCAGACGGCAACTTTTAATAAAAAGAAAACAACACAAATGACAGCATGGACAAATGCATACCTAACACCAGACACGTAGTAGTAGTTACCCCTATGCAAAACACTTTAATACATCAGTTTAGAGCTTGAATATTTGAATCTTAACGATTAACTAAACTAATATTTACATATGTATTTAAACGCCAGCTCGTGCAGCGAAAAAACTCTGGCTGACACACAGCTGCTGTTTCCAGTTTTGAAGATTAAGTTTCTTCAAATTTGCAATTTTTTTAAAATTTCTAAAGAGGGAACAGGAAGAGAAAACTGCATAGGATGTAAAGTGTTCGATTTACTGGTTATAAAATAACCACATAGATCATTGTGAGCTAACATCATCAGAAAATTATATTTTCGAAAGTATTTTCTTTTAATGCTCAGTAATTACTCCTTGGACCAGTGAGTCTACAACCTATAAACAACACAACCATACATTTGTATGCATAGATGGGTCAAGAAATTATGTATTCGGCCCTAAGACTATAAACTTAGGTACCTACTTGCAATGATTTCATGGACAAAAGCATCCACATCATTCAGGCTAAAATATAGAAACCATAATACACAAACAGCGATTTAGCACTAATATAAGAAACCAGCACGTAAGGAAATTAGTTTTACCTGGACTAATGAGTCCAATGAAATCTCAGAACTATACTAGTAGTATACTTTGTTGGGAATTGTCTTACAAAGAATTGAAATACATCTGCAAATAGCAATTTATCAGAAAAATAATACAAATTATTATGCTGCAAAGATATACTGGACAAGATCAGGTACTCCAAGGTAAAGTAGGAGTAAAAGGCGCTCAAACAATCTCTTTATATTTTACTCTTCTTTATATCTATCTATCTTTCTGCCGTAATCCGAAGATCGGTCATCACGAACATGAGCCCCAGGTTTCAAAGAATCACTTAGGTGAACGGTTGTTCACAGGTCACAGAGCTTGCAGTTATGTTAGCTGTGTTTTATTATCAGCCAAGATTCCTATGGATCATTGATTTGTATGCATCACAACAACAGAACGAAATCTTGCTATTCTAGTTCATACTATTTCCCACTAGGTTATAGAGCTTTGTTAATTGTGATTGATTCGATCATTTTGCCCCGTTCACACAAAAGTATTGCTGATTGCATTCACACAACCACAAACCAATCAATCACAAAACCAATTGTCTTACAGCTCAGTCATTTTCAGTTGTCTCGCTTATTTAGTAATGAACGAATGAAACAAAAGTGTTGGCAGTAATGGAACGAAAAGGAAATTGAAACTTCGTTATGGTTTTTGTTTTTTTTACATACGACATCAGTGTTGCCACAATGATACCAAAGTATTAGAAGTGATACTTTTTAATCTTTATTTCAACGTGATACTTCGTTTTCTTTAAAATGCCTAGGTGGATATTTTTTAATTCCGACAACAAAACACTCTAATAGCCCAGCCAATCCCCTTATCCACTAAATTGTGAGTTATTGTTTTGTCATTATTCAATGTTTAAATGCAGTTATGAGTAATTTTTATTAGATACCTTTTGATACTTTTCTTCTCTCTGTGGAGATACTTTTTTTCCAAACTCTTGCGGCAACATTGTACGACATTAAGAATATACTTGTCTCACTTTCGACAACACGATACATCACTACATCAGTAGAATGAATGAAGAATGGAACGAAACCAATTCTATACTAAGATCTAATTGGGATTGATGATCGTTGTTTTGAGCCAATACAATATATCTATTCCTATAATTGTACGATTGATTGGAATGACCGAATAAATTTTGAAACCAATACTTGAACGAATCGGTTATCAAATTTGGACGAATGACACAGCACTAATAGGTTACATTTTCATTCATCACTGTGTTGTAATTGTCCATGATAGTCAAATATCCATGTTTCCAGATTAGAATATATAGACTTTTTGCAAACCAAACGTTATTCAATAATTTGTATGCTTAATATTCAGCAAATCGTAATTAACAATTAATAATTTTCCTGTAAGTGATTACTAACCATTCGAGGTGTGTTACTATACCATTTCAAATCCGGCGGAATAAATGCTGGTTAATTTTTAAGAGCCGATGTTGATTTTAAATAAAACACAAATTATTTAGGAAATTATTGTCATTTCTTTTTATTATGATAATATTGGTATGGTTCAATTATGTATGGAACAAAATATTGGCCAAATGGCCGCCGCGACCTCGGCGGCACACCTCCCTCCGATGGTCCAAATTTTCGATGACACTGAGGCATAATTGAGGTTCTATGCCGTTAATGTGCCGAATTATCTCATCCTTTAGCTCTTGAATTTTTGCTGGCTCATCAACGTACACCTTTTCTTTCAAATAACCCCAAAGAAAGAAGTCCAACGGTGTCAAATCACATGATCTTGGCGGCCAATTGACATCGCCACCACGTGAGATAACACGGCCATTGAATTTGTCGCGCAAAAGAGCCATTGTTTCGTTAGCTGTGTGGTAAGTGGCGCCGTCCTGTTGAAACCACATATCGTCCACGTCCATATCTTCCAATTCGGGCCATAAAAATAGCGAGCACCATTACAGTTACTGCCTGACCGGCCTCATTTCGGACAAAATACGGCCCGATGATGCCACCAGCCCATAAACCGCGCCAAACAGTCACTCTTTGTGGGTGCATTGGATTTCGACAAGCACTCTTTGATTATCATTCGCCTAAATGTGGCAATTCTGCTTATTGACGAATCCACTGAGGTGAAAATGTGCTTCATCACTGAAGATAATTTTACCGATATGCATTTTGATTTGAACGCCCATTTTCATAATAAGCGTGAATAACTTTAACGCGTTGCTCGATTGTGTATCTTTCCATGGTTCAAATTGAGTTAGTCTGAAATTGAGAAATGTCAAATGAAATGCAAAAAAAAACTTGACGTTTAGGTGTGGTTCACATTCAACATCGGCCCCTAAAGTTTAACCACCTTCTACTTCTCTTTAAAAAAAAATTGAACGGATAAAATTCTCATTAAATAAAAAATATACTAAGCATGGAAACTTCGTGCTTAATGAACTTTTCAAATGTCACATTCTAAAAGAACCACAATTCAGAATCCAAACTTTTCGTCGATTTGGTTTGTTTTATTTTCTTATTGTGATCTATATATATCTCGGGTGACAATAAAACATGGCTTTTGTCTGCTCGTCTTTCCCCCAATATTATGTCTGCTTGGTTGTAACGCTGTAAAGCAGGACTGTGTTAGATGGGCAACTTTTTTACCCTTTTCTCAATTTTGAGTTCGTACCTATGCCTAACAATTTGGGCTATTAAGATAATTGAACTTTTTTTTCAAAATATTGATGAGGAATCTATTACTGGCGACCGATTCTCAGCTTCTATCAGAACATGTAGGCTAAATCCAGATTAGTCGTGTTGAAATTGGAGGATATCAAATGGCCGATTGAATACGTTCTTAATTCATAGTAATTTTTCGCATTCGTGTTGAAATACACTAAGTGCTTTCTAAGCGAATTATTCAATTATTTTACTGTAAAAAGGTAATAAATTTAGATGATTGAGGCAGTTACGCACCTCTCTACCGTCACATCGACTGATTTACCAAAACAAATGGCATAACAGTTATGCGTAACTCGTCTGCACCTACTACGATCTAATCAGTCACTCCTTGTTACTATTCTGCAGCCGTGAAGCCACTTAAGGAACAATTCTATCGGAATCCTTAACTGGAATTTTTATGTTAACTCTATTTTTAACTATACTTTACACAGGACTAATTTAAATTTTCTCCAAAGTGATTAATGATTTTGATAAAACTTCATATTTGGTTTGGCCCAGCATGGGGCAACAATTTGGCTATATTTACATCGTTACAAAATGGAAATTTGAGCAATTTCCCTCAAAATTTAGGCTGACGTTTGCTTCTGGTTGGTGCAGTTTCAGGTTTAAATCTCAGAGGAAAGACAGGTTGATGGGTTGATTCTCATCGTGGGAAACTTAGTTCTAGTTATTATGTGAAGTATAAAATTAATCGACACCATCGTCTGCTGCCGTGTACTGGGAACGCCGTCTTGTTAGACGTCTGAACTTGTTTCAACCGTTCAAGCCAACAATAAATGCCTTGTCCGATCTCTCAAGAGGCCTAAAATTCACCCAGCGACGCTTATGGAGTTTCGAGAGCACATGAGGTACAGTCTGACTCAGAAAAAATGTCAATACACGGAAGATAGGATATTTGCCTCTCTGTCTTGTTTCATTTGCTGGCATAAGTGTGTCACTCTTCAAAGCTCTTGCAGAGTTGCCATAGCATATCTGTCACAAATCAGAGGTCATAGGGTTGCCATCTGATGATTTAAAAAGAAAACAATATGTTAAACAAAATAAAGATAATAGATTTTAGTATGTTGATGAGCATTCAGAAGAAAATTACATGATATCTTTTTTCTTATCACCTTGCGGTGAGATAATAGGTATATTTTTAATAAGGGTATACCCCCAGTATCACCACAATGCAGTTATTTGATCAGAATTTCAACAACAGAATATGCTTAATGTCTCTTTGCTGACATTTCAGTTCAATCATAAAAGTTTGATACTGTAATGTAAAAGGAAAAGGAAAAAGGGATGAGAGAAAGAAAAACAGAGATCACAGTAACCACAGAACGAATCGAAAAAAAACCACTCAAGTGGCGTGATTCATTTCGTATGCTCTAGTAGCCGTTTTCTTTTTTTTTCCCCCTTTTTTTCTATTCCTTAGCTGTTTTTAAAAAAGGAGTTAGTGTTGTTTGAGCCATTGAATAAAGAGGAATATTACAATACTGACACTCTTTCTGGAGAACATACTGAGTGACACCGCATGTGTCCCTTCATAATACGACGGTTGATCAGTTTTATGGAAATACTCGTAGTTGTCCATACAAAATATTTCCAATTTTAACTAAAGAGCAATATTTAATTATAAACTGCATGAGTATGAGTGAATTAAAAGCACCTTATCACTGCATGGCGCAACCCATTCCCAAGCTCCATTAACTTTGTACAAAAGATTGAAAAAAAAAAAAAAATCAATTTTCTTAATTTGTTGACCAAACAATTTGTCCAGTTCACTTAACGCAACCACGCCGACAATTATCGCCGGTTAGCAAGCAGTACCTGTATCTACCTCTGAACTCGCTCATTTCCCTTCATGTTTACACACACATTTGCTCTTGGGTTAGGCAGCAGATAGCAAGCATCTCATCCCCTATGCATTTGTCCCTTCCTACTTGCAACAGTAGGGATATGTAAATTCCATTTATGAAATTATTAATTCTCTGAAAACGAGATGATTCCCAGGATGAGCCCCAAACACAGCAACTACAATCGGCCAGCTAACTGAATTCACCTGACACATGCAGGCTTCCGACGAAATGTTATTTTATTCCGTTTTATGGAAATGGTTCCACACACTAGGTATGCACATATCTACACAGACCCTCCTGCTACAGAGATGGGATGGAAATCACTCAATCGATGCGGAAGTAATACAACTGAGTGTGTGTGTGTGTGTGTGTGTGAGCGGTATAAACGATTTCTCAAAATGCCTGCCTCAATTAACGACTTGCCTATACCTTTTGGGTTTTGCAATAATACACCAATACCCGGTCCCGGTGCTGTATCGAAAGGGCTGCGAGAGAAAATGTTTACTTTGCGTTTCAGTGATCATGGTCTTTGGTCTGTACGATATGGGGATAGCTTTTGGCTTTTGGGAAATTGACCAAAATCCTTTACTAATTTATCTTTTAATCAAACAGGAGCTCTCTGCTGGTGCAGAGAGTAGTCTTTATAACGTTTTACTTTGATTTTGTGTGGCGAATTTGTTTGTGTATTTGAAGTTTAGAAGTAGGTACCTAGTCTATGAAGTTTCTGTTCTTAACAGCTGAAAAAATAACCCATCGAAGCGAAGGTTCAAGGAGATTGCCAGATTTTTTTTTTATTGGTTTTAGCTTTTATTCAGGACACACATATTACTTAAATTCAAGCCCAAGACAGTGCATTGGCTTAAATGGTTAATATTCTTAAAGCCTACCAAAGGAAAGTTATACATATCGGATGAACCTTTTTAACGTGTTGCCGTAGACATTTTGGGCCCTCTGCCATCCAGCAAGAAAGGTAACAAGTACGTTTTAGTCCCAATGAACTACTTTACAAAATGGGTGGATGTCTTTGCTTTTCCAGAATATACGGCCGAAACTGTAAGTTGGTTGAACTTCATTTCGATCAAGGGAGATATTTTGAAGCCGAAGTATTTCAAAATGTAATGCGCAATATGGAAATCCACAAAACTCGGACTACATCCTTAGTTGAAAGGGTAAAAAAGACAATATTGCGGTTTGTATCGAAGTTTGTGAATGATAAAGAGGATAACTGGGATGTGCCATGGCGTACCGAGCAGCCGAGAGAGACAACATCAAGAAGTTTCCTTTTATGAGGCTCTTCAGTACAGAGATGAGGTTTCCCAACTTACTTTTTGGTAATCTTAACGACAAGGTTAGACCTCAGCGCTATGCAAAGAAAATCAGAGTGAAGACAACAAATGTATCAAGCTGCTAATAAAATGAAATCCCGCTATGATCTAGAAACAAACAGGAATCAGGTTGGTCACTTCGTTTGGTTCCATAACCCAAAGCGGAGGGTTCGTGTGTGTTCAAAGCTACAATCGGATTGAAGATGGCCCGTATTGCATTATGGAGCTGTTGACTGACGTGTCGGTTAAAGTACAGAAGCTCTCGCGATCCAGATCTAAGATTGTTCACATCGATCGGTTAGCTGCTAGTCTGCGCGCCTGGGAGTACCGTGGAGTCAGTTCCAAAGGACATGCTTCGATCTGAGGAGGGGAGAATTTAACGATTTTGACGAACATACTCGTGTAATACTGATGGGAACGGGCAAATTCCTCACTCAGTGAGCAAGTCGACGGTGCCCTCAAGATGCTGGTTTGATGGTCCAAGACATCCGGCCTTACCGTCAACCCCCAGAAATCTGAATTGGTTTTATTTACCAACAGAAGAAAAATCCCTCGGTTCATCGCACCCTCTGTGGATAAAATTCCACTCAGCTTATCCGAAAGCGAAATACCTGGGTATCATTTTAGACAAAAAACTCACCTGGAGACCAAACATAAATGGAAGAGTCAAAAAGGCCAACATAGCCTTCTATACGTGCAGCAGAATTTTTGGGAAGACTTGGGGACCCTCTCCAAAAACAATTCTCTGGATGTACACGGCTATCATAAGACCCATCATGACATAGGGCAACCTAGTACGGTGGCCAGAATTAAACAAGTCCACCTACTTGAAGGAGCTCACTAAAGTACAAGGACTAGCGTGCATTGGTGCCACCAGTGCGATGAGAACCACTCCAACTGCGGGTCTTGAGGCTCTTCTCAACCTGCCTCCGCTAGACATCTACACGAGATCAACAGTGTAAAATAGATATATATTTTATAAATTTAATTTATATATTTTATTTATATTTACACTCCGTCACTGCCTCCTAACGTATGACACAAATAGCAATGTATACGTTTCTCAGTATACTTCACAGTTGTGCATATCATAAAGGTGACAGTGGCATCTCGTGTACACTACAAACAGCAACCATCAGTGCCCTAAGAATAAGTCAAACTGCGTGCTGGAAGTCAAGTACGATATGACACGCGACTATTCTCGGCAGATTTTTCGGCCATACACCCAAAACATACGCCTTACCTTGACTTCAAAATACCATTTACCTCAGCTTACCCTAGCAGAGATGAGTGGAAAGACAGCCGCATACCAAATGCCGAATCCATAGCTATTTACACGGATGGATCAAAAATGGACACCGGTGTAAGATCCGGAATCTTCTCCGAATTACTGGGTATATCCAGATCTATACGACTCCCAGACCACAGCAGTGTTTTCCAAGCGGAGAGCAATACCGCCAGTAGGTATCACTTTCTTTATCGACAGCCAGGCAGCTATCAAAGCAATTACTGCCATAGAAATAAAATCCAAGCTTGTGAAGTGCTGTCGCGAAGAGCTTAAGGTTCTTGGAACACAGCACAAGATTCTACTCTGCTGGGTCCCTGAGCAAGAGGGCGTCCAGGGAAATGAAAGGGGGATGAATTAACAAGGAAAGTTTCATAGGACCGCCTTGAACTGACCGATCGACCATAAGCACCCCGCCCTGCGCTCTCCGGCTTAAAGCAGGGAAACTAGCTATGAGAGAGGCGAACTTCAGATGGAAAACCCTAGATACTTGCAAAACTGCAAAACAACTATGGCCAACTTTTGACAAAGCAAGGACCGAGAGAATTATCCGCAAGGACAGACGTTCACTGTCCGTACTCGTGGGAATACTCACGGGTCACAACCCTCTGCGGTACCACCTAAAGAAACTACGTCGGACGGAAGAAGAACTCTGTAGAGGATGCGGCGATGAGGACGTTATAGAGGACACTACCCTCTTCCTCTGTCAGTGCCCTGGACTCCAACATTCCAGGTACAAATTCCTCGGCAAGCACCTCTTTCAGGATCTAGGAGAACTCTCCAACATCAATACCGATATGTTATTGAACTTCATCAGAACATCAGTATGGTTTGTATAGACGGATACCGAGTAAGTAAGAAGTTGTTACAGATATTTATGGGTTAAATGGGCAAGGGGTACTTTTTCTAAGCCCCCCTATGGGTGACACAATGATCCAGTGCTGACCTGAGTGCGGCGGAGGTATTTCGTTTCCTCTGCCAACCCAGATACCTAACCTAACCTAACATACTCGTAGGTGGGAAGAACATCAGAAAGAAAACAACTAGAAGTTGTCATCTATCAAGAGAAAAGAGAAGAATAAACAACGGCCAACCGCGTCTACTTAAATTTGTACAGTAACAACTGGGTTCAAAACTCCTAACTCGACGGACCAAATTAATGCTCTACAGAACGCTCATCTTACCAGTCCTGCTGTATGGAGCCGAGTGCTGGACGATAAGAAAGAAAGCTGAGCAAATATTGGGGACCTTCGAGCGTAAAATACTCCGTCGGATATTAGGTCCCTTATGCGAGGAGGGCGAATGGAGGAGAAGATACAACCTCGAACTCTATGGGCTGTACCAGAATGTGGATGTAGTCTAAAAAGCCAAGATACGCAGATTACATTGGCTCGGCCACATCGAGCGAATGGACAACAATGCTTCCTCCGAACCTCCGGTACAAGGACCAAGCTGTCGCGGATGCCAGAAAACTTGGTCTTCACAACTGGAAGCAGCGTGCTCAGGACCGCAGAGGATGGAAGGCAACGAAGTCTCAGGCAGGGACTCTACAAGGGTCGCGGGTCCTTTAAATGAAAATGAAATTACTAGGAAATTCGTATATTTAAACCTCGGGTTGTCCATTTAATGGCCTTCAAATTGTGTATAAACTCTCTCTTCAGCTGAACTCTTCTTGTGAATTGGCCTACAGTTTTCATTAATTAGAAACTATTTGGTTCGACTTCTTAATCCTGGATTTTGGTTTGGTGTAAAAATACAATTACGTCTGCATCAGAATTCAACTTTAATTTGTAAATACCATTAAGTGTCAGCCTCTGAAGTCTATGAGTAGGTACACATAACCGCTTAGTGTAACTTACTCATCATCGTCACAAGCATACAACACTGCATCTATCAACAATTGATAATAATTCCAAGTAATTTGCCTAATTGGTCAGTGGTTTGGGAGAAAAATCATCGCACACAGTAATTTTGGTCAAAGCACCTAACGAACAATGGGACCTGGGCAAAACATGAAATCCCATAACCATTGAAAATTCAAAACAATAAAAGCCCTACAACTTAATGCTGTTAACATTGATTTAAACAATCAATTAAATGAGATTGTTATAGGCCTCTCGGGACCACTTCCCATTTCTGAATGCCGTGTACCTTTCGGCTTCCGCCACCACCCATCATAACGCTTCTACATCATTTGTAGAAGAACCACAACTTGGCTGGCCAACCATACCATCATCACCACCGCTACCACCAAGGTTTCGCTAGTCCTTTTTTATGCATGCATGGGGGGTTGCTTTTGGGGTCATATTGTTGTTGTTATGATTATAATTATTATTGTTATGATAATTGCGTTAGTCTTGTGTGATGTGTTGTTTTCGTCGATGATGATGATGATGATGATGATGACGGTAGGTGCTCTGAGGAGGCTCAAAAATGATTTATTGTTTCCGGTGACCGATGCCATCGAGAAAACATTACATGTTATTGTTATCCAAAGTAAAGGAAGTCTTACTTTGTGGCTCGCCAGGTGCTCCAGAAGCATTGTGTGTTCATTTCCATTTGATTAATTTGTTGCTCTGCATCAATTAATTGAGAGGAATGGGCATTTTCTGTTCTGATAAATCGATCAAACTGCTGGAGTCAATATTATGGTAATAGGAGGCCCCCAAACGAGGTAGCCTGAGGTTTCATTTTGTAGAAGGGCAAAAACTCAGTGTTTTATCGGTTAATTCACACCACTGACATACTCGTATGTATATGGCATAACCATGATGCCAACAGTTATGGGGTATCCAAACGAAACCTTCTGTACGTACATGTAAAATTGTTCATGGAGTGTTTATTCTGGCTGCTATGGATGTCCTGATGCATCCTTTTTATTGATCTATTTGCTATCGCTCCACATGTCGTTTGGGTAGAGTTTAACAGTGGTTCTTGTGTTTGCACCGCCATATCGGCAACATCGCCACCTGTTGGCTATGAAAAATATCTGTGTGAACGATGATGCTAATGGGAAACATAAACAGCTTGGCATGTCGGTAGGATATCAATCAAAAGAATGCGACATTCTGTGAACGATGTTATTTTTTTTTATAACATACATATACTTTAACGAATACATATTTCGTAGGCAGGTTGTATTATTTGTCCATTATATTGTATGTTACCATGTCATTTGGAGTTTGGGTTGTGCAGAGATGTTGTTTTGGCAACTTCACATGATTGCATTGGATATTTGTACCCAAAATTTTGTGTTGATTTAAAAAATTTACTATTTACTATTGATTTTTAATAAAACAACATTCAACAACATTTAACGATCTTGAGTATCATTAAGGCAAGTAATGGTTACCTTCCGACAGACGACTGAATTGCCAAGCTGAAGGAGCCAAAGGATGGCAGAAGATGTGCGATCATCATTACCATTATGTAATCCTTGGCTCCTTAGGCAGCTGATCATTTGGTGCCATGAATACTCGTGCGTTTATCAAGAAAGCTGCCAAAAATAGAGCTCAGAAGAGTTCGAATTTGTTCGAACATAAAATTCCCCAACATGCAATTCGATACTGAAGCTTCGAATGAAAAAATTGGGTAAGTGCGAGGAGGGCCTCGTGCAATAGTGTTCCGGACATTTTATATTGTCATTAAATAGAAGGCAATTTATTCATATCCTGCATAGGTACACCTAATACTGGTTTTGATATGAATAATGTAATGTCTTGTACGTAGGTATGTCCTAGTAATACTGAGCTGAGATTCCAGTCCATTTTAACTTACACTTTCAATATAAAACATGAATTACCAAGCTTTTGGATAAAAATGAATGTAACCGTACTTTGCTTGTTAAATGGTTTAAGTAAAGCAAAACACTGGCAATACTTGACATGCGAAGGAATACAGCATTTAGAGTTTTAAAAATTAAAAAAAAATATATTTTTGAAAAAAAAAAAAAAAAATTAAAAAAATTTTAGTTTTTTAAACTTATTTAGTTTTCAAAAGCAGCATAGAGCTAACATATACGATCCATTCGTGCAAATGACTTTGTTTTTGAAAAATCGAATTCAAATGCAGTAGCAGCAAGATAAGAGCTTATAGGGAAGTCCATGCGCTCTTCTAAAATCTGTAACTCGGGAACTACTTAGCAGATTTAGATGAAACTTATAACTTGAGCAAATCGTAGTATCAAAATGATCTGCTGTAAAAATTATTTGGATAACATGAAAACTGGGGGAGATACAGTGGGGTAACTAGATGCCCCATTTTTTTAATTTTTCTCTGAAAATATATAAAATAAAGGAATTTTTGTATTGTTTTTACAATCTACACTAACTTCTACGTATCTCCAATTTTTTTCATATTTTTGCCATTTATGTTCTGGCCGCTAGGGGGGGGGACAACATTTTTCAAATGTTTGGCGAGCTTTTTTGTTCAACAAATTTTGCCAGAAAAAAATATTTCTTACATATATGGAGCCCTTGCAAAATTCTCTTTAAATTGATATGCCACATGATGGGGAACAAAATAATTTTTTTTTGCCCTTCATACAAGGTGCCCAAAAAAGGGCTCCCAAAATGAAATTCATTGCCGCCATCTTGTGCAGGCTTCCACATAATGTATACATAGCGAAAGTTTCAGCTCTCTATGTCTATCGGCTCAAAAGTTACAGGGCTGTGACAGACTGACGGACAGACGGACAGACAGACACCGTATCAAACCCATAAGTGTTCCGTCTTACCTTTTAAGGTCCGGAACACTAAAAAGTTCTAATAAAAAGTCTTAGAAATCAGGGATAATGTTTCCTAAGGACACTGTATGGTGTGCTCGTCCTTGAATTAATAGTAAGATACAAGTTCTTGAATCTATTCACTTTTTGTATGAAGTACAGGGGGGCCAAATACAAGTTTCTTTTTTAATTACAAAAAAAAACGAACCAAATTAATTTTTTTCTATGTATTATAGCTTTGTTAGTAAGAGCAAACATTCCCATTAATTATGGAAATAGCTTCGATGTAGCGAATTCTGTCACTCCAATTTTTCAAGACCTGGTCGATGGTTTCGGGCTGTAGCTCACGGATTGCTTCTGTCTGTGTGGCATGACGCGCCATCCTGCATGAAACAGAGGTCGTCCAAATCCATGCCTTCAATTTCAGTATAAAAAAACCTTAACGCCCAGCGTTGACCGGTGGGTAGTATCCTCTATAACCTCCTCATCGCTGCATCCTCTGCAGAGTTCTTCTTCTTTAGTTTCTTTAGGTGGTACCACGAGTATGGACAGTGAACGTCTGTCCTTGCGGATAATTCTCTCGGTCCTTGCTATGTCAAAAGTTAGCCATAGTTTGTTGCAGTTTTGCAAGTGTCTATGGACTTCCATCTCAAGTTCGCATCTCTCATAGCCAGTTTCCTTTCTTCAAGCCTGAGAGCGCAGGGTGGGGTGCTTATGGAGAGGTCGGTCTGTTCAAGTGGGTCCGATGAAACTTTCCTTGCTAATTCATCTGCCTTTTCATTTCCCGGGACGCCCTCGTGCCCAGGGACCCAACAGAGCGGAATCTTGTGCTGTGTTCCAAGAACCTTAAGCTCTTCGCGACAGCACTTCACAAGCTTGGATTTTATTTCTATGGCAGTAATTGCTTTGATAGCTTCCTGGCTGTCGATAAAGAAAGTGATACCTACTGGCGGTATTGCTCTCCGCTTGGAAAACACTGCTGTGGTCTGGGAGTCGTATAGATCTGGATATACCCAGTAATTCGGAGAAGATTCCGGATCTTACACCGGTGTCCATTTTTGATCCATCCGTGTAAATAGCTATGGAATCGGCATTTGGTATGCGGCTGTCTTTCCACTCTTCTCTGCTAGGATAAGCTGAGGTAAATGGTATTTTGAAGTCAAGGTAAGGCGTATGTTTTGGTTGTATGGCCGAAAAATCTGCCAAGGATGGTCGCGTGCACTATCGTACTTGACTTCCAGCACGCAGTCTGTCTTGTTCTTAAAGCACTGATGACCCGCAGTTGGAGTGGTTCTCATCGCACTGGTGGCACCAATGCACACTAGTCCTTTTACTTTAGTGAGCTCCTTCAAGTAGGTGGACTTGTTTAATTCTGGCCACCGTACTAGGTTGCCATATGTCATGATGGGTCGTATGATAGCCGTGTACATCCAGAGAATTGTTTTTGGAGAGGGTCCCCAGGTCTTTCCAAAAATTCTGCTGCACGTATAGTTGGCCTTTTGACTCTTTCATTTATGTTTGGTTATATCTACAATCGAGCCTGCAGTAATGTTTTTGGCATCCAGATCAAAGAAATATTTAAACAAAAACGAAGAACCGCATCTTCTGATGATTTTCAAAAAACTAATAGCCGTTAAGAGAAGTCATACTTGTTTCTTATAAACCGTTAAACAAAACTGCCTATTTGGCGTTATTGTTTCCCAAGAGTAATCAAATGGACTCACTACTTTTGACCTAAAACGTTAGTCATGTGTATTTCATTTCGAATATTTTCATCTTGTCCAGTTGAGCTATCCCAGTAATGAACATGATTTCCTGCGGATAAGTAGAATACTTTCATAATTATAGAATTTCCACTTTTTAAGTCTTGTCCTTGACAAAGTTTGAAAGAGAATAACTAGTTAAAATGAGGCTAAGTAATTATTATATAAAAAATTACTTGATTATTATTACAAGAAACTAGGTACTCTCCAAAAGTAGGACTAGTACTTCTTCATTCATCCACCGTACATGCATGTGAAACCATATCCCTTCTAAGAAACCTACTAGTGCATGGTCTTAATGTAAGGGCGTACAAGAAGTAATACAATCCCTATTGCGCCTCGGAAAAAATCTCAAAAACTTTTCAACTTCCGCAAATGGCATGAACCAAAAGAGAGAAAAAAAAAACAAGAATTCTTCGAATAGAAAATCTTCTTGCACTGACTTAGTTAACACTTTTTATCACCGTGTCATCCGAAATATGGAATGAAATAAAAATACAAGCCAAGCCAAGAAGAAAGAAAAAAAAAACAGAATGTGGAAAAAAGGAACTCCTCGCATAATGAGGTACTTGTGTCCATTGAAAAATCCTTTTCAGAAGTTTTCACTCAGCTCATCTTCTCCTTGGTCCCTAAAGTGTACATAATTCGCATGAGATACGTACGTACGTACGAAATGTTAACTTCAACACCCTCCAGGACTTGACTTCCACTATAACTACACTTTGATGCAGCAGCAGCAGGAATCGTTGGTTGGTTTGGTTGCAGTACGTATTTCTCTTGCGGCTTAGAGACGAACGAGATGGGCTACCTCACCACAAGCCACTCAACCTTAAGTGTTGGTTTATTTAGTAGTATTACGGCAAATCCCTTTATACTTTTTTCCCCTCTACTTTTCTTGTATTTTTCAAGGATACTTCCACCGGCATTAGACTTTTATTCTTTTTTCATTTTCTCTACTTTAATTTTCATGGTTTTGGCCATGTCGATTGACACAAAATTTTCTTCTTACTTTTCTTTTTTTCTTTACAATTTCTTACATGCACACAAATACAGAAGAAGAAATGAAATAAAAATGTGGAAGAAAACTTTGGAGGATACAATCTCTAAGTGCTTGTTAGCGTTGCATTCCTTCAGCCGTCTTGTATTTCCCCCATTCATCGGAGCAAACGTTTCGGGTTACTGGAAGACTTTCAGGATATGCAGATAGGAACAGGTAAGAAGAAGAAGAAGGACGAAATTCGGTGATGAAAATCGTTATTCAAAAGTTTCATTTATCCTTCTCATCCTATGAAATCGCTTCTTGGAGCACAGCGCACAGATACCTACCTATTTTGTATCTTTTCTGTTACAGGCAAGGGATATCGTTGCATTCTTTTGGTCTCCTCCGTGTCTCTATTTAGAAATAACCAGACCTAGATTAATTGACGTGATTTCTAAATAGGAAAATTGGAAACTATATTCGTATGCAAGGCAGGGGAAAAAGATTTTGCAATTTGCAAGTGGCATCATAATTGGTTTGATTTGACTCTGTTGATGCGATAGGTTATGTACTCTTTGTTTCATGCTAGATGTAAGCAATCTTAATTTAAGAAGATTATTGGTCATCTTTCGTATATTTGTATCTGCTTTAAATTACTATAAAATCTACATACAAGTTTGCAAAGTAAGAAACCGGTAAATAAACAAGTTAGTTGAAAAGTGTTCCATACACATGAGTATGCAGTATGTATGCACTCCATGCCAGACAATGTTATTCTTTGCTCTATATAATCCTGTTTTAATAATATAAAATCAATTACTCACTGTGTACTGCTTCTTGCATACAAATCATACCTAGAGGAGATGTCTTACTTGTTCTTTGTGTGTTACTTAACTTACATATAGAGTCACTAATTTATGACTTTTCTTCTTTCTCGATTTCCAACTTCAACACACCATACCATACGTTGGAGTTGTGTGTTCCAAATTGCCGCATTAGATTATTAAATCAAGGCAATGTACTTCAACCTAGTAATATCATTAGTGACATTAGTCTCTAAAGGACACGTTCTTAACAGAATTGAAATCATGGCCAACTATAGATGGACACACATGGAAAGGCAATTGGTATTTAAATACGTATAGCTGGAGATAGACTGTAGGAATTTTAAGAATGCTGTTAATCTAGATAAAATCTAAATAGAAGTATTTTCCTGTCATTGGCTCTTGAGGAAGTACGATAGAAACTAGCAATATCAGGAATGAATACCCGCAGATCTTGCAATGATATACACCTATCGGACGACATTACAAACAAACCGTTCATAGCTCTTTTAACGTTGAAAATTTTTTTTCCGAGGTTAGGTAAAAATCTTCAAAAAGACACCGTATGGGATTCTTACCCACTAAAACACCTCCCTTCAACAACTATTGTATTTGTTGGACAACTAAGTGTTCGACTTATCAATCAGTTTTCTTCTCACGAAATAAGGACATTTGCCAGGTTAGCTTCCCATTAGAAACTCCTGCTAGTTCCGCAGTTTAGACGCGGTTCCTTATCGCGCCAGGTCTAGAGGTTTAGTTCTTTGAAGACGGTGCAGTAAATAACTTTCATCCAAAACTTGGACGACTATGATATTAACGTGACTTTCTAGTCGAATTTTATGCTTTCTCGCGTAGTTTCTTATTTCATCTACGACTGTTTTATGCCGAGATCTCTGTGGATATCGTTATTTATAATATACCATGGCGCATTAAGAATTACTCTTAGCGCTTTGTTTTCAAAAGTTTGTAAAATATTTTTATTACTTATTTTGGTACAACCGCAGAGTTGTATACCATAAGTCTATACTGGTTTTAGCACTTGCTTGTACAAAAGCAGTTTGTTCTCTATATTAAGTTCCCATGTGATTCCCATTTTAGCTTTGCATCAAGTGCCATTCCAAGGTACTTAGCGTTGTTTGCGAACGAAATTAATTATTTTCTTATAAATAAAAATTACATGAACAGATTTGGTGTCATTAGTGCGATTCGCCAAACCTTTGTCTATTCATTTACTCTATCCAATGCCTCTTGCAGTTTTTCAGTAGTCTCTTCGACCGTTTTAACTACTGCCAATATAGCAATACCGTCGGCAAAAGTGGTTAACTTCGTTCCTTCCACTTGCGATATGTCGCGAGTGTATAATAGATATAAAAGTGGACTAAGAACACTTCCTTGCGGCACCCCAGCCATTATTTCGGAATACTCTATTCGTAAGGTAGTTTCTTAGAATATTATATAAGTGTTCTGGCAAAACTTGTCGTAATTTAAATTTTAAGCCTTCGTGCCAGACCTTATCAAAAGCTTGAGAAACGTCAAGAAATACGCTTGAACAAATATTTTTTTTCTTCAAGAGATCTTTCGATTACATCTGTTGTTCTATGAACTTGTTCAACTGTAGAATGATTACTTCTGAATCCGAATTGATGATCCAGCATGAGATGGTTTTCTTCTATTATCGGCTGTATTTGTACAATCAATATTCTCTCGAACATTTTGGATATAATTAGAAGAAGTGAAATTGGTCTATGAGACGATTTTTCATGTGGTGGTTTACCGGGCTTTTGATGTTGAAGATGTTAGTTCACAAAACTAGATAATTAATTTTATTAAATAGTGTAAGACAATTAATTGCTTGTTAAAGATCGCTTAGGTTTTTGTTTTCGAACATTTAGGTTCCCTCTAGGGATCGGGGTGTCTCCATTAGGGTGCTAGTGTATAAATGTGTATATAGCTTAACATTCGGGATGTAAACCCTTCTATTCTTCCCTGCCATGGTAGTATGTCATAATGTAGTCACTGATAAGTAGAGTTATGTGATTTAAATTATAACGATGCTATGAAAAACCCGTGAATATTTTACTACTTATACTGATTGTGTTTCCTGCGTTTCCAAGAGCAATTCATGGGCACAATAATCGTTTTACCGAATGCTATACCACGCAAAAGTTTGAAAACCAATTTTCATTGTTAAATAATACGCGGCCAACCAGTATTCAACAACTTGGCGTATTTTACGTAAGGATATTGGTTTCAAATGCTGACCTAACGAGTGTCACCGATTCAATCTTTGCGATCTTGAAAAGGTTTAAGTAAATTCACTGTTTTCGACAAATTATTTTTTAGGCGCAGTTACATAACTCCGAGTTAAACCAGAGTAAATAAGTCAGAGTTCAAATTAATCCAGAGTTAACTCATGAAGCAGTTTTTCAGTGCAGGATTGTTTTTAATTCATTTGATTTGGTATTACTGCCATTGTATCGTTCAGTTGTCAAAATTTTTGATAGCTCCAAAATACTGAAAACTTGCTTGATGCTCAAAAAAAAAAACATATCTATCAATAACAAAAAGCGATTAATTTTTACTGGCACCTATAACATAGGGCAAGTATTGGATTCGTGTAGTTTTTGATCTCGAGATTTTGATGAATTGGGACATTTTTGGTTTAGTCCTAATATTAACAGTACTTTACTTAAGGCATCTTTAACATAGGATTTTGTCGGAAATAGTACAAGCGATTTTGACTAAATCTCGTATTTAATTTATATATATTGGGAAATTTCAATAAGATAACATAAACAAATTCTTACCAAAATTGTTAACATCAGTAGTTTACTTATAGAAAATTTACAAAAAGCCGTGTTTCGCAAAAACGCCTTCAAAGATTTCGTTTTAATTCCATGCTTATACTAGCATAAGGACGTGTAATAAGATGATGTATCACATGTTGGCCAAAATTAATTGTAACGGCAGGCACTTGGGGCCAATTGGGCTAAAATGCAATTAGCTTGAAAACTTATTAACCGATTTTTACTTGCACCTATAATATAGGGCAAGTATTGGATTCGTGCAAAAATTCGAACTCGAGATAACAATGAATTCTGACATTACGATGATAGAGAAAAATTGAAATTTTTGTTTTAGTCCTATTATCAACGGTACTTTACTTATGGCCAATTTCATAAAAATTAGATTTTCTCGAAAATGGCTCTAACAATTTTGACTAAATCTCATATTCAATTAAAATTGAATTTATCCAATCAGATGAAATAAAAAATTTCTTACCAAAATTGTTAACAACAGTACTTCACTTATAATTTTTTCTTGATAACAAACCGATTTGCGCGAAAACAGCTGAAACGATTTTGTTCAATTCTACACTGAGCAATACATGTGCAATAAGATGACTTACCACATTTTGGCCTTAAGTTGTTGTAGCGGTACTTATGGCCAATTTGGCTAAAAGACGATGTTCTTAAAAACGGATCGAACGATTTTATTATGAAGTTCTCACATTACATTAGAAATTGCAAATGCTATGAAATGGTTTAAAAAAATGTTGGCCAAAAGTGGTAATAATGGTACTTTGCTTATAGCCAACTTAACAAAATGTCCTTTTGCTTATAAAAGGCTCAAACGATTTTGTTTAAATTGCATACGTAGACTAGATTCATAACGTCAAATAAGACTGCATTCCACATTTTCGGCCAAAAAGGTTATTAACGGGACCTTACTTATAGCCAACTTAACAAAATTGTAAGATAGGTTATTGGTTAAGACAGTGTTGGGTAATTTTCAGATTTTTGGACAAAGTTGGTAATAACTTAACAAAGTTTTACTCTAAGAACTGATATAAGTTATCGTTAGTTTTATGGTTTTATGCACAAAAAAGTTATAGATATAGATGCAAGTTTGTACGACCCAGTCATTAACTTTATTTTTTTTTACTTTCCACAAAAATATTCATTCAATTTGCTTCCTGTTTATTTCCAGTATTCATGCATAGTTAACTTATCAAATTTCCTTAAGCTCAATATCAAAATTTACTGAAAAACAAGTTTCTGGAATTACCTCAAGTTTAAACCTGAGATTAGAATGATCTCACACTGAAAAATCGGCCCTAAATGAATCACCCTTTAGTGCTGCTCATGTTCAATAACATTATTGATAATAGGAAAAAAGTGAATCATTTGAAATTAAGTGAAGTCACTACATATGTATATATGCTATATGTACATATTATAGTATAATTTCAGGTTAATTCCCAAAAACTTTGATTAAATGTCGGAAAATATTGTTTTTTTTTTTTTTTTTTTAAATAAAACTAATGAATTCTGATCCGTATAGTTGCCAAGTAGTTAACTAAACATCAACGCTTGCATATGACGTGCCCTCCATAAATAAACATCAATGCTAACCAAACCGGCAAACAAAATTTATGGCTTTAATATTAAACTCTTCCGTTGCATCCATCAAAGCACGCAGATGCCGGGAACATCCTCCATTCCATTCTTATTTATTCTACCGGCTCGTGGGTGAATTGAAATCGTGACTGTCGTTAAATGCGGTGGAGGAGCAAAACATTTTGTAATTTGCAAATGAGCCTGACAATGTGTTTGTGCCTGTCTGCGGATGGAGTCGTGGTGGATCTAAACTTTGTGTGCCGTTTTACGGGCTTGATGATGCTTCCAATGTATCTACATATAAATATACAAGTATATGCTTCCTTTTTTTTCGGTGAACTCCGTCATGTAGGGTCAATTCTTTTCGCCCACTGAACTGTGTACTAATCGAACACAGACGGTACAACTAAACTTTACTTTTTAACCCCTCCCCTTTAGGTAAAGCATGCCAGGATAATGCTCAGCGAGCAGTTTATAGAAAGAACGTCGAAGAAGACAGAAACCAACATTATTGCATCGAAAAAATATTTTATTTTTCCTTTTTTGTCAGATGATTTCGACGAGTGTTTTTGTTTCCCATTTTTATTTTCATGCTTTAAGCATCACAAGTTTTTACTGCTCCTTAAAGCTAGATGAAGAAGTATCGTCGACCATCCGTGGGAACTTGATTAGAATCACTCTCAGAATAGTTAAGTATGATGGTACGTTTATTAACACCACACACATAGCAATAACGCATATAGCATACATAGGTAGGTGCTCAAGTCGAGTGTAAATCCTTCTCGCCAAAAGTTTCTTTCATGATCCTCTTTCTTGGCCAAGAAACACTTTACTCCTTTCACTTATTAAGGCTTGTACTTTGGGTGTTGTAAGGTGAACGAAAACATTAAATCCTCGTTTTTCAACCCTCTCCGAGGATGATGTGTACTGCCAGCCAAAGGAGGCCCCATAAACATGTGTTCCGCTACTATACAGCTCTCTATGGTTGAGAACAACCGAATGTAGCGGGTGGGGGTGGAACAAAACTTGTGTCTTTCTAAAAATCAAAAAAGTTTTTGATGTTCATTCTGGCAACATATTGACTTGATTTCATGGTGCTTTGATGGATGGATATTTCGATAAATTTCTCAATATGTTAGGTTATGGTGTTGTTGTTGTTGCGATTCCTTTTGGATGTGGGGAAACATTTAATGACCCTGGGAAATAAATTCAAATAAACTTATTCAAGTGCAAAAAATAAACACAAAAAGGATATGAGTAGACATCCTGTCAACACAAGTTTTTCCTAGTGACAGACATTAAAATAATTCTTATGAAATACAAGAAAAAATCCTGGCGTTTCTGCTCCTTGGAGTGAATTCTTTCTTTTAGCATCGAATGTGGAGCTAAGAAACTCCTACAGAATTCGCTGTTAACCCAAAGTGAGTGGTTATAGTCGCAATTATATTCGTTGTGTGGGGCGAAATGTTAGAAACAGAGCTGCATCGAGGTTTTACAGCGAAGCACATTAAAAGTTATGTATTGGGTGAGAGTGTAAACATCTGGAGAACGTAAACAACAAATACTATTCCCAAGCGGATTCTGCCATTGAGAGGATTATGCCAAATATAGGAGGGCCAAAATATAGCCGAGAACTAAAATTATTACATTCGTAGTGCAGTTTGGGATGGAGCTATGAATGTGACTTCATTAAGCTATTAATCACAGTAAGTGCCGCTTTCCTCACAACCTCGGACCACGCAATCTGCTTTATCATGTGTTACCATCATTTAAAAAAAAAATACTTAAACATGAGCGAAAACAGTTTGAAGGGACTAACAATAATCCCGCCAGACGAAAACTAAGCCAGAAATACTTCTACGATGAAATGCCAAGAAGGCGGTTCCATAAGCGAAAGGGTTAGTGTTACTGGGTGCGGGGTCAGTTCCGTCTTTTGAAGATAACCCGCTCAGAAAAATCAGTCACCAGTAAGGGTGTGTGTCAGGTAGAAGTTCAAGTGTCTATGTTAGGAGATCAATCTCTGTGTCCATTTGCCTTATGCCACCAGCTGGAAGCCAAAAAAACATGTCAGAACTCCCGCTTAAAGCAGTCTCTTGTTTTAATTTAGTCATTCGTTATTTAGCATGATCATTGCCAGGGCAGCTTTATCTCTTGTTTTCTTCCTTCTAGGACCTTCTTTAATATGTTCGTTTTTGGCTCAATTGTGTCTTGAATGTATAGATTCTCGCTCGTAGTTGAGCCGCCTATCCACAGTTTTTCGGGCTACGTGGAAGATTATTGGATCCGCCGCTCTATCCCGAATCAGACTGACTCCAACATTGCCTTCACTACACTATGTACATATGTCTTTATGTTGCGTATTGTATATTAAGGAAAATTGGCCTTAAAACTTTTCGAGGGCATGTATAGCCAATTCGGTAGTTCGGTAGGCCATGATTTGCCCTAAGTGCAAGAAACACATTTCACGCAGAATGCTGATTTTGGTAATACAGCTGATTAGCTTGTAGGTACTGTGACGATCTGAGTCTTTCTATGATGAAATGTCAAACATTACTGAACAAACATATCATAACTAGTTAACACAGCTTACGCGTCATATGTCAAAAAATTCATAGATAAAAAGTACATCTAAATGAATCACTTTTTACATGATTCGGTTGGTTTATTGGTTTGTTGATGAATTTTCCAGACTAACTGATATCCGATTTGGCAATATCTGTAACTTTTTCCATAGTGTTGGACAGCTACACACGAGAACGGAGATTTCTGCTCATCGCCCAAACAGCTGCAAACCAAGTCATTGGCTGTCTGACTGCATGTCTATCGATAGTACGAATTGTACGAATCTCTAATACATTGCCTTAACGCTACCTAATAATACTCAGCATGTCCTGCAGCAGATTAGTGTCAAAATCACCTATCATTAGCATGTAGCAGTGATAGTAGAGTCAGTCCATCGTACGCTTGCCATTAGTCGATGAGGCCCCCTTCCATCAGCCTAAAGTCATTTTTTTTATAAGTTTTAGGGTATAAAGAAATTTGTTTCATGATAAATGAATCTAGATCGAATCTTACCAAAGCTCAAACTGGCGTCCTTGCACTAGATTTTTGTCTAACAATTTTCGTAACCATCCAAACTTTCTGGGTAATCACCATTCTTTTTCGACATCCACTTCGCTGAAGTCCTTCATCTTTCTCCATCGCCCAAGTCTCCGGGGTTCAGCTAGTTCATTTGATGAACTGATTTACTTTTGGGATTTTTTTTTTGTTTCCAAAACAAATTTGTTTTCTCAACACATTCATTCCCAAATGTGCTACTACCTGACCAATTGAAAAGAAACAACTTTTCCTGAAAAAAAAAACATACCTAGTCGGTGTGAAACCTAGCGCAGGCATTCCGCGAAGCCATCCACAACAGATACTTGTCTCTCACTCTCAACCAGATACCCAGCATTCTGTGCAAATTAAAAACTTTTCTCGGGAAGCAAAAAACTTTACATACAAAGTATCTTAACACAGGAAAAAAAAATCCCCACGCAGATAATAGAAAACCTTCATCCAAAGGTAGTTAAAAAATTCTGTTTTTGCGAGATACTTTTCACAAATGCACAAACTCCCTTTCCATTTCTTAATTAATGAGAATATTTCGTACATCGAAATTACTTGTATATATACCTAATAACAATAATTGAATAGAGAACAGATAAGAGAACGAAATATCTTGAAGTTTGTGTTTTTTTTTTTTTTTTGCCCGACTTGCCAATTGCAGAAGAACTTGAGAACAACTTCAACTAGGTACTACTGTGATGCTGAACTAATGCTTGTTTGTCCGATGTCCGACCAACTAACAAGCATACAATGAGCAGAAAAATTTTCTACCAATCTCATAAATATTTATGGAATAATTTCAGTTCGTTGAATCGAAATCAAAAACTCAATACCACCACCACCACGAGACGACTACTATATTGGCTTTCTTAGTAGTGTCCGGAGTTTACACGTTAACCCTTCGCAACTACAACGTCAAGAGGAGGGGTCAACGAGGGCTGGTAATGCTGATGGGATTGCTTTCAAAAGGCTTGTGCAGTACACTAGTGATATCCTTTTACGTCGATATAATATTTTATCTGCACCTCAAGTGCAGTCATGGTGTAGTTGGTTATGTCAATAAATAGAGCAAAAAAAAGGCCACAAGAAGATTTTAATTCCTCCCCTGGTCAGTTGGAATCGGTGATCCGTGGAAAATGTTTCCTTCTTGACTTTGTATTCATTCAGTTTTGTATGTTGTACATCTTTTCCTGACCCCAAGGCTGTAATTGGATTTCATTGACAGCAATAGCAGCAAGAAAAAGGAGTCGAATAAGAAGAGAAAAGCGTTTAGTTTGTGTGTTAGACGGTGCATCCTTTGAAATTCCGGTTGTCATTACTGCGGTTTGTTGTGTTTAGTGTCGAAGGCTAATTCCAAAATTGTTCCGCACTGGAACCATCCATTTTCTGTATTGCACCACGCCCTAGGCTGCACAAACCGTACACCAATAATGGACTAAACGCCGGTGGCGTCACAGAAGTAGCATCTGAATCAACTTTCAGTACCTTGACTCCTCATTAGTGTTCAAGGATGTGACCGGAATTCCTTGAACATTTTCGCAGTAGCAAAAGTTGAAAAATCAACTCTCCTCCAGCTTGTATCTCCTATTCAGCAGGACAAATGAATCAAATGTGTTACCCATTCGATAATTCCGATCACACTCGTATGTAGGAACATACATACCTATGCTCACAGAGGAGAGACTCACACCCGTGACCTTTGGTCTCCATTGGTAGTTTTTGGATAGAATTTTATTGGATTCTCATCAGGTGGTCTACAGTGGCATTCACAACTATCGCTATGTGGTCTACGGAGAACGATTTATCGAAGGAGAGAGGATGGAATAAAGAAAAAAATCCTCGTAGAATGAAACTATGAAAAAGTCCTTTTTGGGAATGTAAATTTTTTATTCGACATTTATTCGAAGGAGTTTAGGGCTTCATAAATCCGGCATTTGTGTGTGTGTGTGTTCAAATGGGTTTTGGACATTTTTCACAGTGACGGTCGAGCATAGATGAATACTGAAAAAAAGATTGACTTCGATTTCGTGCCCTGAGGCAGTCAGTATCAGGTGAGCACTTCTGTTATGGTACTACAGTCAGGGTTTCTTTAAAACAGGAAGTATGTAGTCCTTGGTCTTAGTCCTTCCTGGTTATTTAATTACCTAAACTATTTTTCACTCATCAAAAGTTTGAAGTATATATGTAGGTACCTACTCAAATAAATACTACCAAATGCTAGACAAAATAGCCCCAAAATTTTAAAATTCTTTCAAGGATCTTGTCTGAAAAAGTCGCTGCCACAACACGAACACAAAGAAACAACCCCAGCTAACTTTATATTTTCCTTTCTTTTTCATTCTTCGTGCGCGTTGCTGTGTTATTCTTTACTCGGGCAACAGAAGAGCAAATAAGAAAGTGCATAAGAAATACTAGCAGCAAGGAGCCAAGTGTAGTCCCCACCGTACACGACTTTCGATAAATTGCACACATTGTTAGGTATTCAGCAAACGAAGTGAACTGACATGACTGTCAGAAAGAGCAGCGTTAAGCACATACGCACAAATGCACTACGTATGGGTGAGGTGGGATGAAGAATAAGACTGCAAACTTTGTTTCCTGAAAAAAAAACGTTCTGTTTTCGTTCATTTGAAGTGCATATTGTAAGAAAAAAAAGACAATGAATCTATCATATTCCATAGACTGTTTTCCAAAAACTGCTAAAGTTTAACAAGGGCTTCCTCATATGCAAATATTCTATGAGCTTTAAATTGAACCAAGGCAGAATCCTTCGCATCATAGAGCTTCAATAAAACCGCCCACAATTTGCGCCAGTTCCTCTGGGGGCAACATTTGCTAAATGACTGATGGCATATACAATGTTGAATGTGTCCTTTAGCAGAAATGCTGTTCCATTCATCAGACATGCGCATTGATTGAGAGAAACACTCCGTTTAGTGCAACAAAGAGCAGACATGTTAAAATTGGTTCATCTGCTAACCACCTGTTAAGGATTGTTACAGAAAAAGTTCTCTTAAGGATGTTGCACTGTTATTAAAAGATTGCAGACAGAGTCCGCCGTTGCTCTCTTTGAAATGTATCTGCAGAGTTTATCCACAGTCTTCCTTCTCTGACTTCCTTGCGACATATCCCTCAAATCATCAATCAAACGATTTGTTGACAAACATTTTCGAACGATTTTTCTTTGTCGACTTCATCGCGATGTAAACACAAGAAAATTCCACAGATAAATCTTCAGGCGAAATGTACCTAACTACTTCTTCTTCGTCGTCTTCGTTGCCGTCCACAAGCAATGTTTGCATATCACATTTCGTCTGGAATACCGAGTAAGGAATCATTGAAAAATCCAGGTATAAATCATCTTTTGTCGAATTTATCTGCCGGATTGCATATTTGCCACAGATGCCTGGCGCCAAACTACTGTCCTCCACCTACCATCAGTTGGTCCGTCTCTGAGCGATAGACCTCCATTGAACCATGTCGCTGGTGATTAATTGTCAAAAATCAACCCCTTCCAACAATCACAGCATAGTGACAATCCTTACAATCCTTATGCTTATTTATTAACGGAACACATACACAGAAATCCGTCCGAGTCGATTTGGTAATTGCTTCGGTTACAATTTTGCGGATGGAGCAACTTCAATTAATAATTGAGTTGCACAACAGATGGATATCGGTCTTTTGTCCGGTCCGTCCAATTCCTTCTATTAAATGCAAACGCTGGGAGCGATTTTAGTCTCTCTCTCTCTCTCTCTCTCTCTCTCTTTACTTCTCCCTGATCGATAAATTTGAATGATTTATGCCAGAAACATGAAATAATTAATTGGTCACTAGCTCGTCTCACGTCTTACTCAACTGAGATGATAATTATTTGTTATGATCCATGGTGGTGTCCTTGTTACAGCACAGCACGAATAATGGTAGTGTTGGTTTCGAATGACAACATCCTTATTTAGGGAGTGACATAAAGGAAGGACGCATAACAAATAATTATCATCAACAAGTTGTGTTGTGTGTGATTCAAATAGAATTTAATATAACGAGTCATTTACATGAAGGAACAGAACAAGGGAACATAGAATGGTCTCGTATACTTTGGGGTGGCATGTAAAGGCCATGGAGATCAACATCTTAACTGGATAGCTACGAGCAATTATCATGGCTTAGGATATTCTAATTAGCATGCTGAAGGCCATTGTCGGCATAAATGTATCCGGCAAACAATTGATACATGAGTAGATTGAAACCGAGATACTTTTCCATGGGATTATAGTTTAACATGGTTGAGCTTTGTGTACTGTTTAATTGGTTATTGAAATTAAATATTCTCAGAAGATCACAGTCACTCTTGTCTGCCTCGTTTCTTGACAGCTTTGAAGTAGTTTATTGCTATCGGCAGACTTTCCACCAAATCAATAGTCGAAGGGAAAACTTCAAAAATACACTAATAGTGGGAGCACATTCCCACAGGAACAACAACTTCAGTGAACCTTTAAGAACAAAACATTTTCACTGAAATAGATTGACCACAGCAGTAGCAAGAGCATTTTTGACGTTCGACTTATGATCTATCTAACGTTTTAAAGGATTATTGTCTGCTGTCTGCTAAATTCGCGTAAACCCATCAGCATTCTGTTATCTTTGGAGTTATCTTAATTCTTTAGAGATTAGAACTACTATACATGGTCGATAGTAACGTTTATTCCACTAATGTCATGGTTACAGATTACTTGGAATGAGCTCCTATATTCGAAATAAATCAGTAAGTCTCAGAATTAAACAAAAAATATGACTTAATCCGACTTATGCCATTGCTGTCCGGAGAGGGAAAAGGCTTTTGCATATGGCACAAGTCCTCCATTGAAAAAATCCGAATTCCTTAGGAATTAGGGCAACTTGCTTTTACATCATTCCAGCTTTGTCTACAACGGTAAGAATATCACAGATTTGAAAGATAAGCTAGCAGATAGCTGCAGATCTCTCCCTACACCTACCGGTTCATTATTCAGATATTTTTCATAAAAAATCTTTAGGTTCAGACGAAATACCTCTTCTGATTTTGAAGAAGTGTTCTTCTACCCCTTCAAAACCTCAACGTTAGCTCTTTCACCTGTCGTTTTCTATAGGAATCTTATCGGATAGATAGAACCTTGCATACGTACAGCCAATTCCTAGACAAACCTCCATTTCTAACTATGTACTGACACAAGGCTCTAACATCAGTGCTATACAGGGTCAAAGAAAGTATTTTGAATCTCTACATTTGAAGGATAACCATCTCCTCAACAACCACCAATATGGTTTCCGACAGCCATCATCACAGTGAATGCAGAATAGTTGTCCTTAATATCTCAAAAGCGTTAGCCTCAATATGACAGAGTGTGGCACCGCGACCTCGTAGTCAAGCAGCAGGCTTGCAGCGTTGTACTATTTTCTCAACATGGATTCCGTGTATTAGGTAGATGTAGTTCTATACCCTTCTCATCGAATGCTGGTGAACCCCAGGGTTCAATCCTCTCTCCGAACTCTTTTCTCTTAATTATGAATGGCCTTCTCTCTCTCACTCTTAAGTTATACAATCCGTGCGTAAGTGATATTAATGCTATCATCAACTTGTTTAAAACCAAGTATTGTGCCCTATTTCTGAAGCAGGACACTAAAGAAGTTTGACTAAAAATAAATGGAATTAACATTGAGGAATCCTGTTTACTGTCAATGCTCGGTAGATTTCAGATGCTAAAGCCGGTGCTAGGTGCCTCGGACTCCTTAAGAAAAGTATTTTTTAAATTCCACAGACTTGGTTACGATCTATACAACTTATATTCATCCGAAACTTGAATATAACTTGCATATTTATCAGGAACCATTCAAACTGATCGTTGGAATACCGTCGAAATGTTGGAAGCTAAGCGCTTCTCTCCAAGTACTTAGAGCAAAAGTGATCGGATTAAATTTATAATTGTGTCTCGCCTGTCTATCAATTCAATCGAAATACAAGTAAGGCTTCTTGAGGCACACTGAGTTATAGAAGCTTTCAACATGGTTTTGGTAATGATAGTGGAACTGCAACAACAACAACTATGGAATCTATAGCACACAATCGAATGCTGCATACGGCTATTAAAATCAAATTCAACGACATTTGGTAGAAAATTTCTGATGAATAAGACTTGAGACAAATAGGTCTAAGAAGGTTTAAAATACCTGTTAGTCCTGCTCGACAACAGGTTGAGACTTATGGGTCATAAATATGCAGAGCAGATACAGGCAGAGCTTTCTCTGATGCTGGCAAATGTCGGCTAGTTTGGATACGCAAGGAGAAGTCTGCTATCCAGAGGTGTAAGTTACATCCTTTTGTATAGTGTTCCAGTTATGCGACAGCAAGCGCATCTAGGAGGAAAGTCTTGTGTACTGACTATTGCACAATTAGAACAACATGCTGTTTCCGAACAATTTTGGGCGAAGCAGTCTGTGTTATAGTCTGTACGGTCCCTATCAACATTCCAGCCAATGCAATGCAATGGACTTAATTGAGGCTTATCGCGTACCAACACGATATCAGCTGAACGCTTCCGTTGACACCTAATACGGACACTCCATATCAGAACGCATTCTGTTTGAACACATCCTTACAGAACGCACCCTAAACTAAAAGTCAAATTCAAATAACAACGGCAACGAATTTTCAACGAAGAAGAACGCCATTGTCTTGCTTTACGTTTCTTTGTAATTCTTTTACTAACATTCTTTTTTCAATAAATACGCAAAATACTAAACGGTTTATTTGTTGGATTATTACATATAAATCTGCCTGTCGTATGTACCACGACACAAGAAAAGTACCTACAAGATGAAAAGGGGGCAACATCTGCTAGCCCTTAAGCTGATGCCTAGGTTAGGTTAGGTAGATGGGTGCCTTGTGACCAGAAGGTCACTGCTCACTTAGACCCACAATTCGGGTCCATTATGCCCAATCGTTTAATCCATTGAACGCTGTAAGAAGGTCCGCTGTTAGGACCACCCCTAAGTCCTCCAGCCCCGAGAAGAATGACCAAGAGTTCTCTATCTTCTAACAGATAGACAGTCACACAGCAGGTGACGAATAGATTCGATTTCTTATTCGTCTCTGCAGCTTCTACAATAGTCATTATGCAGCACACCGAGTCTCTCTGCGTGAAGGCCAATGACACAATGGCCGGTAATTACGCCAGAAACGACCCGTGCGTTATGACGACTGAGTTTAACCAGAGTTGATGATCTCTTCTTGCTAAAGGCTGGCCATAGAGCTCTAGCCGTTACGCATGTATGCAGATGAATTTATCGTCTGTTTGCACGATCCATGGCTGCTACAAAGGGAAGGGCCCGCGATATGTGCAGCGTCAACCCTTTTCTAGCAAGCTCATCCGCCCTCTCGTTTCCTTCGATATTCATATGCCCTGGCATCCAATTGATGGTCACCGTATTGGCTCTGGATATCTCGTTTAAAAGTGATTTGCAGGTTCTCACCAGCCTCGACCGAGTTATAGCAGAGTCCAGAGCCTTAATGGCTGCCTGGCTGTCTATAACTGTCTATCGTTTTTTCCGACGATATTACTCTCGCGTATAATTTCAGCAGCCTGCGTAATGGCAGTAACTTCGGCTTGAGAGACGCTCCAGTCGTCGTTTATTCTAAAGGAGCAGTTTATTCCTAGGGCTTCACAATAAACTCCGGCTCCTATACCACTGTCTACCTTAGAACCGTCGGTATAGAATGGCAACTCCTTTTTCTTTTTAGTAATCCAGTTCTTCCAGTAACTTCTGTGAGGAATCCTTGCATTGAATCTCCTTTCGAATGTTAACATCGGGTTCATGTGATCTGTTTTCGTCAATGGTAGCCTCCCATCGGGACAGAATAGAGCTGATATAAGTTGATGCCTAACATAACCAAAAAGGACTGTAATTTTACGCATATCCTTTCCGGGCATGGTGGCTATCGAAAATATACCAAACATTTTGGAAACGGGACATCGGCCTTTAGTCCAAAATGTCCAGAAGAGAACGAGGGGACATGACACGTTTACAAGGGGAAAAGCGAATCTACTGAGTCTAAAAGCGACGAGTCGAAACGCTATGATTGGCCGAAAGGGCTAATAAAGTGACAGACCATAAATTTGTAAATAGGTAGGCTTATTCCTGCGATTTAGCAGCACTCGGGCTATTAGTATCTATGAAGGAACAAAAGACCCATCCTAACTGCCTTACAGAGTATGTTGCCTGTTCAAGCTTTTTTGTACGTGATAACGTATGGAAAACCGCGGTCACGGGTTACGTAATAATTTTCATATTGAGTTAATATTTGATGATGAAGTAAGGTCAGCTTTGAGTTGAAGAGCACAATACACATTCGAATTAAAAAGCTTTGGCCCAATTAAATTTCTCGCCTGACGACTTAATTCAAATTGCATATAAGTATGTTATTCACAAACATAATTAATTTGTAGGCCTCCTCACAAAATGCAAATTTACTTAAGATATTCAGACAAAATCATTACTTACACCCAGAAGTTCAGCAAAAAAGCCCTCCCCTCATAAACTACTTCATCTTATTTCTCTGCTATTATACGACGGATGACCTAAAACGCATTTTAATTGACTTCCGTTGAATATAAGTTGGCCCTTCTTTTTCTGGTTACAACTACAATGCTTCTCTTCTTATTCGAGCAACAACAATTTATGAACATTAAAGAGATCCAAAAGACTATTCGAAACGATAAGGGAACGACTTTTGTGCCAGAGTGGTTGAACCTAACTTTCGAATTGGAACAATGTGCAGCGTTAAGACTCACCACTGTGCCGGGCACAATATGGAACAAGGGCAAAGCTAGTGAACGAATGAAGAGGAGAACACCAACCGGAAATATTTAATTACTACTCTGGTGCCATCTGTCAGCTGAGTTTGCAATTTATGGAATCTTGATAAACGTGAGACGCTCTTTAGTTGGGTTTTGCCCCAACCCCATTTTCGTTCTTTTCTATTGCGACTGCGAGGAGTTCTTTGAAGGATATCGTCTTTTTTACTTTTGTTCATGCCGGTGTGTTTGCCAGGTCTACATTATCCACTTTGTGTAGGTCCAAGGTACTAGTGTTTTACCCTTAATCGTTAGGATATACATGTACATATATATTTTTTGTTGTATTTTTGGCAAAGAAACCGCATAAATTTCTACTCTTAAGTTGCCTTTGTTTCATACAATTTCTAAGGATTTTTTGCTTATGGATTTTACTTGTTCTTAAAAAAGAAAACAATTTTGGTTTACAATTTGGTGCCAACAATAATGACTTATTTATAGCATAGGAGAAATCTGTGAGGATGCCAGTACAGAGATTTCGTTATGAGATATGTTTATTATTATGAGTGAATCGAATAATTTTGCTAATTTACTTATCACTTCACTTACAAATACATTTAATGTGTGTCTGTCAATTGGGTCGAAATTAAACTGCTCAGGTGGCAAAATTTGAACGTTAGTATTCCTCTGAAATATGAAGTAAGAATGTAAATTTTCTGATAGGAATTGTTAATCCTTTACTCACGCTTCTTTAAAATAAATAACTATTAAATGAATATTAGGCCACAAGCAGTCCATAAAGTCGCAAGGTCTAGCTTTTTATACTACATTTCTGTACGAAAAAAAAGGGACTTACAGTTTTATGCCGTATCCGAAAGGCAGCGGGGGTTTTAGAGAAGCTTTCTTATGACAGTAAATACTCTTGGATGTTTGTCGCTCGCAAGAGGTGGAGCCGTGAAAAAAACGTTGGGGGTATTTTCCTGGATTCGATCTCGGAACCCCTTGTGCAGGAGTCCAACGCACTAAACACTGAGCCTCGGCACCCACCTACGTATGTACATATATGTATATTCATTATATATAAGAAAAATTTCTTAGACTTAATGCGTCGATTCATTGCATTCATCAGAGGAAACAAAATAAAATGGTGTGGTGAGAGAGAAATTGTGGAATTAGTTTTTGCAGAATTCTCCTTGGGGTTGTTGTCCAAACTATAGGCGCATTGTTGTATGAATTTTTGCTTCGTCTGTAAATTTACAATACATTTTTAACTTTTTTGTGTGAAATATACTTAGTGCGTGTTTAAACCAAAATTTAAAACTGCACTTACTGTGAAAATTCATTGGGTGTGGCTGGGACTTGATCAAGGAACCTCGTACTCGGCGACTAGAAACACTACCACGACACCATCGCCACTGAAAATCATCATACGAATATTCTCAAATGGTATAGACTTATACTCATACACCAAAAAAAAAAATAAGCGCCGTAAATTTTACAATTGAAGGCAGTAGATTTAACAATTCATTGTAGATTTGTGTAATTAACAGCGAATTTGGTTAAATTAACATTTTTTTGTAGATTTTACAGCGAATGCATTAATTTTTACAACAAAGTTGTGAAATCGACTACAATTCCCAATTGCAAAATCAACAGCGCGTTGTCAATTTCGGCTGTTAAATCTACAGATATGAATTTGTAAAATCTACATCAAAATGTTGTAGAATTCACAGCTACTTACTGTGGTAACTACAGCAGGAGCTGTAGAAATTAAATTGAGAATATTCGCATAGTAATTTTCAGGGACCATGACGTTGTGGTAGTGTATGCAGTCGCCGAGTGAGAGGTTCCACGTTCAACCCCAGCCAGATCCAAACATTGTTCACATTTTGTAAGTAAATGCGATTATATAATTCGGTTTAAACACACACTAAGTGTATTTCTTGGACAAGAACCATCTTATTGGATTGTAAAAGCTATTTTCACCCAATTCTCGCACCATACCAATAAATTAGAACTTTAAGCTTAAGTGGTATGAAATCGTTATTGTTTCTACAGCTGTACTACAACTGTTCGACGGCAAAGTGCTGTGAAATCTAAAATTTTAGCTGTCATTTTCACAACTAGATTGTTAAATTTACAACCACACCTCTGTAGATTTTACAACGAAAATTGTCGGGTCGATTCTGACAATGAATGCAGTAGAATCTACATCGTTGTACTATATTTTTACAGCACCTTTTTTTGGGTGTAGGTTCTTCTTAATGAATCATTTTTCTTAATATAATGAATATGTTCATTAATCCAATGTGCTTATTCTTAAAAATCATAGTCGTTCATAATAAGTTCATAAACTTATGAATAAATTCATTAAAATAAGAATCTGCGTTCATTCTTCAAATCTGCCACACAAATATTTCTGTATGAATGTTCATTAATTTATTTTTTTCAGTCCAGTGACCAGTGATGTTCAAATCTGTGTAAAAAACTATTTTTACCTTTTTTACGTTTGCTTAGCGTAAATAAGTGTAAACAACGTAAAAATCCCGTAAAAAAGGTAAAGAAGAGGTAAATAAAGTACATTACTGAGAAAAATCAGAGGCATTGCAATATCTGTCGAAATCCAAATAAATAATATAACTGTCATCTTAAGCATTGAAGCTTCTTAATATACCAGCATCTTCGCGCAAATTGAAAGAGTTTTCCCAAACTGGGCTCAAATGCATAGTCCTTTAAGAAATCGATTGACCTTTGAAAGGTCTAAAACACTCATTCATGTATATTTTTCACTAAATTCAACTAATGCAGACTATATAGATATTGAAACAGAAGATTAATAAATATTGTATATGTTTCACTGTTAAAAAAAATCAAATTTTTCTCGATTTTTTATTTGGTCAGACTTCATTATTATATGTATATCAGAAAAAGAATACAGTATAATATAATAACAGGGTTATTCCTAATAAATTCATTGCTGGGGGTCCGTATTCCGCATATTCCGCATACGTTTAAAGGTTGACAAACGTTGGATTAGAGAATCTGTTTTCAACAAATCGGGCTTTTTAATAATTTGATCGAAAAGAAGATAAAACCCAAAAGTTTTTTGCATACCGCACAGATTAATCAGATACAACTCTCATCGTCTGTTTTGAAGCTCCCCAATTTACATTATTTACCGTGTTTTTTTTTTACTTTTTTACCTTTTTTACGTTTTTTACATAAGCATAGTACAAATTCACCATGTAGAAAAATTACGTAAGAAACCGTAAAAAACGTAAAGTAAAAAAATCGAACAACACTGGAAGCAACTCAAAGAAGTACACCTAACTTCAACCTGGATGTATGGAAGACCTCTCTAAGGGGTTGGATAAATTCAAAGAAGTGCACCCAACTTCAAGCTGAATGTACTAAAGACCTCTACAGGCGGTTGGAGGAACTCAAAGAAGTGCACGCAACTTCAAGGTAAATGTATGGAAGACCTCTATAGGGGTTTGGAGATATGCACTCAACTTCAAGCTGATGGTATGGAAGACCTCTACAGGCGGTTGGAAAAACTCAAAGAAGTACATCCAACTTCAAGCTATATGTATGGAAGACCTCTGTTGGGGGTTGGAGCAATTCAAAGAAGTGCACTCCAAGCTGAATTTATGGACGACCTCTCTACTGGGTTGGATTAACACAAAAAAGTGCACCCAACTTCAAGCTGAATGTATTAAAGACCTCTACAGGCGGTTGGTGGAACTTAGAGAAGTGCATCCAACTTCAAGTTGAGTATATGGAAGACCTCTATGGGGCGTTGGAAGAACTCAAAGAAGCGCGCCCAACTTCAAGCTAAATGTATCGAAGACCTCTATAGGCGGTTTTTAGCAACCAGTGATGTTCAAATCTGTGTAACAAAAACTATTTTTACCTTTTTACGTTTGATTAGCGTAAATAAGTGTAAACAACGTAAAAATCCCTGGAAGTTGGGTGCACTTCTCTAAATTAATCCAACCCCCTATAGAGGTCGTCCATATACTCACCTTAAAGTTGGGTGCACTTCTTTGAGTTTCTCCAACCATACCATACAATAAGCTTGAAGTTGGATTCACATCAATTTGAGTTTCTCCCACCGCCTACAGAAGTCTTCCATACAATCAGCTGGAAGTTGGGTGTACATCAATTTGAGTTTCTCCAACCGCCTGTAGCGGTCTTCCATACAATCAGCTTGAAGTTGGGTACACATAAATTTGAGTTTTTCCAACCGCCTACAGAGGTCTTCCATACAATTAGCTTGAAGTTGGGTGCACTTCTTGAGTTTCTGCACCCAACTTCAAGTTGACGGTATGGAAGACCTCTATAGGCGGTTGGAGAAACTCAAAGAAGTGCATCCAACTTCAAGCTAATTGTATGGAAGACCTCTGTAGGTTGTTGGATAAACTCAAGAAGTGCACCCAACTTCAAGCTGATTGTATGGTAGACCTCTACAGGCGGTTGGAGGAACTCAAAGAAGTGCACCTAACTTAAAGTTGAGTATATGGAAGACCTCTGTAGGGGGTTAGAGGAACTCAAAAGGTTGTGTACCCAACTTCAAGCTAATGTATCGAAGACCTCTATAGGGGGTTGGAGAAACTTAAATTGACGTGTACCCAACTTCAAGCTGATTGTATGGAAGACCTCTACAGGCGGTTGGAGGAAATCAAAGAAGTGCATCCAACTTCAAGCTGATTGTATGGAAGACCTATACAGGCGGTTGGAGGAACTCAACGAAGTGCACCCAACTTCAAGTTGAAGGTATGGAAGACCTCTAGAGGCGGTTGGAGGAAATCAAAGAAGTGCACCCAACTTCAAGTTGAAGGTATGGAAGTCCTCCATAGGCGGTCGGAGGAACTCAGAGAAGTGTACCCAACTTCAAGCTAATGTATGGTATCCATCTGTAGGGGGTTGGAGAAACTCAAAAGGTTGTGTACCCAACTTCAAGCTAATGTATGGAAGACCTCTATAGGGGGTTGGAGGAACTCAAAATGATGTGCAACCAACTTCAAGTTAATTGTATGTGTATGGAAGACCTCTATAGGCGGTTGGAGGAACTCAAAGAAGTGCATCCAACTTCAAGCTAAATGTATGGAAGACCTCTACAGGCGGTTGGAGAAACTCATAGAAGTGCATCCAACTTCAAGTTAATTGTATGTGTATAGAAGACCTCTATAGGCGGTTGGAGGAACTCAAAGAAGCGCACCCAACTTCAAGTTGAGTATATGGAAGACCTCTATAGGGCGTTGGAGGAACTCAAAATGGTGTGTACCCAACTTCAAGCTGATTGTATGGACGACCTCAACATGCGGTTGGAGAAACTCAAATTGATGTGCACCCAACTTCAAGCTGATTGTATGGAAGACTTCTGTAGGCGGTTGGAGAAACTCTAATTGATGTGTATCTAACTTCAAGCTCATTGTATGGAAGACCTCTACAGGCGGTTGGAGAAACTCAAAGAAGTGCACCCAACTTCAAGTTGAGTATATGGAAGACCTCTATAGGGGGTTGGTGGAACTCAAAGAAGTGTACCCAACTTCAAGCTAATGTATGGTATCCATCTGTAGAAGTTGGAGGAACTCAAAATGTTGTGTACCCAACTTCAAGCTGATTGTATGGTAGACCTCTACAGGCGGTTGGAGGAACTCAACGAAGTGCACCCAACTTCAAGTTGAAGGTATGGAAGACCTCTAGAGGCGGTTGGAGGAAATCAAAGAAGTGCACCCAACTTCAAGTTGAAGGTATGGAAGTCCTCCATAGGCGGTCGGAGGAACTCAGAGAAGTGTACCCAACTTCAAGCTAATGTATGGTATCCATCTGTAGGGGGTTGGAGAAACTCAAAAGGTTGTGTACCCAACTTCAAGCTAATGTATGGAAGACCTCTATAGGGGGTTGGAGGAACTCAAAATGATGTGCAACCAACTTCAAGTTAATTGTATGTGTATGGAAGACCTCTATAGGCGGTTGGAGGAACTCAAAGAAGTGCATCCAACTTCAAGCTAAATGTATGGAAGACCTCTACAGGCGGTTGGAGAAACTCATAGAAGTGCATCCAACTTCAAGTTAATTGTATGTGTATAGAAGACCTCTATATGCGGTTGGAGGAACTCAAAGAAGCGCACCTAACTTCAAGTTGAGTATATGGAAGACCTCTATAGGGCGTTGGAGGAACTCAAAATGTTGTGTACCCAACTTCAAGCTGATTGTATGGACGACCTCAACATGCGGTTGGAGAAACTCAAATTGATGTGCACCCAACTTCAAGCTGATTGTATGGAAGACTTCTGTAGGCGGTTGGAGAAACTCTAATTGATGTGTATCTAACTTCAAGCTCATTGTATGGAAGACCTCTACAGGCGGTTGGAGAAACTCAAAGAAGTGCACCCAACTTCAAGTTGAGTATATGGAAGACCTCTATAGGGGGTTGGTGGAACTCAAAGAAGTGTACCCAACTTCAAGCTAATGTATGGTATCCATCTGTAGAAGTTGGAGGAACTCAAAATGTTGTGTACCCAACTTCAAGCTAATGTATGGAAGACCTCTATAGGCGGTTGGTGGAACTCAGAGAAGTGTACCCAACTTCAAGCTAATGTATGGTATCCATCTGTAGGGGGTTTTAGGAACTTAAAAGGTTGTGTACCCAACTTCAAGCTAATGTATGGAAGACCTCTATAGGGGGTTGGAGGAACTCAAAATGATGTGCAACCAACTTCAAGTTAATTGTATGTGTATGGAAGACCTCTATAGGCGGTTGGAGGAACTCAAACAAGTGCATCCAACTTCAAGCTTAATGTATGGACGACCTCTATAGGCGGTTGGAGGAACTCAAATTGATGTGCACCCAACTTCAAGCTGCTTGTTGGATTGATTGCTGGATGACCTCTGTTGGGGGTTGGAGGAATTCAAAGAAGTGCACCCAACTTCAAGTTGAAGGTATGGAAGACCTCTGGAGGCGGTTGGATGAAATCAAAGAAGTGCATCCAACTTCAAGCTTAATGTATGGACGACCTCTATAGGCGGTTGGAGGAACTCAAATTTATTTATTTATTTATTCATCTTATAAGTACAAACTTATTCTAGACTACTGAATTCAAATACAATAATTTATAAATATAAATATATACAATTAGTTACGCTATAATAATTATACGGAGTTCATAATAGCTAATTTACAAATTCTTCTGTTAACATTAAAATCAACTACATTTTCATACATATTGTAATTAACGCAAGCCATGGATATGGGATTATTCTCCCCATAGTTAGTACTATGTCTAGAAACATAAAAAAATTTGTTCTCCCTAGGTCGCAGAGTACGAGAAGGAGCATAAACGTAGAACATTGAAAGCAAAAGTGGACAGTCAATGTGGCCTGTTATGACGTCATGTGCAAAAAGAACCGAGTAGTATATTCTTCTTGAAGTAAGAGGTTTCAGATCAATTAGAGCACACCTAGCTGTGTATGTCGGCATATTGCCATTCCAAGACATTTTTCGAAGAGCAAATTTCGTAAACCTTTTCTGAATTTTTTCAATACGATTTTCCGCATTGCAATAATAAGGATTCCAGACTACGCAGCAGTATTCTAATATAGAACGCACTAGAGAATTGTAAAGGGATTTAAGCGTATATGGGTCCTGAAAATCTTTCGAATTCCGAAACACAAAACCCAACATACGATTCGCCTTGCAGACTATATAGTCTAAGTGCAATGAAAAAGTGAATTCGGAATCAAAAATCACACCTAAGTCTTTTTGATCAGTAACTCGTTTTAGTATTGAATTCTGAATTTTATACTCATAGACGATAGGCGACCTAATCCTTTTAAAACTTAACACCGAGCATTTATTAACGTTGAAGTATAAACCATTTGAAGCACACCAGTCATTTACAAGGTTAATATCTTTTTGCAGTTCTAAAGCATCAGTTACAGAATTTACTGACCTAAAGATTTTTAAGTCATCTGCATATAAAAGACATTTAGAATTAGAAACTACAGAGGGCAAGTCATTGACGAAGAGCAGAAACAGAAGAGGACCTAAGTGACTTCCCTGGGGAACACCCGAATAATTCAAGATCTTATTTGAACACACAGATCCTATCTTTACATACTGCTCACGATTAGTCAAATAACTACTGATCCAACGCAAGATACTAGAGTGAAAACCAAACAACTCCAGTTTTTTAACAAGAACGTTATGTTGCACCCGATCAAAAGCTTTAGAGAAGTCAGTATATACGCAGTCAACTTGAATGCGTTTTTCCATATTTAGGAGACAATAATTCGTGAAAATTACCAAATTTGTAGAAGTGGACCTACCGCTTACAAAGCCATGTTGAAACTCCGAGATGTGGTTGCGAAGCTCAGAATATAACTTCTTTTTAACAATAGCTTCAAATATTTTAGGAATTAATTGCAACTTAGTGATAGGTCTATAATTTTCAATTATTACTTTTGATCCCGATTTATGAATTGGTGTTATATAAGAGTGCTTCCAGCAGTCTAAAAACTCACCATACCTCAGAGACATATTAAAAATAATTTTTAAAGGTTGAACCAGACTAAGTCTACAAGATTTAATGAATAGAGGCGAAAAATTATCAGGTGCAACAATTGCACTCGAATCGAGAGACGACAACTCAAGAAGTATTTCATCTTCCGTTAAAGAAAGGTAACCTAAATTGGTAACGGGTTCTTTATGAGATGTTGCACTACAATTTATGAATTCATTACTGAAATTAGATTGAAAAAATGACGCAAACCAGTTACAAATTTGCTTCAAGTCATCACTAGTAGCTCCTTTATAAGACATAGTAGAAGGTATACCAAGTGAATTACGCTTAGTATTAATGAATTTCCAGAAATTTTTAGAATCATGTTTTATATTAGACTCAATTGAAGAAACATATTGCCTATATATGAATTTCTTTAAAAACTCGTACTCCCTTCTCAATTGACAGAACTCACTTCGAAGAGAATCACTAGACCTACTCTTTTTACACACCTTATTCATAACATTTTTCAATCTAGATAAACTTTTGTTAAACCAGATGGGCTTATTAAATTTTTTTATACGTTTTACAGGCACAAAAGTTGAAATTGTAGAATCAATTACGTTTCTAAACATAGTAAAAGCTATATTTAAGTTGGGACAATCGAGAAGGCATTGCCAATTAAAAGCACTTAAATAATTATTTATTTCAATATAGTCCGCGTTAGCAAAATCAAGTTTTACATTTACGTTATTATTACATTTATCCGTGCTAAATGGATTTAAAATACGTAAATTGAAAGAAATATGCAATGCATTATGAAAAATGCTATTATTTAATAATGGATAATCAGCTTCAGTTACAGACGCCTCAAGTTCTTCGTTTATAAACACTAGATCTAGAATTCTTCCCATGCTATTACGAACTTCATTTACTTGGTATAAATTCAAAGCGGATAAAGAGTCAATAACTTGGAGCTCATACTCCTTTATAACATTAAAGGGCAATACACGCTTATCTTCTACAGAGAAAATCCATTTAACATCAGATAAATTGAAATCACCCATTACCACGGCATAAGATTTGTAATCAAAATTCTTGACAATACTTTTAATATTATTCAAATGAGCTTTATAAATTGCATTATCTGCATACGGAGGAATGTAAGAAACAAAAAAATATATTTGAATTAGATTTGCATTTTCAGACGTAAAAAAATCAACACATACGCAAATTTGTTCAATCAAACCCGAACAATCAGATAATGCAACTTGTCTACTTCTAAAACATGAACGAACCGCCAGCAGCACACCACCTCCTCTGTCAAAGCCAGTTTGTATATGACATCGATCATTCCGGTATACATCAAACTCGTTGGTCAGTAATTCAGCAGAAAATATGTTGTCATGCAACCAAGTCTCAGTTAAGACTATGACAGCATACGAGCAATCACCTTGGGCACCTTGTCACGAGCGGGGAGACTGACCTTACCCGCCGATTGGGAGCGAGTAACTACTTGAGATTTCGCCTCAATAGCAGATGACGATCGCGAGACTAAATTCTTTAGTTCAACAATTTCTTTATGCAGACTATCAATTTTAGATAAGAGAAAGTCACTATTAGCAAAACTATAATTGCATTTAGGGCACTGTAGTGTATTCATTATTAAAATTTGAGATACTGTTTTGGAAATTTAAACAAATCTAAACAGAGCAAAAACACGTCTGATCGCTGTGATGAAAAGACTACTATTTGAAATTGTACCCAACTTCAAGCTAAATGTATGGAAGACCTCTGTAGGCGGTTGGAAAAACTCAAATTTATGTGTACCCAACTTCAAGCTGATTGTATGGAAGACCTCTACAGGCGGTTGGAGAAACTCAAATTGATGTACACCCAACTTCCAGCTGATTGTATGGAAGACTTCTGTAGGCGGTTGGAGAAACTCAACTTGATGAGAATCCAACTTCAAGCTTATTGTATGGTATAGTTGGAGAAACTCAAAGAAGTGCACCCAACTTCAAGGTGAGTATATGGACGACCTCTATAGGGGGTTGGATTAACTCAGAGAAGTGCACCCAACTTCGAGGGATTTTTACGTTGTTTACACTTATTTACGCTAATCAAACGTAAAAAGGTAAAAATAGTTTTTGTTACACAGATTTGAACATCACTGGTTGCTAAAAACCGCCTATAGAGATCTTCCATACATTTAGCTTGAAGTTGGATGCACTTCTTTGAGTTTCTCCAATCGCCTATAGAGGTATTCGATACATTTAGCTTGAAGTTGGGCGCGCTTCTTTGAGTTCTTCCAACGCCCCATAGAGGTCTTCCATATACTCAACTTGAAGTTGGATGCACTTCTCTAAGTTCCACCAACCGCCTGTAGAGGTCTTTAATACATTCAGCTTGAAGTTGGGTGCACTTTTTTGTGTTAATCCAACCCAGTAGAGAGGTCGTCCATAAATTCAGCTTGGAGTGCACTTCTTTGAATTGCTCCAACCCCCAACAGAGGTCTTCCATACATATAGCTTGAAGTTGGATGTACTTCTTTGAGTTTTTCCAACCGCCTGTAGAGGTCTTCCATACCATCAGCTTGAAGTTGAGTGCATATCTCCAAACCCCTATAGAGGTCTTCCATACATTTACCTTGAAGTTGCGTGCACTTCTTTGAGTTCCTCCAACCGCCTGTAGAGGTCTACCATACAATCAGCTTGAAGTTGGGTGCACTTCTTGAGTTTATCCAACAACCTACAGAGGTCTTCCATACAATTAGCTTGAAGTTGGGTGCACTTCTTGAGTTTCTGCACCCAACTTCAAGTTGACGGTATGGAAGACCTCTATAGGCGGTTGGAGAAACTCAAAGAAGTGCATCCAACTTCAAGCTAAATGTAGGGAAGATCTCTATAGGCGGTTGGAGAAACTCAAAGAAGTGCACCCAACCCCACGCTGAATGTATGGAAGACCTCTCTAAGGGGTTGGATTAACACAAAGAAGTGCACCCAACTTCAAGCTGAATGTAGTAAAGATCTCTACAGGCGGTTGAATGCACTTAAAGAAGTGCATCCAACTTCAAGGTGAGTATATAGACAACCTCTATAGGGGTTGGATTAACTCAGAGAAGTGCACCCAACTTCCAGGGATTTTTACGTTGTTTACACTTATTTACGCTAATCAAACGTAAAAAGGTAAAAATAGTTTTTGTTACACAGATTTGAACATCACTGGTTGCTAAAAACCGCCTATAGAGATCTTCCATACATTTAGCTTGAACTTGGATGCACTTCTTTGAGTTTCTCCAACCGCCTGTAGAGGTTTTCGATACATTTAGCTTGAAGTTGGGCGCGCTTCCTTGAGTTCTTCCAATGCCCTATAGAGGTCTCTCATATACTCAACTTGAAGTTAGATGCACTTCTTTAAGTGGTCTTCCATACATTCAGCTTGGAGTTGGGTGCACTTCTTTGAGTTTCTCCAACCGACTATAGAGATCTTCCCTACATTTAGCTTGAAGTTGGATGCACTTCTTTGAGTTTCTCCAACCGCCTATAGAGGTCTTCCATACAATCAGCTTGAAGTTGGATGCACTTCTTTGATTTCCTCCAACCGCCTCCAGAGGTCTTCCATACCTTCAACTTTAAGTTGGATGCACTTCTTTGAATTCCTCCAACCCCTAACAGAGGTCATCCGTACAATCAGCTTGAAGTTGGGTGCACATCAATTTGAGTTCCTCCGACCGCCTATAGAGGTCTTCCATACCTTCAACTTGAAGTTGGGTGCACTTCTTTGATTTCCTCCAACCGCCTCTAGAGGTCTTCCATACCTTCAACTTGAAGTTGGGTGCACTTCCTTGAGTTCCTTCAACCGCCTATAGAGGTCATACATTAAGCTTGAAGTTGGATGCACTTCTTTGAGTTCCTCCAACCGCCTATAGAGGTCGTTTTGAAAATCGGCGGAAGCCTAGCGAAAAAGGAAATAGCGCCTAGATAAACTAACAGCAACACCGACTGGGGCGGCTTTAGAAAATACTGTAAAGAAAACATAGCCTTGAATGTACCACTAAAAACGCCACTAGAAATAGAAGACGAAATGGAAAAACTCGTGAGAGTTATTCAGAGCGCTGCGTGGAATAATACTTCTCTCCGGAGGAACTCAGTATCGAATAGCGGAACAACATACCCGCGCGAAATAGAAGAGCTCATACGCGAAAAGAGAAAAGCGCGAAAGAGATGGCAGCGATCGCGAGCACCTCCAGATAAAGCCATCTTGAACAGCCTATCTAACGAATTAAAGCACTTACTTCAAGGTTTTAAAAGTCGCGAGACCACCGCTTACCTTGAAAGCTTGACTGCCGATAGAGGATCGAACTACTCACTTTGGAAAGCCGTGAAGTCCATTAAGAAGCCCATAATGCACTCGGCGCCATTAAGAAAAGCCAACGGCGAATGGATAAAAGGCGACAAAGAAAAAGCAGATGTATTCGCAGACCACCTAGAAGAAACGTTCAAACCATTTGACGGGGAACCATTGGTCGACGATCTCAGTCCCAACTCGGTACTGGACAACTATAGAATGAAAAACGTGTCACTGTCTGAACTTCGTCAAACGATACGAAACTTGAAGAATAACAAAGCGCCGGGCTATGACTTAATTACTGGGGAAATTTTAAAGGAGTTACCGAAGAAAGCGCTAGTGAAGCTCCTCTACATCATAAACGCCTCAATGAGAATTTCATACGTTCCAAGGCAATGGAAAGTCGCAGAAGTAATAATGGTTCCGAAACCGGGAAAATGCCCGTATGACAAAAAATCATATCGACCTATTTCGCTTTTGCCCATAATATCGAAGGTCTTCGAGAAACTTGTGCTCAAACGACTGCAACCAATAATTGAAGAAAGACGATTGATCCCGGATCACCAATTTGGCTTTAGGGTCAAACACTCAACAATTGACCAGGTCTATCGAATAACTAATGAAATTGATAAAGCCTTAGAAGCGAAAATGATATGTTCTACCGTTTTTCTTGACGTATCCCAAGCTTTTGACAAAGTATGGCACGAAGGCCTGAAATATAAGCTACGGAAAGTTTTGCCTGTAAAAAAGTATGAACTCCTAGAGTCTTATCTTGACGATAGACTCTTTCGTGTGAGATACGGGAGCGTATACTCGGAATTCAAAGAAATACACGCCGGTGTTCCGCAAGGAAGCGTTCTCGGTCCAACACTGTTTTTGCTGTATACAAGAGACGTACCTCAAGATGAGACAACGACTGTAGCCACATTCGCCGACGACACGGCAATCCTCGCCACGGATAAAACAGTCGAATTATCAACGGGAAAACTCCAATGCGCTTTGGACAAAATATGCAAGTGGACGAAGACCTGGCGAATCGTCCTTAACGAGACTAAATCAACGCATGTAAATTTTACTTACAAAAGGGTAAACAACTTACCACTCTTTATTAACTCGGTACAAATCCCGTACGCCAACGAGGCGAAATATCTAGGCATGACCCTAGACGCAAAACTTAAGTGGAAGCCACACGTTAAAAAGAAACGCGACGAGCTCGAAATCAAGCTACGAGAAATGAATTGGCTTATCGGACGATCTTCGAAATTAAGCGTATATAACAAACTGCTTTTGTATAAGCAAGTGCTAAAACCATCTTGGACGTACGGTATACAACTTTGGGGCTGTACTAAACCAAGCAATATATCTATTTTAGAAACTTTTCAAAATAAGACACTAGAGCAATCGTAGATGCTCCATGGTACATAAGAAATAGCGACTTACATCGAGATTTAGGAATCGCAACCGTGACCGACGAGGTGAGAAACTTTGCTCGCAAACTTCGCACTCGTCTTAATGAACATTGCAATGACGAAATAATCCGAACTCTGGATCAGACAAACCTTGCGCGCCGACTACAACGAACGAGACCGTTGGATCTAGCGTCATAAGGAGAAACCGCTTATTATTACGGTATTGTAGGTGCTTTCGTTGGAAGGTAACCTGCCAAACACGATTACTATAGAAGGGGGAACTACTTGTTAAGGGAACTTAGTCGTAGTCTAGCCGGAAATGGGAGGTTTTTTAGTGAGTAAGAATCTCACACTACTATGAGCACGCGCGGCCGGTCCTCGTAGTGCCTATAAAGGTTTTTACCTACCCACGGAAAAAAAAAAAAAAAAAAAAAAAAAAGAAGTGCACCTAACTTCAAGCTGAATGTATGGAAGACATCTGTAGGCGGTTGGAGAAACTCAAATTGATGTGTATTCAACTTCAAGCTCATTGTATGGAAGACCTCTACAGGCGGTTGGAGAAACTTAAAAAAGTGCACCCAACTTCAAGTTGAGTATATAATTAAGTATAATTATAATTCAAGACACGTTTTATGTAGTTTATACAAAAATCTTTATTAATAGCTTATATGTAATAATGTAGTACTAGCTTTATTGGGTACCAAAAGACGACTGACTCATAGATTAACTAAGTTGCACCAATCGAACTTTCCAAGATCTTCCTAAGTAGAAGCAACTCGAGAGAGCGATAGATGTGAGAGCAAACGCACATTAATGTTTGATCTATGCAAACATTAAGTGTCGCAAAGATCTTATTCTTATTTCCTACATGCGGAGGTGGAATTGAGGACGACACCACTAGGGGTAATGATAGGAGCATTTTATTATATAATACCTCCCCCACTAAGTCTTTTTGGTCCCCAAAAAGTTACAAACTTATATATACATATATATATATATATATATATTTTTTTTTAAGTTAAAAATTGGTGATAATTAATAATATTAATGCTTAATTATTATTTATGTACATATTGCTTTCATCTTTTGTTTTCATATATAATAATACTTTTAATTCATTACAAATGTATTTAGGATTATATTCTAATATAACAAAAAAAATTTTAATGCATTTAACTTATGTATACTAAAGTTAAGTCGTAAATTCAAATATTTTATTTTTTCATATTTTCATCAATTAATAATACTTTTCAAATACTTGTAATATACTAATAATAATTTGTTTTTTTTAATGCTTATTACCATATAAATATTTACATTTTTCTGTTGTATCTTTTTTTTTTTTTTTTTGTACATTTTCGTTATATTCTTCATTGACCTTATTTCCATAATATTTTTTTTTCATTTATATTAATTCCTTAAAGTATTTTCTATTATACACATTATTATTATATTAAATATTATTGGCAACCATGAAGAGATTCCTTTAACGCTTAAAGTTACTTTAATAAATGAATTTCCATTGTGAATATGCGCATGTGTTGGTAGCTTACATAATAAACGCTACCGTTTTTTCTGAACCGACACTAATAATACTGAATGCACTCATCCTCAAAGACGTCAAAAAATTCATCGTAGCTTAAAAGTAGTTAGGTAATTTTGAATTGAATTGAATTTTGAAAGCCGTCAATAAAAAAATTAAAATGAGTAACCTCATTGCAAATTCGAAAGGGGAAGCAAGAAAAATTTCAAATAACTATGGAAAAGCGAAAAAATATAAATATTTTAACTACGAATGGATTGGAAAAGGATGAAGGAGAAAATCCAATCCTAAAAGATGTCGTTGTTCGTCTTACGGTTAATTTTCATTGTCTACGTCGGTAATTTGGTATTTATATTTTCTTTTTAATTGGTTTTTGTAATAACTAATATTTCTTTTCTTAGATTTATCTATAACATAGTTTTTATTGATTTCCTGGTTATTTAGACATTTATATTTAGGTTTAGTTTTTCCTACAGTCCGATTTTTAACCAAATGTGTGCAGAGCTGTACATTTCCAGTATTTTTTTGTGTATTTATTTTGTTTATTCTTATTTCCTTATCACAGTGATATCTTTTACTCAAATTGCCTATGTCTTCCTTACTCAAGTTTTTTGTTATAAAATCAATTGGTCTTAGTTTTGTTGTCGAGTGTATCGTATTGTTGTAAATTGTTATTATGTCGAAGATTTTGTCGTCCAAGTTGGAAGTATCGTTTTCTGCGTTTTTTAGTCTAAGATGTTCGTTCAGAGTGCCGTGGAGTCTTTCAACATCGGAATTGCCAGTTTTTAAGGACCCTGTGGTTTTGTGAAACTCTATTTTATGTTCTTTTAGGAACTGCTCTACAGCACAATGAAGTATACATATTTCACCATCAGACACAATTTTTTTTGGTTTTCCTAAATATCTTATTCGTTCTTTAATAACATCTAATATCGCTATCCAATTTCTATTTTCTAAATGGTGAATTGTTGCATACTTAGAAAATGTATCTATTGTGGTGAAAAACATTTTATTTCGTTCAGGAAACCAAATATCAACGTGTACTATGTCATTAAATTGTAAAGGACTTTCAGTAACTTCCATATTAATTTTGGGTGGCCTTCTATCATGTTTTGCAACGTTGCAGATATCACAATTATTCACAAATTTGTGAATTTCCCTTAGAAGATTTGGATAAAAGTATAGAGCTTTTAGCTCCGAAAACATTTCAGTTATCCCTCTATGGTTCTTGCTATGGTGCTCGTTTCTTATTATAGTTAATAATTCATTTTTATCGGTAATATCTTTGAGTTTTATATTTGATTTAAGTATCCTTAGGTTTTTGTTCCCTGAAAAATATTTGACGTAGAGGTTTTGGAATTGAATAAATAGATCAGTATTTTCACAGAAAATGCAGATAAGTCCCTTATTTAACATCAATCCTTTCATTATTTTTAGCAAATCGCTACTACCTTCTTTGAGCTGAACCCTGTTTTGTATTTTTTTATGAACTATTTTGATTGATATATATTCTTTTGGACCATAGGACAAGTAAATTTGATTTTTATATAAATTTATAGGCTTTTCTGATATGTATATATGAAGCGTTTGATCTTCTTTCGCACTATGAATGGTAGCACCTGTAGACAACAAATCGTCATCTTTAGCTGTGGGACCCGCAGGTTCAGATGTACCCTCCCTCTTATTAGGATCAGATGAAGTTATTTCGCTGTTAAAAATGTCTAATAGGCCAACGTCTTCGTCTTCGCTTCCGTTAAGATACCTACTAAGCCCATCTGCTACGCAATTTTCCTTGCCTTTAAGGTATTCTACAGAGAAGTCGTATTCGTTTAGAAGTATTTTCCAGCGTTGTAACTTCATGTTTGGTTCTTTAATGTTGCTTAGCCAAACAAGAGGTTTGTGGTCAGTACGCACTATAAACTTCCTTCCATACAAGTAAGTACGGAAATATTTAATGGACCACACGACTGCAAGCAGTTCTTTCTCTATAACTGAATAATTTAACTCGTGCTTACTAAGAGTTCGTGATGCGAAGCATACTGCATGATTGCTTTGACTTAAAACGGCCCCTAAAGCATAGTTCGATGCGTCAGTTGTTAGAACAAAGGTTTTTGTGAAGTCTGGGCTAGTCAAGATTGGTTCGCTAATAAGTAACATTTTTAATGTGTCAAAAGCTTTAATGTAAAGTGGATCTGAAACATTAACTATTTCATTTTTTTTCAAATATTTTATGAGTGGATGGGCTACTTTGGCATAATCTTTTATAAATTTCCGGTAGTATCCGGTAATTCCGAGAAATCTTTTTATGTCTTTTTTATCAGTTGGGATCTTCATTTTGGTTATAGCTTTAACTTTATTAGGATCAGGTTTGATCCCATTGTTAATTATAACGTGTCCCAAATAATTTGTACTAAGGGCAGCGAAATTGCACTTATTTACTTGTATTTTCAAGTTACATTCTTTGAGCTTTTGAAAAAATTTTTTCAAGGAATCCAGATGCTCGTCCAAACTCGTAGAAAATACAAGTATGTCGTCCAAATAGACAACACAAATTTTGTTAATAAAATCTTTCAGGACATTATTCATGAGTCTCTGGAATGTCGCTGGGGCATTCTTTAACCCAAACGGCATTCTCAGGAACTCATAGTGGCCGTTTTTTGTCGAAAACGCAGTCTTCGCTATATCACGCGGATTAACTTCAATCTGATGAAAGCCTTTAACGAGATCGATTGTTGTAAAGAAATTGCACTTCCCAAGTTTATCAAATAGATCGTCCATATTGGGCATAGGAAAGCGGTCCTCTATAGTTTGAGCGTTTAGCTTTCTATAATCGATTACAATTCGCCATAGTTTTTTTCCGCTTTTATCGTCCTTTTTAGGGACAACCCAAATGGGCGAACTATAAGGGCTATTACTTGGTCTGATAATTTTTTGTTCAAGCATCTCATCTATTTGCCTATCAACTTCGCTGCAATGGATCTCAGGGTATCTATAAAACTTGGTATAAATTGGCGTATCATCCTTTGTATTGATTGAGTGTCGTATTTCATTGGTGAAAGTTAAACTATCGCCTTCTTTATAGAATAATGATTTAAACGCATACAATAAAGATTTTAGCTTAGATAGATCTGATTTACTTAGATGCTTTGCAAAAACGTGACTGGGAATCTCAGTTTCGAAATTTTCGATAAAAAATATATCAAGAGTTTCACCATGAAAAGAATTTTTAGCATACATTTCTTCTTCATAGTTAAAGTAAATTGGCATAGAGACATTATCTATGATGAGTGATCTATTTTTATAATCAATAATTGGGTTGAGTTGGGAAAGAATATTATTTCCTATTAACCCGTCAAATTTATTGTGGAATTGATATTCTATAAAATCTACCATGAAATTTGGTTTTTGGAACTCGCGAAATAAGGGGATTCTATAACAGGAAGTTGTCTTAACACTACGATCGAGGACTTTAAGTGTATAATTTTGTGACAGTATTCGCCATTTTGGATGGCACATGTTTTTATTAATTATACTAAATTCTGCCCCGCAATCGATAATAAACCTAAGGGGTCTTACATGATTTTCTATGACTATATAGGGAAGTTTTTTAGTTGATCGTCCTGAAAATTTTTACAGCATTGTGAACAGTGAGGATTTTCTTCGTTTTGTTCTGCGTTGAATCCTAAGTCCATTAGTTCGTTATTGTTTCTTCTGTTTCCGTTCGTTCGTCGAGTTTGTCCGCTTGACATAGAGTGATTTTGTCGCTGCCTGTTTTGGTAAGATTGGGAGTAATTTGTTTGAATAGAGTTTCTTTGATTTGGTTGAGTTCTTGTATCATTTGATTGGCCTGGTTGGTAATTATCGTTTCGCGAATTATCGTAACGTCTTCTCGTATAATTATTGTTTTGCCTCCATTGGGTATTTCCTAGAAAAGAACTACTACCTCTATTGCTAAATATTGAATTTTGAATTCCGTTAGGTCCTATGTTTTGGTGGTTTATCTCGGTTATAATTTTGTACGCACTATGTAAAGAATTTGGGTTGCGAATTAAAATGATTGACTTCGTAGGCTCAGGTAACTTGTTTTTAAAAACCTCAAAGGCAATTCTGCAGTTGGACTCTACTAGATTTTGATCTACTATATTACCATCAAGTAAAAGGGAATTATTTATTCTGCTCAATAAGAGATTAATTTTGTCATAGAAGTTTTCTATTGTTGAAGTCACATGTTCGGCGCGAATGCGATCGACTAAAACGTGGACTGGCTCGGTTTCGCCGAAGTTATTTTTTAACACTTCTCTTATTTCAGGCCAAAAAAAAAGTCTTCCATGATTTTGCAATGTTACACGCGCCTTGCCAATAATCTTGTCTTTAATATAACCCGTTAAAAGAATCTTTGTATTGACATCGAATTCATTAAAAGTGGTTGCCAAGGAGTCTACTCTATCTAAAAACTCTAATGTGCATTCTGTTGCACCATCAAAAATAGGTAATTTATTTATTAATTCTAAAATAAGCTTAAATCTATCAGCAGGATCAAGGACCTCCATTATTGTACGCACCGTTATTCCTGTTTCCAAACTCGGATCTTGGACCCACGCCAGACGTCCAGTTACTCGTTGAAAGCTTTTACTCACGTGTTTCTATCGTTCCGCTTGTTGGTGGATTGTATTGCTTATTTTTTTTTTTTTCGTCTCGTTTAGGGTTTTTATGCAATCAATGATTAAATTTCTGTTTTTTATTGTCTTTCTTAATTTTCTTAAGTTAGTTTCATTTAGTTATTTAGGGTTTTTGCACTGTTCATGTGCACGTTAATAAAGTTTTTTTTTTTTTTTTTTTTTATGTGTAGGTAATTACGTATTGTTTTCACTACTAATCTTTAATTGATTTTACTTTGAATTTTATTCTTTATTTTCTTATTTTTGTATTAGTCTTGGCCAAACTTGGCTTTGCCGACTGCGCCAATTAAGTATAATTATAATTCAAGACACGTTTTATGTAGTTTATACAAAAATCTTTATTAATAGCTTATATGTAATAATGTAGTACTAGCTTTATTGGGTACCAAAAGACGACTGACTCATAGATTAACTAAGTTGCACCAATCGAACTTTCCAAGATCTTCCTAAGTAGAAGCAACTCGAGAGAGCGATAGATGTGAGAGCAAACGCACACTTAATGTTTGATCTATGCAAACATTAAGTGTCGCAAAGATCTTATTCTTATTTCCTACATGCGGAGGTGGAATTGAGGACGACACCACTAGGGGTAATGATAGGAGCATTTTATTATATAACAATATGGAAGACCTCTATAGGGGGTTGGGTTAACTCAAAGAAGTGCACCCAACTTCAATCTAATGTATTGAAAACCTCTGTAGGGGGTTGGAGGAACTCAAAATGATGTGCAACCAACTTCAAGTTAATTGTATGTGTATGGAAGACCTCTATAGGCGATTGGAGGAACTCAAAGAAGTGCACCCAACTTCAAGCTAAAGGTATGGAAGACCTCTGTAATAAATATTGTATATGTTTCACTGTTAAAAAAAATCAAATTTTTCTCGATTTTTTATTTGGTCAGACTTCATTATTACATGTATTTCAGAAAAAGAATACAGTATAATATAAATTCATTGCTGGGGGTCCGTATTCCGCACATTCCGCATACGCTTAAAGGTTGGCGAACGTTGGATTAGAGAATTTGTTTTCAACAAATCGGGCTTTTTAATAATTTGATCTTAAAGAAGATAAAACCCAATAGTTTTTTGTATACCGCACAGATTAATCAGATACAACTCTCATCGTCTGTTTTGAAGCTCGCCAATTTATATTATTTACCGTGTTTTTGTTTTTTTTACTTTTTTACCTATTTTACGTTTTTTACATAAGCATAGTAAAAATTCACCATGTAAAAAACCAACTTAAAAAAAAATTGGGTAAGTGCGAGGAGGGCCTCGTGCAATAGTGTTCCGGACATTTTATATTGTCATTAAATAGAAGGCAATTTATTCATATCCTGCATAGGTACACCTAATACTGGTTTTGATATGAATAATGTAATAACGTAGGTATGTCCTAGTAATACTGAGCTGAGATTCCAGTCCATTTAAACTTACACTTTCAATATAAAACATGGCGTACCAAGCTTTTGGATAAAAATGAATGTAACCGTACTTTGCTTGTTAAATGGTTTAAGTAAAGCAAAACACTGGCAATACTTGACATGCGAAGGAATACAGCATTTAGAGTTTTAAAAACTAAAAAAAAAAAAAATATTTTTGAAAAAAAAAAAAAATTAAAAAAAAAAATGCTTTTTTAAACTTATTTAGTTTTCAAAAGCAGCATAGAGCTAACATATACGATCCATTCGTGCAAATGACTTTGTTTTTGAAAAATCGAATTCGAATGCAGTAGCAGCAACATAAGAGCTTATAGGGAAGTCCATGCGCTCTTCTAAAATCTGTAACTCGGGAACTACTTAGCAGATTTAGATGAAACTTATAACTTGAGCAAATCGTAGTATCAGAATGATCTGCTGTAAAAATTATTTGGATAACATGAAAACTGGGGGAGATACAGTGGGGTAACTAGATGCCCCATTTTTTTAATTTTTCTCAGAAAATATATAAAATAGACGAATTTTTGTATTGTTTTTACAATTACACTAAATTCTACGTATCTCCAATTTTTTTCATATTTTTACCATTTATGGTCTGGCCGCTAGGGGGGGGGGGGACAACATTTTTCAAATGTTTGGCGAGCTTTTTTGTTCAACAAATTTTGCCAGAAAAAAATATTTCTTACATATATGGAGCCCTTGCAAAATTCTCTTTAAATTGATATGCCACATGATGGGGAACAAAATAATTTTTTTTTTGCCCTTCATACAAGGTGCCCAAAAAAGGGCTCCCAAAATGAAATTCATTGCCGCCATCTTGTGCAGGCTTTCACATAATGTATACATAGCGAAAGTTTCAGCTCTCTATGTCTATCGGCTCAAAAGTTACAGGGCTGTGACAGACTGACGGACAGACGGACAGACGGACAGACAGACACCGTATCAAACCCATAAGTGTTCCGTCTTACCTTTTAAGGTCCGGAACACTAAAAACGTAAAAAACGTAAAGTAAAAAAGTCGAACAACACTGGCAGTGACACGGATTATGTAAAAAATTAAGGGTGAAAAGTTACACACCATTTTTAAGGAGACAAAATAATGCAAAGCGATCATTGGATGGATTAATAATTTTAAGGCTAGATTTGGGTTCTCAGCAATCATTGGAGAATAACTAACTCGACTAGACATGCTGTATTGAATAGCCGGACCGTAATTATTATATATTATATCGGTTGATTCAATGCCAACTCAGAGACTATTCTAACCTACTGTACAATGGTGAGAAACTTTGGATTGTAATATTTGTTTCCTTTCTGTGCATTCGTAGGTGAGTTGTTGTGCTTGAATATGCACACATTGGGTAACAAGCAAACATTCTACCATTACTTTCATCCGTTCAATACACTATCGACAAAAGTTAATAACCCGACTGTAACTAGGATGTCATTTCAGTATGCGGCTCCAGACTTTGAAAACCACATTTTTGATTCACCAGTCACACAACAAGAAGTATTGGAAGGACTTAGGGACATGAAGGATGGTAACGCCCCAGGTTCTGATAAAATACCGGCAGAATTTTATAAATATGGCACTGATTTACTTGTTAATAACCTTGTCGTTTTGTATAACAACATATTATATCAGGAAACTATTCCCCAGCAATTCAAAGAAGCTATAATCAACCCATTACATAAAAAGGGTTGCACATCAGAACCTGGGAATTATCGAGGCTTCTCCTTTTTAAATTGGTCTAATAAAATTTTCACTGCGACTTACGGCTTGGATTGGTTCCAATAACCTTCTTATCAGGCAAGATTCAGATCAGGATATTCCACCATCGACCGAAAATTATATTCGATGTTTGTCGACTTCAAGGCAGCCGTTGACACAGTCGATCGAAATGCTTAATTCTACAAGCTCTATAATATGGGAATGTCCCGAAAATTGGGAAGGATGTTGCAAGAGCTTTATGCAGATACTCAGGCCGTGGTATGGGATAGAAAGATGAGCTCCGAGTGGTTCGAAACAAGATCAGGTGTCAGACAGGGATGCACCCTATCGAGAGACTCCTGATTTTTCCGGATCATGCATAAAAACCCTTATGTTTGCTTGTGAATTCAGCAGAATCTCTCCAACTAATGATCAATCATTTGTACGAATACTGTTCGATTTGGAGTCTGATAGTTAACTTGCAGTAATCGAAAGAATGGTGGAGGTAGAAATCGATCGAACGAGAGGTGGAAGTACAATGGTAAAGAAATTGAGGTGGTGTCTGAATATAAGTACTTGGGGGTGCATTTGGCAAACAACTTGAATATGGAGAAACATCTGGAAGTAAAGCTTACTCGGACCAAAACTGCTATAAATAAATTATGGAGTAGATGTCTTGCAAACAAGTTCGTAGCCCACAGCAGCAAGTTTAAGGCTTTTAAGGCAGTCTCCGAGTCTATCCTGTTTTATGCGGCTCAAGTAGGATACAAACATTCCGATATAGTTGAAAAATTGGTTTGGTTTTATATCAAGCGTTTCTGTCCTTATGCTAGAAACGAGACTATCTCCACTCTACACAAAAACGCTCAAACTGCAAATAGACGATATTCTTAAGGTTCTTAATATGCCTAATTACCATCTACCAAAAAAGCTGTTCTTAATAAAGCTGCAATCTTAAATGTAACGACCTGATAGCTCCTTTCAACTACTAACTAGGTGCATCGATTAAAGTTTAATTGAGAAGTATAGCGATTGCCTCTCATCTTGCATACATATGATTATACTTTACTCTTTGGGTAAAAATGTACACTTCCTTTATTAACATTCATGATTGTGAAACTGAAGTGTATGTTTCCTACTGTCGAGAGATCCCATTGGAAAACATCGTTTAGATACAGTGTCTAAACCCATGATACAATCAAAAATTTTGACATTTAGCCAAAGTACACACATGTCTTTTAGAATTTCCCAAATATTTGTTTTTGTGTAGGAAAATAATGAACTATTGTATACACATACATTCATGGGTCATAAAAGAACAAAACTAAGCTATCCGCCTCAAAACAGGTGATGCTCAATGAATCTTGGATTCTGTCCAATGATAGATACACACATACGTATGTATATACTTGGTAGGAGTGCTCCTAGTAAATTCAATCAATTCCAGAACCATCAGAGCATATAGAGTAAACATTCTACAACAGGAATAGAAAGAAGGTGGATGTCCCTTAAACAAGAAGAAACGAGGAGGCAAAAAATAAAAATAAAAAAAAAATGACGGTGAAAATGAATTGGAGCAAATAAAAGCAAACCGATCCCAAATGAACAAACATTGCAATCAGAGGAATAGAATTTTTTATATTCTCCCAAACGGAACCTACAATATTTTTCACTTAAATTCATTAAATCATCGACTCTCGTTTTTCCAGAATTGTATAAGAAAGCTCAAATTAAATATGTCTCCTCTCCAGTCTCCACTGACATCAATCCTAATTTTCAATCCTTTCAAGTCTACAATTTGCACTCATGTAACAGTATCTGCTACATCCTAAGGTAATTTAATATCAAAATGGAAAAATCAACCAAGGGATTCAAAATTAACAAAACATATTCGAATGCTATATGACATAACAACAACAACAATGATTCAGCTCTCCACCTCCAGCTGATGAATGGGGGCGAAAAAAAAAACGACAGCGAAAAGAAACATGAAGAAGCACCATGAGCACAAACTAACAGAAATCAGTAAAATTTGATTTCCTCCGCCGAAGGCTTACTCTTGCTCTGTGATTTCCTTCCATTCGTCCTGTCCTGTCCTTCTTTTTCTGTGTATATTTTCTTAAATTTAGTTTTTGAATAGGGAGTTAAGGAAAAAAAAATAGAGACTACACGAGTGGGAGGGATTGCTTGAAATCCGTTGGCATTTCAAGGCAAAATCCTTCGTCACAGTTGCAGCAGCAACAGCAGCGGATTGGGTGCACGATAAAAATGAAAAAAAAAAGGAGTCAAATGCGAAAAGGATATCCAACGGATATAACGGAATGGAAATTCAATCAGCTCACTTCAGAATTATGCATAAATAAAATTAGAAGATTTCTTCTGGCTTTTTCTCCATCTAGTCTGTTCTGCTTTGCTCGTTTGCCCACTTCGTGATACGATTCCTTTATTTAACTTTTATTTTCATTTAAGCCTGGCGAAATAGTTGTTTCCGCTCATTTGCATGAAGGATTGGTTGCTAGGTGATTTTTTACTTGCACCTATTTTTTTTTTGTAACTAGAAGAGAGCAAAAAAATTGAGCATATTTTTTTGAAACGAAGCGCCGCCTGTCCGTACAATCCATTAGGGCCATTCGTATTTTACAGTACTAAGGCTCTATGTAAGTAGGTCATCTAACGAATCTAGGCCGTTGGAAATTTGAATCGTTCTTACTTTATCAAATAAAAAGTTAAGACTATACGAAAAAAATCGAAATTTTTCGCCAACAGCGAGCGGCTCACGAACCAGCCCCTATAGGAGAAAAACATAGCGAGCACGAGCATGTTCGGCGAGCATATTCGTGGTTTAGGGCTACCTTAAGCCAGAGTTGGTAAGCCCACTTCTTTCTCTGTTATCAAAGTTGATTTAAAGCGAATATTTGGCAGATTTTGTATTTTATTCCTTTACCCACCCTTCGAGTTTGCAGTTTAGTTTTCAATGAAAATATCAACACTTTTAAAAAACCAGTGAAAAATGCTACAATCCGCCTGGAGCGAATCGTATGATACCCTATCCCTATCTTATTTGGTCGTGTCAGTTGGCGGTGCAAAATGTAGACTAAGTGGATATCTACATATTTGCTCAAGGAAGTTTTTTCGAGTTTCATATGAAAATAGTGAAAAAAGTGATTTTTTTGAAAAGTGGGCGTGTCAGTGGGCGGATTTTAAAAATTTTTACACTTGTATTGCTTACTTTTACAAAGACTTCGTATACAAAATTTCATCAACCTAGCTCAAAATTTAAGGCCCAAAAACTGGTGACATACGGACGGGCGGACAGATGGACGGACGGATATAGCTCAATCGACTCGGTTAGTGATGCTGATCATTTATATATATACTTTATTGGGTCTATCTGTAATATTTCTCTATGTTACAAACTATGTATCAAACTTAATATACCCTTAGGATAGGGTATAAAAAAAAATTGTACCTTTTTCTATTGATTTTGATATCTCAGATGACAGTTTTTGTTGAATGACCCTATACTTCTCGAACTGCCGCAAATGTTGCCGTCCTGAATTTGCATCGAGTGGTTAGAAATATAACTTCCAATATTTCAAAAATTGTGACCATTGCAACTTCCGTCGTTTTATGGTTGTGTTTATTGCTACATGGGCCGTGTTCTGATAAAGCTATTTCTCCGAGATACGATTTGGTAAACAAATTCTTACAAATACGTTTGTACATATGTGTGTATATGTAACTTTTTTCAAGAATCCCATCCGCTGAGAGGATCTCTATTTGCGCTGGCCTGTCTTCAGTACAAATTAACGACTTGCAACAAAAACAGGTATACCATGCTCTCATCAAATCGAGGCTGAGGTATTGGGTATTAGCATGGGAAGGTGTCATCCAAGACAGGGCTGTCAGTTTTAGGATGGAATGGCATAACCGAAGTAAAAGTTCTTAGTGTTAAAGAAATCTTTGAGATGAATGCTTGCTTGCGGACACCAATAAATCATCGTTTCGAAACACGCAGAAGAGCAGACGGACTATACCAATTACCATAAATTATCAATGAATACAGAAAACTAGCTCAAAATTTAAGGCCCAAAAACTGGTGACACACGGACGGACAGACGGACGGACGGACGGACATGGCTCAATCGACTCGGCTACTGATGCTGATCATTTATATATATACTTTATGTAGTCTATCTTTAATATTTCTCTATGTTACAAACTATGTATCAAACTTAATATACCCTTAGGATAGGGTATAAAGACGGCTGATGTATACTATACCTAGAACTTTCAACACTCTACCCCATAAACTAAAAAATATTGCATCAAATAATGCTAGAAAAACATATATCGGAATGCTACACTCCGGCTAGAGCGAATCGTGTGATACCCTATCCCTTTTCTATATACAAACATGTGTATGTAGATATGTTGTCTTTTTGACAAAAAAATGCCTTAATTTATATATAAATTTTTATAATATTACTCCAAAAGAATTTTATTTTAAAAAGTGGGCGTGGTAGTGGGCGGATTTTTAAATTATTTTAACATATACTCAAGTCTGCTTCTAAGGATTGATATTATTTGTTTGAAATCTACAAAAAAACAGTTTTTTTTTTTAGAAAACCGTCCCTAAAAAGTGGGCGGTGCCATGTACAATATATGGAAGATTTGTAGAGTAAGTGAATATTTACATATTTGTTAAGTAAGTTTTTTCGAGTTTCATATAAAAGTACTGAAAAAAGTGTCGCCGAGTGAGAGGTTCCAAGTTCAACCCCAGCCAGATCCAAACATTTTTCACATTTTGTAAGTAAATTAAATTATATAATTCGGTTTAAACACACGCTAAGTGTATTTCTTGGACAAGAACCATCTTATTAGATTGTAAAAGCTATTTCCACCCAATTCTCGCACCATACCAATAAATTAGAGCTTTTAGCTTAAGTGCTATGAAAGCTATTTTTTACATTGCAAATTGTTGCTGTTTCTACAGCTGTTCGACGGCAAAGTGTTGTGAATGTAATTTTCACAACGAGATTGTTAAATTTACAACAACACCTCTGCAAAATTTACAACGAAAATTGTCGGGTCGATTCTGACAATGAATGCAGTAGAATCTACAGAGTTGTACTATATTTTTACAGCACCTTTTTTTCGGTGTATGAGCTGTACCAGGATGTGGATGTAGTCCAAAAAGCCAAGATACGCAGACTACATAGGCTCGGCCACATCGAGCGTATGGACAACAATGCTCCAGCCAAGAGGATCTTCGAATCCCAGCCCCCAGGTTCGAGGCGGCGAAGAAGACCGAACCTCCGGTATAAAGACCAAGCTGTAGCGGATGCCAGAAAACTTGGTCTTCACAACTGGAAGCAGCGTGCTCGGGACCGCAGAGGATGGAAGGCAACGATGTCTCAGGCAGGGACTCTACAAGGGTCGGGAGTCCTTTAAGTAACTAAGTAAGTAAGCTTCATATTAAGCTCATTGCATTACTTTGCAACTTATTGAAATATTGGCATTTTTTATAATCAGCATATTCTAAATGGTTAAATTGAAAAACGGAAGAGGCTTAAGAAAAAAATACGTGTAGTGGGATTTAAAGCTCAGATGGTATAAAGCTTCAAAATATATTTCCCATGGCGAATGCCGAAGTTGATTGGAGAGAATTGCATGTGATTTTTCCATCCGTTTGTAATTCACAATTCTGTTTCGCACTTATAATAAAACATACTATTTGCTTTCAAATTTAATTTTGTGAAAATTTCACGGATATGGTTGGGACATGAGGATCGAACCTTTCATATAAAAAAATAAACTGCTACTACAACGTGGCCACATACCAGTGTTGATGCTTATTCTATTTCTTATTTCAATGTTTAAAGTGTTTAATGGGAAAAGAGGAAAATGTGAGTGAAAATTCATCGAACAAACTATTTTTCAATATTGACATAACTTTTAAAATTGTTCCATTTAAATGCAGACACAGATCGAATAAGACTATAGAGAGGAAGGAAAAGGAAATTTGTTTCCCCCAATGGATATTGCAACGGGTCAGCATTAAACCTAAGCGTGGCTTAAATTATTCCTCTTCATCAATCCACTTTTTGCATTTAAGTTGAGAGCGTAATACTAATGGTGGTTGACAACGAAGTAGTAAGATCGAAAACCCTCTCCTCGGAATAATATAGCGGTCGAAATAGCATGGAAAGGATTAGCATTAAATGAAGAACTCACTAATATTTATCTAGCCATTCCTAAAGAGATAAATTTAACACATCTTGAGCAACAAGAAACGACTATATCATATCTTGCAGCTTGTAGCTAGCAATAAACAAATATAGAACCAAAAGCGACATGGCAACCTGACTGAGCAATAACAATATACTCGTATTAAGGACCTACTGTGCAACCTTTTCCATCTTCAGAAACATCTGGAGCAAGTGCCGCTCCAGAACATAAGAAAGAGGACCAATTAAGCGTGATACCACAATTATAGAGAACCAAAATGGACCAAAAGGCATTTCCTCTTACGTTTGCTTCAAAATAATTAACCTTTAACGGTGTGCTTAACATGTGAAATCCATTCAAAAGTCATTTTACTTGCCTCATTGTTCAAAATTATCACATTCCTGTCTGCTTTCGATTTAACATTAATTCAACTTGAGAGACGTTAATTCCTCTTTGCAGCAAGCCTGAATGTCTTCGCAATTCCATCTCCAAGTCAAAGGATAAATTTCAACATTTCTTCCCCTCGAACTCGAGTGTTTCTCTCACTCAAACGCTGAATGATTGATATGAGTCATGTATTGCTTTCATCCTTTCAAGAAGTTATATCCAAATAGTGTACTGAGCTACAGAGAACATGTTCTATGTCTATCTGATATTCCGTTTGACAGCGCATAATTTGAGGCAGATACACTTGAAGACTCCTTCCCTGTAGACTACTAGTGCTGTGTATAGATGAAGACTGTTGTGGCAATAATTTGACGAAATCTCAACCACATCATCATACTCTTGTGGCAATGTGCATTTGTACTTAGTATTAACTGGATAAGTATTCGAAATATGTAGCTACATACATACGTATATGAATATTGAATTAAATGAAGATGTGTTAAATAAAATATCTCTCACCACACCACCACAAGTACTTAATTCAAAAATTCGAGAAAAGAACATTTTAAATGCTGGCTTTGTACGTGCCAGGGAATGATACATTTTTGGGAGCAGCAATGTGGGGACTTATTCTGCGTCTGGATTGTAATTAGACTGCAACAGAATCTGGCGAATGTATAATTTAACATTTTTGAGTCACGTTTTTGCTATAAGTGGTTTTTTTCGTAATACTATTTTTATTTCATGTTGTAACTTGGAAATGATATATACTCGTACATTGCGAACGCTTTTCTTAAATTTTGTACGAGGTATTACAAGTTGGTGGAGATGTGATTTTGGACAGTTATTTGGTACTACAATGTGTTATCTTTTGCTGATATATCAACAGAGATGGCTTCAAGCTATGCTTTTATTTGGACAGCTCCTTGACATTTATGTTCCGCATTGTTCGAAAAATTCCATTCATTTGGAAAATCGATCTTCGATATGCGAAGCGTATGCATTATATTTTGATCCTCATAACCGGACAACTGAGCTGCCTATTTGTCGTGTTAACAATTTTTGGCAACACAAATACTGGTGTTTTAGTGTATTCAGCTATTCAGGATTCAATCACGGATCTCTGAGCAGGATACCGGAACTTTTCGAACGTGAGTTTTCGCTTTTAAGTCCGCTCACCAAAAAAACATACATACATACCTAATTTCTTCTCTACACCCAAAAAAAAGTTGCTGTAAAAATAGAGTAAAACGCTGTAGATTCTACTGCATTCATTGTCAGAATCGACCCGACAATTTTCGTTGTAAATTTTACAGAGGGGTGGTTGTAAATTTAACAATCTAGTTGTGAAAATAACAGTTAAAATTGTAGATTTCACAGCACTTTGCTGTCGAACAGCTGCAGAACAGCTGTAGAAACAACAACAATTTCTAATTTATTGGTATGGTGCGAGAAATGGGTGGAAATAGCTTTTACAATCCAATTAGATGGTTCTTGTCCAAGAAATACTTAGTGTGTATTTAAACCGAATTATATAATTTAATTTACTTACAAAATGTGAAAAATGTTTGGATCTGGCTGGAGTTGAACTTGGAACCTCTTACTCGGCGACTGCATACACATACCACAACGCCATGGCCTCTGAAAATTACCATGCGAATATTCTCAAATGGTATCTACTTTTTACGTTTTCGTAATAGATGCTGAATCTACAACTTGTTGTAATTTCTACAGCTCCTGCTGTAGTTACTACAGTAAATAGCTGTAGATTCCACAACATTTTGACGTAGATTTTACAAATTCATATCTGTAGATTTAACAGCCGAAATTGACAACGCGCTGTTGATTTTACAATTGGGGGTTGTAGTTGATTTAACAATTTTGCTGTAGAAATGACTGCATTCGCTGTAAAATCTACAAAACATTGTTAATTTAACCAGATTCGCTGTTAAATACACAAATCTACAAGGAATTGTTAAATCTACTGCCTTCAATTGTAAAATCTACAGCGCTTTTTTTTTTGGGTGTAAACACCCTGATTCTATCAAATTCTAAAACACCTAAGCCGACAAACTTCAACAAGACCAGAACTTTATTTATTTATTATTTTTGCCCCGACAACACCCACGGCCCGTTTTCTGATAAAGCTATTCGATCGATCGATAAACGGTTTGGTCAGAAAAACCAAAAGATACTACATAGACAGTTTCCTTCCGAGCGTTTGCAGCTCCCTCTTTATAATAGCGGTCAAGGTCACTTTCCAAGTACAACATTCATAAGATACCACGGACTCAACGTTGAAAGAAGATTGGTGGTAAAGTTAATTGCATTTCTTCTCCAAATTGTGGATGTCATCCTAAACGCAGGCTTTGCTTTACAGATTTTGCTTGCTACATCCAGTTCAATTCCGACAGCGGTTGAAAAAACCGTTTATACTATGTTCGATCTTTAGCTGATCATTTTTATTTTCAGCCCAACGACGACGTGTAGTTCCCTTTCACACTTGGTAAAAAAGTTTTTTAAAAAGAATAGTAGAGGTGTTTCAGTTCGGGCATGTGGTCCATCGAATTCCTCCAAGTCGCATGCACTGGTTGTACACATCGGTAATAAAACTGATACTCATGTATGGAGCACTGGCACTCAACAAGTTGCTTGTCTCAGTATTACTGGTGCACTGAGAACCTCTCCCACCGCAGCGCTCCAAACCATGCTCCACCTACTTCCAACTGACATCGTCAGCAAATAACTGGCTGCCTGCTCAGCAATAAGACTGAGAAGTTCCAAACAATGGAAACAACAACACACTGAACACGCCAGAATACTTCTGATGCACCGCCATCTTCCAAAGTCCACCGACCACTTGCCCACTGAACACAACTTCAACATGGGCTACAAATGCTTAATACCCGACAGAACAGAATGAATCGCTGACATTCTTCACGGACGGCTCCAAAACCGAAGAAGGAGTCGGTGCTGGTATCTTTTCAAAAGATCTGGACATTCACCTCTCCTTCAGCCTTCCTAGCTACTGCAGCGTTTTCTAAGCCGAACTCACTGCCATTCGTCAGACAGCTGACTGGCTGGCGGTTAGTGCAGTATCAGTATCGGATATTGCCATATATATCGACAGCCAAGTGGCAATCAAATTCCTCGGATCCAGCACAACGAGATCCAACGCAGTGAAGGACTGCCGCGTATCTCTGAACGAGAACGTTGAACAGTACAATCTCACTGTAATATACCAGGGAATTGCGAAGCTGACTAACTGGCCCGACGAGGCTCCTCAGGTCTAAACAGCATAAACATCACCAACATCGAGGCGCCAAATGCTTAATACCTTGTCCATGCCGACGCGGTGAGAGAAGCCAACCATCGGTGGCAACAGCTCGGCCACTGTAACACTGCAAGGCTGCTTTGGTCCATCGGACTTCTGAAACATAAGAGAGAAACCCTCTCCAAAATCGTAAATACCCTCACCGGACATTGTGCTATAGGAAATCATGCTCAAAGACTGGGCATCCCCTACAATGACTTCTGTAGAAGTTTTAGAGATGAAGAAGAAGAGGAGACTATCCGTCACCTTTTATGCACGTGCCCGCACTTGCCAACATTAGAAAGGCCACACTAGATGAATACCTGTTTAACGATCTAAGTGATCAAAACAATGCCTGTACGGCTAAGATAGGCTCCTTCATAATAAGGAGTAAATGGTTCCCTGAGTAAGAGGCAGCACAATGGACCAACCACTGGTCTAAGTGCATCATCATCGAGGGCCGGTTTCAACCAACCAACCAAGTCGTATATAGCATATCGATAATCACAAATAAAAATATTATTATTATTATCAATATTAAAATAATATTGGTCTACTATACTCAAGGAAGCCTTTTTGATCAATGACCAATTGAGATGTTCCAATGAAATATGCGAGAACAATTTCAGCAAAAGGAAATATACAAATACAAGTTAAGAAATAGTTTTAACAATTTTCAAACCCTTTGCAGTTATTCTTATTAATTGTGGTATTTCTTATAGATTTCTATTATTGAATACACAATCTGTGTCGTATAACTTGTCCTTTGGCGATTTGAAATGATTTTTTCCTGACGTTATCCATTAACCTTTGTACTTTCAACCAATGCTGTTGACTTCAGAAACTCCATACTATAAACACATCTTTAAATATCGGAAGCAGAATATGATACTCAGCTGCTATTTGGCTGCTGCCAAAAGTGACTATAAAATGTCTGCGAACCAAGAGAAACCATATAGTAATTGCATGTTATAAAATTCTGGTCATGTTTTGACTCTAACGAACCACATCCATGTACAGCCATACACATTTCCACAAACAAACTCCCTTTCCCTCTAACTGATTGCTGCCTGAAGGAAAGCTGTACACCAACCAGGAAATTTGACCAACATAACATAACCCAAACATAAACCTGCCAGAGAACTATAAATTACTGGTCTGACTAAATTTTAGGGAACTGAACTCGCCCTGACTTTTAAATCAGGACGAACTCATAGTACCTAACAATGACGTTTAAAAGCGTATTTCCGTTTATCAAAAATGAGAACAATGTCAAGCCTTGAGATTTGATTTGAACAATAACTGATACTACATCATCATGGAGTGAAATGAACTGTGATGAAATGATATTGTAATATGGACAACTCGGAAATACAAAAACAACGCACATCTTTTTATTTCCATTTTCAAATAGAAGTATGGGACGAGGCGTGTTTTCAAGGTACATATGTACTCGTATAAGAAAATAGATTTTTTTACGTTACGTTAAAATATATACCTACGTCAACATAGGTCATTGAACAGTAGAAATGGTAACACGAAAATGGATTTGAACTAAGAATGGTAGTCCAAGGTTAGGTTGGGTTAGGTTTGTGGGTTGGCAGAGGAAACGAAATACCTCCGCAGCACTCAGGTCAGCAGTGACCTTAGAAAAAGTACCCCTTGCGCATTTAACCCATAAATATCTGTAACAACTTCCCATGGTTGTACTTACTCCTTATCCGTGTATACAAACCATCCTGATGTTCTGATGAAGTACAGTAACATGTCGGTATTGACGTTAGAGAGTTCTTCTAGATCCTGAAAGAAGGGCTTGCCGAGGAGTTTGTATCTGGAATGTTGGAGTCCAGGGCACTGGCAGAGGAAGCGGGTAGTGTCCTCTATAACGTCCTTATCGCCGCATCCTCTAGAGAGTTCTTCTTCCGTCCGACGTAGTTTCTTTAGGTGGTACCGCAGAGTGTTGTGACCCAACGAGTATTGACAGTGAACGTCTGTCCTTGCGGATAATTTTCTCGGTCCTTGCTTTGTCAAAAGTTGACCGTAGTTGTTTTGCAGTTTTGCAAGTGTCTATGGACTTCCATCTCAAGTTCGCCTCTCTCATAGCCAGTTCTCTTGCTTTAAGCCTGAGAGCGCAGGGCCGGGTGCTTATGGAAAGGTCGGTCAATTCAAGTGGGTCCGATGAAGCTTTCCTTGCTAATTTATCTGCCTTTTCATTTCCCGGGACGCCCTCGTGCCAGAGACCCAACAGCTATCGTACTTGACTTCCAGCACCCAGTCTGACTTATTCTTAAGGCACTGATGGCTGCCGTTGATCTCGTGTAGATGTCTAGTGGAGGCAGGTTGAGAATAGCCTCAAGACCCGCAGTTGGAGTGGTTCTCATCGCACTGGTGGCACCAATGCACGCTAGTCTTTGTACTTTAGTGAGCTCTTTCAGGTAGGTGGACTTGTTTAATGCTGGCCACCAAACTAGGCTGCCATATGTCAGGATGAACAAAAATTATAAAATTTCACAGTAAAATTCACAGTAAAATTCCAGAAGTTGAAGTTTATACTTATACTTATAAGTGGGCAAAACATTTTACTATTCTATGCTGATACAATTACTTTCTGAAGAAGTTGTTATCCGCGTTCAATGCCTTTCCGTATACACGAGTTCATACTTACTTAAATAATGTATGCACCAGTGATAACATTTCGAAATAAAAATATTTGCAATGCTATCAAATGTGCAATTGTAAAATATGTCTCACCAAATTACCAACGTAAACACAATGACTGTTCTCCAAGTCAATTGAAATGTCTACTTGGTGTCCGTTCTGCTTGGCAAAGGCAAATGCAGAAATTAAATGCAAATAAAAAATATATTCTTAGTCTTCCATAGTCAATTTTATACATACTTACAGGGTGTCTACCACCTCGTTCGAGATAAAACCTCTTTAAAAAATGTCCCATCACATCACGCCTCAGTGGTGCACAGCACACCCACTTAACTTGTAAAAATAATTTTCACAAGACGGTTTTGTGGGTGAATGAAATTATGCATTCAGAATTTTAATGGGGTAAAGTGGAAATTAAAAAATAACACAAACAAACCGAACAAGTCCCACGTTGTCCTTATTTCCACATGCAAAAGTGTGCATTTCCTTTCCCAAAAAGCGCGCACAAAAAATTGCAATAATAATAATAACAACTGAAAACTTGTAATCGTGGCCACGGAAAAAAAAGAATCCAGATAGAGGAATACGAAAAGGCAATACGAAAAAAGAAAAAAATAAAGTTTCACTGAATTAATGAATTAATTAATGAACATAAAATGGACACTCGGCAGAAGAAGAAAAACAACTGCAGTCAGGCAGGTCAGGAATAAATGAAAAGAAAAAAAAGGATCTATGGAAAAATTTCAAATGAAAATATTTTTCTTCTAAAAGCATGCAGTGCACTGCGAATATAAAAGGATTGCCTTAGCGAGAGCTGAACTGGAAGTGGTTAAAAACAACTCGGGCTTCTTGAGCACGAACTGAAATGAAATCTTTGCAAAGTACGATAAACCAGACAGGTCAAGTACACTAGCGGTTATCTTCATTTGGACGTGGAAAATGTGGTTGATTCACGTTAACAGCAGTTGTATTAACCAAACCTGTCAGCTAGTACTGACATCTTGATACGCAAAACTATGCAAAGTAGAACTGGCTCTCATAGCTTAACTTTTCCGACAATCGTCGTCTAGAATATAGCGATCCTGCACCCAAAAAAAAAAAGCGCTGTAGATTTTACAATTGAAGGCAGTAGATTTTACAATTCATTTTAGAATTGTGTATTTAACAGCGAATCTGGTTAAATTAACAATGTTTTGTAGATTTTACAGCGAATGCAGTCATTTCTACAGCAAAATTGTTAAATCAACTACAACCCCCAATTGTAAAATCAACAGCGCGTTGTCAATTTCGGCTGTTAAATCTACAGATATGAATTTGTAAAATCTACATCAAAATGCTGTAGAATCTACAGCTATTTACTGTAGTAACTACAGCAGGAGCTGTAGAAATTACAACAAGTTGTAGATTCAGCATCTATTACAAAAACGTAAAGTAGATACCATTTGAGAATATTCGGATGATAATTTTTAGAGGCCATGGCGTTGTGGTAGTGTATGCAGTCGCCGACTAAGAGGTTCCAAGTTCAACCCCAGCCAGATCCAAACATTTTTCACATTTTGTAAGTAAATTAAATTATATAATTCGGTTTAAATACACACTAAGTATTTCTTGGACAAGAACCATCTAATTGGATTGTAAAAGCTATTTCCACCCCATTTCTCGCACCATACCAATAAATTAGAACTTTAAGCTTATGTGGTGCTCTGAAAGCGATTTTTTTTTTACATGCAAATCGTTGTTGTTTCTACAGCTGTTCTACAGCTGTTCGACGGCAAAGTGCTGTGAAATCTACAATTTTAGCTGTTAATTTCACAACTAGATTGTTAAATTTACAACCACCCCTCTGTAAAATTTACAACGAAAATTGTCGGGTCGATTCTGACAATGAATGCAGTAGAATCTACAGCGTTTTACTCTAATTTTACAGCACCTTTTTTTGGGTGTGTAAGGAAAACCAAATGACAGAACGAGAAATTTCGTACTCTTCTTTCTCTATTCTTTCAAACTCGTTCTTTTCAAATCGAAATACAACTGAAATTACAGGAAGTCTGTATAATAACTAACGAATTAGGCATGTACAATATAAACAATACATTCATACGTAAATATAAATATTATTACAATTTGTCATATTGTGTTGGAAGAGGTCTGCCGCACTTTAAGTGCCCTTTGTTGCGTAATATTTCTTTTTTTTTTCATTCTCGTTTTAAATAAAAAAAAAACTACAAGGTGATAATACATTTTTTTGTTAATTATATTTTCAATTAAAAGTTATTTACTAATCCAAAGCATCAATATACATATTTTGCAGGACTAAAGCTTAGTAGCGTAACGGATACAATTATTGGCACCCCTAAGAAAATGTTAACTTTGATCAACTAGCTATAATATTTTTGGTTCTAAAATTATTTGAATCTGTTGTATAGTTGATTGCGTATTATAAATAAGGATTTAATAATTGAAAATATATTTAAAATGTTAATTAAAAAAAGCTTACTAAAAACTACAATTAATGGCACCCATAAACTGCCATTTTGGCACCCAACAACTACAATAATTGGCACTCTTTAAAACAGAAGAAACATAATGTTTTAATAAATGTTTTTTTCTATTTTATTTATGTTTTCAAACGTTTTTTTAATTATAAATTAAATTATTTTTAATTCTAAAATATAGTATCTATAAATTATTAAATATTAATTTAAATACGTACGTAAAATATGATTTTAAGGAACTGTGATTTACTTTACTGTTTAAGGAACATAACTATTTATTTAATTAAAATAAATTTAATTATAGGCATAGAGCTATAAAAAATCGTAAATATATAGTTTTGTAAACAAATAGCTACATATAGGAGAGTTAAAACAAATTATTTAATTCATTCCAATTTTAATTAATTAAGATAGTTAAATAAATAGATACTTACATCACATTTTTAAATAATATAAATAAAACAACAATTAGTTTTTAATTCATTGCAAAATTAATTAATTAAAATAATTTAATAAATATTTTTTATATTTTTTTTCAAAGGAAAAAAACAAAAATAAGTTCCTCATTCAATGCAAATTCAAACTAAAATTAATAGCGCTCTATAGATACAACTATTCGAACTCATAAAAGTACAACTATTGGTAGTGCCAATAATTCTAGCTACATAAGATGTAATTATCTGCTCCTCCCTGCCAATAACTGAACCCTAATTTTTTTGCAACCAATTATTGGCATCCCTATTATTAATAAAATAATAACTTTTTGAAAAAAATATGTATTCAAAACCGACTTCTTTTATGTCAGAAATCATTGAGGGAAGAGATATCAAACTGTTACTTCTCTTGCCCCTCAAAACCCATTTGTTTACATTGTTTTTGTTGTAATCCGCTCCTATCTGTGAATACATGTGAGTTCCAATAAATGAATTCAGTAGGCGATTTATATCCTGCCTGTATGCATCTATAGGCCTCCTGTGGTGAAATTTTCTTTTATTTTGACATTTCTCTCTAATTTTTCAAGTATTCAAAGCACATTTCAACTAAGTGTCCGTTACATTGCAAAAATCAATTTAAACATTTTTGCGATTTAATTCTTTTTTATAACATTTTTCCAGATTCAAACAAAAGACTCCACCAATCTTTCACGCTAATTCCTTAATAGAACAGAAACGTAGACTACGTTTTAGTTCAGGGTTATTGAGTTACTTTTTATTACTTTCGGCGTAACCAGAGAGTACGTATTGTTTTTTATATTAGTTGGGGCGGACGACGTAAAATTTACTCATTTTTCATCCTTTCGAAAATTGTGCATAAAAGTGAAAGGAATACACGGTTAGAACTAGCCTAGAAAGTAAAATAAAACTATATTCTTCCATTTACAACATATAAACGACCAAACAAGGGTTAAAGGCGACCGTCTTTTAGGCCTCCCAGCTCGATTTCATTTTATCCAGAATTGTTTATTGCAAAATCTTCGGAAGAAAACAATATTTCTATTCAGTCTTGAAAATGCTAAGATAAACTGAAAAAATTGATATGCCGTTATCATAACTACGAAGAATGAAATTTAATTTTTTTATACATATGTATATAAAAAAAAAATATTTCTGACCAGATTCAACTGCACTCCGTGATTCAACAAACGTAACAAACATACATATTTACAGACGTGCATATTCAAAAACATTAATAAAATAGCTTAAGTGTGAAAACACCCTTGCAAACTTCCTAAAATATTTACCTCGATATATCGATGGCTGTATTCAGTAAAGCTTAACAAAGTTGAATAATTTTGACAATTAAACAAAAAATGGTACTGCTCAGCTCCATTTATAGGCAATTTATACCCATTGGAATGAAACGTAAATGGGCATTCTCTAGCATAATATATTGTCTAAAAAGTGATGAATTCAAAAAAAAATTAAAGAGGAAGGAACAGGAAGATAAAAATTAAATAAATTATTAAAATAGAGAAAATAAAAACGTCAAAAAGAGTCGCCACAAAATTTGCCCGCGACTCACCGGAAACTTCGTTTTCCATTTCACTCGAGCTCATCTACTTTCTTGTGACAGTCGCAACTTATGTGACTACGTGTTATAGCTAATAAATTCAAAATTAATATGAAAACGACATGGTGTCTACGTCTGATAGGTAGAACTTATTTGAATACTAGAAATTGGTTGTATGCCTGCCGACTTGGAGTAGGAAATATTAAGAACAATTTTGGAACATTTTCACAAATTGCCCGAAAGATATATTTTTTTTAATTCATATTTTCTTCCGCTGGAAGGGCCTCATTATACGAAATAAAAACAAAGTGTATGTTTTTCACCAAATAGTGAACGCCATTTTTTCGTATTTGTAGCAACCCTAATGCTCGGATTACACGTTCGACGATTTGCGTCAATATTTACGCTTTTTTGAGCTCCAATCGACATCAATCGTGTAAAGGAAACATTTTTTCACGTCAATCTACGCCAATTTGGTTGACCCAGGTTGGCCTCAATTCCCGGCAACAACGCGATTATATGAATCGTGTAAACGAATCTATTCAAATATTAGCGTCAACCTACAGCTAAATTGCGTCAACCACAGGCGTCAATTTAAGAACAAAATTGACATATCTCGTAAATTTTTTTGCTGAATTTTTTTTTCTTGCGTTTTCCAAACATGTACAAAGCTGGTGCTATATTTCTTTTTTCACTTTTGGAGATAACTTTTATACGATTCTAATCGAAAAAATATTTATTAACAAAATAAAAATATTTTATTCTGAAAATATTTATGTTGGGAAATTCATTTATTACTAATGACAGCAATCGTCAACCAAGAGTCAATTCGATTGACATAAAAAAGCGTCAATCGTATAAACGGTCCGATTGTATGGTTGACAGCTTACGTTTTTTTTTAAATTGCGTCAGTCGATTTTTTGGTTGATTTTTTGCGGCAATCGTGTAATCCTAGCATAAAGCTTATGTCAAAATATATTTTTTTTTCAAAATTGTTCAACTCAATCCTTACTTTTAACTGACTCATTATTCATTTTATTAACATTTGGAAGGGTGACCTAGTTTTGTTAGTTTGATGTATCAAAAAATATTTGAACAAAGGCTTTACATATCCCTTCGATATCACCTGCACTTCAGCTCGAACTACCTTTATCTGTATTAATACATAATTAAATTTACAGCTAACAGCTAAATTTTTATTTTCATAACAATTGATAGGAAATAACAAAAAGAGCTACTTCTTAACAACTTAATATTCCTCATTTTGTATAATGTATATATAATAATATTTCTAAACATGTTTGGAAATTTAATATTTTTAAAAGTTAGATTCACGTTTTAAGGATTTATATTCGTATATTAATACATATCTGCTGAACTAGTTTTCACTTTCCAGTGCATTTGCTGGACGCGTTTTCTCTGTGGTGGCTTTCTAAATTAACCGCCATTTCCGGGGTGAATTGAGGAAACATCCGATGGCTTCGATTCTATTTCCGGCATTTTGGTTTTTGACTTTATGGAAAATTCGGTGAGGGGGAGACGTAAAAAGTGGTGAATTGACCAAGTCACACATACTTGTTTGAAAATGTGATAATATGTGTGACTTCGTCAATTTTTTTCCAATATCAGCTTGTAGGCAACTGGAAAATCATTGGAAAGTTTATTATCTCTTTACTCAATGATTTCTGTTTTATGTATTATTAAAGTAAATAAAAAAAGTTTTCATGACAAAATATAAAAGGAAGTAGTGATAAAAAAAAAAAACTTATAAAATTATAGGTCCTTAATGAAAACAAGGTAATTTTCCAAGATTTTTTTTTGCACGCCTTTTGACTTTCATTTATAAAACAGAACTAGAAAGGAATATCTCCAAACTAATGACGCAGAAATGTGAAAATACATACAATGTGCCAGTTTAAAACAATAAAATAATTTGACTATTCGCACCAAGGGCTACTGAGAAAATCACTGTTGAGTGATAGGGTGCTAATAATTGTAGTCGTTACGCTACCTACCGTGCAAACGCGATGGACTCGAAACGGCAAAATGAGCGTAATTGACAGTTTGAACGTAATTGACAGGCGGAGCCTAAATTTTCATACTATTAACTAGCGTGTGACCAGCATCTAACTGTTATATTTCCTGCTATTGCTTTCTTCCCACGATCGGTGCTATAATCTTCAAGGAAGAACTGGATGTTCACCTCCTTTTTTAACAAGCAATAAAAGAAGAGAAGTTCTAAGACATTCAGTTAACTACATTAAAGTAGTTTATTTCTAAATATATGCTCGAAAATTAAGTACACTTGCACTCAAAAGAAAAAATCGAAAATTTATGAAGAAATGTTTTTATTTTAATTTTATAACTTTCACACTTCGTACCGTTATACGTGTATTTTAGCCAAAAACTTGTTATGACATTTTACATCATTTGTTTAGACTAACTCAAATATGAAATGTAACTAGAATCGTTACATCCGCTTTCGAGTTAATCTACTTTAAATTTAATTATCCCTATCATATTCCTTTTATGATGTGCAGTACGTCCGATGTATAGAACTAATTTTTAAACTTTTTGGATGTTTTCTTCAGTGACCACTGACACAGCACGGAGTCGTCTTCTCGGTCTTTTTGCAATAAGCGAACCCATTTTTTGACCATGGTATAGGCCTTGAATCCTAAGAAGTTGGTGACATGTTTTCGAAAATTTCTCTTTGCGCGAATTTTCGTTTTTTTTACGTGGAACTTTAACACGGCGCGATGCCCTAAATTCCGTGAATTTCCGATTTTTACTGACATGGTGATGTTTATACTGCCACAGATAATAGAAAAATGAGGTTATTATTGAAATATAGTGATGCTTATACTTCTAAAGAGTAGTATCACTATCACTAATCAGAAGATAACTTGTTTTTGAGTATATCAGACCGCAATCAGCCGCCCCTCGTATTTATAGTGTGCACCATTTTACAATTATCAGTACGCGCCAGTTGTAAAACTATAGAAGGATATATGATCATACATAGTAAAAGACCAAGTACAAATATCTGTCAACTTTAGCTTAGGGGCTAGTTATAGCTATCATTGAAATATATCATAGAAAATTTTGATTTTCGATTTTAAAACAATTAAGCAAGCAAATTTAGCTTTAATTGGTATCAAAATAAAGCTAATCACTTGAAGAACTAACTTGCAAAATACTTAATTCGAATTAACACTTTTCTTTAAATTCGCGGACCTGGCCACTTAAGTGTGTAGAAGTAGAAAATTGAAAACAATATATATTGGTTCATTCAAATAATTTAAGGGCTTAGTACAGTTTAAAAATAAAAATAGAATATTTACTAAAAATATACAAAATATTGTAAACTAACTTAAGCATTATTGAGTGCCTTGATAACATATTTGTGAATTTAAAAATGTTCTCTTTATTGTTTCGTAAATTTGTAATTTTATTTTGATAAATACAACATTAAAAAAAAAAAAAAACAATTTGGAAATCTCTGCAAATATCAACTTACAAAAAAAGGAAAAACTTATTGACTAAGGTTCAATCTTGACATCAATTACAAGTATGTAATTCCATTGAAATCAACATTTAATTGGTTTCGAGAACATATTGGAAAACTCAACTCAACAACTAGTTAAAAGCTAACAAAAGCCATTTCTCAAAACTTTGATTCCTGGCTCCACTAATGAATGGATCATCTAAAACTACCGAAAGTGTTAAAACCGAGACCAATCAAAATCCTATCCATCACAGAGGCTATTTCTCGTTTCCTTAACTGTCAGCACTACAGCAGCAAACATAAATGTATGCAAATCTCTTACGTTACGCCATATCACCCTGTCTCGATCCTTGTGCCAGTCATTATTTCATTTCCATTTGTGTCTACCCAAAAACTCAGCTAACTGGAAGTGTCAACCTACAGTTGATATGAGACCAACTGTTCACCAGGAGGAGTAGGCAAAATATTTGACCAGATTCACAAACAGATGAATGACAGATGAGACCCAGTGCACTTTTGTCCTGATGTGCCTTCAATTAAAGCCTTCGAAGCACCCACAAATATCTCCTGGCAATCCTTTATCAATCACTTCTAATTACGAGCGCTTAAACAAGTTTCCGACAAACTTTTATCAGGGCATGAAGAAAAAATTACATTACGACGACGACAACAAATCCTTCCCCATCCAGGACCAACTCAAAATGATTCCAAAACTGTCGAAAATTGAAAATAAAATAATTTGCATACTCAGACAGGGAGAAAATCGATTTCGTCGCCTATCCTCGCTCCTGCCAAAATGGAAAAACTTTACAAGGCGGGTGGTGGGCACTAAAATAAAAAACACCAGTGCAAAAGAAAACCGTCAAAATCTCACCAAAGACATTGTTGTCTTTCAAACACAGACTTTGCTCCTCGCATAGACAGGTGTTGGAGTAGGAAAAGTTTTTTTTTCTTATTTTTATTTTTTTTTTATTCCCTGCTCACAGCGTGTAGCTGGCGTCCTTTCAACAAACCTGTCCAACTTTATCTCACCCTTCGCCGCAGAAAAAACGCCCTATTAACATCATCCTGATCGCAGGAGTTGGGGGGTTGTTGATTGGGATGATTGGTGATGCAAGGCAAAGCAAAGAGTCAAAAATAGATTCAAAGGTGAAGGCCGATTTTTTTCCGTTCAATACTTTTCTTTGTGTCCTTGAGAGAGCCCACTCTCTCCACCTAACTCCAATATTAATTATAAAAAAAAAAACAAAAAAAAACTGCAGACATTTCTCGTTTGATTTGGAGATGTCATGGATTTGACACCGGATTGGTGTGAACCTAATTGATTTGGCCAGTGTGATTACACGGTTACCCTACTGATGGCGCAAAAGCTTTACGTTGTTTTTCTGTTGACTTCAAAATCCAGTTAGTTAATCAAAAAGGTTGCTGCACGAGTAACTAAACCAAATCCAGCAGAACAGGAAGAGCAACACCCGCACTACTTCATTCCCGTGCCATGAATAATCAAACGAAAGGGATCAGAAATTACGCGAGATAGCAAAGGACGGGACGCTGTTAATTGCCTTTTGTCCTCTGGCTAATGGGTTTGCCCGTCAGGTTGTATAAAACCCGTAAATGAATGCTTGAGAATAATGCCATCGTATACTGGCTTGTTGGTCTTTCCTCACTCGTTCGAATCAAGTTAAACTTCTGTGCGGTGTGGTGGCGTTGTTCGGGGTTTGATGTGTTTATGTGGGTGGCAATGTGGAGAGTTTGAAATTATTAAATGCAATTTACCACCACGCGCAGATACTTATCGTGTGACACCATTAAGCGAGACACAATGCAGTAATTTTCTCCATGACCGTATCACAACCCGTTTATCGGAATATCAAGATCATACCACAGGCTCTGGTGGTGGCCGTCGCCGAAGCCGTCGTCGTCAGTGTCGGTGTCAGTGTCCTTCTCGCCCCGAGCATATGTTACTGAAATGAGCTACCGGAAGCTCTGAACCCACAAACCGTGTTCTCTGCTGTTCGTTCGCATAGCAGGATTCCACCAACGACGAATGTTGACATTTTTGTAATTTTTCTGACATTTCATGTGATTTGGAAGGTGAACTGAGAAAAAGCGAAGGGAATATACATATGTACATACAGATTGTCGCCGGGAAAATATATATGTATGTATGTATGTATGTGCACCTGACACTTTGATTAAGCGGAAATGGGATTTTCGATATAAAGGAGTATGCAGCGTTGACGAAAGAGGAAAAAAGAATCCCATTTCCAAGATCTTTTTGGTTTATTTTTTACGGATGCTATAGTAAATTGAGTTCAGCGTAGCGGACGGGTGAGCGTGGTAATGTGTCTATTGTCCGTCTTAAAGATGACCATCTTATCTGATTTATACCAAAAAAGAACAGGGAATTTAAGGCACTGACTAATGTCTTCAACTCTACAACAAATATGTGGGTAACATCATAACCTCCCGACCCTTGTAGGGTCCCTGCCAGAGACATCGTTTCCTTCCATCCTCTGCGGTCCCGGGCACGCTGCTTCCAGTTGTGAAGACCAAGTTTTCTCGCATCCGCGACAGATTGGTCTTTGTACCGGAGGCTCTGTTTTCTTCGCCGTCTCGAACCTAGGGACTGGGACTCGAAGATCCTCTTGGCTGGAGCATTGTTGTCCATTCGCTCGATGTGACCGAGCCAATGTAGTCTGCGTATCTTGGTTTTTTGGACCACATCCACATCCTGGTACAGTTCATAGAGTTCGCGGTTGTATCTTCTCCTCCATTTGCTCTCCTCGCATAAGGGACCTAAGTAATATGCCAAATATTTGCTCAGCTTTTTTACTTATCGTCCAGCACTCGACTCCATACAGCAGGACTGGTAAGATGAGCGTTCTATGGAGCATTAATTTGGTCCGTCGATTCCTTTGATTCTTTGATTTGTAAATTCTGGTAGGAACTTTTTGCGGCAGCAAATCAAATGGTTTATTGAGATGTGTATGTTTTTTTTTTTGTGATTTAGGAGCGTCAGCTCTTATGTTTCACTCGTATTCTCTAAATATGAAAACAATTTTCACGTAAAATAGGATACTCACAACTAAGGTTCTAGCGGTGATGATGATAATAGACTCGTCACTCAATCGCTCAGTTTATAACCATTACTCGCCTAAACCATCCCACAGCATGCTCAGATAGTATACTTATACTATATATGCTTACAATTGAGTGAAATGCGTATCACTGCAATACCCAAGAAAGGTAACCTATGACAATAAGACCGATAAGTCTATCATCTCTTCGGTAAGAGAGCTTTGAGTATGTTCAACATTGGTGGCATCCTAATAAATTGGATAGTCAGAATGCTTGAAAACAGACATATAATTACTAAGATTGGCGGCACCAAACTAGATGTCAACGCCTCCAGAGGCACCCCACAGGGCGGGGTCATCTCTTCGCTTATCTGGGTTATTGTGTTAAATGAAGCTTTGAGGCTACTTGAAACATCTGGAGTTAAAGTCGTCGCCTATGCAGACGATGTAGTACTGATGGGAACGGGCGAATGCCTCCCCACGCTCAGTCAGCAAGTCCACGGTGCCCTCAAAATCCTGGTTAGATGGTCCAAGACCATCTTGACGGCCTTGCCGTCAATCCCAGAAAACTGAATTGATTTTATTTACCAACAAAAGAAAAATCTATCGGTTCAGCGCAATCTCTGTGGGTAACATTCCCCTCAGCTTATCCGACAACGCGAAATACCTGGGTATAATTTTAGTCAAAAAACTCACCTGGAAGTCAAACATAAATAAAAGAGCCAAAAAGTCCAACATAGCCTTCTACACGTGCAGCAGAATTTACGGGAAGACTTAGGGACCCTCTTCAAAAACAATTCTCTGGATGTACAAGGCCCACGGCATAAGACCCATCCTGACATATGGCAGCCTAGTATGGTGGCCAGCATTAAACATGTCCACCTACCTGAAGGAGCTCACTAAAGTACAAAGACTAGCTTGCATTGGTGCCACCAGTGCGATGAGAACCACTCAAACTGCGGGTCTTGAGACAATTCTCAACCTGCCTCCACTAGACATCTACACGAGATCAACAATATGTCAGACTGCATGCTGGAAGTCAAGTACGATAGGGCCCGCGACCATTCTTGGCAGATTTTTCGGATTTTTGATACACACAAAACAGACTACACTACGCCTTACCTTGACTGCAAAATACCATTTACCTCAGCTTATCCTAGCAAAGAAGAGTGGAAAGACAGCCGCATACCAAATGCCGAATCCATAACTATTTACACTGATGGATCAAAAATGGACACCTGTGTAGGATCCGGAATCTTCTCCGAATCACTGGGTATATCCAAATCTATACGACTCCCAGACCACAGCAATGTTTTCGAAGCGGAGGTCCTGGCAGTGAGAAAAACAAGTCTGCCGTAAAAACAATACCGCCCGAAGGTATTACTTTCTTTATCGACAGCCAGGCAGCTATCAAAGCAATTAATGCCATAGAAATAAAATCCAAGCTTGTGAAGTGCTGTCACGAAGAGCTTAAGGTTCTCGGAACACAGCGCAAGATTCCGCTCTGCTGGGTCCCTGGGCACGAGGGCGTCCCGGGAAATTAAAGGGCAGAAGAATTAGCAAGGAAAGCTTCATCGGACCCACTTGAACTGACCGACCTCTCCATAAGCACCCCGCCCTGCGCTCTCAGGCTTAAAGCAGGGAAACTAGCTATGAGAGAGGCGAACTTGATATGGAAGTCCATAGATACTTACAAAACTACAAAACAACTATGGTCAACTTTTGACAAAGCAAGGACCGAGAGAATTATCCGCAAGGACAGACGTTCACTGTCCATACTCGTAGGGATACTCACGGGTCACAACACTCTGCGGTACCACCTAAAGAAACTACGTCGGACGGAAGAAGAACTCTGTAGAGGATGCGGCGATGAGGACGTTATAGAGTGGGTAATGCCACTTCCTCTGCCAGTGCCCTGGACTCCAACATTCCAGGTACAAATTCCTCGGCAAGCACTTCTTTCAGGATCTAAGAGAACTCTCCAATGTTACAGAACTTCATCAGAACATCGGTATGGTTTGTATACACGGATAACGAGTAAGTACAACCATGGGAAGTTGTTACAGATATTTATGGGTTAAATGCGCAAGGGGTACTTTTTCTAAGGTCAGTGCTGACCTGAGTGCGGCGGAGGTATTTCGTTTCCTCTGCCAACCCACAAACCTAACCTAACCTATCGTCCTTTCATCGGCGTAGAAGTAGAGTCATTAGACAAATTGCAAAGATATAATGTTGAGAATATGTAGCATTGTGAATTGGCTTTACAAATGGCCTGATAATCCATATTTGTCCAAGTATTTAAGCGTTTTGCATCTGAATGCCGCACAAGATCCTGCTATATCTTCTAGGATCTTATTGAGCTCATCACAGGAACTGCAGATATATGTACACGCTGAACCAGCTCAGATTGGCTGGTCACTGCAGACAAGAACATCACTATGTGCGCTGCTAAAATGGATACTCAAAACATGTTATTTAATGTTAAGTGACTTAAAGTATGCCTGTGTCTTATGACGATATCATTCAAAACCCTACTTAACCTAACCTTACCTATTAGTTCCGAATTAAATTTTCCATAAATCCATTGGAACAGAATTCAGTGGAGATCTTTAGGGGTACGTAAGGCCTCTCAAATATGAGTAAAATTATCATCATTAATTTGTATAGCTTCCCCGATTCGCTTTAGTGGCATTTAGTTGGTGACAATCCAATCGAACTCAAAGCATAAATTGATTTCATTTTTCAATTGAATTATTCGTGCAATGTCAATCGAAAACCCCTTACCAGAAAATATGATATTAAATACTCAACCTTTCTTATATTTATGTATGTATGTACACACAAACGAAAACTTAACGTTTAAAATTAGCCAAGGCAGACCCAAAACTTTGGGTCCATTTTTCAAAACAAATCGAATAACTTTTCAACAAAATTGATTGTTGATTCCTTAATGCCCGAGGACAACACAAACTCGCAAACAGAGCGATAGTTGACCTACGACGACGACAATAATGGCCAAGGAAGTCGAAAAACCTTACGAGAGAAGAAAAAATTTTAACTTATTATTCGCATCACGGACGCTAGGGATCGTGAATCTTCGTTGAATTTTTATGCGAACCTAAATACCCTCTTATCCTCAGTTATCAATTTATCTAGTGACCAAGTCGTAACACACACACGGACCACCACGCACGCATAAATACAACCGTTTTCCATAATAAAAGAACCATAAAAGGACATTATTGACTTGGAAGGAATAAATAACTTTGACAACGGCCAATGTCACACTTTGCGTTCCTTTCTACCAAAGCGTCGTCGTCATTTGTCTTCCTTCTCTTGGACGAAGACGAAGACGAAAACTTTTTGATGAGTGTTTGTGTTTGTTAAACGTGTGGTTGTTGTATTCACGTCACATTCGATCAATTTCTCTTCTCCTCCCCTCCTGTGGACAAGGGCGAACTTTACATTTGCATGACTTAAAGGGATTACCATTTTGTTACAGAAACTTTTTTACTTCATTTAACAGGTGGATCATAATATATCGACAGGACGAAAACAAAAAAAAAAAAAAAACTGTGATTTGCCCGCTAAACTGGATTCTCTGATTATCCCATAAATCGTGAATCACTCCCTTCCGGACTCGGGAACACATCCCTCCCGCCCCCTCTATATGAAACATAAATGAAGTTTTCGAGAGCAATTGCTTCGTGAAAACATTTTCTGTTTTCTATAGGGATTATCCTCTTGCAAGAGTCAATGGGATACCTACATGCGGATAAACAAGTCATAGTTTTCTGCTCCCGATGATGGAGCTAAAACTTTTTCCCTAACTTGATCAGAGCAACTAAAAAAATAACAACAACCAAAAAATTGGTAAATAGTGCGGAGAGCGTTGGAAACAATTGCTCGCGTTTGTTGTGCCATTTCAATTGAGAGAGAGAATAGTGTACCAAACAAAAAAAAAAAATAATCGGAATTTGTGCAAAAGTTTTGCAGTTAAAAAGTGTTTTTGTCGAAATTTTTTGCCATACGAGAATGGAAAATGGTGCATAACACATTATTTGGGAACTGTGGCGACGACTTGTCGACAGCACCTGAGATACGCTACCTCATCCCTATAAATTGATAAATTATTTCAATTGAAGATAATAATAAAAAAAAACTACCAATAGTGTTTATAAAGTTGAAAATTGATGTCAGATAGAGCTAAAAATATTGGGAAATTTCCTGTAATGACCACAAAATATTTACTCTCGCTTTGACATTAGCTGCAGAAAGTTTCTTCATTTTAAAAAGTTTTAGTAAAAATGTCAAAGTTATAATATTAAGCGACCCGAATATGTTGTACAACCCTCATGGGGCATTTGTTGACTAAATGAAGACTGTAACTACAAATTTATTAGGCTTCAAGGTCATGCGAGTTGACACCTTTTGACTTTTTCCTGTGGGATTATTTTAAGAGTAATGATTTCAGGAAATCAAAAATGTGTCATTGACTCACTTATTCTTCACAAAGTCAACGATAATTTTGACTTTCGGATGGTCGTTTGCAGTAGAAGCCGTGGCAGTCATATGAACGATGTTGTGTGTCATTCATAATTGCCACAATTCACAATAAATTCACTGCTCAAAAACTCATCAAGCATGCGAGAGTGTATTCGTGGCGTTTTTGACGTTGAATATACACACATTAAGCATTAGGCTTCAAATTAAATGTAAAATGTCAAGTGGGTCTGGAGCTGGAATCTCTGGTCCAAAGTACAAATTATCTGTTCCTCAAGGACAAACAACCACTATCTTTCAGGCAGAGGTCCACGCTATCGAGCTCTGTGCCAGAAAATGCATTAGAAGAAACCTCCGAAGATCTCATATCAATATTCTTTCAGACAGCCAAGCAGCAATCAAGGCTCTCAACTGCTATAACTTTGAATTTAAGCTAGTTTGGAACTGTCTCCAATCCATCTTGCACCTTGCTGCACACAATAATATCACACTAACTTGGGTCAACAAAGCCGCCGATGAGCTTGCCAGACAAGGTGCTCAGGCTCATTTCATTGGTTCTGAACCTTTTTGTGGCCCACAAACTAATCAGATCAGAATAAATCTCAGTAGATGGGAACGACAAGAATCGCTCTCCCACTGGAACTCTCACAATGGCTTAAAACACGCCAAACAATTCATCAACTTCTCAAAAAAGAGAACAAAAGATATCCTCTCTATGAGCAAATACAAAGTTAAGAAAATCACCGTGTCCAATCCGGCACGAGTCGCCTATGTCTTGAACACACCGAAACAGCCTACCACATTTTGTGCGAATGTCCTGCCATAGCTCGGCTGAGACTTAAGTACTTTAACAAAGGCTTCACATCTCCCTCTGATGTCTCCTCAGCTTCAGCTATAGATTCTTTAGATTCATAAATGAACTAGATTTGAGCTGAACCACAGAAAAACTATATTTAGTTCCACAACGCCGGTAAGGAACGGTAAACTTCTATAAATTCCAAAACCAAATTTGTATCCTCCATCTTGAAAAAAAAAAATAATCCATTGGCTCTGGTGGAATTACAGTGACTTTATAGAAGGGGGAGATGAAGTATAAAGTGCAAAAATTGAGGCAAAGGTAGTAAACATTTTTGGTCGTTCGTCAAAAACATCAAAAACTCTGCCTCATCTGCCATCCCAACACTCATTTACAATGACATTCCAGCTGTCAGCTTCTTAGAGAAAGCAAATCTGATTGCTGCACAATTTGCAGCTAAGTCCACACTGCAAAATAGTGCTATGTCTGTCCCTTTGCTGATGGCTTCAAGTCTAATATCCACCACATAAATGCTGGTGTTCCCCAGGGCTCGGTTCTGTCTCCGACTCTCTTTCTTATTTTTATAAATGACCTCTTGTCTGCTACCTCTAATCCAATCCATTCCTTTGCTGATCATAGTACCCTCAATTTTACATATTCGTTCCCCAACACACGTCCCCGCTCTTCGGCCGGAGAAGAGGAACGGCAACGTATGTTAAACTCATTCAATTCCGATCTTGACAGCATAATCAAATGGGGTTTAACCAACAGATTGGAATTTAATGAATCCAAAACACAATGCTGTCTACTGTCACTCAAGCATAACCAGATCTCCCAACCATTATCCATGAATGGTACTTGCATCGCGGAACCCGAAAGACTTGCAATTCTCGGTATGTGTATTAATAACCATCTCGGATGGAAAGATCACATATTCGAAGTCGCCAAAAATGCTACAAAATATCTAGGATTCCTTAAGCGATGCAAGAAATATTTCACCCCGTCTGATTTGGCCTCAATTTATTGGGCATTTATCTGCCCAAGGTTGGAGTACAACGCCCATATGTGTTTTGGTGCACCCAAGTCCGTTTTGCACATTCTTGATAGGCTCCAGAATCGAGCGGTAACATTAATAGGCGATAGAGACATCGTGAGCTCCATAGTCTCACTCGAACATCGCAGAAATGTCTCCAGCCTTTCCCTTTTTTATCACTTTTTTTTTGTATAAAAAATGCTCCAGTGAAATAGCCCTTTATATAGCATTGGAACTGTCAAATATAGGGATTCTTTTATAAGCCGCACTACAGGAATCTGGAGGAATCTACCGGGCTCTGTATTTCCTCGTCACTTCAGCGTCCAATCATTTAAGGCCAACGTGAACTGGTACCTCCTTTTTCCCTTTTTCCCACCACCCGTGTCTTGAATAACAGTTTAAGGGTATTCATAACCCTTTTGGCACGCGTAAATTATAAAAAAAGGAAGAAACGGGGTAATATCTTCATCCAGTTTTGAAGCAGTTGAACAGCGGGGTAAAACTCATACATACACAATCTTTCAAAATTTCACTTTCATTTGTAGTTTTGCAGTTTGATATTTTATATTTATCGTATCTTCTACTTACTACCCCACACTTGACCTACATAGACTAAAATTGTAAGCTTTTCTTTAAGATACTTTTCATCTCTTTCTTTTTTTTACGAAACTGACCATTTTTCGTTCGTGCAATTCCTACAGTTAATGACAGTAAGTGCATCAAAGTTAATTATCGGGAATTTACTCCCTATTATGACTTTTTTCATCTTCACGGATTGGGATGGACACTGGTATGCCTTCCCTTCTTAATTTTGCTGGCGTATTTAGAGATGAAGATCACGTGTTCGACAAAATAGTTTCCTACTTTAATAATGAACTCGAGTCGATAAAAAAAAAAAACCCCACTGTGACGTGTCAATTTTATAAACCCAATTAACCCAATACGGTTCAATAAGACTTCGCCAGAGCAGAACACAGCATTGGTTTAACTCTTAATTAATATTCGCTGCAAAAAATTTTGCAAGTAAATGTCACCAGACCAGCTCACAGCACCAGCGAAGGAGGAAAAGGGTAGACAAAAATCCTAATTAGAAAACTTGCGACTTTTTACCAGCCCCAAAGATAAGGATAAAGAAGCAGAATAAATCACCCAAAAAGAGTTCTTAAATAAGTATATAATCTTCTTTAAAACCTCTCACAGTCATGATTACTGTGCTTTGTTATCTTAATTGGTCACCTCAAGGATTTTTTCCTTTTTTTTCGGTTTTGCCGGACAAAAATGCCGCAGCTTCAAAGAGAAAACAAAAATGAATCGCACCATTCCAATGTCATTGCACTTGTACCCCAAGAGAATAAGAAAATCTGGTCTAGATTTCACGTACCCTGAGTTTGCAACGCAGCAACAAATCTGAATATCAACAGAGAACTTTTTCGAGTTGCTACACACAGGATATGCACATAAGTGCATGTGCATGTCGTGCGCCATCGTGCCATCGAAAAATATGTCCTCGGGCACAAAAATGCAATTAACCGCATTGTCACATTTGTTCTGTTGATTTTTATCGGCCTCGACAATTTCCCCCGAGATTTTGGAAATTTTGAACGAATTTTTCCCTCGCCAATTGGCTGGTCACACATTCGACGTGTGTGCACGTTTTGTGCCCAACACCACTATCTAGGTGCATCGAACAGCCGGTCATCATGATGTGTGGACTATTGATTCAAATAAAAACAAAAAAAAAAAGAAATCCAGGAGTTTTTCTGACCGAATTCACCCACAGGCGACCTTGATATACATTTTAGTTTTCATTTTTTGTCCCCGTGGCACAGTCGAAATCAGATATCTCGTGGATGGAAAATTAACAACCATCGAACTTGTCAAAAGTTACAGAGGTTGCAGAGGAGATAACACGAGCGGCGGCGTGGCGCTAAGTGGACGGCGGTCATAAAACTTAATTTAATATTTTCGCCCGTGCTGCGTGTCGCTCCCTTTTCCAGTCGCACTGTGGATGGAAAATGTAATCAGGATAAGTTGGAAACACAATTAATTATACTTATCGCATTTTTTTTTTTTTTTTAAGTATGTATGTCCCGCCATTTTTCTTGCAGTGTTGGGTGGCTTTCGTGTCCTTCTTTGTCTAGTTTTCAAATATAACTCCTTATCTCACCCTAAGCTATAGATTAGACAAAGTTCGCGCGCTTTTGTTCTCCAAATTGACACCTAGAGGGTTTTTTGATTCGAAGTTGTTTGGCGGCGTCCTCGTAAGATTACCAACATTTTACTCCAGGTGGTGGGACCAAATACTTCGAACTGAAGAATCTTTTGGCAACCAAATCTTGATGAACGTGATGCCGCAGGTCTTAGATTAAACGAAGCTGGGAAACGTTTTGGTATAAATCGTTCTATGAGGGCGGGAATGTTATGAACAGACATCACGAACATAGAATCTATTATCACCGAGGTGAAGGATTACTTTTATTTTGAGGTTTGAGTTGCTGAAATTCTACTCGAAGGTCGAAAACTCAGTTCGATGAAAAATCTCTTTAGATTAGGTATGAAATGAATTTATCTGTGGCCACAAGACATAACAAATTAAGTTGACCGATGTTGAATCCAATTCCGAATACAACTAATGGTTGAATTTCTCTTCTTTTTTGAATAAGATTAAGATTCTAAGGATGCATGTAAGTTTTAGTATAAGATCAAAAATGTATATTAGGTACTGTAAAAGATTTTTTTGTTTTGTTGTAGTTTTAGAGTAAGCATTCAATTGCTCAATGTTTTCTGCAAACCTGTGGATTGTACAGACAAGGCCACTTCTTCCATATGTCGGAATAACATCGCCAGCCGATAGCGTTTCGGATATAGCTTTGCTTCACATAACATTTACTATTTATAGGCCTCCGAAAAATAATAAATATGCATTTATAGAAGAATCTATTGGAAAAATTATGGAGCAAATTATATCTGATCGTATACGGGAATTTGTCGAAAAACACAAATTAATACCTACATGCAAATCAGTACGGTTTTCAAAACGGTTACGGGAGGCAAATTGGTGACGAGATCGTTGACTGCTATCGCACGAACGATAATCGTTCTTATTGTTACGGAATGAGTGCCAATGTCATATACCAACTAAGTCGTGTGCAACACTATCGAGTCAAAGTCTTACAAAAAGTACCTGGGAGTACTGCTTGACCATAGGCTAAATTTTAGAGAACCCCTAGCCCATACAAGCGTGAAGGCAGATCGGGTGGTTGCCGCTATATAAAGGGTAATGCCCAAAGCAGCCTATAAGAAGCTTACTTGCGACAGTTAGCAAGTCAATCCTCATGTATGCAGCCCCCATATGGAAACAGGGTACAGCCATAAACTCATGCATGAAGGGTGCACAGAAGAGCATCTCTCAGAATATGCTCCGCATACAGGACAGTTTCGGGGGATGCAATTAATGTACTAGCAGCGCTTATGACTATCGACCTAGAGGTCAGAATAGCAGCATGCATGCAGAATAGTGACAACGAGGAAAGAAGCACCATCAGAGCGACTGCTAAATTAGAATGGCAACGACGATGGAGAACGTCAGAAAATGTTCGGTAGACCTACAAACTGCTGCCAAATATCTAAGAGTGGACCGCAAGGACAAACGGGGAGGTAAACTTCTACCTCACTCAATTCTTAGCAGAACATGGAAGTTTTCGGGAATACCTTCACAAATACAATAACGCAGATGATCTTTTCTGCCGGTACTGTGAAGGGCAAGTCCAAAACGCGGAACACGTCTTTGTAGAGTTCAAAAAGTATGAACCTGCGAGAAACACTCTAGAAAGATAGATTGGGAATGCGGTAACCCCAAGGAGCCTAATAGGCTTCATGCTTTCAATAAGAGAAGCTTGGGATCATTAAAACATTATCGCAAGCATTATGCAGGAGCTACGGCGGGAAAACCAAACACAAAGAGCGACAGGACGTCAAAACCTAACGTAGGGGGAAACAGGAGAGTTTTGAGGTTTAGCACGTAAACATGCTAAAGCAAGGAGTCGGGCATAACTTCGTAGCACGGGCTGTGAGCATCCATAAAGAGTTCATCGCCTCCAGCGCATCAAAAAGTAAAAATAAAAAATCTACAACAGCATACAATTACGATATGAAATGTCTAGTAGTACTTTTTAGTGTAGTATTGTCCTAGATCTAAGTCAAAAGAAATATGTAAGGTTATCACACGACGGCGTGATATGTTATATGCGCTTACATACATTTATACATACATTGTATATACTGTTGCATATCTAATTGAAAATAAATAAATATTAAAATTAATAAAAACAAAATAATAAATTAATTCAAATACATTAAATATTGCTCATATTTCGCTTTTGATCGTATTCCATTGAGTACTAACCGAAAAAAAAGCTAAAAAGCAAAGCCCTATTATGCACATTTTGAACCAAAATTTGCCATCCTACAATACTTTCTTAAACTATTCCATATATAAAATTTGATCAAAATCGTAAGATGCGTTTTCGAGAAAATCGCCTTTTTGCTTCGAGTTGTGACCTTAAAGACCTCAGCTATCAAGTTTGGAGCAAATCGGATAACCATCCACACAGACGGAATTTGTAGATCTGCTCTTTAGAGTTTCTTTACTTCTTTCAAAAGAAACCAATACTTGTCCTATATTGTAGGTGCAAATAAAATGTCAAACGAAATGTCAAACTTTGTCTTGAGTCTAAGTAGCAAAATTCTGTAAAATGTTATTGAAACTGTGACTGTGAATATGAAAGAATAAAATATTAGTTTCTTGGTTTTAAATTTTAGAAAATGTGAAAAAGCACCAAGAATTAAAAATCACATTGCCAAACCGGGTACATCATTCTTTAGCTATAGTATTATCTATTTATGCTTTTCCTAATATGCTTCTTTTGATTACTTCTAACTTCACCCCATCCCAGGTAGGTATTCAAAATGAAGGTGTCAAGTTAAGCCCCCACCGTCAACTCATAGCTATTCATGAGACATGTACGAGCATTTCTTTCAACATTAATCATTCACACTGTCCTTGATTCGTGCCCAGTATGCCCCCAGTTCATAAATCTGTGCTGACAGATTTATGCCTGTGTCGAATGAAAGACCGAACCGACTGGAAATTTGAAATTCACGTCAGGATGTGTGTATAATCGTTTCCAGTGTTTATTTTCATAAAAAAAGAAAACTTTTTTTTTTGTCCCATTTTATTCTCTTTATAAACAAAACAATGCCCTCAAAATGTTCCTCAACAATTACCAATTGTTATGAATGTAATGTCCTTTGTTCTTTCGTAATAAAGCGACAAAATAGGTATGTTGTGTGTATCCCGACTGACCACAGGAAAATCCATAAGAATAACACACGCTCCGCTTTAGGTTCATGCATACCCCTCGCAATAGTACGAAAGGAATCCTCTGCTTCGATGATGAAGTCAAAGAAATGACATTTAGTCGTCGGAAATAAAGAAGGGGGCGAACACAGACACAGCCACAGAAAATTTCCCAGAGGGATAACAGCAGTGATTCAATTTGTCAAACAAACACGACAGCTTCTGTAGAATTAGCTTAGAGTTTCATCACCATTCACCGCACCACAAGTGTGTTAAGACCATGGTAGATATACCTATATAAATACTTAAAAAAATAAATAAATAAATAAACAAACAAAAACAAACGATAGGGGATAAGGTAAAGAAGATGACTTTCCTTTCAGTTTGGTGAGCGCAACAGTCGTTAGGGAAAGCAAATCCACTTTGATATGGTGGTAGTAGCATCTGGCACCGAGATAGTGAGGTATCCTTTTACCTACGCTTTTCTACAAGCGGTATTTTGGCAAAAGTCTAGCTCAAGGTCTCTTTTATGACAAATAAAAGACGTGGAAAAATTGTCTATGCATTTTGCAAGTCCTTTTGTGGAAAAGGAATAAGCGAGGCAGTATAGCCAAGGAAGCAATTATATGTCTCCTTGATAAATGAGAAAATATGGCGACTGAGGTAGTTAACTAACCTTGTGTATCCCTTCCGGTCTGGTGGGCATCCTATGATGCTGGTAAGTGATCTGAATGGAATTGAGTAAGGGGATTGCAAAAATTACTAATTAAATTAGTCGATTGCAGGTGCAGACGAGGCAATATGCACGTCTGGGTTTGTTGCATTACGAATACCTATTTCAAATGTCCGCATTACTCATAAAGCTGTGAAGGAAGTGACACTGCACTTTCCCCAAACTTTAATTCTTTGACGATTTATAGAGAAGCTATTGATAACCTTAAGCATGGATTGAGCCAGTATCCACAGCATGCAAGGTCCTTATTTTCTGACATGATTTTGACAGAAATATTCTGGACTGTATGTAGCTACACTTTGTAGAAGTGGTTCTAACAAGATACCACGCTGAAACCTAATTAGCGCGTTAACGTCGTTTTAATACCCCGAAATTCTTGAAATTCCATTCCCCCAACGCTGCTTTAGCTCGGTCCGGCCGCGTGAAGACCAATTGGCCAGTTATAATCGCTACAACTTTCTACGGTTTCGTTTCTGGATATGTGCCTCAGATCTCCCATACTTTGTGGCTAGTTGATAAACACCATTTACAATCGAGTTGAATTGTGTATGGGCTGCTTTAGGAAAACCATAAGGTCTCCTGTTGAGCGTTGTTGCCGTAAACCGTACTGACGGTCATTTAGAAGAAATTTCTTTCAAGATATCTCACGAGATGAAAATTTACAATGTTTTCCATGAGAGCACTGATGTTAAGGCTATAGGTCGGTAGTTCGAAAGGGAGGATCTAGCCCTTTTTGAGGATGGGCTGAACGTGCGTGAATTTCCACCTGTCAGGAAAGATGCCTGTGGAGTATGACAGGTGTTTAGCCAGGGTAGAAGAACACCTCTTCAAAACAAGGAGATGAATCCCATCTGGACCTGAAGATTTCTTACTGTTAACATTTTGTAGGACTCGAGCTACTGAGCGGGTTTGGAAAAATATGTTTCCTAGCTTTTCCCAGATTAACTTTCTCTTGGGAGTCAGTGATATTTTGATCATTGGGGACAAGAGCTTGGATGTACGATGAAGCGGAGCCTTTAGTTATTTAAACAAAATTGCGATAGTCAGACTTACTTTAACGTACGAAACGTTTTCATGGTGACATGTAGCGATTAGCCAAAATACCCTAAATATATTGACAAGAGGCTCCCAATATTCCTCTCCCAGCACAACTACAAAGAGACAATTGAAAGACTTTGCAGAAGATAGCATCAACATCATTGATGACATGAGTATTTGTTCAAAGTTTTGTTTCACACTTCTGCCATCTAACAGAAATATTCTGCTTATTATCGACAATAATTTATAAGTCTCCAAAATCTTAGATACATATCTCTATTAGAGCATATTAGAACCTACATTCTTTCGTTCAAAGGGAAATTTACAAATTTCTTTAGATTACTTAATTAAAATTAGTTCCACATTCAATGGCAAGGTAGTGCTTTCATTTCCATTTAGCTCAAAACTCAGCAGATTTTACCTTGATTCACAGGGCCGGAAAGCATTTCCGGTTATTTTTCAGCAAATACTTCAACCGGTAGTTTTATTTTGCTCTAACTGAGCACAAACTGGAGTCCATCTTCTTTTTTTCATTTCCGGTATTCACATTTAGCATATATTTAAACCATATGGTCGTGTCTGAAATTTTCGTTACGAAGACATGAGTGGAACATAACTTACGGATAAAAACAAAATTATTTTGTGATCTGGTGGCAAGGTAGTGGTAGAACTCTTGCACAATTTCTCATGGATTTGAACCATGGAATTATATTTCCTGGTTCGCATTATGGCACAATAGATGTCACTTAAGGCGTATTAGAAAACTAAAAAATTCTCTTAAATTATTTCTTACCCGCACTGCCATACTGAAGTTTTTTTGATTGTAAATAGTAAGCTTTAAAAATATAAAGGTGCGTCCAGACCGAGTGAAACATTTATTAAATGTTTATGAAATGTTTCACGTTTTCCATTTTTATTTGGGAAAATCATTTTGTTTCTCAACCTTTAAGGGCAGAAAAAATGCAGTTTTGTGTTATCGTCCTCCATAAATACACCATCCCCTGATCCTTGATCGGTTTTGGAACCATCCGTGAAAAAAAAACCTACACTCCAATCCTGGTTCAGACACTGGTAGAAACCAGTCCTAAATACAAAAAGGAGAGTCTATCATCATCAACCACCTCCTGAGGCCTCCCCTATTTCCACCACACAACACATATTTGCCAGACTCTGTCAAAATGTTCTATTCTAGCGTTGGCCTTTTCAGTAGTACCAATGTTTCATCCACATCAATGCGCCTAGCCGAGTTCCCCATGCAGTTGTTGCATTGTCCAAAGGTCCCTCTATGTAAATGATAATGACCATTGCAAATTCGTTCCAGTAAAGAGCCATTACCCTATACATTGACAGACAGATACAAAATCACTATCAGAATTGGATTCCTGTTCTTGTCCTGAGTTCAGCAATGCAAATTTTACACTATTTTTCTGCATGTGAAGCTTGAGAAACAAAATATTTTCCCATTTAAAATGGAAAACGTGAAGCACAAACACTTAATGAATGTTTCACAAAGCGTCCAGACCGAGTGAAACATTTCTGAAACATTTCAGAAACAAATAAATGTTTCAGAAATGTTTATGAAATGCTTATGAAATATTTAATAAATGTTTCAGAAATGTTTTGCTCGGTCTGGAGGCACCTTTAGCTTAAAGCTATAGCAAATGAAGTGCCTTAAGTCTTTGGAACCATAGAGAAAGAATTAAAACTTTTAAGTTACAGATTTTGTTCTTCTTATTCGGCTGTCTATATCCAGTTTGGTAACGGCATTGGTTAAGACAATACTCAATTACAATTGGAAACTCTCTACTCTCTCAACCGTTTGTTGATATAGTCGACACAGGAGGATCCAATACGGAAACCTGCTTGTTCGGCGCCGAGTATATCTTCAAGATGTTCTTTGATTCGCTCAAGGATAATTCCAGGTATTATCTTGGCGACAGCAGGCAGCACGCTAATATCTCTTCATTTTCGAACTGTATTAGGTTGCCTTTTTTAGGGAGCTTGACGATCATTCCCTTCTTCCATTCGTCGGGAAGACTGTCGGCTTCCCATGTTCTCCCGACAAGTGGGAACAGTAGCTCGGCTGATGATGTTGGCGCAGATTGAAACAGCTCCGCAAGTATGCCGTCAAGTCCTTCCATCTTTTCAATTGATCCTCATCCGATATAAGCAACGAACCGTCTATGCCTTTCACTGGATGTTGAGTAGAGCTTCGGCCACCTATAAGCTCTTTAGTGATTCTGTAAACTGTTCTGCTGTCGCACCTCGCTGCTGCTTATTCTGCTTGCGTGGCTAGCGCATTGATGTAATTGGGCTTATCTCGTCTGACGCTAGAGTGGACATATGTATGTACATACATATGTATGTATATCAACCTAATATCCAATAATTATTTATTTAATATCTATTTATTTTCTTATTTTACAATATCAGTGTACCCTTTTGTTTCAGTTGAAGTTGGCAACCCTATTGTCAGGTCCAAAAATTGTGTTCGTATGGGACCACATTGATTACATTGGTAAGCAGTGGTTTTGTTGCATGAAGTATTATACTCAATTCTAAATGAATTTGTCCCGCTGATTTAATATTAAGTCCATTGTCAAATAGCAGCCCTAATTATTGAGGGAGAGAATATTTTACAAAAACTATTCCAGATTTCGAGCTAAAATCTTTTATTACACAAAATTAATTCAAATAAAACTTTCTTTTATACGATTTCCTTGGATGAGTCGACCCAAGAGAACTACACTTAATGTTACAGCAATAGTCAGCCATCATATTGTAATTCCAGTAACCTTGGTATCGCTCTTCCATAGTGCTAATATGTCCTGATGGAATCGTTCTCCATTCTTTTCGCTTGATTCACCCAGATTTTTAGGAAAACGATCTAAATGACTGAAGAGGAAATGTAACTGCTCATGTTGCATCCAAGTTGCTAAAAGTATAGCATTACTGACTTTTTTCTCCAAAGATATCAATACCCAAACGAACTCATTTCAGATTTTTCAACAATGCTCTGATTTGAGGATCATCCAAGATACCAGGTTTAGGTTTACGGTACTTAATTTTGGAATCAGTTTTGTAATGTAAACAGGAATGTTTTGTAGAAGCGCCTTGCTGACCCAAGATAAAGTCTGCCATTTTCAGATCTATGTACTTTATTTTCTTCAAAATTAAGGATATCGTTTTTTTTATTTTTTTTTTTTTACTTTTTTCTTTAACTTTAGTTGAATATGCAAAGAACGATAATAAATCCACTTAGAATGATTTTTTGTGGTTTATTCCGATAATATTTATTGTTTTTCATTTGCTGTGTAATGTAAAACAAGTATCTTTTAAGCGATCCAGATATTTATTGCTAGTTCTGATGTTGCATATTCATTTTTCAGAAAAATAGTAAATATAGGGTTTTCCGTTTTTGTTCAAGCTACATCAATAAAATTTTGTCTGTTTTATTAAATCTGTTTTGCCAAAATAACACGAAGAGTCATAATGTCCAACAACATGTGCAAATGATTAATTTGCTTTAAGACGGTCTTCTGTTCGAACAACATTTCACGTACTTGGCCCATTTTACGGTCACCAAATCGTCCTTTCGAGATGGTTAAATTTAAATAGACCGGCTCAGTCAACAATCAGCCAAAAGCAAAACCCGTACGTCAAGGAAACCATAGATCTTTTTTATCTATGACGAAACGCAAGATCTTCCGAAAACATCGCCGCTATCCATGATTAAATTAAATTCAGCATTGCTAAATTATAAGTATTTTCAAAATAATACTTACCCAAATTACGTTTGTCGGGAGTGAAAAACGACTCAAGCTTGCTGTCGAATTGGGTCGATGGAAAATCGCCCCAATTACGTTTTTCAATTTCGACCAAAAATCGTCTTAGTTTTGCTTACGAAAAAAAAGTAGTACACGGCTTGTCGGTCGAGAAAACTATGTAATCTAATTTTTTTTATCGACATACGACTTGAGTTATTTTCGACTCCCGACAAACGTAATTGGGGTGACTTTTAATTTTGGTAAATTTGTAGGTACTAACAGAGATTTTCTGGTTTGATTACCTGAGTACCTACTAGACTCTGAGCTATTTTAACAAAAGATCATGAAGGATTTAGTTATTCCAACTAGGTATTTGGTTCATATTCAGTGCTGCAATTTTTAAATTTTGGCAAAACACGAGATTTAGTGCTTAAATGTCCAAAATTTCAAGTATTGATAAAAAAAAAAAGAGAATCGCATACGCCCGTATTATTCACATTTTACAGAACTCGAAAAGAAACTAGCTTTGATTAAAACTCGTTTCGTTTCGAGTTTTGTCGCTCAGAGAATATTTATTTTTTGAAGGATTTTTTTATGTGAACTTATCGGATACTTTTTAAACAGGTGATTTTACAGCCATTCGCTTTAAATTTTTTTGGAAGAAGAGAGGTGCAAAGATATACCATATAGGCGCCCACTGACTAACAAACTTATAGTATAGTGCTCGATTATATTTTACATGGCTGAAATTGAATAGCGCGGAGCTTTTGTTGCTGATAGGATCAGTATTGATTTGAATCCTTGTTGTTAAGGACAGAGAGTAGCTACTCATCTTTAAGGAGTATTATTAGTTCAACTTTCCTGCGTGGCCCTTATATGTTGGTTGACCCACTTTTTGCTCAGTTTGCTCACTTTGCTACTTATGATTCTTGTTATAGAGGTTCAGATAGTGTTATCGAATGAGCCCTCGAGCTTTAGGAGCATACATAGATCTATTTCCTTAAAGCCGAGTACTCCTTCTATCTTTTTGACAAAACAAGAAAGGGCACCTATCATCGATTTACCTTTCTGTATGCACACTGACCGAGAGCAGAAGAGTAGACAAATCAAGCCGACCTTTAATATGTACATACATCATTGAGTCCATCCATTGTCTTTGGAACAATGGACTTATTGGTTTTCAGGATCTCGGTGCCTAACTAGGCCTAATACTCGGTTTGGAAATGAATTTCACATTTTCCTACCTTAGTTGGTTGATATGTATGTCCAATTGTAGGTGGCTCTACATTAAGCTGCCCAACTTGGCGAGAGGAGTCAATTTCTTTTTGCAGAAGTGCTGGGAATAGACCATTACCACAATGAGCTCATTCAATATATGGATGCATAAAGCGGAGTTTTAAAGCACAGCACAGACAATGATACCAGTAATACCATATTTGGCTTTGCCCACCGACAAAGACCCCAGTGTGATAAACTAACCTTCAAATGCATTCTAGGAACGGAGACTCGAAGTCATAAAAATTCCTTTTCTTTTACTTTTCTCTTTCTAAATTGTATATGAATAGCCCCATGTCGTTTAAAGAAATACTCCACCCCTGAATATCTTTATATCCGGTCAGTTTATCTATAAAAGCTGTCATCGTCAACTTATTTTCGCGTTTTATTTTCTCATGAATAATACGAAACGCTCTCAAAACTAGCTTTTTCTAGTTTTACGAATTTCGAGTTACAAAGCTAGTTTTAAGATTTCTAGTTTTAACGAAAAAAAATTCCTGTGAATAATACCGATTTTGTTAAAACTCGAGACTCGAAACCCCTACAAAGCTAGTTTTCACATAAAATTAGTTTTGTAAAATGTGAATAATACGGGTGTTAGTATTCTCACTCTCAATCTTTTCTTTCATACAAGCACTACACAACATAGTCATCAGCATCACTTAAGCTCCATTGAGGGGTCTAGGAAAAATTAAGTCTTCTATAGTCTGTCCAACATAAATTGTCAGTACAGGGAAGATAGGGATGTTTGTCTCTCATTCGCACTCGTTTGTTTTCCGTAAGGTGCTACTCTAACAAAAGCTCTTACAGGGTTGCCGCAGTATCATTTCAAACTAGGAAAAATGTGAAAGAATATTATGTAGGGTTACCGTCCTATTTTTTTAGATTGAAATTTTCATTTAATTTTTTTGTTGCGTCAACAATTTCTTTTTTTTCCGGCACTTAAGTCTTTGAATGATTTGGAAGCCATTTATTACTACTGAGCACAAAATTCACGACTTAAAAATACAAATTGCACAATACTTCTTCAAAAAAACAATTTGAAAACAGTTCTTAAAACACTACCCGTCTTAACACCCAGGGATCGAAAAAAAAACTGTATGTATTTTTTGGCAACGAAATAAGAACTCAAAGACTATCTCCGCTGTATTATGTTTTTGTACGAGAACGGAACTAAATGTCGTACATCCTATAATAAAGCAATTAATTCTTAAGTCATACATGGAAATAGGATAAAATACAAAAAAACCCAGTCTTGAAAAATCTCGACAATTAAAAATCACTTCCTGCAATAAAGCAATAAAAGTTATGTACAGATGAGCGCAAGGATATAAGATGACCAAATTGACCTGCTTCTGTAATATTTTATTGCTTAAAATATTCTAACAATGTTGGTCAAAAATATTTTTGGCCGAGTTTATGTATATACACTGGCGGCATTATCAAAGATTTTTTTTTTTTTGATTCATGAGAGGCGAATCGGCAAAGGTCCAATTTTTTATCCATTGAAATGCAAAAATTGTCAATTAATTTTCCTATAATGGAAACAAATTATGTAGAACAATGCTGAAGAAATTTAAATTATTCACTCACTGCATTGCTTACAAGTACAAAATAAACATCCTATTTTACCAATTGCGTATTTTATGTAGGTATTTTTCAACGTACTGAAAATTGAACCCAAAAAGAGAAAAAAATGTATGCGTACCTACAAAGTGCAAAACAGTAAAACATTTTAGAATAGAAAACATCTTACAATTTTGTAACTGCATTTTAACGTATTTTCAACACATTAAAAGAAATAATATATCAGATCAAAACATGATGGTAACACTTATCAAAAAATAGCTTTTTTCAAAGCTCTAAAACCAAAAGCTCCTTAATAGAAACCCAAGGAAAAAAAACTGAACGAGTTACAAAACGGACACTGGTAACTCTGAATGCACATGAAAATAAATAGGGATTGAAATGCAGCAGCCAATCAGCGCACACCAAATGGATATTCACAGGCGGGTATACACATTTTATGCGGGGTTCCTCTCAATTTAGTATGGTGCAAAAATATGACACGCTACTGATCTCTCCCATAAGACGTGTACTGACAATTTATGTTGGACAGACTATAGTTATGCATTGGAACTAAAAGACAATATTAATTATGCCATACAAATTTAGTTTCCATATGGACAGTGTAATGTATGTATTTATGTTCTATGTATGATGGTGATAATTTAAATATTTAGAAACTCTACTAATTTCTGACTAAAAGTTAGGCCCTTTTTCTTTTCTTTTTTTTTTGATGCGCTAGAGGCGATGGATACTCGCAGCCCGGACTACGAAGTTATGCCCGACTCCATGCTCTAGCATGTTTACGTGCTAAACCACCCCCCAAAACTGCCCTGTTGCTCCCTAGGGCACCGCCTATCAAGGCCCCTTAGCAGGGGCAGGTTTTGACGTCCTGTCTTCTTCTCTTTGTGTTTGCTTTTCCCGCCGTAGCTCCTGCATAATGCTTGCGATAATGTTGTGATGATCTCCCAAGCTTCTTTTCTTGAAAGCCTGAAGCCTATTAGGCTCCTTGGGGTTACCGCATTCCCAATCTCTCTTTCTAGAGTGTTTTTCGCAGGCTCATTCTTTTTGCACTCTACAAGGACATGTTCCGCGTTTTGTACTTTCCCTTCACAGTGCCGGCAGAAAGGATCATCTGCGATATTGTATTTGTTTTTTGTGAAGGTATTTCCGAAATCTTCCATGTTCTGTTAGGAATTGAGTGAGGTAGAAGTTTACCTCGCCGTCTTTTCTTGTGGTCCGCTCTTCGATATTTGGCAGCAGTTTGTAGGTCCACCGGTCATTTTCTGACGGGCTCCACCGTCGTTGCCATTCTTATTTTGCAGTCGCTCTGATGGTGCTTCTTTTTTCGTTGTCGCTATTCTGACCTCTAGGTCGGTAGTCATTCGCGCTGCTATTATATTAATTGCATCCCCCGAAACTGTCTTGTATGCGGAGGTTCCCATATGGGGGCTGCATACATGAGGATTGACTTGCTAACTGTCGCAAGTAGGCTTCTTATAGGCTGCTTTGGTCCTCCAATATTGGACATTAGCCTGGATATTGCTGCAACCACCCGATTGGCCTTTATGCTTGTGTGGGCTAGGTGTTCTCTAAAGTTTAGCCTATGCTCAAGCAGAACTCCAAGGTACTTTATGTAAGGCTCCGACTCGATACCTCTATTGTTAGGCGCTCAACTTTCTTGCGGCTGCTTATGAGGACGGCCTCAGTTTTATGTTCTGCAAGTTCCAGGCCTGATGAACGAAGCCACGTTTTCACGTATTTTATTGTGTTATTGCAGTGTTGCGTCACTTCCTCTAGTGTTTTAGCCATAACAACCACTGCTACATCGTCAGCGTAGCCGATTATTACTCCTCTTGGTTTACGGATCCGTAGTTACCCCATCATACATAACGTTCCTCCACATGCCTGGTCCCAACACTGATCCCTGTGGTACTCCTCCTGTAATTTTATATGTTTTAGGCCCTTCTTCCGTATCATAGTGAAGGGTCCTATCTGCAAAAAAGTACGGGCCTACATACATACATATGTTCTTAAGTCTTGTTCAGAGATTCCATTTCTACAATATAGGTAGTACTATATTGAAGTATTGAATTTGTGAAAAAACAGGTTTCTTTTCATATTTATTTCACAATTTACACAAAATTCTACGCATCTTCAATTTTTTCATATTTTTAGTAATTATGGTCTCGTCGCTAGAGACATTTTTCAAATGTTTGTCAAGCTTTTGTGTTCAACCAATTTTGTCGGAAAAAAATATTTTCTACATAGGTATGTACATATGTATATGGTGCCGGGCTCATTACAAAGGTAACCAAAAGGGAAGCTGACTTAAAACAAAAATTAAGCCCATTAACATATTCCCATTATAGCAATGCACTTCTATTGCTGTGTAATGGGATATTCCATTACGCTGGCGTAAGCTCATCTAAATCCAGGGTTAAGCCTTAAGTCTTAAGAATACCGTGACTGGTCCATACACAAAAAGGTACTACTTAATGATCAGCCTTAAGTTGTTTTCTATCGCTTTTTTATGAGCCCTTCCAATGAGCAGTACCTACTTTTATAAATGCCTTCATAATGTTATGGCATGTTCTTCTTAACCTTAAAGGTAATGGGAGAAAAAAAAACTCGTATCTTAAATTAACTTCATTTATATTTGTATTAAAAATAAATTGGTTTCATTTAAGTACATAATAGTTTAAATTATATTGAAACTAAAACTAAACATTTAATATAAGAGTATGTATACACATATTAAATATATATTTTTAAATGCCTTCCACTGCCGAATTAAATTCAAATCTGAACGCTACTAAAACTAACTTCAAAAAAATTAAAAACATAATTTAATTTTAAAAATTTGTTTAAATAGTTACATATACTGTCTTTTCTCTTTTATATTGAAACTTAAGTCGAAGAAAATTAATATGGACATCAGGAAAAATCTTTCTATACACATTTATATAATAGAGTAAATATATTGGTTTTACTTTAATTTATTTCCAATGCGATTCTAACCATAAATTGAATATTTAATTTTAGTTACTTTTTATATTCTTTTGTTTCGTATTTTTTATTCTTTTATCAACAATTAAACAAATTAATAAAATATAGCTTACATTTGTAGACATATACAGATTCAACAGATTTTTAGCTTTGTTCTTTTTAAATAGTATAAAAAAAATTAGATATGCATTGCTTTGTCTGCGTTCACCTGTTATCCGTTCGAATTGCGAAACTTGAGATCAGATGGAATGTAAATTTTTTTTTTTTTTTTTTAATTACTGATCATCGGAACAGGAACGTGGAACGTAATTTAATTGAATTTATCGTATAAAGCGTCCAGATGGTAAAAAATTGCGATTTTCTTTTCTCTTTTTAGTTTTTCGCATTTTACATTAAGTACATTTTAAAAAAAATGATTTAATACTTTACACAGCAAAAAATTTAGATGATGTAAGTCTTTCCTTGTGCAGTCAATGTTTAAGTTGTTTCATCTTTATATATATATTTTTTTTAATTTATGGAAAAACTAGGTTTGTGCCTTAAATGGTAAAAATTTTATTTCTTTAAGTTTTAACTAAGTTATATATGTATGTATATGTATTTGTTTTTTACCTTATGTATCAACACTATTTTTCTCTTTTAGTTTTCTTGTTGTAACGTTTCTTTCTTTTTTTTTCAACTTTACATCAATTAATTTAGTAAATATTTATTTATAGCAATATTTTTTAAGTATATTTTATCTAAAACTGGATTCTTTTATTCTATTATTTTTTATTTTTTCTGTCTTCTTTCATACACCCTTTTGCAAGCGATGGCATTTCTGTTGACTCTAATCTCGTTTGAAAATATCCTTTGCAGGAATTTATTTTAAATGTATATGGAATTATATTAGAAGTTAATTTGAGTTAAATTGGTGCAAAATATTTTTTCTCTTTTCTAAAATGTGTCCTTAATGGAACAATAAGGTGCATGTGACTATATAATTGGTTGGAGTTTAATTTTAAAACATTTTATTTGCATAAGTATCTATTCTGTCAGTGGGATGGTGTTTTGTGGATGAGTTTTATTTGAAGCATAACACAATAATAAAATAAATAACTTGACCATTGGAGGTGGTTTTAATGAGAGGCGCCAAACATAACTAACTGATTGAAGACTTTTAGTCAAAAAAAACTTCTTGCTAGAGTAAGGGCCAATGCAATGCCAATTGTTAAAGGAATACTTGATAGTAAAGTATTTTGTATGTAATACCAATATATTAAAATACAGTTTTAGCAATTCAATTTTAAGGAATTTCGCTTGGCATAAAGAAGGTTAATTTCTTGTGATATGGTTGTTAACTTGTTACAATTGAAAACTAGGCGCCATCTCAATAATAAAATGAAACACAAGGTTAAAACATGTACATATGTATGCATGTGGTGGGCACAAACAGGGTGGAGGGATTCTATTTCATCATTTTATACCTACAACTAGTTAATAACAGGAAAAGACATATATTTTCATTTGTATCTATATTATGCAAGCATTTTAAGTATTTTTTTTTTGTCTAAAATTATAATAATACAAATATTTTAAATGTTATATATAAATATAATACAATTTGTACAAAATAGGAAGAAAAGAAGTAATGAAATCAATTGGAAAGGAAAGAAACCCATTTGGAAGATCCTTAGCCAATTCGAGAATTGCTAATCAAGGGAGAGAGAGAAACTGATACCGAGAGTTCCTTTTGATAAGGAGTCGTCAAAAGTCATGTATCTTTCTTTCTTCTCTCCATTCCACTTTCATTGCATTTTTCACTTGCGGAGGCTAAGGGGATACATAAAGAAATTAAGATCATTAACAACATATAACAATAAAATAAAAAAAAACAATTAATTTAAACATTCCCCTCGCAGTTAAATTTTGAAACTAACTCTCATCCTACAGCTGCACCTGAAATGATTGCACAGGTGCCTTCGGCGGCGATATAAACGGATTAGTATTATGATGAACTTCAGGCGTCGCAGCCTTCGTTACTCCTGCGACCCATTCCGCATCAAATGGATCATTTGGAGAAATTGCTGTTACCGGGGCTGCACTCAAGGACTTAGCTCTGCTTTGCAATGATAGCGTTGGAGGTCGTTTCAAAATTGGTGCTGGGGATGTGCTTTTCACCACTTGTCCCAACCATTGGTCGGCGTTAGGAAGCGGTGCCACTACCTCGACTGGAACTGTTCTCGGTACTGGTGTTGCAACACCCAGCGGAGAACTAGGCGTAGTAGGTGTCGTAGTTGGAGTAACTGCCGGTGGCGGACTGGAAGTTACACGAGGTGATACTTGAGCTGTTGGCGGTGTAGTGACTTTATCCAAGGCGGAACTGTAACCATTGCTATGAGTTGCCTGGTAATTGTTCATTTGCTTTTCGGCTAAGATATTTTGATTGATGCTCAAGGTGTTGTTGAAATTCAGATCATCGTCGGTTTGAGTGAGCAATGACAGCCCTTGACTAAGTTCCTGACACAGCTGGCTGACGGTATCCACCTCGGTGAGTGATCTCAATGGGGAGATCTCTGGAATTGGTGAGACATTGCGATTCGGAGTGGTGAGTGCTGCTCCGCCGGCATCTAAAAATGCCTTTTGTCGTTCCGCATTGGACGGAAGATCGTTGATACGCAGCGACATTTGTCGCTTGAACGGTGACTGACTGCCGATCACACGGAATGAGCCCTGTCGCTCTAACATTGACGGATTGGCGTGTGGTCGTTCAATTGCAAACGGATTATAAGGTTTAGGTTGTGGTGGAACAGCAGCTGATGGAGTTCCATTTATGTCGACTCCCCTTTCATTGCTCACCAGACGTTCGGTAAGCGTTTGTTGACGGAACGACCCTGTTCTAGTGAATGTCGAGTTCTTCATATCGAAAGTCATCGTTACACCACATTCTTTGTCGCGGCGCTGCTTACGTTCTAAACAAACGGCAAAGGCGCAACCAACGGCGTGCGACAGCCTCTCACCAGAATCCTTGCAAGCCAGAAATCCATGGCACATCCAACGACGGGTCGTGCCATCCCTGCAAATGTAACTGAAGCCACGTTCATGATTGCGATCCGGAGCGCAAAAGCTGACTTTCTCAATAGTTTGATCGACAATAAGACCCTTTGTTTCGTCATCGACAACACGAAGGCCATCACCACTGACGTGTAAGAGACCACGAATAGGACGACGACGAGAATTCTAAAACAAAATAAAAAAAAGGGAATAATTAGAACATTTTTCCACACTAATATATTTATAAGTGCTACTTCAACTACTAGTCCCTGATAAAACGTAATTCGATTTCTGTAAGCTACTCGCAACCTTTTGACGCCGATGGGCTATTTTTTCTATGTGATTCATTACAAATGCAACTAGGCTATTTCGACGAGAGCAAAGCAAACCCTACACACAGAAATAAAACTATCGTAGGTACCGCTTCAGTACATACCCCCAAGCGACATTAAGTTCAATTAATTCTGCTCCCGAGCGGCTCGCCATCTGGAGAATAATATTGTATTTATTATTATCGCTTAAGAATTCAACTTCAATCTCAAAGCAATTTGTACGCTGACAACATTTCACTTAAGTTCATTTTCGTTGTCTCTTCTCCAGTTTGTGGAGAGAGGAGGCGATTTAATTAAAAGCTCCATCAACGCACAAATGATGATGGTGTTGATGATTATTATTACTACACACACAGCGTGACTTTAGCAGCAACAAATTGTTGACTCTGTTGACCTCATTTTCGCCTCCTTTCTTTCTCCTAGGTGGTTGACAATTAGCTTTTGCCCGCAATTTACTCACACTCGGTGCGCGCTAAGATAAGTCTGCTCGTGCCGATGACCTCCTCGTCTAGCGGGAAGTTTTCTTCTTCAGAGAATTGTCATCACGTCTTTTTACTTTGGGCCAATTAAATCAGCAGCACTAGGGAATATGATATGAAGCCCTGTTGAAACTTCTGCTTTCCGTGTCACATTCGCGACAGGCAATTTGACCTTTGGTCCGCATTTTTGGGATGAACTCTCTCAGCTATGTGACGCTATGCTGTACCTAATTAAACCAACATATGGTCGGTTCTCATAATCTCGATTAGATGACAAAGGATAATTGAATAATTAATTTTAATTACAGGGTGCAAAGGTTCCGATTATTGAGTGCTCAACAATATGAAATCTTCTTCGCACTCTGTTTTAATTAGTGTTGTCAGTTTGCAAAGATTTGCAGTTTATACTTTTCTGTCAACGTAGCTAACTCGTGTTTTGCTTGCTTTTACGTTTAGGATGAAAGTATCTTTGTACGAAGATGTATTCATAGTTCATTGGTATGTAAATATCGCATTCTTAATTGTAAAGGGTTTAATTCTTAGTAACGCAGAGTGTTATGTCCCGTAAGGATTCCCACAAGCATGGAGAGGGATTTGCCTGTCCTTGCGCATATCTCTCGGTCCTTGCTTTATCAAAGGACGGTCATAGTCTTGCAATGTTGCAAGTTTCTTTAGAATTCTACCTCAAGTTCGCCTCCCTTGTGGCTATATTCCCTGCTTCAAGCCGGAGAACTCAAGGCGGGATATTTTCGAGGGGTTTGTAAGTTCTAGTGAATCTGCTAAAGTTTTTCGATAGTCTTTGTACTTTGGTGAGGGCCCTTAGGTAGGTGGTCTTATTTAGCGCTAGCCACCATACGAGGCTGCCATAGATCGGGATGGGTCTTATGATATCCGTCTACATCCAAAGAATTGTTTTTTAAAGAAGGTCCCAAGGTTTTTACAAAAATTCTGCTACACGTGTAGAAAGCTATGCTGGCCTTTTTAACTCTTTCATTGGTATTCAGTCTCCAAGTAAGTTTTTATCTAGTATAATACCCAGGCTTCTTGCGCTGTCAGAGATTCTGACGGGAGTATCCCTAACTGAAGGTATATCCAACCGAGGAAACTTCCTTTTGTTCGGGATAGTGCGTTTTGAAGCTTCTTGCAACACAAAGAACACCATCACGAAGTATAGTGAATTTTAGTACCTTCTTTAGTTAAACTATAACATCTACTATTTCGATTGGTTGCGAAAATATAGACCCTAGTCCTAACAAAGACAACTATCAATTTATTTAATAGACTATAACCTAAATGTGTTACAAATTGTCAGATGATAAAATGTTAGGGGCATAAGCCTGTTTGTTTTTGAGAACTTGAGTTCCGAATATGGTAAGGACCACATGTGAGCAGTGGTATATTAAAACTAAGATATTGATGCCCATACTTTCCAAGTCTACACACAAGTCTCAAGCTTGTAAGGGTTCTTTAGTACTTATATCTCCTCGTACAAACGCCGTCCCAGCCTGAGACGTGTTCGCAGTTTAAAAGATCTACCTTCCTAAGATGTCAGCTCTAATCTAGGCATCCGACGTTGGACACTAACTGATAATATTTTAATATAGCCAATATTCAACAGAGCATTTTAATTCTAAGAAAAAAATAATCGTAATCGTAAAAGTTTGTTGCGTTGGATAACTTACCCTTAAAACCTTCAAAGCCTCCTCGCAAACTTGCATACCCCGAGATTCGAACACCTCCACACAACCCAAGTATTTTACAGCAAACGAGCATGTGGCCGATCTGACTGCTTGTTCGTCCGCCTGCCATTGATGGGGTTTCGAAGACTCTGGTACACGGTCCTTTCTTCGACGGAACGAATCGCGAAAGGATCGCCTAAGACGATCCATTTTTTTCGGAGATTTTTTACTAAAGCGGAATGACGCGGATTTCTATACAAAGAAAAAAAGGAAATAGTTAATTAATGACCCGATGAAAAGGTAAAATAAAACTCACCCTCACATTAAGGGTGAATAAAGGGAAAATTCTCAAGTGTAATTTAATGTATAATTTTTCGTTTCTTTTTTATCAATTTATTTTTGTTGTACTTACCCCATTTTTAACGTCTCCAAATGTGCCGCGGGTAAACCCTCGTTCTAAGGGTTCGTGAGTATGTGATGAGGAGTTTCCCATGCTGGTTGCTTGTAGAAACTTGCGATGTTCTTTCCTCTCTTTCTATTAGTTGTTGTTGTTGTTGTTATTGTTAGACGTTAGCAAATGAAGAAACTCAATTCGAATTCCATTCAACGGTTGAAAGTTTTTAATTAAATTACTGTATCGCAACTTTTCCCCATACAAGAGTAGCGAAGGGAAGAAAGTTGAACACGATATTGTTCAAAGTCTTTCAGTGCTCTCAGCACCTACTCTCGTTCTTATTTGTTTTCGTTTCTTTCAATGAAAAAAAAAAAAAAGTACAACCGAAAGAAAAAGTCTTATTGGGTTTGCGTTTATGAGCTGTGATTGATTGCGATTTGATTGATTTTAATTGAATGAACTATTCAGCAGTAATGGCATTTGATTTATGGATCGGAATCTATAGACGGATTTGTGTATGTGGCTATCGCAACTGGTTTTGAGCTTAAGCCTAGTTCCTAGGGAATGTAAAAAGGGGGATGGTTGGTTATCTATTTCAAACAGTTTTAGGACATTTACACCATTATTTGTTGTTGTTGCTCGCTATTAATACGCTACCCGCCGAACAAATTTCAACTAAACGTTGACACACACAAAATCGATGAGTGTTATAAGTGCTCACCGTCACCACCACTGCAAGAAGTAGAAGTTATCGCCGATAGTGATGACTAAGCCCTTTGAGCGCCACTTGTGCAATGCTATTTACAGTGTGACTCATGCACAAAACTATTTTTAGGTGGAGGAAAATTTACTGGAGTTTTTAACCTTGATTCTACTTTTACCTGTTTCATTTTCACAAAAATTCTGTTGCATGTCAATGCGATAATCGATATGAGGGTGCAATGTACATACCATACATATATAAAGTATATGTGCCCTGTGGTTTATTCTGAATATTTATTTTCTTTGATGTTTACCTGCGCTTTAACACTTTTAAAAATAAGCTAAAGCAAGGAAAGTTAGAGCAGTAATTTTGAAAGAAAATGTGACTCAACGTTATTTAGGTTAAATCACGAACAGTGAAGTAGGAATGCAAACTGTATAGTTAAAATATATACGCGGTCAATAGGTTTGAGACTAACCACTCTATTTGTTAATATTGTTTCTATTCCTTGTTCATTTTGGATGCATGACTCTTTACATTTTGGAGACGTGTGGTAAAGAATTTGCCTTAAATGACTTCTAAGTAATAATAAAAGGTTTTGAATTTTATAATTAACTACCGATCTATGCCAAATAAAGTGTACGACTGGGTCGTACGTACTTGCACCTTTGAGCTGTTAGTTGGAAATGAATAAACTTTAAAAAAAAATTATATGAACAAAATATTTTTTTTACATTCTTCATAAAATTAAATGCCAAATTTTTTTATACATTTAATTTTGCTCACGTTTCGATTTTTACCAAAATCCATTGAGTATTAACTGAGAAATAGTCATATTTCTAAAACCAGTTACGTTATACGCTTTTTTTAGCCAAAAACGTGGTACGCCATTTTATGGCATTGACTAGCTCAAATATGAAATTTAATCAAAATCTTAAAAGCCATTTTCGAGAAAATTGGCTAAAACCACTTGACCCTAAGAAAAGTACCGTTATTATCACTTTTAGTCAAAAATTTGGAACACCATCTTTTAGCATTAACACAGTTTTATACACACTAAGAATTTGAATGAAATTGGTTGACCCGTTTTTTAACAAACTGGCCTTTAACCAAATTGGCCTTAAGTGCCGTTATAACAAATTTTGGCCAAAATGTTGTAAGTCATTTTACAGCATGTATCTTAACTCGATTCAACACAAAGTTTAAACAAAATCGGCATGGCCGTTTTCCAGCAAAGCCGTTTGGCTTTTGGCCAAAAATCTGATACGAAATCATATAGCACTTTGCCAAAGTAGCCGAAATATGAAATTTAAAAAAAAAACAGTAGGAACCGTTTTCCAGCGAATATACTTTTTGTTAAATTGGCATTAAGTAAAGTACCGGTAATATTAGGGCTAGAACAAAAATTTCAATTTCGCCTCTAGAGATTACCCAACAGACCCTAGATATAAAGTTTGATCAAAATCCGTTTACCCGTTTAGGCTGTAGACTCGCTGACAGACAGACAGAATTTTCAGACCACTTTTTTCTCATCCCAAGATCGAAAATTTTCACGAATCCAAAATTTTCCCTATACTACGTATCGGTGCAAGTAAAAAATAAAGAAAATAGAAGAAACACAAACACGCTTTCCCAGATTATTAAACTCAGTCACATCTCAAATCCTTAACAGGCTAAAACAGCTGTACTTTTAGCATCAAACATTTGTACGTATGCTTATGTATATTACCATTGGAATTTGAAATTCTGCAAATTTTCCCACTTACTTCTCACCCCCCTTAAGACAAAGCTATTTACCCTAGGCCATGAGAATATTTTCCAACTGCTCGGAATGACCTTTTTCTTCTTCACCTATTGAGTTCTGTTATTCGTGCGAATTTTCTTTATAACCTACCTTTTATCTTCCTTTCCGTAAATCATAGCAAATTAAAATACATCAACCCCTCTTATAGGATTTGTCTAAACATCAACTAAGATTTCACATCGACCTTAACCCAAGAATCCTACATCTACATCCTTCGTCCTCTTGCCTTCTTCCCCCGTTACAACGGTAGACGTGTTGTGGAAATTTCATCCCCCTTAGGATTTAATTGTATGTCTTGCAAAATGCCTGAATTGAATACGAATAAATCATTAGGTCACTGGAAAATGTGTAATAAAAAAAAAAGTTCACACAGGACAATGAGCCTTTGAGGAAGAGAAATCGCCGCATTATACATACTTCAAAAGTAATTTGCTTGGGAATTTGTTAAGTTAGAAATATGTATTTAATGAGGACAGTATTCAAATGTGACAAGCCGTCAATATTTTAGTCGCGACTATAAGTTAGCCCTGTTCAAATTACCGTATGACGTCGCACGATTTCTGTGATCTTGTATTCTAAACAAGAAATCGCCTAGTAGAATGGAAGAAAAGTATTAATATCCTCATGCCAAGGAAAAAATAAAATGACAGATGTTTAAGTGCCTCCTGCTGGTACTCTTGTTAACAGCCGGAGCATAACACGAGGATATTCTCATTCATACGCATGCAGCATTCAGTTTTCAACTCTACCTGAACGTCCTCGTTTCATTTCATATAATGACGGAAATTCGATTCTTACGCACACATCCGTTTTTCTTCATTCTAGTTCCACTTCGCGCGTTAACAAAGCAAGTGAACGAAATTCCTGTGCATGGTGGCTGAAATTTTACCACTACATACATATGTACATCGACTGCGGCAGGATTGAGAACTGTGCTGCTCACGACGGATTTTTTTCCCTTTTCTGAAAGCAGATGCAATTTAAGATACGTTGTCTTCACACATGCATCCTTTTGTCCTTTGTTTGGGTAGAAACAACAAAGACTGCCATTTTTATGCTTCAATTTTTGCTGACTTATTTGGTTTAAAAATACTTTTAATACATAAACCCAGATTAGCTTCTAGAGTTGTAACTTAAGTTCATTTCCCCTTTTTGTCGTTTGCACATCGAAAAAGTACACAAAAAATATTTTCCCACGACATTAAACACAAAATATTATGGACTACAATTTCCTTCCTTCTTCTTGCTCTCATACAAAATTCAAATCAACTTTGTAAGGTATCCTTTGAAGGAGAACAGAGAGCTAAAACAGAGCTGACAAAAAAAACGACATTTTGCGTAGGGGAGGAAATTACTATGCACAAGGATATGACTGCCGTTGAAGCACCGTGTGAATTTTCCATTTCAAATGCAAAGGTGAGGCAGCATAACAACGAATTACTCACTCAGATAGTTCAACTGACGCTAGTTCATAGAGAGGACGATGAGGATACTCGCATGATTTTCATTTCTCTTTGAGAATGGCTTAATGTGCCGTCGAAATGCATCATCCTTTCTGAGCACTAATTATTATTCCAGAGGACTCTACCACTACGAGAGATATTCATAATACGAATATTAATAACTGCACCGTGTCTCTATTCACACTTTATTCCATTTATGTGCTGTTCGCACTTCTTTCAATAGGTACCTGCGCGAGTATCTGTTTAAGTAGAAAACGTTCTTAAGAGATTATTCAGTAAATGTACCTGCGTTTTTCAAGCTTTATGTTAAGTCTTGAGATACTTTTTGTCTATAGAAGAGGAGTACAAAATTATGACACTTAAAAACGAAGCAGTACTTTCGGCTATAGTACGTTTCCATTGAAACGGGATTTTTAACGAAATACAATTGTTTCCTCTTCCATTGAAGAGATATAAGCTATCAATCCTGAAAAACATTCATAGGATACGCCACAGCTGCATATTTCTATGTTCTTTTTTATCAAATTCAAGATATATGCTGGAACAAAAGTACAATAAGCGTAGATGCCGGAGTCGAAGTCTATGACCAAATCAGAACTTTAGCAAAAATAAATACATAGTTTGAATCGTCCTCTGTAATATTTATGAACTAGCTAGACTGCTCGGAGTTCCGCAGGAGAATTCACAAATTCAATCAATTTTTTATCATATTGTTCGTTTTCAATAATGTTTGTGACGCGCGACTTTAACGCCTTTCAAAAAAGTTGTAACTCTCAGCTCTTAAAATTCTACTAAAGTAGGCATAAATAGATAGTAAAAATCTGCTCGTTTCTGAATCTAATCGATTACATAAATAACCAATAAAAACAAATAAAAAAAAGTATCTTTTGAAGTGATTTTGCGAAAAAGCTTTTGCTTAAAGTTACGGAGTTGTAATGCTCACAGATACACAGTATTCAGCAAGTCATCCTTCCATATGCATTCACAAAAGAAAAAGCATGACATCACACACGACAAAAGTCATCAATCATTAAAGAAATAAAAGAGCTGACAGTACATAAAAACCAGATTTTCCAGCGCTTACAATGTATCCCAAATACTATGCTTACTGCTAGCGCAACCAAATCAATTTGAAACTTTAAATTTTAAATGACAATTCGCCCGGTAGCACTTGTAAAACACCAGACCAAGCAGTGTGTATCTGAACAGTTAACGTCAGTCGTATCTATGATGAATGTAGGTAGGTTACGTGCGTGATTATCGTCATTAAAAAATATCAGATACCTACCCAAAAAGCATAAAGTAGTACCCACAAAGTTTCAATGGTCATTCACCTTCATGGATTCCATCCACTTTTTGTGTATTTGGCTAGCAAACAAAAAAAAAAAAAGAGGGACGGACACAACATTTATTTGTAATTGATTAGAATTTGGAATTTTTATGAGCCCACTCTTTGTGGTGACCAATGAAGTCTTACTAAAGACTTTATTTAAATTTTTAAACGAAAGAACAAACCGGTAGGTAGAATAAAGACGACGGATGAGAAATTCCAACGAAAAAAAAAAAAAAACCTTAACCTACTTTACAAAAAGCCCTCATGAACAAAGACGGACATCACAGGGAAAGAAGATCGTGAGGAAAAGTTTTGTTCTTTGTGCTATGAAAGAAAAATATCGCCCAAGAGATATCGGGTCGATAAAACTATCATGCTTCCTGTGAAAACCCTAAAAACTACTTTTTATGTATACGCCTCGCTGACTTAACACAACAATTGTTCCTTTTTCCTCAGACCCATAACGATTTTCTTCAATCTATTGATTTTTCCGTTATATTCCGGGATGACAAAAGAATGGTATCAGAGAATTTTTCATTTTTCTTTTGTATTTTTGTCGCATTTTTATTCGTGTTCTGCTTGTTCAAGATGGAAATCCGTGGTAAGACGCAAAAAGGTTCTTTTCGTCCTCCACATCCTCCTCTTAACAAACACAATATGTTTAATTTTATATCACCCAGAAGGTAGTAATGTGCGCGTTCCCTTTTTTGTTATTTTATTTTTATTATTACATCACACAGAAAAAAAAAGAACGTAATCCAGACCATTTTATGGTAGTTCATTCGCCTTAAGGAAAGTCAGGATTATGCGGTAAAAAAAAAACGACTACTGCGCGTAAAAATCTATACTACACATACACAGGTAAGCATTTGTCTGTAGCGAATAACAGAATGTCACGGAGAATTTTGTGTAATATGTTCCCCATGCTTTTTTTGTTGGCATAACTTTAATCTGAGCAATATATTGGAGGGGAGAATTTTATATGGAGACACATATTCTGAAGATGACAGTGACTTTATAATTTAAGAGAAAGGACGACAGATATAAAAGATAAATGCAAGCCCATGTGACTCTTTTCCCTAAAAGGGTCTATGTTTGCTTCTGAATGTAAGTGATTGTGATAGGAAACCTTGCTAAACGCAATTTTTTTCGTTTTCACGTAAAATGTCAGTCAAAAGCTTACTCCTTCAGACTTATTGTCTATGTGACCTTCTGGTGAAAATTAAAGAGAGAATTAGAGAGTCACAAATTGGCTGTTTTGACAAATTGGACATATGTACATAGAAGCCTTTAATATGAAAAAGTACTAACGGCCTTAGCCGGATCTTAAAATCAACCCAGGCAGCGTCAACCAACCCATTCTGAGAAATCAAACAACTAACACCACCCTTTATTATCTACTGGAAAACAAAAATCCACAAACTGATTTACACCTGCCTTCAGGAGTACTGACAACAAACCTGTCAAGTTATTTAACCAAGAAAAATTTCGCATTAATCTCACGACCGTCAGAGTTTTATATGCCACTCCAAGCTACACAAAGTGAAGTTATCACATAGCACGAACAACAGCAGCCAGTCAGGTAACAATCCGCCCCAAACACACTTCTGCTGGTCTCTGAATTATTAAAAAAAGAAGAATGTATGTTCCCAGTGTGGTTACGTCTCTATTTGCTTGGATTTTTCCAAAGATATGACATCAAAAACAAATTTCTCAAAGACTACGTCCTTTGATAAGAGTCAGGTAAATATTCATGTATGCGCGACATACGTATGTAGAATTTTTTTTTTTTTCTGAACTGATAAGATAGAGAGAAATTTTGAACAAGAAAACTCCGTTCTCGTGATAGAAAATAAATTTATTTGCTTAAGCAGCAAGATAAATGTTTTTAAAAGTACATAAGTAGATTTAGTCGATTCTAAGACATTTTATGTACTATATTACTGACCATGGAACAGTCGTCGTTTGGCGAAAATAAACATTACGAACAGGTCTTTCCCATTTGCATATTCTGAGACACGTTTTCCAATGTACGTATGTACATATTGTATTTGATGAGTTGTGCTTGCTTTAGACAAACTATTAATATGTAGTGAAATGGCACACTATTACTCACAGGAAGAGAAAGAATAAAAAGTTCATTCCATCGAATTTAATGGATTTTTTCTGTTTTTATTTACAAAGAAAATGTGATGACTAATAGCCCCTACATGTGTTGCAGAATATGAATACAAGTCGTAATAATGACCAGTTGGTTGCTTGCTGTATCTTCTTGCGGTTTTGATAAGCTTTTAATTACCATAATTGAATTAGATATCGATCGAATGAAAGTGCTGATACTGTTCTCCCCTATGCATGTAGATTGTCATATTAATACAATATGGTTCAGTTAAAAGAAGTAACGCGTTCTAATTGACATTAAAACTTTTCACACACACTGTAAATACCCACTGAGATCAGATCAATATGTGGAATACAAAGATATTCTTTTAAAGTTTGTATTTATTTTATCAGAGACGAAAAGAGGGAAAAATGCACCTCACTATGTTATTGTAAAATTACAGAAATTTTCAAGTGCGTTTTTCAAAAATTGAACTTGGAGTGAGTACTGCTTCTCCTTCCATACACTTTGGATACAAAATTGGATTCAGCTGAAAATTAAGACACCGAAAACTGATTATACATACTGCTTGCGGAAGGAGGGGAATTCCCTATGAATTAATAGCAATTAGACTACATACCATGCGTCACGTCCTGTCACAGGAAAGCGCAATCAGCCTAAAAACCATGCTAATATTGTATTCCTAAATGGATGCGGCACTAAGTGAGTGATAATCGGCCCAATCCTTCGTAGAATTTATTGAAATCTCATCTTCCGAAAGGGTGACGGAAGAGCAGGGGCAAACAATACAACGTGCGAAGTACTTCCTTGTAGGACTCGACAACGGGTACACAAATTATATACAAAGCCCCAAGTCTGTGCGCACTCTAAATACCCTGTAAAAGATGATGAGTCGGACAAGACCCTAGGAAGGCAGACACCCCTGTTGGACACCGAAAAACATGACGAAGGAAAGTCCATACAGATGAAGAGAGGTTGAGGAGAGCAGAAGCGCATTGTAGTAAAAGCCCTAGGAGGTAGAATATAAGTAAATAAAAACTTATAGGTCTGTGTTTATCCATAAATGATTATTGAATGCAAACCAATTCAATTAATTTTGTAACCCTGCAGCTAAGGCATAACAGGTACAGATACACCGTAAATATTCAAGGTGAAATGACTTTCGTGTAGTCCTCCAGAAAACCATTTAGGTATTATAAGAGTCCAACAAACTGTCAAGTATTTTTCAAATATGCAACAACTCAAACTATACATTTTTATATAATTTAAATGCATAAACCATCTTTTATCCTCTGGCACAATAAGTTTCATGGAAATGAAATACAATTTCAGTAATTACTTTTTCTTCTCGACGACGCATTTACATTTTAATTATTTTCTCCTTCTAGGACAACAGGAGAATTATTACACCCCGAGGGATGAAGTGCAAAATATCTTTATAGAAAAAAAAAAAAACCTTTTCGGGTAAAACAAAATTCTACAGTATGTAAACCTATCCCTCTACTGGAAAAACATCTAAATAACATTGATTCGATCACATTGCTACAAGGGTTAGAGGTAGGAACTCGTTATTGACGTTGAGGACGTTCTAATGAAATGGAGGCTTCCCACTTTCTCTCTGGCCAATGCTCAGACCAAGCCAATCTAATCCACTTTAAAGCTTTTTACACACGTCGAATATTGACAGCCCCAAGTGAGTAGTTGATTTTGATGATATTTGTTCTACAAAAGGTTCACAAGTTGTGTCGCCTCTCATGGTGATGAAGCAGCATCAATATTATGTATGTATGCCATCTGACACACCATCTGCGTGTGTAGGTGGGCTGTAAAAACTCGAAACTACTTTTAATATGAACAAATGAACAGATTGGACTGAATGTCTGAGTGGAAATCGATTGTGATTATGAATAATGCCATGAGTCAACAGAGAGCTCTTTGCGAGCAAATTGACAGATGAAAATGAAAAAGGAAATGGAAATAGGGGGCGGAAATTGTTTAGAGTACGACTGGCGAGTAGAGATGAGCTTATTTGAGAAGGGAATTTTAATCTTGAATATTTATGTTTGCCTTTTTTTTTTAAGCTTATCGCGTATTCAATTTGTTGTCATCGGATGGAATTACACGAAGAGAAATACATACTTGTTGAATTGTGCACGTCAACAGATGAGTTACCTACTTAGCTTTAGATTCAGATTATTAAATGAATGGTGTTTTGTTCCAGCACTTATGTACATTATTTGTTTACCATACAGGTAAATATTGAAAAGGGAATCTTAAAAACGAATGCATATCTATTATTTATTATTTTGTTTTCGTGGGGAGTATTAACTACAAGATTTTCTTATGAACCAGGTTTTAATCTGGACAGCTCTCTATATAACAGTCTATAACATTTGTTCCGAAGAAATTAATACAAAAGAAACACTCTGGTACATTTCTCCTAGTTATCTCAGACTATTTGGACTTTTTCAGGGTTCACTGTAATTTTAAGACTTCGATGGCAATGAAATTATAATTTATATTACTACACAAACTCTTGCTAACCAGTAAAGCACGCCCAATTCACACTTTTCTGAACACCGTCGCCTCTTTACTGCTCCATGGAGGCAATTTTATGTAGTTTACTACAATATTCAATCGAGAATAATTTTTTTTTTTATTTAAAAACCCGCTGGCTTGATAATTGAATTAAAATCAATTCTCTGGCTTTTTCACTCTCATGCACAAATCCCAAAGCCAAACATTGTATTACTCTTCATTTTCATTTAGAGTGTCTGTGTTAATTGGTTCGGATTGTTTAGTTGCCACGGATATGTCTGATGATGTCTATTGCTTTCGACCAAGAATGAACCAAGAAGCGTGTAAATATTGACTATTCGAGATGATTAATTGCCTTAAGTCATAAAGAAATGAAGAATTACTACATCACTACACGCATATATGTATGAATATGTATGTATACTTTTCAAAACGATAAAATTATTTTTTAACAGTGGCGTGGGTAATTTAATATTAGTTAGAAATAAGCAAGAATGAAAATCAATTTTAATGAAATTAGATAAATGTGTGACCATAATTAGTGAAGGAATTTCTTTTCACTTTTACTGTTCTAATATACTACTACGTACTCAGAGAGCACGATTAACACAAATTACTACCATCATAACCATTATGGAGACCTCATATTCATACGCTACAAGTTCGTTAAACTATTGCAATCTGTTTTGCTCATGCCATAGGTACACATACAAACTATGTTACCAACTAGTGTGTCATTTTGATTTGACACGGTTGAGTGCATAACTATGGCAGAGCGACAATTTCAATGGCTTCTGTTTTCCTTGGTAGCTATTAAAAACTCAACTGTAGGGGTTTAAATTGCCTTTAGTTACGTATTGATGTTCGGGACTTCCGTGGCTACTTTACGGTTCAAAAGCTTAACCCATAATACCCACTAGAGAATAAGATAGAAAAAGGCGTTATGTCTGCGCCATAAAAAATCCATCTAATCCTTTTCACAAGATGAATTTGTACAAAGTATCTTCTTTGAGTTAATCTTAAGATGTACTTATTTACAAAAGACTGAATCCATCTAATTTGTTTAAACTGTGTGATGTGCCAAGATAAGAAAGATTGACTTTGGATTCTTGGCAGAGATTTTGTTGACGGAACATTTTTGAAAGTAAATATTATTGTGGCTTCTTGCCAAGATCGCAATGGAATTTAGCTCGCTTTTTGCAGGTAGTGTCTAACGTTATAATAGATTTGACGTTTGCTCTTCACCGTGATATGTTTTTTTTTTTTTTTTTTTGCAGAGACTTGTTGGGTCAACAATTGTTTGGAAAATTTCCATAAGTTAGTACATTTCACCTTCCCAGAACAACAATCTAAGCAAAGTTTACTTAAAGCTTAGTACAAATTACTTTTTTTTTCCAATGGAAGAGAATGAATAGAAGGGTGGTGAATATGTCCATCCGAATTCTGGGGGAGAATTCGACTAGTGCAGTCTAGAATACCGATCCTTGGTCACAAGACACACACATTTTATTACGAACAATTATGAATCACTGTCCTCGTGAATACCGCAGTGGGAGATAATAAATGATGAGAAAATGTTTAATCTCTTGATAAATTGCCAAGATAAAAGCATTTTTAACCCATTCTTTCTATTGAGTGTAAAAGTCTCAAATCTAAGCAAAAAATCTACTGCTTAATCCAGCAGCCAGTGATATAATAAAAAAAAAAAACTACACGTTCCCCTTATCATATCAATTTGTTATGTCAGCATAATAAATTGTGAATTCTCAGTTCTTGGCCAAGAGTTAGTAGGATACGACAAAACGCATAAAAAGGGTACATACATATGCCCTCAATTTGGTGCAAACAGTCTAGCGACACATGCCAGGATATTCACATATACATGGTTATACGGGTATTTACTCACGTCGCCAGTGTGTCATGTTAGCCATTGTGTATTCCATAAATAATACTTTGCCTTGCTCCAAAAGGTCGAATTTTTAATTCAACGCTAATGACCTGGCTCAGTACAAACACCATTGGCATATGTTGAAAATCGATTTCATTTGCACTCACTTCTGACATCTCCCCCAAAAGCATTTTGCCTGCCTAATGAAATTTATATTCCACTCGAATGTTTTCATCCCAAAAGGGCTGATGTAAACATTCCTCTGCTTAGCACTCTATTGCAAAATATAAATTTAGTCTTTCGGAAACGTTTCGTATTTCAAAATAAGTACTTTACATTTGAGGTATAAAATTACCAACTAATTAGAAAGACCTTTTTTTTTTAGCGAGTATACCACCAATTAATCCGGCGGAGGAAAACATTGAAATAGCGTTGGTTTCACATAAAATCAACCACAACGAGTTACCATTTAAGGTCTTCTCCGATTTATGGGAAGTCTGGAATGATATTTTTGCATGAGTAGGAGGAGATGGCAGAACAAGCAGAAGAAAGCCCACGCTGTGTTGTGATTTGAAAAATACCATGGGATTTGCCATCCATTATTAAGGCGTAATATTATTATTTATGTTTATTTTGTTAGAGTGGAAGACAAAATGAAAAAATGAGGGGAGCATTTTTTTGCACAATTGGGTCGTACGCAAATACTTGTATCTACATATGTGTATGTGCTTTCGCAACAACATAAACGTTGTTAAGAAAATAAAGCTTCAAATACCTAAGTACCTAAAAGCTTAAGTTTTCAAAAATTTAAACCAATTTAATAAGTATAAACCGTTAAGTTAAAGAAAAACTGGGGATGCAGTTTCACGCCCAAATTGTCGAACTAAAGCGTTAGAGCAGATTTTTTTCAAATTCTTAAGCAAATTAGGATAGCCTAGCAATTTTGTAAATAGGCTAATAATTTCTACTTCTTTTATTAACATTTTTTATAAGTAAAGTCAAAACAAATATGAAATCTAAACGAAATCGTTCGGGATGGGGAATTGGCAGTCCCACTTTTCTGACCTGAGGATATAAATTTAAGGAAACTAATTCCTTCAGAAGTAACAAAGTGTCTAAATCATCTAAGTTATAGAAAGGTCATACGCTAATGTCTTTTTAAATTTTATGTATGCCATTTTGAGCTCTGTCACGCTTGAAACTCAGTATCATATCTCTGAGGGACGAAATTCATTTAATTACGCCTAAAAAATATTGGAAAGTATTGAAAACTTATCTCCAAGGTAGGTGCTGTATTGGCGAAAATAAATTCTCATCGAAATAAAAGTGTATCCCACATGCAAATTGTTACATACATATATAATGTGAGATTGAACTGTTAGTTGAAACTTTACAAGAGAATAACTTGTATGCTCAGTCAGGAATATTGTTCTTGTGCTTAAAATGTCTCCCAAATACCTAAACTCGCCACAGATAACACAACTGAACGTTAGCCGCAATAAGATTAGGATTAATATACAGAAAATCTTGGCTAATTCCCTTACAACGAGTAAAGAAATCATAAAAGTCAAATAAAGCCGGAGCTTTCGAAAATAAACTGCAAAATTTATCTAACAGGATAGGCTGCTCTCCGGGTAACGCCGGCCGTATTCTCCAGCGAATTTGACAATCAAGACCTGCAACTCACCTCCTACGATTGTCAGGCTACGTGGATCCAATAAAGGTAAACCTAAGAACGGGTCTACCTACTCTCTCTATTAAGACAAATAATACTAAGATACGGACAATACAGTCGTACGATCTAAAACAGTTTCTTTTTTTCAGGTTTAAGATTATGTTATTAAGCACAATTAGATTCAAGTTCAGGGTCCATTCAAATCAAGTATTCTTCATCCGATTGAAAAGTGTGTAAAACTAAAAGCAAATTAACATTCCGACATTCCAAACTCGAAAGGAATATTCTCACAGTGAAAAAAAACATGTTATTAAAATTATTTTATGTTTAATTCGTAATCTGTTTAGCGAAGCGCCAACGATGACGGTCGTGAGTCTATACATACTCGTACACATTCTTTTCTCACATATTCTTAGAATTTTCATTTCCACAGAGAATCTTGATCATGATGCATGTAGCTTCATAAGAGCCAAAAGTCAATTTCAACTCGTCTTCTTCTCCTTTGGCAACAACTTAAAGCAAGATAATCCTCCGACGAGAATAATGAACAAATACCTGCAGAACAGGTCTTCGGCTACAAGACCATACCACATTCAATCGGTTGTAGGTTTTTTTTTCAGCCACTTTTCCACAAAATCAAGTTGCAAGAGTTTATAAATTTTATTCAGTTGCAGTCTCTCTCTCTAATGGTCTTTGTGAAGTTTCGCTTTTCAACATTTTACAGACAGTAACAGAGCAGTAGATATTTATAAGAAACCAGAGATCTAAGGAAAGAGAAGGAAAACATATAAATACCACAGAAGAAATACACACAGCTATCAAATGGTAAACCAGTTTACGAAGCCAATTCACATACTTTTGGTCTTTTGTGTTAAAAATTCTTGTTCTGTTCTGTTGCTGGCCCCACCAAAAGCTTCGAAAGAGTGCGGAGGACAGCAAGCCACCACAAATGAATAATCTGGCCATTGGCTTTATATAGAATCTATGTGGAACTACGCATGTGCAAGTGACCACGATCACTTGGGATTGGAAGTTGTTTCTCAACTGGCGGTTTGAATAATGCCGCTTTGCGCTTTGCGGGTCAAAAACTTTACCTGTATCGATTTCAGTGCAGACGAAGAGAAAAAAATGGAAGCCATATTGGGTTACTGGGCTAAATTACAGCACCCTTTCTTCGGAATCCTTAAAAATATGCACAAAGACAGGTCATCAAAATAACATGGTAGGTAAAGTGCAAAAAATTCATAATCTCACTTTAAAACCTGTTATTTATTGTTATAATAATATTTGTCATTAATTCTTTGTTTATTTGTCAGAAAGTGTAAAATGAAATTCTTGAGAATTTCATCAGTCATCTCCGTCATCGGGCCGACATCATCGACGTGAAATGTGTTTTGAAGCGAAATCAAATTGAAGTGCGCATATTTTATGCAAATATACCTACCTACATAAATAAATAATAAGAAAAGAAATTGAAGATAGTACAGCGCACGGATTCAGGTTTTCCTGCCTTTTGTTTGGCAAAAAATCTCTAAGTCTCGTTCTTTGGTGATTCTATTTAAAGGGTGACGTCATTGTTGAGGTTGAGGAATTCTTATAAGATGCCTGTTTCATATGAACATTTGAGTAGGTATGTGTCTATGTATTGAAAGGGTTTCGTGTATATAATCTTCTGGAATTTGCGTACAGAAAAGGATACAGCTTAATCAAATTAAGTACAATTTGAGACAAGTAATGAAAGTAAATAGGCACTCAGACCTACCTATACATGAAGGTACATAAAAGTTAAGGTAGGCCTTTGAGTATTTATATATTTTATATTATAGTATTTCAATCTTTAGAAGATCATATATAGATCGATATTCATCCGTAACTTTTTGCAATTAAAAAAATTGGTTACCATTAAAGTCTTAAGAAGTATGTTAAGGTCAAGCCGAAAGAAACATTTAACATGAAGGCAGGGATTAGGCTGTAAGCTTATAGAGGGCCAAAACCTAATTTTACATAACTGTGCGTGGTATACATTTCTGCACATACAGAAGGGATATTTGTCAGATGCTCGCAAGAGGGCCGTGAAAAAAGTTAGATGGTATTTTTCTGGACTCGAACTTGGAACGCTATGCACGGTAGTCCAACCACTGAACCACGGCACCTACATATAATGTATATGACACTCTGTCAGAGTAAAGGATAATAGATACTATATGGGACCCAACAGTGTTTTTAGCCTATGAAAACTTCTAAAATACTGAACTGATTCGGTCAGTCTTCCTAAATGTGTACCCAGAATTGGTATTTATATTATGATATTTCGTTTTATTTAGTTTAACGGTTTTGTATTACTTTTTTTTTAATTTTAAGAATAGAGCAAGTGGTTTCAAGAATACAGGGTCCATAAATTAAAGTAAATATTATACTTCGGCAGAGTTAGTTCACGAGCAAATCGGCTAATTGTTAGATTGCCTCTAAGTAAGTAAGAGGCACGCACTTTGGAAATATAAGACTTACTGGAAAACTTTCTTTAAGACTAAAGGCAAATTTGTAGTTCGCACTTTCTTTTCTAATTCTAAAACCGATAAAACTAACAAAGAACTCGATGCGATCACTGTCGATATTGAGATCTTCCTAAGAAATTTTCATAAATAATTCTGAAGCAAATGCGAAGCCTGTCACAATAAAGCCATAGGCTTTTCCCTCACTTTTGCCCTGATATCAGCGTCTCCACAACGAAAGTGTATGTGCGAAAACCATTTCGGAATTCCATGACACTTACATGTGTGTCGAATGGTGTAATCTTTTTCTTTTGGGCTATTCAAATATTTCCAATTCGTCATTTTCATTTGAAGACACTGCCCTTGCTTTTACACTTCTTGAAAAGAACATGACACTTGGATGGGAAGGACCTACATTTCTACCTAGGGAAGCTTTTGTATAACAGTTTTATAGGTAAAATGCATTTTTATTTATGGGAATCCTTTTGCATATAGTACCTTCGTTGCATATAGTATAGCGTGCGCTGAAATTAGTCCGAATTAATTGGTGATGTCTTCGTCATTTTTGTATTCGGTTATAATTCATAGTATTTTTTCGCGTTTGTGTTCGAATAGTTTTCAGAATTGTGGAATTTGAGTGGATATGGTTGAGACTTCAGCACTGAATCTTCCAATTCTGAAAGGCTTTGCAAACCATCCACAGGCTTTCGAAAGATGCTAGTTATATAGAATATAGTCCATTTTACGTAAAGTATTACTGGCTAGATCATTTTAATCTCACTCTATGCTTCCTGCTTAAATACCTTATAGGTACCTAATTTAATTGTAAATATTAATAGAAGCTGTGTAAATAATGGCTATGCCCTAAGACTCATTTACAAAATTCATAACTGACAAATTTCTTTCACTGTAAACAAATCGTTTGCCTCTTAATTGATTTGCAATAATCAAAATAGGTCATTCGTTCAAATGCTCTAAACTTATGTCATAAACCTTTCAAACGAGGTTCCGGTTGATTAACCTTTGGTACATCCAATGAAAATTTCTTTAATGCAATCAAAGAAATCTTGAGACAACTACGCTCCACACCTTTATTTAAGCCGACTTTCTGGCTTGATTTCTATCTATCATGCGCATCAATCAAACAAAGCTTTCTACTCTCTATCATCTGGTTGTGAAAAACTTTACTCATCCGTGACGAGTCTTGAAAGAAAAAACAAAGTCATAGCTAACAACAAATTTCAATACTTACAATAACCATAAAAACTACACTCCATACTGGTAAGTTAGGTAAATGCATTCATGGCATTGTCGGTCGCATCGGCTATGGCTATGAGCATGGAGTAATTAAAGGCAAATCCACAGAGTCATTAGTATGATAAGCAGGATGCATTCAAGAGGTATTTCGCGAGAACCCATTAACCAGTATTAGTAGTATGTAGTAGTAGGTTGCTTGTGATTATTTTGTGATTCTAGATACGCTCGACCTGGTAGATATGTCGCATAACCGTGTAGCCGTTGCACAATTGTGCATTTGTGTGCTACTCCTAAACTAAACCTAATATCCAAGATAAAGTAAAACTACATCTGCTTGGGCATAGGTACTTATGTGTCGTCTGCTTGCTTTGTTTTTGTGGCGGATAATTCCTACTTCGTATTCTTATTCGAAGAGCAACAACAACCTTGGTGGAATGTAAATTCATTTCTGAGCATAGTATTTTCTTAAGAACTCGTTTAGTATTTATTTTATGTATTTATTGCAATATGGTTATTTTTTTTTACCGTTTCCAGTTTAGTATATACGGGAGAGAGTGTGTATGGGTAAATTCCGAATAAAATTATTTTTGCTGTGTTGTTTTTCTCAGCACCTTTCGGTATGTAATGTGGTCGATCGGTGGGTTTTTTTTATTGATATAATTTCACACAATTATCGATGACGATTGCAGTTTTTGTTTTCTGCAAGTATCCACGAATTTTCACAGATGAAGAGTAAAAAATCGAAAGAACATGTAAAATTTAACGACTTCCCACTTATTTATAAAGTAGTATCACTCGCGCACGGTTCGAATTAAGAAAAAAAAATATTAAATTTTGTTACGGTAGCAACGCGGACGCGGATTTGTATTAAAATTCAGACAAAAACCCGATCAAAAAAAAAAAAACGAAATAGCAGACGAACACGGACACAACAGCAGAGACGCGACAAAACTCTTTTACGACAACTCTACGTTCCAGCAGTTCAACTTACTCTAGCTAATGGCCAGCTGGTGGTGGTTTTGCTGAGCCTCACTATTCGTGAAACATAACAAGAATGACGAAGGCAACAACAAAGGCAAAAAAAACTCAACCAAAAAAAAATCCACTTCAACCACCAGTTGGCTTCTCTGTCTATTGCATTGCTACGGCAATGCAGTTCTCCCATTCACTTGTGGCGATTCATTATACCAATACGGTTGATATTTGAAAATTTATAACCGTCGTCATCAGCTCTGAGTTGTTTTTGACTGCACACACAAGCTAGCATGCAGATAGAGATTGGCAGCGTATGTGTGTAGGCAGGTAAATCTGAGCGTTTGGTTTCATTTAAAGGTGAGAAGATTGAGCTGCAGTACTTAGGCTGGAGGGAATTTTTGCATCTTTGTAAGACAGTCTTAGGGAAATATGGAATATGAAGCCTAAAACACCATAGCTTAAAATATATAAGCTTACATTTTGTACATATACGACTTTACTGTTAAGACTCTAGAAACTAAGCAAATTATTTATAAGGAATTTACTAGTTCTACCATTATTAAGGATAAAATCCGTTTTGCGTAAATAACAACCAAAGCAACCAATTTAAAACAATGGGTCAGCTCTGACCTAAATTCGGCGTAAGTAATTTTTCTCCTGCCAACTAACCGAACCCAAGTTAGAGCCAGTGTTGCCACAATATACCAAGGTATCAAAAGTGAGGCTTTTTAATCTTTATTTTAACGTTTTACTTAGTTTTCTTTAAAATTCCTATGTTAATACTTTTTGATTCCGACAACAAAACAAAAAAATCATCTTATCTCTTTTCTGTGAACATCAACCCTGACTGAAATTTGACATTTCAAGTCTTTTTTTATAAGAAAAAAACATTTGTTGTGCTTTCCAGACGTGCAAAGATGGCAGATTTTTGATTCTTACAAACAGATACAATAAGTTTGTTGACTTTTTAAAAGCAATGGAGCCTCTTTTTGCTGTTGACATAATGCTGCAGTCATAACAAAATTCACCCATCCAACGACATAAAAGTCTGGCGGACTAGAAGTCTGACTGAAAAGTCTGCCATTTCTCAGACTCGTGGAGACGCAGTGTAATGACAGTTTTCTCATGATTTCTATTATGATACCTGTTGATACTTTTGTTCTCTCTGCGGAGATACTTTTTTCCAAACTCTTGCGGCAACACTGCTTAGGGCCAGTAACTATTCCATGAAAGAAAATAATATTAATGAAATAATCTATCTAAACCGCAATTTTTGACAAGAACTCCTAATGTAATTATACATACAAGTACAACTTTTTAAATTTTTTTTGGAAAAAACTATGTGTCAATTCCACCTGTTTGTTAAGGCTTTAAATATTGAACCTCAGGTGAACTATGAAGACTTTAGTCTCTTTACTCAATTCCTTTCTTGCTGAACGAGACTTCAAAAAGTATCCAAAGTCCGAATTTAAATCAAACTAAGCTGTAATCCTTGAATGCAACTCTTGCTACATTGACTATCTTTTATGAACCAGATGAACATACATTTCATAAGTTTGATTTTTTTTTCCAAATAAAACATCACTTTGTAAGGGAATTTTGCGTACATTCATTCTGGTAACACCATCAGACACACATCCGAACACATTCATACTTTAACCTGATTCTTCATACACTCAAAAAGATAAAACCGCACAACGAGTCACGGATTTTTACACTCGACTGGTATAAAGAATATTGTATTTATTTTGTACATTTATTGTCGCGATAAAGAAAATACTTTAACAATTAAAACCACACATTCAGCAAAGAAACAATACAGGTAAAATGTGACAGGGAATATACCTGCATGAGGCTAAATAATCACTTTCCATGCCGTAAATCGTCGACATAAGTTCTTAGATAAGATTGGATTAAACTGCGGCAAAGCGTAGAAGGGGAATTGCACAGAACACAACAAAAAATAATTGTGCACACGCTAGTAGCTCGCGGAGGTCGTGCTGTCATATTCACTGCTTTTACTGTCGTCACATATTGAACACACTGAGAAACAGTTCAATTGTTTGTATATTACAATGTGTGTGATATCTGCATTTTGCTGCACACCTGAGCTGGTCAACTTGAGGGTCAACTAATAATATAAGATGTATTTTGCCACACAGCAGAACGATAATTTAATTTGTTTGACGCGATAAAATATTTAATATAAATAAGAATCAGCTGTTGATTGTCCGGTGGGGTATTTTTAGTCATATTCATGATTGTTTTATCTATTAGCAAGGTTATAAATAAACAAAATATGTATGTAGACTGTAGTCATATGACAGTGGATGTTCACTGCTGCAATCAAATATTGGTCTGACTACTGTTTACACATGTCTTTGCTTACGCAGTACACTTGAGAATTTTCCAATGAAATTTAATGACTTGATGCATGTACTTACTTTGGTAGATATTAGTTGTGCTGAGGTAACATTTTACTTCTATAAATGATCTGAAAGTAAATAAAAAATCAGAATTAAATTAAAAATAACACTTTTTTTGGTTAATTAGAAAGAGCACTATATTAGTTCAATAAAACCTGAACAAGTTACAATGTTTATACATATATACATATGTAAATATGAAGCTTAGAACATCCCACTATCTTTCCTAACTTTCTTCTTTTCTCATATAATCATTATTAGCATCATCTGACTTCAAAAATTATAGAGACTTTACCTTGACTCGATATCTAAAAGAAACAAGTCCAAGGTAAACTCTGAAATTTCAAACAGAAATTATCTACATACATTCTTTATTGGTATAAAAGTCACGTGCCAAGTTAATCTGAAAATTTAATTTAACTCTGGCAATGATATATCCACACATTCACTTCTTACTCACTCAAAACACAGTCCATGTGTGCTAGCTACACAAGCAAAAGCAAATGTTAAAAATGTATCTTGTTGTAACCGTAATTCCCACACTTTCATCGCATGATGTGAACTCTTTTCACGCTATTCGGACTTGGGCATACACACAAAATTTGACCACTCACTCATGCGAGGGATTCACCATTCACAAATGAGAAATGGGAATCGCCCTCCCCTCAATTGACGTTGTGTGTTGTATCGATATTGGAGTTTTATGAAAATTGTAAGCCTGTGTTTGAGCTTATGTATCTAGAAAGAGTACTTGTGAATTGAGCTCAACAAACTAAAAGATATATTACAGGGTGACTAAGCTGAGTTTTGATAAGCTATATTAGTCACGTCATTCATTATGCATTGTTGATTGGTCATTATGCGGTGGTTCACCATGTTGATATGACATAATTTGTTGATTTGTAATTAAAAATAAAATCAACACAGTATCGGCCAATTATTCACTCGTTTGGATGAAACTTACATCCGGATTAAAGTGAGTTTAAGCCAAGTCCATAATATTCACTCTTTAAACCCCAACTTAAGGTCAATTGCATAAACCTGGTCGGTGATTAAGCCCGTTTAAATTAAATGACCATCGGAGACTAGTTTAATTACTTTAACTATGATTAAAATTCAATTTCATATTGATCCTTTTTATGCTCACAGGATTGTGGAAAAAATATAATTTTTTAATAAAATAAATAATTAAATCGAATGTTTATATCTACAAGTTTTGAAGAAGAGAAAAATAAACCAAGAAATATGAAATGTCTAGGTTCTTTTTTCCCTCCAATTTTTTTTGAATTTGCCTGAATTGAGGGGGGGGGAGGGGGGGACGAGTGCCGACCGGTATATGGGTCATATCTTTACCGCCACCCAGAACCAGTCATCTTCGTCGAATGTATCAAATAAATAAGCTGTCTTGCATCGTACATTATAAAAAAATTTGACTTTCATCATTTTTTCCGGCACAAAAGAATCAGTTTGGTTGCTACATGGATTCATTTTTTTACCAAAGATGGCATCGGCGGGAGTGTTATTCAAACTTGAGAGTGGTGCAAGACTAGTCGCACACAGTCGATATTCTGCAGCAAGCGTTTCCAACCCTATAAATCTTTGATTTTGATAATAACGCAAGATAACCCGATTTCTTTTTAGTTTTTTTTTTTTTTAGTTTTTGGGGTCACATGACCAACCAGAGAGATTGGTAAAAATATTTCTTTTTAGCCTCTGTACGCCTCCCATGTGTTTATCTACTACGAAAGTTCAAACGTATTCCCAACACCTCGCTAATCTGGCTGCTAGAATACGTTTGCACCGGGATGACAGATTTTGTCCTAGAGAAAGTGTTGGGAAGTGTTGGGAACTCGGCCAATGATCTTAGAGTGCCATTATAGCAATAATATTCGAACAACCCTTAAAAAGTTCAGATCTAGTCTAATATGATCTATTTAATTCCAATCAGAAACTCTTCATCGTGACAAATTCCCTGTCCGGTAATTTTTTAAAAACCTTTTCAAACAAAATAAATAAAACGTAACCAATCATCCTGTGGGAAACACACAATATTTTTTTTATTGATTTCCCTCCATTCCTTTTTTTTTTGATGTGACAAAGAATATATTTTTTACGAGTTCCACAAGAGTGCAAGAAGCCCAATTAGGGGTGAGAATTTGTCATACAAAACGAATAGGGGCATAAAGTAGTTCACTTCAAAGTAAACTAATATCTACTACTTTAAAGGGTGTGTTAGGGTGTGATGATCGTTTCGATATTGGTCAGAATTAATCTAACATTGCATAGTTTAGTTGTTTTTCTTAAACAATTTTTTTTATTTAACCAGATAAGGGTAAACAGTTTTGTATTACAATTTAATTACTCATTGGTGTGAAATAACTGTTTATTTATTTAATTATTTTAAAGGATAACCCTTAGTTTCGCCGGCAATATTTATTCATACTCCATGAAAGCACTTCAAAAAAATAAAATATAATATCTTAGAATTGGTAGAACGTTTTATTTAAGTAAGATCCACTTAATTTGCGGTGCACGTATACAATATATTAAAGTTCATATGGTAAAGGTACGATCATAGGGGGAAAACTGTTTGCTGAAATTGGCGTACGATTCGCTTTGTTGGGCACTGACATTGTGAGGTGTGTTTTGGGGAATACTGACAGAGGTATGGTGCTTTATGGTCATATGTGAGCAGTCAAGAGGAACAAAGAATTTACCTTTAAGTAAACGAATGTTGGTACTCAGAACGTTTGCAATGCAAATGTTACCAGAGATGTACGCTTTTATTGTGGGAAGAAGTTGTGTGCCATATGCTTTCATAGGAACGTTTACTATATCTTAAGGCATTGTCTCTTAAGTAGATATATAACTATGTACATGCATTTGTATGTATGTACATATATACATACGAATATGTATTACAATTGGTTAAAAAACTAAGGAAAATGTTACAATCCGTCTGAAGGCCCTTCCCTCACTATAATAATATCATACGCATATATGTATGTATTTATTGGCTTAAGATTCTTTAAGTTTGATTTTCAAACAAACGCTTATTGCTCATTGATAATGAATAAATTGTGTATAAGAAGAATAATATCTACAAAGTTTCAAGTTTGAATCCAGAAAAATACCATCAACGTTTTGTTGCACGGCGCCACCTCTTGCAAGAGTCTGACATCATCTACGAGAATTTCATGAGAAAGCTTCTCAAAAATTCTCTGCTTTTCTATACTGTATAAAACTGTAGTTCCTTTCTATGCGTGCAAAAATATACATATACCCCGAACAACACGTGTAGATGTGAGAAGCTGTTCATTAGCCCTCCATGGGATTCTTATGGCTTATGTTAAGGCTTATGGCTTTATCCTTTTTAAAAGGTATATTATATAACTTTGATACATACGTTGTTTGTAACATAGAGAAATATTGAAGATAGATCCAATAAAGTCTATATACATAGGATTAGTATCACTAGCCGAGTCAATTGGGTCATCCATGTGCCACCAGGTTTTGTATCTTAAATTTTAAGCTATACAAGCCTAGTCGCCTTTCTACATATGTACATACTGCTAAAAAATCGAGCAAATAAAAATATGGACCTGCATACATAGTAGTAGTTCATAGTTTCATAGTTTCATAGCAGTTGTAGTAGGTACTTACAGTTCTGGAGTGATTCTTGTAGCTCAACTTGACCCGTAGCCCAGCTAGCCTTGCCCTTCCATATCATATGAGACTGTGAAGAAGAATATAATTTTATTGGCGCTATACGCACACCACATTTACACCCAAATTTTCATATAGGCTTTGGGTTGGCATAGACTTTCATCCAAAACTTTTATAAGTGGAGTTTTCGCTTTTACGTATCAAATGTTTACTACTCGGCCAAAGGCTCACTTTAAGCACTCAATATTTTTTGTAGACCAGGCTATACTCTCTACACCTGAATGGCCAGCTAGCTAATCATTAGGTGCTACAGAGCAGCGTTACCTTTTGGACCCGAAATTTACCCTTTTATTATTTCACGGGCCCTTGGACCCCCCTTTTAGAAAACTATCGAAATTGTACCCTTTTTTGGAATATACGATCCTTTTTGGACCCTTTTTGCAAATTGGTACAGAATTGACATATTCATTTCTCATTTAACCGCCAAATAATGTACATTTACTCGCCTATTCATGTTTCTCATACTCATATTTGGGACGATAATTCTTTGTTTCTATTCTTTGTTGTTTTGTGCAGTGGGTGGATGTGATTTCTGATCCATTCCATCCGCATTACGTAGTTTGGAAGATTTTAAAATAAGAAGAGTGGCTTCCTAACCCAAGTTTACTACCGCGAAGTTTAGGAATTCAATTCCAAATACCTAAATCAATTCTTAGGTCCAAATTAGATACTTTTGATATCGGTTACTGCGACATATAGCTTATAACGACTAAAGTCTTCGGTCTCTTGCAATGCTATCGTATTGTTGGCAAACATTGTCTAATTGAGAGATTTCGCATTGTCTTCGAAAATATTTCTTTAGCAAAATTTGCGTCAATGCGATTATGAAGAAATGTTTTGTTTAATCCGAGCACCAAATACGTGTTACGATTAGTACAGTAGAAGTTCGGAAAATTTGACTCTCAGAAAAGTTTCTTTCACAGAAAAGTTGACCAAATTTGAGCTCCGTACGTTGCCTTAAAAAATTGACTTTTGGTCAACTTTTTAGAGTGTGACTTTTTTTTACGTGTATTAATTTTTTTTATATCATAAATCTAAATAAACGATGTAAAATACATAACACAGAAGCCAAGTATTCCGAAGAAATGCTTGTTTTTATGGCAGCAGCATGCCTATCGATCAACTTAATCCCGTTGTCACAGTAGTTTATGATTAATACTGACATTTTCTGACGTGTATTGTCCATTTGCACATTGAATTTTATTTCTGTTTCTTACTTTTGTTATAAACCCAATAAAGTACGACTATTTATGAACGAAATATTAATTTTCTACAGATTTTGAAAACTGTCCAGAAAAGTTGACAAGCTCTGGGACATTTCTATCAACTTTTCCGAGCTTCTACTGTATTATACTACTTCAATAGTTTCTGCTTTCGCAGCTGCTTTCATTTGATTTGGGATTGCTTCAAACCAATTTTTGGTACGATAACAAAATTACGAATCCGAAAGATCTCGCTTTCGTTTATGTGACATTTGTCAAATTGGTCATCAGGAGAAGTTTTGCAACACTATTTTACATCTCTACCAGTCCAGGATTTTAAAGAACTGAAGCCAAAAAGTTATGCTGTACAAATGTCACTAAATGTCAGAAATAGCAGTCGGCATGAATAGAATTAATTAACATGATACTTCATCCACAATGAATGTATTCAGGTATGTACCAGTATTCATGACTAGACTTGGTAATTACTGTTCACAGTGACAGACATCCTTTTACCCAAACCCGCATAAATCACTCAATATTGCCATTTTAAAGATTGTATTGATCTTTTTTATTTTATAAAAAAATATATTACAATGTATTTTAATTAGTAGAGATATGTATAATCATTAATTTGAATTTAATACGATTAATTAATAAAAATGCATATTTAGCAACGAAATGAAAGCCAATTAAAATTAAAAGAATGGAAATCATTAATCGTGTATAGAAAAGGCCTAAATACGCGCAAAATATTTTTAATTACTAATCGTTACCTAGGTAATTGATACAAAAATGTAATTTTTCGTTCGTGCCTCTTTTTCACAACGATTCTACCATCATTAAATGTACACTACACCTTTTGATTATGAGGCGAAAATTCCCACGAAAATTTCATAAATGTATTTTAGCTAATCACATACAAGTATGTAGGTCGAACGACCCACCCACCACCCAAGCAAATATTTAAGTACTCACCAACCGCCAAAATGTGCGACCGGAATCAAAAAAACGTGCCAGTCAATCGCATTTAGGGGGAGAGAAGAAAAATCAATACAAACTTTCTGTGACGTCTCTAATCTGGATTCTAATTATGCGTATTATAAGCAGGCCACAGTCCGGATATGAACAGACACACACGCGTCACAAGCAATTTAATGTCCGCAACACACTCTGTTTATCCCAAAGATACGGAATACAGAGTAACCTTAAAGGCTTTCGCACGACAAGTATACTGTGAAATGCGGATTACAGCAGTATTTATGAGAACCTTCAGTGATATAAATTTATTGTAAACAAATAGTTTAGTACTGCTGTGCACCCCTTGTTTGAGGGTGTTTGCATTGACGTTTACATGTTCTCACCCTCGTTCCTTGTTCCTTATTACGAGCGACTAATAACCCGTAAGGCTACAAGAGTTTGTGCAATAAGCCACTAATGCATGCATGGTTGAAAATAGTTTGAATAATTATCCTTTTCATTTAATCTTCGCGAGTCGCGACGCATAAGTAATCTAACAAAGTGGTTATTTTTATTATCTAAACGTTACTCATCGATTAGATCCTGCGGTTCACTTTGGTTGGCTTCCACTTAAACGTATCCACACATACAAGTATGTAGATATGCATGTATGCATATTTACATCTCCTCAAAAGCGATTGTTACATTTTTCACTTATCTTTTGTTGGAAATGACAACCAATGACCTATACAATGGTGACACGTAATGGCAAAGTATTTTTAGAGGCCATTTACCTATTGTAAGGGCAACAGCTTCATAAATGCATCAGATGCACTTAGGCCTTGGTAAAAGAGACTGATACACAGGTATGTACATATGTTTCTGTGTACGTTAGGATTTATAATTTCACCCTTTATTGGCACGTTGCATGCGAATGATGAGAAATCTCTTTATGTAGACGCGACATTTATAACAAAAACTGTGTGTAGCAGCACGACTAGAAGTTTTTTTCTAACCAGGAGTTGCATTCTCGTGCTTTCGCTTTTCTCTTTCATAGTGAAGCGTTTTGATAAGTACATATTCCACTGGAAGACTAAGAGAACGTTTGAGATGTAAAAAGGTTTTTGATTGAATTGGTTTTTTTCCTCATAAGGTTCATCAAAAGACCTCAACGCTCATATATAATAGTCTCAAGGACTTCCATAAGTTTAATGACAGAAGTTAATGAACCCTACAAGGTAGAGTTTATGTGTTATCATTTGTAATATAAGTAAGTTATTGTACTGACGAACGAAGGAGCATAGGAGTAGACGTATACAAGATGTACTAAAAGATCTAATCCAAAGAAGGGCAGAACGATGTTATACGAGTAGACGTAAGGATTTATTACTATTGACCATGGCTATCTTTATGCAAATGAATTTAACTTTGAGTGAGTCTGGTATAATAAGACATCTGGTACGAGGAATTAAATCGCCTTACCGAATCTGCAGTTTGATACATTGTTTGTAACATAGAGACATGTACATATATACATGATCAGCATCAGCAGCCGAATCGATTGAGCCATGTCCTTCCGTCCGTCCGTCCATCCGTATGTCCCCAGTTTTTGGGCCTTAAATTTTGAGCTTGGTTAATGAAATTTTGTATACGCCCACTTTTCCAAAAAAAAAAAAATCACTTTTTCAGCACTTTTATGTATATTAAACTCGAAAAAACTTGTACAAACAAATATGTATGTACATATATATTCACTTACGGTACAAACCTTCCATATATTGTGTATGGCCCCGCCCACTTTAGGGGCGGTTTTCTAAAAGCTGTTTTTTTTTTTTTTTTTTGCATGTTAAAATACAGTGCGTTTCATATATATAACCTTTTTTATAATTTTCAAATAGCTGAAAATGTACGACACATTTCACCTGTTTTGCATTTTGGAAATATTTATCATGAGTTCAGATATAAATTGAAATAAAAATCAGTCGGTTTTTTCAATTAAAAAAAATATATTTTTGCGATTTATTGAAATTTTATGAATTCAAGCGTTTCATATTTATAACCCATGTTTTAGTTTCTTAACATAGGAAAACCAATGAAAAAGGCTAATAATTTATTTGAGAACCTTTAGCCGAAATCAATTCAAATAACCTCTTTTGCATTGATTTTATCAAGTTTTCCAGCAGTGCAGGTTCAATTTTTTCCCATTCTTCAACAAGTGTTTGCTTCAGCTCTACAGTTGATTCAAATTGTCGATTTTGGGCATATACTCGCCTGACCAAAATGCCCCAAATATTCTCAATTGGGTTTAGATCAGGAGAGCATGCTGGCCAACTCATTACATCAACTGAATTCGATCTAAGCCAACTCATTGTCTCAGTGCTGGTATGAATCCTGGCATTATCCTGCTGAAAAATCCAATTTTTTTGTCGATTTTCGGCCAGAAAAGGTATTAGACTGCTTTGAAGAACCTCAATGTAGTCTGCGCTCTTCATCTTTGAGGATGTAAAGTGCATTTTTAAGCACCCTCTTGAAGAGAATGCACCCCACATCATAACCGAACCACCTCCAAAATTTCTCGTTGAGAAATATCTTGGTTCCTTGCGTAAATCTCGCCAATAAGAGTGCATACCGTCCGGTCCATCTAAATTCCATTTCTTCTCGTCAGAAAATATCACCTAAGAGTCAAATTTAGAACAATATTCTTAATAAAATTCAAATAAAGAAAAACAACGATTTCACCTACAGTTGTCCAATCAGTAGCCATATTGTTTTGCGCAAATTCCAGCCTAGCGGTTTTGTGGCGACTTAGGAGACGTGGACAGCAATTCATTTTGGACCGGACTAGGCTTGGATTTCTTTGAATTGCTCTCCAAGCCGTCGTTTTTGATATTTTCGTCTGAGCCAATGCAGCAAGTTTGGTGCAACTTAAGGTCGAATTGCTAGCAGCTCGAGCAATCTTGCGTTCATCTCTTTCCGTGAGCTTTCTTTTTCTTCCACTGCGCTTCACAGTCCCATAAGATTCGGGATCTTTCAAAAAATTACTCACTACACGAGGACTCCAACCGATTTTTTTGGCTATCGCACTTACTTTACGGTCTTCACCTTTTAAAGCTAAAATTTTGCCTTTTTCAATGTCGGATAATGACGTACCACGTGGCATTTTGAAGAAAAAACCGAATTTAACACAATAAACACCGTTCCACGATCTGAAGTTCTCGCTACTTGAGTATATTGTGAAATGGGTTATAAATATGAAACGCATTATTACATATCCAAATACGACATTCTCTCTTAAAATGCTTCTATCGTCGTAAAAACAAAAACACACAAAAACTAACGGTATTGTTGACTGACGTCATGCTTTAAATGTGTTGTATCTCAATTTTCTCTTTTGTTCGAAGTCGCTCTTACATTTTATTCGAATTTAAAAAACTAACTGAAAGGTGAGTTATAAATATGAAACGCACTGTATTTTAAAAATCTGCATACTACCACGCCCACTTTTTGAAATAAAATTCTTCATCAAGGCGCTAATAGGTGGCGCAACGCAACTGCTCCTTAAGAAATGACGAGTAAACGAAGAATATATACGCAACGACCATCATTCGACGTTTGCATCGAAAAGCCCTACCATAACCCCAAACTAACGGGACCCAAATGGAAGGAAGCATCTTTCGCTGCATCACGCCGCGCCGTCAGGAAGTAGAAGAGGTCGACCATGCCACTAGTGGAATGACGATATCAGTGCACTTAGAGCAAACTGCCTTCGGATCCGGCCCAGATCGTAACGTACGAGGGGAGGACCAGGATTTCAGGAACGTTTATCTACCTTTAAACCATAGACCTTTGCGCACCAGTAATATACCAGACATACCAGCAGGGTAAGGGAGGAAGAAAGCGCGGCATCTACAGTACTCTGGCAAGCCAGGTGGAACAACACAACCAAAGGAAGATGGACCCACAAACTGATTCCCAACATTGAAACTATCTGCGCATGGTACCTATCGAAAATATGTTCACAGATTTGGGCACGACCTTTTGTCTAGAAGGCACAGAAGAGTAGGAAGATGCCGAGTACATTATGTTTCAGTGAAAGGTTCATTCCTCATATCCGATAACGATCCAGTAAAAAGATTCATGTTAGCGAATACCCGCTACAACTTTACATAGAGTATTCGTTAATAATATGCAACCAAGGCAGACAGGGGTGTTCGGGTAAATACACCCGGATTCACGTGCTCATTACCCCGATAAAAGCAGTGGACTTCATGACGTACCCGTGGAGCTTTTTCGAAAAAGCATGAGAGGTACCTAGATATCTTTCTAGAGTAGAATAGAGGAATGATCGTCAAGCGCTCTAGAGAACGTGAGATTTCCGTTCCGGATTTTCCTGCGGATTTTCGAACCTTCGGATCATCTTCGATGAGTTCGTGGAATATCAATCGCCGCTTCACCTGCTAAACATTGATTTTGAAAAGGCGTTTGCAGTTATGTCAATCGAGAATTTATTTGGCATAAGTGGCAAAGTAGTGCCTCACGAATTAATGGCTGTTCCGTTCCAACGTTGAGTATGTCCTACTGTAAGGTAGGAATGTATTTAGTACTTGGAGAGAGTTACCGCTTTTAGAGACTTTTATGATTATTGATGTCTTTAAAAACGAGAAGTAATAATTTTTCCCGCAGTTGCCCTATTTACTGCAGAAAATTGTTTCCATAATAATACAAGTTTTATAATTTATTTTTTTATAATTATCACATCACATCAAGTCTAGAGTTAAGAGCATAGTCTACAAAAACTATATAAATTACTATGAGTCATCTATTTATACAGTGAAAGCAATTCCCAAGATACACTTCATTACCCAGTTTCTTCTAATTCCATTACAACCATTTCAATCGAATTCGCTACATCTAATCATCTCTTTTCTTCCAACAATACAATTTTGCATGTACGTCCACAATGCACATTTTTGCAGCTATACGTACTTATATACATATGTTGTTAAAATTCAGTATGGTGTAGAGTACAATAGTTTTTGTAGTTTTTGCTCTGCCATGCCCCTTCTATCAAATATACCTTCATGTTTGTGTACATTCACTTCAAATGGACCAGCAAAAGAGAACGTACCAAACCATCCACAACATCTCTCAAGTGCGCACACCAGTTTTAATGATATATTTGGCCCCGGCATTGCACTTGAACATTCGATTATGTATTTGGAAATTGGACAAAAGGAGAAAATAAGAACGAAAATACATTACAAACATTCGAATCGAGATATAAATTGACTTTTCCCGTATTTTAATTCGCCCAGAATCTTTCCATATTTGGATCCATTACATCCGCATCCGGCCCATCAAGAGAGATGTAGTATAATAACATATGCAAAAGGGTTTCTTTAAATAGAATCCGCAATTGTTTGCATTCTCCTTAGTAACCCTATGCGGAGTGATGTGTCAACTGTAATCTATAACAAAACTAAACTATAGTCGCACTAAGTATGAGTGCCAGGGTAGTTACCTTGTTTTGCGGTTGATTTAAATAATTTGTACATGTATTTGTCAATCCTTATGCAACTACTATTAGATATACGTATGTATGTATCTTACTTTATTCTGTATTAATTGGATATACGCCCAGTAATATTGGCGGATGGGGTTTGTTGAAACCTGCTTTGCAATAGCCTTCGCAAAACAGCTTAGCTGACACCTCATACATCCAAAGTCAAATTGTGAGGTTTCGTAGCGTATTGAAAGGCGAGTCTATTTTAGTGCGTGGGATTCCCCCTTTCGTTGAGAGAAAGCAGAGGCGGTATGCAGGGCACAGAGTGTTCTTTTATAACAATTTAAAAGAACATAGCAGTAGTAAAAAAACTGGAGTAAGAACATTATTTTTTTAAACTGCGGTAAAAAGTCTAAATAAACAGTCAAGTTTCTGTAAGTTATTGGATTGTTCAAAAGGAAGGAAAGCAGTCAGCCTTATTTTGAGATTCGAATTCATTCGAAAGTGAGTCGAATTCGCATAGACTGTATTTTGACTTTCGAATGAATAGAAAGAATAGAAAGTTCATCCAAACATTCGAAAGTTCATTGGTTGTGCGTATTTTGAGATTCTATTCATTCGAAACAAATGTCATTTTTCATTCGAACAAATTTTCCTGGCGCATAGATTAACAAACACGTAAATATAGTGAGATATTTTTAATATTATCTAGAAAATTAAATGAAGTATCTTTAATTGACAATTTCTGATCCTATCGGTATAGGTCACGTTCTAATTAGAAAAACTGGTGGCCGGCAATTCGTATAAATAAAATAGTCCCACTCAAGTTCTATGTAAACAAATCTCCAAAGGAAAGACGAGTGAATGCACGAAATTATTTTGCAACTTTATTTTTTACTCTTGTTTTACATTTTCTATGATGTCCTATTCATTTGTACTGTCCACAAAAGAAAGCAGCATTTTATTTTATCTAAAAACAACTCTAATTATTAAAAACAAATTACCGAGCAAATGTTTATTTTACTACTGACAGCACTCAAAGTAAAGGTAGAGTGACCAGATTCGTGCCGAGTGTATGGTGGGAGAGAGTTGTAATTAAATATACATGTATGTTATTTTATTTTGCTTTGTTTTCGTGTTCGATATTATTATAGGTATACAAAACATGTTTCATAAAATGTCTTACTTAAATTTCGTTTTTAAACTCGTAAAAGTGTAACTAATAAAAATATTTCCAAAGAAAGAGAAGAGTTCTAACGCAAAAAAAGCAAGGTATGGTCAACCTATATAGAAAGAAATGTCAAACAGCTGACTTTGAGGGTTAAATTTATTTAAGTTCATTTTGCGTTATCATTCGAAAATGAACCTTTTTCATTCGAATCTCAAAATACACAAAAATCTTTCGAATGAATAGAGACATTCGAAAGAATTGACTATTCATTCGAATCGCAAAATAAGCATGAGTAGCACGACACATTTATAGTTAGGTCCTAGTTACACACTGGTTCGCAATGCACGGCCAGAGGAATGTAAAGATAACTGTCTATTATAGTTCGTCTTTGGTGAGATATTATCGATACAGAAAAGAGAAAGAACCCCAGGGTTCCACGGAACACAGTTTAAGAACCGAGGTTCTAGGGCATATAGCACATGGGCTTCACAAGGTTCTTCAGTTCTGGAGATGTTAACTGATATATATTTGATTTAAAATCCACAGATATAATATATGTGGTGGGCTATGCGAACTCAGTATTTTCACCTTACTAATTTGATGGAAATGAAATGCTAAGGAACTAACAAATGCCTCGTAGGAGCAACTCCCGAAAGGTACCAAAAAACTTAGATATTTCTGCGGGATATTCCTTTTAGGATTTGATGTGAAAAGTACTTTTTCCTATTGGGACATGAAACTTGCAGACTGCACATGGCTGCAGGCACAGCAATGAAGGCTTGTTATGGCCTTAGCAGCATATAGAAGCAAGCTAGAGTATATTGTCTATGAAAAAGAAGAAGAATAGAGAACATCAACACATCAACTTACTTCACTTAAGACCTAAAACTCATCTTACTGTCTATAATATCCTGAAGGTGGTCATTTGTGATTTACGAGTAGATGGAGATTAACTTGCGAATCTCACAATATGGAGAGGAGGGTGGTATGATTGAAGGTCAAGTGAGTTTTCTGAAGTAAAAAGTGATCTAATACTCATTTTAAAATGAAAAAGAGAACAGCAATAAAGTTGCTCAAAATCTGAAGGCATCTATTTATATATATTGAACCAGTTAAAGCGTACGTATTTCGTCAAAATTATTACAACACTCATGCCTGTACAGGGAGCGTGAAAAAAAAGCAATTTCTGCTATAAAAGGAGGATCGTCAACAAGTTTCCTAAAAAGAGAAATCTAATGGATACATATGTATGTATAAGCGTACTCCCGATAGCTAGAAACATATTAGACTGGATTTCAGAACAATTTGAATTAACCCCGACGTCATCTCCATAAGTGCATAAAGTAAATGTTACTGCAGGAAGATACCACAGGTAGCTAAAGGTCACATCCAACCATTTGGGGGCTAATCCAATATGTTTCAGCACTCCAAATAACTTGAGGCGCTTTGTACATACCTCAAAGAATGGAAGGATCTACGTATTAGACATGCTTAGAGCTTAAAGCACTTCCCTTAGGTGTCATTCACTCCATAATTTATTTTTTAACTAGCATAAAAGTTTGGGAGGATGTCTGCTTAAGTTAATTATGATTAAACATAATTCAAAACAAAAATATATGAAAATGTACTTCATTATGCTGCCTGATAGCAAAGACTATCTGATAGTCTTGAAGGAGAGATTTTTATAAGACTTTTAGAATACGACCATCATCATATTGTTTAGCATTATTTTATTAAACTACTAGCTAATTACTCTACCATGAATAACTCATTCTTGATTAAAAAACCAAATAAATTCAAATTATTTTCAAACTCTTTTAATCCCATTAGAACTCCTCCAGAAAAGCAGTTCGTTGTCAACCCCTCTCATTCTTCTCGCTAAAATTAAAACTATAAATTTGACGCAACAACGTCTTGCTTGCACATGGGTTAACCCATTCTCAAAGTCACGAAGCAAAACAAAAATAAAGAACAAAAATACATACTCGTTGAAAGGACATTGCTTCTGCACTGCATCACAGAGTGCACAGAACTCCTCTTCCTTTCTCAAGGATGATGGGAATTATTGTCCACAGCAGGATGCTTACCGCGCCATGCCATTTGCAGAGCGGATGATGTGCACGTAAAGCTAAACGACTTAATGGAAGGTTTTAGTGAAATGAGATTTGCAATGGGAATGAGAAACATGGGACATTTTTAAAAAAGCAAGCTTCATTTCGTTAATGACAGCGTGTCTTAATTATACTACCTACATATATACTTACGTATGTTATGTGTTAAAACCTGACAGAGATTGATTGATCTGTCTTCAACTTTGTTCCGATTGTTGATTCGGTTTAGTTAAAGTTCATTTCTCTCAATTGTAAGAATGGCTTTACACGTGTATATCGTTTATATTATGTAGTCATAGGTTGAGACCAACACAAAAGCTATCGGAAGATATGAATACAAACTGAATTTCTCAAATATTTGACTAGCGTGTAGTTTCCGTGCATCTAATGAGCCTTGGTTTGAACCACTATTTACTCAATGTACATACGTATATTTACAAATACATTTGCAAAAATATCTAGGTACTGTGTTCCATATGTGTCATGACACCTGAAAGTTGAGTTCATTTTTATTAATCTGTTCCTCTGCGAACAAAACTTCTGGTCTCTTAGTTGACTCAATCTTTTTTAAAATGAAAAAATTGGTAAATAGTCATTTTAGATAAAAATTATATTCGAAAGAATCTGTGAAAAATGATCGCATTAAGTGATCACGATCGTACGCTTTAATTAAACAGAACTTGGAACTGGTTTTTTTGGGGGACGCCAACAGTGATGGACAAATCAAAAGAATTATGGCAATGAGATTGAAAAGGGGATGCAGAGCTTGGTGTATGTAAATATGAACAAGTGAGTAAAATTAAATTGAAAGTAGGGTTGCCAGGAATCAAATTTCGGATGAATTTTTGAAACAATTGACCGAATGGTCTTGACGAATAAACAATTTAAAACAAAATAAATTAAATTGGTTTTTATTCTACATAAAAGGCCGTACACAAAAAACACAGATAAACGGAATAAATATAATATATAAGGGGTACTTCAAGGATCAGTACTGGGTGCATTACTGTTTCAAGTTAATGTCAATTCCATGCCCAATGTGTAATAATTTAAATAAGATGAATGAGGTCTATCTTTCTAACTTTATGATCAACAATTAAATAGTGAAGAAAGTTTGTAAAGTTGAGTCATTGGGCATTGTTATTGACAATAATGTAAACTTCAATAGCCACGTCGAGTACACATAAAATTGAAAATAATAATAAAAATTAGATTCCGAAAGGGGGTAAGTGCAGGTACAAGTAAACGTTGTCTTTAACTGCTTGAAAGTTATAATGATAAGTAAACACAGAGACTAGAAAATCATTCCGCTCGGGTTATAAACGATTTTCATGGATTAAAATACCAAGTGCTTAAACTCCAAGAGACGAATCGCTTCCTCCGTGCACGTATAAAAATTACGTCACACGCCATTCGAACAACATTTTAGAATCATGTGTTACCTATGATAACAAACTGAGACTTGCCAAAGTATTGACTTTAACTTCAAATACATAGTATATAAAAATACAAATTCATATTAAAATATAAGTATTTCCTATTCAAATCAAATTATTATTATTATTTCACTTTTCCTCAGAGGGATCAACCCCGGATCTTTTGCTAAAAGCCTTGTTAAAGCCAATTTCTTAAGTAAATAACTTTTCGTTGGATGGTATTCATTTATTATGCTTCGTGTAAGGTTTTATTGCAGATCGCATTAGAATTATTTCTTATATTTTAATAATTTGCAAGAAGATAGACTGAACGTGCAGCCTAATCGAATGATATTTAAAAAAAAAAAAACAAGTAGATACGTTAACGAGTCGCTGTAGTAGGACTTTAAGACAAATTAGGTTAATTGCTTTACGTTCACGCACATACACCTTGCCAAAAGTATTCCGTTCAGGGAGGACGCGGTTAGACGAGTGCCTTGATGTATACATGTAACACTCATTTCGTGGTAAAATAATTATAAATTTTGACGCAAATCCCATAGAAAAAATAGTTGTATCCCAAAAACTAAGCCAAATAGAATATTTATGTCGTCGACATCTGCCTATGCAATACCGTTTTTCAATCTTGGTGCCCGGAGAGCTTTTGACTTTTCAAGTGTTCTATTGCATTTCCGATTTTGGGACTGTTGGCAACTCTATGTTCCATCAAATTATGGCGATCGTAGCCCCAAAAGATTCTCCTCAATTTATTGAAGTGCGTGCTCGGATGACGTACCCACTGTATACAGATTAATTTACAAGAAATTGAAACATTTCCCTGATTTTATTGCAGTTAATTCAATCGCCAAATTATTAGCCCTGAGGGGAAGAGACAATTTCAAGGCCGTCACAGTTTTAAATTCTTTCGTTCGAAATCTTAAACAAATTTCGCTACAAACCACTGTAATGCAGTGTACGTATGTAGGTATGCACCGGTGAAAGAAAAAATTCGGGTTCCTTGTTCCTATCCTGCTGGTTACAGGGTAGGTAGTTGTTTTTTTTTTTTTATCAATCAAATTGGGGGCGAAAACGGAAAAATCGATACGTCCTTTCGTTGGCGAAAGTACTAAAAAAAGAAAATAGGTTTCGACATACCTACTCCTAAAATAACAATACCTATTGTAATTGGTTAGCGTTAGGACTGGTGCTGGTGGTGGTGGTGGGTTAACGGTACTCCTGATGTGGTGAGAAAATCGTCCAACGGGAAAAGCATTTTCGATTGATTGGAATCGAATCAGCAAAAAAGAATAAAAGAAAATTACCTTGGCGATTGTGGATGATGATATTAATTCCAATTTGTGTATCCTTTTCGCAAAATAAATTTCAATTTTCAGTACACAGTACCAAGTAAATTCTGTAAGATTTTTACCGATTCCTAGAGGTCGCAGGAAAAGCGAATCACCGAAACCGATTACACAATCACGAAGAAGTGGGAGTTACACTACCGGAGTTACGAAGGGTTCACCATAGAATTTAACACAATTCACCGCGCGCGCCGAACATTTAATCACTGTTGATGATTGTTTTTCCGTTGTTACACATTTCCACTTACAATGGAAAGTCAGGAGAAAATCAAAGCCGAAAGAATTGAGAAAATTCCCCCGGAAAAGCAGTAAATGACAAAACAACTAAAAACTCTTTTTCATTCAGAAAATAGACCACTGCGGTGCGGTTGAGAGAAAACTTTTTTTATTATGTATTTATTCTTTTCTTTTTGTTGTCGTCTTCTTTTGGTGTGGCCAAGTAACAGAGCAGAGCAGCCACCACGACGGCACAAGGAGACGGCAAAGACTCAAAATCGAAGTCAACAGAAAACTCACCAAACCGATCTAACAGAGCGACAGAGAGAAAGAGATTGTTGTGCGAATTCGGCAAAATAATTTTCTTGGCATGCGTGGTTGTGACGAGGTGGTATAATGGTGGGACGCGTTTCAATAAAACAAGGATGATGAATGTGGGTGACGTTGAGTAGGAGAACAACAAAATAGCACCAGACCAGTCCAGACAACAGAGCAGCACAACAAGACAATCGAATTGGATATTATATCAAAGAAGCGGTTGGGAGGGGAGTGAGGTTCATACAAGTAAAGTTTGACACTTCAAGAGACAAGAAAAGTAGAAGTTTTTAGAGCAGCTACACAGCTACAGTTCAGTTGGTTTATCGTGTGTGCTTTGGATATTGGATACAAAATGATGACAAATGAACGAATTCATCGATAACTGGAATATGGAAGCAAGAGAAGTTGTCATTTTATCAAGTGCTACTGGGTCTACACCTCTCAGATTTTGTTTAATAAATAAAATTACGGACGACACTTTATATTACAGTATATGTACATACATATGTATGTATCTACTTCGTTTTAATTCACATTTGTAGGTAGTAATTTTTCTATTGACAAAAATATGAACATAAATATTTTGGTCTATTTGTAAAAACAATAGAGGCACAAACAATTCATATTTGTACTATAATACATAGGGTGATGGTATGTAAGGTCGGCGCCCTCTAGTAGTCGGCCGCCTCGCCAAAAAATGATGCATTATAGTTAATGCGTTTGTAAGACACACATGCAATTTTTGTTTTCAAAAAGGTTAACATATGTATTTCCTGTCTTTGAGCAAAAAATTGTTGCAATGCAGCTGGTAGTTTGTTCGTTAACATTGTCACTTTGATTCAAGTTCTTCTCTGAACTGAATTTAGTATGATTTTAGTACCTAGTCCAAAAATATTGGAGTGGTTTACAAAAAAGTCTTAAAATCAGTGAAATATTGACGTTAAGAGCGTTATATAATTGTTTTTATCTTATAAATAAAGTCTTTTAGTGTTTATTGAACACAAAATTAAAAAAAAAAATATTTTAAATAAATAGAGTGGTGCCGTCCTAAGAAGACAATTTTTTTTGTCATTCTTCTAAGATCGGCCGCCCTGGACTTAGTTGAAATAGTGGAATTTTGCTTATAAAAACTGGGGCCGACTACTGAATAATTAACCGGCCGACTTCTGAATTAGAGAGGGCCGAATACTCAAGAATGAGGTTTTCATTAGCATTTTTGTAAATAATTTGTTATAGGTAGTAAATGCACTAAAAATGTCTTCAATTTCATAATTAACACATTTCAATTAATCAGAAATGCTGAATATTCCATTTCATTATTATTATAACGGATTTTTAAAAGCACATTAAACGTAAAAAAAAGTTTAGGGCCGACTACTGGCTCCATCACCCTACCTATTTAAAAAGTAAGTTTTTTAATGAACGAAAAAAAAGTGAATTAGATAAGTATTTATCTACCTAGTCTAGACATAAATACTGAAACAACTTTATATTGCAATAAAATGAAAACGAATTAATATTTAAAATGTTTTTGTTGTTATATTTTCTTATTATATTAGAAATCAAATGTATAAATTTTTATTCAAAATGGTCGCCCCTGGCATTAACACAAGTCCTTAGACGGTCTGGCCAACGATCAATGGCAGTACGAACCCTTTCCATTGGAAAGCCCTTTGTTATGACTTTAGCGACTCAAATGTGGTGCGTTTCAGGCCATACTTTCAGAGGTCACCACAATTGATATGCCAGGGAATTTAAATCTGGGCTGGATGAGGCCCAATCTTAATCTTTCATAAAATCTGGTAGATTTTCCGCTAACCATATTTTAGTGGTTTTGGTCTTGTGACCAGGAGCAGAGTCCTGTTGGAATTGCCACGTGTTATTTTTAAAAAGAGAATGGTTCAGTGATTTTACCAGTGATCTCTAAAAGAGTTTAAAAATTCAGCTCACTAAGAGATACCCCACCAAACCATTACGTACGCCGGATATTGCCTTCTCAGAACTCTGGGAATTATTTGGGCAGCACAAACTAAATAATTTGTGCAAGCATGGGGACCACTTCAACACTCTACTCTCTAAACTAAATAACTGAACTTGCTCACCCAACAGAATAATACAGGGTGTTCAGTATTTCAGTATATGGCTAGACTAGGTATGATAATGGATTTGGTACAAGCAATTCGCACTTGCTGTCTTCCTAGACATTGAAGGCGCTTTCAACAATACCACGGGCTCTGGAATTGTACAGCAGCTCTTTAAAAAAAAAAAATTCTATATCTACCGATTCTCTGACGGTATTTAAAGGGAACTCTCTCGATATGGGCATTGCGTTATAGCTTATACCAATGTCGTAGATATCCTGGTTGAGGGTAAATTCGAGGCTTCTCTAAGTGATAAGTAGGAATCAGCCCATACGAGGCTTAAAAGGTGGGCAAGAGATTGAGAACTTAACATTAAAATAAACGGAACTGGTACTTTTCACAAGAAAGCACAAGATACCACCCTTCAGACTATCAAAGTTTGTTGGAGTGGTATTATGTAGTAGCTATTGCTGATAAAATTAAATATCTTGGCATTCGTTTGACCATAAGCTACATCGGAAACTGAATTCTGAGAAAAGGGTTCATAAGGCATACAATCTTTTTACCTCTATATAAAACAACAGGAAATGTGATGCATTGGATATATACATATACGGTCAGATAGTCAGTCATAATCACATATGGAGCTCTGGTGGATGCCGTGGCGCAGTGGTTAGTGCGTTGGACTACTGCGCAAAAAAATGGATGTGCAGAAATGTATACCACGCACAACATGTACAGTTATGAGAAGCTGGGCCTTGGCCCTCTATGGGCTGCTTACGGCCTGATATTTATTTATGGAGCTCTGGTATGGTGAAAAAAATATACATAAAAATAAGTTGACAGCCGTACAAAAAGCCAGTGTTGCCGTCACCGCACCTTGGGCACCACGCTCACGCAGCACTCGAGATATTCTTGGACTACCACTCGATTTAGAAGTACAGTTACAGGTGGGAAGATGTCCGCTTTGGCTCACAAATTTAGCATTCTTTAAGAGTAGCAGTAAAGGGCACAAAATTTACGAATTTTGATTCTAAGAGTACGCTCACTGACTGGTAGAAAAAGAGCTTTTAATAAAAGACACGAAAAAGAAGTTCAAATGGACTGATGAAAACGAAACACGCACCACTACTCAACAATAAAGGAGTTATGACAACACGTTTAAATGAACTGATGGTTCTGAATCATTCGGACCCCATCGGTGTCCTTACAGAACATTGTCTGATCGGCCTGGACGCCAGCCGTCTGGGCCTCCTTTCCAATGATTTGTGCATTAGCTGTATAGGTAGGGATGATTTTCAGCTTAGCAATGTCTTCTCTGTTGTTATAATCATCGTAGTATAACTCAGTCCCTATCATCCATCTCCAATAATCCATCTGTCTTACTGTAGTCCCGTCCTATCTTTTCATTACTTTATCACTTGGTTTCTTCCGTCATGTAGTGGTGCTAGATCCGTGGTACCATAGTGGGCCTTATAGCGCTCCATCACGTTATCAGATACACACATATTCCTAACGCTATAATGATTCCACAGGAATGCTGAAAATGCGTTGAGTGCTTACACTAGAAAGAGATTACTATACATCAACATTATACTTGTACCACTTTAACCTTGAATTCGTGAAAATCCCTTCTTAACTCCCATTTACTTATGCTTAGGGATTACTGTGCGAAATTTCAAGTGTTTACGTCTGGCTGCTTTGGATTAAAGATGAGTGCGCTGGCGATACACTTTTTCCATTTTTCATTTTTATATTTAAACACGTACACATTTTCGATATATGCAAATACAAATGAATCATAAATATTTTCTTTTTCTTAATATGTATGTATATACTTTTGAAATATCGTTCATACCGTTCAACTAACTACAGATTCAAATTTCCCTCGCATTTCATTTTCTTTCATAAGCGTGGCTAGTTCTTCATTTTTATGAGCTCTCATTTCATCGATAATGCTCTCTCGGAAACCAGGATCCTTTGCCGGATCGTCGAGCAGCGTAGCCTTATTCGTCTTTACTTGTGGAACTTCCTGACAAAATACCAATCCAATCCGGTCTATTGTCGACGGATTGACACCAATTTGGTCCCATGTATCTGACCCAAACCATACTGAAAGTGGTCCATTATAATCCACATTGAAAGTTCGAAATGGCTGTGAGGGACTTCCAAATCCCAGATGACTTAAGGTGTCTCTTAAAGTTTTTGACAGTTTTGGTATCTGACTCGAGTAATAGAGTAAACTTGCACCCAATGTGTGCGCAACTGAGCGGAGGCATCGACAAATGTGTTTTTTTAATTCTGGATCTGGAAGAAAATAGTTTAAATTTCCAAGAAGACAATATGTAAATTCTGTGACCTACCAAAATCCATAAAGGTGTCATACTTCCCACCTACAATTATAAGAGGAAATGGAAACAGATCCATAGTGTGTAGATCTGGATGTTCCTTTCCAACTCTTTCACTTGACTTTTCCTTGTACATTGCAACTTCGACTTCATTAAGTTGGTTCATATAAGTGCTTCGGAGTTGGCTGTAGGCACACTCTAGATCTACCCAGACTCTTTTTGGCTGTGATAAATCCACAAAGATAACAGCTGCGAAATTTTTCGCTCCATGTGATCTCAACGGCACATCAATCAGTTGTTCAGATTTTTCCAGGGATCCCAGTTCCCATACATTTAAAATTTGCTTCTGAATGCCTTGTGACGGGCTTGTTCGTCTGCCGTAGGAGTATTCTAGAGCTAGGGTAGGTCGTGCGGATTCTTCCTTGTCAAAGAATTTATTTATTGCAGTGGATTTACCCTAAGAAAATAAAAGTTAAGTAACTGCTTGGATCTCAATTTGAAATAATTACAACACTCCTGCTGCCAAAGATGAATATGGTTCTTTCTTTTGGATCATTATCCAAGTCTAGAAGTTGCAGTTGATCCTGAACTAGTTTAATGGCGATATCTTGTATTGAATCTGTCTTATCAGTCGTTTGCTTATCTAAAAACATTGTGCTTTATGTTGTTGTCCGAAATCAGGATGTACTTAACTGGGAAGTTACTTTATTTGTTGTTTCATATGTTGTTGCCATAACAATGGGTGTGGTTAATTCGCTATGTTATACGGAAAAAGTGGTGTGTTTGCGTTTGATTCACTTATTTTCCACCAGAGTTAAAAGAATGTACAACATGTCCTTTATTTTTTGACTGTATACGAATACGAAAATTAGATACATTGTTTTTGTACCGATTATTTCATGGTGTTAATTTATATAAGGTCCGTCCGTTTTCACGAAAAGCTGTTCGAGTACGGATAACTTCCGTAGTTTTTCACGGAAGAGAGCACTATGCTACGAATTTTAGTGCAAATAGTAAGCGAACGGACCTTAACAGATCACAAAGAATAACTATTTATCAACATCTAGTGAATTGATCTCATAACTTCAACCCTTTAATTCAATATGAAGATAGATCTCTCAGGTTACAGTGTCGTTTTACACGGGCATGGTTTGTACAAGAGGAAAAAATAAGTGGAGATCTCTTAAGGGACGGGGTCGGGCCACTACAAAGAAGGTGGGGGATAGTGGGATACGGACTGAGATACTTAAATTAAGATCAGAGCAGAAAATCCCTCCATCACTCTGTTAATGGTCTTCGATCCATCAGTATAAATATTGTTAGATCATTTCTCATTGCTAGACCAGTGGTCTTCAGCTGGGATGTACGAAACCCTTGACCTAGTACATGGTACCTAGTCCGCTGCTACATCGGTTTGGCGAAACAACTGGGTTCAAAAATCCTAACTCGACGGACCAAATTAATGCTCTATAGAACGCTCATCTTACCAGTCCTGCTGTATGGAGCCGAGTGCTGGACGATAAGTAAGAAAGCTGAGCAAATATTAGGCACCTTCGAGCGAAAAATACTCCTTCGGATATTAGGTCCCTTATGCGAGGAGGGCAAATGGAGGAGAAGGTACAACCGCGAACTCTATGAGCTATACCAGGATGTGGATGTAGTCCAAAAAGCCAAGATACGCAGCATACATTGGCTCGGCCACATCGAGCGAATGGACAACAATGCTCCAGCCAAGAGGATCTTCGAATCCCAGCCCCCAGGTTCGAGACGGCGAAGAAGACCGAACCTCCGGTACAAAGACCAAGCTGTCACGGATGCCAGAAAACTTGGTCTTCACAACTGGAAGCAGCGTGCTCGGGACCGCAGAGGATGGAAGGCAACTATTTCTCAGGCAGATACTCTACAAGGGTCGAGAGTCCTTTAAGTAAAGTAAGTAAGTAAGTAACCTAGTCTATTTTCAGAACTGTGCTATTGCAAATACAGGCAGTTCTTTGAACATTCCCTATCATACGAACACGTCATATAAAAGTATAGGCCCAACAACAGACTTATGGAGCTAGAATGTGACGTGGGATTTTAGGTCGTATTTTCTGTTTTAGCCTCTTTGCAGGAATATAAAACAGTATTAGCTCTTTGGACGCCCTCTCAGATATTGGGTTTCCACAGACATAAGTTTACTGTCCATGATTGGGCCCAGCAAAATTATAAGAAAAAAAACAAACTGAGGTGCCATTTAAAATGGGAGAGCCCAGATGAGGAACATTGTATTTGCGACTGAGGAGGACTATTTTCGTTTTGTGCAGGTTCACCGCTAGTCCATATTTAGTGAGTGACACAGCTGACAAGTTTACGAGCCGATTTAGCGGCGGTAAGTATTTGATTTATGAACAGCCTCCCAAGTGCATAAGTAATAGCCCTCGGATTGACATTTGTTATAGGATCCTTCGATGTCTAAAGAAAGTTTATATTTCACTCGAAGGAAATCATAAGCAACTTTTTTGAATTGGGCATCTGTCTCTTAATGCCTTAGACCGCGAAAGGCTGATAGCCAAAAAGCGACTAAGTAAAGTAGGTATGTACCCTTATTACAAGTCCTATTCTCTTTATTTACCCACTACTTTAAATAACATCAGAAGAATTCGTATATCAATGGCTCTAACAATTGAAATATTCTAAGAAGAATATGCCTAGAAGGATTATATACGTAGAAATAGCTGTTTTAATGAGACAAATATTAAGCTCGTTAAAAAACGTCTGAATATTTTTTGCAACCTTCATCCATACATATGTATATAATATGTATGTACTTAAATATGTTTTCCTATCGGATAAACAATTTTTGCTTTGCGAATCGAATATATTTAGCTTTCAGTCGAAATCATTCTTTCAAACAAGTGAGATCGAGTTAAGTAAATTTTTTTGTTTGAGCAAGTGTTCCCTAGAAATTCGTTTGTTCGTATACATAATATAGACAAATTTTTCTATAAAGGTTATTTGCATAACTGGTGATAAATTTCAAGATCCCAATTATTATTTGTTCAGTGAAATGATAACAATTGAGATTCAATGGTATTGGTTCCTTCTACAGCGCCTTGGAAAAAAATTGATTAAGCCCTTCATAAACGTTCGATCGTAGTTGTTATAAATCTGCTCTCAGACTCCCAGTATTACTCTGCTGGAGATACAAAAGTAGAAATCATATTCCCTAAATTAAAATTTATTCGTAATATTCTAAATTTTGATTTTCGCGATCCTAAATTGTGAAAAATTCTCTCATATATAGAATCACACTGTCGTTTAAGCTATTGATTTAATTTAGCAATTTCCACCATCTAAAAAGTCCTCAAATATGACAACTTAAGCCGAGAGAAAGAGCCACGTTAAATGAACCAAAATTTGTAATTTTACGCAAATCCAAGGAGTAGTGTTTTTTTTGTTTAGAAAACCTAATAGGAAGCACCAAACATCTATCCTTTTGGAAAGAAAGAACAAAAAAAAAACATTCAGAGTACAGCAACAGAGAAACATTTATTGTTTTTAATGTTTATTATCGTTTTTTACAATTTTACAACTCATTAAATTATTATTTTCTTTTTATAAATGTTCCAAGTCTCGAAATTGATTTCTTTCGTTTTTTTATTAATATAGTTAATTAATAGCTTTTGCTTTCTTATTAATTTAGTATAAACAAACGGCACTATGCGGTATTAATCGCCATTTCTCTATATATTTTGTTAAACTTTTATTTTTCTTTATAAAATATTTTACAAATTATTTAAGCGATAATTTACTTTATTATATAATTTTTTAATCTTAATACTTTGATATTCTATTAACTAAAATTCGACAAATAAAAATCGAAAGAAACAGAGAAGTTCAAAAAGTGGTGATCAAGGACACAGAAATAAAAATAACAAATCAATTTGGAATGTGACCCCTGTCAAGGCGTCTCAAAACTGAACATTTGGCAGTCGTAAGCTACAAAAGGGGGGCGAAAATATAATAGTCTGAAACAAATTTAGGTAAGAAAGTATAGAAAGCAAATAGGCTTAGTCTATTAGTTGCTAAAAAATCCAAATATCGTCCATAGATTTTTCGCCCATTTCCGCTAGTGGCAATGCCTTTAGGGTCCTTAGTGTCTCCATGTAAAATGTTAACTCAGAGGTCACAACTCCATGCTGTGGTCCTCCGTTGTTAATGATATTATTCCTTAGAAGTTGCTCCCTTAGTTTGTCCTTAAAATTCTTGTGAACAACTCGATAGATGGCGTGAATTTGTTGCTCCGGCAGGATCGGTGCAATTGCTTCGTGTAATTTCACCAGATGTCGAGATATATTGCGAAATGATTGCGATGGAACCGGTGGTCGGGAGTCCCAGCTTGCAAGCTGTGCGGCGACGCGATCTGTTACGATTCCGTATATTTTATTTTCGATCTCCTTGATATGCCCAATGAAATCCTTTTCGATTGTGTCGAAGCTAGACACCGATGTTGGGTCAAGACTATGAAAGTGCTCCTTAACCTTAGGCAACAACCATAAAACCAGCTGCAGAGCTCGTGAGACCAAGGCTAAATTACCACTGGTGATTGTTTTGAGCCCAGCAACTCTAAGAGCTCCAGCGCCGATAATTAATTGGCACGAACGCGAATTAAAGGTACGCAGAAGATCGACTACGTTTCTTGAGAGGTAGCCTGCTACAATGGGAAGTCTCAGCGCACACTTGCAATACTCGCTTATCATTTGCACTAGTAGTAGAGCTGCCCCCACCAGGGAGAAAGGCTTGCCCTCAACCAAAAGCACAGGACATGCAGGGCTACCACCGTTGCAATGTATCGAAGACGTGGAATATTCTAGAGACTTACTGAAACTAAAGTCGTTCTCTGCAATACGATCGATGATTTTTTGGAATTCATTTGGAATGTCCACCTGACGCCAGCGTTCTGAATCCAGTAATAATGCCATTTTCTGTTTCCTTTCAGAATGAAATCGGTTGGCAAATCTTGATGCTTGCACTTTAACTGCCACTTTTAGTGGTACGCTTTGTGTTCCTGATATCGCCTCAGTGCCTGCACCAAATTCATCTACAATTACTGTTAGTTTTTCAATTTCATCAGCTGTTGCAACGCTTTTCTCTAAACTCTGACTGGATACCAGATTTGCACAGCGTTCGTGGCAATAATTGCAAACGGACTGCAGCAATTCGGCCAGCTTTTCTTTTACATTCTCATAGTCTGTTTCTGTTAGAAAAGCCTCTGAATCCATCAGATTCACTGCCTCATCAAATCTACCAGCGGCTGCATTTGCTGTTTGCAACATTATAGCAGTGACAGCTTTTACTCTGCCTAGAACCTCTAACAAAGCGACAGTTGCTCTTTGAAGTAATGCTATCCACTCGGTAATGGATAAGCTCTGGGCCTCTTCACCAGCCCCAGTCAGACAAATTTCAGCATCTGACGAAGCTATAACTTCTATTACCAGTTGCTTTATTATAGCTCTGATCGTTACGATGCTTTCCTCCTTATAGGTATCGATGAAAGTGTAATTGTTTTTCCGCAGTAGTCCCATGACGATGCAAATTAGTTTATCCTCGGCGAGAATTTTATCGAAATCTTCTCCGTCGGCGCTGTTGCTTGTTGATGAAAGTGGCCGATTAAGATCTGCTGTGGCGAAACGTTCAAACTCCGTGGTGAGCATTTTGTCGATCAACTTTTCCATCTCTTTCAGCTGCATTGGCAAATGTTTGAAGCAATGGATACCGACTAGTTCTTGCGAGAGGATTTCTTGAGTGGTACCTGTAATAAATGTTAAATTTTATTTATTTATGCAATCTTGGTACCTCTTCTGTAATTATATTTTATTTAAGAATTTTTGCGTTTTACTAAATGGTTCAACCAATTAAAAACAGGCGAATACAGGGGAGTACAAACAAGTTCTTGTTAAACAAGTGAAATTCGACAAAGAAGTGCCATACCATATTCTCTCTCTATGTATATTAGAAATATTAAGGGAGATCGTACCAGACAGTTGCTGAAAAGTATTGATATCCTTCAATACAAAGCATTTCTACCTACTCACCTATCAAATCCAAAGCTGCCACGTAATCCTGTGTACCCAGTAGCAATTGAAGCATGGGCTGTGTTTTATGTACCGTCGCCATTAGACAGAGCTTATCCAATGTCTGCTCATAGTTTTTTCTTCTCTGGGCATACTGAACTATTCTCAGTGAATCTTCCACTTCAGTCTTACTCACAGCTTTGAGGCTCTCCCTCAGTTGATGCACATTGTGCGCTGCCTCTCGCATCTGCTCCATGATCGCGTCCTGCGATGTCATCGCGTGGAAAAATGCCGCTGATTTCTGTGATACTTGCCGAGCAATCTTCACTTCCACAATATCTAAGTAGTGACTCAGTTTCTCCTGAAGCAATCTGCCGGACTGTTTACTCTCTTCGTTGGCTTGGCCGATACCAGGAAACACTGACGCAAATGTAGAGGGATTATTCAAGTCAAACGATCCCTTCATAAAGATATCTGGTATTTCGTTGAGGCTGCCCTCTCTCGTAGGACTTCGATAGTTTTGTTGACTAGAGTCCTCTTTTTGCTGCTGTAGCTGCTGAGCGCCCATGCGAACGTGGCGTCGATATCGCTTGCCAATCTTCTTTAGGTAACCTTCGAAGTCGCCATATTGAATATCGTCCAAATGTGGAGATGGTGCAATGTGCACTTTTTCCACAAAGCTGTCGCCCCACTTCTTCGTGAACAGATTTGCCTGCTTGCCACGACCTGGATCGTTCAACACGGCTGGAAGGTTCTGTGCCGCTGAGAAGACTGACCACTCAGGAGCCGGCTCTTTGCTTGGTTGGTTAACGTGATACCGGGTTACGTGCGACTCATAGTCCCGGTCGGATACTCCGTCTAGTGGCAGCGATGGACACACGCCGTTGAACCCATAGCGACAAACGTACGAACCTCCCTCCTTCGTGCAGTGACGGTCTCTCAGGTGCCTGTAATACAAAATATAGATTAATTGTCCATACTCGCGTAAAGACAGACTGATATACTTGACAAAGTCCGATGAACTCTTAAAGGACTCCATGGGGCAGTAGTAGCATGACTCCCAAGCTGGTGGCGATTGCAATTGTTGGTCCTTTTTGATGTCGTTGCCAGTCGTGGGGTTGGCCATTACATTACTCTTCGATCGCTGGTTGATTCGGGTGATAGTTTTATTCCGGTCACTGGCGCTCGGGTTTATCACTCATAACTTAGTAATTTGGGAATGCAAACTTAAAGTAAACGAAATCTGTGAGTGTCTGCAAACATCTTACGAAGAAGGAAAGAAAAATTTTATTCCTTTTTCTGCGTGTGACAAAACAGGTGAACTGTCAAACGGGTGGTTCGATGAAAGTGAAATGTCATCAACTTTTGGAATGTAAATACTAGATGGTACTAGATTATTCAATCGAATGAGCGCAGTCAGACTTCAAAATGGTTTTGGCGTATATAATAATTTAATATGTATTATAAGATTAATTAATTAACGAACACAAAAAAACAAAAAAATACACTGGCTACTGTTTTATAGAACAAATGATTAAGCTTGTTGTCTCTTAGGGCTTCGAATTATATCATTATTAATTGAAACAAATATTTATTTTCCTTTGTATATTATTCTTAAAGCACATTTCGATATTTTTCAAACAAAAGAGCTTTGATAATAATTTCGAATGAAAATTCGTGAATTAGTTGTTTTGGACGCCTTTTTTGAATCTGAGAAACGATATGCAAAATATTCTGTTCGTCCAGTAGTACGATTTTCATTCGATACTAAAATGGTACCTATTTAACGTTTTACTGAATGTGGTTTGGAATTTCGATCATACTTGAGCTCTTTGGTAGTCTTACTATAACATCTACTTTCTACGTCTTCAGCCTTGTTATTATAATCTTTATGCGGAGGGTTTAAGCGAATAGTTAATAATACTCTAACTTTTATGAACATAAGTCGTGTTAGAAAAAAACTGTGTGAAGTATATTACTCAAATAAGAATAATAATTAGTATTGCCCAGTATTTGAAGTGTGCACTACAAAATACATAAGAAAAACCAATTCAAGCACACGGAAGCAAAATTTCTACAACATATTTTTATAAAACTAAAAAAAAATTAAGTAGTTATTGCATGCTGCCACTGATCTTAAGATTTAGAAGTGAAATACTAAAAATATAGGAAAAATGTTCGCAAATTATATCAAAACTGATTCTGCGTAAAATCACTAATTTCCTTGAATTTGATTTCGCGAACCACCTTACCGCCGTATTCTGCTACAGTTTGACGCCTTTCTTCTATTACTTTATCGCAAAAAGCTCAGCTGCTCCGAACGTCTTGCTGGTTTTTTGACATTTCTATTTGGCCTGGCAGATTTCATCCCGCCGGAGTCGGCTGTTTTGATACGGCTGCTGTTTGTTTGTTTTCCATTTAATTAGAGTGCTGATAGCGAAGTACATATTTATCTTAAGCTTCATACAGCAATCTAAGACGCGAAACAAAAAATGTTCACATTCCCCCATTGTGACGCTCGGGCATAGCTCTCAAGGCCCTTATCAAGTCAAACCTCAGCTCTCGGTAGATATCCGGTGCCTTGACGCTGCAAAGTGGGTACCTCTACTCAATTTAGTCATGTGAATCGCATTTCAATCTACAGTTAGGGTGTTGTATTGTTAAATTTTCTCATTGTTAAACCAAAGATGCGATTATTCGCAAAAATTAAATTATTACTTCTGATAATATTGATTATCCTGGCTGTAACGTTGGTGCTTTGGATGCGAAAGGTTCGTTTTGAGCTGGATTCATCAATTATATTCAGTTATTATGAATGAATTTTTTGAGCAGGGTGTTGGTGGTGATGTTGTGGACAAAAGTAAGATCTATTTCAGGCGAGGCAGCCCACCCCCGCCTGTTGTGCTGTGGTGGACAAAGTTATTGCCCGACTATCATCGAACGAAGCAGTGTGGGTTTAGTCAATGCACGTTTACTGTTGACAGGGGGTTACTGAACGATAATAACACTCGGGTGAGCCAAAACATAAGTCCGTAGCTTGCCTGTCCGCGGTTTATCTGCTGATAGCGGTATGATTAATGATGATTTTCTTTGAAGGTGCTAGTGTTCTATGGTTCTGATATCAACAAAACCGACCTTCCTCTACCTCGACAGCCGCATCACATGTGGGCGCTGTTCCATGAAGAATCTCCCAAAAACGTGCCATACATTCAATACGAAAAAGTACTAAGACATTTTAACATAACATCAACGTTTAGCCGATACTCGAACTTCCCACTGACGACGCAATACATTAAGAGTGAAAAGGAGCTAACAGATCGAAAGTACCTAGTCCCTATTGGGACTAAATCTTTGTTGCGCTCGAAGCTCGCACCAGTTGCATTTGTTCAGTCAATTTGTGACACACCATCTGGCCGAGAGGAGTATATGACGGAGCTGATGAAGCACATAGACGTGGATTCGTACGGCAAGTGCATGCATAATAGGGATCTGCCAAACGAGTGAGTAGACATTTAATAAAACGAAAAACTCTTATGGAATTGATATTTTTTTTTCTTTTATAGATTAACGGACAACTATCTGAATACCATACAAAGTGAGGAATTCTACAAGTTTTTTGCGCGCTATAAATTTATAATTGCATATGAGAATGGAGTATGCAATGACTACATTTCAGAGAAATTTTGGCGTCCACTTGTTATGGGAAATATACCTATATATTTTGGATCTCCTACTATTAAGGTACACATGAAGACAATAGATTGTTTAGTAATCTCTCGTTGTCCGCGCACTTTTTTTATGTTTACAATAGAAGTTACTGAAAAAAAATACGCTCTCGCATTCGCAGAGTATGTCTGTGATTTCCTTTGGTTCGTCTTTGTCATTGTAGTATCAGCTTGTTTGCAAATCTGACTACGCCTTCTGGACCGCTTCTTTAGGATGCTGTGTCCAGAAAGTTTGTCTGCCGCCAAAAGATAATCAAATCGTGTGCTCTAGTGTTCTACTGCCAAGTTTATGCACTCAGAATGTGTGTCACTTTCGCTAAACATTTTTTAAATGGCAGTTGATGAGCTGTTTGTAGACAAAGATGATCGTTTAGAATTGAATGGGCTTTTCAGTATCTGATATGCTCATCACAGACGAATGCTTGATTTCAGATCTGAATTCATTGCCCTTTATGGAATGCTTTGCCAAATCAGTGAGAAGTAACTTGCTAATCCACTATTCGTCCTAATTACTCTATTTATGACGAAGCCTATGTTGAGTTTGGAAGTTATAATGGATTGATGTGGACTGCAATGATAGGATTTATTAAGAAAACCGGGCATGCTTTTCCCATCATTATTTGCTTTTGATCCATCGACTCACTGTCTTCATAGTCCCAAAAATCCTTGTACTCGAGTAGATTACTTACGACAAATTAGTGGTTTTTTAATCGAAAAACTTAATTAGGTGTCATGATTACCTAAGATAGCACCAGTTGGGAATCCCTAAATATCTTGATCATCAGAAGAAAATGACAAATTAACTATTTATCTTATTGAAACTTTCCCTAGCTTTTTTTTTGCTTATCTAATTTACAAAACCTGGCCCATAACTTGCGCAAACTCTTGATTAAAGGTAGTTCAAGAAATAAAGGCAGCTCGCTTAAATCGAGTAATGAACACTAGAGTGTTCTACTGCCAATCAGGTTTTTGCAAAACTTGCGTTTATAAATAAACCCTATTTTCTGTAAATTTGATAAAAAAGAAACCACGGATATCGAGGGAAGCCTTATATCGTGCATACTTATCCTAATATCTTTACCAATTTTGTGCAGGACTGGCAGCCAACAAAAAAATCTGTCATCTATATCTCAGACTTTCCAAGCCCAAAGGCTTTGGCAGCATTTTTAAAACGTCTCGACGCAAATGATTACGAATACAATACATATCTGGACCACAAGTACTCTCAACAGCATGCGATCACAAACGAGCTCTTAAAAAACACTCTGCTCGAAAGAGACTACGAATCAGATAATCATTTCGAACTCTTTGAATGCTTCATCTGTAATCGACTCTATGAGGAGAATTTTCATTCGATAGCCGACGGGAAACACTATGACTGCAATGGTGATCGATTACAGTATCCCCCAATGAGAACATCAATGGCACATTCTGACTGGCATTCTATTATGGCAGTGGGCAAATGCCAAGCAGATATACTGGATACGTTATTGCAACGCAATTCGAATTTCTCAGAGCAGGAATTTGAGGATATGCTGACACAAGATATTAAAACAACAAAGTGTCGTGTATGAATGAGATCAGTACTACCAAGAGGATGAACTTAGTTGTAACAATCAATGATATTATTTTTGGATCTTTTTTTTTTTTTGTTTAATTTTATGTAGTTAAATATTAACGTTTTGTGATAAGCTGTAAAAGATACACTCTCACTTGTAATGTAGTAATTTAATTTGTTCAAGTATTTGCTGATCAGTTAGAGATAAGCATTGGTCTTATTTTATATCTAATATTTACAAATCGTTGAAGTTGTGTGGAGTAAATAAATTATTGTGGACTGCAATTTGATCTATTGTAGACGTCTTTGACTTATAAGATATGTATGTCTAGATTACAAATGATTTTTATTAGGTATATTAGTTGGATAATGTGTTCTACAAGTAAAAAGCTGGTTGTGTCTGGTTCATTATCGTTATAAAATCGTTATGCTTGCTTGGGATTTATTGCTAGCTGATGCAAATTGTTTTTTTTTTTTTTTAAAGTCCCGCGTAATAACAAAAAAAAAAAGAAATGTAAAAGCAAGAACATAAAGAAGTTCTACAGTCCGTCTGGAATGGGTATTTTTCTTCTCTGAAAAATGGAAATGTCAGTGAACCAATTTGGAACACTTGTACACTTGTAGTGCTTACTGTTCTAAAGACAAAATTTAAGGCTCCAAGCCCGATGTAACATGGTCGATGATGGTTCCCCGACTCGCCAATTGGTGCTGATCATACACGTTTCGGTAGTGCATACACGATAGTATATGGGGTTAATCTTTAAAATCTGTCGATGTTTGAAACTATGTGTTAAAAGCACCTTGAAGTGGTTGTTGCTGTTGCTAAAATTGTGGTAATGTGTTCCTGCTATTAAGCGTTCGCAAGAAGAGACGTCAAAGACGACTATTTGGTCAACAAATTTTTTTCACCAGTTGATTAGAACACTTATCAACTACATCCAATAATTAGGAAGTCACATTTTGTTTTTATCGGTATTTCTCCAATCAAACTGCTGATTAATTACATCGGTGAATTAATTTATTTGAATCACAAAAAAATTAATCGATTTTCAATGTGCTGTCTGGTAATGGTTGATTGCATATCTCTGCCTTAATTCTAGTTTATTAGTCACTTACCTACTGATTTTTACTGTGGTATGTTGGCAATTTCTTATCGTTTTTTATTCAAACTATAAAAAAAGTAAAAGGTTTAAAAAGGCGGTGTTTTTATTAATTACGTTTCGGTAGTGTATGACTGGAAGTACGAGTTATGGACTATTTTGGTTTGTACCTACTATATAGGGTCAATTATTGTTTTCGTAAGAGAAAATTAACTCGAGTTATTGAGACTTATTACGATAATAAAGAACCTCGAAGAAGTAGTTCTTACAAATATCTCTTTGTTTGACACAATTCGAGAAGGAATCTGGAGTCCTGCTCTAGCCCCTTAAAATCAGATAAGCAAATAAGTTTTCATTAAATAGAGATGCTATCTGGTCCCAGAAAAAATCATAGCTATTTTTAAGGCTACATATGAAGGCAGTAAGTGTCACGTCTTGCACAATAGCAAGGTGTCAGAAGAATTTGAAGTTCAAAGCGGAGTACATCAAGGATGCATACTGTCACCGCTGTTAATTTTAGTGGTTATCAGTGATGTTCTCCATGTAGCATTGACGGAAGGAAACCATGGAAGTCGCTGGACTATGACATCTTACCTTAAACACCTAGACTACGCTGACGATGTTTGTCTTCTTTCACATCGGATGATGGATCTCCATCTTATGGTCCAGAATCTAGGAGCTGAGGCAAACAAAGTAGGGCTCAAAATTAACACAACCAAAACAAAAGCCCTGAGTACTTCTAACACCAGCGCCCAACTTAACATTGCTGGACAGGAAGTCGAGAAAGTTGACAACTTTCTATACCTAGGAAGTCTCATGCTGGTCGGCATGCTGTCCACCATCTGGAAAAGCAATGTTATCAGCTTAAGAACCAAGCTGCGACTGTTTCGCTCCAACGTAGAATCGGTACTGCTTTATGGGTGCAGTACTTGGAAAGTGGACACCATTAACACGCGCCGACTGCAAGTCTTTGTAAACAAATGTTTAAGAGTCATCCTGAGGATCTTTTGGCCGAACCGTATCTCCAACGAACAGCTTTATACGAGAACGGGTCAGGAACCTACAAACATTACAATACGAAGGAGAAAGTGGCAGTAGATTGGCACATCCTACGGCGCGAAGACAATTCCATTGCGAAATACGCTATGCAGTGGAATGCGCTCACCCAAGCAGGCAGAACAGCGGGACGCCCTAGGCAAACGTGACGCAGAACAGTCGAGGAGGAATCGAGCTCTTTGGGAATGAGCTGAAGAGAGCTCAAACGCGTTGCAGAACTATGTAAAAGATGGAGCGCAGGCGTCGTTGACGCCCTATACCCACCGAGGGGTTAAAGGACGCAAGTAAGTAAATAAGTTTCCAAATTTTGGGCAAGGTCTAGCTTGTCACAACTGTACGTGTTGTAGGTGGTACACATTTTTGCACGTGCAGAATGGACCTTCAATTTTATACCCCGTCCTAAGGGCAGAGGATTTTGTAAAAACTTTCTTGGATGTTTGCCACACACTCGGAAAGGGTGGGGCCGAGAAAATACTTTGATGGATTAGGAACCCCATGCAAAACTGAGCTACGACATCCACATATATATGTATATAACTACAATTTTAAAACTTTTTCGGGAAAATCGTATTTTTGTAAGATTGGCTTTAAATAAAGTACCGTCAGGTATGATAGTAGGACTCTATATACATACATACAAAATTAAATGATGATAACGGTGTTTATAGCGATGTTAAAATAAATCTATTCTTAAATGCTATAGCTTGTTTATTTATAAGTCTATATTCTGTAACTTTTATCGAAAAAGTGTGCCACACAAAATACCAACAAATAAAACAGTCCTGTCAATAATAACTTTTTACAATTTTATTCCTTAACTATAATTTCAGTCGTATAATCTTACATCACTGGCTACACACTATGTCCTATAGAGAAATTCGTAAACTTAAAGCTAGACCTAGCAACGTAATCCACATTAACCTATGTATCACACTACCACTGCGAGGAGCTTCTTCGAAGTCCTCCAATCCTGGCATATAATCAGAGCACTGTGGAAAGTTCTTTGGTACTGGCACCATCTGGTTGTGGTCACCGACTTTAATTACCAAAGCCATCCCGATTTCTGCATGAAATTCAATGTGACAATGCAACAGCCAGTAGCCGGGATTATATGCTTTAAATCGAACTATGGTATACCCGCCATCGGGTACTGTTACTGTGTCCTTTATCGGCGGCCGATCAAAGTTCCGACGCAATTGTCCTAGTTTGTCCATTTCCTTGATCTACAAACGAGAGCAGAGAGAATTAAAATAAGTTTGGGGATTTTAAGTTCAGAGGCACTCACCGTTTCAATTGTTACATTATTTCCAACCCTATCCAGCCCTATAACTCGAAATGCATTGCCGTGCAAATGGAAGGGATGGTTCGCATCATAAGTCACCCCTTCGTCGACCAGAATCAATTCGACTATAGAGTTAAGGGGCACTTGTAAAACGTGATGGCACTTGCAAAACTCCTTCCTACAGTCTATGCCTTGATCCTGGAGTGTTGTCTCATTGCAAAACATGGAATCGTCGATTTCAGCTTTTCCCGGCATCAGTGGCAATGATGGCATTTTCATTGTAATGTGATTGAGTTGAGGTGTAAAAAGTTTATTGGCATTCGTCTTGATCTGGTTGAAACCGTAAATGTTAGACGGATGAAAGTCGGGATTATCCTTGGGGTAAAAGTCATAGTAAACAAAGAACTTGTAGTCTGCATCCTTTTTATAAAGCTCGCTGTTGTCTTCTTCATTGTCTAGCGATTTAAGTTGATCAATCGTTATAAACTCTGCATAACCTGGTCCCATATTCAAAGAATTTAGTTCAACGCCACCGGGTTTGAAATCATAGTGTGGTATTCCTTCGGGTTCACGGTCTTCACTGGCATGGTTATAATGGAGTATGGCCACTTGAAAAGCTGAAGTGAATCGTTCATCACAATCCATAAGTCCTTTCATTCGAATCCAGTAATTGCCAATTGGTTGGTTTGCATGCAATATAAAGTCAAAACGCTCACCGGCATATGTGACAACAGCTGTCACATTCACAGGCTCCACATCAAAACCATCAGAATTAATGACTGAGAGAACGTGGTTGTCCACAGATATGGCTATGGGGCAATTCAAAAATTCGGCATTTATAATTCGAAATCGATATTTAAATCCATAAGCTACATTGAAACGCTCTAGTGGAATATTTTCCAACAGATCTCCGGTCGACCGCCTTGTCCTGTTTAAGGAGAGTTTCATATTTTCCTCTGTCTGAGATTGAAGGAAGTCCACATCAGGGGAAAGAGTTGTAGTTTCAGTTTCTAAGGATGGATTAAGAGTGGTTTCATCATTAAAGTTTGAGGCTACTTCAGTCGAGGTACTGGTGATAGGTAAACTTGTAGTGGTTGGTAGGAGTTTTAGATTTTTTGCAAATTTCTTGAAAATATCTGGGTAATATCTTCCACGACCGTTAACTAAAATATTGGGTGGCTTGTTGTCTCCAACCGAGTGATGATGCGATGCAAACATTGCCACTCCTGGTTGATGGGCCCAATCCTGAACAAGTAGCTTGTGTTCTGGCAAGTCAAAGTCATAGGCATTTCCATGGGGTTCCAGTGCTTTTGGCTGTCGAATTATCAACGCACCAAAGCATCCATCGCCCCTTTGCATTCCGGTATGTGAGTGCCAAAAGTGCGTTCCCACATTTGCCGCCGTAAATTTATATCTAAACGTTGCATGGGGATGAATCGGACACTGGGAAACATGGGGAACTCCGTCCATGTAGGGATTCTCTAGTTGATGCAAACCATGCCAATGTATTGTCGTACTCTCGCCAAGCATATTGTTCTTTACGTCGACCACAATCGTATCGTTGAGGCAGACCTCAATGGAGGGACCTGGCATCATTCGATTCACCACGGTTACACTACGCCTAACACCATCTCCTGTTATACAGTGTGGTCTACTGCAGTCGGTAACATTGTGCGGACAATCATAGCAAGCCTTACTGAGTGTTTCATACCACTCAACCACAAAAGTGTATTTGCATACCATCGGTTCCTCTCCAATTGTACAATCTCTGACGCAAGGATGGTGTTTGTAGTACTCTTTGTCTCTGATAACATCGTCATCGCTGCCACCATTCCTTGCGCCAATCAATGGTCTACTACTATTTTGACGGCAATAAGTGCAACAATCTTCTTGGTACAAATCGGATAGTGGGCAATCTGCTTCTACTGGAGGACAGGCTTTTTCATATGCAGATATCATAGCTTCACCATTATGCAATGAACACTCAAGGATAGTGCAGTCATTCTTATTATGCCAAATCTCGCCCACGGTATATAGTTTAGCGGCATACAGACATTTCGTTTTAACACATGTTCCACAACACTTACTGGAATCGGGACGGTATTCGTAGTCCTAGGACAAAAAAGAAATTGAATTACGGTAAGAAATTGATTCAATATTTGATTTTGAGGACAGAACTCACCTCTTTACAATTCACAACACAAGTCTCTTCCACGAGTTTTTCGTGAGGATTACCATCATCGTCTAACTCACAGGAGTGCTGCACGCACGAATTGTTTGTCTGCCAAACGGATCCCACATCCTTGATTACTTGTAGGTTGTCGATTGTAACAACACATTGCGCTGGTTTGGTATCTGTGATAATAAAATTGGGAAGAGGTTGAATGATATTTGAACTGAAACGTTTCATCGAATGGTATGAAAGCAGGTGTGTGGGAGGTTTACCTTTATTTTTCACGTAGTATGTGGGTAAGAGTCTCAAGATGATACTTCAAAGTAGTAATATAATTGGAATGAAAATTGGACAAATACGTAAGAGATGCCGGCTGATACTTTTGCACACCTAATGAAGGTGAAAACTACAGGTACATGTATATAGTTTGCGCCTTACGTTTATTAAAGACGTGCTTTGAGTTGAATAAGTTTTATATAACAATTTTAGATAAACAAGCTTTGTCATATGACTGCACACGAAAACCACGTGCAATAGAAAATGGAAGCCACCCACGTCTGTAAATACTATTAAGCCTAACACAAATAAACCGCTTCCAGCCTTGATAACCACAATTATTCTTAGTGTGTCAGTGCCATGCACTCAAACACCACCTGGGTCAGGCCCAGACCGTGAATGCATTCAAGCGGAACCAGGGGCAATTGTAATTTACAAAGTGTAAATATAAATAGCTAGATAATAGAGCTATTCAACTATTTTTATCTTTATGGCCATTGCCATCTTATGCACCATAAACAAAACAAAAGAAAAACTGACCAAACTCGAAAGTGCACTGAAGATAGGGGTTTACTTTATTGATGACCACACATGGTACTTCTAACTAATCGCCGGAAATAGACCCTTAACCACTAACCAAACCACACATTGGAAGCACATCAGGCAAAAATACCACTTGAAGTTTTGTCGCACAGAGCACGTAGGTACTTCGGCTGCCTTCTTTAGTGCGCCCGGCCGAACTTTACAATAGTTCAGATAATGGATTTGCTGCTGCTGTTCCATGTAACCGAAATCGTGGTTAATACAAATGATGCATTCGCATTTCACAACATTTCGTGTGGTTTTTCCTTGGCGTATGTTTGTTAATTTCAACCAATGCTAACTTTATGGCCGAGAATTGGAATCGAGTATTGGAATCTAATGTTACACTCAGTCACATATGGTATGACTGGTTGATAATCCGGATTTTTGAATCATTCTTTTTATTTAATTCAATTAGTAAAGATGGTGTACAGATCGGCTTGATACTACACGAGGTGTAAACTTTTTGTATAGTTACGCTTGAAGTGCTCCTTCTAATTTATTTTTTATTTGGGTGAAGGAAGTTTCGAGGAGGATATCCCTGTATGCACTCTTGATGGAGGGATTCCCTGTTTTTTTCACTCTGTTTCAATTTGAATTGAAAACTCGGATGATTGATGGCACTTGACAAACTTGTAATTCACCCATTACTCAGATCCACATAGTTAATCAATAGTCACCGCAATTAGCAAGTCGGAAAGTGTTAAGGCATCATAAGTACTTCTGATGCCATCCGGTTGTATAAACCATATGGCAGCTTAGTAACGTGCGCGCTAATCCACAAAGTAAATTAAATATTCCGCCACAGCATAGGGAATGAAGTTCACCTCTCTGTCTGGATGCTGCAGTGAATTATGAAGCTTTGACTAGTGTAATTGTAACGAGCTAGCTAGGTAATTAATTGGCTGGGTCTATTAGCATGACCAACACGTGTTCGAACATTCGAACACTATGTACGTGAGCACTTTCCGGGCTTACGTTCACTTAATGACCATATTTTAATATGATTGGCCTTACGAAATAAAAAAGAGGATTAGAACTCACCTGCAGTTAAAATGGTCCCGGCCTTTACTAGCTCCGCTGTGAACATCAGCAGGGTCAGGTATGCAAATTGTCGGTAAAGAGCCTCCATTATGTATTCACAGAGGTTTTCTATCGGCTACACTTGTGCTCACCAAGTTCACTCCGAAGGTTTTTTTTGTTAGTTGGTCTTGAAGAATGACCTATAATTGTTCGAAAAATAAAAGCAAATTATTAAATGACGCAATAAGTTGCCACTCCTCGCCTTGCATCAAGGAAACATAACAATCTGTGAGTTTAAAATGTTTTTGTTGGGAATTATCATTAGACCGTCAAAGGTCAAAGTATCGTAAATTTTTATTACCCAAAATAACATTGTGGTAAAATGCTGACGGTGATGGGTTATGCTACCTTTACCCGGCTTTGGGATTCGCAAAGAGAAAGGGAATCGAAATTGTGTTCACTTAATTATTTACTTGTGAATAGGAAATTTCTGTGGGAAATTAAATTAAATTGCAGAATTGTTTAATGATACGGATGACTGGCAGACCGGCGTGTGATCATTTGTTTGATGAGTGTTGAAAAACGTGTTAGCCCGGGTGATTGTTGCATTGCAATGTGTTTGAGCATACTAATTGATGAGTTATTAAATTTTGTTATACTTGTAAACTGATGTGTTATTGCATACTTTTTTTGCGGTATTGAGATAATTTGAGGAATGAATACATAGTAATCTGTTTAATATTAGTTTTTCTAATAAGAGCAATATTTGTACCACTCGTACCAATGGGTTATGATATGTTCAACTCGTCAATTATATTTCGAAATTTTTGTTTTGCTCTACTTTGTCCACATGTAGACTGACTTGCCGGGGATGACTTCAGGGAATGCTTTGCTTTGGACTAAGTTACTACACTTCGGTAGGAGTATTTTACTGAGATTCCGTTTTCATTTTATATTGAAAATGTTGTTAAATTTTCAAATCTTTCTAGAAATTACCATTGAGCTCGCATTCAGAATATAATCGCAACACAAGATACATAAAAAAATAAATTGCAAAAGAGACATGAAACACATGTGCAGACATTTTTTGACGTGCATTGCATCGGCTCTTCCATCATGATGTTTTTGAAGAGCAACAACAGAAGTAGATACCATGTTTTTTAGTGTTGAGGACTTTAAAAGGAAAGACGGAACACTTATGGGTTTGATATGGTGTTTGTTCGTCCGTCTGTCCGTCAGTCTGTCACAGCCCTGAACCGTTGAACCGTTAGACATAGAGAGCTGAAACGTTCGCTATGTATACGTTATGTGGGAGCCGCACAAGATGGCGGCAATGAATTTCATTTTGGGAGGCCTTTTTTGGGCACCTTGTATGAAGGTTAAAAAAACATTATTTTGTTTCCCATCATGTGGTATATAAAATTAAAGAGAATTTTGCAAGGACTCCATACATGTAAGAAATATTTTTTTCTGACAAAATTTGTTCAACAAAAAAGCTTGCCAAACATTTGAAAAATTGAAAACTAAATAAGTTTAAAAAACTATAGGGATATTCACGCTTTGTTGTATCTACTCTTGTAAAAGTGTATTTTTTTTTACACCAAAGAGTGAACGCACTTCGTATTTGCAGCAACTTTGAGTCATAAGTCAAAATCATCTGATTTTTGTTTGTAAAATAATTCTGGAAAGCAATCCCAAAAAAAAGCTATAAAATCAAAATTATTGACTTCTTAATAGAAGATGCTGCAAATAAAATTATATTGATTGAATATTTCTGCCCATTTTTTTCAATTAAAATTTTTTCCAACGATAACATAACCTATATCGACAAGCAGCTGTCAAAAAACATGTACTGAATTCAATGCTATACTTTTACACTCTTCGTAACAATAGGGCTTGAGCATTGCTAAAGTGTAAAAGTGTAACAAAATGACAGCCAGTGTATTTTGTTGATTTAGTGTATCAAAAATTTACACTTCTACACTTTTACACCAATACAAGACCAGAAACAACGAAGCGTGAATATCCCTTATATATGTATATTTTTTTAATTTTGGGTTTTTTTCAAATTTTTTTCCTAAATTTTTAAAACTCTAAATGCTGTATTTCCAGTGTTTTCCTTTACGTTACATGCATTTTTATCCAAAAGCTTGGTATGCTTAAACTAACTGAAATAGGAAATTTTATCAAAATCGTTGAAACCATTTTAGAGAAAACTCCGTTTTTGTGAACAAAAATTTCAATGTCCCTTTAGGTGCCATGCAATAGCCTATGTACCTATGCAGGATATGAATAATATTGCCTTCTATTTAATGACAATATAAAACGTCCGGAACACTATTGGACGAGGCCCTCTTTGCACTTGCCCAATTTTTTTCTTTTATGTTGTGGCAAAACTGTCGGTTACAGTGAATTTAGAAATGGAGATACAGAACAGCACTGCATACAACATTTACATATATGTAGCTTCCCAAATTGAAACATGTGTATTCTAATTTCACTGCATACAGAATTGTGCACATGTGTTTTGGGCTTTAATGCTTATTTGACCAATATTAGGTTGTTTGTTTTGAATTTTTGTTGCATGAATTTCATCTTCGTTTTCCTAGCGGTGCTGTGACCAAGTCCAAACATGGATGCACAATATTTGGCATCAGCAGACATTCAATGCGTAGACTTTTGGAAAAAGACTAAAAGATCTACCGATTGTTGTTCGGCATACATTTCTGCACGTGCAGAAGGCACCTACAGTTTTGTATCCGAAGAGGAAATGGATTTTTTGAAAGTTGGGGTCGTGAAAAAACATTGATGGTATTTTCCTTGCAGTAGTCTAACGCACGGTATCGATAAAGCAAGAAAAAGACTGACTCTTATGTTAGACTAGTTTTTCCAAGTTGCTGAATTGGTACAGAACATTGTTGGCCTCAGTAGTGTGGAGGATGGAGATTTTGAATCAACAATTTCTGTGCCGTGTTATCTCTCGTTTTGACTATCCTTTGGGGCTTTTTGAAATCTCGCACAACAAACTACATACTAACCTTGCCCAACTACTCTCGAAGCCAAACGTTGAAGGAGAAATCACCAAATTGGAACTAGATGTATTGCGAGTAACAGTTCAATATTCTTCCGTCCAACGTCCTTTGACATTTGGGATATTATTTCGTAAAGCCGCTGATGTGGAAATAAAAATGGAACATACGAGAAGCAACAAAGGTCCATGTAAGCGCTTACATCAGAAACCTTTTAGTTCCCAATTGTGTGCAGTCTTTATGACTTACAATTTTCTCCACTTACAGGTTCGAGAATCACAAAGTTAAGTCTGTTATGAATGTTCTAAACAATATTTGTACGTGCTGATGCGCATGTGCATGTTCAAGGCTATTGTTAGGCAGTTTATAGCTTTTACATGACAACAAGTTATTTTTTACTCAAATACCGGTCAAAATAAAATTAACATTTTAAATTTAATTGGTATACGCTTACAAATAAAAATTTTAATTTTCAAAGAATTAAGTTCTTAAAACAAAATTATTCTTATGAATGTAATTTTTCCTGTTTTTCTTTGTTCTTTAATTACAAGACACATTGTTCTTCAGTGGAATTCCCCTTGACCGAGTTACCGGTTATTAGTCTCTCATCTTATGCTAGGAATACCCGAAAAAAAACTTACGCAAAATAACCTATGACCAGTACCACAGGTATCTTATCTTAAATTCATCATCATTATAATAAATATTCAAAAAGAGAAAAAGAAAAACCGAACCGACTTATGCAAAATAACCTATGACCGGTACCGCAGGTACCTTATCTCAAATTTAGCCGATGCTGGCTCATTACTGAAACAAACAAAAATAAATCAGGTTTCTCCAAACTCGATGCAGTCACCAAAGAGTAATTTTATTCATACCACAGACAGAGCCATACCTATAAAAAAAACAAGCAATAAATTCAGATAGACTACTTGCTATTCATCACCTAAATATAACTGAATTGATTGGATACTTGAAAATTAAAATAAATTAAAAGAAAACACACTGCAGTGCATTCAATTTCAATTTAACATTATTTCGAGGTCTTATGCTCCTACGAAGAAAAAAAAGAGTGTAAAAAGTCATATCCGCCTTTGGATACACATTCGTAGCTAGTGTTTTTGTTTGCCTTCTCCTTTAATTGAATAACGTTTTGTAAAAGCTATTACCAAGCGTACTTAAAAGTAAGAAAAAAAAACCGGCTCGTTATGTTAACATATGTATCTCTAATTTTTTTTTCTTAAATCTCTTTTTTTTTATTGTTGATAGTTTAATGGAATTTACATATGCTGAACAGCTGTTAATACATGTGATACACATGCTTAAATAGAGGCATTAAACGATATACGAGCGTGTCTCAAAAAAATAAATAATAATATGCTAACAAACAAATACAATACAATTTAATTATAAAAGATTTCACGTGGTTTTGCGTAAATTTTTTTTACGGAGGGTGGCACAAAGCTGTATGCAAATATGTATCTATCCGCCATGGCTCTGGGCATTTATGTACTAAATGATTCATGTGATTGCTGTTAATTATTATTCATAATTTAGCTATAGTGTTAATTTGTTGATAATGATAAAAATACAGGTACTTTTTCTGAAGGGAATTTATTTATCATCTTCTTTGAAGAGTTGATTTATTAAATTGCAATTGAGGGATATTTTACGAACTTTTTTATGGCAATTATGGCTAGCTTTATTTTTAGTCGAATACACCTACAATTGATTCTAGCCAGTCAATAAAATAGTTCAAACCGCATCTGGGGATGTTACGTGATTTGTCTTCATGTGTTTTAAGTATGAGCTCAGCGCCTTAGATATTGAATTTGTTACATACATACATATGTATAATTTTTGAGAATAATTTAATATTATGAGAATTTTGCTCTGTCTTTATTCATATAAAGGGTATTTTTTGGTGTACCTTTTAATAGAGATAACTGTACTCGGGTAAAACATGCCGTGGAAGTCTATTCTCGAAATTCCTACTTTGTACACCAAACTTATAAAGCGTCCATTTTTACTTGCAACGATACGTAGTATAGGGCAAGATTTGGATTCGTGAAAATTTTCGATATCGGGATTTTGAAAAATTTATTGTCGAAAAAGTGGGTCGGAAAATTCTATCTGTCTGTCTGTCAGCGAGGCTAAACGGATTTTGATCAAACTTCATATCTAGGGTCTGTGGGGTAATCCCCAGACGGGAAATTGAATTTTTTGGTCTAGCCCTTATATTAACGCGACTTTATTTAGAGCCAATTTCACAAAACGCAGATTTGCTGGTAAACGGTTCCTACGATTTTTTCAAATTTCATATTTCGGCTAGTTTGGCAAAGTGCTTTAAGATGGCGTACCACATTTTTGGCCAAAAACCGTTAATAACGGTACTTTACTTAAAGCCAAATTGGTAAAAAACTGACTTGCTGGAAAACGGCCATACAATAAATCGGTTTACTCGAAAACGGCTCTAAAGATTTTGATTGAATTTCATATTTGAACTAGTCTAGACAAATGCTATAAAATGGCGTACCACGTTTTTGGCTAAAAAAGGGTATAACGGTACTTTACTTATTAATTGGTTTTAGAAATATGGCCATTTCTCGGTAAATATTCAATGGATTTTGGTCAAAATTAAAACGCGAGCAAACTCTAATGAATACAAAAATATGGCATTTATTTCTCAATCATTTCTATGATTAATTTTAAAAAAAAAAATTTCATATAATTTAATTTTTTAAAGTTCATTCACTTGGAACTAATTTACATATGTGAAGAGGCTAATTTCTGACTTAAAGAGAAAGAACTGCCCAATATATTGCAAACCGTTCTTAAAACTCTGTTAAATCCAGATAAATGAATATCTTTAAGTGATTTTAACGCTGATGGTATTATAGGTCCCTTTTTCAAACATGGGGCCAATGTTTTTTTTTACACTTAATAGCCACTGATTATTTCTTTGAAAATATGAATGACATTGATCCATGGTTTCAGTAGGATAGGGCTACGTGCCATAGCCATACTGCCCATGAAACTATTGACTTACTACATACGACTGGTGCATTTCATCGACAAAAGCTGAGGAAGCCATACATATATCGTGTTCAAAACATAACTATCTTCATAATACATAAAGAATTTTCATTCAAGTTCAATATTTTTACAGCAAACAAAATGTTACATATGGTTAATAAATAGGTGTGCAATTAAGTTCTTTCATTGAAAATGCATCTTAATTGTAAAAAAAAAATGGGTGCAAATGAATCATAGAAAGTATTGTTCATCGCTAGCTACAACTTTTTTCCTATCTTTTCGGGAGAGCTCGAACACGGTTCGGTCGGACCAGGAAATATGGCGGGTGTGGTAGGACTTTTAATTTGATGATTTCGAAATCACCGCCTTTGAAGTGATGGAACCAACCACGACACGTTGTTTCAATTAGAGAAGCATCTCTAATTCAAGTTGCTCTATAGTACAGTCAAGACTGCGAAGCGATAACGAAGCGGATGGTGCGCCTTAAATGGTGCGCCTTAAATTGCTGAGTCAATTGGACCTTGTAAGCGAATAATCCAAGATCTTTTGTGCAGAATTCTCCTCAAGCTAGTGTGTAAAATATAAAGCTATGGAGTTATATGGTATACTCATCTATCTCAATATCGTGTTGGGCAGGTGTCAACACGGAAGGCACTATCTTTCACAAATCCGTCTAACTGCTGGGATACGCAGACGATATTGACATCATCGGAAGATCCCGGCAAGCCGTCGTAGAGGCATTTACGGCTATTGATGAGCAGGCGAAACGAGTTGGTCTTGAAGTAAATGAGGACAAGACAAAATATATGTTATCAACAAAAAAAAATTTATCTGTCCAAAACATTGGGCAGAACGTCACTGTTAATAGCTATAATTTCGAGGTAGTTAAGGAGTTCACCTACCTCGGAACAAATATTAATCCTACAAATGACACCTTTGTAGAGATCCGACGAAGAATAACCCTAGCAAACCGCTGCTACTTCGGTTTGACGAAACAACTGGGTTCAAAACTCCTAAATCGACGGACCAAATTAATGCTCTACAAAACGCTCATCTTACCAGTCCTGCTGTATGGAGCCGAGTGCTGGACGATAAGTAAGAAAGCTGAGCAAATATTGAGCACCTTCGAGCGTAAAATACTCCGTCAGATATTAGGTCCCCTATGCGAGGAGGGCGAATGGAGGAGAAGGTACAACCGCGAACTCTATGAGCTGTACCAGGATGTGGATGTAGTCCAAAAAGTCAAGATACGCAGACTACATTGGCTCGGCCACATCGAGCGAATGGACAAAAATGCTCCAGCCAAGAGGATCTTCGAATCCCAGCCCCCAGGTTCGAGACGGCGAAGAAGACCGAACCTCCGGTACAAAGACCAAGCTGTCGCGGATGCCAAAAAACTTGGTCTTCACAACTGGAAGCAGCGTGCTCGGGACCGCAGAGGATGGAAGGCAACGATGTCTCAGGCAGGGACTCTACAAGGGTCGGGAGCCCTTTAAGTAAGTAAGGAGTTATATGGCGAGTTGTTGTTCGGCTACAGCAGCTACATTCTCGTCTGTACGACAACGGGGACCATGAGTGTTGTCCATACCAGTCTCACGAACTTTTGCATAAACTTGGGTTTAGCAGGCATTCAGTGTGCTTAAGTTCGACCAAAACTTGTTTTTAAAAAACGCACTGCTTGGGACTTCCAAACTTTGTTCAAGCGTCAAGTAATTCATTTCGCTCCTCGGAGGTACGACACTAAATTTCTGTCAAGATTTCGAGCGGGAAACAGCTGTTAGTGTCAAAGTAACCAATGATTTGAAAAGAAACCACTAGATGGGCCACCCTTTATAAGGAGGCTATATATTTCAATATACATACATAAGGTATACAAAAGGTAATTTCCATTAGTAATGGAAATGTTACGTTATATATCTTTTTGTTATACTGTAAAGAATTACCAGATTACCTCATCCAAATGGACTTCAGATCTCTTACGAATACTATACAACTATCTTTGTGCATTCCATTTCAAAATACTAGTTTTCATTTATAAATTATTTGACTCAGTAGGTTAACCAAATCGTGTAGCTTCCATCCAAATTAAATCTATTTGAACGGTCGTAGGTAATCCAATCAAACCAAAAACAAAACATATAATGTAAATTATTTTCGAATATTCATAAAGCCCTAATTGATTTTGATAATTTCCTCTAAATAAGACACACTCGCATTTATTTCATCACAACATAAATTTTATGAAACCACCAAAGCACAAAATTTAAAATGACCCATTAAAATAGCATAAAACATGAGTTTTATTATTGACAAATTACTGGCGAAAATACACGTAAAGACACATTATAATCGAATTGCGATCAATAACGATTGATAATTTATGAATGCCACCATCGTACTGTGCGGATTATATTTTTGTCATTAATTCCATAAAGGAGTCAATATGGGAATATGGGGCGTATGTGTAACATTTTTTGTGTTTTTGTGTATACTTTGGTCATAAAATATTCCGTCGAGTATCATCTCCTACATACAATTGCTGGCAATGAGAACGGCCAAACCTTTTGTGCATGGTGTTCAGAATACAAATTGTGGGCGGTTGATAGTCGAACTGCAAGATGTGCAACAATTCTGAATGAATTTTATTGTGTCATTATAAATACGAGTACGTATGAATGCCTATGCATGTTTGATAAACTGAGAGAAGTGTCGATTGCAGCATCAGTGGGAGTTTAGTAATTTCAATGATGACATGTTAAAGCTTGTAGTTCAACATGAAAAAGAGTACGCTTACATATGTATTTGTAGCTTGAAAATTCAATCATATTAATGTGATTGCTTATGATGTTGGGTATTTAATACGGATATCCTCTCAGGATGTTATTAAAAATTGAGTTGCATTTTGTCATACCCACGATAAATATGGAATATAAAAGGAAAAAAACTATTAGATGCCCATTAACAAGTTTGATTTTGAATAATTTGGATCATTAGTAATGCCCTATATACTCGTATGTATGTATATATTTTCCAACTTAGGAAACCAGATACAATCATACTTGCATAAATGTTGTTAGTATCACAGCGGATGTCAACTTTTTAGTTATTTGGAAATCCGTTTGAACTAGCTCGTTATCAAATGTAATGTTTTTTTTGGTTCGATCGGTTTAGATGCCAGATTTGTTCAGGAAATAAGCCGTGTTTTTTTCGAAAGTGTATAGCCACCTCTTAATAAAACGCCCATACTCACTTTAATACTCACTTCTCATTTTTATCTTCAAAATGACATTTGAATCATAGATGGCATAGACTGTATTGTAGACAACTACTATTAATGAATAAATCGTACTGTCAGCGTAAAACAATTAAGGGTTGTTGTCTACAATTTTAGTCTTTTAAGTCTACGACATCTATGATTCAACTTTCTCCACACTTTATGTTCACTTTTGGTTACTGAGTAATTTATGTTCACTTCTCATTTTATTTTTACTTTGTGTGGAAAACTGGCTATACACTTTCGAAAAAAACACGGCTATAGTAAACTTTTATATCATGCAATGTTACTTCGCATTTTCGTTTTTACTTTCGCTTATAATATATGGCAAATATTGGATTTGTGAAAAAAAAGAATTATAGATGATAGAGCAGCTCGAAAAAGGAGGTCTGTCGATTCTATCTGGCCTAAAGGGTTGGACCGATTTACTTCAAACTTTTCTTAGCTATCAATTCGCTACTGTACTTAAGGTTTTAAGATATATGCCACCAATTTATGTTTTTAAAAATTTTTAATCAGTTCATTTTTAGTTAAAAGCATTAAACTGCATTCGACTCAGTCGTGCAACTTATTAAACTTAGATTGTTGACAATTTTTACTTGCACCGATACGTGGAATAAGGCAAGTATTGGATCAGTGAAAAGAATTCGAATTTGAGATAACAATCAAATCTGACATTACTATGATAGAGAAGTTAAAAAAAGTGGGTCAGCCAATTCTGTCTGTCTGTTCGTCAGAGCCCAAACGGGTGGGCCGATTTGTTTCAAACTTCATATTTGGGGTCTGTAGCTTGTTCCCCAGAGGTGAAATTGGAATTTTTATTCTAGTCCTATTATAAACGGTACTTAACTTAGGGCCGATTTTCTTGAAAATAATTTGCGAAATGTAGGTGATTTACTAAATAATTTAGACGCAAGTATAAAAATGGAAATCTATTTAAATTGATTTAAGAAGAAAATTGGGTAATGTGATATATTTTTACTTGTTTTTATTTAAAATTAATTTTTCAAGAGTTCTTTAACTAATAAATAAATAAATAAAATAAGGAATGAAAAATCAAATCAAAAGCTCATGTTCAATAAAAGCAGGGGAGCTCTACTATAAATAGTACTTGAACTGAACAGACGAAGCTAAAGTAACACAAATTGGGTGTACACCAAGTGTAAAATGCCCATATTCAATGGAATCAACATCATCAAGCCATGGAACGCTATGGCCTACCTTTCGCGTGGTGTGGACCTATAATTTTATGGCGAATTGAATTCTTAAGAAGCTTTCTCAGGGAATGCTTTTGGATAATAGTCAGACGCTCGCAAGAGGTTGGGCCGTGAAAAACATTTCACTATACTTCGAGCTCGTTGCACAGTCTTCGAACGCACTAACCTCTGAGTGACGGAACGCACAAAGAAGAGTCTGTTATATTAGACTTTAATAGTTACACTACTCGGACATGCTGATAAACATGCCTGTTGTGTCATATTTAAGGTTACATGTAACCTTAGATTTTTTTCTTTTATATTTTTTTGCAAACAATAAAAGCATTTTGTAGCGTAGTGAATTATGACGTTAATAGCGCCCGATGATTCTCTACAATTAGATTCTTTTCTTTATTACGAGAATGTAGTTCATGCAATTTGATAAAAAATATCAATTCATAATATTTAGGTAAAAGTAGGTTAGCAGGTTAAACGACGTATTTACGAAGTATTCAGAAACTATACAGAAACTATAACTTCGAGCAATTATAGATAATTGATCCTTTTTAATAACCGAATATGCTTGCACGATGTTTTTAACTGATAAGATTGTATCACCGAGTTTTCAAACTAAATTATATATATCTAAAAAATAATAATTTTTGACCAATAAAATTATGAGTGTATTTACGACCTTCAGTTTGATTTAGGATATTTAAAAAAAAAACATCAAAACGTAGTGTTTTTCAGACACAATTATGTATTATACAAACATAAAATAAATAAATACTGTGATTAAACTGCTGCTATTATCCATTTGCTAATGGCATTGACTTTGAATTCCAGACACAATTCTTTATTTTACCTAACTTGACACCTGTATGTGCTTATCTTGCAAATTATTTTGATTCGAAACGAAAGCTAATCGATGTGGAAGGCATTTATTAAATTATTCTCTCGAAAATGAAAAATGAAGTATACGACTGAGTTCAATGTTCATACATGCATTTGCATTCTATTTCATGCAGATTGTTTAAAGTAGTTGAAATATTTTTGATTCATTGAATAAAATAAGTAGAAGCTCGGAAAATTTGATCGAAATTTCCCAGGGTTTGTTAACTTTTTCGGACACTTTTCAAAATCTGTAGAAAATTAATATTTCGTTCATAAATAGTCGTACTTTATTGGGTTTATAACAAATGTAAGAAACAGAAATAATATTCAATGTGCAAATGGACAATACACGTCAGAAATAGTCAGTCCTAATCTTAACCTACTGTGAGAACGTGATTAAGTTGATCGATAGGCATGCTGCCGCCATAAAATCAAGCATTTCTTAGGAATACTTGGCTTCTGTGTTATGTATTTTACATCGTTTATTTAGATTTATGATATAAAAAAAAATTAATGCTATAAAAAAACTCACACTCTAAAATGTTGACCAAAAGTCAATTTTTTAAGGCACTGTGAAATAAACTTTTCGGAGAGTCAACTTTTCCGAACTTCTACGTATATAAAATTTGCTAAGCCGTCTTGTAAACATTTTTGCTCATATAATTGACTCCGTTCTTTTATTTATTTGCTCTTGTACTAAAATGTTAATCATTCAAATCATATATAAAGATTAAATATAATTCGATGATCATTTGTACCTAAAAATGCCCCAAAGGTCAAATTTAAGCACTAGAATGTGATTTTGTTTTTAAAATTCACCCGTAAGTTGAATAATTTCAACATTGAATCACGTTATTCAAAGTGAGAGAGGTTGAATTAGCTAATACCCTAAACAATACTTTGGGTATGTGACGTATGAAAATGAAAGTAAAATATTGAAAACTAAATGTCAACTACCTATATCTGCGTTATTTTTAGTTAATGAACGAACTTAAGAGTTAATCAAACATTGCTCTTCAAACATCTCTGCTTGATCAGGGGCATAAATCAATATGGCCAGATTTGTCAGCTGAAATAATGAACGAGTCTTGGGTTGTATAAACACTTTATTTCATGTTTTGGGTATTCCGCCGGAGTTGAATGATAGATGTGTTTGGATTGCTCCTGGGAGTTTGATTTTTGCAAATATTTATGTCCATACCTTAAAATCAAAAAATATCAATGTAAGTCCAAAAATAGGATGGCATGTGTAGCCAAACTCTTGCCAACAAAGTTAAATAAGGTACAATTTAACTATATACACAGTTTGTCATGAAAAATTTGTTTCTTTTTGGAATTCATATCGGCTTGTCTAATAAAACTCGTAATTTTTGTACTTGAGCTAAATATGACCTACACCTCTATGACTTTAACTACCTCAAATATTTGTTTTGCAACGCACGTGTTTTTAAATATATGTACATACTGTCAATAAAACTATAAAAAGAACTATGAGTTTCCGTTACGCTGTCGCGATAATTAATGATATATGTTCCTCATAATTTGTCCTTGTTAGTTCATTATCTCAGATTGATGATTTGTTTTATAGATTTACAATTTGATCATACGCACGCTATTTAACAATTTTTATTTGCCTGTCAAAGAATTTCATAACCATACTAACTCTTGCAAACAAAGTTGGTTGGTTAAAAAAAAAGTGTCGTTGCCAGCACAGATCTAAAGTGTGAAAAAAAAACTTACCCAGAGTATCTATAGTACACATCACATAACATTATTGAATGTAATTACAAATTTAAGGTCAAAGGCATTTTTATAAGCTGATATTCGACAATACATTAATTATTTTTTTCCCACAAACACATTAAAGCCGATTTTTGTTTTTTGCATTCTCAAACGTCCTTCACAAGCAATTTAATAAAAAAAAAAAAAAAAAAAATCTCACAAGATGTTGCAATCAATGGACAGGTTTTACCATTAAAGATTTGCCACCGATCTTGTAGACAGGTTTAAAGAACATTCCGATGACATTCGCACTGCGATTGCGTTGCATTTTACAGGTCAACGCACTGGACATGCGGAGTTTGGATCAAATATGCAAATCACTGAGAGTGCCATTTCCAATCATAAATCTATATACAGGCAACAGATAAGAACACTGAAGGTATAACCCGGTTTCTTATCAGATTTAATCTTTTCACTATTTCACAGATAAGATTCACTGATGCAAAAAAAAAAAAAAAAACGACGTAATTACCTCTCTTTGCTATGGTTTCTATCCAAAAAGCTAGTCGAAATACAGAAAAGCTACACGATCCTTTTGCACGATCACCTCCTTTTCTGACAGAGAGTGTAAAACTATTCAAGTCGCGCGCATTACACCGCTAGAGCCACGATCTACACTCGACGCCGATTAAATACCGACTAACATTTTGTTAGTCAGCTGTTGGTAATAATATAAACAACTGAGATACAATCGGATTCAGTGCAGGTGAATTGATCGTATCTCTTTAGACCAAGTTGCGGCCAATATTGTTGAATGTATCTCTTTTGTACACACTTGTTTTGATAAAGAGGGTTTCGGTGTGTACGCATACGAAAAGCTTTTTGTTGACGTCGTCATCGGATGGAATGGTTAAAAGTTTACCATGGCTAGTGCTATCTAGCTTAAATTAAATGATCGCCTATGATTTGGATGGAAAGAAAAGCCCTGAGGGCGTTAATGATATTATGATTCTATTGGGCTTTCCCAACCACCATCGCACTCTATTTTCTGAATCGATGAAGATGCTCTCTGAAGTGAATGGAATCATTTTTGGGTTATACCAGAGCTATATTTTCATTTGTCTATGGATTCCCCTCTGATGCGCTGTTGGCTTTTAATTAGATAAATTATATAGAACTGGTTTTAATTAATAGGAATATTAGGGAAGCACCTGATGTCACTATACGAAAATGCGTCATAAAACAATCATATTGTTTTTAAAGTTTTCGTGCTTGCATTCATGTAGGTACTTCGGCATTTCGTTGTAGTTCCATAAAGTGTGGTTTACTTAATGGAATTTCGTGGTGAAATTTGAAACAGTAAACTAAAGTAAAACAATTCAATTAGCGATAAAAGAATTACACAAGTACCCAACCCTGGTTGTTTCCGGAATACTGATTATAGGTTGTTTTGCACAAAAAGTCTGACGACCTTTTGATTTCGCCGTATTTAACAAGATAATTTCTTAAAAAAAAAAAAAAAAAACAATTTCAGCTATCTATTACATTAAGAGCAAAGAAATTGAAAATGCTAGAGCAATCATATGAGACCGGTCCTTCTAACACTTTGAAGAATGGGAGTGTAACGAAGAACTGGAATAACTTTAAGGAGATATCGGATTTCTACCACACTATAAAGACCTTACACACATTTTTATAGCTAGATCCATCTCGTCCGTACTCACAAAATCATTGATGATTACTACTGTGGATTCCAGAGAAATCAATATATAAACAAACATATATCGATAGTTCGATAGTTTTGTACAACATCACTGATATTTCGTGCAATTGCATAACGAATTATTGGTTTCTTTTATGCATGTATCTATATACATACATACTAGCTAACAAAAAATGGGTAAGTGTTTTTATTTTTACTTGCTACTGTACTGTAGTTGCACTCATTAACTACCTTTAAATTGTAGTTATCAATAGTAACGTTTGGCCCAAAGTCTTGGGCAAATATTGTTTTGTTTATTGATAACATATACATTCTTCATCTTTTCTATGATGTCAGTATCTTCTACGTATCTCAGTTCTTGGATAACTTTTTTCCAAATTGAACAGAGAATCGCATGTTTCCAACGTTATGCGACAAACCTGGATAAAGTTTTGACGGTATACCGAATTAGGCTATGCTTTGAGACAGTGAATATTGTCCTAAGTGGCGAGAAGTTTCGACTTTATATTTGTTGGTCTTTTCCAGGTGTGAAATTGTCTATTGTCGATCTGCCGAGCTGGAAGCAATACTGGTGCGTGCCGATTAGTGTGTTGCTAAAGAAAAAAAGCCCCAGGAGACATGCTTATATGCCTTATTTGAAGATATGTCATATAGAGCTGATACTCCAGTCATCGTTGCATGCATTCTACCAAGAAAAAATCAGCGTATTTAAAGAGGAAGCATAAGTTCACCTGGAAGCACAAGTCAGTCACCATAGCCCCGATAAGAAAACGTTTCTCCTAGAGCAAGAAAAATCGTTCAGATGGTTTATTTTAAGGCCTGATGGCGGTGTGGAATCAAAGTTGTCGCGTAAGCAGTTGATATCTAAAAAACATAAATTCCCCGACTTTAATCTCCCAAAGCTAAGAGGTACCCCCCTCATCCTCTCAAATAGTGCAAAATATCTGGGCCTGAAGCTTGACCGCAAGCTCCTTTGGAGAGATAATACAGTCGAACGTGCTAGGAAATCTCTAGCTGCCCTATATATTTTTAAAAAGGCAGTAAGCCCCACCTGGGGCCTGCAACCAAACATCATGCACTGGCTGTAAACATCGGTAATAAAAGCGATACTCATGTATGGCCTGCCCTGGGGAAGCCCTCCAACCTAATCATAATGGAAAAAACACAACGAGTTGCTTGTCTCAGTATTACTAGTGCACTGAAAACCTCTCCCATCGCAGCGCTCCAAACCAAGCTCCACCTACTTCCAACTGACATCGTCAGCAAACAACTGGCTGTCTGCTCAGCAATAAGACTGAGAAGTTCCAAACAATGTAAACAACAACACATACACAATACTTCTGATGCACCGCCATCTTCCAAAGGTCACCGACCACTTGCCCACTGAACACAACTTCAACATGGGCTATAAATGCTTAATACCCGACAGAACAGAATGGACACAACGGGATGTTCTTCACCATGAATCGCTGACAATCTTCACGGACGGCTCCAAAACCGAAGAAGGAGTAGGTGCTGGTATCTTTTCAAAGGATCTGGACATCTACACCTCCTTCAGCCTTCCTAGCTACTGCAGCCCTTTTCAAGCCGAAGTCACTGCCACTCGTCAAGCTGCTGACTGGCTGGCGGCTAATGCAGTGAAAGTATCGGATATTATCCTATACATACATCGACAGCCAAGCGGCCATCAAATCCCTCGGATCCAGCACAACGAGATCAAAGGCAGTGAAGGACTATCGCGTATCTCTGAACGAGTAAGTTGGACAGTACAACCTCACCCTCTGCTGGGTACCGGGTCACTGTAATATACCAGGGAATTGCGAAGCTGACGAACTGGCCCTTCGAGGCTCCTCTGGTCTAAACAGCATAAACGTCACCGACATCGAGGAGCCAATCCATGCCGACGCGGTGATAGAAGCCAATCATCGGTGGCAACAGCTCGGCCATTGTAACACTGCAAGGCTGCTCTGACCCACGCTAAATAAAATCAGGTCCATCGGACTTCTGAAGCATAAGAGAAGAACCCTCTTCAAAATCGTAAACACCCTCACCGGACGTTGTACTATAGGAAGTCATGCTCAAAGACTGGGCATCCCCTACAATGACTTCTGTAGAAGTTGTAGAGATGAAGAAGAAGAGGAGACTATCAGTCACCTTTTATGCACGTGCCCCACACTTGCCAACATTAGAAAGGCCACACTAAGTGAATACCTGTTCAACGACCTAAGTTATCTAAGCTGCTTGTACGGCTTAGATAGGCTCCTTCATACTAAGGAGTAAATGGTTCCCTGAGTAAGAGGGTGACTCACCCACCTTTACACATCGGCAGCACAATGGACCAACTACTGGTCTAAGTGCATCCTCACCGAGGGCCGGGTTCAACCAACCAACCATGCAGTTGATGTGGTAAAACATATATCATCGATTTTTTCTTCAGTAATCAATGAGATTATAGAAGGCACAAACTTAACAACAATATGCAAAGAAATTCGGAATCTTAAAAAACATGTCAAACCAAAACCTTTAATGTGATACTGTCGTCCATTGGGGTTAGAATAGAATAGAATATGGTTAGAATCTTTGCGCGCTAATTATTAAACGCTGACAGAAGATAGCAGGGGTGGAACTCTGTCATATCCAGGCACATATGGCCCAAATACATAGAACAGAAACCGTGTAGATTATTGCAAGATTTTCGGTTCCATCGCGTATCATGCGGTTAGGATAGACATTACATTTATTGCACACTATCACAGCTGCAATACAGCTAACGAGAAAGATATTTTTTTTTACATTTCCAAGTAAGCAGAACAGTGTACAGTATACATTTCTTCATATATAGATGGACCTACATTTTTTTGTTGGACTCTACGAGCTGAAACGACAGTAATACTCTTAGATATTTGTCGGACGCTCGCAAGAAGCATATTGATGGTTCTTAATGACAAGTTCTTAGTAGTCCAACGCTGACTCCTGCATCCACCTCCACATTCACATTAACTCATGTTTTAATCAATTCGACGATCGTAGTCTCTACTCCTCTAACTATATATATATATGTTAATGTATTGAACAACATGAGATTGACATAGCTCCATTAAACTTGGCTAGCCATCTTCAATGGCTTATGCTTCTTCTGAAAACAAAATTACAAAATGTTATGTTTAACTCAAACTCTCTAAGAATTTAATTGGTACTGAGAAGCAAATATCGTATCATTCCATATAACGGGTCCCATTTGCCAATTTAATGTCTTCCCTTCGTCATATTCTAGTCCAATGATTGATGTTTCCCCAGCATTTGTCTCTCAAAACGACATCGCAATAAATGAAAAATAAATCATCATGTCTGAACGTTCTTTCCAAATGATTTCATATTTAATAACAATTTGTACATTCTTAAGTATCGTCAGGCGTTCATAGTAATACCTGACATCCTAATGCTAACTTCCTGCTACTACCATGATGACTGATGATGTTAATATACAAAGCTAAAAGGCTGTGATAAACCATTAGCATTATCCTGGTTACACATTCCTATCTATTTAAGGGAGAATAGAAAATTACTTTGCAAAATAAATTCCCTTATTTCGCAGTCTTGAATTTCCACTTGAAGCCTTTTGATCCCTTTTTGTGAAAACGACCCACTGTTCCTCATACATATGCAGTGTCATGGCATTAACCTTGAAATAAAGCTTGTAGTTAATCCTTACAAGTCCTACTCTGCATAAATTCTACTACCAACATAACATTATTGCAAATTTATTCATCGGTGTGCTCTGCGACGACACACAGGTTCGTATCGCACCCTTATGAACCCGGAACCGCACACATGTGACATCACTCTTTTAAATGTGTCTCGGAAAACTAGTCCCTGGGTTATTCTTTTTCGTTCCTTTTTTTTCAAGTGTAAACGACAGTTTTTATGCTATTTTAGATCGGTGCATACGAGCACAAAGGTGTAAAAAGAGGAGACATAAAGTCATCCTTGTCCCTCATACCGAAAAAGGTTGGTTAAGGAAACAAAGTGGGCATAATTTCCGAGCAAGAGTGTGTTCCAAAGATGTTTACAAGATAAAAAAAACCTGACATTTCCTTCACTTCCTTGAAGTGCTTTTTTTTTTTTTGTTACCATGTAGGTCCTACTCCCTTTGTAACTAACGAGGAAAAGGAATACGAAGAATTGTAAAAAGGGATAATGTCGCACGTACTTGATTCTTAAAGAAAAGTGAAAAAAGGCACACACTGTGTTAGAAAATTTTCAGTCAAAGTCATCATATCGCCAGTGTTGAGATTTTAGTAATACACATGCACATACACACGCGTGATGTGATTGAAGAATTTTATGTGATGTGGCAGGATAACTAGGCTTGTTAAAATTAGATCAATAAGTTCCTTGAACGAGTTGGAAAAATGTTTTCGAAAATAAAAGGAAATACTCAATTTGACATCAGCATCACGTTTAGTTCAAAGTAACGCGGGACGGCCGGGGAAATTGGGGTAGGAATCTGATGGCTGCTTAATGATGTAATCAAAGTAATGGCACTCATAGTGTAAATAAAACCTAATGAGCGAGAATATTTCACCGTTAATGACGAAATAATTCCGCAAATGGTATTTACATGCATTACATGGTTGGTACTTTTCCAACTTTACACCAGTAGTTTGGTTAGGAGATACACTGATATGATGTTGGTTTCCTTATAAGCTTTCAACGATTTTTGCGAAGATATAAACAATATCTGCATGGCTATAGTTGATATTGTTTTAGAGTGCGGATACATTTGACTTAGTTTCTGTAAAGTAAGTTAACAATCAAGACAATCAGGCAATATTTTTATTATTCTTAAAATAGTTCAAAAAAAGATTTCGTATCTACTAATTCAATAAGACACAATATTGTGCAAAGAATAGCTTTATAGTTCAGTAGTTATTCCCAAGTTCAACAACAAGTAATACGCAGCTCAAATAGTGTTGAATGCGACTTCAGGAGAGATTCGGTTGAGATGATCACGTGGCTATAGGGGTTCGAAGGATCTTTCCATCCTACGCTTACGCGATGATTGATGTTATCATAAGTTGCTTCCATAATGATCCAAATACTTTAGTTTTTTCGAGTTTAGGAAGCTCTTTTCCATGCAAGTAAGTATCTGAAATAGGCCAATATGGATCAGAGAGCGGGTATCACAGACACTCTGACTTATGATAGCTCCATCGTCAGCAAAGACTAATGAATGCACATTGAGATAAGTCACTTTTCTTTTAAGCGTACGAATATAATCTAGGACTTCCCGGAGGGTAAAATGTCGCATCATCACCTCTATGTGGTGTCCTCTGAATGAGCGTATGCCAAATCCATCTATGCATACATAGCTGAACACTCGGACCTGCGCGAGCACATCTGGGTGAACTTCAGCATTCATGTCGAACCGGACGAGTCATCTCTTGTTGACCTGAATGGGGTCCCGCGTCTCAAAAGTCTAACAAGAGCCCTCAGAAGGAGGATAGAAGGCGGATGAATTCTCTAGATGGAATCAACGACGGAATCCACGGACGGTTTGGTGAACAGCTTACATGAACTAATTCGATATATTCGAAGCTCAGGTCTGTAAGGATTTCCATGACTTTATCAGGGTTATAGAATAGAGATGGTAGCGGATGAACCCTAAATGGGTCAATGGCAGCGCTCGTACCTCCGAAGTGAATTACTGATGTCGATCTTTCAGACCGGCCCTGGGTGCTAGGTGCTAAAACCCATGGAACTGGCCACCAGGTTAGTGGTGATGCCGTAAAAAAAATAGTTATAAGAGAGACATCCGCCTCGGATAATATTAACGATCCATCTCATTTGGCAATCAGACACGGAACGTCCACGGACCATGATTTACAAGTATGCACCTGGAATGTACAAACTCTGTATACTCCGGGCGCAGCTCACCTTGTCCTCTCGCAGTACAAGGTAGATATAACTGCGATCCAGGAGATACGATGGATATGATCAGGTATGTAGAAAAGAAGTAGCCGCGACATTTATTGCAGCTATCACAAGAAACTGCACATGTTAGGATGCGGATTCGTCGTCGGGAGGAATTTTATGACCTTGTGGAAGGAGCTTAAATGTTAGGCAAAATGAGTTGGTTTACAAAAGGAAGTGCGATTGAAAGACTACGCTGTCTCGTATGCTAGAAATCTTAGGACGGCAGTCTATCAGGTAGAGGCTCTCCAAGTGTCAGGTATCCTTCAAGTATGTAAGTATATTTAGTAACAGGCACAAACTATTTTTCACTGACGGAAGTAGATGTGCCCAAAGAACATTTCTGCTTTTCTGGACGAAGATGTGACGTGTTTTGCTCAGATGTTTGACGAAGCATTGGTAAATATCAGCAGCTGCGAAAGAAACAGTCAAAAGATTTTTTTTTTTTTAAATGTCGACTGTGTTTTCTCATATTAAAATTTCCTTCATTAAGTGCAGTACAACACAAAAAACACACACAGAATAAGGTTCCATTCAACTTTGTTTACATTTGCAAATTGGTTCGAAAACTTTTCTTTTATTGTACTTTTAAATTGCTGAAAATTCCATAGTAAAAGCAAACTCATGTTTTTGAATTACCATCAATCAAACGCTTTATAACTTTTCTCCTGCACAATTTTAAATGTCATTTGTTGTAATAAATAACCTTCGTCAACGGACTACAACGTGACATGAATGGTGTTATAGAACACACTACAAGCGTGCTCTTTAATACTTAAACAAAATTTAAATTAATTCAGTTCAAGTGAAAATAGTTTTTTTTTCGTTTTGTATAGATTTTCCCGATATCATCACAAATAAATGTATGTGGGTCCGGATTTAATCATGACTTGTTTTTGATTGTTAAATAATATACTTGATTCGAGATAAACGTCAAGCACTTGCTCCGGATGTCATGCGGCGTTGTGAACGCGGATCAATGACAGTTTAACAGGTGTTAAAAGCTTCAAAATACCCATTGTATTGTTTACGGACATAAGAAATTTAATTGTACAGACATAGTCATTCTATCAATTGGAAAGTAACCGCCTGTCTAGTTGTACGTAAGGTCAGAAGCAATGCGTTTATAATACAATATCTATCAATGAATCATAATAGTTAGTTCTAGTTTCCTAGACTTAACTGAATATATTTCAAGTATGCATATGAAATTTAGTCTAGTCATAATGCAAATGTATGTATATTCTAACAGAGGAACGTATGTTCCCATATTAAACAATATTACATACATATATGCAGGCTGATTCAGTGCGTAACAGAAACAGAAAGTGATAGGGCGCAGTGTAAGCTAGGTCATGTTGGTGTGGCTGTCCGCTCTCATATGCAGTTACGTATAGAACGCGGAAAGAAATAGATAAATAATAGGCCGTAAGCAGCCCATAGAGGGCCAAGACCTAGCTTCTCACAATTGTACATGTTGTGCGTGTTATACATTTCTGCACGTACAGAAGGGACCTACGTTTTATGCCGCATCCGAAGGGCAGAAAGGCTTTGAGAAGCTTTCTCATGACAATTATACTCTTGGATATTTGTCAGAGGTGGGGCCGTGAAAAAACTTTTGATGGTATTTTTCTGGATTCGAACTTGGAATCCCTTGCGCAGTAGTCCAACGCACTAACCACTGAGCCACGGCACCCACTTAACGGTACTTTACTTAAGGCCAATTTCACAAAAAGACGATTTTCTCGAAAACAGCTCTAACGATTTTGATTAAATTTCATATTCGAGTTAGTCTAGACAAATGCCGTAAGATGGCGTACCACGTTTTTGGTTAAAAATACGTATAGCGGTTCTTTTCTTATTAACTGAATTTAGAAATATGGCCATTTCTTGCCTAAAACTCAATGAATTTTCACAAAAATCTATATGTGGATGGAGCCTAATGTTTTATAAAATGTGGCATTTAAACTTATACAAAATTTTTGAAAATATTTTTTTAAAAACTTAAAACTTTTTTTTTTGTATTAAAAATTTACTCTTTTTTAACTATCAGCATATATAGGTGCAAGTACGTACGATCCAGTCGTGCACTTTATTTAATACGAGAATGATTGTTGCTGACTTCCAGACAGAAGGAAAACACGGCGTTTGGAGGAAATTATTAAAAGAATGAGTAATAATAGGGAGTAAATGGAGTAATATAATTTTAACAAAGTTAGGGTGAATATCATCAAAGCTTACAGATTTCTATTTAATATTTATTATAGCTTTAATAACATCACTTTGTTGGACATCAGAGAAGCTTACAGAAGTAACAGCTGTAATTTTAATTACTGGCTTAGGTGGAGAGGAAGTTAGTGATCGCGTTTTCGCGAATTTAAAGTTCAGTTCATCAGGATCAACTTTTTCGATATCAACATTTTTCTTTTTACCTACTCCTATGTATCTCGCGCATGTTGCTGCATAAAGTTCTTGATGGTTGAATGCGACTGTATCGATTAGCAAAGCGAGATCTCTTCGCTTGCCTAATCTTCGAATTAGTTCCATTACGAAGACCCAGAAAAATATTGTACAGCTCAGGAAGCTTAAAACGCTTCCACCTGTTGAATGCTTGATCACGTCAATTTTTAAGTTTTATAATTTCAGGGGTGAATCACGAAAGAAAGTCACTTTTGGTTTGTTTTGGTTTTGAGTGGAATGTGTTTGTTGTAAAGAGTACGTATATTGTTTTGAAAACAGTTAAATTGATCTTCGGGGGAACTCATAAAATAAATTTTTTGGCAGTTTACACTACGGATGTCCTGCTCTAAAAAAATCAATATTTATGTTTGAAAAGTCTCTATGGGAAATGGATTGAGGTAAAGTATGGAAGTTATTTTTAAGAATTGCAAATATTATATCGTGCTTAGAAAAAATAGGATATAACTTGATCGTAAAAGACAATTTCTTGACCTTTTTTTTACAAGAAAGTCCAATAGCGTGTTAGCAGTTTTGGGGAAATGTTTCGGAACCATCTTTATTTAAAATGTTACAGTAAAGATCCCCGCAGATGATTATTTCAGTAAAAGAGCTTGAAATGTTCTCTAAAACTGAATTGAATGTATTTTACTCCTTTTCTTCATCTTTAAAGATTTTTCAAAAGTCATTGCAGGGGTGCCCAAACGTCTAGCATGAAGGCCTTATGTACAGTGTCCTATTGGATTACCTACAATATCCAGCAGATACATTATGTTCAATTCTGCAGAACGAGTAGTTCTTAGATCTATTTATTTCCTGTTAAATGGGATATGTTCGGTTTTGTGCAGGTCATTTTGTCTTTTGTTTATTAAAATATATTTTGGGGCAGGGGCTCATTTGTTCTGATCCTTCTGATATATATACATATATTATTCATTCTCTATATATATCGGTGAATGTTATACAACAAAGTTAAAAGTTTGTGGTACGACATAGACCTTGATGCTCAATTGACTTTGCTATGATGATTAATATACTCAAATTGTGTCCACAATGGGATTATCCGGTGCCATGAAAAAGCTCTAATGCAAAAAGGTCCAAAACATAATTTTGGATTTTATTGCACTTTCAAAATTGAACTAAATTTTAAAAGTGCCGTAATAGAGATTATTGCACTCAACTACTTGTACTTACGTACTTGCACTTGTATGCAGTTAGTTAAAAATAAATTAGTTTTAATTTTTTTTTTTGTATTGTTAATTTGTGAAAAAAGGGTTCAGTTCATAACTTTATATACAAAAAACCTCCCATACATATCCCACTGTTATATATACATATATATTATCCACAATGCATAAACAGTAGAATATGTATGGGGGACAAACTTTATTTCATGGCACCGATGATCCTAATATCACTCGCTATTGACGGTAACGCTGATGGCTTAAAATCTAAACCACTTTAGGTATATGTTATGAAGCACAGGCTCAGGTACTTATACTAACAATGTTCGCAGATATGCCATTTGTATTTTAGGTGGAGCTTCACTGACAATAATAAGGCGTTGGCATTCAAGTTCAGCTTAAAGCGTTGATGCCATTTGTCACAAGATCTCAAATAGTCAGAATGTGTAGATTGTGAAAATACACCGATATGCGTGCCCTAGAGAACTATAAATATTATGTACATAATCATACATACATACCTATATAATGTAAGTACATACATATTAAAGTTCTCCTATGGATTGAGAAGGGCCATTATAATAACTTATTCCAGCAGTCCTTGATGTAGAAGCGCATGTCATCATTAAAGTTGATTTTATTGGTACCACCAGCTTTAATTGACTCTTTCAAGACGATCCAATTTTCGAAAGTGTTATAGACTTAAATGCAATGCATATATACCTCAGAGAGTCAAAAGATAGGGTTCGAAGTTGCTGCGAACTTTGTTGAATGGACAAAGTGGTGTGGCCAGTTAAGAATTATCGTAAACCATGCTCGTTCCAATTTGACGGGGTGCCGTGGCTCAGTGGTTAGTGCGTTCGACTACTGCGCAAGGGTTCCAAGTTCGAATCCAGAAAAATACCATCAAAAGTTTTTTCACGACCCCACCTCCTCCGAATGACGGACAAGCATTCAAGAGTATTTACTATCATGAGAAAGCTTCTCAAACCCCTCTGCCCTTCGGATACAGCATACAACAGTAGGTCCCTTCTGTACATGCAGAAATGTATATACCACGTACAACATGTACAGTTATGAGAAGCTAAGTCTTGGCCCTCTATGGGCTGCTTATGGCTTAATATTTATTTGTATGCTCGTTCCAATAAAAGCGGCTCGAACAAAGACATCTGGTACTGGCGCATTACAAATCGGCACACTTCGTCTGTACTCGATGGTGAAACGTCCGTCATTGAATAATTTGATTTATTATTTTCGCTAAATTCATTCCATAATTTTCTCTGTTGGCTGGAATAGAACGAATTCACACAATTTTTAGCGCTGTACTAACGAAGATCCATCCATCCTATAAAAAAACTAAAACTATACAAACACATTCTATCCAAAAAGCATGGATCGATTTATGTGATGACAAACGTTTCAAAACCCTTGTAGATAACCACTAAACTTAATCCAGAAAATAGAATATTTCAATAGAAAAAACACCAACATGTCTCAATTTGAAATTGATTTTATCAGAACTTTTATTCCCATTCATTTTTAGATAAAGTAGGTACATACGTCATTTTTATGTTTAAAGAAAAATTTAAATAAAATCGTTTCGGTAAATATATATGTCTTTTTGTTTTTACGTTATTAACATTAGAGTACATCCATTTTAACAATCAAGTTTTATTTTTACAATACGAATACAATGATTTGTTTTCTCTTTAAAAAATAATTTTCTATTTTTATTTTTTCTCTCAATTGGACCAAAAAGATATCGGCTGTCTAGAATTTTGTTTGTCACTTGTTAGATTTTATTTTATCATTATATTTGTTTTTTTAATAAAATTTAAATATTAAATTTTCATTTTCTTAAATTGTGTACAAATTGTATTTTTTCTATTTGTTATTTTCTAAAATATAACTCCTGATCTACTTTTTCTTTTGTTTTGAAAATTGTTTCCTTATACATCTCCTCCCGAGGGTGATAAATTTCAGTTGAGGGAACTGTTTTTTTTTTTGTGTTGTGTAGCGGTTCTAAATAACCACTTCCCACAATCAATCATTCGGTGAACTGTCAGCCTGTTCTTGTAGGTCACATTCGCTGTCCTTTCGCAGGGTAACCTTTGGCTGCTGGTCCACAGGATTAATTTTCTCCGGTGTCGCTGAGTTGACAGCGATAGTGATATTACAACCGACACTTGTCGGTCGAGTGTTTAGGTTCGGTGTTCTTGTTAACAAAGAAGAATAACTAATAGCAGTACTGCCTCCAATGCCGCCACCACTGCCAATGGTACCAACATTGCAGCCACCAAATGCTCCAGTGAATGGTGGTTGCTTTTCTATAGCATTTAAGTGTGACTTATTGTTGGTGGTGCTGTGAAGTTGTTGCATGCAATCGCCTCGGTTGTCAGCTGCCATTTGCTGGGGGGACAACTGCAGGGGATGTTCTTTACGCTCTGTGAAAAAAAAATATATATATACATAGACATTTAAAAATCGCTCTAGAAAAATAGGGATTTATTTTAAGTATCATTTTAATGAAACTCATAATGAATCCATTTACGTAGAGAAGGTGTCATGGCTACCATTCAAAGTTAATGTAACAGGGTGGTTAGCAAGGTTAAAGATATTTGCGAGAGTCATTTGTTAAAGGAGGTGAAAGAAAAAATTCTTTCTTTTTTATTACTTGCATTTGAAACCACTGATGCATGTAGAGTGAGGAGAAAATTTGACTACTAATTAAAAGGAACAACTTTTCCGATATACGCCGCACGATGATGATATAGAAGGAGGCATCTTAATTTTAGACATTGCTAAAGGTTTGGGTTACTTTAAACTGGGTGGATATGTAGTGCCTACAATATACTAGACGGGGGATTGTGTAGGCAATATCTCGAAAAGAACAATTTGTAAACAGTGTATTGCTAAAATAGATGAGCTGACCTTTTGATTCCATTTTTCTTGAATTAATCTAATCCTCAGCATATACATAGGTTTTCTTTTAAGAAATAACTGTCATAAATATGGTTTTTACTAGCTTACCTCTGCTTGCCTTGGTTCGCTACATTATACATATGTATGTAGTTATTTTCTAATCACGACTACTTGTTTAGTTGAATCATGGATTATTACATACATAATTTACTCTATGTAAGTAATTCTATAAGCTCCATGTAGCTTTTTTTTCCGCCTATAAAACTGGGACGTCTTCCATAGAATATGTTAATACAGCAAGAAACTTGTGGTTGGTATTCAATAATACCTTATCTTGGGCCGATCATGCAACTGTCATAATCGGAAAAGTTCATAAAGGCCTCCGTTTGTTGCAGCTCACCCAAAGCTCTGTGCCTATTAAAAACCTAGATGGTGCTTGTTAAGACGCTGCCCATATTATGGTATGGATGCGAGGTCTCCTGTAAAGTTGACTACAATACGCAACGAAAACTTAATGTCATCTAGGTATAACAACTTGGCAAGGTGTGTCTTTTATAAAAGATATCATGACCATATTTTCAGCTTCTCAAATCAGATCATGAATCTTAGTTTTGATAACCTCATTCAGTTCAAGTCACTAATACTACTGCATGGCATTATGCACACTCAATAGCCCGATTATCTCGCTACCCACAAGACTGAGGGAAAATCACAAACGCAATCTGTTCAAACACTTGGCCAGTGATACACAATAAACTTTGTACATATCTTATCAATCCTTCAATAGTTTAACTAATTTGTGAAATGTTACAAACTTGTCCTAAGAACAGTTCCTAAATTCTTCTTTTTTTAGTCATGCTTATTTTGAGATTCGAATGAATAGTCAATTGTTTCGAATGTCTCTATTCATTCGAAAGATTTTTGTGTGTTTTGAGATTCGAATGAAAAAGGTTCACTTTCGAATGATACCGCAAAATGAACTTAAATAAATTCAACTCTTAAAGTCAGCCGTTTGACATTTCTTTTTATACAGGTTGACCATACCTCGTTTTCTTTGCGTGAGAATTCTTCTCTTTCATTTTGAAATATTTTTACTAGTTATACTTTGACGCGTTTAAAGACGAAATTTAAGTAATACATTTTATAAAACATGTTTTGTATACCTTTAATAATATCGAGCACGAAAACAAACCAAAATAGAATAACATACATGTATATATAATTACAAGTCTCATCCACCATATACTCGGCAGGAATCTGGTCACTCTACCTTTATTTTGAGTGCTGTCGGTAGTAAAATAGACATTTGCTTGGTGATTTGTTTTTAGTAATTAGAGTTGTTTATAGATAAAATAAAATGTTGCTTTCTTTTGTGGACAGTTCGAATAAATAGGACATCATAGAAAATTTAAAATAAGAGTAAAAAATAAAGTTGTGCATTCAATCGTCTTTCTTTTGGAGTTTTGTTTACATAGAACTTGAGTGGGACTATCTTATTTATACGAATTGCCGGCCACCAGTTTTTCTGATTAGAACGGGTCTCATACCGGCTGGATCAGAAATTGTCAATTAAAATTACTTCATTTACTTTTCTTTCTTTTTTTCATATTCAAAATATACGTGTTTATGAATCTTTGCGCCAGGAAAATATGTTCGAATGAAAAATGACATTTGTTTCGAATGAAATAGGCACAATAAGTGATTTTTCGAAAGTTTGGATACATTTTCTATTCTTTCTATACATTCGAAAGTCAAAATACAGTCTATGCGAAGTCGACTCACTTTCGAATGAATTCGAATGTCAAAATAAGGCTAATTTTCTTAATTTTTAATTTTTTAACTTTTCTAAGCTCAGATTTTTATTAAATCTTTCACAAATTATGAGATATTCTAATCTTACTGTGAATTTATTTAAAAAAGAACAAATGAATGAATGAATGAAGAAATCCGTATGACAAGCCTAACTTATCCACACTGATCATTATAGGTGCATGTAAATTCCATATTTTAAGAACAGAAATATCATTCTACTGAAATCAACATACTTATGTACCTTATTATGCTTTCATACAAAAGACTGGATAACTCAAAGAAAAATCAAAACCTCCATAGTTAATACGGTTATACTAAGCCCATATAGCTTTAATTGTTGTTACTAATAAAACAAGTACAAGTGTGGGTTGGTAAAAACACAGCTACATTAACAGCAGAAACTAAAGCCAAAGTGTTTATGTTCATAATGTGGTACATGTGGTCTCTAAAAAACGTATTTAAAAAGACGTATTCAAAATATTTGATTCATATTCTAAGTACGTAAATGGTTTAGTTTATTTATCAAACCGCCTATTTAATTATTCACCATAGATCTTCAGAACTTACAACATACTCATAAATAAAGCAAAGACTGAACTTCGGCCAAAAATAGTGTTAACATGTGTCATGTAAAATCTGACTTGGGAAATAGAGCTGTCATATGATTTAATATTTATTAGTTACAAGTTAAGATATAACTTCATTGCAGGCCTAGTTTTTCCTGACACATGTCGAGCTTCCCACGTTCAGTTGTTTTAAAAATGAAAGAATATCTGAGCCCCGGTGGGAAAGAACAGATATTGATAGAGAATAGGGAGGTATTTCCTTCACAAGTTTATGCTAGTAAAATTCAATCATATCCTGGCGATACAGAACCAACTAGTGTTAAAAAGAAGAAAATTTTCTATAGAACTGTGATGTCAAGTTCTTTTGACTCATTTTTCTCATTCACATAATTGTTTGTTATTATGTAATTTAAATCAATACGCATGCATATGACGGAGCGTTAAGTTACCCAAAAATACTTTAAAATCCAACAGCAAAGGATTTACCAACCAAAAATTGAACGCACTTTTGAATACCTCAATGTGAAAAGCACCCTGTGGCTATATCATATTAAATTGGGAAAGAAAAAAAAGATCAACCCTTAGGTGGCAAATGCAAAAGCCTGAAAACTTTTTCGATGCATACGAATATGAGTATAACGTTCACACCATACTATGTCAAAAATAAACCGACTATAAATAAAAAAGGACAGAGTGACACTGCGTATATATTTTATACCCTCCACACACCCACTAAAAAAGCAAAGTATATTTTTAAATTGGAAAATACATCTTACCCAAGGGTGCGAGCAGCTTCGGTTGCAGTGGCAGCATAAAGTCGTGTCCGGTTGTTGCGGCCCGGGGTTGAAGGCTCTGCACTGGTGGCACACTCAAGTAGTCAGCTGTGAAAATATATTAACCAAAGAGAAAATTCCCACAAGGGAATGGAAAGAGAGAAAGAAAGAAAGTGGTGTGATGGAAAACACCAGCAAAAATCAGTTTCAATTAAAGGTGTAGAGTTTATTTGATCTAACTATGTAGTTTTATATATACTATGTATTAATTTAAGTTCATTTTATTGTGGTAGGTGGCAGTAGGTGGTAATGGATGCTATGCGGTTCACATGTATGCAATGGGGGATGCTGCGTGAAAAGTTGCAAATTTAATCTGAAGAAGGAGCAGTTTTTAAGCGCTCTTTGAATAAATTAATTGTGCACCATACTGCGATATGAATGTGGAGGGGGCTTATGTATAGTATGAATCATGCTTTCATATTCACTGTTATGAGGGTGAATATTCCTATATATTACTTTTAGCAAAGGCTTTAATTAACGTTTTATTTACTTTGTTTGTGTTTTTTTTTTACTTAAGTTGTCAATAAAATGTAAATAAATTTTAAAAAATCAATGAAATGAAATATTGTAGATTTAGTTGGAAATATATCGTGTGTACAGCAAATAAATTAATGCAAATATCGAAAATGATATGCAACCCTATTGCATGCATGTGAATAAAGTATTTGTTTTTTTTTTTTTTAAATCTTGCTTATAAAAATTTACAAACCCTACAAAGACTGAATAGTAATGATGTGACTAAACGAGTTTTCTAAAGAACTGTATAGTTTTCTATCGATATTTGAAAAAGATAAGCAAATTAGAAGCTAAAAAGTTGTCAATGAAGTTCTGACACATGTGTGCTTCATTATTATTAGATAAGAATAAGTGGTCCAAATCTACAAGACACCCTTGAAAAACGAGCATGGAAATGTGACTACTTGTTACAGGTACTTTTTCCAGTTCTACAGGAAAGTGTTTACGTTCTGAGTCTAGTAGACAACCTATTTTCGTTTTTAAATGCACCTACTTGTTTGGTTCTGTGTGAAACAATGTTTTTGAATCATTGTAATGAATTTATATATTTAATGTTAATACATATATTGGGTCTGTTCGCGTACTTTTTGCACTAAAATTCGTAAATTATCAAATTTCGAAGATTGGGTGTAAAAATCTCGCAGAGAGAGCTTAAATTACGAAAAAGTAATCGAACGCGTTGAACAAGAAAATTTGCCCACACTTTAAACGTTAATGTAATGACATGAATAAAAAAAAAGTGCTCGAACGAATTTTGAATGTTTATATTCGATTTGATAGATTTGACAGACAAAAATTTGTAGCATGGGGAAATTTCTTACTCTCTCTCGTGACCGCTCTCTTCTGTACGCGAACGGACCTATTGTATTTTGAAAAATTTTGTATGTCCTTGAGAATATTATTTTTATACACTATTACGGCTTTGTAATAATTTGCTTGCGTAAGAATGCATTTTTTAACTATATTTAAAAATAAAATAAATAAATAAATAATTAAAAATTAATATTGGGTCATACGTAGACCATTTAGAGTCAATTGATAAACTTTAAGTCAATGAATAAATCCCTGCATTTAAATTGCTAAAAACCTTAGAAAAAACAAATAATTTGCTTAAATATTCGGCGATAACTTAAGCTAATTCGCATTTTGCAATAAACAATCTGTTCAAGTTTATTAAAAATAAAAACGTAGTAAGTAAGTAATATTTAAAATTGGAAATAATAATTAGGAAATGTGTCAAGTTTTATTGACAGAAAATTACATTGCATCTGAATGCCCTACCGTTGTATACCGTATTCGAAAGGCTGATTTAGAAATTCGGGAAGCAGACTTAGGTGACGAGGTAATACAAATATGTATGAATATGATACAAATAAACCTGGGCCCTGTTTCACCAACCACTTTTCACTTTGTACTTATCAACTTTTGAATTTATCTTTTCAAATTCTGTTTCATCAAACAAAAATTTGCAAAAGGGAAATTTTTCTTTTGCAAAATTGAAAAATGTACCTCTTTGCAAAATTCGTTTCACCAAATACAAATTCGCAAAGTGACAAGTAGATTTTTGCAAAATGCAAAGTATTGTCAGTTTGCAAAAGATTTTTTTTTCATTTCGTTTCACCAAAATAATTATATTTGCAATTTACTTTAAAATTTTGAAAAATTTGTCAATAATATGCAAAGAAAAAAGTTCATTTGCAGTCTAGCTTTTGTTGTGATTGTTGGTGAAAATAAATATTGAAATTTTGAAGCACGTTTTGTAGACGACGAGGATAGTAACATTATACAAATAGCTGTTAAATTAAGGACACATTTTGAAATTGGGAATGATTTTTCAACCCTTGAAAGCTTCCGTTTAAGAAGGACGAATATTGAATGTCTCAAGTTGGAGGAATCTGGCACTGTGTGGTGCTTCTGTTCCCGAGTCAAGGAGAGTCTTCACATTCTAGAATCCTATCTTTGTCCGGTTACAATGGCAAAAATGATCATTAAATCAATCCTTATCCGAGGCGTAATTTCGGTTTCGTTAGCTTTATTGCTTTCAGTACCGCGGGGAGCTAACCTACTGGACTAGAAAACGCTAGACCGTTCGCGTTTGCAATTTCAGCTTTCAGCCTACATGTCTAAGGATTTATACATGTAGTTGCTCGGGGACCACCGTGAGGAGGTAAAGCAAGCACTACACCACAAATTTGACTCCTAGTGCTACTAGTCCAACCCATGTTTTAAGCAGTCTATCAGTTTAGTTTCCCGATCAATCGCAATGCAGATCCCCTATATTACATGTGAGTGCAATTAAATAAACATACATACGCGCATATGTTTCATTTTGCAATTTTGCAAAACACGATTGCAAATGCAAAGTTATTGAAACACTTTCACTTTTCAATTTACAAACAAGTCTGAAAAATTGCAAAATGCAAAGTCGTCAAAACTTTGTGTTTTTAGTGAAACACAACGCACTTGTACTTTGAAGAAATTAATTTTTTTGAAAAAGTTCAAAGTACAAAGTGAAAAGTGGTTGGTGAAACAGGGCCCTGCTTCACAGCATATCAAAGACTGTAAATATCATTGGTATACTTTTCTCAAATAGTACTAGTCATATTACTTTGGATTTTTTTTTAAACATTTTAGCCCACCGAATATCCCATTAATAATATTCCTTAGTCGATTCATCTGGCAGTAATCCTTATACTCCATAGATCTTGAAACTTAAACATATTCTACTACTTCAAATTGTAAAATTTTATAAAAACGCACAATAATAGAACCGTATGTGTATAATGTATATATTAGAATTAAAAAAAAAAAGTGAAACGCATTTGTTAATGTTTGTAATGACGAAACCTATTTTCAGATAAATTGTTTACCTGACTGTGTAATGAATGCACAAACAGTCAGCTATTACGTGGCAAGTATACAACAAATGTCGATGATGCCTATTTGTGTTACATGACCATTATTCAAGGGAAAAATTATTTGACCAACAAGCAAATTGACTTTAAAAGTAAAACGTTTCAAGGACGAAAAACACCCAATTATTGCTATTGGCTTTCAAACACCCCCGAGGCTTAGAGGGCCATGCACGAGTATTTCCCTTGAAACTTATGTAGAAAATAAAACAATAACAATTGGTATGCCGCCCGTCTAACAAGCGTTAACGTGGGTTATGAAAAATGAGGCATAATATTCTTGTAAAAAATACTTAAACTATGTAAAAGCTTCAGGCGCTAAAGAAAAAAACAATTGAAATTTTCAAACAAGTCGGAGGAGTAATTGTTGCCCCGATGGCTGAACTTTAAACGTTAGGTTTCTTACATCCTACATACTTGTATCTTATGTCATCCTACTTGGTTTTATGGAACTTTCTAACGACATTACCAGAAGATACATAAAAGATGTAATAAGTGTGTTCAAGCTTATGAAAAAAAGGTGATTTTTTTTTGGTATACGAGGAGTATTTCTATTTTTAAGAAAACCAATAAGTTTGCTGTTATGCTTTATTCCTAAATGCGTCTTTATTTTATTAAAAATGAGCACACATATTCCTTTAAAAGAAATATAATTTTAGTTAACTAACGTCCTCGAGGACTCCCGCTCCTTCAGTAAAGTCGGTAAGAACATCAACAAAGCTTTCGTTTTCAGGAAAGGTCTAAGATAAGTTGACATGCTATCATGCGATCTTTTTTGTAGGTACTAGAGAATCGTACGAAACTCACAAGTCAACACCGGAGCTACAATCTCTTACAAGTCTGTACAATAAGTCGCTTACGCCGATGACATAATCAAAAGAATTCAAATGAGGCTTTTGTGTGTTATAAGATCGAGCCAGCAATGTTGGGTCAACATATATGCTGTCTACAAAAAGGACACTCAACTCAAATGAAGAATGATTCTTCCAATAGTAACACCTATGGGCTAAAAAGGCAATTGAGTAAAAAAGACCTATCTCGAACTTAGTAAGACACTAATCATCGCAGTCCTGATGTATGGCGCAGAGACATGGACTTTGACAAAATCGGATAAGGTTATCCTTGGTTGTTTTAAGAGAAAAGTTCTTCAATTGTTTTTTGGTCTCGTCACCATAGAAGGTAAAGGGTGGTTAAATTTTAAGGGCCGATGTTTTTTTCGGTCAATTTAATCATCCAAATGTGCGTACAATCGGAAAAATTGTGCAAAAATTTGAACAAACCGGGTCTATAGGAGATGTGAAAACACCAGTTGCTGCTGTTCGCGATAGTGTGACTGAAGAGCAGTCTAACTTAACTCGTCGTTGTGCTCAACAATTGCACTTCTCACGCCCGTCGTTGATGAACATTATGCATAAAGACTTGCATTTACGCGCTTACAATATGCAATTGACTCAAGACCTAAAGCCTCTTGACCATTTCATGCGCCGTGAATGGTCAGAATGGTGGTAAGAAATGGCAACAGTGGATGATAAATTTTCAAAGAAAATCATCTTCAGTGATGAGGCACATTTTTACCTCATCATTGGGCCGTATTTTTTCCCAAAATGAGGCCGGTCAGGCAGTTACTGTGAATGGTGTTCGCTATCGTGAGATGATAACGAACTTTTTAGGGCCCGAATTGCAAGATATGGATGTGGACGATATGTGGTTTCAACAGCCACTTGCCACACTGCTAACAAAACAATGGCTCTTGTGCGCGACAAATTCAATGGCCGTGTTATCTCACGTGGTGGTGATGTCAATTGGCCGCCAAGTTCATGTGACTTCACACCGTTGGACTTCTTTCTTTGAGGTTATTTGAAAGAAAAGGTGTAGGTCGAAAAGCCAGCAACAATTCAAGAGCTAAAGGATGAGATAATTCGGCACATTAACGGAATAAAACCTCAATTACGCCTCAGCGTCATCGAAAATTTGGACCATCGGATGGAGGAGTGCCGCCGAGATCGCGGCGGCCATTTGGCCGATATTTTGCTCCACACATAATTGAACCATACCAATATTATCATAATAATAATAGACAATAATTTCCTAAATATTTTGTGTTTTATTCAAAATCAACATCGGTCCTTAAAACTTAACCACCCTTTAGAAACCAATGTTTCTTAGGAAAAAATAAAATGGAAATTTACTAAATTTATATTGGGCGAAATTCCATATCATCGGCTAACCACTCTAAAGCGCTGGCGAAACTCATCACTTCCATGGAATTCGCCTTCTTTCGTTGTTCTTAATGCTTGTAGGCTCCTTAAATTCAGACACCACCCTTGACTTAAAGTATCATAGAATCAAATCTCCTTAAAAATATATTTATCATTTAATTATACTAAATAGATCGTTGAGATGAATAGCACTGTAATGTTTTAAATCAACAAAATATTCAAAAGCACTTCGGCTATTCAGCCATCCCTCACTGAGCAGTCGTACAGCCATTTGATTTAAGATACAAATTCTTTGTGCCCACAGAACCGAGACTACTGCCGAGATTTCGACAAATTGTCCTTAATGTCTAAGTAATTGTTCTCAAGTACTTATTTGGTGTATGGCTGCTTGGTGTAGGCACCCCATTCTTTTGTCTACCGCCTTTCGGTCGTTTTTCACTTCTCAAGATGCATGTATTCGCCATTTAATTGCCTCAAAACAAATTTCATTGTCAATAAAACTTCCAACTTAACTCAACTTTTCTGCTCTACAACAGCAGTAGCAGCAGTCAGCAAACCATCTGGAAAATTCATTATCATGCATAAGCGCCATCGGAGCAGTGGCGTTCTCCCACTTTGACTACCAAATCAATTCGGGCAACCAAGAGTGAATATTATTTACATAATTTCAGGATTCAGGATTCACTTTCTTTCGTTTGGTTTGGTATATTGTGTTTTTTTTTTTTTTTTTCTCCACTTTAAATGGTGAACCAGTGGGTAGGGCGCGGAAAGTCCTTTGGGGAGGGGGAGTACTGCGAACCGAAAGAAACGGCTTCCATGAATAATGAACCGAAATGAAGTAGAAGAAAATAATTCCCGATGCTCGTCTTCAGGGGATATCTGTTTATTTTTATTTTTTGTTACAAAACGGGACACAAGAGAAAGTCGCAGGCCCAGAAGGAATTTCCGGGCCCACACATAGATAAGTGTATTTACAAGGAAAAAGAAAATATATATATTAAAATAAATATGCCAAGAGATGCGTTCTATCTATTTACTAATAAAAATGCAAATTATTTTTTAGTTTGTTTGAATCTTTTTCAGTTGCGGTGGTTGAATTGGTTGGATGGTGGCTCTGTGGGATTGGTTAGGGCACAGGGTAGGTAAGTGATGATTGCGGCAGGATTTTTGTGGTGATTTGTGAATTATGGTGAAGGACGGGGGGATAATTGAAAACTTACAGTGCGGTGGTATTCCTGTTGGTGATTTTAGAACAGCGGCTAGAGGCACTGACGGCCCTTGAATACTTAATCCTATAACATTAACTCCATTCACAGTGCCTAGGCACGCGCGCGTGGGATTTGTAATTTGTTTGTTTTTATTTTGATTTTGATTTGAATTTTTAGTTTTAGTTTTGTATAGCGTGGGTGTGTTCGATTTGTAAGAAATCAACAAAAATTTGACAGGTTTGGCATTCACATTGACAAAAGAATACACAGAAATTTGATATACATATATATATATATATTGAGATGTAGTATCTTCCTAAGGCTAGCTATTCATATATGTTGTGTGTTTTCTTGTAGTTCTGTGGGATAGATGGGGCATGCTTTACCTATTTTTGCACTCCCGAAAGGATCCTTGAACATGGGTGGTTGGGTGGCAACCGTAGAAGGTTGGTGCGCATGATGCTGCTGTTTTATAGCGTTTGTTCGTCGAGCTGGCGGTCCCTGTTCACGTTTGCGCCGCGGTTGTTCGACGGGCAAGACACGACGACGTTTTTTCGGAAGCTTAGACCGTGCCTGTAGAAGGATTAATTGTAAGGAATCATATGCACAGTAGCGATAGGTATAAATGAAATTACCTGAGTGTGAGAATAGAACATGGAGAAGTTGCTAACAATAACAGGTACTGGTAGTGCTATCGTCAATACACCGGCTAAGGCGCACAGAGCGCCTACAAACATTCCCGGATAGGTTTTAGGCGCCACATCTCCATAGCCTACGGTTGTCATCGTGACGATGGCCCACCAGAGACCTAGAGGAATGCTTTTGAACTGGTTTTCTGGGTTATCCTGTTAAAAAGAAAATTAAAAAGTAGAAAACAGCATCATTCTTCGAATTTACCTGCAACTTCTCCGCATAGTAGGCCAAACTAGCAAAGAACACTATGCCGAGTACCAAGAAGAACACAAGTAATGTAAGCTCTTTTGCTGAAGCTTTGAAAGTATGTATCAGAATTCTCAAGCCCGGCGAATGTCTGGTTAATTTGAAAAGTCTCATAATCCTTACTATCGAGAACGCCTCTAGAAGTCCAGTGTGCTCGCCCATTCTTTGCATAACGTCCGTATAGAAACTCAAGGTGGCCGTGAAATCGATTATATTCACCGGTGACTTTATGAACTGCCAGATATTCGGTGAAACCTACCAACAAAAAACGATCAACTCATGTGCATATGATATTCCAATTCCACTTACAATTAGTCTTATGATAACCTCAATGAAAAACCAAACGTTACACACCAATTCCACGTAAAAGAAGGCTCCATGTGGCTGACCATATGACTCATGCCAACCATGATGATGACGGGTTCCTCCCAGAATTTTCTGCTCAAAAAACTCATTTAAATCGCTGCCATTTAGAATTGAACGTTTTAAACGCTTTCGATTGGAACTTTTATACGTGAGATTGGACGAGTCGAAAACGCTGCTAAAGTTGCCGGCAGTGAAGTCCGTTTTTCTAGTGTTATTCGCAATGACTGGATTATTAGCGAATGTCGTGTTGAATGCTTGATACGTTGGTGATGAATTGGATGTGGTCGCTAGAGGTACTGATGAAGCCGATGATAGAGACGGCTCATCTGGGAAGTCGACCCGAAACCCCGGATGTGTCTTCAAGCAGAATGATATCACAGAAACGAATATGAAGAATACCGACATGCTAGCTACAATCTGAAATCAAACGGCAACAATAATCATAGAAAACAAAAAAAAAAAAAAACCTTGCAATTTTAAAACACTAACCTTTGCTGCTGTTGAACTAGATGGCTCATCAAAAAGAGCCCACACCTTCGGCTTAATTCGTTGCCAGCAATTTAGTTCACCATTACTAAGGGCTTCTTCGAAACCAAAAAGTCGTGCGATTTGTTCCTCCGATGGTTTTTCATTTTCAATATCTAATTTATCTAAAATTGCTAAAGTATTCTGATGGAAGAGACAAACACAAAATTAATAAGAAAGTTCCAACTCCTTCGGCGCTGTTGACTTACTTGTGTATCTCGATGTATACTATATGTTGACCAACAGCATGGTTCTACCTGATTTGAATCCAGTCCCCAGAATTCCAACTCCTCCTCAAACAATGGTCCACAGACATCTGTCGGATAGTGTAACTTCCCTGTCCTGTAAGGTTACATGACGCACACAAACACACAAAGCACATAAAAAGTAATTATTATTTTTTCCCCTGTTCGCCTTCAAGCGAGTTAAGTAACAAATAATTTAATTTTAATTTTCGTTCTCTTCCTTCTTCGGTAGAAAGACCCATCTGTTGGCCCTCATGCATTTGGTTCTCAGCTCAACCCTTTTTTTGTTAGCAATAAAATATGGAGGATAAAAGTCTTTGTCCCAGTTGAGCACTAAGCCGTTTTATGTGTGAAAGTGGGTGGCAGGCAAATGAGTGCGGCGGAAAATGTGGCACAAATTGCAGACTATGCAGCATTAGTGCATGCAAATTAGAACATGACACCGGCTTTATGCATGCACAATCTTAAACACTCACACACACAAACACAAACAAATGGGGTATAATTAACATTGACAGGATAATTTTCTGAGGTCAAAGAGCGTAACATTAACAGCTAACATTGGACTTGGACGTGTTGTGTTCTCATCTAACTAATTACTTGGATTGAATTAAGAGTATAGTTTGAAATTGCTAGTGTTTAGACACGAAGATTTTAGCAATCCAATTAAGTTCTTACGGTTATTAGCCCAAAATGACACAATAAGAAATAGAAATGAAATAAAATTAATTTAATTTAATTAAGTACAAACATGTGAATGAAAACAGTCAAGTTTAACGCTTTACTGTCTAAAAATAGCATGTTCTAGAGCTTACTCCTTTTTACATAACAAATGTATACATGGACCTATGTTCTTACTTAAGTTTATTTTAAAAAAATCGAAGATTGTGCAGCATAATTCTTACATCACAAAATCTTACGAAGAACAGGAGGCAATTACACAACCTTTAGCCGAGAGCAGCAAATATTCCCAGGGTAATTCTGTCGTGAGGATTAGATATACAGGACACGTGGCAAAAATAAGGAATCAATAAGGATTATGGAAAATTGTTGACGGAGATTCAAAAGACAAATTGTGCTTTAGCAGGAAAGAGGTTGGCAGATAACATGGTTTGCCCATGCTAAACAGTCATGCGCATAAGATTTGCAAAATCTCATTTTTGAGATGATATATCCGCGGTACGAAATTTGTAAATTTCAACATATCTAATCGGTCTGATGATACCCTGACTTTTTCGGAAGGACAGGAAATCCATTTCCACCCTCGTATTATCATCACACTCTAGTCCCATGAAAAGACTACTTTTGTCCGAGGAAGAGCTCTCTAGAAGTTGTGGTGACGAGGAAGGTATTGTGGGAACTATCCATATTCTATGTCGGTGACCCAGGTTCCAACGCACAAAGTACTAGTACCTTGCGATTCAATTCTTCAACAATCTAGAAGAGCTTTCCAGCACATCAATGGAAACTAAGTTTGGAAATTCATTAAATCACATACAAATAGTGTAACAAAAATTCTGTAAAAATCGAAGAATCTGAAGTCCGGAGAGAAATGATATTCAAAACTCAATTTTTGGTTCAAGCAACGGTAATATTTTCTTTAATAATATAAAAATTGAGTTGAACTGACTCTTACTAAAATCTATTACCATTTTCTTAAGCTCGAATTTATACGAAAAACTGTTCGCGTACGGGAAATTTTTGTAGTTTTTCGCAGAACAGAGCGCTCACGAGAGAGTAAAAAATGTGCACGACTGGGTCGTACGTACTTGCACCTATATGCTGTTAGTTAGAAATGCAACCATTTTTAATAAAAAAAAATTTTGAAAAAATATTTTTAAAAATTTTGCATAAGTTTAAATGCCACATTTTATTAGACATTTAATCCTGCCCACGTTTCGATTTTGATAAAAATCCATTGAGTTTTAGCCGAGAAATAGCCATGTTTCTAAAATCAGTTAATAAGAAAAGTACCGTTATACGTATTTTTAGCCAAAAACGTGGTACGCCATCTTATAGCATTTGTCTAGACTAACTCGATAATGAAATTTAATAATTGGCCTTAAGTAAAGTACCGTTAATAACGGGGCTAGAACAAAAATTCGGATTTCGCCTCGAATTGCGACGCTACAGAGCTCAGATATGAAGTTTGAAGCAAATCGGTCCAGCCGTTTAGGCTGCAGTCCAGCGTACATACACACAGACAGACAGACAGACAGACAGAATCGGCAGACCCTCTTTTTCGAGCTTCTCTATCATCGTAATGTCAGAATTCATTGTTATCTCGAGTTCGAATTTTTGCACGAATCCAATACTTGCCCTATATTATAGGTGCAAGTAAAAATTTCCCCATGCTACGAATTTTTTCGTAATTTTAGTTCTCTCTGAGAGAATTTTAACCTCACCCTTTGAAATTTGATAATCTACGAATTTTAGTGCAGAAAGTACGCGAACAGACCTATTATGTCAACAAATGTAGTGTAAACGGTCAGAAATAATTGTTCCATAAATTTTTTAAAAACTTTTAATTTATATGATGTTTTTGTACGAACATTTAAGAGTATAACACCGTACTATGTAGTTATGTATTTACACCCAAGTCAAATTAGTTCATTTGAAGACACTTTTTAACCTTATCCTAACTTTTTAGAAATTTCCGTCAAGGAAACCTAAAAGTTTAAAGATTTTTTTGCTTCAACAGATGACATACATATAAGCTTAGCTTCATGTTAATTATTTAATATGATGTTCGGGTGACTTAAACTTTGACCAAGTGTCACTCATGTCGATCAAGCATTTTTTCTTTAACTTTCAATTCTTCTCACTGAGTTCTTTTTAGACTTAAGTTATACCAGCCATAGGAAATTTTTAATAAAAATCATTTGCAACATTTTTGGTAAAATACAAAATAAAAAAGGTCGTAGCAAAACTTCCTATATCGCCTCTAGTTTTGACTCCACGGAAGTCAGATATTTTTTGTGAGATCTACTTTTGTAAGCTTTTCAATTTTCGTAATGACATAATTAATAACAGGATCTCATATGATTTTAGGAAAATAATACTAACCCTAGATAATATGTGGATGCAAAAAGAAAGTCAGTGATTAAAATACAGTGGAAATTCCGGAGCTCGAAATTATTCCTCAATTTTTTTACTCAACTTTTCCGACTAGCCTACAGGGCTTTCGTAAGCGGTATTTTATAGAAACGTAACGAATAGTGGTTAGACAAATACCATAAGCCCTTAATTTTGGTTGACGATTTTGTAGTAAGGCAGAAGATTTCAAAATTAATTTTGTTCTATCAGTACACTTTAGACAATAGTTACTCGTTACACAACTAAGGACCATCTACCGATTTTGCATCTTACAAACTACTAATATTTTAAAATAAATTTCGTTGCAAAGCTCCGTCAAAAAGGCATCTTCTCTGTATATACTTATGTATTTATGACATAATAGATTTTGCAAGACATACAATCAATACACATCTTTTATCATAACTAGCGAGTTCATCAAACATATTTAATTCTCGGATAGCACACCTCATGAAATTCTTTTAAACTCTTTTGAATCTATGTCCTTGATTAATCGCAGATAACTGGCTTACTTCACTATTTTCTATTATCGACCGTAAATTTGCAATGTGTTCGTCTGCGTAGATCTAAACAAAGCATGCCCCGCTGTGTTGAAATTGTAAAAGGGAAGGCGATAGGAATTATGTTATATGGCCCTCACGCCACTGCTTTGTATACCTAACATATGAATGCACCGATATTTTGTTTAATAAATACCTTATGCCTGTAGTTTATTTATGAAGAAGCGGTTAATCATAATTCCTGAGTTACCCTGGATTTCTCAGTCAATAAATAAATTAATATTCGTAAGAAGCCTATAGATGGCCAAGGCCTAGCTTCTCACAACTGTTCATGTTGTGCGTGGTATACATTTCTGCACGTAAAGAAGGGACCTACAGTTTTATGCCGTATCCGAGGAGCAGAGGGATTTTGAGAAGCTTTATCATGACATTTATACTGTTGAATGAATGACACTCGGAAGAGGTGAGACAATAAAAATAACTTTTGATGATATTTTTATGGATTCGAACTCGGAACCCCTTGCGCAGCAGTCCAACGCACTAACCACGAAGTCAGTCCATAGTGGTTGAAATAATATAAGTTGAAACAGCTTATTAAAATTTATGAAAACGCTTCGAAACGTTTTCTTCCACTTTTCACAAATGATCATAGACGAACTAAATTAGACAACTAGGACTTCCTTATTTCCGAAAACAGGCAACAGGCGGGGCCTTAATTTTGTGAGTCTCTATTTGTGAATAAATGTAAACTCCCTATTGAACCAAATATTCTCTGCAGATTGTTATGTAGCAACAAAAAATTGTGCACACAGCTTCGACAAAATGGCCGCGCTCAGTATTGTCAAGAGGCCAGCCGCTGAAATCTAAACTGGTGTGTGTGAGTTCCCATTTGATTTAGCTTGAACGTCAAAATTCAGAAATATGAATATCGGGAGTTCTTAACTTAGGAAAGCGAATCCGTCATACGACTGTCTAGTTTCGTCTATGCAAATGACGTAACACAAGTGATTAATGTAAAAAAAAAACTTCTGTTCAATGTGTTAATGTACGGTTTTCAAAGGCTTAAAATCGTTTTCAATCAATTACAATTATTCAAGTCATCAATTCATCACCATTATTCGGTACATTAGTTGTGATGCTCCTAATTGTCTTTACTTCCTATCTATTGTCAGTTCACTATTAATACGCTAAAGCTTTCAAAACAAGTGAATAGTAGTTGTAGCAATCCTTTAGATCTTTGAAATAACTTGGTATAGTCGTTTAGACCTTTTTACTTGCACCTATAATATAGGGCAAATATTGGATTCGTACAAAAATTCGAACTCGAGATAACAATGAATTCTGACATTACGATGATAGAGAAGCTCGAAAAAGAGGGTCTGCCGATTCTGTCTGTCTGTCTGTCTGTCTGTGTGTATGTACGCTGGACTGCAGCCTAAACGGCTGGACCGATTTGCTTCAAACTTCATATCTGAGCTCTGTAGCGTCGCAATTCGAGGCGAAATCCGAATTTTTGTTCTAGCCCCGTTATTAACGGTACTTTACCTAAGTCCAATTTCACAAAAAGACGATTTTCTCGAAAACGGCTCTAACGATTTTGATTAAATTTCATATTCGAGTTAGTCTGGGCAAATGCTTTAAGATGGCGTACCACGTTTCTGGCTATAAATACGTATAACGGTACTTTTCTTATTAACTAGTTTTAGAAATATGGCTATTTCTCTGAATGCATTCCCATCAAAATTGAAATATATAATATATGCCATTTAAAGTTATACAAAATTAAATTTTTTTTTTCAAAAATCTATTGTAATTTTGTTTTTTTAAATTCATTCCCCACTACCAGCATGTATGTAGCTGCAAGTATGTACGACCCAGTCGTGCACATTTTTTCAATTATAAAATACATCAGGAATAGAGTTATTTCTTTGTTTTAAGGAATGTTTCATAAGTCTGCGTAGAAACGCATCTTAATCTTTATTAATTTGCTATGTGATGAATGTTGTCATGTAGTTATTTAATTTCCGACCCCCAGGAGGCATAATTTCAGTTATTTTCAAACAGCAAAACATGTACCTTTTTGCCTGGGTTTAGTAAACTCCTTCTGTTTCGGAAATCGTGAGGAATTTTAAAATTAATTTAACTAAATCGCGCTCAATTCCAAAAAAAAAGTAGGGTACTTCACTGTTCTGACAGGTGAACCATCTCATTTAACGGTGTATAAAACCGCAATAAATTAACTACACTCATTCAGAGCATATAAACCTGCTTGCATATATATGGGTTTGAGAACAAAATATTCAGAGATGAAGGTTCATACGTAAATCACATGAAGGAAGGAAGAATAAAAGAAAATGGAAAATTGCTGCTCTCCCTGCGACATTGGAAAATTTGCTTTAAAATTAGTTTTTCCTCCTTTTCCTGTTTGGTTTTGTTGTGTCTTCCTCTATAAGTGCGAAAAAATGTCCTTATAATAAGATCTCAGTCAAAAGAATATATACATATATGCATATATGTATTCGGAAGCACAGACATAAATATCAAATGAAGCTGAGTCCTTGATAATTGAAATACAAAAAAAAAAAAACAAAAAAAAACATAATAATAATGTAGGACTAAACAGTAAAGAACAAGCAACATCAGTAGTAGTATCCTGCAGTTGTAAAAGCGTTCATCACTCCGTACTGTGTTCCATTGCTTTAAGGGGAAGACGGAGCAGAATGTCCTTGTTTCCCTGGCAATCCGCGCCATTGTCATCGGTTCGCACTCATCGTTATGATTATTGATATTTGTATTACACATCTCATTGTTTGCGTAAACGTTAAATATGTTTCAAAATATATGTATATATGCACACGCAGATGTGGAATGAAATTACTTGGAATGGCTCCTTTCTTCAGCTGTCACACATTTCAACGTTGTTTGCGTACTCTAAGGATTTTTTCAAGCAGAAATGAGCAATTTTTTAAAGCACGTAAATGGGATTTCTTGTTTTTTTGCTCTCCAGAAAACAGACAGCTTCATATTCTATAACAGTTGTTTCTTTTTTATTTGCTTTTTTATGTTTGTAAGACACACTGGTTGAAACGGGACTTGAGAACTTTTGAAGTCACACTGTCTGTAAAGTAGGCGCGCGCGATAGGAAGGAAAGATTTCAATTATTTTGACAAAATGTTTTTCAATCTCTTTTTTTTTGTTTGATATTGGACTCATGAGGAACTTCGAAGTAATTGGTATTCCACTCAAATAATAATAAATCATTTTAATGGATTTAATATGGACAGAATTCATGAAGAGCGTCATTGTAATGCAGGCGGTCGATCATTAAATGGATGTGCGGTCTGTATCTGCCGACACGTACCTATGCAAGTCCTTTCAGTTTGTCAAAGAATTTAATATTCTCTGATTGTCAGTGGCAAGTGCAGATTATACTGAGATCATAGAAAAATGTCATTACCTGAAGCCTTGACAGAGATTTATTCAAAAGCGTTGAATAGTGTGCCAGCCATTAGTTGAAGTCAGCACTAATTGAAATTCATTGTAGTGTTGTCGTAATGAAATGTTTTCAAGTACAGACTGATGGTTTGGGTAAATTTTTAAGAAGAATAAGGCAGAGAATTTATGAATGCGATTCCAGGAATAAGGATATGTGTGATGTGCAAAGCGAGTGCTTCCATTTCCATAGGTAAACACATGAAGAGCTTTTTGCTTAGAGGGTATTACGTACCTAGCTTTAAACAAAACGAAGGATATGAGGATATTTTGCCTACTATTTGTATTCTCTTCTAAACAAATAAGTGGTTTTCGGCGGAAGGATTTATTACTTTGTTTAGACGCCATTTTGAATTTCATAGGTCGTATTTAAACACTCAGTGCCAAAACGACATTAGCCATATTCGCAAAAAATATAACGGACTGCAAGTCTACCCGAAATGATGAAAATTATAAGAGGACACATTATTTTAAGACTGCGTTTATGTTGGAACTGCGATAAGCGATAAGAGCACTTATAAGAGCAACATTTTGCGTTTATGTGATGTGCATATTAGAATTTCGATGGAGGTGAAAATACAATGTTTTTGCAAATATGACCTTATACTTCAAAGTGAATGATGATAAAATAAAAGATAGTGTTTCTTACTATTAAGAGCTTCAAAATAGTAGCAGCCGTCACAATGAAAACTGACACAACCGATCTACAAGTCAGCAACAATGTTGCCACAATGATACCAAAGTATTAAAAGTAATAATAATATAATAATAATAAACTGTGTTTTATTATTCTATAATTTTTTGATATTTTATTTAAATATTCTTGTAGTTGACTTGGCGCCGGATAGATAGATAGATAGATAGATAGGTGGATAGATTTTTTGTAAAATACTACAGTTTTACTCATAATTCCTATTATTATACCTTTTGATACTTTTCTTCTGTATGCGGAGATACTTTATTCCAAACTTTTGCGGCAATATTGGTCAGCAAGCTGACGAGTTGGATAGTAGGGTTAGCGACATGGTAAGAAAAAGGGAGACCAGTAGTCACTTCGTATACACTCGCTAACATCAGGACCGTATCTGTAGGATGTATCCCCATCGAGTGCCGTTTTTTACCATCCAACGGCAAGAACAACAATTTCAATGTCCCCTTTAGTGGCCATGCAATAGCTCTCTAAAACGAAGTTTGAAGTAAAAGAATCGGCAAACACACTATAACGAGCTTCTCTATCAACGTAATTTCAGAATTGTTTAATATATCGAGTTCTAGCTTTTTCGCGAAGTCAATACATGTTTTACATAGAAAGTGCAAGTTAAAATGGACTGGAATCTAGGCAAAGTATTAGGTGTGGCTATGCAGGATGTGAAAAATATTGCCTTCTATTTAATTACAATATAAAACGTGCGGAACACTATTGCACGAAGCCCTCCTCGCACTTGCCCAGTTTTTTTTTTGGTCACTTATCTTGTTTTAACAAACACCGATCCTTTTGTTCTTCAAACGGTGAAACAAAACTTCTATGAAAATCAATGCGTCACTTCTCGTCGCTTTGCCATAGTCGCCATTTTTATCGTTTATCGGACCTACAACATAAATGCAGCCTAAACAGCGTCTTTTGGGTTCTCAGGCATTGTATATTGTATTGTCTTCAGCAATTCCTTTTGTACAAAAGGACATTTTTATTCTAAGAACCTAGAACTTTTTGTTTGAAATGTAAATTAACTTTAAGGGCCCAGTTCTATAATTTAATCAGGCTCAAAACGGCCTAGAATAAGAGAAAAACTCAGAAATCTCAACTTCATCTTCGATTCAATACAGCTTTCCAATAGTTCCCATAAAAACAATATTTTTTACTTATTTCAGTTGTGAATCATTCGCTAAATAATGAGTCATTCGCAGTATGACGTTGGCACTCATGAGTATTTGAGCGCGTAGTAGGCTCGCACTCATTCAATTAGAGTATTCACAATAGTTTTGAAATGTATATATGTATATGTAATTCAAAAGTCTAAAATCATATCTTTTTCCATTTTGAACTATTTACGATTTCGGTAAAAAAATTCATCCGCTCGATGAATATTGTTTTTTACTATGAATAAGCAAGTTATTCAATAAAAGGGTGCCTTTTTTAAATTCATAAATGGAGCTATGGATCTCTGAGGCATGAAGTGGCTTCTAAAGCTATCGGGTGAACGGTTTGGAGGTAACAGAGTCAAATGGCATCATTTGACAACGAAGTCTTGAACTGCACTCATCTTAAAAATTCCTTTATCGACTTGTCCCTTTAATTTAATTTAAAAACGACTGTCTTTATCGCACAATTAATATTAAAATTATTAGTAAGCCTTTTAGGCAAACATACTAATATTAGTTTTTTCTACTTGCCCAGAGCACTTATTTACTACGTTTTTCTTGTAGCAAGACAAAAAAATGCTCCGACATTAGTACGATTGAAATATTAATTAAATCAGAAATGACAGATGCTTTTCTCAGAACAATCCACAAGTTTAGGCTTGCCAGCCAAAGTCATTAATTTTTAAACTTTATGGTCGACTTTGAAGACAGGGAGCAATACAGTGGAGTAATGATTTTGAACCTTACTGTTAATGCCTCTTTTCGCTACCTCTATCTCTGCAACTGCTCAATTGTCCATTTGGAATGGCAATTTTTTAAAATCAATTTATTTCGTCCATTATTTTCCAACTGTTTTTCAATATTCCATCAACATTTTCTTCCTTTTTCTACCTTTATAAAACTTTTGTAAAAAAAAGAAAAACTGTCACCAATCCCCAAGAACCACATTAACACCTCCTCTACCGCCGCATAGTCTACTTATCACCTCCTCAAAAGAGATGATGGGAAAAATATGAAAATAATTTCTCCCCATTGTATCACTTGGATGTATTGGCAAAGCCATTAATATAAGTCCCTGAGGGATATCCAGGCAAAAATTGAAAACCATCCCATTGCTTCCTCTTCTTCTCTTTTCGTTTGTGTTTGGGTTTATGTGTGCCTGTCAAGAGCCATTCATCAATCAAGGATCTGTCCAAAGAAAAAAGAATCATGACTACGCTGAGTGTCAAAGTGATTTTATCGGAGCCAATATGGGCAATAAAAAACAAGGATACTCTAGAAAGCCATCATCATTGAGCTAAATTAGAACCGCTATATTTCCATTTAATCCTTTCCTACTAAGATATTTTCGTGTGTGGTAAACAAAAACAACATTAAACCAGTTTAAGGATGGTTTTGCTCTACTTCTGGATTAGTTGGTGATAACAATGTTTAGAGAGAAAGTCTGCACAAGGGATTTTCCGAAATAAGCAGGAAGTACAAATGTAAAATGTCATCATGCAATCAATTTCAGTAATTAGTTGCTCCTTGTAGCATCTAATTAGCTAATAGAAAACTTAATCACAATTGTCACCAGAGATTTCGCTCAGCTCGCTTTAAGTGAGAAAATATTATCGACGACACCCTCCACGAGTGGGCCACTGGAAAAATAAAAAACAAGATATACTTTACTCACCTGTAGTAGTTGAGGATCTGTGTAAATACACCCGGATGTCTGTCAAAGAAATACTCATTAAGCACCGGATCGTAATTGGCTAGAGCCTCTGTTAATCTGGAGAGTCGGGTGGCAGGAATTTTCTTGAGTGTTGCTTTGTACGTTTCATATCTAAAAAGAAAGAAGAAGAAAATAACAGAACAATATGTAGTATAAAAAAAGGAATTGTATACGAGTCGTGAAAACCGAAATTGATTACGTAATTAAAGTGCCTAACTAAGTGGTGTGCACCTAGCTTAGTGCTTTCAAGGCTTACTAATAGGTGTCATTATGGTCTTAATTACCATGAGGCAAATTATCTGAAGGAAGAGCTCCATACGTTTATGGGGGAATGTTAACTTTTATGACGGAAGTAACATATGAGACTGTGCTGACGTAAGTGCTCCTCTCATACATGGAACGCACTTTGAAAGAGAAATATAAGGAAGAATAATACAGCTACGCTATGGAAACGTGATGTTGAGTTAAGATTTCCTGCCAACGCTATTCAAAGGTAGAATTATGTACAGAGGTATTAATTTCTGTGAGGACGAGTATGGCATATGCTCTTACTTGGTTGCTCCAGACGGTCCTATGCCAAGTTGAGTGTAATTAGTGAGGTTTGCCTTGAGTTTAATGGTAGGGTTGTTCTTATGTCGCGATGTGTCTAACTTTACAACAATGGCAACTAGAACCTGAGTTGCTGTGTCACCATTCCTACTTTTCCCTCTCTTTAGACTTTAGAAGAGTATAGGGCATGAATCTTTATTTAATTTTGCTACAACTAGTGTAAAGGAATTACAGTATCCAAAAGTCTTAAATGCTTAGTCGTATGTTAAGCTGGCATCTTAAACCATTGCTTTTCATACACTTAAGCAAACACTTTAGTCTAGAATATTATGCGACTGTAACACTATACGAAAATGTGATTTTGCAATTGTATTTAACTTTCGGTTGCTCTAGCAATGAACTACAGTGTGGCACATTTGATTAGCAAAGTAAGCAAGTTCATGCTGCTAATAATGAAAGGTTTTCCATTAAGCGTTTCCTATCTGTAAATTTGAATAGAACAGACTGTTAGTGATTTTTTTCTGTGTGGCAGTTATTTTTGGCATTCATTCGTAATTCGCAGTATTTTTATCGGGTTTGTGTTGAAATACATAAAGTGGCAGGAAGTTTAGTACCGAACCTCTCATTTAATAATCGAATACACTTACACTACACCGTAGCTACAAACGGTACATAGTTAATTCTCACAATTACTCAAGAAATAAGCCTAAGAGGCCACTAAAGGTAGCCCTAAACAAAGAACATGCTCGCCGAACTTGCTCGTTTGCGTTATTCCCTACACTACGAGCATTCATTACGTGTTAATTCTTCATACCGTGAAAATGTGCGATAAAGAAGCGCAAGCAAAGCAAAATGAGGTTTGCTCGTGACCATGGCCCTACACGACATCGAATCCAAAGAATACAAAAAAATCGAAATTTTTCGCCAACAGCGAGCGGCTCGCGAACCAGCAGCTGCAAGAGAAAAACATAGCGAGCACGAGCAAGTTCGGAGAGCATGTTCTTCGTTTAGGGCTACCTTAAAGCTAAACGTCTCTGAAGATATTTGTCTAAGAAACGAAAAATCAAATAGTCAATTTAAACCAAATCTATGCAAAACATTGAACTTTCTTTAGCCATTGAAATAAAAATACAATACGTACATAGAAAAGATTTGGATGGATTGTAAAGGAACATATTTTTACTTGCACCTACAATATAGGGCAAGTATTGGATTCGTACAAAAATTTGAACTCGAGATAACAATGAATTCTGACATTACGATGATAGAGAAGCTAGAAAAAGTGGGTCTGCCGATTCTGTCTGTCTGCCTGTCTGTCTTTCTGTCTGTCTGCCTGTCTGTCTGTCTGTCTGTTTGTCCGTCACTCTGTTTGTGTGTACGCTCGACTACAGCCCAAAGGGATGGACCGATTTCCTTCAAACTTCATATCTGCAGTCTGTTGTGTATTCTCCAGAGGGAAAATTTTAATTTTTGTTCTAGCCCTATTATTAACGGTACTTTACTTAGGGCCAATTTGACGAAAACACGATTTTCTCGAAAACGGCTCTAACGATTTTGATTAAATTTCATATTTGAGTTAGTCTGGGCAAATGCTTTAAGATGGCGTACCACGTTTTCGCCTAAAAATACGTATAACGGTGCTTTTTGTATTTACTGATTTTAGAAATATGACAATGGATTTCCATAAAAATCGAAATGTGGCCAAGTTTTAATGTTTAACAAAATGTGGCATTTAAACTTATCCAAAATTTTTGAAAATATTATTTAAAATTTTTTATTATTTTTATTAAAAATTTATGCATTTCCAACAGTCGTGCACTTTATTTTCCTCTAAAAGGGGACTTAATCATTTTGCCCGTAAATTAACACACCAAATGCCACGACACATATAGGGTGATGGCATGTAAGGTCGGCCGCTTCTAGTAGTCAGCCGCCTCACCAAAAAATTATGCATAATAGTTAATGTTTTTGTAAAACATACATGCAATTTTTTTTTTCAAAAGGTTAATATATTTTCTGTCTTCGAGCAAAAAATTGTTGCAATGCAGCTGCTAGTTTGTTCCTTAAAATTATCACTTTGATTCAAGTTCTTGTCTAAACTGAATTTAGTATGATTTTAGTAGTATTTGTACTAGTGGAGTGGTTTACAAAAAAAAACTTAAAATCAGTGAAATATTGACGTTGAGAGCGTTATATTATCATCATCGGGCCGTATTTTTTCCCAAAATGAGGCCGGTCAGGCAGTTGCTGTGAATGGTGTTCGCTATCGTGAGATGATAACGAACTTTTTAGGGTCCGAATTGCAAGATATGGATGTGGACGATATGTGGCTCTTGTGCGCGACAAATTCAGTGGCTGTGTTATCTCACTTGGTGGCGATGTCAATTGCCCGCCAAGATCATGGTTGGCCGTCTTTATTATTTATTTGAAAGAAAAGGTGTACGTGGATGATGATGATTTGACACATTAACGGCATAGAACCTGAATTATGCCTCAGCGTCATCGAAAATTTGGACCATCGGATGGAGATGCGCCGCCGAGATCGCGTCCGATATTTTGTTTTGTTGATTCTGTTAAAAGGCTTTATATGTAACTTGATTGGAATTTCTCAATCTAAATCACATATGAAATTTAGTAAAAATCGTTAGACCCGTAATGTAAGGCTTATGCGAACTACTATTAGTATAGACGCTCTATGAAGGAAGTTTGATCAAAATTAGTCCCCCCGTTTAGGCTGTAACCTCGTGAACAGACAGATGGATTCAGCAGACCTACTTTTACGAATTTCTCTGGTAATATTCAAATTCTCGAGATCGAAAATCTGCTCGAATCCAATACATGTCCTATGTTATGGGTGCAAATAAATAAACAAAAAAAATGTTCCTGTTTGGCGCCAGTTGATTTATTACAAAATGGATATTTATACATATGCATATCCGTCATTGGATTCTAAACGAAGTAAACGAAATGTGTAAGCCAGGTATCACTGTTCGCACGAATAATCGTCAATAGAATATTTAGTTTAACAGCTAATTTTAAGCCCAACGTATATATATCATAACAATATCTAATATTTTTTTTAAATTTGATCAAAAGAATAATTCTATAAAGTAAATGTAACAACTTGAAAGAAACACCAACGCCCTGAGTCTCTTTTTTCTCAACAACTCTTACCTTTTTCCCTCCGAAAGTTCCATCTACTCAATTTTTTGTTCTCTTTGATTTTTCTTGCAGAGCTTTCAGCGAGCGTCGTCGCCCGCGCCCTTAAATTCTATTAAAAACTTCATAATTAAATTTTCATTTTCAATTTGATTTCCATATTTTCAGTTGAGCTCTTTTCTCTCTGTTTATTTAAAGTTAAATCGTTCAAATACAGTCTCTGTTTAAGAATAACACATTCATACATGTATTCATTTCTCTATGGGCCCATGAATAATTCAGGTACCATAAAGGATTCCTATTCCCAGGAACACCGTTCGTAGAGAAATGGGGTGACATGGCCATAAATTGGTTGAAATACCCATATCTATGGACATATTGCGTTTTGCTTTTCCGCATTTTTTTTTTGGATGATATTGAAAAAAGAGTATTTGGCACGTTGAATTAAATAAGCTTCCGGATACCCCCCTCCCCCCCCCCCATTCAAGGAGTGATTTCTCCAAAAGAAGGATCGATTCGACGATGTGAAAGGGGACTCCAAATGTCAGAGATGTTGTTTTTTTTTTTTTGTTAGATTTTTATATCAAGTTATTTTGATGATATTCGATTCGAAAGTGGTTGAATGTGGGAATATCCCAAACAAGTGGATAGCTTGTGGTTTTGCTGATGATGGTTGGTTTCGGTCAGAAGAAATGAGAAAAAAAAAAGCAACACTGAAACCCTTGGATAAATTTATCACTTAATTTGGGGAAAATTTAGTGGTTTTTTGGAGTGAAAATTGGGATAAAATATTTATAGGCACCCATTGCGGTTGGATGTATTCAAAGTGAGTGCGACACTTTGGGGGAGAATCAATTTGTTTTCTTTGTTTTAGTCGCATCGTAAAAACCGCAATTCATTACGTTGATTATGAACAACAGGTCTGTGCTATTCAGTACAACTGCTTCTAGGATTATGTATGTATAAGTGCTTCAGGCTATGCGAGTGGCCATTAAATACCATAAATTGACCCTTTTGGACAGTTTTGGATATTCATTACCTAACTTCTTTCATTAATACAAATAGGACTAAGTTAATAAACTGTTTTTGTTGGATTGAGATAAGAAGATTATTCATGGCATGAGCTGGGTGGGTTCATCCCTAGGGGTGGGGTATTTGTACAATGTCAAGTCGGACTATTAATGATAATGTTGTTCGACTCCCCACAGATTTGCTCCATTTGACGTGACTATTTTTCTATTTTTCTGGTTTTTACTCTCCATTAGCATTTTGTACTTGGGAAACGAACAATTCCCCCCACCAATGTGTCTGCCATACAGCTATTACACAATAAGTGCCGCATTTGTTATGACTGCGCCATAAATATTGTATAAAAAGAAAATAACTTAGAGCAATTTTATAGCCAAAATTTACCATTACCAGAACGATAATTGATTTTATATTCCAAAAAAATCATCGTATACATAAAATCCCATTTCAAAAGTCCCTCAAGCGTGAATATAAGGCGCTTCTTCGCAGGCGAATTTGGTATTGACAAAGTTTCTTTCTCTGTGCGCCATGCCATCCCCGTCATGACAGAATACAATATTTGTTTTGTACAGAAAATACCGAGTTAAAGGGAAATCCCATTTGGCAGGTTTACAAGAAGTTCAACCCTCTTCAGGGTGGCATACAGCACACACATATGAATAAAAATGGTTTCTGTACAAGATTTCACAGGATAATCAGGAAATTAATAGCAGAGCAGAAATTGCCCAGGAAATTGCAGTGGAATTGAGTACAAGATCCGATAATTTGGCAAAAAAATCCCACATCTACCTGGGGCACGTGTGCTGCCAAACTAGATGAGATGAAAAACTATGAACAGACGTTCCATCGTAGGGCTTCCTTCCTTCGAGGAAATGAAAACTTTATTGAATGCAAATAAATTTCATGACATCAGTTTTTCTTGCTCGTTCCCGTGCACATCATCAATTGGCAATCAGTATAAAACTTTAGCCCATTTAAATATTTTCATTTCCTTCGTGTTTTACATTGATCCCCACTACCCGAGCCCCACGCTGGATTTAGGGTTATTTTTTTTTTTATTATATTTGTATCTTTTTATGTGTGGCCTTTTTTTTTCCTGCTTCATTCTCTGTTTATTGGGGTCGTCTTTAAGAGACTCCGTCGGGGGTGGCATGAGCGAATTCAGTGAACTGTCAATTGAGAGGTTGGGCTGGGATGGAGAGAATGTATTCGGCCGAAGACGGAAGCGGAAAGTGGTTGTGCAAAATGAAACGACCACACGGACGACGGCGACGAAAGGAAAGACGAAGAAAGTGACAGACAAGAGCTAGGATGCCTCAAAGACGTACTTACACTGAATGTGTACAAAGCAGCCTGCTGACTGCGTCCGTTTTTATGGCATTTCTTTCATTCTTCGGGCCTTTGTTATGCTCGGCTCGTTTGGGTTGCTCTGTCGGTTTATTCCCCTAGTGGTCTAGGGTAGAACTATGTGTGTGTTCACTCAAGAAGACTTAAAAAAGTGGTGAACTAGAGAAACAAGAGTAGTGGGTGCCGTGCCGACTTACTTGGAAACGACGTTGTCCTTTTTTTCTTGCACAAGGTTATTTAATTTAATTTGAAAAAATAAATTGAATATACTTTGGGATGGGGGGTTTATGACCGCAGTTTTGCCAAAGTTGAGGTATATGAAGGGAAAACTTTCTTGCGTTATGGCTTAAGTTTAGTGCAAAATGGGCAACTGGTGGAAGAGCATGTAAGACCAAAAAAAAAAAGGGTTGACGTTCAAAAAGAATATCACGATTTGGAACTCTTAAATTGATCATTTTAATATTAAAGTTTCAAAATACTTAAATTAGAACGATTTAAGTAGAATCAAGTTAAACTCTGTGGGTGGTAGGATTTTGGGATTTACAGTATTTTTTTTTTAATCCCTACAAGAGTCCGGTTAGGGATATATTTTAAACGCCTGACAAAACTAATTCTAGTTTCAAATCAGTGATATTCCTCCATTTAAAAATACAGTGCACGACTGGCTCGTGCGTACTTGTCCCCGTAGGCTACTAGTACAAAGTAACATAATTGGCTTACAGCTGAACTACGACGACGATGTATGTGTACTGTGTCATAGAATAATGGACCTTTACCTTGAATGAAAAGAGCGAAGCACGTGTGGTGAAAATTAACTCGGAAAAAATAAAAGCGATCAGCCTAAGACTGAACCCATCAACTCATATATATGAATGTATATGCATTGCTGTAGACAAACGGTTGAGGGAGTAGAGAGTTTCCAATACCTAGGGAGTATTGTCTCAACCGATGGCGAAACGGAACTGGTCCACCCGAATAAATCTAAATCGAAATCTACAAATCCATAGCAATTTGAAGTAATAGTTTGGCGGAGTAATGTCATGAACCTAAACACCAAGCTAAGACCATTCCGTTCCAACATTGAATCCGTTTTGATATATGGATGTGGTATTTGGAAAATGACTGCCACTATCACGAAGAAGCTGAAAACGTTCGTCAATAGGTGCCTACGATATACCTTTAGAATATGCTGGTCAAACCCAGTGAACAACTGTATCAGAGAACGAGTCGTGAATACGAGTACCAAAGAGGCAGTGACTCTCCGAAAGGGTGACAGGTCCATAGCTAACCACGTGATACAATGGAACCCGCTTACTTAGGATGGCAAGATACGGACCTTGGAGAACATGGCGCAGAACAGTCAAGGCAGAAGCAAAGTAACTAGAAAAGAATTGAGGGGAGCTGAGGCACATTTGCATAGACCGCATACGATGGTTCTTTGGGAAAATTTACGAGTTTTGTCAAATCATTGGGTGTCAAAATAATTGTAAGTAAACAATACAGAGTAACATCTAGAAAGTAGACTGCTTTTTTTTTGAGAGAATTTTACTCCCGATCTTAAAAATTTCACAAGCTGCAAATTTTAGTGCCAAATGTATGTGAAGAAACTTCTTATGGCTCAAAATTTTCACAGACTTTTAAGCTGAAAAGAGATTTGCATGTCTCACATTTTTTCTTACTCTCCTTGGACGAACAAAAAAATATTTTAGTCGAAAACGGATTTCTAAATATTTTTCTTAAACATCGTCCATTTAGTAGCTACTTGTAAAGACAGGACCAGCAGAACAATATTTTTTACAGCTTATCATTGAACCTAAAACAATAAAATACACAACAAAAATAATAAAACAATAAAATTATCACTGATTAAGATGTGAATACATTTAAAATATTTAGTAGACTGCATTTTGCGGAACAAATTAAGTATTTTACGGGCTTGATGCATACACTACACGAATTACTTAGCCTCGATATCTCAACTCATTCCTTGTTGTACAGTGTTTCTTCTTTAGTTTAGCAAATTAGAACAAAAAAATAAATAAATATTAGCCCGTAAGCAGCCCATAGAGGGCCAAGGGCTAGCTTCTCACAACTGTACATGTTGTGCGTGGTATACATTTCGGCACATACAGAAGGGACCTACAGTTTTACGCCGTATCCGAAGGGCAGAGGGGTTTTTGAGAAGCTTTCTCATGACAGTAAATACTCTTGGATGTTTGTCAGACGCTCGCAAGAGGTGGGGCCATGAAAAAACTTTTGATGGTATTTTTCTGGATTCGAACTTAGAACCCCTTGCGCAGTAGTCCAACGCACTAACCACTGAGCCACGGCGCCCACGAGAAAATTAGAACAAAACTGTGTCCTAAATTAGGTAAGTCGTTTTCAGAGTATAAATTGAATAGACAAACATATTATATATTCCCCCTCTGTTTCTTTCCTTTTTAACGAAACATTCTCTGTAAATAGCCATTCCAACAAAATGTGGAGTTGGTAAACGCTGAACTGTAATAGTCGGAAGCAATCGGGAACTAATGTCAAAATTCAACGTTCAGTACGGTCATTTCCATACGTTACCTGTAATGGGAGTATGTATTCGGAAACATCTGTCAAGTTGTTTCACCGGTTAATTTTGTGTTTCCCAAAAAAAAAAAATCTATTGTTTTTAGAAAATAAATAATATAACTCATTGATTAAAATGGGATGCATGGAATGGATTCGTTTTGGAATTGGAAGTGAACAAAAGTGACCAAAAACTGAACGAATCGAAGCCAAAAGCTGTTATCGCCGCTCAGTAGTAATCTTTTGTATTCGAACTGTTTTGGAAGTGGTCGAAAGAAACCGTTCGACTATTATAGTTCAGCCTTAAGTTTTCTCGCAGTTTCTGGTTTCGTTAAGAATGATGAAACTGTAATGAGAAGAACTTACAGACACAGAAGGATAAAGTGAGAAACATAATCAACATTTGGCTGCATATGCACGCATATATAAACCCACGAATACACCCATCTTATGAACCAACACATAATAAGCCCAGCGTCGATTCGTTCAGTTTTTGTTCACTTTCGGAAACATTACCGAACATTAGAGGGAGCACTCTCAGTCCTCATTGCATATGCGAATTTGACAGTTGGTAGAAATTACCCACCCTTATGTGTTTACATTAATGATTTCTCTAATATTTGCTTATATCTTCTATTTGGAAATATTCGAATGAGTACTGCTTTCATTCTCGTTTTATTATATTTCTGCTTCTATACATTTTGTACGCGAAAAATGAAAACTAAAAACCAACAACGAGAGAAAAAAAAAGTAGGTTGTGTAATCGGGTGGCTATGTGGGCAAAAGTGTTATGGTAAGTGGTTGGAGTTGACAGAACATAAGCTTATGATTCCCAATGTTGATTATGGTTGGCCCTTAAATAAACAGTTTTCTAATCATAAACCACATTCTTCTAATCTCTTCACCTCACTCTAGATAGTACTCTATCGAAAACCCTTACGATTCTCTATACCTTATTGTACCATCTCTAATTTTCCCATCAATGAGACTTAAAAGAAAACAGTTTTTGTTCTAGTAGATGATGAACCTCTATCATGTTCCAGAGAAGAAATTGCGCCATATTACATATCTACTTTAAATTCTCTATCGATGAAATTTGAATTTTGAACTTTGAAACTTAGTTTTTATACCCTATGCAAAGGGTACATTAAGTTTGATACATGGTTTGTAATATGAAGAAATATTAAAAAAAGACCACATAAAATATATGTATGTGTTTGTATATAAATGATAAGCATCACTAGCCGAGTCGATTGTGTCATGTCCGTCCGTTTTAGAGCCTTAAATTTTGAGCTACATAGATTGATGAAATTTTGTATACGAGCTCCGTGCTAAATAACAAACATATACAAAATAACATATACATTCGCTTGCTCTACATATCTTCTTTACTTTGTATATGATCACGCCCACTTTTTAGGGGCGTTTTTCTTAAGTTATTTTTTGCGGTTTCCTTTAAATTAAACCAACATTTAGCAACAAAGTTAACAAAGTTGAGTATTCACGATCCACTTCAGACGGATTATAGCATTTCCATATGTTTTCGGTACAACTTGTAGTAAGTGATGCCAAGTGTAGTGACCATTATCGGGCAATGTTCAGTTAGCAAATCCTCCATGATATTAGTTCCCGTTTGTTTTTAGTTACAAACTTCTTTTAGCTCGTTTTTTGTTTATTGGCAATGACATGACACAATCGATATTTTCTCTCGCTCTAATGTATAAAATCATTTCTAGTGTACTAATGAGGATTGCGGGCATATGTATGTATGTAGGTATAGATAGATAGATGAGGAATTTACACATTTCATGATGACTTTTCTGTGCCATTTCGCATCCTGGGTCATTTCCTTCTGTATTGTTATGTTTGGCAGCCTAATAGACATTAACTTCATAAGCGTTATATATTCTGTTCTCATCTTATCAGTATGAAGTGTTTTCGATCCGATTGTCTTGATGTCTAGTGCCATGAGTGTTCCTTGACATTCCACAAATATAGTGACCCTATAAATATTTAGTTTCATAGCGTATAGGTATTATCTATGATTCACTCTCAGTAGCTAAGAATTTAGCTTGATTGAATCACTGATGTTCAGCCAAACACCCATGTATCTTTCAGTTCACGTGAGAAGATGATAGTTTATGTTACATAAACCATTCGCAACTTGTGGATAAGCTTTTAGCATGATTGCTTAACAGTTCCTTTAGGATGCTCAAGCATAAGCAAAAATGTCAACCACGACTTTGAATTGAATGTATTCATCTCAAACAGTTTTTTATTCATCCATCAACCACAAATTTACAAAGTCTTTGCTTTTCGATTTCTAGTTCCACTAGAATCCCATTTGTGTACATACAATAAAAATAGAAGACAAAGCGCTTGCTACAATAGACAATTAAAAATGATGTTCTAAGTTATTATAATAAATTTTATACAGATTTTTGCAGAAACTTTTAGCTTCATTTCGAGCAATAAATTAGTCATTTCTGACAGATTAATGGGCACTTTTCTTATCCCGCAGATCATAAAAATGTAATGAAGCGATTTTGAATAATATCCACGGCTAGTTCGTCAATGACAATTAAAACTCAGAAACCACTTACCATCACTTCCAAAGTCGAAATCTTCCATTTTCAAATTTATATCACTTGAATGTCGTCTTTCTCGTTTTACACTTGAATGAAAACAAATATTAATTTTCCAAAGTGTGTCGTAAATTCCTACCATCGTTCTTCAGAATATGAATCATCCAATACTATTAGAGGCTTGAAATGCTTTTCGCTGGCTATTTCGATGCTACTTAACGGAATTAATTGGCTGATAAAGGACCATGGCAACAAGTGTGCTTAACATTCAGAATGTGTGTGTGTGCGTGTGAAAGGAATTTTATTAAAAGCCAGCCACCAAAGATACGTGGTTTGCATGCTAAACACTTCCGCAACGACAGGGCAAACAGCACATCATCCTTATTTGTATATAGTCTATGCTGAAAGATTTAGGGTATTGATGGGGATTTTGTCTGTGGCCAAGTTCCAGGAACTTTTTATTGATTCTTAGCACCAAAATATTAACTTTTAATGATACTTTGGGGCTAAGAACAAGTGTGTAGACATAAAATTGCTGACAGCATCCTTTAAATATTTAATAACCACCGTGTCGGTCGTTAAGTGATGTGGGTCACAAGCAGCCACAACAGAAAATAGGTTTTTCTTTTCATTAGCTATTCTAGTTATTCCTTTAAAATTAATCCACCTGTTGCCCTGCCGTCACTCACGCCCTTTAAAGGTCTATATAAAAAATAAGCTTGTTCTAGCCTTTCGAGATGGCACAGTTCCAAATTAGAGAGTATCCCCGAGGTGGAATACTTGCTCTTTGGGGGTAAGTACCACAAGTCAAATACAAATTCAATCATTCGAAAGGCAATTAAGGGTAATTTTAATTATAAATTAATTTCGAGAAAAAATATCGGAACCCAATGAATGGAGAAATCGAAAAACGGAAAACGGAAAACGGAAAACTCTGCGCTGAATTTAACTATTCTTTTATCCGTCACAGTGGCACCAACCACCCCAGCTGGTGCTGATTGATGGTAATCTTTGTGGGGTTTCGTCTAGTAGATTGATTGAGTGAAACCAAATGAGATGTTGGGGGAGGCTGGGCAAATAAATTAGGAGCCATTGAGCTCCTCTGCGGGATTTTTTTTCCTCAGTAATTATAGATGAATTGTTCTGAATTAAAAGTGATTTTCAAGATTTAAATCGATTTAAGGGTGCCTTGTAACAAAAAGCCGATTTCTTTGCTTAGGGAAAAGTTTCAAATGGAAACTTTTTAATTAAAATCAACGTAACAAATTTGTATTGGCAGTAGAGAGCGGAAAGATTTTTCTTTTCTAAAAAATTGTTTACCAACTTGATTGCGAGCAGAACTGACTTTGAATACAAGCTGGTGGCTGTGTAGCAATACAATATCTTATATTGAATTTGTTTGCAATTTATTTGAGTCATTTTCATTCTACAGCAGTATTTGCAAGAGTTCTTCGTTTAAATAAACATTTGAGGCAGATTTTGTACCACACCCCATAGTATTGTAATTTATATAAGTCAGCCTTAATTATCGTTTATTCATTGCTATATACGAACTGTTAATGAAATCTAAAAAGTGATATAGAGTTATGGCGTTTTTCCGCCTAATTTAGAAAATATATTTTTAATTTAGAGGAAAAGTTGATTTAACTTTTTGTTTCATGACACCAAGTGCTATCACATGATGCAATGTATAAAAATGTGATATGTGCATGTCTAGGTGGCAACACTGATTTCATGTCGTTGACACATCTATAAGAAAATGAAAACATTTAGATTTTTTGTTTTGATGTTTCATGCGTATGCCAGGGTGAGGAACATTTTGTTGTTTTCAGATAATTACAGTGTTATTATTACTTATTCATGAGCTTACATGATCAAGATTTAGAAAAACTCATAAAACTCTTAGGTATGAATGACTTTATTCCTCGCAGAATAAAGAGCATCAAACCTAAGGTAAATTCATGGTTTGACCAGAGCTGTAAAGAAGCTATCAGGTTGAAAGTTTTCAGGCTTATAAAGCCAACAAATCTGAGGAAAACTGAAAGAAGCTTAAACAACCCAGAAAAGACTGCAACGCCCACATTCAACGTGCAAAATTCCTATACGACCAAAAATTGAGGCAAAAAATTCTACAGTGTCCCAAAGCTAGTAAAAATTTTTGGTCGTTCGTCAAAAACATCAATAACTCTGCCTCATCTGCTTGCTTCACAATTTGCAGCAAGATCACACTCACACTGTAAGATAGTGCTATGTCTGTCCCTGTGCTTGAGAGCGTCTATGGAACAAGTCCACTTTCGCACTCGCACAGTTTCAGGAGTCTTTTCCCCTTTTCCCCAAAAACATATTTGAATAGGTAGATAAGTTTTATGAAGTTTCAACTAGAATTACTGAAAATGTGTATTTTTCGAAAAGTGGGCGTGTCAGCGGGCGGATTTTAAAATGAACACCTTTACTGCCATATAGAGACCTTGCATACAAAATTTCATCGATCTAGCTGAAAATTAAAGAGCCAAAAACTGGTGACAGACAGGCGGGCGGACATGGTTTCATCTTAATATTTCAAATGGAAGTAGATCTAAGAACTGAATATTTGTTGGTGAACCTGCAACGCATTACTTTAAGTCTTTGAATACATACTCTTACATTAAAATATGCATGTATAGGCTAGGAAAAAAACAGGTTATAGGAGACATTTTTTGGGTAGCCTATATTTCTATATCTACATACATATGTATCATTTAAAAAACCCAGAAAACCAGCCTAATGTAATTTATTCAGGAGAATGCAGGGATTTACTTTGGTTATGTCAATAGCAGCCCGACACAACTTCTTTTGTTTATCAAGTTCTTTGACTGAATGCTGGGAGTAGATCTCCCTTCCATAGAATCTTCGATGTCCTTGTACAGACCTTATAGATCGGAGTTATATCTTCTTCGCCACTTTCCGCCTATGCCGACGAGACCAAAGATCACTCGAAAAACTTTTCTCTCGAAATAACCAAGGGCATCCGATTTTGTCAAAGTCAATGCCTCTGCGTTATATATTTACACAGGAGGACTGGGATGATTAATGTCTTATAAAGAGTTACCTTAGGCACTCAATTGCATTTTTAGCTCTTAGAAACACCGATTGGCAAGAGTGATTCTTCGTTCGATCATCCCACTGGTTTCATAGTGCCTGGGTAGACAAAGTCCTTTACTTCCTCGAAATTATATCTGTCTATTGACGCCGATGTTGAGTGTCCTTTTTTGTTGACAATATATACATACATATATTGTCTTGCTGCCTCAATCTCAATGGTCGTAAATACCCCAGTGATGGCCCGCGGAGTTCTACGGACTATGTCAATGTCATCGGCGTAAAGGAGTAGTTGTATAGACTTGTTGTTGACTTGTGATTTCACAATTCTTTCAAGTTCTATTTTAAAGAGATCGCATAATAGCGCGTCACCTTGTCTAAGTCCTTCCCTGACTTCGAACAGTTCGATGAAGTTCTTACCGACTTTGATGGACGAGTCGGACGAGCTTAGCAGGGATGCCAAGACTAGACATGGCTCTGTATAACTCTGTTCTCTATACGCTATCATATGCAACTTTAAAATCGATAAACTCTTGGCGCGTATCAATTTTATATTCGTGGGGTTTCCCCAAGACCTGTCGTAATGTGATTATTTGGTCGGAGGTGGACCTTTCGGGTCAAAAACCACATTATAAGGACCTACCAGGTTGTTGACGATCGGTTATAAGCGTTCACATAATACGATAGACTGGACTTATGCCTCTTTAGTTGGTTCAGTTCAAAGGATCTCATTTCGTGAGGATCGGCCAAATGAACCTGAGGTTCCATTCATCGGGCATACCTCCGTCCAAACAAAGTTTGCACATAAGCTGGGGCGTTCTTCTTACCCGCTCATTCTCTGCAGCTTAAAAAAGTTCGGTGGCAAGTACGTCGGTTCCAGACGCTTTGTTGGATTTGAGTTTAGATATCAGGTTGACGGAAATCTTAATTATCATCGTCACTGTTGAATGGTTCGTTCTGTCTGACAGCGGAACATTGGTCATCATCTGTAGCCCTTCTATGCAGCGCCGCCTTATTTTCTGCAGATACAGAACTAACTTTCTATTTAAAATCTATTAACTAATGCCAGAGCGCAGAAATCCCTTTTTAATAAATAAAGGTAATTTCAAGATGTTGATACGATAAAGTATTTGTTTAATTTTATCCAATATTGAAAGTATCACAATCTCTTACTGAAATGAGATTGCTTGCCTAACATTTTCTTTTTAAAATCCCTCACTAGCTTTTCCTGTGAGTTAATTGATCCCCAAGGATATGAAACAAAGTCTTAAGCGTTTCCTCAGAGTTATCGACATATAATTATCATCTTTGAGTATCGATTTTCTAGATTACTCCATAACAATCACTCGAGATAATGTATCAAAGGGTTTTTAATAAAGGATCCCATTATATACTAGTCCTCGGCCGTGTCTACATCAAAGAAAAGGCAGGATTATCTTGCATAACTATCGTTCACAAATATATGGGATAACCCTCCTACTATAATATAAAATAAAGCTAATACCCTTCCCCGGTTTCACTCATCAATCCATTATCCTTTTTTGGACCGTAAATGTAAATACACGTTTCCGCCCATGAATATTTACATCCATTAGTCCTCAATTAAGACTGTCTTATTCTCCAAAGAAAATGTAAGACGTAATTTCTTTTTTGTTCGAAACTTTCCTAATATGATTATTTTGTCGAAATATCCTCATTTTCACAGACTTAATAATTAAAAAGCTCCCCTCTCCAGTAGATAATTTGACATGATTGCTGGTTTTGACATTTAAATACCCAACACGCATCCCAGTAAATCATAACCATATGACGCAGTGGTAATTAGTATCTAAATAGGGAATAGCTCATTTTCAACAAGTTTATGAGATGGCCTTCCACCCCACATCCGTTTATTAGATGGCAGCTATCCAAAACCGACAACAAGTGAGTGGTTCAGACGCATGTATGTACCATAGATGAAATATTAGAATTCAGCTTAACTTGAATGAGGTGGGCTCGTTAATACGATCTGAATGGAAAAGTTTTTTGTTATTTTTTTTCCTTACACATAGTTTTTCCATCTAAACAGGACTCTTAAGTTGAACTCTTCAACAAGCACCACTTTATGAAAGGCTGAGGACAAAAGTTTTCCGTTTACGTTTGAATCTTTTCGGCTGCCAGCCAAAAGGCTGAATGCCGAGAAACAATGGCGCTGTGTCTGTTTGGTTGTTTATATGTTTATCTGCGACATTTTTTCCTTGTTTTCTGAAGAGGTGGCTGAAAGGGCTCAGTGCACTCTGAAGTGAGCATCATCCTTTAAAGTGGCTGTTGTCACTCGTCGAAAATGTATCCCACTATAGGTGGAGGATTATTCTAAGCTATTCTACATAAACAAACAGTGTGTGTGAAAAGTGTGCCCGCAAGTGATTCAATTCTCCTTACTTTTCTATCTCCAATGTTGTTATTCCCTCATTCATACTTCGTTTAGATGTATGAATGTATGACAAATATTTGCCTCGAGCTTTGAGTTGACGACGACGCTTGTTTTGCTCTCTCTCTCTCTGCTTACCGTTGTTTTTATAGCAGCAGCAGCTAAGTGGAGCCTAGGTTGAGATGAAATGTTACCGTTGTCGTTTGTCCTAGTCTATGTTAGAGCCCTAGGGAAGGTTGTTATTCTTATTTCCTTGAACGCAGAGGAGCAAAAGGAAAATAGATAAAAAAAAAACTCTTCCATTAAATTATGGTCGCAGCGAATGAAATGTATAAAAGGGATACAAAATACTTTCCTTTCTTACTCAGGGAAAAACATTCTCAGAGTTAATTAGTACAAACATGATTTGCTCCTTCTAGTAGGCAAGCTGATTTATACGAATCTAGATTAACTTGAACTAATTAAATGATGAAACAAATTAACAGCGTGTATGTACATACTTTAATTAATGTGTGAAGGAGCATGAGTACATTTTTTTCCTCTAAAGCAGACAACTTTTTCATTAGTTTAGAGACAAGGAGATGAGAGATTTTGTGTTCTTCATTGGGGACCTTTTTTTACAGCGATCACAACAATACGAAGAACTTTAACGAAAATAATCCGGAAAATTAAGACGGACAACTTTTTACCTTCTCTTTTATTTTCCCTTTGGAAAATGTTATTATTATTTTTCTTTTTTGTTAATTTAGGGTACAAGAACGAAAAGGTTTCTTCGGGGAGTGTTTAAGCTCTTGAAGCCATTCATCCATCCGTCAGAAGGTCTCTGTGGAAATATGTCTTGGGTTTATTTTGGGATAGAAATATGTAATTAGTTGAATATTAGGGATTGGGTTCTGTATACATGGTAGAATTTGCATAGACATTATTTAAAAATAAATTGTAAGACCTCGCATTACATAATATTGAAGATGTTTGAAGTTAGATAGCTATATCATAAGAGAATAAAAGTATGGAAGCGTACTGTTTTTTTCGAATATATATACATATATATATATATTCTGACAGCTTCGATTCTTCCTTTTGTATATTAAACAATGAACAGGCTTACACGATAAAAAATAATAGGCATAAGGCGATACCTGCATCTTGCATTAAATATGCTGTCGATGTTTTTTTTTTCCAAATACTCTCAATGACATTTTAAATGATTCACATTTGATAGTGAATAAATTGCATCTTTGAGCTTTCTTTCTATTTTTATTTAATAAAAAAATATTAAAACATATTGAAATAATACAATTTGTCTGGAAAGGATCGTATGATACCCTATCCATTTCCTTTAGATCTAGATTCTTCTGAATAGAAAATGTTTACTTTTCCTTCCAATCAATTTCAAGTTAGCAACTCGAAAGTGATCATTCTGTTAATACTTGGTCACAATTTCAAGATAATGATCGTAATTCCCATGATCGTTGTGGCTACAGACAGAAAAAGGCTTCATTGGAATGAAAACAACCCCTCTCAATTGTTCCGATACTCATGTATGGAGCACTGGTCTGGTGGCCTGTCCTGAAGAAGACCTCCAACCTAGTCCTAAATGAAAAAAACTCAACGAGTTGTTTGTCTCAGTATTACTGGTGCATTGAGAACCTCTCCCACCGCAGCGCTGCAAACCATGCTCCACCCACTTCCAACTGACATCGTCAGCAAACAACTGGTTGCAACAGGTTGACTGAGAAGTTCCAAAAAATGGAAACAACAACACACTGGACTCGCCAGAATACTTCTGATACATCGCTATCTTCCAAAGGTCATCAAAGGAACACAACTTCAACATGGGCTACAAATGCTTAATACCCGACAGAACAGAATGAACACAACGGGATGTCTTTCAACATGAATCGCTGACAATCTTCACGGACGGCTCCAAAACCGAAGAAGGAATCGGTGCTGGTATCTGTTCAAAAGATCTGGACATCCACCTCTCCTTCAGCCTTCCTAGCTACAGCAGCGTTTTCCAAGCCGAAGTCACTGCCATTCGTCAAGCAGCTGACTGGCTGGCGGTTAATGCAGAATCAGTATCGGGTATTGTCATATACATCGACAGCCAAGCGGCCATCAAATCCCTCGGATCCGGCATAACGAGATCCAAGGCAGTGAAGGACGGACGAACTGGCCCGACGAGGCTCCTCATTTCTAAACAGCATAAACGTCACCGACAACGAGGCCCCAACGGCCTATGCTAAATACCTTGTCCATGCCGACGCGGTGAGAGAAGCCAACCATCGGTGGCAACAGCTCGTAACACTGCAAGGCTGCTCTGGCCCACGGTAAATGAAACCAGGTCCATCTGACTTCTGAAACATAAGAGAGCAACCCTTTCCAAAATCGTAAACACCGTCACCGAACACTGTGCTATAGTTAGGCATGTCCAAAGACTGGGCATCCCCTATAATGACTTCTGTAGAAGTTGTAGAGAGGAAGAAGAAGAAGAGGAGACTATCACCACACTAGGTGAATACCTATTCAACGACCTACGTGATCTAAACAATGCCTGTACGGCTAAGATTGGCTCCTTCATACTAAGGATTAAATGGTTCCCTGAGTAAGAGGGTGACTCACCCACCTTAACACATCGGCAGCACAATGGACCAACTACTGGTCTAAGTGCATCCTCACCGAGGGTCGGTTTCAACGAACCATCCAACCAACCAAGATCTACCTGTCTCGTCAGGCATTTGTTTTTGTTTTTTTAATTTGCGCGCACTAAAGGGGATATGAATACCCTTTTACTGATTAACAGGGCACGGGCGTTAGTTAATTTGGAAGAGAGAAGAAGGTATTGGAAGAATTGGTGTAGTGGTATTTGAAACTGAGGTGATATTAGGCTTCAATATTTATTCTCCACGGGGGCTTTCAAATTTGACTGGGGAAAGAGTTGTGTGTGATTTTTGCATTCGTTCGTAATTCACAGTATTTTTTTCGCGTTCATGTTGAAATACACAAAGTACATTCTTGAGCGAATTATTTAATTTTAATACTGCGAAAATTGAATGGACTTGGTCGGGAATTGATCACCAAACCTCTCATTCAATGACCGAATACACTACCACTTCACGTGGCCACCCACTCAAGTTAAAGCATGATACGATATGCGATAGGAATAACGACAGAAACGAATCTTTGAACGCTGCTCTTATGCGATATTCGTATCACGGCTTCAATAACAATGAAAGTATAAGCTCCGTTCTTGCAATTTATTAAGAATATCATTCAAACTTGATATGTTGTTCTGATACGTCATAAGAATCCAACATTCGTTCTCGATAAAAACTGCGAAAATGAATGTGTTGATTGTCCCTCCTATTGTTACCCGCTGTACTGTCCAATGTAAATCGTTATATGAGAACGATGTGTAGTTATCTCCGGAAGACATAATTAAAAAAAAGAAGAAAATATCAATATCCTTTAGTGCATTTATATAGCCTTTTATCTGTTTTTTCTTAATAAAGCCATTCCGCGTTGGATGTAACATATATTGCTGCGTGCAAGGTCACTCCTGCAGTATAAATTGTACACATTTCTGCACAATTTTGATCCAAATACCGCGAAGGAGAGTCGTTCCACGTAAGAGAAAAATCCATATACTCGCATAAAAAGTCAAGGCTTTTCCTGACATAAAACACTTTTATCGCATAGGCAACCAAGATGTGTGTACTTACGAGATAAATCATCATTTTCAACTTTAATATCTTGTCGGCCATCGCGCGCCATTGTTACCTTCCACTGACATGTTAATTTAAACCGTGGTGCAAAATTTCCCAGAATCTATTTGTTCCTTCCATGAGAGAACAATAAAAAATACACACTCACACATAACTTAGTCCTGACACCAATTTATGTTCCCCCCCAACCGAACATCATGTAATCGCGATAAAATAAAAGAATTTCCCCCCCATTAAAATTATTACCACCAACTTCATGATTTGTGGCGAAAAGAGAAGAGTGGAAAAGTACCTGTGTGGATACCCGCACAGGGGAATCCACAGAGTTTGTCTCCCTCCGGGTTTACGATTGATGAATTGCTTTTTGATATCGTATTTTAGTATTTTTATTTTTCCACCACGCCCATTCTTATTGACCAATAAAAGGCATAAAAAACAAAACCAAAAAAAAAAAAGCTTATGGTCGAGCTAACCAGCACCACACTTTCCATCAATCACCACCTCTGCCTCCTCATTCAGGATCTAAGGCAATTCCTATTTTTAGCCACACACATCCATAACTCTCGGCTACGCATCTGTGTCGATTGAATGCTGCCAGCATATGTATGTTTTGGCATTTGGAGAATTCTCCCACAATTACACTCATCGTCATCGGTCGCCCGTTCAGCTTATTGATGTGAACACATTTGCTTAACTGTCAGGACGGGCGGGGGTACGAGTACGAGATAGCAGGGTAGAGGCTACTAGCGAATTCATTGACTGGGTAAACTGTTCTAATGAAAATTATATAAAGTCAAGGACCAAAATTCCAAGGACTAGTAGTAGGTGGTGGTAACATGATTTTATTACATGTGTACGTCCGATGATAACATCGTGATTTTTGGCTTTTTTGTTAGTCCTTTATTTTTTGCGACCCCAACCTCTCAGTGGTGGGTATTATTTTCGTATTTCGTTTTGAGTTTCGGTGGTGATGGGAAGCCATGGTTCTTAGAAGTTTCTGGTCGTGAACTAGAAAATAAATGTAATTTCCTAATGCTTCTAGTATTTCATGCAAATATTTGAAATAGACAGGATTTTTGTTTGCCTGATCCTAAAGCTTTTTTTTTTTTTGTTTTTTCCTTTCTCTGCCGTCTGTATTCTGACAACACAGATGGTTCGCTGTGGTGGTTCTGCGGAAGTGGGTGGGGTTAGATCCTTTCCGCCACCCAGCGATTTTTATTTTTCTCTGTTTGTTGTTGTTATTTTTGATGGTGTTTGTCGGTTGTCGGAAAGGTCCAGTAATGAAAATGTGTCTCGTGATTGACTCGTTTTTGTTGATGTTTGCATAATAGGCCTCTTTTTTCTTTTTCCTTGTGAAGGATATTGAATTTCCAGCTTTTATTTAATTGCTCTTTCGATTTGGGGGTTATAAAAGGGACTATTTCTTTTTAAAAAGACAGAGTTCAGTTGTTAAAACGAAATGGTGAGAGAGAACATTTTTAGGATCATTAATTTTCGGCTGTTATATTTAATTACAAGAATGAGAGACGATTGATATCGGAATACTGACATTCCACTTTGTCGATACGTAATGAACTCAATTATTTTCTGGAGCAATTTCCAATGATATCTCAATTGAAATTTTACCTTAATTTTTAATCTTAATGACAGGGATCTTATACCTAATTGAAGCCGAAGGTTTGTCTCTCTCAATTATGCTCATTGATTATTTTACATTTAGAATTCTACCAAATTAGATGATGATTAATTTGAGAACGGGAGTTCATAAGTGTGCAATTAATTAATTAGGGATTTGAGAACTAGGAACAAACACGAATCTACACAGTCTATTGTTTGCTTTAATTGGTATTTGGGCCTCATCTGCCTAGATATGACATAACTCCTAAACCCCCCGACATATTTCATCAGCTTTTGATAGGTAGTGCGCAAAGATTCTTCCCCGGATGATACCAAGGGGAGCGTACACCGTTTCCACAAGGGAACCATCTAGGGCAGAACCCCTCCTCGTAAGGTCGTCCACTTCCTCGATGTTGCTGTGCACCACTAAGCCAGCGTGGAGAGTTCCTGCTTAAACTGTTCTACCAGCTTGGAGGATATGGTGGCAGATATACATATATGTATACATACTAGCTTTGACAACCGCCTGGCTGTCATTGAGGATAGCTATAGTGTTTGGGGGTGAGGAGTAGGCAGCAAGCTTCACGTACAGCCAGAACTTCGGGCTGGACGACGCTGCATGAATCCGGAAGCCGGTATGAAATATACCACCGCCCCCCCACCACAGTCTATTTTTTGATCCGTCGTTTTTAAATTGTTGTTTCGAACTTGCATGTCAATTCCCCTTAATTCCCACTCCTCCCTCGTTGGAAATATAGCCCTCACACTTACTAGTGTTCACTTTGGGAATAATATAGTCGGTTGAAGAAGCAACCAGATCTCTTGGTAACCTATTCAAGATACTGCTGTGACCATAAGGTTTGATTACCCAGCATCCTGTATCATTTAGTCTAACCGAACAAGAAGATAAAAATATAATATTGTTGCGAAATCGCGGATTTTGCAGGGCTCAACGAAAGGATGGCAAAGAAAATCAAAGATCAGAAAAATAAAACACGTTCAACTTCAACTATGTATATACTTCGTTATATTTCGGCTAGATCGGAATATGACAGCTGTCATAACATCGACAGCTTCTTCTGTCAAAAACTTCGGCTGTTCGAGAGGACAGCGTTCGCACCTGCGTAACAATATGAAGGTCGAGTGGTACAGGTGAAGTATTACGTTCAAGGCTTCGGTTCAACATGTCCCCCGTAGCGCCAAGAGCCGCTGTTCTCTGCACTTTACTGAGTCTGATGTTTTAGCCTTTTCCTAATGCAAGCCACCAGACCAGCGATCCTTAGGAAAGTACAGAACGCAGCGGTGTACTTCCATCAGACCATCTTCGGAGGTTCCCGCTTCTTGTCGAACGTTTAGCTGCAGGCAAAGCCACACAGGCCTTCTTGACCCGTAGCTCGATTTTAAGTTTCCATCTAAATTTTGAGTCAAATAATGTACTTAAGAAATTAAAATATTCGTTAAAACTTAAATCAGTTACTTAATTTTTCTTAGAAAATTTGCATATATTTGACATAGCAATCATTGCTAAATGAAAGGTGTAACAAGCACTCAAACGGAATATACGACAGTAATTCGTCCATGCGAACGAATCTACACAGTCTATGTCTACACATCACCGTTATAACCTTTATCGAAATTGTTTCCTGAACTCTATTTCATACCGATAATAATCAAAACACCTTAGTTCCACCTCGTTTACCTCCTTGAATTGCTTCTAACCACATCATTTCGAATTCATTTGATAAATGTATTGCAATTGACATCCTGTCAGGCATTCCGAGATGCCATTTCCTAACTTCCGTTTTGAGCAGAAATTTACCTTCGGGCCACTGAAATGTGCGATAAAACATTGCGGCTTATCGGCAACGTTCGCCCAAGTATCCTTCGTCGGAACTATCTCAATTTCAGAAGTTTGGCGTTAACTTTTTTTATTGCTAAAATTTAAACAAAGATTAAACTTTCTCTGCCCAAAATATAAAGCGTGGTTAGTGTTATGCCTTATCTTCTATTCACTGGCTTCTTCAAGTCGCTATGTATCGCTGGTAGAACTAGCACTTTTTTTTTTTTTTGCTATTCTTTCATAAAATCGAATTTATCACGACTACGTGACTTTTTGATCAAAAGTTCACCCACGAACGAGAATGAGAGGGGGGGACTACATTACGTGCACTATTTGTATGCTGCACTGTGGGCTCTGTGGAATGAAGCAAAAGAGGCTGATTGTAGGCGCCACTGTGACATACAAATACTTTTTGTATGATATTTTTTATTCATACACTACATAGGCGAAAATGGATTTATTTATTTAATAGATTTTATCCGCTTACAACAAAGTATACACTTTCATTTCTTTTGCTCTTGTCTACTTCCACGTAAGATGTTTTCATTCTTCCGGTTCCGGTTTACTTACTCCGACTTCCTGCCTCACACATTTTGCACCACTTGAAGTACATTTGACCTCTCTCAATCGACAAGAGAGGATGAAATCAAAACCAGCAAGAGGAAAAAGTTTGATGGAAGAAGAAGAAAAAAAGTATTAAATCTACGGCAGATTCAGATAAATCCTTGTTGATGGTATTACTACTTGTTTGATGTTTTTGTTGTCATATCCTTGAATGGTCAATCGTTAACTTTATAGAGATAAAAGAAAACTTTTTCAAATGCTTTTTCAATGCGAAAGGTAGTATACTCGTATCCCACAAAGATGTTCGAACGAAATTCATGTAAATTGTGCAAGTCGATGTCACATCCTTGAATTTTTATGAGCGATGGTTGTTGGCTTTTTTCCTTCTACAGTTTGAAGGGGAATAAATAAAATTTGAAGAAAAGTTTTCCTGAAAGAAGATTTGTGAACATTTTTTTAGCGGGGGTGGAATGCATGTGTTTTGAAGTTGGTGTAAGCTTAGAGTCTGTAAATGTTTTATGACAATTGGAAAAGGAAAAAAAGCGCCTTTTTTTACTGTGGACAATGTTTCTTAATTTAAGTTTCATGTTGAGCAAGGAGCTTGATTTTGTAGACGATTTATTTTGAAAATTGTCTGCTTGTTTGCACTAGTCATAAATGCCTTCAGGTTTTAGTTATTTATTGAAAATGCCTCCAATCGGGGACTTAAGCTAAATACACCTTAGTAAGGAGTACAGAACAGAATTAAAACTTAAACTATTTGCCCAAGTTTGAGAGACATGTAGCAATGATAAAACAAAATTCAAAATTACGTATTTCGGGCGAAATATTTTTTACACTACTGTACATCATGTAAAATTTTAGTTTAGACAAAAAGCTTGTTGAAAATGATAAAACATTTCATGCAAATTTAAACCTCTAATTGTGAGGAAACACATAACAGAAAATTAATTGCATTTTTTATATGTAACTAGAAAATAATTAGTAAGTAGATAATGAAGTTTTGTTTTAATATGCAATACTAAACATTAAATGTTTATTTTTGTTACATGGCGTACTTATTTCCGAAAATTTCATACAAACTAATTTGGCAAGTGGTAAATTTCAGTACTCCCTTCTATCGATCTCATTATGAAATTAATTATTTTTTTTTTGTCACTGAGTTAAAATTAATATAATAATTAATCAAAGTGTACGGGAAAGTTGTACAATACAGGCCACTGGGTCACCTATATTTTGAAATGTTTTTAAGACGGAATCAAGTTTTTTTGTTGATTGACATTTGATTATTATCCTAGCCCTAGAACATGGACTGGGGTAATATGTTACCCCAACGCTACTTTGAAGTCGAATATATTTTTTCCTGACAAGTTTTGAAACGTGAAGTTTTGTGCTACTACTATATATTTTGTTCTGAATCCGTTTTTATCGCTTTTAGTGAGCTAGATATATTTTTACCATATTTTTTTCAAAAGTCTACGAGTTGGATGGCTAGGGTAACATTTTACCCCAAGCTATTTTTAATATTTATTTTTGTCTGTCTTAGCGGTTTCTTTTATGCAATTTGGTGAAAACTGTTTCTTTAGAGCATTCATTTCGTGTTACGGATATAAGGATAAGCATCGTAGTATAGGGTAAACCTATAGTGAATAACCGGTAGTAAAATTTTCATTGAAATACCAAATAGTTCTCAACAAACCATGCTTCTAAATAGTCGTGCATTCGATGTAGTTAGTAGTATTTGATGAAAGAATATCTCAATGTCGGCAGAAATCTGAATATTGACAAGAAGATGGCGTTTTATCGATATAATACTTGAACTCTGGCTTGTGAACGTGATCGCGTACTCTTACTCTTATATGTAGTCTTCACAAGCCACAATCTGACTATTGACAATTGTTTTACTTCTGTTGATCTAGTTTTGACGTTCAGAGATAAAAGAATGACTTTGTTTTCGAAAGGTTCCTGCTAAATTTTATTTGAACAAGTTTGCCGAAAGTGATCCTTATTGACCGTTTAATTGCATTTTTTTGCATTCGTGGGGTAACATTTTACCCCAGGCTTTAAAACTTGTAAATGGACTTTGTCCCTGTTCTAGGGCTAAACAAATCCAGTTTTATTTTTTGGCAGTTTCCTTGAAGTGACCGAAGTCATCTCATAGACGAACTAAACTAGACAGTCAACTTCGGGTGATTTGAAAGTTTTCTTCCCCCAAGCTCAAAACTACCCAAACACGCATTTGTATTTTGACGTTTCAGCAAAGTTAAATGAGTCCTCAAATAACATGTGCAGTTGCTTTTGGGTAAAAGGAAAGAAGGATGCAGCATGACATATTTTTAGTTAGATTCTGGTCATACGAAAGCTATGTACCTATTCACAGATAAAAGAATTAGGCTTTGTCTATTTTAAGAATTGTGCGGGAAGGGAAAGTGCGAGTTGATTATCTAATTTAGTTCGTCTATACATTATTACGTTAGAGGAACTAGATGCTCAAAATATTCTTCCCCGTAGAAAAATAGTAAAAACCACCAGATATTAGGTTTCAATGTTTATTCTCCATGGGTGGTATCCAATTCGATTGGAGAGAGAGTTGTATGTGATTTTTGCATTCGTTTGAATTCACAGTATTTTTTTTCGCGTTCATGTTGAAATACACCAAGTGCTTTCTGAGCGAATTATTTAATTTTTAATACTGTGAAAATTGAATGGACTTGGTCGGGAATTGATCACCAAACCTCTCATTCAATGACCGAATACACTACCACTACGCCGTGGCCACCCACTTATTCACTTAACATTTAAATCCAGATTAAACAGAGTTTCAATCAAAAACTAAAATTTTGTAGGCCATTAAATGAGGTAGCTTTTATTAAGAAGAGTTAAATTTCGTCAACTTTGTGTTGTTTCCTTTCTGGCAACGAAACAGGAAAAGAAAATGAAGGAAGACATCTTTAACAAAAATATGGAAATATGGAAAATCTACTATCCAACCAAGAAAAAAGGATCTTATCATACCCTACCATTTGGTAATATACCTCTTCTCGCAACAGCCTATTCATTAAAGTAATTTTTTTCAAGTTTCTTAAAAAGAATTCTCAAAAAGTAATTTTTTTTTAAATGGAAGTGGCTGAAATTGAATTTTAATTTTTTGACAATCAACATTTTAGCAGTTTTCTGGTTACCTGATAAATGAAATATGCGTTTCAGAAGATTTCTGAGAAATTTCTTGACTAGAGGGTAGGAATGGCATCGTTCATATAAAAGCATTACCCATGCCATATGTAAGTGCGTCCATCTTTCACTTGTTGGATATCTGCTACCTCCATCTCTAAACACCATAGCCTTGCATTTATTCAGATTAACGAACAGGTTTTAGCATTCCACCAGTATTTTCATCATCTGCTGCATTTTATTTACTGCTTCAACAAGGAGGGCCAATTTGGTCCGCCTATATGAGGAATTTTTGTTCGAAAAAGCTATTCCGCTCCCTGCAGCATCTGTTATGGCATTGTTGAACAATTTCAATAGTAACGCACTCAGTGTAAACACTTGCTTCACCCCCATTGATGTTGTGAATTCATCAGATATCGATTCTCCATCCCATGTGTTAGCTACATTGTTTTATATTGTAGCTGGTAAAATGTTTCTTTTTATACATATTTCAAATATTGGTTAGTACAAATATTTGATTTACAGTAGAGTAATTTTCTCTGTAATCCGCTTGGTACTCAAACCGGTTACAGTCCAGCTTTACCGACGTCATCAAGGAGGATGTTAGTTATTTGGATCGTTGTAATATATGTGATAACATTTTTGAAGTTTTCTGAAACAATTGCATTTGCACTCTATCGCGAGTTTTTAAAGTTTAAAGGAAATGCTGTTGTCCCCTGCTGTTTCTTTCTTTTCGATTTACTGGCTGCATGCTGTATTCCTTCTAATTAAAATTGTTCAGCCACAAACTCATTCCTGAAAACATGAGCTGCATAGTAAAATGGAGATTATCTGAGCATGGTGTTCACTAAAGTGGTCTCTCAGTAAGGATGCTTTTAACTAGTGATGTAAAATGTGAATACATTTGAGTACTCGTACTCATTCGTTACTTTTTCATAGGTAATCGGATAAAAGTAACGAGTATTTAATACTCGCGAGTACCACCTATAGAATACACTGGTAACGATGCAAATACAATACTGTCTCTTTTCATCGAACCGAGTACAAAAGTATTCTCTTGCCTTGTTTCCCTCAATAATTGATTGTATCCTGCTCTAACAAATGTTATTTATTGAAAACAAATTTCACGTATGCCAAGCTATTAGCTGTGAAATTCAGATGACGACCTATTCCCAAGATGTGAAAAAAGAAGACAGACAATACGTTTCTTAAAATCGTTTGTGCATACCAGTGTGTCTTTTTTAAGAAATGGAAAGTATACCACTGTCGCAAGCGCTGAATTTTCATTTCTCATATCTGAATACTAAAGAGTTATAATGAGATGGTGAATACTACACAGTCATACCCAATTAATTGCAAAGGGAAAACAGAGAAAAGTATATTCTATATAATATGCTTGCTATACTCACTCCGATAGTGGAAAGAAAGAAAGGAAGAAAGGCAAGTGAATGATACATTTATATTTAGTATTGGTGTAGGGCGAATAAGTAATCTCTTAAAATGAAAATTGTTGGTAGTGCAAGAGAGAACGAGTATTCGAATAGGAATACATATCTGTGACGAATACGAATCCCTTGAAATATTACGTGTGTTGGGTAGTGCAAACTGAATGAGTAAGCGAATACCTATCTGAGTACTTTGCGGGTAACGAATACGAATGAGTACATGACAGTAACGGATACATTGTACCGAATGAGTACTTTTTTTACACCACTACTTTTAACATCTTGACTATTATATTTGCTCCATCCATCCATCCATTTATGTACTTCACAGCTTTCCTCTTGCAGAAGCAATCTTTTTTTGTTGAATCCCTGTTTTCTTTTCCAAAATGCCGGTGCTATTTATCCTAAATATCATTTAAAATGCAAACGACCTATCCCTAATGCTTACAAATTTCTTATCAAGCCACTTTTCTTTGGCAATAGTTTTAAATTTAGATGACAGGATTTACAGCTAGGTTCCAGAATTCGAGTGAAATGAAATTGAAATCGATTTTGCAAATCGAGTGATTTGGATTTTAGTGTTCCACATTTCGACCGATTTACTAATATCGAAATCACTTTCTGTGAAAATAAAAATTTGTGTCATTTGAGACGTCGAATAAATTAATTTTGGTTGTTTATTTTTTATTTTCTTTAATTTCCTCTTAACAAACAAAAATATTTAAGTAAAAAAAAAGGAACACAACAATGCAAGCGTTCTAGTCTTTACATTAGTCTATCCTGGTTCATTTCGTTTAAGGGGATACCCCCAATTCTCGATTTCAAATTTTGACGATTTTCAATGGGCTGGTTAATGAACATGAATTATTTTTTAGGCTTGTAACTTTGCATACATTTATTTGAAAACTTTTTAAGTCAACAAATTTTACATAATTTTTTTTTGTAGTTGTTTATTGTGATCAAACAAAAGCCCATCTGAAACCAAAAATTCCAACGGGATTAGAAAGAGTACATGTTTGGCTCTGGTATGAAATTATTAATTTCGCACAAAAATTAACAAAATAGATGAACTTTGAATTTTTTTTTGAAAATCGCCTTTTTTTAGTCACAAATCAAGTTAAAAATTAAAGAATATCTTCATCGATTTGATTTATCCTAGTTCATAGCTATATATGTACAGAATAACGTATTATTTGGAACCGATTGGATTAATAGTTTTTGCGTAACCTCATGCGCCAGTCGTAAAAACTCTGTTTCGAGAAAAACGTGTATAAAGTTTTGGGAAGCAAATTCTTTGGTATAAAACCTACCTACGTTCCACCATAAATCGGCTATATCTTCAAGAGTTTTTGAAATTTTTACTTGAAATTTTTTTTCGAATTTTAGAGGAACATTCTTGAATTGTTGTAGGTTGGTTGTAGGAATTTTTTTTTTAAACCGAGAATGGAGGGGTCCTCTTTACTCCAATTTCCTTCTTTTTATTTGAATTTCTTCTTCGTAATATTTCTCCATTGCGATATAGTGCCTCTGTGTTTCCCCATTATTTTCTTTTAGAATGCATTTAATGTTGTCCACAGATTTTTGAAGGGTTCCTAAAGTATGCTCGATAGCTGTAGCTGTACGAGCGTGTTTATTCAAAGCCACCAAAATACCCATCATTGTTTCTCCAACTTTTTCCATTGCTTGATTCTGTTTGGCCATGAAATCGTAAAGGGTATCGTTCACTTGTATTTTCCTTTTTTGAATAGGTTCGGGTTCCCTCATTTCTTGCAGTACTTCCGGTTACTTGCTCGGGCTATTTTCGTGTTCATCAGTTTCTACTTCCTCTAATCCAAAATCACGCGTATCTGGAACTCCCTGAATGACGGTATATATACCACATATTTGGGTTATTTTATCCTCCGTAGGAGAAATTATAAATTTATTGAATGGCCCGCCACCAGTTGATACACTTGTCGGCTTTGTTGTGTGCCTTCCAATCCGTCCAAACCTTTGAAAAAAAATTTAGGAAAATTCTGGAGTGGACCATGGCTATTGAGGTCTTTTTTCAAATCTTTCCACAGAGCATCCGTGACAACTCGATCACCCTTCAAGAATCCTCTAGAAATATCCTTGTTCTTCTCCATAAATTGAATAAATATTGCCTTCTGTGCAATATTCTTATGCTTACCTCTGTTATATGTATATATTATTTTTTAATATTTACATCAAAAAAATTAGTTAAATAAGTGCTAAAAGAAGTGATAAGGCATTTACAAGAAAAAATGAGACTTGGCTCAAGGGAACCTTTGATCTACCGAACGCATAACAAGGGTCAGGCCAACCAACGAAATTATTTGAAGAGCTTTGCGTGCGTAGTAAATGCTGAAGAAATGAAACAAATGAAATTTGCAGCTCAAATGAAATCGCGATAATCTGGTTAGGCAGATTTTTCAAAAGTCTTGAAAAAAATAATGCAAAATGCACCCACAATGCACAAAATTTTAATCCATGGAGCTACTGTGATCGAAAACGCTCTGTTGCCGATCGGGCAGCTATCAGAAGAAGTAGCAGAAGCTCGTAATAAGCATTTCAGGTTATATCGGCTGAATTTTGAGAGAAAATTTTCGAGAAAAGATTGTAATGTAGATGTTTTAAATAGGTTGTTATTAACATCTGACCCCCTAATAACAAGTCTTAGACCTTTACCGGTTAAAAAACAAAATCATTCACAAAAGAAGCACTGGAAATGCTTACTTCTGAACTTCCTGCTCCATTTTTATCAGCAGATAGAACTTTAGCTGGAGAATCTAGTGACACTGAAGAATTATAAAATAGTAGCGATTTTCATCAAGATTCCTTAAAGGAAGAAAAATCTTGGACTGAATCCTTCTCTGATTAATTTAAAATAAAAAAAAAATTGGTGAATTAAAACTTATAAAAAAAATCTTTGAATTAAAACCTATTTAAAAAAAAAAAAAAAACATTTCTATTGCTAAAGAAGAGAAGTAAATCTTTTAAATTGTATTAATTTTAGTTTCAGAAGGAAAACACAATTAGTGCATTACACCCGCTAATAAAGTTTTCTATAGAAACCTAATAAAGACCATTAAAATCTCCTATGAGCATAACACCCGATGAACCTGGACTATTCAGACGATTGTAGATTTTTAAATGAATACAAATTAAATGGTAGATTCACAATCCACCTGCAAGTATCGTCGCATACTCTATGCATTTCTTTGAAAGTCGTTTTTGGGAAAAGTGGGCGTGTCAATGCGAGAATTTTGCAAATATTGCACAGTATTTCAATTCGTTTAGCTCACTTTTTTTATTTATTGCTAATATTGATTAAAAATAAGAAAACCGCCCTAAAAAATGGGTGCTGTTTTGCCTTCATTTTAAACAAAATTATGGTTGGGTTGGAAACTTCTTAATTTTCTCTAGACTGGTCCACCCTTAGCTTAGATGGTCGTGTTCAAGCTTGAGAAATATGCAACCTCTCAATCATCTGTGGCGCCATCTCTGATATAAATAATAAGTTGAGTATTGCAAAAATTCTTTTCATAAATTTCTTCAGTCAGTTTTCTGAAAAAAAATACTAGGTTGATTCTTTCTCTAGTAAACTGTTAATAACAAAATTTGTTAATTATCGATAATAAAATTTTATAAATATATTTCTAGTCTTGGACTATAATGCTCCGAACTATTTAGAAAAGTGGGCTTGTGTAATGGATTTTGATTTATTTTTTCAAGTTCTGTACTCTTTTAAAAGTGGGCGTGTCAGTGGGACAAGTTTTGAATATTGCGATGACTAATCTTCCGCTGTTTCTATGCGTATTGTCAAATTAGAACTGAAATGCATGAAATTATCTGCGCTATATCAGTGAGCATAAAGAACTTTGGTAGTAAGATAACTAAATTTTGTTAAATTTTTACGTAGTGGGGAGTGCAAATTTAAAGCTAATAATTTATTTAAATAATGCTTAAGCAGATTTCAGATACATGGTATTTGATGATACCATACTATTATGCTATCACTCATCACACTACTTGAAATAGAAAATCTTATTGTCTAAATGTACTCACCTTATACCACCAACATTAAGGATAATCCGATTCTCGCCATCCATGGTGATGATGTCTGCATATCAGTTGTCCTTTACCGCTTCACCAAACTGCTCGTTCATCAAATTCCATCGCAAAATAGTAGGCTTACACACAATCTAAATATTCCGGCAAAACAATAGTTTCATTGTTTCCTAAAATTTGTTCATGTGAAATACTCCAACATCATTAACATTCAACATAGCTTCTAGTAAACTGTAAAACAATATCCCGTCAGTTTCATGTGTACATATGTTTACCTAGGGCTGTTACTATACTATTTACATAACAACCCCAACTCATTGGTCTTCATTCTCCCCACCAACAACTCCTCCAAATCACTTTCGTACATCAACACTTCAGTTTCATATCTCTAGATATGATAGATGAAATGTCCTTCGAGCCACCGATCAGATTGTGTGTTATTTGTTGACAGATTTGCGTGTGTGTTTTGGCGAATGTGTTATGAAAAAACCTCATTGTAAATGATAAATTAGTTTGCTTTCTACGATTCAGACACTTTCAATATTAAACAAAACAAATGGTTTACCAAGTTATTAGTCGCAATTTTCACCAATTACCTCAGTCTGACCGTAGGGCGCTTGATTTACGATATCTGGCCGTGACAGTGCTTAGAAGAAAAGGAATGCGTAAAGGAATTTCTAAAAGAAATTGGCGCCCAACGCAAAGCACTTAGCAGACCCCCTTATTATTTATGACAGCTAAAAGAATCTTGTTTTTTTTTTTTAATAAAAAACTGGCACTTACTTAAAGTCTCTTCGGTCTGGACCTATCCTTTTATAATGAATTGCGGTTCTGAGAAAAAAATAAAAATAAACCAATTTCACTGCTGAAGCCTTCAATTGAGTTTGAGTATACACGAGCATTTTTTCGTTTTATTAAAGGGTTTCACTTGTTGTTGTATCCTGTGTACATTCTTTCGCAGTATTTTTATGGTTGACTTGGTCCTTTCATTGGAAATAGGACATGACATTCTTAAACGAAAAAAAAAAATACCATTTCACAGATGAAAAGGAGTTTCATTTGTTGGTATTGCTGTTTGTGCGGGCCGAGTGTATTGAAGCAAGGAATGTGTGCGTTTTGCTTACATTTTTATGACAGGAATTTTAGTTACCACTGCCAATGCTCTCCAACTACCAGCACAGTTTGTCCTTCTATCGCTGAAAGATATTCTTCTCTCGCAAGGATGCATGCGCTGGAGCTGGATTGCTTTTGCATGAGCACGAGTATGTAAAATGAAATACCAGAAACTATATAGCTTGGGTATGTATGGATGTAGGTATTATACCTACTTAATGCCTAGAAGCTAAATCGGTCACACACATTTGCACAAAGTGCTTCCTCTTGAGGCTCTTCTACGGTGTCTACAAAGGCACACAGACATCCTGACGTTTCTCGTGAGAGAAGAAAGTTCTCTTTTAGGTGGTAAAAACGTATATTTTTCTTTCCTTTTGTGTTATTTTTCTTGTGAAAGTGAACTATTTGACACATTTACTAAGGCGCCAGGAAGTGATGTGCACGTTATGATGGAGTTGTGTAATAGTTTGCAAAGCACAGTCAGCAACATGTACATATGTATTTGAGGAGATGAAACTTCCTGCCGAAAATGATTAAGAAAGTTGTTTCTGAAGGAGTTTTAGAACATTTACGACAAAGTTGAGGATGGTTAAAATTCAATACCTCGTTCGGAAATACGACTATAAGTTCGTTTAATCAGATCCTAGTCGCTTCTAGCATTTTCTTTTTTTTTAAAAGATGGCATGTATTTGTGTTCGCTGCTCATCGTGTGGGATAAAAATCAATTCATGATGATTTAAAGTGGTCTTTAATTTATGTATTGTTTCTGTCTGCTAATGAAGTCCGACATTCAGAGTGCGTGCAAGTGTTCTTTGCAACATGAAATACAAAACATATTCAAATATTTACATGAAACTTGTAGAACATTTCCACAAATGCACATGGAAAAAAACATTCAAAGCATTCAAAACATTCGTCCTTGGAAAGGAAATGGTGTCCACTTATGAATAGTAGAAGCAAGCATTTTGAAGGAAAAGATTGATGGTATAGGCACTGCTTAAGTGGAAATACAAACTGTTGAGTGGGGCATAAGGTAAAGTGAGCAACGTTTATGGGGATCTACCAATGAAATGGGCATCTATGAAGCGAATTTTTTAAGAATACGAGTGATGAACTTGGTAACTTATCCTAAGTGCACATGTAAGGATCTGAAATGGTAAGTCGATACGTATCGAAGGCAATCATATACCCAAGAATGGGTATCATATTTCAAATTCTTTTCTTAAACATGGCCAGTGGCTAATATGATGTAACTGTAGTAAGAACCTGTAATATTTAGTTACCTACATTGAAAGTTTTGGAAGATAACCGTAGGTTTCAGATAATTGCGTGTTTCTTTTTGTAGATATTTACGCAAGTAGAGTTTTAAAAGATGGTTTTATGCTGTTTAAATATGATTTCAGACATAGGAAGGCAGAAGTTTACTATTTGCAGGTATGTATAGCATGTTACACCATCTCAGTGAATCAACAGCTCTTCCAAATTAATTCAAAAGTCAGTTATTATGATTCTATAATACATTATTTTTTCCTAATGAGTCCAAATGTCGCAAAAAAAAATAAAATAAATATTAGGCCGTAAGCAGCCCATAGAGGGCCAAGACCTAGCTTCTCACTACTGTACATTTTGTGCGTGGTATACATTTCTGCATGTACAGAACTGATCTACAGTTTTATGCCGTATCCGAAGGGCAGATGGGTTTTTGAGAAGCTTTCTCATGACAATTATACTCTGTTTGTCAGACACTCGGAAGAGGCGAGGCCGTGAAAAAACTTTTGATGGTATTTTTCTGGATTCGAACTTGGAACCCCTTGCGCAGTAGTCCAATGCACTAACCACTGAGCCACGGCAGTGGCTTTTTATAAAAATAATGATGCGGCGCCGCTGTAGTAGCTTTTGAATCTTCTTCACTGCAACTTCAATTTTTGCCTGTGCTAGATCTTATAGGCTTGTACAGCAGATCTTTCGGCAAACTCTTCTATAAAGTGGTTAAACACAACTCCAATATGGTGAACCGACTCATTAGGATCCCTCTCAGTACTGTGCCTGGATTGAATTTCGACTAGACTACTGAAAGCAAGTAAAAAAACTACATGCATCAACCAAGTAAACTGCAACTAATCGGCATGTACCAGTGTGGCTTCCGGCCCGGCAAATCGACAATAGACCAACATTTTCACAATCAGACAAATCCTGGAAAAGACCGACGAATTTCAGCCGCCTATGACAGCATTCATCGTCTTTAGCTCTACCAATTCGGGATACGGATGAGTTTTCAAAATAGAGAAAGCTGATGTCTGGATAGCAAAATGGCCAAAATTAGAGCAGAGCATCCACAACTCACAATGCCTTGAATATTGATCTTCACTTTCTTGTCATTGAATCATTCAGATTTTATTTTATCATGTGAATCGGAACCAAGTGTAGCGTGACAGGGAAGCCCACGTCGGTGGGTAAATATTAAATCAACACCAAAACAAAAAGTCATGCATTACTGGAAAAATGGCGAACAGAAATAAATAATGTACAGCACAAGCAAGGTATCGGCTTTTAAAAACCCAAGCAATATGATTCCCTTTGAAAAAAACTGTATTGCCACTTGTAGACTAAAATACTGGCATGATTTTATGGATGTACATGAGTTAACATCTCGCCGCTTTCTTCTTTTTTTTTGAAACAAGGACTAAATGCTTTCGATTCCTCGCTCTGGCTTAGTAATATTATTACAATTAATGTTCATTTAAATCATTCTGCTTTCAATCAAGCTGTTTAACAATCTATATGTCCCAGCTCAAACTAAAGAGATCTCCTTAATTGATGTTTGAATATAACTACATTCAAGCTAAATCCTTAAAGTCCCATAATTGCATTAAATACAATATCCCCTAGCAAGTTAATAAATGCACTTAACCTATGAAATGTCTACGATTATTACAAAGGCTAATTGCATGGTTAAGGTAATCCTGTCTTTCAATTAAAGTGTTGTAACTTATCTTACAACGGTGGTGATGGAAAATACATTCAAAATATATATGGATTTACAAAATTGGCTGTCAATTAAATTTGTGTTGTTATATCAGATTAACACTGTTAAAACCATCTGTTTGAGAATTTGAACAACCACCCCTGCTAGGCGAACACTTACCGTTCTCCCACTTCAAACACAATCTAAACTTCTATTTATACTTTGGTAGCGAAAATGCCAGCAGGAGAACAAGGATTAAATTGTTAATTATCTGGGCTTTCGAAATGTGTATATGTATCTTTTGTACGTACCTAGAATTGGGAGATACATAAATACAAAAACAAACCACTTTCATTATTGTCCAACCGTAAAATACACACACCCACACAATGAAACGCTTGTAACAATACCGAAAGAAACTTTTGTATCTAGAGGGAGAGAGAGAATAAGAAACAAATCCCAAAATCCCATTCCTCATTATAGCCATCAATCATTGGCTTTGCCTGGGTGGAGGTATGTACTTTTTTCCACAACAGGAACAGGAAAAATCTTGAAAATAGATTTCACCCACAGATACTCGTATACATGGAAAAAAAAAACTATAAATCTGGTCTGGCATTTCTCATTTTATCCCGGCACTGTTTTAATTAGATAAATTTATTTTCCACCTCTCAACCTGTGTACGTAACGTACATACATATAGCTAAAAGCATGAGTTCTTCTATCGGGTCTATTGAATGCATGGGCTTAAGTGTGAAAGAGAATTGAATGTGGAGCCGTCATTAAAAAACTTTGCTTTTTATACCCTATCCTAAGGGTATATTAAGTTTGATACATAGTTTGTAACATAGAGAAATATTGAAGATAGACCACATAGAGTATATATATAAATGATCAGCATCACTAGCCGAGTCGATTAAGCCATGTCCGTCCGTCCGTCCGTCTGTCTGTCCGTCTGTGTGTCACCAGTTTTTGGGCCTTAAATTTTGAGCTAGGTTGATGAAATTTTGTATACGAGGTCTTTGCAAAAGTAAGCAATACAAGTGTAAACATTTTCAAAATCCGCACTCTTATGCCAAAGGGTATCGAATTACTTAGGTCTGTGTGGTAATTCTGTCAATTAATAACAGTACTTTTCTTATAGCCAACTTTATACTGAAGCCATTTTAGACACTGGTACAAAAGGCCAATTTTCTTAAAAGCCGGTTTGGGTCAATTTTGAATTTTCTCAAAAACTAGAAAACGTAAAACCATTCGGTTTTTTGTGTTCGATTCAGAATTCATATAAGCATTGTCCACAAAAAGCCAATATAGCACTTATTTTTAACAATCTGGAAAAAAATTGGTATAAACTATTTTTTTTTTTCATTTTGTTATCAAAATTTCGAGTTTGCATAAACATTTTTCAAAAACTATTGACATAAATTATTTAATTTAGATTTTGAATTTAAAGAACAGGTTTCTGGCTTTTAAAATCGGTATAGTACTTTTTTATAAGTGCTGCCATTGGTTTGTAATAACTTTTTTTTCATTTTAAGTCAAAAAAGTGTAATCTAAAATCGACCCTACCTCCTAAACGAGGCGAGGTAGACCCCCTCCCATAGTAAAAAATGCTTGTTTTTGACCCCTCTATAGAAAACCGTTATCAATTTTTGGCGCCTAAGGTATCGTACTCGTGCCAAATTTTCAATTTCTATAAAACACACAGACGCCTCGTTCAAAAATCATATACAAGGCTCATTTCTGGATGAATGGGTTCGTCAACAAGCAAATTTGTCGAATTTTTGATATCGAGATCCACCAAATTGCAATACATCCAGAGGAAGTCATTCTTTGAGCTGTCAGCATAATTGGTCCTTACTTCTTGAGAACGAAGTTGGTCATGCCATCACCGTCAACGGCGAGCGCTATCGGTCGATGATAAGCAATTTCTTTTGGCTTTAATTGGATGATACCGATGACACTTGGTTTCAACAGGACGGCGCTACGTGCAACACAGCTTTTAGGGCAATCTTTTCCTAACTTTCGTTGCATTCTCGCTCTCAGTTAGTTTAGTTTTCTTGTCTAATTTCATGGGTAAAAAACTCAAGCTTATCTCTATGATTTGTTTCGCTTTGTAAAAGATTTTGGGTGGATTTTTTAGGAAAGCAGCCCTTCTCTTTTAGTCCATTAAAATCTACCTATATCGACCGCAATAACCTACATTCCAGTTGTCATATAACTTCTTCACCCAATTTCGAAAAAAATGTCACTTAACCTCTCTTTCAAATAAATGAAATTAGAGCATTATTGAATTGATGTCACGGGCCATAAGTTGTTGTCGTTCGGGCCAGTCATGGTACATATACATATGTATAAATGATCAGCATCACTAAACGAGTCGATTAAGCCATGTCCGTCCGTGTGTCACCAGGTTTTGGGCCTTCAATTTTGAGGCATGAAAACTTGAAGTTTTGATGAGAGTATAGAAAGTGTCTCGCAGGGAATTTTTTCAAATCTGGCATCCCAACTTGGAAGGTGTGCTTTGAATGTCATTTTCGTACATTGGAATAAGTTTCGGCAAATTATGTGACTAAGTAGATACTCTCTATAATTTTAAATGGAAACCTTTTTGGGAACAATATTTCCTGCTAGGCAAATGGCACAATGATACTTTACATACTCGTATACTTTAGAAACTAAAACTACCTCTTGCTTCGGGTATTTCTTGTCATATGAAACTTCTTCCCTCTGCCCTTCGGATAGAACAAAAAACTAAAACCTTATTTTATTTTATTTTTTCTTCACTCTATGCAACAGTTCGAAAGCAGTTCTTACCTATGTACATATAAAAAGCATACTTCTCCAAGAATTTATAGCACAACGTGAACTCGAAATAAGCACAGATCCAAAGCCAAGATTCAAAGTAACTCCTAAAGGAAAGGAATGCTTTGTTCAGAATGCCGCCCTTACACTTTTTGTTATTCCATCTTTATTTTTGAGGAGTTTCTATAATTTACAGGGTTTTTCAGGCTTAATAAGGACCATAGATACATATTTATGTGCATATCAACACTTTATTTTTGTTTAACTTCAATTCACTGCAGTTTTCTGAAGTGTCACTTTATAATATCCTTATTGAACCGCCGACAGTGCTAAATACAAGGCAAAATGTGTTATACAATATTTGAACCTCTAAAGTGTACATACAACTGTGTTTAGAACAATTCAGGACACCATCTGTGAATTTAAATCACCTTGAGGTGGTAACACTTACATAATCCAAAAACAACGAAAAGTAAAATCAAAGTTGAAAAGCTAAAATGCACACAAAAATCCCTTTCGAAAACACCAAAAGAATTCAGAAAAACATAAGTGTTTTTTTTTTTGCTTTGTTTTTTTAGTGAATAAATTAAAGTTTCCGATTTCGGATTGGAATTCCAAATTGAAACAGAACTGTGCAAATACTCTTGTTGTTGACCATCGGAATTCTTAGAATCGTATGCCAATTTCCATCAACAAATTAGAACATGTTTGGGTTTTATTGAAATTCTCACCACCCCCATGCTGGGGGATTTAGAGCGTATAAAATGTAAAACTAAGCCACCTACACAAGTAGGTATACATGTTTTGCTAACTTGAAAATATTATCCACGAATACGAAAACCAGCACGTACCTACTCGCATGTCCTGGCTCCTGGGAGTTTTTTTTTTATTTGCTTGTTTTTTTCTTGCCTTTCTCAAGCAACCAAGTATTCTAAATTCGGTATTCAGTTTTTATTGTTGTCTCCAAAAGGCATAATATGCTGTCTGCAGTTTCTCGTGACTATTATCCTAGATAACTAAGGACATTTAGTCCTATTTGTTGCGTACTTTTTGTCGTTGTAATGCAACTGTTTTTTATCACTCTTCCGTATGCACTTATTTGGTTTTTATATGCATAAGCAGAGCATTTTCATCCAAAGCACTGTAGATACACACAAATCTAGACTACTATCCTAAATGGATGCTCTGCCACCTTCGTAGCGCAATGTGCATAGGCATGACTGCATCGAAATAGCGACGAATATAGGAACAAGAGAGAATCAGAAGTATAGATTATTTCATCTCATTGCACGCTTCTGAACAGTTAAAGATGGGATTCCAACAATGCCATCCCCCCCCTTAAATGATTATCATCGGTGGCAGTTTACTACAATAGTCGTTTACGACCAACGGCAACAACCCAGTCCATTTCATAGGAATACCAAATACGATGGCGAAGTGCAATAACAAGGACGAGACGAGAACCACACTAATGTAGCAACAGCAGCTGACAGTTTAAGTTGGCGCTGCCGAATTTTCGCTCATTGTCCTTTCTCGGTTTTAGTCCCCCCACTCAGCCTTGAACGTACATACATATGTTTGTGTGTATGCATGTCTTTCCGACGATATAATTCCTTCAAAAGTATGGAGAGTAATGATAGGACCCGATAGAAATGAAACCAGGACTACGGCATCAATTTAGCTTTTCAACCCTGGGAAGAGGTAACCAAAGAGAGCAATGTTAATTTCAAGTGGTGGCGGCGGTGGTAATGCTCTTTGGAAATAAAATGAAATCTAAATAAATTATGCATTTCACATTTCCCGGTAGATTACTTTGACCCATTCCTGCCTGGTGCTGGCTGGTTGGCCAGCAACAACAAAAGTGTCATTATTATCCTCCCTTGTATTTGTAGTCATTGCTCTGTGCTTAGAAGGAACAGAGTAGAGTGGTGGTGCGTTCAACAAATTACGGGCGGTGATGGAAAGAAGGCGGTCCAACAGCCTTCAAATGATCTCGGGAATATGGAAATAGAATTACTTAGGAGACCACAGGCTTTGCTGTACTTTTAATTTCCGTGGCGCTAATTTTATGAAGTGCCTGTGGAGAAGCTGAAGAAGAAGAAGAACAAGAAGTTACATATTTTTTTTTATGGGCAATGGTTAATGGAAGCAGAGATGAACTGTTGACTCTGTGGGACCATTGCTCATTAATGAATCCCGGGTGAAAGACGGAGGGCCTTATCGCGAGGATTAACGTTAAATATTACACTTGACATGCCTGATGATGAAAAGAAATTGAAATGTTTTCAGAGTGATAAATGAGTTACTGGTGCGAGAATTAAGTGTGATTTAGAGATCTTTACGATATCCTTTTAAGGGGCCGACATTTTGAGATTACAGAGATTTAAGGAATTAAAGGAAAACTTGAAAGGTGATTAAGATTTCACTGTACTTGTAGATGATTAAAGATTGACCTTAAGTTGTTGCAAAATAATGAAATTATTAAAGTTTGTTTACTGCATGTATAATGTTTACACTATTAGCTACTTACAGTCACATACAACACGAGCATCATATGAATTATACGAGGAAAGTTGAATTTGTCATTGCGCAGGATTGTTACAACGAATGATTCTAGAACAAAATATTGATATTTCAATTCAAGGGCTGAGCAGAATATTCACATGAGTGTTGCAGCACTGTCAGAACTTTGAAGCGCGGCTTTATACCGCATGACCTTATGTTTTGGGACCACTTGTAGAAATAAGAAATGTATGAAAACGACTATAAAACTGTGTATATCGTATTGACCAATACAAGGTAGAGGCAATTCGTAGGTGCCTTTTGGGGCGATATGCAGTCTAGATTTGTTTCTTGTGTAAGATGCCACAAAAGAAAAATGTATGGCTGAAGAAAAAAAAATAAAATGTATGTAAAATAAAGAGCATTTGCCCTGTGTTATCGCAAAAGATTTGCCTATCCTACTTCGTTTAAAAGAAACGTTGCAGTTCCTTGGCGGCAATACAAAAAGGGATATTATGGTTGAGCGTGCTCGACGATAAGAGCGCTAATCCTTTTAGGATTGTTTATTGTTTCTTTTATGACCCTCAGATCTTTGGCGACGGTCTATTGCGAAAATAATCTACGCATTGGGATTGTTTCCTTTTCGTTTAGGGTTGTTCTTTTTTATGGTGCGCTAATGTTTGGCGACCGTGAGTCGTGCGCGAGGATGATCTACGCGGTGTGCCGAGCCGTACCAACGGACGGATCCATTAAGGGTTGTTTTCGTTTTGTTTCTTTATTATGTCTAGATTTTCTGCGACTATGGGTCGATCGCGAATGCTGTTGCGGACTCATATCAGAAAACAAATTCTTTTGGGACTGTTTTCCTTTTTTGTTTATGACCTGCGGTGAATGCAGGTCGATTGAAAATACAATCAGTGCAATCGCCAACCGTGGAAATATTGCGGACGGATATATAAAGGAGGTTTCGGCGAGAGAATGGGCATTAGAGTGGTGAATTTTAAAGTGATTTAAACTAATAGTTTAGTAGTTTGAAAATTGAACTTCATAAGTAAAAAAGAAGGGTTTGCAGGCTGCTGCAGGTGAGTTTATCACTGAGTGCTTTTTGATGGTTGAGTGAAATATTTTATTATTCAATATTCATATTGTATTCATATTATTTTATATTTATATTAATTATTTGAAGCTTGCTGGGTACTTTTCTCCAGATAGTTTATATTTATTTATCTAATATTGTTTAACGTTTGAGAAATTGCTAAAATTGCGGAAATTATCGTATGTGTTGTGAGGGGTTTTGAGAGCGCTTGAAGTCCTAAATAGTTGAGGGGTAAGCCCTGGGACGTGTCCACTCATGCAGTGATGGCGATGCGTTCGTCATTGAGGATCGGTGAGTTAAAGGGACCTCCGTCCAGGCTTATCCCAAGTGTGCTAGGGTTCCACTCAGAAGAGCTGCCCATGCAGTGATGGTGTACCATTGAGGATCGGTGGGTAGGAGAGTTGCTCCGTGCATGCGTATTATTCTAGAAAGTAGGATAAGCACTGTGAAGGTCCGCTCATGCAGTGGTGGCGATGAGTTCGTCACTGGGGATCGGTGAGTTTGTGTGACCAAGATACAGGCTTAATCCGAGTGTGCTACGGTAGAACTCAGAAGAGCCGCTCATGCAGTGATGGTGCATCATTGGGGATCGGTGGGTAAGAGAGTTGGTTTCCTGCATGCGCATAACCCAAGTATGAATTGGTGGTGTAAGTCCTGGGATGTGTCCGCTCATGCAGTGGTGGCGATGAGTTCGTCACTGAGGATCGGTGAGTTTGTGTGACCTCCAGACAGGCTCTCCATGTATACGTTGGTCTGAGACAGACTTGTCGGGGTTACCGCTAGTCTGATAGTTGTTCTGCTCCATACGAAAGGGGTAGCTCCCCGTGTCTCGTGTGTTTTGAAAGCATCTCCTCACGGAGTTGTGCGATCATAGTATGTGCGTCTCCAAATATCTCATTAACACGGTAGTGGTATTGAACTCTATTGTTATTTTTATGTCTATCTATTATTTACCCACTGAATGAAAAGTACTCATAGTGTCGTTTCTATTATTTAATTTCAGGTGTGGACTCTCTCTCCTCGCGACCGGATATCCCCTTAGCCCTGATCTGACATCGATTTTGTACAAATTTAGTTTAGATTCGAAAATAAAGTTTCTGGATTTAGTTTTTGGTTGACAAAAAAAAAAAAAAAAAAAAAGGTCCTTATTATTAATTATTTCTTACACTTGCAGAGAGTATTAAATAATGTATTGAACCAAGGTTTTCGGTTTTCGATTAAGTTTTTTTTGCCAATCCAATACTTGCCCTAATTTTTGGGTCGCAAGTAAAAAGAAAGTTACTATTACAAACTACAAACAAGTAAGGCTATTAATGTATTATCGCAGGGTAAATTGCAAGAAGGAGACTTGTTTTCCCAGATCCAGCCCACAGGATTATCTCTTTCCTTGGCTTAATGAAAAACTTAGGGCCTCAAACAATTCGAATATGGTAGCTAGAAGATGGACGTTGTGGCATTGTCCTGTTGGTATTCAGGGCTTTGGCAATCGATGGACGAACTATCGAAGGAATGGATGAAATATGGAAGAATTATAGCCAAGTCAGTGGGACCATTTTAGTAAACATTTATGTCCAAAGAGTTATTGAAAACATAGAAGGCTAATTCGCTATGCAAATACTCTCTAAGTCCGGTCACATGCCTGACGTTATTGACCATAGTACAGAATATTTTCTTTGCGTGTGTCTGGGCAATTGAGGGTATCGATGGTTCAATTATTCTTCATCGCTAAAGTGACTTTGTCCAATAAGCATGGGAAAATATGGACAAAAGGAGCAATGCATGGCCTACTTACGGTTGGTAGTAAATAAAAATTGATTAATTGAATTTGAGTTCTCCTATCGAGTATTACATTGAATAATTCGTAGCGTTATTCTACTCTACTTTTCTTATTAAAGTATTTTTATGCATTAAGTTTAGTTAAAGTTTTATATATATGTATACTTGGCGGAATGACACTATTGTCCTGACAGGAGACTAGGGTAGAGGCACATGTACCCGGACAGTTCTAGTATTCGGACACTTCGTCTTTTATTGTTAAAAAATAAGATAATTTTGCGGTTTTAGTGTACAAAATATATCAAAAAATAACACTCTATGTTTTCTTCATAGACACACTTTCCAATAGATGCTATAACTGGTTTCCGAAATATGCTTAAGTTAGTACGTCGTAAAGTGTGCAGCGAAGTGCTTTTTTCCTAAAAAAAAATAGTGACGCTATTTTCAAAATCTAAGTATTTGAAACATTATTTATTGCATTTGCACATCAAATTAGGTTTAATTTTAATTGAATATAAAAAATGTCTGTGTTCAATTTTCAAACAAAAGTTTAAAATTCATGTTTTAATACTTTTAAACGATACCTATGTGTATTTGGCTTAATATACGAGTAAATAAAGATTATTGCATGTTTCCTTAATAATTTCAGTATTTGGACAGTGTTTTTCAACTAAGAAACCGGCTTGCCGGGTACTGAAAAATTAGGTTTAGGATCCGGACAATCGTTTTCCTTTAACGAATTTACATGTGTAAAATGTTACAAATGTCATATCTTTTGGTATAATTACTTAAAAATTGAGGAAAATGGAGGAACAAATAATTTGAGTTTGAAAAAACAGCTGCCAAATTTGGTCTGTTTCAATCAACTCTTCATGACCGGTGAAAGGTAAAAGGCTATTTCGTGAAAATAAACAAAAAAGGAGCCTAATCCTTACCAGCACCGAGCAGAAGGTTTAACTGCTGAGTGGTGCATTGATATGTTCAAATGTGGGTTTCCGTCAAAGACTGATGACCTTCTAAATATGGTGCAAAAAATAATTAAGGACGAGAAAAGGGAAACACTTTTAAAAATTATCGACCAGGTAAAACATGGCTCAAATCATTTATGAAAAGAAATCCTTCCTTCTATGAGAGAAGCCGAAAGCACAAGCAAAGGCAGGGCCGTCGTCACAAAAAAATTATTTTAAAATTGTTTAAAGAGCTAGAAGACTAATAAACCAGGAGGAAATAATGCACGTTATGTATTAACTATGTCAATTTGTTAAAAAAATATGATTAAGACATAAGTTGTTTTATAAAACTATCTTTATATTAAATATATTTTATGAATTGTTTTGTAGCTAAAAGGTACGTATGTAAATACATATACATATATTTATTGTTATGTACCTACTATGTGAATAATTAGTTAACAAAATGCTGAATAAATTTCGTATAAAATGTTAAAATAAAGAAAGGAAACGTTAAAAGTTTATATGGCTTTTGGTGTCCGGCTTCTGAAACTAAAACGTCTGGACAATAAATTTTACTGTCCGGGTACTAGCGCGAAACGAACTTTTTTTAAGAATAAAAAAAACAACAATTATCCACAGTAATAAATATGTTTTATGAGTTTCACTATCTTTTTAAAAATTATCTAAATTATTCATAAGTAAATCCAAACCTATTCACTAAAGCTTTAATAGTTAAAAAGTTAAAAAAGAAGAAGAAGTCAAGTTAAGATTTGTGTTAACTGTCCGGGTACTAGTGCCTTTACCCTATATGCGACTTATGAAAAAACTGCGCTGAGGAAAACTTAATGTAGAATTTTGACTTTAACTTCCGATTGCTTCCTACAAATTATAGTTCAACCTTTATTCGGTAAAAGTTAAAAAAATATAAGGTAAAAGTTCATTCATTTCATAATCGTTCAAAAAAAGACCTGAACGATTTCATTTATTTTTATACCCTATCCTAAGGGTATATTAAGTTTGATACATAGTTTGTAACATAGAGAAATATTACAGATAGACCCAATAAAGTATATATATAAATGATCAGCATCACTAGCCGAGTCGATTGAGCTATGTCCGTCCGTCCGTCTGTCCGTCCGTCCGTCCGTCCGTCCGTATGTCACCAGTTTTTGGGCCTTAAATTTTGAGCTAGGTTGATGAAATTTTGTATACGAGGTCTTTGGAAAAGTAAGCAATACAAGTGTAAAAATTTTTAAAATCGGCCCACTGACACGCCTACTTTTCAAAAAAATCACCTTTTTTCACTATTTTCATATGAAACTCGAAAAAACTTACTTGAGCAAATATGTAGATATCCACTTAATCTACAAATCGTCTATACATTGTATATGGCCACGCCCACTTTTTAGGGGCGTTTACTTCAAAAATTAATTTTCGAGTAAAAATATTAGTTTATAAGGCAAAATAGAAAATTTTGTGAATACATTTTCCACCGCCCACTGACACGACCAAATAAGATAGGGATAGGGTTTCGATTCGATTCGCTCCAGGCGGATTGTAGCATTTTTCACTGGTTTTTTTCTGCCGTTGAACAACTTTTTTTCATTCGATAGTATTTAGATTGAAGTGAAGGATTTCTGTCTGTTGTTTTGTTCACTTGTAGTTGGTGGGAATAATTTCTCGGAGGTTGTTTGTTGTTAATTTTTAAATGGTTTGTTTTGTGCGATAGGGGTTTTGATGATCTGACACTGTTTTAAATTGTTTCGTAGGAAAAAAAATATTGTTAAAAATACATTGCTATAGGTAAATAATAATAAGTGCTGCACAAATACGTTTTTGTTAACGTCGAGATGCGAAAGTCACAGTTTAAAACTAAATACATATGTGTATGGATTTGTTCGTATATTTTTTTTTGCAATAAATTTGCATTTTGGGCGAAGTAGGGATCATTATAAGCCTTAAGTGAATTAATAAAAGGAATATGCGAAGAAAATTAATAATTCTGACAACAAAGGGTCAATATATTGGTATTTGTATTTATTTTAATGTTGACAATAGAGTGCAAGACTATTTTATACGGACAAAGATTGGTTTCAAGAATGTGAAACTCTTGACTCCCATAGCGAAGGACTTCAGAACACAAAATTCCTTTAATTGGAACATGGGTTCATGCGATATAGGCTGGACATAGTGGAAATGAAAAAGATAAGACGGAAATAGAGCTGTTAGCACCTACAGCACGCATGTCTTTTAGACGTCCAAAACAGACGACGAGATCACCATCTTATGATAGTTACTGTCCGATTACGCAATGCTGCTGTTCGAAGATCTAACGACACAAGAACACCTAGATTCAACATAGCGCAATAACATCAATGCACTATGTACGGACGCAGAAGAAGCAACAGCGAGTTGCGACAGCAGAACCGATTATCAGAGTAAGAGTTTAGTGAGAGGTGGCCGGAGCTCTACTTAACACCCAGTGAAAGGCTTAAATAAGCATCAACTTAAAAGATGGAAAGAGCATTTTCCTTCGGTTCTGCACTCAACTAGTATGTACTCTAATAGGCCGGTAGTTATTCTGCAAAAAATCAAGCAGCAATTAAGAGCATTATTGGAATTAAGTGTGTTTGTGTTTTCATACAGCACAAGGGTACCCAGATGGAGGGATTCATTGCTTGGTACCAAAGTCACGCCGTTCAGTTTCTGCGGATAGTAAGATCAGGAAATTCATTTTGTAATTTAGTATTTTGAGGTTTATCTCGTCTCGTACACACACTATGAATCTACTGGTATATGTCCCTACGATCTAACTCAAATAGAGCTACAAATATCAGAAACGAACTATCTTATTAAAATTATTCTTGGTCTAAGATCATCAGAAACAAACTCCTACAATTAGGATTTAGTATGTCTGCTATTTCGGACTTACAGTTTGGCTTTAAGTCCTTGAAACTGTAAGAGTTGGTTCCAATGACCAACTTTTGCGAAATTTAGTTCACAGGCAGTAAGCTTTATTGGAAGCTATTTCATATGGTAGCTAGAGTAAAGAGTTTTCTAACAGGGATTTCCTATCTAATTTTGACAGCTTATTGCGTTCATATTGTTAAAGCTACACCTGTCACATTGGCTGTTATTATTAAGTCTGTCTTGTCAAATCAATATGGAGAGTTATAGCATTCAACAACGTTGGGCAGACTATCAGCCAAGGCCAGTGCTATCGGTCGATGATAACAAATTTCTTTGGACGATGTGAACACCAACGACATGTGGTTTTAACAGTACGGCGCTACGTGCCACAATGGATATTTTAAACGCGGTTAGACTTCTTCTTGTGGGGCTTTCTTAAGTCATAGGTCTATTTCAATAAACCACCACTGCCCTGAATGTAGATTCAGCCCCATTTATGCGCCAGAGCTATGGATAATTAGACGTTTCGGATGCGCCAGATGGCAACCCATCGAAGATGCGGGGAACATTTAAATGTTGTATGTTGTTGTATTCCATACATAATGGTAATGCCTGGGATACGCAGACGATAATGACATCATCGGAAAAGCCTTCGTAGAGGCGTTTACGGCTATAAATGAGCAGGCGAAACGAGTTGGTCTTGAAGTGAACGAGAACAAGACGAAGTATACGTTATCAACAAACAAAAATCTATCTGTCCAAAACATTGGGCAGAACGTCACTGTTGATAACTATAATTTCAAGGTAGTTAAGGAGTTCACCTACCTCGGAACAAATATCAATCCTACAAATGCCACCTTTGTAGAGATCCGACGAAGAATAACCCTAGCAAATCGCTGCTCCCTCGGTTTGGCGAAACAACTGGGTTCAAAACTCCTAACTCGACGGACCAAATTAATGTATAGAACGCTCATCAAACCAGTCCTGCTGTATTGCTGGACGATAAGTAAGAAAGCTGAGCAAATATTGGGCACCTTCGAGCGAAAAATACTTCGTCGGATATTAGGTCCTATATGCGAGGACGGCGAATGGAGGAGAAGATACAACCGCGAACTCTATGAGCTGTACCAGTATGTGGATGTAGTCCAAAAAGCCAAGATACGCAGACTACATTGGCTCGGCCATATCGAGCGAATGGACAACAAAGCTCCAGCCAAGAGGATCTTCGAATCCCAGTCCCCAGGTTCGAGGCGACGAAGAAGACCGAACCTCCGGTACAAAGACTAAGCTGTCGCAGATGCCAGAAAACTTAGTCTTCAAAACCAGAAGCAGCGTGCCCGAGACCGCAGAGGATGGAAGGCAACGATGTCTCAGGCAGAGGCCCTACAAGGGTCGCGAGCGCTTTAAGTACATAAGTAAGTAAGCTTAATGGGAATGCCTTTACTTATGCCTCTTATACAGAAAATTTCGTGTTTTATCCAAATTTGGAAAGGGCAGCCCTAGAGATGGCTGCAGAATGACAATATTAAACAAAAAAAGTTGCCCTTTTAAATTAGTCTTGCTTGTATTATAAGTTAGGATATTTGTATGCAAATCATTTATCTTTTGCAAATAGTAGTCTAAAGTCCTTTCAGTTCTAAGGGACTGTCTACATAGCGACATATGATTGTATATAATTGTTAACACAAATCTGATTACCAAAAACGATGTCTTAGATGTCTGCATTAAATAAATAAACAAACAATAGCACCATAAACATTATCTTAACCTTACAGTGATAATTAAATCCTATAAGTTATGCAAATGTTCCAATAATTTTGATAGTACCTTCATTAGAAGTTCAAAAGTCAAATGCCTGGCATAACAAAACAACCCCCAAAAATTCCAACCTCTTCCAATTCCAACCCCTGCCGTATATGACATTGTCCACCATTATAATCCCTTGCCAAATCCCTACACGCGCATACCCAGAAAAATTCTTCATTCGAGAAAAAATAAATTGCCCAAAAAAATCAATTCCCGCGGATGGATCTTGCCTTCACACAGGTGGTAGATATGTAGGCACTGGCGGGACTACTGGGGCTCTTAAAACGGCTCAGTTAATCTAATCGCGCGCACTCACTTTGCAAATATACCCTTTCATTCTACCGCGTCATAGGCAGTCAGTGGTGTTGTTGTTTTTTTTTTTTTGTATATATCCTCGCACCTCACACTGGGTGGTGAAAAAAAATCCGCGCACAACCCTTCATCACACCTGTAATTGTTCCAGACGTGGGGCCATGTAGTATATCGAACAGAACACAGCGAGTTACGTGTAAATTTGTTCGTCTGTACTGGGTGGGGGGGTTGATGATTTCAAATGGTTAAAAATGGAATCACTCTCTGGGAGTCTTTCCAGCAATAGGGCACAAATGGCAGGTAGGCACAAGGACTACTTTGTGTAATGCCTCCACGTATACACATCATCAGCATCAGCGTCAGCATCATGCTCATGCATCTGCCTCACCCAACCTTCCATATATAGGTTTTATTCTTTCCGTTCGGTTTTGTTCTCAATCCTCCATCACAGTTTTATGGTAATCATTATACATAAACATGGAGGCCAGAGGAGCGAGTTACAAGCATTTTTAGCCTTGAATTTTGCCAGTTGCTGCACACAGCTAGCTGTACCTTCATATCCTTCGCCAGGCCCTCTCACACAACACCAACACGTGTAAATATGAATGAAGATAAAGCGGCTAAGTTTTTCTTCTTTTTTTTTTTAGGGGGATTTTTTTTTTTCACTTTTTCACTCTCTGTGTTGGGCCCTCGGAGATGAGTTATTTATGCTCCTAATTAAATTGATAACGGACGTGCGGGGCAAACCGGGTGGTAGGGGGTGGTGGTCTGAATATGAAACAGGATAATAAATTTAATCAATTTCTGTTCTACCGCACATATTGAGGACCGATAAAGTGGTTGGTGTTTAATAATTCACCGATGGTAAACGTGTGTTGCCGTTTTGCATATATACACAAGCACACACATATATAAATATGTATGTATATACTGGAACATTGATGGGGATGAGAAAGAGGCTTATTGTTGTTAAAGGGATGAGGGATCGGTCAGCGTGCAATTGAGTTTTTGCATGGAGAGGATAACATCGATGTCGTCCTTGTTGGGAGATTCGATTTACAGTATTTTACGTTTAAACAACACTAAGTGACCGGTGGATGTTAAATGAAAACAGTTTGTTTTTCCTATTAGGCTCTATGAAAACAGTATGGTCGCTTGGTTGTACTGTCGCTACGCCAATGTACACAACGAGTGTGAAATTGTTGTTTTTCTCTTGGATAATATAATTTGGCTTTGGCGCTGTTCGGAGTAAACACTCTCTTAGATGGTAAAAAATACGAACGGTTCGCGTTTTATATTGGATTATATGAATAGTTGTTCAGGGAAATGCCATCCGCTTAGAACATTGATTTGATTTCTACTTTTTTTTTTGTGAATGAATACATAATAAGGTTAGGGTGACCCTAGATTTTTAGTAAAATTACTGGCGAAAGGTTGAGCATCAATGTAACGCATTGCGGCCCATTCGACTCGTATTTGCAACCTCATCATGTGTAGAAGCTAAGCTTTAAATGAACCAGAACTTCTCGACTTAATCTGGTGTTTGCTGAATTTTGGCCTCAGTTCGATCTCTCACATGGTCGAAACTCTGCGTTCCATAACAGCAAACTGAGATACAAACTTTGAGGAAAGGAGGAGGCATTCACATTAAAAATAAAAGCTACAAACGGCTTGGCAACAAATTGACTTAAGCCTGTCGTTTAATACTTTTCAGACAATACCGATATTCATCAGTAAATCGAAGCCATCCACAAGGACTAAGCAATAGCAAAAGCATACTGACACACACCCAACAGGACGATTCGTACATACAAGTTACGCATAACTAGCATAGTTTCAGCATTAAAAAACCATCTGTGCCGTTCCATTCTATTTGAAAGGCCAAAGTTTACCACTGACATTACGTATTGGCCTTGAAACTCATGTTACAAAAAAGTAATTGACAATAGGATACTACCTCTTTAGCAGGCCAAAATTCCACTTCATCCCCAGTTTCCAGTTTAGTCCCATTACGAAGTGTATATTTGCAAAGAGTATGTCAGAGGTTTCTAAAACAAGGCTTAACTTTGTGACAGAGGATACAAGTGCTTTTGAGAGGCTCTGAGGACTTTAAAAAGTGTCAATACTCCTCAGAATTTTTTTCATCCAAAAATATCTAAATATCCCTTTAGTTTGGAAAAGTGCCAACTTGCCAATATCTCTTTCACGTACCAAAACCCATATGCATGCATATTTTTCGTATGTCCTTCTTGAACATTTGTGCGTTCAAGTTTAAATGGGTTGGGCTCAACTTACAGTCATTTGCAGCATAGAAAGTTATGATGGCATTTTTGATATATTCCCAGAAAGAAAATCATATATTCAGTTGTCTTTTGTGCTTAGATTGAGGTATATTTGGGACTAAGAAACTCTCTTTGTCAATTTTATTTGAACATATTTCTTCATTTGGAGAATAGAAAAAGTTTAAATTACTTTTTATCTTAAGAACAAATGTTATATCGTCGAAAAGTTTCGGCCCCTAATAAACCAATCAATTCGATCAAATGGAAGGAAATTGGTCAATAATTTAAAAGTCATTATTCTTTTTTATTTCCAAGAAATATGTATGTACATAGCTAAAGTTTCAGGTAAGATACTAATGTCAAAAGTTGCCAAATCGTAGGAGTTTGAAAAGTTTCTGTTCTTCTGACAACTCTAAATCTTAGTCTGCAGCGACTTTAAATCGTAGTGTGTATCTGCATCAAAGATTGATACATTTTAAGTCAATTTTCACACGTGACGGGAACATGTAACCCCCTGCGCACGAAAGAGCTCCAACAACAAGAAAACTTTTAACTTTTTGCATTGTTCTCATTCTTTGTTTAATTTATGAAATTTTCTGTCGCAAACTTTTGTTTAACAGCACCGTTCCCGATTAATGAATACGGATAGGTACCCATGAGGGTTCTAAACTCCCATTTTCTCTCTTTTTGGTTTCCTTGTTTGTGTTGTCCTGTGCTGTTCCTTCACATCATCGTCATAGCTACGTACGTACGCGCTGCCAAAGTGCAGAATAATGTTAATGAGTTTGATTATGACTGTGATGGGGGGTAATCCTTTAAGGCATAGTAGTCGTCGGTCTCCGTAACCGTAGTTGCCATCGTTGTCGTCGTCGTCGTCGTCGTCGTTGTTCTCATTATAACACAAATAGCCTCGAAAAATGAAATACGCTTTTAGCTATACAGAGTTTACTTGGGCGGACCCTCTCCCCCTCTCTCTCCATTGGTAAGTCACATCTGTGCTGGGAATTAAATGCTTAAGGAATGTCCTTTTGCGAGCTTGAATGATTGCATGAATCTAACTCTGATGACGATGCTTACGAGAAATGGCAAAATGTGATTTGGCTTTAATTTTATTACTCAGATTGAATTTTTTCGTCCTCTCCAATTGAAACGGACGCCTAGGCAACTGACAGAATTAAGAATAGGATTACCTCCTCCTCCCTCCCCACCATGTGCTTGTATGAACGAATACATTCCGAAGAGGGAATAAAAAAAAAAAAAAAACGAAAAAGACAACTGCTTCCGAAATTGCGGACGGAAAAGGAGAATAAAAATAAATAAATACATATATGAAGTCCTGAAGTCAGTGGGAGTACAGCAGTAAGGAAGTAGTACAGAAAAAATAAAACAATCCTGATTGACACACTCGCAGAGAGGCCCACACAAGCAAATCTGCGACCAACGTTAGTTGTGGGTTGAGTACTGTTTCGACGCAGATGGGGAGAAAGAACCCTTTCCCAATTTTGTTTTTCTAATAAGGATATGAACACTAAAACACTATATGTTCTTGTGGCCATTTTTTTTTTTTTTCTTAATTTTTTTTTATCACTTTTCTTTTATCACAAATCCGTTTATTTTATCCAGCTCACGACAACTTAAACTATTCAATTGGAATCTTCAATTGAGCTCGTTGGCTGCACATACAAAGGAAATAATCACTTGGGGGAGTACAGAATTAAGAGTATTAAATTTGTTTGCTTTTTTAAACTCACGTTGCACTTTTACACTTGAGAACTACACGAACTGCTCAACAAGAAGAAGGAAACGAGAACCTTCATTGCATTTACTTGAAGACTTTTCAAACAATTTGTTGAGCATCAGAAGGATACATAATTTTTGTGAGAAGGATAGATTTTTTTTTTCCACTTTTAGTTACAAACAACAAAACTGAAGCTATCGGTGGAGAAAGGAGTAGTCGACTGTCGGTATTTGATGGTATTTTTGTGGACATACCACCAGAGCAGGATACCAGAAGCCCGAAGAGCTTTTCACTATCTGAAAGGTGTAGGATTCTGATCGTCTATTAATATAGGAAAAATACCCATTGAGAGTGAGAGCCAACATGGATGCTGAGAAGGTTTGCTCTCAGGATTAGCTTTTTTATGTGGTTTGGTTGTTATTTCCTCTTTTGCTCAATGATGCCGAAGCATCCTTGGTGAAAGCATGCGCATTCATGGATTTGCGTACACTGAGAGAAAGTTTTGTGTTTGTTATGTAAAACGAGGAATATACCACAAAATTACATGAAATCATTTAAAAAACAGTTTGCCATGTTAACCAGTATGAGTATAGTTCAAATTATGCCAAAGATTTGAATAGGGCATGTAAATACTTAGTTTGTTTTCTAAATTTAGAATGTAGGTAGTATAACGAGGTGAGATCTAGCTACCCATCACAGTTGGGATTATTGTGGTATCATCTGTTTAAAGAGCTCAGTTAAGATACCGGAGTTGTTGACGAATCCGACTATATCTTTAACTGGGCTCGCAGCATTCCTTCTGCTTCAAGGTAGAAAAAAAAAGTTTCTTACGCTTCACACGAAGCTCTAAATAGTTCTTGGTGAAGCAAGATCCAACCTCCGTGGTATCACAACGGACCTATTTCTGGTTCAAGTGTGTTGCATCTATCAATAGCAACCGCTCAAACTTACTAAACAACGTCAGGTTTAATACCAACAGGCTCAAGGTTCCCCAAGTGCGCCAACAGTTTAGGGACCACCTTGCCTTACAAGCAGAAGTAATCAGCAGATCATTACAGAGAGAGCATGGATGACCACTGGAATGCTGTGAAAAATGCTTTTGCAACGGGGGCAAGCGCCTACGTCGGCAAGAGGCAGAAACACCACCGCACATTGCTTTCAGCAGATACCTGGAGACAGATCGAAGAGCGTACAGCAATAAAGGCTCGGATTGCAGCCGCCTCAGCAGTGGAGAAAACCTAGCTAGAAACCCAATATCGTGCGATGAAGAATGAAGTACAGCGTAGTGAGTGTGACAAACGTCAGTACATCGACACACTGGCTTCAATGGCTGAAGAAGCAGCGAACAGAAGTGACAGTAGGACTGTTTAAAGTATCACCAAGGAGCTCCCTGGTGGTCGGAGCTCCAAACAACGCCCGGTGAAAAGCGGTGTGGGCTATCTGCATTTTCCGTTTGTAGACACGTGTTTCTTAAGGCATTATTTTCTTTCCTTAATAAGTCTACCTCTTTCTTAAGCTCTCGGTAGAGCAGTTCCATTTCGGTAAGCTTGGTACGGAGTTCGCCGTTTTCCTCCTCAACGATTTTAATTTTCACTGAGTCCCTAAGTTTTTCACGCGCTTGCTCTTCCGGGGGACTTCGTTTTCCGGAGACAGTCGATCTTGCTGGTGGAGATCGAGATACCCTTGTACTTTTACAGAAGGGATTTATTAGTTGCAATAAATGGCTCTCCCCAGAATCCATAGAGCCGACCTCAGAAGAGGGTGGATTTTCCAGTGTAACTGGACTGCCATATTTGCATATTTGTGTATACGCTATGCTCGGTATACGGAGGGTGGATTTTAGTCGCCTCTTACGACAGGCATGCCTACCTCGGGTATATTCTAACCCCTACCCGAAGGGGTAGGTGTTCGTACATCTACGAACATCTACGAACAAGATGGCGCGCAGGCGTTGTTGACGCCCTATGCCCCCCGAGAGGTTAAAGGACTCAAGTAAGTAATTGTGTTGGCGCTCCTCTGCTGACAGCCACTTCGAAACAACCAACCAACCAAAGTAGAATTTCCCAAAGTAACGATGACATGTTCTGCTTGCTCATAGAAGTATAAGATATGCTCTGCTGACTCTTGGTCCTTGTTGCACATTCGACTTGTCTTGCCTCGGTGTAGAAACAGTTTTGTTCCTTTTTGGAACAAGTTTGGCATACAGAGTTTGGCTGTTACACTCAGTTTGCATCCAGTAATATTGCGCTTTACTTTTAGCCAGTTTTTAATACACGTTTTTGACGTGGTGTTTGGTAATCCATAAAATGATGTTGGGACCATGAAGCCTTATGTCGATCTTGATCTGGTGAGCTGGTCAGCTGTTTCATTTCCGTCATAACAGCCGTGTGCTGGCACCCAAATGAGATTAACTCTGTTTGAGGTGTTGAAGGAAAATCCCATACTAGCTTGGATGTTATTTCATAAGTCTTTATTGCTGATAGAGCAACCTTGCTATCTGATAGTATATCTGTATATAAATGTTCTTGTTGGTAATATGTAGATCTATTTATATTTTTTCTATAGTTCTATAGTAAATATTTCGGTTTGAAATATGGAGTTTTTTTTTCTAACCTTGAAATTGTGGCTGACGTTAAATCTTAGCAAACAGTTGTCCTTAATTGTGATTCCAAGTAGTTCTTGTGCAATATCTAAATTAACTTTTTTCGATTTTGATTCATCTTCTGCGATGAGCTTCTTATTTTATGTGAAGATAGAGTGGTGGCAGGTTAAGAATAACATTTAGCGCTGCTGTGGACACTTTTCATAGAAATTGTTGTATAGACACAAGCTAGCTTTAAAGTTTGTTGAGCCCTTCCTATTCTGCGCTTTATGTTCTTTTTTTGTCACCTTACTAGTATTGCATATGTAACAATCGGTCTTGCTATTGATGTGTAGCATCTTTTTGGGGCTCAAGCCCTAATCCTGGTCTTGTCTAAGGCTTTTGTAACAGAGTTCCAGATTACTTTGTCATCAAGGGTTAAACCAAGATATATAACCTCCTTAGAGAACGCTATTGTTGCACCGAAAAGTTTGGATGTTTTGGACCTTTCTCTCTTTCTGCTTTGGCGAACATACATGACTATGGTCCTTTTGTTTGGGATTGACGCTGAGGCCATCTTTTTACATAATTCAGTGACTACGTTTAACCCAAGTAAAATTTTGGTAATCTGACGGTCTGCGGACAGCTATTGGAATGAACTTTAGATTTACTTTCCATAATTTTAGCAGGTATCACCAGGCGATGCTGGTTCTAAACATTTTAATTATGTACGGTATAAAATGTGGTGCACTTTTTGTTTAAGTGCTGCAAGGATGTCGTCCTCTTCAGGTGCTTTAATTGTAAGGAATGAATTAATGGCCCACACTGGATTTTTTGTTTTGATTTTTCATGCCTCTGATCAGGTCTTTGCTGTTAATCTGTCGATCCTTCGCTAGGGAGATTATAATGAAGTATCAAAATGAGTTTCGGCTAAGAGCTGTATCGTCTATAGACCATTTCCATCGACCCAATTTGATTAGTGCGTTGTTTTAACAGAATTTTGAAGGTGTGTGAACTACTGCAAAATTTTATCCATTATTGTTTTTAGTTCTTCTAATTTCAAGGTTAATTGGTAAGTACGATAACCAATTGTTCTTACGTTTTATCCTATTGAATGATTTTCTTGTCCTTGGCTGTCTGTAGGTTTTGACTAGGTGTCTGAAACTATATTTTCAATTACTACTTTCTTGCTTGTCAATATGTCACTTTTCTCGAAAAAAAAGAGCAAGACTTTGCCACTTCCGTCGTTGTATGTTTGTATCTATTGCTTTATGATCCGTTTTCTAATAAAGCTGTAATTTTTTCACGACAAATTTACAGGTTGTACTTGTAAAGGTGCGTCCAGACCGAGTGAAACATTTCGCAAACATTTAATGCTTCACTCGGTCTGGACGCACCTTAAGAATATAGGGTACATGGCTGTAGTATACCCAATTTAAAATGTATAAGGTCTCTATCTATCTAGAATTCAGCCGTCAATAACCTGTCACTATGCGGTTTCCAGGATATGATATGTATGTTTTTGGAATTTCGCAGTGTTTCTTTTATTAACGCCACTCTCGACCCCTTTTCGAATTGGGAAATAATAGTGATATTGAAGCGGATGTAGAAATTGATTTTGTAACTACTCCGTCGCTGTAACACTTGGGCGATTAATGTATGACAGGCTGAAACCATCAAATCTTTTCCTTTCTGTTTTTGTTACCTTAAAAGGAAAGACGGAACACTTATGGGCTTGATACGGTGCCTGTCTGTCCGTCTGTCCGTCAGTCTGTCACAGCCCTGTAACTTTTGAACCGTTAGACATAGAGAGCTGAATACATTATGTTCGCTATGTATACATTATGTGGGAGCCCGCACAAGATGGCGGCAATGAATTTCATTTTGGGGGCCCTTTTTTGGGCACCTTGTATGAATGGCAAAAAAAAAATTATTTTGTTTCCCATCATGTGGCATATCAAATAAAAGAGAATTTTGCAAGGGCTCCATATATGTAAGAAATATTTTTTCCTGACAAAATTTATATATACATATATATATATATATATTCTCATCTCTTTTCTTGCTGCTACCTCATTCGATTCTGATTTTCAAAAACTAAGTCATTTGCACGAATGGTTCGTATATGCTGCTATTGAAAACTAAATAAGTTTAAAAAACTTTTATTTTTTTTAATTTTGTTTTTTTTTCACAAATATTTTTTTTCTTAAAGTTTTAAAACTCTAAATGCTGTATTCCTTCGCATGTCAAGTATTGCCAGTGTTTTACTTAACTCAAACCATTTAATAAGCAAAGTAGCGTTACATGCATTTTTATCCAAAAGCTTGGTACAGCTAGACTAAAATATGAAGTTTTATCAAAATCGTTGAAACCATTTTGGAGAAAACTCCGTGTTTGTGAAAATGGCGCTACGTGAAGGAACTCTAAGAATAGGGTTAGAACAAAATATGCAATGTCCCCTTTAGTGGCCATGCAATAGCTCCCTAACATGAAGTTTGAAGTAAATTGATTCACTCGTCATACAGACAGACAAACAGAATCGCCAGGCACACTATAGTGAGCTTCTCTATCAACAAACTGTCCGTGCTAACGCGAATGTAGCCTTTGATATGATCAATGTGTGACCTGCTAGAATTCCGTCAATTCTTGTAAGGCGAAAGCTGTTTTTTAAATAAAGGGAGAGCGATCTGCCTCAATATGCGCTTAAATCTGACATCAAAGTAACTCAAGCTGTGTAAGCCGATTTTGGTGATACAGACGGCTTTTCATCGTCAACGTAATTGCTTATGTAATTGTTACCAGGAAAACTAGCGCATAACAATAAAATTCAAATTATTTCAGTCTAGTAGATATATAGTATTGCGGATGTCTTACAAGTTTGTGTAGGACATTCATATCTATTAGAAACACTTCCACAATAGGTCACTTAAAATTCCCAGATTCCTTTTCACCATACGAGGGAAGTTATAAATCCATAAAAAGTAATGTACACACACGATTTGTCCTATCTCCATTCGCAGCAAACAAACGAACAAATCCCACATACATTCCGACTTTGCAAAATGATATATGTAGATTATTCAGTAGTCACATTGAATTTATTGTGGAAATTTCAAATCCTCTCCACAGTGCGACACCAGTTGCTGCATTTCCTACATCATGTCACATGTGAAGATAGCTCCAGTTCTTAATTTTTCTTTAAATAAAACAATTCCATTCAATTCACATATACACGTCCTAATGCACAAACTGATTTGATAAAAAAAATTTACACAATTTTAACATCCACACCCACTTGTGGGGAATAGTGCTAATCACTACCCAAGTCCTCACCCACATTCAGCACATATACGGATACACGTGTATGTACAAGCACCTACAAACGACTACAATCATCACTATCATCCACATCATCGTCAAAGGAATTTCGGATGAGCAGAACAAACATCCTAACAGGATTGTGACAGTTTTGTGCAGGGTGTGTGCGAATAGGGGCTTTTCACTGTTACTACTTGTACACAATCTTATTTGGTAGAGACTGCTTGAGGCCCTGATGGTTTATGTCTTTCTCGCTTTGAGTCCCTATTATATTCTCATATTCATTCAGTGTGGTTTGGTTTCTAGTAAAAGTTACCCCAAAAGAAAAGTCCTTTTCTTATGTGTGGTGTGCCAGCCCCCCATTTGCATTACAACAGAGACCAGACGAAGAAGACGACGAGATGACATTTTCGCATCTTCATTACTTGTGTGGGTCTTCATAAAATAAAGGAGTCATTTGCTTGATGATGATTAAGTGGCACACATGTAAAGGATCGACATTTCATGTTCATAGAATTGGGTCAGTCCGTCGGGATGTGAAAATGCGATATGAGGTTTGAGTATGAACATAAAACGCCATATATACGGTTGGGTTAGCTCTTAAACACACATATTTCATATTGGTTGAACAGTCGCTTCGTTGTTAGGGGAGAACAGTGGCAAGGGTTATGTCTCTTTGGATTTCCTTAGCTTCCGGGCCATTGCTGTTCGATTGCTCATAAATTGTGAAAATGCATTTCACTGCAGCTAACAATAGGAGTTAAAATCTAGTGTGCATGTGGATGTAGATTTTTATCGCGGGCGGCCACCCCAAAAGGTTTTGTTTTTCATTCGATTTTAGATTACATTTTTATGGGATATTTTATGCGAGGATAGGCAGGAGCTTTAGCTATCCATCTGCACAGCATAGTTTATTTCGGAACTTAAGGGAATGGTTATTCAGTCACTCCAAACAGAAATGGACTATTCGCGTTGATGTCGATGGTTTTAAATTATTAACTTTCGTCCATATTAGACCCTCTTGAAATCGCTTTAAACGGCTAAGTATTTGATTTTTGTTAAAATGAAATTCTTTCCCGAAGAACCATATCGCTATTACTTGGACCTAGCGTTTTTCGATTTTGACAGGCATACTTTTCTGAGCTCCCATATCATCGTAAAATCTAGAGGTCAATTTCCTTATGAATTTAATACGAGTATTGTAAGTGCAAGTAAATAAACGACTCTTAATGCAAGCAAGAAAGACGAAATAGTTATAGTTGTGATACGGTGTACAATTTTATTTCGCATTCAAAAATTCAATAATACACACTTACTTAGTTAAAGGGCTTGTAGGGTCCCTGTGAGAGACATCGTTGCCTTCCATCCTCTGCGGTCCCGGGCAGGCTGCTGCCAGTTGTGAAGAACAAGTTTTCTCTCTCCACGTTGCGCAGTTTTCCAGAATTTTTTTGAGTGTGAAAATTTGGTCTATTGTCGATCTGCCGGGTTGGAAGCCACACTGGTACGTGCCGATTAGAGTGTTGCAGAAAGGTTTTAGACGTTCACACAATACGTTGGATTTTGTATGCAACATTTTACAGGGATATGCCTCGGTAGTTCTTACAAGACAAGGGAGCGAAGATGGGGCATAGCTGATACTCCAGTCCTTTGGCATGCATACCTCCACCCATACACCCTACTAAGACATCACCTTCAGCTGGAAGCCTGCCAGACCCAGCGGCTTTGTTTTGCTTCAATTTTCTGATGGCTACATTAACTTCTTCAATACTGTGCGGGGGCGTTGGTTCTTCATTGACTTGAGGTGAGTTCTGTTCTTGCCCTATCACTCTCTCTCTCTTTGCTGCATGTTAAGCAACTGCTGGAAGTCTTGCTTAAATGCTCAGCAGCTTGGTTTTCCGATCAAATTTCTGGATGTTGTTGCGCTCGAGAGACTCCTCGATATCCTTGAGCTGGGAAACTGCGTGATGACTATGCATGACTTTCTTTTCTTCCCTTCTTTTGGTCCGGTACTCCTCTTGCGCTGCTCTTGTTTTGCGCTGCAGCGCTTTCTTGTGTGCATCTGATGTCGCCCTCTTCCACTGAATGCACTCATCATCATACCAAGGGCTCCTCCTTGGTGGTGGTTGGTAGCCAAGGGTGGTCACAGCTGATGTTGCATTAGTCGGTCCACTGGTTGTTGGGGTGTGTGGTAGGTGAATGCCCTGCAGAGAGTTTCTCAGTCAGGTCAGGTTTCTCTTTCAGGTGGCTCTGGCTCCTTCTGACGTGCTAAGACGTCCAACGTTAAGCTTGTTTTTCTTGACGGCTCGCAGCTTCTTCTCGTTGGACAGTCGGGCTCTGATTTTAGTTGCAACAAGATAGTGATCTGAGTCAACGTTTGCCCCTCGAAAGTGACGCACATCCAAGATGTTGGCTTGCGTCGATTAGCACGTGGTCGATCTGGTTTTATGTTCGACCGTAAAAGCAAAGCCAGGATGCTGTATGAATTTTTAGCCTAGGCTTAGTGGGAAACTCTTGTCTGTTGTCATATCGTGGAGACTGTGTTTACCGATTAACCCGCCAAAGATGCTTTCCTTACCGATTTTCGCATTGAAACCGCCGAGTACAATTTTTACATCGTTCAGGTGAAATCGTACGTACTTGCACCAATATAACGCATAGAATACCGTCATATGTATATGTGTCTATGTCATCAGTTTCTTCTCTTCATTCGATTTCGATTATTCCAAAAACATGTAAATAAATATATGCTGCCTGTCAAAAATAAATTATAATTAAAATACAATTTTGTTATTTTCTTTTTATTTTTTGTTCTAAAATTTTGTATCAAAATCCCTAAAGTTTAAACTGAGAAATCACAATTATTGTAAAACCGAGTAAAATAGGGATTGCCAGGTTATCTCGAAAAATCTATATATATATAAAAATGAATGTTTGTCTGTAAGTCCTTTAAATTATGCATTTTATCATGTGATCATCTTTAGCAAAGTTGTTGTGCATAAGCCCACGCAGGTTTCTGAGTTGGTACGACCAATTTCGACAGATGGCGCCACTGGCATTCCCATGAATTTCATATACTGCCCTGACAGTTGATGCTGATTTGAATCTCTCTAAAATTACATACATACATACATATTTGTAGGCGTGAGGAGCTTTTAGAGGGAAAACAAGGCGAGTACGGGTCAGCTAGTATCGTATAATATAAAAAAAAATCTAAAAACAAAAAACTCAAAATTAAAAATCTCGAAAGCAAAATTTAGAAAGAAAAAATCTCGAATAGCAATGGCACAATGCATAGTGCAGTCGAATGTGTATGGGGGCATGTTGCTCTCCTGCAACCCCCAGCTTGGGGTGACTAATGTATTTGGAATAAGTGCGGGGTTGGGTGTATGTAAAGTTTTTCTATGTCCATGTTTCGCGAGAAAACTTTTAATTCTAGTCCAATAAGTGACGCAAAAATCTTCAAAACCAAACTTTTTCGAGATATTTTTCTAGATTATGATCTTTTGAGATTTTTGCACCTTCTTAATTTTGTTCGTCCGAGATTTATAAGGTGTATCTTCGAGATTTTCTCGTTCTAGATTTTAGTCGTTCTAGCTAACGTCATGATCCCCACAATTGACAGGTACAGTTATAGGCATTTTCAGTCGAAAACAGGATATAGAGCGTTTAACTAAATTAACTCAAATACATATGAAGTCGTCAAATAAACGGTGTTTCGAGTCCGCTGGGCATCATGCACCGCCGACCAATCACACTCCCCACTATAAATCAAATCTATTCGTAATCTATTGTGTGACTGTTCTGCGGTGTCCGTCAGAAGGAAGAGAACTGTTGGAAGTCATTTCATCTCGGGGTTTAAGGACTTAGGCAACGTTTAGCTGATGGACCTCCCGGGATTCACATTACTATCAGGGTTGCTCTTACAGTGGACTTTCTTTACAGCGTTCCTAGGATTAAATGATTGGGTGCAATGGAGCCGCATAATTAGTCCAAGTGGAGTAGCCGGAGTTTATTTTGAACCCCTAGGAATAAACCGCTCCCTTAGAATAAACGACGACTGCTGCGTCTTTCAAGCCGAAGTTACGCAAGAGTTATAAAGTGGAAAATACGACAACTGTTTACTATGATTATCTCGAGGCTTGTGAGAACCTGCAAACCACTTTTGAATGAGATATCCAGAGCCAATACGGTGACCCTCAGTTGGATATCGAGCATACAAATATCGAAAGAAACGAAAAAGCTTTCTAGGAAAGGGTCGATGCTGCACATATCGCGAGCCCTTCCTTTTTCCGATCAGTTCCTTATGGAAAAAGTTAGAAGATAAAACCACCTAAATCTAAATACATGCCTAACCGGCCATTAGAAAGAAATTATCATCAACTCTGGTTAAACTCAGTTGTTATAACACACGAGTCGTTTCTGCCGTAATTACCAACCATTGGCCTTCAAGCGGAGCAACTCGGTGTGCTGCATAATGACTATTTGAGTAGTTACAGAGACTAAGAATAAATCGAATCTATTCGTCATCTATTGTGTGACTGTTCTGCCCCGGTAGTCAGTTCTTCTCGGGGTTTAAGGATTTGGGCAACGTTGAGCTTATGGACCTCCTGAGACTTACTTATATAACTATCATGGTGGTTCTGACAGTGGACTTTCTTTACAGCGTTCCTAGGATTAAATGACTGGGTGCAATGGACCCACATAATTAGTCCAAGTGACTTCTTTGCCCCAAAACACCTATCTACCTTACCTAACCTAGTTCGATAACACACTCATAGGACCATAAAACCTTCCCCCGGTCTGAAGCTGGCTTATTCTAATGACTTTTCGCCCAAGAAAGTTGTTTCTTCTTGTTAGCCTCTTATATCAGGACTTTCTTTGGCTTCTTTATGATATCCATATTCGATGTAACATTCGTTATGCAAGTTACCTAGTTTTTGTTGGCTATAAAAATTGCAACGATATAGGTTACTTTACAGGTAATAAAAGCTAAGAACTTTTATAAGTTTGGCGTTTTTTTCCCTACTTCTCTTATTCCCAAACAAAGCACTTGCCATCTTAACCTGACCTTAGTAGATTCTTATCCCACTTCTTCGATGTTAACTTTCTGGTTGTGCATTTCACCTGCTTAAGTACTTTCCATAAAACTTCTTTTAAAAGCTTTAATTAAAAACAAAAAAAAAGTTTTCTCTTTGAAAGGGCAGCCTTTTCAAATATTGATCCATCCCCTGTAAAACAAATTTTATCTGAACCTGTATACCCGAAAAAATGAAAATCATCACTTCCTCCTGAGGTAAAGAACACCACCCATAATTCCCACTCATCAACAGGTCCGCACGAACAGCAACCCACTGTCCAGAGTTACATTTCGACAAAACCTATTACTCTCTAAATCTCTTAAGGCTTCCAGCTGTCATAATATCCAACCACAAAACCATTCAAGGAATCAGCCAAATTTGAACCTTTTCCCCAGAGAAGATATCGCCGCACAAAAACCATAGAAAAAACCACCGAAGCTAATTAGAAAACATATCCACCCTCGATAAATGGGGTTAATTCCCAACACCAGATTTACAGAACAAAAAGAATACATTACACATGCCCCCGGTGGAATGGGTGTAAAAGTAAAAGGCAGAAAGGAAAGTAAACACTCAAAGACTGAATTTAAAAACAAAACCCTCGAAATAAGTGAATGTTCGAAAAACTACCCCGAATGGCCCTTTACTACTCTTCTGGGTACTCTTCCTGTGAAGAGGTTTCTACCTGCAAGGAGAGCTGTAGCCATTAATGCTTCCCACCCCACTCTTGCTCTCGTTCATGCCTGATTTATCTGAAGCTGAATCTGTAGCGAAAGCGGAATAGACTACCCGATGCGATTGTGCCATGGGAAAATGAGCAAGGCAAGGGGGAGTAATCTGGGAATGGGACTCTTTAAACGCATGGAGGGCATGAGGCATCAGGCATCAAGCAAAACGAAGTGTATATGTTTTAAGTGAGCCCCATCATGTGGCGCAAAGTGAGTAAGAAAGTCGAAAGGCAAACTTGTTGAAAACTGCAAATATGCATAGTACTCGTAGACTTTTGCGAAATTATTTATTTATCATTGAGCATGTTGCTTTTGCTTTGCTTGTCATGTTAGGATTACCATAAGTACATGCACAGACGTACATTCAGCGGAAGGATGAAAGGTACTTGGCTTGAGAGTGTAATTTAAGGGGCGCACATCTTCGCCGTTTAGCTTGGATACGGTTGGTAACCTCTTGGCTGTGGCAACATCTGTTGAGGATGACCGATTTGTAGCACCGCTGACATGCCCAGTATTGCATGCAGGTCAATGTGACAGTGTAAAAACCAGTAGCCGGGATTAAATCCAAAAAATTGAATTATGACGTAACCGTTTCTTGGGACTTGGACTGTATCCTTAAGAACTGGAGAGTTTATGTTTCTTGGCAACTCACCACGGCGATCCATTTCCCTTATCTATCAAGAAAAAGTTTGGTTACTCTCAACCTATTCAAATGGATTTTCTTACCAATTCATGTGAAATTTCTTGTGATGTGATGACTCCCATTCCTACGACATAGAATAAATAGCCATGCAAATGGGCTGGATGCAAGGATTCGCTAAAGAGTACTATTTCGATATATGAGTTGAGGGCGAATTTAATTACATGCGTACACTTGCAGGTGGTCTTAGAACAGTCTATTCCCTGTCGGCCTAACGAATTCCTATCGCAGAAAGCACGTTCGTCAAGCCTATCCTTCTCGACCAGCAAAGGCAACCGTGGCATTGTCATCGAGATCTGATCTAATTCAAAGTTAAAAACTGTCTGGTTGAGTCGTACTCCGATAGCAAGGTAGATTGTCTGCCATTGAACTTTACTCAACCACGTAATTGGCTGCAAGCCTTCTAGCTCTGCGACTGTTATTGTTCCTGGTGTACCTGGGCCTACACTCAGAGTATTTACCTGCAACCCAGGAGGTCTTTGACTGACATCAGGATCAGTTGTTGGATTTTGTATTGGTGCGCCGTCATAGCGAACGATGGCCACTTGATAAAGAGTACGATTCAGAGGATTACATACAGTCATCCAATAATTGTCGACAGGCTGGTCGCCGAGAAAAACAAAGTCAAAGCGTTCTCCGGTATTCATGATGATCGAACTGACTAAGACTGGTTTAATTTCGGTTCCGTCTGCGGCTATCAGCAACAAAAAATGTCCTTTTATTGCGAATTCCACTGGAACGTTGTTCGCTCCATTGTATGTGAGTCGGTATCGATCCCGACGACCAAAGCGTACATTATAAACATTGGGGAGACCGTAAAATGTACCTTGCGAGTAGGACGACCATCCTTTTCCGTGAATCAAGAATGTATTCGGTACTCTCTGCAGGTTATATCCCCAATCAGTGATAATTATACTGTTCTTTTTAAGATCCGTGTCATATATGTCCCAATGGGGGTTGACTCCTAGAGGAAGCTTGACTACTAACGTTCCAAAGATTCCTTGACCCCGCTGCCAAGCATTGTGACTGTGATAGAAGTTCGTTCCATGATTGCTTGCTATGAATTTGTATCGAAACATTTTCCCTGGAGGAATCTCTGATTGAGTTATGAAAGGCATTCCATCCATATATGGAGATTTATACTGATCCATGCCATGCCAGTGCATAGCGGTCGATTCGTTCAGGAGGTTGTAAACTTCTATAATCAGTAAATCATTTACACACACGTTGATTGGTGGTCCTGGCATTTGTCTATTGATCGAAAGAAGTCGAGTTCTAACGCCATCAGTTTGAATGCATCCTGGACATTCAAATGTACCTCGATAGCGAAGACATAGAGCACAAGCCTCTTGGTTATAGTTTTCAAATTGCTCGAGTGTCAATTGATAGTAGCAAATTGTCGCGTTATTGAATGAGCACGTTCGATCACACGGATGATCAGCACTGATGTCATAGTCATTCAGAAGAGAGGACTCGATAAAACCCGTGCGAATATTATCTTCGGAAAAGTCTGTAAAGTCGTATTTGCTGCCGGGTCTACGTAAATATTTGTAACGCGGATCTTTACTCTCGATGCAACTTATTATGGTAACTATCACAAACATCTGAGTAAATCCTTTAGTCATGTTTTTAAGTAAGACTGAGACTAGACTAGACTAGTCGAACAGACTCATTTATAAACATATATTCATACTGAAAACTTTACTATAGCATCAAGTATACGATTTCGTATACAAATTTCAAGGGGAACTTAACAAAGGCATGTTCTTTATCTACGTTATCCAATATAATAGTGAAACATCTGTTGCCCCAATTTTGTCCATAAGCCGGAAAGTTACAAACTTCCTTGATATTCATAACCTCAATTTACTTTAGTTTTTTTTTTGTGTAAAGGTCAGCATTATCGACAAGCAAAACAAACAAAATTTCAGTATTTTATTCAATATTCTAGTGACGCAACTAACAGAAGGTCAGAACACAGGGGTGGTAGCTAGGAATGGTGGTTGCATTTTGTGTACATATTTCAGTGTGAAAAACAAAATATTAATAAAATGGGGAAAGAATTATGACAAAAAATGTTGTAAATTGTTTTTAGTGGACGAAAATTCGACACGTAATTTATGCATCTGTTGTTGCAACGTTGTGTTCGATTAGATAGCTTTTGCTACTTCTTTTGTGAGTCTGTTTCTTATAAAAGGGGAAAGTTGGCGATACATTTATTAGATTTAATATTTTTTTTAGGGTTTTTTTGTATATCCTATCTGATGGGTATATTGAGTTTAACGCATAATTCGTAACATAGAGAAATGTTAAAGATAGACCACATAAGGTATAGCCGAATCGATTGAGCCATGCCTGTCCGACTTAGCAGTTTTTGGGCTTTAAATTTTAAGCAAAGCAATGAAATTTTCAAAATTCGCCTACTGACACGCCCATTTTTTTAATTCACTTTTTTCGTAATTTTATATGAAACTTGATAAGACTTACTTAAGCAAATATGTAGATATAACTTTGATCTACATACCTTCAACCCATTGAGTACAACCACGCCTACAATTTTGGGGCGATTTGCTTAAAAAAACCAGTGAAAAATGCTACAATCCGCCTGGAGCGAATCGTATGATACCCTATCCCTATCTTATTTGGTCGTGTCAGTGGGCGGTGGAAAATGTATTCACAAAATTTTCTATTTTGCCCTATAAACTAATATTTTTACTCGAAAATTAATTTTTAAAGAAAACGCCCCTAAAAAGTGGGCGTGGCCATATGCAATGTATAGACGATTTGTAGATTAAGTGGATATCTACATATTTGCCCAAGTAAGTTTTTTTGAGTTTCATATGAAAATAGTGAAAAAAGTTAATTTTTGTGAAAAGTGGGCGTGTCAGTGGGCGGATTTTAAAAATGTTTACACTTGTATTGCTTACTTTTCCAAAGACCTCGTATACAAAATTTCATCAACCTAGCTCAAAATTTAAGGCCCAAAAACTGGTGACATACGGACGGACGGACATGGCTTAATCGACTCGGCTGTTGATGCTGATCATTTATATATATACTTTATTGGGTCTATCTTTAATATTTCTCTATGTTACAAACTATATGTCAAACTTAATATACCCTTAGGATAGGGTATAAAAAAGATAGTTTCATTAGAATAACATGAAACAACTTGGCAATTTTTTTTAAAAAAAAAAAAATATGAAACTGCTTGTGCTTCTACCCTATCCCTTTCCTATATATGTACATACATACATCGCTCATTCTTCCACCTATACATTGTACTTGCTTAAGACCGTTTTTTAAATATCTCTTAAAGTTCCTTAAAAATGTAATTTTTTTCAAAAAGTAGGCTAGGTAGTGGGCGAATTTTTATAATTTTTTTCAACATATACTTTATTTTGTTCCTAACTAGGGTGTTACATAAAACCGAAGTACTTACTTTTAGTAATAAGTTCAATTAAATACTAAAATTAAAGTAGGTCTCCAATTTTCGTATATACATAAAAAAAAGTTTTTACTTGATTGCAAATACTTTAAGAAAATACTGAATTCACTCAATTTAATAGTTAAAATTCATCGGAAATCATATTTACTCATAGTAAAATAGGACAAGTTTTGGATTTGTTAAAATTTTCGATCTTGAGATTTTCATAAATTCGGGCAATACATCCATAAAGAAGGCGGACAAATTAAGTCTGGTAATTCTATCTATATGTAAGCAAGGCTTTAGCCTGAACGGATTTTGATCAAACTTCATATCTGTGGATCTAACCCAAACCGAAATTGGAATTTTGAAAAGAACACGATTTGCTGGTAAACGGTTCTTACGTTTTTGTTCAAATTTAGTTTTAAATTCAGTTTTTCCCATTTAATTGAGTTAGTTTGTCCAAGTACTATAAGATAGCTTGCTGTAAGACTCGTCAAAAGCATTTATAACGGTACTTTTCTTATACCCAGATTGGTAAAAAACTGATTTGCTGGAAAACGACTAGAGCGATGTTATTCACACTTCACAGTGAAGCCAATTCAGAGTTATGGTACAATATGGCTTACAACGTTTTGGCCGAAAATTGTAAAAAAAATAGGTCTACAGATTTTATTGAAATTACTAAACTTTTACTTGGCAAATGCTGTAAGATGGCGTACCATATTTTTGACTAGAGCCAATTTTCTCAAAAAATGCCTCCAACGATTTCCTTCAAATTTTATATTTAGAGCAGTTTAGCAAACTCAAAATTGGCAATAACAGTACTCAATCATGCACTTTATGTCTGTCTGTCTGCGTGTGGAAGGCTACAACCTTAGCGAGTGGACGGAATTTGATCAAACTGCATATCTGTGATCTGTGGGACGATCGCTAGAAGTAAATTTTATTATCGTATCATTTATAAGCAAAAAGATGGTGATGGGTCCATCAACATGAAGGCTTCCGCGAAGTTTCGAAACTTTGATAGTGATAGGTGACCATCCGGAATGACAGGAGTCAAAATACACCGAGACCAAAGGAAATTCCATTGTGACATCATATTTTGATGAACTGGTTACTGGGAAAGCTTCAACTACCTCCGATGGGGTCTGAAGATTAAAGGTTCCTAAAGTGGCTAAGGTGGCTAAGTAAAGTGACTGAATCAATCAACCCTAATTGCCAAAGAACCGTAAAGGTAAAATGTGCAGAAGGAGTAATGGGGTGACTGATTCAATCGCACTCCTAATACCAAAAAAAAAAACTTTTTGTGCTTCTGGTTTTTCTTAAAGTTTGTCTTTGTTGTAAAGGTTAATACACAGCAGTGTTACCGCTCAAACATTTCGGAATAGGTCCCTGCCAAAACAAAAAGGTCCCATAACAAATAGAAGAGCCAAATTTAGCGAGTAATTTTTTAGTAATTTTTTCCTTATTTTCATGTAATTCACTTGTTAATAACAAAGTAAAGGTTATAAATTAATAAAAAATAACTAAATTAGTTCAGTTAGTTAATGAATTAGTTTTCAAAATAAAAAAAAGACAAAAAATATAAAGTTGTGATTTCAATTCAGTCAAAATCGGTAATAAGAACCTTCAAGGGACCGAAGAATTTAGTCGTAATAAGCGGTGTCGTTATAAGCGATTTTTACTGTAAATATTTACATTCAATTCCTTGGAATAAAATTCCCAAAATTCTGTATTAAATTTGGGTTAGAAAGAAACTCTTCTAATTTCTCATCTTCCAAAATACGTGATGCGGGTAACATGGATCAGAAATCACATCCACCACTGCACAGAACCACAAAGAATAGAAACAAAGGGCTATCTAAACCCAAATTTTAGAAAAATGAATATCAATGAAATATACGAAACGAAAACGAAACTACATGAATGCAGGCATCTGTTCAAATGACGAGTAAATGTACATTATTTGGCGTTGGAACAAATTCACCAACACAAATCGGTTAATTGAGAAATTATTGTGTCAATTATGTACCAATTCGCAAAAAGGGTCGTATATTTCTAAAAGGGTCAAATTTCGATGATTTTAAAAAAGGGGGGTCCAAGGGTCCTTTACATCAAAAAAGGGTCAATTTGCCCTAAAGGGCTGATACACAGTGATATGATGTACTACTCGTATGTTCAGAACGATAAAGAAGTACCCTATCTTTCATTTCGTCCTATCGATGTTCAATCACTTTCGCTATCACTCTGAAATTGCAAAAGAAATCATATTATACTACTAAGCGAGCACTCCTCTACCAATCGCACTCACTTACTAACAATTTTTAATTTATTAACGTTGTCTCTAAAGTTGCGACTATAGTTTGTTGTTATTCACATCCATGACTGTTAATTGTTGCACGCTGATAGACCTGATAATATCTGCCCTTATTTCGATTGTCAATTTCCAATTAGTTGTTGATATTTGTCGCCAAATTTCTTCATGCAGTATTGTGATATTAATTTCAATTATCATTGGATCATTGATCCATTAAAAAGTTGCATCAGTTGATGCATTGCATTATAATCTTCTAAAGAGCCTGCTGCTTAATTGTTAAAGAAACAAGAATTTAAATTTAAACAACAACAATTTTATATATCGGTCCAGAAGTCAAAGGAACAAGAGATCATGCAATTTTTGGCCATAGTCATGTATGTACATGGGTCTAGTAAGATATCCTTCAATCACAGATTATTGGAAATCATCAAACTTAATTGCAAACTCATTTGTTCCGAATGTTGTCAAAATATTATTATTTATTTAAGTGGTCAAGATAATTTATTAACTTCACGAAGACCTATGGAAGAAAAACATATTCTTCACACAGTATCAACGGCGCTAACAACAGATGGTAGGCGAAAGAGACATCGCTGTCGAAAGTGCTATACCGAAGTAAAAGTGACTGCTGTGACTGTTGCAACTGCAAGAAAAAATGCAAAACTTATGGACACGTATTGTTCGCAATGTCCAGAAAACCCATTTTTATGCATTCAACAAGCCTAAATATACCCTATCCTAAGGGTATATTAAGTTTGATACATAGTTTATATCGTAGAGAAATATTACAGATAGACCCAATAAAGTATGTATATACTCGTAAATGATCAGCATCCTTTGATGGTCCTTGCAAAAGTAAGCAATACAAGTGTTAAAATATTTAAAATCCGCCCACTGACACGAAAAAAACTTTTGTATACAGGAAATGGATAGGGTATCATGCGATCCGCTCTAGATAGATTGTAGCCTTTTCATATGTTTTTATACCATTTTTTAATGAATTTGTTTTTTTGTTTATTTATTTCTTTGTTAATTTTTTTTTTTAAGCACTATGAATGAATCGTATTGTTTTTTATGTAATAAAATATGTTAACTTTTATATTTAATTTCAAAATTTACATAAACTCTTTTAACTTTTGTGATAGAATCGACATGCTGGAGGTATATGAGTGTATCACCCGTGATAAATTTTCCTCTAGGGGGTGAATTTTGATGTGATCACCGGTGATACACTGGCAGCCAACGTGTTAAAAATAAGTGTCATTCACAGCAATCAATTCAATTTGTCTCAATTAAGCTACCAAAATTTGAATCGATTAATAGTTTTCGTCAATTACCAATTTGTGGGTAAATGACAACCGCACTAGGGATGATTATAAAACTCGATAATCGTCTGAACGTAGCTTAACAATTTATTGATTGTAGTGCGTACCTCAATAATCAAATAATATTATCATGTCCTTATTCGACTCTTTCCTTCGAAGACCGAACACATCGGAAGTCAAATTACAATTCTAGCTATTGTCAACTTATTGATCACAGTCACGAAAACTATTCCCAGAATTAGGCAAATATATTGTCACATTTTTAATCAATTTGTAATCGCAACAAACTCCTTTAAAAATTTGCCGATCCCTTCAAAAAATAAAAACAGACAAAAATATTTTACATGTTTTTTTTTATTAATTTAAATTTCGTTGTTGGTTTTTGTTTGTTTTAAGTATAGTACAAAAAAATAAAAATAATAACGACTATTAATAATTATTTACTTTAAAAATATCATATATATATATATAAAAAAATATTTTCATTTATTATATAAAATAAAGTTTTTTTTTTCTTTAAAGTTATTATACTATTGCGTACATTTTATATATAAATTTGTTGCGTTTTGTTTTTGTTCTTAAAAAAAAAAAAAACACACCTTGAAAATCAGGCGCACAAGTTTTTACAATATATTTTCTTCTTCTCTATCATATTGCTGAATGCAGACTAAATAAATTTCTAACTAGAACAAGGGATGGACTCGCTAGGTTTTCATGGATTTTCGTTCTTACTGATTATTTGTATGTGTGTATAGAATCTCATCGTTTTTTTTAAACATAAATAGATTTATTTTGTTAAATTAGAATCTAGTAAAAATAGACATTTTGCACTTCACATTAAGCGTGGAAATTTACACGATAAAGTTAATAACAATTTTGTCGAAAATTAATATTTATAGAATTAGAAGTGTCTATTGAAATGTACAATTGTGAAATTTCACACATTCAATGGGAAGTGCGGAGCTAGACTTGTTGGGTTTAGATTTAATTTTTTTAATTTTTAGAAAAAAACAAAAAACTTTGGTAGAAAAAAAAAAAAACAAACAACTAATTACACGCAATTGAGTATTTTCTTTTTGTTTAAATAAAATTTTCTAACTTGGGCAGTGATTTTCGTCGGGATTAAGCTTTTGTTAAACTTATTTATGACCAGAAGTTTGAAAGATATAAACCGTCCGTCGTTCTTAGCTCGTTTGATTTGTATGTATTTATGTGTGTATGTGTTTTATTATTTTGAAAGAAAAAAGCTTTCGCCTTGGATATGACCATGAAAAGTGGGTTAAATTTTAAAATTTTGTTTATTGGACTTCGCTATCACTGTCACTCTTCTCTGAAATTAAATGGAAATCTTAAAAGGCTGCGGGATGGCATATTATGTAAATCCTGGTAACTAACCCTTCTTTCCCGTGTAAGCGTGCCGTTTCAGTCGATCATATAAGTCTTCTTTAGTTCCATATAACGAAGCATTTGACCTCGCCAATGTACTCATCTTACCCCCATGGAGGCCTGGTGATAGAAAAACAGTTTTAGTAACCTGGTCCAAGTTCTTTGCATTTCTACCTACCATCCTTCATATATGTCTCGTTGTAGAAATTTGGCATCTCCCAGCCGTCCTCCTCATCGTCGTAGTAATGTGCGTATGTGCTGTGATGTGACGGCGCTATCGACTCAGCATACGGGGTATGTGCACCATAGTAGAAGTTCACTTGTGACCCGGTCTGATCAATAGCTGGTGTGAGCATTTTCTTTGGGTCCCGCCGCTTTGTCGATCTCACGCAGATCATCCAAATGAGAAGGACTATCACAATGATGAAGATGACAGCGCCAGCAATGCCACCAGCGATGTATGCAAACTCAGAGCGCTCTGCACAGTGAGGTCCTGTGAAGGAGCCCACGCAACGGCACGAAGGTGTTCCTTTGAGATCTTTGACACAAGCGCCAGAGTTCTCACAGTAGTTGTCGCAGACATCGGTACACTCCATTCCTGTACCATTAAAGCCGGGCTTGCACGTACACTCGAAGTCGGATGTTTCAGGAACAAGGATGCAATATGCATTGGGGTCGCAGTGAGGTTTGCCTTCGGCAATGTGGTCGCAAGGGTTTGTGCATTCCGACTTACTGGTTGCTCCAGTATTCTTTGTACTGTGATTTGGTGGACATTGAATGCAAGAGGTCTGCTGTGATTCCGATTGATAGAAGCCTTTACGGCATTCGACACACATGTTCATTGTACCGTTGAGGTATGTTCCAGGGGCACACACTGGAATGGTACACTCTTCGACTGAAGAAGAACCAACCTTTGGCGTAGTACGACCTAGAGGACAGGCTTGACAAGATGGCTGTACGCCCTGCAGGCGGTATGTGCCTCTTGGACATGGTTCACATTGACCGTCGACTCCTAGTTGTTGACCTGAACTGCATTCATCGCGACATTCCTTGCGTGATGTGGCTTCAGAAGACCGTGTAGTTTGACCTAGTCCACAGAGTTCACATCCAAATGAGCCTTCCTTTGGTTGATAGAAACCATGACCACATGGTCGACAGAGACCGGTCTCTGAATCGAGGAATTTACCCGCTGGGCAGCGTTCTTTGCAATCACCTGCTGATCGAGCACCAGGGCCAGCCGTAACTCCAGGTCTTCCTGCTATCGTTGGGCATTTCGAGCATTGAAGCTGTCCTGCTTCAGACTGGTAAGTTCCACGAGCACAGGCTACACAAGTTTTGTTAGCCGTATCATAGAAAGTACCAATGGCACATGGCACACAATCAGGCACCATAACAACTTGTCCCACGGGGCAAGCATACTCGGACGTAAGGTCCAATGAAGCTGGATCGGGAACTGTGTTTGGTAAGATTTCGTGGACTGCGAACTGATCATCCTCAAGGATGAGTTTTTGCAACAAAGCCTTGACGTCAGAACGTTCTCCTGTCGAAGAGTGAATAACCGGATCGCTGCAAAGAAGCAAAGGCATCCAATTAGAATAGACCTAAACAAAAATGGTGGTGTTCCAGCTTGGGGTTAAGTTGAAATCAAAAAAGCCATAGTTAGGGGGCGTTGCGTGCATAACGTGCAATAATAGCAAAAGTGAAATATTGTGAAAGTTAAGGGATTAAAGCAGAGATTAGGCAAACTTAGACTAGAATTAATTGTATTAAAGGTCCTTGGCCCGCCTTGTCACCAAGCGTAGGTGTAGGTGTTCATAACATTCGAACCCAAAAAGAAACATACTTGACTGCGGGGAATGCAATCTCCAAGGTGTATGTATCACCGGCCTGTTGTCTACCCTGTCGTCCTCGTAATTCTTCATCATCGTCTGTTTCTCTACAAAGTTTTATTAGATTTGTTTTGTTTTATACACAATTTTAAGGATTAAGATGGTTTTATGATCATGCATCACGCAGACTCATCGAGATATACCGAATCGCCATTGGATATACATATGTACTTACTTTTCCACTGGAATGATGGCATCCAGGACGTAAGTGCCACCTTCTTCATCTTCGGCAGCGCGACGAGCACGGTTGTTCTGTCCTCCACGGTAGTGATCGCATTTAACATCGATTTGGAGGTCCTTGCATTCGCTAAAAATAAAAGTTTATGTAAAGTCCTATTAAAGAAAAAAACAAGCAATGGGACCTACCGTGATCCTTCAACTGAGTACGAGCAGAAGTTCCAGTCGCGGTTCAAGGCATTCACAGAGTTGGAAACCTTTTGCCGGAGAACACCTTGGCCAGCCTTGTTGCAGAGCACATCAGATGGGAAAAGCATCTTGATTCGGAAAACTCGTTGAGCAGGTTTAGCGGCTACAAAGGAAAGAACGTTAACGTTGACGTTGCGATCAATTCGTTTTAACTTACGTGAGCATGACGGGTAGACAAGTGGCATTCCTGGTTCTCTGGTTGGTCGCCAGAAACCTTCGGCACCGCATGTGTAGAATTCTGGAACCAATTCCGAGAAACGTAGACCTGGTTGACAGGCAATCTCACAGACCTAGAAAGAAGGCTTTTTAGATGTTTTGCTTGTTATAGCCGCTGATGAACTCACCTTAAATTGTCCTCCAGCACCCCAATCCTTGCAGACTTGGGTACCGCCAACTGGATCCGCAAGCGGTGGACAGAATTCAGCTGGAAAATTCAAATATTTTCTGTCAATGTTGGTGTCCAATTTGATAGTTAGTGTAACTTACATAGCAGTGAAACCTTAAAGCTGCAGGATGCACTATTGCCGGCAGCATCAGACGCTACATAAGTGATATCATAAGAACCCCACAAGAGTGTTGTTCCAGGTCTGTGACCATTTCTTTCCATAATCTTCGTTACACCAATGTTATCGCTGAAATGCGGTTCGTCCCAAGAAACAACTGCAGACCCGTTCTTTGCGATAACCCACAGATCACCTGGACAGTGCTCAACACGTGGTGGTTCCTTATCGACTTGAAGTTGTTGACAATTCTGACCAGTGTATCCGTTTGGACATTTGCGTTGCCCACAGACAGATGGTACAGATCGCTCCACTCCGCCGGCAGTCACTTCATAGCCTGCCCAGTTCAAAATCAAACCGTTGTACAGAACTGGTTCACTGCGACAGTCTCTGACTTGCTTCTGAATTTCTGATGTTACATCTAAAGCTCGTCCCCAAATCTGTGCCTTGGTGATCTTTCCCTGGAAGCCTGCTTCGGCATATGTTGCTAGATTACCCTCATCTGGTTGTGGACGTCCAAGAACAGCCCACGCGAATTTGGGTACCGTGCGACCACCTGCGTACTCTGTCTTGCTGGCAATCAAGCCTTCGGTAATGAGTTGCAATTGGCCGGTTGTACCGTCCCAAAGGATGGCAATGTGATGCCACTGACCATCGTTTACCGTTGTATATTCGCGGAACGAAAGGAATGCATCCTGGAGGTCGGGGAATAATGACACTTGAACTCCGCTGGAGTGTGCTTGGATCAGCAGACGACGGTTATTGGCCACATGTGCTGATTCCACACCATAGAGGGTGAAGAAAATTCCTGAATCGTCCTTCTGAGCAAATTGCACCCACATTGCGATAGTAAGGCTGGGAGATTCTCCCGTATAGAAGGGTACAACTTGAGCAGCTGTTGAACGAGTTGCATCACTAAAGTACAGGTCATAGTCGACTTGGATTACTACAAGAGAGAGTAAAATAAACTGAAGGAACTAGAAAGGAAACATTAAGATACTCACCCTTCCTACAGTCATCTCCGGTCATATTGAAAGGACATTGACAATAGAATCCATTTACTAAATCAATGCACGATGCACCGGGAGGACAGGAATTGTCTTTGCAGTCAATAATATCTTCCTCACAGTTCTTTCCCTTATAGCCCTTTGGACACTTGCAGGTATATCCTGAACCATGATCAATGCAGGTGGCTCCGTTTTGACAAACATGTGCTTCACAAGCATCAAACTCGTACTGACAACCGACACCAGAGTAATCCTCTGCACACGAGCAGTTCAAACCAGATCCAAAGTCCTGGCACTTGCCACCATGCATACATGGGTTTCCAATGCAACGTTCAGGAGCAGTTTCGCAGTTCTTGCCATCAGTGCCACTGGGACAGGAGCAGAAATAGTCTTCAAAGAGGTCAATACATTTGGCGGCGTTCTGGCATGGTTTCTGGATATTGCAAGTTGTGACTTGGTCTTCGCAGCGAACTCCTGACCAACCTTCCAAGCAAATACAATCAAAGCCTCCGATTCTGTCTCTACAGTTTCCGCCATTCAAACAGGGGCTGGTCTCACAGTCGTCGATATCGGTCTCGCAAAGAGAGCCAGTGAAGCCGTCACGACATACGCACTCGAATTTGTTGTCCAAGTCAAGGCACCGTTCTGTACCGACTGGATTGCAGGGATCAGACAGGCACTCATCTATTTCAGCTTCACAGGAGAGTCCCACATAGCCAGGACGGCATTTACAGAGGAAACCATCGAGCTGGTCGACGCAGGTGGCTCCATTTTGACATGGATTCGATTCACAGTCGTCGATTGGATGCTGGCAGTTTTTACCAGTGTATCCTGGTTCACAGTTACACGTGTATCCATCTACGAGGTCGACGCAAGTTCCATCATTTCTGCAGGGATTCTCAGCACAGTCATTGATATTAATGTCGCATGCAGGCCCAGTCCAACCAGGATGACAGACACATTCGTGTTCGAATAGTCGATCAACACATGTGCCATGCTTGCATGGTTCCGAGAGGCAGAGGTCAATCTTCTCTTCACAGCGTTTTCCAGTGAATCCTGGTGCGCACGAGCAACTGAAATCGTTAACCAAATCCGTGCAGTTGGCACCCAATAGGCAAGGATTCTCGGCACAATCGTCGATATTTATCTGACAGTGTATTCCTTCCCAGCCTGGCAGGCAATCGCACTTATAACGACCCTGTTGGAGGGCTTGACAACTAGCCCCATTGCTACAGGGATTGCCATTAGCAGTGCAAGGGTCGATTGTGATGTCGCAATCAACTCCGGTGTAGCCACTTCGACAAAGGCATGTGTAGTTCTTGTAGCCTGGTTCGTTCTTGCACATAGCTCTTGCGGGACAGGTATCATTCCTACAATCTGACACTTCTTCCTGGCAATTGATTCCTGAGTAGCCAGGTTGGCATTCACACCTGTAGCCTTGTGGAAGATCTGTACAAGTTCCACCGTTGTAGCATGGTTGCGATGCGCATTCGTCTATGTCAACCTCACAGCGTCGTCCCGAGAAACCAGCAGGACAGAAGCACTGAATTCCATGACCCATTGGAACACAGAGACCACCATGTTGGCAGGCTCCTTCGCCGCAAACCACCGGTTTGCATTCTTCACGGCCCTTGGAACTAACACCGTCTGTCCTCATATTTGTGGGACACTCGTTGCATGTTTGCGATCCTGGTATTCCTTGGTAATAGTTCACTGGGCATGGAGAGCACGGAGCCAATCCTGTAGACGAGTAGAATCCTGGGCCACATTTGGCTCTACAGAAGTCCTTCCTTGGAGCAGCCGGCTGGAAGGTAAACGTACCTGTGGGACATGCTTGACAGTCCTTAAATCCGCCATTTGGTGGTTCCACGGTGAATGAGTTTCTGGGACATTCCAAGCAAGGAACTAAGCCAGTTGGTGAGTATGTTCCGAAACCACAAACTGGGACACAATCTGACAAAGACTTTGAGCCTTCCTCCTTAGTGTAAGTGCCAGCTGGACAGCGCATGCATGTGCCCTGTCGCTCTCTGTTCTGGTAGTATCCGCGTGGACAATACGTGCAAATGCTTTGGCCGGAACCAACATAAGTACCCGCTGGACAGTGCAGACATCTAGGCACATCGCTGGTGTCCATGTTCAAAACTTCACCGACGCTGCAAGTGAATCCTCGGGAAATGTTGCTCTTCAGAGCCCTCAACGGTGGGCATTGGTTGCCAATGTTTGACACATTCAACAGGGACTCGATTACTGCACTTGCATATGGGACACTCAAGTCGAAAATAAGATTCAATGTTGAGCCGCAAAGATCGTATAGCTGCGGCTGACGGATGGCGGGAAGAATCGAGAGAATAAAGTCCATTTTGACTACGTTCTCTTCCAAGAGACTGGGCACCGAACGGATAAAGGACACATTCATGTTCACATTGACGGCCGAACAGCGCTGAGATAAAATGTTATTCAAACCTCCATAGTACTGGGACAAAAGATCCTGGTACTGACCAAGGCATGACTGAGCTACAGCTCCATTGGCACGATAGGTTACAGTAGCTGTTACTTGATAGTCAGCTTGTTCGGTGTTCTCTGACACACAGTCGGGCACGACTGAAGTTGGTTTCCACAAGCGCGACGTCTCGCAAGTGAAGGTCTTGATTGGATCTCCATCGGTGAATCGGAAGCCTGGCTTACAGGTTGCTATGCACTCAACTCCACGGTCTCCTGGTAGGCAATTAATGGCACCGTTTGCAGGCGGTTGTAACTCCCAATCGACGCATGGTGATGCTTGGACTGAGACTTGGAAGTGGCAAGTTGCTCGATTGTTATATTTGTCGGTGGCTGTTACGGTCACGTTTTCGAATCCTCGGATTGGTATTACAGCCCTATCGGGAGTGAATGTGACGACAACTTCTCCAGACTCGTCGGAAGTCTTAATTCTCTTCCTAGTGTCGTTAAAATTAACATTATAGCTGTCCTGTTTGTCCACCAGCTCGATTACATAGCTCTGTGGGCACGAAAGCAATGGCGGAGTGACGTCAGGAACAGTGATGTTAATCTCACAGATAGCCACATTTCCATCATAGTCAAAGGCGACGTATTTAACAACAGTATCCTTGAAAATATGCGATGGAGTCTTGAAATTCTGAGGCTTTATCTCCAGGCGAGCAATAGAACCAGAATTATCCACAGCAGTTGGCTCGGTGAAGTTTACAGCCATAACGGCACCGTTTTCATCTCTCCTCACTATAATTGGCTGTTGAGGACAGTTCTGGAAGATTGGTGGTTCATTGTCAACACATGGACTGTAGCCGTAATCGTAGCCAAGCAGTGGCTCCTTCTTTGGTTCGTCACAACCCATCAACTCAAACTTCAAGCAAGCATTATCCATGTAGCTCACAATTCCCAATATAACAAACCTAGCCTGCACGTACTTGGGCAAAGTAATCATTGCAAGTTCGCCATAGTTTCCGGGGTCTCTCATTGTCAGATTGAAGTTGGGGAAGTACACAACGTAGTTCTCGTTCTCGGCCTGCTTGTAGAAGAATCGAATTTCCGTAGGTCGTCCCACAATGTCATTTGTCACAACACCCTTAACGAGGATGGCCTTTACTCGGTAGACCTGTCCAAGGTCCACGCTAACGTAGGTGAAGGCCTCTTGCTTTCCGCACCAACCAGTCACTGAGTTCAGACGTATGTTCTTAGCTTCGTAGTTGGGTCGTTCGGATGTAGCGTTAATCGCTGAGTCTGGAATGCGTCCGGAAGTTAGACCCAGGGGTTTGATAACCTTGCATTCAGGTTCACGAATACAAGTAATTGGTCGGGGGTTGATGAGAATGTAACCTGGTCGCTGGCATCCAAAGAATACTTCAGAGCCCTGCTCATAGCTGCGGGCAACTTGCAGACCATCGCTTGGTCTTCCGGGGTCCTCACACACTGGCCCTTCACATCGCAGATCTCCAAAGTCCCAGATGCCATTACCTTGGCAGCGGACAACATTATCGTGCTTCGAAGTTTGACCAGCCAGCTTAAATGTATTCTGGCAGCCAAAGAAGAAAGAGCTCTGGAAGCGAGTATCGACGAATTGACCGTATTCAGCACCAGGTGTTGGCATTGGCATACCGCAGTCAACTCGTGGGCAAGACGGTGAAGTGCCGGATAGCCAATAGTCTGGTAGGCCAGGCTTTGGGTCGTAGACACACTGTCTGAAGCCTGAAGTAGCACTTCCTCGTAGGCGACGTCCGGGACTGTTGCAAGCAATCGTAACGTTGTCGCGGAAGGGCACTAAAACGCTTTCTGGGTCGGGTCGGATCACAGCCAATCCTTCAAGTTTATCATCGGGAAGAGACACACACTTGGCATCTAAAAAACAAAAGAGACATAGGTGTAAGTCCTGCATATGGGAAAATACTGAAAATAATACTTACAGTTGCATTCTGGTACAGATGAGTTCCATTGTCCACTGGATAAGCATAGAAGAGCAGAACTGCCGGACATTATGTAGCCAAACTCACACTGGAACTTGACGACATCTCCAAAGTGATGTTCATTCTTGTCAGATAGTAGTTTTCCATTTTCGGGGGCCAACAAAGGAGGACACATGACAGGAACACAGGACTTGTCCTTTTGATACGTGTCTCCATCACGATCGCCAGTCTCGGATTTTTCAACATAAAAACCAGCGGTTCCATTTGCAGTGTACAATTGGAATCCATTGTTACAAGAGCAAGCATAGCTTCCAGGAGCGTTAATACACTTCTGGTCACATCCACCATTGTTCTTTGTACATTCATTGATGTCCACACAGTCCAGGCGAGTGCAGCCCATGGCTTCCATTCTTAAGCACGGAGCTCCAACGTAGTCCTGTATCTTGAATCGAATAAAACGAGCTTCAATTGGCATGGGTAAATTCAAAATCGACAAGGTGGGTTCTAGTATCCTAAATTCCACAGCTGTTCCGTCGGGATTGGCATAGTCCTTAAAGACATCGGTCAGATTATTTGTGTACTGAAGTCGCACAGCTGAAGTGAATGCAACATTCCCATCGAACCTCTGTACAGACATAGTCCTGAAGCCGCGCAAAATTGTGGGCGCTCTCAAGTCAATCATGATCCAGTTAGCGCCAGGTTCCACAGAACTTCCGCACCAACCGCCAGAATTCAAACGAACCATACTCTTTGAGTAGCCATCTTCGCTGGCCGAGGACATTATACTCTCATCGGGGATACCACCATTAGCAAGACCAAGATCCCCTACTGGGCGACATTCGGTAGTCGGTGCGAAACCTTTACGGCACTGACAGTGGAACGAACCATTCGTATTCATACACTCTGTTGTAGCCAAGTCGCATTGAGTCGATGTGCATTCGTTGATGTCCTCGCATGTTGGTGGATTTTCAAAGACCTGATCAGCGCTGCAGCGGATTATATTCTGACCCACGAGCTTGTAACCCTTGAAACACTGAACACGGGCTTCATCTCCAAAGAAGTATGGTCGAGCTGCATCGACAACGAATCCGCTCTCGATTTCTGGGAATTTGTGGCAACGTTTCCTGGTACATTTGGGTACATCACCACTCCAGGTGCCATTGGACATGCAAATAAGCACGGGATAACCGGTCCTTTCGTAACCTGCCTCACATTCAAATTGAACAATTGTTCCATAGCTTCGGCCACCTCCATTCAAGAGGGTTACGTTAGCATGCGGCACTTCAGGAAGTGGGGCGCACTGTGAGGCCATACAGGCGGGTTTTCGTTCCCAACGTCCATCTGGCAAGCAAGAGATCTTCTCGATAGGTTGGCTCGAAGGGAATGCAAAGCCGGCGTAGCACTGGTACATAGCCACACCACGGTAGGTGACATTCGAGGAGCCAATGGAAAATCCATTATCAATCTGAGGAACTGGTCCACAGTAGACCTCTGAAATTCAAACAAATTAGAGCAATTTTTGCATTGGACAGTCCTAAAAACGTACCTTGACACTTGGGTATATATTCGACGCTCCAGTTGCCGCCCTTCAGGCACTCAGTCACGATCTTATTCTTTCCAGTTGCAAACTCCTGACCAATTGGACATGTGAAAGTAACCACAGTTCCGAAGGCTGTATCCCGACTTGATGCCAAAGCTCCAATTCCAGGCTTCAAGTTCGGACAATCTGCCGAAAATGTCGCTGACCACCTGACAAAAATATATGAGACTTCATCTAGAAAAATAAATCCTTTAGATACTTACCCTGCAGCATTATGCAAAGCGTCGGAGGTAAACTTGATCAACATCTCGCCCGACGATGCGGTAAGAGTCAACTTTGGAGCTGCTGTTCCAGTGAATCCATTTCCAGAGTGCAACCTTAGGCCAGATGTTGAAGAGCCATCATAAACCTGCACAAAATCACTCTTGTGCACCATGAACTTGTCAAACTTCAGCGACAATGGTGATCCCAGGCTGTTCCTTATGATGAAATAGCACTCCTGGTTGGTTGGGTAATCCTCAAGTCCGTATGCGGGTGAGGTAACAGTACCATTTCTGGCAGTAATTGTAGCCTTACAACCTTGAGTGTATCTTAAGCTAAAGCCCTTTCCGGAGTCTCCCAAGCTCGACTTAAAATACAAATACAATTTATTTCCGGTTGAAATCACAACCTTGTCGTTGTCCTTGGCACTTCCCGATAGCCTGGCTATGGGTCGGCTCATTGGACTACTTCCATCCCTAATTAGCATGTAATCCCTTCCTGCTGTGACATCCAAGTCCTGAATTTCAATCGAAATAATACGTCCTGGCTGTGCCTTGATGAGATACAAACATTCCAAACCTCCAGGATACTGTTTCGGGAATCCTGGACTCGTCAGAACCTGTCCTTGAGCTGTAGCACGAAGAGTTCCACCACAGGTTTTCGCTTCAGTTTTCCATGTCGCTCGGAAACCCTTTCGCTCCACACTGCCATCGGTGGTAAACTTGATAATCATGAAGTTCGAGGCTGTCACAAAGGGTTTCATCGTCAAGTCATGTTTGCCCGACAAGGTGGCAAGCGACACTGATTTATCCTCAGTACGACCACCGACCAAAATCTGGACTGTATCAAAGGTCTTTTCGGTATCAAAATCTTGGAATTGCAATATTATGTTACTTCCTTGTGGGCCCTCGAGAGTCCACTTGCACTTGCTCAAGGCTCCGTATTTGTGCGGGTAGTTTGGCGACTCGATTACATCACCACCGGATTGCATGTGGAAGTTACACAAAGCGGGACAGTCTAATTCATCAGAACCATCACCACAGTCATCGTTGCCGTCACATTTGAATGCTTGGTTCACGCACAAACCATTTGAACAGTGAATTGAGTCCTGGGGACAAGCCGGTGCTCGGCACATAAATGGCAGTAAACTCTCGCAAGTTCCCAGTTCCCATGACTGCATACGGGATTGAGATGAAGCTGCTACACATTCGCCGGACAATGGGTCTGGTTGGTTAAGAGCCCAGAAACCGGAGTACTGGGAGATGAGGGCACCTGAGGCCGATTCCAGGGTGTTCGTTCGGAGGTCATCGAGTGAGGCCAAACCCAGCCAGTACTTGTCGGAAGCACGGCGATTTGGATCACCCAACTTTGCAATGGCGAGTGTGTCATTATTTTCCGCATAATTGTCCACAGCTACTAGATCGGCACCGTATCTGAAATAGAAAGACATATTCTAATGAGCATGGTTACAGTGTTAACTTAACTTAATTAGGGAGTGTGCCAAGGGCTCAACGCCGAAGCACAATTAAACAAGTTTTCGAGACTTATGAGACTGCATATATTTTTCCAAGACGATAATAGCACAGATTGTGTTCCTTATGGGAATTAAATCGATTATTTTTAAGAATAATTTCGTGGCACATAATATGTAGCTACTGTCTTTCTCATTAAGATACTTTGGGGATATTAGCCGCATAGCAGCACAATCTCTAACCCCGAAACAGCCAATTATTTATTTATTCTCCTTGGTTAGTATCAAAATTACAAGAAAGAATATGACGTGATTTTTGCATTCATTTGTAGTTCACAACATTTTTTCTCATTCGTGTTGGAATGCGCTAAATGCATTCTGAGATGGTTAGAACCTTTCAATCACTGACCAAATACACTACCATTACAATGTGGCCACTCATAACAGCCGATGAATACGGAAAAATAAATAAAAACATATAAAAAGGCTACAATCCGTTTGGAGCCGTTTGTATGATACCCTATCCCTTTTCTATGAACATACTAGCTCCTCCTTCCACTAATATACTTCCTTAAGCAACTTTTTTTCAAATATTTTATAAAACTACTCCAAAACACAAATTTTCTCAATATGTGGGCGTGGTAGTGGGCGGATTTTGTAAATTTTTAGCTCCCAAGAAGTGCTATTATTTCGATACAACCTTCAAAAAACATTTTTTTGATAAAAAAAAACGCCCCTAAAAACTGGGCGTTGCCATACACAATATACTGAAGATATGTACGGTAAGAGAATATCTACATATTACCATAAGTAAGTTTTATCGAGTTTCATGTAAAATTACTGAAAACAGGAATTTTTTTTCGAAAAGTGGGCGTGGCAGTGGGCGGATTTTAAAAATGTTTACACTTGTATTGTTTACTTTTTCAATGACACAATGACTATGTGTCAAACTTAATAAACCCTTAGGATAGGGTATAAACATAGCCATATGATACTTCCTGAAATACTATCCTTAAACTCAACTTTTAATGAATGGTGCTGTAAGATACTTGAGCTTGATTTCAAACTTATAGAAAGCGCTAATTTTTTAATTTGTCATTTATTCAACCTGAACATGTGCTCCAATTTATTCGTGTAGCTAAACCAAAATTTTATTGCCCCCAGCCCGTGGCGCGTATTTGGTTCGAGACCTACAAATCTAGTTCCAATATACGTGGCTACTTATGCCTAATTTCCGCCCCCTCGGGCCAGACAAGTCCAATTAATTTTCCCTCCAAATTAGGTCTACTTCTCCAAACCACTTCCGCGTAACATTCCATTTACCAAAACAAAAATTCATCGCCTAATCGGGGCCACTGGAAAGGCGTTACCTCCAGCGAAATGTCCCATCCGCGATAATTTCATTTTTATTGTCAACGTGTTTTGTCTGTCGCTTCAGTTCAAACTGATTACCAAGTTCATTCTGTCAAAGTGCATATGGCCAGAAAAGCCATCAAGAAAAAAACAAAACAGTCTGCCAGAGCGGCTTGTTTGTAAAAGAAAATGAAAACCAGGTCAAATCCAAACAAGATTCGAGTTTTGTGGACCATAGGAAAAACAAAAATTAAACGAAATCTTGAGTAACACTTTGAAAGAATCGACAACGAAAGTTTGGCAACCATCATCATCATCATCAAGACCCTAGCGCGTGTTAAAATTGTCTTCAAAATGTATCTGTGTATGTTTCTGTATTGTACAAGTCACACTGACAGCGGAGCGGTCAGCAGCATCGAATTGAATGCTAAATAGGTTTTGGTATTAGAAAGCCCATATTCATTTTTTTTTTTTTTCTTTCATTTCAATAGCTTTTTCTCCTCGCATTCTTATTACAATTCAATGAGAAATTATGAATTAAGGGGAACAGAAAGAGGAAAAGATAAAATGAAATGGAATCGCGTTCCAGTAACCACCACCACGTTGCATAAGTTATTTGTGCGTTTGAATCGTAAGTAGGTCAATTCTGGAGAAGGTGGGCATAAGAGAGAAAAACACACCTAAAATATATGAGTGGGCATTTTTTTTCGAATATGATTTTGTGTCTTCATTCTTTTCTATTCTTTGGAATGCGTCAAAGATTCATCAGAACGTATGGTGTTCTGGTAGCCAATTTACACATTGAGAGGCCAAGCGTACGCGAACGATAACCAGTCCAAGTCAATATGTGGCCCCAAGGAAATTTCTCTCTCCCATGGTTTTGTTTGTGTTTATTTTTATTACCACCACCTCTTCTCCTGTGGCTGGCCATTGATTAGTTGTGTTAATTTATGCCACAGGTTCTGCGATAGCTTTGTAAAGATTGTGCAAAGCTATGACGACTACAACACCTGAAAGCCAAGTAATCCAAAAGAAAATGGGGACAGCATTGGCATTGACTCATACCACTTTCTTTCTTTTTTTTTTGGCAGCGAGGGCGCCCATGATTCTTGACCATCATCAGGGCCATTAACTTATCGAAAGCGCGGTATGCGAATGCGTTTGGTGATGGTTACTCATTACTTGCAATGCAGTTTCACTGTACCGTCATAAAATTTTGGAGAACCGTTGTTTCTGCTTCTTTCCACCAAACTCACAGCACAGTGCAAATAGAAAACTCACGTTTCATGAGGCATCGACCCCGACGCGCCGTTTTATTCTAAGACACATCGCACAGGTTGTCTGTATTTGGACTATAGCACGTGCTCTACATGCCTAATGATGAAGACAGGTTAGTCAAAGGGTGAATGAAACGGAATTGATTGTCCGTTTTCTTTCTATGACCATCATTTTTTGGCATAGCTTCGAACTCACAAATAAAAGTTTATATCTTGAGTGCGAGCGATCGATGTTAGGCAATTAAGTTTGAGTTAACGTTGCGTGCTGCATGAGCAACATTGTCGTTATTCAAATTAGAGAGTCGCAGTCGCAGCATATTCAAGAAAGAAAAGTGACATTTCAGTGACTTTTTGAATTTATAAATACACATTTTTGCATAAGAAAAGATTTATATTTGGCTTTTCCAAGGTAATGACAGTCGCTTGGCTTACATTTTACACTTGCGCGACAGGAGAATTAATTATTATTAAATCTGATTTTGGATTTAAGGGGCGATGAATAAAGTTTTTCTTTATCATTGCCTTGATAGTAAGGTCAAGTATTTGTAAAGATGATTTATAGACTCTCACGTTATAAATTAAAATAAGCGGTTAGCCCTTGAAAGGAGATTAGCTGGGTAGTGCCCTGATTGTAAGCTAAAAGTATAGCGAGAGGTTAAACTAGATGCATTTGTTTGTCAAACTAAGATGTTTAAGCGAAACTAAATACCCCTTCAAACTCATAATCAAAAGTTAGCCACACATTGCTTAAAATTGTCTCTTTGACCAGTGAAACAGACATGCAGCAAACATGAAAGATTATTATTATTATTTAAACTTATACGTATGTACATTATGTACTAAAATATGTATAGGCATATATGTACATGGCCACGTACTGCATCCTTCACGTCAACCGCTCAAATTTTGCTTAACATTATGTGATGCATTACTATCAGGTTCAGGGATCCTCAAGTACTCCAACAAAAAATCAGCAGCACAATGTAAGTGAAGAAGAATGTCTTTGTAACTGGTGTACGAACACCTTCGTACACCTTTCTTTGGTAAAAGGACCGAAATATTGATTGAAAAAGAAAGAAGGTGGTTAAATTTTAAGGGTCGATGTTGAACGTGAACCACACCTAGACGTCAAGTTTTTTTCTGCATATCATTTGACATTTCTCAATTTCAGACTAATTCAATTTGAACACAATCGAGCAACGCGTTAAAGTTGGTCAGGCTTATTATGAAAATGGGCGTTCACATCAAAATGCATATCATGCACTTCGTAATTTTTTCGGACAATTTAATCTTCCAAATGTGCGTGAAATCGGAAAAATCGTGCAAAAATTTGAGCAAATCGGGTCTGTAGGAGATGTGGAAATACCAGTGCATGCTCGAACAGCTCGTACTGCAGAAAATATTGCTGCTGTTCGCGATAGCGTCCACCTCAACTCGTCGTTGTGCCCAACAATTGCACATTTCGCACTCGTCATTGATGAACATTATGCATAAAGACTTGCATTTGCGCGCTTACAAGAACTAAAGCCTCTTGACCATTTCAAGCGTCGTCAATGGTCAGAATGGTGGCAGGAAATGGCAACAGTGGATGATCAATTTTCAAAGAAAATCATCTTCAGTGATGAGGCACATTTTCACCTCAGTGTATTTGTAAACAAGCAGAATTGCCGCATTTGGGCGAATGATAATCCAAGAGTGATTGTCGAAAACAAATAATGACTGTTTGGTGCGGTTTATGGGCTGGCGGCATCATAGGGCCGTATTTTTTTAAAAATGAGGCCGGTCGGGCAGTTACTGTGAATGGTGTTCGCTATCGTGAGATGATAACGAACTTTTTATGGTCCGAATTGGAAGATATGGATGTGGACGTTATGTGGTTTCAACAGGACGGTGCCACTTGCCACACAGCTAACGAAACAATGGCTCTTTTGCGCGACAAATTCAATGCAATGGCCGTGTTATCTCAAGTGGTGGCTATGTCAATTGGCATCGGTGATTTGACACCGTTGAACTTCTTTCTTTGGGGTTATTTGAAAGAATTGGTGTACGTCGATAAGCCAGCAACAATTCAAGAGCTAAAGGATGAGATAATTCGGCATAAAACCTGAATTATGCCTCAGCGTCATCGAAAATTTGGACCATCAGATGGAGGTGTGCCGCCGAGGTCGCGGCGGCCACTTGGCCGATATTTTGTTCTTCATATCATAATAAAAAGAAATGACAAAAATTTCCTAAATAATTTGTGTTTTATTCAAAATCAACATCGGTCCTTAAAACTTAACCACCCTTTACTATTTATCGACATCAAGAAAGAATCTTTGTATCGAGATTCTACTTATAGTTCGATCATACGCAGCAAAAGCATCTCAGAAAAACTCATAGGGAACAACTGTCACATTAAACCCTATGATTGACGTTTCTGAAATTCAAAGTAGGTTATATTCTGTCCCCGCTGTTGCTCTTGGTAATGTACTCCGTCCAGCATTGGTGGAAGATAAGCATGAAATTCATTGGACAACGCTGACGACGTCATTGTTCATCTAATTCCCCAAAATATACTGTAGAAGTTGAGGCAGACAAATTGGAGCTCAAAATAAATACTGGTAAAACAAAAGCACTTCTAATACCGGCGCGAAGTTCAGCAGGAAGTTGAGAAGGATACAACTTTTTTTACCGAAGAAAATTGTGTAGCTGCGGCGGCAGATGTGGCAGTAGTAGGATCTGTCAGAATTGGTGTATCGACCTATGTACTCCTTTTTGATATTTTGATACAAATCTTTTTTTATTACTAATAAGAAAGGTTGAGAACTAAAATATCAATTAGGAAAGGGCTTAGTATTGAATAAAAATTTCAACAAAACTAAAAAGTGGGCGTGGTTAATGTACAAAGATTTGTAGAGTAAGCGTGAGTGTGCGGATTTTAAAAAGTTTTGCTGAAGCATTGTTTATTTTTCCACGGATTTCGTTTATAATATTTCATCTACCAAGGTAACTATTTCAGTTATATTAAAATCGCTTGCCTACAGCCCTATTGGATCCAAATTTCTCTCGGGTGAAAATTTGAGCTCAATTGGTATAGCTCCCATGTAAGCAGGGCGCCTGCTGCCTATCAGATCCAAAACTATACTGTCAAACTTGAACCCACCACACATATTCACAAATTCTTATTCGGAGATAATCGTGTACAAACAAAGTATAATGTAATTTTCGAACCGAATCCGTCTTGGGCAATTCTCAAAAGAAGATCCGTGCAATTGATCAACTATACCGCCAACTATTGGCATTTTTCTGATTTCGTCTAAAAGTCATCATTCGAATCGCGAGATATGGTCGCTTCCAATTTTTCTTTCCGTAAGAACCTGATTCGTACTATTACGAACACTTTCAAAATAAAATCAGCCAAATCTGTCCAGCCGTTCTCAAGTGATGCGATGACCAAAGAACAGCATTTAATTTTTTATTTATATAGGAAAAGAAGATAACATTTGCTTAAAGATCTGTTTGTGTAGACTTAACGCACATCCTGTATTAAGGAATTAAGTCAAAGTTAAAAATAATTTCATTAAATTTGCCCTTTTATTGATTTTGAGCATAATTCTTGGGCACGTGTCAAAAATCAACTGGTATTTCACGGTACATTGCTTCTAAAAACCAGTTCCTATGCCGGAACTTTGAATATGCTAAACGGTCTAAACATAGACAAACATTAATATCATTTGCAAACTATGAATGACTTTGAACTATCTTCTGAGAATGCCATGCGTCAGAATCGCATCTCATACTACACAAAGATGTTCATAAAGTGAGAGTACGTTACTCAGCTTGTACTGATTCTTGGTGTGAAAGTAAGACTCAATGAAATAATTGCATTTGAAAAGAAATTAAATCCAACAAACATTGTTAAAAGAAAAAAAAACAAAACTATTCCATCAATCATTAAAAGATTCTTTTAAGCCAAGAATAAACGGTGAATGCAATAAAAACTCGGGGCCAAAACTAAGAGACTTTCTTCTTAACCAAAACAAAATTAATGATCTTCTTAACAATCATTTGCCCACTTTCCCGATGTTGAACTCAAATATTGACTGGTTTACGTCGTCGTTTGAACCTAATTCATCTTGATACTGATACTGGTACATGTTAACTCCATTCATCTTATCACGAGACCTTAATCTTTCAAAGTAAAAATAATAATAAAATTTAAATTGCTAGTTGGTAGTTGCTCCGGATTTGTTTCTTTCATCCCATCTTTATAATAATTACATCAAGGCAATGCGAGCTCCAAAATTTAGGTCAAAAAAATAGAATAACGAACAGCATCTGCATGTTAACACGACATTGAATGCGAATAATGTGCTAACAGCTCTTGTGAAGTAAGAACACTCGCCTTTACAGCAAGAAGAATTAATTCCAAGGAAATCCACTCAACTTGGAATGCTGTTTGGCAATTGATGAAGAGATTTTGCCATATTCGGCCACGTGCAGACAGGTTTTCTTTAAATATATGCAGAAAAATCTAAATAAAAATTCAATTTAGTTTGAATGACTCACCTTCTACACAGTTCCGCACTCTTTTCCCATGAATGCTTTATATTAAAGTACTTGTAGCAGTTTAGTCCTCTTAGTTCCCAACCTGAAAATAGAAATAAATTTCAAAGATTTAACATTTGAAGGTTAACGCTGTGACCTTGATTTCATGCAGAAATCTTAGACACAAGTCTAATAAAGCTGTTGCGGTTAAACGGAAGTTCAACTAATTTTAAATAAACAAGACCCAGACCACCTTGCCCAATTTGAAGAACTTCAGTTAAGTAATTGCTCAATTCCATACCAAAAAAAGCAGCGAGAACGACTGAGTAGAAGCAGAAGATAAAAAAAAAAAAAGACAAATTTCTCCACAACACTTTCGTCCACTATAAACGTTGATGGGTTGCGTCGCGATTAACTTTCCAGAAAAATATGATTAGTAGATAACCGGAAAATCCAATCCGATCTGAAACCGAATCCACTCTCTCCCTCTGGTTTGATGTATCTCTTGTCTTGTCCCCTCCCCTCCCCCAAAATAAACGATAAATTAATCCCATAAAAGGTCAAAGAGAAAAAAAAATCTCAAAAGACAATGTATTGCTTGTTTTTTGTTTTTTTTTTTTTCTTTCGGAGAACCTGAGAAAGTACTTTTGCTAGTCTCCCGATTAAAAAGCGGTTCCTCATCTTTTTTTATTCCCATAATGGTCAAAACAGATTGTTCATCCATCAGTACCTTTTTTTACAATTCGTTTGTTTTGTACTACATGCTTTCTTCCTTTCTTACTCAACCCATCGATAATGAAATGGTTAGCGCGCCGCGAGACTTGATGATGAGGAATTAATGGAAAGCTGCCAATCAAGACTGCGCAGCCTCGGCGGCGTGGTGCGTATAACAGAGTTGACACAACTTTCCTTGAAGAAAACGCATTACCGATGACCATCATCTCTTCATCAAACCATAATGGTAAGCCAGCAGCAGAAGAAGCAAAAACCAATGAAAACAGTCGAAGCAGGGAAAATACGTTGCATGTACATATCTGCGAAAGCATTTTCCCCTCATTTCTCCCAGAAGAAGTTTTTTTTTTTTTTTTGGTCGAAGATGATGATGATGATGAGGCGATGATTTGTTTTCTTTTCCGCGGAAATTAGTGGCTGAATTTATGTCTTAGTTAGAGTTGCTTCGTTCTGGATTGAGATTCTAATTTAACGCTTGAGATAGTTATTTGATGGCTTGGTTCTTATAAGAACGCAAGAAAGTCGTAACAAATTGATAAATTGAGTTTGTAACTACAATGTTTGTCGAAAGCAGAGGGTCAAAAACTATTATTGAAGGGGATCGGGAGTTCACAAACATACAATGATTCTACTATCAACGCAACTAAGCTACTTTCAAGCACACTATCTATTGTTTCATTGAATTTTTTCTTCAACTTATAGTCTGTATCATTTTCTGTCAACTACAAGTCTTATAAACTTAATCCTAAAAAGGCTGCTCTTTGCAAATAGTCTGCTTTAACTAGATTCGATGATGATCCCTAGTTCGTTTAAACTCAGAATCAAACTAAACTGAAAACGACCCAAGTATTTATCACTCATACTCAAGAGTACATAGAGCATTGTTTTCGTTTTTTCATTTCCCATATCAAGTATAACTGGCTAGTGGATTGCCCAGAATAATATGTCCGGATTTGTAGTATTTTGAATATAATATGGGACATGCTTTTATGTTGTATTCTTTTAATGTGCGCCCAAATCTAGCATGTAACAAACTGTAAGTTTGTTTTACTTTAATGTGGATGTAGATATCCCACTTTACAACCCTGGTCCAGTCTTCTTTTATCTTTAGGTGTGGATATGTCTTCTATATTTTAGATCGGTCTTTTTCTCTATAAGTTCCCTCTAATTGTTTCTGTCATGCGTAGCAAATTAATCTGCATTCAATTGACAATCTTTGACCGGGGTTGTTACATAATATTTTAGGAATTCCTCCTTTGTTTTTCGCTCCCCAGAGTTTGTTTAATATTCATTTGGCAACCATTCGAACTAAGTGACCAAACCGACAAAGTTGCTAGTCTTCCAGAGATTTTCTCGTGTATTACAATTCTAATGCTCTTCTTATACCTCCGTGGATTGTTTTTACCCCCAACACTGTAACGGTTTGAAAATGAATTCATGATTGATCAGCCCTTGTGTTGAAGTCAGATATTTTTGTACTTAGCCTATCTTTGAATTTTTCACAAACAAATTCTTTGTCGACTGAATTCTAGCTTACAGGGAATTCACTAAATTAACTTTACGGTTCATGAAACTTCCAAGATATTTCTATCTTCTGTTTAATGTACATACTCCATTATCTTAAACCTTTTGTACTCAAGAATGTACATTTAACACTTAGTGTCTTTCAATATGAAGACGAAGCAATAATGTGAATTATAATCAATAAAAAAATTACACACGAATCTCCCTCGTCAGTTTGAACACCAACAATGGACTATAAACATTGAAACCTAATACCACCTGAATTCCAAATACCTCTACATCAACTAGTTCCTATCGCTTCTTCTCTCTTCGAATTCAAACAACTCCCGTCGTAGCCTGTGTACCAGTGGACCTTCCTACCCCCAATTATATTAAGGATAAATTTAAAAAAATATATATACTCCTGATGCCTCGGATAAGATCTTCATCTAATCTTTTGTTTCTGATCATTTTGTCTAAAAGGTTTTGTTCGAACAGCTTTGAATATTTTGATAGTACTCGATTTTGTTTCGATGATAGACTCATAGCCCGGTTTCACAGTGGAGCTTAGCCCGCAGCTTAGCAGGGTTTAAGTTTTTGCTAGAGTTTTTCGGGATTCACAGTCATTTAAAAATTGTGGCTTAGCTAAGCCAAATATAAGAAGTGATTGTGAATAGTTTGTGGGTAATTAACTACTGTGAATTGATCGGAGATGTCAAATAGAAAATAGGCGTGGAAAAATTAAAAAAAAAAAAAAGAACTTGAATTCACTGCCAGCTGCGGAGATATATTTCGAGGCTCAGGTGTTTCTTAAAAAAATACGATAATTTAAAAAAAGCGTCAAAAAAAAAATATGCGGAGGAAAAACGAGCGAAACAAAAGTTTCAAGTGATGTAACAATGTTGTAAAACAATAGTATTTTGCTGGATTAGGTTCATGTTCATAGATAAAGTAGTTACATTAAACAAAGGTAATGTGCTAATACTGGTAACATCGAATGATGAATTTTGCTCTGACAGTAGTTAAGCCAATAGTTAAGCTACCAAAATCGGTGGCTTAAGTTTTATCAATACTTAAGCAGGGTTTACCCCTTAAGCCGACACTGTGAAACAGCAAGATGAGTTAAACCGTAGCTTAAGCTTCAGCTGAGGCTTAAGCTCGCACTGTGAAACAGGGCAACACTATTTGAACGCTGAAAGTGTCTTTCAGAGTCTTCTATTTGGCATGTAACGCTTCATTATACTCTTCTTTATTTCTAGTCTTAGTCACTCTGAATGTTGGTTTGATCTGACTAGAACAATCTACAGCCTTAAGTAATTCTACTTTGGAATTGTGTAATAATGAACTAAACCCTGGACCCAAGGGAAATATTGTCAATTTCTACACATCTTTGTGTAGTTCTCGAGCTGACATATGAATCTTAGAGCGCACAAACAAATCTTATGCACTATACTCGTAACATTCAAAATAATGATTTTTCTTCCATTCGACATCATTTAGATTCCATAAAAATCTTTCATGAACAAACAATATTACCTTACTTGGAACATTTATCATACCGCTCATGACTTTGCAGTTTTAACTTAAGAGAATTCAAGCAACCCGCTTTTGAGTCTCGAAAGTATTTGGAATGGAATCATAAAATCATTTTATGTTTAAAAACTTTTACCGGATGCACTCTTCACAGAATAGGTTAGAAAAAAACTACGATTTTCCCACATTTATAAAAATCCAATCATTAAGCATGATTTTCACTTCAAAAATGATGAAATCATATAAAGAAAACTTAAAGGTCTTCTACACACTATTTCCTTAATAGATCGTTAGATTATATTCAACTCTGTTCGCACAGTTTCCATTCAGCACCTCAAAAACCAGCCAAAGTCTGTGAAAAAATCTATTTAACTGTGGGAACATTAAGCAAGTTTTTCTCAAGCTTTTCGAATCTTGTCAAATCAAAAAAGACAGAAAAGAAACAGGCTTCTGTGCATACATTAACGACCATTGTGCATGGGTATTAAATAATGCACAAGGTATGTGCTACTCTACACTATGTCATAACCTCATAATTAAAGCTGAACAAAAAACCAAAGTCGTTGTATAGGCAAAAACAGAAACTCACCGCTCAAGAAACATGTCTCAATTAATTCTTGACGACATCTCTGACCTAGATATGTTGGACGGTCGATAAAAAACCTAATATCTTCCGTGGTACAAAAAAGGGATGGGTACACAGTCGTACCACATTCCAGCGACTTCTGGAATTCAGTCCAGGCGCAAAAACCACCACATTGCCCACGTCGATATTGAAATTAGCACAATTACGCCAACCCGTGGGCAGTGCAATAGTGCAGAACTACCAAGCATCAGCAGTGGCACTGTTTTTTTGCATTCGATTTGTCGGATTTAGCAAAATAGGAAAACACTACTTCCTATGCAAGACCAGGCGGGGTATTGAGAGGACCGTAAGCACAGAGCTAATTTCTAATTCTAGCCATGCATGGTGCACAAGAAGGTAAGGTATAGAACCGCCAACGAATTCCCATAGACGGTCTCCCGTCGCCCAATTCAAAAGAAATAATACGAACGATCGTTGTGGTATAATAGGTCCGAAAAAAAAAAAAAAATAAATAAAACCGGGAGAGCTGAAAAAAAAACCGTTGAGTCTGTTAAATGTGCGCGCTGCCACCAGCTTTACCGTAACGGTACGTCAACTTACAGCGCCGCGCCGCACCACACATCACTTGATTTCTGCTAAAGCCTATCAGGTTCTTATTTCATTTTGCTTCTTTCAACATTTATTCTCTTTTCTTTTTCTTTTCTATGTCTTTTTCACAACTGCAAGGTGATGAAGATACTAGTTTTTCCTCGGTCTATGTGCAGATGAATTTTTCTTCGAGGTTATTTAGCGGTAAGATAAGACACAGACTATTGTTTGTTGCTAGCGACTGACCAACCACACACATACCGATAGGTGGTGGCAATTAAAGGAGCACAGGGGGAGGAAGCGATCCATAGGGAAGGGAAAACGGTTGGGAAAATTGGTTGGAAAATGTAGGCCAGCAACACCAAAGCAGCTAGTGCAATTTCGGGCAATTATAGTCTATTCCAAGTCAATCGCAACAAAACAGTTGAAGAAGCGATCGAGAACCTGCTGAAGGCAAAACGGTGAATGTGGCTGGCATTTTAATTTAATCTTCCTCTTCATTATTGATTGCTACTCTAGGAGTGTCTTAAATTGGTGCGCCAAGTCGATTATGGTCCTCTTCGAATGGTGTTCGGTTTACAACTTCCCTATTGTACCTATTAGGTCATGTGCATCCGTTGGTGGTATTCTTGGTATGACGGTGAAATTGGGAGTGGCAGGAACTATTTCGATGACTAACGTCTATCGGAATCGAAAAAAAAAAAACAATCATCCCGTCAGACTGCTTAGGTATGAAACTGGAATTTCATTTCATTTTTTTTATTTAATACATACCTACCTTTATTTTTTGTGAAAGAAAATCGCAGGTGTGGTTCAGTTTATCGAGCAAGAGTTATTATGTATACCTTACCTATATGTACCAGTTTGGAGATTATGAAACCTTTTCAAGAGCTTTATGAATTCAACATGCGGGCTTGGGGACCGACACTTAACCGCCGGATGTGTTTGCATTTTATCCGTTGATTATAACAAATACCTCGCTATAGGCGAATGTTTAAATACTTGAACTCGCAATAGGAATTCAAACAACTGGCAATCATTTGGAGGAGAAAAAATATACTAATTGATATTTTGTGCTTCAAGCTGTTGAATCAACGTATTTTTTCAATAGAAATACGAGGCAGCCTTGAGATAACCGTAAGAACGTCTAAAGTGATCTGTCTAACACAATTGAACAGAAGTTTAAAGTCCGATCTCTTACTGCTAGAACATAGATTCTTGTTGGTGTCTAAGCATGGTCTATTGAAATAAGAATTTCGTTTTGAGCCTAAGCAATATGTGGAGGGCTCGCAGCTATACCGAACCAAGTCATAAGGAAAAATCCAAAACTTGTGCTAAATTCTGCCTAAAGTTTATCTCTATTTTGTCTGTGATGAACTAAGTGACTAATATCTAATTCCAACAATTATTAATTATTAATTATTATTATCCGTCTGGAGCGGATCGTTTGATACCCTATCCCTTTCCTATGCACATAGCTTCTTCTTCCACCGTATATTAGTGCTTAAGCTAGTTTTTTTCAAATATCTCATAAAATTACTCCAAAATTTTCTCAATGAGTGGGCAGATTTCAAGAATGATTCAACATATACTGCATTTTGTTCCTAAATGTGCTATTATTTTGATTAAACTGTCGAAAATCAGTTTTTGGACAAAAACGCCACTAAAACGTAGGCGTGGCTGTATACTATGTATGGAAGATATGTCGGGTACCAAAAAGTGGTAACACTCAGACGGATTGGACGGACATAGCCCAATCGACTCGGCTATTGAAACTGATCATTTATATATATACTTTATTGGGTCTATCTGTAATATGTATTTCTCTATGCTACAAACTATGTATCAAACTTAATTTACCCTTAGGATAGGGTATAGCAATCATATGTATCTGAGTTAAATGGGTCTGAAACTGAATAGGTCCAATTTATGGAAGAGCATGGAAAAAGAGATTAATTTAGGAACTAATAGGTTCGAGCTGGTGCTAGAATTGGAGCTGCTTGATTTTGTGGTACATCGCACAAAAACTACATTAGTCTTTATTCTCAATGAACGTAGAATCTTATTCTAAAGAACGCACCTACTCACTGATTTGAGTCCATACCACACAACACAAAAGCAATGTTCCAGACTCCATATCACCAGATGACTTGGGCTTGGCAGCTAGCAGTCCAGACTTCAATCTGTTACATTGTTAGCCTTAAGCAATAGCCTATTTTACTTGACATCGAATTATTGAACCTTTTAGGCGCCCTAGGTTACTTCAAAAGTATTACTGATGTTCTATTGCCATTGTACTCCGGTTTTAAGCACCCTTTTAAAAGGGAGGAAGAGGTTAACTACATGAGCATCTAAAATCTGCAGCCTGATACAAGCAAAAGATAGTAATTCGCAGAAACATCGGCCTCCCTACAAGCATGACAAATAGAGATCTCGCCTCACCTTAGGATATTGAGATGCTTTTCAGAATCAAAATGCCCCGTAAAAATGCTAACAAGTTGTCTGCATTATTTTCTTTTGAGTGACAGAAATAATGCCACAGATTCAAAGTTCTCATTCGAGAGTAGTCGTATAGTCAGTCATGTCGCCCACAATTGTGTTCAAAAGAATCCCTAATTGAGGATGCAGGTTCGGAAACTGGGACATTTTCAGCTATCCCAGCATCTTCCGAGATCGAGAAGAAAATCGGTGATTCAATACTGCGATGCAATTCAGAGTATTTTTGTCTTTATGAACTACTTTCGAAGTTTGCCTCGTAAGTAGGCGTGTTGTACCAAACGACTTGTCCAAAGAGCAGCCTTGCCAAACTCTTCAGTGGAAAGAAAATCAGGCTTCCGGTTCTTCGTAAGAGAGTACTCATTTCTACTTATTTTTGATACTGTATGTCAAGAAGAAGGAATACAGCCCAGTGAGTGCCCCGGTAGTGAAAATTCTAATAACCTCTTCTCTTATATTTTCTAAAGCAAGATTTTTGGGTATTTTCCATCAGTACCACGCATTTTTCAACTACCAAAGGATACCAGATGCAACCCTATTTGAAATATACAAAATTATGTTCCAGATGACAAAACTAATTTCCGCGAAATGTTCATGACAAATTTCTTAAAAATGTCAGTGTACTCATACATATGTATGAACATTACCAAAAGTCAGACGTTTCAAAACAAAAAAAAACGACAATTATGTCAAAGAAAATTCCAGTAGACCAAATTAGTATATCTTTGTGACAATGTTACTTGACAAGGATATTGAAAAACCTACAAGCGATTGATTTTACTTAAATGAGTACCAATGGCATGTAACATTGACATTATAATATATAATTCTAATTTGATATCAATTTTTCTTCAAAGTAGTATTTTAAACTAAACGAGGTGCTAACACTTTTTTGTGTTTCCTATAAATTTATCTACATTAACGATTTCGAAGCCAACTTCAAGCCTTATTATGTAAGTATTGCCGGCAGTTAAATTTCCCTAACTTAATGTATAACAAGGTCTGAAAAAACATGTCACAAATTTATGACGACCTGGAACATAAGTAAACTTTTTTGTATGTTCCAATGCAAGCCTTGCATTACACAAGCCAGACCGAAATTCGTTACATTAATTAGTCTCTGACTAACTGACGATTAGTTGTCCATTACGAATCGATTAACACAGCTACCGGAAATATTATCGGCATTTGTCACATTTCTATATAAATTGGTTTAAATAGGAAATTCATATCTAATAGCCAACGCAAACTCTTGTGCCTTTGTCTATGAAAACCTTTACGTCAATCGCCCAACACTTTCGAATCGAAATGATTTAAGCATATCTTGTTTTATGATTATTCCGTAGTTGATCTGCAAGTATTCATACTGTTATGTACTTACACTTGGCGTCCTTGAATCCGCACAAGCGATTGAAATCGTTTTGCAATTTACGAATAGAGAGGCCCCCGTGCAAGTTTCATAGCTTTTAAACAATCTCCCCGCAGATAAATGTAAATTAGCATAAATTCAAAGAAAAAAACTATCGCAATTACTATGGCAAATAATATTGTATAGAAAAAGTTCACTTTATATACTGGTTTCTGGTCATTATGATTGACCATATAGATTGTACCGTATGGAATGCGGCTACGACCACAGACTAGAAGGGAATTTCAATTTCTTCTTTAATTGGATGAACCAATGTGACTGGGGAGCAAACAGAATTCACTTATTATAAAAAGTTTGTTTGCAATTGTCATTAGCATTCATCACAAGAAGTGACTACCAAAAGAGAAAATCAACAGATACAAATAATAAAAATCCATCTTCAACCTTATTGCGCACCCTAAATACTTATAACTGAAATAATCAAGTGTAATGTGTATGAGTATGTTGTGTGTACCACTGTGAAATGGGCTAATAGAGTGCTAAAACCGTAAAAAAAAGCTAATAAAATAGATTGCCGGAATGCGATGAAGATGACTGAGGAAATGTTTTTCAATTTGCGGATTCTTTTCTTTATTTTTGGTTCGCTTGGACAAGCGATAAGTCCTCTCTTTAGCATGTAGGTTATCGGCAGGTGACGAAGTGTATTTTATTTCATTACGAAGCCGCAGAAGACAGCAAGTTGCTCGCTTGAATAAGCTTTCAGGTTACTGAACTTTTGCGGTGAGATACTCGTAATTATTTACAAAAAAAAACTATGTTCTTCTTAAGAGCGTAAAATAACTTATGGGTGTTATGCGATGCTATTAGTCGCGGAGTGTTGAGCATCAGGTGGAAATTTGTAAGGTGTGTTGCTCCCCCTATATAACGTAGAGCAAATGAACTTTAAGAAGTCTAGGAAATCCTCCGCAATTACTACCGTTTAACCAAATAAAAACTAGTTTTCATTCAATTCATATTTACTCACCATTTGGACACGAAAATAAATCCTGCAAGGAAAATAAAATAAAATCAAATTACATAAGGGAAAGTAGTAAATTTAAAATGTATCATGCACCTTTATCGAATTGCATAAATAGCGGTAATTTGCGTCTAAAGAAATTAATTTAACTTACCTCTGATATAACTGACGTAATAAGAGCGGACAGCCATAAAATACTGGCCGCCGTTAACCTCCCCATGGCGTTTCGCTTTTTGAGATCTCTATGCTTGTTAGACCCTGTAAAAGAAAGGTAAATATTTGATTTAGTGCGACGAATGTGTTATAATACGGGTGGGATTATGTAATCCCGATTCAGGCCTAGATTACATGCATTAATGTGCAATAAATGCCGAAAGTGCCATCAAACCCAACCAAGTGTAAACAATTTCATCCGATAAACTAGAAAGTCATCACAAATTAGGTCTAAATTTATGCCTAAGCAGGGAGTGACTGCTGTCAATTTGAATTTATTTCTTTAATCTTGTTTATGTTTGAATGAGTTGCTTAATTATGAATAAACTTATGTATTTGATGAGATTACCAAATGCGCATAGTATGCTTTTCCAAGCTAACAAGGTATGAACCGAAAATAATTAATATTTTTATTTTTTTTTGGGAAAACAAACATCACATTACTGAGCTTAAATAACGAAAGTTTACTTATGCAAGCGATTGGTATATACGTAAGAGATAGCAGCTCATACTTTTGCACAAGTCTATCCAAAACACCATTAACATATTGCCCTAAGCATTGCTTTAATTGAATTTCCTTAGAGCTAGTTACAAAAATATGCAAGTGATTATCTCACATCATACACTTAACGTTTAACAAGCAGTTTACATACTTTGCACAAAATTTGCACACACTTGACAGCCTCTTCAAACAGCATTGAGATTTCGTATAGCATTTCATTTACTCACAGTGACAATACACATCTTTTTTTTTTATAATTGTTATTATTTTCGCATTTGCTTTGCTATTGCGCTGAGCAAAAGTCATACGCGCTGTGTATAAGGGAAATAGTATAAGTGGTGTCTCTTGCATATCATCGTAGCAGCAAAAACATTTTCAGCGGCAGAATGAAGGTTATCGATATAAATACAGTTGAACTTGTTCGCATAGAGCGTTAAGTAAAACAAGCACTGTTGTTGTGATATTAGATAGCTTAATGCGTGTCTAAAGCGCTAGTTCATTGCCATAAGGAAATTGTATCACACTTTGCAGCGCAAATTTCAGTCATTCTGAAGTGTGAGTCAGAGTAGTTGCTTTTTTTTATTCATGTACTTTTTTAATTAAGAAAAACAAAACTATTCTGAATAACTACTATCTATTTAAAAGTACTAAACATGATTTAACAACTCAGGGAGAGGAAGTCTAAGTTTATGACAAAAGAGTTGGCATGCGAACTTTTATCGTAAAGCGTTCATCTAAGTATAGAAGCACACTTTTACTTCTTGATAGATTTGCCAAGTTCTTTAGTATTATGTGTTCTTAAAAGAATTTAGTACCTTAAGGAAATAGATGATTAGATGTACTTGGGAACCCTGAAATGGTAAAATAAGACGCGGCAACCAACAGTCTAGATCGAAGGTAAAGACCTTGCACACTTTTGTTTATAACCAGCACGTGCCAAGGGGGATATTTAGGAGTCATGGCTAGTAAATTAAGGGAATAATGAAGTTGAATTTGTAATTTTTGGATAGAATTGTATTTGATTTTTATATTCGTTTGTTATTCTTCTTCTTGCTTCCGATTCATTCCTTCTGTCAAATATCAACAGAATGATCATTTACATAAGAGAATTCCTGTTGAAAATTCCCACAATTGGCGATGGTTTCACATTCTTTCTTGACTGCTTAATCGATTGGTTTGCTGAAACTTTCGATTTATTTGAAAAGTCTACGGCAAACACAGAAAGACAAATAAATCGATTTCATACTTAAATTCGATCAGTTCTCTCTGTTAATGGCTTTCACATTAAATGGCAATTACACTTTTTCTCTCTATTTATTTTTGTTTCACCATACTTTCTGTTGCTATTACTATTACCACCTCTATTGCTGGTAATTTGTTGACTTGACCACTTAATAAGGCGCAAAACATACACCTTAACGACGCACAGTCACATATATCATTTTCATTACATTTTTTCTCGATGCGTACCACACGGTGCGCGCACAAATGAATATGAAAGTCCCTTAAAACCCAGATATGTAATGTCATACAAACATACATGCATAAATATCACGGTTGAAAGTTGCTGCTACAGCTGAATTCCAATATAACCAGTCTGTCTCCATCGAAAATTGCATTTCAAAGAGTTCCAATAAAAATGGAAAACAAGAAAATGCAACATGTGGGTCTCAACTCAACTCAGCCACCAGATACAGACACATGCCGCTCGACTGTATTGTGTGCTTGGAATATTAACCAGCGATTGGTTTTGGTATTCCAGTTTTTGGCCCAAAAGCAGCCATCGTGGCAGAGAGGCATCTAAGAGGAGTGGTACCAACAACCGTGTATGCAACATAAACAATGTGTATCTGTGAGGGAAAAGTATTCGAAGTTTCTCCTTTTGGATGAAAAAAATAAAAATTGTTTCTGCTCTGTGTTTCGAGCCAAAATGTGTTGTATTAGAGTCAATGCTGTTAGCTGCAGGAATTTCAAAATCTTCTCATATTTGCACTGTAGATGCATTTGTTAAACTAGGCAAACAGGTGCTGGTGACATTTTCAAGCACCATCTTCATGCATGGTTGAATGAATATGATCAGTGTGCGTGTTAAATTTACATCTTCAAATACTTCTGCCTGCTAGTGAAAGTTTAAGGTAGGTCCATAAAGCTAAAAAAATACAGTGTCGTCTCTTTAAACAAAAAATATCATCAAAAACCGGCACCAGCTCTAGTCAACCAGCAAGTAATCAATGAAGATGATTCAGTCGTTAAATGTCGAAGGTTTAAGCAATTCCTCTATGGTGATGGTATATGAAGAAGACCGGTCTCTAATGTATTTTTTTTATTTATTGCTTTTTGTTTTATTGTAAATCTGAAACAACAAAAAAAAAAACCGCTGAGAGGCATTTATAATCCTCACCAGAAAATGCAAATGTTATGCTGGTGTTTAGACAAAAAAAAAATCTGTGAATGCCAACGAACGTGAGTCAAAAGAGAAGATGAATTTGTTTTCGATGATTTCATCGTTTGGTGGAATGTATGACCATTGCACAGTGAATTATTAGTACATAGTTAATTTAAAATACAATAACTGCTAAACTTGTTGGTGATTCAAGAGACATAGCATTCTTGACTTAATATCTTATCAAGTGGATGGGTTAACCACAGCAAAAAATTGGCTGTACCTGATGATCACATAGAGAGATTTGTATTAAATCGTTTCTAAGAAATGTACCACATCCTTAATTCTTAAGATCAATAAAATGAAGTAAAAAAAAGTTTTTAAGTGAAATGTGCTATATTAATGTGCGACCTCGACGCTGAAAAATAACCTCGGAACGACAAAATATAAATTTTATATTTTTTTCTGTGATTCATTAATTAAAGATAGTGATATTCCATATTGCTCCTTGACATTCATTCAATCCCTGCATCATTCAGATGAAGTTAGGAGTTGTGGCTGTTTTGGTTATCCATAAGTTTCAGGAACTATAAACGTAGAATCTACTTGTTAGGAACTCTTAAAGGACTATGACACTTTCTTTGCTCTATAGAATATTATTATATTTATATATTAATATATACGAGTATGTAAATATATTAGGCTGTGAAAACATCAAGACAGAAAAAAGATCAACAAATTTTTGAGTTTATGCATTGAATGGAAAAGGAAGCATTTTGACTGAGAGCATTATTGGGCACTTCGTTCGATATAAGATCCTTTATGCGAAGATATACAACTCTATAAGGCGTATCAGGATATGGATGTAGTCCAAAAAGCCAATCCAACATGCCGACTACATTAGCAACATCAGCGTTTGGACAACAGTGGAGCCAAGAGGATCTCCGAATCACAGCCATCAGGATCAAAACAGCGAACCGATAGACCAAGTTGTCGCGGATGCTAAGGAATTTGGTCTTTAAAACTGCAAGCAGAGTACCTGACAGCAGAGGCTGGTTACAGAAAGAGACTCTACAAGAGTCGGGAGATATAATGGATCTTCGTCAGCGAAAAGCATTGCTGGCGCATTTGAAAATAGCGGTAAGCGAACGCAGTATTTCACGTTGGTTTGGAATGATCTATTTGAGTCATGTTACCCTTGAAAACGAACTACATGGGAAACCAGAAACGTTGGTTTAGAACAAGAGTAATAACAAATATAAAATTGGAGAGGGACGTTCCACAAAATTTTGGATTATTATCCAAATTGCCTGCAGTATCAAATAGGGTACTAAAATTATGGACTCCCTATCTCTCATATGTACAGACGATGTATAGTCGGTATCATAAGTTCTTTCATATCCACTGTTCCTAGTCTTCTGATGTTTCTCCAACGGATTATCACCCGTTCCGCTGTCTGGAATCATTTTGTTGGCAGGAACTCAGCACACGTCATACACGTCATAAAGACTTTTCTAAAAAAGGAATAATGGACCATAGAAAATATATAGAACCAAAATTGTCCTTTAAATTTTTACTACAAAATTTGATAAAACTTATCGAAACCATCACATTCCAGTATTTACAAAGCTTATTTATGACATTTTGCTCTAGGTTTGTCATTCCTGATTCATCCCTCAACCCTGAGTCACGGTACTCAGAGCGCAGTAAGATACTGGCATCAGAATCATTAAAAAAATTGCCTTTATTATATTAACTGGTTATCAAGATGAGTAGACAACCTTGTATACCATCCGAAAAGAAAATTGCAATTCACTATTCCTTGGCTACGCTATATGAAGAAGACTTATGTGATACATGACATTGAACTCATTTAAACTCTAGCCTTCGGGGTTTTTTTTACCAGAAAGCTAAAAAAATATAAACTAGCTTTTAAAAGGCTTACTCAAAGAGTTTTCGATGTAATTCTTAATAATAGAAAATTCATTCGCTATGAGCAACTTTATTCAGCCTGTAATAACGTGAGAAACACCCCAAGGACATGTGCACTTAAGCCACCCCCACGGGCTTTTTCACGCAATATTTTGGAAATGGTGCTTTCGAGGCCAACTTTTTATTAAATGAGATTCAATATTTAAGGATTGTTTGTCTATAAATTTACCTTTTCAGAATGCTTTACTAACTAGGAAAATAGTTTCGGAAAACTATAGTTCAGTTTTAATATTTGCAGTACTTTAATTCTAGTTTTAAAGACAAATCATGTGGATTTCTATAAGGTACAAACATACATCCGTCCGCTTGCTCTTTGTAGATGAAGCACCAACATAACACGAAAGATATAACTCCAAACAATTACATACAACATCCTCACCAAAGTACATGCTCTTTTAACAAGACTAGAGATCAATACATCTTGAACCGCCGATTTCAGTGCAAATCTTCAAATATCAAGGTGAGTACACGTCTTCTTCACCTACTTAACGTCAACAAGTCAACGGTATTTGTTTTGTGATTATTACTTGTATTGAAAAGTGGTAAAGCGACTTCTTTGTAACCCACATTCAATTTGTAGGCTGCAGAAAAAATCGTGGGCGAAAGCAATACGCAAATATAGGGTACTGTGTGACCGTCTTCCGGTTTATTCGTTACCCTTTTCATTATGCAATATTCCCGTGCTAACTTATCTAATTGTTTAGCAGTTCGCGGTGAATTCAATAATGCAGATGCACATATGTACAACATATTACGAAACCATACTGCTGCATTTGAATACTGAATTAAAGCCATCTCTCATGAACCAATGTGAAGAAGTACCCCGATAATGTGTTGTGTGGTACAAACAAAAACCGCATTCAACCGTTTGCTGGTTAAAAAAAAAAAAAAACAACTTAATTGTTATAAAATTATAGATCAAGTTCAAATGGAGTGAAGAAGTCTCAACTGAGGCCAATTCGCTACACCTAACAAGAGGAGAAGGAGAAAAAAAAAGGTACCAAGCAGCAAAAGATTGAAAAAATGCAGATTGCGGTTTAGATTTATTACCACTGATGGCACATGGATTTGGTTTGAGATTTGAATTATAATCCATGGTACTGAGCGGAATTGATTGCAGCATAGTTGGACGGAATTTTTCTGTATGTAGTCAAAGCCACTTGGGAGTGTGCTTGTAGATTGTGGGTTGATTTTTTTTTTTCTTCATCTGCATCTAAAATCCGAATATGCCTTTTGTTTTGAATGCTGTGCGGCGAAATTGCGTAATTTGGGTTCGTTTTAATGTGTTTGGTCGGTCGGTCGCCGTGTCTTTTTTTTTGGTTTTCTTCTCTTTGCCGTGTTAAATTACCATTTTCAGTTATTCAACAGAATTACAGTTGTTTTTTCTTAATCAAGCGCGAAATTGCATGGAATATTAAAACAATGACTAGAAAGACAAGAGGAAAAAAGAATTCAATTGTATTGTGGTTCCATTTTGGTTCAGTCGTTCAGATTAGTGACAATTGCTGCGCATGTGGTTCCTGGGTAAAATTTGTTTTTGGAGTATGGCCAAACTTTGGATTACGTTAATTTTTAACTAAACTTATTTTTATATCATGGAAAAATGCTTTGACGTTAATTCTTTGGTCGACGTATGACTTCAATGACTCAATTCCGCTTCTACTGGTTTTGAGGGAGTTATTAATTTATTATTGAAAATCATAAATAGTCAAATCTCTTATTTCAAAAATTAATTCATTTGAAACCTCAGAACTCTGAGTTCTATTAATGTTTGCAGTAGAATTTAGTTCCTATTTTTGAAAAATTCATTTGGGTGCTAGTTCATTATATACTTATTTCCAGTGAATCAATTACAGCATAAAAAGTCTGAGAGTTAGATCAGTTCGCTTTGTTAGGCGACAAATCGAATGTCATGCAAGTTTGTTTCATTGTCCATTGGGGACTTAATTCATAGTAAACATAGCTTACTATTAGGATCTAATTCATTCAATGATTGGGACTTTGTTCGCTCTAGTGGTGGGCTTTACTTCCCAATAAAAAGTGGCAGTTGATTCATATGAACTAAAAAAAAATTTCGTGGGAGTTCCTTGATTAGAAGGTTACTCCATTGAGAGTTAGTTTGTAGGTTCAAAAGCAAAACAACTTTTCTCACATTACAACAAGCCCCCGGGCCTTTAAATTATGTAGATACAAATACGTGTTGGCAAATACAACTTTCATGATTAATGTTCCAAAAAATTAGTCATAAACGTCTTGAAATGTATCAGAACTTGTTGTCAAAAGAATTTTAGACAAACTTGATCCAATCAAATGGTCAATGGATGGACCTGAAAATCAACCAAATACTGATACAAGGTAGCGTTCTCAGAATTGTCATGAAACAACATTCTATAATATCAAATAGATATCTGTCAGTTAGTCTGCGATAACTAAGGCAACTTCTATCCCAACATCACAGTACTGTGCTACCGAGGTACCAAATGTACCAAATTTGTTTATTTAAAAAAAAAACTGTATTATATTTTTACGCATGTGCGAACGGCGTCCTCTCGAACAGCTGGAGTTTTTGACGAAAGAAGCTCTTTATGTTATGATAGCTGTCATTCTGATCTTTTCGTGAAATAAAGGTTATACATATTTAGTTGAGGTTGAGCGTGTTTTATTTTTATAATTTTTGAATTTCCTTGCCATCATTTCGTTGAGCCTTGTAAAATCCGCGATTTCGCAACAATATCAACAGACTCGAAACAAAACTGTGATATCTTTTTTGTTATACAAGAAAAAGTTTGAGCTTTAACGAATCTTAAATTATAAATTGCTAGTTCGATGTCTTAAGCAGAATGAGCATTAGAAAAACTGGACAATAATTTACCCTTAATGAAGGTGTCAAAGTCAATTGTTCTTCCAGCAGAGATGCAGTACCGCAGCGGTCTTAGCTGAGTCCGATATTCTTTATATTACACACAAATAATGCTTAAGTGTTTTATAAGAAGTGTTCCATTGTGAGATGTCTCTGGGAAAAGCAACAAGGGCCTTATTTGACCCAGTGGAAAAATAATGTCACGACAGTAAGCTAGAGATCAACGAGTTGAGGAATAAATGAATACTATTTGATTTTATATGCACTAACGCATAAAACTGAGCGATCATTGAATGGGGGAAAATTGTAACGCGACGTGACCACATTATGGCAACAAAAACTAATCGTTCTGCGACTTGACAGCTGCCGCGTTAACTGACATGCAATTTGGATACAAAAAGTGTAAATTTGTTGTGATAAAATAAAAATAAACATTATCAACATTAAAAGACAGTATACCCTTAGTACTTAAGTGACAGCACAGGGTGTCATTTTCTGCAGAAGCAGAATGTCAAAGAACTGCTAAAACATACTCAAGGGATCTTTGTTTGCGTTACCTGCCTATAGTACAAAGCATTAATAATACAAAACAATTATTTTAAGGGGTTTACAAATTGTAAGCTAAACTAAACATAAGACAGGGCACGTACAATGATCTTCCTGTCAACATTCAGTTCAGATCATCAGACAAATGTATAATATTGACGAGCTTATTGACCTCGCTGTGTTGAAAAGCTCTCTATTTGCATAACACATTACTAAATTCCATATCCTGTTGTTTAGATTGCTTGAATTCAATCTTAATACCATGTGGATGAACCTTAAATTTATCAACACTAAATTGTATTCTTTAAGAATTTATTCATATAAGCCGACAGTATTACGACTGCCAACTGATTTATTTCATCTTATTGAAAGAAAAATGCAAATATCTGATCTAATTTTGTTCAAAAGAATTTCGCCTGCGGATAAGTATTTTATCCGTTGGTAAAAATAAATTAAGTTTTTATTAATCATTATACAGGAAGTGTGCTCTACAGAAATTCCTTAATAATGATTACAATCGTTACTCAAAGTAGGCGTATATTTATGGTCCCAAATGAAAGTATGTATTTCTTTTTTTTTTTCTTATTCATTAACGCAACAAAAGTTCACCTCAAGGTGGCCGGTCCCACCACCAAATACCCAAGCCAAATTGCAAAAGCAAATTTTACGACAGCCGCAGGGTAAAATATCTGGTTTTACAAGGTATCTACTAACAAAAAAAAAAAAAAAAAACAAACTTAATAAACGATAATCTTGCATGAAACCAATAGGTCTGCCGAAAAAATCGTTAACCACTTTCTGATTCACTCAAAAGCATAAAACCGATAACGAAAAAACAAAAACTTGTTTACTAGTGTTGGTGAACCAAAAATTTCTGGTTTATTAGCATATTTTACCAAAATTCTTTTTCGTTAACATATATACATTCATTTGAAGAGAAGAATGAATATAGCGACAAACATTTTTGAGGTTTCCATGTCAACTTTTACATAAAAAAAAATAAATAAATGTGATAATTTCTGTCCAATGAGGTCAGTGTAGAGATTTTTAGATCTCTCAATATTTCTGGAATTGAATTTTATAAACAATGCAGCGTTCAAGCTGACATTGGGTTCTATTTGCGTAATGTATGATTAAGTTTGTCAGTCAGCTGTGAACTAGTGATAAAGTTCTTTTTACATTTGAGAGAGAATCAATTAAGTTTGAAACGTGACAATCGTTTTTCCCAGTTGATTTGTTTCTTCTCGAGTGTCATGCGATGATAATGAGTGTGGAATGCTCGCTTGTGGTAATCAATCATTAACTGAGAGATGAGACTCGTGATTACTTCGTTAAGAGCCCACAAAAGACCTTCCAAATTTGAAGAGCTATTGAGTAACATAATTTATTGATTGAATACTAGGTTTTTTTTCTTTTGAAAAAAGGCATACCTGATATGTCCTATTATCCAAAATTTTCGCAAATTTTAAACTCATGAATAGGAATCTACCTTTCCAGAGAATTAGCATTCATCAGGTAGATCTAAGAGCCGACATCCGTGATAGAATCTCTAAGGATGATATCATACCCATCTTGTTATGTGGCAAAACAAAGACAGCGCAAGAAATACTTGCAAAAGAAGAAACATCACGTCCAGCTAATCTGAAACACTGTTTGAAATTCTACTATTAAAGAAGCATCACTCTAAAACACTTTTTCCATTTCTTATTGCTTTGTTTGTGGTTTAGAAGTCTGTGCGACGAAATTTAATTACCTCGCCATGGCCACTTTCCGTGGACTCTTTTGTGTGTGTTATTTGATGAACATTTTCGGCTAGAAAGTTCTCACAAAAAATAAACCCACAAAACAATGATCTATGACAATAGTGATGGGCAACTGAAATTAAAGCATCAAAATCAGATTACAATTACTGTCAGACGAAGCGACTTTGACTATCTCTGATCTTATGTATTTCGTGAGAACTGCAATACAGCCAGTAATGATGAATGAGATTCGTAAATTGACCCGAATCGTAAAGGTATGTCTAATTACCTTTAATTTCAATTTTTCTCTCGTTCCCCAAAAGTTAATCGTCTTAAACGAAAGTGCTAGACATTTAGAAATAAAAGAATTTCTCTACGCTTTCTGTTTTCCTAAAAAAAAAAATTTCTATTACATCGGTGAATTATCATTTTTGTTTAATTGATTTTTTGTTCGTTGCGCTAGAGCCTATTAAATGTTGTAGCTTTGTTATTTAAAACAAAATAAGACTTATGGAATTAGAAACTCAATACCTGAAGGCAACAAATTCGTTCTTTGAAAATGTAATCTGAAATCCAAATGGCGCGTTTGTTTACATCAATAAAAATTGCTTCTCGCCTTTGTTTTTATAGTAGACGACCTAATGGATATCATAAATCCAACAGGTCGCCCTACCTAAGTTGAATGAGATTTCAAGGATAAATGGAATTCCTCCTCCATTACCGACCTGTTTTACTTCTTTGATAAATCATCTTCGTGCGCCCACACCTTAAAACCCATATATTTCAACAATAAAGGTAGCCCAACAATTATTTAAAGGGACAGCCAAAAAGAATTTATTACTTACCTTTTTCGAGTAGATATAGGAATGTCTGGATCTATAATCCCAAAGTTGTTCGGACTCTATTCCTTGGTTCTATTTTAATCCCAAAAAGAGGTTTTATATCCTTTTTATATTCGTTGAGGTATTCCTTTTTCCCGCCCTTTTTCAGTCACTGTTTTTTTTTTATTTTTTTAAATTTTTGGCTTATTTTTGTTAACACTTATGGCAACATTTAACAGTTTATAACTAAAACATTAGGGCCATTCATTGAAAAACTGTAAAATTTAAATAATGATTGAATTTGTGTGGACAAGAGCTATTGAAAAGCACTATGCTCGCATCAGGAGCAGAGTGAAAACAAAAAATCGTGAATCTTATATCACAAGTAGCAGTTCTGAAAAGGCAAATAGCTTATTGATAGTCGGAGACGGTGCCTGTTAGAATCTCAAATCATATATTTTTGGAGAAGCAAGCAATGAATTATTCATTTGAAATCGGTTAATGAGGGACCATCGAGAGCGTCAAAACGCAAATCCAATTCCTCTCCACACTTCCACAAAAAAACGTCCAACAAGAGACTAAGTTTTCTACATTCCATTCCACCATCCGCGGCAAAATATGTGGCATATGTGGCTATTGAACCAGTATTGAACATTTTTATGACACCGCATACAAAAACCAATCGAAAGAGTTGGCGCACGAACTTCATCGTCGATATGTTAAGAAAAAAGTAACCAACTCTCATTCAATATGTAAAAGAGGAATTTTCTTTCGGTAAAGGGTTTCTTATATGCAAGAAAACAGGACACCTTCCGACTATCGATAGCAGGTGAGTAAATTGCGTGTATACTGTGGTTTAACTTCTTCATCTTGTGATTCAATCGAAGCAAAACCGCAAAATTTTATTGAAAAAAAAAAAAAAAAGAAATTATAACATAATATTAGCGAATGTGCAAGGAGGTGTACGCTGAATTGTTATTTCAGCCATGAAGCATAATATAAAACAAACTCTAAGATAGATAAAGTTAGTGGTTAAGGGAGCGCGACTTGAGAACCATTTTTTTTTCTTAATTTCTTATAATTCTTGTTGCACACGAATCCATTCAATTGCAACTAGCACTCATAAATTTATATATTTTTTCTCATTTGTAACACTTCACTGTTAATAATATTTTTTTATTTGATAATCCAGTGGGTATAGACAAAAAAAAAAAACATTATGTTTGCTGTTGGATTGTATCCTTTCACTTTGTATATGCCTTATACCGATTTTTCAATTAAAATTGTAAAAAAATATGTATGGGAGTAAAAATAGTATAATAAAAGATCAATTTACGGTTCACACCATTCCACTCGAAGGCCAAACACTCACTAAACTTGCTTAAGAAATTTTTTTAAACCAGACACAGCACTTGGTGTTGGCGACGACGACGTTGCTGCTGTCTATGTCTTTGCCGTTTGTCGTTGTAGTTAGCGTCTTTTGCATTCAAAATCTATCACGAAGAAGACGAAAGAAAAAGCAAAAAAGGTAAGTAACGCAGCGAGTTTTCTTCTACCTGTATAGAGAATACACAGGTACACTATACTTAAGCCACAGGTATTGGGGGAAAACCGTAAGAAGCGTGAGCATGGTGTTAGTGAGTGTCAAACTTCAAGTGAAATTCACTTGTCAGATGTCTGTTGTTTTAGGGGAATTTTTGGGAAGCATGTTTTGTATTGAAAGAAGTAGGATTTTCCATTCAGTAGGCAAATTTGAAGTTTCCTCACTCAATTTTATAATCGGAAGGATCGCACGTTGATATTTATGATAATGGGTTTTTACAAATATTTATCTAATTTTCTAAAGGGTTTTCAAGCCATTGAAACGTATGAAGGCTGAAGTTATGTGTTTGGAAAATAGATAGATCCACTTTGTCCGTAGTTTCCCGATTTGTTAGAAACAACTTATAGTTGCTATGACAGCTATCGACCAAACAATTCTTCTCTAACCAACAAAAGCAGTAATACATTTTATTAAGTATTGAACAACAAGTACATAGATTCCTCCATTCAGTTGAGAAATGCATGTTTGGCGGGAATCCAATTGTCAATGGAAGCCTTGACTGAGGATACAGTAAGATCAAAGAGCAAACACCTGAGAAACTCTATTCTGAGCATTGCCTAGCTCCGCATCGTAAATCTCATCCTCTGCGGTCCCTGCGTAACCGGTAGGTAGGATGTTCAAACATTTTTTAGGCAGTAACACCGTAACAACTGAGCTCGTGACCATGCATTGCGACATGAGTATGGTTGGTTGAAAACGTTCCTTTATGAAAGTTTAAGGTCGTCCAAATTATACGTCGTAATATGGCCGCAATTACCTGCCAATGTCTAGAAATCTCTATTGAAAAACCTTTTATTTGGCGACGTTCTCTAATACTTTGGAAGTATCTGATCATTATTAAATCCTACAAATGACACCTTTGTAGAGATCCGACGAAGAATAATCTTAGCACACCGCTGCTACTTGGGTTTGGCGAAACAACTGGGTCCAAAACTCCTAACTCGACGGACCAAATTAATGCTCTACAGAACACTCATCTTACCAGTCCTGCTGTAGTCCAGTCCACCTTCGAGCGAAAAATACTCCGTCGGATATTAGGTCTTTTATGCGAGGAGGGCGAATAGAGGCGAAGATACAACCGCGACCTGTACCAGGATGTGGATGTAGTCCAAAAAGGCAGAGCCAGCCAAAAGGATCTTTGAATCCCAGCCCCCAGGTTCGAGGCGGCGAAGAAGACCAGTACAAAGATCAAGCTGTCGCAGGTGCCAGAAAACTTGGTCTTCACAACTGGAAGCAGCGTGCTCGGTATCGCAGGGGATGGAAGGCAACGATGTCTCAGGCAGGGACTCTACAAGGGGCGGGAGTGAGTAAGTAAGATCATTATTGAATGGGACAGTAGCCAAAATTATAGGTTTTAAGTCTCGCTTGTTACATGGCGGTATTGCGTTATTTTGTCTTTGGAAACATTGAATACCTACTTGAGATTAGCTCAACTTGAGTAATAATTAATTTAAAATAGAAAATCATCTACATACTCGTTCATTCATATACCTCCGAGGAATTTTTGAGACTTCTGCACATGGGATAAATTTCCGACTAAAACTGAGCTTCGCCCTGAACATACGACGATGTCGTCTCACACTGACCAATTTCTAACCTCATCTAGTATACACATCGACTCTATATGTGGCAAAAAATTATACAGCGTGTGCTCTCGTGTCTTAGTGGCTCTGGTGTACTGGATAGACTATACATTTGCGGCTTTAGCGAATATCTGCAGTCGTTCTACCATTTTGCCACTATTTGTGCTTCTGCTCTGGCTTCTCCTCTTTAGCCTTAGAGAATTTCGTGTTTTCGTGGTAAAATATGGATAGACATACCATTTCTGAATATTCTTTGTCAATACAGTGTTATGCCTTGAATTCTTCGCTTACTTTGGTGTGTTTATCCTTTTGCCAGCTATTTTCTCTTTACTTAGTATGAGCTTTTTTTCGCAATTAGTTTTCGTTTATATGAGACCGGTTAGTTTTGAATACAAACGGAGAATCGTTGCTCACAAGAAACTGATATGTACTTTTCATGTTTTATTTCTTTACAAGGTAACTGGTTGATTAGCTGTTCTAACAGGGGCGAAGAACATTTTTCTGGTTACAGAGGAAATTCAAATAAACAAGACTATGACTTGAAGTACTAATTCTGCTTTCATTTTGAATATATATTTCTTATTTATGAAATATACTGCATGTGGTCACCAAATACCAGTTTTTTTTCCTCTGATTTATGAATTCGTCTTCGTCTTTCTCGATATCAAAACACCCGCGAAATTTGCCCCAAGGAAATGAGAAAATGAGAAGAAAAAAAATTGTTTGCATATACTATACCTCACTTGATGCCAAACTGACATACATACCAATCGTATGCGATAAGCCAAAGCTGTGGGTATTGCATTCTACAAGTTTTACCTAAAAGCCACAGCCATGAATAATACAATAGTTTCTAGTACCTTGTCTTGCCTGTGGCAAAAGAAGCTTTAAGACAGTTAAACTCACCGCAAAACTCGTTTGGACGTATCTTTTGCTGTTGCAAGATTTGTTATTGTTCATTTTGGAGTGGATACAGAAGAAGGTGGTGGTGGTAATGCATTTTGGTAGGAGCTCTTGATTATAATAAACACGATAAAAATATTTATCTCTTCAGTCTTGCAGAAGGGCGAAGCGTAGGAGGATCAAGTGTCTGTACTCACCTACACACGATGCTTTTTGTATCTGTGTTTTATTTTTTTCTTAGTTTTTTTGTCTATACAACAGATTGACGTGGCAAATCAACAGAATAAAATGATTCACATCGAACGTTTAGAGATTTGGGTACTTCTTTTGAAACATATTCTTAATAATCAAAAATGTTTCCTTTATGTTGAGTCTAGAAGGTATCTGTTAAATCTACTGAAACTCTCATTCACCTTACATCCTCGTCAATTAGTAGCTCAGATATGGAGGAATAATTACCAAATAATTGGATGCACTCTGCTAAAATGACGGCAACCCAGTTTCCAGTTTGTATTTGTACATGTTGTATAATTTCCTGACAGGAAAACAAAATTCTTCCCCTCAAACTTGTCCCGTGCAATAGAAATGCAGTAAATACAAAAAAAAAACGATGAATAAATAGGTCAACAGGTAGAATATAGAAGTGGTTCGTTGATAATACGATGTTTATTAACTGTTCGTGTCGTCTGATAGTAGCACTTCTTTTACTCCAGCAATAGGTGTGTGTGATGAGTCGTGCATCTAATTAAGAACCATTCGCTGCCGTAGCATACTCGTACTTTATAGGAGAGGTGGATTTTTTTTCCTTCATCTATTTATTGTTTTTAGAATTTAGAATATGATCGATGTACTTATTTGCATTTAGGCCCTGTAACGGTGGATATTACCATCGTCAAGTCAATTGAAAGGTTCAACGATTTATTTCTTTTTGTATTATTGTGACTCTTTCGGCCGTCTTGTAATCCTAAATGGGCATGGTTCCGGTCAGTAAGTGTTGTTGTTTACCTAATTAGTATGTGAGTCAGGTGGACATATGCCAAATCTAAAAGATACAGCGGTTTTTGCCCCTATGGATAGGTGGGGAAAACCTTTGAAGAAGGTAATGGCTGGAATCCTCTTGTTTCGGTCAAGAACTGTTCTTTGTTAGTTTGAAATAACTTTCTTTCGATGAATGTAGTAAAATCTATGTCATACGGTGTGCGTGGAAAATATTTAGGACATTGGTCTAATAATTCAATATTTGCAATTTGTGAAGATTACTCGGCTTTTAAATGGTAACGTTATAGTTTTATGCTTACCTATTCCCAGTAAGTTAGCTTACAACTCGAATATCACTTTAATTATTCTTAAATACATATACAGGGTGGGTCATCTAGTCGTTTCTTTTTTCATAGGTTATTTTGATATGAGGCTTGAAACAATGTTTCGGTCAACGGAGGACGTTACAGAGCCATGTTAACCTACTACTTTGAATACATAGATTTAGATGACCTCTGTTTCTGCGTCATGCCACATAGCCCATGTCACAATCGATTGCGCACCAAATCAGAAGTCTTGGCGATGTCAATTGTCCGCCTCGGAGCTGCGATTTGACCCCTTTGGCCTTTTTTGTGGGGAACCGTGAAGGACCGATGTTAGACCAACCATCGGGAAACGATTCAAGCACTTAAGGCCAATATTATCCAAGCAATGACAAAATGAGCTACCACGAATCCAGCCAAGGCAGCCGCACAGCATTATCGTCAAACCAAGTCGGCTATCACAGGTAGACTCGTGAGATTCGATTCTTTTTCAACACATCAAATTTATACGGGTGATGCTAGAAAAAAAAAAAACCTAAAAAACAGCCCTTTGAATAAAATATATTCGAAATATGAAGAGTATTTGAAAGCAAACCACGAAAACCAGAAACGTTCAAACCAACTGATGGTTCTAAAACGTTCGTCTAATTGTTCCTCATCCAGCATTTTATTACATTTTCCATATTTTCTGCAGTTGTGGTCATAGGATAGGTTTCTAGATGTGGTGGTATCGCAATGGGCCTTTTAGGTCTAATAGTGCTAGTGCTCAACTGTATCTGAGAACGAGAAACCAGTCTAAACTAACCTAACTTTAGTAAATCTTAGCTTTTATTTTCAGTAATAGAATAACTTTAACCTTGTACTAGTAGTAAGTACTGCCGTTTTATAAAATTATGAAATATACTCAGGGCATATGCTTCCCAAATCAGGAATAAAGACGCATTCTGGCTATATTTCATCACAACCTCGTCAAGAATAGCCATAGAGAGCTTTTGTTAGTAAGCAGATAACGAACATATCGGGAAGTAAAACGAAGCCTGCTATGGAGGACTGTAATACGAAAGCAGAAAGCCTCCTGATGAAGATATCCTAAACATATGCAAGTCATACGTTCTATCATAATTGTGCTAAATACCACTTTTATCAGACAAAAAAAAACAATTGAGCACTTACAGTAGTTGGGGAAATGAAGCCTAGGGTTAAAAAAATAAAAGTGATCTTGGGATACGCGATCGCCCGGTAAAACCATATCCTTCTGAAATATACAGGCGTTGGAAAAAAAAGTCAACAAACAAAACTTTTTTGCGAAAATTAATATTGGTAGAACTTAGATAAGGAAAAAGGCATCCATAAGACGATCGACAAAGTTGGGTTAAAGAGCACAGAGCACAAAATATGTAAGATTCCCTACAGCGGCTTTGCTTAGAAAGAGCTGAATTGTAACAGCTCAAAGTTACAAAAGGGCAATGCCAATAGGAAGCTAAAGTTGTAATAAAAAAAAAAAAAAAACACGCCTAATGTAATTCAAAGATTGATCCAAGTGCTCCTTTATTAGTAGAGATGATAGAGCTCGCATCGAATTTGAATACAGATGTTGTAAAGGTGGACGAAGAAGAGGTGCGATTTGAAAAGCAAGCAACAGGTCTGATATGGGTGGCACTAAGCCATAAAGGAGTTCAAAAACCATTCGTACAGATGATTATGGGCATGTATGACGGAGCAAAGACAAGATGTATGCCCCGGCACTTCACAATACCGTTACTAATTAAAGTCGGTGTCCACCAGGCAAACCTCTTAAGTCCCTTAATCACCCAATTACGTTTGTCAGGAGTCGAATGTTTTTTAAAATGTTTTTCGGTTTCGAAAAACTTCACTGTCGACAAATTTGTGGTACACAGCTTGTCAGTCGTATAACCTATGTAATCTAGATTTTTGATCGACAGCCGACTTGAGTCGTTTTCGACTCCGAAAAAATAAAAATTGGGGTGAATTTTTATTCCAGTCCTACAATATCTGCTTGAAGAAAAAGTGGCGGACCTTGAAGTGCATCACTTGTTATTCCCTGATGATAAAGCCATCATAAGCGAGAATCAAATGTCTATACAAGGAGCACTTGATATATGAATGGATATTTTTGTGCCTCCCGTTCTCTGATCCACACCGACATGTACATATACCTTAAGTAAGGGTGCTGCTTATCTAAGTTACTTAATTTTAGTAGATCTGCTAGTCTTCTTAACGGGTCGCACTTACAATATATCCTTATACCTATATAAGAAGTTTTACAATGACCAAAACAAGGAGGCATTCCATTCCGAACCTGATTGTTGTATTGTAATGCCCCAAACGGTGATACAGTACTCGATCATTCGTTACATATTTTGCATTTAGTTAGTTAATTTCTGTCCAATTTTTTCCACATAGACAACTAATATTTCTTGGCGGAACAATATAATGCGACACACCCTCAAGCAGATCCGACCCAAAGTGATAACTTTGACTAATCAGTAAATAAAAATTTCCTTTGTGCGTGCAATAACTCAGTGTTTAGTACGCAGATGGGGCTCCATTTTGTAAACCAGGAAAATACCATCAAAGTTTATTCACGGCTCCACCTCTTCTGCACTAAAATTCGCAGCTTGTCAAATTTCTATGAGTGGGGATAAAATACTCTCAGAAAAAGACAAATCGCCTAAAAGGTACGGGAACTGCGCAAATAAAAGCAAACAGAGCATCGTGAATGATTATGATGCAAATTACATTTGGCATTTCATTCTATCCCGCCAAGCAAAATGGACTAATCGCCGGAGTCGTTGTAAAATAAATATTTTTGTAATATTTTACCAATTTTATTTCGATTTGCGGTAACAAAAAATAGCCAAATGCATTCATCAAACTGCTAGTGAGCACCAGACGGCAATTTAAACAAGATTTTTGCAATAAAAGAAAAAGGTGGAAAATCGTGCTTCAAGAAATCCAAAAAATTAAACCGGAGTTCTATTATTCCGTGGATGAAATCACCTGAACATTGTTTATTAAGTTGTTAAAAACTATACTTGTTTATAATCTGTTGGACATTATTGATGTTCAAAACAGTTTATTATATTACGATGGTATATACAATTTCGGTATCATAAAAATTGTGCCAAAACGTCAAAAATTGTAAATCAAAACAAATGCAAAGCAGCTCAAATGCATCATAACCTCGCATCAAAAAAGTAGTGTGCATTCACAATGCGCCTTTTTTTTACGTTTTGGGATTCAGCCGCCCACTCTTTAGACGTCACTCTTGTTTGTATTGATTTACTTCCCAGCCAACAACACAACCATTTGTGAAATCTCATATTTTTGCCGACAGAAAATTACTCTATCGTAGGCTCTCTTTTTTATGAAAAACTACGAAACTTTGACGTACGGGAACACGAAATCGCTATTTTTCGCAAAAATTTCGAAGTTTTATTCAGTACGGGAACAGACCCGATATTACTGACATGAGAAAGCTTCTCAAAAAATTCATCTGCCCTTCGGATATGGCATAAAACTATAGGCCACTTCTGTATGTGTATGGTCTAATATTTATTTATTTTTTTGTTCTAATTTCCATTAGCTTCAAATATGCTTTTACGCTTCTTCTTAATGTCAAATGCTATCGAACGCTACATTGTAGTAAAACCTTTTCTTCTAGTCATTTTTTTTTCAACAACGTTGAATTTAATCTATGATTAACACTTTTAATAGACTCGTGTTAGAGTTAACCAACTGATTAACAACTGATAGCCGTACAAAATCCACGATGTAACTTCAACACACGTTTGTTAGTTTTAGGGGTTAAACGTTTCATGCGAAAGCCAAATTATGAAATGATGTTTTTTCTCTACTTTTTCAAATAAATAGAAATAAACATGGGAACAAAGATATCAGTCAATAAGCAGAAGGTATACTACCGGGAAGGTATGGATCTTATATTAATAAATGTTTTATTTAATGTCGGCATTTATGTATGGAATACAATATCAGGTAAATGTCCGCCTGTGATAGTCTCACAAATGTGAGCCCTTTTGAGAACATTTTTCACTACATTCTCACACATTTCACGCGGTATTTCATTAATTTCATCACGAATATTTTGTTTGAGTTGCTCAAGCGTTTCTGGTTCGTTTGCATAAACCTTGCTTTTTAGATATCCCCACAAAAAGAAGTCAGGAGCAGTCATCAGGCGACCGTGGAGGCCAATCAACATCACCATTTTTTGTAATAACTTTTTGTGGAAAGACGTCTCGCAGTGATTCCATTGTATTCCTGGCTGTATGCGATGTGGCACCGTCTTGTTGATACCACATGTTAATAAAGCCCAAAGCATGCAGTTGTGGCAAATCCTTGTGCAAAATTGTGGCCAAAGTTGTTCTTTGAAGACCAAGCTCCTGAGCACGGCGTCGAATTGAGGTTGATGGATTATTTTGAACACTTCCTTGAACAGCAGTAATGTTTTCAGCCGATCTTGCAGTAAGTTGTGGCCCATGCTTGGGCCTATCACCTACAGACCCTCTTTCTTCGAAATCATTCACTACACGATAAATAGTGCGTTTTGTTGGCACGTTGTTTCACTGTTAAGTGTTGTTAAATAAATTCTTAATTAGTAAAAATAAAACCAATATTTACTACACTTATTTATATATAAACAATATATATTTCCATATATAATATATTATTAGAATCTTTTATAAATTTTACAAAGACCATTTGTTTCATATCGCTTTATTGCATCTCGCAGAGAATTTGTTGTTTCAAAATAAAAAATGAAAGCACTTTTAACGTAAATTAAAAAAAAATGAGAAAAAAAACAAACAAATCAAATGTTCTTACATTTACTACAGATTTTTATGTAAACTATTTTCTTTTTAAATTAAATATACATATACTTATTCGGTGTACTATTTTTACGTTTCTAAAAAAAAAATCTCCTACTAACAAGAATAAAACAATACAGATAAAGTTAATGTGTACGCATAAAAAGAAATGTTTTGTTCGTGAGTTACATACAATAAAGTAAAGTATTAAAATGATCAACAATTAATAGGATAAGTAAATCAATAAGAATCCTTCATGGGCTTGTTGTTTTAATTTTTCTTTTCTTTTTTTCTGCTTTCTTTTACTAAATATGCTTTTAATTTCAAGTCTAAAACTTTCTTTTTTAATATAATTTTGCTTATTTTTTTAAAATTTTGCAATATTTATGCCTAAAATGTAATTTTTATTTAATTTGCTTTTGTCTACAATTTTCTTCTCATGCAAGCAGGACTCTTCTCCATGGGAATAAATATAAGAACAAAAATTGATTACCATCTCTAGGAGTACTCTGTTCTGCGCGCTACAGCTCTCAACATGGATTTATATTTTTTTTTTTTTTTGTTTTCAGTTTATGTACAATATGCTCTCAATAAATACTGCGAACATTGCGCTTTGCTATTCGCTTTGATAAATTAACTAAAGGTTAAAGAAAGAAATGTAAATGAGTGTATATGTGTGTGGAATATCCTTAAAGAATACGCGAAAATACTTTCTTTTGCTTAAATTCGTTTGTTATGTGTTAAGATCGTCATGTTGAGAGCTGAAGTAGCTCACCAGACCGCTGAATTCACTTGTTGATTGCGTCGATGTTGGTGGTGATCCACTAGCTTCATCGGGGCCATCATCGACACCACCTACTGTTGGAGGATTGGACGAGTATGGACTACGTGATTCGGAAGACTCTGTCAATGGTGGAGGAGGAGTAGCGGTTTTGGATGTGTTGAATGTTTCCAAAGTAGTAAGTTTTTTACGCGATAATTCTATTACGGATGGGGTAGGAGCTGCTGCTGGAACTGGAGCGGCCACTGGCGCGCATGGTTTTTCACTCAATGATGGGGAAGATGCGGGTGGACGAGGTGGTGCTGTCGCAACTGGTTGTGGCACTGGTGCAGCGCCACCAGATGCGGATGCAGCGGCGGCGGCGGCGAGTGATGATGCCGATACAATAACTGAACTTGGAACTGCTGATGCTGTCGGCGGTGGAGGCGCTGAGTGAGGTACCGACAGTGGCGGTGGCGGATAGTAACCATAGCTTCCCACATAAGATCCAGCTTAAATTATTTTTTTTAAATTAACAATAAATATGACATAGACTTTGGCTGAATAGTTCTTACGTGATGAATATTCGGGAGGGGCTCCAGCTGGTCGCATTACACTCGATTGTGATGAATTGGTTGGTGGTCCCCGTTGAAAACCTGGACCGCCAAACATCTGAGGTCTATGAAATAAAAAATCGATAGGAAAATTGAACAACAAACTGTTTATAGAACATAAGCACTTAAAAAAGACACTTATTGAAATAAAGACTAAATTGCACTCTGGGTGTCGTAAGTTTTTTCGCTTCTGATTGATTTTATTATATTTTTGTATTTTAAACGTCTTTTTAATTGATATGTGTATTAGGACTAATGTTACATATACACTACGGCTTAGCGTGTAAAAGCCTTATTAGAAAAAGAATAAAAAATCCGATTTCGGTTTCCACGAAATTTCGGGATCTCGTCGTTCATGTGTTAGGGTAAAGTGACCTTCTACATGGGAATATACATATGTGGTGTACAATCCTAGGTTAGATTGGCCAATAGGGAACATAACAATCTCTTCGCGATCCTGAATCTGACTGAAAACCCTAGTCCTACAGAATTTAGTTATCACATCTGCACAGTATGTCCGTATGGTCTTCCGATACGTGCCAGAGTTATATAAAGCCCCAATCTTGCGGAAACAGAAAGTCACTTGTAAATGCATTAACAGTTGTGAGAACTATTTCCAAGCAATATGAGCATCTACAGGTTGATCACACCACATTTCCGAATCTTTTCAATTTTTTAAATGAATCCGTCTATTGCCCCCCATTAAAGGTTACATTGAGACAGAACTTCGGGACGTACATTGCTTTCCGACTTTAATTGGTTGATTCAATCCGTTTCTATACGAAGGAACAAAAACAGCGTGAAGTTTCTAAGAGCTTAACCTAAGCATATTCTTTCATCTTCATGACTACTGTAGCGTACAGCCGAAATTTTTAAACAGAATTATAGACAGAATTCTCATAAATTTGGTATGATTCCGCAGAAGTATTTGTATCAATCATTAGTAACATGCGTCACGAATTTAACAAGGATCAATAGTAGTACAGATAAGCATACTAGTAGTGAAAGTTGCTATTCAATTCGGTTCATAACGTCGAAGAAATCAGCTAACTAACTAACCGATCAATAATTATATCTGACCTGTAGGGACTCAAATGAGGAGGTGCTGAATGTCTTGCTGGTGGTGGCGCGTATTGCTGATCAGGTCCGGAATATGCCGTTGACTGCCTTGGTGCACCTTGCTCGCGAATTTCATTGGCTAGACTTATTGGCGGTCCGCTTGTTGATGGCCGTAGTGGTGGGGGCCCGCCCACATACGATGGCCTAAGCGTGTGATGTGCGCTCATTGGAGGCATCGGTGGACCACGATGTCGCATAGGAGGTCTACTTCCAGGTATTAACGCATTTGGCGATGGTTGCGACTGTGGTGGCGGTGGCTGTTGTTGGGACTGCGATAGCGGCGGGCGATAAAAACGAGAACCTGTTAATGCAATCAAAATATTTATGCATCAAAATATATAGAAGAAAATAAATCACTTTTCTTACCTTGCTCACCGAATGGTGATCCTCCAACAGGCATCATCGGTCTTCCCTGCAGATGAGGCATTCGAGTGATAACCGATGGTTGAGTATTCGCTGGAGGTGGCTTGTATAATTGTGGCGGCTGAGCTATAGATAAAGCTGACTTGATGACTCCCGGGGTAGCAACTCCTCCTCCGGTCACTGGTGGAGGCGGCGGCGATTTTCCCTCCGATTTACCTGCCGAATCAGATCTCGGCTTAGATGCCGCTTGAGCTGCAGCGGATGCTGCAGCAGCTGCCTGCTGTTTTTGCAAGGGATCCCTCAGAGGGGTTATCTTTTTTCGCCTTCCCCTTGGCTTATTAGGATCCCCACAACCCCCACCTGAAACTGGTGAGCTCATTCCTTGGGTAGTAGCGGGTATTGCCTGAGTTGTGGGTGGAAAATTGCGGGAAAGCGGATGATTAAGAGGAGCGCTCAACGCATTCTGAAGAAGAGGTAAGTGTGGCGGTCCGGATGAACGATTATGTTGCAACATGTTTTGGGATGGAGGTCCATAACCGTGTCTAAGTAACGGTGGATGCATTGTTGGCATTGGTAGCTTCTTCCGAACAGGTTCTTGAAGACCCGATGCGGAACTTGATGTGGATTGCAGAGGCTGTGGTACCATATGGGAGGAAGTTGGTTTCAAAACAGTTTCCATTTCCTTATATGGCTTCTTCCGAAGTACTTCAGCTGGGGGTGGCAGTTTAAGCTGCTGCTGCTGGGCAAAGTCTTCTTCCTCAACCATCCGAGCAATTGCTTCCTCGTCCATATCTTCCGGATTGAAATCATCTGGCAGGTCATCGTCATCAAATTCCGACTCATCGAGGTCCCCTTCACTGATTGACTCTCCCTTGCGCTGCAAGTAATCGATATCCAGCACTTTTGCCTGACGAATGACAGACGGTGGGACGGTGGATAGAGAGTCTGTCTTTCCAGGTGACCTTTGTGCTCCTGACTTAATCGGAATTAGTCTTGGAGTGGCTGCTAACTTCGCACCTTCGGCATTCTTTTCGGCTAGCATTCGCTTTATCTCCTCTTGCTTCTTGATGAATTTCTCACGCTCCTCTGGTGGTGTGTCTGGACGTTTCACGCCTGGCTTAATGCCACCATCGGAGCTTTCATCTTCGTAATCCTCCAAGTAAAGGCATCTTTTGCCACGAGTTTTACGAGAACTGTCCACACTGTCATCATCCGAATCATCGCTGTCATCACGTATCATACGATTTTTGGAAATGCCGGATTTGAAACTGCGACTGCTGTCATCCACTCGCTTGGTTTTCTTTGCTTTTGGAGCAGCTTTCGGTTTTAGTTTTGGAGATTTCCGAGCGATTGTATTAGATCGCTGCTTCTTTCTCTTAGATGGGCGCCATGCACCGTCACTAGCCTCACTATCAGTTGAATCATCGCACAATTCTTCACTATCGATGTTTTCGGAAAGTTCATCCTCTTCGTCATCATCGTTTGTCTCAGACTCAGTGTAATCAGAATCTTTCTTCCGTTTTTTCTTTGTTCGCGGTCGGTCGTCCTCCTCAGATGCATCGGAATCTTCGACAATAAACTTTCTGTCCTTGCGGCGTTCCCGAGCAGCCCGTCGCGCTGCTCTTCTGGTTTTTTTCTTATTTTTTCCACCTCGCCGTCGACGACGGTACATCTCTAAGCTGCTATCTGATGATTGTGTTGCATCGTCTTCCTCTTCTTCATCATCTTCTTCATCGTCCATGGAACTAGTTTTGAAGTCTTCATCGGAATCATTATCTCCTTCCGAGCTGATGTCTAGTGTAGTCAACTTTCTTGATTTTTTCTTCAGAAGACGTCCACCCTTTGGTTTTCGCTTAATGGGCTCGAAATCACTTCCTGAATCTTCTGCTGCAGGAGCAGTTGTGGGCGCTGTCTCGTCAACTTCTTCCTTTACTTCCCCATTTTCCTCCTTAATAAGCTGCTGCTGTCGTAGTTTTTCTTCCTTATCAGCTTCGATGATGGTGGAGATATCCTTTCCCCGACCAAGGTTACCTGCCCCAGCTACTTCATCTTCTTCCTCCTTCAGTGCTGACTTTATCATATCGTCGTATTCATTTAACCGATAGCTGACGTTGATTTGCCGGCGTTTGCGCAATTTATAGATCGGTTCGTCGTCAGAATCAGAAGCAGAATCGCTCCTGCTTCTGCTGGATCCACTTTTTGAAGAATTCGATTTGGATGAGTCGCTCGCATCAGTCTCTGTTCCGTTCTCCTCACTTTCATCTATGTCGTCATCAGATAGTTCCTTCTTTCGGTACATTCTTCCCTTCGATGTTCCACTTCCTCCTTGATGCTTATTGCGAACTTGCTTTCGCTTGTTCTTCTTTTCGCTCTTAGCTTGGGCAGCCTTTTCTAGTTCCAACCGTTCTTGCATTTCCAATCGTATTCTTTCCTCCTCCTCCTCCTTTTTCCGCTTCACTAAATCATCGAACTCTTTCAAGTGATTCTCCAACGCCACTATTAGCTTTTCCTGCTGGCAGGGTGGACAAAACCAATCGCCTTCGGGAATGTAAAATATTACTGGAGACAGACAGGAACAATGATACCCTTTGTCACAAGTATCGCACAGGAGTATCCATTCTGGGTGATCAGACTTGCCACACTTTTGACATGATGATTCATCGGCATCAGCCGTTGCTACAGCTTCCTCTCCTTCTTTTCTGGCCGTTCTAGCTCTTTTTAATGGAACTACTTGAGATTCGTCCTCCAACTCAGATTCGGGCGAGAACTCGTGGTCGGACTTAAAAAGTGGACTTCCCGGATCTGTCTCGTATTGCTCCTCTTCCTCTTGATCTGGTTCTTCCGACCCGGAACTCCATCCTCCCTTGCCGGGGCACTTTTTCTTTTTCTCTTTCTTTTTGATCTCAACTTCACTGTCAGCATGATCAGAGGAGTGTTCCGAAGGCTCACTTACTGTGGGATCATCCGCTTTCTCTGCCTTTTTCTTTTTCTTGAGCTCTGCCTTCATGTTTCGGAGCGCAATCTCTTCCATTTTTCTACGGTCGGCCTCCTCCCGAATCTTGAGCTGGGCTATTCTTCGGGACTGGCGAACTGGGGTTGTATCAGATTCAAGATCGATAATGTTTTTTGTATCAACATCATCATGGTTTTTACGACGCTGTCCAGAAGCTGGTTGCTTTTGAGCAGCCTGCTGCTGTCGAGGACGGGGGGTTATCGTGGGTTTTGGCAAAGTTTTAGTCAGTTTGATCTCTTCCACTTTAGGACTACCTTTTACTACAAGTTCTTTTGACGATTTTTCATCCGTCACTTTAGCCTCCTCCTTTACAATATCCATTTTGTCGTCTTCCTTAACAACTTCCGACTTCGTTACAGATTTATTTGGAGTCGTACGTGCTGAAACCTTTCCTTTAGTTTTCGGACTCACTTCCTCGTCTTGGGAAATTACCTTTTTAATTTCGATTTTCTCAACTGGTGCATTCGATGCTTTAACTCTAGTCCTCTTCGGTTGTGGTAGCTCAGCTACAGGGTCAGGCGGTCCACCTCGTCTACTGGACCTTGTATTTACCACAACAGGCGCTGATACGGTAGACTTTGGAGGTGTAGCTTCTTTGATAAGAGGATTCTCCTCGCTGCTGCGGCGCTTTCGTTGATTCTCTGCTGATGTGGAGTGATCCTCTGCAGGCGCTTCTGTTTTAGTTTCTTCAGTAATTCTTTCTTCGATCTCCGGACTTTTGTCTTTTTCTACTTCCTGCACTATTGCACTTACTGTTGGAGGTTGTTCTGGCAATTGCTTCTTCTTTGGAATTTCCTCATCGGGTTCTTCAGTACACTTAGCATGATGTGGTTTTTTCGATTGTTTGCTACCACTTTTTGTTGGTGGTTGATCATCAACTGTTCGCTTCCGAGAGGGTTCTTCGCAGACTGTTTCTATACACTTCGGTGGTGATTTCTCAGCAGATGACTGTTCTTTAACAACTTCCACTTCTAACTTTTTCTCTTCTGGTTCCTTTTCTTCAACATTTAGTTTATTATTTAATTCATTCTCTTCTTTTGTATCAGGCGTCGGGGTCTCTTCCACCTTCTCAGTCAGGGCTTCAACTGCGGCAGCAGCTTGCTTCAACTTCGCTTTTAAGGGCAATATCTTTTGAACATCCTTCTCGATTTTCTTAGGGGTAACTTTTTTGCGAGGTCTATCTTCTTCCCCGCTACTGCTAGTTGTTTCCTCCACGGTAGCAGTCTTTCTCTGCAGCTCAACTTTTTTCCTAAATTCTGTATTAACTAATTTGCTTCTCATTTTCAGGCGTTTGCCTCCTATGTCTTCTTCCTCTTGAACGACTTCATCTTGGACATCCAAGGCTTCTGAGTTCAATTCAGTCTCACTTTCGGATGAGTGTCGAACTGGTTGCTTTTCAGGTTTCTCTTCGCTGAGACGACGTTTGCGATTAATAATACTTGGTCTCACTGCTTTCTCCTCAACCTTATTGCCGTTGTTTGATTTCTGTTCACTTGGCTCTGTATTTATCTTTTCCGCGGGAATATCGACGGTCTTACCGGATCCATCTGAGTGCTTTTCTCCGTTTACCGGCTCTGTTATCTTTTTCTCTTCTCCGGACTTTTCAGTTTCAATAAAGTTATCGGTTTCTCCACTTTTTGACGGATTTTTTACTGGGCTAAGTTTTAAACAACCCGGCTGCCCAAAGAAAAATGTTGCTTTCGGCTCTGCCTCGCTCGCTTTCGCATTTCCAACAAGGCATTCAGCGCCCGTACCCTCTCCAAACACGAAAAAGGTCGTCTCTTCGATCACTTCGCTGAAGTCTAGCTGATTTTCCGATTCCTCATGCAACAAGAAATCGTGGTAACTATTTTTACATTCCTCACCGCTTCCTTCTCCTTTTACTAGAACAACAGGATCTTCCACAGCCTCACCCACTATAGGATCTGGTTTTGTTTTCTTTTCTTCGACTTCATCCCCATCGTCGTCTTCTGCCTCTTCCTCTCCATCTTCTGCATCTTCGTCTGCTTCAGCTTCTGCTTCTACCTCATCATTATCATCTTCTTCTTCCTCTCCGTCATCAGCAGTGTCCTCGTCTTCTTCCTCCTCTTCTTCGCCTTCATCATCGACTTCATCTTCATCGTCCTCATCAGCATCCTCGTCGTCATCTTCTTGCTTTGCCTTCTCATATTTACTTAATTTCTTCTCTCGCTTCGAATCCAACAAGGATGGACGTTGCTTTTTTACTTCTTCTGGCTCAGTTTTTTCACCTTCATCAAGAGAACGTTTCTTGGATTTTTCCATTGTTATCTTCGAGTGACTTATGACCAATGGCTGAAATGAGAAAAATACAATTTATTATTCTAATACTCCTCCAGTTGGTTTTTCTACCGGCATTACCTTCACTTTCTTTTCTTCTTCTTTTTCGGTGTCTTCTTGAGGCTTTTCTTCTAGACCGTTAGCTGCTTCGCCACTCGTAAAGACTCCGTTCTCCTTGTTCCCCAACTTGATTTTGATATTTGGTATCCGCCCTTCTGCGCTCTGATTGCTTTCTTGACTGTCATCCTTTTCCTCTGGCGGTGGTGGCTTCACAATGGCTGCCGAACAACTATTGCTACTGCTATCTTCGTCAACCACACCGATCTCTGAAGGCAGTACCACTTCATTACCCTTCAAGCGGGATATTAGCTTTACCAGTTCGTCTCGATTTGTAGCGACCACCTGCCAGATCTCTTCGTCCAGGTGCTCTTGATAAATTCGAACATTACAATCCAAATCTTGCGTTAACCAGTAGGCGTGACCAAGCCGATCACGTCCAATAGGCTCGCTACGCAACGCAAGAGCCGTCATTGTTCTTAGTTTAGCGCGGAATTTGTTGTTTCGGTCAAACTGGCTTTCAAGCAGCTCCTTTAAGAAAAATTGGAATGTTAGCAAAATAGATCTTTACTGACTGTGTATTTAAAAATAGTTACCCGAAGGATCCGCAGCTTAACCTTCAGACTTGATTTCTTGTACCCGAATCTTTCGATTTCCCATCCATCTTGAGAGGAGTAGGAAAAACAGAATTTACTTAAAGCTGTCTCCCATGCACATTCGTGTACAGTCCTGCGGGTTTTCCGCATCAGCTTTATATGAAGATCACGTAAACCATTTGGAACTGGAAAAAAACAAATAAGAAATTAAACAAAATTCTAGATTATGAATATCCTATGGAGGTAATAGTTTTAAATATACCCGTTGAGTTATAGGTTAAAGAGCATACAATTAGGACATAAATGGAATATGTATTTGCTTTATAATATTTCTACCTTTTTTATGTTTGTTATAAACATTAAGTCCAACGAACTTACTATAGAGGTTATATGCTTTTATTGTAGTATACCACTAATCTTGTAAGAGAATAACCTCAAAAGCAGAAAACAAACAATGAATATCAACATCATAACTAGGACACCAAGCAAGGATAAAGTGAACCAGATTGGGCTTTTAATAAAGTCTATCGTTTGATCCCAAGCGAGCACAGATCAATAAAATCGTCAAGGCAGGAAGAAGCAAAGCAGAGTCTTACTTTGACGGACAAGGTTATGTAACAAAGTAACAAAGATGAGAAATATTCTTCTCTTCCTCTTTATCTCTGCAGCTCCAATCGCCAATCGGGCAGTAACTTTTAAAGATGCCTTTGAATATGCTGAATTTGAATTTTTCATCCAGCTTGGGGCAGGGTTGCCTTGAGATAGATTGTTTTTATCGAGAAGAATTTTTATATCTTATAATAAGCTCGCTGTAGAAAACTTCGGAGCTACAATTAGCCTTTAAAATATGCCGATGGTGGCGTGCAAGCGACGTACCGAGTACCAGTTGTGTAAGTTTTATCTCAATTTTAGACAAAAACCGGTAGTTTCTCAAAATACTGTTTCCAGACATAAGCTTTTCTATCGTAATGCCGCAGATGTATGAATGTACATATTTGTTATTATTTTCTGTCAAAGTCAACCTAATTTTAGTGCCTATAGCCGAGAATACTAAAGTAAAAAACCCGCTTTAACTTTTCGCTGTTCATAAACAAATAGGCGCAAAGTCATAGACAGATAAAACCGATGCTAAACCATTTTATTCACTAACTTAAACTTAGCATAGACTTTTTCTTATTCATTGTTACCTTACAGTCGACCGTAAACTAGAAGCCGACTTTAAATTTTAATTGAGCAGAACGTAATCTTAAATACATAGCGTCGGCTTTAGCAGTCGTCAGATTTTATTTCTTTAAGCTATTTAGTGTTTATTAAGTTAATGTCTGCTAAAAAATGAATCATTTCCAAAATATTGTGTTCAGCCTATAATAATGAGAGCATTACCCAGAATCCAATCCCATTCTAGCACGAGTTCATTTTTTCAAATATAAATACATCATTTTACAATTAAAGTCCAATTTGTCGGGTTCATCAACACAGGGATTCAAACATAGAAGCGCATGAAGCTAGAATCACCCTGGAGCGAATTAAAGAACACCTTGAAGATACGCTCGACGCCGAGCAAGCAGGTTTCCGATCTGGATCCTCCTGTGTCGACCACATCAACACCTTGCGGATCATCGAGCAGTGTGTTTAGTATCGATCACCACTTCACCTGCGTTTGATAGTGTCAATCGGGAATTAATTTGGTGTACCTTGCGTAGGGGAGGCATTCCTGATAAATTAATAGCAGTCATCAAGGCTACATATGATGGGGTTCGCCAAGGCTACATACATTCACGAATACTGTTATTTGACTATTAATACTTATTGGTGATTAGCGATGTGCTGAATGCGGCCTTATCTACAGGAAATGGAGGATCTCGATGGACTCTTACATCTGAACTTAAGCACCTCGACTACGCCGATGATGATAATGCCTTCTGTCTCACAAAATAATGGACCTTCACCAAATGTCAGCAAATGTGGAGAGGGAAGCAGTCGTCGTTGGGCTGAAAATTAACTCGGCAAAAACAAAACTGATCAGCCTAAGACCGAACTCATGTATGCATTGCTGGACAAATAGTTGAGACAGCAGAGAGTTTCCAATACCTTGGGAGTATTGTCTCAACCGATGGTGGAACCGAACTGAATATAGCCAGCCGGTAAGCAGAATCTGCGTTTGGGAAGTAATGCAATTAGCTTAAACACCAAGCTACGACTGTTCCGTTCCAGCGTTAAGTCCGTGCTGCTATATAGATTCGATAACTGAAGAGTGACCGCCACTATCACGAGGAAGCAGCAAACGCTTGTCAATAGCTGCCTGCGCTGCATCTTAAGGATATTCTGGCCAAACCGTATCTCTAACGAACAGCTTTATCAGATAACGGGCCATGAACCTATAGGCACAATCATACGAAGACGAAAATGGCAGTGGATTGGTCACACTCTCCAAGAGGCTGACAGATCCATAGCTAACCAAGCGTTGCAATGGAACCCGCTTACTCAGGATGGCAGGATACGCGGCGGTCCGAGCAGTACGTTGCGCAGAAAAGTGGAGAAGGAAGCACGGCAACTGCGAAAGAGTTGGATAGAGCTGAGGCACATTCCCAGAAATTGCAGACGATTGCATGTAGGCGTTGTAGAGAACATAGGACCAATAAGGGGATACAGCGCATAAGGATAACCACCTTCCGTTCCAACTTCAAGCACGTATGTATTACGGCTTTATTAGTAGGAGTAAACATTCTCATTACTTTATAGAACACAACAGGGGCCAAATGAAAATTGTCAAAAGACAAGTTTTTAACAAAATCCCCCCTAAAAAGTGGGAGCGACCATATATAATGGAAGATTTGTAAGGTAGATCAAGGTCTACATATTTGACTAAGTAAGTTTTTTTCGTATTTCTTGTAAAATTAGAAAAAGAACGTATATTTTTTTTTAAAGTGGGCCAAAATGTGTACACTTATACAACTGCTCAACATCAGTTGATTTAATGCCAACTTTGAGACTATTGTGCTTCTCTGTGCGTTGTTCAAGTGGTTGCCTTAATTCTGAAAGACCTTAAGCAGTACACAATTTCGCGATTGTGCTCTTGCTGCCAAATGTGTTCTGTAGGGGATGAGGCTCACGATCCTCACATGCACCTAAGTCTGATGTGGGCTGAGTTCATTTATGCAAAAAAAAACCTGCGACTTTGCATTAAAATTGTATTATCTACGAAAAAGTTTGGCTACACTTGCGTTCCAGTAAGTATGCAGTCGGTGTTTTGCAAATTTGCAACAGATTACATTTTATTGCAGAAAGTTGCCGGTATAAGTGGTATTGCTGCAAAATAGCTGTAAGTTTTGCGTTCATAAAAGTTTGCAAAACTGTTGCGGCATATTTACTGCAAATTTGTTTGCTTTTATGAACTCAGCTAAGATTTATTTTCGTGTCTCACAATGAGAAGTTCTCCAACGCCATTGAATTAATTACTCCCCACTCATCCCTGAAGAGCTCGATTGCTCATTAACTTCTCTGCGCCACGTTTTCTAAGGGGTCCCAGTATCCTACCAGTCTGAATGTGGGAACAAATTTTTAAGCATCATATAAGAGTATCTAGACAGTAATTGGGTAAAACAATTTATAATTTGAACTTTGATCTGTAAACCTAACAGCCTATTTAGTTCCAAGGCAATACATGTTTATCTTATACATATTTCAATTAGTTGACAGTTGACATCTGTTGGGATTAGTTATTTGTTATAAGTAATGCATTGCTACATTTCTTTGTATCTTTCCAAAATCATTACATTTCCATGCAAGTACAAGAGCTGACGTATGACATATGTACACGAGTTTATGAGCACACTCCAAAACTAAGAACTCAAACAAACTTACACCACAAAGACGGTCAAACACGGTGGTTGCAACTCTGGGGTCCTTCAATGGGCTCATATACATATGTAAAAATTAACTTTATGTGTAGGTTAGGTACTTGATCAACATTTTTGTGAAACAATTATGAAGCTAACTTTTTTGTAGCATTAGCCTCCAGCCTTGGATTTATTTAGGAATTAACGAACCAATACATGTCAAGAAAGATTGTTTAGAGGAACAACCGAGAAATTTCATTGGCTTTCCAAAGTTGGTCTATCCTTTACAAATTAAGTTCTTTTTGTACACCTTTTTCCTGAATACAATCTGTTTCTTCCTTGTTTGGTCATAGTTCCTGACCAAATATTCTTCTTGTTTTATGAAAAATATGTTCACCTAGAAGCCCAGTCTAAGCTTTTACTATTACGCTGCCTTTGGTTCTGAAGAGGCTAACAAACGAAGAGGGCTACTTCACTGTAAGTAAAATTTCTTACCACTGATATTGCGCTAATTGGACGCTAATTGCTGGAAACTGATGCACTTATGTTGCCAGCATGCCATCCGTTTTTCTTTTGATTTAATCAAAATATAATTGGTGTTAAACCACCTTTACCAATTCCTTCAAAAAATTTTACCAACTCTTTGCCAAATGTTATCATTGCGGAAATAATCTTCTTCTGTACGGACCCAATTAAAACTTGTGTATCAATGCAAGTAGTGGCTACGCAAAATTCTGTTTAGAATGCATTTTATCGCTTCCCACCCACCGCCCAATAAACAACAACAAAACAATTTTTTGACAGATGAAACGTGCAGCGAATATTGCAGAAAAATAAGACCCCGTCGCGGCGAAAAATAGAAGACAAACAAACAGAGAGCGAGAGAAACTTTCTTCTTTCACCGTCTCTTCTGGTATGCGTACACGAGAAAGTACTACTGAAACGAAGGCACAAAAAGTGAATGAAAAAAAAATTCACTTTACCCAATAATCAAATGAAAATGGATGCAATTGCACTCACCTTCGTCCGTATTGGACAACCATTCCTGCAATTGTCGAAATCCTGGATAACCCACTTGCAATTGTTCGGAAAATTTCTCTAAAAACGCACAAATCACCGCAAAATCGGGATCATTCGCACAAGAAGCATCTTTGTCGGACGACGCCATTTTTCCTTCCGTCAGTGCGTTTGGTGATTGGCATTGAGGTTCCACAGGGAAAAACACAGACTCTGCACTGAAATTATCAATTTGGGCGTAATTTTTTTGCATGCACGGTATCACAACATTATGCGGAACGTATTTTACACAAATTTAGTTATACTTTTGCTTTTAATTTTATGGAAAATCACATAAACACCGGACTCCGGTAGTATACATAAGTGAACCGTGCCGTGAAACGGGAGTAGCGTTTTTGTACGTAAATTGTAGTAGAATTCTATTCTATATAATTTTTTCGAACATAAATAGGTATCATTTTTTCGAAATTGTGTTTGAAATTGACTTGAAGGAAATAAATAAATTCTTTTCTATTTAATTCCTATAGTTAGATTGGAATATTACGGAACTTATTTTTTAAATCCATTTAACTGTTTGCCTCCATAGCACTTGACACAAATTTGAAGGCAGGAACTATAATAGAAGAATGGTTTCGTACGACCACTTCTTTCGAAACATCTCAAGTATTTGTATTGTGTGACCATTATAAGTTTAAGATTCAGCCCGTAGGATACTTTTTTTCATTTCTTACATACTTAATAATGGTAAAGTGTCAGCTTTGTGTGAAAAAGACAGCAAGTTTGTTTTTACGACAAGCAAAGCTAATATTTTGCAAAACACTGTACACGGTCATAATTTATTTTCAAATATGCCTGGAAAGCAACAACAAACAAGAAAGACTAAGCTGAATGCAGAAATGTAAAAAAAAAAAGCTACTGTCAGTGGCTGAAAAATATGGGGAGAGGTACATTATTATATTTTAGACGTTTTGACGTGCGTACACACTCACACCTGAGAGAATTAGACGTACTGCTGTAATTTAATCAAGTGCAATAAAAATAGAGAAAAAATATAGTGTCCTACCGGTTTTCGTTTCGTTAAATTTTCGGTAACTTTTGTTCACTTCTGAAAGTGCGAATCCATTATAAAAATTCGGCATTCAGATGGGGAAAATTCAAAATATATTTTATAAAGTACAAAATGCATCACATTTAAATTCTAAACATGTTTAGAAAAACACAAAATTAACCGGCGAAACTAGTGGACAAATGCTTTTGAACACGTACTCCTATTATGAGCGACTTATGAAAATTACTGAACTGAAGAAAACTTAACGAATTTTTACATTAGCTTCTGACTATTATACTCGTAATTACCTCACAATTTTACAAAAGAAAATTCCATTTCTTAGTAGTGACTGAAATTTAAATATGTTTAGTGTTATGAATCTGTCAACAACATTGCTCAATATACATATATCAGCTTATTACGCAGAGTTAGATTAATCAGCTTTGCTTCATTTTTTCACATAAACGGTTATTTGAGCGAAGTCTCATAAAATTCCGGTTTAAATGGTCTAGATATTGATGATTTCTTACCTACTTATTACTAATTCTATTTCGAATTTCGCGCATTTTGGTGGACACCAAATGAATGCCAATGATTTTTTTGCCAATGTTTCAAAAATTGAATATGCTAAAGCAAAAGGAAGCAGTGGTTATCTGATCGTGCTTCAGTAAAAACAATTATTCTATTAATTGAAAGTTGACATACAGCCTAAATATCCTAATCTATATTTAACGAAAGCCTGGATGCGCCCATTACGAAAATATCGAACAGCTGTAAGATGAAAAGAAAATAATAAATTGCCGCAAACTTCAGAGCATAACCGCCATTTGTTTGAATACTTCGTTTGCGGCGCATAGTCACTTTTCGTTTTATTTCTCCACAAATTCTCAATAAAAAAGAAATTCTTTAAATTTGTATAGAAAATTCAAAGCAAATTTAAAGCTCGAAAGACAATGGGTGCAAAACAAACAAAATTTGCGGGCGAATATCTGCCTCAAACCCCACAGCAACCGATCACAGTGCGGACCGACTTCGAAGACCTAGAGAATGTTCCTGACCCGAGGTCCCCGCACATCTGTCGCACTCCACTAAATGTAAGTTCCTTCTCAAACACGCTGAACATCAATAATAATATAATTTCATTCAGGAAATTGCAGAAAACAAGCAACTAGATGTCTATCAGCAGGCAGCTGCCATCCCCGCCATTTCCACTGAGCACCCAGTAGGTCTGCTACGCAAGCGCTTCTTCAAGGGATTCTCCTACAATTTGAATGACCCAAGATCACCTAGTGTGTTCCTCAACCGCACTCCACTCATATTCGATGATCTATCAGATAAAACTCTCAATTTGGACGACACATTTTCCGATCTCTTTGTGGAGAGTAAGATTCCTCGAGTTGAGGTTCCTGCTGCGCTTGAGAGCGAGCACGATGAAGAAGATGAAAAGATTGACGAGGCAGTAGCCACACCAAAGATAGAACCTCAGGAGATCATTGTCGAGCACGATCCCCGCTCGCCGTCGATCGGCGTCGACCGAACACCGATCATCATTACAGACGACGCACAGCCCGATGAAGAGGATATGATCGAGAGCATCCTATCTACCCTGTCGTTGAATGCCACTCAGAAGATGCCTGAAAATAAGCCCCTCGAACGAATAAAGAATAAGAAGAGAATTCCCAGCAAGTCTCCCTACCGCAAGGATATGATCTACGAAGATCGCGAGAACCAGACTCCACCGAGAGGCCAGAAAGGCACAACATTCGAGTCGCCATTCAGCTCCAAACGAACCCCACTCAGCTGCCTCAAGAATCAACCCAACCTCCGATCACGATCAGTCGAGATTTCAGGAAAGTCCATCAAATCCCGACTGCCGCTGACCAGCTTCGATGACACTTTGCACAAGATCACGCCGGTTAAGAAGATCCTTCGCTACTCCAACATGGAGAACATTGAGAATTCATTCGAATTTTAACTCTTAGTTTTCTTTTTTTCGTTTACACATTTTTCTGTAAGTTAAGAGGTTTATTTTTTTGTGTTTTATTATGATAAATACATTCAATCGCATCAAGTACAAAATTCCACTGTTTTTTTATTTGATCGTCCTGCCTAGAACTATGCAACGCTTTTGCACTCGACCTAAGCTGATTTGCTAATGTAGTTTTCAAATTTTCGCGCCGTTTTATCGCACGACTTCCATATTTTTCACAATTCCATTGCATTCCTTCGGAGAGCCTCTAAGAAAATTATACCTTCGAAATGCATCCCGTACCGAACCCTACTCCTTTTCCGGTCCAAACACTAATTGGAACTTTTTCAATTTTTTCTCTGCTCCTGCTCTAGTCGGTTTTAAGCTTATTTTTCCGTGTCTATACTTTGTTCATGTCTATAGATTAGTTTTAATTTTAATCATAAGCTAAAATATTAAAAGAAAGTACTTAAAAATAAGTGATAGAACCATTGTGTGCTGGAAAAACCAAGATCGCGCGTCTAAACAGTTTCAGGGAATAAAGTTAAATATTTAACAGAGATCGTTGTGCTACACATTCCTCGTTCGTTTTTTTTTTTTATTGATCGTTCGCACGTTTGTGATTCCTTAGTGAAATTGATTACGTTTTGTAATTTTCTTTTACATCACCATCTTTATAAATTCACGAAGGTGAGTGAGAAAATAAGTGTACTGATTAACTGTTTTTGTTTCTCCTTGCGGACGTCGAAACTGGCAAGTAAATGTGTTTATGTTGTCATTACAGTTTGATGGTTGCCGCCGAAGTGAGCTTTACTTAACTGCTTCTCGAAATCAAGGTGTTAATTCACCGAAACACTGTATGTAGGGGACAGACTATCTGAATTCAGGGCGAATTAAAGGCGATTAGTTCGTATTTTTGATTTTTTTAAAATGTGTTCATAGTCAGTCAGTTACTTACAAAATCAGACGAGCCATACAGAAAAGTTTCTTACCATCAAGTCTTTTTTTCTTTTTACTTGAATAATGGGACTTATATACGTTGAAAAACTCAAGCAGCGTACCTCTAAACAAAAGAATAAATTTGTGAACGTTGACTAAATGCAAATAATAGATGAATATAAAGAAGAGTATACATATTACATTGTGGGAGTTATGACTACCGCGCATGAAGTTCCAAACTAGAATATCAGAAATAGAATCAATTTTTTGTTGCAGTCCTAACTCTTGTGAAGTTGTGACAAAAGTCCAAGAATATAAGCCTCTCAAAAAACCTCTTCTTCTCAAAGCTCTTCTGGTATGGCTTAGACCTATATCCCTTCTATACGCTCAGAAATGTATACGTGCACAATACGTATTGATGTCAGAAGCTAGGCCTTTGCTTCCTGTTGCCTATGGCCTTATATTTATCTAATTATATTAAAATACATTGCGATGTACTCTGACCCTACTAACGGCTTGGGGAAGAGTGTCTCACAGAATTTCCCTCGCATTACAATTTCTTTCGGAATCATATTTTGAGGGTTTCGCAGGCTCCATAGAATAAGCCGCGTGAATTTAGACCGCGATGGAAAAGTGAAACTAGACCGCGGGGTCTAACTTCATCAAAGGGTATGAATTTAAACCGCGATCGAAAAATGAAATTACAACATGAAATTTCACCATTTTCTAGATGAATTTTAAACGCCCATACGAAATTATCTGCGCCTTATTTCACGCGATCTATATTCCAACCTCCGGTTTCGCACTCTTTATTTACTTCAACGAGCGAATACGGTCTTTGAATAAATCGATGATAACAAATATTCCATCTTGTCTACAGGTTAGGTTACACTGCGTCTCCACGAGTCTGAGAAAAAAGCAGACTTTTTAGTCAGGCTTTTTATCTGCCAAACTTTTATGTCAATCGATGGCTCTTACTTTTCTTTCATCAACAGGTCGTCATCAGCAAAACAAGCTCATTTGCTTTGTTTAAATTAATCAAACTTATAGTCTCTGTTTGTGAAAGTCGAAAATCTGACATTTTTACACGTCTAAAATAAGCACCAATGCATCACAGCAAGTGTTTTTTCTCACCAAAGCGAAATCTCGAGTTTTCGTTCGCTCCAAGTTGAGATAATTTCGAATGTCATTGTCTGTCAAATTTTTAAGTGGCGGGAAACAAAAAAACCAACAGCTGTTTGTTGACTGTTGCTATCAGTGTTAGGACTTGAGAATGGGAAAATTGGGAAACCAAAAAGAGATCGATATTTGAAACACACCATGCATAATGCATAACCTAAATATAAAATATAATTGGTAAAAGTCTCAACACTAGCTACAGCTGTTTTCACATATAATATTTTGACGTCTAAAAATGAACACCAAAATAAACTGAAGTTTACGTTTAGGTTTGTTCAGTTTGACAACCTCTTATAGATAGATGAACTCGACGAGATTTCGAGGAGGTTTCGCCGAAAGCACGATATTTCAATATATCAAAAATGCATGCGAAACTTTGGAGATTTGGAGAAATTTGGCTAAATCTCGAGATTTCGTCCGTTGAGATAAAAAACTACTGCCACACTTGAAATCTTCAATTTTAGTCGGAGTTGATGTCCACAGAGAAGACAAGACAAAAGGCTGTCTTAGATGTCCAATTGTAAGTCAAGTCCATAAAAGTGCAGTCTGCACGAGGTATATTAATGTCATGACTTGAGTCTTGACTGAACTTAGTATTTCTCGTGGAGACTGGGTGTTAGGTATATATATGGGTGCTCTAGGTGACAGAAGTTGTCAACGGCTCACTTAGACCACTATATAAGTATAATATGCCCAAATCTATTTTTCTCCGAACTTCTGCTGCACATATCTGATAAAAACATAGGTACATAAACCTTCGCAGTTCACTCTTATATTGAGCGCGAATGGAAGAAGTGCTTAATGCCTTAAAGCCTTCTGTCAATGCTGCATGAATTCCCTACATGGCTGATGACCACTCAACCAAGAGCAATAACAGCACGCCTCCCTGATGTATGTAGGTACTGCCTTTTGAACAGATAAATCGTCGGGCACGTTACCATTGTATCATATAAGGAGTGACAATATTATCTTCGTATGTAAGCTTGATAATATGTAGTAGACTCCGGAAGCACTTAGTGTATTTCAACATGAACTGTGAATTATGAACAAATTAAAAAATCCCATACAACTGTCCCCAGATAGTTTGGACACCACCCATTGTGAAAGGAATATTAAAAACTGAGTTTCGAACACTATTACACTAAATCTTTCCTGTCTCTTCCTCCCCTTTGTCCAATTTACCCATCACACGTGCCCTATATGTCAGTATAAGAGTATTCATATCCTCTTTGGTACGAGCTAGCTACCGTTAGAAAATTCAGGTTTTGAATGACCCAGAATACCTGCGCAAAGGCTTTCATTTTACCACGGTTTTCAAATTTTTCTTCCCTTAACTGTTTCTCGAGCGAGTAAGAAAGTAAAATCGCTGATGGGTACATAATAGGTCCGTTCGCGTACCCTCCCAAAACAGTGAATTTTTACAAATTTTTCCGAAATTCTGTTCGTGTACAGAGAATTTTTGTAGATTTTTACAGAAGACAGCGCTCACGAGAGAGTTAGAAATTTCCCCATGCGACGAATTTTGGTGCAAGAAATTTCTTTCTGTAGAGTTTTTCAAAAGCATCTACTTCTCAATTTCTTACAAATTCATACGGATGCAACTAACAGAACAGTATTTCTAACCTAACGCAATAGGTTAGTGTTTTAAATGCTTTCGCACAACTTCTCTTCTTATCATATCCATTTCTATGAACAATATCACTTCAATCTCCTGATGACGCAATTTTGATAATTTAATTATTATTAATTTGTGTATAGCCCATAAGTGCTACTAAGCAACAAATTGATCCGCTAAAGATTAAGTCGGATCAGAGATCACTATACCTACTGATTCCAATATATATTCACTTTGAATTCATTTTTTCAGATCATTGACTATTCAAGAAGTTGTACTCTATCATTAAAATGGCAGATCGATTCTTCAGGTTTGTTACTAAACATAATAATTACTTGATGCTAAGATTTAAAAAAAAAAAATCTATCTTTTACGTAGCTTTCATCCTGAAGATGCCACCAGCTTCATGAATTACAACACTTGTCTTCAATCGGCGACGGGGTTAGCGACGCAACAGACTCAGTCGGCCGCATCAATGGTGCTAGGGGACTATGGACCAACATCTGGGTATTTCACATCCGCCACGGTCGATATGAATAACAATGCCATATGCGGCAATAGTGTTGGTGGGATTGAGTTGAATGCTGGAAACAGTTCCATGCTGAGTTACTTTGCCAATCAGCAGAATTATAATAAAATTGCAACAACCAATTCAATGTTGAAACACCCAACGAGTGTTGGCTGTGTTAATAGTCAGTCGTATCTTCCGCCATCTAGTATTCCATCGCTGCTGAATCAACCGTCACAACAAATGCCACCACCGCAATGCCAGTATTCTCACAATACTGGCAGCGGTTGTTTTAACCGGAATCGCTACATGCCGTACAATCACAATCGCGCCTGTGCGGCTGCAGCGGCAGCGGCTTCTGCCTCCGCTCTGACAAACCCAACGACCACCACGACATCCTTAAATATGCAACACTTTCAGCAATTCGCACCGATTTATCAGAATTGCTCATCGTCTTTGTTGCTATCACAATCGAATGGAGGCGGAGCCTTTGACCGAATTGCTGATCTGGATTACAGCTATGCTCGTGCTGTAGCTGGAGCTGTAACTGCTGCAGCGTCCACTTCCATAGTTAATTCCAGCAGCAATTGCGTCTCCAATGTAAGTGCTGGCGCCGGAAATAATAGCATGAACAGCGGAAAAGCATCGGGTAATGGAAGCACAGCTCAATACCAATCTAATGGATCATCACCAGGAAATGATGCAAGCCAGGTGGTGACATTACAGATTAATAACTTGGACTATTCAATGGACGAAGCAAGTCTCCGAAATTTCCTATTAAACCAACTCAAGCCAATAACACCTGTGGTGTCATTGGTATTTGAGGGCAGTTCCTATGCCAAGGTTACTGTCCCGAATTTGAATTTCGCGAAACAAGTTGTTGCCAATCTACATCGTAAGAAGATCGGTCATAAGCGCATGATTGTCTCGTATACGAGGGACTCATCATTGACGGAATTTAATACACTACGTTGTCAAGTAGCCGGCCTACTTAAGGATGTGCCGTATTACACGCTTCCAATGTACAAGTTCCGCGAACTCTTTCAATCTCGCTTCAAGACATCCATTAGTGTGCTGGATCTTTACAAAATGCAGGATATATGCAATATAAATGCCGATAGCAATGAGGAAAAGTTTATAAGCCTGCAACCGGAGCTCTTTAACTCGCTCGATAGCAGCCCTCTTATGGAGGGACTTCAGCACAGCGTTCCATATTGCACAATTCATTTCAAACGTGAACAACATAAGGGTTGGGCGGAGCAGGAGATCGAACCACTGCCCAACGTCTTCATGACTATCTCTGAAATTCAACAGATCATCTATCCCCTACTAAAGGCCCATCCCGGCGACATTCCTGTCGCCAGTTTGGTCCACTGCATTGAGGGCGAGTTGAACATTCAGATCACAAAGAATGAAAATGGGGTTAACCTGGAACATTTAGTTTGCTGTGTCCATGGAATACAGATAAACACGAATAGCTTTGGAAATAAAATACTCGGTTGGCTAGAGCCAGAGAATGCCGTAGGAAAGGATAACGGAGATGGACGTTTCTATGCAAAGAACGCATCCGTGTCTGACCCATTGTATCAGATATCAAGAGAAGTAGTCGAATTGGTAAAGATGTCGCCAAAGTCTACAATGAAATTCAATCGTTTCATCCCAGCTTATCACAATCATTTCGGAAAGCAATGCCGCGTTGCTGACTATGGGTATACCAAGCTTATTGAACTCTTCGAAGCATTATCCACAGTTGTTCAGATCATGGGTGACGGAGAAAACCGTCAGATCACTCTTACGCATCGCACCCAGGTTCGTCGATTTACCTCGGATCTGTTAAGAATCCTTCGGGCCTTAGGAAACAAGTCGGTCCTCCTTTCGCAACTGCCAATCATATTCTCTCAAATACAACACCGTAATTTCGACATAACCGACTACGGAGTGTGTGACATTGTTGATATCTTAGACGGACTTGTAAATTCAAATATCGTCACTGTTGCAACTGTCCAGAATGGAAAGGACATTCTTATTTCGATCCCACAGCGGAAGCAAACTGCAGCTGAGATTGAAAAAACAAGCATATTTGCGAGCGAAGTGGTCGAACTCTTCCGTAATGCACCGCAATACTCCATCCTGTTCCAGAAATTCGTCCGCTCTTACCACTATCACTTTGCGTATCAGTGCCGCCTTAGTGATTACGGATTCTTTAAGCTAGCCGATCTTATGGAAGCCATCCAAGGAGTGGTGGAAATGGAACTAACAAATGATGAGGATAAAAAAGTGTTTTTGTCACCGAAAGTAGCTCGTAGAGTCTTTGCCGAGCAATTAGAAGAATTAATTCGGGAATTCACTGGTTCATCAAAGACTTGCATGAAGCTTGAAGAAGTCTTAGAATTGCATAAAAAAAAGTTTGGCTATAATATTCAGCCGCAGGCTTTGGGCGTTACCGACATATATGATGGTGTTAAGCTCTTGCCGTATATTGAGGTAAAATTCTGCTTTACTGCCTCTATTGGTGTTAATGTGCGTTCTCTTTCTATAGGTCCTGAAAAATGACAACAACATCTGGATTATATGTCATAATGACGATGCAGTCTTTCGTACTCAGTGCTATCGTTCTTGTAATGTTATTCAAGAGCAAGGAAGTGATCAAGTTCCTATGAATGATTTCATAAGCTCCTTCAGCCTAAAGTATCAAGAGACTCTTCCAGAGAACTCGATCGCTGCAATGAAACATGCAGTTGAGGTGAGCGAATTCAATTTTACTAGAATACAATTTACAGGATATATTTTCAGATTATCACGGAGAAGGATACCAAATACGTAAAAATTTCAGGCTTCATGAAGTTTCTCATTGGTGTAGTTCAATTCATAGAACACCGTACAATGCTTTTGTCCGATATTAAGAATGCCCTCAATGTGGAATGTATCAATTGCTTCCAATATGGTTTCCCTAACTTGTATACGATTCTTCGTGCGTATCCAGACATCTTCTCTATAAATATTGGAACATCCCAGGAGCGTAGTGAAGTGTCGCTAATTCCCCAATCGGAATTAGCACTTCATTTTATCTCCCGTGATGGCTCACAGGCGACAAACCTTCAAAAGCAATGTTCCAAAAAGTTAGCTACAAAATTACGCCCTCAACGTCTTCCATTGGCCGAAAGCAATCGTCCCTCACTGGGAAAGTCTTCGGCATCAACTCAAAAAGCCTCGCTATCCAACAAAGTTCCATCTAATTTCTATCCAAAGCCACAATCTGTTCCCACCAAACAACCTCAAGTAATAGCCACTGCCAGTGGCAAGAACAATATAACCACCACCAGTTGCTTCAACAACAGCATCTCAAGCAACAATCTTAATTTAAGCGCTACCAACATATTAAATACCACCTCGACATCCTGCAGCAACAAGGAGAATTCTTTTAATAACTCCGGATTTAACATGTCATTCAACTCATCGTTGAATTCGTTATCCGATCCAAACACTAGCATGGGAAGTGTTAATGGCACTAATCCAACAGGCTTCTCCAAGTTATGGGATCGTCGTCAAGCAAACTACTATAACAGTACAGTAAATGCAAACACAGAACAGGGCAATTGCATTTTCGAGCTGACCAATAACATGCAAATGTGCCCGGTATACGAGCCACCTAAACCGGATACTCCACCATCGGACGTAAGCCCAAAAAATTATTAAATCTTTTCGAAAATCAATTAAAAAAAATGTTTCCAAAACTTACAGAACATGCCATTCTGGATTGATCCGATTTGGGCGAATGGTAATGGTGATAAGCCACCAAAAATTAATTCGGTAAATTTCGGATCTAATTATTTCACTTCCAACATACAGTTTAAATCTGTTTCTTTCAGCTCAATATAAAACTTCCAGAATTTAAGACATTTAATATTCTTCCGATGCTTCTATCTCCATATACTCTATCAAAAACCGAAAATATGAAACAACAAATGTTCAATTTTGAAAACCACGATAGAAAAATCGCTTGAATCGGAAAACTAAAAACAAAAAAAACAATATTTAACTAATGATTTTATTATTTATTTATAAATCTATTGTAATGATTAAAAAAAAAAACAATGTTGATTAATATTTCTTAAAAAGACAGTAACTTGTAAAACAATTCATATAAATTAAACGAAAAAAAAAAAAAAAAAAAAATTGTTCACTCGGGAAAGACGCTTTGATTAATTTTAATTTTTCGCGATTTATTATAATTTTTTCGGTGTAATATTTCGACTTAAAATTTTCAATATTAATGCCAATATTAAATACCATGTTTTTTCACACTATTAAATTCAAAAATCGAATTGTAAACTTTTGTTGATCAAAATAAGAGAAAAGAAAAGAAATAACTTTGTAAATTGAAAAACAAGTAATTTCAGAAAGAATGTTCAAAATAATTATTATTTGTTAAGTAAATACAAATTGCATGCTTAAAAGAAAATGTTTTTTTTTTTGTTTTCATTTAAAATGCATCGTTGAGGTATAAATCAAAACGTAGGACGATTCTATCATATAATCTACGAGAATTAAACCAATTAAAATCACATTTCCCAGATAGTTTGAATGCGAAATTATGATAATGACACCCTAGATGTCTCATTAAACCCGAAGGATTTATCCCTGTAATAATGGAGAATTCATCATAATATACTATGCAATTAAGTGTAATTGATAAAAGAACTACTAGGTGTAAATAAAAATTGCAATTGCTTGACCATGTCTAGATTTGTAATTAAGAACTTGCACATTAATGTTTCACATTACATTGATATTCTTCCAGCTATACAGACAATTATACTCAATTGAGCAACTGAATGTTGTTTAATTTGTAAGCTTTACGATAATGTGAGAAGGTGAGAACATGTCACTTGTCCAGTTGGTTTTATATTGAGTTGCGATTACTAATCGCTCAAGAGAGTTTATGTACTTTATCGTTTTGATGGAATGAATTGTGAACTATTAGCTGATGGAATATTCATAAAATAGGCATATTTTACACAACAGAAGATTGTATGGTAAGGGATTTTACCGAGAAAAAATAAAATACACTACTCTGATGTGCTAACAGCTTTATGCTGTTAAAAAGGAATAAATTTTAAAATGAACAAAAAAAATATTTAAAAAATATAAAATAGCCATATTTCTAAAACCAGTTAATAGAAAAGTACCGTCATAGTCTTAGCCTAAACTAATTCAAATACATATATAATTTTATTAAAACCATTGAAACCGCTTTTGAGCAGATCGTCTTTTTGTGCAATTATGGTTAAGTAAAGTACCGTTAATAAGAGAACTAGAACAATAATTCAAATTTCTCCAGATATAAAATTTAAGATACAGTAATGTCTCACAATTCGGATCACCTTTAATCCGAACATTACGCTAATCCGAACCTCTATTTTTGCCAATAGGTACTCTAGAATCCGAACCCACCCCGATTTTTGTATGCTGTAATCCGAATTCCAACGAAAAAAACATACCTGCAAACCAATTGATTTTCACAGTAACTCACTCTCATCATTTATTCTTGCTTTCCGGCTTCTTGTTAAGCGTTTATAAAAATATCCACGTATTTATAATAGTTTTCAGGAGCAAAAAATATGATTTTTTTCGTTAAATAACCAGCTCAACCTGTATTCATTATTCCGAATAATTCCATAATCCGAATGCCCCCTTGCAATAATTGATTCGGGTTAGCGAGACATTACTTTATATCGGTCTAGCCGTTTCAGCTGCAGTCTTGCGTACAAGATTTGAAGATGTCCAGAATTTCAAGTGGTAAGAATTGGAGAAATCGAAGCAGGATTTGATGGCAAGAGACCTCCTTATGTTGAAGTATAAAGAAAAACATATGAAAAGGCTTCAGTTTGTATACAGGAGAGGGATAGGGTATCATACGATCCGCTCTAGTTTGTTGACATATTTTGTACACTAAAACCGCAAAATTTTCTTATTTTTTGACAATAAAAGACGAAGTGTCTGGATACTAGCACTGATTTTATAGTACAATCAATCAAATTTTAAATTTCACAATATGTAGTCTTGAACGGATTTTATTATTATTATTTATTTGCATTAGTTTTCTTAAAACAATTAACAAACAAATTAACTGGAGAAACTACTTGACAGACTCCGATAGCCTGAGTAAACAGTTACAAAAGAAAAATTTTCTATAGAAAGCTTGAAAAAAGATAACGTAACATGGATATGTATTTTACTGACCGTACGAACTTCTTAGGTCTTCAGATCCTTATTATAAATAAGATTTGATGGATGTTTTGTGTAGGGGTATTAATACATATAATTGATACTTTTATTATGATTCTCATGAAACTTTAGTTGGATCTGTTGACTATCTGTCTATCAGAAGTTATTACACTTTTTGGTAAAAAAAAATATGTTTTTCTATAAATATTTTACTTTTTTTTAAGAATTCTGTAAGCATTTTATTATTTAGTAAGAAAAGTTAAACCTAACTAATGGGGGCACGTAATTAGATACTAACTGCATATTATCTCCTTTCTCATTTCACAATCAAAACAACACAAATACTTCGCCTATGGGCCAAAATAAAAATCACTTTTCCAACAAACGATTGAAATCACGACACAAAATTACCCAAATATATGTATGCATATTCTAGAAATATATTTGAAGTCATATAGACCACACTAACACAATCAGAACTTAATTTGGATTTAGTTCTTTGAGGTAATCATAAAGTAGGCTATACACTATTATTTTTGAAATGACATTCTTGCTCCATATTGAATGATGGAAAAATTTCAAGGCGTAGGTAGAAATGATAAATGACAATGACAAGGTTGACATTTTTCGTGGATTTTGCTGGAATGACGGAGAATGATGCATAAGAATTGGTAATGTGTAGGTAAATTTCATTATTCGGCATTTGTCGTTAGTCGTGTGAGTATCAGTCGCGAATAAAATAACTTTTGGAAGGAATTCATAAGAAGAAAAATTGAGAAAACTTTCGAAAAAATGTCATATCTGGAATGACAATGTATGGCCTAGAATGAAACGATGAGAAATGACAGTCTAGAAATGCCATTTCAAAAATGATAGTGTGTAGCCTACTTAAAGAGGCTTCACAGATTTATTATTTATTATAAAGTGCACATTGAAAATGTATGAGCTTAAAAATTAAATAATAATAAGTAATAATGAATTTATGAGAAAATATTTTTTTTATTCTTCATAAATTGAAATGTCATGCGTTAACACACCTTTAATTTTTCACACATATCTAAAATCTATTAATACGCCAAAGGAGTGATTCGCCAACTTATAACATTTGTCTATTAGACCACAAATAACCTATATTAGATAGTCCTCTTCGAGAATATTCTCCCTAACCTACCAGCGTTTACACTGGTGAGCGAAAATGTGTTAGTGAAAATCACTATCTGTGAAAATCATGAACAGGGAAAATCACTAACACATTTTTACTTGCACCGATACGTAGTATAGGACAAGTTTAAACTTTATACTGAATCGAGTTTAGATACATGGTATAAAATGGCTTACAACATTTTGGCCAAAATTTGTTATAACGGCACTTAAGGTCAATTTGGTTAAAATCCGATTTGTTAAAAAACTGGTCAACCGATTTCATTCAAATTTTTAGAGTGTATAAAACTGTGCTAATGCTAAAAGATGGCGTCCCAAATTTTTGGCTGAAATCGATAATAATGGTACTTTTCTTAGGGAAGCGGTTTTAGCCAATTTGTTCGAGAACGGCTCTAACGATTTTGTTTAAATTTTATATTTATACTAGTCTTGTAAAGTTTAATAAAATAGCGTACCACGTTCTTGGCCAAAATTCCTAAGAACGGTAGTTTACTTATAGCCAACTTAACAAAAAATCGGTTTACTCGAAAACGGCTCTAAGGATTTTGATTAAATTTCATATTTCACATTTTCAAATGCCATAAATTGGCCTACCATGTTTATGGCTAAAAAACGTATAACGATACTTTACTTAATAACTGGTTCTAGACATATGGCCATTTTTCGGTCAAAATCAAAACATGAGTAAGATTTAATGAATACAAAAATATGGCATTTAATTTTATGAAGAATTTAAAAAAAATATTTGTTCATATAATATTTTTTAAAGTTCATTCATTTCCAACTAACAGTTCAAAAGTACGACTCAGTCGTGCACTTTTTTTTTTTTGATATTAGAAGCTTCGCTGGAGCACTCAGACATCAACATCTCCATTGTACTCCCAGAAAGCATGCCCTTTTACTGTATAAGTTTTTTCGTCTTCTTAATGAATTCGAGTAGGCGCTTCAGGGACGAAGAGCTTACATTGACAGCACTCACCATATACGCACCTAGAATCCGCCGCCTGATACGAGCAAAGGTAGGACAATCATATAGGAAGTGTTTCGAATCCAAAACCGCAGTTTTTCTGCGAAGAGACACCAAGAATGCCGCGGATTTCTCACTGACGTCTGGGAGCACCCATTTAGTCAGCCTACATCCACGAGAGCCATGCCACGCGCAATTGTGTTCATTTGAAACCCCTTCATCTATGGAAGCCCTGACCGTAGATGCAGGAAGACCGAACGCAGGTTCGGGTCCTGAGAAACTCTCCACTGAGCCTTGTCTCGCAATCTCATTGGACATCTCATTTCCCGCGATACCAGTGTGACCTGGCACCCAGATGAGAGTCAATAAATTGAACCTTGCGACGCAGTTCAAAGCTCTCTTGTATTCACCAACTAGTTTGGATGAGGTTCAAGTGTTAAGCAAGGCCTTAAGCGCAGCTTGACTATCACTACAGGCACACATACTACGACCCTTCCACTTATTCCTAACGATGTGAATTATAGCCATTACGATTGCAAAAATCCCCGCCTGGGAAACAGAGGCATGCTTACCCAATTTCGAGCAAGATCATTAAAGCTCCAGTGCGTTTCATACCACCATGTCTGAGTCTGTGGAGAGCTTTTAGCTTTTAAGTATCAAGACGAGGGAAATTTAGTGCAGTGCATCTGGAGCAGAGCCCGAAGTACTCCCATGCACTTGAGACAAACTGTTCTTTGTAGTTTGGTGCAAGAGACAACAACGTATCTACGAGAAAGACCTTCCACCAAACAACCGACACATAAGCCAGAAATGGTTTTATCATAGCCGTATAGATCCAGAGGACCTTTTTCTGTGACAACCCCATGTCCAATCACGTACCGCCAGAAAACTGAGATCGACTTGGATGTTTTTGATTTTCTATGTTTTGACCAGAGAAACTTCTTATCCAAAATTACTCCTAGATATTTGACTTCATCTGAGAGCGAAATGGTGACACCTTTTAGTACTGGCTGAGTCAGACGGATCATGATCCTCCTTCTCGTGAAGAGAACGACTGTCGTCTTGATTTGGTGTACTAGGATTGACCGAAAGCCCATTTCTAGTACACCACTCATCGATCATGTCCACGGATATCTGCACGTTAGCACAGACAGGTGTTAGGCATGTACCAACAGAGAGCACAGCGACGTCATCTGCATATGCCTCCGCGTAGATGCCAGAACTATTGAGAGTGAACCAGCGTAAAATTTGTAGGTTAAGGAGAAGATCACTCGAAGTGGATTATCTAATGTATGTATTTTATTTGTGGTCTAGACTAAGCAAATCGGTCCTATCGTTCGAGCGGTACATACATATACACAGAGAGTGACAGACACAAGGAAAGTAGAAGACCCACTTTTTCGAACTGCTCTATTACCGAAAGTCACAATTGATTGTTATCACGAGTTCCAATTTTTTTACGAATCCAATACAGGCATACCCCGGTTAACGCCATTAATGCGTTCCTAGAAAACAAGGCGTTAAGCGAAACAACGTTGTGCGCGGCAACGTTAAACGGGGTATACCTGTACTTGCCCTATACACGCAAAATTATAGGTAAATACAAGAAAAAGGTGGAATTAGTAAACGTTATTATATACCTACACAACACACATCTTGTTTGGGGTCCAATATAACGTACAGCCTAACCTACCGAAAGTGTCAACTCTTTATGTCAAGCGGTTCAAAGGTTACAAGGCTGAGACGCTCAGACAGACACCGTATTAAACCCATGAAAGTCAGACCATTAAACACGAAAAATTATGTTTAATTGGTGGCGTCTGTACTTAAAAAAAGTAAATTAAAATGTCGCCCCTTACCGATTGGATAGCTGTTAGTGTCCACATTTCTTGGGTAATCTGCAAAAAGTTAGAGATTTCACACTATAATTGAGTAAATCTGGTAATCTCTAGAGACTAAATAGTTAATCTTCTTGCTGAACAACTAAAAGGATGTTTATACAAAACCAAAACAAAAAAAAATACTTTGTGATACGAAAACACATTTCAGGGGCACTATACCTACACACACAATTTACGCAGCTTAAAAGCTTGAATATGAAATTAGACGAAATTAAATTAATTCTGAGGAAATTTTCATCACATGTAGTTTCACGTGATGAATTAGATACGCGATCAGTTCTAATACTAATCAATGAAGAAGATTAAGTGAGTGTTCTAATGAACTTGTTTTATGAAGTTGAATTACTCGTACATTTGCATTTGCAGTACAATTCTTTGATCTATTAATATGACACCTATCTGATAACCTATTAATGAATGTAATTACGCATGTAAATATCTTATAGATGTTTAGTGCTAAAATACCCACTCGACGAGGTATAAATGACTTGCGAATTCCAACCAAAATTTTGAATAATCCCCTAAGATGACGATGCAGATACAAGCGAGTGACTCAGAAAATTTAAAAAGACTTCTGTTTATTGTTTCCACAGTGGACTTGTGCGGCATGTGCTCATCTGTATTTGAATTTCGATAAGAGGGGAGTTAACCAGATTTAATTTGTCTACAATTCTTTTTCTGGTGATTTTTCTTTCATAGCAACAAGGATGCAATATTAAGTAATCTTATGCCTAGAGTAAACGAATGGTGAAATCTTGATGATACATATGTACATAGAGCATACATATTTTACGGGATTATATACCCCTTGCTTTTAAATTGGTTCTTGTAATAGCCACCGCGAAAACCACCAACTAAATGTTCAATAATTTCCTAGAAAGTCATGTCCAATTTAAAGTTACTTAGTTTGACTTTATTTCGCAATAAAGAGCTTGGGCTTGAGCATACATCCTTTATAGAAATATGAATAAAATAAATTAATAAATATTGGGCCATAATCAGCCCTAGGTTTGCACAACTGTACATGTTGTGCGTGATATACATTTCTGCACGTACAGAAGGGACCTACTGTTTTATGCCATAGCCGGAGGGCAGAAGGGTTTTGAGAAGCTTTCTCATAATAGTTTTACTCTTGAATGCTTGTCAGACACTCGGAAGAGGCGGGGCCGTGAAAAAAACTTTTTATTTGATTTTTCGGGATTCGAACTACTGAGCCAGGGCACCAGAAGAAATATGAATATGTCAGTAAAGTATAGTCCTAAATTGTTCTGTTATAAAATACATAGGCGGATCAGTCCTAATAATAAACAAAAAAAAATAAATAATTAAACTAAAACAATTGATTCCTAGTCTGTATAAACAATATGTTTATTTTAATTTTTTTTAAACTAAACGAAATTGAAATAAGTCCAAAGTATTTCGTTCTGATACGATAACTGATTTCGTTCGGACGAAAAGAAGAACTCCACAAATGTTCGACTTGTGAAAAGGTGTCAAACCGACATTTTTCTCTACGAACAAGTTTTAGCTATAGGGATGCATTTATTGACTTCAATTGGACTAATCACCACCAGAAAAGAGTTAAGGAAAAAAAAATACATGATGTAGGGGAAGGTCATGAACCTTGCACCGATTTTGTGTTTTCTTGAAGTAGCATATATTTCTCTTAAGTTACTGCTTTTAACGCGTATATGTATAAATTAAAAAATTCAACACCTTAATTTTATTTTTAATATACAACATAATGTGTTATAATTTTGTATTTTTTAAAAAAAAAGTGTATTGAATGTACTTTGGATCTATGTCTTTTCGAAATCTTAAGAGTTCTGTTTTCTATTTTTCTCAAGAAAAATGCCAAGGAATAAGTCAGGAGTAAAAAAAAACAGCTATTGACGTTGACGCTTTAAGCTGGCTTCACACTTTCGTTCTTCATTCAGTGTACGTTGTTCGTTATTCGTTTTTCAATGAACGTTCATAAAACAACGAAGAAGCATTCACACTAGAAAAGATTGTTGATTCCGTTCTCTTTTTATATCAGAATGAATAACAATACATTGTTGGCAGGGGCAGCGCTTTTAGTTGTTGACAAAAATAAAAAAATAATAGATCCTGTTGGACCAAACGATGGTTATTATAAAGAAAGCAGTTATCACACATAATTGTGCTTAATGAATTAAGACTGCAACCAGATAACTTCCGGAATTATATTTATTAAAAGAATATAAGTAGACTTGGCAATTGTGACCCACTTTACTAATCCATAAGACCACAATGAATGGATCAAAACTTCAGAAGAATTTTGCGTGGATTTTTTGGCCATTTACCAGCCAGACGAGTCAAAAGACTCAAATTAGACTCTCAATTGTGGACTTTTGGCTTGTGTAGTTTAAACTTTTTCAAGCTGCGCCAACAGAATCGGCTGAGCTACTGTTCCCACTTGTCGTGAGAACATGGGAAGCCGAGATTTTTCCGGATGAGTGGAAGAAGGGAATGATCGCCAAGCTCCCTAAAAAGTGTAATCTAATGCAGTGGGAAAACTGGAGATGATAATGATGTCAGAGGAAGGCTGTCAGAGGAATTCGAAGTCCAAAGTGGGGCTCGACAAGGCTGCATTAGCGATGTGCTGAAAACAGCCTTATCAACAGGAAATGGAGGAATTCGATGGACTCTTACATCTCAACTCAAACACCTCGACTACGCCGATGATGTAGACTTGGCAAAAACAAAAATGATCAGCCTGGTACCGAACTCATCAACTCATGTGTGCATTGCTGGACAAATAGTTGAGAGAGTTGAGAGAGTTTCCAATAACTGGGGAGTATTGTCTCAACCGATGGCGGAACCGAACTGGATATAGCCAGCCGAATAGGTAAAGCAAAATCTGCGTTTGGAATGCTATCCACAGTTTGGCGAAGTAACCCAATTAGCTTAAACACCAAGCTACGACTGTTCCATTCCACTGTGAATTCCGTGCTGCTATATGGATGTGGTACCTGGAGAGTGACCGCCACTATCACGAGGAAGCTGCAAACGTTTGTCAATAGGTGACTGCGCTACATCTTAAGGATATTCTGGCCAAACCGTATCTCTAACGAACAGCTTTATCAGAGAACGGGCCATGAACCTATAGGCACAACCGAAGAAAGTGGCGGTGGATTGGTCACACTCTCCGAAAGGGTGACAGATCCATAGCTAGCCCAGCGATGCAATGGAACCCGCTTACCCAGGATGGTAGGATACGCGGCGGTCCTAGGAGTACGTGGCGCAAAACAGTGGAGAAGGAAGCACGGCAACTAGAAAAGAGTTGGGGAGAGCTGAGGCATATTTCCAGAAATCGCACACGATGGCGCGTAGGCGTTGTAGAAGCCCTAGGACCCACAAGGGGATACAGGATTTAACGAACGAACCAGCCATTAATGAATGACTATCCTCTTATGATGATTCTGCTTCAATGACAGCGCTGACATCAGACGCTTAAAATTCATATTTTTGATCACTCCATAGACCACAATAAATGCAAATACCTACTCATTCTATTTTTTTCTTCCAATTGTACCCACTTACATTTAAATAATAAGTAGTATTGAATCCGATTGGGTATCGTTTAAAGTAATCTCGCACATGTCTTGTAACACCAAAATCTGATTCACGGTTAAAGGTAAACAAGTAAATAAATTTCCCATTAAATAAAACATTCCTTTTCCAAAGAACAACAACTGAAATATCGTATTGAACAACAATTTGTTTACAGTTTCCCAACACTTATTATCATTACTGCGTACATAAGTGGTTTGATTAAAAAAAAGAAAACTCTTTAACCAAATATAAACAGTTGTATACCAAACTCCCTCTATAGCAGAAAAGTCCATTGCGCGGCGTCCAAATGCGTCATAATCAATTCAACTATCTCAAGTTGGCTTGCCAACGCTCACGCTATCACACGTAAACAATAATTCAAATTGACAGCCAAATTTTATTCTGCGAGTATGTCTTCATCGAAGCACAAGTGATAACAGCCTTGACTGGTACCTAGTTCAAAAATAATACTTCAGAATGCACTTAGTCTTAGCTAACTCATTTATCGAAGAGTTCATTCATCAGCAAGATCCGTGACAAAACGTTCATTCATCCCTTTTATAATTGTAACTCAACACCTCAACAAACGCGTGTAAACTTAACTGCTTGTGTAGTATTTTCAATATCTCTACCTACACACCGGTGCCGGTATTTTCAAGTTCAATATCTTTTTTCGTTTGGGTGTTCTCTGCGCACAGATTCATATTTTTTTGTGAAAAATCTAATTTTAACACTCTGCAAAAGTGCCGGCATCCGAACGTATAGTTCTTTGTAGGATTGTTGCATAAGTCGTGTCTCGCCGATCGTCCAGCGATCGCGACTAAACATAACAATCTCTGGAGCTACAGTGAAATTATATTAAAACTAAAAAAAGTAAGAGTGAAACCGCGAAGATGTTTACAATTCGTAAAAATGTGTGTTATTCGGGCTCTATACCGAGTAGAGTCAATTGTATTTGCAATGACCCATTTTGATAAAATATAATACTACTGCGACAGTCTATTCCCATCTTTATTTGTATATTTGTGCGTTTGAACTCGTGCTTCGGTTCATCGTTTATCGATCATCCACGTTCTGTCTGTTGTTTTGTAGGTTGTTCAAATCTGAACACATAATTTAATTAAAGACCGACAATTAACGTCATCAATGATTTCTTAACTAGATTTGCATAAAATTTGCGAACTAATATGTTCCCAATTGAGGGAATTGAATTTATTCGGTTAGTGATCAAAAAGTCAATCAATTGATTTTACTAATAGAAAAAATAACATGTATACATATGAAAAATATTTGAAACACAGAGGCACATACAATGGCAAGTTAAAGTCATTTTGTAGATAACTTTTTGAGAGCATTAAACTTATAAAAAAAGAGGGTCATCATTGAGTGACACAAAACGATCGCCGACTCAAATTGATGAACAGCTGAAAAAATTTGCTTGCTTTTTAAAAATTAGGCCAAAAGTGTACTTTTGCACCATTGCGATTGAAGAAAATAAATCTTTACTAAAAAAAAACAACAGCACACGCACCACAAGAATAGACTTTTTTTTTTTTTTGATGAGTTTTGTTTCTGGCCTTGTGACTTGCCAGCTTTTACTTGACGTACTACTGTGACGTATTCTTGAAAAGAAGTACCATTACATTCTCAACTCATCTGTTGTGTGCTAAGACATCTTAGACAAGCACCTAAACGCTGAACATCAAGGCGATGTTTGTTCTTATCAATTTTGCATCCCATCCAGAGTAGAGCACATTTTCTTGAAATGAAAACGGATGGTTTCATAACGCCGCCGAATGTGCTTTCGGCAACGTTATAAATTATTTCCCTTCAATTAAAGTGAATTCAGTACGAGTTTGAACATCGTAAGATACTGAAACTCGTTACTTATGTGTAAATTTAAATCTACAGTATTACATTTACAATAAAAAAAGTGTTAAAAAGTGAAGAAAAAATAATAATACAAATAAAAAAGTGAACGCGAGTGATCCTGAATAGATTCCAGACTAAGGATACACAAACTCTAAATCCATAAAGAAAACATTTGCGTTATGTTTATTCGTATTCAATGTAAGTATAAGTACTTCAACATAAAAAAATTATAGATACATTTATTTTAGTTAAGTTTTCAGTGCATTTTAATTTGTTTTTAAATTTAACTCAAACTATGCCAATCCGCAAACAACAAGCATATTTCCATCGGCAAATCACTACCCTCATTCTTATTGTTTAAATAATATAATAAAAATAAATAACTATAAATGTGATTTAAAATAAAAACCTACTAAACTAAAGGTTTAAAATGTTACCAAGATTCCGATCAATAAGGTGTTTCTGTGCCACGATGTCGGTCGCGTTTTACCTACCACAGTTCAGTTTGTTTTAACAACACAGAATGAAAATGATATATATTTTTTGAATAATATAGAAAAAGAAAACAAAATCATGGTATATTTTTCAAAATAAAAGGCCTCGCCACAGTTATCAAATATTATAGTTGTTTTCTTTTTTCTAATCTCTACACAAAAAAAAAATCCAATGAAAATGTAAAAATTGTGACCTAAATTGAGATTAAAGCAACATAAGTCGAGAGTGGTTAATGGCACGTTTATTTTTGATTCATAAGTATAGTAAACACTTGTTTCTCTCTAATAATTTGCTTTCAAAGGCATACATATATATCCTGCACGCTGTAGTGCAAAATATTCCGTCAAATCATTGAAACCTGGAGTGTTCACACGAGTGCAAGAGGTATTTGTACCAAAACAAGCCCTCAGCACGTGTGTTAAGCATTCTTTTTGACGTTTCGTTAAAATAATTACAAACGTAATTGTGAACGACCACCTGTGAACGAGCTGACTATTCAAATGTCAAATAGTAAACCAGAACTAGACCACCTTTCGAATTTTCAAAGAGCGTAGTGCTACAAATTGTACTTACATACATTGAGACAAGACATACCCTACAATCCGTAAAATTGTTGCCCATATCACCCAATCAGGCTAGTGACTTGTTTTGATTTCTTCTTATCTTCCATTTTATGCAATCTTTCAATTTCTGCTACGTACGTGCCTAGGCGCCTTAAGGGCGAATATAGGGAGCGGGTACTTGCATTTTAACCATTCAGAGCATTAGGGCACTTACAATTGTTTTCCAGATCCACGTGTCTTTAGTAAATACGTCCTGAAATAGAACAAAACAAGTTTACAAAACTCATTAAATGGACATTGCGTAATTATCTATAGATAACCCACCCACCCTTCTGATAATACATACGTACATATGTAATCAGAAGCACAATCATTTGTTTACCTTTTCTATTTATTTACGCAATTTTCGTTATCTTATGTTCTTGTGACGAAGAAAATTCAGGGAATTGCTTTTTAGTAGGCAAAGTGTACAAGAGCATAAATAGAAGGAATGGTCATGGTTAAACAAATCACATGGTAGTATTGCCAAATTATTTTTTCAATGCTAATTTGGGGCACGTACGCCAATATTCTTTAATTATGATAAGGAAACCTAAAAAAACAAAGAAAAATCAGGCTCTTTTTTAACATTAAAAATACTTGGAAGAAATCTAGGGGATTTATAAAGCAAAATTCAATTGAAATACTTACTTTTGGCCCCGAAGGCTATTTGGTCCATCAAATCGTTTTATTATTGATGTCATCTGTTATCGCTCTTTGGAATTAATTAATTATTATTTATTATTCTTTTCTTTTTATACTCAGACTTCTTTATTGTCGAATATTGTTGTTACTCAAAAATATACATAAAAAAAAAAGATTCCAACTTGTAAGAAGCATACAAAGTTGACTATAAATACAGTGCAATCCGTTTGATTAGGACACCGTATGTATTTTAGCAGCCGAATAATTCGGATTAAAGGATTTATTCCGATCGATGTTTGGGACAAGTGTATTGTATTTCCATTTTGTTAACAGAAAGAAAGAAAGCAAGGAAATAGGAACAAAAAATAGATCATAGGAATCACTCTGTTTTAAACTATAGCCGTGTTTTATTGGAAAGTGTATAGCCAGTTCTCAATAAAACGTCCCTACTCACTTTCATACTTACTTTTCATTTTTACTTTAAAAATTACATTCGAAACTTAAATGGCGCTGAATGGGATTGTAGACAACAACCAGTAATGAACAAATCCTGCTATTAGTGCAAAACAATTGGTTGTTATTATCTACAATTGGAGTGCAGGCCATCTGTGATTCGACTTTCTCCACACTTTATGTTCACTTTAGATTACTGACTAAATTATCTTCACTTTTCGTTTTGTTATTGCTTTGTGTGCAAAAATTTACTGAGCTGGCTATACACTTTCCAATAAAACACGCCTTATATATCGCACATCCGATGCAATATTGACGTAAATACAATTTGTTTCTGAAATAGAGTTAATAATGCCATAGTTTTCTAAATTTCCAGTTGTCTTTGGTGTAAAAAGGACATGATTGTATCTTGTCTGGTTTCCAAAAGAGAGCCCTTTTTAGTTTATAGTTTCATACATAGAAGAGGTACCTAAAACTTTGATGGTAATTTCTCTACATTTACAAAAATGTCATTTGCGTCGAAATTGTAAGGCATGTGCGACATACATATGTATATTTGATTTTTGTGTTCTGAAAAGTCTGCAAAAGTTTGAAATACCGGATATTAGATTTCAGTAAGCAATGTGCATCTCAGGATTCATTCTCGACTCAGTTTTCCCCTGAACATTTACCGACGACCCTACCTAAATTTTTCACTTTTACTATCGCTCTACGAGTTATCAATGTAGCTGCTCTTATACTTCTCTATTTATACCCTATCGTATCTTTGATCCCAATTACACACATTAATAGGCAAGCAGCTATACTTACACACACTCACGCACTAGTATGCTTACGAGCGAGCAGTAATTATGTACATTTACGTAGATGACAAGTTACCATCCAAGTGCAAGTGCAAGTGAATAATAGAGTAAATAAACCGCTTTCAATCAGATACGAGTTGTCTCTGACTCGAAGATAGCATCACAAATATCTCATCACATTATTGGGACTGAGATTTTCGGGAGTTCAGAGGTTTCGAACGATAAAAATCAGAACTTGAACTATAGAAACCTTCCACACAGGGATGAGAATGCTGAGCTCAGAAAGTGAAGCAAAATGACCAAAAAAGTAGAAGATTTGAAAAATGTGAAGCAGATAATAAAATTAAAAAAAAAAAAAAACATGTATATTCTAAAATAAATAGGCCGTAAGCAGCCCATAGAGGGCCAAGGCCTAGCTTCTCACAACTGTACATGTTGTGCGTGGTATATATTTCTACACGTACAGAAGGGACCTACAGTTTTATGCCGTATCCGAAGGGCAGAGGGGTTTTGAGAAACTTTCTCATGACAGTTATACTCTTGAATGTTTGTCAGACACTCGGAAGAGGTGGGGCCGTGAACAAATTTTTGATGGTATTTTTCTAGATTCGAACTTGGAACCCCTTGCGCAGTAGTCCAACGCACTAACCACTGAACCACGGCACCCACTAGCTTGTAACTTTGCATACATTTATTTGAAGACTTGAAAAAGAAGAAAAAAAATTAAAATAATTTTTTTTTTTTTTTTTGTTTTTTGTGATCAAACAAAAGCCCTTCTTTACGGCGGCGCATGTGATTTCCGCTCACTAGAGCACCTGAATTAAAAAATTCCAACGGGATTAGAAAAATACATGTTTGGCTCTGGTATGAACTAGGATTGTTAATTTCGAACAAAAATTAACAAAATGGTGGACTTTGAATTTTTTAATTTTTTTTTCAAATCGTCCCTTTTTTCAGCCACAAATCAAGTTAAAAAGTAAGATTTTCACCGATTTGATTTATCCTAGTTCATACCATAGCTAGATATGTATAGAATAACGTATTAAAATTTGGAACCGATTGGATTAAACATTTTTGAGTAACCTCATGCGCCAGTCGTAAAAACACTGTTTCAAGAAAATCGCGTTTAAAGTTTAGAGAAGCAAGTTATTGGGTATAAACCCTACCTACGTTCCACCATAAATCGGCTATATCTTCAAGAGTTTTTGAAATTTTCACTTGAAATTTTAAAGAAAATTTGAATAGATATATAGGTTCGAATTTAATAAAAAAAATTGATTTTTTGAAACCGAGAATCGGGGGGACCCCCTCTAAATATATTCTTGCATCTTCTGCGTTTAAATTTATGAAAGATGTGCCTAAACTGCATTTGCTTTTTTTGGAAATAATAAAAAATCAAATCCAAGATTTTGAAACCAAAAATTAAAGAACCAAACTCATACCAAAATCTTTTACTTAAAAAAAATAAAATGGACTTTCTTTCATTGATAGTTGTTCACTGGGAGTTAGTCCATATTGAACTATGTAGCTCCTAATTGAACTATCTGCCAAAAGTATAAAAAAAACCCCACTGTCTAAAATTGTAGTATATATGTAAATAATTTGGCCATTAGAAGTACCTTGGGTAGAGAAACTCGCAAAAAAAAAAATGAGACAACATAATCGGAACTCAGTTTTAATATGCTTAAACAATAGGTATGTATGTATGTCATTTGTTCATTCAATACAAATTTGGATAGGGAAATTTTTCATAGTTAGCTAGTAAGCAAACTTTAGGGAATGCTAGAAATGATTTCATTTTAACATCGTTTAAGTGTCCGGTGATAACGTAGTATTAGAATGAGGATTTTGGTTTTGGAATGCATTTTAAATTATTAAGGCCTGTTGCTGCGCCAGCCTGTCCGCAAACAAAGATCGCTTCTGCTCACCTGAATTAAATTCTTCGGTAAACTAACCCAAAGAAATAAACTGCAGCAATTCGGTGACACGATTTTATTTTCTAAAAATTAACAAAATATAAGCTTTTCAAGATACATTTCAATTTAAAATAGAAAAAAAAGGAAACTCACATCCGTGAGACGTCCAGCTAACCTCAGCAATCTAAAGCATGTAAGAAATGACATATGCGAGCGAGATAAGAAAAAGTGATCCCAGATTTGTCAGTCTTTTGAAGTCTTTAATGCCTCGATGACAAAGCCGTTCTTGAGTAGGTAAATCGGTTCTTTTTTTAAGTTTAAAATAAGTTAAGAACAATGACGGTGTAAGTTAGCTTATATCACTTTTCTTTACATAACTAAATATGTAATCTTAATAACATCGTTGGAGCCGTTCACCGATAAGTTAGCTCAATATTCTTAATTTTAGGAAAAGAACCGTTATTATTATAGATTATAGAACCGTATATATTATAGCAATTCTAAAACTAAACTCAATTTCAATCATATGGATCGCCCCATAGATCCCAGATATAAATTCTGATCAAAATATGCACATACATCCATTCAGGCTATAATCTCGTGCATACATAGACAGACAGACAGGTGCGTCTTGCAGACGTTCTTTTTGAAACTTCTCTATCCTCATAATGTCAGAAATAATAAATATTTCAAGTTTGAAGTGCGGTACGAATCCATACAAAGACTGTGTATGTAAATTTAAGTTTAAAACAATTCCAAACGATAGGCCGTACAATCTAGTTTAAAACATCTTATTTTACATGTTTTTTGGAAGCTCTATTTTTTTAGAAAACTGTTAATAGCTAATCTTCAGAATCGATTACCGATTTTTTAATAGAAATGTTGTTATTTTAGTTTACTAATCAATCATTAATATTTGCATAGTCACATAAAACCGTTTACAAGAAAATAATTCCCCCTGCAATATTGTGCGCAGCAGGTGACAATTAACTACTTATTATAAAATCATTAATCTTAACAACCATGTGATTATCTTCGCATTGTGATTAGTAATTATTGATCTAGCATCTGAAGTGTAATGTAAGGATCTTTAATTGTATCATATAGGTATAATAGTTGAGTAGTATGAGTTTATATTAACTGTATCCTTGTGGCTGCAATTAACTAACTACTATTCTTGAGAGGGCATTACTCTTGTTAGAATATTACATCATTCTGTTTTTTTTCCTAGAAACTACAAAAAGTTACAACTTAGGGGTTAAACCAGTGTTTAGAAAAATGTACAGAAATTTCAAAAATTCTATTGAACTTACGATGTTCAAACAAAAATTTTCGTGATAAATTTCGAATCTTTCACCCAAAATACCTTAGAATTAGCCATTCTTAATCGATTTCAATCAGAATGCGAATGAAAAAAACTATAACTCATAATTTTATTAATTAAAAGGAATTAGATGCAAGTGCTTGCGACCTAGACTTTTACTTTTTATTTAATAAAGAGGAACAGATCTGGTTTGTGTGATGTACATTTACTTATCTTTGATTTGCTTTTAGCAAGATCATTGATTACTTTTCTAGTTTTCAAGCAATTACATATGTGTAAATTAACATTCTATAGTATAAATAGCTTTCAAACATCTCGAAATAGTCATGACTGTATTTTTCATAGTTGCAGTTTTAAAATACGTATTTTGAGAAGTTTTAAACAAACAATGTTTGTTGTCCAAATTGATTAGGTATAGTAGTTTGTCCTTAAAATCATTCATAGTTTTACATTACAATCTTTATAGCTTTAACTCAATATAGGAAGAAAAACTTAAAAGCTTGACCTATTTGTTTCTATGAAAATGTACTTTGAATATATGATAAAACTTAAAATCTACAACTAAATACATATCACTTCATTTGATTAAATCTATTTGCAATTGGTTAGATATAAGGTTTCTATACTTTTAGGCTTTTAAAACAAAATTTTGAAAATACTCATAAATTTGGCCATTCAACAAAACGAGAAGCATTACCCTTGAAAGCGTGAAATCTCCAAAGAAACAATTTTCTGGTCCGTAGCCCTTGAACTATACAAAGCATAGGCCGATATGTATCATATTATGAGGTAAATTAAACATTCTTTTGCCGAAATATCTTAGCAACTTTTCAGTCTTTGAGTAACCCCAGATTTGAGCCACGTAGTAGCTTCAAAGGAGTTGTTTTTTTTGTCATTGGTGTTAAGGTTAAGTTTATAGTTTTTTTCCGAACTTTCCAGAAAATATTGTTACTTGCACCTTTAACATAGGGCAAGTATTGGATTCGTTCAGATTTTCGATCTCGAGATTTTGATGAATTTAGACATTACCATTATAGAGAAGTAAAAAAATGTGGGTCTGCCAATGCCGTCTGCCTGTCAGTCTATCGATCTGTCTGTCTGTCTGTGCACGAAGCTACAGCCTAAGCGGGTGGACGGATTTTGATCAAACTTCATATCTAGGGTCCTTGGGATAATCCCTCTTTTTGTTATAGCCATTAAATTAACGGTACTTTACTTAAGGCCAATTTTACAAAAAACGGTTATAACGTTTTTCATTTAATTACATAATTGATTTAGACTGATAAATTCCAAACACACGACATTATACAATTTCTTACCAAAATTGTTAACAACAGTACTTTACTTAGAATTTTTTTCTAAAAAAAAAAAAATCCAATTTTCGCGAAAACAGCTTCAACGATTTCATTCAAATTCCTCACTGAGATTAGTACAGACACATGCAAGAAAATGAGATATTTTGGCTAAAATTGGTTAGAACGGTAGTTTTGGCCAATTTGGCTAAACGACTTTTTTCTTAAAAATGGATATAACGATTTCATTAAAATTTATATAATAGCCAAATGGTCAAATGTGGATATAAAGGATATAACGGTACTTTTCTACGAATTAAGGGGTTTTAGCAAATTTTTTCGAAAACGGCTTCAACGATTTTCTTTAAATTTCATATTTTTACTAGTTTGGTAAAGTATCTCTAAGGTAGAAATTGTTTTAATCTTGTTTCAGTGATTTTCAACCGGTTAATTTTTTCTCCTTACCACAAACTATATTTACCACTTGTGTGGGCCTCGAATCTGGCTCAGAAGCTAGTGCGTTGGTTTTACTGACTTATACCAGAAGACCTTTGATATTCCCTGACTTGAATCCCATAAAATATCATCAACGGTTTTTCACGGCCAACCTCTTGCGGGCGTCTAACAAACATTCAAAATTATTATTGGCATCAATCAGCTTCTCGAAAACCTTCTACCGGATTCGCCATATGACTGCGGGCTTTTTTCTATGCGTGGAGAGTTGTATACCGCTCACAACACGTATAGCTGTGGGAACCTCTAAGTGCTGCTTATGGTGTTATTTTTATTTTATATATATAAAACGTTTACTATTTTTTAGAATTGAACCTCGAACCTTTGTGCAGTAGTCTAAATTACTTACTTACTTAACGGAATGCATCAAAACAATTAAATTGTTCCATTACAAATTACAAATTACCTACAGATTACTATTGACGTTTTCAACTCAACGCAATGCTCAGGCAATTAGTTTTAATTAAATAAAAGTAAGTTAATACTTCCATCATAGCCCTTATAATTGATTATTGCTTGTTCTAATCGTTTTAATAGGAAATAGTGTCGTTATATATTGCATAATGTAATTGGATCCGTCATTGATTATCTATTAAATTGGTAAAGAATTCATGCAATGACCAATTACCCTCAGCTATTAAACGGTTAAGAGGCCAGGTAATTTTACGCAACAATAGTTATACATAACCGGTTGCCCGGTCGCCCGTTGAAAACAGTATCCAACATCAGGGGTCAATCGAAACTTCCATCATAAAATTAACACCATAGATAGTGATTAATATCAATTTGATTTTTATTGACAACATCTACTACCTCATCGTTGTTTGGTCGCGCTCTTTGTTTCCCATCGAACCCTCAGATAATTTAGTTTCAGCGTTTTGTTTTGAAATCTTTAATTTAACATGATCCCTTAGTTTTACAAAAGCCCTTTGGAAAATTATCTAATTAATATGTATCAACAGGTACCTAGCGATTTACTATGTATACGGATTTTGCAACAATTACGTTTGATTTTTAAAATATGTATTTATACAAGCGGTGAGACTAGTTTGAAAATGAAAAAAAAAAATATATGTATATTCAGACCTTGAAGGAATGTATTTATCTTTTTCCTTTTTTTTCCAAAATTTGTTGTTGATAAACAATCAGGCACATTGGCTTTGGAGTGCTGTTAATCATGGGTTAATTTTCATGTCGGAAATATAATTTTAACCAAAGGTAAGTAGCGAGGCTTATTAGTGCGTAATGTGTGTAAAATTAATGATTTCGATCTTTTGAATATGCACGTGTATGTATTTTGGCTTAATAAGGTCAAGTAACGTGCAATTTTGATTGATTTCGATTGATGTGGAATGGAAAATAAAACGGTAGTGGTAGTAGCGCGAAAATGTTGACCGTGAAAAAGTAGACAACCTTTTCGCATCTTCTTTAGAAGATTAGGTGGACAGTCAATGAAACTTAATTGGGTTAACACAGTTAAATTGAGTTGGTAATAAAACCTTCAGTTGGAAGTAGGCACGAATGCTGATGAATAAGTATTTGATTGACGTTTAGTAGACGACTGACGAGTTTTCAGTTAAGATAGCATTATATGCTCATTGTATGCACTTAACTTAACTTACCTTTACTTGCACCGATACGTAGTATAGGGCAAGTTTTGGATTCGTGAACATTTTCGAACTCGGGATTTTGATAAATTCTGATATTATCTTTATAGAGAAGTGGGTCTGAAAATTCTGTCTGTCTGTCAGTGAGGCTACAGCCTTTTGATCAAACTTCATATCTAGGGTCTGTGGGGTAATTCCTCGAGGGGAAATTAAAATTTTTGTTCTAGCCCTAATATTAACGGTACATTACTTAAGGCCAATTTAACAAAAAGCAGATTTGCGGGAAAACGGTTCCTACGATTTTTTTAAAATTTCATATTTCGGCTAGTTTGGCAAAGTGCTATAAGATGGCGGTCCACATTTATGGCCAAAAGCGTTATTAACCGTTCTTTACTTATAGCCAAATTGCTAAAAAAACTGATTTGCTGGAAAACGGTCATACCGATTTTGTTTGAACTTTATGCTAAATCGAGTTTAGATAAATGCTACAAAATGGTTTACAAAATTTTGGCCAAAATTTGTTACAACGGCACTTAAGGCCAATTTGTTTAAGAGCCTGTGTGTTAAAAAATAGGTCAAGGGATTTCATTCAAGCTTTTAGTGTGTATAAAACTGTGCTAATGCTAAAAGATGGCGTTTCAATTTGTTTGCTTAAAGTGATAATAACAGTACTTTTCTTAGGGTCAAGCTGTTTTAGCCAATTTGCTCGAAAACGGCTCTAGCGATTTTGTTGAAATTTTATATTTATGCTAGTCTTGTGAAGTCTAATAAAAAGCGTACCACATTTTTGGCCAAAATTGCTTAGAACGGTACTTTACTTATAGCCAACTTGACAAAAAATTGGTGTACTCGAAAACGGCTATAAAGATTTTGATTAAATTTCATATTTGAGCTGGTCTAGAGAAATGCCATAAAATGGCGTACCACGTTTTTGGCTAAAAAAGCATATAACGGTACTTTACTTACTAATTGGTTTTAGAAATACGGCCACTTCTCGGTTAATATTCAATGGATTTTGGTCAAAAGAAAACGTGAGCAAAATCTAATGAATACAAAAATATGGCATTTTATCTTATGAAGGATTTAAAAAAAAAATATTTGTTCACATTGTTAAATTATTAAATAAGTAGACCTACATTACATTTTTTACATTCCCATCCAATTTAAAGAAGTATGCAGGTACGAGTACATACGAGTATAATATTATGTATGACAACATTCAATGGCTTAAATTGGCACCGATGCTGATCATAGGTATGTAGATCCCAGTAAGACATTGAAGACAAATTCTGGAAGACCAGTCAAGACAAGTTGGTCTGCTAGTAAACGAATAGAAAAAAGGAGGATACTGTAGGCATGGACTTTATGGTTAAGGGGGAGTTGTGACAAACACAGAGATGACAAATATATATTTGTTTAAAATTTTTTGCTTTCATTAAACACATGGAAATGGCAAGCAGACCTGCAGATAATTTATCATTTGGCGGAGAAATATGAATATGAATTAAATATGATCATTTTGCATATGCATGTTTGGTTTATAATATCCAGTTATATGATAAATTGTTTTATCGTGTTTTAAATTACACATACTTTGAATAGTGTGTTTGGATTCTAAACCAATAATTTGATGACATCCATATTAACATTAATAAACGAGTAACTATGTTTAACTCGATTTTCATGAGTACTTTAACCCCTCGAGGGCATAGGGCGTCAACAACGCCTGCTCGCCATCTTGTTCGTAGTTCTCCAACGCGTTTGAGCTCTCTCCAACTCATTCCCAAAGAGCTCGATTCCACCTCGATTGTTCTGCGCCACGTTTGCCTAGGGGATCCCGCTGTTCTGCCGGATTTCACTGAATAGCGTATTTCGCAATGTCTTCGCGCCGTAGGGTGTGTCCAATCCACTGCCACTTTCTCCTTCGTATTGTAATGTTTATAGGTTCCTGGCCCGGTTTCGTATAAAGCTGTTCGTTGGATTCGCCCAAAAGATCCTTAAGATTACCTTTTAAACATTTGTTTGCAAAGCCGGCATGTGTTAATGTGTCCACTTTCCAAGTACTGCACCCATAAAGCAGTACCGATCCTACGTTGGAGCGAAACAGTCGCAGCTTGGTTCTTAAGCTGATAACATTACTTTTCCAGATGGTGGACAGCATACCGAACGCAGCTTTGGCTTTCCCGATTCTGCTGCACACATCCAGTTTCGTGCAGGGTTTGCCGAAGCCACACAGCGGTGACAGTACTCCGCTTTGGACTTCAAATTCTTCTGACACTTTGCCATTGTGTAAAACGTGACACCTACTTACTATGTTGAAGATAGTTCGTATCCACAGTTATTGGTCAAAAATGGAAAAGAAACAAATCCCATCAAAGCTCTTAATCTTTGTGGACAGTCAAGCCGCCCTCAAACCACAAGACTGTGTGCTTATTCTATCAGAAGTAGTCTCCGCATGTTGACTAACTAAAAACTCACTTTCTATTGCGTTCATGGACATAGAAGAATCTGAAGAATGTGTCCAGACACCAGTAACAATCTCAGTTTGATGTATTGAAACATCTCACAGCTTATAGTCAACGTTAAATCAAGAAGGAACAAAAACTAAATCAGCAACATAATAGGTGTACTAACTAAACACTGCCCAATAGGTGCAATAGCCGCAAGACTAAACAAACAGTTTTTTTTAGCTCTGAACGAGCATTCGTTTGCTTTATCAAAAGCACATGTTGGTTGCACTTAAGACAGTTTAAAATGCAGGTACAAGATATACCACTAGTCCAAAAGGGACCCGTGCATACACCCTCCACGGTGCACATTTCTAATATGATATCATAGGTACTAACTTCATAAGGTGACAACGAATATACATGTTCTCCAATATGTAAGATTTACGTCACGTCACTTTTTTTTGCGAATCTTTAAGGTCACCAACCTGCCTGCAGATATCTCATAACGAAGCCTTCAAATCGATTAACGTATCATATCTATGAGTCTCGCAGAAGTGTCACTTGTCTCTTAGTATATGAATCAAAATCTGTAGGCCTAACCGGTATTTGGTTAGGCAGTTGTTTAGTCTATTTTTTCACGAAAATAATTAAAATACGCTAGAAAAACTTGTTATAATAATTGAGAACCAATTCTATATATTGTCTTAATGATATACCAATATCCACGCTATACGCCCCACCCAAAGTAAAAGAAGTTGCGTGGTAGTCCTCAAGTGTTTACTATGTTCTTACGACATGATCCTAAAAGGAAAACTAGTTTTGAATTCGACTTCATCGACGCCCTTAACTATCCTAGTATCAAATGCAAATTATGAACTTAAAAAACGAGTTGGGAATCAAATATCCCATTTTATAAATAGATATACATATGTATGTATCTACTCGTCTGTGATATTTCGATGCGAATAGAACTGGATCGGAACATTATTAGCAACGCAAAAGAATTGAAATAACATGCTTAATGATCTTGCACACACAGTTCAGTGTTGCAGACATGCATGTCGTCAGACCACAAGATAGAGTGGATAGATAATTAAAATAATCGTGGAATAAATAAGAAATAAATATTGGTAGCAATATTTCTGTGATAAACTAATTAACTTTTTCAATTTTCTTTGAAAAAAAAACTTATTGGTTTGTTGTTAATAAAAAATGCGAATACTTGTTTAAATTGGCTAATAAACTGTGTAAACAGATAATAAATATACTTTGTAGATTAACTAGTAAGAAAAAAGTTAAAGTCCAGCTTACAAATAGAATGATACAAAAGTTTTCAGGCACTTTTAATCTGGTGTGTCGCTAAAGTTTTAGTACAACTATATTTAGAACAAAAAGTTTTGCATTCATTTTGCAGTAGATCATGCCGTTGTTTTAATTAGTTCACATTATCTCCTTGAGTTAGTGTGTACTATTATAGATGTAAGGCGAAACATGATGTACCCCAGGGGTACATTTTATGACCAGTTCTGTTTTGTATGTTTATACCCTATCCTAAGGGTATATTAAGTTTGACACATAGTTTGTAACACAGATAAATATTAAAGATAGACCACATAAAGTATATATATAAATGATAAGCATCAGTAGCCGCGTCGATTGAGCCATGTCCGTCCGTTCGTCCGTATGTCACCAGTTTTTGGGCCTTAAGCTTTGAGCTAGGTTGACGAAATTTTGTATACGAGGTCCTTGGAAACGTAAGCAATACAAGTCTAAAAACTTTTGGAATCCGCCCACTGCCACACTTTTCGAAAAAATCATTTTTTTTCAGTAATTTTAAATGAAACTCGATAAAACTTACTTAAGGTAATATGTCGATATTCTCTTACCCTACATATCTTCAGTACATTGTGTATGGCCACGCCCAGTTTTTAGGGGCGTTTTTATGAAAAAAATGTTTTTTGGAGATTTTATCGAAATAATAGCATTTCTTGGGAGCAAAATACAGTATATGTTTTAAAAAATTTACCAAATCTGTTCACTAATTATTGAGAAAATTTGTGTTTTGGAGTGGTTTTATATAATATTGTTGAAAAATAGTTGTAGTATATTGGTAGAAAAGGAGCTAGTATATGCATAGGAAAGAGATAGGGTATCATACGATCCGCTCCTAACGGATTGTAGCCTTTTCATATGTTTTTTTCATTTCAAATGCCACTCATTTTAAAAGAGCAACCGTCATTTCTCACTTTATATTCAAAATGTTCCCTACAGGCGTGTTTTTTTAACTTTCTAGTTCTAACTTCTAGATTTATATAAATGAAAATTGTTTATATTTTATCTTAATGTACAAACTATCATTTAGAATAAATTAAAATGAATTGAAAATAAACTATTGAGTGACTAGGATGATAAACAAAAATAAGATAAAAGTGCAATATTATAGGTATATTTTTAAAAGCAAAATAAATATATGTAAAAATATACAATTTATTTCAGCCTTTTCTTTTCATAAGTCATGTGATTTTCTCTATCCAACAATAATAGTCAGTTGTACGATTTTTAAAAATAAATTCTTTCGACGTAATTACAAAATGATTAGTTTTACGATACTTATGTATGAAATAACATAACCAACATAACATAACTATAACACACACAGAACTTTTGTACCTAGTCATTGCTGAGTTTTTTCTGATTTCATTGATATATCTGGCGTACCAAAAGGTTCAGTTATTGGTCCTCTTTTTTTCATGCTCTCCTCTTCATGTATGCCAATGATGTCCAACTGTATATAAGCTATAAGCCTGGGCTAACTGCTGAAACTATACAAAAGCTAAATGCTGATCTTCACAGGATTTTGAATTGGTCCCAAGAAAACATTTTGAAACTGAATCCCGTTAAGTCGAAATGCATGATCATCAGCAGAATTGAATTAAATTCAAGCCATTTTTCTACTATATGTCTTGGGAATAGTCCAATTGAGTATGTTGGCAAAGCTAAAAACCTTGGGATCTGATTCAATTCTAATTTAAGTTGTCATGACCATGTTATTGCAATAATTGGTAAGATTTATGGTTCTCTTAGGAATTTATCGATATCGCAAGGCTACACCCTACTTAATATAAGACTTTATGACTTTAGCTTATGGTTGTGAAATCTGCTGCTGCGTCAAAGCTCAATGTGGCCTTCAATAACATCGTTCGATATGTCTTTGCCCTAAAACTGAAAACATTCTCGGTTGCACATAAGACCAGTACCTGAAATTTTGCACTGTTAAATGTCTTCACACGATTATAACCTCCAAACAGCCTTCATATTTGTTCAATAAACTAATTTTTCCACAATTCAATTGGTCTTTAACTTTAGTTTCTTCGCGGTCTTATTATCTTTGCACTGAGCGGCAATTTTTCGTTTATGCCATTCGCATTTGGAATGCGCTTCCCCTTAGCATACGAAGATCTTGTCATGTAATTTCTTTTGATAACACTCTCTTCAGGCATATGGCGAATATTTAACTAAGCAACTGAATTTATTTGAAATAGTAAAATTAGTTTGAATCAATTGTTGTTTTTCAATAGTATATCTAAATTTTTAGAAAGTCTGTATTCTTTTCACTGCTTTTATTAAATTAAATTAAATTAAAATAAATTGAATTGAATTAACTAAATTATATTAAATTAAATTAAAATTAAAGAATTCTTCATTCTACTTCTGCGAATTGCAACTTCATTTACAATTTAAAGATTATATTAGTTTAATGTAAATTATGTTGTTACTTATTAAAAAATATGAAATATTCTAAAATCATGGGTACACAATTTTCCGATTGAGTCATTAGGCCCAATAATTAGGAATCTGCATCTTTTGCGGGAGGTTATTAAGATATTTACTATACAAATAATGTTTGAATTTTAGACTTGAATCTTGACAAAAAAGACCAAAAATAAATTATTGATAGATGTATTTTTAAAAAATAATTAATTTTTAATTAATTAATACTTCCAATTACCAATAGTATTTAAGTTCTAAATAAACAAAATTCTATCTGAACTTTAACAGAGTCAATCGAAAATATTTCCGTCATCTAATAAAATAACACACCCCCGTATTTACCACTAGCAAATCTACAAGGTTGAAACAAACAAGTTGCTAATGCTTTCTTCCTGCTTCGCACCACACTCATCATAGAATTTCTGCTTAAACATCTTGGCATCACTTAGAATAAAAACAAGCGAATAAATTTCGCACTAGCCACACACTTTTGCAAAATAAACTTGTCTTATGGTACGTTCAGACGTGCAAAAAGATTTCACATAATTAGAATTATTTTTTACGCTGCTTAGATTCAGCTCATAGTTCCAAATCTGCTTAGCAGCAGCACACAAATTTACCCAAAGATCAATAGCTCCAACAGATACAACAAAAAATGCCAAAACCTGCATTCAAACAACTTGACCATTTATGTATCTACACACATCTATGTTGTTATAGATCAGTGTCTATCTAGAGTTCATTTGCTTACTTGTGCGAATAAAAAAAAAAAAACCCTCCTCTACTTATACTGATACTGACTAGTCCAGTAGACCAAGAAGCTCTATTCACACGATCACTACACGCCGGAAAGGTTTCTTCTTGGCACCCAAACACTTGTTGGGGGTTTCATTCATAACTGAACTTCGTCGACGCTCAGACGAACTTTTCGAAAAGCTCTCGTTTTTCTCTTAAATCACAAGTCATTCCGTTCGGTAGACTGTTCGTTGTGGAAAATTGTATCTTAATTAAATTTCAACGTACGTAACGGGTGAAGTAGATTTTTTTTTAAAAATACGAATTTAACAAAATTATTTATGAAATAAAGAAAAATAACAGCATGGTGTTTTGATTAGTTGAAAAGTGAAAATTAGTTTTTATTATTAGTGGAAGTGTTAATTAATTTCTTATTAAAAAAAAAAATAAATAAATAACCACTTTAAATAAAATGAAGGAGTTAGCAGAATATTTTAACCGACGTTATAGTGCAGTTAGCACACAAGAGGAGATCAACACTGCAAATTTAGAAAAACGAAGAAAAAGTCTCAATGCGAGTCGTCCTTTGAATCAAGGATTTCACATTGTAGACACTTTCTTTAGTGAACGCTTGGAAGGCAAAAGAACTCGTGTTCCAAAATGTAAGTTACACTATATAGAATTGAAAGTATTTAAAAAAATTGCACAAAATATATTTCCTAATTTGTATTTCCTTGACGAAAAAATAAATAAACATTAGTCAAACAAAATGCGTTTGTTTGGTGCCGTCACGTGAATGTACTCTTGAGACAAAAATGCAGGAAACACCTGTGAATAATAAAACTGGTTACAAAAAGCCGCAGCAAATATATACAATGGTCAAGTTCAAGGAGTGATTTTTGTTTTACTTTTTGGATACGGTTCGCAGAGAAGGCGAAAAATTGCCAATCTAGCATTATGTACCTATTCTAAGCGAACTTGTTTAACAAGTCTTATTTCCTAGTTTTCCTCACAATGTGCAAGAATTCCATACAAATTTGCTTCTACATTCATTTTTAAACTTCTTTTGCCGATGAGTCTGTATTTTCTTGCACTCACTGTGTTCAGCTCAAAAACGTCTGTACGTTTTGCACGCATTGATTTTGAGCTTATTCTAACATTGGGTTGTTTAAAAATATAAACTTTTTTTAAAAACACAAAATTCGCCGTAAAAATAAATACAAATGGGCAAGAGTTCTCTAAAATTCCTTTGTCAATGTTATAGATATCTGTACATCAGTATAAATTTGCTAAACAAATGTGAAATTTTTAAGTGTTGTTGCGTTATTTAGTAGGATTTTTATTACTCAAACAAAGGCTACTTGCTCATTTCACAATTGACAAATAAAAATTACGTTTGATATTGATCAGGTGTAGTGATATTTACTGATCATCGGAGATTCAAAAGATAAATAGCTTAAAGAAAGGAAAACGTGTATTCAAATCAAAAAAAGAAAAAAATGTTTTGCCCTTGGAAATCAGGTAAGAATTTCATGCAATTCGAATGGTTTAATTTAATACCGCATAGATAAAGTAAATAAAAACCTAATTTGATTACTTAAAGCATTTCTCAATTATTTAATTACTTACTTTGTTTTTATTGTGTTTTGCGAATGCCTATTATTCACTTAATAAAAAGTTGATCTCTTTATCTACGAAACTCGTGCAGAGTAACTTATTTCAATTGTTTAGAAAAGTGTTATACATAAGTGATTGCATAAAATTACTTCTTTCTTTAGACATGTTTTTACATTTTAAATAAACAAATAAATTTATGCTGTGATGCTAATTTATCTTCAATTTAATTTTTTTATTAAACCGCATACTACAACAGGAACTAATAGATAATTGTGCATATGAGAGGGTGAAAATAGTATCTAATTATGTATTAAACATTATTTCTTTTATTACTCTATGTTGAGCACCAATTTCATAAAAAATCTATTGTGCTCGTCGAATTTTGGAAAATAGATTCGCACACACATATTGAAATGTAAATCATTTATTGCCGAAAAACATTCTCATCTCTCAATAAGAATTTGGTTTTATAATATGCAATCAAACATCTTTAACATAAATAAACGATTTGTGTTTGCAAGTTCGGCGATAGAATCGATAGAACTAACCACGGTTCTTAAGAACTGCCTTAACCTTCACATTTTCTTACGAATGTGCGAATGTATCTTTTTTTTAAATAGATTTATTTAAGCACGGTTCAAATAACAAACATGCGTATCCCTTCCCAATCAATCAGTTAAAGTTATAAATATTTTACACCATTTCTACGTCGTATCAATACCAGTTTATTGCGATTTTTAATTGTCCGACGCCACACCACCTCTCGAAATAGCCTTCGACCATCACTCAATTGAATTATAGCAAAGAACTATTTTACATAAATGGGAAACTTTTTTGTTTTTCGTTTTTTTTTTTAAATAACTCATTTAAATTTATACAAACTCCAACACTTTTGACTAGACCAATAGTTCAAAATTTAAAACCAGATTTGGCTACGGTTAGAACCATTTGTTTTAAGAAACCACGCTAAACGGCAAAAGAAAAGTTGTCGTCCTCCAAAATATTCAAAAATATATTTTAATTTAGCCAAATAAATGCAAGATCATTTAAGTGGATATCCAACAATGATCCACGCGAAGTATTAGAAACCGATTAAAAATCATAATCTAAAGGAATGTTCTCAAAAAGGTTTTTGAATATTTTTATAACTGCGTTACATCCCTAGAAAAGACGACACAGAACCTGATCTTTTTTTGCGTATTTTAAAGTCTTCCCTAGGAATCATCCATAGGTAACTGGTTTCCTAGTTAAAAAACTGGTTATGAGTCACTGCGATCTGATGAACTTTGCGAATTCGTCAAAGCCTGGAAACTTCTAAGGCATTAACAGAAATAAATTTGTATTAACTCGTCGTTTGACATTAAATTATCCATGAACACATAGGAAGTCTGCATATTGATTAATCATATCTTTTATGTGGAAAATTAATTATTTTAATTCAACTTGATTTCTGGGACACCACATGCAAATTTCATCTTCAACCTGCACTTTGTCTACCATTCGAGAGTACGGAAAGGATTGCTCATAGTGAATAATAATTAACTCGTCAAAAGACACACATAACATTTGCATTTGTCCCCAAATCGCGAAAAAAAACACAAATACCCCGAATATAGCCAGAAAATTAGCAAGTAGGCAATAGGTGAATCGACTACTAACCCCAGACCTCAATGTGTGCACCACTGGTATTCCCAATTCCCACATTCATCCACGCTCCGCCCTTTGAACTAAAGTTCTCATCCTCTCCGTATTCGTCAAAAGACAAATATTTAAATCGAAACGAATAGTTTGATATTATTCATGCGACGTGTTCCGAATACTTAATCATCGGTAGTGCTGATCGTAATGATCTACACCTCATTTGTGATCGACTAAATATAAGTTTAGTCTTCTTCTGAGTATTACACAATTATATCGAAACGAGTTGATTCCGATAAAGCGCGTGTTTAGGCTCAAGCTAAGAATAGAAGCGTTCCTATTTTCCTTCTTCCTTTTTGTTAACTCTTACCATTTATGCCAATACTAATTGTCGGCTAAATATATTTTTGCGTCCATGTGTCATGCCGGGACGTGGTCAATAAAAAATTGTTTGCTTTGATTTTAGGAAATTATGATTTTCCACGAGATAAATTGTCATAATTTTGCCATTTGAATGGATGACTGCAGGGTTGATGAATTGGGTATGAGTTTTTTTTTTGTTTTATACTTTGCATGATATCGTAGTTGGTGGTTGGTAAACTTTGGAATTGTTCAGTTGTTGTTTGTCTGAATTTGATGTGGCGGCACTCGGGTGATTGAATCGTTAATATATTACTCGTATTAATTGGGCACAAACAAATAGTCTTGTATTGTACTGTGAACGCTTCAGTTGTGGCAAGAAAGTTATAAAAAACAGAAAACAAAATTCTTTTTGTCAATATCCGAGGTGTTTTAGTTTTGTGACTTTGCGCGTAAGAATATTCTGAGTGTTAAACAAATAAATGTTGAATTTAATTGAGTGTTAAATTCAAAGATTTATTTTAACAAAAAAAAAAAACGCAATTTTTTGAAGTATAACAAATAATATAAGAATAATGATCCTGCGAAGAAATTCATTCAAAAACATTTGGATATTCGGAACTAAAACATTCGAATCCTTTAATCCAGTGACAGCTATGCAACCCACAAACTGGCGAAGAACTATTTGTAAGTTTAACTGAACAGTGTGTTTTTTTCAAGTGTTCATAAGCAGTATTGAATAAAAGTTATAATACGAGTTGATGACGAATTGAAAAGCAAGAATCTTTTTCTTATTTAAAGAAAAACGATGGAAAATTTGATGCGGTTCTATTTCTAAATTGCGTTTCCGTTTAATGGAAAAACACTTTATGATTGTTTTTCTCGCCAAAATACTTTGATAGGAATATAAATCTTGCAATAAATTTTAATCTATTGAATTGATTTAGCTAGAACTTCCCGCAACCACCTACTCATTTGTAAAATATGCTAATGTTATTAATTTTTTTCGCCAACCCGTTTTTGGCCATAGCACCATAGACAGCGAGTATAGACTTCGTAATGTTTTGCGATAATATAATCTACAAGGTCAAAGGCATGCGTTTGCGAAATTAAACATAAAAAACATTACGATATCAAGTTTAATCATTCGTGTCTTTAGCTGTTTGCAAAATGTTTGATTGATTTTCTGAATATTAATTTTGCTTCTTTTACTGGAAGTCCCTGTAATTTGTTTGGTTTTTTTTTTTTTCCGAAAGCGAAAACATAATTTAGAGCTCTAGAATCTGCTTAGCTTGAAATTGTATGAAACTTAAGAAACCTGTTACTATACATAAGAATAACTAATTTACCCGTCCCAGAGTGGAGAAGAATTGCCCATACGAAATCTAAAAGTCATTGTAACCTTGAATATGAGAAATTTGATTTGATGGCGAAATCGTGGAATTCCCATTATATTTTCGGACTCTTTGATTTGCATATCCAGAAAGTGCGATATAGCTGAAGTTCCACATATTTTTAAAGAATATAATTCCTATGATTGTTTAATCCTTCAGTTCATAGGCACAAAGAATAAATGAAAACTACATCGAAGAGAATTCCCAGATTTAAGTAAGGGTGCAACCATGAAAGTAAAAATATATGATTTGTAAATTTCTTTGTTGTGATCGCAGATTATTATCAACAACCTTGAGAACTCTACTCTTTGCCTTTGCGTGATTGAATTGCCCTTCGTAAAAGGACTAGATTCCTCCACGAAACCAGTCTCGTAAATGATCCTCGACAGAATAAAAGCAATATCATGTTCATCGTCTTCTTTTTCTTTTACTGGATTCCACTCAAATCATCTCAAACTAGTTAATGCACTTCTTTTCTTTGCGGTTATAATGTATCATTAAAAAGTTACAGCAGGAATAAAAAAAAAAATCATTCTATTTGCACAAGGCCAGATAGGAAATAAAATTTAATGCAATCAAAACAAGAAGTATTAATTTTCAATACCCGGAAGGGTTGAACTCTGTCTCTGGGGTTTCTTTATACAATCATCGGTGTATAGTTCTAGATGCTGACACCACCACCACATATAGCAAGCCCAGCCGCAACTCCTTATACCCTGAAGCTATTGACTGTTTTATTTTTAATCAGCAGTTTGGTATTCCAATCGCTTGAGAAGAGTATGCAAAAAAATAAATAAAAATTAAATTTATGCAATTGCTAATGATGAGTAACATAAAAAGAAGAAGTAGACAAGAGCTCAAAAGTCTCGTGTCGAATCGGTGTGTGGCATTTTATGAAGTATTAGTATTTATTTCGCACATTGGAATTCGATAAACAGTTCAATATCAAAATAACTTGACTTAAATTATTAATATGTATAATGGTTATCCACTCGAAGCGAATAAGTGAACATTTGGACGCGTGCGCACTTTTAGAAAAGTGGGGAAGTCAGTACTGAAGTGATTTAAGATATTAAGGTGGTATCTACTATTTTATTAAAACTCAAGATGTTCTGGTTTTACACATAACGACTTCTAGACTTGCCTCTGGTTATTAGTTTACTTAATCAATAATGAATGGTTAAGTTTTAAGGGCCGATGTTGATTTTGAATAAAACACAAATTATTTAGGAAGTTATTTTCATAATTGAGGTTCTATGCCATTAATGTGCCGAATTATCCCATCGTTTAGCTCTTGAATTGTTGCTGACTTATCGACGTACACCTTTTCTTTCAAATAACCCCAAGAAAGAAGTCGAACGGTGTCAAATTACATGATCTTGGCGGCCAATTGACATCGCCACCACGTGAGATACAACGGCCATTGAATTTGTCGAGCCATTGTTTCGTTAGCTGTGTGGCAAGTGGCACCGTCCTGTTGAAACCAGATATCGTCCACATCAATATCTTCCAATTCGGGCCATAAAAAATCGTTTTCATCTCGCGATAACGAAAACCATTCACAGTAACTGCCTGACCGACCTCATTTTGGAAAAAATACGGCCCGATGATGCCGCCAGCCCATAAACCGCACCAAACATTCACTCTTTGTGGGTGCATTGGTTTTTCGACAATCACTCTTGGATTACCATTCGCCCAAATGCGGCAATTCTGCTTATTGACGAATACACTGTTGCCATTTCTTGCCACCATTCTGACCATTGACGATGCTTGAAATGGTCAAGAGGCTTTAGTTCTTGAGTCAATTGCATCTTGGAAGCGCGTAAATGCAAGTCTTTATGCATAGTGTTCATCAACGACGAGCGTGAGAGGTGCAATTGTTGGGCACGACGACGAGTTGAGGTGGATGGCTCTTCAGCCACACTATCGCGAACAGCAGCAATATTTTCTGCAGTACGAACTGTATGAGCATGCACTGGTATTTTCACATCTCCGGTTTGCTAAAATTTTTGCACGATTTTTCCGATTGTACGCACATTTGGACGATTAAATTGACCGACAAAATCACGAAGTGCACGACATGTATTTTGATTTGAACGCCCATTTTCATAATAAACCAGAATAACTTTAACGCGTTGCTCGATTGTGTATCCTTTCATGGTTCAAATTGAGTTAGTCTGAAATTGAGAAATGTCAAATGATATGCAGAAAAAAACTTGACGTTTAGGTGTGGTTCACATTCAACATCGACCCTTAAAATTTAACCACCCTTTGTGACATAATAACTTTCGAAAAAGACTAAATTCACCATTCTCTTGTCAGCGATTTGTTAATGCATTAAATTTTCAATTATCATTGAATTAAATCAAATGACTGCATTCTTTTAAACTACACTACAGCTAGTGCTGTTAAATTTGAATTTGTGTTCCGATAAATGATTTTAATTGACTTCCAAAATGATTTCAATTCAGTTATTGGTAAAAACTGTATCCAAGAATCGTATACTTCAATCAAATCGTGAATTGTTTTCGATTGCATCAATCAAAAGCGTGAATTCTTTTTGAATCTAACTTTTTTCATTAATTGTCAAAGCTAACCGATCCAACTGGACAATTCAACTTTATTTTCTTATTATTTTACATATTATCGGGAGAATAATTTATTTCTAAGAAATTCATTGAACTTTGGTGATTAATAAATAAATAAATTAAAAATTCTTAAATTAAAGTAAAACGTAAGAAATACAAAATGGAATAAGTAAAATATAAATAGATAATTAAATAAATAAATAGATAATTAGAAAACCGTAAAACTAAATATTATTTTTTTATTAAAAGTTTTTTTACGGGGTCATTATCCGCAAATTGAGAAAATTTATTATTGTACAACTGCTCTCTACTTAATGATGTAAATATGCATAACAACTAAGTAATGTATTAAATTATTCTGCAACAACAGAATTAGATATTCTTAATGTCAGTACTTTTTCTTTAAAGTTATACATCATTCAAATTAAGTGCACAGTACTAATTTCTTAGCAAGCATCATGTAAACAAATACATATATGTATGTACACATATTGACATTCCAAAAGTTTCTTCGTCATAACCTTGGAATTACTGTTAAATATGACACACAATTCAATGTCACATTTACCATGAAAAATTGCAATAAAAATTCCCCCAAATATTCATTAGACACTATACAAATTGCATTCGTTCAAACACCCTTTATTCGATTCTCTATGACCACCTCTTTAAGTAAGCAATTTGTATGAGCAGCGTCTTTCACTCTTGAAATATCCCATTGGTAATAATTACTTTCGGATGTACACACAAAAGAAACTAAAAGACGGTCACTGTCAAGTGGACACAAAATTTGGCTCCGAATTTGTATGGCGTATAATATAATTTGTATCTTTATTATATATTTTTGACGCTTTAATCTAACTGTTTGAGAGATTTATTTTATTTTCCATTATTTCATTTTACAGGTGCCTTTCTGCTTCTAGCTGGAGGTCTATTAGCAATTACTGCTGCTGTCCTAGTAAAAATCTTTCAACCTTATGATTTAATATTTAAATGGGTAAATAAATCGCTTGCAAGAGAAATAGTTTGGTTTGCATAGTAAGTTTAAAAATATTTGTTCACAGAAGCTCGTCTTTGAAGAAGGAGGGGAAATTTTTGGCTTATGGGAGAAACCACCAGTTGATTTGTATCTAAAAGTTTACCTATTTAATATAACAAATGCTGAAGCGTTTCTAGCCGGTCGCGAGAAAATGAATGTAGAAGAAGTTGGACCGTATGTCTACAAGTGAGTAATCCGTGATAGATCATTGTAAGTGATAATTTATTCCAATCATGGATGTTTTTTTTGTTTTTCCCCACAGAGAACTTATGACGCATGAAAATGTTACCTTCAATGACAATGGTACAGTGTCAGCGATACCTCGTCATCCTCTAGTTTGGCAAGAGGAACTTTCCGGTGGTCGGAGAGAAGATGACGTTGTCATGATGCTCAATATTGCAATGCTGGTAAGTCACGGTAAAAATATGTTTGCGTACTTCCTGCACTAAAATTCGTAGATTATCAAATTTAAAACACGAGGGGGAGGGAGGAATTCTCTCAGAGAGAACTAAAACTGCGAAAAAGTAAACGAACGGGTTGAATAAGAAAAATGCTGAAAATACACTGATTTGACAGCCCAAAGAAATTTCTTGCACTAAAATTCGTAACATGGGGAAATTTTTTACTCTCTTGTGAGCGCTCTCTTTTGCGAAAAACTACGAAAATTCTCAGTGTGCGAACAGCTTTTCGTAGAAATTCGTGAAAATTCGCTGTCTTTGGAGGGTACGCGAACGGACCTAAAACCATAAGATATCGCGTGCAGTCTATTCTATTGTTCTGTGAACTGAGTATGGGTCAATAAACGGTCTGTATGGGATTGATTGCAGTTGAAGTTTTTTTTAGCCATTTATACGTCAACAATCTCAATTGATAGTCAATTGTAAATATAGAAGTTATTTTTCTAGACATGCTTCTAAAAATATTAAATTATTAAAATATCACTTTTATACATTTTACTTTAACAACCTCCGTCAGGTTAATAACAGCATTTGCCCACTTTTACGCTATAGATGCCCACTTTTATGTGAAGATGCTGGAGGTCTGTCATTAAAATTTATCTCAAATTCATAAGAAGCATTCTGTTGAATAACAGCGTTTAATTTGCAATCAATTATATATTAAGTGCACTTTAGCATAAGTATCTACATATGATTGAGTGCAATGAGCAATCGACTACCACTATTTGTCAGCTAATAGCATGTATTTTATTTCAAGAAACTTATTGACTGTGTGACATTTAGCAAACAAAAATACAATTGGAACAACTTGTTCTATTATCATATTATATTAATCAAGATACTATTTACAACTAGAGAGAATGACATGTCTATCTGATCGCAAAGTGATTAATCTTTCTGTCAAAGAAGCAGGACAATTTAATTACCTTAACAAAGTGGTGATAATTATCATTTAATTTGTCCTACAAGATTGGGTAAATTAGTTGTACTTTGTTGTGATGCAAATAAACAGTATGTAGTTTTAAGTTTCCTTCTTTGAAAAGCGGCTAATAGATTTCATTAAGATACATATGAAGATGATGATTACAAGGAGGTGAACAAATTACTTTATAGTATGAAAGCTATGAGTATCAAATGGATATTTGATTTTTAGTTTAGATATTAGAGAAATTGTTTGTCTGATTTGCCTAGAACTACAATTCAAAATCAATAGAACTAGTCAAGTAAGAAATAATGCCCGATTCCCAATACCGTCTGCTTGTCTGCTTCGCGTTGAGAACTTTGACATAAAGCTGAGATCGGAACATAGGATATGCGTGTATCCAATCACAATCGCTCTTTGAGCGCGTGGCTTTCGGTTGACAAACGTAAGAGACTCGTAAATACACGTAAGAACATTACTCAGAGCGAAGCAGAAATCAAAACAATTGAACTTTTGCTTCACTTTGAAGTTTGTGAGAATTTGTTTGCATTCAAATTTTGAAAAAAAACGTACGTCAGTTGAAATAATTTTTTAAAATCGTATTTTCCATTTAATTTGTCAACAAAATACAGCTGACCGACAATTCAAAAAAGAAAATGACAGAAGCCATGAAATCAGTTCCCGTAATGATTGTCAAAGCAAGGCAGACAAAGCGGTATTGTGAATGGGGCATAATGAAAAAAATCCATTTTTTAATTAGTATACCTAATGATAAATTTAGAAACAGGACAGGAACAAGTAATTAACAGAGGAACATTAAAAATTGTAAATCAAATGACTACCTAAGATTGAATCCCCAAAACTGATCTTCTAAAAGTAAACAAAGAAAATGCAGGACGACCTAATTTATTTTGCGGATTCAGCAAAAATCTCTTGTCAGCTTGTACGTCGTTGAAAGTATCTAAATTACCTATTGCTTACTGTCTCCACGTACACAAATCAGTTTCGTAAGTGATGAAGTGTACAAATCTACACACATTCCTACCTCAACAATTTGCTTGAATTAAAACGAAATAACAACCACAAGTATGAACTTTCAACCTAATGCATGTGTTTTCGCAAAATATACATTTTCCTTTAAATTTTCATTCGCATGTGCAAGCGAGTCTCTAATTTACTCTGCGGCACATGTAAGTATGTACATATTCGCATAATTTTCTACCCAGCCACCGCATTAAATCCACCCCATTTTGTAACGGACAGGTGAGCGGTGATCGTCATTAAATCGATCATAACAATTGCTTAAGTCGTGCCTCCCAGACACTCACCGACTAACATACTGACTGACAGGCCGACAATCGATTGCAGTCTGATCAGTGTGAGTACTGCATGCAGATATTCAAATTTATATTACTTGTGCTTTTTTTTTTCCTAATCAGCCATTGTGGTGCTGAAATATGGAATAACATTTGGTAAACAAACAAATTTCATCACCTTTTTGGTATTTAGAATTGATGATCAAGGATACGATCGTCTATATCTTTTGATTAGTCATACAGTTGGATATTTTACGCATGCAAATCTTAAGAACATCGCAAAAAAGATGTTCAAAATACTACGATAGGTTTGTGTTATCAATTATCGAGAATGACATTTAAAATTAAAGCAAACGATTTGCATGTCATTATACCTCACCGGGGAATGGGATTCTACTTTTCGGCTTTAGGTCAAGTTTAACAAATTTGAAATTAATAAATCTGTTTTTTGCTTATCACTGTCATTAGTAATGGTACTGTCCCGAATATTAATAGACACCCCATGACTGTCTACAAATGTGACAATGAGAAATAGAATCTGCTATAAGTCATTCAGTAATTATTAGATATTAATGACCAACACTTTTAAAAGAAGTTTGATGTCTTTTTTGTTTATGATTGAATTAGAATGGGATTAGGATGATAAGAAAGATTGTGGAATTTGTAATCTATGTACAGGGTGTCCCAGTAATCAAGGTGAATATCAAATATCAAAAAAGGACAGAAAGAAAAAAGTTTCCGATATTCTTTATTTCAATAAATAAAGTAAATGTGACAAAGTCATAAAGAGTAAATTTTTCAAGTGATTTTAGCTGGGAAATACTACGTTGTCACCCACTTAATTTCTCAGAAACTAAAAGACTTACGATACAAACGTTTTGCAATGCGATGAACGCATGAGTGTACTAAAAATGTTTTTTGTATTTGTACCTATCGCCTATAGGTTAGGTTAGGTTTATGGCGCTGCACTCAGGTCAGCACTGACCCATTGTGTTACCTATAGGGGGCTTAGAAAAAGTACCCCTTACCCATTTAACCCATAAATATCTGTAACAACATCCCATGGTTCTAATTACTCGTTATCCGTATATACAAACCATCCTAATATTCTGATGAAATTCAGTAACATGTCGGTATTGACGTTGGAGAGTTCTCCTAGATCCTGAAAGAAGTGCTTGCCGAGGAATTTGTACCTGGAATGTTGGAGTCCAGGGCATTTGCAGAGGAAATGGGCAGTGTCCTCTATAACCTCCTCATCGCCGCATCCTCTACAGAGTTCTTCTTCTGTCCGACAAAAGTTGGCCGTAGTTGTTTTGCAGTTTTGCAAGTGTCTAGGGACTTCCATCTCAAGTTCGCCTCTCTCATAGCCAGTTTCTCTGATTCGGTCAGTTTAAGTCAGTAATTCATCGCCGATAACTGCACCAAAACTTTCACCAGTGATTGTTTGACGAGTTTTAATCTAATATTTATATACCTATCTTCTTTTTTTAGTCTATAGCACAAGTGGCATCTGGAAGAAGCTTCTTTATGCGCCTTCCTATCAACGTAGTGCTAGCCAATGCCGAAAATCAACCAATTGTCAAAATGACTGCCAGGGAATTTATGTTTGGTTATAAATCATCGATAACCACCTTGGGTAACACATTCCTTCCCGGCTGGATATACTTTGACAAAGTCGGCCTTATCGACCGGGTAAGTCCTAAATAAATCCTTTAATGTTTAATATTTTAGACCAAAATTTATTCTGCAGATGTACGATTTCGATACCGATTATGAAACATTCCACGATGGAAGTAAGAACCCAAGCCTCTCAGGCCTATATGCGACGTATCGTGGTTCACCGAACCTCCCCCAGTGGGACGGAGAACATTGCAGCAACATAAATCTTGCATCAGATGGTACCAAATTTAAAAGTTTCATACAGCCAAATGAATCAGTTTTATTCTTCCGTAAGAGTATGTGCCGTCCACAGAATTTGGTAAGTGTACTTAAAAATAGCAATTCATAATCGCAATTATTGGCCACATTTTGGGTGGTTGACATCAAGACAATGTACGTCATACATTTACGCCTTACTACCATCTTTGGTGGATTGTTTTTTTTTTTGGCAAGCAAATTACTCAAAATATAATTCTTTTTGATTGCAGATACGTGTTGGAGATGAAATTGTTCTGAACAATCTAGCCGGATACAAATATGTGTTTGAAGAGAATGCCTTGGACAATGGCGAAGTTGAAGAAAAAAACAAGTGCTACTGCCGACAAGGTGAGTTTCTTTCCCTATTGCTATTTTGCTACCCCCACATTTATTAAAATGTAGATAGTCAACAACTTACTAAAAGTAATTAAAGTCAATTTCCCAGATTTTATGTTTCCTTATTTGTAAAATTAGAGTAATTAGACTAGCTTTCCATGAAACTAATTTGCTTTGCATTTCTATAACCTACCACAACCGTTTTTCCGGTTCTCATAGCGTTTTCCGTTTATCACTAGAGAACTATTCACTTGATAAATATTTTCCATGTATCTGGATTTAATTGAAGTGCGATATTTATATTTGTATACGGATTGAAAAATGTAAACAAACACTGATTGCTGCTTAAGTCACCTACTATATGCATGCGGTGAATTATAATGCGAGTTTATTATTGAAAATGAGTGAGCTTCGCAGGTCGGCTGTGTCTGGTTATGTATGTATGTATCTCTGTGCGAAACACCACTTGATCTGGCGCTCTAATCAAAATTCCACACAGCATATTCTAGTTTACACCCCGCGACAGAAAAAATATCGCACGTTTCGGGTCATGTGTTTTCGGCACATATTTTTACTCGCATAAATAAGTTAGAATTCAAAAATATTCTGGCACAATAAACGCATCTAAATTGTCTAATTTATCTCAGTTTACAACGTGTCATCATAACTGCTAACACGTGAACACTTATGTACATGTACATCGACTTCCGTCCTCTGACATAAGTATACACACATCCACTCCGCCCTGAAATATTTATTAAAGTGAATTAAATCGCCTTCACTAGTCATCACCTCGTTCAAACAGCGACCGGAAAATGACAAACGACATTCTGTCGTATTAGCTATGCTGGCATACAGCATATACCTAAGCTTCAAGTATGTATCTACATCTTGAAATCATGCAATTTAAGTGCAGCACGCGACAATGATCATATCGTTTTCAGTACATTTCCATTAAGGTACGAGTCTCTAATTATGGAAAATTTATCTCTATATCACCGTTGAAAGTGGAAGTTTTTGCGTGTGTCACCATTACTAGTCACAAATTCACCAAGTCAGTATCTTTCTTCTCTCTCAATTGCAGGTTACTGTCAACCACGCGGACTTATTGACGTCACAGATTGCTACTATGGATTCCCCATCTCACTAAGTTATCCACATTTCATGGATGCCGATCCTGGTCTAATGAATAACGTAACTGGTCTAAAGCCAAACAAAACTGATCACTCAAGTTATTTCATTCTTCAACCGGTAAGTAGTTTTATTAAAAATGATTGCCTAAGTCAAGGTGTGCATCATGCTGTAGTGTCACTCACTCTGTAAGTCATTAATATGCAGAAAGGTGTCCAGTATTCCTTCATGTAATAGAATATTAAGTATACTATTGAGTCGTATATTTTTGCTCGTATTTGCTAGTTACCGACGAACTTGATATCGACCTAATTTCTTTGTTTGATTTCAATTTAAGCAAAGGCACAAAACTTTTCCTTTTTAATCAGATTATCTCAAAATTTCAGATCTACAAATCTAAACTTAAAAAAAACTTTGATTCTGGTCTCGAAACGTGTTACAGAGTACTTTTCTCGAATAATTATTCATTTCATCATAGATACGAATGCAAGATTATTATTCGCACAAATACACGAATGGTTGTGAAATACTAGATGTTGCTGGGAAATAAAGCCCTACATAGTTTTTCTGCTCCAAATTTCTTTGATTCGATACAACATTTATCGAAATAGCAATTTTGTCTCTAGTCCACTGTCGACTATCTATTTGTAGATTGTATACAACAAAAAAAAAACAGCATTGCGTTTTTTTGCACAGTGTAACTAGTTTCTGTTCACTTGAGTGATCGATTGCTCAATATTTTCATGAAACCATTACTTGAACCTTATGGAAGCATGTAACCATTAATTGGCTTATAAGGAAAAATTGCTGATCAATGTTAAAGCAGAGTGGAAAGATTTACTCTGGCATTAATAGCATTTCAATGGAATTTCAACTGCAAAGCCAACGGTCGCTCCACCAAGTGAAAAAAAAAAACTAATCAGCAAAAAATTCCACTTCAAGGTGACATTAATTAAATAAAGCACTCCGATGTCAACACCGCGACTAGATTTTTAATTTATCTCAATAAAAACATGTTTTACGACCTTTCCAAATACAGTATCGTTTTTTTTTTTTTTTGTCATTATTCTAGGACTCTGGTCTCCCACTAACCATCTCGGTGAAGATTCAAATCAACATGCACATGCGAAATGTACGCAACATGAACAAGGTCGCACGTTTTAGCGAACTTACCTTCCCAATGCTTTGGTTTGAGATTGTAAGTAACCATATTCTATATAAATCACCTTTCGGAACTCATTAATCAGTCGACTGCATCGTTGCATTCTCTTCTAGACCATGAAAGAACTGCCATCGTCGCTAAGCAATCGCTTCAACTTCTACCTCAATTATTTGCCATATATAGATTACATTGGTTTCTGGGGCGGTTTAGTGTTGGGCATTGTATTCCTTGTGTTTGCTATAACACGAGCCACGGTGAAGATGTCGCATTTCACAAGTATCTCAGAGAATGGAAAATCATATGCGAAGGCGAATTTACGCTCTGGTGTTTATAACCCATGCGAAATGAAGCTTATCGAAACGAATGAAAAGGAGAAGTTACCCAAACAACAAGTCGGTATCGAAACAGAAAAGGCAGCTATGTTGTACGAAATAGATTTGAAGGCTCATTCGGGTAAATACACTTTGGAGGATGAACCTGCTTTGTCCGATGTAGATCAAGATGAAGGTAATGGAAGCGATACATTGAGTCAACGGTCCAGTAGTGCAATCGAAGATGAATATCTGACAGATGAGACGGGGAGCACAGAAAAACTACATGCCAACGATGAAAATGCGGTAAGCACATAAATAACGTATGTACATAAAAAGGCTTTCAATTGTTTTTAAAGAAAAAAACTATTCTTTGAGATATAGCCAATTAAAATAAGGGACCTCATTCGTTGATTCAGGAGATTTAATTTTAGGAAGCATTTACTACACAGTAGGTAATAAAATAATTCCATCGCATGACTACTCAGTAACAGTCTACAGTTTATACATTTTAAATTACGAACACAATTTCAACTTCTTGATAATTTAGTTCTGGATGAATTTTATTATTGATTTTTTCAAACAATTGAAAAAGAAAAAGAAATAAAGCGCTTGACTGGATCGAACGTACTTTCACCTTTAAGCTGTTAGTTGGAAATGAATGAACTTTAAAAAAAAATATAAAAACAAATATTTTTTTCAAATTCTTCATAAAATTAAATGCCATATTTTTATTCATTAAATCTTACCCACGTTTTGATTTTGACCAAAATCCATTGAATATTAACCGAGAAATGGCCGTATTTCTAAAACCAGTTAATAAGTAAAGTACCGTTATATGTTTTTTTTAGCCAAAAACGTGGTACGCCATTTTATGGCATTTGTCTAGGCTAGCTCATATATGAAATTTAATCAAAATCTTTAGAGCCGTTTTTGAGCAAATTGGCTACAACCGCTTGACCCTGAAAAAATTCCGTTATTATCAATTTTAGCCAAAAATTTGGAGCACCATCTTTTAGCATTAGCACAGTTTTATACACACTAAAAATTTGAATGAAGTCGGTTGAGCCGTTATAACAAATTTTGACCAAAATGTTGTAAGCCATTTTATAGCATGTATCTAAACTAAAAATGTATGGCCGTTTTCCAGTAAATCAGTTTTTTATCAATTTGGCTATAAGTAAAGTACCGTTATTAACGCTTTTGGACAAAAATGTGGTACGCCATCTTATGGCACTTTGCTAAACATGAAATTAAAAAAAATCGTAGGAACCATTTTCCAGCAAATCTGGTTTTTGTAAAATTGGCCTTAAGTAATGTACCGTTAATATTAGGACTAGAACAAAAAAAATTAGTTTCCCCTCTAGGAATTACCCCACAGACCCTAGATATGAAGTTTGATCAAAATCCGTTTACCCATTTAGGCTGTAGCCTCGCTGACAGACAGACAGACAGAATTTTCAGACCCACTTTTTTCGACTTCTTTATTAAGGTAATATCAGAATTTATCAAAATCGATATACGATAACCGGGAAAATTATTTGCTGTCGAATGCATCTGCCTATTATGGCCTGCTTAAGTAATTCCAATGCACTGAAAAAAGCTTTACGTAGAAATTTTGACATTTTCTTTCAACTATTACAGTACTGTCTTAGGGCTCAACTATAGAAGAATAGCTTCGCACGGCCACGTCTGTAAAGACTTATAATAAAAAATGTTTGTCTTTTTTATTCACTTATCAAAGAGCAGATTCATTGCTCGAAAATTTGACAGTTTCTGAAACGTTTTTTGTAACGTACAAGATTCTTAAATACGAACATAACTACATATATAACAGTGACTTCCGATGTGTTACTTTTAGCTTCCATTTGGGACTTAATGTTTCCATAAGGTATTAAAGGATCTAAGAAAATCCATAGAACTTCGTGCTAAATTTAAATTGTAAAGTGTATAATTTGTGGGCTTCTTACTTTTATGATGTGGAAAAGTAAAGCTGCATTACTTGAGCAAATGCATTGCCCAACCTAATAAAGGACTGCATTTGGAATAAGAACATGTCAGAAACATAGAACAAATTACGATTTCCTTCTAAGTTTGGTGAAGTGCCATGAGAAATTTTATATTTTGGCAACAAAACTTATCTATTTGATAATATGTGTGCAAGAACTCTGAGAGAAAATGCGGAAGCGTTAATTTTTGTATGGCTTACGTAAGTTGGAATTAAGCCTCTGAATGCTATAGTACATAAGTATATGACTTCACTAATGCTTCGTTAACATTTACTTCATATGTAAAGAGCTAGTTCATTCACACGCTGAAGGTGAGGGCATTATGTACGAGTCAGCCAAAAAAAAGCATACCTACCACACGATTAGAATTACTGCAACTATGGGTAACAGTAACAATGCATTCAAGGTTGGACCTCTACTATGACTAGCTTACTGTATTGTGTCTGGTAGTATAAGAAGTTCCCTACATTATGCGACTCATGCAAATACTACACTTTAACACATACATAGGTGCAATGAGCTAAAAATAACAAAATAATTGTACTCATACAAATTAAAACTTTTTGTTTTTCTTGATGAAAACCACGAAATCATAAACATATCATATTTTTGCCCACTGCAGGCACTTGGTGTCATGCATATGAGCCGGTCATGTAAAACTTACCACTCCCAATGTAAGGTAGATTAATAGATTTCGTTTAAAAAAAACTTATGCAGAGTGTTGTTACCACGCATTTTACATTAAAGAAATTTAACATTTAATCTTACTGCTAAAACATTATAAAATTTATATTTAACAGTAAATTACAAAAAAATGGATTAAATTTATATATGACAAAAACGTCCAATCAAAGAATAAGAGCAAAAAATAAAAATATAAAAATATGCAGTTGCTCCATAAAGAAAGAGCTATACATATGGAGTAGGGTTAGACCGGGTAAATGTAAACAGGGGTAAATGAGAACATCGGTTATAACTTTAAAAATATAAACGTTACAGAACATGTGACAACAGATGTCATTCGATCCGAACTTTAACCTGCAGCTGCAACATGGTCTATGCCAGTGTTGCCACAATGATACCAAAGTATCAAAAGTGAAACTTTTTAATCTTAATTTGGACGTGATACTTCGGTTTCTGTAAAATGCCTATTTTGATACTTTTTAATTTCAACAACAAATTACTAAAATATACCAGGCAATACTTCAATATTCACTGAACTGTGAGTCGAATAGGCGAAGTGCAACTCAAACCCGACGGACTCCACGATAGAAATGATTATTTTGTAATTTTTTGATATTTTATTTAAATATTCTTTTAGTTGACATGGCGCCGTTTTGGATGGATAGATTTTTTTGTAAAAGAATTAAGAATATTCATGTTATTTTAAGCATTGTCGTTTGTCTTCAAGTTTTTAATATTAACAAAATAATAATAATGGCAGGTTTACTCATAAGTCCTGCTATGATACCTTTTGATACTTTTCTTCTGCCTGCGGAGATACTTTTTTCTTAAGTCTTGTGGCAACACTGGTCTATGCTTCGTATGGAAACGAGTCAGTTCGATAATCGTGTTGTGGCAGAAGGTTGTACTTTTTGTCTTCTATTACACTCATTCACGTTTACCCCATGGATTTTCTAAATGACAGTCTACGTCATGAATGAACTGTATTCATTTACTCCGAATTGGGCACTTTTGTGAAATTGTTGATGGGGGAAATGTAAACAGCAAATATTAAGAGTTGTATTCAATTTAACTATATTTCATATTGTTTCCATGATAACAGTGTACATTCTTTATAAATTGTGATTAGTATCATCTAAATCCGACAGAAAATACAAACACCAGAAAAAAAATAAGGGAAGAACTTCGGAAAAAATGTGTTCACGTTTACAATTACCCGGTCTAACCCTATAATAAATGAATGGCTCTATGAATAATAAATATTATAAATAATATGTGCAATAAATAATGAAAGATACTTCTTCAAACTTTAAGAGTTGAGGCATATCAAGCTTATAAGATATGTATTATATGTATGAGACTCGTTGCAGGCTTCTAAAATCTTTAAGCGGAGTAAGTGAAATTTGAAAAATTTGGTTTATGAGATTTACAGTAAACTTTTTCCAAATACTACAATTAAAATAGTAAAATTATTATTATCATTTTTTTTTTAATCATTTGGTCATTTGTAAAATACATAACCACGTATTCCGAAGAAATGTTTTTTTTTTATGGCAGCAGCATGCCCTATTACGAGTATGTATTTCTTAATCTCGTTCTCACAGTAGTTTAAGATTAATACTGACTTTTTCTGACGTGTATTGTCCATTTGCACATTGAATTTTATTTCCGGTTCTTACATTTGTTGTAAACCCAATAAAATGCGACTATTATCAGCAAAATTTGACTTTGCGGAAAAGTTGACAAGCTCTGGGACATTTCGATCAACTTTTCCGAGCTTCTGCTGTATTTCTAAGTAGTTGCCGGCATTTTAGTTGTATCTAAGCCGTAGTCTTCCATTTAAAAACGGACAGTATTTCCATAGGTATTAACAAATTTGTACATCTAGCTAAACAATTTGACAGTGAATAGGGATACAACTAATCAATTAATCAATCCCAATTATGATAAGCCAATAAACTTATTCGTTCTCTGACCGTGACCTCCATTAAATCGATAACTACCTTTACACGCGCGCGAAGTGCTGTTAAATATTCATAATTCTTTCATTCTGACGTTTAAATTTATTTTATCATTGTTATAATCGTAACCTAATGTGGTGGTCGGCAAAATGTATTAATGAAAATTCATTAATAAATTCCACATGGTTATAGAGAAACTATTTTTATTACAAACACCCGATACAGACCTCCCGTGAGGAAGAAGGCGGGTATAGAAACAACAGCGGGCACGCGCAACAATTGTTGTTGTTTTCTCTTCGCTTTTATGCTACGAGAATTAGCATTTATGTTTTTTGTTTATCAGTACTACCCCAAAAGAAGTGTGGCTCTGAATATTTAAAACAAAATCAGTTGGGTAAAAAGAAAAAGGTTTTGTCGTACCACAACAGCTAGAGCACGTGTATAAGTATTTAGAACTTTTTTTTTAACTAATTAATTATAGTGGATGCCACGAAAGTAACGGTCTTCGGGACGAATTTTCGGCGCCCACCTGTCTCTGGGGAGATCAGAGAACGAACATTTTTTTTGCCACCGTCTTTCTGTGGAAGCATAAAAGTTTTTAATCAGATTAGACCGCATATGTGAATTTAAAATCTGCAAGTGTAAAACTGGATTTAAAAGAAAAAGAAAAAAACTTTAACGAGCTAAGTTTTGCATAAACCATGGGTGCTTATAAAATTTTGGATTTGCAAGTTTAGAAAGAAAAGAATAGATTATAGGTTAAATGGACGAAGAAAAAAAAACATGATAAATTGCCTTAGCTTTAATTAATATTCAGCTCGTGTTAAGATTTGTTAATTTATGTCCTTAAATTTGCACTTAGAAACATTTTAAGAATATTATCTCATCTTTAGAAATTGTGTTCAATACTAAATTTTTTTTTTTATCTTTTCAGACAACTCTCAGCTTTGGAAGTAGTGGCTTTGAATCACCCGGTGTCAGTGAAGATCCAGAACACTGGCCGGTTAGCGAAATAGCGATACACGTCGAAGACATTGGTGGTGAAGTATTTCCAACTCTCCGAATAGTCGAAGAGGGTGAAGAAGGACATCCGGAAAGCCATAATCCAAGTGCGATTATCCAAGATAGCAATGTGACGTTAAAGAGACGATTAGAATAAGTCTTTAATAATCTGACTTGGGTGTGAATATTTATGCTTAATTTTTCTCTGACAATTTAATCTCATTTCGGTTTTTTCCCATAACTCTTATTCCCATTTTATGCTATCTCTGTAATCTGTGATACTGTAATGGGTGATATTCCATACTTACATCACTCAATCTATTAAATCGTATTTCAGTTAAAAACAAGATTCTCAATTTAAATCATAAATAAGATAAAACCATATTGTAAGATATATACATACGTTTAAATAATTTTTTTCCTCCAAATTATACAGTGTACTTACTAAATTTATTTTTACAAAATTAAGCATAAATGCAAAATCAAAAGCAAAAAGATATTCAAAGCCAAATTAATAAATTCTACATATTTTTTTATATGTAAAATTTTAATTAAAAATTAGGATAGCTACAAATCATATAATTTTCTGCCTCTGTGAGGTAAATCCCAAAAAATAGTAGATTATTTAAAGGCAAATTCAATGACGGCTCACACAGCCTACATATTTTCATCAACTAGACTACGCATAGGCATAATTCCTCAAGAATTTATATTCTTACTAAAAAATAATAATAAAGAGTTGGTTAAGGCAATAGCGGTTTTTTTGAAATGAGTGTTAAGAGACAAAATATGTTTTAGAAAAAATTGTATTGTTTACTACTTTCTTATTAATATTATTATACATACGCTGTGATTATAAGTATGTGCATTTTTTGTGAGAAGTTACGAACTGTTGTTGTGATGTTGTTTTTGTTTTTCTAATTGTAAGATTAAATATAAATGACCTCAGCGACTTTTCTATCGCACAGAATTTATACATATTTATAAGTTTAATTATATTTATCTATTAAGGATAGTTTTTAAAACTTTTTGTATTCATTTTTGTATGTTAGGGTGTAACTTATAGTTCTGAATAGCAAGAAAAATAAATGAAGAAAAATATATTGGATTTGTTGAATTATTTAATTAAAAATCGATTCTATGAGTGGATATGCATTAAATAAATAAATTCCTGTACATAATTTTCGTCGATCATCTCAGTAAATACTTTGGTATCACCTTGTGATTTATTAGAATGGAATATATGATAAAGATGTTAAATGGGCAAGACGCACAGAATGAATGCATAAAAGTGGAAGGTAGTCTTCTACTCCAGATCATACCCTCGCTGTTAGGGAAAAGAAGAATATATGTAAGTATGTGTTCAATATCTGCAGAAAGAATTTTGCCAAAATTTTTGAATTGTTGAAATCTTTCAAGATATCGAGAATGTCCATCTGTCAGGTTATGAGTCGTCGTAAGTAAAGTACTGACAGATGTCCATATACATACATATATAGACATACAGGAAATGGTCGTCACGTGAAAGACTATTGTCGGTCAACAACAGCCCCCCATTACTCCCCTTTTACTGTATGAATTCGTTTTCTTAATTAATTTGAGTACGCGCTTCTGTGACAAGGAACTTACCTTAACAGCATCCATCACATCCATACCTAGAATCTGGAGCCTGATACGAGCAAAGGCAGGACATGTGTTAGGGTAAAAAGCAGTCATTTATCAACCGATAAAGCTCAAAGCCTGAAACTTCGCCTGATTATTGTGGAGCAGTAGTAGCAGTGTGACGCACTCACACGTCCACTTATCAATTATACAACAAATAGGAAAAAAATGTTGTAAGCAAATACATACTATGAAGTTCTTCATTTACTCTTCAAATCTATGTATATTCAGGCAAAACTCAATAATTACAACTCGTGAAAAGGGAAAATTCGAACATACTTTTATTTGTAAAAACTGCTCAGAAATTAGAAAGCAAAAACCTAATTTTCAACTTGGAAATTTGAAGAAAAAAATCAAATTTTTGAGCTAAAAAATAAATGAATCAGAAATAAAATCACACTTACACATGTATTTCTACCGATTAAATCGGTGTTTGTTAAAACAACATAAGTGAAAAAAAATTTATAAAAAAATATTTAATTAAATTAAATTTTTGTTGGGTAAAAATCTTCTACGCTAAGTATATTTTTTGTTATGTTGTGGGGATTTATTTTTTCTGAAATTATGGGTGAGCATGATCTACCGGTGGAAGCATTACTCCTACTTGCGAAGGCAACAAGCCATTTTTTATACATTTTTGGACGCTACCACTTTGCAGAAAATGTACAGTCAAGATTTTCCAGCGCTCGGAATTATATTTCTAACCTAACTGCATGACACTGACAAGTAGGTCCACGCGATTTACTCAAGAACCGTAAGTACTACACGAATAAGACTAAGATGAATGATGCCCTCAATCAAGCGCATCTTTTGAATTGGGTCTCAGCAGTTTGCTGTTTTTGGTGAAAAATTAAAAAAAAAATATTTATTGATTTTTTATTTTAATTGTAAAAAAATCCGAATCCGGATAAATATGCAGTATTTTTATAAGTCCCGTTATTATATTCTTGCATTCCATATTACAAATTTAATTTCAAAGTGGTGTGGGGTAAGTTGGGCCAGGTGGAACAAGTCGCCTTCCTGAGCTAGAAAATACATAACACGATTCTACTGTACTTATATACAAACTTTTGGGTAAATCGATCAATCTTTCGTTTTATTCTTTTAAATATTAACTATTTGCTTTAACGAGTTTCTATTTCTGTTCAAAATAAAAAGTGTTGCACTATTTTTGAAGACATTTAAAGCCTGGGGCCCAACTATGTAACTCGATTCTACTTTTGATTCTATTCTAAAGTGTTTTCCGATTCTAGTTTCAATTGGCACTATGTATGAAAGTAGAATCGAATGTTAGTAATGCCAACTTTTTCGCACCAAATTTTCGAATTTCGTTCGAGTATCGCATTTTACTGACATAAGAAAACGTCATACAGAGAAGCAAAACAATCATTAATTGAGGAAGCAATAACAAGGGTAAAATAATAAGCATATTTGTGGGTAAATAAAAAGTTTTTGAACAATCATTGAAGTAAAAGAAAGATGAACAGTGTCGCAATTTGGTTTTGGGCTTATGAAAATGAGGAACACAAGGAACAAATTGATAGAAGGCGTATACGAGATGAATCCAATATTAGCTCTTTTGACAAATTCTTCCATGAAAAGTTTGAAGTTTGCCTGTCCTCTGGGGATTTTAAATATCCTTTCGATATATCCGGATGGTTTTGCATATATTAAACCATTGTCTCGAATTGAGATACTTTTGTGTTTGTGGTTTTAGATGATTCCCTAAGCAGAAAGTATATTTTGAATAAAATTATTATAAAATGATATATTTCATCAAATTTGTTCTTTATTTAATACATACCATTACATTACACTACACATTACAAATTTCCAATATTTTAAGTAAATTATACTTACATTTCGCTTAGTTTTTGGGATGAATACGACCTGCTCGTAAACTAATTTGCATTAGAATAAAAAATTGCGAATGCGGATGACTTTGACAGGAACTTTCGAGATATGTAGTACCAATTTTCCGAAAAAAAAAGGCAATTCTAGATATATTCGATTTTAGTTTTGTCAGAGGTTGCTATACAATTACAGAGTTGCTATTTTGCGAATTCGATAATTTTTATTGTAGAATCGAGTTACATAGTTGGGCCCCTGCTATTACATATTTTTAGTTTTTTTTTAAATGGCATAAAGAAGTCAATTGTTTATTCTTTCCATTTGTCTTAGCTTCATAGTTGTATTATGAATAGGTAGATATTTATGAGGCCACAAAAAAAATCATGTCCAACTAGCCCCGCCCTACCCTATGTATGTCAGGATACACTTTCAAATTTATTTGCTTCTAAGCATAGTCGTTGCGCCGCTGTTTTTCAAAATAAGCGATATTAGACAAAATATTAGAAAAGTTCCAGCAAAAGCACAGCCAAATTTGGCTACTTTATTGGTTTTTCTATTTTCTTTTTCAAATCTAAAGAATTATAATTTTTTGAAAAAGTTCTGAATTTCAAAATATACTCTAATATACACCATTCAATATCCATTTAATTTTATTTTATGGGTTAAAATGTTTAAAAGATTTACTATGAAGTGCGGATTCCAGAAGGTTGCTTAGGTTTTGCACAATACTGCCTACATATGTACATATGTACAGGTATATATGAATGTAAGAATTATTATTATTATTATTACAATATAAGTTTTTGAACATATAAGTTAATTACATATTTTATATACAAAAGATATAAGCTCTAGCTACCAGGGCTTCGGCTTTACGGCGAATTAAATCTTATTATCTAGTTTTAATACTAACATGATTTTGTGTACTGTCTTTATGTTCGTTTCTGAAATTTCGCTTAATAGCTCAAGAAGTTTTTTATCTGAAATTTTTTTAATGGCTTCGTTGACTTGGTTGTTCGAGTACGTGGTCAATTCTTTCGAATGTCTCTATTCATTCATTCTTTATTTTGAGTGCTGTCAGTAGTAAAATAAACATTTGCTCGGTGATTTGTTTTTATACCCTATCCTAAGGGTATATTAAGTTTGACACATAGTTTGTAACATAGAGAAATATTAAAGATAGACCCAACAAAGTATATATATAAATGATCAGCATCAATAGCCGATTCGATTCAGCCATGTCCGTCCGTCCGTCCGTCCGTATGTCACCAGTTTTTGGGCCTTAAATTTTGAGCTAGGTTGATGAAATTTTGAATACGAGGTCTTTGTAAAAGTAAGCAATACAAGTGTAAAAATTTTTAAAATCCGCCCACTGACACGCCCACTTTTCACAAAAATTAACTTTTTTCACTATTTTCATATGAAACTCGAAAAAACTTACTTGAGCAAATATGTAGATATTCACTTAATCTACAAATCGTCTATACATTGTATATGACCACGCCCACTTTTTAGGGGCGTTTACTTCCAAAATTAATTTTCGATTAAAAATATTAGTTTATAGGGCAAAATAGAAAATTTTATGAGTACATTTTCCACCGCCCACTGACACGACCAAATAAGATAGGCATAGGGTATCATACGATTCGCTCCCGGCGAATTGTAGCACTTTTCACTGGTTAATAATTAGAGTTGTTTTTAGATAAAATAAAATGCTGCTTTCTTTTGTGGACAGTACAAATGAATAGGACATCATAGAAAATGTAGAACAAGAGTAAAAAATAAAGTTGCAAACTAATTTCCTGCATTCACTCGTCTTTCCTTTGCAGTTTTGTTTACATAGAACTTGAGTGGGACTATTTTATTTATACGAATTGCCGGCCATCAGTTTTTCTAATTAGAACGTGACCTATACCGACAGGATCAGCAATTGTCAATTAAAGTTACTTCATTTAATTTTCTAGAGAATATTAAAAATATCTCACTATATTTACGTGTTTGTTAATCTATGCGCCAGGAAAATTTGTTCGAGTGAAAAATGACATTTGTTTCGAATGAATAGAATCTCAAAATACGCACAACAAATGAACTTTCGAATGTTTGGATGAACTTTCTATTCTTTCTATTCATTCGAAAGTCAAAATACAGTCTATGCGAATTCGACTCACTTTCGAATGAATTCGAATCTCAAATCTCTTCGCTGAGTACTTTTACAGCACTGTTGGTTGCATGACCCTTTTAAAATAGGTTTATTAGCATGGTCCTTGTTTGCATTGAACTCTTGTGTATACACAATCGAATCCTTAATAATCCAAGGCCGTTTTTTCCATACATTAAGATTTCATTGTGTAAGCACAGTTCAACACTAATCCTCGTCGCCACTTGTAAAATAGATGAATATATTCAATAAAACAATTTATATTTTTTATTTGGAATTCCACTCGCCGTCACTGCCTATTTACGTATGAAATAAATGTCAATGCACACCTTTCTGAATACACTTTACAGTATTTTATATCATAAAGGTGACAGTGGCGTCTAGTGTACACTACAGATACCAGGGTGGAAACGAGGGACTTGTACTTGTGATGATGGGAATGTTTAGGTCTTTCGCCCATGACACAGCCTTTAATAAAGTTGACGGATATTTTCTAAATTTTTTCTGTTTTAAGATTTTATTAACATCAGCATGAATTGGAGTAAGATCAGAAGAATTAATTTTTTTTACAATGAGGTATGTAAGGTAATCAACTCTTTAACTAAGTTTAGATACCCCCGCTTCTGTGAGTAAAGCTTCTAGTAGATCTTCTGATAACTTCGTGGAATGGTGTTGATACTAAAATTGTATTTCCTAAGTTTTGTCAAGAGTTTGATTTGGAATGATACATTTCCGTTTGGTTTTGCTGATGTTCTTGCAGTTAGTGTTGCAAGAAACTTGTTTATTGAGTCATATATGAGAGCATTATTAGAATCAGTGGCTTATGTTTGTGTAGAAAAATAATCAGAATTTATTTACATATTTCTCCCACTTATAACATAAACAAAAGAATAATTTCCGAAAATAAAACTAGTGGACTTGTAACACTTACATTTTTTACTTTATATAAAAAAAATAAACGTAGACATTTTCAGTCTTTTTCATTTTACAAGCCAACCATTTTGAAAAAGTTGTTACATACTTCAATACCAAAGAAGCACGCGGCATTAGCTGGAAAGGCTCGAATCATGACGGGTATAACACCTCGATACAGCGCGCTAGGACCATCTTTTTTCATCAACTCTACAAATACACTGCGAATTCCCTTTTTGTATGTACCCTCCGGAGCTTTAAATAAATAATACATTTTAAAGTCTTTATTGCAAAAAAGGAAAACTCTGTTACCCACCTGTTTGTAATCGACTCTTTAGCACATCTGGAGGCATTCCTAAAATCCAATATGCCATGCCAGCCATACCACCTGCAAATAGTGCACTCATAATACCTGTATTCTGACCTGCATTTCTTTTCTTAGCTTCGTCTTGTAAGTACTCATACACTAAGAAATACATTCCGTTGGCAGGAATATCTATAAAAAAAAGAGTATCTTGCATTAAATTTACGCATTTTTTTTTTTTTATTAAAGTTTAAAGGAAATCAGTAAATTTTGGAGAAATATCTCACAATTATTTTTTTTACAAGCTGCATTGTTAAATCAAACTAATATTTAGCTTAGTCAAAATTGCTTGCTGGCAAGGTTATTATTAACAAGCTTCTAAAGAAATAACCAAATGTAAAGTATGTGATTCTTTCTTTCTTTACGCAAAGCCCTATCAATGCTTCATCTTCTTCTTTCCTATACGGCAAGGATATGAACCAGAAAAGAAGGTCACAAGCCTTCTATTTTACTGCATCCCTAGACCCTACTAGTCAGCCAGGCAGGCTTTCTAATTTCGGATCACTTTGTCACAAAAACCATTTGAATGATGTTTTCGCATTTGTGAGACGCAGTTTTTTTTCGCGATTGTGTAGAACGTTAATTGATCCTTTTCGAAGGCGTTCGATGAATCCCTCCATTGAACATGATAATACTAATATAGCTGACCTTTATCTATGATGCTTGTTATGGGTTCTTTTACATGAAGGCTTTATCGAATCTTTCAACTTTTTATTCTATTAAGCTTGTTCCTCCTGTCTTCATTTGCCTCATACTTTTGTACATAGCCCAGCTTAGGGGACCGATGTGAATCAAAGATTGGACAGTACCGATACTTTGTCTTTTTAATTAATTCGGTAGCTATTCTCTTTCAAAGCGTCAACCCATACAACATTAAGTTCTTGTTTCAGAGATGTTTGCTATTCACTTATGATATCGTCAGCAATAAATAATGCACTTTGAAACCCGTCACTTTTCCTTCAGATAATCAATGTCTGTACGAAAAATGGAAAAGACTAAAAACACTAACTTTGATTGGGAACTGTTCGGTGATTTCTGTGGGTATATTATTCTTGTCTTTACTACCTTTTATGTACATGTCCATAATCATCATACTTGCCACTCATACCAAACTACTTGGTTGTCTATTAAAGGTTTTTCAAAATTAACCAACACAACATGTAAATCCTTTAAGGAATCACGATGTTGTTTCCATTATGCCCTGGTCATCAGATAACCGTATATTTTAAGCGATCAACCACCTAATACCCGCTCATCGATCTTCATGGTGTGTGGCATCAGTTTGATGGAACGGTAATTATCGCAGTTTTGCGCCTCGCCCTTTTCTTTGTACAAAAGAAAAAGATAAAATTCCCTCCACTGATTAGGGAATCAAAATCGTAAGCCATCATCGATGTCTTCCATCTTTTTCAAGAACCCAGAGGATATCTCGTCTAGCCCAAACGCTTCTGAGTTATACTTGAAAAGTATATCCAAAGAAAATTCATTAGCAATACTGTTGCCATCTCTCAGTTTGGACGAACTTCTTTTTTTCGCGAAACCTTTGCAACTTTTATACATTCATAGTTAGATATATATGTTTATCAATTTAGATTGCGAAGAAGAACTAATCTCTATAGGTTGCCAGTTAATGGTAACTCTTATCTGCGTTTCAGGATAAAGCTACTTTTATGAAAAAAAAAAAAAAAGAAGGCAATTTCAGATGGACGAGGCTATCGAACTGAGTCACGTCCAAAAAGATGTGGCCAAGCCATAATCAGCTCAAAACAAAGGACTTACTTAATACAAGGGGTTCCAAATTCGATTCTACCTCGGCCCCACCTCTTCCAAGAGTCTGACAAACGTACAAAAGTATTTACTGTCATGAGAAAGCTCCTCAAAAAAAAAACTCTATGCCCTTCAGATATGGAGATATCGCATAAAAATGTAGGTCTCTTCTGTACGTGCACAAATATCGTAGTAAAAGTGAGAACACTGAACTGAATAAGACAATTATTTGTAATTGTCCGGCACTAAACAGGGCCAGACTTCGGACTCTAGGAGAATCCTTCTGCAATTCCAATAAGGAAAAAGTATTACTCAATTATTCGTATTCTTAAACTCAGATTCCCCATTTTTGAGGAAAGTTTTGAAGCAATTCCCCATTTCATAATCGTTTTCCCATTTTGACTTTATGTAAAAAATATAAAATCTGTTTTAAGAATCTGCTGAATCTAAAAATTTTAAAAACTCTTGAAGATAAAGCCGATTTATGGTGGAACGTTGGTAGGTTTTATACCAAAGAATTTGGTTCTCAAAACTTTATGCGCGTTTTTCTCTAAAGAGTGTTTTTACGACTGGCGCATGCGGTTACCTAAAAACTATTAATCCAATCCGTTCCAAATCTTAATACGTTATTCTATACATATATATACATATGGTATGAACTAGGATAAATCAAATCGGTGAAGATGTTCTTTACTTTTTAACTTGATTTGTGGCTAAAAAAGACGATTTTCAAAAAAAAATCCAAAGGTCAGCCATTTTGTTAATTTTTCTAAAACCGTTGAAATTTTTGGTTTCAGATGTTCCAGTGAGCGTAAATCACATGCACCACCGAAAAGAAGGGCTTTTGCTTGATCACAAAAAAACATCAACAAAAAATATAAATAAAAATTAAGTAAAATTTTTTTCTTCTTTTTTAAGTCTTCAAATATATGTATGCAGTTCATTTGTTACAAGCCTAAAAAATAATTCATGTTCATTTAAAAGCCCATTTAAAATCGTCAAAATTTGAAATCGAGAATGGGGGGGTCCCCTTAAGAATATAAATCAAACGAATTAGATGTAAAGGCCCTGACCCATAGAATCCGTCGACATCCGTCGACGTCGATCCGTTGTGCGTTGACGTTGAAGTTGACGTATTGCCGGATAGAACAGTCCCATAGAATCCGTCCCAAGCGTTGACAGTTTCTTTAATTCTCTCTCTGCTTCCACCAATGAAAATGCGTACTCTCAATTTTCTTATGCGTGAACTTCAATATGTGAATGCGTGAACTTAAATACGTGAATGTGTGTACTGACAACGGATCGACGGATTAAAAAAGTAGAAAGTAAACCTACTTTGTCCGTCGAAGTTCATCCATCCGTTGGTTATGGGCCGCCTCCCATAAGGTTGTGTGTATTTTATCGAGCTGTCAGTTAACGTCGACGGAACAACGGATTGACGGATTCTATGGGTTGGGCACTTAATTCTGGCTTTACACGACTGACATCTGTCACTATTTACGTCAATAAATGTCATTATCGGGTTGTAAATACAGTAGAAGTTCGGAAAAGTTGACTCTCGGAAAAGTTTATTTCACAAAAAAGTTTACCAAATTTGAGCTCCGGGCGTACGTTGCCTTAAAAAATTGACTTTTGGTTAACTCTTTAGAGTGTGACTTTTTTTTTACTTGCATTAATTTTTTTTATATCATAAATCTAAATCAACGATGTATAATACATAGATAGAAGCCAAGTATTCAGAAGAAATGCTTGTTTTTATGGCAACAGCATGCCTATCGATCAACTTAATCCCATTCTTACAAGTAGGTTAAGATTAATACTGACTTTTTCTGATATGTATTGTCCATTTGCACATTGTATTTTATTACTGGTTCTTACATTTGTTATAAACCCAATTAAGTACGACTATTTATGAACGAAATATTAATTTTCTACAGATTTCCAAAACTGTCCAGAAAAGTTGACAAGCTATGGGACATTTCGATCAACTTTTCAGAGCTTCTACTGTATGAACATATTTGTTATAGCCCTGATACTTTTCTGATAGAATGTCATAACTTGTTCGATGTTATTTTAGTTCAAAATGATTGCCATATTTTTATATGGAAGACCAATATTTTATGTATGGAAATCACACACTGATTGTATCGTGTCTCTGTTACGATCCACAGTTAAGACGATTTCAGTAGCACAAGGAGTTGCACCGTAGTTGTATCATGCCCAACGTACGAACTGAAGTATACTACTACTAAGGCTACCTATTTATGTAAAAGATAATACAAAGTTAAACCAAACATACGTTTTAGAGCACCTTCTACACACGCTTTGCAAATATTTCACATCAACAATTTCAACATACATACTCGTACTTTAGAAATCTACTCAACACTTCCAACATTGCAAAATCGTTCTTCTTTACAATCAAATAATTATTACGGAAATGTTATCCCGATGTGTACAAAAACAAAAATTGCACTTCTTTGCCCACACGATAAAAGAAAAGAAAAAAAAACAAACACAAATGTTCACTTACAATTCCACAACCCCGAGCCACTGATATGTAAATTTATTTATTTCTCGTTTAACAGGGAAGAAAATCCCTTCCCTTGAGAGCGTATGGAGCTGATTATCACATTAATATTTTTAAATTTTTCAAGCAATTTATCAACTTTCGTAATTTTTAAGTGCGATTAAGTCGATGGTGTTTGTAAAAAGTTCTCCATCGTGAGAATACTACTGAGAGAGAGAATACTCTCTCTGGGTCAGAGTGACCAGGGTGAATTAAATTGAAAGATCATTTTTATTATTTTTAACAAACATAAATAGCGGCAGATAAAAAAGGTATAATTAAATTAAAAAATTAATATCTATTCAATATTTCTGAACCAAAATAGTACAATGGTTGATGACAAATGCTATATACTTTGTTCCATAATTCTTCTAAAATATGTAATAGTTTGAATCATGATCTGGTCACACTGCTAGCAACGCTTATCACCATCTGAGGCACGGGTTTAACGTGCTCTATTGCGATAAGCCACATCCTTTACTGTATGGTCGTTGAATACCCGTCGTCACTTCCTTCTGTCGGGAAATGCCATGCAGTGCAAGTGGTAGAATAGTATTGCTTGAAATTTTACGACGATGGTGGCTTAATAGCACATTATTTTGCTTCTTTAAATTTGTTGTATTTTTTATTTAAAAAAAAAGGAAGGTGCACCATGAAGCATTTTGTGGACTTTTTGATTACTGTAATGCTTTTGGTTTACTCGGTGCGTATATAATAACATATAACGTGAGAAAAGTTTCAAGATAAACATGGTTCTGTTTTTAGATTACCAGTGTGTGGAGCACAACAGATGGGACAGCTTATAACAAATGTCCAAGAGGCTGCGTTTGCCAATATGCACATTTTATGGATCTACCAATATCTAGATGGATTAATTACCTCCAAGCGAAACGACCAGATCGATCTGTCGGCAGTAGAGGCACTTCGCAAGAAACACAGGAAGAATTGGTCAACGATAACGAAGTCATGTACGAAGGAGATGATAGCTACATGGAAAATCCATTTATTAAGCAAGCTACTTGTATTTTACAAGTGGAAAATGATTTGAACCAGCTGGTAACGCAGTTGCCAGTAGACTTACAGGCTTTGGTACTTCTATATACCGCTGAAGGGAAAAATATAACAGGTGAGGTTTTAATATAAATTCTATTTCGGTCTGTGTTGTGTTTTTCAACGAATATTTTCCATATTTCCGTTAAAAGATTAAAGAAAGAAACTAAATGAATTATTTTTTACAGTGCCAACGAGTAGTTTCAAACCACTCAATCAACTGACGACTTTGGAGATTCGGGGACCGCGCGACAGAAGTTTCCGCCTTATAATCGATGAGCCAATGACTTTTTTGCAACATGCCAATTTCGAGTCAATCAAACTTGTTGGAAGTGAAAACTACAAGCGACCCAAAAACCCAGTTCATCCACGAGAAAGCTTCGATTATGTGCCAAGCAGCGAACAAATCGCATACAATATCTCACTTGAATCTACACCAGAAGAAGACATCGAAATCCTACCATACGAAGTATATATCATGGAGATAAAGAAATCTCGCATGGCCACGTTCTATGGATGGGAACATCTAGAAGTTCTCCGCATTAATCACTGCAAACTGGACGAATTGCATTGGGAAATGTTTGACGGCCTGCTGCAATTGCAACACTTATCACTTGAGCATAACGAGATAAAAATAGTGCCAGCCTTCGCTTTGTACGGTGCCATGCACATAAAAACTTTATCTCTGGCATATAATTTTATTTTGGATTTGAACTATCGCTCGCTGGCTGGACTCTTAGAATTGGAAGTACTCGACTTGAGCCACAACAGCTTGACAAAGTTATCAGAGTTGAGTTTTCCACCATTTCCGAAACTCGAATATGTGGATTTCAGGCACAACCCCATTAGATATATATTTCCAGCATCGTTTGGAATCATGAACAACACTAGAGTCATGCACATGGGCTCAAAAGAGACAGCAGCTGAGCTATGGGGAAACGTTCCATTTGAATCCTTGCAGTTGTTAAAAATTTTAACTATAACAAATATTTCTGTTGGCGCTCTAGACCATGATGTTTTCCAGGATCTTAGAAGTTTGGAAACATTAAATCTAAAGGGGAAAATCCGCAGCATTGAATTTGATGCTTTTGCAGACATGTCACAGCTCAGGGACTTAGATCTAAGCTCTTGCAACATCAAAGAAATCTCTATGGATGCATTTATCGGCTGTAAGAGACTTGAAGTCATAGACCTCTCGCAGAATAATCTTTCCTACATTCCGCCTGGACTTTTTGATGAACAAATTCATCTGCGGGAAATCTATTTGCAGAGAAACAACTTAAAATTCCTTCCTTCGACATTCTTTAGTAATCCTTCACTCAAACTGGTAAGGCTAAATGAAAATCCATGGAAATGCACTTGTGACATGTTCTTGTGGAAACAAAAACTGACTAATCAAATTCGAGGAACAAAAACTAATCGCTGTATCAAAGATTTTCACTCTGGAAAAGTACTTTCTTGTCGCAAAGCTGAAAATTACAAATTCGAAAGGATTCTCTCTCCTCGTTGCCAAAACTTCAACGGGCACAGTGTTTACTATGTTCTACGGAAAGACCTTCAATGCAATTTCAGAAAAGAAATCTCCAGACATCTGAAACATCATGCTTCTCACGGCAATCTACGTATGCCAAAGCATAAACAACTAGAGGAACGTCGTCATATTTACAAGGAAAAAGTACAAACGAAGACAACCATCCACAAACAGAAAGAGAAAACTACCGTTCCTTGGCATCAGGCTAAGGCTCATAAGGTGCGAAAAACGATGGCTCACCTCAATAGTTTGCAGTACCTAACTGGTGAGGCTGCACGGCAAAATAAGTCGCAAGAGTTCGGTAACGATATCTTTGGAGGCAAAATTGAAGACCAATTTGTTTTTAATAGTATTTAGATTTAAGAACAAGATTAGATTGTACGTTAGTGTTTTTTTTTTTTTTTTGTTAAAAGTTATACATTTTGACTGAATGTAATTATAAAACAAGTTTAAATAAAAACAAAACAAAAATAACTCGAGTTGATAAAGTGGATTTTTAAATTCGAAATATGTACGCCTTGTACCGATATCTGTTTTCGAAACTAAAGCAGTTTCTAGCTTAAATGCTAAATTAAACTGCCCAACTATGTCATGTATACTTACAAATATAGGTTGTTATTTTTAAATCGCCGTATATACGATTAAAATTGACGATATTGTTATTTATATACACCCCTATTGCGGGTGTCAAATATCAATCAATCGACGTTTGATAAATTTATCAATCAAAACGATTTTCGGTATTGATAAAATTTTTGCCTATTGTGAATAATTTGACTATGAGACATATTTTTGTCGTGACAGCTAAAACTTCGCCAGATATACTTTTCTGTTGTGCAAGTCATAAAACTATATTTTGTGGAAATAGTTTCAATAAAGTAATAAATATGAGTTCTATTGAATTGGCTTTTGGCGATGAGGGAATCGAGCAGTCTTCAGCGTTTGTGAAAAAAATAGAAAACGAAGGCTGTTAATGGATGCTTCTTAACCTCCAAAGAACTAAACAATTATCTGCTAGATATAATGATTTATTTCTAGAACTGCCATAACATTAGAACAGTATATGAGTATGGTGAACTTTATCATTTAGCCAATCTTCCTTGCTGGGATACGGTAATGCTCATATCGCAGAACTTCCTTGAAACATCATCAATTTCTAGAACCTAGAAAAGGGGGGACATTACACCTCCCTGGGAGTACCTCTAGCAGCATGTTGCCTAATGGAATTGCAACCCAGGCTTGATTTTATGTATCTTGTGTTGAGTATTTTGCTGAGCCAATTGAATATGCTATGCTAAACATATTGAGCATTCTTATAGCTCTACCCTTAAAACTGTTGAAAGCGTCCACGATACCTAGGAATTCAACAAGTGCGAAATCCTTAAAGTGAAGGCTAGATTTGATTTTCCCTACCATTTCACGTAAAGGAATTTCTACTGATCTCCCCTTAAGGTAAGCATACTGAGAATTGCAAAGATTGCCACACTTATTTCTAATACGGAGATCCAGAGAGATCTTTCTAAACCTTAAGTAGGAAAAATGAAAGATTTATGGGTCTAACATCTTGATTTTTTTTTCATTTATATTATATACCTTTTTGGTTCAATGTAGTATGGCTAGCTATGCCCTCCTTGATTATAAAGATCATCCATACTTCCCTCTACTGTAGTGGTACGTAACATAATACATCTTTGCAAGAAAAAAATAATTCAATTAAAGTTTTATCGTTCATAAAAATACAACTAAATAAAAATGTGATAATGATCAAAAAAATTGATTTTAATTGATAATCACAATACCGTTTTAGCTCCATTCAAAATGAAAAAATGACGTTAGTCAATCTGTTTTTGACAATTGACACTCGCAATACTAAGTAGTCAAATTTTTTGATAAGTATCGTTTATCGTTTGTTTTTTGACACTCGCAATAGGGGTGGTATATTTTTGAATAGAGTACTCTTTTTTAAAACCTTGACCTTGGTAGGCGAGTTGTATCTTCCCCAAAAGATATGTACATTTAATAAACATTCTTGCACACAAGAACCTCAATCAGTCTTAACATACTTTTCAGTGAGAAAGAAAGCCTGATTTGTGGGTCTGAAGTTATTGGCTAGAGAGTATTCATCCTTTCCAATTTTAGGTTAGAGTTCTTTGTAGTTCAGAGCAGCTATTATATTCTCTGTAGCAAAATTGCTGTGTACAATTCATCAGTAATATTATCAAGAGGTTTCCACAGCTACTTGATTGACGCATCCGTAAGTAAAATTACAATTTGCGCATAATCGCCTCTCGAACAAATGCGATCATAAATGCCTGTTAACTAAAACAATTGGTTCTTAAGTAATTTGGGGATCCTAATTCTGGATCCCCAAACCATTTTGCTCCATCAGATCAAGTTATCAAGATACGAGATTCTAGAAGGGTGTATGAAGAGAAAGATTTTGTTGTTTTAGTTATTAGTTCTGTGTGATAGACAAAGCTTAGACAGAGTCTAAAATGTTCTTTTTTTTAAATTAAATTTTCTTTTCATTTGAACAAATAAATTAAATTATGTAATTATTTTAGTTGTAAAGCAACCAAAGAATAGATAAAAAATAAGTATTAAAGGTCGAGTAAAGAAATCACGTCATCCGAGAGAATATATTTTGCTTGTTTTAGGCAATTTTCGCAAACTTGTATAGGATAAAGGAAGTTGCTAAATTAGGTCTGTATTGCAAACTTTTCGCGACATTTTTCTTGAAAGATCCCAACGAAAAATTTTAAAGTTTTTGTTTGTTGCCTCGGCCTCAGCCTCTCCAGATCATTCTCCTATCGACAGCAAAGCATAATTAATTATTATTTGTTGAAATAGGAAGATTATACAACGAATATTTTTGAACAATCAGCCTGGCTGTTTTCAATGCGAATTTTTCAAATTTTTCGCTATTTATTCCGTAGTTAGAAGACAAGGTGGTGAGAATTGTGTGACATCGCTTTATAATGTTTTCATTGATTCAAAAAAAAAAGTATTTCCTAACCGTATTTCAATAATTAGCAGTCTATCAAGGATAAGGACTAATTTTAATAAGTTGGAATTTATCCTGAATATATAGAAAAAGGCTTGCCTTCCTCTGATGTTATTTGCCATATTATTATATTTAATCCAAACGATATATGAATAAAATATTCGAAGAAACGAACCCGTGAGGGAGATTGATAGATGGTGTTGGAGCAGTTGCGTGTAACTGTGCACCCGGAAGACATGGAGGGGGGTGAGCATGGTGTATAAGTTGAGGAGTGTCGGCAGAGGTCTCGAGAATTTCAGCAAGTAATGTGTTATGGGTGAAAGAGTTCAGTTGAATTTGTTCTGGTAAAATATCAATTTTGCTGGATGCAGTTCTAATGTCTTTAACTATTTCGCTGATTCTTAACTGGGTTGCTGTAAGGTCGTTGCCAATATTCTAGTACCGGATCAGGTTGGCGCAGAGAAGGTAAAATTGTATTGGACACATTAATGGCTAGGTCCGAGTGAAGAGAGTTAATGTGATGGTTTGGAGGAATTGACGAACGATTTTATAGTAGGCAGGGGTGAATCAAGCGCAGATAAGAGGTCGTGTTTGATTGATTGCAGATTATGGTCCGACGAGTCACTAATGGGTTTCTTCATCATATCTATTATATATGTTTACTGCTTTTCTAAATTTTTAGATTTGGATTTAAGATTATTAATTGACGAATCAATAGAATTACTTAATTCGTCAATACATTCATTCAACTCATCAAACTTAGATAACTGGCCTATAAGTTTCTTGTGTCACAGTTTGTTGTCCGACGTAAAGGATTCAATAGAGTCACTAACACACTTGATAGCACGCATTACATGGGCCAGAAAAATGTTTTTGCATTCGTCGCAAAAAAGAAAAAGTTATTAGAAAATTCTTTAAGGTATCCGATAGCACGTTTGCTAAGACCAACACATGTAGAATGAAAACATCTACCACGTAGGCCAGTACATTGAACAAGCTCAACGTTTGTATCAATTACTGCACAATTCGAGAAACCACAGAGCCTTGACTTTGTATTTGGTTGTATTTGGGGTAGGTCAGAGTCACGAAACAAAAAGCAAAACAGATATGGGTCGCGAAATAACGGCGATGACCGAAGAAATGCAGGTCGGCAAAAAAAACACAAATTACGGACTGTGAACGAAAGAAAATAAAGGCGATGGCCGGAACTGCAAGTTGACAGGGGAGAAAAGAAAAACACGTCCGAACTGTTGGAGGGTTCAATTACAATGAGAAAAGTTTAAAATTGATTCATTCAGTTAAAAATCTTGTATGAATTAATATCTTTATAGATTATCACAATCTGCAATGATAAAGGCGATCTTTTAACTGTTTTATAGCCCGTTTGGAATTTTTCTTGCTGTTGACAATTTCAAACTCTAGTCAACATTATTCACAACCATGTTTGGGCCATGTCTGAGTCTCTCTTCAAATGATTTCTGTAGGAGTTGAAGGGACGAGAAAGAGGGGGAAACGATGACCTGACGGGTCTACTCAGCAGACACCTTCTGCACTTTATCAAAAGCTATTAATCTCTCCCTTTGTTTGTTGTAATCTTCGTTGCAAAACCTACATAGCTTCCAAACTCCTCATAGTTTCCTTTCCTCCTCGTAGTGGTAGTATCAGTTTTGGTGTTTAGATCCAGTGGTACCACAATGGGCCTTTTAAGCCTAAGTGAGCTTGTGCTCATCGGTATCTGAGTACTAGCAACCACTCTAACCTAACCTATGTAAGGAATAGGTGGCTGGGATTATTAAAGTAGGAAAAGGTAAATTGTCCCCTTTGTAGATAGGACAAAGCAGGTACTATGAAGGTGAGGAATAATTGTACTATTTTTTCCAAATGTAATTGGATTTTGTTCATCAATTCATCAATTTAGCATTCTCATGGGCTTTACAGTGTCCTGCAATGTCCCTGTGGACTGGCACTCAGCGTAGATGAATATTTAATTGGTTCCTCATCTCCATAGATACACATTAGCCAAATTTCCGATTTCAGAGACTTGATTCCCCTTTGATTTGTCGGAGAAATCTTAATATCTCTTGCAGATATGACATTAAACCTTAAAATGGGAGATGGGTGCATTCACCGAAGAAAACTCCTGCACCCACACCATTGTGCATTTTCGAAACCATTTGCGTAGAAATTTTACGATTCCATTTACGGAAATGGAAATGCGGGAATTCCAACCGAAAATAGATTTAGGTGGCAACTAGCCAATGGATTGATTGATGAAGCTAAGAAGACTCATGATCGAGGATTGGCCAAATTGGAAACTCGTATTCGATGAAGTATAATATTTAAAGCTGCAGAGGGGATCATTTTATGCTTTTCCCCAAAACATTAAAGAGAACGGCCTTGTCAAGTCAATGACAAGAAAACAAAACTTTCTCGGAACAGAAATACTCTTGGATGGTTGTCAGATGTTCGAAAATATTTCTTTTTTCTTTTTTTTATAATTAACACGTGTCAAAGGCATAAACTCTTAAACGGGCGAGCACGGGCGGTGGGGAAAATAGTGAAGAAGAAAGAAGATACCGGTTAACGTTAGCTTGGATTACAATAAGGAACAAATGCTAAGCCAGGTATATTGTTTCACATTCGCGGGGTGCGCGGCTTATAAACCAATCCCTCTATTAAACAGTTCGACCCAAGTTGGGCTGAAGGTGAGGCTATGGAGCCTACGCTGTCTTTATCACCTATTAATCTTAACTATCGATTCTGGACTCTATCTAGAATGTGCAGATCGGTCTTGGGTGCACCAGACCAGATGTGGGTGTTGTACTCCAGCTTCGGGTGAATGAATGCTTTATAAATTGAGGCCAAATCAGAAGGGGTGAAATATATCTTAGATCGCATAAGGAAACTTAGACATTTTGCTGCATTTTTGGCGATGTCGAAAACATTATCATGCCATTGTAGGTGGTTATTGAGCATTACGTGATGGATGCATTAAATACCACTCTGTTGATTAAACCCCATTTGAATATGCTGTCAAGATTAGAATTCAATGAGTTTAACAAATATACGGCTACGGCCAAAGAACAGAAACGTGAGTTTGAGAGCGCTTATGTATAACTATGGGTTCTGTCATCAGCAAAGTAATGCGTTGGATTAGAAGTAGAGAAAGAGAGTCGGAGACATAACTGAGCCCTAGCAAACAGCAGCATTTATGTGGTAAATATCAGGCTTGAAGACATCCAATACAACTTGTAGTGAGCGCCTTGAATGGTAATTTCTAATCCACTGAAGAAGAGACTCATTAATCTCATATGCACTTTCGACAAAATAATATAAAAATGCCAAAGTGATGGAGAGATTGGTTCCACATCTCGGTGAGATATGCCATCAAGTCACCAGTGAACCTGTTGCTACGAATGCCATATTACAGGTCTTTAAGGAGTTTTCGTGAATCAATATATTTCATAAGCTAAATATTTATCAGCGTTTCCATGACCCTGGAAAGAAGGGAAGTACAAAAGTGCAATGGGTCGATAATTGATCGCCATTTTTAGAGACAGGCTGGACAAATGCTGTTTCCATAAACATTAATACTCGCAAAGAGCCCAGAAGAGTGGGACAGACAGAAAAGCTTAAGCATATCTCTTTAAAACTATAGGGGGGGTAGCATCTGGACCAACGGATTTGTGTATGTTAGGACCTTTAAAGAAACCTCCAACTGTGCAAGTGCGAAAGTAGACTTGTCCCTTGACTTGACCTTTGGGAAACTGCAGAAATTGAATTTGAAATTTTGAATCATATACGAATTTTAAACATTGAATATGGGAGTTTCAGTCTTTTCTGGCGACAACTTTACAACCTAATAGCCTCTTTATAGGTCTGGCCAAACCATGACCATTCTGTAAAGAATAAAGGCATTCATACCGCGACGGCATCCACGCCACTATCGAGGAACCATAGTAAGCTTTTTCGTAGCGCCATACTTTCTATGGGCTTGTTCTTTTTGGTCTTCACGCACTTAGTTATTCTTAGTATGAGAATTTAGCTGATATGATGCTATGATCAGATCGTCCTAGGGGCGTTAGTACATCAATTGTGTATTTGTCAGGCTACGAGGTATATTACAAGTCAAGGTTGAGGTAGGGACCGTGAAGAAAAAAAACTGTGATGGAATTTTCTACGATTCGAACTTGAAACCACATGCACATTAGCACAGCGAGATAACCCTTCTGGGATATGTGTTCCATTTAGAGGAAAAATATGCAAACGCGCACTTGTAATTAGTTCAGTAAGGCAGCTAAAACAATATTTAATTAAATCGTCCCTGAACCATTAAGTTTAGATTTTTTTTATACTCTTCTAATCAATCAAAATAGCATAACGCACGCTAATAAACGCTCGTAAATATTATCGCTATGAATTATTTATCACATTAATTGCAACCCCTTTTGCTTAAGTACTTATCTTAGAAAAAAATGTGCAGATGGCGTTTTTGTTATCAAAAACACTGTACAAAATTTGTTTACTATGAATTACCAAAATAGTGTACTTAAAACGTAAATTTTAACAAATTACATTTCGAACCCCTTCTATCATCCAGAGGTCCCTTGGACTATACCTCTATGCAAGTTGGTATAGATGGCACTAAAGATCATTTACGAGAAGTTTATAACTGAATATTAGGCCATAAGCAGCCATATTAGGCCACAAAACACCGGAATCCACAACCAACAGATTAGAAAGTATAGTACACTCACTCACAAATAAATGGAAAATGAGCTATGGATGGAAAGAGAGATATGTATTAACAACATTTCAAGCACAACGGAAAGAATCTTGTTTGCGATTGAAAACTGGAATGTTTGAACTTACATAGCCACGCACTTAAAAAATAATTACCAACGACCGTTTCTGCAATTAATTATAAACAACAACAAATCTAATAATATAGGGTATGTCTCTATTTTTGGGAACTATTTACGCTACATCCAAAGCGAATCCGATGGAACCTAGCTATCCCCTACTTGGCATGTCATACAAAGTAATGTATCGTAACATGATGAATTAACAAAGAAACATAGTTCATAAAATTGACATATGTATTTGCATATGCATCTTAGGTCACATTATCAGCCATATGTAAATTCTTAAGACATCACCCTATATGTGGCAATGAGGGTCTCAGATATATGTATACAGTGTGTTCAAGACTTGAGGAATTGACATACGATCAATGTTAAACAGGAATATTGTAGTCCAGGCTATCCACTAAAAACGCTTGTCTCACAATTCAAATTAACTATTCTGATGATATGCAATCAAAATACGTTGTCAGAGAAGAGTGGCCATCTGCTATCTATAAATACTTCATGTATGGAAATTTGCAAAAAATGTTTTGGTAAGGAGTTAAGGAAATGCCAAATTTATATCCATTATGTGTTTTTGAATGGCACCTCATGAAGGCACTGTTTCTAAGAACAAATGCTTTGAGATTTGAACTTGAATTTAAAGACACTACCCCGTTATTGAAATAAACAAAAAATAAAAAACAAAAACCAATGCCACTAGTTAAACAAGTGCGAGATAACCCTCTATTGGTGGTAATATTGCCCTCCAAAATCAAGACTAACACGTCATGCATAATATTAAATGATTATTAACGACTGTCTAGTAAAGTAAGAAAAAAAAACAATCTTTATCTCATTCTAAATTCAAAGAACAACACTACATTAGAGCCAAAGAAAGTTTATAAATAATTCATTATTATTCTTATCTCGTTGAATTCCTAGATCGAGTGAGTAATGGACCGAAGTCATATTGTGTGTTTTCCCCGAGTTTGTTTGGGCATAAAACTCACCTCGACACATAGTTGCACAGCTTCCTTTGAAAATACTGCGCAGACCACCTTCCTTGTACAACTTTCTAGCACAATCCACCATGCCGTCGTACTTCTTTGGACCTGTATTATCCGATTGTACCTGTAGTAAACATTTAATCCTCTCTCCCGGTGCCATAATGGCTGTAGAGAAAATTCCCGAAAATGATCCAGCTACAAAGATCTGAGCGTAGGTCAATTTTTCGCCCTCAGTTTGCTGGAGCCTCTTGCCCAGAGCATAGCCGGCAAAGCAAACTGCAAAAATTGGCGCTACACCAGTCAGTGGGGCTTGGATGCCCTTATATAAGCCGGCAACACCTTCGTTGCGAATAGTTTTGCGGGCACAATCAAAAGTTCCCTTGTACAGTGGTTCTCCACCGGGTGGAGCTGGTGGCATTGTTTGTAGGCGAACCTTGAATAGATTTGGTGGTGAAATTATTTCAAACTTATTTTAATGTAAATCTGTACTTCCTCACCTTGATTGTATCTAGAGGATGACCCGCAAGAACGTTACATATTCCACCAAAGCCACCGCTTACAAACGATTTCAAAGGATTAGCCTTCACCTCCTTTGGCTGACTGTCTTCTGATGACATTTTGTATTATCTTCCTAAAACTTAAGACTCCGAATCTCTCTCTCTAGCAGGACAACTAAAAGTACACCTAAACTTTAACCTTTGAGCTCTATAGGTCCAAAATTAGAACACTTTTATTCTGATGTTTGTTCTCTGATAAGTTTTCTGGCACTGATTACAGAATTAGCAACGATTAGGGTTTGATCCAGTCAATCAGTGAACCTGCTCTCGCCAGAGAAACTATCACTTTCAACACTTGTCATATATGTAGAACAACAATCTATAAACAACTTGTTCTACGAGTAGGTGCAAAGTCCAGTGAGTGATGGAAGAATGCCTTGTCTAAATTATGTTATACAACGAATCTTCAATTCTCTAATTAAGCAAAATACAACAAAATTATACAAGTAAACTTAAAAAAAAAAAGAAAAACAAAAAAGCAGAACACACTGTAGAATTGAAGAAATGTCTTCCATCTACTACCAACCACCAGGCAACTGTCAAGTAGACGTAAGCAAACATCACAATTACTCCATTTACATGTAGGAGCGGAAAGACTGATCGAATTGGGTTAAGTGATGGAATACAACGAATTGAAATCGAATTGAATTTAACACATCTTCCCCATGTTAATTAGGTATCCTACATAATTTACCTTACCCTTCATGATTGCATATCTTATTTGTGCGATCACCGTTTTGCCTTCTGACGACGATAGTCAAATCCATCCCTTTATATGGAGGATTTCAATCCAATCTAAGAAAATTTTGTAATCGCAACGAGTCAGGCGCTCGATTCGAATTAAATTCAATCCACCATATAAACGGAGTAATGGTTGTTGTTTTTTTAGAAGAGGGTGAGGAACAAAAAGGTTGACATGCCTAAATGAATATGAAATGCTGTAAGACAGGCTCTCAAAGTTCAGCTCAAAAGTAATGGAATAATTTAAAATCTATTTAAAATCGTTTTACGAAAACCTGTTCACGTACGGAGAATTTTCGTAGTTTTTAGCAGAAGAGAGCGCTCACGAGAGAGTAAGAAATTTCCCCATGCTACGAATTTTAGTGCAAGAAATTTCTTTGGGCTGGTTTGTGTAAACTGTTAAATGTGTCAAATAAGTGTATTTTCAACTTTTTTTTGTTCAACCCGTTCGTTTACTTTTTCGTAATTTTAGTTCTCTCTGCGAGAATTTCACCCCCACACTTTGAAATTGGATAATCTAAGAATTTTAGTGCAAACAGTACGCGAACGGACCTATTATCTTGCCAGCCAACAACAACACAACCATTTGAGAGAAGTCATATTTTTGTATACGAGGTCTTAAGAAAAATAAGAAGGACAATTAGTGTAAACATTTTTTAAATCCAACCACTGATAGATTCACTTTTCGAAAAATTACTTCTTTAAGTAATTATACATGTAATTTGAAAAGAATAAATAATAAAAAAAACCCAACCCAACCCATATGTATGAATATATTCGACTATCCTACAGATCTGTTTTTTACTTGCACGTATAACATAGGGCCCAAACGGATTGGTTGATTTTGCTCAAATTTCATATGTAAAGTAATCCCTAGAGACTAAAATTAAATTTTTGCACTCTTGCTTTCGAACTCGTAAAAGCGTGAACACGCGAAAGCAAAATGTTTGTTCAATGGCAGCAAATTTAAGACGGAAAATTAAGGCCTGAACTTTTAATGTTCCCTAGGGCTGCAAGAAGATCAGTATCTCATTCTTTGCTTATTAACATACCCTCTGATATGAAAATGTGCTTTGTCAGTACCGGTCTTAACTTTTGAACCCACGACTAGATAAGTAGCATGCTCGGCCATTCACTTATTCATCCAATAGTTAAAAGATTACGACACATGCGACGCCAACGAACCAGCGAATCACGGCTCTTTAAAATCAATGAATCATTTTGACAGGAAAACCCGCTTCGAAGAATAGCTCTCTGAGTCTGAGATACCTAACTCTCTTAATTTATGAACAATTGCGATTTAAACTCGAGCATTGGACACCCTTTATAAGGAAAGCTTATAAATGCTTCATTATTACAATTATACTCGTTCGCGTACAACCCAAAATAGTAAATTTTTACGAAAAGCTTATTTCTTAGTTTTCCACAGGAAGAATTTTAGTGCAAGAAATTTATTTGCGAAAACTTTCAAAGCTGTCAATCCTTTCTGTTACCTTTTTCGCAATTTTAGATTGATTATGAGGTCATGTTGTAAGCTTTCACAGAGGGGCACAAAACTTACCTCGACACAGAGTTGCACAGCTTCCTTTGTATATACTGCCCAGACCACCTTCTTTGAACAACTTTTTGGCACAATCTATCATCCCGTCGTATTTTTTTGGGCCTGTAGAATCCGCTTGAACTTGTAGTAAACATTTAATCCTCTCTCCCGGTGCCGAGATGGCCGTAGAGCAAAGACCCGAAAATGACCCAGCCACAAAGATCTGAGGGTAAGTCAATTTTTGGCCTTCAGTTTGTTGAACCCTCTTGCCCAGAGAATAGCCTGCAAAGCAAACGGCAAAAATTGGCGCTACACTACTCAGTGGCGCTTGAATCCCCTTGTATAAGCCGGCAACACCTTCATGGCGGATAGTTTTCTTGGCACAATCAAAAGTTCCCTTGTACATTGGTTCTCCACCGGGTGGAGCTGGTGGCATTGTTTGTAGGCGAACCTTGAATAGATTTGGTGAAGTTATTAAAAATTTATTTAATTGTAAGGCTGTACTTCCTCACCTTGATTGTGTCTAGAGGGTGACCCGAGACTACGTTGCATACTCCACCAAAGGCACCACTTACAAACGATTTCAAAGGATTAACCTTCGCCTCTTCTCCCTTACTGTCTCCTGATGACATTTTGTATAAAATTCATAAGATTTTAGAAAACGAATAACTCTACTGCAGGACAATTAAAAGACCACGTTTTGTCTCTATAGGTGAAAGATTAAAATTTGTCTTATTCTGATGTTTCTTCTCTGTTATGTTTTCTTGATGACGGTATTAGCAAAGCTTATGGTAAAACTTTCAATACAAATTTAACGTACAGCCATAACTAAACTATAAAAAATAACGCGCTCTACGAGAAAGTGAAAAGTCAAGTAATTAATGTAGTGAAGCCTGCTTAACTTTTGTTTTACAACGAATTTCAAAATAAAAAGTCAAAGCAAGCTCAATATGAAAGTTTTTATGACGTGTTCTCTAAGTGCATAACATCCAAATCTTTCATACATATACATACATATATGCAGAATAACTTATAATGAAGTTATAATGAAGTATCAGTTGTATCTGATACAACTAATACAACTGGGCGAGTGTGAGGAGGGTTTCGAATTACACTGTTCCGGATATTTTTTTTTCTAGTCCTAAATTTAACTGTACTTTATTTAATACCAGATTTTTTAAATATGAGTTATCTTAGGCAAATGAAATAGAATGGAATACCACGCTTGTGTTATACGTTATATTGCATATAACTTATTTTGTTTATCAACTGAAATTTTTGAAATTTCAAGAACTACCATTTGAAAACCAAAAGTCTGAAGTATTAGAGAAGAATGGTTTTGTACGACCACTTCCAAAACAGTGCAAATACAGAGGATTTGTTTTAGGTTCGTTTACGCACCCTGGAAATCAGTGTATTTCCAGCATTTTTTATTCAACACGTTCGGTTCGTTTAATTGTTCGTAATTTTAGTTCTTTCGGAGAATTTTACCGACTCTTTGAAATTTGATAATTTACGAATTTTAGTGCAGAAAGTACGCAAACGGACCTATTGTGCAATCATAATAGTTTTTGACTTCGATTCGTTAAGTTTTCGGTCACTTAAGCTCACTTCCGAAAGTGCAAATCAATTCGCTCTTTCGTATGAAATATGGCAGTTAGCTGGGGAAATTTCTTAAATTATTTTATAAGGTACAAAATATATCAAATGTAAATTTTAAAACAATTCCCGTGTTTTATTGGAAAGTGTATAGCCAGCTCTTAATAAAACGTTTATACTCACTTCTCATGTTTATGTTCAAAATGACATTCGAATCCTAGATTTCGCCGAAAAGGATTGTAGACAACAACCATTAACGAACGAATCGTACTATCAGCGTAAAACAAATAATGGTTTTTGTCAACATTTTGAGTCAAGGCCCTCTGTGATTCGACTTTCTCAAAGACTCTATGTTCACTTTTTTTTACTGACTAAATTATCTTCACTTTTCGTTTTGTTATTGCTTTGTGTGCATAAATTTACTGAGCTGGCTATACACTTTCCAATAAAACACGGGTAATATTGAATGGAAATACACAAAAATTAACCAAAGAAACTATGTACTTGACAGATGCATACAAACACATAAACCTATTAGATCTGTTCCAGTACTGACTAAAACTACAAAAATCTCCGAAATAGTGGATTCCTGTTCCCCTAGAACTCACAGAAAGTAGAGCTCACGAGAGAGTAAGAAATTTGCCCATGCTGCGGATTTTAGTCCAAGAAATTTCTATGCGCAGAAATATGAGTTCTGTCAAATGGTTGTTACGTTGTTGGTTGGCAAAATATTTTGAAGTAAATAAAAAGAAATGACGTTTAAAAAGTGGGCAGCATTTTTGTTCAACCCGTTCCCGTACTTTTTTGAAGATTTGCCTTCTCTGAAAAAATTCTACCCCCCCACTCTTAGAAATTTGGCAAGCTGAGAATTTAAGTGTGCAGATAGTACGGGAACAGGCCTACTATGGCCAACTAATGGAAATGACTGCGCTTTTAGATACCCTCCTAAAACATCGAATTGAGAATTCTCATAGTTTTTCGCAGAAGAGAGCGCGCACGATAGGGTAAAAAATCTCCCCATGCTACCAATTTTAGTGCAAGGAATTTCTTTGGGCTGGTTTGTGAAAACAAACAAATCAGTGTATTTTCAGCATTTTCCTGTTCAACCCGTTCGTTTACGTTTTCGTAATTTTAGTTCTCTCTGCGAGAATTTCACCCCCACACTTTGAAATTGGTTACCTATGAATTTTAGTGCAGAAAGTACACGAACGGAGCTAGCCTTTTTGTTTATGTTGGCGAATTAAATTATTATTCTATTAGCAAAAAATATAATTTTATTAATATAAAAGTAATAATATAAATACTTGGTAGCACAATACGTAACGTAATGTAATTAAACTATCGTAATTGATTTGACATTTTAACCTTATTATATATACATAAATGTAAAGTACATAATTGCCCGCCAATTAGCAATTGAAAGAATTAATAAGTACACTTGAAGGTACAATGGATTGCAATAAGGATCGAATTTGTAACGTTTTTTATTTCATTTTCAGGATAGTTATCATTTGAACATTAAACAGTTTATTTTTCTGTAGAAGCGACATTTTTTTTAAAATTCGATAAATTCGGGGGGAGCTTTTATTTATGTTATGGCTGAATGTGGATGATGTTTCACTGCATTATTAAAAACAGTCGGTCCACATTTCTAAAACGCTGCGAATTCGTTGCGGATTTGCGTTGTTTTGAGTGTGATAAGGTATAATGTTTTTGGAGAATCCTCTTAAATATGTACATATGTCCGGAATATAGATTAAAATCTTCTTTAGTAAACAAGAAAAAACACATAAAAACATTTTATTTAACATCTATAATACATTATAGTTTTTCTTTACTGTCAGAGTCAATATAAATGTGACCATTATTTGGTAGAATACAGGTATACCCCGGCTAACGTTGCCCCGCAACAACGTTGTTTCACTATAACGTCGGCAACAAATAGTTACCATACCTCGTTTAACGTTGAGTTCCTTCGCCATAACGTCGTTTGAAAAAAAAAATAGATTTAAAATCCAAAAGTAAAACAAGTGTCTCCATGGAATCGCCATTTTATTAAAGGTTTTTAAAATATTCGCCAAATTTTTGTCAAGATATTCCACATAAGTAGTATGGACGTATCCATTTTATACATGTGTGCCTACATAGTTCGTTTTGAAATTATGTTAGTGGTAGTGTTTAAAAAGTTTAAATGAAATAGAATAAATTATATTTTTTTTTTCCGAGTATAAAAAAGCAATAAGCCTTAAGGTAATGTTTTTATTATATCTGCCCCGCACAACGGGTGTGCCTGTATATCGAACAAAATAATAAATAAATCTAGAATGGTATTGAAACTTTATTTGACGTCGTTAAATAAGTGTACAATTTAGTTGTAAATCACTTTGAGGTTCCTGGTTCGGCAGTCATCCTTAGATAGCATTTTCCAGACGGAACATCGACTGTTTCAACTCCTCCAGGAAATAGATTTGAAATGTCTTCCTGCTTAACAGTTGGTAGGACCATACAACGCTTGCCATGCTGAAAACAATATGACAGATAAACAAATGGTTTATAAGTATTTCGAAATTATTTACCTCCCAATCAGCTGGAGTAGCAACTTTATTTGAATCAGTCAGGCGAAGAGAATCAATCACACGAAGAATTTCACTAAAGGTACCAAAATTTTTTTTAAAATGTTACGTATTTAGAAAAGTATTTAAAAACTTACTTGAAGTTTCGACCAGTCGATGCTGGATAAAGTAGTGATAAACGCAATTTTTTTGTGTTATCAATGATAAATACAGCTCTGCAGGTCAATGGAATTCCAGCTTTATCCCTTTCATCTTTATCTAACATATTCAACTTCACTGCCAAGTTCCGCTCAGCATCGGCAATGATTGGATAGTTAAACTCAGTCAATTCTGCAAAAATAATTTTTCTTTTAAACATGTTTAACAAGCCACTGGATGGAGCGTTCACATTATCAAAATCAAGGCACTCAAGCCATGCTTGTCAAACAAATTTGATAATGTGAACCCCACTATTAGGAAGTGGTCATTTGACAGCTTATTTAAAAGGTATTCGTGATTTTTTTTCTTTCATATTTATGAATTCAAGTTTTTAGTAAATGAAATAAAAATTATTATTTTTTGACGAGTAAAGACCGTATTCAGATAGAAGAAAGAAAAATATTATGGAACTACAAGAACGTAAGATTTCATACACCAATTCTACTTCATTGCACTAACTAGTGCCTTAAACTCCCTATTTGTAGTTTTTTCCTTAAAATATACAAAACAACCATAAAAAATAAAACGAGTACAAACAAATTTTTTATACATAAACTTTTAACGACTGGCGTTCTTTTTGGAGTATATAAAATAAGTTGGATGTCAAATACATCAAATACATGGCAAGATTCGATCAGTTCGTTTTCCATGATCAAGTGAATCTCATTCACGTTACCTACATGTGGATGGTTCACGTCTGCACATCAATCAGACTGCACGTAAGGACAACGATGAAGATGCTCAGGTCCGAATGATTCAGAACCATCAGTTCGTTTGCGTGTTTCTAGTTCAAGTTACGGCAAAGCTTTCTGTAAATTCTGAAAAAAATACTGTACTCCTAGAAAATATTCTTTTTTCCTAATAGCACCCAGTTTTAGCATTATAGTCTGTCCAACATAAATTGTCAGTACAGGGAAGATAGGGATGTTTGTCTCTCATTCGCACTCGTTTGTTTTCCGTAAGGTGCTACTCTAACAAAAGCTCTTACAGGGTTGCCGCAGTATCATTTCAAACCAGGAAAAATGTGAAAGAATATTAGGTAGGGTTACCGTCCTGTTTTTTTAGATTGAAATTTTCATTTAATTTGTTTTATTAATCAAATATAAAACAAATTTATCTTTTTCAGTATTTTATCCAGGGTCGGAAGTTCGTTTTTTGAAAAGAACTGATGAACAATTTGCCTGATGGCACACTTATCGAAATCATCTACCTTACATTTGAGACCAGTTTGGTTTTTCTTTTTCGGTGGCGAGTTGTGGCCTTTGGTACTTTTTTCATTTAGACAGTTCGTTCAGTCACAGAAAAAATATCAGCTACTTGCTTCACAGCTTCTGTTTTATTTTTTAAATTTTCATGAATTTTTATTGCCGCGTCAACAATTTCTTTTTTTTTTCCCGCACTTAAGTCTTTGGATGATTTGGAAGTCATTTATTACTACTGAGCACAAAATTCACGACTTAAAAATTTAAATTGCACAATACTTCTTCAAAAAACAATTTGAAAACAGTTCTTAAAAAACTACCCGTCTTAACACCCAGGGATCGAAAAAAAACTGTATCTATTTTTGGCAACGAAATAAGAACTCAAAGACTATCCTCCCTGTATTATGTTTTTATACGAGAACGGAACTAAATGTCGTACATCCTATAATAAAGCAATTAATTCTTAAGTCATACATGGAAGTAGGATAAAATACAAAAAAAACCCAGTCTTGAAAAATCTCGACAATTAAAAATCACTTCCTGCAATAAAGCAATAAAAGTTATGTACAGATGAGCGCAAGGATATAAGATGACCAAATTGACCTGCTTCTGTAATATTTTATTGCTTAAAATATTCTAACAATGTTGGTCAAAAATATTTTTGGCCGAGTTTATGTATATACACTGGCGGCATTATCAAAGATTTTTTTTTTTTGATTCATGAGAGGCGAATCGGCAAAGGTGCAATTTTTTATCCATTGAAATGCAAAAATTGTCAATTAATTTTCCTATAATGGAAACAAATTATGTAGAACAATGCTGAAGAAATTTAAATTATTCACTCACTGCATTGCTTGCAAGTACAAAATAAACGTCCTATTTTACCAATTGCGTATTTTATATAGGTATTTTTCAACGTACTGAAAATTGAACCCACAAAGAGAAAAAAATGTATGCGTACCTACAAAGTGCAAAACAGTAAAACATTTTAGAATAGAAAACATCTTACAATTTTGTAACTGCATTTTAACGTATTTTCAACACATTAAAACAAATAATATATCAGATCAAAACATGATGGTAACACTTATCAAAAAAGAACTTTTTTCAAAGCTCTAAAACCAAAAGATCCTTAATAGAAACCCATGGAAAAAAAACTGAACGAGTTACAAAACGGACACTGGTAACTCTGAATGCACATGAAAATAAATAGAGGTTGAAATGCAGCAGCCAATCAGCGCACACCAAATGGATATTTACAGGCGGGTATACACATTTTATGCGGGGTTCCTCTCAATTTAGTATGGTGCAAAAATATGACACGCTACTGATCTCTCCCATAAGACGTGTACTGACAATTTATGTTGGACAGACTATAGTTTAGAAGTAGCTAGTGGCATACCCCAGTTTATCAGGCCAAGTTTGGCAATCACGTCAGAGCATTGCGGTTCCCTTTTATATTCCTGTACCCTGGCACCCAATATTATATGTATAACTCATTGATTCGAGATCGCCATCAGAGACACACGGCATTCTAATAGGATATTTTATGTGGTTGACGATAATTCCAGGGATCTGATGGCCACCTGACTGTCCCTGAATAAGGTTTCTTTTATTGCGAGTATTTCCGCCTGAAATACGCTACGATGATCGAGGAGGCAGTAAGAAGGTGCTTAGGTTAAACTCAGAGGAGTAAGCACCACCATCCACTCAATCAGAGGTCTATGATCCACCAGTGTAGACGTGGATCGCTTCGACATCTAGATGCTCATGTTTGAAACAAATCTCCCGAGCCGGGTTTGTTGTTCGAAAGCTCAAAATTGAGCTTGAGTGGGGTGTAATTAGCACGTTCCACATATGTACATATGATAAATATGTAGATACTTACTTCCATAACTTTTAATATCTTCAATCCATCCTTTATGAGACTCAACACTATCACATGACAAAGCAATCGGTTTAATCTTTCTCTCAGCAAAAGAAGGTAAAAGTAATGCAACTCTTGCAAGTTCCGTTGTACAAACAGGTGTATAATCAGATGGATGAGAAAACAAGATCGCCCATCTACACTCAAACAAAAGAAAAAATATATTTATATATTGTTTCATTATAATACCACATACTATCACTTACGAGTCTCCCATCCATTCGTAAAAATCGATTTTACCAATTGTAGTCTCAGCTTGGAAATTCGGAAATTGATCCCCAAGATTTAAAGCTACACTACCATTAGACATATTTTGTTCTATTCAACTTCAACGTAGTTAATAAAAAAACAAAATTTGAGAGTCACTGTTGTAATATAGAACCAATTTCACAATCTCGACTAAACTGGAAATAAAGACAAATCATTGGTTATTTACCGCAAAAGTGTGCAAAATTATGCTTTGATTATTAAAAGTTCTTCAAATAAAACTGAATTTTAATTTAAATACACCTATTAAGGAGTTTTCTCATACAATCTAACCGGCACCGAAACAAAACAAAGCAAACACGCAAAAGTACTTAACTGAAATGTCATCGCTATCTGTCAAGGTTCGTTTCTATTTTTATTTTCTTCTCTGAATGGATCTTCTTTAAAATTTTCAAATTAAAAATTCCAAAAAAAGGTAAATATTTATCAAATGCTTAGTTTTTACTGTACTAATTATTACTGTTGCAATTATAATTTTATTTTGCTTTCAAATACGTACATTGTGGCTTTAAAAGTATCAACCTTTTTCATTATAAAACAAATTCTAATTGCAAATGAATGCATTCAAAGCTACACATACTTGTTCGTCAGCTGCTTTCAGATTTTCATAGACTCAACAAGTTTTAATTGTTGACATAAAACAACAAAAAAAAATAATTGTGGGACCTGCCTCCATGTAGATTTCTTTATATCAACCCAAAATCACCCACCCCACTCTTGGTGTGGTGTCTTTTGATTACATTCTTTTATCAGCCATGATAAACAAGAAAGAAATATAAACCAGTCTGGATAGTGCCAACCAGCCAGCAAGGTAGCATATATAATTCCAATACTTGTTTTTCTGCTACGTGGAGGTGGAAGCTCAACTTGTTGCATTTCTTAAAATGTCTTTAGTGCCACTGTGTGTGTCGAGAAGTATCAACTAATAAAGTATATCTTTGCATGTGCCTTAACTAAATTATGCTTAAATATCAAAGGTGAAATAGATACCGAAAGTATCAAATATCTAAATTTACTAAATAGCTTATATCTTTTTTCAGAGAGCCTTTGCCAAATCAAACAGAACACGAATCCAGGATGGCTTCTAGGAGAATCGTGCTTGGTCTTTTAGTAAGTGTACCCATTCCAAAGTTCGACCGCTTCTTTAGATAATCGCTTCTAGTGTTTTGATTAGATTAAACTTAAAATCAAATAAACTAAGATTTTATATACATATGTACCTACATATATTATTTTTACATTTTTCAGGCCAGAAACAATTTTCGAGCAGAGCGATTTTCCTCCCCATACGTCGATGGTTTTCTTCATAATTTAACTTCAGCAGGCAGAAAGCCCACTGAAGTTCCTACCCGAAACTATTCTAAAAAAAAAGAACAAAATTTATTAAAATTTCCCGCATTTCCATTAAAAGAAACCGTCGAAAAGTTTATGAAATCCGCCGAGCCGTTTTTGAGCAAGGCTGAAAAAGATGAGGCCTATAAGCTGGCTCAGGTATTCCTTCGTTGTGATGCACCAAGACTTCAGAAACTATTAGAAAACGAAGCATCTGGTAATGACAACTGGCTGGCGGATAGATGGCTAAAGGTTGCATACTTACAATACCGTGATCCAGTCATCATCTATTCCAGCCCTGGTATGACATTTCCTCGAGTTACCTTTAAGGATGACGAAGAATATTTAGATTATACGTCCAAGGTAATTTTTTGTCTAATTAAGTACAAGGAGCTCGTTGATAGAGGAATGATACCAGTTGTGAAAATGGGCAAAAATGAACTCGATAATGGACAGTTTAGTAAGGTTCTTGGAACTTGCCGAATTCCCCACAAATTTGAGGATAAACTCGAATACAATCCCAGATCGTTGCATGTGGTAGTTATTTACAAGAACCATGTAAGCCTCAAGTTATTTATTGAAAAAAAAAAATCGAAACAAAAATTTTGAAAATATTTTCAGTTCTACAAACTTCGTGTTTACTCGAAGAATCGTATTCCACTTCATCCGGATTCAATCCGTGACCAATTGACTAAAATCGCCAAATCTGAATGCGAAGAGGGCATTCCATTCGGGATTCTATCATCCGACAAAAGGGACAATTGGGCAAAGGCATACCTGGAATTGTTTAAAATTGAAGGAAATCAACAATCGCTCGAGGAGATACAAAAATCACTCTTCACCGTCTCACTGGATGGTGAACTACCTTTCGAATGTGAACATAAGCTCAACACTCTAGGCGAGTATTTATTGCATGGATGTGGATCCAAGAAATACGGTGGTAACCGCTGGTATGATAAAACTATCCAAGTGAGCGAAACATTGCAAACATGAAACGAATCTCGTAATAAACCTAAGACTTTTATTCTAGTTAATCGTTAGCAAAAGCGGGTTCCAAGGTTTTTGCTACGAGCATTCACCCGCTGAAGGGCAACCAATTGCACTTATGGTAGACTTTTTCGTTAAGCATTTGTAAGTAACTATGTATTTTATCTATTTGGCTTTAAAGTTCTTTGAACTCTATTACTTATTATTATTAAATATTATCTGATCCCAATATAAAGTTTAAACAAAACCAAAAAAGAAAAAAATACATTATATAAGCAGCCCATAGAGGGCAAAGGCCTAGCTTCTCACAACTGTATACATTTCTGCACGTACAGAAGGGACCAGTGGCGTGGCGTCCTTATAACCCGATTTCTACCGACTTACCTTTTTAAATTCTACCTTTCAATAATGCTTACCAAATTCCAGGCAATATGAATCCGAATAAATCACTCTGCCTATACCCTACGCACCCATTCATACACATAAACGTCCACCTATTTTTCAACTCCACAAGGCAATAGCAACAAAAATAACCCGAAATAAGTCGGGTTACAAAATTTCTCGCAGAATAGAACAAATTTGTTTTCTATCCTTTTTGTTGCCTTACTATTTACTGTGTTTGATACACGCTCTGTTATGCAAAGAAATAACCCGCTTTTCTCTGAGTTAAATATTTGCAATTCACATTTGGGGATGACTTATTTTTCTTCGGCTTACCACTATTTTGCTAAAAAAAAAAGTTATAGGAGCATGGTTTTAAATACTCGAAGTCTGCCATTGTGTATTTAATACACATAAATACTAACCCTAGTTTGCTTCACAAAAACAAAGAAATTTCTAATTAAATGGCCTAGTAATGTTTTATATAAAAAGTACTATTTTATCCTAATTTTGTACTTATGTATAACTTATTGTTGTTTATCATTCAGGGACGATCCAAAACTACGAGAAGACACTGAATGCACGGTTCATGAACCGGCTAAGAAGCTCGTTCTAAAATCTTCCCCAGCCTTGGACAAGCACATTAAGACTGCGAAAGAAAATTTGGATAAACTGGCCGACGACCTCCATCTGCATGTTATGCATTTTACAGATTACGGAAAGGGATTTCTTAAGGAACAAAAACTTAGCCCCGACAGCTTTCTCCAAATGGCTTTTCAATACGCTTTCTACAAGTAAGTAACACTATCAACAACAACAACAAATATATGCATGTATGTTCAATGTTTCAATCTTAGAATGTACAAACTACCTGGTGCTTGTTATGAAACGGCTCATCTTCGCATCTATAAAGGCGGTCGAACTGAAACTATTCGCTCATGCTCCAATGAATCAATGGCTTTTGCGAAGGCTATGTACGAACCCTGTTCGGACGAAGAGCGTGTGAATCTATTGCGTAAAGCTGTCAATAATCATCGCATGTATACCACCATGGCACTGCAAGGACAAGGAGTTGACCGTCATTTGTTCGGGCTAAAGAGAATGGCCGTAGAAAACAAATTACCAATACCGGACTTCTTCAATCAGCCAGCTTTTACGAGAAGTTCTCATTTCCGTATAGCTTCCAGTCAAGTGGCTTCGTCAAATAAGGCATTTATGTGCTATGGCCCAACGTTTAATGATGGTTATGGTTGCTGCTATAATCCGCGCGAAAATGATATGTACATCGCTGTCAGCTCATGGAGAAATTGTGCAGATACTAATGCAACTCAGTTTGCTAAAGCTATTAAGGAAGCACTTTTGGAAATGATGGGCGCACTATGTAGAACTGGGCAAAAAGCGAAATTGTAATGAAACTTGAAAATTTCAATTGTTATGTATTGTACTTCTTAATACTTTTTCACATAATAAATATCATATATATATGAATATGAATATTAAATAAACGTGAGCCCATGATGCTTCAAAAATTATAACTAAGCATTTTTTAATTAATTTTATGAACTTGAAGCTGTTGGGTTCATAAGAACCTACGTCATTCTTCAGCAAAATTGACAATTTAAGTGGGTATAAGAATTTCGCAACCCCTTCGGGTGATGACCACGAGCTTTGGTCATTTGATTGGCTCTGGATTTTTAAAACAAAATATGAACAGGTTCAACCTCAACACTGCTAGCTCGTGAAAAACAATACGTTATATACTTGCACCGGTTCTATAAGTGTTATGGTTTACTTAAATATTTCGCTTATGAAATGAAAATTAGCACGAAAACACTCAGTCATCAAATATGCTTCCAAAATTCGATGCAGTACATTTAAAAGATTCTATTGAGATCGCCGAATTATCATTGAAAGATTATCATTTCAGACTTTTTTTCTTCTCGTTGATATCTTGCTTGCGCCAGAGTGTGCAAATCAAAAGATAAAGTTCTTTATCAATTGTGTTATACCAGATAATTCACTAACTGATAACTGATTAAGTTATGCATGTGAGTTCAATAAAAGCTTCTTTAAAAAACGTTTGCCCCTCGGATATGGCTTAAACTGACATCTGTACTGGTAAAGAGTTTTTATTTAGTACACGGAGAAAAAGAAGTTGTTGAATTTACCGCAAACGACAGTCAATTCAACATTTTCCGGTCTTGATTTTCAGCTAATAGCATAAAACGTTGAATTTACGATTTTGCTAAATTGTTAAATCAACTACTAATAGATTCAACAGCTATCGCATTTAAACTGCATTTGAAAACAACGATAATAATAGTAATTTCAACTATTATATGTTGATATTAAAACTCTTTCGGTAAAATCAACTACTCATAGAAGTCAAAATTAACAACCAGTTTGTTATATTTACAGTGGAAACTGTAGAAATCTAATAATATTAGCAGTTGTTTCAACATACTTATGTGTTGCTATGGCAGCTTGTCTTGTAAAGCCTTAAAATTGTAGATTTAACAACCACTTTTGTTGTTTTACACACCTTTTCAGTACTAAAATTTTGGAAGAAACCCATAAAAAGACGCATACAAATATTTATTCAATCCAATTTATTTTTTTTATGTTTATGATTTACAAATATATATTATACATAAATTAATGAAATTAGATGGTGAATTCAGTAGTTAAGTTACATACAATACATAATAGTAATTCAGCAATTTAATATTGTTTAAATTTCAAAATAAGTACAATTACCAATTACATGTTGTGCTGTTATAAGCATGCTTTAACTTAACTTAACCTAAACTTAAGCGCTTACTTTTATTCTCCTTTAGTCTTCTATATACATATGTAGTTTTTCTTTCACCTCACTTTCTGTCGCAGCTACTGGCAGCATAGAATCGATTGAATTTCCAATAGAAGGATCGTACATAAAAGAACTGGAAGAAGTTTTTAGCTTATAGCCATATGAAATAGCCTGAAATATCTTAAAGTTAAAACAAATGTAGAATATTTAAATCTGTACATATGTGTGTATCAGTTTGTGGACATACATTATCTTCTGATAAAAATGTTGCTTGGTTCTTGCAGCAGCGGCAATTATTTTATATATATGTATGTACATAATCAGCTAACAATAACAACAGACACATCTGTATATTTTAATTTTTAGCCACTGGCACAAGACACAATTGGTAAAATCAACAACTTTCTTGGACGTTGCAGGAATAGTCTGCACAATTGAAACCGAAATGATAGTAAAAACAACTAGAAAATAGGTTGAAATTTCGTTTCGGTGAACAATGTGTATTTCGTTAAAATCAACTAACTTTCTGTTGCTTTTACAGAGTCTATTGTTACTGAAAAATGTCCCAAATCAACCAAATAATCGGTTGGATTTACTTAAAACTGGTGATTACAACAGATTTGGCTGTTGATACATATTTATACCCTATCCTAATTATACCCTATCCTAAGGGTATATTAAGTTTGATACATAGTTTGTAACATAGAGAAATATTACAGATAGACCCAATAAAGTATATACATATATAAATGATCAGCATCACTAGCCGAGTCGATTGAGCTATGTCCGTCTGGAAAAGTAAGCAATACAACATTTTTAAAATCCGCCCACTGACACGCCCACTTTTCAAAAAATCACCTTTTTTCACTATTTTCATATGAAACTCGAAAAAACTTACCTAGGCAAATATGTAGATATCCACTTAATCTACAAATCGTCCATACATTGTATATGGTCACGCCCACTTTTTAGGGGCGTTTACTTCAAAAAATTAATTTTCGAGTAAAAATATTAGTTTATAGGGCAAAATAGAAAATTTTGTGAATACATTTTCCACCACCATTTTCCACTGACACGAGCAAATAAGATAGGGATAGGGTATCATACGATCCGCTCCAAGCGGATTGTAGCATTTTTTTGGAAGAAAATTCTTACCGATTTGCTTTCAACAACTTTGAGTTGTTGAATTTACGACTTTTTTTCTCTCTGAGTAAATTGTTGATTTCGCTAGAATAACAAAAAGCTTCACTTATTTCAGATTAACAATTTTCGCAGAGTACATCTCTATAAATATAAAGCCGCCAGACTCGGGAGTTTCCACTCTTCTTCTTTAAGTTTACAAACACACGGACAAAACGATGTGAAGACGAAATTTGTCGATTAAGTATTGAATAATGTCCGAATCACTCGAAATTACAGCAACGGTTTTAGATGTCCCTGTTCGGGTGGTTACACAAGTTTAACTGATTCACTTGTAGAAAGATTAGATTTGTTGGACAAGGAGCAAATAGGCCAATATTCTTGGGTGTAAAATAGCCAAAGTGTACTTTTCAACCAAAGTCTATAGATCCATTAGCGTACTCTCCAAAAATAGCATTTTGTTACTAAATTTAGTGCTAAAAATATGCAAACTATCGAATACAATTGTTTTTATTTTCTAGGTAAAATAATCTTTCGACGTCGAGATAATGTGGCCGTCACCTAGATGATAGATTAGATTTTAGTTTCAATAAATTGGAATTAGCCAGTTACCATCTTAATACAAAGCACAAATAATCTGTGTAATAATCCTTCTCTACTGATAATTTTGATTTCGTGACCTCTTATAGTAAACAACAAAATATTTTGTAGTGTCAACAAAAAACACTATATCACATAACTTAGCGCAAAACGAGCCAGCTTTCTTTCTGAAAATTTAAGAAAAAAATTCAACGTAGAAAAAAAATGTTTATAACGAACATTTTCCTCAAATAGAAATCCAAGTACAAAACACATTTATATCATTTGCTGCTTAAATAATAATATGATTTATTCATAATTTTATTACACAAAATTTAAAGTTCCTCTCACGCTTAGTAATCTAAGCCTTCTGAATCTGGTCCTCCCAATGCAAGCACTTTCACTCCAGATTTCTCGTCCAATACATTATTACCCGGTGCTTCACAACTAGTATCCATCGAAGAGCATGTTTGACAATGACAACTTACTGCTTCCATGTACTCGTACCGTTTAGCTGCCGGACTTGCTTCTGGATGACAGTTTCTCAAAATTGCCACAGCCGGAGCACGAGATGCATGCACACACACTGGGTGGTATGACCTCTTGTATGGGAACTTCCAGTCAGATATTTCACTTGAATCACACCGACCCCAACACGACATCACGCTCACTAGATCCCAACATTCTCGTCCTTTTGAATCAGCCTGTGTGACACGATAGGTGTACATGCGACGATGACAACCGAGTGGTGCAGTAGTTGGGCTTCCAGCTATTGGTTCGATTTCTATAGAACTGGTAAATGTGCTGGAGATTGACAGAAGCGAGCAAAACAGAAATAAACTGAAGACGAAAATTAGATTGATTAGAATAGCTTATTTAAAATATCATAGCGAATAGGTCTTACAGTTCTCCGTTCATTTCTTATGATGAGTGTGTTAAGAAATTCGTTAGAAAGCTACTGGAACACTGAATATTCGTTGTGAAGGACTCTTGTTTTTATACGAAAACGAAAATTTGAAATTTTCTTATCCAATGCATGCGCAATGAGGATGTGATTTTCTATTCATGGTTTGAAGGTGCAATATTAATGATTGCACTCATACCTACAGATGATTTGATAAATAATTTCAAATATTCAGATTACAAAGCCTTAGACTAATGCATATTGGTTAACTGCGGCAGCAAAACAGCTGCTCACTTTATAACTCCAACGGTTTTATGGAGCTCGGTGCCATGTTGGAAACAAATACACTTACATGTAGATACCTTCCCTGAATTTTATTAAGCGACATTTTCAAAATTTTACAGATAACAAATAAATGTTAAAATGAGTCCATATTTGAAAAATTCTAATGTGTTTGTATGTACGAAAGCTAAATGCCTATTAAACTAAGAGTTTTTACAATAATTCACGAGATTTAAAGAAGGTAAAGTTGTTCGTAAAAATATTACTATACGACTGGACAATCAATAAGTAATTAGACGCATAGATCAAACATATGTACATTATATTAATATATAGGTACGTCCCTGGCAATGGAATTTATAATCGCACATCGCGGATTGAGATGACGCTGCTCTGAGTGAGAGGGAACATATGAACCATGGGCAATGAAAGCAAAGCAAAGCAGCGAACTTTGGAGTTGTCTGGTTTGGAACCATTTGCGGGAATTGGCAGCATAGTAGATAGATATATGCATCTCAGAATGTGCATCAGCTCAACGCTGCTTAAGTCTTCCAGCTCCGAGAAGAAATGAGTGCCAACAGTTCCCTTTCTTCTAACGGGTAGGGCAGGATAATCACATACAACAGGAGGCGAATAGATTCGACTTTTTCTTCGTCCCTGCAACTTCTGCAATAGTCATTATGCAGCACACCGAATTGTTCCGAGGCGAAGCATCAGAGAACGTGGTCCGCCATGGAAGGTTGTAGGCAGGCCAAAAAGACACCACTCGTAAGGATGATACCTGTGAATCATGGCTGGAGAAAATCAAGACGACCCGGCGGCACGTATACTGTGTCCGGCATTAGATAGCAGAATAATGGAGGTCTTGAGGAGTCACTAAGTAGAAACCCAGAAAGCGAACCAGATTTCTGTTACACAGTTTCTTGAGTCAACATGAGGAATTAAAGTCAGTGAAGAGCTGTGGAGAAATCCAAAGAGACTTCGGAATCTCTAAAAACAATTTACACAACAAAGAATCACTGCATTCACTGTCACAATTGACCCGATCATTATCTGAAATTTTCCACAATAATTCCAAACAAAAAGAAAAAATTGCGCTGAGAATTAAACCTTTTGGGACAGTGTTCAATTTAACAAATTATATTAAGAAAATTTATTTTTATAGAAAATGTGTAAAAACTAACTACAAATGATCTGTAAAATTGTAAACAGTATAACTACAATATGTAGTGTTGTTTTTAAAATTTACAAACTATAAACAAAGTTATAACTACAACAAATTATAACTACTTATTTATCGATTTTTTTTACTTATTGTTCAATTCATATTTCCTTGTTGTAAAACATTCAATAAGAAGGGGTATTTAAAACCTTATCAGTTCGCTAGTGGGAATAAAGTATGATAGGTACTTATGTATAGTTTCTTGCACCAACTAAAACTAAAACGGTCAACAATTTCCTGGACCGGATATAGTAGCAGTCTCTGTCTACGGTTTATTTACGAGCTTACAATATTCTTATTACGAAAATATATTTGAATTTGGGCCGAATCTAAAAGTGTAATGTATTTCTTGCACCGCTTAAGGAATCCTAGACTAACTTATGAAAATAAATGATATTAAACGAGTTTTTAATACTGTTTACCCGAATACAATATTGATACAGCTATATAAGCAGAGATTGGGTAAAACCACTAAAGTATACTACCTTGGTGTTCTATTACTGCAAATACCCCATTTATAAACAGAAAAGGCCAAGATAGTGGTTGTGTTGTTAGTGTTTTTAATTCAATCTCTATATGTAAGTATTTCTGATTTCTGAAACCTATATGATGAAAATATTGAGTGCCAGTAACTACAAACTGCTGAAAAGTTAAGACGCGTTTCATCACTTTTCGTAAAAGTGATCGAGCATTTACCAGAACTAAAAGATGGCCTAAATTTTATGTTACTCTACAGTGCACGCTTAGAAATTTTTCATTTAATATTTCGCCTATTTAATGCCTAAATAGAATCATGCTTTAAACAAGTGATTTTATAAACATTTTATATACTCACTAGCCCCACGCTTTATAATCAGTGGTAAATTAACGGAAAGCGAGTATGAAATACATGGTCCGGATGCGATTTTTACTTACTGTCCATCAGATACACAGAAACAAAATTCCTTTCTTGTTAAAGGTAAAAAGGTACAGCGTTGGCCAAAAATAAGAGGCACCCCCTTCTTTTTTGCTTTGCTGCCAAATCCTTTGTCAGATGTAATAAGTTTTATTATTTTATTTGTTAAGAAAGGTCACCAATGCACCGTTATGGTGCAATAACGAGTTTGTGCATTTTTTCCGGTGTATGATTAGTATGCGAAAATTGCTCGAAATCGACAGACAAAAAGCAAAAGACGGAGATTGTTCGCGTTTTGCAGTACAAAAAGTAATTAATTTGGTCACCCAGACTGGTTCCTATAACAAACGCGAAAAATACGGGCGATTACATTACGATTAAAACCGATTACCACACCCCTATTTTTACTTGCACCTATAATATAGGGCAAGTATTGGATTCGTGCAAAAATTCGAACTCGAGATAACAATGAATTCTGACATTACGATGATAGAAAAGCTCGAAAAAGTAGGTCTGCCGATTCTGTCTGTCTGTCTGTCTGTCTGTCTGTCTGTCTGTCCGTCACTCTGTATGTATGTACGCTCGACTACAGCCCAAACGGGTGGACCGATTTCCTTCAAACTTCATATCTGGGGTCTGTTGTGTATTCTCCAGAGGGGAAATTGGAATTTTCGTTCTAGCCCTATTATTAACGGTACTTTACTTAAGGCCAATTTTACAAAAACATGATTTTCTCGAAAACGGCTCTCACGATTTTTATTAAATTTCATATTCGAGTTAGTCTGGGCAAATGCTATAAGATGGCGTACCACGTTTTTGGCTAAAAATACGTATAACGGTACTTTTCTTATTAACTGGTTTTAGAAATATGGCTATTTCTCGGCTAAAACTCAATGGATTTCCATCAAAATTGAAATGTGGGCAAGATTAAATGTTTAATAATATATGCCATTTAAACTTATACAAAATTAAAAAAAAAAAATTTCAAAAATCTATTGTACATTTTTTTTTTTAAATTCATTTCCAACTACCAGCATATATGTAGGTGCAAGTACGTACGACCCAGTCGTGCACATTTTTAATAGGATATTTGATGTAAAATCGTCATCTGAGTTAACTTTTGAGCTGTCGACCGATCGAGGAGAAAAAATTCTTCATAAACGATGAAGGCTGTATAATGATATGGGGATGCATGGCTGCAAGCGGTGTACGTTCAATGAATGTGAATGATAGTGGGAGGAACTCGCAGAGTGCATAAATGAAAGATGTGCTTCAACTGTCTTATTCCAACATTTTTAGGGACACCAACTTGGAAAATGTCAAATTCCCACAAGACAAAGCACTTTTCCACAAATCAGCCCTATTTATTTATTATATCTGCTTACTTTTGTTTCATTAAACTTTTTGTTTTTTGAAGATATAACGATTTTTAAGGGGTGCCTTATACTTTTGGCCAAGGCTGTAATTTTCCCAATAAAAGTTGAAGAGAAATACATGGTCTTTCCCATAAATCATTATGATCTGCGTATCCCTGCAGATGAATAGATTTGAAAAACATATTGCTTTCCGCGTAACTTCTACATAATACCTGCCTCCACATGATATTTAAGACAGCTCATCTCCTCGCAGCATAACGTATTTTTCTGCGTTCCGCGACAAATCTGGGTAAATTATAATGGTAAAGATGGTGATCGTCTGATACAGGTTGAGAGAGACTATGAATGATATCATAAGCAGTTTTGTTCTGATATTCATTGGTTTGTTTTTCCAGAATTTATCTCTTAAAAAATATATATACATATATTTGACCTTAGACCATAAGCAGCCCATGGCCAAGACCCAGCTACTCACAACTGTACATGTTGTGCGTGATATAAATACTAGAGCTGTAAAAGAATGCAATCATTTTTGAATATAATTCCTTGGAATGCTCCGAAAAATGATTTAATTCATTGACTTAAATAAAGACTTCATATTGGAAAAAAAAATAATTCACCATCACGAATGCAGCAACCAATAGCCTTCTGCATGGTGAAGTCAAAATGCACTCTTTTTGAATGCTCTGCATTTTTTGATTCATAAAAACTGTCAAGGGTATTAATGACTGCAAAAGAGCCCTATCTCCAGACTGAAATATACAATTTACCACAGAGCCAAGCGGAATATCTTTGAGCAGCGATTCTCGTATTCCTAATGCTTTATCAATTCATTTTATAATAGGTACCATTAAAATGGGAATGGCTAGACCGCTTGTCTACATCCATGCGGCTGAAAATTACACCTTCGACTAACCGAACTTTTTAAGGCAATAATGAAATGTTTCCCGTGAATAAATTGTCAGTTGTTGTTATCCTTATTTAAAATAAGTTAAACAATTCCGTTATATTTTCCTTTAAATATATTTCTACTTATATATTTATATTTACCTAAACATTTAGTCAAACCATCTAAATTAATACAACTGACTAAAGCAGTTGTAAAATTTTAACTAAATTTCCATAAAACAAGAAAAAAAAACGATCCACCGAGTCAAGACCCGATTCATCGAACTGAAAACCAAAATTCACTGAACCAATAACAAGAGTCCATCACCAAGACCATCACCTTATATAGTATCTAAATTTGTGTGCCGTTGTTAATCAAAATTTTTCTGTAACCTTCATTCGGGCTAAAAAAAAAAAAAATTGACTAATTTTATTGGTTCCCTTATGGCCTGTGAGACTAAAAACAGTGACAACGACGCCGAATCCCTACGCGCCTGCATCAGTGAACAAGCATTGAATGCTCTAAATGAAATGAGGAAAGGAAATCTGCTCTGCGACGCTGTTATAAATGTTCCTGACGGATCCTTCAATATCCATCGGGCTATATTAAGTGCCTGCAGCTCATACTTCAGGTAATGCAGAACAACAATAGTGCCTAAGATGGGGTTTAACTAATTTTTTTCTTCTCTCTTGCAAGAGCTTTGTTCACCAATTCACTGTCGACTGAACCGCGAAATGTTTACCTTCCTGATATGCGTGCCGCCATCATGGAGGAAATTATCTGCTATGCATATTTGCGAAGATGTGATATCAACGCAACAAATGTCCACGAGCTTCTAGCTTTGGCCGACTACGTAGGAATGACGGGCTTAGTAAAGCAATGCAAGCTGGTGCTTGAACAAATGTTAACACCAGAAAGTTGTTTTGGTATCATGCGTTTTGCAAGGTAAGTTTATATTTAAATCCAGACAAGGACACATAAACATTGGAGTCAATATCAGATGTACCTACATATTCAAATACTTGAGATTTTAGAGATGTAAAATATATAAACTTGTTCTCGATATCTTCTCCCCATTCTAAAGTAGCTTCCGTTTCTGTGATGATCTCTATGAAAAAGCCCGCACGTACTTATTGCGGCATTTCACTCAAGTTGCTGCAAAAAACGATGATATTTTAAAAATCGGCTTAGAGGATTTCCTGGATATCATAAGTGATGATATGCTTAACACAAGGGATGAAGAGTTGGTATGGAAATTATGCATTAAATGGGTTGACTATGACGTGAACGACAGGCAAAGGCATTTACCAAAGTTGATGCATGGTGTACGATTGGGATTGATGACTGCAAAGGTATGTATGTACGAGTATGTAAGGAGAAGGATACCAGTATATTAGTGGGATGCAGTTAATTAGTTATTTAGCCATCGGCAGGTAATAAGCTTACTAGCGGAGCACATACCAAGTATAAGCCGTACACAAGTATAATAAACGACGATAATACTGATGGTGGTGATGAATAAAAATAGAAATGCTTAAAGCTGTGCATCTTTAGATTAGATGAAACCCAATTAAATTAAATTTGAAAATAATTTAAAGGGCAACTTACTTACTTACCCCACTTTGTACTTCGAACTCCTCAGACAGCCTTCCTCTGTGCAAGACATGACATGTGGACCCATCATATGTAGCCTTAATAATTGCTATTAATTTATCCGGAATGCCTCTCCTGCGCAAGGCACGCCAAATAAATTCCCGATTGACACTATCAAACGCCTTTTCAAAATCGATGAACAGCAGGTGAAGTGGTGATCGATATTCAACACACTGCTCGATGATAATCCGCAAGGTGTTGATATGGTCGACACAGGAGGATCCAGATCGGAAACCTGCTTGTTCAGCGTCGAGTGTGTCATCAAGCTGGTCTTTGATTCGCTCCAAGATTATTTTCGCTATTATCTTGGCCACAGCAGGCAGCACGCAGATACCTCTCCAGTTTTCGCACTGCATTAGATTGCCTTTTTTAGGGAGCTTGACGATCATTCCCTTCTTCCACTCATCCGAAAAACTCTCGGCTTCCCATGTTCTCCCGACAAGTGGGAACAGTAGCTCTGGCGATTCTGTTGGCGCAGCTTGAAAAAGCTCCGCGGGTATGCCATCAAGTCCTGCTGCCTTGTTGGTTTTCAGTGCTTTGATCGCAGTAATAATCTCTTCCTTACTGGGGATTGTGGTGCGAATTCGGGAATTTCTTTCTATGGGCACTTCAGTCTGACTTGGGTGCATATTGTTTGCGAATACTCAGTTTAGAACCGAAGCCAAATGCTCCTTCCATCTCTTCAGTTGATCCTCATCCGATACTAGCAACGAACCGTCTAAGCCTTTCACTGGGTGTTGAGTAGAGCTTAGGCCACCTATGAGCTCTTTGGTGATTCTGTAAACGGTTCTGCTGTCGCATCTTGCTGCTGCTTCTTCTGCTCGCGTGGCCAGCGCGTTGATGTAATTGCGCTTGTCACGATACATGGACTCTAGCTCGATCCTCCCTGCTGCTGGAGCTGCTGCAATTCGAGCTTTTAGCTGATTGCGTTCGTTGATCCTTCTCCAGGTATCCTCGGAAAGCCACGCCCTATGGTTTCAATTCGATCGACCGACAATCGTTTCAGCACCTTATGTGAAAACAGTTTTCACAGGACACCATTGGTCTTGGATGGTGGCGGGCAATGAGCTACTGATTGTTTCCACTCCACGTGCGAGATGGTCCCTTAGTTCTTGGTGCACTGTGGGAACTCTCAGTCGGTTTACGTTGAACCTGGGTATTCTTCTGTCATTAGATCTTCGAACGGCAGCAGTGCGTAATGGGACAGTAGCTATCATAAGATGGTGATCTCGTACCAATCCCATGTCCGCTCCTCGCCTGTTTCGGACGTCTAGAAGACTACTTCTAAAACGGCGACTGATGGCAAAATAGTCAATTTGGTTGGAGGTTGCTTGCCTCTCAGTTGACACCTAACTGATTTTATGGCAGGTCTTGTGCTCAAACATGGTGCCACCTATGACAAGACGATTTGCGTTGCAGAAGTCAACAAATCTTTCACCGTTGTCATTGCGGTTGCCTAATCTGCAACATGTTTGAGCCCTTCGTTCTCGCTGCCTACCTTGGCATTCAAGTCCCCCATCACAATGACAATGTCGCCGTTGGGTGTTGCATCATAAATAGCTCCCAACTGGTTTTAGAAGGTTTCCTCCTCAGACGAACCGTCCGTGGGTGCGTAACACTGTTGCCGTTAAAATCCTGTCACCGTGTGGCTGCTAGGACATTGGGCCTCTGCGTGCTGTAGGTATTATCAGCAGTCCAACTCCATATCGACGGGGGCTTCCAGAGTAGAGTAGTACAGTGTTACGCGTTGGGGATTGGTACTCACCCGCATCTAACCATCTTATCTCGCTTACTCCTAAAATGTCCAGCTTATATCGCATGAACTCATGCTCTAATTGAAGGAATCTGGCGTTCTGTGGTCTTTCACTCTGAGAGTCAAAGAGCGTCTTCACGTTCCAGAAACCAATCTTTGTCCGAATACGATATCCAAAGGTCGCCAACTTGTTATCAGTCCTTATCCGAGGCATTGTGTCGGTTTTACGTAGCTTTAGTAGATGTCGGTAACGCGGATCGCTGGCCCAGGTTACCTAGTCTAGGCATAAGACCCTAGACAATCTCGCACTTGCAATTTTGGCCTACATGTATAAGGATTTATACATGTTGTTGCCCGGGGACCACCACGAGGAGGTAAAGCAAGCGCTACATTACGAACTTGATTGCTGCGCTACTGGTCCAATCCATGTTTTGGACAGGCAGTAGTTTCCCGATCAATTATGCAGGTCCCCAAATTTAAAGGGCAAGGCATTGGCTCAAACTTAAAAGGACAAAACACCCAAAAGAAATACCATCTACCCCAGACTTTAATTGGGGGTCCCTTTCTGACTGTGTCGGACATACATATCCTTAACGGAGTGTCGCCTAGGGTTGATTACAACTACACAGTTAGTTAGTAGGACATTAGCGTTACATGGTGGGCAAAGGACTGTGGACTTAACTTCAACCCCGAAACAACGGAACTGATCCTTTTCACAAAAGACCACAAGATACCACGCTTCAAGCTACCTAAGCTTGATAATGTGGAACTATCCCTTGTCCATATTTAACCTTATCATGGTATTGTGTTAGACCGTAAGCTACATTGGAGACTGAACACGCATATAATACCCTTTTCATCTGAATGAAAACAGTCATGATGCACTGGTTATACGTCAGACCCATAATCACGTATGGAGCTCTAGTATGGTGAAAGGCTACTTCCAAGCGGTACATAGAGGATAAGTTAACGACGCCTTGCGTACTACGTCAACTGCAGCGCTTCTTTCGCTTGATTTTTACAATACAACTGCAGGCGGAAAGGAGTGTGTTTCGGCTAACAAACATATATGCTCAAGGCATTATGCACGCAAAGTCCCGTAAGATTATGTTGGGTGCTTGGACACTGGCCAGAGATCTACTATAAAAGATCAGGACTATGATTGGGATCCTCTCTGGACATTGTCTTTTGAGAAGGCACGCCAGTAGACTAGGAGTCAAAATCTGATAGGTACTTGTATGTATTGTGAGGATCTACACGCCTCAGAGGATATTAAGCACATCATACTGTACTGTGGGCACTTTTAGAAATATAGGCAGGTAGTAGTCTGAAGGAAGTAGTTTGATGCAATCAACCGAAAGAGCTACTCAAACTCTTGGGCCTTATAATTTAGGCCTTATGTTTCTTTCTGCTATTTTAGACTTGGATTTGTTTTAAATGCTAGAACTAGAACTAGAAAACGACTTGACCGATGTCTCTAATGTTGGCGAAGAGATTAAACTTAATTCTGTATCAGTAAACAAGATACATTCACTCCTTTGTTTAGATAAAGTATCTAAACCTTTCTCTTTACAGTTCTTTATGGACGAAGTGAAAGATCATCCATATGTTGTAAAATGTGAAGAAGCAAAACCCTTAATTTTAGAAACCCTATCTTTTTTGTACGAACTTGATATGATGAGGCCCACTGATAAAGAGGTAACACTTTCTTACAAATAAAAAAAACTAAAGTTATAAGATTATCTCTGCAGCTAACAACACCTTCCATAGCAATGCCTCGACTGCCGCATGAAGTCATTTTCGCCATAGGTGGTTGGAGCGGAGGGACTTCAAAGGCATGTATTGAAACCTACGATACTCGAGCCGACCGGTGGGTTAACATACCAGCTGAAGATGCTGCTGGTCCGCGAGCATATCACGGTACAGCTGTGATTGGCTTTTGCATCTTCTGTATCGGGGGCTACGACGGAGTTGAATACTTCAATACATGCCGCGTGTTTGACGCCGTTACAAGAACTTGGAAGGAGGTCAGTAAGTGATTTGCATCTTAATGCTAAGAACTGTTTATTCTTAGCTGGGTAATTGCGTGTAAGATGCTGTAAAAAAGTTGAATTTCCATATTTGAGTTGGAAAATGTATTTTCTATTTTGGTAAATTTTTATCTCACAGATAGCTCCAATGCACAACCGACGCTGTTACGTCAGTGTTGCAGAATTAAATGGTGAAATATACGCGATAGGAGGGTATGACGGTCAAAATCGCTTGAATACGGTTGAGCGCTACAATCCAAAAACAAATCAATGGAGCATGATTACGCCTATGAATATGCAAAGGTCTGATGCCAGCGCCTGTACGTTGAATGGGAAAATTTATGCAACGGGTAGGTGAGTTTTTATTTTTACTTTTTTTACTTTAAACGGAAAATAAGGGTGGGTTTCGAACAATTGTTCCGAACTAACCTAGAAAGTGATTCTATCCCTTGAATGACACAACTATGTATGCATAAATTTAATGATATAAAACTAATTTAGGTGGTTTCAATGGTCAAGAATGCCTATCGACGGCCGAATTCTATGATCCTGTGAAAAACATTTGGACTCCAATTCCTAATATGAACCACCGGCGATCGGGCGTATCAAGTGTAGCCTACCGCAATCATGTTTATGTTATTGGTGGCTTTAATGGATTGGCTCGGCTATCAACTGGCGAGAGGTACGATCCGGAAACTGACGATTGGACATTTATTCATGAAATGTGCCACGCAAGGAGTAATTTCGGTTTGGAGATAATAGATGACATGATATTCGCCATTGGGGGTTTTAATGGAATATCTACAATTCCACATACGGAATGTTACGTTGCTGAAACGGACGAATGGTAAGTACACAAATTCTTCCCATATTTTCATTCACTGAAACTTTGTTCTTACAGGATGGAAGCCACTGATATGAATATCGTGAGATCGGCTTTGACAGCGAATGCTATAGGTGGTCTTCCGAATATTAGAGATTACATTCACCAAAATCGAGAACGATTGATGGAGGAACGGCGTCAAAGAATGTTCCCTAACAATCCAATACAAGAAGCAATGGAAGATTATGGAAGCGCCGACGAAGAAATGGTCGCAGAACATGAAATGGAAGATGACAACGATTTTCATTAATATACATACACCAAAATTGAGTTTCCTGCAAAACGAGTGGATAAGCACAAGAACAATATACATTGTATATAATTTCCTGGTGCGAATTAAAACGAAAAGAAAACTTTATAAAGGGCATATCAGTGTTCTCTCAAAAATTGGCTATCCTTCTAAATTTCTGGAATAAAAAACAAAATCAAAATTAAATACACAGCAAAACGGTTTTGGTTTGAATTTTTTTTTTTCTTACACTCGTCAAGAGAATGGGTGGAGGAATTTTTAGATAGCGCATGTCCTTTGACTGTTGTTTAAGGATATGCTAAATTGAATAAAAACCGGCGAAGAACAATCAGCCATCGTCAGTCTTTCATTTGTTCTCGCTAGCTACAAACACCAAACAACTGTCTTTCAGTTTTCACTATGTTGTGGCTACGTCTGGCCACCGTTGTTATTTTCTGTATTATATCTGCCATCGCAAAGGATCACTGGCATAAGCCAGGTTGTCATAAAGTGGGTAATACTCGTAAGATTACCATTCCGGAGTGTGTAGAATTCCGTATAACAACGAATGCTTGCCGAGGTTTTTGTGAATCATACGCTGTTCCATCGATACCTTGGGGAGGATTGCTTAAACCCCCAAAGCCAGTTGTGTCAGTGGGTCAATGCTGTAATATGATGGAGTCCGAGGAAGTAAGATATTCTATTTTTACGTGTTCTTATCTACTAACAACAATTTTATTCAGATTCAAAAGCGGGTCCTCTGTCTAGATGGAATTCGGACTTTTAAATTTAAATCAGCCGTTAGTTGCAGTTGCTATCATTGCAAAAAGGACTAAATGACGTCCTGATCTGCAGTTAATAATGAAGTCCTCTGAGCCACTTGGTTTTGTTTAAAATATTTATTTACTGAAATATTGTAATACTAGGGAAGAAATAATATAAATGATATGCAAAGTTAACCACAGTTATTTAGTACATTTACTTTTATAACAAACAGTGTCAGCGTTAATGTTGATTGCGTTGACTTGGAAAACATTTTTTTTATCTCATAGAATAGACGCTTTTTTCGAGAAAGTAGCGATACATCCTCAAATACCAAACAACCACTTTCACCGGTACAATGCCAGGTTAGTGTGCATAGGTATGTAATTGCATTATGCTGATTTTACTTTGCTAGTTCAGCTGTCGAGAATACTTCAAAATTTAGGAAAATCTTTACTCTAATGTATTTTACAAATAACTGATTAGTTCAATTACATGTTGCAGCTGTCGAGAATACTTCAAAATTTAGGAAAATCTTTACTCTAATGTATTTTACAAATAACTGATTAGTTCAATTACATGTTGCTTTGTCGTTTTTGCTTTTTCATCTTCAACTTTTGTTAGGATGCTGAGGATGCACTTAGACTAGTAGTTGGTCCATTGTGCTGCCGATGTGTAAAGGTGGGTGGGTCACCCTCTTACTCAGGGAACCATTTACTCCTTAGTATGAAGGAGGCAAACTTAGCCGTACAGGCATTGTTTAGATCACTTAGATCGTTCAACAGGTATTCACCTAGTGTGGCCTTTCTAATGTTGGCAAGTGTGGGGCACATTCATAGAAAGTGACTGATAGTCTCCTCTTCTTCTTCATCTCTACAACTTCTACAGAAGTCATTATAGGGGATGCCCAGTCTTTGTGCCTTCCTATAGCACAGTGTCCGGTGAGGGTGTTTACGATTTTGGAGAGGGTTCCTCTCTTACGTTTCAGCAGTCCGATGAACCTGGTTTCATTTAGCGTGGGCCAGAGCAGCCTTGCAGTGTTACAGTGGCCGAGCTGTTGCCACCGATATGGTTGGCTTCTCTCACTGCGTTGGTATGGACAAGGTATTTAGCATAGGACGTTGGCGCCTCGATGTCAATGACGCTTATGCTGTTTAGAACTGAGGAGCCTCGTCAGTCAGCCAGTTCGTCAGTTTCGCAACTCCCTGGTATATTACAGTGCCCCAGTACCCAGCAGAGGGTGAGGTTGTACTGTCTAACTATCTCGTTCAGAGATACGCGGCAGTCCTTCACTGCCTTGGATCTCGTTGTGCTTGATCCGAGGGATTTGATGGCCGCTTGGCTGTCGATGTATATGACAATATCCGATACTGATACTGCATTAGCCGCCAGCCAGTCAGCTGCTTGACGAATAGCGGTGACTTCGGCTTGGAAAACGCTGCAGTAGCTAAGAAGGCTGAAGGGAAGGTGGATGTCCAGATCTTTTGAAAATAACCCAGCACCGACTTCTTCTTCGGTTTTGGAGCCGTCCGTGAAGATTGTCAGCGATTCATGGTGAAGGACATCCCGTTGTGTCCATTCTGTTCTGTCGAATATTAAGCATTTGTAGCTCATGTTGAAGTTGTGTTCAGTGGGTGACCTTTGGAAGATGGCGGTGCATCAGAAGTATTCTGGCGTGTCCAGTGTGTTGTTGTTTCCATTGTTTGCAACTTCTGAGTCTTATTGCTGGGCAGGCAGCCAGTTGTTTGCTGACGGTGTCAGTTGGAAGCGCTGCGGTGAGAGAGGTTCTCAGTGCACCAGTAATACTGAGACAAGCAACTCGTTAAGTTTTTTTCATTAGGATTGTTAGAGTGTTAGCTCTAATAAATTTATCCGTTTAAATACGTTATTAGTTAAACTTTGATGTGTTTAAAGCCGTTTTCTAATTTTGGTATCGGAATTCGTACCTACAATATTAAAACCGAACATGAAAATAAAGAAAAACAAAGCAATATACATATACATATTTGATAATAAATCTAACCCACATATGGTCAATACGGATCTGTTCGTACAACCTTTAATTTAAGAGCTGTTCTTGAGCTAAAAAATAACTCAACATTTATGTATATTTATTTATTTCGTTTTCGATTTGTTTCACTCATGATTTCTCTTTTTTCGCATTCCAATCCAATCAAATAGGTATGTGTTGATGAACCGCCATATTTCATGTGTTTGTTTTTACAATGAAAAATTGCTGTTACATATGTCATTGTCACCAAACCTAAAAAAAAACTAAAGTAAGGCTTTAACTATGGTGATGCAAACCGGTTAAGTTATCTTATTTCAAAATCTTAACAACAGACAGTAATTTAAAAATGCTGACAGTTATTTTCGAGCTACACATTTGCTCGTTGATATTTTTTTTTAAGTTTAAATTTGTTTTATGTACACATATGTATGTATGTATGTATATATTAAAATATTGAAAAATATTCTTGTGCTTTTAATCGTTCTTAGTGTTCCGGACCTTAAAAGGTAAGACGGAACACTTATGCGTTTTATACGGTGTCTGTCTGTCGTAGAGAGCTGAAACTTTCGCTATGTATACATTATGTGGAAGCCTGCACAAGATGGCGGCAATGAATTTCTTTTTGGGAGCCCTTTTTTGGGCACCTTGTATGAAAGGCAAAAAAAATTATTTTGTTCCCCATCATGTGGCATATCAAATTAAAGAGAATTTTGCAAGTGCTCCATATATGTAAGATATTTTTTTCTGACAAAATTTGTTGAACAAAAAAGCTTGCCAAACATTAAAAAAATGTTGTCCCGATTTTTCAAAAACTAAGTCATTTGCACTAATGGATGGTATATGTTAGCTCTATGCTGCTATTGAAAACTAAATAAGTTTAAAAAAACTATAATTTTTTTTAACTTTGGGTTTTTTTTTTAATTTTTTTTCTTAAATTTTTAAAACTCTAAATGCTGTACTCCTTCGCATGTCAAGTATTGCCAGTGTTTTGCTTTACTTAAACCATTAAGTAAGCAAAGTACCGTTATATGCATTTTTATCCAAAAGGTTGGTACGCCTAAACTAACTGAAATATGAAATTTTATCAAAATCGTTGAAACCAATTTGGAAAAAACTCCGTGGCACTACGTGAAGGGGCTCTAAGAGTAGGGCTAGAACAAAAATTTCAATGTCCCCTTTAGTGGCCATGTAATAGCTCCCTAACATGAAGTTTGAAGTAAATTGATTCACTCGTCATACAGACAGAAAAACGGAATCGGCAGACACACTATAACGAGCTTCTCTATCAACGTAATTTCAGAATTGTTTAATATCTCGAGTTCCAATTTTGTGCAAATTAAAATGGAGTAGAATGTCAGTTCAGTATTACTAGGACATATGTACCTACATTATGCAGGATATGAATAAGACATTACATTATTCATATCAAAACCAGTACCAGGGGCGGAATCCTCTAAGCTGATAGTTGATTTTTGACGATCACAATCATCACTTTTGCTCTCTCTAAGGTGACAATCACCGTGATTTTCACATTTTTGCTATCGTTTTTGTGTGATAGCTATTTAGGTGTCACTTTCATCTGTTTTTTACATTTATTAGTGTAATTTGAGAAAAACTCAAATATTTTGGACCTTCCAAATCCAATGCAAGTAGGTACCAACCAATGCATATACATATATATTTTTTTATATATTCGATTGGCAAAGGAAGCTTTTATGTACATCTTGCGGCTGTTAGACATATCAAATGGAACACGGGGCTCATATATACCACCAATTCTGCAACTAACTGCAACACTCAATTTACTTGGTGGTGGAGGTTACCAAAGGCAAGTTGGTGCTGACTGGTTTGCACCAAAGGGGCAAAGTACTATCACTAGAGTTAACATGCAGTTAAAATTGTGTCCAATATTCATTAACTTTGTCTCGCTGGAATCAACCAAAGTATTTTTCTTTGAAAAATATAGGATAGCGCTGAAGAAAGTTCACCTGAGACTCAGTTTAACGTAGTCCATTCTAAGGCCAGAAGCATTGTTGAACGCTGTATTGGGTAGTTAAAAAGTGGGTATGCTATAAACATCTTCTAGCATCATTCTATGCTTCTGTTTTTATGTCGATGGCGTATAATACTCGTCGAAAGAAAATGTAGATATGCACCGTCAAGGGTAGTTGAAATTGTTAACGTTTGTGCTGCCCTACACAATATTTGCTATTCATACAATGTGCCTCTTCCGGAACAAACGATTTAAAAGCCTCAAAGTCAGTCACATTCGGCGCATCGCATAACCACACCGAGAAGAGAAGCTGTACGAATCCGGGACATTATTAGACATGATCTAGCTGCAAAATAATTTTTCCACACTTCATTTAATATAAATAATATGCTAACATAATGTGCTAAATTACATTTATTTTATTTAATAAATCACACAGACAGATATCACTGACAAGAAAATGACATTCCCAAAAACTGTGCTACCAAGTTTTAAATAAATTTTGGTGATCGTTTTACGGAGAGCTAACATAACAGAGTGTGATTATCAACTTTGACTATCAAAAATGCGACCATCAACTATCAGCTTAGAGGATTCCGCCCCAGGTGTACCTATGCAGGATATGAATAAATTGCCTTCTATTTAATGACAATATAAAATGTCCGGAACACTATTGCACGGGGCCCTCCTCGCACTTGCCCAATTTTTTCCTTTGGAGTTTTATTTATATAGAACTTTCGAATGGATACAATTGTAAAATACAAATAATTTTTCGACCGATTTGATCAATTTTCAATTCATTTGAAAAGTCGAATATATATTCTCGCATTCAACTCACATTCGAGTAAAAAATAATATTAAAAATTACATAAACATATAGGGCATCATAGCTAGTGTTACGCCAGCCAACCTTTTTACGTCACTTCTACGTATGTACGGGACATAAATACCTACATACAGTGGATCACAGTTTATTGGGCCCACGCCTTATTTACAAATTCATACCTCCTGACTGAAAAAATTACATTTAACATTTAAACTTAAAAAAACATTTTAATTAATTTTAACTCCAAACTTCATATTATCGTTTAGGAGCTATACTCGTTTCAAATTGTTTATGGAGGTTGGTCTAATAAGCTGCGAGTCACTGTACATACATACAATGTTGATGGCTTGAGTTTGAGGAGCCGTTTATTTATAGTCTTCTCTAAGCGGGTGGATTTGACTAATTTTCTGGTGAGTTTCTTCATCCATATCGCCGACTCATTGAATTACCAACAATTAGTTTATTGTGTACTTTTTTATTTACTTATGTTTTCGTCCCAAGCTAACATTTTATCAACTAAAATAAACAAGATTCCCCCTTTTCATTCTTTCACTGAAATTTAACCCCATGTGGCTTTTCTCACAAAAATGACTTCATTTCTATTTTATTTGAACCATTCCGCGACATTTGAAACAGGACATACAGAGCTGAGATGCCAAGACCCACTCCACCACCGATGGCACACTTCCGCAGCCCAGCTACAGATAAAGCAAAAGTTAAATATCCATTCGTAGAGAACAATTTGCATCTATTACCTGAGGATTTGTATAGGAAGCCTGTTGCTGTCCCTGCCAGCACAGTATTTAAGTCATCATCCTCTCCCCTTGCGAACTGCAATAGCACGCCAAACGCCGAATACATCACAGCTAATGTCCCGAGTGTATTTGCTGTGGCCGAACCCTGTTTCATCACATGATTAAGAAGCCTAAAAGCATCCGGATTACCATCAAACTCTCCAGAAAGTCAATAACAACCCTTACTGTGTTCTTCTCAGCTTTCCAGTCTGTTGCAAGGCAGCTGTAGTCCTCATTCCATTATAGAATCCAGCTACTCCACCGATTCCTGCGCCGACCATCACCGAGCTACCGATTTGTGAAAAGGCCAACTCGAAGCGACCACGTTGTTTATTAGCGCCTTCTGGAAAAATGAACTCTGGCTGAGCTTGCTGCAGGAATCGAGGATCATAGTTTAGATACGGCGACAGAGGCGTACGCAAGCGTGCGTCACGCTCAGAAGTGCTAGCGGCTGTAGAAAAAAAAAACATGCTACAAATCGTAAGGCAACATTGCGTAATACCACAACTTACAAGACTGGGGCGAATCCATTGCCAATGGCTTGCTCAAGTAGTCGTCATTCATTTCTAGATCTTTTATTTAATAATACACTTGTGCACAGGTTAATTTTTCTTTCTTTTCAGAAAATCCAAAATTGAACATGCAATATATCAGCAGCACTCGTTTCTGCGGTTTGTCAAACTGTGACAGATTTATATGACAATTGGCTCTTATCAATTCTTCGTTGAGTTCGCAACCCATTCACAATGGACTACGAAGTAAATTATTCTTGCTTATTAAACTGGAACCGAAAATTTTAAAAAAATCTAAGAATTTAAGAAAAGAAAACTTTTTTAAGTTGACAGGATTTAAAAGGCACATATACATATGATATATGTATTAAGGAAAGTAAAAATAAAAAAACTTCAAAGTGCTAGTAAGAACATTAGACATGTAAGGTAAAGTGTTTTGTCCAAGATAAGCAAACAGAAAACCACAACACACAGGCAGTTTTTTTCAGAGAAAATTTAGAAAAATTAAAAGCAAACTCCAACTCCGATTTTCGGGTAAAACAAAAATGTCAGGTTTATTAAACTTAAGAGGATACGTAAAAAATGAATGGCCTTTGACTCCAACAGCAAGTGATAAGCCAATTCTGCATATAATTAAAGTAGCCTTCGTTTGTTTAGTAAAGAAAGCTATCAACATAAGATACTAATTTTTCTAAAAATCATTATAATAGCTCAGGTTAGAGTTGTTGCCCGTGCTGAGATACAGAAAGCTTACTTAGGTCTGTAAAGCCCATTGTGGTACCACCGGATCGCAAAGCCCACACTGAGAACACCACAACAAGAAGGATAAAATAAGATGTTAGGTAATGAAAATAAAGAAGGGGACAGATGGATAGTTAGAGACCACGAGGAAGATACATAGGTTGTATTGAAATAACAGAGGGAGACATTAATAGGGGATTAAGCGGAAGTCCAGCCGGAGCTTTTGACAAAGCGCTGAAGATGTCTGATGGGTAAACCAGTCAGATCACCAAGCTCATCAAAGAAATAATACTCCAAGCTGAGGTTTCCTTTTGACGCAGAGGAGATAAGGGATCGCAATGATTTTAACCACGCGTCTAATTACCGATATTAACCTTACATAAAATCATTATATTTAGGCTTTCTACTAAACTTTCAAGCATTGCAGATTAATAATGTATTTTTTCCGAAATTTATATTTTTTTTATTTTGCGAATTTAATTTCGCCAACAAACAAGCTAACGAAATAAGAACTTCATAATGCTAGCGTTTTCCAATTCCTATCGTTTTCTATCAAACTCATCTAATTGGACATGAATACCTTTATATTGATGTAAAGCCAAGGGCGTTATTCAAACTGGAAGTCAATAAGAGTATTAAAAAAAGTTGGTCTACTAGTCTATAAAACTAAATTTGTTTTTTTTTTGTGGTGGAAATATTCGTTCGGAACTCATAGTTTTTTTTATATTTTTGTTTTATTTTCTTTCGTTCTTATTGGAATTATTATATATATAATAAGAAATTTTAAATGTGTATGTTAATTTCTCAAACATTTATTCCCTACCCTAATAAGAATTAACTTCAACGGCGCATTGCGCCCTTACAGTATTCATTTCTCTTTGCTTGGTTCACAATAATCAAGAGTTGTCAACGTTTGTTTTCATGTTATTCCGCTCATTCGCCTAGTGCATGATCTCGCTTTTTCATCGTCAATTCATCATCAGTGGCCGTTGCGGTTGGTTGTGTTCGTTATATAGAAAGAAAAGTTTAGAGAAGGTTCCGTTTCCCCTAATATATATAAGTTTCCCGAAAAAAATTGTTAAATGGCGTCAAGTGATGTAAAATTGTCCAGACTCTTTATGCTTGCAAAAAAATTCAACAACTTCTACCTAACCGGTGAGTAATTGCATAGAAATTTTGTATTTTCTCTCCAAACAGCCGGGTATTTGCTTGCAATCGCCCTTTTTCCTCCCATCCTCTTGTTCCTTTTAATCCCACAGAATATCAGAAGAACGAACTGAGGCTTATCGATTTGTCCAAGTGAACTTTTATTTAAAAAAAAAAAAAAAATATATATATATATATATATACCTTCATATATAAATATATATGTATGTAGCCTTGATTTGGTGGGAGGAATTTCGTAATTTACACAAAATTCCCCGACTGTTACAGTTGAAGAAACTGATTCTCAGCTTTTTGGCGATTATGAAATCATTTGTTGTCATTCCTATCTGCATCTTCCTCTGTTCGAGGTGATATCGCCAAAGTACAGTGTTTCTAATGGAATCAAGGTAACAGCACTTGCCACTTCGTATGTTAGGAAGGGGGTGAAAGGGTGCGGGACTGTACAGCGGCCGAGCGGGTTGATCAATTCGAAGAGGTTTACTCATTCCTCTTTTTGGCAAATCGTTTATCTTTCTCTTGGTCTTTGGCTATTTTTTCGTCAACAAACACTTCGCATACCTACTTACACAGATACGTAGAAAATGTAGGTATATATTTGACATACCTCACTTTAATGTTTTGACATATAATTTGTTTATATTTTTATCTCAATCGAAACGCCTCCGGAACAGCGCCAACCCGATATATGTACATATTCGTCTACGTACTTTATAGTTTTGTGGTTTTCTTAACCTTAACAAAATTTCTTTTGTTGATTTTATTATTAATTGTTGATAAGCTCTAAAAGAGCTGTTTAAAGTGGTTTGATCGGACTTTTATCGCGTAATTCAGGTTGATTGCGTTAACTGATGTGGCACTTAGTGTAGGAACAAAGTTCTTGAACTATGGTTCCTCTGGTGAGTCAGTTTTCCTCTGGTTTAAACTTATGACGGCTAGACATTCGGAAAGTGTAAAGAATTTGAGGACTTCTAATTGATATTCGAAAGCTATAATTCTCGCAAATTTCCAGGATCGGCCACACTTTGTCGACGGTTCTATTTGAACTATTATTCATTATCATCGTTTGTTTGTGCTTTGTTAAAAATGTACATACATACCTATGTATGTGGATCAGCATTTTTTTCTGATTTATCTTTTTCGTTGTGATATTATTTATACAGTTTATTATTTGGTTAGGTTTATGATTCATTTATGATCTAGTAAACAGCATCAAAACCGATAAATTATATATGTAATAATGGCCATTACCAACTTTTCTGTAGGTACATACCTGATTAGATATCACGCGGCCATAAATAGATTTTTCGATCCAACTGGCCAAATTCTGTATTCGGAAAGTATTTAATAATGCTAATGATTTATTTTGACTGACTGTCAAGAGTAAACAGTACTTTATTGAAGAGAAAGTTGTCTATATGGGACAGGTGTGTCCTTAGTGGATGACGCAACATCGTTTCAAGTTGATGAACTATTACAATACTAATAGATGTCTAGGTGAATAATATTTGAACTATTTCAAGGGTGTACTTCATTCAAATTGGATCTTTCACAGGCACATGTTCTTGAATCATGGCTACTTTAATAAAATTCGGTATTATTTGTATGGGTTCATTGGAAGTCGGTAGTCACTTTTAAGAGAGATTTTAAGACTCATGCGTTATAGTGGAACAATTATAAAAAGCAATTAGTATAGCTTTAATAATATGCATTCATATACCAAATTTCACTCATGACATTATCAAAATATGTTGAATATGGGTTTTAAATGATATCGAAATAATACGATTCAACAATACAATTCTGGTTTTCTTGGGCAGGACTGGAGCATCTTCATTGCTACTGTTTTCTCTTGAAATACGCTACAATGGTCAGGAAGACGGAATGAGATACTAACCTCGAGTTCTTTGGAGAAAACACCATTATTCTTTCAAAACCCATCAGCTTAGAAATGGGTTGATTGATAATAATCAACCCAAAATTCATGGTTAGCGAAAAGGCCATTGTCAAGTGCAGTTCGTCTTAGTTAGTTGAAAGTCGGGTTCATATTTAATAAGATTGGGAAAAACGAAAATTTGGTGCACACCCCATAAATCGAAAAAAGGCAAATTATGGCGAATTTCATAACTTTTATCATTTTTGTAATCTTTGTGGCTCTCCTGCCATAGAACAGGACGACTTTAGACAGTCTTCATTGACTTACTTCGTCCCTCAGTCATAGACTAAAAGATTAAAACTGGTTAAAGTGTAGAGCGACGTCGATCTGTTGATTATGCGTTTCAATTTTTTTTAATTCACGCTTAGAAATAGATAAACGAAAGTTCTGAGCGAACTCGAATTTAGGTGGAGTGTAATCAATGTATTTACATACAAGATGAAAGAGATTCAAGATCGATGAGTGCCTAGATTGAATGACAGACTACTGAGAAAACACAAGCAACGGAAGCCGAAATTCGATTGTCAATGATATTAAGGAGCAAAATCGTGCTGCGAAGAGACCGCATATGCAGACAGCCCTATGAACTTTTCCCAGAAAGTTGAGGTTGACCGCTTTCTGAGGTGCATGTAATTAAGTGGTAAATTTTCAATAGTTTTGCCAGTGCCTGGATAAAAAAATTATTTAATTTTTTTTCTAATATTTCAAATTAAAAAGAAATATATATAAAGGCAAGTAAAATACAGAAATTTTGCTTTGCTTTATTAAACTGGGTAGACTATAAAATAAACACCATAATGGTCCTGCTTATGTACATACATATGTAAAAAAAAACATCATTTCTACAAAAAAACAAAAAAGTTACCCATTTTACTTTCAGCATCTCTCACAGCGTTATCGATTATTAGAAGTATCCGCATTTATAATAAACATATACATAAAACAAATATGGTGTACTACACTATTGATACAAGATACAACAAATTAAGTTAACACATATTTTATGTTTTATGTTGTGCACGGGTTTTATAGAACAATAGCATGTATTTTAGGTTAGATTAGGTTGGAGGATTAAAAAGCAGTAAAGTGGATATGCCAGCATTCACATCTCATAGTGGAAAATATAGAAAACTTGAATTGTTTTGCAACCTCCCTGAAACTATCCAAAGAGTGGTGTTCATATGGACATACATACATGCCTGACAGACATGGTCTGAACGACTGAAGTATGACAATGTGAATACCGGTCTGTTTGGCATGTTGGATGGTTTTCAAATTTGTTTGATATTTTTGTGGTGCAACAGATATGTCTGTTCAATGTGAACGCGTGTCTGCCAGACCTCATTTCGCAAATTTTATGAAGGCAGTGTGGATGTTCGCGGAGAATTAAATTTATAAATAAAAATTGCTTAGAGTTGATTTTGCAATATAAGCATGTAGATGCAGAATCTCAAATCCGGTTGATGTTAACTATGTCCTGTGGCCAGGATTTGCAAGAAGCCTTTCATTTGGGTGATATGGAATCTCTTATGTTAGTACCTATTTTATAGCACAATATACGGCTTAACTTTGGCCAAGAATTCGTCCTATTTTTCCGGGTCTATCCTTAGAAAATTCTAATAAACAACTAGAGAATTTAATTTTAATTCTGTTAACAAGTTCACAGAAGAAAAGTTTGGTTGCTTTTTGATCCAATCTTTCACCTAAATTCGCTTCCTTTTTCTTTCCATTCTTTCTTCTTCTTTTTTGTAATTATCGATCATTAACGCTGCCACAAGTACGTTTACCAGCTTCGAAATTCACTTGAAAACTGAAATCTGACGACCTGCTTAACAAAGTTAACGCTAACCACATCGGCCTGTCGTAAATACATCAGACCATGTCTGTCCGCTAGACAGGTCAACTAGCAAGGGCGCCAAGAAGTTCAGGCCAGGAAGGATATCTGTAAATAGCTCTCATTTTTTTTTTGATTGATTGATTTCATTTATTAGTATTAAATTCAATACTTTACATAATCCATATAAATATATATATATTAAATTATTTAATTCAATTATTTAATTCAAATTTATCTAATTCAGTCTTTTTCTCTTAAATACTTCTTCTTACAAAATCTATACATTTACTTTTAAATATTCTAAAATTTTGTTCATTTTTAATATTAGTTGGTAGTGTATTAAATAAACTAAAACCTTTATATACAATTGTATTCTGAGCGAATGATGAAGATTGGTTGCGTAATCGAAAATCATTTACATTTCGTAATTGGTACGGCTGCGCATCTCCCACTCGTCTGACTTCATTAGTTAAGTACCTAGGTGCTGCACCATATTTTATTTTAAAAACAGCCAGTAATGTGTTATTTTTTATTTGATGCTTATCTAATCGTGGTTTAATTTTCTTCTGGAAATTCATTCATATGGATGGATCACAACCCTCTTACTCTACTATCTATACTAGTTGTGAGGCCTTACATGCTTGTGAAGCTTTTTACTTTGCTACTTTTGCCCTGTATTCGCTTGCAACACCTAGGCCCTCTATTACGCTCATCCTGTACGGTTTCTGGAAATGTGTCTTAATTCTCCTGGACAAGTAAATCCTTTAAATGTTACGCAGGTACCTGTTAACAGTTCGGTTCCACCGTTAGTCAGTAATGGCTTCTTGGAATCTTTGAACTTCTCATTCTATCATGATTTGTTACCTGATGCTGCCGTCCAACGAAACATCTATTTCTCTACTTCTGTTAATTTGCCCTCATATTTTTTGTATATTGTCCAGTAATGTGAACCACATGTGAGCACCGGACATAGAATCAGGTGTAGAGCTTTCCTTTCAGCTTAAATGGAATTTTCCGACAAAGCTAGTATTCATAGAGAATTTTTGGCAGCTCCGAAGTTTAGAGATAAATACAACTTAAACAAGTAACACACCTACGTGTTGTATCTCGAGTTTGTAGTTTAGACATTCGTTTGAATTATCTATGAATTACATAAACTCTGGATTAGTTTAGCAATAATATAATAAGAACGTATGAAACATCAATGACTAAGCGCCATTTTTCTTAAATTATATTTAATTTCAAAAGCACATTTTCATTAAATTAGAATCATCATAATCAGTGCGTGGGTTTTTAGTTTTAATATGGAAACCTCCAAATGTATGTACATAGGTTCGCCATGAATTTCTTCATAGTCTAGATCACGTATTTTTTTTTTAGTTTTTTGCTATAGATTTATGTCTTATACATTAATATCATTGGAAATATTACAGATCAATACCCTCCCCAAGAGCATATATTTTTAAGTGTTTTTGAAGTACATCACTAAGTGTGAAAATGAATTATATCAAGCGAACAAACTGTGGGGGAACAAAGGCTGTCATCGATGTCAAAAATGAGGGAGCGGCTCAATATTTCCACCACAGAAATAATAAGAGGTGTCACAAATAAACAAACACTTAAATCAATGATTTCCAACCTCCGCAGCGGAGAGGAACTTTAAGAAGAAAACCAAATGGCTAATATTTCTCTTTGGCAAAATAGTCTAAATATATAAGATTTTACCTTATGGAAAAGTAGTAACACTTAAAGCATATTAAATTGGAGTCAATTTAAAGATACTTATGTCATACGTACCAGTTAATTGATATCCCTAAAAAAAATTTAAACTACCAAATTATAGAGGTAAAACGGACTGGCTCAAATACAGAGCAATCTTAAATAATACCATTGCCTTCAACTACCTAAACCCCTGCAACCTCCAAGAACTTGATTGTTTGGTCGAAAATCTCCCCTCGACTCTTAATAATGCAATGACTTCTGCTTTGGTGGACTGCAGATCTAGGCCCCTTAAAAAGCAAATGTAGGAAACTATTTAATAATGCCAAAAGTACGAGGAATGTGTTAGACTGGGACTTGTATCCTTAAATCATCGTTAAACATATACAAAAAAGAATTAAGAAAAGCTAAACTCTTCGGCGAAAACATAGAAGAAGTATCTGAGGTCTCTAGACTTAGGAAAATTCTCTCCTCCTCAAAAAAATCGATGGGTCCTGGACGACCTCTGGCGAAGACTCGCTTAAACTACTACTTGACACTCACTTTGCAGGTAGCTTCCTAACAGTTGACGGTATGATCTTAAACAGATCATATCAAACTTCAACCATCTCATCAAAAATAATCACTCAGAGCGGGACCAGAGGGCATTATACCTGCCGAATTGCACAAGTCGTCAGACATCATTTTGCCAGTTCTTCGAATAATCTTGAAAAGCTGTCTGGATTTGGTATATGTCCTCAAATTATGGAGAGAAGTGAAGGTAGTCTTCATACCCAAAGCTGGCAAATGCTCTCCCATTAATCCATAAGATTTCAGACCTATCAGTCTTTCTTCCTTCCTCTTAAAAACACTAGAGCGATTGATTAATATCCACTTATGCAGTAGTACGTGCATATTGCAAAGGTAAATTAGTGGAGATGGCATTACACTCACTAGTAAGTAAAATCGAATACTACATGGTTCATAAAGAGTACACAATGGTTGCCTTCCTTGATATAGCAGGCGCATTCAACAATGTCAATGCATTGGCGATAACAGATGCACTATCAGCTCTGAAGGTTGACAGCTCACGTGGCGAGTTGATAAATCTACTGTTCAATGGTCGGATTATTAACTCCAAGCTGGAGGTGTTCTATCCCCCCTTTGTAATCTGGTGGTTAACAAACTATTGATAATCCTGGAAGGGCTCGGATGCAGGGCTAGGACAAGTGGTACAACATGTCTCGATTACATTTGGCCTAAGCTGGATTTGAAACGTTCTAAGACTTTGACTTCTTTCAACAGGTTGCACATCAGCACCACAATAGGTGTCAACACCGGACACTGTCTAATAGGCAAGCACGCAACAAGGCTAGGCCTTTTCGCAGACGACTTTTGCAGAAGGTGCAGGGATGAGGAAAAGGAGGGAACGATTCCTCACCTTCTTTGTGTCTGCCCAGCTCTCTCCCATAGAAGGCTGCTCCACTTAGGAGCTCAAAATGGTTCTAACGAGTATTGGAGAACTAGGATCCATATTCCGTGGTATCACAATGGACCTATTTCTGGTCCAAGTGTGCCGGCGCTCTAAGCTATCAGCCACTACCAAGCAACCAACCAACCAACCAAATTATAGAGCCTTGCGAGCACGTTCTTCAATCGATTACAATCTCTAGGGCGTCAAGATTGATTAGTCTCGAGTTGCAATTATATGTATTACATGCTAGTGTCCGGCAATCAGTTAGACCAATGAAGTGTGTTAATTTTTGTTCGCAAGTTAATTTCTTCTTTTTCGGAACCATTAAATCGTATTGTAGAAGTGTAGCGCTAGTTTTACTAGTTGTTTGTCACTGATAAAATAACTATAAATTATTACTGGAAAACCTAATAGGAAATTCAAAATCTTTAAATTATTTTATTAGCTTTTGCAGTTGGTAATAAAAAGAAAAAACTATTGTTTATGGCTTAAGCAAAGTCGCAGAAAAAATATATTACTAGCATTAAATATTACATTCTCGGAATAAACCCAGAATTCCAGAGAAACTATCAACACACAGGCATTACCTGCTGAAACCAAATATTTTCATTATGTTTAGTGAAGCGTATAATTATTAATAAATTAGTCATGCGTATGAATGTGATACGCGTGTCAAGTTTATTGCCTTATTACCTATTAGCTTCTACATACTATATTTCATATTCATGCCGTCACACATTTTAAACTTCTCAAATAACATCACAATCACGAAAAAAAAGTAGTTTATTTTTCGATATTCCCTTGAACAACAAATAATATTGCCTCTGAACTACTCGTAGAAAACAGCTGCTACTGAAAGGCACTTTTGCGTTAGAACTCTTTTCTGTCAATATGTAAACCTGTCGCATCATACAATCAGTAAAATAGTAGTATGTTGTAAAAGTTTATACATATGTACGTCGAAAAATATTAAATATTTTACACTATAATTGTTAGATGTGTTGCTAATTAAAAAACAATAAACGTAAATAATACTCAAGCATTTGATGATAATTTTTGCACGAGTTATTGGAATAGAATTTCGCCCACGAGAAAATAAATATGAGTACTATTTTTAGTGGGTTTGTGTGCTTTCATGTTGAAAGAAAAAATGTTTATTGACAATGACTTGTGTTCCAATGCAAAGGGTAAATAATAAAGTACAATAAAATCAGGGATTTTTTCTTTTGCAATGATATATGTACATACTTATGATATCATACATTTTCGTTGTAGGATTCCAAAAAGGTGAAATTCGCCCATTCCTAGTTGAAGGTCAACAAGTTGGTCTGATCAAATCGGATATTGCCAAGCATTTGCTTAAATATCCCGAAGTCTTTTGTATTCGTGATTGTGAATATACTAAGCAGGTAATTAAATTCATTGAATTACTTTTCTTTTTATTATTTACAAACAAAAAAAAATTATAAATTCAGGGAATTGTTGAGCTGAATCCAGCGTTCCGTGACTACTCGGAGAGAACTGAGAAACTTGACAAGATATTACGAGAACTTAGATCAAATGATATCTTCTCCGCTCTGGAAGGATGGCGCGATGAGGTAAGAGAAGAAGAACTCCAGTCCACTCGATACGCTTACTTATCCTTTTGATTTACAGTATTACGAGGTCAAATCATCAGAGTATAAGAGTCTGTTGAAAATGGACCGATCAGCTACATGCCTCTTCGGGGTTCGCAAGTATGGAGTCGATATTAATGGATATGTTCGTCACCCAACTCATGGTATCTGCATTTGGCTACAACAACGCTCTAACACAAAAGAAACTTGGCCCGGAAAGTGGGACAATATGGTCGGTGGAGGACTTTCGGTTGGCTACGGTATCCATGAAACGGCAGTTAAGGAAGCTGCCGAAGAAGCGTCCATTCCAAGTGATCTCATTAAAAATCTAGTTTCGGCTGGTTGCGTTTCATTCTTTTTTGAGAGTGATCGCGGATTGTTTCCAAACACGGAGTATGTATTTGATTTGGAATTGCCAATTGACTTTGTTCCGCATAATGCGGATGGAGAGGTGCAAGCCTTTGAGTTGCTTCCAGCTAAGGAGTGCATAGAAAGGGTTTTCACACCAGATTTCAAAACAACGAGTTGCCCAGTAGTCATCGATTTTCTTATTAGACATGGATACATTACCCCTGAGAATGGTACGTAAACAATGCGCGACTGATAAACAATTTGTAAATAATAAAATAATAATACTTTCAGAACTTCACTTTACACAAATAGTTGAGTTGCTTCATGTGCCATTGCAATCGCTGTACACGTACAAATCCCGAACTGAATCGAATATCACCGAGAACGGCCACATCAGGAGCGAATAAATCTGAATATTAGGTTTTTAGCTTTGTACATTGTTTTTTTTTTCTTTATTTTTACATGCATTATACATATATACATACATATATGATAGTTTCTTAATTTATTTTCAATTTTATCTTTTTTACTTAAACAAGACAACCTTGACGCAAGGGCAAAGCCCTCAGTATATAATTAAAAATAAATCAAATAGAAATTTATAGGGTTTTTTAAACATCCATTTTTTTTTTTTTTTTGAAAATTAGAAACAAGAAAAACAAAGCAACAAAAAATAATACGAATACTTAACCAAAGTGCTCAAAAAGTAGCGTTTTTACTTTTGTTATTAAACGTAATGCAAATTAATAAAAAAAAAATACATATATGTAATAGCTGTAAGACAGTTTCTTCCAAACCGAAGCAAAAGAAAAGGCAAAATGACAAAAATTAATGTCACAACATTTATAGTAAAGTAACATCATAAATTGTTGCTGCACAGATTTATTTTCCTAGCATTGCTTTTATTATTATTATTATTATGTTCATTAGTTTTTTTGTAAATTTATTTAAAACTTAATTTTAATGTAATTGTTGGTATTTGATATTCCTATTGAGTAATAACTGTGTTGCATATTTAAAAAAGAAAATAATTGTTTTAATTTTTTTTATTCTATTCTCATTTTGTGCTATAATTTACAAATAATGACAAATATGTACTAAAACGAAATACAAATTTCATACTTTCAAATTTAAACAAAAACGCTGAATTGTACTGTTGTACGTTGATCATGAAACTCCCTTCAGGCCCCTTTAGAGGATAGAAAAACCCCTTGTTTTTAAGAAAACGGCTTTAAGCAGTGCAGAGGTAACCCTGTCATAATTGTGGTGGATTTGTTTTTTTAGTATAACTTGAATTTTTTTAAAGTTTGGAAACACAAAGTATAAAGTCTGTAATTTCACAAATTACTAGTAGGTGAGACATTTTGTTTTAACTTTCTATAATTGTAACATACATGCTTGTTTTTTTTTTGCAAGTGTTTATAAATTTCCTATGGGCCTATGGCACGGTCAATCCACTCGCAAATTACGCCTTCTATACATTTTTTGCAACACCGACCGAGAATGAATATAATATTAGGCCATAAGCAGCCCATAGAGCGCCAAGGACTAGCTTCACACAACTCTACATGTTGTACGTGATATACAATTTGAGAAGCTTTGAATGTTGATTGTTTGTCAGACTATTGGAAGAGGTGGGGCCGTGAAAAAAACTTTTGATGGTATTTTTATGGATTCGAACTTGGAACCCCTTGCGCAGTAGTCCAACGCACTAACCACTGAGCCACGGCACCCACCGACCGAGAATACTCAATCTATATGCAGTAGAAGCTCGGAAAATTTGATCGAAATGTCCCAGAGCTTTTCTACTTTTCTGGACAGTTTTAAAAATCTGTAGAAAATTAATAATTTGTTCATAAATAGTCGCATTTTATTGGGTTTATAAGAACCGGAAATTAAATTCAATGTGCAAATGGACAATACACATCAGAAAAAGTCAGTATTAATCTTAAACTACTGTGAGAACGGGATTAAGAAATACATACTCGTAATCGGGCATGCTGCTGCCATAAAAACAAGCATTTCTTCGGAATACGTGGCTTCTATGTTTCGTATTTTACATCGTTTATTTAGGTTTGAGATATAAAAAAAATTAATACAAGTAAAAAAAAGTCACACACTTAGGGCAACGTACGGAGGTCAAATTTGGTCAACTTTTCTGTGAAATAAACTTTTCTGAGAGTTAAATTTTTCCGAACTTCTACTATATTATAAAAAAAAAGATAATATGTTGTACATTGCCTGAACGTGTTAACGATTCTATAGCACGCATGGATTAGATACTTATGTAGCTTGGCAGTAACATACACTAAAGAAGACTTCAATTTCATTATCTAACCACGTCGCAAACACGATCATTATAGTTCTTTATGCAATCTCTTGTCGGGTGTGCAGGGGCTCTTAGCACCAATGAACAGTGTTTAGTCATGCAGGATCCAAATTTCTTAATGCAGGCTCTATATGACATTTATAAAACAAAAGCCGTAACTGATTAAATGAACTGAATTTTTTATAATGGTTGTGCAAACGCAACTGCACAGTTGTACTTGTGGGCTTCGCCAAATAAGCATCGAAAAGTATATCCTTATCACGCAGCATTTGCATGATAAAAAAATGTTAAGGCTTGGCGCTCTTCTGCGCTTGTAAAGGATCGTTGACTGACATCGACCTTTTGACAGGGTTTATAGGATCACTCGAAATCACTCCATTTTTTACCAGATGTGTTCTTTGACGTGAAAAACATACATTCGTGGTAAATTATAACAAGTACTGTATTGTGTATGTATTTCTAGCTTAAAACCCGTATATGTACGTCGAAAGTTATGTGGTGCAATTACTTTGAGCATTTTCCACTGCTTTGTTATTCTGGCTATGCACAAGGTTTAATTTGTAAAGCTTAATAAGTTTTTACTACCTTTCAAGTGAGCAAACATTATTGCTTTGTTTTTGTCTTGTCTCTTTTGTATTTTTTTTTTTGGTCACCTCGAAAAACAAACACACAGGCCTAATAAGCGTCGCTTGTAACTTCAAACTTATTTCACCCTATACATACTGAACAAGAAAATTTGAATGCAATATAGTATAATAGTTTAAAGCGTATAATCGTGTAGTTTGTCTTTATTCTTAAATATCTCCCATAATTCGTAAGGCAAAAGAAAAAATGTGCACCCTTACACCAATCCTGTGTATGTACATACATGCAATGTACTTTATTGCGGTTTCCACTGATTATACCAACTCCAATCCGTCGTATTAGGAATTTTCCTACGAATTACGAAAGTACTATCACAGAATTCGTCGTAGAAGACATTTTGATACGAATTTTGAAAATCATTAAGGCAATACTCGGATTTGCAGTTGTTACGACAGATTCTCTAATAGGGGTGAATAATTAATTTGCAGATGATTTTCTAGAGTTTTTTCTTAATATCTTAATTTGATACACCATCTTATGAGCAAGAACTTTTTTATTTCAGTTCTTATAAAGTCCCTGGGCAAAATTTCTTTTTTTGCTATCTCTGAGTAGAAGGTTGAAATATATTTCGTTTAAATCATGCTTTGCACCTCGTTCCACCAGTCCTTACCAGTTTTCATTGGTTCACATCAGCCACATAAAAGCCACCAGCACTCACTAGTATCCAACCAAATGTATGTTTCCACAAGAGAACAACATTAAATAGCTCAAAAATAAAACACATACAATTATGCTTAAACCTAAAAAAATATATTTTTTTATTAATTTATTCATTTTATTTTTCAAACAAATCGTATATAAGGAAACAAAATACGAAAAATAAAGTTTAAGAAATATAAATTTAATCTAACGTTAACAAGTTTAAACTTTTTCAATTCTGTGATTTCATAAGTAAAAGTTAAATAATATTTATTTTCTGTGTTTTTCTATTCAATTTCTCACAAAGCGAACACAACTTTTTGCTGTATATCTATTGTAATAATAAATAAGAAGAATTATTAACTTATATAAAAAATATTTAATGTGCATTATGAAAAGATAAATACATACATACTTGTATAATGTTTGTTAATAATTTAGGCTTATATAGAATTGAGTTAAATTTTTGAGAAATATTATAACTTTAGCAAATGCGAATGGGTTTAATAGTTTTTTTTTTTTTTACATACATAATTTACAATGCAAATGCACAAAAGTAAGAAACATGAACAATGAAAATGGAAAGTTACACTTACAATAAAAAAAAAAATAAGTAAAGGTAGACAAACAATTTTTGGAAAGAAACAAATGTGCTGCTATTATTCCAAAAGCAAACAGAAAATAATAATTTTTACAAAATAACAATACAGTAAGTAAATTAAATCAAAGTTGTTTTTGTTTTCTACGCAAGATACAAAGGGTCTGAAAAAGTTCATTGAACGTGCACAATGCCAGATTACGTGGAAAAGAAAAAATCTGGCGCCAAAACATTCAAAAATTGAGGACATCTGCTTTCTATATTTTTCTAAGGGTTTGCTTTTCCTGTTGCTGTTTTGTGACATGGAACTATACATAGCACACAGGCGAAACCGCACAACGAAGAAGACATACATAAAAGAAATACGAGTTTCTTTTTACCACCTTTTCTTTGATGAAGTATATTTAATTGTCCCTCGTGTGCACCCCTTATCAAAAGGAAACCATCTTCACGATAACAAGGCAAAAAAAAAAAGAAACAAAATTTATAAAAGGAGAGAATCCATGTGCAACGTTCTTGATGATGAGGGTATCTCGGCATGATCATCATTTACGGCACAAAGATAGACATTGTGTCACATTGGTTTCTTGTTATGTAAATAGATTCCATTCAACTGATAGTAAACAGCTCATTATGTTTCTGTTACCAGCTCTGTATGAAGAAATATGGAATGAACGTGATGGCAATCAAAAGCAGATCGTTAAAACATACATACATATCAACTTATATTAAAGGGAGAAAATTACAAAAGAAACTAAACTAAAATGGAACCTACGCTCTACTTATTTCTCGTCTTCAGTGGGCTCTTAATAACCTCTACCCCAGGAACCAAGTTCTCCTTGCCGGTGAAGAGGGCAGTCTTCAATGATTTCGGAGTCTTCGGCGTACGTGGTGTCCTCGGCGTCTTTGGAGTTGTATTCTGGCAGAGTTGTATTCTATTTGGGGTCCTAGGCAGACTTTTCGGCGTGCCAGTGATTTTCTCTTTAAGAATATCTTTTACGTCGCTACTGTCGTCCGATGAAGATAAAAGCCAATTTGTAATCTTGTCGCACTCTGCTCGAAGTTGTGAGTCGATTAATAGTTCTTGATGTTTTTCTACATCGGTGTCCTTTTCCGCAATGCATTTTGAGCTCTCATTTGTTTTAGACTTCAGGGAAATATTCTCCAATTTAAGTGACTCGTTCTCTTCTCTCAACTTAAATAGACACTTGTCTTTATTATCAATCTCCAGCTGGGCCAGCTCAAGAACGGTCGCAAACTCGTCTAGCGCTTTACGCATGTCGGTCATGTAAATCTCCCGATTATCATCCTTCTTCTTTAGGTCCAGATACATTTCGATGTATTTGTCAACGTTCTCGTCGATTCGTTCCTGAAAAGTGTTGGCAATTTTATTGAATTTTCCCAATGTTTCCTCCTCAGAGGTGAGCATAGCGGTAAACATTGTTTCTTTAGCCCTCACCTCGTTTTGTAGCGCCGTGGAGGACTCCCGCAGTGCATTTAAGTTTTTTTCGCTCTCAGATAGATCAGTTTTCAAGGCAGTCAGCTCCTTTTGAAGTGCACTATAGCTGGTTTCCAGTTGGGACTTAGCGGTCTGCACGGTCTCTAACTCTCGCTTGATTTTTTCCACGTCGCAGTCAGATTTCTTAAGGCGATCCATTAGGATATTTACCGTTGAACGGGTATTGCTAAGCGTCAGCTGGTAGTTGTATTTCTCGGTGATAGTCTTTGCTATATCCGCCTTGAGATCCACCACTTGCTTTTGTAAGGTATCAGTTAGTTGAATGTAGTAATCAAGCCCTTTTCGGAGTTGTTCTTCATATTTCTGAATCTTTTCATCACGATCACGCAGCATATCGTTTGTACTTTCAAGAAGTACCATCACATCCTGCTTCTCAAGTTCGACTTTGATCACTTCGTTTTCAGCTTGAAGTTTCCTCTTATTAAGCTCAGCACACCAATAGTTTCTCTCGCGCTCTACTGTTTGTTCTAAGGTCAATTCAAGCTCTTTGATCTTTTGTTCGGCTTGAATTTCAGCTATACGAACTTTTTCCTCGGCACACTCTACTGACTTCTCGAAGTTCGAGAATTTCTTTTTCTCCTCCTCTAGCAAACGTATGGTATCGCAGTGCGCGTCAATTTCGCAGTTTTTGTCTAGAATCTCGTCTTGAAGATTTGCAATGAGGTCAGACTTAATGGCCAAATCATTTTTCAATGCATTCTTCTCATTTTTCAATGATTCGAGCTCGACAAATGAGGCTTTAGTTTCCATAGCGTAGGCTAATGCATCACTTTCCAACTGATCTTTAAGTCTAGCTACTTCGGCAAGAAGTTCAGCATTTATACCTTGGACATTTTCAAGTTCTTGGACATTTTGCAAGGATTTTTCTTCAGATAAGGAGAGGCTTTCTTTAAGCTGAGATATTTCGGAATCTAAATTTTTAATTTTTTCATTCAGGCTCGTATTTTCATTGAGATGTTGCTGATACTGTACTGTGAGATATTCACATTTCGCTTCAAGTTCAGAGTTAACAGACTTTAGCTGAACTATCTCAAAGGAATGAGATTCGGTAAGTGTTTTTAGTTCTAACTCAAATTTATTAGATTTAGCCAACAGATTTTTATTTTCCAAGCCTAAGCAATCAATAGTGTTCTTACAATTGAGGTTTTCATTGACCAATTCATTTATCAGCGAATCGTTCTTCTGTAAAATTTGAGCATTTTCTTCTTTTAATCTAATTTCAGTTTCCTTCAATTGATCTACATGGCGCTTCAAGACATCTATCTGGCTAATGTAACTATCTAATAGTTCATTTTTGGATCGAATTTCAAATTGTAACGCTTCTTTGCCTTTCAAATTTGAGGCAGACTTTGGGAACTCCTTAATTGGTGTTGAGCTTGTCGAATGGAGAGGTGTTGACGCTGCCGCGTTTGAAGTCGATGCTGACGTTAAATCAGAATTTTGTCGAAAACGAAGACGATGCGGCAGAGAGGGAGTTCGAAATAATCTTAGGCCTTTGGCCTTCAAACTAGTCTTTTCCTTATCTTTACCTTCTTTTGGTTCCTTAGCTGAAGCGGATACACCATTCGCTCTTACGGCGTCTTTAAAGAATTTCTCAATTTGTTCCTTTCGTTCCGGATGGGCGGTGGAGCTTGACGTAACGGATGTGCCAGTAGGTTGCGCAACTGCCGTTGACGCAGAGGGAGAGTCACAGATATCAACATCATTAAAACGCTTTAGCTTAGCTTTTGAGAATGACATGATTATGGGTTTATTCAAAAAAAATTATCAACTGGTAATAGACTTTAAAATTCTTTAGTTTACACTAAAAGCAGATACTATTTGACTTTAACGAAAAAAAAAAAATGCAACAACAAAAACAAAACTAAAGTCTTAACGAAAAATAAAACTGTTTTAACTTCTTTTATATAAAATTAACAAATTTAAAACACTCGAACCTAACGCGACGGCAAATCAAACCTAACTAACTCTGCAGCTGTGAACTCCTAACGGACGAAGACAGTGGGTTCCTGTTTTCTTCTTATCCTCTTAGATACTTTTCTTGGTATTGGTGGTAGTAGCTTATAGGTATTGTAATTCTAAAGGAAGACGAAGAAGTAATAACACGTAAGTACCACACGCCAAAGGGAAAGGTGCACCGTAGGTTAACGAAAAGAAACAGTCGAAGGGGGATTTTAGAGGATTATTATTACACAAAGTAAAGGTAACTGAAAACGGGAAATAGGGGTGGACAGTAGAGAATACAATTGTTAAAGGGGATGATATCTACGCGTATGTATATGTGTGCACGTATGCGATATTATAGAACAACTGGTGGTTGAAGAAATAAGAGAAGAAAAAGGACGTTCCGGTATAAGAAATAATTGCTGTGCTGCAAGAGAATTCAATTGAAGATTTAGTTTTTTTTTGGCGGGCAGAACATTGCACTAAATGACATTTCAAATTGCATCCAGAAGTTAAGGGATCTTTATATGTACATTATGTACACATATGTACATATAGTCGTTGAATGTTCTCGTACTCCTTAATATTTAATATTGGATGTTATGTACGATATTGCGTATAACTTAAAAAGAAAGGAAACCATGTACCTACATACCTACATGATCTTTGCCAATAATATACCTACCTTCCCAAAAAGTAAAGGTTGAAAACTGAATTAAGCTCTATTTTATTAGTGCATATCAATATGATGGTTATCTTAAAACAAAACAAAATCCGCCAACTAGCACACCAACTTTTTGAGAAATTTTACGACTCGGAGAAAGAGATTTATAAAACACTACATTTTTTTTTTAGTTTTGAGAGATCGAAGTGACAGCTATGTACATATGTATGTACATAACAAAAGTACGTTCATACACATACATGTGTGTATATAGAAAAGATTCGCTCCAGACGAATTTTACGTTCTCTATCAAACTTACACGTATCGTAACTCAGTGGTTAGTGCGTTGGGCTACCGCGCATTGAGTTCCAAGTTCAAATTCAAAGAAATACCATCAAAGTTTGTTAACGGCGCCACCCCTTGCGAGCGTAAATACATCCAAAAGTATTTAATGGCATGAGAAGGCTTCTCGAAATATCCCTCGCCCCTTCCGATACGGGCATAAAACCGGAGATCCCTTCTGTACGTGCAGAAATTTATACCACGCACAGTTGTCAGAAGTTAGGTCTTGACCCTTTATGGGTTGCTTGTGGCCGAATATTTATTAAGTATACATTTTGTTAGTCAAAGTGATTCGTAGTTAAGTAAATATATTTTAACCTACATACTACTTTACTCTTGCTTCGAGTTGACTGCTTCAAAACGGTCTGTCTGTGAGGGCAAAATAAATTCTGACTCTGGCCAAAGAAGCATTTAACTATGTACATAAATACTTTTTTTAAATATGAATATTTGTGCAAAATGAAACTTAATGAATACTACCATAATGGCTCGTGATATACAATAATAGAGAACTTTCGCCAATTCGTTCTGGTAGTCCTAGAGGCCGCAGATAACGACGTTGCGTGAAGAGACTAGTTTCCAGCTTCTGTACGCTGATCTTCAATATCCAGATATAGTAGTAGTAATATTGCTGAATCTTATCGAATTAACGCTGCAAAATTGTTACAATGACGTCATTCTTACATCCTGATGTCACGCCCTAAAGAGATTCTATCAAATTAGCTGGATAAATTACACTACGGTACACTAAAAAAAACAGCTCCTGCAGCATATATATAGTCCACAAAAAAGTTATTATGAGTTATGGAACTTTACTTTACATTTAGTACAGTACATTATTGTTTTTGCTGAACAGTTAGGGTAATTTCGTCTTTCCTCGGGTTCTTGAAACTGCGCATTAGGTTCATAGCAGCCATATGCTGATTGCAGTTCATAAAAATTTGTGGACATGAGATTTCTTTGAGAGCGTTCTCTTTTTTGTTAAATATCCTTACAGAATGTGGTTTTGTACTGACTAATATTTGTTTTTGCTTTTGCATATACTTATACCATTTAATTCATTGAACTGCAATGATACACAATTTTCGCAATTAAATCACTAAATTTTAAAAGACAATAAACTTATGTATGTCATTTTTCTACGCCACGTAGGGGTATTTCAATGGAAAACCTGGCCACCTGACACTTATTCTCACTTAATAATTCAGCAGTTGCAACAACAAAGAAATAAAATATTTTTGGCCAACTTTTTTCATGAAATACTCCTGTGTTACAGGTTACAATATACCTTGTTGCGTATAGAAGCTCAGCTTAGTCACTTCAGCTAGAACGGCATCTGATGCAGTTTGAAGGGCGCCAAAGTTGAGGATCCGATTGGGGCATCATCGTTATCAACAACAGGTTGTCTCTCGTTCAGCTTGTCTCTTCTAATTGAGTCATTAAGTGCGGCTTGATCACCTTCAAAATCTACAAATCCGAACCTGTTTGAGATATTGATATTAGTTAAAGATGTCTGGGTTAGGTGTATTCGGATTTGTGGATTTAGGATCCCAAACTTTAAGTCACCATCCAAGGATTGCAAGTAGAACAAGAGACTGTATCATTGCTAGGTCTTTTCATAATATATTTTTACTCTCTGATTTCACCGATCGAGATACTGATACGGTGAAAGTAGTGCTTGCCTCTACTAGCTACCTTAAAAGAAACAGAGAAAAGAATAAAATTCAAAATATAATATAGAAATTACAAAGAATATAAGCATACATATGTGCGTATGTAAATATAAATATAAGAATTAAATAGACAAAAACTTTTTGCTGCAATTTTGCTCACGTAAGTAGTTATTGTAAGGTATAGAAAAACACCTTATCACTTGAAATACTTAATTTTCCAAAATGACAAAGGAAGGGGCTCCAATGTCTATTTAGTTCCTTATAAACTGGTTATTGGCTTTCTATACTCTGCAAATGTTTGATGATTTAAAGTGATTTATAATAGGCTATATCAAGTTTGTTAACACTACTTTCCTTGTAAGCAACGTTTTATGATTTTCCCTAAAAGACCTCAACGATCAAATTAGCTTCTCTACTTGTGTGGCAAGAAGTGCCAAAACATATGCACAGAATTCTGTGCACAGAGAAATTAGATTACAAACGTTTTAATTCCAGAAGATACATGTAAATTCTGCATGCAACACTGTTCTGCAAGTCATTTTCCTTCTAAATTCGCTGCAATCAAGAGTCTTGCCACAATACCAAAGAGAAAAAATTGGGCAAGTGAGAGGAAGGGCTCGTGCAATAGTGTTCCGGACCTTTTATATTGTCGTTAAATAGAAGGAAATATTATTAATATCCTGCATAGGCACACCTAAATTTGGTTTCGATATGAACAATTGTATTTTAAATTTTTTTTTAAAAATTGAAAACTTATTTATTTTGCAATAGCAGAATTTTTCAAATGTTTTTTCAAGTTTTTTTGTTCAATAAATTTTGTAAAAAAAAATATTATTTATGTACATTTATGGAGCACTTGCAAATTTCTCTTTATTTTGATATGCCACATGATGGGAAGCAAAATAATTTTAATTTTTTAATAATATGAAAACTTTTATTTTTATTTTATCTGCGTTTATTTTCATTTTATAAATTGATTTTATCGCATCGTTTTTCGTTAATTTAAGCCGAAATTTATTATTATCATCATTTACATTGTATGTACTTAATGACTTTTTGCAATAGGAGTATTGCTATTAATAAATATATAAAATTTAACATAAAAGAAAAACGAATAACTTACATATTTTAAGATGTTAAAACTCTACAGAATGGTGTATAAAGTATTTTTGATTATTACTGTAGTGAAAATTTACCGATGTTATATATTCTTACTGAACGCAATCATCATTCGTTAAGTTTTACGATCCGTGTTAAATGCTTAAATTGCTGTCAAAATATCAAAGAAAAATATTTTTCTTTCTGTAGAAGTCTCATTTAAGTGAATTGAATGCAAAAGGATTATAAAATATAACATATTGCCGGTTATATTATTAATTAAATAATTTTCTAACTTCGTTGTGTATTTTTTAGAAGAAGTGAAACAAACTTATTGCGTGCGTCTAACCATTTAAAAGTTACATTCATCTTGATGGATTCTGAAGATGTAACAAGCAAACGAGGACGTGGTCGCGGTCGTGGTGCTAGAGCTCGTGGAAGAGGTCGTGGCCGTGGACGCGGTCGTGGAAAGAAAGCTGCCGTTGTGGTATCTTCCGACGAAGAGGTATCACTTGATCAGACCCTTGACGCTGGAGCCGCGCCACTTGTTCCTGTGACTGATGTTCCTGAGAGTCCTGCCGTTGCTACGCCGACGGCAATTGCAATGGATACAGACGCTGTCCCCATTGATATGAACAAAGAAAATGAACCAGAACATCCAGGATTGATACCGGAAGAAGTGCCTGTAGTCGAAGAAGTACAGCCCATGATCCCACCCACCAGTAAGCGAGATTTGTTTCATTTATTTTCTATAGTAGTATAATAATTTCTCTTTACAGTCGATATGGAAGCCGACATATCACAGCTGGAAGCTCCAACATTTACAACAATCTCAAGGGGACCCCCTGAACCGATGCTCCGATTGAAGTGGGACCATAAGGTGTCTCTGATTGGGGAAAAGGTATTAAATCCAATGATCCACTGTTGCGATCAGTGTGACAAGCCGATTTTGCTCTATGGGCGTATGATTCCATGCAAACATATATTCTGCTTAAAGTGCGCAAGAGCCGAACCGGTGAAAATATGTCCCCGTTGTAAGGACAAAGTAGTTCGAGTCGAACAGAGCGGCTTGGGTACTGTTTTTATGTGCACTCACGGCGGCAGCAGATACGGTAATACTGGATGCAGGCGAACATATCTTTCACAGGTAAATCCTTGTCCTAATTCCCTACCGCATTACTTAACGTATTTTTATGTAAATTTACTTTTAAGCTGTATTTTGTAAGAATTGTGTTCTCAAATTTATTTTCGGCCTGTCTGTAAACAGACCACTTATTAGATTAATCAAGATTGGTTAGTATCATAAGATTATGTTGTATATCACATGGAATTTAAATGAATGCTCAACAGATGAAATAAGTTCAAATAACTTTTTCTTAAATATACATACATATGAAAGGATTTAACTCGAATTTGTTCTTCGTACAAAAATATTAACATACGTATATATTTTTTGTATTTCACAGAGAGATCTGCAAGCCCATATTAACCACCGGCACATTACACAACCTCCTCCATCGCTGTCGGCAGCTGATGCACTTACCGTAAAAACAGTCGGTACAATAGATCCACTTAAGAGCTTACCTCTGCAGCGAAAAATCTCCGAGGGATCTGCGAATCCACCGGTCCCAACTTCATCCATTCTCTCTAATCGTCCCCAAATTCGTCCGACCCCTGTATCATCATCAAATCTCACTCAAGCAAATATCGCCCGTAATAATATGGCCAATGCTCAGGACTGTCATCAGGGTAAAATGTCACTTCATCAGACAATGAAAAAGACTCCAATCACTCAGTCACACCATCAGCCACCGGAAACTGTTGCCGATGCTTCGTACTACAGCAGTGTATTAAGTTCTTATGGTAGCGGCCCAGGGGCGCAGACTTTCAGTAGTTCAACGCAAAATTATGGATCAATACCAGCGCCAGGAACAGCTTCTTCTCACATGGGTCAGGCACCACAGACAGGAGTGCCTGGAGCAGCCGCTCAGACTGCACAAAGTGTTGGCTTTTACAACTACGGTCAACAGTTCGGACAAGCAGCTGCAGTACAACAATTTGCTCATGGACAATTCGAGCAAGGAACCCTGCCACCAAACACAACACAGAACTGGAATCAACAGCAGTATTATCGGTAAATGCTGTTATAAATAGATTTAAGACACGGAAATTTGAAGACGAAATAAACATTTTTATAAGCAAGAAAGTGTGAATTGCTAGATTTTTTCTATATATAAACCGAAATGCTTCTTGTACGGGAAACATTAAAGAAAATTTGCGATTCTTTTTCAAAATTTTTTAATATGTACCTACATATGTATGTATATCATATTGCTTTAAATGCTACCATAGAAGGAGAAAAAGAGAAGGTATGCAAAACTGCATTTAGGCGTAATTGAAACCCATAACAAAAACAAACGCGTTGAATTAAGATATCAGTAACGATATGGAATAATGTTTATGGTTCTTGATCTTTAGTTAACGGAACAGGTACGAGTGGCACTTATGGATAATTCTATTTATGTATATGTCTAGCTGAAGCAAAATATACAATTATTGTCAATGTAATTTAATTCGTTGATAATAATATTTATATTTATTATAGTTTAACACAGTTGAAATTTAATTTAAAGGTGCACTTCTATACAGACAATTCCTTGTAACATACTTACCAATTTGACTACCGCTCCCAACGAAACCAAAATAACTGGGATTACAGCTATATTTATCTCCTGTAAGTTGCTGAATTGCAATACTATTACTGATGCACAAAAAGCATTGACAAGCGGGTGGTAAACTATATTAGAACAGAGTCGATAATATATACCCTCTAAGGCTATAGGGACTCCAAAAAAAAACAGCATCACCAGAGACTTCTTTGCTCTCCAAAGTTGTTAAAAAGTTCAATTGATTTGATGTTTTTTTCTCCTCTTCAAGTTTATCAATATTGATATTTTTGTTAACTTGATCGACACATTGGCGCCAGTTTTCATTGATTTCGTCAATCATTAAGAGAAATTTCCTAAATAAATCTAATCTTCTTAGGCTCTACTTTGATTTTAGTTCGGTTTTGTGAACAAAGTTTTTGCCGATGTGTAACCGGGATACGTTTTAATGTGGAAGACATTTAAACCACGATTTAATTTCTGGTTAGATTCTGAGCTTTTAGTATAGTTTGATTGCTTTTGGATCATACAATGTTCTGTGCAAATTGATGAACTCCTTTGAAGCTTCTTAATGCAGACCCCGCGCCGGTTTTGTTTTTACTTTTCCTGTGCCTGATTTATATAACGTTTTTTTGTGCTGTTTTTAAAGTTTCCTTTTTTTTGTATAATTGGATAGTTCGTCTCCATTTACATACAGACACGGAAACAAAGACTCCCTTCGATTCTCTTTTGTTGTCCCTATGTTACTTCTACACGTCGAGACGCAACACATGTAATCTTTGATATTTCTGTTTCTCCATTCATTCTCAGTTTTACTGTGAGTACTACAAAAAAAGCACAGCCTAGCATTTACTTATTTTTTTAGAACAGATTGAACAAAGGTGCATAAGGACACATTTAAAAAGATCCAATCCAATCCTTTAGAATAACCACAAGATCGCTCCAGTACTAAAGGGTAAAGGAAGAAGTGTGGAATATTTGATAGATTTGCTCTCGGAAAATTCTTCCGCATCCAATAAATCCTTTTCCGTCGTTAAGCTAAGTGCAGTTAAGTTTTTTTTTTTTTGCAAAATGTGGTTTCCAAACAACAGTGGGAAGGGACCATGATGTCACAATTCTACGATTAAATTTAGCACAGTTTGGATAAGTTAATCCAACCTTAATATTGGAACTTAACAAAACTTGTATGAACAAAAGCCCCTTCAAATTATTTCTTATCTATATACGAATGTATTTATGCTTTTGTTTTGAATATGAAGGAAAAATTCCGTAGAAAATCGCGCTGAAATTTTTTTAAACTGCGTGGAATTAGGCCGCTGACGATTTTTTATGAATGTTCCAAAATCATTTTCTAACTAACTTTTCGATCATCTGATGAACTTAGACCGCGCGGTGTCGTCTAATTTTTCCATCGCGCTCAAAATTCAAGCGGCCTTATTTCATGGAGCCATAATACAGCAGAAGCTCGGAAAAGTTGATCGAAATGTCCCAGAGCTTATCAACTTTTCTGGACAGTTTTTAAAATCTGTAGAAAATTAATATTTCGTTCATAAATAGTCGTACTTTATTGGGTTTATAACAAATGTAAGAACCAGAAATAAAATTCAATGTGCAAATGGACAATACACGTCAGAAAAAGTCAGTACCACTGTGAGAACGGGATTAAGTTGATCGATAGGCATGCTGTTGCCATAAAAACAAGCATTTCTTTGGAATACTTGGCTACTCTGTTACGTATTTTACATCGCTTATTTAGATTTATGATATAAAAAAAATTAATGCAAGTAAAAAAAAAGTCACACTCTAAAAAGTTGATCAAAAGTCATTTTTTTAAGGCAACGTGCGGAGCTCAAATTTGGTCAACTTTTCCGTGAAATAAACTTTTCCGAGAGTCAACTTTTCCCAATTTCTACTGTATATGTATGCCAAGGAACAAAAGTAAAATTCTCTCTTCTCATATTTACTCCAAATCCATTACCACGTTGCATATATTTTTTTTGAAAAAAGCCCTACTTCTCTACATTTTAGTTGATTAGATATAAAATATATCACCTCACCTCGGAAACTTATCTACCGATACAAAAAGAATAATGCACATTTTTCAATACTATATTTTTATTTGATTAGAATGATTTCTCTCCACTCTCTCTCTCCTGTTTCATGAAAGTCTAATGGTAATATTTTTTTTTTTGTTTTTGCTCTAATATTTACATAAAAAGAGGACTCGTAATAACTATTTAAAACACTGTAACTTTGTTCTTTCTCGTTATGAATATTAACTACATAAAGTAATAATCATTAAAAAAATATTAACTATATTATATTAAGGAAAACCTTTATGGTAAACATTCTGTACCAAAACTTGAAGAAAAAAAAAAAAAATAAACTCAGGATAATCTAACCGTATAGAAGAACAGAAGCAAACAGAAACAAAATTTAAAATGCATTCCACTTACTGCGGAACGACCAATGCGAATTTCTGCATAACTCAAAAAGAAATTCCTACCTACTACTTAGACGCTTGCGTTGTGTCGGCATCTATGCTAATAAGGGTTTCAGAGTCGTCTTGAGAATGCGGAGGTGGAGCAGGCAATGGGATCGCCATTGCTCCAGAATTCATTAAAGCAATCGCTTCTGGTTTTGGTATTGCTGGGGAGGAAAATGATCCAGATGTTGGCGGCGGAGGAAGAGTAACAGCAGCAGCTTGTTGCTTCTGTTGATGATGGAAAGATGATGCGCCACTATTGCCGTGATGATGCTGATGCGAATGACCACCAGCATTATGTGAATGACCAGATGAAGAATGATGCGAATGACTGTGACCATGACCGTGATGCCCGTGATGATGTTTTCCACTGCCACTGCTTGGTGGCATGGGGAATGACTTTGGCAAAGTATTCTGGCGCCCCGAATCCGAAGTCTTTAAACGTTCACTTAACGCCTTTAAGGCAATTAATCTAAAATGGGAAACACATTTGTATTGCCGTAGTTGGAGGAAATTGCGATGACTTACCTTCGCCTCTCGATATCATGTGGATCAACACCAGGCATGGATATGGCTATTGACGTTAGGCTCGATGTGGACACAGTGCGTGGGGGCGCTGGAGGTCTCACTACTCCAATTTTCAGGCAGCACAAGTATAATGGGTTCACCAAGATGCCTATCACAGGCTGCATAACACTCGGAAAGAAGCTTGCAAACGTAAAACTCTCTGAACTATCACCGCGCCCATTCGGGTGACGCTGATAGAATCGTAAATACACCCAAGAAACAATTAATCCTGAGCAAAACATTGCCGGATAAGTTCCCTCGAGGACGTTTAACACCCAAAACACCAACGAAGCAAAAAGTACTGTCAGCGGAACGTTCCTGTAAAATCAAAAACAAACTATAAACCAACCGATAACGTACTATGCCCAACTTACCTGTTGGTAAGTTTTCCATATCTCGTCTTGAATATCAAGTGATCGGGCATTATCTGCCTCACAGCCACTGAAATACCAGCCACATAGCCTGCAAGTCCGTGGATGTGCACATCAAAGAGAATTTCCGCATTCTTCGTACACATATACACGAACAAGTAGTAGAAAGTTGTGCAGATTGCAACTCCCAAATTCGTAATGGCGAAGAACTTAAACATCTCCATTTGACCCCAGAGGGGTTCCAGCATTTTGCCGCACAGACCGACGGTGATAACATCCACCAGAACCTCGTAGAAGTGCAGTTCTATGAAACAGAACGTGAACGCTGTCCATATCCAGAATTCCGAGGGCAGAATGTACCCCGGAGTCACACTGAGAATTCGAACAGCTGTCTCCGAATAAGAAAGCAGATAACCACACGTTGTGACTGCACATATTACGGTTATCACGGGAGAAGTATTCTTTAATAGCGCTGAGAATTGTTGCTTTAAATACGGAACATTGCGATTCAATGCCCGTGTTGTCGCCATTTTTCGTGTAATGTTGTGCACTTTAGATTTTCATCGTCATGAAACGTCAACAAGATGTCAACTTTCGATGAAAAAAGCGACAGCAACAACAAACAAGGAACCAGCAAAAAACATCGAATTTTGTGCGGTGGCAGAATTCGTTGAGCATGCGATGAAATGATTCATCAGCTGATTTTGTTTATGGTCGTTTCGAGTGCGTACAGTTCGGAGTAAAATTTAAAAGTTGGAATTTAAGCCCACGTTACATTACATTTCACACATTACATAAATTAAAAACTGAAATTCTCAGTAGGAGTGAGGGCATACAAACAAATCTTATAAATGTGAAATCGTTAAAAAAATGCTTTAAAAATGTCACTCTAACCAGATTTTTCAGTCCCTGGCAGCTTTTTCTTGACAATTCTGCATTGAATTTACACTATCATTGCTGCTTTGAAGCCATATTCGGAACAACAAAAAATTGCTTTGATTTAATTAATGAAAAATAAACTTGTATTTTTCATGTAAAGCTGACAATTAAGTACATAAAATATGCGAAAAAAAATTAGTATCAAGTAATACTGCGTTCTCACCGAAGCGAAATCTCGAGATTTCGATGAACTTTTGCCGAGATCGCGTAAACAGCGTTACCTTACGGACCCTTTAGGGGCAAATTGGCCATTTTTTTGATGCTATGGACCCTTGGACCCCCCTTTTTGAAAATCATAGATATTTGACCCTTTTTGGACCCTTTTTGCGAATTGGGACAGAATTGACACATTAATTTCTCATTTAACCGATTTGTGTTGATGTATTTATTCCAACGCCAAATAATGTACATTTACTTGCCCATTGAATAGATGCATACATTCTACATTCACGTAGTAAGTGCTTTTAGTTTCTCATACATATTGGGCTTTTACACGTAGACTCTTGAGGCTTGACTCTTTTCGAAGTTCTCTTTTGTTATTTTCTTTCGTGAGTCTCGCGCTTTTACACGTAAACCTTTGAGGCTTGACTCTTTTCGAAGTTCTCTTTTGTTATTTTTTTTTTCGTGAATATCCGACCCTACAAGCAACGAAAACATATAGAAGCAAAACAATGATAAAAAGAAGAACAGAAAAGAAAACGTCAAAAGGAGTCGCCGAAAACTTTACCCTCGACTCACAGGGCAAAATATTTTTCTTCTCAACTTTTCGAACTTTCTTTCTCTTTTGCACTTATGTGAGTCCAGCCTCAAGAGTCTACGTGTAAAAGTCCACATACAGAATAGGAAGATTAAGAATTCGATTCCAAAGAATTGAATGTAAATACGGTCAAAAACACTTATAACGACCAAATTCTTCGGTGCCTTGAAGGTTGTTAAAAAAGAATTTTGACTGAATTGAAATCACAATTTTATATTTCTTGTTCTTTTTTTATTTTGATAATTATTTTCTTAAGAAAAGTTAAAAAAAAAGTAGAAAATAAATAGACCAAATATTATTTGTTTCGCTAAATTTCGTTCTTCAATTTTATATGGGCCCCTTTTCTTTTGACATGGACCCTTTTCAGGACCATTTCCGAAAATTTCCAGAGGTAACACTGCTCGTAAACCGTTCGCACCAAGTTGAGATAATTTCGAATTTCATTGTCTGTACATTTTTAAATGGCGGGAAACAAACAAATCAACAGCTGTTTTTTGACTATCGCTATCAGTGTTGGGACTTGAGAGTGGGCAAATTGGGAAACAAAAAAGTGATCGATTTTTGAAGCACACCATAAAATATGAAAAATATAATTGGTAGAAGTCGCAACACTAGCTACAGCTGTTTTCGCATATAATATTTTGACGACTAAAAATGAACACCAAAATAAACTGAAGTTCACGTTTAGGTTTGTTCAGGTTGACAACCTCTCATAGATAGGTGAGCTCAACGAGATTTCAAGGAGGTTTCGGCGAAAGCACGAGATTTCAATACATAGAAAATGCATGCGAAACCTCGGATATTTGGAGAAATTTTGTGAAATCTCGAGATTTCGTCCGGTGAGAACGCGATATAACGAGCAAAGAATATCGGTTCCGTTCCGACCTAGAGTTCAATGCACAAAATTAGTTGACTTGTATGAATGCACATGTATGTATATATAAAAAATATTATATATGTAGGTATATTTAATTTAAAATCAGTAGGAAATATGGACTCAATAAAATCTAATCTAAAAAATGCATATATTTACGAGTATATTTAAGACAATATACTATTAATATGGTTCTTCCATGTAATCTGACTGTAGAAAACTACTTTCTTTTCAAATCTTAAAAAATTTGTGAATAATGCCACGTTAAAAAAATTAGTTTAGGTTTCATAATATACTTCTAGATTTTTAACCATGCAACTAGTTTCGTGGACATAGTCTTATCGAATATTTTTTTAACACTTTCTAAACTAAAACAAGCGATTTATTTTTTATGTGATATCAATTCATTTGTAAGTTTTTAGTGCTCTCACTAGAGAGCATAGAGACCAGAAGTTCTATATGCTCCATATTAATGTTGACAGGATCAAGAACAACTTGAAAGAGTTTTTTTCTTTAGGACAGGATAACTGCAGTTTTATACACTCCCCTGGAGGAGAAAATATTAGTTCAAATCTCCGACATGGCCCTCCTCCATTAGTTGATGCACTCTATACCTTTACTTCTAATGATTCTTGTTATTGAGCGCTAGGTAGTGCTATTGAATATTTAGGAAGACGCATAGAACTACTCCTTCTATCTTTTTGACAAGCTAATTAGAGGCGTCAAAAATGAATTTAACTTTCAGTATGCATATTGATTCGATAAAGTTAAATCAATTAATGTGTCGCCTTGGATCTTAAAAATACAAAATAAAACAAGTTTTTTCGATTTTTTTGTTTCAAAGATTTTTCGGTTTTTTCTTTATTTTAAGTTTTTTTATCTTTTGTAATCAAATATTTTAGTTATTATCATTCATCCATCAGTATTAAATGAATCTCACAAAGAATACAAAATTATAATTAAAAAAAAAATTAATTACTTAATTAACTTAGGAAACCTACAAAATTAGGTCTAAAAGGGGTAAGTGGCACACTTCCCTGCGCTATTCTTAGAATAGCAACGTGCCCATGCCACCCATTTCAGATTGCTCCTTGACGAAGATCTCAAAGTATTGATAAATGATTGTCACGGCCAACAGGATACCAGTTCCGGATCCGATGGCTCCGAGGAAATCTGCCAACACTGATAATGCGCCAATACAAAGACCACCAAAGGCAGCCGCTGTGGGAATGTAACGATTCAATTCATGGATCATAGAATTCTCACGATGACCGCGCATAACCATGTGCTGTTCTTTCAGTTGTTTAGCTACCTGTAGTACAGAAAAAACCCAATTAAATTATGAATTCAATTTATAATTGAAATAATTTTTCACTTACATCCTTGGCCGAGCTTCCAGACACATCGATCCACGTTTTGGAGAAGAAAGCACACGATCCCAGCATGAAGACAATGTACAAAATCGCGTGTATGGGGTCCTGAAGGATATGACCGACACTTTCTGGCGGCGATAAATAATAACACAATCCACCAATTGGATATGATCGGGCTGGGCCGCCACCACCAACATCTGCCCACACACCAAGCAAATTAATGAACACGTTGCCATGGAATTTAACGGCTAACATCTGGGAAATAACGTACAAGTTGGAAACCAGAGCCGATTGCAAGATGATTGGGATGTTTGATGTGTAGAACAATTTAATAGGATAGCTGCTGTATTGTCCACGATACCGTGCTGACTTAATTGGTAGATCTACACGGAATCCTTGGAAGTAGATGACGACAGCAAACACGAGAACAGTGGCCAGCAAGTTCATCAGATTAGGCAAATTTTGGCGATAGAAAGCTTCTCTCAAAGCACGAACCTTATCGTTTCTGGTAGCCATCAAGTGGAACAGGGCAATTACAGCACCCTCGAATTCAGTACCACGTCCAGTGGTTACAGTAGTTGGTGAGAATGCCTTCCACACAATTGTCTCGCAAATGTTGGTTGCAATAAAGAGAGATATACCTGAGCCTAAACCGTATCCCTTTTGCAAAAGTTCGTCCAGCAATAACACGATCAAACCGGCAGCAAACAATTGAATAATGATCAACAGACATACGCCAGCTCCGATTTCTGATGGATCGCCGTACATTCCAGTCATTACATAGACAATAGCTTGACCAATTGTGATGACCATGCCAAAGAGTTTTTGCGCTCCGTTAAAGAGAGCACGGTCCTTGGGCGTATCACCAACTTCGATAATTTTAGCACCGGCCAACAGTTGCATGATCAATCCAGATGTGACAATTGGGGAGATACCCAGTTCCATGAGGGTACCACGATTGGAGGCTAAGATGACACGAATCCAATAGAAGGGATCCGCGGAATCTGAGCTCATGATACCAAACAGAGGGATCTGACAGCAGACAAGGAAGATAAAGAGTGTTATTGCGGTCCATAGCACCTTTTCCCTGAATTGAATCTGTAAATTAAGATGAACAAAATTAAGCAACGTTAAATAATATTAAATATAAATATTAAGTTCGAATGATTGATGATTTACGTGATTTTTCTAAGCGATATCCTGTTATATTTGGGTATGGAAGTGTCACCACAACAGTCGAGTCTAATGATACTCAATCGAATATTGGAACCGATCTTATAAGAATCTATACCTTTGGTACCTACACATTAATCAAATGAGCAAAACAGTTAAAAGAGAAAAGCGAATAGGTACCTACCTATTCATTTGTGAGTAGTTTTTGGGTAGCAAGGCACAATTTCCTATGCATACATTCTACAGTTAAACTTGCAAAAAGGTTTAATAATACTACCCACGTACATAATTGACCTACATTTAATGCACTTCTTTAAGGTCTAAACAAAGAGAATGGTAAACTCATTGAATTTTGACCTGACATTTCAAGGTAATGACGCTTTAGGATTCAACATTATGTAAATTAATTTGGATATAGGTATAATGGAGACTAATGTACTAACTGCACTTCAGTTATTTCATTCATAAAACATTACAAAACTAAAGCTGAAAACTGATCTTCACTTTGGTGAAAGTACTTGCAGAAAATTGAAGAGAGCAAGAGAGAGAGAGAGAGCCAACAACACATAAAAGTTCCACGAAGTTGCGGCCATACTATCGTTCACTGTGATTGTGATGATGTGTGTCTTGTCATCACTTTCAAAACTGAACATGGCAACACCTGAAGCCAGAGTCGCCGTGAATCAAATAAGTTCTTCTTCCGATTAGCCGAAATGATGATTTTACCTATTTTTCTGAATGAATTACCAATAATTTGATATCCGAGGGATAATTATGAAGATAATTCGACAATATAGAGAATGTGAAACTAATTTCAAATTAATATCACCCTGAGTTTTCTATCACCACACAGATAGGAAAACTATGACTGCCACTTGGATTTATTTTACTAATTATGCACTCATACTTCACTCTTATACAGATATGATATTAGTATATTAAATTCTTAATGAATTTTGGTCAATATAGTCTACTGTTTCACTTACCTTTCGCTCTGGTTTAGCGATTTCCGGCAGTATACTGCAGAATGGTTTAATAACCTCAAGAAATTTAACTGAAACGAAATAAAAAGGAAATTATTTAGAAAATGGACTTGCAAACAGACTCATTGTACTGAAAAGGATGAGAGCCAGAGCACTTAAAAAAAATACTTAAAATGCCCAAATGTGGATCATAATCGCACCCATCCAACCAAATGAAATTGTATACGTAAGCAAGTGTGTTTATCAGGAATGAAGAGAGCGCCTCTTCGATTTTTCCGAATTTCAATGTAATAAAAATGTATAAAATATCCTTTTTACTTACTTCCCATTTTGTATACTGTATTCTATTTAATGGTTTTGATAGTTTCCTTAAAATTACAGTAGATGAACTACTTTTCCGTAGTAATAAATGACAACCGAACACGCTTACTACTCTCGCACGACACTTTTACTGGCGATCACATTCACTGTACGAAAGAAAAGAAAATCATTTAATTCACGGCAGAGCCCACTGAAGATTCGCCCCGGTTGCAGCAGCGGCCAATTAAAAAATCCACCGTTCACTTTTTCCTTCTTTTTTACTCGTCGTCGTCACCACCAACTCAGCCAGTTGGTCTCTTTCGGATTCGTTCGGTTTTCCAAATTCCAAATATAAAAAAGTGGGTAATTTGTTGAATTTCCCTCCAATTTGACGGCTAATAGTGCCAACTGACAGACAAACACATGCAAATGTGTATAAATCACTGGAGGACGTTTGATAGTGTTTGCTATCAATTCGTCCAGTTTGCAATACCACAGCAAAATCCGACTGACAACAAGTTACACGTATTCGATTTTTTGGTAACGTGACAAGAATTTGTTCGTTGAGTGTTTTAGCATTGCCATGGCGGTAAATTGTATTCCCGTCATGAATGGTATTTTCTTTTTCTGAGAAAATAAGAAGCAAATGTTTTATTGCTATGTAAGAAGTTTCATGAAAATTCAAATGATAGTTTTTAGTCCGAAATTTGTCACATCTGATTGATATGGATTGCATTTTCCTTAAGATTTAACTTATAAAGTTTCAATCATCCCAACTCTTTAACTCGAATACTCGACTTTTCCGATCAAAGTCGTATTTTACGAACAATTATACGCCTTTTTGATAACGTAATGCGACTATGGTCGGATTCGACTGTCGTATTCGATTTCAAGAATTGGAGTGAATGTAATTGACCCTTCGTTGACTGTATTGAACGAATAATGCGGTAGACATGTGAACCTATGCTGACAAGCAAGTTTTTATATATTCATACTTTTTTTTTACGAAAACATACGAGATTTTATTACTTGCCAGTTAACTGTTATAGAGTTTTTGAAGCCAATAGCGAATTAATTTAACAAGAGCGTTCAATTTCTCAGAAATGGTGAATGTAAAAGAAAAGAAAGCATTTTATATTTTCAGTGGCATTAAGCGTATGCCACAGTAAATAAACATGTAATAACTAAGCATCGCTGCATTAACAAACATGTGTTTAAGTATCGGGGCCAGTTATAGCTATTATGCAAATGCATAGCATAGGTTTGGGGGATAGAGTAATTGAACATTAAAAATAAAACTGACAGATGAGAGCAGAAAGAGAATAGAACTCATCAGTAAAACGATTATTAGAAACGCAAATCAGCTGTTCATTGAAATCGATTTTAATCAGTGAAATAACAAAAGGGGATTTAAAGAAAAGTTTTAATGTATGTATGTATTACTTTATTTAGTAAAAATGTTACTATTATAAAATCATAGTTGTTTTTATATTTTTTTCAAGTCTTAAACATAGTGTAGTGTAGATGTGCAAAAGAAACGTTAAGGGAAAAAGAAAAACAAGCTTATTTGTTTTAAAATTGGAAATCAAAACTTTCAATGATGCATTTGAATGATAGCTATAACTGGCCTCCTCTCAAAGTGTTTAACTCATGGATTTTATACCATTATCCACTTGTTAATCAGTCGCTTAACTTTAAACCATGCTTCAAGATACGTGCTTAGCAGATCTATATGACGAAAGAGTGCAACAACAGCCTTGAGTACTTATCGAAACTGTTAGTTTTGTAATACTGGGATATTATTTAAAAAAACATCATTAACACCTGGCAGTACTCTATTTTCCAAATATCCCTTTTTAAGGTCAAAGAAAAAATAAGCCGCTAGAAGTGATTTGTCAACACGTCACTAAGGCTAACAATTTTGGCAATTGTATGGATTATCTTTTATGTAAACAAGAATTTGCATTTTAAATTACTCGTAAATTGATGATGATATTATGAATGAGAAATAGCTTCATTTATTCCCCTTTTCTGCATACGCATTATGGGCAGCATCCCCCCAAATAAAACTAACCTTTGTTGAACTCTCTTCCTGCGTAACGAGTCAACCCCACCGTATGTCGGCGACAAGCCAACAATGGTCGGGTGAAAGTGCTCTTGTACTTTAGTACTGCTTGAGAATGGCAAATGTCAGGTATATCATTTTGTTCAGTGGGAAGCGAAAGTGCGGCAAAGACTACCTATCAGAACAGTTAAACAAAAGGTTAACTAAAAATTGTCTCCATTTTGCGTCAGTTGTTATAAATATTCCTACAGACTAGGTGAAAGCAGTCAAATAGTGAGAATATCTTCGCCAATTAAGACAGAATGGGCGAAGAAATTAAATCTTGACCTCGAGCAACTTCTCGGCGATGGACCGTACAAGGAAAAGTACCGAAAAGATATGATCGAGTGGAGCGACACAGTGCGAGCAAAGGATTATGGCTTTTTCTGTAAAGCAGCAATGGAAAATGGTATTTATACCGAAAAAAAAAAAAAAATTCTCTCGCTTATCATATCTTTGGTTTCTAGCCAATCGTGAAATTATTATTGTGAGCGATATCAGGCGCAAGAACGATGTTAAGTATTTTTTGGAAACATACGGTGATAAGGTGCGATCAATTCGCATCACGTGCCCAGAGATGATACGCGCCGAGAGGGGTTGGATTTATCAGTTGGGCGTCGATGATGTACCGTCTGAGTGTGATCTGGATGATTATGATCATTGGGACTTAGTGATAGAGAACAATGGATCACTAGGTGGTGATCTGTTAGTAGACTTGATATTTGCAAAATTTCAATTCGATTAAACTATAGTTGGACGTGATAGAAATACTAGTAAAAGTTAAAAGCTTGATGTAATGTTACCTATAATGGCAAAATGTTATTTACTGCCTTATATATTTTATATGTTATGTGTTTGGGAATAAACAGTATCTCGATTTTAGTTATATAAAATATTTTTAAACAGTAAAAGCCTCTATTAATATATTTTTATGAAGAGTTAAGAGATCGAATCAAAAGAAATTGAGATTTTTTTAATCAATGTACATATTTGTGCACACCGATTAGAAAGATTGCATTTTCAATCAACGTTCTTAAAAAAGCCCACTTCCGATGCGAATAGAGTACATACATATGTAGGTACATTCGATATAAAATTGGCTGGTTCATTTAAAAAAAAAAAATATAACTATAAATAAATAGCTCCATCGTGAATTAAATTCTAAGGGAAAAAGTTGGAATTGAGAATTGCTATGATTAGGATTTTTAGGCTAAATATTAAAACCTAATATCATCTGAGTCTTAAATATCACTACATCAACTCTTTCCTATTCTTCTCCCTTTCAAATTAACTAACGCCCGTGCCCTGTTAATCAGCAAAAGGGTATTCATTCCCCTTCACTTTTTTCAGTATTTTTGCATGAAACTCGAAAACACTTTCATAAGTAAATATGTAGGTATTAACTTGCTCTACATATCGTCCATACTTAATGTATGACCACGCCCACTTTTTAGGGGCGTTTTTCTTTAAGAAGCAATTTTTCATTGATTTATTTATTAAATCAATTCTTAGGAATAAAGTCAGAACATGTTAAAAAATTTTCAAAATTTGCCCACTACCATGGCCACTTTTTGAGATAATCCTAGGTTTGGAGTCATTTTATAAGAAAATTAAAAAAGGAAGTATATTGATGGAAAGAGTTATGTATAAATGTACACCTATGGATATGAGATAGGATACCACGCAATCCGCTCCAGACGGATATTAACTTGTCCATACGTTTTAAACTGCTTTGGTATTTTATTTGAGTGTCGTTGAAGTTTTGATTCTGATTCTATTAATTATTTCAGCCCAATAGAAAGGTGTCGTCTTCGTGATGTCTCTAAAACTAATCGAAAACAAGACTGGACCAAGAACACATCCATGTAAGAATCCGATACCGATTTTCCTTGTTTTTGGTTCACCAAAGAAAAGTTAGGTTAAATTGATATACAATTACTCAAAAACTGGCTTTTTGAAAAAACTGACTTTTTGTTAGTAGAGTGAAGAAATAGACTTTTAACGTGTGATTAAATAATAATCGTAAAATGCTCTTTCCCTGTTTGTATATATCTACCGAATTGAAATATTTTCAGCATTTCATTTCATTGAAATCTAGTACAATTCTAATCCAATTTCACCATTTGTGTTTCAATGCCACACAATTCCGTCGCGCAGGTCATTATGTTCCATTTTCAGTGAACTTGTTCTTGTATTTCACAACACGAACACATTTTCACTTCTCCAGAAATACCATATCAGTGTTGCCGCAAGAGTTTGGAAAAAAGTATCTCCGCAGACAGAAGAAAAGTATCAAAAGGTATCATAATAGGAATTATGGTAAAACTGTCATTATTATTATTTTTTTAATAATAAAAAAATGAAAATAAGCTATAATGCCTAAAATAACATAAATATTCTCAAGTCTCGTACAAAAAACTATTCATCCAAACAGACGCCAAGTCAAAAACAAGAATATTTTAATAAATTATCAAACAAATTACGGAATAATAACTCACAGTTCAGTGAATAAGAGTATTGCCTGGCATATTATAGTATTTTGTTGTCAGAATTAAGAAGTATCAAAATAGGCATTTTACAGAAATCGAAGTATCACGTCGAAATTAAGATTAAAAAGTATCACTTTTGATCATTCTGGCAACACTGAACCATATGATTTCTTACATCTGCCTGTGAAATGCGAACGCACACATTTCCATATAAATCCCATCCATTCCGCCGCCATCATAAAATTTCACACACTACATCGCGAACCAGCCTCGTAGCCAGACAGACAGTCAGTTCAGTCAGCCAAAATAGAGACAAAAGCAAAAGCAGACAGAAAGAGTGAAACCTTTTGTCCACACGGATGTTCAATTGAATAATCATGAAATTTGCTTTAAATAAAAATTGTAATAATTTGAAAAGTTCATTGAAATTGTTCTACCAAAGTGCGGAATGCAATTTAACAAACACTTTTAACACCAATAAAAACACTTCAGTGCCAGCAGTGAGCTATTTAATTGTCGCCCAAGAAAATCTTATAAACTTGAGAAAAATCAATCTTATACCTCCGTCTTGATTACGACCTTAAGTTCTAGTGGAAATTGTTTTAATTTTTTTTATAATTTTATAGTCAAACGGAAAAATCAAAAAAAAAAAAAAAGAAACAAAATTCTTATAAAACTTTAAAAAAGTGAAAAGTTACAAAATTTTAGTTCAATTAATTTTTTTCCACATTTGCTGATAAAGAAAAAGAAAAAAAGAGTAGAAAGAGTGAAAGAGAGAGAGAAATAGAAGCGGTGACCTCGTGTTGAGAATTTACATTACGTTTTTGGATTTTTTCCACTAATTTTCCTTATATTTTACCAAAAATTAGTAACAGAAGGAGAACCAATATGCCGAAAAAGAATAGAAAGGGTGGCAAAGGTGAGTAACCACTTGATCATAATATAATATTTAGAGTGAAAATTTCGATAGCTTTTGCAACGTTTGCTGTTGTGTTTGACTGAGTCATATATTTTGAAATTTTGTTCATTTCTGAAACTTTGTGGGGGATGACGTCGGCTTAGTAGGGGTGACCGTGACGTACACATGTTGTTGTTTCACTGCTAAGACTGCTTTGGATAGTATCGAGAAGGATAATTCCCGCCAAAGGCTCTATGATCCTCGGAATTCATTCCTTCTCACACTGCCTCAGAGTAATGGCCTTGACGTCTGTTTTTGAATACTGTAAAGTGCAATTGCAAAATGGCGGATATTAAGGGGGCTTTTATCCCACGTGCATTATGCCTGATTTGTTCACAATAACAAATTTTAATTACTAGCTTTTGTGAAATGTGTCATTAGACTTCGGCACTTTGCTTCGCTGGTAAATAGATAATTTCGCCACTGATTTTGAACAAAGAATATCTACTACGTAGATTATTAATATTTTAATCTTACGATTGCTAAATAATAAATGCCAGACGTTAAATTTTTATAAAAATCTTGATAGTGATTATCAATCCCAAATTTGTTTTTGTTTCTTTTTCATACTGTTCGCTTGGTTAAAACCTGTTTGAACAAAAACAATTTTTTTTTTTTAAATTTACATTTTACTTTCTAAAAATACAACAGATAGAGGAAAAATACCCAAGAACCAATCCGCGAACAGCTGTTTTTCATGGTGTCGGTGTTTTTGTATCGCCATTCCGGTGCATATGTACGTATACACTTTCGTGTATGAGGTTTGGTGAGCATGGCGCTGTCAACCTGATATTTTGTTTTATATAACACTGCACTCTTTATTCATAAGATAACAAAAGTGCGATTGGGGAACATTCATCACCAATGTGTAATGTTAGCAAATAAACAAAGTTTTGTTTAAACATACATAGGTACATACGAACGTACTCATGTAATATTTTAGTATGCATTATCAATTGGTTATAAATGTGAGAAAACTGCTAATTACCTATAACTTTGTAATAAATAACATAAAAGCAGAGATGAACCGTAAACATGTACCTACTTATAGCAAAGCATTTCTTTGAACAACAAATTCTTTGCGATCGTATTAACGACCTTGGGAAACAAACAAATGAGGTGTCTTTATCTATCGTAACTTAACCACAACAAAATAAGGAAATGGCATACCCATAAAATAGAGGGAGCTGATAGACATTGATCAGTCGCCATTGATTACCGCGAAAAGCATACTTTCCCAGTTAAAGTGAGTAGGTAAACATACATATGTTCATATGTGGATAAAAATAAGGAAATAATGTTATTTCCTACAGCATATCTAGAGTAAGAGAATGTGAGTGAAAGTAATAATTCGTGGTTTAAGATCTTGGTGTTTTTAGAATTCAAATATAAATAGACTCGTCGAAGTACTCCTACACTCAAATAGTTTCCAATAATCCAAGGCTGTCAAATTATTTTACTCCCATGAAAAGCAGGGAAAGAAATGACACTTTATCGATGCTAAATACCTAAAAACAGACTGACAGCACTTTCAACGGATTCGCCGTCCCTAAGAACAGCAGAGATCAAAGATAACATGTCTGTAAGCTTTCCACCTTGGTTCTTCAGAGCCTCATTTTTAACGCAATGCTGCATGACATGCCTACAAAATCTGTTCTGTAAGATGTCGGTACTGAAATAGACGCCCTGAAACAGGAGAAACTAGAGAAAAGTCAATCCAAAAAGAGAGGAATCGCTCTGTGTTTCGAGGTGGAGACAATCAAAAAATTTTAAGAAAAACAAAGTCATCAGTCTAGGGATGCCAGATGTCTCGCCAGCCGCGGGACTGTCCCGCAATTCACCTTCTATGTTCCGCATATCCCGCCAGATGTTTATTGTTTAGTTCATATGTTAAATACTCTAACTATTGTATGGTATGTTTTTCTCCTCAAATCTAAGCATCAATTAATAACATCAGATATACAATAATGCACCTCATAAATTAAAATACCAAGCTTCAACCAATATGTAACTCGTTCCGTAAGTCTAAAGGTATAACTTTATCGTCTAAACTCTTAAGGATTTATTCATTGTAATTGTTTCCCTTTTTTGTTTCTTGTGTTGTTGATTAAAACATATGAAAATGCTACAAGCCATGTGGAGCGGATCGTGTGATACTCTATCCTTTTCCTGTGTACTACAAATCTCATTTTTCCATCAATATTATATCTTCTTAAAAAAGTTTTGTTTTTTTTTTTTCCAAATTTTGGATAATATTGCTCAAAGACGTGATTTTTTCAAAAAGTGCGCTTTGAAAATATTTACACTTGTACTGTTTCGTTTTCAAATGACGAGGTTGTCAATCTAGGTCAAAATGTAAGGCCCAAAAACTGGTGACAAACAGTTGGACGGACATGATTTAATCGACTTTGATTTAAGTATGGAAAATGTCCTGCAGGGATTTTTTTTTAAATCTTGCATCCCTGCATTAGTCACTTGATAACAAAATATTTGATGCCCATTATTTCCAGGGCATTTGGTACAAACAAGACAGCGCTTCTAACTACCATGGTTTTATTTCTGGAACAATTCGGTTAATATCGCGCTTCGGATAAGCCGATAACGATTGAGGACTTCAGGAGTTTTCCCCATATTTAAGAAGGAGACACGATAAATCCGTGACGATTCCTAAGTCCCGTGATGATATATTTTCGGGAATAATCATGAATCGGTTGACAACAGATTGGGGTTTGTCGAAAAACCTGTGAGTTCCGAGTTGGGTTCAGGAAAGGATATTCGACTGTAGAAAGCTATGCCTGTATTACTATGAACAGTATCGGACAAAACATTTGCAAGTATTGACATTTACTTACCACTGATTTTCGATAAACGTATATCATTTTGATGTGACAAACACAGTTTATCTTATTTTTTCTTTCTTCGATCTACATGTGCATACATATACATATGTACATATATTTAAAACAATTAATCTGAGTAACTCCAGCATTAAGTAGCTGGAAAACCCAATGCAACGGCATATGAAAGTTAACAACAGAGATTGCCGAATGTTTACATATCCTGATCAATTATGCAATTTTTGCGATGCAAGAAAAGGAACCGCCAATAGAAAATACCCCACAACTTCACATTCCCTGCGCTATGTATGACCATTTTAATACAAAAACATAAGGACACTTACTGTCTGGTCGTCTTACTCAGTACTAATTATATATGCTAAGCGTTTTCTGAGCCTCTCAAGTGGTTCCGATTTGGCTTCAAACGTATTTTGTTTGGCGAAATCGGTCTAAAACTCTTCACCTCAACGATTTGTAGAAGTGTAAGGTAGACAAAGTCGAAAAGTTTATTAAACTGTATTTTCGGTTTATGTTTCATTTATTATATTCCACGGTATATCTATCTTCAACCACCTAAACTGTCAAAAAGTTCTAACTCGAGAAACCGCAGTCCATATATGTATGTTATGTAGGTATAGTATATACGATTTGCCATTTGGTATCAGAACTCCTAAAGATTGTTCAAGGTTATGAACTACCGGCTAAGTATACTGTCTTTGTATTTCTCGCAATGCTGCCCATTAATGGAATACATAGTTTATTGTTAGAAAATAAATTGAACTGTGAATCAGTTATTAACCGCTAGCCGGACAAAAAGGATACTTAGAAAGAAATCTAGATATACATATGTACATAGAAGTTTCCATTGGTACATACCGTTTTGTCTATTTATTTTTCCCTTCAATTATAGTTCAATCAAAGGTTATTAGAATCAATTCCTAACAAACGTCATAAGTTCATTTACAAACTCGAAGATGTCAGACCCATATCAACTTCAAGTGCAAACACTGACCTTTATCATATGACAATTTGGACAATTTCATGGATTATAATTAGGGTATATACATAAGTAAATAGAAGTTTCGCAGTTAAATATTCCAACTCTTAAGTTACGACTGTTTTTATGGCATCCAATTGATTTATTGTTTTGCTTATCGAGAATATAGCACATCTCCTAAAAGTAGTATCTTTCCTGATTTTTAGAAAGAAGAAAAATAAAACTTAAATGAGGAATTTAGAACTGTTAATATGTTGCCAATGGAAAGTAAGGTAGTTGAAAGATCGTTTATTATTCTGACATTATGATGAAAGTTTTTCATCTCGAAAAAGTGGGTCTGTCGTTTATGTCTATCTGTCTGTCCGTGCCTATGTACGCAAGACAGCGGCCTAAACGACTGTGGCGATTTGGTTCATATCTGAGATCTATAAGCGTAGGGTCACAATTCAGGGCGATGTCGGTACCGGTACATATATGTATATACATATATTTCTTTTTTCAAAACACAGCACAAAGTTTCAAGTACGTGCGGCCCAGTCGTAAACTTAATTTAGATTTAAAAAGGGCATTTGCAACAGTGGACAGAGATATCCTCCTTCAAAGGTTGGATAGCTTTCAAAATACCTTCCAGTTTTATTAGCGCTAAAACTAACCTCGTTGCCATTTAAAAGGCGCGTAAATTTTAATTCTTTAACGAAGATAGTTTAATATACATATGTATGTTCTTCAACGCTATAAACTGGCAATAAGTATAGTCAAGTATACACTTTGTTTTGTTCAATTTTGTTCTGTTGAAACTGATTCATGTAATACACAAAAAATGTATAATATTGTTCATGCCAAAAAGACAATGTTGATTAGTATTATTAATCATCATGCCTTATGTGATACATATTGTGCCAACTGCATTATTTGTTGGCTGTTGACTGTATTTACTGAATACTATGTGCATATTTGCACTCGTGACTTTAGTTATTTGTTGGTTCTCATAAACCATATAAACTATAAAGGCATAGAAATAATTAGGTGCTTCGAATCAAATAACACACTCGAATCTTCACATTTCGACGAAGAGTTTCTCGTTATCAATTGTTGTAATTTGGCCTCAATATCAATTGCCGCCTCAATTACCTCATGTCGTATAATAGTAGTCTTTTATCCTTTTGCTTTTATGTGAATAGCTAATTTATAATATTCTTTTTGCAATTGCAGGTCGCGGGGGCGATTCCAATTCTGAGGACGAATCGCTGAACGATAACACTAGCGTTTATTCGTATGTTTCGGAGAATGCCACGTCCGTCGATGATTCCGATGAGCTTTCCTCGAACGAACGCTATGAAGAGAAGTTCGTGCAGGCTATGGAGAACGCTACCGAGAAATCGGCACAAACACGGGCTCTTGCCTTGCAGAGCATTTGCGAAATCCTTATGCACCGCTTCATGCCGGATTTCGTAGAAGATCGTAAAGTAACGCTGATCGATTGCATCGAGAAGTCAATTCGCCGGGGAAAAGGTGCCGAACAAGTTTGGGGAGCCAAATTGGCACCATTGCTTGTTCTTCAACTAGGAGGAGAGGAAGCGATTTCAAAGGCGCTTAATCAATTCCTTCTTACGACCATGCAAGATAAATCAGTTAGTTTTGATGCCAGAGCTAAATGCTGCACTGCCTTAGGCTTGCTTAACTTCTTGGGCGGTGATGACATCGGAGATCTCTTAACAATGATGCAGTTCTTTGAAAACATTTTTAGCGGCAGCTACTTGCGTGGTGATGAGAAAACACCAATATCAGTTAATGCAGAGGCTGGAACTTTGCATGCCGAAGCACTTTCCTCATGGGGATTGCTTTTGACTTTGATTCCACCTGGAGACTTTGTATCTGTCATGACTAGTGGACAGCAAATGTTACCGTAAGTAACGCGATCGTAATTCTGCTCTTATTTTTTTTTTTTTTATTAAATTCAATCTTTCAATCCAGATCCATTAAGAAACTGTTGGGTCTTCTGCAGTCGCCACATTTAGAAGTTCGTATGGCAGCCGGCGAGACTCTTGCCCTAATTTTGGAATGTGGTCGTGCTCATGATGATGATTTCTTGGAGGAGTATCTTGTTGAACTCACTAATGCTGTAAAACAGTTGGCTACCGATTCGCACAAATATAGAGCAAAGAGAGATCGTAAAGCACAGCGCGCAACTTTCCGTGACGTACTGAGATATTTAGAGGTAAGTAAATATAATAATATGTATATAAACTCTTTTTATCACGCGAAACAATTCAATCATGTCCAAGCAATAAGCATTAATTACTGAGGCAGCTACAGGATTTGGGGAAACAATGTGTTGAATGTTAGATGTTTGAAATATTTCTACTTTTTTTTCGGTTGTTTTGCATGTCTCTGAGAAAGCTGTGTAAACAAAATTAGAAAAAAACGTTTTTTTCAAATATAACATCAAAAATAAATTCTTGTTAAAAAATTAATATAATTTTGGAACAAAAATTCACTACTTAGAATGTTTACCACGACGTATCGTCATGATTACATACCTCCAGTAACAAAACGGTATAACTTTGTTAAAGGTAAAGGTGACGATAAAAAAACAAATATTCAAGGATGCGACTGCAATGTAGAAAAAGAAATAAAGCCGCCAGCATCTGCACTGGCACAATGTGGTACAGCTGAGTGGACAGGCATAGCACCAATGGGACGTTTGATTGAGCCTCGTCTCATTCCAACAACAATGCAAGAATTCACCGATGATCACGTAGCGGGATGCAATCGGGATCAGCCCAATAGATTCCTGAAAATTCTTCGCACTTGTTATCCAGATTTATATGAACGACTAAAGACTATGCCACAAGATGAATTGAGTCGTCGTTTAGATATTGATCGTCTGATGACCACATACCAGATTGATTACTGTGATGTAAAAGAGTACCCCGAAGGAGTTTACGAGAGTATGGGTAGCGATGAGAAGAAGCGTATTGGATCGGGCTTGCTACAGGAAGAAAGTGCTTGCGCCAGATTTAAAGGAGAAGTCATGGCGGAATTACATTCAGCTGCAAAAGGAGATGACGATGAGTGTCAGAGAGGTTACAAACCGGTTAAGACTAGCTTTGCTGACAGCTCAAGATTTACAAACACCGGTAACTACTCCCATTGGGCGGCTCCCTCTTCAACAAAAAAGACAACATTCAGCGAGTACATGGACACAATAAGCAAGACAGGATGTGTGATCATTAGGAACAACATTCATAGCCACACAAAATGTCAAAACGGAAAGAATTGCCGGCACAAATTGAGGCACACATGCCCACGTCTAATATAAGGAAATAATAAAATTAAAATTTCAAATTATATTTGAGGGCAAATACAAAAAAGTGATATTTTGTCAAGGTGCAGTCGAGCAGATGAGCACAAAGTAACTGGCTTTTTATTATCTTTAAATCTTAAAATAACAAAAGTGAAATTAGTGAAGAAAAGCTTTTCTCTTTGCCATAAAAACGGATTCTGTTGACTTTTCACGTCTGATTATTGCTCAGTTCAACAAGCTCGACTGGACTGCAACTTACACAAATTTGTTTGGCCCTATTTGTGTTTTATTTTAAAGCAAAGTTTGCGAATCTCGTTAAAATAAGTTTCATCGTGGTGTTATAAATGTTATAAATGTGCAGAATTCAACTTTAACTCATTGGTTTTGAGCTTTGTTGTACATATTCGGATTGAATTGTTTCATTTATTCATTTAGGGATTGAACCAATTGTACATCTTCGCCCCAAATAGATTCTTTCATTCCAGCTTTGCCATGAGCAGCTCCTAAAATTTCTAATATTTTTCTTCTAGGAGGATATATCACCTGAAATTACTATCCGTTTCGGCACAGAGTCTCTTGTACTTGATACATGGGCTGTACATCATCAATATACAGCGTTGTGCACAATTATGGGACCGGGTATGACATCTCATCTACAGGAGAATGACTTTATTCGTGACATTTTTCAACTTGGCACAAAAGTGGTCCTAAATCCAGTCGCCAAGAACAAGCAAACGAAATTAGAAAGGGTTAGTAACATTTTTAACGACAAAAATCAAGTATCTAATCTATGGTGTTTATATTTTTGCAGCATCTCTTGAACGCCGCTGCATTCAAGGCACGTACAATTACCAGGGGCAAAAACAGAGACAAACGTTCAGCAGTTTTTACTTAATTTTCTTTTTTGTATTATACTTTTTCTTTTTGCTACGTTCCTCCTTCATATGATTAGTTTTTACTTTTGATTACTACTCCTTTTTGATTATTATTTTTATTACATATAACTATTATTTCTTTTGTAGATAAAATATATTTTTTAAAATTCTGAACTCTTACATAAGTATTTAGTTAAACATGGATAACAAGTTCTTGTTGATCAATGTGTATACATATAATATATCAGAGTCTTTGAATACTGATGTAGATATGAACAATATACACAGAGAAAAATAATATAAATTATATAACTTTGACTGTGAGTTAGGTGTTCTTTTATTAAACCCAAAACAAGAATTAATAAATGTTTAAGTTGATACAATGCGAATAAAAAACAAAATATTAAATAATGATTTATTCTATATATGTATACCTAGATATATGTATGTATAAAGCCTAGGTGTTTTAAGTACGAAAGAAAAAAAAAAACATTGATTTAAATGAGATACACAATGTTTGCGGAATTGAAATTTAATAATTATTGTGCTAAATAACGTTCATAAAATATGTTAGGCGTTGTAATGAAGAAACAACTTCATACAGAGAAAACGTATACAAAATTTATGAAAATTTTTAATGTTTAGAAAGCTCATCACAGCCAATTTTTCTTTTTTGTTAACCAATATACATATTCGGCGAGTTTAAAATAAATGATGGCTAATGTATCTACCATTTTCCAATTCGTTGGCTTTGCAAAAATAAAAAAATAACTGAAATTTTAATAATACCATAAAATGATTACGCATTTAATGCAAAAATTTATTATTTTTGTAACACATATGTTGAAAATCACTGATAACCAGAAAATAAGAATATATTTACAGAAAACAGGAAAGTAAACATTGAAAATGCAATATATATATTTTTGTCCAAAAAAGAAAGAAAAAAAAAAAAAAAAACAAATTATTATTACAAATTAATTACACAATTTAAATAATAATAAAAATTAGTTTTAAAAACGGGCTCTAAAGAAATGTGATTTGATTTAATCAACAAAAATGAGTATATTTTAGGACTTGTACTTTTTGGGATGCGAAAAGCAGCTGTATGTATGTACTATGTAAAGGGTGGTTAAATTTCAAGGGCCGATGTTGAATGTGAACCACACCTAAACTTCAAGTTTTTTTCTGCATTTTATTTGACATTTCTCAATTTCAGCCTAACTCAATTCGAACCATGAAAAGATACACAATCGAGCGACGAGTTTAAGTTATTCAGGCTTATTATGAAAATGGGCGTTCAAATCAAAATGCATATCGTGCACTTCGTGATTTTTGCGGTCAATTTAATCGTCCAAATGTGCGTACAATCGGAAAAATCGTGCACAAATTTGAGCAAACCGGGTCTGTAGGAGATGTGAAAACGCCAGTGCATGCTCGTACACCTCGTTTTGCAGAAAATTTTGCTTTTCGCGATAGTGTGGCTGAAGAGCCGTCCACCTCAACTCGTCGTCGTGGCCAACAATTGCACAATTGATAACAAACTTTTTATGGTCAAATTGGAAGATATGGATGTGGACGATATGTGGTTTCAACAGCTAACGAAACAATGTTTTTTTTGCGTGACAAATTCAATGTTCCATACATAATTGAACCATACCGATATTATCATAATAAAAAGAAATGACAATAATTTCCGAAATAATTTGTTTTATTCAACATCGGCCCTTAAAACATAACCACCCTTTTCTATGTATACTATATAATTTGATGGATCCGGTGGAGGGATGGGTTAGCTCGCGATATATTTTTTTTTTGTATCATAGAAGTGCCGGCGGAAAAGTGTAAGTATTTCTTATGCATTTTTAGTTAAATCGAATTTAAATCAAATTTATCCAAATGACATTCGATATCGGTGGAGATTCATTGTTAGTCTACGCACTGGATTGTACATCTTTCTCGTAGCACATGGAGAGCCAAATGTTGCGTGTTGGTTTTTAAATTTTGTGAATTTGCTCCCGAGTGACGTTAAAGCGTTAAACGCCTCGTCATAAAACGATAGTGCATACTGTGCACTAAAGGTATATTCACTGCTCAGCGACCAGCGAATGAGCGAACCACGAACAAACCATTTTTAGCACATTTAAAGGCAAACAATTGACAAATTTACTATTTCCAAAGAAGAGAGCTTAACTTATCTATCGTTTTATAGAAAAAAGTTTAATTGTACATAATTAATTTCTGCGAAAAAATCAACAATTTGCTGATTTTTTAGCGAATAGATGAATGATTTTTGCAAACTGTCATATTTTATTCAGATTCCACAGATATGAAATCCACATTCGCGCGACCAAAACATTCGCATTCAAACGTAAGTATAATTACATTCTAGGGGGCTCTCCTTTATGCTTTCACCAGGAGGCTGACTGGGGTAGAGCCTTTCTTTACTGATGTGTTTAGATTTTGACCACGCTCACCAGATCAACGTCGCGGAGTGTGAGATGATCAGGTGAGAGATACCCTTCGGCAACACATGTGGGACCTTCTTCATGGTGTGGGTAGAAATTTCAATGTGCGGAAAAACAGAGCTGGGCATCGTGGTAAACTAAAATTATTATGTCGTCATTATCTCGAGGAATATGTGATTCCATTCACATCATTTATCGGTGAAATTTACTTGCTGATGCAGGACAATCACCCCAATTCTTGAACTCGAATACGACAGTCGAATCCTTCTAAAAATATCTAATTTAAACCTCCTAAAATAAATACATATATGTGTTAACGCACATAGCCCAAGGCCTTCGATGCTCTGGCTATCCAGCTAACTTATCATTTTAATTATATGTATGTTCGACTTTAAAAATAAATAAATAAATAACTTTTTTCATTTACTACCGCCAAGTATGTATTTAATTTGCAGCAGACAAATTATTGCTGCGCAGGTTTCATAGTTTTGACCTTTACTTGCTTAAAAACTGCAAAAATTAACTTTTGACTTAAGCAGTAGGGCCAAAGTACTGCGTAGTTGAATTAGTTGATTTACAAATGACGTAGCACTGCCACAGTACTGTAATTTTGAACTGCAATTTGCAGCATTTTCATTGCTTTTAGAGATACAGATGAAATGAAAGTAAGCACTGTACTACATAATTTATTAAAATTATGTTAAGTAGCCAAGGGTAAATTCTTCAAATAATTTGAGTTAAATTCACAGATATTAAACAAATTTGAAGCAAAATTACTACTGACTCATGATTCATTTATTGCTGACTCTAGAGAATGCCGACTTCAACTCAAATTAAGTGAATTCAATTGACTAATTGAGATTATTGACTTCAAAAGAATGGGACTTCAATTTCTTCTTAAATCTCAGTATATGTTTTTAAATTCGATTCCATCAATCAAAAATGTAATTAAATCTGGGATTTCATTCCCAAATGAATGGATCTTTTTACAATTCTGCTTCAGAGCACCCACAGGCACCGTATGGTTCGATTTCCATATCGGGAGACATAATTTTCAAAACTACATACATATTCCATTTTGTTTTAGAGGAAAGAAAAGTACAAATTTTAGACATCATTGCATGTGTACATATGTGTTTTTCATCGTTTCTTGCTTGCGATGAGAAGCAAGCGCATAAAATAAACATTAATGTTTTCTACTCATAGTCACTAAAAAACAATGTGATTTGACATTTCCTTTCCGACTGGATGGCTGTTTTGGGGTACCTACTAAACTTACGCGCTAAGTTTTTCGTTTCACCTCTATGTTACTGGTATAGCAATAGCTGCGACTGAAGCGGCGTGTACATAGCTCAAAAACTCATCAAGCATGTAAGAGTGTATTAGTAAATTCTTTTTGACGTTGAATGTACACACATCAATCATGAGACTTCAATCATATTTTATTCATATTTATTAATAAGTAACAACATCATTTACATTAGACTAATATAATCTTTAAGTTATAAATGAAGATGCAATTCGGAGAAGTAGAATGAAAAATTCTTTAATTAGTTTAATTTAATTTAATGTACTTTAGTTAATTTAATCCAATTTATTTTATTTTATTTAATTTAATTTAATAAAAGTAGTGAAAACAATACAAACTTTGTAGAACTCAAGATATGCTATTGAAAAACAAAAATTGATTCAAACTAGTTTTACTATTTCAAATAAATTCAGTAACTTAGTTAACTATTCGCCATATGCCTGAAGAGAGTGTTATCAAAAGAAGTTGCATGACAAGATCTTCGTATGCTAAGAGGAAGCGCATTCCAAATGCGAATGGCATAAACGAAAAATTGCCGCTCCGTGCAAAGATAATAAGACCGCGGAGGAACTACAGTTAAAGACCGATTGGATTGCGAAAAAATTAGTTTATTGTACAAATATGGAGGCTGTTTGGAGATTATAATCCTGTGAAGACATTTAATAGTGCAAAATTTCAGGTACTGGTCTAATGTGCAACCGAGAATGTTTTTAGCGTAAGCAGAAACGTGGTCATCATTAAGTTTTGTACGGCTTATTTTTTAGATTATGGCTCATGTATTCTTTTAATTTAACGTTCCTAGACTCTGGTAAGGAACTATAAACTTCTATACATTAAAAAAAATGTTCACCATCTTGCCAAAAATAAAAATTAATATGCTCCGCTGTCTGCTTTCTGAATGTTTACCTTGTCGCTGTCTACGAAAAAAGACCTATGTATGATCAAGCAGTCTTAATATAACTAATATAGGTACACTATATCAATCCTGTGCACCTGACTGAACAAAAATTAAAATATTTTGGTTTTGCTTCAAGCAACGTACATATACAGTGTTGTGCAAAACAAACGCAACAAACTCACCTTGCGCATATAAATGTAAATATTTTTTTTTGTTCGCGCCTTTTGTGAAAAACTAAAAATGCACATCTAAGTAAAATGCACAAACATAATAGGGTATATTCTAAATTTCCAAAAACAACGCGAAATTGCTAGCGGGACTTTTTCAATGGACCGAAACTGTTTAAAAAAAAAATAGATTACATAAAATATTAAAAATTACGTATTTTTGAAATAGAGATATTGAAATTTCTATTGCTAAAATATTGTATATATACTGATCTACTATATCGCAATTAATTAAAAGGTTTAAAACAACGGAAAATTTACAGATGCAAATTGTGCCACATGCTGAATGGATTATGCCTTTTGGATGGGTGTTTCATCATGGCACACATCGAAGCTGGTTAAGGACTGGTCAAAAGGCAATTTGGTGCAAGTTCTTGATTGACCAATATGATCACCTGTCTTCAATCCCATTAAATTTGTTGCGTTTGTTTTGCACAACAATGTCCTACGTGTTTCATTTTCACTAATAGACTTTTACACGCTTGATGCGATTTTGACCTGTGTATATGCCGCTAAACATTCTTTCAAGCTCACATTTTTGTTTTTTTTTTTAAGAAATTTACACTTTTTCAAATCCCTGGATCATGCTTGAGAACCTGCTTGATACATATTTTGCTTATTTTCTTTGCCCTTTTGTTTTTCTTCATTTACATTCTAACAGATCCATTTCACTTTAAGTTTCTTTCCCTACGTAATGCGACTTCTATTTTCTAGAACCATAGGGATCTGCCCTTCCCTCAGAATAACAATAAAAATGGCATCTTATTAAAAAAGAACGACTATATTTTAAAATGTTTTATTTATTAGTTTATTCAATGTTTTGCATTTTTTTTTTGTTTTTCTTTTTTTTCTCTATAATTAGTATTAACATTATCATACAGGTAACATATACATATGTATATGTAAATAGATATATATATATATATGCTTTATTTTATCTTTATACAATAAATATTCAATGAGATGAAATCAAACAAGAAAACAGTTTAAACATAGGACTGCCTTAAGCCTACACAAAAATAAAGGTGAAGCTAGTAAAAATCGTAGGATATTTTTTTGTTTTCATAAATTAAGAAGTAAAAAGGATTAGGATAAAAGGGCTTCAAAATTTCAATATTTTGCTTACACTCTGTTTGACAAGACCATCTACAAACGTGCCTTTAATTAAGTTAAATTGTTTGCTTGTCTCCTTTCCGAGTTAAGCGGGCGCTTGTACATGTACCCTTATAAATTGTGATGTTTGCAAATGTCGGGTAAAAATTAATGTTATAAAACACAAAGACGTTTTAATATAGTAAAATTATGTCTGAATTTAATTTAATGTTGCTTTGTGTAGCAATTATGTACGTATGTATAAAACTTATATAAACTATAACGCATGATTTCTTATACTACGATTTACTCATTTGGCAATTTCTAGAATTGTTAAATTTAGTTTGAAGAATAAATCAAATGTTCCTTAAAAATAAATCAATTCATACGTTTTTCTTTCTCCGTATATATTTATATATTTTTTTTTTATCTTTTTAGTCATATTTTTGTTTAAGAAAAATCAAATTTCTTAATATCACATTTTACAATGAAATCAAACAGTTTTATTGTTTTGTTTCGCTTCTTTTTTGCATGAATTTATGAATTAATCAGTGAGCCTTTTGCATCGAAATAGTATTGAGCAAAAATAAACAAAAGAAATTGCCTCGCTAAACATTTCGTATTAAGAGATACAATTTAATATATTCAATATGCCTACTTATGATTTACAGTAAATATAAAAAATAATATTCTATTACTATTACAATAATGTTCGTCTCTATTCGTTTTATTTATTTTCTTGCATGATTAAACAAAAAATAATAATTTTATTATGTGAAATAATCTCGTTAAGTGTTTCTCTTTTTTTTTTTATTCTTCTCATAGTAAGCCGTATTGTTGTAGTCGTGTTTTGTTAATTACTTGACATTACTCTTTTACAAATGCTTTTATGCTTAAGTTCGTTTTCCGAGACGAATTATCCCCCATGAAAATCTTCTAGCTTTCTCGGCTAAACAAGTGTATTTTTAAATATTTCCCTTTACAAAACTGAATCCGATTATGTGATGAAAATAGATTTAAGACAACATCAAACAAACTAGCAAGACGGCTAAAAAAATAATGTGTTGTTGTAAATGAAACTTAAATAAATGTACGCACAAATTTGTTTTGCCTGACATGAGAATCCATTAGCTTAATTGTCCTCCAAAACAAATGTTCTTTCGGACTCATTTTCTACCGACATCTTCACAAATCGTATGCAACTTTTCCATTTCACTATTTGTGACAATATTTATAGAGCTAACCTTGGCTCTCTGATACGCTACTACTGTATTTTCACCCAAGCATTTTATGCAAACATATCCGATGAGTACGGCAATACCAACGGTCAGAATACGAATTAGAGGATCGGCGTACAGTTGAATTACTACCCAAGCGCAAGCGCCGGACACACACATGAGGGTAACTAAAATTATGGTTTTGGCCCAATGTTGAATGGTAAAGCCTTTTTCCCAGTCAAGTCTGAAAGAGGAATACAATTAATTGACATCAAAACATTGATCATAACGAAATAACTTACTTTTTCGCCTTTTCAATCTCGTATGGCGATCCACAAACCTTGCATGATAGAATGGCATCAGATGTACTGCAACTCTCGACCAACCATCGCTTCAGGCACTCATGATGTACGGAACTCACATCACCTGTGCATTTGCATGGCTGAATCAATGGTTCAGGCTTATCGGTATCGTAGCAGATCCAACAGTCTTTCTTCGATAAGAACGATTGTCCCTCCTCGGGCGATAGTCCTTTACTTTCGGCCGATGTAGTAGGTATGCTTGGGTCAATCTGACGACTGAGCAATTTTCTGGGATTTAGGATCCATAATTGTTCCGGGGCCATGGAATTCCATAGGCAACAGGGAAACCACAGTGCTACACCAATCTCGGCTATACGGAAGACGATGTCATGCCAGTTGCGTGAATAAACGGGGACTCTGCAAACAAGAAAACATTAAATACTCTGTCAAAAGAGGAAAATTGTTGTGCTTACTTCTTTTTCCAAAAATCACCTAAAGTCTCTGATGTCAGGAATCCTACAATCACAATCAACATAATCGCTTGGCTGAGCAAACCCAATCGTGATTGATGCAATTGTGATGCGTTGACAATCGCCTCGCTGGGACCGAGAATTTTTCCACTTTGGTCGTAAACGAAACCACCACGGAGTTTGAAAAACACCTCGACACCATATATAAGAAAGAAGACGACGACTATGAGTAACAGGGCGGCATACAGACCGTTAAATATGTGTGCATAGGTCTGACTGTCGGGGATGATCAGTGAAGAGAACACCTCAACTCCGAATAGACTGTATAGAAAGAAGTTAAAGGCGACAAAGCCCAGAAAACTTTTCGACAGGAATTGCGATTTCTCCCAGCGAATGTCGCGAAGATGAAAAATCTGAAAGTAAATAAAATTAAACATATAAAATGTTATTTGTATTTTTTTTATTTTTGTCAAATTATAATTATAAGCCTAAGAAAAAAAAATCCTACCGATAAATCAATTAATTGACAAGAAATGTCAATACGCTTAAGCGACAACTTTCTCTGCCCGAATGCTGAACTCAACTTAATCCTACTATCCTAAAAATACTGAACGAAAACAATACGAATTTAGATAAATTGAGACAAAATTTGAAGGCGTTATCGCCTAACTGCGAAATAAACATGTGAACAAAGTCTCATCGGTTCACCTGTACTCATAATTTGCACTTGAAAAGTACACAGTGGGGGCTGACACTACACCCGCAGTACAAATGCACTTGGAATTTTGTTTATCTTTTGCTTTTAAGCTTAACAGTTCACTTATCGGTTAATTTACGACAAGTTATAATCTTCTTTCTTCAAATTGTACAGATAGTAGAAATAGGAAAAGTGTGCAGAGAGAAAATGAAATGGCAGTCGAAAGCAAAGTACGCAAACTTGTTGAACGAAAACTCACCAAAAATGTCAAATGGCAGCCTTATCGCAGATATATGTATGTAATTAGTGCGGAGAGGTATTTAGAAATGGAAATCCAACAATTACATCTAAATAACTATTTGAGTAGAGTATATAAACTAAAAATTTATTGGAATGCGTTCTCAATCTTTTTATGTATGCAGAAAATGAATAGCTTGTACAACTATTTCAAGACCATTTACTGCAGTACAGAATAGCTAAATAAGACTTAAAAAGTACTTGCATAGCTTAAAGGTTTATGCCAATATCCACCTAAGATCCGACTACTTGGCCTTGAGCTGCTGTACAGTAAGGCTTATGGATATTAAACCCGTGAGTGTTATTGCCCAAAGAATAGAAAATACCACCCAAGGTCTTAATTTTCATTTTGAGGTGACAGAAAGGGTTACCATAAAAAAGTATTAAAGGCCATGGTTTTTCTTACAATTTTGAAGTGGCACGAAGATCAAGCATTGAATATGATAGCAGATATTCATAAAAGGGACATGGATTTTACCTCTCTCAAAATAGAAAATAAAACCTATGGACTTTATTTCAGCGGATCTTATTGCACTGCACGGGCTTGATACATACAAGTCTATTGAAAGCAACGTTAATGATTCAATGCAAATCGAATTCCTTCCTAACCAATATGAGTTGCTAACCTGCCGCCGTAACTGATTTTTTTTTTATAAAAGTGAATTTACAATGGGTGTATCATGTGATACATATAGTGTACTAAGCATTAGAATAGCAGATTTTGGAGTATTCTAGGTTCAATCATCTGTGGTGATGGCCCCTCAGGAGAAGCTTCACCTAGCTGAAGGATCCTTCCACATCGTAGAAACGAGTACAGCTCAACGTAAAGTAATAATCACGCAATCTTCTGCATGCATTTCAATGCAGTTAGGAGTTTATGTGTTCCATGGTTTTGGGCCCTTTATTTACAGAAAAAAAGCGTTGTATTTGCCAACACATAGTTTGCTGTTTGCAATTTTTCCTTCAACCTGTTCAAAATCTTTTCAATAGGCCTTCCTAACTAACGGTTTTTACGAGTTTGTGTTTAAATTAATTCAACCAGTAACGTAACAAGTATCACAAAAAAGGCAAAACTAACAAAACGGGCCCTGATAATGAGTGTTGTCATAATTGGGCTTAGTTATGTATTGAATTGCTTTGTTCAGTGACTGAAAAAGAAGCACAGCACAGAACAGAACAGCACAAGTTTGTGAAAACTATCAGAACAGATTGGAACAGAAAAGTACAACCTCCTGTTCAATGAGTCAGTAAAGAATTCTTCTTATTAGCACTCAGACGTATTAAATCGCAAATAATTTTCGGTATGACACTTCTCACGAATATGTTCTACCCCAAAAGTAGGTGCAGAAAAGAGTGTGCTGGACTGTGCAGTACAGACTCATTGAACAAAAAGAAAGAACACTTTTGAACGATATTTGTTGTCATTGAACTCAAAAACCTTTAATTTTCTGTGCTGGAATGTGCAGTACAAAGTCACTGAACAAAGCTAATAAGTTCTCATTTTTACATATATTAATTTACAGTTTTCACTAGTGTATAATTAAATCAAAAGTTACACATTTGATTTCTTAGGAAAATCGTATCCGAGTTAGTTAACCCGCGTAAGAAGTTTTCAATTTCTTATCAAAAATAATTTTCCTAGTAATTAAATAAAATAAGATTTTAGATAGCCAGAACATTTATCAGAAATCACGCCCCCAAAACTCATAGATAATATTCATTTATACTTACTTCTGCCCAGAGGCATACAACCAAAGAGGAACATGTCATTAACAGCGGATAGTATGCAGACATAAGGGTGGCCGCCCAAGTTGGCTGTAGATCTCGCTGAAGAGATAAATATAAATATTAAATTGATTTGAAAAGTTTATGTATCATAAAAGTTTACTCACCGGCGTTGTAAAGTATGCGCCACGTAGTGATGCCGCAAGGAATACAACAAAATATAAAAGTTTCTGTGTTGTAAGGCGACACGCCCTCAATAAGGAGGGCTGTTTCAATCTCTGATACTCGGCTACAATGCATATTATCAACTGTATGACAGAGACTACAGCAACGAAGTAAAATATTGATGAAATGCCTGCATGGTAGGGCAGATTAAAGGCGGAACACTCATCACCGGTGTAACGAATTTCGCAGAGACATGTGCCATTCAGACAATCGCCCCTACCCGAACATGTGGCCGTCGAGTCGTCTCCGGGTGGGGCGTTCTTTAGTACGCTTGAGGAGCACCTCATTAAATCATGAAAACTTGGTATCATTCTATGGTGAGGTACCTGCAAATTAAGAAAATTTATTAAATAACTTATAAATAATAAAAGAATTTACAGTTTTTTCTCGGCCCAAACTTCATTTAAAAAAACAGCAACAATTAAACATGCAGAACTATTTAAAACAATTAACATATTTACTGGTAAATGCAGAGTTTAATAGAAAAGGTATAAAATAATGTAAACAATTATTTAACATAAATATATTCCATTTGTCCATAAATACATACATTCACACTTTTAAAAGAATGTGTGTAAATAATTTATGTACCATGTTATGTACAATTATTTATATCTAAAACTTTTATCATGTTCAACAATGTCCAACATCTTTTTTTACATCAGCAATATAATAAATGCTGGTGAATAGAGATAGTTCAGTAAAAAAAATGTATTACTGGTTTAACCCTTATTCCCATAGGATAAGACTAGAAACACATGGCGTGAAGGGAACTGAGAAGGAGTTGGCAAAAACTGGGGGCGAATTACTGTTATCGATAATGTTTCGCAGAGAGTAACTGACTTCATGGTATCGTCTTATTCTTATTCAGTACTGTTTGACATATCATCATGGTATCACTTCAAGAACGTCTCCATATTATATAGCTGTATAATGAGATCAGCGTTGTGTAAAAAATGTTTTTGTGCGCTTCGAGCAACATATGGTAAGCATCATCGACCTTCCGATACCGTTATTGCCTTATGCTGCTATGGCCACATAGATCATGTCTTTGGGGTTGTATGAAGTCAAAAGCCTTCGCCGATAAGCCAGCTACGATCCAGGATTTGGAAGCAAACATAACTCGCGTAATTCGGCAAATACCGGTCGCAACGCTTGAAGCAGTGATCCAAAATTGGGCTTGCAAAATGGACCATGTACGGCGTAGTTGTGGCAACATAAAAAGAAGTAATATTTAAAAAGTAAATGTCAGACACTGTTCTTTTAGGTTTCTACCATTCCAATTCCTCTTATGTATTTTACTTAAAATTAAAAAACACAGGTTTTTAAGAATCACCCTATACTAATACAAATCGTAGTAGCCTAACGATTACAACTCAAAAGTAAAGTGGGAATAAACGTGAGACTTTGTTGGTAGCTCAGTTGATACAGAATAATTCTCTGTCCGACTTTGAAAACCAGCCGATATGTTAGTTTGTGATGCCCACAACATCCCCCTTTTTGCTTACTGGTACGAGTCGTTTAGGTGGTACTCGATGTCGAACGGGACGCTGCGGTTGTTCATTTTAGAGGAAACGGTCTACCTCTCTATCAGCACTATGCACTGTAACTGTCGGGTTACTTGATTGACGATCATCTTCTTCATCGGAATGCCTTAGCTCAGCATTGGAATAACGTGAGGATTAAGGTGTGCGTTATAGTAGAAACACATTGACATAGCAACAGCAACTTTGACAACCAGAGGAAATTTTTTAGAACCCCACGTTGACCACAGCAATAGCAACTTAAACGTTAAACTCCTAAATCGGCTGTAGATGTTGTTGTTGCTGTTTCCGTTCTCAGTTCTAAGTGTAATGTGTTTCATACCATAGCCTCTTTGCCTCTGCTTTTGTTGCTGTTTATATGTCTCTACTATTAAAAATTTCCACACGTTCATCTATAGATTGTTCAGGATCAGTAGACAAGTTTAAGCTAGGATTGTTTTCTTTCTTTTAACTCATTCATATTAAAAAGCAAAGCCTATAGTAATCGATGTTAAAAGAAATTTACAAAAATTGTAGTATATTCAAAGTATCTTACTATATTTACGTGGTTGTGAATCTATGCGCCAGGAAAATGCGTTCTAATGAAAAATGACATTTGTTTCGAATGAATAGAATCTCCAAATAGGCACAACCAATGAACTTTCAAAAGTTTCGATGAACTTTCTATTCTGTCTATTCATTCGAAAGTCCAAATACAATCTATGCGAATTCGACTCACTTTCGAATGAATTCAAATGTCAAAATAAGGCTGAATATCTCGAGATCGACTTTTTGCACGAATCCAATACTTGTCCTATATTATAGGTGCAAGTAAAAATACAAACTATAGATAATCTTACTTGCAAACGTAACATAAGTGCAAACCGATTACCCGTTACAATGGAGCTTAAGTTAAATTCCTAAGTTTTTTTTGTTTTTGCACTCATTTGTGACCAGCTGGTCTTCAATCAGTCTATCATGTGCAGTGAAGTGCATAAACATAAGCTGCAAACTAATTGAATGTTTTTTTTTTTTTTGTTATTTTCGTATCACCCCATACCAACGCATTACCAAGGGGGCCAGCGACCATTATTGGGCACTTGACAGCCTTTCCACCATCATCATCAGTAATTAGTGCGACGTAGTGCTATCTTAATGTGAAACAATTTCGGCAGATAACATGAGATTGTACAACAAAAATGCATGCAATTCTTGACATGTATTTACCTACAAAAAGATTAATCCAAATGACACGCTTTTTCGATGCCGTATCTAATTTAAAAGGATTTCTTTATTTCTGCAAGAACAAGTACTTGTGATAAATTGCTTGAGGGGAGTGTTACCATTTTTTTCGGACCATTGAGCTGACTCTTTTCCTTCAAATTTAATATTTCGACTTCCATTCAGTAGGTCTATGTGTTGTTTTGTTCAAAAATGTGTAATTTATTCTAAATGATTCATAGAAAAATTTACATTCTTTTAATGGGGTTATATTGTTTTTTGGCTATTGGACGTTGCAAAAAGTTGTCATTCTTACGCAGCCTCTCCTCTTAATCTAGTTGGAGGTATGTAAGTATTTTATTCCTCTAGACTGATTACATTGTCTGTTTTCTAATATAAACTCGTATTCTGTGGAACTGATGTTTTTCCTTTTTGTTTCGAATCTGGTTAACAACCACAGGGTGTACATTTTTTTTATTATTTCTCAACAATATGTAAAAAATGCTGCCAATAACACAAACAGTTTTTAGGGAAAAGAACTCAAACAGTTGTTGCACAGTTTTCAGACAAATAATTGAAGTCGTTTTTATCTTAAATTCAATTTTATAAAATTGATGAAACCAATACTTGCCCTTTATAGAAGCACTACAATCTAACCTCATCGCGAGCAAAATAAACACTATGAACTGTGAATGCTTGCAGTAATCTCCGCTTGTGACGACCTTTTCTCGGGATAGTTTTGCATGTGAACGCAAACTTATCAACGTTGTTATGGAATTCATTTCAATTGTACTTTGTTTTTAAAGTCTGCTTCGATGCGAGAAAGCCATGAAAGCGAACCGCGGAAATTAACACGCAGCCTTTAACGGGTGGAAAGCCATGTAAGCAGTTCAATTGGAATAATGAGAGAAACGATATGAGGGGTGACACTAAATAAGCTTGCGTAGTTGAACGTTACAAGGAATTTGGACAATAAAACAAATTTACATTGATTGATTTGTTTATAAAAGGGTTAGGCATTAAAAGTATTATTTGATTCTAATTAAATCCGACATTGTTTAATTAGAGGGATGATGTATTTTGCTTACATTTTATTTATTATTTTGTACACATACTCGTATCTTAGCTAGTTAGAACAAGGGTACAGATTGGCGAAGGAAGACCCTGCACTTCCACTAAAAAATATCTACTATTCGTGATATTAAAATACTTTTTATTCTTATACTTCAGCCTATTATTAGGGCTGATAATTAAAGTATGTAGGTAGATCAGAAATTACAACAGTGATAGGGATACTCTTCTAAGGATGCATGATAATATAGTAGGATTATGGAACACAGTAAGAATATATATCGGTCGACATATGTAGGTCATAGAGTTCATACTGTGCGAATGGGACGGGGTCTCTTCTTTAAAAAGTTGGAGAAGGTTAGTTTAATTTTGTAAGGCTATGAAATGCTTGGGCAAAATGGTTTTGGACTTTCACTCCTTAAGATGCCCTAACTTCAAACGTGTTTTTCTCAAAACTTGCATGTGTACAGATAACTGTAGTTTAATCTAAAATGTCTTCAGTTTCAGCATGAAAAATTCTCCTAATTGAAAATAGTTTATTAGGACTAAAAATATTAAAGAACCTGAAAAAAAACGTGCGAAGAAAAATGGCGAATTTCGTCGCTTGTACCCCCAATTACGAGTTTGACATTCCCACATTTTTAGCAACTTATTCCCATTCCTTATCTGCCGTTAATTTGTTTTTATAGCGGGGATGGCTTTTATTCCACAAGATACTTCTTTTTTTTAATATCTGATATCAGCACTTCCATTTCGATACGTTTTCCGTACGACAATGCAAGTTGTCGCAACACAAGTGATAACCATAGTTTTATAATGCACGGTCTCCAGATTGCCCGTACAGCAACGCACGCACCGTATTCCCCGTGCTTACGTAGGACATAGAGTTATGGGATCGTCTTCTTTTGGTGATTTCTTTTGCCAATTACATACATACATACATGCATCTTAATAAATGTCAGAATAAAATAAAAAAAAAAAAATACCATCAAAAGGCGAAGCAAATTTTAAAAAAGGGTTTTAATACAAAACTGTTTTAAATACAATATAGTATATGAAAACAAAAGTTATTTTCACTAAGAATCCATACCATGAATCTGAGTGAAAGGGTTAGAACGACTGACCGACGCTGACTGACTTATTCCCGCCTGTTGCAATCAATTTTGGATAGAAAAAAACTGGGTTAACATTCAGAAGTGCAAACATTTTTCTTAGTTTTTTGAATACGCAGGATAATTCTTTTTAAATGGAAGTAGATTGAAATAGGAATTTTAAAAGAATTTTTTAATACATTGTGCGAAGTATTACTAAAAAAGTAAATTTACTTCAATTAAAGCAAAGTGGTATTGTTGATCCCGGAGGATTCCCCGATACCAGTAAAAAGTGAAAAAGAATCGAATAGTTGAAATGAATAACACCAGAATCAGCTGATAGGCGAAATTATGACACTAAGTTTAGACCTCAAAGATTAATGATATTCAGGACAGAGTATTTATTTATTTATTATTAATTCCAATATAAAATAAATTTACATTATAATATAAAGAATTAACAGCGCTAGCTACCAGAGGCCTTCAGCTGGAAATTATAACTACAGTTGAGATAGATATTATATACTCAGGACAGAGTAAATGCGGTTATAGCAGTGGAAACATGCTTCAGGGCAGTAAAGTTGGCCATTCATTTTTTAATGATGAAATTAAACAAAAACCAGTGAAAAATGCTACAGTTCGCCTGGAGCGAATCGTATGATACCCTATCCCTATCTTATTTGGTCGTGTCAGTGGGCGGTGGAAAATGAATTCACAAAATTTTCTATTTCGCCTTATAAACTAATATTTTTACTCTAAAATTAATTTTTGAAGTAAACGCCCCTAAAAAGTGGGCGTGGCCATATACAATGTATAGACGATTTGTGGATTAAGTGAATATCTACATATTTGCCCAAGTAAGTTTTTTCGAGTTTCATATGAAAATAGTGAAAAAAAGTGATTTTTTTGAAAAGTGGGCGTGTCAGTGGGCGGATTTTAAAAATTTTTACACTTGTATTGCTTACTTTTCCGAAGACCTCGTATGCAAAATTTCATCAACCTAGCTCAAAATTTAAGGCCCAAAAACTGGTGACATACGGACGGACGGACGGACGGACGGACGGACAGACGGACGGACGGACGGACGGACGGACGGACGGACGGACGGACATAGCTCAATCGACTCGGCTAGTGATGCTGATCATTTATATATATACTTTATTGGGTCTATCTGTAATATTTCTCTATGTTACAAACTATGTATCAAACTTAATATACCCTTAGGATAGGGTATAAAAAAAAACTTCAATCTGTTTTTTTATGAGCATAAAAGACTATTAAGAGTATAATTAATTTTTGTCTAGGTCTGAAGTTTCTTATTGCTTGGATACTGAAGAAATGCCAAAGCAAAGTTTCTTTGTAAGGAAACAAATGTCGGACAGTATCTTCTGTTGAAGATGACAAATGGAAGATTTTGTTCGTAGATCAGTAGATGACTTACAACCTCAGTTTTATTATAAACTTGATAATGACCTTAACAAATACACATGTCACATGACCGAAATCTTAATTTAGTTCTGCTTAGGTGAGACATATAAACAGATCTTTGGGAGAAAAGATTCCACAACCAAACCACAATATGCAGTTGATGAATTTGCATTACAAATTAATGCGAATAATCGCTTCTAATTGGAGTATGCGTTCGAAAGCATCTGTCAAGTAGTCTTGTTGTTAGAAAATTAAACTAAACCATTTTAGAATATTCCTCCGCTGACTGTCAAATTTTTGTACGAAAGAGCGAAGACCATAAAGAGGTATGTTGGACGAGTGAACTTCTCCATTATTTGTGTCTGAAATGAGTCTTACATTTATAAAAACCCCTAAATCGGTGTAGATTTGAGATTCACTTAATCCATTCGATTTGCGGTTAATTATCTATTTCGAATCATTAAATCCGACGGATACACTGCTTAACTGAACACATTTCTTTTCCTTAAAATCATCTTTTATTGTAATTTTTGTAAAAAAAATATATTTAGTTTTTAACCAGTGTTGGCAGCAAAATAATAAGTAAGGATATTTTTTAATTTTCGGCTTGTTGCAAAAAAAAACTTATATTTTGTTAAAAAACCTTTAATTAACCGAATCTCGGGATAAGAAATGTTATACTATTTTTGTAAAAACGACAAATCCGCAAAAAATTCTTAACGGATGTGAAATGTATGGGCAGATTCGATCCATTAGTTTTTAATGAAGCAGTGAAAGAGGAACGGATTTAATTATATTGAATTTGAAAATTTGGTGGATAGTTCCCGTTGGCGGATTTATTGATAGGAGTACATAGTGACTCGACTATACTGTCTGTCTGTCTGTTTTTGGTCTTCCAAATTTGAATAAGGTCGGTGAAATTGTTTATACGAATGTATGTTTAAAATCCGCCCACTGACACACCCATTTTTCGAAAAAATTCACTTTTTTTCGATATTTTTGCATAAAATTAGAAAATATTTATTTAAACAAATATGTATGTAGATATTCTCTTACTTTACATATAGCCACGTCCACTTTTTATGGGCGTCATTCTTAAAACTGCTTTTTTGTTTTCGAATTCTTAGGAACAAAATTCAGTATGGGAATGTTAAAAAATGTTCAAAATCGTTTCTCATTTTTAAAGGAATTTGAGAAAAAACAATTAGAGACAGTATCTTGGTGGAAGAATCTATGTATAAAGGAAAGGGTTAGGGTATCAAGCCATTCGTTCCAGAGGGATTTTAACATTTCCATATATTTTTGACCTTTAACTATTAACACTCTATGGATCCATCAAACACCACCAAACGAGACAATCTGCTGATAAATGATGGGAAAATCAAAATACAAGGATTGAAAGCTATAAGTATTTCCCTCAACAGCGTCACACTGGTAATGACTACTTGAACACCCAATCCCCGTCTGTTAAAGTTATCAAGGGTTTAATTTATTAAATTCATATGGTTATCAAGCTGTTAATCAGTAGATTAACTTTTACACACATTTATTAAAACGGGATAAGAAATAGATACATAACTACGCCAAGTTTGCAATTACAACGAATAGTGTCAACGGTGCACCAGAAGTTTCACAATCTTTCTCTCTAGCAAGAATATTTTAGTGTACATATTCGACTTCCAAACACAGAAACAAAAAGCGAATGACGTTTTGCTTTGTATCAAAAAGTATTTAAATTAATGGTGACGTTTGCATTACTTTTTTCGTACAAAAATATTTATAATAGTTCAAAACTAATTTTGTACATTCTCTGTGCGCAATATTTTCTTTTCTTTGTTGCCATCGAAATTTATCTGCTTGGCAACTGATCAAAACATATAAATTTTCATAAAAAAAAAAACTTTACACATTACCAGAAACATTTCTAATTGTTTATATTAAAGATATTTTGTGTAAAACAAGTAAAATCTTTCAACAGTAGGTAGTTTTTGTTGAAACTAAAGGAAAAAATTCACACAAACAACAACTGATAAGATATTTTTAGCTTAAAGAGAGCAACTAGAGGTGATTGTCTGTCATGGTTGTTGTTTTTTTTTTTTCTTTATCGAGCAGTGAGATGATAAAAAGGCAAACAATATTTACGTACTCCATGTGTGGCCTGGAGAACAGGTCACTTATTTGCGATTAGCCATCAACTTAAGCATGTAATTTTCTTTTCTCTTGCTTAATTCAGTAAGAACAAGAAAAGCTTACAACCGAGACACCCGTCCATAAAATTATGAAAAAAAGACGATCACGCGTAATATATGTACAAGTACCTCACATGAATTGAAGATAAGCGAGTTTTTACTTTCGAGCCGATGAATATTATTAGAAACAAGTAAATATGCCAATGAACGTTGAACGATACTTCATATGGAACAACAGCCGACGGAAGTTTCATTCAATGAAACGGTGTTACGCCCATCACCGAGAATATTGTATGTTAAGCGACGCGCTTATTCAAACTGCTGGTGATTATTTAATTGCTAAAGTAGAATTGTTAATTCAAAACGAGCACCATAGACACACTTAATCGTTACAGCCCGGCTTTCCGAACGAGATACTTGCACTTAGATAACGCGAATGAACTCATCGACAGAAGACCAATGTACATACATATGTACATATGCATATAAGCCAAAACAAAACGAAAAAAAAACGTCGAAAACGCCGGAAGGAGTCTGAGAAGTACGCCCTGAGCAGTACTAGCCCGTCGCTCAACTTGACGCACAGAAGGCTTTTGTCTAACATAGATGAGCTCAAAAGTTAAAGACACTCCAATCGCTTATTTAATCTCTCGGGCTAGAGAGCGTTAAAAGCGATTAAATTGAGTAGAAATGTTTTTAAACATATTTATAGAGAGTGGCTACATGTATACATACACACATCTCTATGTATATAAAACAAAAAATAAATATCATTGGAGCGGTCGATTGATATGCAAGTTATGTTATTGTGAGTTAAGTTGAACGCTTTAATTGAAGATCTTTTGAGAATATGGATAGAAAATTATTAAAACACTCATGAAATTGGAGAGAAGTGTCATTCGAGAAACACATGTGTGGACCGACACGATACCGATCAGGGTCGACAATTGTGGTTGTGGTAGTCTGATCTTCGGTTGGAATGTGCTTGTCGTATTATATTTATCTATGATTTCCAGTATTAGTATGAATTTTATTATTTTAATCAGTACCTAATGAAGAAGGTAAGGTTTACTTTTATTTGTGTTCAAGTTCATGTGGTGTTTTATATTCAAATATACATATTTTAGTACTTCAGACAGTAGTTACTCTAAGTTTTTTTTTTAAACAAGTCATTGTTACAACCAAAATGTACACTCCTATGCTTTATTTAAATATGTTTAGAAATTTTTGGGTGATAATGCGTCAAGAAAACAGCCTATAAACTTTTAGTAAAATACAAAAAACTCACAATTATACTGTTGGTTCAGGCAGGATTAATTCAGTTACGGATTCGGAATAACCTCACCATTGGAATGAGCAAAGAACAAGTAGTTTTAAATCAAGGAAGTTATGGAATTAATATCATGATCATTTTCCTTTTGATAGCTTATTTTAGAAACGATTGAAAAATATTTTTCTAAAAAGCTGTATGACCTTAAACAAAAATGAATTACTATTTAGTTTGAATCAAACATTTTTATAAAGGCTTTTCTTATAAGAAAAAAAAAATAGAAATAGAAAAACCAAGTTGTGTAAGAGGTGTTAACTACTTTTTTACTTTCGGTGCAAGTTTTGGATTCGTGAAAATGTTCGATCTCGGGATTTTGATAAATTCTGATATTACCTTTATAGAGAAGTCTAAAAAAGTGGGTCTTAAAATACTGTCTGTCTGTCTGTCAGGGAGGCTACAGCCTAAACAGGTAAACGGATTTTGATCAGACTTCGTATCTAGGGTCTGTGGGGCGAAATTGGAATTTTTGTTCTAGCCCTAATATTAACGATACTTAACTTAAGGCCAATTTAACAAAAAGCTGATTTACTGGAAAACGGTTCCTACGATTTTTTTTTAAATTTCATATTTCGGCTAGTTTGGCAAAGTGCTATAAGATGGCGTACCAAATTTTTGCCCAAAAGCGTTAATAACGGTACTTTACTTTATGCTGAAGCGAGTTTAGATACATGCTATAAAATGGCTTATAACATTTTGGCCAAAATTTGCTATAACGGCACTTAAGGCCCATTTGGCTAAAAGCCGGTTGGTTAAAAAACGGCTCAACCGATTTCATTAAAATTTTTGGTGTGTATAAAACTGTGCTAATTCCAAAAGATGGCGTTCCAAATTTTTGGCTAGAATTGATAATAACGGTACTTTTGTTAGGGTCAAGCGGTTTTAGCCAATTGGCTCGAAAACGGCTCTAAATTGTTTGTTTAAATTTTATATTTATGTTAATCTTGTGAAGTCTATTTAATAGTACCACGTTTTTGGCCAAAATTGCTTAGAACGGTACTTTACTTAGAGCCAACTTAACAAAAAATTGGCCATTTGATGGTATTTGTCTAGACTAGCTCAAATATGAAATTTACTCGAAACGGCTCTAAAGATTTTGGTCTAGACAAATGCCATAAAATGGCGTACCACGTTTTGGGCTAAAAAAGCGAATAACGGAACTTTACTTATTAGCTGGTTTTAGAAATACTTATGCCCATTTCTCGGATAATATCCAATGGATTTTGGTCAAAATCAAAACGTGAGTAAGATTTAATGAATACAAAAATTTGGCATTTAATTTTATGAAGAATTAAAAAAAAAACAGTGAAAAAATGCTACAATCCGCCTGGACCGGATCGTATGATACCCTATCCCTATCTTATTTGGTCGTTTCAGTGGACAGTGGAAAATGTATTCACGAAATTTTCTATTTTGCCCTATAAACTAATATTTTTACTCGAAAATTAATTTTTTAAGTAAACGCCCCCTAAAAAGTGGGAGTGGCCATATACAATGTATAGACGATTTGTAGATTTAGTGGATATCTACATATTTGCTCAAGTAAGTTTTTTCGAGTTTCATATGAAAATAGTGAAAAAATGTGATTTTTTTGATAAGTGGGCGTAACATTGGGTTGATTTTAAAAATTTGTACACTTGTTCTGTCCCGATATCCAAAGACTTCGTATACAAAATTTCATTGTCCTAGCTCAAAATTTAAGGTCCAAAAACTGGTGACAGATGGACGGACGGACGGACGGACATGTCTCAATCGAATCGGCTATTGATACTGATCATTTATATATATACTTTATTGGGTCTATCCTTAATATTTCTCTATGTTACAAACTATGTATCAAACTTAATATACCCTTAGGATAGGGTATAAAAATATTTTGTCATACAATTTTTTTTAAACTTCATACATTTTCAACTAACAGCTCAAGGGTGCAAGTACGTTCGACCCAGTCGTGCACTTTATTTTATTTGAAAGGCCGCGATTTCACACGGTGGCCTTCCATAGCCTTAAAGAAGTAATCGAGTGGCGTCAAATCGGATGGTCTCGGTACCATATTTACGCTACGTACTCCTTGCAGTTGTGAATCCCTAAATATCTTGGGGATCAGCAGACAATATTTCACAAATTTTCAAGTTTTTTTATCGTAACTCTACTTGTTTTCTTATGCATATGTAAATTACTAAGTCTGGTCTCACGACCTGTAGATTAATTGAAGCGAAAGAAATAAAACATACCGCACTTGAACAGTGATTCATGATAATTTGACACACAAAATGTTCAAAAACTGTTTAAAATGACAACAACTGGGTTCAAAACTCTTAACTCGACGGACCAAATTAATGCTCTAAGTGCTGGACGATAAGTAAGAAAGCTGAGCAAATATTGGGCACCTTCGAGCGAAAAATACTTTGTCGGATATTAGGTCTTTTTTGCCAGAAGGGCGAATGGAGGAGAAGATACAACCGCGAAGTCTATGAGCTGTACCAGGATGTTGATGTAGTCCAAAAAGCCAAGATACATTGGCTCGGCCACATCGAGCGAATGGACAACAATGCTCCAGCCAAATGATCTTCGAATCCCAGCCCCCAGGTTCGAGACGGCGAAGAAGACCGAACCTCCGGTATAAAAACCAAGCTGTCGCGGATGCCAGAAATCTGGAAGTAGCGGATGGAAGGCAACGATGTCTCAGGCAGGGAATCTACAAGGGTTGAGAGCCCTTTAAATAAAAAAAAATAAATAAGTTTGGAATGACAGCACAGTTTAATTGTTATCGCTATTGAATAACCTTGTTTTTTCATAATAATAAATATTATTTATTTATTTATTATTGATTAAGGTGAAGAATCATATCTGAAGAAGTACAGCGTATTAACTGAATTAAGAATTTAACTGGGTTTCTAAAAAAAAAAATACCTCACTAATTGTTTTGATAGGATCAGACTTGTGCCTTCTACAAATGAATAACAGAACGATATTCAGCTTAGTTTCAGTCCTGAAAAACGATTATACTTTAATTGTATATAACATTTGAATTCTTATTTATTTTTTTTACATCCCAGTAACATATATCCCACAATATTGTTTTAAACACATCCAGATACTGTTTATTATCGTTAGTAGATGTTGTTACCACTTTGCTTTTATCTACATACATATGTATACATACATAAGTTTTCTCGATATTATCAATAAAAGGATTAATTATTTTGATTGTGGTAGTCACGCGGATATTGTTTTTGTCGCTGCTGCTACTCCAAGCAAACAAAAAAATTATTCTGTCTCGTGTCTTGCGTCTTAATAAAAAAATATGTTTGTACTCCATTTGATTTTTGTTTGTTTTTCAGTTCTTAATGCGATTAACAAATTAGTGATAGCGAAAAAAAAAACACAGTTAAATTGGAGATACTCACCACAACCAAGCAACTTCACTTTGACTGAAATTAATATGGTATGGTAATACAACCTTAGTACGAAGTGAACAAGTAATTCTGCAACGAAAATAAAACAACGTATGTACGTGCCCATATTAATAATAAATTAGAACAAATCCTTTCTTTCGGCCAGGCAACCACAAAGTAGTCGGAGTGCTTTATTAGTTTATTGGGAATTCTGTGATGGGCTGCTATACGTACATATGTTACATGTATACATATTGACGTGATCGATTAGCAACATTGTTGGCACTAAATGATTGTAATAACAATGCTGTATTGTTGCTCGTGTGGACAGGCAAAGTTGATGGAGCTAATTTATTAGAGAGGATTTTTATTATTACTATTTACTAATTCAATTTGTGCTAGAGGAAAGATGTCGTCAAAGTGCTAATTTTTCATTAAAATTCTCTTCGAGTGTCATTGCAAATTGTTGTAAAAGTAGAGGGTAAAAGAAATTTCTCGAGAAGAAGAATATTTAAATATCAGTCAAAAAATGATTATTGATACGTTCGCGGATATTTGAACGTGAGATGAAGTTAGCTAGAATGACCCACAGTAACCATTTTACTATATTTCACTATATTGAGCTACATTGCAGTTGAACTTTGTCTGCCAACGTACTAAGCAGCTTCGAATTGTAGATTTAAATGAAGACTAAGTCACTTTAGTTGTCGCTATTGTAATACGTAACAAAGCTTCTTGGTGCCCGTATCAGGTCAACAACATACATTCATACAGTACCGAGAATAATTTTTCATACCATAGCCCTACTTTAAGTAAGTGTAAGACTTTCTCATTTTATAATGTAAACATATGCTATATTGGGTTTTAGGTACATAATTCAATAGGAGATACATTGTGCAAAATATCTATATAAAAATAAAAATCAAATCCATTAGGTATACTCAAACATTTTTGCCTCAAAATGGGATGAGAGAAATGTTTCATACATTAAAGGATTTGGCAACCTCACAGTATACCATATGTTAACTTGCGAAATATTTGCGTGTTTTTACAAATTCGTATGTAGAATTTATATATTGTGCCTAGTTCTGCTTGAAAAAATCAACTGTAAATTGTGTTCTCAAGATAGTAAAGGTGAAAATGGAAGAAAATGGTAAAAACTCTCGGAAACACTTCGATCGATAAGAACCCTCTGGTAATTTTTCATAGAAAATTTTAAAAACATTACGCGAAGTCGAAAATTAATTGAATTTAACCCATTCTAAGTTCAGGGTATGGATATGAGATAGATATTACGAAGAAGGGAGGCTGGAACAAAAAAGAGGATTATGTCGTCAGATGAATAGTTTTTAAAATGGGAAATAAAATTTTCCCCAAACTATAGCTGTTGACGGGAATAAGAAATTAACATACTTAAGTGTACGCAAAAAGACAAATTTTCTAGGATTTAAGTATTGTGTTATACAGCGAACTTGACTTGACATTGCAAGAAAGTATAAGAAAGAGATAATAGGATTTTATGAAAAAATAAATTATCTTACATAAGACTAAGACTAACTCTTAAAAAGTGATTGAAAACAAGAAAAAGTGTGGAGAAAAAACAACGATGCCTTGCAACTAAAGCATGTAACAGCCACAGCTAAAAACGCGGGGGGAATGTTATGGTTTGGGGGGCTATGCCATATTATGTAGCGAGAAGTCTAGAATTTGCTGAGGAAAATATGTAACAAAAGCAATAGTTCACCATCAATCAAAATTTGGTAGCTTCTGCTATCCAAACCATAGCAATCCTAAGCAAAGAGCACATGATATTCAGTCTTGGTTGCTTAATAACTGTCCCAAATTGTTCAGAATCCAGCTTAAAGTCCAGATTTCCATCTAATTAAACATCTGTGGAAACATTTAGACCGAAAAATACTCGAAATCATAAAGTTCGGACAAAATTGTAGCTAAAAGAAGCAATCAAAGAAAAGTGAAATAACATGGGTCCTAGCATAACAGAAAATCTTCTGTGCCATTGCCACGTAAGTAAAAAACAGTAATTAAAAACAAGGGCCTTCATACTAGGTGGCAAAATAATAAACATACCACTTTAATACAAGTTTTGAACTTTCTATGAAACATTTTTCTCACACACTTTTGAAGACTAATTAATTTATCTCATGTTTTTTTTTTAACTTTTCTTTCATTCTATTGTTTTTGCATTCAAAAATGTTTCTGACATTTGTTTTAATGATATATTATGTATGAAAATCTAATTAGATTCCGTTTACATTAAAAAAAATCCTGTTGTTTTATTTAAAAGAGAGTAGTATGAAAAATTATTCTCATTACTGTATGTGGTTTCAATAGATTGATCCAACATTACATACAGCAGCTAGCGATGCGATAGATATTTTGCGAACAATGTTTTGTCGACGCTTAGTAACAAACCCAGGTAATATAGATTAGCCACCTCGATCTCGCCATAAGAAGTCACCTTAAATATTTTGAAAACATTACTTTTTCAGTATTATACACTTGCATTTTCGACAAATCTTTGATTTTTGAAACGTACATTTCTCATTACTAAATTTTATTATCGATGCCGATAAGATAGCACTTCTTTGTTTTCTTGAATTACGGCCTGAAAACTGATTTAATTTTCATTTAAAAAATATCTCATTAACATGCGTTGGAAACTTAAAGCAGAAGAATTTAATTAATGTATTAAAATTACACGAACTGAAAATATTTTTGTAATTAAATAAAGGATTTTTAACTTTATGTTAGTAAAAATATTCATTTTTCTTTCACTTCATGTTTAAATAATTGCTGTACATTTACAACAATGACTCAGTTAAGATAAACAACCTTTCAGCCACCTATATCTTAAAATAATATAAAAAACACAATAACTCAATCTACCGATAAAAAACACCAATCATAAGTTTAACGCAATCCCAATTGATATGCATGCATTCAATGAACAACAATTATTAGATAATCTAGGCAGGAAATAATGTCGTGAGTAATAAAAAAAAGCGTTAAAAACTTAAATTTAGAAAAATAACCAAACAATACAACCAAGAGAAGAATTTATGTATAAGGTCATCAATTAAAACAAATAAACTTGAACACCACTAGTACTCACAACAGATCTGTGAGCCAACACTTTTAAAAAAATGTTTGCTCAAAACAGAGAAAAATTAAAACCCATTTTCAGGCAATTTTTTGTTTGTATTTAAGTATCTCAGTTGGGATGAAATGCGATCTTTAAGCTCGGTTTCGTTCGCTTCGCGTTGCATCTATCGCTGTGACTCACAAAGGGCAAAACCAGCGGCAAACATTTGTCCAATCGAATCTAAAAAACAATTTATTCTTATATAATAACAGTCATATTTATTATTCAATGGATGTATAAGTATCGCTATTAAATCTATAATTTAATGAACTGTTCCGGTTGCACCTAGAGTTACACGTATGGCTTTGCACTTAAAAATATTTCATAAACGGACAGCAACTGCAATGAACTCTTGATAGACTACGAGGAAAAATCCCTAACTATGCAGTAGGCATTTGGCCGAGTTCCAATTGACGATTCCTTAAAAAAAATGCAAAATTTACTTCCCTCCGCCAATCTTGTCAGCCTGATTTTGGTTTCCGTTCTCTTATGGAGAATACAATACAATATTTTGTTGCGTGGGTTCTCTTTATCATATGTTATCATCCTTTTCAAGGACAAGGTAGTTGTAATTTTTCACTCGAACTTTTTTTCATCCTAATGATGACATACATGATAATGCCAATTAGCAACTTGAATGAGTTCTATTTTTCCTTTTCTTTTAGAATGAAAATTGTAAATTGTTATCAAGAGGAATCGAACTCCCGTGTGATGAGTAATTTTCATTGATGAACAATTTGTTTGCATAGACGTTGCCTGTTTTATCTATTTGTTTAATAAAAAACTTGCGCGCCTTTTACGATGGCTTAATTACTTTTTGTGCAGTTGAACAAGTACGGTAAAAGCCAATTAGTCAGAAATAACGGTCATAGCTTAACTGAATATTTTAAACATATAACACAAACTGACTAACGTAAGGGCGTATAATCGAGTAATTATATTTAATTTTATTAATGAACTTAAGTATTGTCTACGAAGGCAAATGTTAAAAGGTTAATATCAATCATTGGTTTCTAATCTACGTACAGGGAATACTTGCTCAAACATTTGTGACAGCAAGTAAACATCAAAATAAAACATATAAAGGTTTTATAGACTGAGTTGTAGGTAAACGAAAGATATTGTTCATTTCGCTGTTGATTCGTCATATTATTTGATAACATTCGTTCAATTATTAATGGTTTTTGTACTCTGATACATTTAATTAGTGAAAGTAATATGAGCTGTGAATGGCGCTTCTGCACTAAGTGGCATTTCTCTTTATAGTATTGGATTCGAAATATAATGTATTAGATAACCAATTTTTTGCTTGTAGTTAAGACAACTATATATTGAAAACGCTATTAACAGTACTTCCACTGAAATTAAGGGATTAAGAGAGTAAGCGCAACACAACTGATGGCGAGATGTGACCGTTAACATTTAGTTGGAAATTATATGACATTTTTTCTTTTCAGATTTCTTCCAAATGGAAAAAAGGGATGAAAAGCTTCGTATGGTCGCCGTCACCCAATTTGTCATCACTTTTGCGAAACTAAACTAATGAAAAAACCTGATGATACAAAATCAAGCTTAGAAATCAACAAGGTCGCTTGAGGGTACAGTATCGAACTAAAATGAAGCAAGGGTCTGATGTTAAAATTCAGATTAAGCAAAATATTTATAAATACATATATCATAATGTAATGTAAAAAACAGTCCAATTATTAGCTCAATAATGTTGGATGGAACAAAAAGTAGTTTACCTTCACTATAGTTGTCGCTTTTTACAGTTTAAACTCACAGAGGCTCTGACTCATGCATATAGCTATTCATCCATTTCATATGGGATACACAATTATAGATTAGCTTCTATATCAAAACAAAAATAATGTTACTATGGACCCAGATATTCTGAAAGATTTATCACGACATATGTATACACAATGTACTTCTTGTTTGGTTATACGCACAAATGTGGTATTATAATGATGGCTCGGTAGCGCTGCATTAACATACAAATCGATATACATATGTATGAAATACAACCACGCAATAAGGGTTATTAGAAAGACAGAAACAATTACAATATAATGGAGCAGTGAACTACATACTTCGAAGCGAATCAGACGAACTTTGTGGTAAAAGATTGCTAATTGCACTAACTTCTTATGTCCTTGAGTTGGACTGGCTTTTCTCATGGTTGTATAAGTTGATAGATGCTGATCAATGGAATACGATCGCAAGAAAGAGTTAAAGTTAGATCATCGTAGAAGTCCTGCGATACCACTAGCTATTGAAGGAAATCAGTCGAATTGCAGTAGTAGGTTGGTTACAAGCAGGTAATAAAGAACTTTGTTCCGGGTACTGAAAACAAATATAAACTGCGTTAACTCAGTGTTGCAGTAAAATTCTGAATTCAAGATTATACAGAATTGATCTGAAACAACTAGGCACATATTTGCTAACTGCCTGCTGAGGTGAAGATACTCGTACATAACATACCTAGCACTATTCAGGAACTGATCAAGAAACACCTCGAAGACATACTCGATGCCAAACAAGCAGGGTCTCTGTTTAGATTTTCCTTGGTCGATCTTTCGGATAATCTTCGAGCGGATGGGGCTTAATTTTTTTATTAACTAAGTGATAAGCACTTTTTGTGGGCGGGAACGGAGGCATTCTGTAAACTATTGCATCCGGTCTCAAAAACCTTTACTAAAATAAATAAGAATGTGGCATTATGCCGTCGATGGATGAAAAAGGCCTAGCTTCGCACAACTGTACGTGTTGTGTGTGGTATACAGTTTTATGGCGCATCCCAAGGACGGAAGGATTTTTTGAGAAGCTTCCTTAAGACAGTAATAGTTTAGGTTAGGTTAGAGTGGCTGCTACTACTAGATCTACAAAGAAAACCACTACCAATTACTACATTACTATAATGACATGAGACAGAAGACAATGACAAAGAGGCTACCGGACAAAATAACACTTAAGAGGGGGTTTAGGTGATAGGTCAGGAAGACCAACCGGAGTTTTTAATAAAGGGTAGAAGGTGCCTAATGGGTAGACCTGTCAGGTCACCAAGGTCGTCAAAGAAAGAGGACCCCAAGTGGAGGTTCCTTCTTGACACTAGTTGCAGAGAAGATGAGGAATCGTTTCCTCTTCCTCCTCGCCCCAGCAACTGATTTGACGGGAGGCTTAAACGTCTGGCAGTGTACTGTAAGGACACCGATGATGGTGCTCAGGTCAGAACGCTTCAGAAGCATCAATTCTTTTGAATGCTAAGGTAAGGCCAGAGCTCTCTAAAAATTCTGAAGGGGCAATGTTTCCAAAGAGCGTTGGCCTTTCTTATAGCATTTATACTCTTGGACATTTGTCAGACGCTCAAAAGAGGTAGGTCAGTTAAAAAATCTTCATGTTATTTTCCTCAATTCGAATTTTGTACAATAGTCCAACGCACTAACCCCTGAGACACGGTACCAACCTTAACTACGCTGATGATAAACTCGATAAAGGACTTTCGCCAAATGTGGAGCGTGAAGCAAACGTTGTTAACTGGTCAAAAACAGAATTGATCAGTCTAAGACCGAAACGACCAATCAGTTTATATACTCATATTTGCACAAATGTTTAAGAGTGTTTCTAAATTCTTGGAAGCATTGTCTCAATTCGAATTGGATAAAGCCCAGTCCATAGGTATATAAAAGAATAGAGGTATTCGCAATACAAAAATACCAGTGATGCTTTATTCCTTTATGGACTACCTTTAACTTTATACTTATTTATTTTATTTAACAGAATACCTATCTAAGTGCAGTCAAAAGAAACATCTACCCATGTATCTATTTAGTATATTGCTTACCAGCGAGAGACATTTTATGCACGACGAGTGCATTCACCTGACAGAAAGTGCTACACATAAACATTTAAATAGAATATAATTTGTATTTCTTGGAATAATAGCAGAAGCAATATAAATATAAAGCAGTATGCAATCCCAAAGGGTTCAATGACCTTGACTTCTCAGGTTCCTCAATACACATCGTTCCTCGTAACACTGACGCAATTTAATTACACAATGGCACAAACAATCGGGGGTAATATATTTGCAAAGTGCCTCCCCAAATGAGTCACCAAATAGAACAGATAGCAAACGAAATATCTCATTAAGGATTCAGCAATTCTATAGCTTCATCATTATTTATGAACTCTTACAAATTATTCCTACTTCCCAGAACAATGAACTTATCTCTGCACAAAGGGAGCAACACACAAAGAGCATTAACATCTATACCCCATTATAACTGATTTTTTTATTTATCAGAAACAGGAATTAGAATTCGTTCGATAGCCCCAATACAGGTATTCACCATCAGAGCATCGTAAAAGTGGGTACAGCAAAGAATTGACACACTTCCTCTCCTCGGTACATTTTAGGTGCACTTGCACCGAACTCTTACTGGTATTGGTGCCCCGCTCAATGATATTATTTGCTGCTGCTGAACTATTCGCGCGTCGAATAAACACTTTTGTTTTTGAATCTCAATTGACAAAAATGAGGCAAGTCCTCAGACAATCGCGTTTATTAATAGAAATCGGAATAACTTATGAAATATTGTTTTTTTTTTTTCAACTTTTACCCCCTCGATTCCCTTACCTTTGTCGTTTTTGGTATTAAAATCCCGTGTATCCGTTCAGATGAGGGAAAATAGTTTGTAAAACTTATTGTTAAAGATCCGAATTGCACAACACTGAAATTTTTCTTCAATTTGTTTCTATTATTCTCTTTTTTTAGTTCACTCTCTATAAAAGATTTTCACTCAAGGTTTGCTTTTTTGCAAACTGAATTGACACTTATTGGTTGCTTGTAATTGAATTTTATGGAAGAATATTTACTACATCACACGCGTTTTGGGAGAATATTATTATTCTCTTTTCAATATTTAAATATGTTAAAAGAAAAAGGAACAAAAAAACACTCAACATCGACCGTCGTCGTCATCGGCCATATTTTCTCTACAAAGTTTTTCTTATAATGACATGAACGTCAAAAGCTGGTGAAAGGTGTTTGACGTTGGGGAGTTTAACAAAGAACAGCTTCGGTCACAATGGAGAGATATTAATCTGGTACGAAATATTGCTGAAATCACAATTGGAATAATAGGTGAGCGTTGAACGAATTGAATTTAAAACGAAATTACCAATTTGGTGAAAATGAAAATCCTTCTGAGTTCGAAAACTGCTGTTGAAATTGCGAAGAACGTACAAATGGCAGTGGACTTAAATACTAAATCTGCTCTTGAAAATCAAGTTGTTGTTGATTGTATTTGTGTCTACAGTTGACGTTACTGCTGGCTGCTGCTGTGTCGTGTTTCTACTAGGGTTGCCGTTCGAAAATTTAGCAATAAACTGGAGGTCGAATCACGTCCTCTGTCCACCGATCGTCAATTGTACAAAAACAAAATACGTTACACGTTAAACTATGCAAATGTCGTTTTCGGGGACATCAACGCGAAAATCGGTAAGGATAACATCTTTGTTTAGTCGGTAAACATAACATCCACTACGCGATAACAGACAACATAAATAGACTTAAGTTTCCTACAATACATCAACCTTGTTTTTCTTTGACTGTCTAACCAAATCTTGCGATTGCTTCCGACTATTCTGGAAAACATGTTGAGCTCTAAATAATTTTGTTACCTACCATCAGTTCGAAAATCTATCTATACATATATGTATTGTTGAGAGAGGTAGTAGGATGCAAAATATACTATGGCTAGCATAAAGAGAAAGGGAGCAGCATTTTATGATCATGGTTTATAAATAAAATGAAAAGAAGCGGACTTAGATAGCAGCCTTGTGGAACACCGGAGAAAGAGGAAGATAAGACGCATCTTTCCAAATGCCGCAGCAATGCATTTTTCAACCAGGCCTAAGTACACAAAAGCTGCCAAGAGAAGAAGGAATGCTAAGGAGATTCATTCACCAAAGTGCATTAATAATGCAAATGATTAGCTTCTTGTGGAAGACGAGAAATTGTGATCTATGATAGTCCAACGAAATTTGGTTGGGGCATAGGAGATATTCTTCTAGATCTGCAAATGATGGAGACGTTCACCCCAATTCTTGAACTAGAATACGACAGGCGAATCCGAACATAGTCCTATTTAGTTATTACACAGCCGTATTTTTTTTTCGCAAGATACAAATATGGTCGTATTAGAGTTCAAAATTTCGGGTGATTGGGTCAAAAAGCTCATGATTTTCATCTTAAAACTTATTTGCATTATCCGATTCCTAAACAAAAGCTGAAACTTAAAAGGAAGACTGCAACACAGTTGTAAGCCCGACGTTTACACTTCTTTGGGATTGTAGTGGATTTTTAGAACTTTTCTCATGAAACTTCTAGCAGTCTAAAATTCAGTGGTATTCCTTAGCAAAGAAGGAACATTTGAGAGTATTAATTAGCTAGTTAGGCCTATGTAAATAGGTAGTCCACAACAATCTCCTAGGACTTTGAAAATACTCTCGGCAAAATAGACATTCATTTAGTTAGGAACTATCCTCAAATTTACGTCAGAACTATCAACTGATCCTCGCTTACCCTGCCTCTAGTAGACTCTTATTCCGTGGTAGTTAATAGTTGTACGACTTCGATATAGTTTACATGCCTGTCTAAAAGCGACCGTTGCAATCAGAATGAATGCCTTTCTTGCAGATACTAAATCCAACTTCAAGTGCCTTTGGCACAAAATGCAATAAAAAATAATTAAAATCGTGTACTTTATACTAAAAAAAGGATTTTATTACTAAGAATTTCCGGTTTACACAAAGTTGTATACAAATTCATCGCCTTAGTAGCTCCTGCAAAAGAAAAAAAGAACCTATCATTAGAACCAGCGGCCACTACTTGCCTCCGAACTTGGTACTCACTTAGTGATAAGTCCATCTTTCTTAGCCAAACGATAGATGCAATCATCAGATTCGCCCATACGCCTGATTTCGCCGCAAATGGCGTAGACCTTGGATCCAACACCCATCCTGCCGGTTTCTGGGTCGACATCAACAATGTTCAACTGCACCGAGGCGTGATCCTTGGCATGGATGATTCTGTTACTGGCAGAGCTATTTAAAAACCAACCCATTATCCATTATATCCAATAATTTTAGAGTAAAAATTGTGGCGGCTTGAGGAGTCGCACCGAACCAAAGAAAAAAACACGTGGAACTTACCACTTTCGTGGGCAGTACAAATCAACGGATTCTCCAGCGTCGTTTTCCATTTTAATTTATCTGTGGGGAAATAGGAAATAGAATTTGCCATGTTTTATAGGTTTTTCGCAATATTTACTGGTAAATTCTTACTTTTTAATTGGAATTTCTAAACCAGTGACACTCGGCGGCGGAGTCAAAAAGAAAAGAAGGAGCGGTTGGTAGCACTGATTGGTGTTAAGTTGGCTATGTTTCAGTACATAGATATGAAAGAGTTCAGCAATGAAACGTAAGGGTGAGTGGTCGGATTCGAAAATAACGAAATGAGGTTGTCGGGCTCATCAAACAATTTGCACGGGACTTGTAGCATTTTCCCAGATTGAAAATCGTACTTGTCGCATGGAAACTTATGTGATTGGTGCACGGGAATCTGACTGAAGAGATTGGGCTCGAAATTACACACCAATTATGGCTTCAAAGCGTCTTACATTTCATAAGAATATTTCAGTTATGTTAGACGATGTACAATTCTAGAGTCCTAAAATGCATATAACGGGAGTTCGGTTATCAGATGGTATTCAAATATTGCCACCACGAACTGCCTTTCTTAAAGTGAAGTAAATAATAATTGTTTATGCAATTTTCGTTTTGAATTCTATGGAGTAGGGATGAAATTCTCTCAGAAAGAGCTTAAATTACGAAAAAGTTAACGAACGGGTTGAACAAGAAAAAGTTGTAAGTACACTGATTTGACAGCTTTGACAGTTTTCATAAACTAGCCCACAGAAATTTCTTGCACTAAAATTCGTAGCATGGGGAAATTTTTTACTCTCTCGTCAGCGCTCTCTTCTGTGAAAAACTACGAAATTTCTTAGTACGCAAACAGCTTTTCGTAAAAACTCGCTGTTTTAGGGGGGAACGTGAACGGACCTCTTTAATATTTTCAATTTTAAATTAAGTCACATGCTTTGCATTTCACATTCATGTCATCAATTTGGAGCTGGAAGGGTAAGGATTGATTTTGAAAAAAAAAACTTTGCTAAATTTCATTGCATTCAGTACTGAATACTAACTATCTATAAGATATTTAGGAGTAGAGACATTATCAAATATATATCACATTTGCAAGAGTGGCTTGAAGTGGTTTTAAGTAACACATTATACAATCTGTTCCATATGACTTTCTTTTCGTCGTATGCTTACTGTTTTTTCTAGAGGTCTTGTCAATGACTACATGCAAAGAATATTGAATGTTTTGGACTAAAACTTCTGTTTCTTAAAAGGTCAAGGACAGGGATCGCCCATAGCAAAAGTACATGTCTAACGTAATTTTTTAAATCAAGTGACTCATCAATAAGAAAAAAAATACAAAAAATAACACACTGGTACCCTGTAATATAGGATATTGTTTTGCGCAGGACACGCAAATCGCATTTGAGAAGAAGGAAACAATACATTCCTTAACGTTTATACAAGAGTAATTCAAGTGGACGTGGTTAAGATTGCTGCAAAAAAGGAAACGTCAACAGTTCATAGTCCCAGAATTAAGAACATAACCTCATTTCCTTGAGAATAAAAGTTTTGTTTTTTTTCACCGTTTTGCTTAGTTTTAAGTTTATCCTTTATTCTTAACAGTGCTTAAACGATTCCATTTAAAGTTCATCTTCAAAAAGGTACGTGGAGAAGATAATTTCGAAGGAGCATTAAAATTAAGTATAAGTTAAAAACTAATCTATATATATTTATACACTTAAACTGAAGTGAAATATAACATTTCGCATCCCGGTTCTCTTTAAAGAAAAATTAAAAACTTTAAAGTTGATCTATTTAAAGAAATCTCTGAAGGCCCATTAATAATTTTTTTTTTCAAAGGATTTGAAGGGCATGCAAAAGAAGAACAACAAAAAATTCGACAGCCCATTTTATTTTTAGCAACCACCAAAATATTGATTAAGCATTTTACTTGTAATCACTGACAGGCATGTTTGCTGCACATCGACCATAGTCAAAGTGCTGCAGATTACGACATCATCACAGGGCACATGATTGCGGTATCCAAAGTGGAAGCTTGTGTGAGTACTTTCAAGTATCATAGGAAAACAGAGCCAGTCGAAAGAAAGTGGCCTCCAGGGATTTCTTCACTTTGATGGATTTTAATTGCCATTCAGCGTTTTGGTGTAAAATACATTTGGTTACATGTTGCTGGATGTGATGATGGTCTTTCGTTTTATTTCGCTTTGAAAACAGTCGTAAAATTTTGGATTTTGAAGGATATTCAAGACACCTGTTGGGGTTTTTAAATAAATTTATGATAAAAGGTATGAGATACATACATACATAGGTATATGAGTGTGGTGTTTATTTAATGTAGTATATCCGACGAAGAATTACATTTTTAAAACTCCGATTCCGAAATATCCAATAAAATATAAGCTAACTGTATTTTATCTCTGCAAAAATCAGTGGGAAGTTATTCCATTTTCAATGGAGCGTTGATGAGATCTAGGTTATTTTGGGTTAGAGCACAATCCTTAAGCATTCACTCGCCATTTGTACTCCTTATTTATCCAAAGACTTCGCGTATAAAATTTCATCGATCTAGCTCAACATTTAAGGACTTAAAACAGACAGATAGGCGGACAGTTATTTCCATCAAATACCTGGCCGAAAAGTCGATTTTCTGAATACTAAAATTGTTAGCTAAATTCTTGGTACAGCGGGTGCAAAATATATATGGGACAATATGCTGTTCTTGTTTTTTCTGTTACAGAACGTGTGTTGTGATAAAAAGAGTTCAAAGTTAGCAGTTGCAACTTTTGAAATTTTATTTCAAGTGATATCGAGGTGTTGTGATAGAAAATTTAACAAATTTAAACGCAGAATTCTCCTTCAGATATGTATTTACAATTTCAATTGAATTTTGGAAATATTAGGCTGTGTTTTTGCTTCAATTTGGGCTTAGAAATTTTGAATCAAAATATTATATTTTTTAAAGTGATTTTTTAAGTTTCAATGAATTTGGTTTAGTATGCCCTGTTATTTAAATTAAGATTAGGCCATTTAACAAATTAACGCGTTTTAAATGAGAATGTTAAAGTATGCTCTTGCCATGGTTCCGTCAAATTTCTCCAAACTTCCAAGGTTTCGTCCTTCATTTGAGAGAGGTTTTCAAATAGAACAAGGCTACAGCAACTTCAGTTTATTGTGGTGTTTATTTAGTCGTCAACATAGCATTTGCTTCCCTTATGTCAAAGAAGATATTCTCATTCTGTCAAAGCGGCACTATTTATTTTTCACAACTGACAATTATAAAAACTCTAAATGATTTTGACTTGGTGGGGATGGCTTACCAAATTTTCGCTAATAGTTCATCCAAATCTCGATTTCGGTGGGAACACAGTATTATGTGAATATTTATGTGCACATAGCTTATCAGTACATATAAATTGTTTGCTCGAATCAGACTTTTCGATACTCTTCTGCATATTGCTTACAAGCTCCTAATAAAAAAAATTGGAATTACTAATACGGTTTGCAAAAATTCATATTCAGAGTGGTTTTTAGCATAAACTTGGTCTTATTGTGAAATATCCACAAGGTGTTTTTGACAACACACACGACGAAACTACAAGTCAAATTATCCGAAACAGCGGGAAAAGATTTATCTAGTTTATTTTCCACTTCAAGTGGACTTAAGAATGATGCTGGCAAATTTGGGTTATACACTATGGATACAACTAGGCTTTATATCGAGCTCTACCCATGCACCCAAAAAAAGGTGCTGTAAAAATAGAGTAAAACGCTGTAGATTCTACTGCATTCATTGTCAGAATCAACCCGACACTTTTCGTTGTAAATTTTACAGAGGTGTGGTTGTAAATTTAACAATCTCGTTGTAAAAATGACAGCTAAAATTGTAGATTTCACAGCACTTTGCCGTCGAACAGCTGTAGAACAGCTGTAGAAACAACAACAATTTGCATGTAAAAAAAATCGCTTTCATAGCCCTTAAGCTTAAAGTTCTAATTTATTGGTATGGTACGAGAAATGGTTGGACATAGCCTTTTACAATCCAATTAGATGGTTCTTGTTCAAGAAATACTTAGTGTGTGTTTAAACCCAATTATATAATTGCATTTACTTACAAAATGTGAAAAATGTTTGGATCTGGCTGGGGTCGAACTTGGAACCTCTCACTCGGCGACTGCATACACTACCACAACGCCATGGCCTCTGAAAATTATCATGCGAATATTCTAAAATGGTATCTACTTTTTAAGCTTTCGTAATAGATGCCGAATCTACAATTTGTTGTAATTTCTACAGCTCCTGCTGTAAAATCTACAAAAATTTGTTAATTTAACCAGATTCGCTGTTAATTAAACAAATCTACAATTTAAATCTACAAATTAAATCTACTGCCTTCAATTGTAAAATCTACAATCAGACCTATTGGTGAACTATCAGCAACGTAAAATAATTTTGAACAACAAAAAGTACGAGTAATTAAATAATAAAAAAAACTAGGATATATATATTACGTAGTAATAAAATTTAAACTCAGAGACTCTACCCCTTAATTATGCCACAAAGTTCTCTAAAAGGGATTGTAATATGTGTAGATATCCCTAACATATTTATTCTTAGTTTTTATCCACTCATAAGTTGTCTCAAAAAGTAGCGATCGAAACCAAGACTGATTGTCTTTCTAAGGAGACCCTAGGATTGCTCCTTGCGGACGATTCAAATCGACGAGCGAAAAAAAAATTAAAACTCAAATTGTAGCATATATGGCATATGAAGATGAGAGAAGTGCGTAAAAGGCTTAGATGGTTCGTTGCTAATATTGGATGAGGATCAACTCAAGAGATAGAAGGAAGATTTTACTTCGGTTCTGAACAGAGTATTCACCTTCTATTCATCAGCCTTAGTAAGAAGGAGATTATTATAGGCGGTAAGACTTGATGCGGAGTGAAAGAAAGGGATAATCGTCAAGCTCCCTAAAAAAGACAACTTTGAAACCTGGAGAGTTATCTGCGCACTGCCTGTTTGGCCGAGGTAATAGCTAGAATTATCCTGAAGCGAATCAAAAAACACGTCGAAGACATATCGATCTCCACTTCTCCTGTTATATACCACTACAGTTAAGGGAATTATAAATAAACTAAATATCAGGCCATAAGTAGCCCATAGAGGGCAAAGACCTAGCTTCCCACTACTGTTAATGTTGTTCGTGGTATACATTTCTGCATATACAGAGGGAGCTACAGTTTTATGCCGTATCCGAAGGGCAGAGGGGTTTTGCAAAACTTTCTCATGACAGTAATACTCTTGAATGTTTGTCTGACACTTGGAAGAGGTGGGACCCCTTGCGCAGTAGTGCAACGCACTAACCCCTGTACCACGGCACCCACTTGAGGGAAGTATGGATGATCTTTATACTCAAGGCGGGCATAGCTAGCCATACTACGGCAAGGGATCTTAGACCCATCTTTTCGACTTAAAGTTTTAGAAAGATTAGAAATAGCATGCTTACCTTAAGGGGAGATCAGTTGAAATTCCTTTACGTGAAATGGTAGGGAAAATCAACTCTAGCCTTCACTTATAGGACTTCGCACTTGCTGAATTCCTAGGTAACGAGGGCCCTTTCAACAGTGTTAATGGTAGAGCTATAAGAAGGGCTGTGGAACTGTACAATGTTGAGCATAGCATATTCCATTGGCTCAGCAAAATGCTCAACACAAGATCTAAAAATTCAACCCTGGGTTGCAATATCATTAGGCAACTTGCTACTAGAGGTACCTCCACGGAGGTGTAATATCCCCCCTTCTCTAGTTCCTAGTAATTGACGATGTTCCAAGGGAGGTTTGCGATATGGGAACTATGTTATGGCACTTCTAGAAATAGATCTTTATATCTAAGTAGATAAGCTTTTAGTTCTTTGGAGGTTAAGTATCATCCATTAATTGCCTTCGTTTTCTAAAATTTTTCAAAAACGCTGAAGACTGATCGCCAAAAACCAATTTAATCGACCTCATATTTATTACTTTATTGAAACTTTTTAACAAAATAAAATTTTTCTGACTTGCACAACAGAAAAGTATACAAGGCGAAGTTTTAGTTGTCTCGACAAGTATCGAAAAAAAATTCTGATAGTCAAATTATTCAAAATAGTCTCAAATTTCATCAAATGAGTTACACAATACCAAAAATCGTTTTGATTGATAAATTTATCAAACATCGATTGATTGCTATTTGACACTCGCAGGACTATTTGTTGTTTTAGCATAATCTACATATGCCATATTCCAATGACTAAGAAAAAGACCAGTTATGAGAAGTAGTTTTTTAATACATACATATGTGTAATTTATGACAGTGATCCTTAGTTAAAAATGGGATGAATATCACCAACTGCTATAGGGCCACTGATTTAACCAAGACGAAACTCTCTATCTAAGTTAGCATTAAGGCAGTTGAAAAAAATTAAACCTTGGCTGCGTTCCCGACAGATGGATAGGGAAGGTTTTCCTTGCTAGAATCGGCTAAAATCTATTCTATCGGCCGCTAGTTTCGTTAGTTACAAAAGTGATATGCCCTGATATTTAGATCGTGTGTCAAAGACAATTTTAGCCAATTGTAAATAGAGTCTACGCTCATCTTAGTATTCCATGGGCTTGAGTGAGAAACATGACGTATAAAGCAGATACCAAGAAGATATTTGTTTACCAACGTCAACATTATATTCAACATGCAGACAGAAGGTAACTACTCAATGGAGACACGAACTTGTCCCAGTCTATTCAAATAAATGTGTATTCAACCTTGGATTAGTGCAACAACTGACATTAATACGCTGAACAATGCATTAAAGCCTATTATTTCTTATCATGATTTATTGTAACCTTATGTAATTATCTACAATTAGAGTTACTCAGCGCATTTATAATTAGCTTCTTAATAAATCTTTATAATTGCTCATTTTATCAATTATAAATTGCCTAGCCCTTCATCATGCATACTTAAAACTCCATTATATAAAATGAAAAATTTCCTAATAGTATTTCTTTCCTTTCACTTAGTTTAGAACCTACGGAGCCAATCAAATCTTCGGACTCGACTAACAACCACAAAACCATCACCGGTGTTAATCCATTTTGATGATGGAGAAGCGATAAGTACACCAAAGAAGGAAGCAGAATCGACGGAAGACAGAAAGAAAACAAAAAGTCACCTGCAATCAAAATCACCGGCGAACCAGTCTGCCCCCTCTCTAATGACTTCCATCGGTCCAGAAAACAACACAACTCCACATGACCGAGGACAGAAATAGACATAGAATAATAACAAAAACAAGAAAATCAAAAAGAAAAACCAGGAAAATAAAACGGGAAATCATCGTCAGTTCACCTGGAAAATCCTACCCCTCCCACTCGACCAGAATCACCACCAACGCGGCTCACATAAATAAATTGCAATCAAGCAGAGAGCTCAGCCGCAAACTGTAACAAATCGAGTAGTGTTCCAAGATTATGTCAGTATTAACCGTCCAAATTCGTCGCCGTCCAAGCTCTGAGTGTGTGTGAGGAGCGCGCGTTCTGCATCTCATCACTGTCATCAGCGTTTTCCCGTAGTCACCGTCATAAGGCGAGTTCTAATAATCTTCCTCTAGGTGACCATCAGCATCATCATCACTCGCATGACATAGCATGCGGTGAGCTACAATTGCATCGCGAACATAGCCAACTACTTGTACAACAACAACAACTACTAGTACGAGTATGTATACATGCAGCCTTTAGACCGGCGAGGCGGCCTGGCGCAAAAACAAGTTCACAATCTATCGTCAGCTACAACAGAACCAATTTAGACGCAATCGCGAGCGGTCGTGCAGTACACACATTCTCTCTCGAATTCATTTCGAATCCGCATCCAAATATGTGACGGCCGATGCCGCACTGCTGTTGCAGGTTCCCTACAGCTACAATACATGTCACGGTCTAAGTGGTGATAATGTCGTGGTCGTCTCTACAGCGATTTCCTATAGAAAACTTGAAAAATTAACGGAATATTTTCTAAGCGCAGATACGTTACAACACGAGTACAAAACGGTGTGCCTCTTAATTAATAGCTGTGATCGAGCGTCTAAAGCACACGAGACTCTCAAAACAATACCTTTCATCGGACTCATCTTTAACCGATCACAAGCACTTGTTTCGTCGTTTATCTCTGTCGTTGTTGACTAATCCGGCTGCCATCGTCCCGCCGGAAAAGCCCTGATTTTTTTAGACAGTTTTCTTCTCTTCTATTTTGGCAAAGTATCTACAACAAATTTCACATATTTTTAATGTTTAGTCTAAGGCGAAAATGTGTGGGTTAGTTTTATATCAAAGTGATGTGCGGTGACGTCAGGGTGTTTCTTTTAAAAATAAAAGAGTAGCTATCTATATCCCTCTAGAAACTGCCAAACAAAAATCAATTGTGCTTATTCGATACTTAATTTTCAAATGGAAAACTCTGTATGAATAGTGCGCGAATCCAATGATAAACGAATAATAAAAAAGACAGAAATAAATAACAGACTAGGAACTAGTAGGTACCACAAAGGGAAAAGTTGTTTTTCTGCGTCGGCGGAGAAAAAAAAAAAAATAGAAAAACAAACCAAATCGTGTTCTCGGTGGTTGTAGTTCATCGTTGCTTTATTCGGATTAATAGATCTAGATTGTTGCAAAATCTCAACTATAGATAGTATCTGGCGGACATCATTAACGGTTTTGTTGGGCCCAGAAAGAAACATCATTCACAATGTCTTTGAAGGTGAGTTTTTCAACATTTTTTCCTTTTTATTATCGCTACAAGTTTCAAGTGTGTGTGTTTCTTTTTTTTTTTTTTTGTTTAATGATTATGATTAATTACTCAAACATATCAGTTAAGCAATTTCGACATCAAATGTGAGCGATAGAACGCATTCTCGCATGAAAGATACATATCTTTTATGGTTGATATGGTAAACAACAGCAATTGATCACGTTGACATATTTTATTCTTATCTGAGTGAAAGAATGCAGATAGAAATGCTAAGGTGGTTATCTAAGAGAAAAATAAATAACTTGAAATAGAAATGAGTAAACTATCTATTCAAAACGATTTTTAAAGTTCAATTCTGCTTTAAAAGGCGGTCAGTTTGTCATCTTCTTGAATTTATTAAGTTGCGCAAACCAAATTGTGGCTTTTAGTCGCGGGGGCGATTTTTGGCACATGTTGAACAAATTAGCAATATTTTACACTTTGAGTAATTTAAATTGCTTGTGCACATATTCTTGTTTACTATGATGTTGACGCAAGAGAACGAATTCTTTCAAGTGATAATCAAAATGTTAAGATTCATGTTCAAAACATAGAAAAAAAAAAAACAACACCGAAGTGATAACTACAAGGGAAGTGACGTATACGTACAGTGGTAATATTTGTTAAAACAAAATAAAAGACAAATTGACTTGTGTTTGTGTGAAACAACTCTTTGTTCATGAGTTTAAACTTGAATGAAATGTTTAAAGTACTTTCATACTTACTTACATAATATCTAAAAAAAAAACAAGTGTAAAAGCCACATAGTTGCGCTTTCATACTAATCGGACTTAATTTAGCAGTTATGTAGTTAAGCTAAGCAAGTAGAACTGCGCATATTATACATACATCGAATGTCTAAACCACGCATGTCAAAGACAAGGCAATAATTTGTGGCCCATGACATCGATTTAAAAATGCTATAATTTCATGTGCAATTTCAATTTTATTTGCTTGTACAAAAAGTCACAGAACAGGCTAGGTGGAACGTAGTGCCTTCCTGTTGGAACCGCGTATCGTCGTTTTCTTGGCCATTGACGGTGATGGACCGATTATGCCGCCAGTCGAAAATCCACACCAAATAGTGACTTTCTCTGGATGTACTGTAATTCGACAATTTTTCTTGTAGACGGCATTTATCCAGAAATGATAGGAAGTCACACTATCATAAAACAATTCAATCATCTGATGTTATTTAGCGTTAAAACTCTTCATGTTGATTCGACAAAACAGATTAAATAAAGAACAGCCAATTCGACAGATGTAGTCTCTAAAATATGGTCTCAATCACCTGTCAAAGTTCAGAAATGGTTATTGGAAAACCCTTTATGTTTTTTAATGTGGCCAGCTATCATCTTGCAAACAAAAAAATGACACTAAAGGAAATTCGGTTTGACACCCCTGGTCTAAGCCATCTATGGATAAACGGGTGCCTGGTTGTTAGATTTTAGAGTCAAAACCGTTTTGGCTTTTGAGATAGCTAATGAAAGATAAGATATCATATATGTAATAAAGATATTCATATCTTTATTTTGTGTCAACGGTTCTCAAATTTACGGGGAGGTACTAGTTCTGGTACGCAAAGTTTGTCAAGATCCTTAAGAAACTAAAAGTTTAAGAACCGCTGCTTCATTTCTTATAAATATTGAGACATTTTGGGCTGAATATAAGACACAAACTGCAAATTTTTGTAGACGAATTTAATCGAGGATTAATTGTATTATAATACATATATGTATATATTTTTCCTTAAAATTTACTCGGCGCGGAATCTAGTGGCATTTACATTATGTCATTTGCACTTATGTATGCCACATTCACCGTATGCTTGTAGATAATCCCATCATGGGATACTATTTGCATTAGTGCTCTTGATTTTATCTGGGTGATACCCGTTAGAGCGATTACCCAGTTACCCGGGTACTCAATTTCGGGGGTACGCCAGCTGTCGGGTAAATTAAGAGCAAAAATATGTACATATTTGATCTATGTTAAATTACAATTATTTGTAAATTCATTTATTTGGAATTTATTTATTTGAATCCCAGTCCATTTGAAAATCAATGCAAATGTATATACTAAGAGAGCTAATATGACATATGACATTTCAAACGTCAAAGTAGTGTCAAAATTAGTATTAGATCAGCTTAGATATATGTATAGCCTATTATGTAGTAGGTATGACTTTGTGAGCATATACAGTAATGTCTCACTAATCCGAATTACCTTTAATCCGAATATCACGCTAATCCGAATCTTTTATGAAACTATATCCGTATTTATAATAGTTTTAATACTTTGTACTCATTATTCCGAATAATTCGATAATCCGAATACCCCATTACAATAATTGATTCGGATTAGCGAGACATTACTGTACTACATTTATATGCATAGCTGAAGCTAGGTTCAACCCGGCTTGAATGTCACATAAGCGCAAATCGATTTAAACTGAGTTTGAATCAGCTCAAAGTTTAGAGAGCTGGGTCGAGTTATATTGCGTTCTCACCGAAGCGAAATCTCGAGATTTCGATGAACTTTTGCCAAAATCTCGTCAACCGCTTGCATCATGTTGAGATAATTTCGAATGTCATTGTCTGTTCATTTTTAAGTGGCAGGAAACAAACAAACCAACAGCTGTTTGTTGACTGTCGCTATCAGTGTTGGGACTCGAGAGTGGGATAATTAGGAAACCAAAAAGTAATCGATTTTTGAAACGTACCATAAATGCAACATACAAATTATACAATGCATACAATTTATATGTATGTAAGTAACGCAAAATCCATAAGCTAAATAAAAAAAATTAAAAATAACAAAAATATAATTGGTAGAAGTCCCAACAATAGCTACAGCTGTTTGCCCATATAATATTTTGACATCTAAAAATGAACACCAAAATAAACTGAAGTTCACGTTTAGGTTTGTTCAGTTTGACAACCTCTCATAAATAGATGAACTAAACGAGATTTCAAGGAGATTTCGGCGAAAGCACGAAATTTCAAAACATAGAAAATGCATGCGAAACCTCGGAGTTTTGGAGAAATCTCGAGATTTCGTCCGGTCAGAGCGCGGTATTAGAAAAATGGATGCATATGATTGGGTTGTTAATTGACAATTTGTGTTTGTCTATGTGTCTTATCTTTGTTTGTGAATGGGTATAAATTGGATTGACCTGTGCTCATTTGTCAGTTCAAACACGTTCAAACTTTTCAATCTTGCAGAAATACCTAGATTGAAACCTCAACTCGATCGCAGCTTGATCCCTGGACTCTGCATATGTAACGAGTGGGCCAAATACAAGTTTATTTTTAAAAATGCAATAAAATGAAACAAAATTAATTTTTTTCCATGTATTATGACTTTATTTGTAAGAGCAAACATTCCCATTAATTATGGAACACAACGCCTGCAGCAATAGTATTCTGTCACTCTAATATTCCAAGACCTTGTTGATGATTTCTGGCTGTAGCTCAAAAAAGACCAAGGGGCCAAGGGGCGGTAATTTGACATGGTCAAGACGGCTGATAACACGATTTGGGAATTTGGTGGGCAAGAGTTTGATTGTTGCATGGCCTGTGTGGAATGGCGCGCCATCCTGCATGAATCAGAGGTCGTCCAAATCCATGTCTTCAATTTCAGATCTGTTACGGCCACCGCTGACCGAAACGTTGCCAGAACTTCCTTTTAAAAAAACGCTCAGTTTGGGCTACACAGCACTCATTTTGGAAATAAGTGCGACACATAAAGCGGAAAACAGCTGTCAGTGTCAAAATAATATATGATTCAAAAAGCAACCACTAGATGCCTCCCCCTGTATATGTATGTGTAAGTATTATGAGATCCAGTTCTAGAAATGTGAAGAAATCCAAGGGTGTTAACGTCTGGTCTTCTAGTAGACTTGGTAGTTCCTACTCCGTGAAAGAAAAAAGTCAGTACGTTCATATGTATGTAAAATGATTCAGCCATAATCATACTACTTCATTAGTCAATTCGATTGCTTTCATTTGATACACGAAGTAGAAACATACTCACATTCATATATCAGAAAAAAACACTGTGAGTTCATCGTCGATACCTTTATTAAAGCTCTTATGAGCAGGCAACATGTATACTCATTCATGGCACTATTTCAGAACCACCAGTCTGCACGACACGAAGATGGCACCAGAATAATCTGATATCAAAGTAACTCTTATGTAAATGCTCAATGAATAAGAACAACTATCCATGCAATGATAAACTCATTCATTTCAATCCACTCAACTGCAAAGTGCATTGCCAAATGAATGCAAAATCCGAATGTAATTTCGGTTAACGAGACCATTACCTCACTCCTGGCAAGTGAAAGGGGCCACTACTACCAGCCCCGACTATTGATTTAACAAAATGCACCTGATTACGCGCTCCTCGAATCAATTACCACTTCATAACTCACATGTGCACATAATACATAGCACACACAGTCGCCATCAGCGCTAGGCACTCTCAATGCTGTCTGTAGCCTTGCTCCGAAAAGCGAAATCTGGCGTAATTTCTCATAAAAAATGATTTTCAATTAAAAAAAAATACATATTAATAAATTTATAGCACCGTCGAGTGAACTGGGATATAAATAATCACTTGAGCGTATGTTGCAGCAACAACCAGCATCAGTTGTCCTCTCTTTCATTCTCTCCGAGGCGGGGGTGTAGCACACATGATCCACCTGTGGAGGTTGAAAGTAAAAGCCTCAACGTTAAGTACAGGCAGACGTGACCGGTGTCGCGTTGCATAATGGATGACATTTACCGGCGTCTCTGATTCCAAATGCCGCAACTCAACGCCTCCAACCTCTCACTGGCATTTGGAAAATTGCCTAGAGATTCCATGCCTCAATCGTGGAGTACGTAGTCTTTTCGTTTGAAGAACTCGTTTGCAAAAATAACTAATAGTGGATTTGTTTACTATTTCCATTTCATGCGTCTGTCAACACATCAATGGCATCAGAAAATATTTTTTTTTGTACTTTCTCACGTAAATATAAACATAATTAGCGTCTAAGAGTAGCAAAACAAAAAAAGAAAAAACTATGTACGGGAAAAAAAAAATTAAAATGTAAATGTGCGGGGGGAAATTAAAATTAATTATCCCACTCAAGTTTGTGTCTTCATTGCTCAAGATGTTCTTTTTTCTCTCACCCCACTGTAGAAGGAAACACCATCGGATGTGCTTTTGCATTTGGCAGCGCTGCGGGGCGATGATATCACCTTGAGACGAGTTCTTGACAGTGGCAAGGTGCATGTCGACTGCAAAGACGAGGTAAGTGTGATGGGTTGAATTGGGTATGGGTTTTCAGAAAGGTTTCTCTGAGGAGTTGGTGGTACTTTGTGCAATTTCCCGAGATTACGACCGACTTATCAATTATGGCGGAGCGGAAGCGGAGCTGTTTAGTTAGTGAAGAAAATAAAATTAATTCCGAGAATGCAATTAGTTTGGTATCGTGATGATGGTCATTTAGAGATTTCCATGTACTTGACTTTCTATCTAGAGAAATGAGTTGATGAGACATAAGTGACTGACAGAAAGGTCGCCTAGTAGGGCTTTGAAGTGTAGGCGTAGACAAGTAGATCGTTGACACTTGAAGTGAGACTTTGAATATCAATGAGGGCGGGAAAAAAAACCCATTAGACGTTCAAATTGTGTATTTAATCTATCACCTTTGTAGTAAATAGTTTCTTTTAGCCTTAAATGTTCTCGATAGACGCAATTGGCCTCATTATTTACGAAAACTATATGTATTTTGAATTAAAATTCAAGAAGAGCGTGCAATTTTAACCTGGTTGTTCTTTTCCGACTTTGTATTGCGCTAGATTCATGTAGTAAATGCTAATTGTGCCGCCAATTAGACACGTTTGTGGAGTGTGAAATTCTTTTAAAATAAGATTAGGTACAAGAAGCCAAGGTAATTTGCATGCAAATCATAAATGTATACTTTTAGTGAGACATCGTGACTATTGCAGTGTGTAACCAGGTGGTGTAATGACTTGACTGAGCATGATGTTGGATATGCCATCAAAGTCGGTAGTAGTACATAATGGGAAAGACTTTTTGTTACCTTCAATTTTTTTTATAACTTAATGTAAAGATGTAAGAACCTCATTAACTTAGGTTTTATCAACCGACAGTTTATTAATGTTTTACGAAAAAAATTAAGTACAATGACCAAGGACAAAATATTATAAATGAACTTCCTTAACATGGGTTTGTTTTACCGATCTAGAATTAATGTTTGTTAAGTGTTGAGGTGCGTCCAGACCGAGCGAACCATTTTTGAAACTATTCTAAGACATTTATTTGTTTCCGAAATGTTTCAGAAATATTTCACTCGGCCTGGACGCTTTGTGAAACATTTGCTTTTCAAGCTTTACGTGGAGAAAAATAGTGTAAAATTTAAAATTTATGCAATTCTGAACTCAGGACAAGAAGAAGAATTCAATTCCGATAGTGATTGCGCATCTTTCTGTTCCAGTATAGGGTAATAGCTCTTTACAGAAATGAATTTGCGATGGTCCTTTTCTTTGTCATTGAGGAAGTTTTTGACAATGCAATAATTGACTGCATGTGCAATTCAGCCAGGCGCCATGATGTGGATGAAACATTGCTACTGGGGGTGGCCACAGGGTCTGGTGCATTGGAATAGACTCTCTACTGACAATATGATTTTGGGCCGTACCTATCCTATGACTCGGGCCTTACGTTGTATGTATGTATATGTATATACCGTCTGAAGCTATGACACCGAGGGTATAGTTGCGGCACATATAAGGTCAACTTCCTTTTTTGTATTCAGAACTGGCTACTACCAGTGTCTGAGCCAGGAATGGAATGTAGTTTTCTTTTTCACGGACGGTTCCAAGACCGATTAAGGATCAGGGGCTGGTGTATTTGTGGAGGACGATAACACAAGACTCATTACTCATTGAGTAAGCAAGCCTCTGTCCACCAGGCGGAGATATTTGCAATCCTAATGGCTGAGAGTCGCGCCGTTAGGGATAGGTAAAAGGGTCGTAGTATCTGTGTTTGTAGTGACAGTCAAGCTGTACTAGGCACCATCTTATGTAGCAATCCCTATTTACACCACACAACACATATCGGGCACAAATGTTGCATTGTCAAAAGCTCACTCTATGTCAATGAAAATGACATTCCTTTAAGGATCCATTACCCTATACTCTGACGGACAGATACACAATCACTAACAGAACTGAGTGCCTCTTCTCGCCCTGAGTTCAGGAATGCAAAAAAAAAAAAATTAACATTATTTTCCTGCACGTAAAGCTTGAGAAACAAAATTTCTGTATTCTGAAACATTCAGAAATGTTTATGAAATGTTTATGATACGTTTCTGAAACAGTGTTGCGAGTGGAATTTATAAGATAAAGTATGTACTCTGGTTTAAAGTTGGTCAAAAGTTTCTGGAAAAAAATTAAGTCTGAGTATACCTGAGTTAAGGTGCATTTGACAAAGGTCCCATATTTGTAAAAAAAAATCTGAAAAAACAGTTTCACAAAGTTTTTTAAAATGATGTAACCCTTATGTAAAAAAAATGGACCGATGAGTAGATCAAAGAATATTTTTCAAAACTTTCTAAACTTATACTTTTTCTTAGCAAATTTAGAAACCTGGGATAAATGCTAATTGTGTAAGAAATCTCAATTATTTTTACGCCTAATTACAATCTCTCAATCCTCAAGTAGTTCTCGAGTAAGAGATTTAAAAAAATATACATTTGTTCATAGAATTCATTTTAAATTTGTATTTATTAAAGCCACTTCTTTCGATCTCAATATTTCAAAATTGAATTTTCAGCCAAGAATATTAAAACTTATTTTTAGTCTCTGGGTTGGTCCCTCATAAATTGCCACCAGTTTGATTTTAATTTCGTCTACAATGGCATCAAACATTTGTTCGTATGAAAATATGCCTTGAAGATATTGTAACATCTTCTATTTAGGTTATTCAAAAAATCGTTCGGATTGCCTCGCTCTTGCCTAATTTTTACCATTTCATAGTTGCATGCCAATTTTTGACACATTGATCTATTTTGACTGTTCCATGTTTGTACATATTTGATACTATAACGTCTTTGACTAAATGGATATAAAGTGTCATTGGCAAAATATAATTTATTTAGTTCCTTTCGCTTCTAAATTTATGAATATCATTACATACGTTATTATTACTCTGATACATAACGTAAATTTGGGTATCGTCTGATTTCTTTCTATAAATTGCCGTTTCCGTTTGATTCGGTAGCAGTCGTTAATGATAATTAGGACAGAATGTCTGCTAATTGACAAGACGTGTTACTTACGTAATGGTTAGTTATATAAATACATGATTATTTTAGTACTTTTATATGAAATTTGAAAAAAAATTACTTAAGCAAATATGTAGATATTCACTTACTCTACAAATCTTGTATATATAGTATATGGCCCCGCCCACTTTTTAGGGGCGGTTTCCTAAAAAAAAACTGTTTTTCGTAGACTTTAATCAAATAATATCAATCCGTAGAATGTTAAAATATTTGAGGAGAAGTACTTCGTGCCATTTCTTAACTCCCTTTAGTCGATGAGTTTCAGTTGAGAGTTCGGTTTAAAAAACATTACATACATTTAGGCATCAGTTCGATATCAAATTACGACGTGCTTCATGGGCATTGCATCCTCTGTAAGAAACTGGGTAAATATTCTCCCCACAAACGACGCAGTACAGGTGTTGACGGATAAAAATTCGTTCATCTTTCTGAACATTCATTAGAAAACCCTCGATGTAAAATTGACAATATTCCTACCTATATTTTTGGAACAAAATTTAAAAACTATGTTGAAATTTATTACGTAAAAACCATATATTAATTTACTTATTTTTATTTCTTCATAGGACGGCACGACGCCACTTATTCTAGCTGCTGCTGGTGGGCACTGTCCTTGTGTGGTAGAACTACTCGAGCAAGGTGCGGATCCAAATTCAAGAAGGGCAACTGGAACCACACCACTATTTTTTGCGGCACAGGGCGGGTATTTAGACATAGTCAAGATTTTGGTGAAAGCTGGGGCAACTATCGACTGTCCATCAGTAGTAAGTATACTCTCGCAGTTAAAAGAACTTAAAACAATAAATGTATATACAGTGGTGGAAACGTAAATAGCACATTCGCATTTTTGTCAGTAAAAAGACAGTATTAAAAGTAATCGATTTGCTAAGGTGTTCTTCTCAAATGACTTCCGCAGCTTCAAATTTTTGTTAATCACAATTGTTAATCACTGCATATTTATTGCGCGATCCATCCTCTAAAGTTTTTGTTTGCTTCGGGCGCCTTCTTAGAGTCCTATCTTACTCAGAAATGGAATGATGCTCGAAAACACTGCTCTGCATAGCTTTAGAGCTCGAAAATGGGTAGGCTGCACTAGCTCTGTAGAGTAGACTCTCCTCCTTATCTGTGGTTTACCCTGGCCTTTAAGCTCTTGTAACATTTTAATAGTGCTATACGTGGTCAGACAAAAATAAGTCCTTTCATGTTGCAATCAAGTAATTGCTATCATGCTGCCTTTGCCGTAAACATAATACGCATTCGATACTGAGTATATGTGGCTAATATTTTTACAGGATTCCGAGAAACTTGACGCGAAATAAAATTTGCGCAACTTGCAAAGGAAATGTGCTATTTATGTGTCCACCACTGTAAATAGATAGATAATATTTTTTATTATTCTTACAAGCCATGTAATTTTTGTTATATTTTTATGAAATATGTTATTATAATGTTTATTTCCCTTTGGATTATTTGTAAATTGCAAAATTCTGACATTAATTGATATTCACAAATTCTGACAAATTTGTACCTACGCAGCACAAAAAGCTAAAGACGTGAACAGTTATAATCTGAAAATAGTGCTACATTGTATTAAAAACATAAAAATTCATAAGCTAAGTCATTTTCTATTTATTTCTCTCCTATTCATTAATTGTTGGTCGATTGATCTAAACCAAAGTAGCCAATAAGCTGTATTTACATGCTTGAAATGGCTATAGAAGTGCTATAAACAAATTAGAATTAAATTTTAAATCGATTTTAAGGAACAAAATTACTTTTATCCGATATCAGCCTTAAGTAACTTATTTACCGCCTATTGTGAGAAGAAGACCGCATTCTGACAACTGGCAACATAAGAAATATTTTTAATTACATAATATATTATTGTAAATAATTTTAGGATGGCGGAACGCCACTTTTTGTGGCTTGTCAAGGCGGTCATGTGAAACTTGTCAAAGAACTGATCGAATACGGAGCGAATGTCAATGCGTACATGAAGGATCGTGCGTCACCCGTTTTTATAGCCTCACAAAACGGCCATAGAACAGTGTTGCTCCTTCTGCTGTCAGCGGGCGCCCAACCAGATACCAAACGAATAGATGGCGCCACACCACTTTGGATAGCCTCACAAATGGGTCATGACCATATTTGTAAGGTCCTACTTCAAAATGGTGCAGATGTTGATGCTGTACGCTGTGATGGAGCAACGCCGTTATTTAAGGCGGCTCATAAGGGACACGTATCTGTGACGACTGAATTGTTAAAATACAGACCCAATTTGGGTCTATTGCCGGTAAGAACATCAAATTGTTATACAAATATGAATATTTAACTACATAATTGTATTTGCTTTATAGAACGGCGAAACAGCTCTTCATGCTGCGGCCATGTTTGGCCATCTAACGGTTGTGAAACAATTAGTAGCTGCCGGCAGCGATATCCTGCAAAAAAATCAAGAAGGCCTTACTGCGCTACAAGTCGCGAAAAAACAACACTTTGTGACAATAAGCGATTATTTACAAGAACGCTTACGTGCTGTTATAGGAAGAAATTCATAAATTTAGATGACATCGTTTATTATCTTTTTATCATACTATGTACCTTTGTTATGACCGAGGTGACATCGTTCGGTTTGGTACGGCCATTCGATGGAAGCCCTTCGTTTAATACACTTGTACAAATTTCAGAACTTTTCCCTTATACACAAAAAATCTCTTGTTAATTATTTATTATGTCATGTCAAATTGTAAATATACATTAAATTAAAAAAAAAAAAAAAAACTAAAAGTTTAGTGCAATTGTTAAAATGTGCAATTAACGCCTAAGCAAATACATAGAAGCACAATCCAAAATACGTCCGTGTTGGAATTGTATATTAATATTTATATAGATAATCTTCGTTACATAAAGAATAAATTGTAAAAGAATGTGAAAAGGTATTGTTTTATTTGTTTCTGAATATATGTATGATAAGCCTCAACAAACAAATTACATTTTTTCATCCCCTACTTTCGGATAGGGTGAATTGTTTGTTTCTTTGTTGAAATCTCTTTGGATTTTCCACACCATAACATCAAATGAAGGAGCAGAAAAACATCAACGAAGTCTATTTCCCCATTCCACCGCGCCCCAAACTTCTAATCCAAAAATACAAGACAAACCGAACAAAAAAAAAAAAAGAATAAAATTCACATCTCAATTGCGCGACTAATAGGATTTGACGAGGGTTTCCGAAGCTTTGACTGTTAATGGTAAATGCTGTAAACATATCGCAGGATTACTAAGGGATCTTTTCTTCAACTTGTCTGGAGGAGCCTCCAACAGCCAGCAAATGGTTAAGCACACAACAATTAAGGATACATTCGAAATAATTGAATTTTCTGTAATGGCCCTTGTATGTGTTGACATAATCAGTTAGAACCAATGTTGTGTGGTCTACCAAATCAAGGATTATACACCTTAATATGGTTGCTACCTTTAGTCAACGGAGTGTGAATATTGAGGGTAGCCTACAAAAACTTTGGGTTCGGTCAACCTGATTAAGTTGTAAAGTGAATTGAGCGAGAGGAGAACGATTCTTCTGGTAAAGTGAGTTAATCAATCCAGCAAACAATAAATTGTTTTCTGTCAAGGACCATGATTTGGATAGGATTAAAGAATAAGTGGTGATTAAAATGGTGAATTGATTTCTTGTTTGTATAATGTTTGTGAATATATTACAAGAGTTTTTAAAGACCTTTATTGCAGCTGAGAACGTAACGTGTCGTTGATGTACAACAAGTACTCTGTTCGTCCTTAACGACATCATTGCGCACTGGTTTCTGCTAAATACTCGTAAAATGATAGGAGTATGATTTTTACCAAGAGCTTCGAAGCCCATTTCCATACTTAAGTATATAACAAGTTTTATATTAATATTTAATATATTTATTACTACTGTTTAAGGAAGACGCACGTAACACTAGATCTTACTACAATTTTTGTGAGTTAGTAACTTTAGGGTTCGTTCAGTTTATCTTAGAAATCTAAGAATAAGACCTGGGGGTGGTATTCCCTCACTTGATGATTGGTACCTGTTCAAATACTTGTTCAATGCCAAACAATATTTCAGCACATGTTTTAAAATTTCACTGGGCTCATTAGTGTAGTAATTAGTAGTTCCTTGAGTAAGCCCAGTAGATCTTCCTACGAGTAGGTATGTGTTACCTATAATATAGGCCAAGTATTGGATTCGTACAAAAATTCGAACTCGAGATATTAATTAATTCTGACATTACGATGATAAAGAAGCTCGAAAAAGCAGGTCTGCCAATTCTGTCTGTCTGTGTGTCCCTGAGGCTACAGCCTGAACGGGTGGACGGATTGCTGAGAATGTTGGCCAAAAGTGTTACTAACGGTACTTTTTTTTAAAGATTTAGGTGTTTTAGCCAATTTGTTCGAAATCCAGTCTAACGATTCTCTTTAAATTTCATACCTATTTAAACTAGTTTAGTAAAGTTCTATAAAATGGCGTACCAAATTTTTGGCCAAAATTGTTAATAATGCTACTTTGCTTACAGCAAACTAGAAGGCCCTAACAATTTTGTTTAAATTGCATACCTAGACAAAATTCATAACGTCATAGAACACTGCATTCCACATTTTCGGCCAAAAAGGCTAATAACAGGACTTATAGCCAAATTACGAAAATGCCATTTTCATTTAAACGGCTAAGCCAGTGCTGATTAATTTTCAGATTCTGACTAATTTTCTGAAGTCCTATAAAATAGCATACAACGTTTTTGGAATAAGTTGTTAATAACGGTACTTTAATTAGAGCCAACTTAAAAAAGTTTTACTCTAAAAATTTATATTAGTATATCGTTGGTTTTATGGATCTTAAATGCACAAAAAACTTATAGATGTGCAATAGGTGCAAGTTTGTACGACCCAGTCGTCCACTTTATTTTCAGCTGAAAGATGCCGGGGATTTTGTGCTTATCATTAAAATATTCCTGTTCCAGTTTCTCTATAAGTTCATAACTTTGTTGTTTCTTTGCTATCATCATAGTAACACTACTCTGCGATCTCGTAAAAAAACAATATTGCTATGCTTTTTGAAGAATTGAAGAACGAACTATCAACAAGAATTTTGAATTCTTAGAACTTAGACAATCATTTAGCATTTTATTGTTTGAAAAATTTTATGTTATGGACTTTTTCAAATTTTGCTACGCAAAATAAGTGTAGTTACTCGAATTCGTAGTGGCAGCATTGCTATATGCACCTTCCGCTTCACATTCCTTTTGTATCAATCCTCTTACTTGCATATTTTTCGCCATGTCTGTAATAAAGCAAGTTCTCAGAGGCATGTTTGTGTTTGGATTTAATTGAGTTAAAGTTATAAATTGGTCTATAGTTACTAATAATTTCCTTTACCCTTTTAATATAAAGTATAATCTACTATCTACAACCCCTGTCCTATTAAGAAATCTGTTATTATTGGTCCATGATTTATTTGATTCCATCGATTCAACATTTTAAGGTATAGGGTAAAGGCACTAGTACCCGGACACTTAACACAAACCTTAACTTTGACTACTTCGCATTTTTTTTTACTATTAAAGCTTCAGTAAAAAGGTTTGCATTTATGAATAATGTAGATAATTTTAAAAAAGATAGTCAAATTCATCAAACATATTTATTATTGTGGATAATTTAATTCTTAAAAAAGTATGGTTTGCGCTGGTACCCGGACAGTAAAATTTAGTATCCGGAGGTTTTAGTTTCAGAAGCCGGACACCAAAATTCATATCAACTTTTAACGTTTTCTTTCATTATTTAAACAATTTTGTTAACTTATTATTCAAATAGTAAATACATAGCAATAAATATGTGTATATGTATTTACATACGTGCTTTTAACTAAAAAAAGAATTCATAAAATATATTTAATATAAAGATATAATAAATGATGTCTTTATCACATTGTTTTAAGAAATTTCACCGTATTAATGAGTTAATACATAACGTGCATTATTTCCTCCTGGATTATGGTCTTCAAATAGTATTCCAGCTTTTTAAACATTATAAAATAATATTTTTGTGACGACGGTCCTGCCTTTGCTATGCTTTCAGCTTCTCTCATGGCCAAACAAGGATTTTTTTTCATAAAAGGGGAGAGTATAGGGTGTGCCTAACATAATCTCTACATAAATGATTTGAACTATGTTTTACCTGGTTGATCATCTTTAAAAGTGTTTCTCTTTTTGAGTCCCTAATTATTTGTTGCACCGTATTAATGAGGTCATCAGTCTTTGACCTTTGAACATACCGGTGCACCACTCACCAATTTACCTTTCTGCTCAGTGTTAGTAAGGATTGGGGCCTTTTTGCACGAAATAGCCTTTTACATTTTACAAATTTTAATTCGTTAAAAAAATGATTGTCCAGATTCTAAGCCTAATTTTTCAGTACCCGGCAAGCTGGTTTCTTAGTTGAAAAACACTGTCTGAATACTGAAATTATTAAGGAAACATGCAATATTCTTTACTTAAATTAAGCCAAATACACAATATAGGTATCGTTTAAAAGTATTAAAACATGAATTTCAAATTTTCATTAAAGTACCTTGACACTCTGTCCGGAAACTAAAATCAGTATAAAATTTGGGCTCCAGTATCCGGACACCAAATAATTTGCATAGAAATTAAGAAATTTGTCTTTTTTTTAATTAAACACAGCAATTATTCATATTTAATTAAAATTGAACCTAACTTGATTGCAAATGCAGTAAATAATGTTTAAAATTCTTAGACTATTCACGACTACCACGTACTAACTTAAGCATATTTCGCAAACCAGTTATCGCATCTGTTGGAAACTGCGTGTGCGTATGAAGGAAACATAGAGAATTGTTTTTTGATATATTTTGCACACTAAAACCGCAAAATTTTCTTATTTTTTAACAATTAATGACGAAGTGTCCGGATACTAGAACTGTCCAGGTACTAGTGCCTCTACCCTACATATGTTCATATATATTTATTCGATTTCCAAAACTATTCAAGATACGACGCATTTATTCCATAACTGCGTTTACCATATTCTGTTTGAACTCAAATGCTTCTAAATAAAGCTTCCCAATCTTGTATTAATATTTTAGCTTTCTGCAACATTCTACATTTCCCAAACAAAAAAAGGATTTACACCGAAAGCAGACTGGTTATATGCATCTGAAAGACGCTTTAGTGTTTGCTGGCATCGTTAAAAACATCTGCATCGTCACAGCAAATCCTCTAATACGGGGTTGTTTTATACTCCAAGCAAATCCCTGGGTTATTGGCGAAACTTTCATCCACATCTTGAATCCGTCTGAGCTAGGCCAGGGTATACTCGTACGTCGTACCTAACAATCAACAAAGAAACAAATGGAATATTTTATGACCTAACCATGATCTTAAAGGGGTGCAACATTCACTACAGAACACTAGGACTATATTCAAAAAGCACAATAAAGTTAACACACACATACCATAGCCCATGGCTAGACAAAATGAATCTGCCAAATGTTTACACCATACGCCATCCCCAAGGCGGATATTCAAAAATATTGAATTTTTAGGAACAAGTTCTTGCCACACAAGACTTTCTCTTGCCTTTCCACTTTCCTCTAATAAACGGTACGGTCGGATGTTGCAGGAAATATGCGGTTGCAATTTCGGAAACCCAGTTTTGATGAAATACTTAAGTTTGTTTGGAAAAATTTTAGGTTACGGGTACTGCGAGGAGTTTTCATCATACAAAGTTATAACAGCAATAAATATACACAACACACATATACACAAGAGAGAAAAAAAAAAGATTTTACTTTCAGAAAGTTTGGCAGAGGTTTTTTATTTTATTATTTTGGTAAATTGTTTGGTTTCCTAATGAAGAGGAGTTAAACAGTTTTGAGAGGTTATTGTTGCCGAAAACAAAAACATTTCTGCTCGAATGAAATTTCTGAATGGGTTTATAAATAGAGAGATCTTTTACGATGGCTACAATATAAAGAGTTTCGGAAAGTACCGTCAGATGAATAAATTTTGTAGAGGGTAAATAAATGTAAACAACATTTTAAGGGGCCCTTTTTTCTGCTTTTTAAAAGTAAAACAATACAATTCATATACTATGTAAGTATCTGTACTCATATAGTCGTGTGGGGCGATTTGCCAAAAATAAATGCATAGTTAGTCACAAAAATGGGTATAACATGACATATGTATGTATAAAATATATTAAATGCACCCATTGTGACCGATTGTGATATCAGAATAACGTTTGAGCAGCATGGATATGCAACTAAGTACATATGTACATGACGGGTAGGGAACAATTTTTGTAAAAAAATTAAAATTCGAATAAAGTGTGTATATAAATTAATTAATATAAAAAAAATCTAGAACTCTAGAGCTTTTTGACAGATTTTGATATATTAATCCCACATTGTATCCACAGTATTGGGATACAATTACCAATTGTGAGTGCCGTGGCTCAGTGGTTAGTGAGTTTGATTCCAGATATTTACCATCAACGTTTTTTCACGGCCCCGCCTCTTACGAGCGTCTGACATGAGAAAGCTTCTCAAAAAATTCTTCTGTCTTTTGGATGACGCAAAACTATAGGCTCCTTCTGTGCGTGCAGAAATGTGTACAACACACAAAACGGACAATTGTGAGAAGCGAGTCCTTGGCACTTTATGGGCTGCTTATAGCCTAAGATTTGTTATTAATTATTTTTTTTTTAACCAATTAAATGAAATGAAAATGATTGAAATTACTTGAAAACGGAGAGAGATACGATGGATAACTAAGTATACTAAATAATAAGGTTAATAATAGTTACTCGTAAATAAATGGGAAACAAAATTATTATGTTGTTGCCTTTCATAGAAAGTGGCCACAAAACGGAAGTTATTGTCACCATCTTTTCCGCACTTGCACATAATGTATACCTACATACTAAGCTCTCTGTGTCAAAAAGACATCGTATCAAAACCCGTAAGTGCTACGTCGTTCCTTTAAAGGTGAGAAGCGGTAGTAAAATATTGTAAAATGCAGGACTGAGCAGTACTTACTTGCGCTTATATGCTGTAAGTTGGAAATTAAATTAATTTCAAAATTAAAAAAAAAAAAACAAATTAAAATTATGAAAATAATTTTTCAAGTTCTAATGCCACATTTTAGCACATGTTAAATTTAGCCCCCATTTCGATGTTCAGAAAATCCATTGAATATTAAACGAGAAACCGTCATACTTCTAAAAAGATTTAATAATCAACTACCGTTATATATTTTTTTTTTACAAATAACGAGGTAAGCCATCTTAAGGCCTCGATTTTTTACGCCGCGTTTTAACGCTACAAATTGTATTGCTGTATTGGGGTCAGTCACACAGAGAGCGTTTTCAACGCCACGTTGAATTCACCGCAGCGTTAAGACGCGGCGCTGCACAGTGTGAAATTTTCGCATTCTAGCGGAACTTAATTCCAAATCTTGTAGCCTAATTTACTTAAAAAAGACCATTCTAAGTTATAGCAATGCAAGTTTTGAATTTTACTATATTTATAAACCGAGATAATAAGAAAATTTAGACTTTGATTGTTTTAAGAAATAAACAAACGATTTTAATTTTTAAGGTTGCTATTAATTTGTACTTTTGCTGATATGTTTTAGTTGTAGCAAACATTTTATATGCTTTAAATATATATATGTATGTTTATTTTTTAATTATTTATATGCATAGTTGGAAGTTTAATCACTTTAATATTTCTAGTGATAACCCTTGAATTTCCGTTCATGAACTTTTCATTACGTGTGACAAATCTCGATTCATTTCCAAGTAGCCTCACTTATGTAGCACCTTTGCCTTGAATAGTTTTACGTTAAAGCACTTTGCACGGTACATAATTAGAATATGATTTAAATTGATGTTTATGTCCTTAATTTCAATACTTGTCAGAACAAGATTTTATGTTATTCTGCATTGCGCTAGTTTCTGTTCTTACGACACCCTTGCCATTGAAAAGAGAATGAGTCTACAAAATCTACTTAATATCTATAACCCAAGTCTTCTTTAGGAGAAAGTTTTGGCTAAAGGCTTGTATTTCTCGCCCCATGATTGAACGAGCTGGCGAAAAAAAATAGTTACTCTCTAACCAAATTTGCCGCATCCCATTTTTTGAAGACCTTAAACTTATTTTATTATCAAATGTTTACTCTTCCTTCAAGGTATTTTGTGTCAATAAGATCCTTAACTTTTATTTTTTCTACTTCCATGTTGAAATCTTAAGATGGTTTCATTGGCCTTCCGGATCTTGCAGTTCCTGATTCAGAACTGGTGGTCCAGCTGAAGTACTCCAGTGGCAATGCATTAGGTTCTTCTAACCAATCTTGATGTTGTCGAAGGAATCTTGGGAATCTTCTATTACTTTGTGTCCATTTGACTTTTATTCTCCAATTCAGACTTCTTACAAACATCTCCAATTCTCTGATAAAACTCACCATATCGTTTCGGGGGCCAATTAATAGCTTCGGTGTCTTTCTTCTTTCGCAGTTCGTGGCCATATGTCAAAAAACCTAGCATTTTCATAGTAGTTTTAAGAGTAATTAAAAACAATTTCTGTGGGGGTCGCAAAAAGGCGCAGGAGATTATCTTTTTTTCTAGTTTTAAAATAATCAGAGAAACAGAAAATTTAAAACGTGTCTACAGTTTTAAAACTCTATCCAAAGTGGAAGCCTTCACGAATTATCTCTTTTTTTTTTTACAAAAAAGCATGAACAAATTAAAAAAAACATAATTCTACTTACTTTTGCCTAAATTGCAAATATTGAAGATACAAAATATTTGATACATTTTTTCACAACCACATATGGTTAAAAACTGGAGTATTCGATATATTGCTCCAATAATTCGAAAAATTCTATCTGTAATTGTTTGTGAAGGAAAACTTGACTTTAAACATTTTTCGAACAATAAATTATGCAAATATACAAAAGGACAGGCATAAACATACGGTTTGTTATATTAGGAAGTGAAAAAAAGAAGTTTTCGCTCATCATTCATTTTTGAATAAAGTTCCGCTAGATGTTGATTATTTCACACTGCGTTATATGAAAATGCAAAAATGCGACCTGCCAAGCGTGTATTTCGTTCGGACATTACATTACGCTGTGTCAATATTTTTTTTTTTTTAAATAAATAAATAAGTAAATATCACGACGTAAAAAGCCCATAGAGGGCCAAGGCCTTATCACAAATGTACATGTTGTGCGTGGTATGCATTTCTGCACATACAGAAAGACCTACAGTTTTATTCCGTATCCGAAGGGCAGAGGGGTTTTGAGAAGCTTTCTTATGACAGTAATACTCTTGAATCTTTGTCAGACACTCGCAAAAAGTCGGGGGTCGTGAAAAAACTTTTGATAGTATTTTTCTGGATTCGAACTTGGAAGCCCTTGCGCAGTACTCCACTGCGCCACGACATCCACGTCAAAATGTTTGTACACGCTTATTTCCGAATAAGATTTTAATCAATGACACACATTCTTAAAAGCTTACACGCTCATTTGCGAATAAGAACGCGTGTGATTGTTTCAAGTTTGAAAGAAGATAGTATAGTTTTAGACCTGATTGGCGCCTCTAACTACCCAACCAATAAAGTTCAAACTTTCACCCGAGAGTGTTTGGATCTGATAACGCTTCAGACAACCTATTTTAATATAGCTTAAATTGTGACCTTGAAAGCAGAAATATTGTATACGAAATCCGTGCAAAAATAAACAACCCATGGGCAAAAATTGTCAAAATCCGCATACAGACATGCCTTTTAAAACTACATTTTTAAGGCGTTTTACATGTGTAGATATTCGCTTACCCTTCAAATCCTCTGCACATTACGTGTAAACACGCCCACTTATATCCTAGATTTGTTACAGTTTTTATATTTTTGACCAAAACTACAAAAATATAAAACTTCTTTGTCAGTTTTATAAATCACGGGACGTTCTCCTTAATAGATACATCTATATAATATCAACAGAATTATTTACTAAAAACATTAACTTATCATCTCTCCCTTAAAACACCTTCTAGCCAAATAATAGTTTCTCCCGCACTACGTTACACTCCGGATTGTGTACATGTACGTCTGCTTCGTGTGTAGGAAATTCTATTAATATTACCGATGTTGCGGCTTTCGCAACCCTTGGGCTTCCAAATATTAATTAAAATTTTGCAGCGTTCGACAAGCAGGTCACGTTGTCGGTACTGACGAACAGAGTCCTATGTGGCTGGCAGCTTTGGTTGCGCATACGCCTAAGGGATGGGGTGTGAAGTCATTAATTTGCCAACGCATTCAAGTCGGCCGGCGTATATTCGTGGATGAGTAACTGTCGAAATACCTGATTGTATTACTAATTTGCACTGGTCGACTTCGAAGGGAGTTGATCTGAAAATTTATAATTGATATCTGGATTTTATAGCCAGGACATTGACACGTCACATAATTTAAATGAAATTATATGAAATAAATGATGATCACCGGCGAATTATGGCCCATTTTGCAAGTCATTAAACTTTAACAGATTATTGTCATTTGAATAAGGCTACCCAATCTACAATCGTAAGTAAACCCATTTTCCAACTGTGGGAAGTAATTTGGTTATCTTTATGGGATTTTAAATCTGATGGAGGAGAAAATTTCACAGGTAATTTTCATGCTTTCATCCCTAGAGGAGAAATGCGTGGAGAGTTTCTCCATCAGATGTAGGGGAATATATGCAGAGAGGGGAGTACTCGTGTCCCTCATTCAAAAAAAAGGGGAGGGAAATTTGTTCTTCAACTGAATGGATACATGTTCTGCTTGAAGGTAGATAAGGATAATCCTTGATTGGTTAGCCACCTGTTGTTATTTGGTGCCGCTTAGCTATCTACATAGTAGTGGGTTTACCAAATCCATCTATTTATGTGTAACTGAACACTCGCAATTGCGCGAGCACAGCTGGATGGATTTGAGGACTCATGTGGGATCGGACGAGGTGTATCTTGCTGATACAAACTTCCTAATAATACGTGTCAGATGTCTAACAAAAGAAGAAGAATTGAAGACGGTTCAGTTTTCTCGACGAAGTTTGCGATTCCTTCCTTCAAGGGGTTACAGCCCATAGAAATTGTCTTCCAGTATGCAGAACAGGCCTATTAATACTATGTACTTTAGCACTTCCAAGAGCACAATACATTCTTTGTTTCATACTTTGACAGTAGAATTACTAGGCCGGTTACTCGTTGATAGAAATTACTGAATGCCACCTTTACTACAAAGGCTAGTACATCGACATGGCTTTTAAGACTTTTTACTATTTACTAGCTTCCTCTGAAAATCTGCTTACTTTTTATATCATCTTCAAACTTCAATTTCATTAAATATTGAATTTGCAATTCCAGTGCTTGTTCACATATGAAGTTTTTTCGTCAACATTTTGAATTATTTGGCACCGCTTATATGGTCGGTTCCGCTCCATTTTCCATATTTTCCGTTGCTCTAAGACAGTGGTTTAAAGCTTTTCCACGAATTAAATTTACAAACCGCACTACTATATACATGGCCAAGGATAAGTTTTTTGGCAAACATACGCAGACGCATGATTTTGTTTGATCACATTGTGAAAATCACAGATCACCTTAGCCGATTCCACCCCACGATGACAAGGACAAAGCAGCATGCTTGTTGTACATAAGGATATTCTGACCAAATCGTATCTCTAACGAACAGCTTTATTAGAGAACGGACCATGAACCTATAGGCACAATAATACGACGACGAAAGTGACAGTGGATTAATCACACTCTATGAAAGGGTGATAGGTCCATAGCTAACCACGCGATGTAATGGAACCCACTTACCCAGGCTGGCAGGATACGCTGCGGTATTCGGAGTACTTGGTGCAGAACAGGTGAGATGGAAGCACGGCAACTGGAAAAGAGTTAAGGAGATGTGAGGATCCATATTTCCGGAAGCCACACGCGATGGCGCGTAGGCATTGTAGAGGCTTTAGGACCCACAAGGTGATACAGGACATATGTATGTAATTAAATACAAATAAGGAAAGAGAAAAGTATAATAACCCAGTTCTCTATTCATGTACATACTAAGGTACGTACTCTGTTGCTGTATATCAATTTTTTACTTAGAAGTAGAGAAAACTTATAATCTTATATCGGGAAGCTTTTCTTGTCTGGAAGAGGTAGCTCTGGAGGAATTTGTTCGGAATGGGCTAAAGAACTTAGCAATGGTATAGAAAGTTGGCTGTTTCCGAAAAAAAAAAAATTGGGCAGGTGCGAGGAGGGCCTCGTGCAATAGTGTTCCGGACATTCTATTTTGTCATTAAGTCATTGTCATTATATGGGGATTTAGAGTTTTAAAAATATTAAAGAAAAAATATTTTACAAAAAAAAACTAAAGTTAAAAAAATCGTAATTTTTTAAACTTACTTAGGTTTTAATAGCAGAATAGAGGTAACATATATGTACGAACCATTAGTGCAATTTACTTAGTTTTTGAAAAATCGGATGATTGGCAAGCATTTTTGTTCAACAAATTTTGTCAGAAAAAATATTTTTTGCACATATAGAGCCCATGCAAAATTCTCTTTAATTTGATATGCCACATGATGAGGAGCAAAATAATTTTATTTTGCCCTTCATACAAGATGCCCAAAAAAGGGTCATCAAAATCAAATTCATTACCGCCATCTTGTGCGGGCTCCCACATAATGTATACATAACGAAAGTTTCAGCTCTCTATCTTTAACAGTTCAAAAGTTATATGGATGTGACAGACAGACGGATAGACGGATAGACGGATAGACGGATAGACGGATAGACGGATAGAGAGATAGACGAACAGACGGACAAACGGATAGACGGATAGACGGATAGACGGATAGACGGATAGACGGATAGACGGATAGACGGATAGACGGATAGACGGATAGACGGATAGACGGACAGACGGACAGACGGACTCCCACATAATGTATACATAGCGAAAGTTTCAGCTCTCTATCTTTAACAGTTCAAAAGTTATATGGATGTGACAGACAGACGGATAGACGGATAGACGGATAGAGAGATAGAGAGATAGACGAACAGACGGACAGACGGATAGACGGATAGACGGATAGACGGACAGACGGACAGACGGACTCCCACATAATGTATACATAGCGAAAGTTTCAGCTCTCTATCTTTAACAGTTCAAAAGTTATATGGATGTGACAGACAGACGGATAGACGGATAGACGGATAGACGGATAGACGGATAGACGGATAGACGGATAGAGAGATAGACGAACAGACGGACAAACGGATAGACGGATAGACGGATAGACGGATAGACGGATAGACGGATAGACGGATAGACGGATAGACGGATAGACGGATAGACGGACAGACGGACAGACGGACTCCCACATAATGTATACATAGCGAAAGTTTCAGCTCTCTATCTTTAACAGTTCAAAAGTTATATGGATGTGACAGACAGACGGACAGACGGACGGACAGTCACCGTATCAAACCCATAAGTGTTACGTCTTTCCTTTTAAGGTCCGGAACACTAAAAACTACCTAATCACCCCAACCGCTACAGACTTCTTTTTGTGTCAGACTGTGCCACGTAATGGTGGAAAAACATATTCTGTCTTCTTCTTCTTGGTTCTGGCTTTTTCAGAGGCTTGCAAGACCTTCTATGAGGTTTTTCTAAGGTTCGCGCTCTCTTATTGTCTTCCTATTACGAGAGTAAGTGGGCAAGTCGCAATTGATGGAACGGCTTCTGCTCTCATACTGCCGCCGAATTTTGTTTTACTAACTCATGAGCTTTCTGGAGGTCTGGAATGCTTAAGGACTCAGTAAAGGGATACCTTATGCCTGATTAATTCTATCAAAGACTATTAACTGTGAATGATCTGAAAGAGATCCCGTTTATATTATCCTCAACTTATCCACCGATAGACGCTTAGTGCAGAAGCCATAAATCATTTTTCATAAATCAGATATTTTATCGAGAAAATGTACGAACAGTGTATAGCGACATCTATACGAGGACTGTCTTATCACATTTTGTTTTACTCACTTTGGTTGTGACTCTAACTATACGAGACTAATCTACTACATTAAAATAAACTGCTAGAATAGCAAAGAAGTGCACCCCAATCCGGCATCTATACGACAGTGGAAGAAACTAAATGGCTATATATCCCAATCGGTTCAGAATTTCCCAAGAATTTAGTTTACGGCGAAATGGAAATATACCCTATCTCAGGACTAAACCAAAAGTTATGAGCTCCAGAGATTAAATTAGCTTATGTTTCATCCAACGTGGGAACTTTCAAAAAAAGTTTCAAATACAATTTATAAATTAGACGAAATTAGCCAAATTATACAGAATATGATAAACAAAATTCTGCTTCATTAGTTTGGTGATTATTTACATTATCGACCGCATAATGCTCCACTGGAATTCCGATGAACCGTGTAAATCTAATATCCACAGTCCCTGGTGCCATCATTAGGGTTGGCCATAATTCGAAATGGAATTGCTACCAATCCAACAGCAGAAATATGGTCAGTTCATATTTCAGGGCTGACATTCAAATTTATTCAAATACCCTTGATAATGAGGCACAACAATAATCGCTGCTCTTACACCAATTAAGCCGAAGGACAACATTCATTTATTTGCCAACCCACAGTAGATATTTGCCATAGCTACAAATAATTATTGTGGTAGATATTTAACTCACCCCTTTTGGGACGCATCTCCTGGCGGCGGCGGTGGCACCGTTTTAATTGTTGGACAAAAGCGACGTGGAAAATGTTATTTTCGGATTAATTTATCTATTCGGATGCATTGCAGCACGAGGAGCTTAATTGAAGGCGCTTTCTAGCGGAGCTGACAGGGATAAAGTGTCATTAAATAGGCCACACAGTGATTAATTATTTAAATTGTATTCGGTGTGTGCACTTTTGCGCTCTTGCGTCCACAATCACCCGCAATTAGTTTGTTCATTTTATTAATCCATCGTGGAAGCATTCACACTTTGAATTAAAGGCCACATAAAGTATAATGCAGCTATATTTCACTTGTTAAGCATACGAGCAAAAATCTTTATTCTTCACCCGATAGATACATAGATTCTGAATGAAAAATGCACTTGACATGATCGCACCATTAACTTTCCTGAGAAGTTTTTCTCTTGCATCCTTGATAACAAGTTCCTTTTGTTTTTTGTCTGCAAGGCTTTGGTGTTGCATGTCTAAGGGCAAAATAGAGATTTTTCGATGTTGGCGTGCAAGAACTCCTGACTTGGCTTCTACCGGTGGACAATGAATACTACCTGGCTTTACTAAATTGATAGATTGATTTTCTAGAGAAGGGATAAGAATTGTTAGAAAAGGGTACCTAATGCACGTACAACTTTATAGTCGTTAAAAAGTGTTAAAACATCATTAATCATGAGAGTTATCGGCGTGATTAAATGGGTTAAATGATTTCTAACTTGTCTACTGATAAATGGTCATTAAACAAGAGGTGTCATTTTAAATCAATTGAAAAACGAAACATTACAAAAAGTGATTTACTCTAACGCAAAAGTGTAACTTTAAGTTCAGAAAAATTGCTTCACCAGATGTGCGCCATGTTCCGGCTTCCTGCTGAAAATAAAGCCTCAATTCGAAGCCAAAATAAGTCAATTAACATTTTCCGTCATGCAACCCATTGACTAAGACGATCATACTATCACTCAGAGGTACTTCATGGCAAATGGGAATGAGCTTCTTCAATCAGAATCATTTTCATCACTCAATCAGCGCAAGCACGGTGTTGTGCTTGGTCTACTGACTTCAAATCTTGTGTCCTTATATGCTTTTGAAGTTTATTTTTACTTCAGTTAAGGCCCAATCATAATTGCATTGATCGTGCGATAGCTATTGTCATAATTAAACGAAAATGCTACTCGTGTGCTATATAACTGCATTGACATGTGACAGTATGTCATATCATTTTTATGTGGCTCTAACGCTCTGTCCTCATCCTCTGCTCTCTATGCATGGGCTAAAGGCGAACAAAACTTGTCGAAAATTAGCGTAAGGGCATCATGTGGGTTTCCGCATTATTCCTTTCCTTTAGTCCTTTAGTCTTTCATGGTAAATCAGTTGAAGCCTTTTTTTATATCCAGGCAATATCTTTTAACCAACCGCTGTTTCTAAGGACTTTACATGAAATTGAGAGTTACTGCTCTTAAGCGGATGCAATCTTAATTAGCCAGGCGAAATTGTAGGTCTATGCTAGACAGGTTTCGTTAAGAGAGAATGAACTTTCTAGAGTTTGGTGGTGACGAAAGTGCTTCTTAATATGGTAGCGGCAGAGTATAACGTAAATGATGATGCTGCTGTCCCTGGTAAACACATCAACACGTTCTTGATTTTTTTCCTCCAAGGCTAAGTGACAACCCTTGGTAGTCACTAGGGCGACCAAAATAGGGCCCGGTTTGGATAGTAAACTAAACTGAAAATCCAACCAACCACACTGTAGCGCGGTGCAGGTGGAAATTATGAAAATAAAGTAAATTGTTGTGGCCAGGATACAGAGTGGACGGCACGGATTAGGCAACCGCAATGACAACGGTGAAAGATTTGTTGACTTCTGCAACGCAAATCGTCTTGTTATAGGTGGCACAAGACCTGCCATAAAATCAGTTGGGTGTCAACTAACAGGCAAGCAATCTCCAACCAAATTAACCATTTAGAAGTAGTCTTCTAGACGTCCGAAACAGGCGAGCAGCGGACATGGTAAGATCACCATCTTATGATATCTACTGTCCAATTACGCATTTCTGCCGTTCGAAGATCTAACGACACAAGTATACCCAGGTTCAACGTAGACCGACTGAGAGCTTCCACAGTGCTCCAAGACCTAAGGGACCATCTCTCACGTGGAGTGGAAACAATCAGCAGTTCATTGCCCGCTTCCATCCAAGACCATTGGTGAAACTGTTTTCACATCAGGTGCTGAAAGGGTTATCGTGGCGTGGCTTTCCGAGGATACCTGGAGAAGGATCAATTAACGAAAACAGCTAAGAGCTCGAATTGCAGCAGCTCCAGCAGCTCCAGCAGCAGGGAGGATCGAGCTAGAGTCCCTATATCGCATGAAGATGAGAGAAGTGCAGCGTAGCGTGAGACGTGACAAGCGAAGTTACATCAATGCGCTGGCCACGCAAGCAGAAGAAGCAGCAGCGAGGTGCACCGTTTACAGAATCACCCGTGGAACTTTTTCTAGCATCGGCAGAGAAGCCGAAGGTTTCCGGATGAGTGGAAGAAGGGAATGATCGTCAAGCCTAAAAAAGGCAATCTAATGCAGTGCGAAAACTGGAGAGGTATCTGAATGTTGCCTGCTGTAGCCAAGATAATAGCTAGAATAATCCTGAAGCAAATCAAAGACCCGCTTGAAGACACATTCGACGCCGAACAAACAGGTTTCCGATCTGGATCCTCCTTGCGCAGGAGAGGCATTCCAGATAAATTCATAGCAATTATTAAGGCTACATATGATGTAACGTCTTGCACAGAGGAAGCTGTCTGAGGAATACGAAGTCCAAAGTAGGGTTCGACAAGGCTGCATACTTTCACCAATACTGTTTTTATTGGTGATTAGCGATGTGCTGAATGCAGCCTCATCAACAGGAAATAGAGGAATTCGATGGACTCTTACATCAAGCACCTCGACTACGCCGATGATGTATGCCTTCTGTCTCACAGAATAATGTCACCAAATGACAGCAAATGTGGAGCGGGAAGCAGACGTCGTTGGGCTGAAAATCAACTCGGCAAAAATAAAAATGATCAGCCTAGGACCGAACTCAATAACTCTTGTATACATTGCTGGACAAATAGTTGAGAGAGTAGAAAGTTTCCAATACCTTGGGAGTATTGTCGCAACCGATGGTGGAACCGAACTGGATATAGCCAGCCGAATAGATAAAGCAAAATCTGCGTTTGGGAGGCTATCCACAGTTTGGTGAAGTAATGCAACTAGCCTAAACACCAAGCTACGACTGTTCCGTTCCAATCGTTAAATCCGTGCTGCTTTATGGATGTGGTACCTGGAGAGTGACCATCACTATCACGAGGAATCTGCAAACGTTTGTCAATAGGTGCCTGCATTACATCTTAAGGATATTCTGGCCAAACCGTATCTCTAACAACAGCTTTATCAGTGAAAAGGCCATGAACCTATAGGCACAACCATACGACGACGAAAGAGGTAGTGGATTGGTCACACACTCCGAAAGGTTGACAGATCCATAGCTAACCAAGCGATGTAATAGAACCCATTTACCCAGGATGGCAGGATACGCGGCGGTCCTAGGATTACGTGGCGCAGAACAGGGGAGAAGGAATCACGACAACTGGGAAAGAGTTGGGGGGAGCTGAGGCAGATTTCCAGAAACCGCGCACGATGGCTCGTATTCGTTGTAGACACCCTAGGACCCACAAGGGGATACAGGATATAAGTAAGTAAGTATAGTACCTATTTATCGGTGCAAGTAAAAACAGAATTTTGATGAATTCCTGTCAAGAAATTCTGTGGAATGCGAATTAAATTTGATAGACATCTACTTCGAATGAATCATTTGCGGCAAAATTAGATATTTCTTCGCAGAAACTAATTAATTCAACTTTCTTATATTAATCGATATGAAAATTAAGATTTCTTGTTTTAGAAGAGTTTTTAGTTTGTTTACAGTTCGTCTATTCACTGGTCGCTGTTCTGTTAATGAACCTTAAGAGCGGAACTGTAATAGAAAAATGGTTTCGTACGATCACTTCCCTGATAGTTCGAATACAAAAGACTTGTATATTATTCAAACATAATAGTTTTGCGTTAATTTTTTGTTAACTTTGGAAAGAGCTAAAAATGCTTTGTTCACAGTTCGACCATTCGTTGGTCGTTGAAATGTGAATGAACTTTTACTATCAAAACAGCAATGCACAAAGAACCATTAAGTTTGTATTCTAGGCAGTTCGTACTATCGCAATTACTATCGACAGAGACACATCAGTGCCTTCAGGCAGTGAACTAACTAAATAACATTTGTTAGCAGAAAGTATACCATTTAGTTCAGTTTTTCACTTTTTACTGAACATAGTTCAATTCGTTTAAGTTAGTTCAATTGGAGTGTATAGATGCCTGAGGTAAACTTCTGAACTAGGTTAGGTTAGATTAGCGTGGCAGCTAGCGCCCAGATACAGATGGGCACCAGCTCACTTAGGCTTAAAAAGCCCATTGTGATACCACCGGATCTACAATAATCACAACCAATTACTAATTACCACGACACTACAATGAAAGACAGAGGACCAGTACAAATAGATTAGCAGACACAATAAAACTTAGAAGAGCCTCTTCCACTGGGTCAGGAGAACCAACCGGAGCTTTTAATAAAGCGTAGAATGTGCTTAATGGGTAGACCGGTCAGGTCACCGATCTCGTCAAAGAAGAAGGACCCCAGGTGGAGGTTTCTTCTTGACGCTAAGGCAGGGCAGTTGCAAAGAAGATGAGGAATCGTTTCTTCTTCCTCCTCGTCCCTGCAACTTCGACAAAAATCGTTAGATGGGAGGCCCAGACGTCTAGCGTGTAGGTCGATAAGGCAGTGTCCCATGAGGACACCGATGATTGTGCTTAGGTCAGGACGTTTCAGAAGCAACAGTTCTTTTGAACGTCTCTGGTTAAGGTTAGGCCAGAGCTTTCTCGAAATCCTGAAGGAGCAATGAGCCCAGCGAGCATTGGCTTTCCTTATAGCATCAAGTTTGAGCAGGTAGCAATTGGCACACCAATTCCCGTCCTTACGGATTCAATTGGGAGGGTAGTGCCAAGTTTGGCAATTTCATCGGCCTTACAGTTCCCTGGAATATGGCCTGGTACCCAACATAGGTGAATGTTAAATTGTTTCAAGATCTCCATCAGAGATGAACGGCAATATTTTACTACCGTTGATGTGGTTGTCGGTGATTCCAGAGATTTAATGGCAGCCTGATGCTTAAGTTAAGCACAGTGGAGTAGACAGCACTGAGAGTATCTGGGAATTTCCCAGACAATATTAAGGCAACGTCATCCAGTTTGTCCAATGCTTGAATAATTGCACATGGATTCACGTTGTTGAAGGCTCCTTCTATATCTAAGAAGGTTACAAGCGAGAATTCCTTGATGTTCTTCTGAACTAAAAGAACGAATATAAAATGGCATTGCAAGCTAGTTCACTTAGTCATTTAGTTCATTTAGTCAAAAAATCTAATCTTGCTAATTTGAAACATCGGGTCAGTATGGCTATCATTGAAGAGACGACTACACTCCTGGCTGAGAAACTGCCAGAAGCAAGCTCTGAACACCAAGAAAGTCGACATATTTCTTTTCGTAGACATACGATATAATTCCCAGTATTACTCGTATCAATTGGGCAGATATCAAAAGCAGAGCCATCCTCGCCAAAACTTTTATCTCTGTCATTATTTTGATTTCAATTCCCCCAAAATTAGTTTAGTTTTAGGTGAGAAGCCCAACCTCGGTTTGCTTTCGCTTCAGGTGTCATTTGAAAGTTCATAAGTTGTTGGTTCCATTTTAAATGTTGGTATTTCTCATTTGCCTGCCTTTGTGTGATCGCATATAGTTTAGCTTGGGTTCATGAAATGAGTTTCTCAAAGGAATCTCAAAGATTAGACCAACTTTTACCTTGCCCATCTACTCGTAGAAGGGTAAGTTTTTCTTAGTTTAAGTCTTACGTTTGATTTGCCAAAGTTTTCTTTGCAATTGGATAAAGTTTTGCAGATTGGGATTGGAATACACTTAAGATGGAGTTTTCTGTTGAGGCATTCTCCTCTCTTTCTCTGAAACTCCTCAAGTGTTTTCCAAGAGTTTATTTTATTTAAAGATGAAAAGAAAGTGGTCGCTTATGATAATTTTCTAGAAGTATAGCAAAGGAAAGGATTGCAAAATAAGTTGTTTTGTTAGCCGTCATATTCAATGGAAATTAGGGTGACTTATTGACACAAGTCTTCGTATAATAAACAACCTCACTCTGACAAAGCAAATATGGTTTCGTTACATATTGCTGTGGGGCATTTCAATATTATCTCAACACTGAATCATAAATGCCCGTTAGTGCACAAGGATCCATGATCCTATCATTTATTTTCCTACGAAATTTTGATATGATGAAACAATACTCCAGGGCATCATAGACGCTAATGTAACCATACCCAACGCTAATGCGATTTTCGGTCTCTCTTTCGGAACTCAACTCTCTTAACGTGTGAGCATGTGTATTCCAAGTTGGAAGGGAAGGGAAAAACATCGCACAGTAAACATCGCACAGTCATACTTGTATACAGTCTATTCTAGGACTACATCTGCATCATCATCGTTCACCCAGCAGATTTCTAAATGCATCCCATTCAACGTTTCCTGTAAGCCTTCTTCTGTTCGGTTTTGTTTTCTTTCAAATTATGCTGTTCTAATAGTAGCAACCTGATGGGAGGAAACATTCTTCTTCCTTGTGCACACATACGTTTTACTCTTCCTCTTGCGTTGCGTGTGGTGGCATTAGAGGCACCTCTTTTGGATGCCTTTGTTTACCCGCATCTACATACTGTGCTGTGCTGTGCACACGCACACATAAAGAGGAGCGCAGAAAGAAGAAAAGGTTGTATGAATGAAAATTGGTTGAAAGGACTTGGAGAAACTTTTCCCAAATTAAATTCCATCTGAAATGGAGCAAGGATATGGGGGTTTAGACTTAGGAGGTTTCTTTATGCTCTTCATTCTGAGCTGGAGTTAGGTTTGAGGAATGTGTGCTTCATTTGGCGGTATCACGGTTAAAAAGGAATTTCATATAGCAATTCATAGAAAATTCAGTCTTTTTTTTTTATTATTATTTTCTTTTCCTATTGAGGAAGATACCTACCTACACATATGTATTTGAATAGAAACTGGTGATAGGAGAGACTTTTAGAAATGTGGGTTTGCATATGGATAGAAATTCTCATGAAATGAGAGTACAAACGTTAATTTGCAAAATGTTATCTTATTATTTCAGACATAATATTCAATAGCATTTGAATGAAGTGATGCAAATTCTTTAAGTTTTAAAAGCTTTCTAATATTCTAGGAAAGACAAAACTTATAATTCTTCACAGGACGAACTAGATGTGGTTACGACATTACAAATTATTTCAGCTTTGCGAAAAACTCGTTTTAAGGAATGAACAAAATACTGTGAATTATGAACGAAAGCAAAAAAAAAAAAACCAGTGAAAAAGTGCTACAATCCGCCTGGAGCGGATCGTATGATACCCTATCCCTAAATTATTTGGTCGTTTCAGTGGGCGGTGGAAAATGTACTCACAAAATTTTCTATTTTGCCCTATAAACTAATATTTTTACTCGAAAAATATTTTTTTGAAGTAAACTCCCCTAAAAAGTGGGCGTGGCTATATACAATGTATGGGCGATTTGTAGATTAAGTGGATATCTACATATTTGCCCAAGTAAGTTTTTTCGAGTTTCATATGAAAATAGTGAAAATAGGTGATTTTTTTGAAAAGTGGGCGTGTCAGTGGGCGGATTTTAAAAATTTTTACACTTGTATTGCTTACTTTTCCAAGGACCTCGTATACAAAATTTCATCAACCTAGCTCAAAATTTAAGGCCCAAAAACTGGTGACACACGGACGGACAGACGGACGGACGGACGGACGGACGGACGGACGGACGGACGGACATGGCTCAATCGACTCGGCTACTGATGCTGATCATTTATACATATACTTTATGTAGTCTATCTTTAATATTTCTCTATGTTACAAACTATGTATCAAACTTAATATACCCTTAGGATAGGGTATAAATACATACCCTATAGTGAACAAATGCCGTAATCCAATGTCACCTGCTTTTCAAATGTCATTACACCAACTCTTTTTTATCTCTTCTTCCCCCTTCCAATATCTTCTTTGGTATGCGATAATTATTTGAAAAAAATATTAAGATTTTGGATTTGCGTTTTGGGTCCATAACTAGTCTTAAGACTTTCAAATGAAAATTCGCCAATGCATGCTTTAAATATTCGGTAATATTCGTGTATACTTAACTCAACAATTTTATCAGTCGACTTATACACGTAGGCCAAAATTGCAAGTGCGAGATTGTCTAGGGTCTTATGCCTTGACTAGGTAACCTGGGCCAGCAATCCGCGTTACCGGAATCTACAAAAGCTACAGAAACCGACACAATGCCTCGGATAAGGACTGACAACACGTTGACGACCTTTGGATATCGTACCCGGACAAAGATTGGTTTCTGGAACGTGAAGACGCTCCTTGACTCTCAGAGTGAAGGACCTCAGAACGCCAGATTCCTTCAACTAGAGCATGAGTTCATGCGATATAAGCTGGACATATTGGGAGCAAGCGAGATAAGATGGTTAGATGCGGGTGAGTACCAATCCCCAACGCGTAACACTCTACTACTCTACTCCAAAAGACCAACTGGAAGCCCCCGTGGATATGGAGTTGGACTGCTGTTAACACCTACAGCACGCAGAGGCCTAATCTCCTGGCAGCCACACGGTGACAGGATTTTAACGGCCAGATTCCGGACGAGAGTACGTCGCGTCACCATTGTACAGTGTTACGCACCCACGGATGGTTCGTCTGAGGAAGAAAAGGAGACCTTCTACAACCAGTTGGGAGCTGTTTATAATGCAACACCCGACGACGACATTGTCATTGTGATGGGGGACTTGAATGCCAAGGTAGGCACCGAGAACGAAGGGCTCACCCATTTAACCATCTTATGAGGATTGCCAGTATTTGTCCGATGACCTCATGTGTGTCAAGAAGCATCTTCACTTCCCAAAACGTTTGCATATACCTAATGTCTGGCTTTTCTGCTTGCAATAAAATTGTCTTCTTGCCATGGGGTGGGAACAATCCACTGCCATTTAAACCTCCTTAGAGTATTGTTTATAGGTTTTCGGACCGTTCTTCGTTCGTTGTTATTCGACTCGTATTAATCGATATTTTTTTTATGAAGGCTTATCCGGTGTTTTTTTTTTTAGCTTCATTTAAAGATGAGGTCTGGAAATTAGTCCTACGAAAACAGAATTAGTCCTCAAATTCGTAACCTTGATCATCAGAAACTAAAGAGCACCCCTCTGGGGCTAGGCTTCATTTTAGACAAGCTGGAAACCCAACATCGATTAGAAAGTCCAGAGAGCCATCAGAGCGCTATACTACTGAAAAAAGGCTCATGGATGTAAATGGGGATGACCAATACTTAAATATGGCACGACTGTCTAGAGGACCGTACTAGATAAAATGTTGCATTTGCTATCGCTAGAAATTTATCCATCCTAGATCTAAACTGTAAGATCTCCTTTCGCCTCACTTATCACTGCAGCGTATTCCAGGCAGAAAAAATAGCCTTGTCGACGAAGGATATCAACATCTTTACTGACAGTCTAGCCACGATTAGATCTCTGGAATCTGTCACTTTACTTTTAATTTCAAAACTAGACTTAATTGTCGCCTATCTCTTAATCAGATGGCCGAACAGTTCAAAACCCACCTAAGATGGGTGCCGGGATATTGTGGTATCCAGTGTAACTCTCTAAGCATGGCACACAGACCAGGAGGACGGGACTAGACCCCATCTTCTATGCAGCTGCCAAGATTTCTCAATTCGATGATTTAGGCAAACTTGCTGGCATAGACGTTATTCATCTCCACCTCCTTTTTTTTTAATGGGTAGACGGATGATATACATTCCGATCAGTATCAAAACGGGCCTTTCTGGCCTCAGTGTGTTTGCACTCACTGCATTCAGCCAATCTAACGCAACCTAACCTACAGCGTATTGGAAACAAAAAAATAAAATTTTTATATTCTAGAGCTATTCATCGTTTCGTGACTGAAGGGTAATGCACAAAATTGGTACGTGAGAAAATAATAGTGGACAAATATGTATCGGCATGTGCTGCTCCTACGTGCCCTTTATTTGTCCTTTGTCTCATTTTTCCATCCACCTATTTATTTATCTATCTATCAAATATATTCAGTACTACATATGTACACATATGCCATATGGAAATAAAAACATCGATCCAATGACTCCAGACATTGACGTATATATATTTTTCCCTAAAGTCTCTTTGGCTTTAAGTCACCTAATGATTTAAGCTAATTTCTAGTAAGCCTTACTGACGTTGTTCCGACAGATTAATAAGGTTCGCATGCATGGTATCAATTTATTTACAACACCCATCCACACTTGAGGAATACCATAAATTTGTCTGACTGTCGTTTCTAAACGACATGCCAATTAATTTGAGAGACACTTCATATACACAAATAACTCTGTTTGCAGTGTAAAACATGGTGTCAATATCGTAAATTTTGGTTTATACATTTCTGGACAGATGAAAGCATTGTAGCCCCACTCGCCATGGCTCTTTAGTGTCTTTATTAATTTCATAGCCAAAAGAGATATTATCAAGTTATGGATTCTTAACCCCAAAATAGATGTTCTTGACGATTTTATGCGAGAGAAGAGGATTAGAAAAGCAATAACTGCGACTAGACTCCAACAGAAAAATGTCAATTACGGAATCGATGATTGATTCGAAGGGCAAAAAAAAATACCTTTCCATTTATCATAATCCTCCCCTTGTAAGCCGCTTTCACACTAAGAAACCTAAAAAGAGAGCAAAAGTAAAACATTTCTCCCCTGTGGCTATTCAAGGCATTTTCAAAGCTCATTTTGTCGTCCCGTGCTACATATGTATACACTGTTGCTGTCCTTTTGGTCTTACGGGCATCTCAACCCCAAAAAGGGGTTTTACCAATGTCATTCTCATAGTCTCGTTCCATATGTATGTCACCTGCCTGCTCGTTACGATATTTGTGAAGATACACTCTCGAATCCCAATGTCCTTTTCTTTCTGGCACACGGCACACATATGGTGGATGAAAAAGCATTGAAAGGTTTTGCAGGACTTCAAATTGGCGTAAATAAACCCTCGGAAATTAGGCGACAAAGCCAATTGAGTTGGCTTTTCAATGACTATTAAACCCCTAGATACAATGTAGAAAGGATCCCTCGTTTGCTTTGCCACTTTCTTAATTAGGTCCCTAATAAAGTGCCCCGGGATGGGATAATGGTATTTGCTATTGTTAGCAAGTCCTCTAATGAAGTGGCAAATAATTAAAGCTGACGAATTGACTCAAACTCAGTCTGGCAAAGCGTGCTAAATTTTGCCAACAAAAAAGAAACAGAATTCCCTTTTAAATTGTATTCCCTCAGGCTGACGACAGGTCAACGTGTATGTGAACAAAGTATAAATCTCACATGTGCACTGTAACATTGGGAAATTCAACAGAATTTTTAATAATTTTTTTTGTTTTTTTTTTGGGGAAACAAAACAAAGCTAATTCCCTGAGGAGTACGTATGGCGGTTTCACAGACCCCAAAAAGGCTAAGGTACAGAATATTGTTTGCAATATGTGTATTACAGTCCCTTGTGAACAAAAGTATCTTTTGTCCCAGGGTGTTTTGAGTTGTAAAAATTTATCGTACCTGCATTGGTGGTACACTGGAGACCAACCATGTAAAATTCCACTTGTACGAGATGTGGAAGGATATTTATACCGCAATGTCAGATGGGACAGCGAGGACTTATTTGGAAATAAATATGAAAATGAAATAATCGCAAAATATAAATTCAAATTCCTGTATTCGTAAATATTTATGAAAAATTAATTTGGACAAGCATTAGAATAATAACTAGGAAATTGACTATTTTAACTAGTAATTCTATTTATATGGTGCAACTCACTTTAAGCTTCTGTCGTTATATTGCACTTTACTCTATAGGAGAGACTATATAATGAAAATAACTAACTAGAAAATAGTAGATGTGAACCAAAAATGCTAATGCATTCAAGATTTTGCGAATTGAATCCTTCTTACAAGGTGCGTGAAGTGGCCGCCTCTATTGACCAACTTTTTTACATTCTGAACAAATGTTTGCCTTGAGCTCGTCAATGGTCTAAGGTTTGCTGGCTTACACTTTGCTTAGACAGTACATGTCCAGGGAAATTTTTGTAGTAGAAATTGCATAGTTTGATTTGCAGTGTGCCATGGCGCACATGGTTTTTTGAAACCAGTAAGCGTCTAGACATTATGAACCAACATCCACGGATATGGATTCCCATCGGCTGTTTTGCGTTCTCTGGAGAAAAATGGTTTTGGTGCAAACCTCCAGCCAAAAATAGTCACATTTTGACCATGCAACGGATCTCGTGTCGATTCTCCGTTCCTCAGATATTGCATTTTGCTTTTAAACAGCGCCAAAGAGTTTTAAATGGGTCTCGTTTGTCATCAAAATTTGCTTCCAAAATCAGGGTCAGTATCAACGAGCGACTGTTTGGCCGTATTCCAAGCGACATGGACACTAGACAGTCTGTTGGCAATATTATTTGAACCAATTGCACTTTATACGGAAACAAATACAAATCATCCTTCAAAATGCGCCGAAAATTGGTTCTACTTACGCCAAAATGCTGAAGGCGATGACGATACGACACATATGGCAATACTCTCTCTTACCTCTTCAAGTCTTCAACCGTTTAAATGTAACGTCTTGGGCTTTGATGAACGGCTATTTACCCCGTGGTCAACAAAATTCGACACCAAACGACAAATAGTGTAGTCAGACGGTGCTTGTTGGTACGTTGGGTTAACACAACTGAAGAACTACGTAGAGTGGATAAAATTGTACTGAATTGAAATTTCAAAAGCTTGTCTACTCAAGTTAATCGGTTGATAAATGTCAATGTATGTAGGTATAGGTATCTGTTGAACAATGAATAAAAGGTTTGCTTTCCCTGAGGCCCTCATTGTTAGGTGTTCGAGGTACTTGACGGATAGCTTGACAGTTCACATAAATTGGTTTCTAACACCTGCAAAATTTTATCATAACAGTCGGGAAGGAAATATTGCAAGATATAAGCAAAAAACTATTTGCTACTACATGTTTGCCATAGATATTCAGTAGGCACCACTGATACCGATTTTTGCGCACGACTAAGATGACCACGTCATATCTAAGTATTGTCTTGATAAGAGAAATAGGTATGTATGTACTATATGACCTGTATGTTATTTGGCCTGAACACTCCATTTATTTCGGAAACCCTTTTTATAACAGGCAGGGACTCTACAAGGGTCGGGAGCCCTTTAAGTAAGCAAGTAGTTTTATAACAGCATAGAGTCGTGGTTGCTCCAGTATGTTTGGTTTCCAATCGAATTTACTGTCTAAAACAACGGTTTCAAAATTTTTTCACGTGCAGGTTAGGTTAGGTAGATGGGTGCCTTGTGACCACAAGGTCACTGCTCACTTAATCCCACAATTGGGGTCCATTGTGCCCAATCGTTTAACCCTGTGAATGCTGTAAGAAGGTCCGCTGTTAGAACCACCCAGATAGTAATATAAATCTCAGGAGGTCCACCAGCTCAACATTGGCTAAGTCCTCCAGCTCCGAGAAGAAATGACTGCCAAGAGTTCTCTTTCTTCTAACAGATAGGGTAGGACAGCCACACAGCAGGTGACGGATAGATTCGATTTCTTCTTCGTCTCTGCAGCTTCTACAGTAGTCATTATGCAGCACACCTAGTCTCTCTGCGTGAAGGCCAATGACACAATGGCCGGTAATTTCGCCAGAAACGACCCGTGTGTTATGACGACTGACTTTAACCAGAGTTGATGATCTCTTCTTGCTAAAGGCCGGCCATAGAGCTCTAGCCATTACGCATGTATCCAGATGAATCCAGCGTCTTCATCTTCTACTTTTTTCTTCAAGGAACTGACTGGGGCTGCTACAAAGGGAAGGGCCCGCTAGATGTGCAGCGTCGACACTTTCCTAGCAAGCTCATCCGCCTTCTCGTTTTCTTCGATATCCATATGCTCTGGTACCCAACTGAGGGTCACCGTATTGGCTCTGGATATCTGGTTTAAAATTGATTTGAAGGTTCTCACCATCCTCGACCGAGTTATAGCAGAGTCCAGAGCCTTAATGGCTACCTGTCTGTCTATATAGACAGTTATCGATTTTCCGACGATATTACTCTCACGTATAATTTCAGCAGCCTTCATAATGGCAGTGACTTCGGCTTGAAAGACGCTGCAGTCGTCGTTTATTCTAAAGGAGCAGTTTACACCTAGGGCTTCACAATAAACTCCGGCTCCTGTACCACTGTCCATCTTAGAACCGTCGGTATAGAATGCCGACTCCATTTTCTTTTTAGTTATCCAGTTCTTCCAGTAACTTTTGTCAGGAATCCTTGCATTGAATCTCCTTTCGAATGTTAACATCGGGTTCATGTGATCTGTTTCCGTCAATCTATTGGTAGCCTCCCATCGGGACAGAATAGAGGCGTGGCCGTAAGAGTTTGATGACAACAATCGACCTTCCCTCAATCTTATAGCAGTTTTGGCTGCCAGACTACTACAAGATTTTTTCCACGTGCAACTTATGCGCATAAAAATTGAAGTTGAGTTAAATTTCATGAAATGTGATTGTGTGTTTTGTCTCACTTTCACAAGTTGTGAGATGGTGGGAATCTTGAGAAGATCAGTGTACTAAAAGCGGCATGTCTACGAGTATAACACATGTCGTACGCAACCCACTCTGGTTCGATGTTTTTAAATACTTCCTCAATGTCCAGAAATACCACGATAGTACATATGTACATATCAAAGACCTGCAGCAATGTAGCTCGTTTTGAGCCATTCGAAATATCTACTGCACTTCACGTATTCAAACACTCTCATTTTCCTTTACAAGAAGTATTCGCTCGGCTCACATTTTATTTTTTATGCCTCTCATAAAATGAATCTGCAACGAACTCTCATTCACATTCATTCCAAGAAATGATTATCCACCATCTTTGGCAAAAGACACTGAATGTTTCGAATGGTTCGTGCAGTGCTCTTTGTTTATGCTTCTTTTCTGTCAAAAAAGGTCGCATTTGATGTTTGTTCTGGGTTTTCTACCAATCTTTTAAACCATTCAAAGGCTCGTGATTGAATGAATACTTTGAATGTGAGCCTACTACGCACTCAAAGATTTCTGACTACCAACACCATGATGATTCGTTTTCACTTCGTTTCGGAAAGAGAACTTCGTTATACTTTCCCATATGATTCATGCTTACCTGTTTTCTGTGTGCGTAAGACTGTGAAAGGCTTGTGTTTTAAGGAGTGAGGCATAACCGTTACTATATGTTGGAAGGCTGAGAAAAACCGAGACCGTTTACGATTCATTGATGTAGGACGTAGTGCCAAATTACGTTAACGGCTATACGTTTACTTAGACGGAATGCTTCAACACTTATACGTTTATGGTGGACTCATGTTTTCATACTCAACTAATCTAGCTAAACAGGAAAATATCTAAGTGACTTAGCCACTGAACTGTTGTTGTAAACAAATTGAGTAGAACATCTTTTAAGGCACTTTCCGTTGCGGATAAAGTTTTCGCAAAAACTACACAAGTAATTTGTTTTCATTTTATGTTTGTTTCAGGATTTAGAAGAACTACTCTGATGCACGTGATAACTCGACTATACTATAAATTCACATTTATATTAGAAAACTTTATCCAAACCCATAAGACGCACAGATTTTGTCATACATACCACAAAAAGCAGCCTCCATCTCTGCAAATAAATTATCACTTCAAAAACTTTGCCAATTTCAAAAACCGAAAATTATCCTTAGCACAGTTCCTTCCGGTGCAAGAAAACTTACCAAAATGCACTAAACCTTCTCCTTTCAAGTTATTGCAATTAAATTTGATGTCTACACAAATGCGCTGAACCAAAATGTAGAAACAATCTCCCACTACACTCCGATAACCAAGAGCTTGTTGCAAATTGCAAATATACTTGCAGCTTTCCCCTGATGTCACCATCAACACGAAAACGTAATCAATTCAATTCTACCACCTCTAGGTTTCGGAGTTGCACATTTGAAATTATGTTATTGTCTGTGTGGATAGATTGCAATATCCTTAGTCCATGGGCTGGGCCTGGGCATGTGTACGCTGCAACAAAAAACCACAATAATACGATGTGGTCGTGGCTGCAGCTCTTCCTGTGTCGCATATCGTATTTTCACGATTGAGTGGCATTTAGTGCGGATAGTGGCGTAGGAACGTGGCGGATCAGGGCTACTACATTCAGCCGATCGATGTAATCAGTTTTTTTATTTTCTTTGTACAAAAAAAAACGCCAGTACATCCTTTGGAATAGCTGTTGCGGCAGGAATGGATTTCGTTGCAACACTACCAACAAGCAATGGATTCTGTGACACCACAAAGCGTAAGCTGGGGGGATTTAAGCATGTAAAATGATAACGCTGCCGGATATTCATTTGAGGAATGTGTTTTTTGTTTTTTGTTTTTGGTGCGACCCAACTTAATTATAAACTCATGGACAATGGAAACGGGTGGTACCCTCTAGCTATTCATTTTCTCTGTAATAACAAAAGAAACCCACGGCTAGAGTACAGTCCCATCCTTTTCGTTAAAATGAAGCCCAAGTCCGGGCATTCATCACTCTATCCCTTTTCATGTCTGGGGATGAAGAAACGCTACAGCTCAGCTACAGCACGCAAACTGCAAAAACGTTGTAATAAATAAAATCATTGTTTATTTCATTAAAAATGAAATATGAACGAGAAAACACATTGCCACAACAAAAGGATATATTTATGGGTGTTTTCATTACCGCAGGACTCGCGCAGCGTGGATCGATAATGTATTCATTATTTTGCAACGACAGTCTGGCAGAGAGGGGAATCTGTGTGGTTTCGAAATTTGTTTATTCTTGTCACTTTGCAAGAGAAAGTTTTCCGAGAAAAAACTGAGCAAAAGGAGAACTTTAGTTTTGAAACCGCATTTTAGCGTTTTATTGATCGAATTTATTAGCTGGTTTACTCTACTTCTATTCTAAATTGCATTATTTCAAAGGAATTGAATAAATAACTAAATTAGATTAAAAAGTTAGTACAAGCTTGCACGTATATCTTTAATGTGCATTTGAGATTCATAAAACGAACAACCTAAGTACTTATGTACATGTAAAATTATAAAAATACTTGGTATCAAATTTTTTGAGTAAAACTTTATTAAGTTGTAAAGCGATTACTAAAACTTGGGTTTTCATCTTAAAGGACTTCGCATAATTAGTCCAAATATGAAATTTAACGAAAATCGTTAAAGCAAGCTGGCTATTTGTAAAGTTCCGTGCAAAAACTTGATATGCCATCTTATAAGGAATTACGAATCTAGTCTACGTATACAATTTAAAGAAATTGTTGAGCAGTTTTCGAGAAAAATGCCATTTTGTTTTAAACTTTTTTTTTTCGCGAAAAATGGAAATTTAAATTATAACTTCAAGAAAATTGTTGAAGCCGTTTTCGAGCAAATTGACTAAGATCCCTTTATCCTTAAGGCTAAACTATAATAATCGAATGGTTTCGTATGACCACTTCCAAAACAGTACGAATACACAGGATTAGTATTGAGCAACCACAATAGCTTATGGCTTCGATTCCTTCAGTTTTCGGTCATTTTTGCTCACTTCCGAACGTGTGAATGCATTCGGTTTCACTTATGAAAATGCAGCAGTCAGATAGGGAAAATTCTAAAATGAGAAAAAATCGTTAGAGACGTTTTCGAGAAAATCGTATTGTTATTAAATTGGCCTAAAATAAAGTACCGTTAATATGAGGGCTTAAACAAAATGGTCAATTTCCCTTTGCTAGGGATGAGGTGTGATTAAAATCCATCCACCTTTTTAGGCTAAAGCTCCGTGCAAAGACAGACAGCATCGGCAGATCCACTTTCTTCGACTTCGACTCTAAAATGATAATGTCCAAATTCATCAAAACCCCCCATTCTCGGTTTCAAAAGAATTTGCTTCTCAAAAGTTTATACGCGTTTTTCTCGAAACAGTGTTTTTACGACTGACGCATGAGGTTACTCAAAAACTATTAATCTAGTTCCAAATTTTAATACGTTCTTCTAAACATATATAGCTATGAATTAGGATAAATCAAATCGTTGAAGATCTTCTTTACTTTCTAACTTGATTTGTGGCTAAAAAAAGGAGATTTTCAAAAACAAAAAAATTTCAAAGGTCCGCCATTTTGTTAATTTTTGTACGAATTTAATAATCCTAGTTCATACTAGAGCCAAACACGTATTCTTTCTAGTCCCGTTGATATTTTTGATTTCCGATCTTAGAGTGGGCGGAAATCACATGCGCGGCCGAAAAGAAAGGCTTTTGTTTGATCACAAAAAACAAAAAAAAAATGTTCCTCTTTTTTAAATCTTCAAATAAATGTATGCAAAGTTACAAGCCTAAAAAATAATTTATGTTCTTTTACCAGCCCATTGAAAATCGTCAAAATTTGAAATCGAGAATGGGGCGGAGTCCCCTTAACAGAATAAGTATAATCTACATATGCATATATATGTGTACATGTAACCGCAGGAAAATTAACATAAACGCACGAAATGTAGCTCAGTAATTCACTAAGCCCAGTGCTAAAACAGACTTGTACTCGAAATTTTAAAATTTTATAGTAAACTTCTCAATAACTGAAATCTCTTTTCAAAATAATTTCCCCAAGTAGTGAGGTACCGAGGAAAAAAAGGCAAAAGTATAAAAACTTTCATGGAAAGTTCGGAGCGGTTTCATTTTATATTTTAAATACTGTTCTCGAATTGCAGGATAAAACGTGAAGGTTAGCACAAAAGCAGACTTAGTTTTGAGTTTTTGGGTGATATTTTTTCCCGGTAATAAGGTAAGTATTGTTGGTGGTGTTTGTATATTTCTGCACGTACAGAAGTGATCTACTATTTTATGCTGTATTTGAAGACCAGAGGGTTTTCAAGAAGCTTACTTATAAAAAATTAAGTCATCAAATTTGAGATACATATGTACATTTTAGTATATGACCGGATTGACGGACCGAAATGAGTTTTAATTTGGGTTTTCGTTGTTTGACACTTCTTTTACTACGAAGAGTTTGCCAAACAATCTTACTCGGCATGTTAGTTTTATGACACCACAATATATGTAGGTACGTGAAAAAAGGGAATAAAGTTAACTGCATGGGGACCCTCTCCAAAAACAATTCTCTGGATGTACACGGCTATCAAAAGACCCATCCTGATATATGGCAGCCTAGTATGGTGGCCAGCATTGAACAAGTCCACCTATCTGAAGGAGCTCACTAAAGTACAAAGGCTGGCGTGCATTCGTGCCACCAGTGCGATGAGAACCACTCCAACTGCGGGTCTTGAGGCTATTCTCAACCTGCCTCCGCTAGACATCTACACGAGATCAACAGCAGCCATCAGTGCCTTAAGAATAAGTCAGACTGCGTGCTGGAAGTCAAGTACAATAGGGCACGTGATTACACTACGTTTTACCTTGACTTCAAAATACCATTTACCTCAGCTTATCCTAGCAGAGAAGAGTTGAAAGACAGCCGTATACCAAATGCCGAATCCATAGCTATTTGCACTGATGAAAAATGGACACCGGTGTAGGATCCGGAATCTTCTCCGAATCACTGGGTATATCCAGATCTATACGACTCCCAGACCACAGCAGTATTTTCCAAGCGGAGTTCCTGGCAGTGACAACAGCGGCCCGTGAGTTCGCCGTAAGAACAATACCGCCAGAAGGTATCACTTTCGTTATCGACAGCCAGGCAGCTATAAAAGAAATTACCGCCATAGAAATAAAATCCCAGCTTGTGAAGTGCTGTCGCGAAGAGCTTAAGGTTCTTGGAACACAGCACAAAGTTCTACTCTGCTGGATCCCTGGGCACGTGGGCGTCCCGGGAAATGAACAGGCAGATGAATTAGCAAGTTTCATCGGACCCAATTGAACTGACCGACCACTCCGCTCTCAGGCTTAAAGCAGGGAAACTGGCTATGAGAGAGGCGCACTTGAGATGGAAGTCCATAGATACTTGCAAAACTGCAAAACAACCAAGAGAATTATTCGCAAGGACAGACGTTCACTGTCAATGCTCTTGGGGATACTCACGGGTCACAACATTCTGCGGTACCACCTTAAGAAACTACGTCGGACGGAAGAAGAACTCTGCAGAGGATGCGGCGATGAGGACGTTATAGAGGACACTACCCACTTCCTCTGACAGTGCCCTGGACTCCAACATTTCAGATGCAAATTCCTCGGCAATCACTTATTTTAGGATCTAGGAGAACTCTCCAATGCCAATACCGACATGTTATTGAACTTCATCAGAACATCAGGACGGTTTGTATACTCGGATAACGAGTAAGTACAACCATGGGAAGTTGTTACAGATATTTATGGGTTAAATGGGCAAGGGGTACTTTTTCTAAACCTCCCTATGGGTGACACAATGGGTCAGTGCTGACCTGAGCACGGCGGAGGTATTTCGTTCCCTCTTCCAACCCACAAACCTAACCTAACCTAACAGCAACGGTGTGCATAAAGTAATTAGCGTAGAATACCCTTTCGAATTTGTATACTTTCTCCTAACGGAATATTATCATTTTTGAATAGTTTGAATAGATAGCAACACTTTTGTAGTTAGGTAACAGGTCACGATAGAGAGGAGAGACCGACAGAGAGATCTCCCTATCGGAAGATGCTATAATTTTAGCAAATGTCAATTCTGCGTTGACATTTGTGACCAAAATATACATAAACAAAACGTAATTTGCTATGTTCGTAAAGAACGCAGAATAAGTGTTAAGATTTGTCTCTCCTTTTGGCGATATGTACTGCCCGGCAAGATCGGCTAATTTAACCGTTTAGACTTTTGTTGGATTTTTTGAAGTCACCAGTCTATGTCAAAAAATCTCCTGATGTACTCAAAACAAATATCCGTCAAGAATGTGAGGGCAAATCGCCGAAAGTTCCAGCAAGAATGATTGAAAATGCCATAAATCGGGCAGCCACTCAAATTTGAGATATCTAATATATTTAATCCAAAAGGCTTTTCATTCATAAAACGAAAGAATATGAATGACAGCCAGATAACATCAACTTTTGCGCCATGTTAATAACATAGTTACAGTTAAAATGTTTGTAGCATGTCGCACAGACTGTAACTTTCCGATGAGATAAATTAATGAATGAATTTCACGAATTCTCCTTTTATCAGCTTAATATACCCAACATTTTTTAATTCCTTCCATTCATTTCAGCGGACATTTTCGTTACGAAATCACTGGATAATTATCTCTCAGGTGGGAATTTTTGAAATACCAATAAATATTGAATTTATTTGCGTTCCTTACACAAAATAACAAGGACACCAATTAATCACGTTCCATTCTGCTATAGACACTTGGGCTCATCACTCATTTACGTGTAAGCGTGATGAAGTGATTCATCTATCATCAAGTGTCGGAATCCCCTTTCAAGGGAGTAATCTTTAAAAATCATGTGGATTCTGCTTTTAAGTAGCGTAAAGTGCACAAATATCCTCTTGTTGTTACTAGTTTCACTTACTTTTCGTCAGAGGCCAGAAAAAAAAGTATAAGATTTATTGGCTTTGAGTCAAATTTGACCCTTTTTTGGGCAAGCAGCAAAAAAAAAAAAAGAAAATAAGAAACCACATAGAGTAAATTTATTTTCATTTTTATTTATGCACTCTTGTGCTTGACCCATCGTGTCGTCTTGTATTGTGATGTATGTATGAGTATATACCATCTGTAGGAGGGAGTGGGTAACATAAAATGTGACAGGAAGTCGTTTCAGAGTTCCTGTTTTTAGTGAGTTTGCCGCAAATGTACTTCCGAATTAAGATTGATTTGGTACAAAATGGAAATCAATTTTACAATATCTTTTTGAACTGGGTTTTCCTATAGACATACATTTTTTAACGTGTTTTGTACTACAACTAACAATCATTATGCTTTATGCTATCGGTTAACAAATGAAATACAAGTGTCAAAAAATTCGTTATGATAGGCAGCATTAAAACCTGTCCCAGTAGTTTACACAATATGAATTGATTAGATAACATTGAAGATACACAAATATTATGCTGTATTGCTTGTTTGGAAAGCCCAAAGCGTTATGCAAATATTATTCCAAAATAGCGACCTTCAATTATCGGATACCAAAAGTCTGGTTATTTACAAAACAACTGCGTGGGCATGGTATCAACCCCCATTCAATAGTTCCAAAAATGGTTATCTCAGTCAAGATTATATCAGCAAGTTACCAATTTTGAGTCATTCTCGTTAGAACGTAAATATTATTGTACGCCAAACGAGCGAAACGTGACTTTTTTCGTGGTGGGCTAATCGCAGAGCGATAACTTTGGCCAATGGAAATTTGACAATGCACCTCTTCAATTCCTTTTGGTCCGATTAGCAACTGAACGAAATATTTTTACCCCTGATACTTCTAATCAGCATAACTACGATTGGTATTTAACAAGCTGTTGGAGACCCAACGTCCAGTATTTAGATAAATCGCGTTCAGCATGAAGTTGCGTTCTGAGTTGGGTCTCTTAGTGTGTCTTTTCTCATTTGCTGTTGGTCAAGGTCCATTGGTGGACACCGAATTGGGTCAGATTCAGGGTTCGACTTTGACGACTGTGAATGATCGTTTAATTAATGCTTTCCGTGGAATTCGGTATGCACAAGCGCCTGTTAATGAAAATCGATTCAAAGCTCCGGTTGCGGTGCCTGCGTGGGGTGCAAATATCCTCGATGCTACGAAAGACGGATATCTGTGTCCCCAGCCATATGTTGCCACTGAGCTTATGTCCGAAGATTGCTTGTTTTTGAATGTATACACTCCTGATTTAAAAGGAAGTAGAGCTGTGATGGTTTACATTCACGGCGGAGCCAATGTACTTGGCAGCAGTCATAGTCAATACGAAGCCGGACCAGAATACCTATTGGACTACGATATTGTGTTGGTCACCATGAACTATAGACTCGGAGCATTGGGATTTCTTAGCACCGGCACGGAGGAAGCTCCTGGAAACTATGGATACCTTGATCAGGTGATGGCTTTGCAGTGGGTTCACAATCACATCTCTAATTTTGGCGGAAATCCCGAATCGGTGACAATATTTGGTCTTAGTGCAGGAGGAATGGCAGTAACACTTCATTTGGCTTCGCCACTGTCGAAAGGGCTATTCCACAAAGCAATTGCTATGAGTGGGTCCGCGACAAATCATTTCGAAATCGATAACGTCAGTTGGACTACGAAATTGGCTAGATATACCTCCTGTCCGATGTACAACCCTAAGGATGTTGTGGATTGCTTGAGGGCAGTTTCATGGCAGACTATAATTGACGTATGCAGTACCTGGGAGCCTTATGGTTTTACCAACATGAAGTGGAACTATGCAATCGATGGGCACTTCCTTTTGGATACCCCAACGAATGTCTTTGCTGAAGGAAATTTCAGCAAAGTCCCAATCCTGACAGGAATTACGAAGGATGAATTGACCTATTCTATTTACCGTAAAGAATATTCTATTCAAAAGAGTTTTTTTTATTATTTTTTTTTCTTATTTCAGATCAAGAAGATAACGAAAATTTGCTGAATGATATCAGTGTGAACTTTGATAAGTATGCTCCGGAGATTTTCCTTTATAACGGCCTCGAGTGTAGCTCAGAGAGCACAAGCGATAAAATTCAAAAGTTTTATTTGAACGACACAAAGATTCAGGACCAACCACTGAGCAATTTCGGTGATATATTTTCTGACGCTATAATCGGTCATGGCGTGCACAGGCTCGTGCAATTGGCCAGGCAACATGTGGACGTTTATTACTATCGCGTGGACTACCTTGGGCGATATAGTTTGTATAATGATGCTGATAACAAGCCAAGAGGTAAGATGACATCCTTCGGACATATAGATTCTATGATTTTTTTAATCCTTTAGGTGTTGGACATGCTGATGATATTCAATATCTTTTTAAGAGCATTTGGTTTAGCGGACAGATCGGTTTGGGAGATCCAGAAATGTTTATGATTGACCGCATTGCTGGCTGGTGGACATCGTTTGCCCAGACTGGGTATGAGCTAGCTATCAATTTGAGTTGAGTTGTTCTCATGTTGTTCTTTTTAGGGTTCCGAACGATATCTCTGAGATCAAGTGGCTGCCTTCCAATACAACAAATGTATATACAATGTTTAATGACAAAGACGTAAGGTTGGGCGATGCTCCATATTCAGAAAGATACAAGCAATGGGATAATATGTTCCCGATGAGAACGAGTTCCGGGGAGGTAATTAAGGTAGCTTGGATGCTGACAGCTGGTGCTGTGACACTTCACGTTTTTGCTAAAAATGTTTTGTAGGATTTAAGTTAGTGTTCATGAAAGTTTAAAGAATTTAATAAATTTAAGGACATAATTTAGTGGGATGTGGGAGAAGGTCTTTGTTGTTACGCTGAATGGGTACAGGAATCCATCAGGGATGCAATAGCGTCAAATGCATTACTATTATTTTGTATTTAGTGACAAACCTATCTTGGTTAGGTAGAGATGGTTGTAGATATACATAGTTAGCTACGGCAACACTTGGCCTAAGAGGATCCAATGAAATCATTGGATCTAAACACATACACTATAGCAGTAAGACTGCTAGTCACAAACACTATATGAGTGGTGAATTACTAAGCAATTTGTTTAATCTTATTTGTCCACGTTATTCTGCAGACTTCATTGGAAGTTTAAAGGGAATTAAAGGTCCTATTTAGATCAATTCCACCGCTAAAGGTTTATTTTCGGATAGGTAAGTGTTCGATTGTTTCCTGTTCAGTGCTAGAGTTATATGCCGATTTTAGGGGTGAAACTAATGGTATCGAAATTATTTTTCAGCACGTATACAGGGTACGCCATCTTTTGTGAATAATCCAACAAATAGAAGTCCAGGGGAGTCAAATCTCGAGATCAAGTCACAATTTTTTTTAGAACAATTTTCATTACAGAAACTGCATTGTTAGATTTGCAGTGTGGAATGGCGAACTATCTCGTTTAAGTCAGAAACCGTCCATATCTTGTTCAAACACTTGTGGGCAGACATTATGAGTCAACATCTATAGATCTCTGAAGTAAAATGGCCTAATGATGGTTTGGGCGCAAACAGCGACCCAAACTAACACATTTTGGTTTCATGGATGTCGTGTGAATTCGCTGTTCCCCAAAAGTGGCACTTTTGATTGTTAACGGATTCCTAAAGTGTGAAATTGTCTTTTTTGGTCAAATTTTGATTCAAAAAATCAAAGTCAGTGTCAACAATTCGAGCGACAGGCTGTATTCCAAGCGAGGAGAACGGTCTGTCGGCAATATGCTTTGAGTCAATTGTACTTTATATGGAAGCAAACACTTACAAAATGTGCGGCTAGGTGCTTCCACAGACGCCACACTGCGGAGCACGGTGACGATATGATACATGTGGGTAAGGGTTATCGGAATTAATTCTCTTACCACTTTAACTAGTTCTTGAGCGTTGATGAACGGTATGCAACTAGTAAGGAGACAGTTCCAGCGCAGCAGAGGAAGTGGCGACTGTAACTAACACCACCATCGGTATCATTGAAGCGGATTCGATACCAAATGGACTGTTTTTTTTTTTTTTTTTTAACCCGCTGGAGGCGATGGACTCTTTATGGATACTCGCAGCCCGTGCTACGAAGTTATGCCCGACTCCATGCTCTAGCATGTTTACGCCTCCCAAAACAACTGTCCTGTTGATCCCTACGGTACTGCCGATCAAGGCAATCCTTGCATTCCTTCGTAAGGGCAGGTTTTTGATTGCATTATGCTTGCGATGATGTTGTCGGCTATTACCTAAGCTTCTCTTTTTGAAAGCATGAAAACTATTAGGTTCCTTGGGGTTACCGCATTTCCAATCTCTCTTTCTAGAGTGTTTTTCGCAGGCTCATACTTTTTGCACTTTACAATGACGTGTTCCGCGTACCAAATGGACTTGTTTTGGGATAGTTATAATGCCTGCCTGAGTCTTTTGATCATAGGAAGAAACAGAGGCTCATGCTACTACACAGTGAAATGGGCTATAGAAATAAGACAACGAAGAAGAGACAAAGAAGTAATCGGTTAACAAATTTAGCACAGCGAGCTAGAAACATATCCCTGATAAAGTTCGAAGCAAACAGGTCCAGCTCTCGTACATATACACAGACAGACAGACAAACAGAACTGGAAGACCCTCTTTTTCGAGCTGCTTTATCTGCATATTGAAAATGTTACTGTTTTCACAAAAGCTAATCATAAACGTATAAATTAAAAGGTTACCTGTAGGTCATCTGTCGGTTCGAGTATCATATTTTTTTCGTCGCCAATGGATCTAACACCTTAGCTAGGTTGAGTTACAAATTATCTCTCCATATGTTATTATAGGTCAAAGTCAATATAGGACTGGAAAAACACCGGATCAACCAAGACGTCTTTTTATTCTCAGACAAGAAAACATTTTTTTCTTATTTTAACACACACCAACCGAGACACAATATGAAAAAAAAAAAAAATTGGGCAAGTGCGAGGAGGGCCGGACGTTTTATAATGTTATTAAATAGAAGGCAATATTATTCATATCCTGCATAGGGGCACCTAAATTTGGTTTCGATGTGTTCCACAGGAGTTGTAGCAGTGTTAGCAGTAAGCAAGCAGCCTAAAAAATCTATTTGAGTCTTGTTTATTTATATTTTACTATACTTTTGGATCCTCACTTCACGTCGCCGGTAAGTTTTTACGATACGTTACGAAGAGCATAGAAGTGGGGATATCCATCTATGTATATACCTTTTGGTGGTGGAATAGTTCTTCTTTTTCTTTTCAGGAGATCACCCTCCTTACGAAGTGTAGTGGAGTTGTTGTATATATATTTTTATTTTATTATATTTAAATTTAATCGGCCGTTTTTAATGTATTTTTCTTTGAAATTCAGTGTGAATATCGGGGGACTTAGTCTATCTTATTTGGAGGTGGAGGATTTTCGTATACCTTTTTGTGCGTTGTCCCTACAAACTGCGGATTAGAACACTTTTTTCTTATGTTTTATGATTTTTTTTTTATACATATGTACATATGCATGTGTATATAGTTTTCGGTTTTTGGATAAGATCTATCGGACATAAAATTTAAATCGACTGTCCTTAATCTTTATTGTGTCTTAAGGATTAGTTGTGGTAGGTCGTCTACTGATGAACCCAACCACCATATCAGGGCTATTTATAATATCTTCAAATTTCTTTAAGAAAATCAAATTGTTAGCTGAATTTGCTATTTTAATTCACGGTATCCGTCGGATAAAGAGTGCGTCTAGACTAGATGTGGTAGGTCGTTCACTAAAAAGCTCAACTACTACATCAGGGCGAAACGCTACGCTCGAGAGATTTTGCTATTTCAGTATTTGAGAGCCTAAAAGCACAAAACTTTTTGTAGAAACAGTTATGAAGCAGATAGCACACAATAGGTCTGTTCCCGTACTGACTAAAACTACGAAATTCTACGAAATTTTACGAAAGCGAATTCCTTGCTTTCTTTGGGCAGAGATATGAGTTCTGTCAAATGGTTGTGCTGGCAAGATGATTTGCTGTAAATCAATACAAAAAAATTCATTTTTTCAAATGTTTGGCAAGCTTTTTTGTTCAACAAAATTTTTGTTCAGAAAAAAATATTTCCTACATATATGGAGCCCTTGCAAAATTCTCTTTAATTTTATATGCCACATGATGGGGAACATAATAATTTTTTTTTGCCCTTCATACAAGGTGCCCAAAAAAGGGCCCAAATTAAATTTATTGCCGCCATCTTATGCGGGCTTGCACATTCCATAGCGAAAGTTTCAGCTCCCTATGTCTAACGGTTCAAAAGTTACAGGGCTGTGACAGACTGACGGACATACGGACAGACAGATACCGTATCAAACCCATAAGTGTTCCGTCTTTCCTTTTAAGGTCCGGAACACTAAAAATTATCTAATTTTTCTGTTTCGCTTGGTGTGTATTGAGAAGAAACTGAAACTGTGCAAGGAAATCAAAACTAGTGCAAAGGATAACAACAACAACCAATTTTTGCCTTTGAAAGACAACGATCCAGCTATTGACAACCAGACACGTTTTTCTGTCTTTTTGTCTTATCGTGTGCGTTGTTTGTTTTGTTCGGTGTGTGTTGCCCTTATGCAAGGCCATGTACATATTTTCGACAACCAGTCATGGTGCAAGAACAAGGACGAGACAAAGACCGATTTTTTGTCTGTATTCTTTAGTGTGTGTTCGGTCATAAGAGTCAATGGATTGTTGTTCAATAAGAAAACCCATTTCGATTGAGCCGGTGTGTTTTCAGCCTAAGACAAAAAAGGGGCGAACATGTGATATATCCCCTTCCTTCCTGTTATTATTAGCTTTTTTAATATTTTAAGTACCTAAGTCATCTTTTGCAAGAAGTGGTTGAAGAAATCAAATTAAACATTGTGTTTCGAAATGTATAAGGAACTCTTAGTTGATGTTGTCTAACTTATCGTGGTTTTATCAACTTCTTTATGTTGCTTAGTATACCCTTCAGCAACATCGTATTAGTTGTTAGTATCAAGTTAGTCTCTGCTGCTTATACTTTTCTATAATGAGGTGTTCGTTAGAAGTTGGTACATTTATGTAAGTGCCATTCAAGTTTTATAAGTACGCATTTATATCAACCACTCACCATTTGCAGCTTCATTAGAGATCTCTTAACTACAGTGTTTAATTATCCAAATATCATTGGAGCACTTTACTACGCGTCGCTACATATTCCAGTCGTAAAAATAATTTATATTTCTCGCGTTTCCATAGAGCAAATTCTGATACTTACAAATTTCGAACCAATATCGCATTTATTTTGCCAAAACAACCTTGCCTTGTCGTTAGATAACTCTTTTCCTGAGTTCCCGCAAAACGGATGATATTTAATATCTAAGCAAACACTTTTAATGTCTTTCGTTGCTACAGATAACATGTGAACCCCCCCATTTTGGCTGCAGCTATCGACTTAACTCTCCCACTTGTCTCTGTAAAACTGTAAAACTGAACCGACCTTCACCAGGATACACAGACTTTTGTAGGATACGACCAAGCCATTAAACTCAAATGCGGTTATTGTAAATGGCATCAGTGCTTCCGTTCACTGTTTGGTAGATATGATGTCGGCGCTACGCTACGGTTCGGTGGTGATGCTAATGATGTCAACGAAAGTTTCTAAACTGTTGCCACCCCAGTGCCGCCACTTCCGTTGTATAGTGTGCTGTTGATAGAGAATAAAGGTTTAACATTTTTGACGCACTGCTTCGTATGGCAGTACTCGGTGACTGTGTCACGGCTTTAATTGGAGTTAATTTGGAAAATTCAGAAAACCATCTGATATCGAACAGCAACAGAGAAGAATCAATCGACGGTTTTAATGGCTGAATTTACACTATTCGATCGATCGAAAAATGGAAATACTAGCACCGCACCGAGTCGATTAGCGTGAGCAAAATAAATTGAAATTTGTGGAATTGTGTTTCATGAGTTGTCGCGCTTGCTGGCACTTCGTGTTGACCGCCAATTACTTGCATAATTTATGGACGCCGATAAATCAGCACCCAGTTGTACAAGGCTGCAATCTGAAGGTCATTAAATAATGAGAAATGAAAGTAATCATGAAAAGTAATTCACGTCTTCGTCATTTGCTTTACGAGCGCGACATTTAACAATCCTTGAATAACAAAGAACATACATACAATGCCTTTTAGGCAATAATAAGGCAATAAAAATATTTGACCCGCGGAGATACTTTCACACTTGAGCAGGAAGCCTGCGGGGTTGGTATAATGATATTTCTCTTCGGTATATTTCGGGGAGTGTTGGGTAAGAAGTGCATTCAAGCGAATAAACGAATGTCTTTAGAATGAAATAAGAAGAGGGAAAAGAAATTACGAGAAAAAAAAAAAAAAAAAACGAGCCTAAAGAATATAATCCTTTTGAAGTATTCGCCCAGGACACTGGGTCAGCTGGCACAATGAAACGATTCCAACTTTTCTATTGCCAATAAAGCGTCAGACTTCTCTTTAACCCATTGGAATGTGAACTTCCTAATTTAATGATATGCAAAATGAGTTTTTGAAATGTCTTCATAACAATTAAAATGGGGTCTGCTCGGTGTGGCGAACTTTAAAAAGTTACCAATGAGTCTGAGGCAGTGCCGTTCTTGTAGTACATCTAAGACTTTTTTGCGAGCAATTAGAAGTCAGTTTGAGCTTTGGACAATTGGGAATATGATGTCATTAAATGTAAAGTATCCTTCTCAACACTGGATTTGGTGAAGAGCTATTAAAATGGTTTGCAAAGTCGTAAGCTAAGTAAATGAAACCATTGAGTTCAAATTTTCATATTTGAGACATTAAATCATTGTGTTTGAAAAGCTGCAGAGAACAGGATGAAATGGTTATTTAGGTCCTCAAATCTTGTCTATCTGTCTGTATGTTGAAGTTAACATCTGAACGTGGTACTATTTGAGGCGTTTCCATTTAAAATGTTAACTTTCCGATTTTAATATCTAGGTAATTGTATATTAAGACTTTAGGGTTTTCAGCGCCAAGGTAGGAAGGAACATCCTTTTTATTTATTTTATTTTATTTTCCAGTCTAGTCATCGTGTTTAATGTACTGAAGGAATACATTTCATGTCGACGATTAATGTCAATATCGAAATGATATTGCTTAGCCATCGCCCCCCTAAAACTGTCCGGTTGCCCCCTACGGTACCGCCGATCAAGGCATTCTTTCGTAGGGGCAGGTTTTTGACGTCATGTCTTCTTCGTTATGTTGCAGGGCTCTGTTGTTCTTGGACTCTTTGTGTTTGGTTTTCCAGCCGTAGCTCCTGTACTATGCTTGCAATAATGTTGTTGGCAATTACCCAAGCTACTCTTCTTGAGAACATGAAACCTATTAGGTGCATTTCCAATCTCTCGTTCTAGGATGTTTCTCGCAGACTCATATTGTTTGTACTCTACAAGGACGTATTTCGCGTTTTGGACGTTTCGCTTCACAGTGCCGGCAGAAAGGATCATCTGCGATATTGTATTTGTGAGTGTATTCCCGAAACTTCCATGTCCTGTTTGGAATTGAGTGAGGTAGAAGTTTACCTCCCCGTGTTTTCTTGTAGTCCACTCTTCGATATTTGGCAGCAGTTTGCTCCATCGTCGTTGCCATTCTACTTTTGCAGTCGGTCTGATTGTGCTCTTTTCCTTGTTGTCGCTATTCTGTATGCTACTATTCTGACCTCCAGGTTGATACGCATTCGGGCTGCTATTACATTTATTGCATCCCCCGATACTGTCCTATATGCGGAGCATATTCTTCTGTGTACCGAATTTATCCCCCTCATGTATGAGTAGCCGATTCCCACATGGGAGCTGCATACATGAGGATTGACTTGCTAACTGTCGCAAGTAGGCTTCTTATAGGCTGCTTTGGTCCTCCAATATTGGGCATTAGCCTGGATATTGCTGCAACCACCCGATTGGCCTTTATGCTTGTGTAAGCTAGGTGTTCTCTAAAGTTTAGCCTATGGTCAAGCAGCACTCCCAGGTACTTCATGTAAGGTTTCGACTCGATAGCCTGTTCGCCTACCTCTATTGTCAGGGGCTCAACTTTCTTGCGGCTGCTTATGAGGACGTCCTCCGTTTTATGTTCTGTCAGTTCCAGGTCTGATGAACGACACTGATCCCTGTGGTATTCCTCCTGTAATTTTATATGTTTTAGGCCCGTCTTCCGTATCATAGTGGGGTGTCCTATCTTCAATGTAGTTCGTTATTATTCGGCGCAGATAGTTAGGGACGCACATGTCCCTCAACGCTCTCATAATGCAGCTCCATTTGGCAGAGTTGAAGGCATCCTTTACGTCGAGGATCCTCCTTTCCATCTGGTCCCCGATATGGCTTCGGGTGCTATCTTACAAACTGCTTGTATTGCATGGGTTGTGCCTCGTTTGTTTCTAAAACCGTATTGTAGGTTGGACAGTTCATTTTCTCCTTCGGTGTACTGGTCCAGTCTGTCGCGGATTATTTTCTCTAGTACTTTTCCTATTGTCTCTGGCATGCACAGTGGTCTATATGAAGACGGTAGCTCTGGAGGCTTGTCACCTTTTGGAATTAATACCAATCTCTGTCATTTCCATTGTAAGTGAAACTTTCCTTCTATCAGACAAGCTGTATAGAGGTTAGCAAAAGCCTATGGTTGGACTTTAATGGCCTTTTTTAGGACGAAGTTAGGGATGCCATCCATTCCAGGAGCCTTGTTATTCTTGATTGAATCCACTAAGTTAAGGACTTCTACAGTTCGGTGATGGGTGTCAGGTACCATCTGTAATTGGAGATATTATTCGACCCCAACTTTAATCACACAGTGGTGCGGATGTAGTTTTTTTCTTTTTCTGCTTTCTAATATTGCTTGGGTCTAGCTGGTTCGCCGTTGTAGTAGGTGCAGAATCGGCACTGGTCTTTTTCGCTATAGGATCTTAGTCCACGGCCCAAAGAAGAACCAAAATAAAAAAGACTAACGTTTTAAAGTTCATAATTTATTTATTTAGTCAGCGGTTAAAAGTATTGCAGTTACGCCAGTTAGAATTAGATTATCTAATACTTTGCAGTAAGTACAACTCGTCTTTCGTACCAGTATGATGCAAAAGGAAGTGCAACCATTTTGATGGAAACGGCATAAATTCTTGTTCTTAAGTTCTAGCCACTATTCGATCCTGGCCACTGTTTCAATCGTAGTGGACTCTATTCGTGGATATGCTTGGCCACGGTAACCACTGCAATATCGTTAGTAGTGGTATGTTTCCCGAGGGAGGTCCAAGGACTGACATCTGTGAGACGCCATCCTCATGACTACCTGCAGTAAGTAGTGTGTTCTATGTTAAACAGTTAAAAATAACTTAACTTCTAGAGTTAGTACTTCTTCTCATATTTTCTCCTCAGTATTATTTGAAAAGTTGTATCTCTGACTGGTCATCTGATAAAGGTCGCCTATATATTAAGTAGATTACTTACTTACTTACTTGCAGCTCTCCTCAACTCTTTGCCAGTTGGCATGCTTCCTTCTCAACTGTTCTGCGGCCCGTTGACCTAGGACCGCTACGTTTTCTGCCATCATGAATAAGCGGTTACCATTGCATCAAGCTATTGAACTATCACTCTTTCGGAGAGTCGTTTGGTTGTGCCTATAGGTTCATGGGCTGGTCTCAACTTCCGAATTTTCTTCTACGGACACTTCAATTCCAGATACGATAGCCAGATAGCCCTATCCGAGGCATTGTGTCGGTTTCTGTAGCGCGCTGGTTTCGGTAGCCCGGATTGCTGGCTCAGGTTACTTAGTTTAGGTATAAGACCCTAGAAAATCTCGCTTATTTATTTTTACATGGAGTTGCGCGGGAACCAAGAGGTGCTAAAGCAAGCACTACATTACGAGTTTGGACAGTCAGTAGTTCCCCGATCAATCGCTATGCAGGTCCCCAGGTAAGGTAGATGTATGGTAGCGTTGCCTTGTGATGAGAATCACTGTAAGAAAAATATTCGCCAGATAGTGATATGAATTCTAGGAGGCCCGTCAGCTGAACGTTGCAAAAGTCCTCAAGCTCCTAGAAGAAATGACTACCAAGAGTTCTAATTTTTCTGCCGCATAGGCAGGATAATCACACAACAGTTGACGAATAGATTCGACTTCTTTTTTGTCCCTAAAACTTCTACAATAATGATTATGCAGCATACCGAGTTGCTTCGCGTGGAGGTCATAATGGCCGGATATTGTTCCAAAAACGACCCGTGCGTTATAACGACAGAGTTTAAACAGAGTTGATGATCTCTTTTGCTAAAGGCCGGCCATAGCGTTACGCATGTCTCTAGATTCGCCCAATGCTAGTTGGTATAGCTAGTTGATGTTGTCCTTAAAGCTGTGGAGACTACAGTTGACCTCGACTAGAGATGTGTTTGCTCTGCATCGTACACGATGCAAATTCCTGTACAGACTGTCTGCGTGAAGGTTAGCTTTTACTTGTTTTCGTAGTTTGTCGAAGTAGTCATAAAACAAAAATACTGGACATACTGGATGATTTTTTAAATGAACATGTGAAAGCTGTCCAAAATTTAGTTGATTTGACAAAATGAAAATATATCTCTTATCATTTTTACTAGGTGCAGTTGCATATTATATAGCCTTGTAGTTTATAGAATCGCGACTATTTCATAACTTACGCATGCTTCATCGGCATGAAGGAAAATTGAAAACTTTACCATTCATTCACCGACTCTATCAAACCAGGAGTGTTGGCAATCCATCTACATAGTTTGATATACTCTTACGCTATGAGATGACACTCTATATATACTTCTTCCCCTATTGCCGTCGATATTTTGCAAAAAAAAAGACCTAAAAAAGTACCTAAGTTTTTCCCTTGACAGAATTCAACAAAAGCCGCTACGTAAAGAAGTCAAACCCTTATAAGTTCCGCCTCTTTTAATCGAGAGACAGATAAAAAAAAACAGACCACGTGCAAGGCACTTCAAGAGGACAAGAAATGATGCTAAATCAATTAAAAAGCTCCACCAAGGTCAAATTCAGGTCCACTTTTATGTTTTCATTCATTTTCCTTTTTTTTTTTCAACTTGAATTGATATTGAAAAATCTCGACGACAAGAACTTGGCAATGGCACAACAGTTTTGAAGTGCCCAGAAGCACTGAATGTTCGCCATTTACCCCACATCCGTAGTGTGAGAGATTAAACGAATGAAGATCTATTTAAATAGATACATACTTGCGAATGAAAACAATAAAGTTGTAACAAAATAAGAAAAAATAAATAGAAAATTCCTCCACTGAGCCTGTCCTCGGAGAAAAATAGGAAGGAAAAGATAATCGAACCAACAACGCCACTACGGAACCTTAATTAACTATGAAAAACGATTTTCCATCCTATGAACTGTGTGGCTTAACTTTAGCGAAGTGTTGAAGTGAAATGAATTCCCCATGGAAAATCGAGAAAATTATATTGTATAGTAGAGGCTTAAGCTCGTTTACCGATTACGCAAGTTGTATCTCGAAGGACTAGTTGGCGGCGGCGGCGGCGGTCGACAACGATGCCAACGTCTGCCATAAAATCTCCCTCAAAATGCAGTGAAGAAGTGAATTAAATTGTGGTCCTGCGAAAATTGGTTCAAGGGAGATGAACTTTAAAATGAAAATTCAAAGCCTGAAGTCACGACAGGATGCTGAAAACTAGTGAATGGGATTTGAATTTTGTTCCTTTTTTTAATATTAAAGAAGTACAACAAAGTGAAATAACCTGTGGAAGGTAAAAAGTGTAAAATAATTGGAAGTCTAGAGCGTAATTATGTAGAACACTTTTTTGGTTTTTGGTTTATGAAATGTTGAATTGATCGATTATTTTTGTATTGTCTGCACAAAAAGGAAAGAAATTAATCAAAGGTGTTAAATGACATAGCGTAACTAAGTCTTATTATGGGGAGCTTCCGGCGCAAAGAGATCTGCTTCGTGTAAATAGTCCCTTTCCTAAGCAAGGAACTAAAGAATCTCAAATGAACAAATCAGGAAGATTTTGAGTTAGAGCTCATTTTACGGTGCATTTCCCAGCGCAGGGTACTAGTACACATTCACTACTATAGGCGTGTTTTGTTGAGAAATTTATCCACAGTTAAGTGAACTTTAGCAGGCAGAACAAAAAAGAAAAACCTGTTTACTGAAGAAAACTTCACCTTTTGACTTTTTATCTAAAGTCAGTTCCACTAAAGGTAAATAACTTAGTTTTTAGTACTTAGATCGCGGTATTCTCACCAAAATTTTGTAACATTTTTTGGAAAAAAAATTCGAAGGTTAAGAAGAATAATAAGTAAGTACATTTAAAACCAAAGGCTCTTAGTCTGGAGTAATAAAATAAAGTAACAGCAATGAAACTCTTCCAACTAAATTTATAGCAAACGGTACCGAAAAAAGAAAACAGTTTAGGAGCCATTTTCAGACCGAAAAATGTATGATCTTTTTACAAAAATATTAAATTTTTTTTTTGAAGAATTTCGAACAAATATTCCTGAACAAAATAAGATCAAGAGCATGAAAATCTCTCAATAGAGCCAACGTACTCAGAGACCGAACCCAATTGACCCATTGTTTTTTTTTTTTAAAAAAGGCGAATAAAACGGGTATTTGTGGCCCAATTTTATAAGTGGTGCAAAGTGCTTTGACAAAATATTTTTTTGGACCTAAAATATTGGGTCCAATCAACACAATATTTTTTTTGGGTAAGTAAGTAATTAGTAGAAAAAAACCCTCTACTTTTAAAGCTCCTAGTTGTAATATTCGTTCATCAAATATGTGTGTACATGCTTACATATATATGTAAATATGTATATCATCGTTTTTATTTTTATCCTAAAATTTTAAATGCAGATTGTCATAGCTTAAAATATTGTGTAGAGAGACCTAACATTTCACCCAAAAAAATTAAAAGCCTGTTTTACCCATTTTCGATGGCCTAAAAAATATTGGGTCCATTAAATCGATTTATTTTGACCAGAAATAATATTGGGTAAAAATGAACTTTTTTGTTTTCGCTAGAAAAATAAATGTTCAACTCAACCAGTTTCCATCTGCTATGGAAGGTTAAAATAACTATTTAATTTGGCAACTTATGTTATGTGGCTAAAAATACTAATTTTATTTGGCCCCTTTTCAAAATGGGTTAAGTTTTTAAAGGCATTACAGATGTACTTCTTTTAAATTTACAACCTTAATTACTGCTGGCCTTTTTTGCAGAAAAAATCGAAATACCCGGTATTTTCGATCCCTGAACATACTTGATTGTACAAAAAAAAAAAAATACTTCGGTAGTCAGAAAAAATTTACAGTTTAAAATAAGGCTAGAAAGAAAATGTCAATTATAGTTCAAATTGTGACCCTGACTTGCTCAGACATGAGGTTCGAAGCAAATCGATCCAGTCCAGGTAGATAGACTGACAGAAATTTCAGACCTAGTTTTTCGAGCTTCTCCATCATCGTGGTGTACAAAGTGATGTAAATCCTTTCATGTTTCGACAAATAAAGTGTCCAGGCGGCCGATTAAAAACATTCGAAAATGATGCTGAATAGTACATACATTTTTGAAATCAATTTCCATCAGACATTATTAAGACGTGAGTCTTTTTATCATACGTAGACGAACTAAATTAGACAGTCAACTTCTAGTCGTTTGACAGTTTCGACCCCACAGGCTAAAAGCCACCCAAAAACGCATTTGTATTTTTAAATTTCATTTAAGTGCAGTTTTCTTGGACTCGTAGATGCTGTTAGCTGGAATCATAACCTTTAAAAAATATTTTGGTCAATAGGAAAGAATGAAGCAGCGCAATATATATACAATTAGGTTTTGGTAACACGCAAGTTCACATCTACATGTTCACAAATTGGACAATTTATGCTCTGCCTATTTTAGGGAATATGTGAGCAGGGGGATATGTAAATTGACTGTCTAATCTAATTTGTCTATGCTTTTAATGATGATTTGTCAAAGTACCCTGAATAAAAGTGTCACTCCTGCCAAATTTGACAGTTTTTCCCTTCTGAGAGTTCTATCACTCCACAAAACAATAACTCCCTATATTTACTAGTATAAATTTGTAAATATATGTAATATAAACTGAAATACTAAAACATCTTAAGTTTGCAAATACGGTAACTCAGTCTACACTTAGGTATCAGTTCACATTGTTCCCAATAAGTTCTCTTAACCCTTGAGGGACAAGGCAAACTTCTCAAATTATATTGTTAAGAGTTTTCTTCGTAAATGTAAACACCTGAGAACAATACGGAAATACTTGTACATTTGGGAATTTTCTCAGAAAAAAAAAATAATAATATTCGGAAATTGGATTCCTCAACTGAATTCATAGTTGCTGGGAGAGCTTTCTTTTATTTACATACATATATACATGACACAAATACATACGATTCCAGGAAATTTGCTTCTCTTGTAAAAGCAGACATTTTCTTTAAATGTTACATTTGACATTAACATGCAATGTTTTACATGACGGATCATGTCATCCTGTCAACGTTTTACATGTCATTTCAAAGGAGTGTAACGTGGCATTTTATTATAAATTGCATAAAATAATAAAGTGCATGAAACTTTTTGATTCATGTAGATTGTAAAAAAATTAAACAAGCATTATTTTTGTAAGGAGCACAGAGACTGAAATTAGGAAATTCACACTCTAAATCAATTCTCCTTATTACACTTTATTTTGTGTTGATTTATTTAAAATCGCTGTCCTACGGCAGACTTTTATCTTTCTACTGTGCTTTTAGAAATGGGTCTGCTTCGTTATCTTACTCCTTAGTATACGGACAGAGGGTATATTCATAGACATAGAAAAAGGTTATTGAGTACAATCGGATCGAATTTCCTTGTGCGTTTTTGAACGCTACCATTTTGCAGATTGGGAGCAATAAAGATTTTCTGCAGTTGAAATTATTTCTCTAACTTAACTTGCACGGCACTGATAATACATTGACATTTATAAACAAGAGGTAGGGTAGGGCGGGGCTAGTTGGGCCACGGGGCAAGTAGGTTCACGCGAGTTACTTAAGAACCATAAGTACTACACAATTAAGACTAAGCATGATGCACTCATTCCATTGTAAAATTTTAAATGCATTATATCAGCAGACAGGTACTAACATGCATTTGTTGATTTTTGAGTGCAAAATTTAAAAGACATTATTTATTGGTTTTATTATTTTAGTCGTGAAAAAGTCCAAATCGGAAGTTAAGGTGCAATATTTTCAGAAGTCCCGTTATTGTAATCTTGTATTCCGCATAAAAAAAAAATACACAAAAGTGGAAGAAGACCGAACCTCCGGTACAAAGACCAAGCTGTCGCGGATGCCAGAAAACTTGGTCTTCACAGCTGGAAGCAGCGTGCTCGGGACCGCAGAGGATGGAAGGCAACGATGTCTCAGGCAGGGACTCTACAAGGGTCGGGAGCCCTTTAAGTAAGAAAGTAAGCAATTTGTTTATCAAAGTAGTTGTGGGGTAAGTTGGGATAGGTGGAACAAGTCGGCTTCCTGAACTAGAAAATACATGATACAATTTTTCTGTATATACATACATACTTTTGGCTAAATTAACTATGCTTTTGTGTTATGCTTTTAAATGTTTTTTGCTTTAACGAGTTTTTATTGTTACACTTTTTTGAAAACATTTAAAACTGACTGGATACTACCATCCATGAAATATACCTAGCTTTCTTTCGAATTCTTTTTATAATTTATAATATGCTTTGAATAGAATTCTGTTAGAGTTCTGGCTTTTTGATCTTTATGGAATTCATTTTTCAACTTTTTAACAGTTGGCCAAACATACTTCACACGTTGGCCTCGTTAGTGGGGCAAGTTGAATCACTCGTATATTCTGTTATTATATATCTTTAGTTTTTCTGAATGACATAAAAAAGTCAATTGTTTATTCTTTCCATTGGTCTTAGCTTCATAGGTTGTATTATGAGTACATATTTTGATATTTATGAGACCACAAACAAAATCATGTTCAACTAGGCCCGCCCTACCCTACTGCAGTTCGCCTAGATTAGTTCAATTATAAATCTGCCTCTATGAACGCGTGTATGCAGTTCTTTGTTAGTATGATATTTATGAAAATTCACGCAACATCTGTATTCATGCTAAGATCTTCTTTCATCATTCTATGATCTACATCTGATTCTGAATTTAGTTCAAAGAGGAACATTGATTGTCGATTAGAAGCCGATTATGAGTTATGCAAGTAAGTTTTTCTGCAGTACCTGGTTCAGACCTAGGGGAAAAACGAAAAAGCGATCCCTACAAAAAAGCTGTATAGCTCTATTGGCGGTTAGAGCCTGTATAAAGCCTGGTTTGGAGAATCAAGAAACCTTAGCATAGGATCCGCAGTGGATCTGAGAAGCTATTTGTTTTACAACAGAAAAGAAGGCTTTTGAAAAATGTGGACATTTTCTCTAAGTAGGCTGGATTGGCTGACTGCAGTGGGAGCAGCCACACTTGCCAAAAAAGGGTCATTGTGATGCCGACCGGTTCGAATATCCTCAGTTTATCCATTAAAAACCAGCAGGAGTTTTTTATGAGGCAATGATGCAGTGTCCCGTTATGACACCTAAAGTGGTACTAATATGGGACTTATTTGGCTTTGTTAGGTTATGGGGCCAATTGAGACCTAGCATGGGCCAGATTTGCTTTGTAATAGAACAAGTGGTATAGTTCGACCACTTGCGATTAGAAGCGTTGATCGCATTATGTTTGATTAAATGTCCACATGTAGCACGAAAATCGAAAGAGTTGTGCCATGCCTGGCAAGTTCAATGGCCACATCTTTTCTAAGATGTACAGAATATAGAAACCGTGTTGATATTGCAAGAATTCTTTCGATCATTATATAAGGCTTAACGCTCACTACCGCAGCTGCAATATTGCCCACAAGCAAGAAAGAATCATACACTTCCTCTGTAAATGTCCAACAGCGCACTCTAGGTAAACCATTTCTTGATACCCCAATAGAGTAGCGGATATACGCGTTGGGAACTTTATTAATTTTCTCAATGCAACGGGGTGGGCTTAAATGATCATTACTCGGCTAAGGTTCGCTGCATTTGTATGTAGATACTACAAAAAAGCTTGCAAATTAAGTAAAACTGTGTTTTTGGTAAGCAGTGCCTTGGTGAGACCGATAATACTAATTCGCTGCTACCTATTATTCTACCATAATTATTGTTTTCTATCACCAAATAGTCTTTAAACTCTACAGCGATTCTTGGCGACTTTGTGAATTCATCCAAATTTTATAGAATACGTAGGGTGTAGTGCTAATGACCTGAGTTTTAAATACCACTACATAAGTTCTTTGCAGTGTCTTATATACAATTAATACTTTGTACAGTAGATATCATATGGAGCTTATGGATTCGAACTGCACAAGGATTCGTGGTATGACTAATTATCTACAATCTTTATACTAACTAGAACCACATGACAAATTGAAATGAATTAAAACTAGTAAAGTCTAACTGTGACATCATAGCTAATCAAAACAGATTAGAAACATTAATCATAAAGCGATAGACCCAAAATCATGATAAACAAACTCACAAACAGTAAAATTTAATAAGAAAAGATAAAATCAGCATATTTACCCTGATAAACAGCTCCACAGTGGTTGCTATTTAAGAGTCAAACACTTGACAATGTTCAGTATTTCTGAAGATCACGAAAGCAATGGAACCTTTGCTTAAATTCGGTGTTGGTTTGTGCCTTTTGGCACTAGTAAGTGCTCAAACCGATCCGACGGTTGAGATTTCTCTGGGTACCATCAAAGGGTCCATACTAAAAACGGAAAAGGGATTGGACATAAGTGCATTTCGAGGTATAAGATACGCGCAAGCACCAGTCTCGGAGAAACGATTTAAAGCTCCCGTTGCTGTCACCCAATGGGAAGGAGTGTTAGACGCCACGAAAGATGGATTCCTCTGTCCCCAAGTAGGAAAGGATATCGCGTTGCTTTCAGAAGACTGCTTAGTTTTGAATGTGTACTCTCGAGACTTAATTGCCCATAAGCCAGTGATAGTTTACATTCATGGTGGTGCCAACATGCGTGGAGGTAGTCACAGTGAGCTCGAAGCTGGACCTGAGTTCCTAATGGATAGTGAAATAGTTCTGGTTACAATCAATTATCGCTTGGGTGCACTCGGATTCCTTAGTACCCGCACGCCAGAGGCACCTGGAAACTACGGCTACTTGGATCAAGTAATGGCACTGCAGTGGGTCCAGGATCACATTTCAAAGTTTGGTGGAAATAAAGGATCCGTAACGATTCTCGGCTTGAGTGCAGGAGCAATGGCTGTTACTCTCCATATGAGTTCTCCTCTCTCGAATGGCTTGTTTCATAATGCGATCGCTATGAGTGGATCAACAACAAACCATTATGACATTGATAATTTGCATTGGACAACACTCCTTGCCAGGCAGACATCATGCCCGATGTACAATCCCGAGGACGTCCTCAGCTGCCTCAGACAAGTGCCATGGGAGACGATTATTAAGGTCTGCGATACATGGGAACCATACAACTTTATAAATATGAAATGGAACTACGAAATCGATGGACACTTTTTGAATGACACACCTACTAATATATTCAGTCGCGGGGATTTCGTTAAAGTGCCCATTCTCACTGGAATTACCAAGGATGAGCTCACCTATATGGTTTATCGTAAGTTTTAGAGGATATATCGTAAGATTTGAAAAGTTCTCACATTCATTGTACTGATAGGTCAAGAAGGGAACACTGGCCTTTTTAATGACATAAGTTTGAATTTTGGCAAATACGGACCCGAACTTTTCATGTACGAGCGTGAGTGCAGCTTTGAAAAGGACGAGAAAATCCAGGCATTTTACTTGGGAAACAAGACAATCAACGACCAAAACATCACTAACTTTGGCGAAATTTTCTCAGATTCCATCATTAATCATGGCGTACATAGATTGGTGAATTTGGCCAGAAAATACGTTGATGTGTTTTACTACCGTTTTGACTATGCCGGTCGATATGGCCTCTACGATGATGAGAACAATAAACCAAGGGGTGAGTTTTTAGCTAATGATTTAGAAGTTCCACTATCTATAACGATTTTATTTTTTATTCAAAAAGGAATTGGCCACGCCGATGATATTCAGTATGTCTTCAAGAGCAAGTGGTTCAAAGGCCAAATTGGTTTAGCAGATCCAGAAAGGTTCATGGTTGAGCGTCTTGTGGGATGGTTTTCATCATTTGCACTAAACGGGTTAGTATTTCTCTTTGGAAAGTTACTCGCGTATGTTTATAAAATATTTTATTTGGACAGGTCACCAGAAGATATAAACGATGTTAAATGGTTGCCTTCTAACAGCTCGAATGTGTATACTTTGTACAATGGCAATGATGTGAAATTAGGTGACGCGCCGTACACGGAGAGATTAGGCCTTTGGGATGATCTCTATCCCGTGGAGAAAAGTGGCAGCATCACTATTTATGCTACCAGCATGCTGACACTTGTGACAGTATTATTTCATGTTTTTGTTAAATATTTTTAAAATATTTTAATTAAAACAAATAAAAAAATGTGCACGACTGGGTCGTACGTACTTGCACTTACATATATGCTGGTAGTTGGAAATGAATTAAAAAAAAAAATTGCAATAGATTTTTGAAAAAAAATTTTTTTAATTTTGTATAAGTTTAAATGGCATATATTATTAAACATTTAATCTTGCCCACATTTCAATTTTGATGGAAATCCATTGAGTTTTAGCCGAGAAATAGCCATATTTCTAAAACCAGTTAATAAGAAAAGTACCGTTATACGTATTTTTAGCCAAAAACGTGGTACGCCATCTTATAGCATTTGCCCAGACTAACTCGAATATGAAATTTAATCAAAATCGTTAGAGCCGTTTTCGAGAAAATCATGTTTTTGTAAAATTGGCCTTAAGTAAAGTACCGTTAATAATAGGGCTAGAACTAAAATTCGAATTTCCCCTCTGGAGAATACACAACAGACCCCAGATATGAAGTTTGAAGGAAATCGGTCCACCCGTTTGGGCTGTAGTCGAGCGTACATACATACAGAGTGACGGACAGACAGACAGACAGACAGACAGACAGAATCGGCAGACCCACTTTTTCGAGCTTCTCTATCATCGTAATGTCAGAATTCATTGTTATCTCGAGTTCGAATTTTTGCACGAATCCAATACTTGCCCTATATTATAGGTGCAAGTAAAAATTTAAATCTATTTTATGTCTCTGAGTAGTATGTTCTTAAATCATTGTGGTGGTACATGGTTTTGAATTGTAAAGAACCTATGCTTTATGAAGTCAGTGAAGGCAGAAAACATTAATGCCACTACAGAAAAGAAATAAGGCCCGGCAATGGTCACACAATTTAGTAAAAGATTATATACATCCACGATAAGTTTAAGTGTTACTCACAAGCACACCAAAAAGCACAGGCGAACCCCCCTTTATAGTATAAGATAATGAATAATTAATAATAGAAAAATGTTTTTTCTTAATCAAAAACTCAGATATAACTAATTCGAAATAAAAGGAAACCATTATCGCTGATCTATCTAAAAAGTTACTATCAGCAGCCAAGTTATTAAGAAAACTCATTACTCTTATTGCTGGCAATGTTTTTGCCAGCATAGTGAAGAGTTTGCTATCTTTTCCTAGAGTCCAGCTTCCACAGAGTATGCAAATAGTTTAATTTTGACTTCATTTGAAAAGGCTCCAGTCAATACCGGGCATATGGGAACAAAGGTTAACTCGAACAATGCCAATCTGAAAGTCTCGATAAGTGCCTTCAAATAAGTATCTGTACAGGAAATAATTGCTTATAAAGCACACAAATCTGAGGAAAACCGAAAGAAGCCAGAAAAGACTGCAATGCGCATTCATTATAAATTCTATGATATCCCAAAGTTAGTAAGAATTTTTGGCCATTCGTCAAAAACATTAAGAACTCTGCCTCATCTGCCATCTCTACGCTCATTTACAATGACATTGCAGTTGTCAGCTCCTTAGACAAAGCCAATCTGCTTGCTGCACACTTCGCAGCAAACTCCACTCTGAAGGATAGTACTATGTCTGTCCCTGTGCTTGAGAGCGTCGAATTTTCTATGGGACGAATCCACTTTTGCACTCGCTATAGTTCTGAAGAGGTGTTCTTCCACCTGGCAAAACCTCTGCGTAAGCTTTTCTGTCTGTCCTACTATGGCTCTTTCGGAGTAGATGAAAAACAGCAGTTGTCCAGCCTGTCCCTATAAAAGGCAAATCCTCCTCTCCGACCCATTGCACTTACATGCGTCCCTTCTTTCCAAGGTCATGGAAACGCTGATAAATCGTCAGCTCATGAAATATCTTGATTCACGAAAACTCCTCAATGATCGGCAGTACGGTTTTCGTAGCTACAGCTCCACTGGTGATTTGATGGCATATCTCACCGAGAAGTGGAACCAATCTCTTCATCACTTTGGCTAAACAAAGGTAGTTGCCCTCGATATTTCTAAGGCATTTGACAGAGTTTGGCATCAGGCATCTTTTGTCGAAAATGCGTGCATGTGGTATCGGCGTGTCTCTTCTTCAATGAATTAGAAATTATCTTTCGGGGGGTTCAATAAAAGTTGTAATAGATGGCTTCAAGTTTGGTATCCACCACAATAAATGGTGGTGTTACCCAGGGCTCAGTTCTGATTTCGATTCTCTTTCTTATTTTCTTCTCTGAAACATCTAATCCAATCCATTCCTTCGCTGATGACGTAGCCCCCAGTTTTTCATATTCACTTCGGCCGTGAAAGAGGAACGGCAACTTATGTTAAACTCATTAAATTCCGATCTTGACAGTATAATTAAATGGGGTTCAACCAACTGAGTGGAATTTAATGCATCTAAAACGCATACTGTCTCCTGTCACTCAAGCGAAACCAAAACCCCCAACCACTATCCATGGGTGGTACTTGCATCGCGAAAACCGAAAGACTTTTTGTCTAAGATTCCTTAAGCGGTGCAAGAAATATTTTACCCCCTACTGATCTGGCCTCAATTTATAAGGCATACATCAACGACATAGGCATTGACCCTCTATTTATATTTATTTTTTTATTCATACAGCGATCTTCATTAATTTAAAACAATTCTGACCAATTCATTAATCGCATGAAACCGCACTCATAAGAATATTTGTATGGAAGATTTCGAGTATGACCCGCTGATTCTCATTTTATTGAATTTATTCATAAGTTTATGAACTGCTCACAAACAGCCGACTATGATTTTTAAAATAAACACATTGGGTTAATGAACATATTCAATATATTAAAGAAAAACGGTTCACCAAAAAGAACATATGTGCACTAAAAGTAAATACCATTTGAAAATATTTGTTTGTAGTGTCTCCAATTTCGTGATCCAGTCCCAGCCACATGCAATGAATTTTCACAGTAAGTGCAATTTTAAATTTGGTTGAAACACACACTAAGTACTTATATTCGACACCAACATAAAAAAAAAATATTGTAAACTTACAGAATAAAGCTAAAATCAGTATAACAAAAGCGCCTTTAGTTTTGACAACAACCAACCAATAACAACCCCACCGAAAGAGGATGTTGTCTCGTCTCATTGATCAGTATCAATAGTTGATTCGATTGAGCCATGACCGTCTGTCTGTCACCAGTTTTAAGGCCTTAAATTGGACAATGAAATTTTGTTTACGAAATCTTTGGATATCGGGACAGAACAAGTGTAAAAATTTCCAAAATCCGCCCACTTTTCGAAAAATTTACTTTTTTGGGTAATTTTATGTGAAACTCGATAAAACTTACTTAAGCATATATGTGGATATAATTTAATCCTACATATGTATCTCCCACACATTGTATACGCCCACGTCTGCATTTTAGGAGTGTTTTTATCAAAAAACTTTTTATCGAAGTTTTCGTTATAATAATAGATATCATTTCTTAGGAATACAATATAGTGTATGTTAAAAAAAATTTAAATTTCGCCCGCTTTGTGAGAAGGCTCAGTTTTGGAGTAATGTAAGCAAATATATTGCTAAAAGAACGGGCTATATATAAGGGAGAGGGAAAGGTATCATACGATCCGCTCCAGACGGATTGTAGCATTTCCATATGTTTTCATTTATATTATGTACCTTTTTGTACAATTTTGTAATTGCCCTATCGACGAAACAGAAATTAAATTTCATGAACTGAACGATGATTTTCGAAATAAATTTGTACAATTAGCAAACGCTATTCAGGCCCGAGTCCTTTCATGGCAAAATGGGAACCCAAACTGATCACAAATCAGCTATTTTCTTTCAAATTGGTTGTCGCTAGAAAAAGTGTAGCTAATTCCAAAAAGAAACCTATGCAAGTTACAGTTCAAAGCTAAACTTTAAAAGTAACAAGGTGATAGATGTAAAAGCGGAATGGAGGTAGGTTTCTAGCCAGTAAAGGTGGGTAGTAGACTTGAAAGACTGTATGACATTTTGTAGTGTAACCTTTCTGCAATAAAAATCGAAGAAGTCTTGTCAGAAGAAATGACAAGGCTTTAGCTTTATGTAGCATTCTTAATATTGATTTATGAACTCTTTTCAAGAGACTGCTGGTTAATCAGTTTCAGGCCAACTATATTGGGAGGGAAGAAATTGTGTATTTTGGGCGATAGAAAGCCGAAGCCGAAAAGATAAGGCAATCAGGTTTGTTTTTTTAAGCAATTTAAGATACCTTTACCAGACTTGAAATCTATTGTAATATTTACATTGACAAAGGGCTTGGAGCACATTAGTGACATTTAAATAACTTGTTATTTGTGAGAGTGTGTTTATGTTAAATATTCGCTACCCTTCATGCTAGGATCATAAATTGGCTACATTTTGTCCGCTTTTATATAGCTGATCATAATGTTAAAGGTGTTTTAATTACCAACTCCTAGCATCTTAAGTATATCTATTATTAGCAGCCGTGATGTTTTTTAAAGAGCAGAAGCACTGTGCCTCGCAGGCTACATAACAATTCGATATGTTTTCTACTTCAGCCTTTTCCTCCCAATCCCACTTTATCTAGTTTGGCTGTCTTTCCGTGCATTTTTCTGATGCCTTATATAATGCAGTTGCAGTTTACTTATGATTTCCATTGTAAACATGTCCAATTCCATTTATCTTGGGTTAATTTCAATTGATTTGGCCCAGTTCATGATCGTCCTGAGCGGAGACCTGTAGCAAGTAGCTCGAGATAAGTATTCACTGCTTTTCATACATTCACACATATTCGTATTCCTTCACAACAAGTATTCGCTGGATTCACATGCCTTTCAAAAACGAATCTTAACGAGCTCCTCTTCACATTAATTTCAAGAAATTTTTACTTACCCTTACTCTTTGCTGCCTGGTACTGTACATGGAAAAAGGCAGTCAATGTTTTGATCGGTGCGTGCACTGCTTTTTGCATTTGCTTTTTTCCTGTCATAAAAAAGGTCGCATTTGGTGTTTGTACTTGCAGTATTCTGCGTTTTCCACCTACCTTTCAAACCCAAAAAAGGCTCGTGAATGAGTTGTACATTTCACTGCCTTTATGAATACTTTGAATCAATGAATGAATGCACTCAAAGATTCATGAAGACCAACACCATGATGATTCGTTTCGTAAAGCTTCGTTATCTTTTCCTACATGATTCATACTCGCTTGTTTTCTGTGTGCGTGAGGCTGTGAAAGGCTCGCTTTTTAGCGAATGATTCACAACGGCAAATGAATGGATTAAGCAATTAAATTGTGAATAAGTAGCCAAGCTGAATGTAAATGTGATTTTCCCTTCTCCGACGCTCTCACATAGATTGCGTACAATCAATTTTCGTTTCACATTTCAACTGAATGGAACAATTCTTTTGGGGGAATCGTTTTCCAATTCCCGTTCATGATCCATTTCCTCATTTCTACGTTCAAAATACAGAAACTCATAACTGGATTTACTGCCCAATTAAGAGCTTAGTCAGTAGTAGATAAAGCAATAGCATAAGTCCAGTATTATTTAGGGCTGCACACATAATGTCATTTATCAAAAAATATTCATAACAACTTGCTCAAAAATAGTTATCACACAACTAGTCATAATTGATTTCAGTCGAGGTTTAAGTAGAAAGATTTCCGCTCATCGATAACAATTGTTCGATTGATTGACAGTTCATATCAATTTAGGGAATCGTTTCAATTTAGATATCCACAATTTTGCAATGTGCCTCTCTTTCAAAAGATACAAGTACACGTGAAGTACTGTCACTTTTGATTATGATGAATTATGGCAACTTTGTCACTCGTTTTACTAATCAAATAAATTTAAAAACCAATGTATCGAAAATACAGATGGAATCAAAACAATTTAACTTTCAACTAAATGAAAAAAATAAATAACCAACTAAATTGACACAGTTTGGTAGGAAGAGGAGTCCACAAGTTGCTCTAAATGCACAATCAAATTTATTGCCACTATTTCCCCGAACGTTCATTCGTCTGCAAAGAAAAACTTTGGAAAGTCGATGATGTGCACATTTCGATAACGCTCATATCGACCTCCTTCAGCGTCGCAGATACACACACACTTTGAACTTGAGCATTGAATTGGAGGATAGCACTTTTAGAATCAAGTTTGCCATTGTGTCTTTTTATCCCTCTCAGCTCGATGATAAATCGCTGGCCAATATATTTTCTTTAAGGACCAAGCAAAGCAAGACTATGAGAGACGAGTATCACAGGAATACATGATGGATTATGCTGGTTGGCAATTTGGTTTTCCAAGTGTTGTATATTTTTCTGTTTTCTACTTTCTTATTGTTTCTCATCGCAGCTATTTTGGTTTTGTTCTATTTAAGGACTTTTCGTCCTTGTTTGTTTTTTTTTTTTTTTGTACAATTCATTTGGCTTCAATTCCCCTCGCACCAGTCGTACACAATTATAATTGCATCGTTTTTCATCGCGAGTCTCGGTTCGTTTCTGAAGCTGTGCATGCAACTGTCAGGACGAAATGCTGGAATAGAAGTACGAGAAGAAAAGGAAAACTAAAATGGACTTTTGTTTCTCGAAACCAAACGGTCCGGAAGAGAGCAATTTGAAATATTATTTAATTAAAGGGTTCTTGTTCGTTTGTTATTGTTCCCAGTTATTGATGACGGCAATGCGGGATGAAGGACGAGGGCCAGCATATTGTAGTCTTGTGTGAAACAGAGTCGCTAAAATGAAATTTACTTTGCCATTTTAATCGCCTTCGTCTTGCTTGCATTCAACTTGAGACACTGAACAAAGAATAACATCTGCTGCAAGGATTCCTTTCGTTCTCTTACTTGTATTCATTTCACTTAGGCCATCGCCTCGCCATATATTAGAGACAGCTGTTGGCAGAGGGCAATGGCGACACGCTTACTTAGGATAACAAACTTGATTTTGATTCAAAGCGAAATGTAATTACTGAGAAGATAGCAATAGAAATGGAATGGCTGGTTCTTTTGCAGATTATACGATTTTGATGAGCTGCTCTCTGGCGAACAAGTTAATATTATTCGAATTTAATTAGGTATAAAAAGGTTGCTGAATAAATAATTTTTCTTTTCTTGGAAATTGTTTAAGTTTTCGGGATAAATTCTTGAATATTGCTTCAACCTTTTGAATTCTTTTTCTTTGATGTTCTTGTTTTTACATACAATTTGCGAGGAAAGATAGAAGAGAATTCGGCAAAGCGTAAACGTGAATTTTGTCATCCACAAAGTTTTCTATATTTTAACACGGAACTCTTTTTGTCACATTTGAAAAGGTAACTTTTTAGCGAAAAAAGTTTTTGTAGACTCGAAAACTCGAAAGCGAGAATGAAACATTGTAGAAAGTGTCTTTCTTCATCACCAGTTCGCTGGAATGAGCATACCTACAAGAATATTTCGTTTAAATATTCCCTCAGCATAGGATTTTTGTTTGCTCATTGAAGGACTGTAAAAATGTTTAAAGGATTTAAATTTTTTCCTGTAAGTAAAGGTCGATGTAAATATGTACATGTACTCGTACATACGTTTTATAGCAGACATTTTGGTAACCGATGCAAACATTTGTGAACAAATGCTTTTTAATGGAACAGAACACATTGACCACAGCAACAGGACATTAATCTTGTGCCTAAGTTCAAAATCTACTATTCGGAGTGTGTTATGTCCGGAAGAGCCTCCAACGTTACAGATATTTGGGAATTCTTGAATTCACTTTTCGAAAACTAATTTGTATGTTGTATATTAGTTTTTAGCTTGTTCAAAACCTCAAGTTTTCAAATAACTTTTCCGTATTCTCAATAAGGCATTTCTATTTATTTATTACATGTGCGAATATTTGTTAATTCTTAAGTGGCGGTCAAAACACTTTTTTGCTGAAATTAAATCAGCATCAGAACATTGTAGTTTTTGTCTTATTTTATCTCTTATTTATATGGCGTTCGAATTATTGAAATCATATCCTGAGCATCTATCGTATTGAGGTCTATATTCCAAATCTTCGAAAAAGGCGATCCTGTGTCGATCGAGGCATATCCCTGTTAAATGGTGCATTTAAGATTCTATCCAACGTATTGTGTGAAGGTCTAAAACCCTTTTGGAACACATTAATCGGCACATACTAGTGTGGCTTTCGGCCGTGCAGATGCACAATAGGCCAAAATTTCTACACTCAGACAAATTCTGAAAAAACACCAACGAAGTTCTAGTCAAAACCCAAGAAGTTTTCATTTACTTTACAGACGCTTATGACAGCCTTCAGCGTCTCGAGCTCTACCAGGCCATGGCTCAATGCCGTCAAAACTTACTCAAATACTCTGGAATTGACATCGTTGGAAGCCTTCGTAGAGGCGACTACGGAAGTTGAAGAGCAGGCGAAACGAGTTGGTCTTGAAGTCAATGAAGACACGACGAAGTATATGTATCAAAAAGCAAACAATTATATCTGTCCAAAACATTGGGCAGCACATCACTGTTGATATCTGAAATTTTGAGGTAGTTAAGGAGTTCACATTCCTCCTTTGTATAGGAGCAAAGAAGGATAATCATAGTAAACCGTTGCCACTTCGGTTTGACAAAACAACTGGGTTCAAAACTACTTACTTGACGTGGCCCAAACTAATGCTCTATAGAACGCAGTTTTTCTTTATGGTGCCTAGTGCTGGACGATATGTAAGCAAGATGAGCAAATATTTGGGACTTTTGAGTGAAAAACACCGCGTCGGATATGCGAGGAGGGTGAATGGAGAGGAAGATACAACCACGAACTCTATAAATTTTACCAGGATGTGGTCAAAGAAGTTTTAAAAAGAATTTTATATTCGTAAGGAAGAAGGTACGTTCGTTACGTTAGTGAGTGGATTTAAAAATGTTCATACATGTATTGCTTATTTTTACAAGGACCTTGTTTGCAAAAATTCATCGACTTTGCTCTAAATTCAAGTCCCCAAATCTGGCAGCACACGGACGGGCGGACAGACATATCTCAGTCGACTAGGGTAGAGATTCTGATCATTTATATAATAGCTTAATTAGGTTTATGACCCTATCATATGTGAAAAATGAAAATGATTTTTGTTTTCTGACGCTAAAATGACTAACTTCTCTTTCTTTATTGTCAACCTGCCAAACTCGATATTTCGATCCTTCGTTCTCGATTTACAGGAAAATTTCAATGCGATATCAGAATTTTTTTTTTATCAGATCAAGGCAATCCTGATTCAATTGAGTTCGAAATAGATTCGCTCGTATAAACGGAGCAATACATATAAACTTTATTACTTTTCCGTAAAATCAAGAACATATCACACATGCCACATACATACGTAAGAATCATTACCTTTACCACACTTAATAATTCAGAAAAGCAAATTAAATATCAAAATATATGTTACGATTTACAAATTTACAAACTTTTTTACAACAAAAGCCGAAAACACAGACAGCTGTTGTTTGTTGAGTTGATTTACTACGTTTTATGGAAGTACTAATTCGGTTTATTACGTTACAGCGAAGGTCTCCGTCGCTAGACTCTGCTAACATCTAGTAAATTTTTTGTCCTAAAGACCACAAGATTCCTTTGCGGCAACAAATCTGTTATCCCGGTGCAAAAGTATTCTACCAGGTAGATAAGCAAAGTGTTGGGAACGCGCTCAAAATCAAACTAATGGTATGTAGTAGATTTAATAAAAATGTAATAGTTTCTTTGAAAAAGAAAACTTCAACTAAGAGCTGGCGGGTGAATACACTTTATTGTTTCTTCCGAATTGAGTATTCTACTTATTTTAGTATATGTTCTGTCGAATGACTGATTTTTGCTGCTCAAACTCATAACCGAAGCACATTGTGGATCTTATTCAACTAAGAAATAGCACCAGATCTAGGTCGGATAACTGATCACATAAAGACTAATTTTTCCATAGGAAACAGCACGGGTATGGTACTTCTTGATGTTGAAAAGGATTTATATACAGTGTGGCACAATGGTTCAATACAAAGAATTAAAATCATCCAATCACTTCTATCGGGTCGAATGTTCAAAGTAATAGTTGGTAATTTTTCTTCAAATGATTTTACTGTAGAAGCGGGAGTACCCTAAGGCTCTGTACTTGATCCAATCCTGTTTAATATTTATACATACGAGTTCCCTCGACTGTGGGGTTGCTATTTTCGCAGATGATACATGCATATATTCTTCTGATGCACTTGGTTTGACTATTGAAACCAACTTGCGATCGAGTCTAAATGTTGTGCAAACATATTTTTAAAACTGGAAGATAAAAATGAATGCTTCAAAAATACAAGCTATTTTTTTTTTACCAGAGAAAGAAAGTCCTGTTTCTTGCCAAGCAACAGATTATCTTTAAATAATGTAGAAACGGATTGGAAGACCAGCGCCAAATATCTTGGGGTATACTTAGACAAAGCTAATACTACCACAATCAAAATAATGTATCCCTTTTTATACCCTATCCTAAGGGCATATTAAGTTTGATACATAGTTTGTAACATAGAGAAATATTAAAGATAGACCACATAAAGTATATATATAAATGATCAGCATCACTAGCCGAGTCGATTGAGCTATGTCCGTCCGTCCGTCCGTCCGTATGTCACCAGTTTTTGGGCCTTAAATTTTGAGCTAGGTTGATGAAATTTTGTATACGAGGTCTTTGGAAAAGTAAGCAATACAAGTGTAAAAATTTTAAAAATCCGCCCACTGACACACCCACTTTTCAAAAAAATCACCTTTTTTCACTATTTTCATGTGAAACTCGAAAGAACTTACTTGGGCAAATATGTAGATATTCACTTAATCTACAAATCGTTTATACATTGTATATGGCCACGCCCACTTTTTAGGGGCGTTTACTTCAAAAATTAATTTTCCATTAAAAATATTAGTTTATAGGGCAAAATAGAAAATTTTGTGAATACATTTTCCACCGCCCACTGACACGACCAAATAAGATAGGGATAGGGTATCATACGATCCGCTCCAGGCGGATTGTAGCATTTTTTCACTGGTTTAATCGGAAATCAAAACTGAGCAATGAAAACAAAATAATAATATTTAATGTAATTTTCCAGGCCATTATATTCACCTGTTTGGGTGTGTGCCAAGACCCATATATGTAAATTTATGTCTTGCAGCTCGTCAGACAATGCTTTGATATCAGATCTATTTTTAATAACTGACTAACATATTGATCTCGTTTTTATTTATCTATTTATTTATCCCTTACATAGTTATCTGTATCTATTTATAAATAATTTTTTTTATATATATTTATCTATTTATTACTTCTTTGTTAATATATTTATCATTCTAGTTATTTATCTATTTATTTATTTATTTATTTATTACTGTTTATGTATTCGTTTAATTTTGTTTATCAATTATCTTACTATTATTGTTACTCCGACCTGTAATCATTGCTTCGTTACGTTCTTGTTACATCACTCCTCCTGTCCTTCCCGGAAAATACCCAATAGAATTTAATGAATGTGTTTTTAAAACATATATTTTTCCTTCAATTATTATTTAAATCCGTGATACTTGTTAACATCTTATAATATTTTTCAGTAGTAAGGTAGAATAATGCCATATCTCTGTAAATTGTGGAATAGAATTTTTTTTAAAAAATTGTAAATTACTAGAAATAAAGAAATTCTACTTATTTTCTTTTGGTTAAAGCTTATAATACCAAAGGTTGGCTTCGTAAAACAACATTTTCTCTAAGCTAACGTATGTTTTTTTGAAATTTGTAGTCAGAAAGTGATTCCAATGCAGTAAAGCAAAACCTTATCGCAGGTTTGAATATAAAATTAATTTGAAGGGTCTATTTCTGTATGCCTTTTTCTGAATTTATGGCATATAGTTAAGATAAAATATCAGATTTAATTTGCAGGACTTAGATTAATGACGCTTGAAGATAGAGTGCTAAACAGAACCAACTAGCCAGCTATTAATAACATCCTTTTCAAATACCTATACATGTACCATAAGTTCAGATTAGGTAATAAAAAGAGAGGAACCAACGGTAATGTTGTAGTTACTCTCTTCAAATTCTTCGTCCGCTAATAGTTATGGTTGTAGCTTTTTATCACCAATAATAGCAACCCTTATTATAAGCACTTTAAATTTATTCACTCCACAACGGATGCTGCTATAAAAATTAATGGGAATCCCACAACTAGTTGTTAACAAAACTCCGCACAACATTTAAACCTTTTCTCCCAGAGAGAATAAAAAAAGGAGAAACAGATGTTCTCCATCTCCTCCGCCGTAGAAGAAAGCTCTTTCCAACCCTTTTGGTTCGTCGTTTTTTTTTATGTATTCATTGGCCAACTAAAGAGTAATGATATCCTTTTAGAGCAAAAAAAAAACCCTGTAACCATGGAAAAACCATGCGACCCAATAAAAATCCATAACTTTGATTTATTATCCAGCTTACACATGATGTGTCCCGTCGGTCTCATCACGCGGCTTAAAAACCCAACAAAGCGTGTCCCCATAGAATAGACACTCCTGAACCGAATAACGAAGAGATTCAAAACCATCTGTGATTTATTATTCCTGCAGTGCTAAAATGAAAGGATTGTAATTAAACGAACAACAGCGTAACCGGGTGAAGGGCCCCATAAAAGTAGAAACAAATAATTCGCATTAGACTTGCGGCGACATACGAAAAGTGCACATAAAAAAAAAAATCGCGCACAAAAAACGTAGCGGAATATCATAAAACGCAAGCATTAAACACGGCACATTCAACAAACGGAAAGAGGAAAAATGCTTGTATCCTTTTGCTTCACAATGCATCAGTCATTCAGTTTGTAAGGTCCTGCTCTGCTCTCTAATCGTAAAATTTTTCTCCTCTAACAGAAGCAGGAGTACACGAGTATCGTGTTGTATCATTAAAAGCTCATTACATGCGATAAAATTTGCCATTTCATCTTACATTTTATGTCTGGGAGGCGGACGCGTGGCCAACTTAAAGGATTCGTATGCCAATGCCACAAGCTACTCCCACTTTGGATCCACACAAAGTGAAATGCAATAACGAAATCTGAAAATCATTTATCCCAGTGTTGTTGCTTCATGTCCACCAAGTGAAAAGGATTGTGTTATATGTATGTGTTTTTTTTTTTTTGCCTTGTATCCGCGTCGCAGACTTTAGGTGAACGTGACGCGCCATTTTCATTAGCCAGACAATCTATACTACATCTCTGAAAGGATACATTAATGTGCCACTGCCACATGAAGCAGGACGTAATGGATTATTCTCCTTTGGGAAGATTAATAAACTTCTCCTCATGCAATTAGGACCCTTGATGGCTGGCTTTTCAAATTAATTATTCAGCAGTTAATTTCATTTCCTTTGTTATGTTATACTTTGAGCTGAGCAATTTAGACAATATTGATATGACTTCTCGCAAAAAAGCAAAAAAAAAGGGAAAAATCCCCTCCAACATAACAGACAAATTTACAGCTCATGCCAAGGTGGTAAATGGATTGCATTCAGATTTTGTATTTTCATGTGAAAGTATAAAATTCGGTCATGAAATCGAAATGAAAAGGATTCAAGGAGTAATTCAATAAAACCTCTAACCAGTCGGAAGGGGAAATAATTTTCAAATTTAAATTCATCAGAAAATAAAATTACAAACCGCGGCGCAATGCATAAAGCCCACAGCAATTTGGAACATGCAAATTTTATTACACCCTATCTACACATAAACGGATGGGGGCCTAGCAACATAAACATACCTTTCGTACTTATCTCGCTTCAAGTACTTTATTTTTTCTATGCGATAGCACAGCCTTCCGCCCTTACCGCATTCAAGATAAGGATAAAAGGCATGACAGGTTTTTTTTTTTCCTGTTCACTCCTCTAGTAAGGTACATATGTACATATATAAAAGTCCTCCATCGCATTATTAAAAAAAAAAAAATACCCTTAAGTATGTGGCAGGCATAAACGACTGCTGTGGAAGGACATGTGTATACTTGTGGGAGAATGTTGGTTGGTATGCCTCGTGCCGGACTTGAAAATGTGAAAAAAATTACAATAAGAGGAGATATATTTTTTTTGGACATAAGCACTAAGGAAGCAAACTGTTTATCCAAACATAATAATGATTAAATGGTGCGACCGGATGAATCGAACGTTTATCCTCTTCGTAAATCATCATAATCCCCATAACGATTGACTGCTCCCTAACAAATCAATAATTTTTTTCTTTTCGCCGACCCAATCTCTGTCACAAATCTCCCTAATCCCGGTGATACTGCTCCTCAGCAAGGTCAGAAGAACTGACCAAAACGAAGAAGAAAAACTTATCCTAGTCCCCGGGAAATCCTTATCGTACACCTCCTTTGAAATTTCCTTCTTGTTGCAATTTTAACACCATAAAGTGTTATGTTTTGGGGGTTTTTTTTGTCCTTTTATTCCCTCTCACACAATGGTCAATGTATATTCTATTTTTTTGCTTTTGAATGTGTGGACATTGCCATCCCTTGCTCCTCATCCAGAGTCAGGGAAGTACTTTGTTTCATTATTGAATTTCTTTTGTTGTTTACCCACCACTTGAGTCCTTTTTGGATTCTCTCATAAAGTCGAGAAACACAGAAAAAGCAAACAGAAAAGAACAGAAGGAACTCTGACCGCATCTTAAACATAAAAGTAAAATTGAAACCGAGAGCAAAAAAAAAACTCTAAGTTGAGAGGCTAGAGGAGAATGAAGGAATATTATTTGGGGATTTTATGTCCTTTGGACATACACTGGCCGCATTCACATGTCCTAGGGGGATTGTGCAATAACATCTATGCTTTTTTTGGTGAATTTTTCTGTTTGCTTGAGAAGAGAATTTATTTAATTTTTATTTATGAAAATTATGATTACCTACCTTTTGTTTGGTAATCGAAATTTACGGCACTAGCCGGGGGCTATGCTTGCGGAGTGTTTCCGTGATAAGCTGTATTATAGCTGCGGGGTGAATTAGGTGGCTTACGAATGGCTACGCGTACAAAGCTTTGAGATATATGTTTCCTTTTAACATTTCGAATGTCACTCGAGAAAATATTTGCAAATGCTGTGATTGGGAGTCATTCGGGAGGGGAGAAAAAAGGTCAAATACTGGCACGTGTGCAATGATAATCCTTTTGATGAAGTACGTGTGAAAGGATCTCATGTGATATTGTTTGTCTATATTTATTTCAAGCTCTTTACCCATCATTACATGGCTGTGGTGGTGGATCAATGTTCGCATTGTTTGGACGAAAGATTTTCATCTCAATGCGGCAATATGGTGACTGTATGAAAGAATTTTATTTATGAATCAATATAATATGAGAAAAGCTAGTCCTGCTTTCTTTAGTGGGCAATTGCGGTATGTGTACAAATAGATAGTGGGTAAGTTGTTAAAATCTGTATGCTGCCCCAGTCTGAGCGGCTGCACTCTCAACAAAGGAATTAAGGAGGAAACTTTCGTCTGCTTACAGGCTCTGCGCAATCAGAACAATTTGCGGTTTCCGAACAATTTCGGACGAAGCAGACTATGTCATACCTGGGAAGATATCTATTGACATCCTTGCCAATGAAATGCAAGGGGTTTACACTAGGCTTGTCGCAAATAGGCAAGATACCAGGCTTACGAGGAGCGTAAAGGAGAAAGAAATGGCAACATCTGCAGCACTTTGGCAAACCAGGTGGGACAACACCAACAAAGGTAGATGGACTCATAAGCTGATTCCAAACATTGAAACTTGGATAAAAATAACGCAGCGGGACTGCAACTATCACCTAACGCAGTTCCTGTCTGGTCACGGTGGTTATAGAAAATACCTCTACAGATTCGGACACGATAGCTCGCCATTTTGCCCAGAATGCCCAGAAGTAGAGGAAGATGCGGAGCACGTTATGTTCCAGTGCAGACGCTTTACAACTAGCATAGCGAATCTACAAAGCACGGAGCGCCGAACGGCTCAGTTGGAAACGCGAAAAACAATAAACTCAAAAACACCAGCATTTAATTGGCCTCAGTAACGAAGTGAGATACATACTTCCTGAGTACGAACCGGCAAGCATTACTGGCGGACCAGTTTTGGGAATCTTTCAAAGACGAAACTGAGCCCCTTCTTAGTAACAGTGTGAGATTTCCATCCACTAAATCCACCTTTCCTTCTAGCCCTGATCCTGGCGGCTCTGCTGTCAAGCATTTTCTCGCAAGGAGGGCTTCCACATTATATGTAACAATCGTCGCGTTCGTATTGGCCGATACCTGCGCTGCGTTTAGTTATTGTTTCTGACTTCGTTGCCCCTTCATGAATGTAGTCACGGTTTCACTTACTGCTTCCCAAGGTTCTTCTGTGCTGAGGATAAGTCTTATGATGTTCTTTAGGGTTAAGTTCACACACAGTATGTTCGGTAGCAGGTTACGGCTTTCACGATATAGTGGACAATGGAATATTTTGTGATCTAGGTTTTCCACTGTGGGTTGACTACATGCCCAAAGCTGTCGATGTATCCTCTGAATGCTCTGAAACATCCATGATCAGTAAGCATCTGCGTCAGGAAGAAGTACAGCTATCCATGTTTCCTATTGACCTAAACGTCTATATTGGGGATTAATCTCTGCATCCAGAAGAGTTCCATCTTTCTTGACGTGTTTTCCGGTTTGTTGTACTTCATCACCACTTCGACTTGTTACTGTGGATATTTCCATGCGGCTTCTTTAACGAGGTGGTCTATTGGACCATTTCAGCCACTACGCGACGCCGCGTGGCATGAGGTTGTTCGAAAGGCACTGCATATGTATTGTACTATCGATGCATTGATTCTGTAAACTGCCTCTATCTTTCTACTGTGTTCGTTGCCGCAGCCCATATTTGGGAGCTGTAGAGCATCGTCAACGTCGCAAATCTTGTCAGGTGTAGTCTTTTCTTTTGCTTGGGTCCTAAAATGTTTGGCATGATACTTGCCAGGGCAGCCATTGCTCTCCTTGCATTCTACGCTGCAGACGTTGCTTAAAAGTTTGCCTTGCATCGATAGTAAAGGTACTTCAGAGGCACTACAAGGTGATCGCTCGAGGTCACGCCATAAAGTGGAAGAGTTGTGATTCTCCGGAAGATAACCTCGTCCATAAGCGAACTAAACTAAACAGTCAACTCGCACTTCCCCAGTCCGCTCTTTTCCAAAAACAGGCGGAGCCTAAATTGTCCTATTTGTGAATAAATGGGAGCTACCGTGTGACCAAGACTTATCTATAAATTTTCCGGTATTGACTATGTTGAATTTCAGGGCAGTGGTCGCGAATGGCTTATTGGCGTAGTTTTGATACTTAAGACAACCCCAGAAGAAGAAGTGGTTAAATCTCATGATCTCAGTGGCCAATTAACATAGCCTTCGCGTGAGGTAAAAATGTTCGGAAATCGCTCGCCCAAAATATTCATTGTGGCACGGGCTGTGTGGCACGTAGAGTAATCCCGTTTGAAACCACATGTCGTCGGTGTCCATATCATCCTTTTGGGGACAAAATAAATAGGTTACCATCGTCCGATAGCGCTCGCCGTTGACGGTGATGGCCTAGCCAACATCGCGTCGTTCTCAAAGATGTATGAATCAATGATGCCACCAATCCAAAATCCACACCAAACAATGGTGGGTCTCGTGTGGACTGTTATCATCCCAGATTCAAAAATTCTGTTGTTATATGACGGTTGTACCTTCATCAATACGGTCGCTATTGTACAACTCTTTATTTATCTACTGATTTCTTTTCCTTCCATATATCCTGTCTTAATAGTCTATTTCAAATTGAATGCATTATGAATCTCACAAGTACCAGTACTGCCTCTAAACTTTATCATCCGCGTCCTTCACGATATAATAAAGTAAAATATGTATTGGTGTAAGCAATGCAAGTAAGTGTGCTATTAAGGCATGACTATAATTTTAATTCCTTCCAATCTTCTAAAGTGCATTTCACGTACTTTAATAATGAAACACATGTGCAATAGAGAACAACGAAGGAAGGAAAAGAGAACTCCTTCAAAGTTGTAGAAAATATGAAATAAAAAGTAGAAAAAACTTTCAGGGATGACGAAGGACCCTTCACCGGATGCAACAGGGAGCATAACTTTATTTTTTCAACTTTTAAGGACGACATTGAACAAAAAATACTACGAACTCAGAATGGAAGTACGAAGCCGTTGGGGTTGCTGCTGTAGAATTTAAATAATCGATTTTTTTGTTACGTGTTTTTTTTAAGAGGATAAAAAATGTGTCTAATGTCCAGAATTCGGACAAGGTGGCATCTGCTTCTTGTCTTTGGTTTTCTTATAAAATTGTGTTTTTGATTTATTAAAAGGAAAGCGATTCGACTTTATTGCATTCCAAGTTATTTGGAAGCTTGAAGCAATTCATTTCTTCAAGGATGTATGAGTAGTCATGTCGGGCAATGTCAAGTACCCAGCAAAACGAGTTGTTATACAGTCTCGCTTGAAAGTATTTTATACATGAGGATCTTAATGCCCAGCCTTAATGTTTAGAATGCAAATCCCCTTGCTTAAACTCAAACCTTACCAGCTGGGTGTTAGGGGACGGGCAAGGAACCTAGAAGCAAATTACCACTCCATCTACAGTCGTTGTAGTACTCAATTTGTCCATAACAGATGAGGAGCGGACATTATGTTGGCATAGAGCACCAGCATATGTTAGCGCACTGTTACTGTTTGAATATCTGAAGACACAGGAGTCATCATCTATCTACTTAGTGATCACAAAATTTTAATTTTATTCTCCTTCACCATACAAAAACAGTTTTTCCATCAGGTGCTGAAAGGATTGTCCATTGATCGCAGGTCTGCATCGGTTGAGTTACTGTGGCTACTGGTTGGGTCTAGGAGGTCTGGAGTATTCAGGATAACTGAACAAAAGAGTAGAGTCAGCAAGTTTGTATGCTGTGGCAGAGATAATAGCAATAACTATTCTGGAGTGAGTCAATGAAAACTTCGAAGATACACTCGACAGGTGAGAACCTGTAAATCACTTTTAAACGAGATATCCAGAGCCAATACGGTGACCCTCAGTAAGGTACCAGGGCATATGGATATCGAAGGAAAAGAGAAGGCGGATGAGTTTGCAAGATAAGGATCGACGCTACACATATCGCGGGCCCTTCCCTTTTTAGCAGCCCCAGTCAGTTCTTTAAAGAAAAAAGTAGAAGATGAAGCCATCGATCGTGCAAACAGACGCTGGATTCATCTGGATACATGCGTAACGGGTAGAGCTCTATGGCCGGCCTTTAGCAAGAAGAGATCATCAACTCTGGTTAAACTCAGTCGTCAGAACGCACGGGTCGTAATTACCGGCCATTGTGTCATTGGCCTTCACGCAGAGAGACTAGGTGTGCTGCATAATGACTATTGTAGAAGCTGCAGAGACGAAGAAGAAATTGAATCTATTCGTCACTTGCTGTGTGACTGTCCTGCCCTATCTGTTAGAAGAAAGAGAACTCTTGGCAGTCATTTCTTCTCGGAGCTGGAGGACTTAGGCAATGTTGACCTGGTGGACCTCCTGAGATTTATATTACTATTTGGGATTGTTCTAACAGCGGACCTTATTACAGCATTCCCAGGGTTAAATGATTGGGCACAATGGAGCCGAATTGTGGGTCTAAGTGAGCAGTGACCTTCTGGTCGACAGCAAATAAGCAAGTTTCCATTCTGTGGCCTCCTCCGCACTTCATATGTTGTTCATCAATTTCGAAAAGACGTTTGATAGTATCAGCCGGCGTGAGTTGCACGTACGTTGGAATCACATGTCACGTTTAACATAAAGAAAACTTAGCTGATGAATTGGAAGCTCAAAGGCTGCATAGATACCAATGAATCCACCACCGATGGATTCTAATCCTAGCATGCGAACGCAATCACATAGATGCTCTCTCACAGAATAATGGACCTTCACCAAATGACTGCACAGGCCAGATCAGTTTGGGGCTTAACTCAACTGCTGGACAAACGGTTGAGAGAATGGAGAGTTGGCATACTTACTTACTTAAAGGGCTCCCGACCCTTGTAGAGTCCCTGCCTGAGACATCTTTGCCTTCCATCCTCTGCGGTCCTCGGACTGGGATTCTCGAACCTCGGGCTGGGATTCAAAGATCCTCTTGGCTGGAGCATTGTTGTCCATTCGCTCGATGTGGCCGAGCCAATATAGTCTGCGTATCTTGGCTTTTTGGACTACATCCACATCCTGGTACAGCTCATAGAGTTCGCGATTGTATCTTCTCCTCCGTTCGTCCTCCTCGCATAACTGACCTAATATCCGAAGGAGTATTTTTCGCTCGAAGGTACCCAATATTTGCTCAGCTTTTTTACTTCTCGTCCAGCACTCGGCTCCATACAGCAGGACTGGTAAGATGAGCGTTCTGTAGAGCATTAATTTGGTCTGTCGAGTTAGGGGTTTTGAACCCCGTTGTTTCGCCAAACCGAAGTAGCAGGGTTATTCTTCGTCGGATCTCTACAAAGGTGTCATTTGCAGGATTGAAGATGAACTCCTTAACTACCTCGAAATTATAGTTATTAACAGTGACGTTTTGCCCTATGTTTTGGATAGATAAATTTTTGTTTGTTGATAACAAATACTTCGTCCTCGTTCACTTCAAGACCAACTCGTTTCGCCTGCTCATCAATAGCCATAGACGCTTCTACGGAGAGTTGGCATACCTTGGGAATATTGTCTTAACTTTGTGAAAAGTCGACAGCTTCACAGCTAAACAAATGATACGATGGGATGGCAGAATGCGCATTGTTCTTAGAACTACCTAGTGCAGAACAGTCAACAAGGAACCACGGCAACTGGAAAAAATATTGCAAGAACCGCACACTAAAGCGCTTAGATCCACAAGGGTATAAAGAACATGAAAAAAGTAAGCAAGTAGGTATACAAAATAAAAATGTCAACCATCTCCTCAAAAGAATTAGCAGTCAATTTCCTTGACTGACACACCGTTCTGGGTTTATGGCTAATGAAGATTGACTATTGAATAAATAACTACTACGCTGTAAGAGTAATATCTACCAGATTGCGCCGCATGCTTTCTACTATACATGTATACTTTATTAAGTGTCAATCTAATGAATTCGTCGTAAAAAAATGGTCGTACTCATTTCGAAAGAACTTCCCTGAAGGCAGCATTTTCGTTTACCTAATAAATTGATAGCAGCAGATGTGTCATCACTTAGATTTCGAAGTGATGGTCCTGATTGAGTTTTGCTTTACGGCAGCGGGCTTCCGTCGCGCACAGCATGCAGGAGGAAACTAATCGAGTTCCTATGTCGAAATCATTTCGCACTGACAAATGCCAATAAAAATCACACGCACGAAATTTGATAATTAAATTTTCGAAAATGAAAATGAAAATTCCCTCCAAGTATATAATGCGGCCTTTGGCAGTAGGTATCTAATGTAGCACTTCACTTCACAGTCAAGTCAAAGAAAATTACACTGCCGAGCGTGAATTCACTTAAAGCGAGAAGCCGGGTAGGTCATTAAATAAACGTAAATGCAAAGCAATATTGCGAAGGATGTGAAAGAGCAGTGTGAGTGAGTGTGTGTGTGTAACTGAGTTAATGTGAATGTAGCAGGACACACATTTTCCTTGTAAATAATAATAATGTGCTTAGCTATGCTTCTGACAGACGATTTCTATCTTGGCAATTGGTTGTGCTGGCTGGCTGGCTGGCTTTGTGTGATGTGTCGCTTTTGCCTTCTTCTATTTGTTCCTTTCGTTTTAATTTCTCTTTATCGCGCTAGGTCAAAAAGGAAAAATTGTCCTTGCGAAATAGGTCTGAGAAAATATTCAACGGGATGTGTTAGATGAAACAGTGAGAGGAGGTTTTAATTTAAACATTTTATTCGGTGTCGTGTTGTAGGTAATTATGTTGGCATAGTGTGCCGCAAAAACGGGGGTTTGGTGAAGGCAGAACGGTAATTATGGTCTCATGGGGCGGCGAAGTAATGCAATAAAAATGAAAATATAATGATTTCCGAGGAGAAATACTCTTGGATTTTATCATAATGACAGAGTAAACATTGGAAGGCGAAAATGTTACGTATACGTCAGAGGGTCTCATAAAAATAAAAGAAATAAAAATCTGCCGGGTACGATGTGGTCGCACGTGTGCGTTAAAGACTTTGAAGCATCTGATTTTGGTTAATTATTTTAAATTTAGAAGAAGACTTCTTCTTCTATTTTAAAGATGAAACTAAACATTGTATGATGCTGTAAGAGACTATTTCAGTGTGACCTACTGACTTTTAATGGGAAATTAATTGCATGATAATAAAGATGTAATACGCACAGTCTGAAGCTCCATTAAATAGCACGAATATTATTTTGGGAATTGTACAATTTTGAGTACGTAAAACTTTGAAATATGTCAGACGACGGAATCATATTACTTAAAAAGTTAAATGGGATTCTATTCTCCTTACTATTCAATTATATCTTTATCTACAAAGATAAAATGAAAGACTGGCCTGAAGGGCTCAAGAAAACATATCTAGGATATGAAGTTTAAAGCAAATCGGTCCAATCTATACAACTGCAGTCTTGCTTGTCACACAAGTAAACAAAACAGACGAATTGTCGAAGAGATGATGAAGTACCACGAAGAAAAAACGTGGAAGAATGCTAACGCAGATCGAACTCTCCCAACAAAGAAAGATGGACAATATGTTTGATCCCCAATATAGACCTATAGGACGCATGGAGATCGGAATTTTTACCTGAAGTCGATGCATACTTGTCATGAATGCTTCCAAGCATACCTCCAAAGGTTTGAATGGGAAGACAAGCCTTATTGTCAAACGTGTACAGAAACGGTGGGAAAGGTGGAACACAAAATACTGCAATGTCCACGATATCATGATGGCCGTATTCTGTTGGCAAACAGACTGTGAGTTGGCAGTTATCAGACGGATGCTGAGTACACAAGAAGCTGTAAGTGAAACCTTGGCTACCATCCGCACTAGCGATGAAATGCTAGACGACAGTACCGTGAGGATCAGGAGAAGAAGAGAAGGTGGGTTTAGTGGGTTGAAATCCCACACTGTTATTGAGTACGGACTCTTTTCTGTTTTAAAAGATTCCCTCCTCCAAACGCAAAACTTCTTATCATCTTATAATGTGAAAATTGATAATTCGCTCTATATTTTAGGTTAGTAAGTGTAAGTGAAAGATGTGAGTCCTCTAGGACCACACAGTTCTCTTTCGCTATGCTGATTCTTACTGTTTCCTCATTCCCTTCAGTTTTTCTCCTTGATTACATTTGAACCCAGCGTTTAGCTAGATTGAATATTATGGCAGTAGATTTAAACCTCGAAATAATTGCAGTTAACCTACTGCAAAGTGGTGGTTTTTATTTTCCAAGTTTTGGTTGGAGTTTGTGTGTCTCCCAGTACTGTTTGTGAGCAGAAGAATACAAGTTCCACGTCTGCAGAAGCATCATTACATAATAGACAAGCTGGGGGGTCTTCGTTCTTATTCTTATACACAGAGACCTGAAACAGCCAATTTCCGATTGCTTTGTGTTTATCCAGGTCTCAAAGCCAGGAAATCCATAGGCCCTTACACAAAATGCTCCAGAGTAGCCGTTTCTCCATCCAACTTGTGTTTCTTTCTGCTGTATTTTCTTCGCCTTCCAATTTACCATATGTACTACCTTCACCTCATGTGAAGATTTGTTACTTATAAATTACACTAGGTTTATACTGTCAAGGTATTTAGCTGTCTTGAGTCTTCAGCTCACCTACTTTGAGCGTGAGGGTCTCCCTTTGTTTTCTACTAGAGGATTAGAACCGACTAAGCCGACAATTGAAATGGTTTCATTGCCAATTTGAACAACTTTTTCTGTAGTTTTGCTTGCTCTTGTGATCTGCAGATCCCATAATTTTAGAAAAGTCTGGAACTGGAAAGACACCATAGTATTGGCTTCAATGCTAACCCCTATAGTTCTCCGGCTGCGACTTCGTATTCTTTCACACCCGCAAGTTATTATATATGTACCTCTTCTTATGTAAAGTACTCTAAAAGCGGTTTAAATATACATACATATGTTTCCAACTTGCAGTGTTGAAAGCGTTCTAAATGCTCAGTTTTATGATGCAAGAGATTTGCTATGGACATCGAGTCCTGTGAAATTCGTATTTCTCTTTAAATGATGTTCAATAGATGTACAACTGAACTTAGCATCCGTCGTAACAAAACTTATCCCTGACCATAGTGATTATTTTGGGTCGTACCTTTATCTCACCAATCGTTTTCAACACCTCACAGAGTCACAGTATGTGGCTTACTTTCTGTTTTATTCCAACATGACGCTTCCCGAGAGAGATATATATGCCAAACGGAACTTTGATCTTATAATTTAAATATTTTATTTTGCACTTGAGTGTGGACTAACATATCTACATGTACGTACATATATGTATATGTACACATATCTTTTTATGAGATCTTCAATGTCGAATGCTGATGTTCTTATCTCTAACATGAATTGCGCACCAGATTTCTTTCAATTAGTTACACAGTTTCCCAGATTTGGGTTACATTTTATTAATAATTACAAGAATACTAAAAGATACAAGTAAAAAGAGTAAAACAACGGCTAATTTAACGGCTTCTATCTCAACCTCTAAGACATAAAAAGATACTAAATATTATACATTCAACGATGACTCTTCAAAAATAAATAAAGTCAAAGGAAAGCTAACTGATTGGCAAAAAGACAACTTGTGAGAAAGAACATTTCGTGTTAATATTAAGGATTGCTGTACCGATAGCTATAGAGAGCATTATTGGGTTCCACAAGGTTCTAAGCTTAGTCCTCTACTTTTACCTTATATTAAAATGAGATGTTTTAATGCTTGAACAAGAAGTTTTCGTTCGACAGCAAAGTTGATACAAGTTGAGTTGGACGAAGTTGCCCAATGGTGTCATGACAATATGCTCCTGATCAATACTTTAACACATCCGCTGTACCTAAACAGTATTCACCGTCACCAATCCTACTTTAGACTCTTAGAAGTTTCAATTCATTGGATTACGAAGCTTTTGAGGCATCACTTTGAATAACCATTTCCTGTGGGATGCTCATATTAATGAAATATTAAGCAAGCAAGCAAGCTATAGTAAAAATGTTTACTAAGTAAATATACCATACTCTTATAGATCACATCCTAAGATATAGTATACAGAGATGGGCACTTTTTCAAATCACTCAATCATATACCATATGTACCTATTCCCAAATCACGAAACAGAAAGCATCCCTGTAATTATTTTCTCTTATCAAAGGTTATGCCTTACAAAGGATAACCAATTCAAAGGATACAATCGAGATCATGATGATCAAAAAATAATTTAAAATTCTGTCTGCGTTTTATGAAATGAAAATTCAATTTACTTCAACAAAAATCCCTTTTCTCATTTAACTTTCTTTAACCCTCAGCCAATCAAATTCCAAGTATCTACCTACTAATCAATTTGTAAGAATTCCCTAACAAATTATTTAACACCCACCTCCAATCTAACTCATGCATTTGCAGTGCCCTCGTCTAAAGATCCAATACTAACATTGAATCTAATCAAAAATGAAAATTCACTTCACCAGGAGCGCAAAGTTAAAAAAAAAAGACAAGGACCTTAAATTATTCATTAGGTAATCTGACTTGAAAGCGGATTCCACTTTTCCCCGTCATTTCACCATTTATCCAAAAAGTATACTACACTTCCGTTCTACGAGCTGCAATATCTTTAAAAAATAGTGCGACTGTAGTGCGTCCTAATCGCTCATTCTACAGGACTCTCTCTGTTAGGAAGGGAAGTACGTATTTACTAAGTTCAGTCAGTCTTTCGTCTACGACTTCTTTAAAACTCAACTACAGTCCACCAGTACCCCGTGTACAGAATTTATATCACCGTTCACAAAGAAAATACAACTAAATCCAACCATCGCCGTCGGTCGGGACTACCAGGACACATACATACACATACTTTATATTTTTCCACCTGTATGCATTTACATGGTTCCTTACCCGTACCCGCGCGTCAGATAGTTCTTCGACTATTTTTTTCCGGGACTTATTGCTGACCATTTTACACAGTAGTACACAAAATCCCTTGAGAGAGCGAGGAAAAGTCGTCTCGCGCTCTCTTCGGGACGACCTGCAAGAGAATCATCAAAATCAACACGTTACATTGTATTGTAGTAGGTGGTCCAGGAGGGTAGCTGTCAGAGCACGAGACAGGGGTGGAAAAGTCGATTTTCAACAAGTCAACGTGCGACCGAATAGGGAAACTTCCCATATTCCAATGGAAAACATCGAATTTTCTCTTTTCCTGGAAAGTACACTCTCTACGCCTGAGTCAGTTTTTTCTTGGAGCGAGCACACAAAGTATTGGTTTGGTGCTACTATTCCGGGAAAAGTTTTTTCCGTATTTTATATATGAAAACATCTCTGCGGAAAATCAGTTTCATCTGAGACGTGTACGAAAGCGGTCGATAAAAAGTGAAAACTGGCGAAAACAGCGGTTTTCCTGTGAGAATTTTTTTTTCATTTTTCTTGCAAAAAAAAAATAAATCTTGGAAAAATAATTTATTTTTACCATTAACGAGTACCTGTGCGAAACTAGTTGGCTAGTTTCAACCAACAAGCATCCTTTTTTGTGTTTGATTGTCCCGTTTTTTTCCATGTTGTCTTACGTGTACTATTTTTTTGTTATACACATGCGAAAGTGAAAGATTTGTGACCTATAAAATATAAACCGAAGAGAGCGCGTAAAATTGTGCTGTTTTTCTTCTCCTTACATTGAATGAAATGTCAAAATAAGTTTTTTACTAAAGTGTTGTCTTTAGTGGAGTTCGCAGCATCATGACCAGAATTGTGGTAATATATTTTTTTTTTTAACTTAATTTTATCCAATTATTGATGTTGTGTGTTTGCACCATATTCACCAAGAACAAACAAAATATTAATACAAACATCCAACACAGCACTAACAAGTTTTTTTTTTTTTTTGAAAAACGAGGTCAAAACGGGAGGTTTCGAAACACTGGATAATTGAATTATCCATTTAAAAGCACTTTCAGTTAGGAGCATATGGAGCTCCTATTATTACAGCCAGGGAATATGTGAATATATAGTCCTTTCTTCCGGTAAGGTATTCTCTACCCTACCGTTGAACATGACTAATAAAAAATGCATGGAGTCTGATTGAAAAACACGGATGGGGAATGAAATTTTCGGTGAATTAATTTTGTTTTATTCAGAAGTGTGAACATGAGATTACATTTTTTAAATTCGGTCAGGTCCAAGGTAAAGGATGGGTACTAATCCCTTATAAAGCGGTGACCCATATCCTTAAAATATTATTGCATTCAGTCCGATTACAAATAATTTTGAAACATACGACAAGTACAAGAATGTAAATCTTGGAATATATGAACCATAACCTCATTGTATTTGACGGGTGTAAAGTTACTTTGTTTGGTGGTAAATTGCCCGAAACATTAATAATTGTAGGATCTCTTGAGAAATTATCATAATCACCGTCGGAAGGAGGGCAAAATGTGGGGCGGCATTAAATCATGGAACAGAAGTAGCTTCTCGCTAGCTGATAATAATAAATGTGGATGGATAACCGATTGCCGAAAGCGAATAAATTGGCGCATAACCGAGTTCGTAGACCCGTGGTTTTTACTTATTTTTTTTTTCAATCTATTAGCTAGCGTCGATTATGGAAGAGAGCCAAGAATTTTATTTTGGGTTTTCTCGAATCATTTAAGAATAATGATTCCAGGAAAAGACGATGACTGTTGTTTTTCCTGATACCGATTATCCTAGTTATTTATGCTGTGATACTTGTTTTTTTTTTTTGTTTTGTTATGTCTTTGGTTGCCTTGAAGCAAAGTGGATTATTTTCGGAAATCGGGTGTTTGAATTTCTGTGGATTCCGTTTTTAAAGAAGCTGTTCACCGTGTTGCTTTTGAACTATGAACTAGTGTGGATTAATTTGAAATACATTAAGGAAAGCATAGTACTTAGGTTACGGTCATCTATTTATCATTTATTTACTAAAGGATATTTGTACGGAAGCTCTCTCTTGAATTTTTATTCCTTTTAAGGCGTTGTTCAATCTTCAAATTTGTCCACGGTTGCTTCGTAAACATTTTAGGTATGCTGTCAAAAAAAATGGTATAATTCAATGTTGCTTAGTAGTTAAATGGGTATCTTCTTTTTTAAATGCAGGCAACAGCTGAACATAGGTTTGAGTAAGAGTGCTGGTAATGGTACAATGGGAAGCGTTCTGCTAAAGAGCAAAACAGATATCATAGCAGAGAACGTGTATAGCATGCCACTACATCATGCTTTTGCATCATGCGGATTACCAGAAAGCCCGATTTACGAAACCGAAAAATCGATAACAGGAATACGGATGGTTAGCTATTGACAGCCTGAACCCTTCTCCTCTCTCAATACTTGTAGCACATATGTATTTATTCCATGTGTTGTCGCTTGAAACCAGCCATGTCCGGTCAGGAGACAAGCAAGACAAAAATCGACTTCCGCATGACCGCAATCCATCTACACGTTTGCTCATCAGGTATGACTCCGTCTTTCCTTCGAAGACAGCTCAATATTTTTATACTTCATTGTCTTTCTTCCAGATAGGTATCTTTGACTGAATTGCTAAATTTTGACACCTGCTGATAGCATAGTCGATCTAAGGTGGAATAAGTAGTCTTCAGAGCGGTCTGGGGTTTCCGATACATTCTTCTATTGTATTAGAAAAAGCTTCCCTTAAAAATTTGTTCACGAATGGTTTTGAGCTTGCTCCAGAAACTAGTAGGGTCTCATTAGTATGCAATCTAATACAGGTCGCCAAATGTTCTGCATAAATCTAGGCGCTTATGTATAGGTATATCTCTTATATTTATTGCTTGTGGTAGAAATAATACAGACACACATAAAAGGCTGAATATTCTATGAGCCCTACACCCAACTTATTTACCTTAGTTACAGATCTCCCTGAAATAAGAAGCCTCTAGGTTGCTGGAATAATCTTTAGACTCGATTACACTGCTATTCTATTATTTTTTGAATGCGTCGCCCAAGTTACATATTTACTTACACTTCCTGTCTCTGAAGTTATTGTGGACTCCCCAAAGTCCAGAGCGAACATGAGTTCATCCAATAAGTTTATTTCTCACTTTTTGGGGCGTTTCTTTACTCTATTATAACAGGTTGGCCAGTTAGTGGTTCCGAGTATATTAGACACAGACTTAATAGTCGACGCCTCTTGCCAGGAAACTAGTTACGAAACTAGTTACGAAACAAGTATTTATCAGTATACCGTCTAGTCGGCTTATTCTTCTAGTAGAACTTCTCATCGCGTCATCGCCTGCTGGTCCATGTGGTGCCCATGAAATGAACTCTTCAGCCATTGTTTTGAGCTACGATCTTTAGTATCATTCCCGAGCTTCATCGTGAAACTTAAACCCAGCTTGAACTACATGATTTTATACTTGAACTCCACATAAGAGCTGTCTTAAATAATGGAACATGATTTTGAGTTCCAGCGTGCTTTTAACATTTAAATTTATTAATCTAAGTCCCCCTTGTTCATATAGGTACTCTGGAATGTGTAAGTAAGTTTAAGTATTTGTTAAATATTGTAAACAGAAAGCCAGTTGAAAGAACGGTTAATACATAACCACAAGTCTGGATCTGGCACTGTTATCAATAATTTGAAGCTTAAACCTATGAGCAATTTTTTTGAGCTTTTTGGAGCACGATTCTGTAGCTTTCCATTTGACAGAAGAATCATATATAATTTTGACAGCTTTCCCTTTCTGTTCTTGGATTTCCTAGATTCCATAACTGCTTCGAGTTTTTAATGATTAACCATAAATAACAGTAAAACCGTCTCATTTTTTTGTAATACATCTTTAAAATGTTAATAAACGATTCACTAAGGAAAATCTTCACCCCTAGTTTGTCAGATGAAAAATGTCTTATAATTTGTCACAATTGATGTCCTTCTGGTAATTTGTTTACCCAATTCTGTTGTCTTACCCCGAACAACTACATGTCAACACATAGCGCCGAATTACTTCTTATTGACAAATTGGGCTCGCTTAAAGTTGACACAACAAATTGCGTTCCATTATACCAGTTCTCTCTCCCCAATTTGTGTCGTAGAAGGATTAACTGGATTCCTCCTTTCCTTTCAATGGCAAATAAAATTAATGCAAAAATAACGTTTTTTCACTGTCTATATGTACGTAGGTAGACAATATATCCTCACAATCTAGTCACGTAATGCGCCGAATATGCGGCAAACGTCTATGGCATTGTGGTGGCAGCATTGCGGGTATTTTGTGTTCAATTACTCCGAGACCACATTGGAAAGCCACCCTCCTTATTCAGTCATGTTTGAAGGTCCTTGCGTGGTGCATTCAAATCATCTCCAATCACAATAATAATTTCATTTCGTGACTGACATGTCGGAAAACGATACACCTTTATTGGGAACACGCCATTTTATTGTCCATAAGCTGGATGGCATAATAAAAGGATTAATGAAAATGCCATGGGGTTTTGATTGAAAATTAATAACGGAATATAGTAGGTAGCTTTGACGGGAACGGATTTTTCTCTTTTCAAAGATTAATTGACGTTCGGATCAAGCTCACGCACACGCAGGTATTTCATTAATTTTACCGTCGGCGGCGGCGGCGTCCTCGTGAGACAAAGTCAGTTCAATCAAGAGCTGAATATAATTTTCCTTGGGCTGCGTTCTGGTCTAGTTTGGTTGCAGGAATTTCCAATTTACTGTGGTGGGGATTAACATCCCATCCATCCAACGAAGGTGGAGCAAAACTACCACTGTGATGCAGCTTTGTGCTGGAAATCACTTTAATTAAATATGCAAGCTCGCTTACAGTTGGTATTAACCATTAATTTTAATTTCTTTTGCTAATTTGTTGTGTGTGTCTTGAAGAGCTTCGAGACTCAAATTGGTGGTTTTTTTTTTTTTCTCCTTTTCCTCTTTGAGAGAAAGAGCGAGGGAAGGAATACTTTCTTGTGCTAAAAGGTTGAAGTATTCCGTGTAGCGTTGGTTTAATGAATTTCTCCAAGCAACCGAAAAAGAAAAGGAAACTTTTAATGTATATTAATGTACGCTGTTTGTTCTTTCGGCGACGGTAAATGTTAATTATTTCAAGAAACATACTTTATTGTGTCACCACACCACGAGTGGGCGTTAAAAAAGATGACGAAAAATCTTCTTTCAGAAAAGGATGATGATCAACTTAAGGGGTTGAATTTTTAATTAATTTTAATAAAACGTTTGTAGCACTTAATGCAACGCTTAAAGCGGTTATACATAATATAATTTAAAAATGTATGTATGTATGTATGTATATTCCTTTCAAAGATAATTTGTACTCGGGTAAGTCGATTTGGTGGAAAGTGTATGCGTTTTTCGAATTGCCAACAGTATTTTTCAGCAAAAAGTTATTTGACAGTTGACAGCTGATTTGTGCTTAGTTAGTTTTCCCATTTCACTGCTAATTGACTTGTGTTAGAAGAAACGAAAAGGGTGGTTTGTTTTGAGAAACTTACCGTGAGCTACGTCAAGTCTACATCCATCCGAGCCAGTAATTCGAATATCCATGTTCCTACATATCGAAGGAGTTGATGCTGTTGTAAGCGTAGCACTGAGGAGTGTGTCGATTCGCTATCGTGCACTGAAACTTGATGAATGTGTCAAAAAACCAGTTCACTCTTGATCCTCGTTTGCGCCAGAAAATTCTAGGAAGAAAACATTTCCCGTGATATTGTTTCACAGCTGTTCTAAAAAGTGTTTGAAAATGAACATCCAAAAATATTTAAACTCTAAAGGTCCATTTATAGCTCAGCGAACTACAAACACGGACGAGCGAATATTCCCTAATTTTGACGTTTCATTCACAGCAATTTTTTTTATCTAGGCGCTACAATCGGCGAATTTCATTTGGCATTTGCCAAAGAAAAATAAATTTGTGAGGTTAAACTCCCGCGAATGTTTTGGTCGCGCGAATGTGAATTGCGTTCTACATCACTGGAATGTGAATAAAATTTGACAGTTCGCAAAAAATCGTCCATTCGCGGAAAAATCAGCGAACTGATGATTTCTTCGCAGAAATTAATTACTATTCAACTTTTGTTCTATAAAACGATAGATAAATTAAGCTTTCTTCTTTGGGAATAGTAAAATTGTCAATTGTTTGTCTTTAAAAGTGCTAAAAATGGTTTGTTTGCGGTTCGCCCATTCGCTGGTCGCTGAGCTGTGAATGTACCTTAATGGTAGAAAATATAATACAAGACAATATCATGGTCATTAGCACTATCTTATAAGTTGCAAATTCTATAAGACGCCTTACAAAATTTCTGGTCAAAAGTATGTATAACGGTACTTTTTTTTAAATATAAAGAGGTTAGAGCCGATTTACTCGAAAACGGCTTCAACGATTTTGTTCAAATATTTAGACTAGTTTATTAAAGTTTTGTTAGACGGGATATCACGTTTTTGGACACAAATTCAACCATTCAACCTCAGTCATTTTAGTAATAGGTTAGGTTAGGTAGATGGGTGCCTTGTGACCAGAAGGTCACTGCTCACTTAGGCCCACAATTCGGGTGCATTGTGCCCAAACATTTATCAACCAACCCTGGGAACGCTGTAATAAGGTCCGCTGTTAGAACCACCCAGATATTAATATAATTCTCAGGAGGTCCACCAGCCCAACATTGCCTAAGTCCTCCAGCTCCGAGAAGAAATGACTGCCAAGAGTTCTCTTTCTTCTAACAGATAGGGTAGGACAGCCACACAGCAGGTGACGGAAAGATTCGATTTCTTCTTCGTCTCTGCAGCTTCTACAATAGTCATTATGCAGCACACCTAGTCTCTCTGCGTGAAGGCCAATGACACAATGGTCGGTAATTTCGCCAGAAACGACCCGTGTGTTATGACGACTGACTTTAACCAGAGTTGATGATCTCTTCTTGCTAAAGGCCGGCCATAGAGCTCTAGCCGTTACGCATGTATCCAGATGAATCCAGCGTCTTCATTTTCTACTTTTTTCTTAAAGGAACTGACTGGGGCTGCTACAAAGGGAAGGGCCCGCGATATGTGCAGCGTCGACACTTTCCTAGCAAGCTCATCCGCCTTCTCGTTTCCTTCGATATCCATATGCCCTGGTATCCAACTGAGGGTCACCGTATTGGCTCTGGATATCTGGTTTAAAAGTGATTTGCAGGTTTTCACCAGCCTTGATCGAGTTATAGCAGAGTCCAGAGCCTTAATGGCTGCCTGGCTGTCTATATAGACAGTTATCGATTTTCTGACGATATTACTCTCATGTATAATTTCAGCAGCCTTCGTAATGGCAGTGACTTCGGCTTGAAAGACGCTGCAGTCGTCGTTTATTCTAAAGGAGCAGTTTATTCCTCCGGCTCCTGTACCACTGTCCATCTTAGAACCGTCGGTATAGAATGCCAACTCCTTTTTCTTTTTAGTCCTCCAGTTCTTCCAGTAATTTCTGTCAGGAATACTTGCATTGAATCTCCTTTCGAATGTTAACATCGGGAACTATTTACCACTACGTGTACTCCAACTTACATTTTTATGCTCAAAACTCAAAGTCAATTATAAATACTCAAACTCATGCATATGATATTCCATTAAGCTGTGGAAATTGCGCATCGTTCGCCAGTAAAAACAAACAAATAAAATGTAATTACCAGTCCTAAATGCATTGCATTCAGACCGCGCGCCCCTAAAGCGGACCGCAGAATAAAATATTTCATCTTTTCTTTCAATAGTCGAATGTAGCCCATTGAAATACATTGGAGAAAACAAAAACAACAACAAATAAATTCCACTTTCCATTTGTAGTCTTTATTTAGCTCTTTCTTCTTGTTTTTCTACCTTCAGTTATTCATCCACCGAACAATACAACAATTTGTTTGTTCAAAAAATCGAAACAAATAAACTTTTTTCGCTTCGTTTCGACTTTTCACATCAACGACATGGCCAGTCATGCAGATGTTGGTTGTTTTAATTCAAAAAAATAATAATAAATTTATTTACCTCCTCCTGCATGGGGATAGCAAAAATCGTTTCAAACTAAAGAGTGCACTCTTTCGAGTTGCCTCGAATAAAAAAACAACGCCAGAACGGCCAAAAAGTATAAGCTTCGCAAAACTTGGAGTATTGGTTGTAAATTTGTTCTCGCTTTACAAAGTAAATACGAAAAAAGTGAAAAAAAAAGGAAATTTTTAATTGAATACGGGAATTTTTATTTTTCGATTGACTCTTACCCTGAGCCGGGCAAAAAAAAAAAAAAAGGGATACGCAACTCGAAGGTTACAACTTGTTACAAGGGCAAAACACGGTCTTACTTGAAGGACCATTATTCTGGTAGAATGTTTAATTTGGTTATTTTGCGTGACTTTTAGGTCAACAAAAGAGGGAAAACAATAAAAATTGGTCACGTTATGGTTGAAATAATTTCCTTTTCGTCCTTTTCGTATTCTTGCAATCGGCATTTTTACGTTTGTTTACTAAATCAGGAAGAAACGGCAAGAAATTTTCATTCTCATGCCTATGCGGGATGGAATTTATTTGATTCTCTTCGAGGATAGCCAAAATGGCGCCTTACGCCATGCCATACAACTTGTATGTGCTACAAAATTTGTCTTCATTTGGGCGGATAATAAGTTGGATACGAAAAACAACTGTATGTGTGTGTAGTAGAAGGACGAAGAGGACAACAATGTTCTATAATTAAGGAGGACGAAAAAAAACAAACAGGCAGCGATTGGGTGAAAATGAAATCTGTGTGGAGGAAATCTGGTCGAAGGAGACGATTTATGGACCCACATGAGCTGGAATCTTGTGTTGGTTTGGTTTTTAAATCCCAGTACGAGGGTCATTCCGGGTGAATTGTGCTTTATTCAAATTTTTATGGAATCAATAAATCGCTGCTGTTGGTTTTAGTGTGCCAGATCTAACGGAATGTTTGTGGTTTTAACTCTTATGCTGGTGACTAGTTAATAAATTAAGTTCACTCCAGTGGAAAGCGGCCAGGAATGCAAACATTTTTCTCAAAGGGTATTGTAGTTAAGACAAGAAAATAAAGAAAGTATGTCTATTCAAATTAATGTGGACAGTGAAAACACGTTTCGGCTTATCCAATGAACTTTTGAAGGAGGCTGGTGATGAATTGGTAGAGAGCTTACACGATCTCTAAGATTTAGTCAGACGAGTGTGTGCCTGATGAATGGAATCTCAGCCATATCCACAAGAAAGTAGATGCCTCAATTGCGCCAATTATAGAGTTAACAGTCTCCTCAACATTGCATACAAGATCTTTTCGGCGATATTGTGTGAACGTTTGAAATTTTTTAACAACAGCCTGATTGACCTCTATCATTGCGTTTTCAGGTCTGGAATGTCCACCATTTATCAAATCTTTCCGCTCCGGCAGATCTAGGAGAAATCCCAAGAAGTCCACATCGATAATCTATTTCTTTTATCGACTTTAAAGCCATCTACGACAGCATCTACAAAGAAGAAAAAATCATGTCTAGGTAGTTTCGACATCCCTGTCAAACTTCTCCGCCTGTGTAAAATGGCGTTCGAAAACACTCGTTGCTGCAGCAAGATTGGTTATTACCATACTGAGACCTTTGATGTTAAAAAGGTTTAAGACAAAGTGATGTTCTGTCATCTGAATATGGTTTGAATAAACGGCTTAGACGGTAAAACCATTAAACTCAAACTTAATTATTTTTGGGACCTAACACGATGCTCATCGGTCCCTTTGCTTCGCTTTCTTCCAGGAAAAATTCATTATCACTTTCGGGAAATTTGCAATAAAATGACGTATCAAATTTTGGCCAAAAATGGCTGTAAGGGTAGTTATGGTCAATTTGGCTAAAATACGATTTTCTTGAAAACATTAGTTAACAAATCGTCAATTCTATAAAATGGCTTCAAAAAAATTGGCCAAAAGTGTGCAAGCCAAATTCTGTGAAAACGGCTCTAACGATTTTGTTTCAATTTAAACTATTTAAACTATTTTAATAAAGTGCTATAAAATGGTATACCACGTATTTGTCCAACATTGTTAAGAATGGTAAATTGCTTATAATTTAACAAATTGTCATTTATCTCGAAAATGGCTGGAACGATTTTCTTTAAATTGCATACGTAGACTAGATTCATAACGTCCTAAAAATTGTATTCCACATTTTCGACCAAAATAGCTAACAACGCGCCCTTACCTATAGCCAACTTAGCAAAATGCCATTATAAGACAGTGTTTTCATCTTTGGACTAATTTACTGAAGTCCTATATTAATGGTTATAACGGTACTTTAAGTATAGCCAACTTAACAAAGTTTTACTCAAGCATTACGTTTTTCTTTGCCCGATTTGTCAGCAGCAAGTAATTGATCGACTAAATCCTATTTTTTTGCCTATTTGATTTTTTTGAGGCAAAAACATTAATTAATTTCTTTCTTTTTTATATTTCCAATTTATCTCTTTTATTTTGCCCGACGAGGATCGAATCAATTGTTTGCCTTAGAGAAAAAAAAAAACAAACAAAATCAAAATTCAAAATTGAATGTGTAGCAAACGATTTATTTTTCCAGTTCGGCATGTTCATGTGTACATTTTTTAAAGGATGACGAGTTTCAATATGTTTATGCATTTTATTGAAAGAAATTCAGAACTATTTTTTGAATATAATTTGGTTGCAGGACACCTTAAACAACAACGACTATGCTAGATGATTACAAGCACATAACTACAGTAATCAAAGTTCCTATAACAGCTGTCTCGTCAGTAGAAGAAAATAAGCTAGAAGCCTGATTTCGGATGAAAATTAGGGAATTTCGTCCTACTAGTCTCTAATGATTTCGGAAGAGCAACACCTCACTCCATTCCAGACCAAGAAATTCCTTAATTTGCACCAGACAGAGAGGCATTATAAGAATGTACTTACTCATAGTTGCACCCAATTCAACCGAACTGGATTTGTGCAACAAAATCGAGCATCGAGACTCGTTTTATTTCAAGCGATGATATATCGATTAGATTTGCAAAGAAACAATTCGCAAAGTGAAGCCTTCTTACGGACAGGACAGGATGAGTGTATAAAAAAAACATGTCACGATAGCCAATTAGACAGTGTTCCAAAAAAACACCGATTAGCTTGCAAAAGGCCTTAATAATGGTAGTTCCCATGAGTGTTTTTGGTCCAATTTGGCAAGTGTTACCGTGAGGTGTAACAAATTGTGTTATTTTCTGAGAGGTGATTGCAATTATCAATAGCGTCCAGCCTCAGTAGAAGTTTACAACTCATTTGTTTAACGGATATTACATTACACGGAAGCCAGGATTTTGTTATTTGCTACGATTCCCGCCTGGAATTTGCTCCAGTAATCACAGAGGCGGAAGGAGATGCGTATGCTTAGTTCGTTGGAGAAAACTCCACCACCAGCGCCTTCTTCCATACAACGTTGTACCAATGTCATCAAAATCAAAATTTTCGCATAGGTTTTGTAGAGGAATGGATTTTTTTTATAAAAACAATTCAGCATTGGCGAATATCCCAATCGGAAACTCAGCCACTGTGATGGCGTTGTTTGATTCCCTACAATTAGTTATATGCAAGTGGCCATTACCCAGGAGATTGTGGTGGCTAGTCTTATCACCGTAAAGAAAAATGGAACTGATTACAGGCACATATAGATCCAATAAGCAGGATACTATGTTATACTCCATTTCGTCATTAATTTATGCTCTACAGCTTAGAAAAAAATCCGTCTACCCATGTATAGATTTTTATAAACTCTTTTGTAGTTTTATATAACGGTGAAGTTATTTTATCAAAATCTCTAATTCAAAATTTTCAATATTACACACATATGTATGTATAGTAGGAGCAAGTAAATAATAGTGGAATTCATCCTAATTTGATGACTGTAAAAGACCTCAGGACGAAATCACAAATCAGGCCCGAAAATGTCTCCTCTTTGAATAGTACCTAAATATTCTCATTAATGGCAACACGACCCAATTCGAGTTATTGACTCTCCTGCCAGTTTGGGATGCTCTACTATAGAATGAAAGGACATACATTCTGTATAGGTAAAATTATAAGTTGAATTCAACCAACATCCTACTATCAAAATGCCCTTGGGCAACAACAAAATGCTAAACAATTGATACGAATTTTCTATTTTGCATTTCATCCCACTTCAGATCCTGTATGCACTCATAAATTCTAAATGTCAACATTTATCTCGCCACCCGCAGTTTGACGCAATAAAAACGTCAAAACTGACACAAAAAACTCACCCGTCGTCGTGATGATGATTCTATGCCCATTCATCTCCAGCGTTGTGGAAAAATGATTTTTTAACTAAAAAAAAATAAATCACAACCATGCTCGTCTATAAATAACAAAAACAAGGTACCGCATGCCATGCACAATGCTGCGATCCAAATATATGGATATATACAAGTTTTTTTTTTTTTGTAAATTTTTCTCTTTAAAAACAATTAGCTAACTCTAAACGTTTCACCTTCAACTATCATTCATTTTTCAACAGAAACAAGTCGAAAAATAGTTAATAATAATTAAAACAATAAACAATCCACTCCAAATGGGAGGAAATTAGCATCGCTAAATTGAAATCGCGATCGCAATCATCGCGCGTTATCAAGCCGATCAATTTTAATGATCACTAAATAGAAGAAAATAAGTGAAAAGTCGTAAATGAATTTTCTATATTTCTCGACAGTAAAAACAGAACGAGCTGGCTACAACAATAAATTTCAATTGATTCCCCGATCGACATCGAGGATCGGTGCCAAATTCTTTGGCCAATTTGTTCGCGCTTCTCCAGAATGGTCTGTTTCTCGTCAAAAATAATTATAATTGGCGTGGTGCTCATTTGGCACGGCACAACTTTCAAGTCAAAGTGACCTGATTTACAGTCTGGTCAAAAAATATACAGTCCCCGCGGAAATTTATAAACACCACCCGTTAATTGAAGATTTACGGAATTTTTTTCACAAACAAAAAACTTTACATTTTTTCCCCACGATAAATTCACTCGATTATTGGAATATACACAAAGAGCCAGATCAATAGACAGCGGCAGGTAAAGATTTTAAGATAAATTTATAGAACTTCATATCAAGGCCTTTCGGAGAAAATTCTAATTTTTATAAATTTCCGACTTAATCGATTTAAAAAAAACCATTCGCCGATTTATGTTTGTTTTTATTCTCCACAAGATGGGGGGTCAGTGGTGGATCGATTTTTAATTATCCGAGTTCACCACACTGTAAACAAACGAAAAGAAAGTGAAAAATGTTTATTGTTTATAATAATTCACATGTTCCGTTTATTGAATCTAAACCACTAAAAATTCGCAAGATATAAATAAGAGATGTTTTTCCCGAGTCACTTTGTGGGCTGCTATACTTTGTCGTCGTGTGACTTCTTCTTCTAGCCGTGATGGCTGACAAATAAAACAAAAAACTTCCTCAATTGTTTGTACAAAATTTCATTCGATAAAAACAAGAGGAAAGCGGAACTTTGCTGCTATCGAAGTTTAGGTGAAAAGTTCGCGTGAAATTTTACTTTTTTTTTGTTTTTGTTTGGTATTTTTTTGCGGGTGTGATGTTATCTCTTTCGCTCTTTTTGCCCCCCCAACTCCAGCCCCCTTGTGGGTGATTCAATTAGGGATTATTTGATATATCGTGATACAAAGCCTTTCATATACTCCGGAGAAAAAGTCTTCACACACACACACGCATGGGGGCCTGTGTAAGTCAATGGATGCGGTGTATAGATTTGGCACCGATTTCAAAAGAGGATGCTGGAAGCGATACAAAAATGTTTTAATCGAAAGATCAACAGCGATTGCAACTTGTTGACGTTTGGTTTCGTTTAGACGACGACGACGACGATGACGGCTTGTGGAAGTGCGGTGTCTTTACTTCGCCTCTTTTTGTTGGTTCCATGGCGAAGATTTGAAAATTTGTGGTAAATATGAGGAAAATTTATTTATCGATGATTTAATGTGACATTATGGGAAAGTATTTTTTTTATGAGCAGATTGAGTAGATTAGAAACGGAGAAGGGTGGAGGGAAGAAAATTGTATAGGGTTATTGTTATGTGATTAAATTTAGTGTCGAGTTACGAGTACAGTCTAAGTATGGAGTTCGATGAGCAACGCGATAGCTGAATGGTAATTTATGAGCTGAGATTTATGATGATTTAAGTCAAACCACTGCCCTTAGTGACAAGTATTTATATTTCCGCAACGGATATCCAATTTTGATGCTAAAATGGAAGAAGTAAAAAATTCGCAGATTGTTTAAAGATAACTTTGAGCTATCATGAGCACTCTATGCGAAATAACTAACAGTAGGACCAAGTGGTCAAACAATTAATATCTGAGTGCAGACATTGCTATCATTTTGACACACATCTGCTCTATATATTTTCAGAACTTCAGCATAGAATTTCGCTATGATTCATGCATAGTATCGTTGAACGCAAGTATAAAGACTATTGGCCCTAAGTGGCTTCCCTGAGTGACTCTAAAAAACATAACCTTATTAGTTTTGAATGCCATGCGTGGCTCAGTCGTTAGTTCGTTGGACTGTTGTGCATAAACCTTGCGGGTGTCTCACATAAATTCAAGACTTTTCTTAAAGCAACTATTGACTGTGTGTGTGAAGCACCACGGTATGGATAAAACCTTGATATTGTGAAGTAAACCAAAGCTAATGAATTAGCAGTGCATGCAGATTGTTGCATGTTTTGTTGAAGGTAAAAACGGGCTGTCAGCAAGGTACAGCCTGTTTTGCCTGCTTTGGGAATGGACTCTCTCCTTACAACACTCAATATTTTACGAAAAGGCATACACAGATGATGTCCCCTTGCTCTCTATCAGCTCATACCGGTGAACTTAGAGCTTTTTAAACGTAAGAACTTGCGCCGCAGCTGGTGTCCTGGTCTCATATTATCTGGCGTTTTATACATTTGGATCACCTTGTCACACAAGGTCATCAAAGATCCATTGCATTACCAAAAGCCGTCTTGTTTGTGGTGGGCATCGTTGCTATTGGTTGAAGGTGGTACTATATTAGTTTGAGACTTGAGTAGGCGACTCCTTAATTGCAAATATAAAATTCTGTGAGGCAAAAGTTTTATAACAAATATTTCGACTTAGGCTACGGAGTTAAATTTTAAATCTTAGAATGAATGAAGATTTTTATATAACTGCCAGTTTTTGGGTTTTAAGATGTCACTTTAAAGTTGAAACTAAATTTCCGCAGAAAAACCTTGCGTCAAATTAATACTTGTGAAGAGAAGTAGGCAAGTACATAGATGGTGAAGGATAGTCTCTTCCCCCTCCTCATTAATATGACTTCTCCAAAACTATTCGATTTGCCCAGTCTAATGTCGTGCCTCCAAGTGGGCTGATTAGCGATTATTTTTTTAGTCTGTCAAGACATTTAGAACTGTTTTAATACAGATTATGCCAGATCTGCAGGAAGTAAATCGCTGTTTAGCTGTCTGCAAAAATTGGCATATTCCATTAAAGTTTTGGGATAAGAATTTAAAAAAGACTAAAAGCCCCCCTTTCGTGAACCTCCATCACAATCCCAATCAGTCTTGGAGGATATGTATGTTTCAATGTCTTTGTTGAATATGAGCGAATTGAGGCTGTAATCCATCCTTTGGGAACAATTCTTAAAATAGCTAATTTCTATGGCAACATGTGTAATTTTATGATGCAAGCACATGCTAATCTTTAAACTGGACTAAGATAGTTTTAATCCATGGCTTTACCCAGCGAAGACTAATACCGATACATAGAGCCCGTTTGTGGTGCCTAAAGCCCTCATTTGCTTTCGTATAACTTTTTTACAGCAGTATCGAGTAGTAGAGCAAAATGTTGAGTTTCCAGCTCAGTTTACTTTCTAAAGTAAGGCTCAACTAATAGGCTGTATTAGTGCGCACCAAGGGGTTTCACTTACTGTCAGAGTGTCAAAATAAGAAGTTTTGTATTTTCTTGTGAAGAAAATGAACACAGTTGTCTGAAAAGGAAACCATAGATTACATTTTTTTACATAATATTTTAGTGTAATCAGGTGTTTACCTGAGATAGCTCTTTTAAGACCCTTCACTATTTAGGATTAGAAGCTCAATCACGTTGGACTACAACGCCTTCTTCTTTCGTTTCTGCTTCTTCTTAAAGATTCATTCATTTTTTTCGAAAACATTTTTTTTTCTCTTAAAGACTGTTTAGAACCATGCTGTTAATAATAAAATGCTTGACTCATACTAAGCATAAATATGCCTTAAAATCATTTAATTGTGAAAAGTAGTGTTGTAAATTTTCGTGCGCAAAAATATTTTAAAGTACCTACCTACCGAAGAATCTTGTTTTACGACAAGTGTTTATTTTCAATTTATTAACCACATGCGCCTCTTGCGCTTCCAACTTCCAACTCACTGTTTTTTACTTACATCCATTAAAATTATTTTAAAATAATAAACATCATTCTTTGCGTATACCTACTTGAATTTCGCTTGGGCTGTAGTAGGAACTCATAATGAGAGACAGAGAGGGAGTATCTGTAGTAGGTACTTTCAATTCTATAAAAAATTATGAAGCACAGTACAATTCTCTTATTTGTTTTTCAAGTTTTTTTTTTTTTTTAAAGCACTTAGTAAGTTTTTATCTTTTTTCCCCGATAAACATAGACTGCCCCCAACTTTTTTGGTAAACCATCATTTTCGTGATCCTCCTTTTTTCAATTCGGCTGAAGTCATCTTTCCACGTCATTGAGTCTATAGATACAAGGCTATCGATAGCGATACCTTTTCATAGATTTGGTGTATGTATTTTGATGAGAAAACGGGAAGTTGAATTCTTTGATGTGAAAGAAAACACTTTTAAGATGCTATCGAAAGGTTTTCTTTGAATATTTTAGGGGGCGGTTGTTTGAGGCGTTTGGAAAACATCATTATCATCTACCAAAGGAACAGAAAGTCACTTGAGTGAAAGCTGAAGGACATTTAGTGCAATCGTATAAGAGTATAATCGAAGGCTCACCACAGAATTTACACAAAACTTGACCCGAAAATTGGATTAAAAAGTTAAACCAGGAAAAGTCTATTCAAAAACCCAAAACCACAGCATAATCTTTGATGGAAAGGATTGTGAGGGAAAATGAAAATCCCTTTCGTCAGCTCTGCAGGGGCTTAAATATGTGGCAAAAGATTGAGGACAAACGTTGATTAAAAAATTAAGAAAAAGTCACCCCACAATGGAGAGCAATTTGCTTTGAGTTGAGTACTCGTATAGAAGTATCTACATAGAGTTGCATGAAATTGTAGATAGAAATTGAAATTATTTCGGACAGAGCATAAACCTGAAAGAACTGCTGTTGCTGATGAAATCCATGGGCCCAGCTGAGATTAATTTTTCTTGCACTCAAATAGTCATTCAAAAAAGTTTTTGCCATTGTTTCAACCTGTTTTCCTTTCTTTTTGGTGCATTTTATTTCGTTAGATTTATCTTTTTTTGTTTGCGCCCGTTCCCATGTGCACCATATGGTTACCTACGAAGGAAAGTGCTTTGGAGGAGACCAGAGGAAAAACCGTAATGCTCTCACAAATGAAGGATACGTATACACACGTAGAGAACGGGCAACAGGCAGAGTTATATCCAGTGCCCAGCTGTGAGTTCCAAAGTCCAATTGAATCGGACAAAAGTATGCACTTGAAGCGGGAGTAACGTAGTTGATAGAGTGGTTAAATTGGTAGCTTTTTTTCTCCTCCAGTTCTGGTTAGCTGAGGATGTTTTTATGTCCATTGGGGGAGGCAGAAAGAGAACACATTGGGTTAATTAAGTTTTGCAGAATTGATAGAGACCAATTAATTGTTTTAGTAAATTTTGTGTACGGTTTTAAGGATGCTTAAGTGGGTTTATTTTCGTGGGACTGTTAATTGGTGTAAGACTGGGGAGAAACAAGTTTAAAAGTGCTGTAATGTTGAACTGATATATGTATGTACATACTAGTTCTTTGTTCAGTAAGCTGAAGTAAATCACACATAATGCGGAAGGTATCTTTTTATGTTGGCTTCGCTAATTTATAAGTGATTCAAAGTTTTCCTTTTTAATTAGGAAATTAATTGTAAAAGAAACATTGGATATTGTGCCATCGAACTACTTAAAGACTTTAAATGTGTTTTTAGTGGTACGGCAGGCTTCCTTAACTTAAAAACTTTGTTACTTACGTGTCACTTCCGTGTTAAACTTACCGATTACAATTAGGCACGCCTTCTTCTTGCATAACCATCAGTTGAAATAGTCAAATTTCGATGATTTTCGAAAAGGGGGGATCTAAGGGTCCGTACCATCAAAAAAAGGGGTAAATTTGCCCATTAATTGTCCAAAAGGTAACGTTGGTCTCGGAATGCAGTACCAATGGGATGTGTAGCTAGTATTGGTGGTTGCGGATGATGACAAAATAACATATGTATAGTGTTTCTGACACCATTGCCTACATTCTTTGCAAAGAATGCCAATGCGTCAGGCAGTTGAAGGATAGGTCTGAACATTTGAACAAATCCCAGCGCTTTTCGTTTCAAAGTCATCCAGTGATTCTACGTGGGCCCTGGCGGTGGTCATATTTCCATTCTTCTGCCATAGCTAAATGCGACTTCTGTCATAACTGAACGAAATGCTTCTCTATGTTCTTTAATGCGATAATAGAAGCATGTCATCTGTCCAATTTGCAGTGAGCGACTAAGAACGCACTCACTTAAGGCTCAAACATAATTGCTTTAAGGCTATGGACGCTGACGTACGACCTCATGCGTATACATATAATTTCTATACTGCAACAGTAGAAAGATCGTGTGACAACCAGATAAAAGTAATATGTCGTATGATCTTACTTACTTACTTAAAGGGGTCTGGACACTTGTAAGGTCTCTGCCTGAGACCTAGCTACCTGCCATCCTCTACGGTCCAAATTTTCTGGCATCCGCGACGACTTGGTCTTTAAACCGGAGCGGAGGTTCGGTTTTCTTCCTCGTCTCGAACCTTGTGGGGTGGGATTCGAAGATTCTCTTGGCTGAAGCATTGTTGTCCATGCGCTCGATGTGGCCGAGCCAATTTAGTCTGCGTATCTTGGCTTTTTGGACTACATCCACGTCCTGGTACAGCTCATAGAGTTTGCGGTTGTATCTTCTCCTCTATTCGCCCTCCTCGGATAAGGGACCTAATATCTGACGTAGTATTTTTCGTTTAAAGGTGCAAAATATTTGCTCAGCTTTCTTACTTATAGTCCAGCACTCGGCTCCATACAGCATGACTGGTAAGATGAGCGTTCTATAGAGCATTAATTTGGTCCGTCGATGTAGGAGTTATGAAGCCAGTTGTTTTGCCACACCGAAGTAGCAGCGTTGTGCCAGGGTTATTCATTGTCGGATCTCTACAAAAGTCTGATAAAATACCAAGAGGTATCAGTACGAAGTGCAACCTAGCGATATGTATCTTAGCTACAATAAAGTTCTCCTCAACCAAATCCGCGACGTGAATGAGTAAAATTATTGCTTCAAGGACTGCAAATCCAACTTATATGCCATGAATTATGAATTAAGTGAAACTTTCAAACCAAAAGGCCTTTTGTTAAATCGCACATTCTTCCACTTTGGTAGCAAAATCAGCAAATATTCCCAAAGAGGCGACTAACAAACAAAAAATGCTTAAAAAACTGTGAAGAGATGTACATATTTTCAGTACTTTGTAGTAGGTTTCAGCACTTTTAAACACGTTTCAGTGTTTAAATGTATTTTTATGCACTTTTTCGATACATTTTCAGTTTGTTTCTGTATTCATCAGTACTTTTCAGTGCTTTTAGTACTTTTCAGTACTTCCTGGTACTTTCTAGTACCTTTTTAATACTATCTAGTACTTTCTAGTATTTTTTTTTAAATTTTGAAAATCCAAAAGTACTAAAAAAGGTATTAGACACTACTTTTCGACATTTTCTGGTACTTTCTAGTACTTTCTACTACCTTTTTTAGTACTTTTGGATTTTCAAAATTTTAAAAAAAGTACTAGAAAGTACTAGATAGTATTAAAAAGTACTATAAAGTACTATATAGTATTGAAAAAGTACCTACCTTTTCAGTACTCTTTAGTTTTTGCAGTACTTTTCAGTACTTGTGAATATTTTTTTCGTACTTTTGCAGTACTGCTCAGTATTTTCTTCCATACTGTTCAGTACTGCTTAGTACTTTTCATTTTCAATACTTTGCAGTAGTTTAGAGTACTTTTCAGTACCTTCATGTCAGCCAACCCTCGTACTTACCTCAAAGTTTGCAGACTATTTGCGTGAATACCAAAATAAATACTCCCCCTTGATTCAAAATGTGTACATTTTCCAAACAGTCCAATGTCATTCATTTCCAATGAGGAAACTGTGTTACCCAAGCTTAAGTGAATGTATTTTCGAATATGAATCCATAGTGCAATAACAAAGTTCCAAAAATTCATATCCTCTAAGTCACTGTTTGGATCGATTAATATTAAGGTAAAGTATTATCGGTTTTGGTGAATTCCATTCAGTCGAAAAATTGCCTATCCGACGATCGGCCATAAAATTTTTTTTTTTTATAATCAACACATGCCAAAGGGGATATGAATACCCTTTAACTGATTAACAGGGCAAGGGCGTTAGTTAATTTTTAAGAGAGAAGAAGGGATAGGAAAGAGTTGGTGTAGTGGTATTTGAAACTCAGGTGATATTAGGTTTCAATTTTTATTCTCCATGGGTGGTTTCCGATTTGACTGGGGAGAGAGTTGTGCGTAATTTTTGCATTCGTTCGTAATTCACAGTAATTTTTTCGCGTTCATGTTGAAATACACAAAGTACTTTCTGAGCGAATTATTCAATTTTAATACTGTGAACATTGAATGGACTTGGTCGGGAATTGATCACCAAACCTCTCATTCAATGACCGAATACACTACCACTACACTGTGGCCACCCACGAGAACGCCCCGTTTAAGTGGGGTCATGATACAATTCATGCCGAGTCTAAACTCGTGTCGGATATCCAATGGAACAAAAGTATGAAACAATGCACGGGTGCCTGCCTCGTTGACTTGGAGAAGGCCTCCGATACCGTATGGTTGGAAGGGCTCTTTTACAAGTTGAGCAGGTTAAGCATAAGCAAACCATTATCATACAGCGTGACTTTCACTGGAACGTTCGAAATTAAAACCAGTGAAAAATGCTACAATCCGCTTGGAGCGGATCGTATGATACCCTATCCCTATCTTATTTGGGCGTGTCAGTGGGCGGTGGAAAATGTATTTACAAAATTTGACTATTTTTGCCTATAAATTAATATTTTTACTCGAAAATTAATTTTTGAAGTAAACGCCCCTAAAAAGTGGGCGTGGCCATATACAATGTATAGACGATTTGTAGATTAAGTGGATATCTACATATTTGCCCAAGTAAGTTTTTTCGAGTTTCATATGAAAATAGTGAAAAAAGTGATTTTTTTGAAAAGTGGGCGTGTCAGTGGGCGGATTTTAAAAATTTTTACACTTGTATTGCTTACTTTTCCAAAGACCTTGTATACAAAATTTCATCAACCTAGCTCAAAATTTAAGGCCCAAAAACTGGTGACACACAGACGGACGGACGGACGGACAGACGGACGGACGGACAGACGGACGGACATAGCTCAATCGACTCGGCTAGTGATGCTGATCATTTATATATATACTTTATGGGGTCTATCTGCAATATTTCTCTATGTTACAAACTATGTATCAAACTTAATATACCCTTAGGATAGGGTATAAAAAGGTCTGCAACACGGGGCGGTTAATTCGCCGATCCTATTCAATATTTACACGGCTGATCTGATAGGATCTCTTCCAGACGTGATAGCGATCTGGATCTCTTCCAGAGATAACGACTTGATAGCGTACAGATAAGGGTTTAAGATTGACGTTATTGCAACACTCTTGTAGCGTGACTTCGATAAGATTCAGCGATATTGCAATGACTGGAAGTTGAAGATCAACTTATCAGAACGCCGTTATCTGGGGCCCCAAATTTCATTCACTCCAACACTCTAAATCCTTCTGCATCCTCTTCGACATCCACCCCTAGCACGACTTCTGCCTTTTCCACATCCACATCGGCATTCAACAGCTCGACGTCCACTTCTGCGCCCCTTTCGACCAATTCACCTCCTACTTCATGCACCCCTACTATTGACCCAATGCTACCTCCCTCCGTCAAACTCACATCTAGATTGGCGGACCCAGTTTTAACATCTCCTCTTCAACAGTGGCTAAAGACCTTTCAACCTATGCTTCTCATATTGGCTCTAAACGTCTCTCGCATCTTCAAAATTCTCGCAAAAACTTTAATAATTACTTTCGTCCCTAGCTCCAATTCAGATATTCTATCCCTTTTGTTATCAGAACGTCAGAGGTCTCCGCACCAAAACCTCGATAGTTCATCTTAACTCTCAAACACTTCCCTACGACATCTTTGCCCTTACTGAAACTATCATTTGTGCCAATTTTCTAACCTCTGAATTATTCTCCTCAGATTTTGAAGTTTTCCGTGCGGACGGCCAGGTTAATATCGAGCTCCCCTTAGGCCGTGGTGTTCTTTTAGCCATACATAATCGTCTTGATGCAACTCTAGTCAAAGTATCAAGCTGCAGTTGTTTTGAATTTGTGTGTGCTAAAATATCTGTATCATTACATTATCTGCTGTTATATTCACCCCTCTCAATCCACCCAAGCATACCAGCTAGCTGTTGATGCAATTGACGCCCTCGTTGGTGACTTCAACCTCCCCTTTTTAAAATGGGTCCCATCAGAAGATGAATCATCATTCCGGACGGAGTGTAGAATTTCCATATGTTTTATGAATTATTTGGGCAGGGTACAGTAGAGCTGTCTATGACTGAACTGAGTAAAAATAAGTTCTCAGCTATTAAATTTCCTGATAACTTCTACAAGTGTGTCACGCTTAAAAGCTCGCATGTCAGTGGCGTTGGTCAGCCTTAAGGCTTTAACCCATAGAAACCGTAATCTATAAGGCTGTCAGCTTAAATCTAAGAATTCTCTAGGTTGTGGCCCTTAGACCTCGACGATTTCTTGTCGGCTCATGAGTTCTCCATCTTACTTCTACATAGCCGGACGAATTTCGCGCTCTCTATGCACAGTATCGTGTGTGAATATACATTGTCATTGGTCAGCGCTGATATTTTTTAATCATATGTTGAAGAATAATATACCAGACAGATGTCCAACTGCAGATACGTCTATTCATCAGAATTCGGCATACGACAGTGCATGCGCCTTACAATTCCATTTGCCCATGTGGTTTTCTTTTAAATGTGATTTGTGAATGCCCATAGCATTTTAAAGGGTTAACTCGTCACTGTTGAACTGTTCACTCTGTTGGTGGTCTCATAACTAAATCTCATTTTATGTGCAAGTGAAAGTATCTTGACGGCATAACAACCTACCTATAGGAACTTATTATGCTTAAAAATATGTCCTACAGTAAATACCCTAAAGGATTAAGGATCGATGCTATACCTACTACTACTTATCCAAAAAAGAAAGTAAAAAATATATTTGAATTATTTGTCTTACTTAACTTTGACTAACCCCTATTTATACCATGATTATCTCATTTTCTGTCCTTAGTACGTACACCACTCATTGAACAAAGAATAAACATTAATATAATGAGCCAAACAAACCAGAACCAACCACAAAATCATTTCCCAAATGAGTCTTTAGGCAGGGTCCTAAGGTTCCATTATGAATAGAACCACTCTCCTTCCACTAAACCATTTTTGAATAAAACTACGTACCATTCAACCGAAATTTTCTGCTCCAAAAGTCCCCCCCCCCCCCCCCCCATATACATAAATCCTCATTGTTATAAGATAAAAATGGCCTTGTTTTCCCATTATCCTTAACGGTACTATGAACATAAGAAATCAGTACACCCAATAACCGTATATACATGTACTCCAACAACAACAACAAAAAAAAATCCAAAACAAACAGGAAAATCAATGGAATAATCGCGACTGAACTATTGTCTGACGGTAAATAATATTGTCTTTTTGTTGTGCATACAATCCGCAGGATATATAAAGAATAATAAAAAGGATAACCGAGTTATCAAGGTTTGAATGTTACGCAATGAATGCGTCAGCGAATACCTAATTATTGAAGCACACACATATGTCACTAACACACACAATACATAATCGAAACACATGAGTAGAAAAAAAACATTTTCGCAGGACACACCGAACCACACATCACATCGAACAAGCCAAATATTAACATAGCTAACACCAAAATAAACATTAGGCGTGCACTCTGCACTTTTTGGTTGTTTGTTTTGTCACTTAAGATGATGGAAACATCAGAACGGAACTGACTATCCGCACATGCATAACATTAGCTCGCACTAAAAGCACTAACACATATCAAAACACAGTCCCAGGAATTGTGACCTCCCAAGACAGTCATCCATCGCACAGACTAAATTGCATGCGGAATGGGTGTGTGTCACCCAGCACCATTAATGTTCACACAAGGATAGAAAATTTTATTTAAAGATTTTACTCATGTCAAACATTTTTAATGCACTTTCAGGATGCCCAAGCAAATTGAATTTTGTAGCAAAATTATCCTGCCCAACGTCACCGAGTCGCATGAAGGACGTTTTCTTAACTTTTGATTTTTGAGTAAAACGACACGGAGCATTTTGTATCATAAATCTTAAATAAGACACAAACGAGGAGGGCGAAGAAGCACCAAAGACAAGCGAATTTGTTACGTTTCTGCACATTATGAGAGCCGTTTCTGTGCCCTGTATGGAGGGTAGTACTAGTTGGATGCCATTGCGGTCCAAAGGTGTCGGACTACACTAAAAAGGACGACGAATACTGTGCGTGCGTGTGTGTGTTTATTTTTGTAACCGAAACTCGAGAGAGAGACAAGCAGAAGCAGACTGAATCCAAAGACGGGTGTTAAGTGAATTTGCTATTTTATTTACTTATTTTTTTTTTGTTATTAAAAGTGAGGGTCCTTTGAGTGCGAACAACATTTTTTGGTGTAAGAAATGCCCGAACAGGATAATTACGACGATGAGGTAATTTTGTTTTTGTCCATGCATGAAGTAGTTCACTTAGATTTTTGCCCTTAACCACATTTACTTGTAGAATAATTAATCACCGTTAAGTTGACAGGACTTAATTTAGTTAAAAATTTTAAGATAAATGATTGTGTTTTTACCTGTCGCTTAAATTAATTTTGATACATATTTTTTTTAAAAATCTTTTAGAGTCACATACAAGTAAAATAATGAAAAAAGCTAACAAGCTTTTAAATATTAACCTAAGTTTAAACTACGTCTAAAATTTAATTTAAATTGGGGCTCGTTTAATTTTCTGGGAAATTAAATGATAGAGACAAACAAATAGCAATTTACAAGCAAGTTTCACAAAAAATACACTTTGAAATAAAGCATGAGATTATAAATTTGTAGTCGAGTTCCACCACCAAAAATTTGTAGTTGAAACTTGTATTTGAAATTTGAAATAGGCCACAGGCCACAGGTGAACATTTATTCTATGTTTGGGAATATAAGAAATCAAGGATCATTGTAATATGTATTTCAAACGGAAGTATCGGCTATTCTACATAGAGCGTCAGTCACTGAGCAAAGCTGTGGAAATGCTAAAAATATTATCAAAGTTTGTCAAACAATGCTACGAATCTTCTTACGAGTAGCGGACAGATGCTACATTATTCTATACTGAGTCCTAGGACACCGTAAAGCAGATGAACTAACCAAAATAGGCACAGAATCGCTTTTAACTGATAACAGAGAGGCATCGGCACCCATAAAACAAACATTTAAATTAAACTTCACATGTTCAATGAAGCAGTAGTAATCTTAAAAAATAGATCGGCTAACTTAAGTAAGTGCATTTGGACCAGAAAGATCTGATACTCCTATATATCTCTGAACAGAAGGAATGTAAGCATTACAGTGGGTATAATTGTCTAATAGGTATACATGTCATTAAAATGGGAGACTTCAAACTTGTGAAGTTATTTATGTAGAAGTTGATGAGGCGAAGTAAAAAAGAAAAGCAGCCACCGCCTCCTTTGAACATAGCAGGAGCTACTGTGAGAAAGATACTGTTACCAAAATACTTTTTTAAAGATCTAAGATCAGCAATATCTTTAATCTTTAGCATATAAATCGCAAATTTATATATGTAGATGCATACTCAAGCTAAATACAACAGCTTATACTTCTAGCCTCGTTTAACTAGATGCCCATTCTCATCATTTCGGTCAATTGCTTCTCATCAATCACCTTCCAAGGAAGGCAGTGACCTTCTCAAATCTACAAGACTGACACTAGTAACCAAATAACATCACGTCTGCATATCAGTAACATAGATTGATTGAGTCAGTCAACTCTACTACTCATATACACACCAATAATATAACGGTGAACTTAGAGAAAGGGCTGAATTGAGTCAGTCACCCAACCTACATTTCCACTGCACAATAGTTTGATTAAATCAATCACCCCGATTACTCTCTTGCAGTCCACCTACATAAGTACCAAGGGTTCGATTGAATCACTCCTGCCTAGCCAATATCAACTCCAGAACAGTACCAAGAGTTTGATTGAATCAGTCTCTCTAATACTGTCATGCACCCTTTATCTTTACCGTTATCTAAGCAACATAATCTGCCAATGTCTATTGAAAGAGAGTAGAGTAGTTGAAGTAGAGAGAGGGAATCAGTAACCCCATTAGCCTTTTTGGACATTCTTCCTTCACAGTTCTTAGGGTTGATTGAGTCAGTCACCCTAATTTGTATTTTCAGACACCTCTGGGGATATGCAGGTAAAGGGGTAACCGGTGACTCTCTGGTTCATCGACATAAGACTTCACAATTTACCTCCCTTTATTCTAAGTGCATCCTGACTCTTTTCCGAATAGCTATCTCACCTAACCTTAGCTAAAAGTATATGTCTTGCATAACTACTTAAATTCGTAAAATTTAAAAGAATTGGTCAACTGCGAGGAGGGCCGCGTGCAGTAGTTTGCCGCGCTTTTATCCTTTCCTAAGGGTAAACTTAGTTCGACACAAACATTGAGAAATTTATATACATACATATGTAAAAAAATATTGAGCATCATAACTCATAAGAATTCAGAAATGTTCGTCCGTGAGTCAGCAGTTTTGCGTCTAATATTTTGAGTTAGGCTGATGCATACGGAGGGGATATTTTGAAAACCCCGACATGCCACGGGGGCAAAGTGAGAAGAAGTTCTCAGGTGCTTCTTCAAGTCTGGTTGGTAAGCCTCTGTCCTTCACCATGAATCGCTGACAATCTTCACGGACGGCTCCAAAACCGAAGAAGGAGTCGGTGCTGGTATCTTTTCAAAAGATCTGAACATCCACCTCTTCTTCAGCCTTCCTAGCTACTGCAGCGTTTTCCAAGCCGAAGTTACTGGAATTCGTCAGGCAGCTGACTGGCTGGCGGTTAGTGCAGTATCAGTATTGGATATTGTCATATAATCAAATCCCTCGGATCCAGCACAACGAGATCCAAGACAGTGAAGGACTGCCGCGTATCTCTGAACGAGATAGTTGGACAGTACAACCTCACCCTCTGCTGGGTACCGCGTTACTGTAATATACCAGGCAATTGCGAAGCTGATGAACTGGCCCGACGAGGCTCCTCAGGTCTAAACAGCATAAACGTAACCAACATCGAGGCGCCAGCGTCTTATGCTAAATACCTTGTCCATGCCGACACGGTGAGAGAAGCCAACCATCGGTGGCAACAGCTCGGCCACTGTAACACTGCAAGGTTGCTCTGGCCCACGCTATATGAGACCAGGTCCATCGGACTTCTGAAACATAAGAGAGGAACCCTCTCCAAAATCGTAAACACCCTCACCGGACACTGTGCTATAGGAAAGCATGCCCAACACTGGGCATCCCCTACAATGACTTCTGTAGAAGTTATAGAGATGAAGAAGAAGAGGAGACTATCAGTCACCTCCTATGCACGTGCCCCGCACTTGCCAACATTAGAAAGGCCACACTAGGTGAATACCTGTTCAACGATCTAAGTGATCTAAACAATGCCTTTACGGCTAAGATTGGCTCATTCATACTTAGGAGTAAATGGTTCCCTGAGTAAGAAGGTGACCCACCCGCCCGAAAAATGCTTCAATGATGAGTGCACAGTTAGGTATATTTTTGTGTTTAACAGCTTCAAAACCTCGTAGGTTTTATTTTTTTGTAATTCTAATTCAGCTTCCCCTTCGTTGATGAAGCAATGAATTTGTATTAATGAAGCTTGTTTTGAAACATCGATATATATGAATGGATGTTTGACAAAAATAAGGAGAGGTTCGGTACAAAACATGGTGTCAAAACACCTTTCGCTCGTCATGTATGCTAAGTGTCTTTCTCTTCCTTGCAGTGCGCTATTTAATTTTACATTTACATCAGTTAGAAAAGCCAACTCAGTCAGTCATACCTTATCATTGAGTTTTTCTTCGTAGCTATCTTTGATTGGCAAAAATATTTTGATATTTGACATCAGACTAACAAATCTTGTCAGCACTTTACCACGACTCAGCCACCTTAGATCAAATCATCATATGCGCTGGACAAATCATCAAGCGAATCTTTGAAAAGACGGTGACTTAAATGCATAGTGACTTGGCGACCATACGACCACCGGTTGTCACAAAATGTAAAAATCACAGATCACCTTAGGCTAGGCGCGTACATGCGATTTCTTAGTCGCAAGAAAAGAAACACCCTCTTTATAACATGAATGGCTGTTCAGGCTTGTTTTAAAACTAAGGTCATACTCAAGATTAAAGTGACACCAGTTCTTCTACCCTCCAAATTAAATTCCATTCCTTCACGGCAAGGTGTAGTATATTTCCCCTAGGAAAGCGCTAACGCCATTCATAATATTAATATTATTAATGCACAATTACTCGTTGCAAATTGATGCAATTACTTTCCAAGTCAAATTAATACAAGCTACATCCCCTCAGTCTGTTTTAATTATGTGCGAATGCTTTCACCCCAACGACATTTTCCTCGAGAATCTAGTTCTTCTCCTCACCATTAATTCATTCTGCAAACAATGAGCTCATAAAATATTCAAATCACAGTGAGAACAGACAAATCTCAACAGCACTAGTGAGCGTGATATTCAGGTGTAGAACACTGCTTGTCCAAATGAGATAGCACCCGACAACGCTTGACAAATTGTCTATTTGTGAGTGGAATAACACTGCATTTAAATAAATAAACAACCCAAATACCAACCAGCCTGCTAATTGTGCAGATCCTGTGAATATACCTATAGAATGTAACCAGGAAAGCGTGCGTGGTAATTTAAATTCAAAATCAAATTATTTGGCGGGCAAACGGTTGGTTTTCAATTGAAGACCACAACAAGGTGTGGGAATGTGGGTGTATTATATTTTTATTGACCCAGCTATTCACCCAAAAGGGAAAGAATACCGCTTATTAAAAAAAAAATACATTTCCCACATATCGATTGGGAAATTACTTCCACACGAGTGAAGCAAGAAAAATTGCAAATAAAAAATGGAAGAAAAATATTGATTTCTAAAAAAAAAAAAAAAAAAACTCCACCACCCGCAAACAGTGATTTTCATTTTTTGCCCTTTTATTGATTGTTATGAAATTCCACAACTGTGAAGGATATGTTGGCTATGTCATTACATCCTTACGCATTGGACGGACTTTGGTTTTGCCCCCAATTCATTTTATTGTTACTGCCGCTCATCCTATTCAATTTAAGGACGACATTGTACTTTACTTCTCTGTTTATGTACTTTTGATTTAATAGAATAAATTCATGTCGAGTCTTAAAGTCACATACCGTACGTACCAGTGACCTTGTTCCAACGAAAACCCCCCCAAAGATACATAGATATAAAAGTGAAAAGATATCGAATGGATATGAAATTGTTTTATTTATTTTCCTTTCTTCGTCTGAGTGTGAGCAAAGGACCACCAAAGAGGAAAGAAAAGTTATTTAGCCTTAGAGAAGTTAGTAAATAAGGTTTCAATTACAATTGAAATTCTATACAATAAGGGATGACAAATATATCGATGGACACTGGGGTGGGAGGATAAGGGAATCACTTAACATTTTTATCATTTACATATATGAGATCAGATATGTTGATTCTGGGAAGGACAATAAAATCTACGGCTAGAAAAAGACGAGACATCAATTTGTGACAGACTTACTTCAGCCGGCAGTAAAAATGTAAATCATATCACGTAACAATAAAACTGTTCTGGCTCTCTGTCTTTGGTAGATAATATCGTTCCTTATTGAATCCCATTTTCGAAGAAGAAAAAACATTCATGCGAATTGTGTCAGAGGACATGTCATAAATATTGAATACTAATTGGATTATTTTGTTAAGATAACATGCAGAGAATTAAAGAAATTTCCTTGTTTTGTCCATTCTTGAGGAAAGTTTATCCCACGTGGATGTGTTTGGATAAGTTTTAGTACACCGACCGGAGTGGATATAAGTAGCATCAATCACTAAAAGGGCATCACCCAATAAGCAATTCAATTTAGCTGTCATGTTTGTTCCAAGATAGATTTGATATCAACTTTTAACTGGTTTCTAAATCGTGAAACATAAGCTTTAAGGAAACAGACTCTGTGCGGTGGAAGAATAAAATTTAGACCAACCATCAATCCTACTGCTGTTAGCTGACAAAATGTGTAATTTAAATAAGGGTGCATGTGCGGTAGGCTCTTCTAAATTATTTAAAACCGGAGATAGTCTAAATACTCCCACCACTCCTGCACACAGAAATCGATCTTATTTGACCTAAAACGATCGCATTATTTAGAGCCTGCTAAAAATTGGAATACTCCCCGTCTATATAGAGACAGCTTAGGTTAGGTTAGGTTGGGATGGCAGCTAGTAGCCAGGTACAGATGGGTACTAGCTCACTTTGGCTCACTGCCGGATCTACAAAGGAAAATCACTACAATACTACAATGATAAGAGATAGAGGACCAATACAAAGAGATAACCAGACAAAATAACACTTAAGAAGGGGTTTAGCTGTTGGGTCAGGAAAACCAACCGGAGCTCAGAAGGTGCTTAATGGGTAGACCTGTCAGATCACCAAGGTCGTCAAAGAAAAAGGCCCCAAGTGGAGGTTTCTTCTTGACGCTAGAGCAGGACAGTTGCATAGAAGATGAGGAATCGTTTCTTCTTCCCTGCAACTCAGACAGAAATCATTAGATGGGAGGCCCAAACGTCTAGCGTGTAGGCCAATTAGGCAGTGTCCTGTAAGGACACCGATGATGGTGTTCAGGTCAGAACGCTTCAGAAGCAATAGTTCTTTTGAACGTTTCTGGTTAAAGTTAGGCCAGAGCTCTCTAGAAATCCTCAAGGGGCAATGAGCCCAAAGAGCGTTGCCCTTCCTTATAGCATCAAGTTTGAGCAGGTGCCTACAGGTAGCAATTGGCACACCAAATCCCGTCCTTACGAAGGGTTGTGCCAAGTTTGGCAATTTCATCAGCCTTACAGTTCCCTGGAATATCCCTGTGGCCTGGCACCCAGCAAAGGTGTATGTTGTATTGTTCTGAGATCTCCATCAGAGATGAACGGCAATCTGTACGACCTTTGATGTGGTTGTGGATGATTCCAGAGAATTGATGGCTGACTGTCTGTGAAAATGATAATATCCGTAGCAGATAGTACACTACACTTCAGCCAGGACAGAGCTTCTTTAATTGCCATTATTTCCGCCTGAAATACGCTACAGTAATCAGGGAGACGGAAGGATATGCTTAAGTTAAGCACAAAGGAGTATACACCACCAACAACTCCGTCTGAGGTCATTGATCTATCAGTGTAGATGTGTATCGTTCCGACATCCACCTGCTCCAGATTAGACCATTTTTCACGAGCTGGGATTGATGTACGGAAGTTCCGACCAAAACTGAGTTTAGCGGGGTGTAGTCAGTGGTTACATCAATGAGGTTAAATTCATTTAGAACAGAGGAGTTGAGAGTCAGCCACTGGGAAGAGGCAGACGTTCGTCGCCCTTTTAAAAGAGTGCAGGGCAGTGCTGGCCTTCTTGACGCGCTCTATAATATTGGCTTTACAGCTACAAAATGAGACCCAAAAATTTGGCTTTAAGACAGCTTAGTGTGATTTTATTTCGAAATAAGTCAAAGTTTTTCTTCAGACAATATCAGCTTAGTATAATAATTTGGTTGATGACCCCCTCGATTTTTTTGCGCTACCTACCGCGATGTCGTCCTCTACAGCACCGTGGATGGATTCGAAGACGTTCTTATTTGGAATGTTGGGGTCCATCCGCACTACATGAATCAGCCATATGTATGCGAACTCTCCTGGCCAAGTCGATGTCATTATACAAACCGTATAGTTCGCCATTATATCTTCTTCTTCACTCACCGTCTATGCAGACAGAATTTTTTTTTTCCGAGGGTAGGTGAAAATCTTCAAAAAGACACTATGAGGATCGCCAGCGCGTGCTCATAGTAGTGTGGGATTCTTCTTCTCATGCCGAGATCTCTGTGGATATCGTTATTTCTAAATTTACATGCACAGATTTGGTCTTATTGAGTGCGATTCGCCAAACCTTTGTCCATTCATTTACTCTATCCAATGCCTCTTGCAATTTTTCAGTAGTCTCTTCGACCGTTTTACCTACAGCCAATATAGCAGTATCGTCGACAAAAGTGGCTAACTTCGTTCCTTCCACTTGCTGTATATCGCGAGTGTATAGTAGATATAAAAGTGGACCAAGAACACTTCCTTGCGGCACCCCAGCCATTATTTCCTTAAAATCCAAATATTAATTTCCACATTTGACACGGAATACTCTATTCGTAAGGTAGTTTCTTAGAATATTATATAAGTGCTCTGGCAAAACTTGTCGTAATTTAAATTTTAAGCCTTCGTGCCAGACCTTGTCAAAAGCTTGAGAAACGTCAAGAAATACACTTGAACAAATCTTTTTTTCTTCAAGAGATCTTTCGATTACATCTGTTATTCTATGTACTTGTTCAACTGTAGAATGCTTACTTCTGAATCCGAATTGATGATCCGGGATGAGATGCTTTTCTTCTATTATTGGCTGTATTCGTCTAATCAATATTCTCTCGAATACTTTGGATATAATTGGAAGAAGTGAAATTGGTCTATAAGACGATTTTTCATTTGGTGGTTTACCGGGCTTAAGAACCATTATCACTTCCGCAACTTTCCGTTGACTGGGAATATATTCAAGTCTAAGCTTTTCTTGGCAGTGCCTTAAGAACCTCTCCCGTGATTAAGTCGTATCCAGGAGCTTTCTTGGGTTTGAGTTTCTTTATTTCTTCCTTAAGTTCGGTTAGTGTTGCATTTTTTATTGCAATATTGTCCAACCAAAGATAACTCGAAGAACTTTCCTTTCAAAATAACCAAGTGTGAAGTGAATCCTCATACGATTTGTCTTATGTATCTTATAAAGAGTTATCTTCCAGTAGTTCGAGATAGGGCTTTGTTACTGAATTGCCTTCTTAGAAATACCGATTCCTTACTGGTATCATTCGCGGAGCTCACCATAGATCCTAGGTAGACAAGGTCCTTTAATGCCTTGAAATTACATTTGTCTATTGTGGCGATGTTAAGTATCCTTTTTTGTACACAATATATATTTTGTCTTGCTTTCATTTACCGCTTAACCCATCCTTGCCCGATCTCAATGCTCGCTGAGTTCTTTTGATTATGTCATTGTCATCGGCATAAGCGAGTAGTTCTATCGACTTGAAAAAGGTTGTACCTCCAGTGCTGACTTGTAGGTTTCGTACAGTCTCGCAAGTACTATACTCTTATCGCATGATAGCACGTCACCTTGTCATTCCAGACATCAAACGGTTCGACTTACCAACTTCGATGGAGCAGCGGGAATTCTCTATCTGTTAGGTATGTTATTAAACTACATCTAGAATACAAGCACAAACAATCTCTTGCCAGGCGTAGCAGTTGTGTCAGCAGTCACAGGAGAATAATTAAGGCAACAAATTTGCTGAAGGATTTATAAGTTGTGTCGCTGAATCTACCTACAGATCTGATTACCTGCTAGGAACAATAATAATTCATCTAGTACACTGAGAATTGACTCGAGTTTTAGATAATCCACAGGACTTAAATGAAATTGCTAAAATGAAATCCTTAAATCAGATAGGCAAAACCAGCAAGTATATACCAGAGATGTTATATCGACAAAGTTTGTAAAAGGATAAATTATACGAACATAAGTATTCTCCGTGAATGCATGACACTGCATTGTTTAAGAGGCGTATTTTCCAAAGAGAAATGCGTTCGTAAGCTTATACTACTAAGGCATTGCATTTATAAGCAAAGTGCGTGTATTATGATAATTCTAGTCCTTAAGTATTTGAATCGCAGTGTCAGCTATATGCTTAAGGGTTATACAAAAGGTATGCGCATCATTGGGGACTACGACGGTAATCACTCGTAGACAGATTAGAGGATTTATAACAAATAGACAACAAATTTCATATCTTTTGACATATATGCCTTTATGCTCATCAAACAACTGGTTTTTTCTTGCGTAGATACATATGTACAGATATGCTGTTCGAAGAGGGTAACTAGACCCATATTACCAAATTCTTTCCAAGACAGAGAACTCATCTGAGGTCGACAAGCATTTCACTCAGTGCTGTACTCAAGGCACATTATTCTTTATAACAGAGAACAGTGTTATTGCTTTCAAATTCTCATATTTCTCAGACTAGCGTGCATTATTTTAATGAGACAATTTAAGTTAAAAATGTTTTGACAGACAAAGAGAAAAGTATGCTCCACCAGAGACTTAAAACACCTCCCCTCTTCCCATTTAACAGTCTCAAAAGAAAAGAGCTTGAGCCTTTCTACTTTAAATATCATTTTAAAAGTTTTTCTTTTTTTTTTCATCTGAACTAAGGAACATACATTGTGAGAGATAAAAGTGTCAAGACAATGTCGACATATTGGTACTGGCTTAGTCTCTTGAGATATTGGAGAAACAAAGAGAAGATTCCTTTCTCACTGAACACATACACTAGCAACATCTTAAAAAAGGGGTGAAAAATAAATCCCATTGAAAAATTAATGATGGCAGCATTTTCAAAACACTCTTATGCTACCACCTGCGAACTGAAGAGCTTTTAGGCCACATTCTTCTAGCTAGCGAAGAAGAAAAATGTTTTTGACAGCTTCTCAATCTTTCATCATCCTTTTAGAGTGTTTGTAAATTCTTGTCTCCTTCGTTTTATAATAGTTTTTTCTTCCTTTGCCTTGGGGCGATTTATGAGAGGTGCTAAAGAGACACGAGAGCTATTGTTGAGGGGGGATATACTATTTGTAATGATCAATTTTATAGTGTTAAAAGGTCGTTTGAAAGGGCAGTTGAATATATGAGGATGTGCACAGAATATTCAACAAAAAGTGCCTTATAAATGACAGATTGGAATTTATAATATTGTCGAAAGGAAATCATGGGGTAGGTATGATTGATGAATTGATCTTCTAAAAAGAATCCCTCCAGATTGTTGAGAGGAGAGAATGACATCTTAGAATAGATGAACCGATTTTTCTTAAAAATAACCAGTTAGTCTCTGCTGCTGTATTATGAATCACAAATTGTGTTGACATAGAGGAGAGTTCATCACTTGGAACTACTCATAAACCTTACTTCAGGGTTTTTGGTATAAGACCATCAAAACGATTATACTACTTCATTTTTGCGTTGAACTTGAGCTGGAACCATGCCAAAGCTGTAACCTTCACTTATCCTTTAAGAACAGATATTTTGGTGCCAACGTAATTTTGGACTTTATTGCACTTTTGAAATTGCATTAAAGTCCAAATTAAAGTGAAAATAAAATCCAAACAACAGATATATGGGGAGAATTGCTTGCATTTCCGAACTTTACATACAAAAAACCTCGCACCCACAGTGATCCCAAGCAGGGTGGTTGCAGGGGGGTAACATGCCCGCCTACAAGTGCAAGTACGTACGACCTATCCTATTCGTCTTTTTGTTAACTGAGTGCGATAAAGTCCAACGACCTTATTCCACGCGTTTCAATAGCTAGAATAATCCTGGAGCGAATCAAAGAACACCTTGAGTACCGCCGAGCAAGCAGATTTCCGATCTGGAAACTCCTGTGTCGACCACATCAACACCTTGCGGATCGTCATCGAGCAGTGTGTTGAGTATCAACCACCAATTCACCTGCTGTCCATCGATTTTGAAAAGGCGTTTGATATTGTCAATCGGGAATTTATTTGGCGTGCCTTGCACAGGAGAGGAATTCCAAATAAATTAATAGCAATTATTAAGGCTACATATGATGGGTCCACATGTCAGGTCCTGCACAGAGGAAGGCTGTCTGAGGAATTCGAAGTCCAAAGTGGGGTCGGCAAAGCTGCTAAGCGATGTGCTAAATGCTGCCTTATCAACGGGAAATGGAGGAATTCGATGAAATCTTACATCTGAACTCAAGCACCTCGACTACGCCGATGATGACAAATGACAACAAATGTAGAAATTGAAGCAGACGTTTAGCAAAAACTAAAATAATCAGCCTAGGACCGACCTCATCAACTCATATACATATGCATTGCTGGACAAACGGTTGAGAGAGTAGAGAGTTTCCAATACCTTGGGAGTATTGTCTCGACCGATGGCGGAACCAAACTGGATATAGCCAGCCGAATAGGTAAAGCAAAATCTGCGTTTGGGATGCTACATACAGTTTGGCGAAGTAATGCAATTAGCTTCAATAGATGCCTGCACTAAATCTTAAGGATATTCTGGCCGAACCGTATTTCTTACGAACAGCTTTATGAAAGAACGGGCCATGAACCTATAGGCACAAGCAAACGACGACGAAAGTGTCAGTGGATTGGTCACACTCTCCGAAAGGGTGACAGATCCATAGCTAACCAAGCGATGCAATGGAACTCACTTACCCAGGATGGCAGGATACAGCTAAAAGGAAGCACGGCAACTGGGAAATAGTTGGGGAGAGCTGAGGCACATTTCCAGAAATCGCACACGATGACACGTAGGCTTTAAAGAGGCCACAGGAGCCACAAAGGGATACAGGACATAAGTAAGTAAGTTATTCCACGCGACACCAATATTTTATCACTGTTATCGCATTTCTTATTTATTATTATTCACGATTATGACTGTATTGTACTCCTAAATAGAAATTTAAGAAAGCTTTTGGACAGGGATTTAAATAAAATTATATTTATGACCTCAATTCCCGGTACCTAGAATGTTTTTTGAAGTTCTATGCTTGGTTATGGTTTAACCTGCCATTTATGTATATGCATTTGTAGTGTCCTTAATACTAATATCCAGTGCACGAGCAGTGCAGAAATAACAAGAGTAAATAAAAGAGAGTTTAAAAGTTAGATGTGTATTATATTACTCTTCGTGGGTGACGTTGAAATAATTAGGGGGAATTGTATGTGATTTTTCATTTGTTTATAATTCACAATAATTTGTTTTTCTTCATATTGGAATAGATTAGCGCTCAATTCCTTCACAGTGCTATATGTACTAGCTAGCTGTATATGCTGAAATCTCGAGGCAAATATTCGCTGCTAATAATCGAATCGAGTACTGTCTCTTGTAATACAGGAATTCAATTGGCTGATAATAATTTGAGTATCAAAATTTTGTTTATTACACGAATGTACTCTGTGAAGAAAAGTGTGCTCTTAATACTTTTGAGAGCTTGAAGCTAGGTACTATTTCTTACAAAAACTCATGCTTATTTAGTCGGCAATATGGCAGGGTATACAGAGGGTATGTCAGAGGGTTTTAAGTAACATTCTGTCATCGTCTGTCATTCTCGAGGGAAAGAAAAGTCAGAAGTGAATAACACACTTTCTAGTGAAAATTTATGGCCACAAAAAATCCCAGGGCAGATAGTCGTGAATGTGTACTAAATGTGAGCAAAAAGTTTGAGATAGAAGTCGCCTACTTAAATTCTGCAGAAGTAATGATCTATGTATTTACATAGAATCACAATCAAGGGTGCAGTGCTTGAATGGTTGATATTGCGGTAAGCTGCAAACTTTTGTTTGTTTGTTTTGTTTTAAGGATCTTATCGCCTTTAACATCTGTAATGCATCAAAGTATTATCCAAAAACATAAAGGCACTACCCTGCAATCTGTTGGACTATAGCTAACCTCTCAGTGTTATAAAGAGCCCGCATATTCAGGCTGGCAAACAACAACGCGATCCTAGAAATAGGTGACGCAGCCTAGGCGGAAGCACTGTAATTGAGAAATATTTGGGGAGAGCTGAAGCATAGGAATTTAGAACTGAATATATAATAGTGAATAATAATAGTGAAGATGAACTAAATATTTTCTATGAAACTTACCTATACATTGTAAAAGCTCTCGGCAATGTATGGAAATCATCCCAAGTCCTCTTCGGATAAGATATAAAAATACAACGCCTTCTATTCGTCCAAAAGAGTTATTAAACGTAAGTCTTAAACGACGTAGATACATACATACTACTGGATTAGGATCCTCTTATAATTGTAACAGACATTTCGTACTTGAAACAAATGCTCTCATTGTAAATGCTTTCTTAATTTTCGTAGTACTATGTGTTGGTAATATTAATGTCAAAAGTATTCGTACGTTTTTATACCAATTACATAGACTCGCAATTATCTGTTGGCTGTGCCAAGAAATTTTCTATACCTCACTCAGAGCAGAAGTAAGGAAGATCCAATGCAAGCAGATAGTCTACAATTTTTGCTTCACACATTTAATTTTTTTTATACAATTAAAGCCGTGAATCCAATAAAAGAACAAAATCCGGTCAAGGTTAATCCCACAAAAAAATGAACAAGGAAATACCTTCAAATTGACAGAATACTAAGCCAGGATTATAGCACGTAACCACTTTTTACCTAACGTGTGTGTTATATCAACGGAAACTTTGCCTTTGAAAAAAAAAATTAGCGAATTTCCTGGAAAAGCTTATTACCTTCCTCCTCGGCCGCAATAAAATGAAACGATTTAATATGATTTCATTTGCCTTTTCTCCCCGCTGACAGGCATGCTGAATAATTGGAATTTTACGCATGTAGCACCGTCTATAACAGGAAATTAAATTCGTTTCATGGCATCAAAATTAAGCAAAATTAAAGGAAATTAAATATCCGCCATAAAGATATGCATCCACATCCGGGCACAACGACCGGATTAAACCAGCAAAATTGCCATAATCCATTGTTTCACAACTTCCGACATAGGGAGATGGGGCGCATCATCATCACTTCTTCAACAGTCGTGCAAAAAATTCCAAACAAAGGAGTTTTCATCTCACACCAGTGCTACGCACGGACCTTCTTATTGATTTAAAAAAAAAAAATTGTTGCAGTCTACGTAGGTATTTGAAAAGAAATACTGCAGGTAAAAATAGAGATTCTATTATTTCAATTTTATTTCTATGCTCCTTCGTTCTATGATCCTTTTATTAAAGGAGTTTTATTTGAGGAAATGTTCCCTCTACTCTACCGGCAAAATTGGATTCACTTGACGACTATACCGATATCGAAAAAATATTTCTCGGAAGGATATTTTTTTCCCAATTGATTTCTTAAGGATATGCAGAAACTTTCAAACTTCACGGCGATAACCTTATTCCAATCGACCGAGTGGAAAATTCACAAAATTGTAATATCTCCGAATGTAAAACTATAATGGGATTGGATTTTTGGAGGAGGGCGGGCGTATATAAAGTTATTAGCTCTATTCCTACCATGAAAGGGGTAAATATTGGATTTTCCAGTGCAAATTCGGGCAATAAAATCCAGCAGCTTAGTATGCACTTTTGTGGAGGAAAATTTAATGGCGAGCAAAAAAAAGAACTTTTTAATTACCATAACTTTTGCAATGGTGAATGTGTGCGCAACCTACCGCAACAAGGATTCGCCAAACAACACTGATGACTGAGTTAAATTGCAACTTATGTAAGTACAACTATTAAGTACTTATGAAAGTATTTATTTTTTTAAAAATAAAAGGAACTTTAGAAGCGAAAAAGTTCTTACAACAACCGGAAAATGTATCTACACACATTCGAACTAAAAATATTCTTTCAATGGAAAATGTACTTTTATTGATCGAATTATATTTAATTTCAAATGCTGGGGTTTGCGAATGCAGCTATGCTGGATGTCATTTTGTGCGGGAACTACATTCGATTTCTATTTTTGTAGTTTTTTTTGATATATTTTTTTGTGCAATCTTTGTGATTTAATCAAAAGATAGATGTAGAAGCAACGAACATGGGTTCTGTCCAAGGACTTTACTATATTACATAGGTCATGAATGGAGTATTGATTTCGCTTCAGGAGAAGGAAATGGGATTTATTTTTTAATAATCTTATTCCAGTATTATTCCAGTCATAGAGCCAAGGAAGGAGTGTCTTCAGGGACTCATCTGATATGTGGAAAATTCCTTCCAGTGCTCAGGGAATCACTCAATTTTGCACTTGTACATACTAGTGAAAAGAAAGAAAGAAATCCTGCTGATGTATTCGCGCATGAATGGAATTGATTTGATATCTCAGAAAATTGAAATGTATCACGGCGTAATACTGAACTCCAAACTAAAATAATCTCACGGGTCGCATGCAACAGAAAGCTAATATCAATGTGGGACAAGCAAATATGTATCTACAATAGACTCCCGATAATGTGAACAATTAAAAACCAAACCAAACCACGTTTGTGAAGATTTAATTTGAACAAAAGAATAGAACAATTCCTCAGTAGAAATTTATTATATATAAGGCAGTCAAAAACATGCGAGTGCCCATTATGATACGAACTGAAAGTATGGTATAAACTATACAACATGAGGCGTTTCACCAAGAAAAGCAAGGAATAGCTAGATTTTTACAGTTAATTACAGTTAATTACAGTGGAAACTGTTGTTCATGTTTTAGAGTGTTCATGATTCGTTCATATTTCAAAGATGTAAATGTTACAAAAAATCAGTTCACTGTATCGAGAGTTTACGTAAACCAGTGTCCACTCTAACGAGAATCTACTGTATATGTAGTGTACACGAGATGCCACTGTCACCTTTATGATATGCACAACTGTGAAGTATACTGAGAAACGTATACATTGCTATTTGTGTCATACGTTAGGAGTCAGTGACGGAGTGGAAATATAAATAAAATATATAAATTAAATTTATAAAATATATATCTATTTTACATTTGGCGACGAGGTAAATTCGAAAAATAAAAATAAATTCTATTTGTAAGAGGAAGATCTATGTGTCTAGTTCGCGGAAATGATAAAACTTGTGTTATGTGTAATTGCATACTTAAACAATTCAAACAAGATGCTGGCACATAGGTCATCCATCTTTCGAAGGGCCACGCACTATAGAACACACCAATGTGATGAATAAGAGGTCCAAGTATAAATATAAATATAACGAGTCGAGATTACTGTTGAACTGTGCTTAAACAATGGAACCTTAATATCTCAGACGCAGAAATGTATGTATGTATATGTATTTTTATTCAAGATATTTACATACAAGGGCCATGCAATTAAATATTAGCAAATGCTAAAGGGCCATGCAATATATAAAAAAAAAATGTGCACGACTGGGTCGTACGTACTTGCACCTATATGCTGTTAGTTAGAAATGCATCAATTTTTAATAACAAAAAAATTTCAAAAAATATTTTTAAAAATTTTGCATAAGTTTAAATGCCACATTTTATTAAACATTTAATCCTGCCCACATTTCGATTTTGATAAAAATCCATTGAGTTTTAGCCGAGAAATAGCCATGTTTCTAAAATCAGTTAATAAGAAAAGTACCGTTATACGTATTTTTAGCCAAAAACGTGGTACGCCATCTTATAGCACTTGTCTAGACTAACTCGAATATGAAATTTAATCAAAATCGTTAGAGCCGTTTTCGAGAAAATCGTCTTTTTGTGAAATTGGCCTTAAGTAAAGTACCGTTAATAACAGGGCTAGAACAAAAATTCCGATTTCGCCTCGAATTGCGACCCTACAGAGCTCAGATATGAAGTTTGTAGCAAATCGGTCTAGCCGTTTAGGCTGCAGTCCAGCGTACATACACACAGACAGACAGACAGACAGACCGACAGACAGACAGACAGACAGACAGACAGACAGAATCGGCAGACCCACTTTTTTGAGCTTCTCTATCATCGTAATGTCAGAATTCATTGTTATCTCGAGTTCGAATTTTTGCACGAATCCAATACTTGCCCTATATTATAGGTGCAAGTAAAAACCTTGAATGTATTTACCGATCGCTTCAAAATGACACAGATAGGATCATTGCTTCGTAGTCTTGACAGCTTTGACTGGTTTAGTTTGAGTTCGCTGGAAAAAGGAAGCGAGCGTTGGAGATATATCTCGAAGCGTTGAATGTAGATACGCCTACTAAGAAGACAGCAACCTTGTAACATCCCGGAAAGGTCTCTTAACAAGATGTTTATTTTAATATAACTAAGCTGTCGATGTGTACAAAGTTGCGCTGCAAAAATTAGATGAATTCTTTATGGCAAATCAAAGTAAAGCTATGAATTTAGGCTCATTAGGCAAGAAAATGAAGAAAGGTTTGAGAAGTTCTTACTCAGATTGCGGAAACAAGCTGCAAAATGCAAATTCGTTAATAATGACGACCATATAATTAACAAAATTTTGGAGAAATGCAATACTGTAGATCTACGAAAAAAATACTATCAGCAGGTGATACTATTACATTAGACCAAAGACTATATAATACTATAATATAATATTCTATAGTCTTTGGTTAGACCAAATCATATCAGAGGCAAACACGATGGACGCAGTTGGTAGACAGCTACATCACATTGATGAGAAGAAAGAAAGAAAGAAGCATTAACGAAGTAAATAAGTTACACTCAAGAAAGCTTAGAAATGAGCAGAATCACACAAAAACCACAGCGGCGAAGGAATATGCAATACTGTAGGACTAGACAGAAGAGGAACATGTTTAATAGAGAATTAGATACCCAAAATAGAAAACGAAACGGGGAAATTAACGAAAGTTGAAGCAAGCAAGTGCAATATCATTACCGACAGCACTTGGCAATATTTTAAGAAACATAAAGTAACCGATGGTACCAGTATTAAAAGAAAACAATGACTTGAAATTCATCCCTATTATATTGTTGGCTTTTTTCATGTAATTGAAACACTTTTCGAATATTAAAATAAAGAAGGAGAACCAGTGTCCACTCTTACGAGAATCTACTGTTTATATAACTCGACCCATAGATTAGGTAAGTAGACGTGATGGTTCTGTAACAGCGAGCTATTAGCACAATTGTGCCGTTTTGTTACCACAACTCACATAATGTTGCTATGTTCAGATGCTTGCCAGATCTAATAGCATTGTCACTGAAAAAATTGCCCCAAATGTCTTACATCAATGAGAACAAATATCGTCCAAAAGTGTTCCTTCTTTTTGTTCTGCACAGCCCAGCACACTCTTTTCTGCACCTTCTTTGTACTTTTCTGTTCTAATCTGATCTGATAGTTTTCACAAACTTATGCTGTTCTGTTCTGTGTTGTGCTGTGCTACTTTTTCAGTCACTGAACAAAGCTATTTGTACCATTATCAGCTGACTTTTGCTGTTTGAGCTTTACTGGAGGACACCTTCTGGGCTCCATACCATGGACTGTTGTTTGCTTTCCGCATCGTACTTGTAAAACATATGTTTGCAGTTTTAAGTACATATGTATGTACATATTAAGTAAAACGAACGCGATCTTATTTTTGCTCTACATTAAAAAAATGTTGAGCCCATAGAGCTGACTTCTTTAAATATTTTAGCTGATGATTTTAAATTCGTGACACAGTCATGGCATTCAAGCCTAGTTCAACTGCTATAATCTCCTGTAACATATTTTTACAGGATCTTCTTCAGTTTTAGCCTTCACCAGGGACACATTTGTATCGTGGGTCGAGGATTTGGGTCGACCTTCACGAGATTCGTTCTCCACAGAAAAAGGGCGAGCATGAAATCTTCGAAACCACTTTGAAATACATTGTAACAAAAGATGGTGAATTTATTCCGTATGTATGTAGCATATGTATGTCTTTTAGAATCTTGACTGATGTGAGTTAATATGGAAATGGCAAAACGAATTTCTTCCTTTTGTTGGCCGTGGAACTTCAAACAAGCTTGTGCTACTAATCTTTCTCTTTCTCATCTCCATTTTTATGTATTGTCTTTAAAATTTTTAGATTATAAGCTACAGAAATAGATTTTTTTTTTCTTAGAAACTACTAAATTGACACCAACTAAGCTAACGATCTCGAGATGTTTAGGGATTTTGAAAAATAAAACTTCTGCACCGACTCAATCCACTCCATAAACGATCTCGTTCTGCCGTTAGACGTTGTTGACTTAAGACCCCTATATACTGCTTTGTTGGCGGCATTATAGTCAGAGAACAAATATTGTTCCAAAAGGCTATTTGCACCTGCATTATATAGATTATTTCTTTCCAGCAAGGGTTCGATCCACCCGATCACCCGGTACCCACTTGACGTTGAGTTTCGGGACACCCTGTATAACAACTATTGAATTCGTGCAAACATTCAAACTCAATTTAATAATCAAATTCATTTAATTATTAGCATATTATGTATACGTAAATTGTTTTGCACAAAATTACTTAAGCTAAAATCATGGTTCTGACACGCCTGACGAATAGTCAGAGTTTGCAATTGTCTGTGCTTGATGTGTGTATAATATTGCGTGTAACGAGATGGTGATTTTGTTATTAACTTTTGTTTTCCTAAATAAATCGACTTAGAGAAATTGTAATATAGGTGAAGAATCGAAAGAATATGTTCGAGCTAAAGGGAGTTCCCACTTAAGAGGATGACTTTTCTATGGAAAAATGAAGGAAACGCAAAAATACGACTTAGAAAGAAATACGAGTTAGAGAAGGTTCGACTTAGAGGGACTCGTCTGTATGTACGCAAGACTGCTGCATAATATTCTAATAGAATAGAATGAACGATGTGAACATACATATTCTCTGTGAATGACAAAGTCTACATTTATTCAAGATACATTTTTTACTCACAATGAATTCACTAACACTAACTATGCTCTTAAGGACCAATACCTTCAGAAGCTCTAAAAAATAATACTGAATCTGCACTTTGAATTCACTGTGACACCTTAGCAGCTAAAACTGCACTAACTCTAAGCCCGACCTACATATGTCATGTGGAATATATCGAGACTACGGATGAAAGTTGGCTATATCATACTACCTTCATTCGGACATAAGAACACAATAACAGAGATCAGTCCACAATGGTGCTAGAGTATACTGTGAATATCGAAGTACTAATCAATCCTTTAAACTTAACTTAAATTTCACAATGTCTTAGGTCTGTGAGGTACCACAGAGGAAAGTAATAAGCGATGGAGGTCAGTTTGTTTCAAGTCTAAAAGGAGATTTTCAGATCTAATAAAAATCTGTTACGAGAACATACATAAATTCTCTTTTGAATACTAATATACATTTTTTAAATATTTTTTTTGCGTTTAACCATCTAACACCACGCCAAGATCGTGTAGAATTGTCACGTTAGGTATAAGGGTACTTTCCCCCGCCCCAAACTCTTTTTCAACGTTGCCCCGCAAAACGTTGTTTCGCTAAAGCGTCGGCTACGAATTGTTACCATACCTCGCTCAACGTCGAAATTAGGTCCGTTCGCGTACTTTTTGCACTAAAACTCGTAGATTTCAAATTTCGAAGAGTGGGGGTTGAATTCTCTCAGAAAGCGCTAAAATTACGAACGGGTTAAACAATATAAAGTTGAAAATACACTGGTTTGACAGTTTTCATAAACCAGCCCACAGAAGTTTCTTGCACTAAAATTCGTTGCATGGAGAAATTTTTTACTCTCTCGTAAGCGCACTCTTCTGCGAAAAACTACGAAAATTCTCCGTACGCGAACAGTTTTTCGTAAAAATTTCGGTGTTTTAGGAGAGTGCGCGAACGGATCTATTAAGAATTAAAATCAAACAGTAAACTAAAAGGTTTTTAAGATTGTCGACAAATTTGTGTCACGATATTGCACAAAAGTAGTATGTACGTGTACATTTTATGCATGTGTGTGGAAGTGTTTGAATAGTTTAAAGGAAATAAAATAAGTTTTATTTTTATTTTTTAAAAGGTAAATCAGCCTTAAAACAATGTTTTTATTATCTTTACCCCGCACAACGTTGTTTCGCCTAACGTCGTGTTTTCCAGGAACGCATTAACGACGTTAACCGGGGTATTCCTGTATACAAAGGCCCGATGCTGCCGTGATGGACAATCGTACAACACGGCTATTATTACTTCATAATGACTTCTGTCGAAGCTACAGGGACGAAGAGGAAATAGAACCGATTTGCCACCTACTGTGCGATTGTGCAGCACCGCCAAAGGAAAGGATCTGAAGAGCTATTTTTTTTTTTTGAGCTAAACAGAGGTACACATATCATAAAAGTTGGTCAAAGTGCACCGGCCGTGAACTATTTCTGTTAACAAAGGTGGCACAAATATGCTTAACGTAACCTGAGGAACTCAAGCTTAAGAGTCTAGAAATTATTTGTTTAATGAAAACTAAAAAGAAATGAATAAGCCTCTTTGAATAATAAATATCCATCAAATCATTTGTTGGTGAAAGAAACAAAGCAACATTGCAGAAAATTATATATATACCTATCTAAGAAACTTAAGAGTATAGGCAAGTTGTTCTTAGCTTGGATTGCGGTGCCATAACAGCTCACTATTCTAACCATGCTCGCGAACTTTGTTCCCGACTATTATGTTGCATAAGTGCTTCATTTTAGAACATCACATGTTCCCTTTGGTTGTGACATTTTCCTTGAAATCAGCAACAAAAACAAATAAAACCTAAAACAAAATGCTATTACAATTCACATTCAGGACATAGTAGGATTTCATTATACCACCGCTACTATGTACCTGTCGCCACTGTAATCTTCATCATCATAATCATCCTCGGAATCATTGAAGGATATCCGAGGTGAAACGTTCCGAGGTGAAAGATAGGAGCAAACAGAATGTTTCACTTAGATTATCCTTCCCTTTGCCGTCTGTGTCGTGGGTGGATCAACGAAAAATTGTCGCGCCAAGGGGTGCAATTACGTTGAAAGTTTCATATGATGATAAAAACTGTTCTCTGTTCTCCCCCGTTGCAACGTTATTTGTGCAAAGACATCAGCGTGCAAGTTTGGATAGACATATAGCAACGCCATGCCGTCATGCACAAAAGTAACAAGGAGAGAATGACTGAGGAAAAAAAAAAAAAAAACCACCCACACACCCACAAAGTCCTTCCCTGAATGAGTTGCAGCTAGTGGATGACTGAACGAGTACACGCCGGTATGGTGGGAGCCCCATACGTGTAGTCAATTAAACTTATTTTGCATAATGGGTTTCCGTTCCATACCGTCGGGCTGCATACAGAAGGAGTCAGCCAGATGCCAACCAGGAGGCATCCAGAACGAGCTGCTGAATAGAAATGGCGAAACGCATGGGATAATTTTATTAAATGGCACTTTTGTTAAAGGCAGATTTTTTCCTCCTGTTGTAATTCAATCCGGAACCTCAAAATGTATGCATTAATGCACTGCGAAACGTTAATAAGGTCATTGGAGAGGCAACGCACTCCAGTGCATTAAAGTTAATTTTCGGTCACAAGAGATGCTGTGCATTCAAATTCTAGGACCGAATAATCATGTATCACATTGAAATCCAACGAACGATGCTTTCACTTTGGTCCGAAAGGAGAACAAACCAAGTGATCCGAAAAATTCAATCCTCCTTACTGAGACTGAGACTGAAACTGAGGCTCCAACCCAGTGGAGTAATTAATTAATTCAAAAAGTGTGCCATTTCAATTAATTCAACAAATTGTAAAGTAAATATGTAATATTCCTCGACGGAATTGTCTGTATAGGTGTGTGTGCAGGTGAATAGTAACGTTACCATTGTTTCTTTGAGAATAATGGAGGAAGTTAGTAACATTATCTCCGGGTGTAGATGTAGAGTATAGCATCATCATTTGCCGAAAGCAAATTTCTAGCCGCAAAGTTTTCAAAACCATTCCCAACTTCAACTCGATGGGGGTGATAACAAAGCGATGATTCAGATCCCGAGATTTAACTCACAGAGCTAGTGATACCTTTGTGTGTGCCGCTGTAAAGCAAATGTTCATATCATTATTTATTGAGGTGATTCTTCTTGTACGACAGAGCTGTGGATTGAATGGGAAGCCTGATATCCTGTGGGGCCTTGTGTATGTTATCAGGTTTCAGCAGAACATAAATGCATGAAAACGAATGGGGTGGGTGGTTAAAAGTTATTGCGCACCCAGCGCTCATTTTACCCCTACCACAAAGGTCCCACATTATATGATGTGAATATGATGGAGTCCTTGTGCGAAATGTGAACCACGATGATGAAAAGGGTTATAGCTTGAGTCTTTGCTTTTATAAATAGACAGTGGAAGAGATGTTAGAATGATGATGATGATGATATTGTTTGTGATAGTGTAGGAGTATTGGAATAATGTTTCGCTTTGGAAATGTTTGGGGGACGATTTTATGATTGTACTGAGATTCTATGCAGATTGATTTGGTTTTAGTATAATTAGGTGGTGGCAGCAGGGTCAAAAAGAACAGAAATTTTAGCTTTTATGAAGCAGTTTTATTTTATTTCCAACGAATGATCGTTAATGAAAGAATAGAGCACACTAAGTGGGGCATAAAAGGACATCTATGGCGTATACTTAATATTTATACATAATTTGCTTTTCTATTTCAATATGGTTTCTGTTTAACGGCTATAAGGGTATTAAAGTGGTGGAATTGGTGTGCATTCATTACTTTCTTCCTAGCTACTAGACGACAAATGTGCTTGAGATTAAGTAACGTAGTAGACTCACTGGTTAGTGCGTTCGACTACTACGCATGGGATTTCAAGCTCGGATCCAGGAAAATACCATGAACTTATGTTTAACTCCACCTCTGGCAAAGTCCATTCTGTACGTGCAGAAATAAATACCACACACAACACGTACAGTTATGAGAAGCTAGGCATTGACCCTCTACGATCAGCTGATGGCCTAATATTTTTTTAGCTTAGTCACTTAGCGAAGATATTCAAGGTTGGAGCATAGCATAGAGCAGAACATAGAATTCCCGCTGATTTTGATTGAAGAGAAGCTTGAATGAAATTGTATCAGAATAGAATAGCTATGTTTTTTTTTTTGTAGACTCCTTTAGCCTCTTAAGGTATGAATTACAGAGGCGCATTAAGCACTTCTCACTGGAATTTATCTACCCACAACCTCCGACAAGCTAAAAGAGCTGTCCGTTTTTTTTTTTTCAAAACGGAAGGTTTATCCAAAATAAAAAGTAAATTAAGGTCACTGGTAATTTAAAGACGAGCTCAATAATGAAAGTGTGTGAGAGTCTTCTTCCAAGGACTATATCTCTAAAGGACTCTTTCGCAAATGTACCTACTTGTCTTGCTTTCACTATATATCGTCCGATCTGTAAAATCTCTCTTGTTTGAAAAACTTGTTTATGGTAAACTAATATCTGCTTTTAAGAGGATTATTTCTCCTTACCAGCATGGTTTTGTTACTGGTAGATCTACTAGCACTAATTTGACAATTTTTTGCAACTCTGTTCTGAAAGGCTTTGAGAATGGTCTTCAATACGATGTCATCTACACCGATTTCTCTAAGGCTTTCAACAGAGTAAACCATGACATACTTTCTTCAAAACTGCATAGATTATGAATCACTCCAACTTCTTTAAATGGATAAACTCTTATCTAAGGGAACGTATTCAATATGTTATGATCGATGACAAAATTTCGACACCAGTGTATGTTACATCGGGTGTTCCCCAGGGTAGTCACCTTGGCCTTTTGTTATTTCTCCTTTTCATTAATGACATTCCTGATATAATATTGAATTCTCAGTGTCTTATGTATGCTGATGACTTAAAAATTTATCGACCAATTAGATCTGAGTATGATTGTTTTTCTTATATTCGTTGTCAAGTATATCATCTAAAAAAGACCTTGAAGCTGATCGAAATACATTTAAAAATAGTTTATTATTAACTTTAAGCCTTGGTGGTTGTTAATAAGTATTAATTTTGTATTAAGTAGTCCTCAGGGTGCACATAAGGGTTACCCAGCTTAAATGCATTATTTACCCAGGTTAAATGCGCAAAGCCTTTACTCCAATGAGCGAGACCACAATGCTAAAAATACAAAAGTTAGACTAAGGGTATGACCGCATATACGGCAATACAGTCTCTCTTCGATCTCAGCGGATCCATTGTGTTTCTGGTACGTACGGAATACTATTGGAAACAAATAAAAGAAAAATATGAATATTAATCTGAATTTAAGACTGGAGCGGCTCTCCCGAATTTTAGAATGGTTTTAGATGGCATTCTTGGCACTTCACTAAGACTCCTTGCTGTAGGATTGTATGCACATATGGTTCAGCTGAGACTTGGGAACTCTCAAGGGAGGTATGGCGGGTTTCCCTATGCCACAGTCATCAGCCAATAACTTTTATGATATGAGTCTACGCCACCTCTTGTTGGCCAGGTTATGAGATACCAAAGCATTTCGGGACGTAAATAAACTGATGGGTGCTAGAACCATGTGAATTGGTTATTTCGCTTATTTTCTGTGTAGCTTATCGGCTATTGCATTTCTGTAGGAGCCCATATGTATTGGGATCTAACAGAGCGTTATGTTTTGTCTCCAACTTGATTTTAGTTCATGTTTGCACTGTTTAGGGTTTGTACGAAGTCTTGTGTCTTGTGTTTTTATTGCACATCAAAATGGATTGGCCTCGGCAAAGATCCTTCGATTGCTTAAACCTTGGTGTGATTTGAAGTTTCTCTGGTGAGGTTTAGGTTCAGCCTAATCTGAACCAGAAACACTCTAACAAACTGATTGTTCTCAGTTGTCCGGATCTTAGGTAAATGCTTTTCGCGCCATCTCTTGCTTGTTTCGTTCAAAATACTATTTCCCATGATATGGCTTGCGAGATGGCGCTAAAAATAATAAAATAACTGAACAGTTGTCAGCTGTCAAATTAGGTTTCGCAAGAAAAAAATGCTGCCAAAAATTAAAGCTTATTTAAAGTATTCCACTGCAGACAAAAGTTCCACGTCGCAAACACAGTTTTCGTTTTAAAGGACCAGTATGATTTTAATTTTTTTTATTCGCTTTGGCCCTTGCCCATTGATATACCATGTAGATTGGAGATTGCAGACCTTGTATCTACAGGTGGCGCAGAAGTCATCGTCCAATCGGATGGTGCTATCATTTTTGCAAATGGCGGCAAATGTCTCTTCTATTTTGACATTTGTAAAGTAAACGAATACAAAATACACGTCATAAAGACATGAATTGATTTTTTCCTTAAAAAACGTCAAATAATTGTTACGATTTGTATTTCCGGGTTGTCCAATTTGCACGGGCTTTATTTAACTCCTCCAAACATCTTTGCGTGGGGTTGCGAGTCTATGCCAACAAGCCTCAGACTCTTGCAGCACTCAAAGAGAATATGCTTCACGAATACAAGAACCTATTGCCGGAAGTTCTGGCAAGAGTGATGGAAAATGCCATAATTCGAAATGGTCATCAATTGTGGCGGCACTCACTTAGTCGATATCATTTTTACCTAGAGTCTGGCTCCAATTCTCAAGGAACCGAAAAATCAGTTTGTTTTTGTAACCTAACCTGAGCTTACCTGTTTCCGCGTACAACTTTATGTCCAGAAAGCATTACCTGCACTCCAAAAGCTATTATTTCTTTCTAGAGTTTTCTGAAGTTATTGACAGATAAATGTCATTTCTACCCCAACAATTGTCACTTAAATTATTTCAAAAAACTTAATTTCAATAAGACCCCACAGCAAAACCATTCCCAGAGCATTTTGGGGGTTTTTACGTACAACCAGTGCCATTTGTAACTAGCATCGGGGTGTCAACCCCACTCATCCGCTTTTGAAGTAAGCACTTTCATTAATGCACTCAATTTGCCGGTTCTAGGAAATTCAGAGAATGCAATTAAAATCCAATTTCGAGGCAAAGCTGATTCTCAATATTGGAAATTCTAAACCCCTCCGACATCTAATTTACCCTCATCAAAAATGATTTATTCAAATCATTGTGTCTAATGGGCAACATGTTCCCAGTTCTTTTTTCCATACACACGCTCGTGTATTAGGTAGGACCATATGGGGACGACCTCGTCTCAATGTTTCAATTAATTATTCAATATTTTGAAACATTGAACAAATCCCCACACACACACAAGGAGTACATGCATATGTACATATTTTAATCAGAATTTCCTTCTTCGCAATATATGCAGAAACAATATTAAAATTGTTTACAAATGGTGTAACTCAATTAAAGAGGCTGTGTGCGGTGGAGTGTTGACACTCTGTGGTAATGAGTATTTAAGGCGTGATGAAAATATTTATTTAACATTAAACTTCTACGTTTGGGTTAAGCCTAAAATCCCCCAGTAGATCCGTTTCAGTTAATTTAAGTAGTCAAGCGGACAGGAACTCACTTCTCTCTAAAGGAGAGCAGCAAGGAGCATTTCTCTTCTCGACTTAGTGGAGAGACTCATTAGCATAAATTACACTTGACCCAGATTCGTCCCCAATGTAGTATTTCATGGTATACCACATACTAGTAGTCGTCGCAGTGTTACCCTGGTTACCACTGCCTATTTTGTCTGTGTCTTACCCATTCTAATTAGTCAGTAGGGGTAGGGGTGGCTTTTGGGGGTGTGTGGCTGGTGTACACCACAAGGATGCATAAGCCTTGGCCATGTGCGACATGAGAAGAGAGATGCAGCCAACAGTGGAACGTGCTTGCAAAATCATAAATATTTCTCAGGGACACTTTTCTTTTTAAACTGATATCTGCGAGCCTCCAGCTGAGTTTATTTTGTGAGCTTGCTAATCTAAAAGTAAACAATCTTTTCCAGTCAAGGTGCATGTACGTAGCCACTTGTGAATTTCTTTGTGATTGTCTTTGAGCCAACCTCCAGTGGGTATAAAACAACTAGAACAAGACAATGATTAAGAAAGTACTAATTACTCATGTGCATTCCTTACTCAGCTTAATCATTAATCACGAAGAACTTTCCCATCTTACGGATTATTTAATATTTTTAGACGCACAAAAAAACGTGCTGCCACTGAGTTTGCAAGGATAACTTAGCACAAGGACTCTGCCTAAAAATTGTTCATCCTTCTTTACAATAATCCGCGTTAAATTGCTTGTTGCTTAGCAGACGGTTGGGCCTTCTAATGTAATCAAGTTATTACTGAGGAAGGAAAATAAGGATATCTTGTTTTTTGTATTCTTTTATGGTCTCTTGTTTCCCACTTGATTTTCTTTTTGCAAAAAAAAAAAAAGTTGTTCTGACCTTTTTTTTTATTCTTTGTAAAATAACCTCATGTATTACTGGACTAATTATTTTCTATCCTACAAAGCCCTACAAATTCTCTCGTTGGATCCTCCTTAGTCATAAATATTATTCCAAAGGATGCTTCTGGATGACAAATTTAAGTGGCGGAATAAAAAAAAGTAAATAAAATTTCAAACAAAAACTTTTGGCTATGGAAATTTATTTCTCTTTCTTCAGTAGAAGGTATTTTACTGGGAATGTGTATTTTCATTTTCGTGTTGCTTGTAAAATATTTAAGACTTAATGCTTTATGAATCGTTTCGCAGCGATAAGGATAATTGGTGGATTTTGTGCAGAAAAGTTAAGCTGTGTATGTTAGTGTAAATCATTTAATTCTATTTGTTTCATTATTTTTCTACGTAGATGCATTCAGAGGAGAACTGTAGCTAGCAAATGCGTAAGAATGTAACAGTTGCAATATTTTTTTTTTTACAAGCCAGTAAATTAAGTGTTTACCACTGCTTACCATACACGTAACTAAGAACAAAATAGAAATCATAACTCAAAATCAGATTATTAATGTGGGCATGGTGAGAAGATACTGCTTCCAAAGAAGCTGCGGCGCAAAGCTAAGCAGCAAGAAAACATTAACCAAAGAATACAACAATTACTAAATAAGATAGCATTCCTAAGGGTCTTATATACAGATATGGACATTAAAATAGAGACATCAGACATAGTTCGAACAAATAAAATCTTTATTAATATAAAAGGGAAAAACAATGTAAAATTTGGAAAAATTTTAAAAAATTAATTTAATTAATTAATTAATTAATTAAATTTAATTAATTAATTAATTTAATTTTTTTTTTTTTTTTTTTTTTTTTTTTAAATCTTCTTATTTTTTTTATTTAATTTACATTATAAGTTTTAAAAAAAAAAAAAAACATAACTTTTTGTAGAGTAATTAGCGCAATAACTCACAATTCACTTGGACACTAAAATAAAGACAGTTATTAAAAAAGTTAAAATTAGTATTTTAGCGGTTCTTACTTAAAAAAAAAGGTTAATATTTTGTTGCTCGTCCTTTGCTGTTAATAACCGCTTGACACCTGTTGGGCATTGAGTCGACTAATCGGCGACATTTGTCGAGTGAAATGCGAGACCACTCGTGCTGAACAATCCTCCACAGTTCCGCTTTGTTCTTGGTATAATGCTTCCCAACCGCCCTCTTTAAATCCCCCCATAAATGCTCTATAGGATTTAAATCAGGGGATTGGGATGGCCACTCCATAACAGTTATTTTCTGGTTTTTGAAATAGGTTTTTGCAAATTTGGAAGAGTGCTTCGGGTCGTTATCCTGCTGTAAAACCCATCTGAGAGGCATATTATCTTCGGCATAAGGTAGCATCGTATTCTTCATGATATCAGATGAATACAAAATGTAAATATCAGATGAATACAAAATGTAAATAAGAACCGGGATAGGCGTATAGGATCCAGATTTAGATACTTGCAATTAGGACACTGACCTCGTGCAAGATAAAGTCAAAACTTCTTTGGAAATGCCCTGTCAAAATGAAATAATAATGGGGTCACTCTCACATGTAGTACTGTATATCCTAAAGCTCTTCTTTAGGATATGACACCATAAGATACGGTCTAATATTGATCAAATGGGACAGACTGTGAAACAGAAGCATAACGGGAATTCTTCCTAGTCTAGTCTAGAATTCAGGCGTGATTATCTGGTTACTGTGGGGTTTGCAGACTATGAACGTAGCACCAGTGCTACGTTGGATGCACTCATGCCAGAATAGAGAATGACAGTGGTTTGTTTTGGAAGTACCGTCTTCGATGCATTTGTGATCACTCAGCCTTGAATTGTCTATCATTTTAAATTATAAGGTTAATGTTCCAAATATGGTCTTTAAACGATCGACAAAGGTTGTCAACAAGTTACCCGTCCGCATTTGAGGTCATGCCGTTAATTTCGGAATAATAGTCTTTTCTTAAGGTTTTGGCTTCCTGTCTTATGGCGCATTAGGCTAACATTCATCCTCACCCGTTCGCAATTTCTAGAGAACTTTCCAGATGGCACCACAATAAAGTGGGAGTTACGCTTTCTAAAAGAGTTTGGTTTTTCTAGCTTTAATGTATAAAATTAATTTTAGCCAATCCAATCAACAAATTGTATTCATTATTTTCAAATATACATATATAAATATGTATGCAGTAGACGCTCAGTTTTGTGTTCGATTTGCAACGAGTTTAAAAAAAACTACAATTGGTTTTTAATCAAATACTTTTTATTTAAGCTTCAGATCCCTTACCACTGATGGGGGGAAATCTTCGGCTGAATGGTTCGCTAATACTAAACTTATAATTACTGATCGAAACCCTTTTATACGATCAAACTGCTAATGCAGCAAATTAATATGAGAGTATCTTCTACACAATTTGCAGAAGGCAAAATGTGCTGATATGCGATTCTACATGGATCGTCTTGCATTATTATTGTTTATGTCTACTGTTTGGATTTTGGGTGTGGGAACGTTTCTATGTTTACAATTCAATGTGGGAACGTTTTCTATGTTTACAATTCAGTGTGGGAACGTCCCAGCAACGTAACCGCTCGATATTAGATCTGTACGAAAAGGGGCTCATGAGGCAGCAAGAAATGACCACAATCTGCGATATTTAGTCCAAGAAATTTCGTTGGTAAAATTTTTGAATTCTGTTAAATGGTTGTTTTTTTTTCTTTTGGTTGGCAAAGTAATTTGAAGTAGAACAATACAAAAAGATTAAAAACGTTACGTTTAGCTCGTTTATGTCAATAGCGGTGTTTTGACATAGCTTAGGCCAAGTTTTAAGAAGTTCACTTTCACAAAGTGACAAAAAAGCCAAATTATTTTGAGACAAAACACCAAATATTTTTTTTAATTTGAATATGTATGGAAAGGCATTTTGCTCCCGTACAATACCCCTGCTTGGGATCACTGTTGGATTTGAAGTAAGTGCAAAAAGATGTAAATATGAATATTTAACTATTACTTTTAATCACTCATAATGGTTCTTGAATTATCATAAAATTTCGAGAGAAATCATATCCCGTTAATAAGTTAAATTATTGCTTAGTGTCTTTATCAAAGTGTCAGAATTTAGCCTATATTTGGCGTTATGACACTTGGCCTTACGTTTCGGCACCGCCAATAGCACTCAGAAGATACTGCATCTTGCAAGTTTGTTGTGAACGAAACAAATCTCTCGCCTTTTTCGAACTAGATCAACTAGGCCGTAGTTTGCTGGTCATTGTTTGATGTTGGGTTGAGAATACGTTTCCCTTAACTACAGATATATTCTATCTATTTCAGAAACATTCCAGATGTCCAACATTTATGCCTGGTTGAAATTTGACCGAAAAAATCCACCCTCTCTCGCTGCACTAAATTGCTCCAGTTGTTATTAGGTCACTATATCATGCGTCTACTATACATATATATCGTTTGATATCTCGAACTCGAATAACTTTCCTCTGAAAATAACCAAGGGAATCCTCATCCGATTTTGTCAAAGTCCATACCTTTGCGCCATACAGTAGAACTGGAACGCTTAGTGTCTTATAAAGACTTTCCTTAGAAGTTCGAGATAGTGCTTCGTTACTCAATTGCCTTCTTAGCAAATGGAAACACTTATTGGAAAAAGTGATTATTCGTTTGATTTCCCCACTGGTGTCATTCGCAGAGCTCACTATAGAGCTTAGGTAGACAAAATTCTTACTACCTCGAAATTATATCTTTCTATGTGGCATTCTGTCCAAGATGCCGATTTTGAGTTTCCTTTTTTATATACAACATGCATTTTGTTTTGCTTTACACCTTAACCCATCCTTATTGCTTCGATCTGAATCCTCGCAAATGTCCCACTGACGGCTCGCTGAGTTCTTCCGATTATGTCAATGTCATTGGCGTAAGGTATTCGAGTAGTTGTACAGACTTGAAAAAGATTGTACCCCTGGTGTTGACTTGTTAGTTTGGTACAATTCTCTCGAGTACTATGACAAACGATGCTGAGGTTCCATTCCTCGGGCATACTTTTGTCACCCCAGGTTTTGCAGATAAGCTAGTGCATACTCCTTAATAGCTCATCCCCTCTTGCTTCGAAAAGTTCGGCGGCAAGGCCGTCTCGGCTCTAAAAACCTTGTTGGATTTGAGTTAAGATATCGCTATCCTTACTTCATTCCGAACATCGTTTAACAGTCTGCAGAAGAAAAAAAATCCGCCCACTGCCACACCCACTTCTCGAAAAAATCACTTTTTTCAGTAATTTTACATGTAACTCGATAAAACTTACTTAAGATAATATGTAGATATTCTCTTACCCTATACATATCTTCAGTACATTGTGTGTGGCCAC